>JASUAB010000006.1:10012500-14812500 GCA_037013595.1 Dicorynia guianensis | reverse complement strand
GCGTCTTGAGTAGGGCCTGGTTTGACTCAACCATATGATTTGTCCCTGGAGTAGGGCCTTGTTTCACTCACCCTTACCATTAGCTCCTCAAGTCGGGCCTCGTTGGACTTAGCCTTATCATTTGGGCCTCTAGTAGGGCCTCATTCGACTAAACCTTATCATTCACGCCTCGAGTCAGGCATCGTATGACTCAACCATATCATTTGTGCCTTGAGTCGGGCCTCATTTGACTCATTCTTACTCGTTTGACTCAACCATATCATTTACGCCTCAAGTCGGGCGTCGTTTGAGTAATCCTTACCATTTACACCTCGAGTTGGGCCTCGCTTGTCTCAACCATATCATTTGCGCCTTGAGTCGGGCCTAGTTTGACTCAACCATATCATTTATACCTCGAGTCGGCCATTGTTTGACTTAACCTTATCATTTGTGCCATAAGTCGGGACTCCTTTGCCTCAACCATATAATTTGCACCTTGAGTCAGGCCTCGTTTGTCACAACCATATCATTTGTGCCTTGAGTCGAGCCTAGTTTGACTCAACCATATCATTTATGCCTCGAGTCGGCCATTGTTTGACTCAACCTTATCATTTGTGCCTCAAGTCGGGACTCCTTTGACTCAACCATATCATTTACGCCTCGAGTCGGGCCTCGTTTGACTCAACCATATCATTTGTGCCTCGAGTCGGGCCTCGTTCGACTCAACCTTATCATTCGCACCTCGAGTCGAGCCTCGTTTGACTCAACCATATTATTTGTGCCTTGAGTTGGGCCTCGTTTGACTCAACCATCTCATTTGCATCTCAAGTCATGCCTTGCTCTACTTAACCTTATTGTTTGTGCCTCGAGGCAGGCCTCATTTGACTCAACCATATTATTTGTGCCTCGAGTCGTCCCTCGTTTGACTCATTCTTACCATTTGCGACTCGAGTCGGGCCTCGTTTGACTCAACCATATCGTTTGCACCTCCAGTCGAGCCTTGTTTGACTCAACCTTATCATTTGTGCCTCGAGTCGGGCCTTGTTTGACGTAACCTTATCATTTGTGCCTTAAGCCGGGTTCGTTTGACTCAACCATATCATTTCCGCCTCGAATCAGTCCTCATTTGACTCAACCATACCATTTATGCCTCGAGTTGAGAATTGTTTGACTTAACCTTATCATTTGTGCATCGAGTCAGGCCTTGTTCGACTCAACCTTACCATTTGCACCTCGAGTCGGGCCTCGTTTGACTCAACCATATCATTTACGCCTCGAGTCGAGAATCGTTTGATTCGACCTTATCATTTGTGCCTCGATTTGGGCCACGTTTGACGCAACCTTACCATTTACGCCTCGAGTCGGGCCTCGTTTGACTCAACCATATCATTTACACATCGAGTCAGGTCTCGTTTGACTCATTCTTACCATTTGCACCTCGAGTCAGGCCTTGTTTGTCTTAGCCATATCGTTTGCACCTCGAGTTGGGCCTTGTTTGACTCAACCATATCATTTATGCCTTGAGTCGGCCATTGTTTGACTTAACCTTATCATTTGTGCCTCAAGGCTGGCCTCCTTTGACTCAACCATATCATTTGTGCCTCGAGTCAGGCCTCGTTTGACTCAACCTTATCATTCGCACCTCGAGTCGAGCCTCGTTTAACTTAACCATATCATTTGTGCCTCGAGTCATGCCTCGTTCTACTTAACCTTATCGTTTATGCCTCGAGGCAGGCCTCGATTGACTCAACCATATCATTTGCGCCTCCAATCGGGCCTTGTTTGACTTAACCATATCATTTGTGCCTCGAGTCAGGCCTCGGTTGACCCAACCTTATCATTTGTGCCTTAAGCTGGGTCTCATTTGACTCAACCATATCATTTCCGCCTCGAGTCGGTCCTCGTTTGACTCAACCATATCATTTACACCTCAAGTCGAGAATCGTTTGACTCAATCTTATCATTTATGCCTCAAGTCAGGCCTTGTTCGACTCAACCTTACCACTTGCGCCTCAAGACAGGCCTCGTTTGACTCAACCATATCTTTTACGCCTCGAGTCGAGAATCGTTTGACTCAACCATATCATTTGTGCCTCGAGTTGGGCCTCGTTCGACTCAACCATATCATTTGCACCTCGAGTCGTGCCTCATTCGACTCAACCTTATCATTTGCACCTCGAGTCGGGACTCGTTTGACTCAACCATATCAATGTGCCTTGAGTCGGGACTCGTTTGACTCAACCATATCATTTATGCCTCGAGTCGGCCATTGTTTGACTCAACTTTATCATTTGTGCTTTAAGTCAAGCCTTGTTTGACTCAACCATATCTTTTATGCCTTGAGTCTGCCTCGTTTGACTCAACCATATCATTTGCGCCTCAAGCTGGGCCTCGTTCGACTCAATCTTATCATTCGCACCTCGAATTGAGCCTCGTTTGACTCAGCCATATCATTTGTTCCTCGAGTCGGGCCTCGTTTGACTCAACCTTATCATTTGCGCCTAGATCCATGCCTCGTTCTACTTAACCTTATCATTTGCGCCTCAAGGCGGGCCTGGTTTGACTCAACCATATCATTTGTGCCATGAGTCGGGCCCCGTTTGACTCATTCTTACCATTTGCGCCTCGAGTTGGGCCTTGTTGGACTCAACCATATCATTTGCGCCTCGGGTTGGGTCTCGTTCGACTCAACCTTACCATTTGTGCCTTGAGTCGGGCCTCGTTTAACTCAACCATATCATTTACGCCTTGAGTCAGGTCTCGTTTGACTCATCCTTACCATTTGCACCTCAAGTCAGGCCTTGTTTGTCTCAACTATATCATTTGCGCCTCAAGTCGGGCCTCATTTGACTCAACCATAACATTTATGCCTCAAGTCGGCCATTGTTTGACTAAAACTTATCATTTGTGCCTCAAGTCGGGCCTCGTTTAACTCAACCATATAATTTATACCTCGAGTCAGGCATCGTTTGACTCAACCATATCATTTGCACCTTGAGTCGGGCCTCGTTCGACTCAACCTTATCATTCGCACCTCGAGTCGAGCCTCGTTTGACTCAACCATATCATTTGTGCCTCGAGTCATGCCTCGTTTGACTCAACCTTATCATGTGCTCCTCGATCCATGCCTCGTTCTATTTTACCTTATCATTTTGCACCTCGAGGCAGGCCTCGTTTGACTTAACCATATCATTTGTGCCTCGAGTCGGGCCTTATTTGACTCACCCTTACCATTTGCACCTCGAGTCAAGCCTTGTTTAACTCAACCATAACATTTGCGCCTCGAGTCGGGCCTCGTTTAATTCAACCTTATCATGTGCTCCTCGATCCATGCCTCGTTCTACTTAAGCTTATCATTTGTGCCTTGAGGCAGGCCTCGTTTTCCTCAACCATATCATTTGTGCCTCGAGTCGAGCCTTGTTTGACTCACCCTTACCATTTGCTCCTCGAGTCGGGCCTCGTTGGACTGATCCTTATCATTTGCACCTCAACTTGGGGCTCGTTCGACTCAACCTTACCATTTACGCCTCGAGTCGGGCCTTGTTTGACTCAACCATATCATTTACGCCTCAAGTCGGGCCTCATTTGACTCATCCTTACCATTTGAACCTTGAGTCGGTCCTCGTTTGTCTCAACCATATAATTTGCGCCTCGAGTTAGCCCTCGTTTGACTCAACCATATCATTTATGCCTTACGTTGGGCCTCATTTGACTAAACCTTATCATTCGCAGCTCGAGTCGGGCCTCGTTTGACTCAACCATATCATTTACGCCTTGAGTGGGGCTTTGTTTGACTCATCCTTACCATATGCAACTCGAGTCGGGTCTCATTTGTCTCAACCATATCATTTGCGCCTTGAGTCAGGCCTCGTTTGACTCAACCATATCATTTATGCCTCGAGTCAGCCATTGTTTGACTCAACTTTATCATTTATGCCTCAAGTCGAGCCTCGTTTGACCCAACCATATCATTTTCGCCTCGAGTCGAGCCTTGTTTGACTCAACCATATCATTTGCGCCTTGAGTTGGGCCTCGTTAGACTCAATCTGATCATTCGCACCTTGAATCGAGCCTCGTTTGACTCAACCATATCATTTGTTCCTCGAGTCGTGCCTCGTTTGATTCAACCTTATCATTTGCGCCTCGATCCATTCCTTGTTCTACTTAACCTTATCATTTGCGTCTTGAGTAGGGCCTGGTTTGACTCAACCATATGATTTGTGCCTGGAGTTGGGCCTTGTTTAACTCACCCTTACCATTAGCTCCTCAAGTCGGGCCTCGTTGGACTTAGCCTTATCATTTGGGCCTCTAGTAGGGCCTCATTCGACTAAACCTTATCATTCACGCCTCGAGTCAGGCATCGTATGACTCAACCATATCATTTGTGCCTTGAGTCGGGCCTCATTTGACTCATTCTTACTCGTTTGACTCAACCTTATCATTTACGCCTCAAGTCGGGCGTCGTTTGAGTAATCCTTACCATTTACACCTCGAGTTGGGCCTCGCTTGTCTCAACCATATCATTTGCGCCTTGAGTCGGGCCTAGTTTGACTCAACCATATCATTTATACCTCGAGTCGGCCATTGTTTGACTTAACCTTATCATTTGTGCCATAAGTCGGGACTCCTTTGACTCAACCATATCATTTGCACCTTGAGTTAGGCCTCGTTTGTCTCAACCATATCATTTGCGCCTTGAGTCGAGCCTAGTTTAACTCAACCATATCATTTATGCCTCGAGTCGGCCATTGTTTGACTCAACCTTATCATTTGTGCCTCAAGTCGGGACTCCTTTGACTCAACCATATCATTTACGCCTCGAGTCGGGCCTCGTTTGACTCAACCATATCATTTGTGCCTCGAGTCGGGCCTCGTTCGACTCAACCTTATCATTCGCACCTCGAGTCGAGCCTCGTTTGACTCAACCATATCATTTGTGCCTCGAGTTGGGCCTCGTTTGACTCAACCATCTCATTTGCGTCTCAAGTCATGCCATGCTCTACTTAACCTTATTGTTTGTGCCTCGAGGCAGGCCTCATTTGACTCAACCATATTATTTGTGCCTCGAGTCGTCCCTCGTTTGACTCATTCTTACCATTTGCGACTCGAGTCGGGCCTCGTTTGACTCAACCATATCGTTTGCACCTCCAGTCGGGCCTTGTTTGACTCAACCATATCATTTGTGCCTCGAGTCGGGCCTTGTTTGACGTAACCTTATCATTTGTGCCTTAAGCCGGGTTCGTTTGACTCAACCATATCCTTTCTGCCTTGAATCAGTCCTCATTTGACTCAACCATACCATTTATGCCTCGAGTTGAGAATTGTTTGACTTAACCTTATCATTTGTGCATCGAGTCAGGCCTTGTTTGACTCAACCTTACCATTTGCACCTCGAGTCGGGCCTCGTTTGACTCAACCATATCATTTACGCCTCGAGTCGAGAATCGTTTGATTCGACCTTATCATTTGTGCCTCGATTTGGGCCACGTTTGACGCAACCTTACCATTTGCGCCTCGAGTCGGGCCTCGTTTGACTGAACCATATCATTTACACATCGAGTCAGGTCTCGTTTGACTCATTCTTACCATTTGCACCTCGAGTCAGGCCTCGTTTGTCTTAGCCATATCATTTGCACCTCGAGTTGGGCCTTGTTTGACTCAACCATATCATTTATGCCTCGAGTCGGCCATTGTTTGACTCAACCTTATCATTTGTGCCTCAAGGCTGGCCTCCTTTGACTCAACCATATCATTTGTGCCTCGAGTCGGGCCTCGTTTGACTCAACCTTATCATTCGCACCTCGAGTCGAGCCTCGTTTAACTTAACCATATCATTTGTGCCTCGAGTCATGCCTCGTTCTACTTAACCTTATCGTTTATACCTCGAGGCGGGCCTCGATTGACTCAACCATATCATTTACGCCTCCAATCGGGCCTTGTTTGACTTAACCATATCATTTGTGCCTCGAGTCAGGCCTCGGTTGACCCAACCTTATCATTTGTGCCTTAAGCTGGGTCTCATTTGACTCAACCATATCATTTCCGCCTCGAGTCGGTCCTCGTTTGACTCAACCATATCATTTACGCCTCAAGTCGAGAATCGTTTGACTCAATCTCATCATTTATGCCTCAAGTTAGGCCTTGTTCGACTCAACCTTACCATTTGCGCCTCAAGACAGGCCTCGTTTGACTCAACCATATCTTTTACGCCTTGAGTCGAGAATCGTTTGACTCAACCATATCATTTGTGCCTCAAGTTGGGCCTCGTTCGACTCAACCTTACCATTTGCAACTCATGTCGGACCTCGTTTGACTCAACCATATCATTTGTGCCTCGAGTCGGGCCTCGTTTGACTCAACCATATCATTTGCACCTCGAGTCGTGCCTCATTTGACTCAACCTTATTATTTGCACCTCGAGTCGGGACTCGTTTGACTCAACCATATCAATGTGCCTTGAGTCGGGACTCGTTTGACTCAACCATATCATTTACGCTTCGAGTCGGTGCTTGTTTGACTTAACCATATCATTGGTGCCTTAAGTCGGCCCTTGTTTGACTCATCCATATCATTTATGCCTTGGGTCAGGCCTAGTTCGACTTAATCATATCATTGTTGCCTTGAGTCGGTCCTTGTTTGACTCACCCATATCATTTGTGTCTCGTTTCTCTCAACCGTACCATTTGTCCCTCGAGTCGGCCCTTGTTTGACTCACCCTTACCATTTGCGCCTCGAGTCGGGCCTCGATTGGCTCAATCATATCATTGAGCCTTGAGTCAGGCCACGTTTGACTCACCCTTCTCATTTGCGCCTTGAGTCGGGCCTCGTTTGACTCAACCATATCGTTTGTGCCTCGAGTCGGGCCTTGTTTGACTCAACCATATCATTTGTGCCTCATGTCGGGCCTCGTTTGATGAACCCATATCATTGACGCCTCGAGTCAGGCATCGTTTAACTCAACCTTATCAATTGCGCCTTGTGTCGGACCTCGTTTCACTTAATCATATCATTTGTGCCTGGAGTCGGGCCTTGTTTGACTCACCCTTACCATTTGTACCTGAGTCGAGCCTCGTTGGACTTAACCTTATCAATCGCACCTCAACTTAGGACTCGTTCGACTCAACTTTTTCATTCGCACCTCGAGTCGGGCCTCGTTTGTCTCAACCATATCATTTGTGCCTTAAGTCGGGCCTCGTTTGACTCAACCATATAATTTACGCCTCGAGTCGGGCATCATTCGACTAAACCTTATCATTCGCACCTCGAGTCGAGCCTCGTTTGACTCAACCATATCATTTGTGCCTCGAGTCGGGCCTCGTTTAACTTAACCTTATCATGTGCTCCTCGAGCCATGCCTCGTTCTACTTAACCTTATCATTTGCACCTCGAGGCAGGCCTCGTTTGACTCAACCATATCATTTGTGCCTCGAGTCAGGCCTTATTTGACTCACCCTTACCATTTGCACCTCGAGTCGAGCCTTGTTTGACTCAACCATAACATTTGCACCTCGAGTCGGGCCTCGTTTGACTTAGCCTTATCATGTGCTCCTCAAGCCGTGCCTCGTTCTACTTAACCTTATCATTTGCGCCTTGAGGTAGGTCTCATTTTGCTCAACCATATCATTTGTGCCTCGAGTCGAGCCTTATTTGACTCACCCTTACCATTTGCTCCTCGAGTCGGGCCTCGTTGGATTGATCCTTATCATTTGTACCTCGACTCGGGACTCGTTCGACTTAACCTTACCATTTACGCCTCGAGTCAAGCCTCGTTTGACTCAACCATATCATTTACGCCTCAAGTCGGGCCTCGTTTGAGTCATCCTTACCATTTGCTCCTCGAGTCAGTCCTCGTTTGTCTCAACCATATAATTTACGCCTTGAGTTAGCCCTCGTTTGACTCAACCATATCATTTATGCCTTACGTTTGGCCTCGTTCGACTAAACCTTATCATTCACGGCTCAAGTCGGGCCTCGTTTGACTCAACGATATCATTTATGCCTCGAGTCAAGCTTCGTTTAACTCATCCTTACTATATGCACCTCGAGTCGGGTCTCATTTGTCTCAACCATATCATTTGTGCCTTGAGTCGGGCCTCGTTTGACTCAACCATATCATTTATGCCTCGGGTCGGCCATTGTTTGACTCAACTTTATCATTTGTGCCTCAAGTCAAGCCTCGTTTGACTCAACCATATCATTTACACCTCGAGTCGGGCCTCGTTTGACTCAACCATATCATTTGCACCTCGAGTCGGGCCTCATTCGACTCAATCTGATCATTCGCACCTTGAATCAAGCCTCGTTTGACTCAACCATATCATTTGTTCCTTGAGTTGGGCCTCGTTTGACTTAACCTTATCATTTGCGCCTTGATCCATTCCTCGTTCTACTTAACCTTATCATTTGTGTCTCGCGGCGGGCCTGGTTTGACTCAACCATATGATTTGTGCCTTGAGTCGGGCCTTGTTTGACTCACCCTTACCATTAGCTCCTCAAGTCGGGCCTCGTTGGACTCAACCTTATCATTTGGGCCTCTAGTAGGGCCTTGTTCGACTAAACTTTATCATTCACGCCTTGAGTCAGGCATCGTTTGACTCAACCATATCATTTGTGCCTTGAGTCGGGCCTCGTTTGACTCATTCTTACTCGTTTGACTCAACCATATCATTTATGCCTCAAGTCGGGCGTCGTTTGACTAATCCTTACCATTTGCACCTCTAGTCAAGCCTCGTTTGTCTCAACCATATCATTTGCGCCTTGAGTCAGGCCTAGTTTGACTCAACCATATCATTTATGCCTCGAGTCGGCCATTGTTTGACTCAACCTTATCATTTGTGCCTCAAGTCGGGACTCCTTTAACTCAACCATATCATTTACGCCTCGAGTCGGGCCTCGTTTGACTCAACCATATTATTTGCACCTCGAGTCAAGCCTCGTTCAACTCAACCTTATCATTCGCACCTCGAGTCGAGCCTCGTTTAACTCAACCATATCATTTGTGCCTCGAGTTGGGCCTCATTTGACTTAACCATATCATTTGTGCCTCGAGTCGTGCCTCGTTTGACTCATTCTTATCATTTGCGACTCAAGTCAGGCCTCGTTTGACTCAACCATATCGTTTGCGCCTCCAGTCGGGCCTTGTTTGACTCAACCATATCATTTGTGCCTTGAGTCAGGCCTCGTTTGACGTAACCTTATCATTTGTGCCTTAAGCCAGGTTCATTTGACTCAACCATATCATTTCCACCTCGAATCAGTCCTCATTTGACTCAACCATATCATTTATGCCTCGAGTCGAGAATCGTTTGACTTAACCTTATCATTTGTGCATTGAGTCAGGCCTTGTTCGACTCAACCTTACCATTTGCACCTCGAGTCGGGCCTCGTTTGACTCAACCTTATCATTTACGCCTCAAGTCGAGAATCGTTTGACTTGACCTTATCATTTGTGCCTCGAATTGGGCCACGTTCGACGCAACCTTACCATTTATGCCTCGAGTCGGCCCTCGTTTGTCTCAGCATATCATTTGCACCTCGAGTTGGGCCTCGTTTGACTCAACCATATCATTTATGCCTCGAGTCGGCCATTGTTTGACTCAACCTTATCATTTGTGCCTCAAGGTGGGCCTCCTTTGACTCAACCATATCATTTGTGCCTCGAGTCGAGCCTCGTTCGGCTCAACCTTATCATTTGTGCCTCATTTGAGTTAACCGTATCATTTATGCCTCGAGTCGGGCCTCATTTGACTCAACCTTATCATTTGTGCTTGAAGTCAGACCTCGTTTGACTCAACTATATCATTTACGCATTGAATAGAGCCTCGTTTGACTCAACCATATCATTTTTTCCTCGAGTCAAGCCTCGTTTGACTCAACCTTATTATTTGTGCCTCGACTCACACCTCGTTTGAGTTAACCATATCATTTATGCCTCGAGGCGAGCCTTGTTTGACTCAACCTTATCATTTGTTCCTTAAGTCGGGCCTCCTTTGACTCAACCATATCATTTATGCCTCAAGTCGGGCCTCGTTGGACTCAACCATATCATTTGCGCCTCGAGTCGGGCCTCGTTTGACTCAACCTTATCATTTATTCCTCGAGTAGGGCATCGTTTGACTCATCCTTATGATTTGCACCTCAAGTTAGGCATCGTTTGTCTCAACCATATTATTTGCACCTCGAGACATTTGACTCAACGATATCATTTATGCCTCGCATCGGCCATTGTTTGACTCAACCTTATCATTTGTGCCTCCAGTCGGGCCTCGTTTGACTCAACCATAGCATTTACACCTCGAGTCGGGCCTCGTTTGACTCAACCAAATCATTTACACCTCGAGTCGGGTCTCGTTAGACACAACCATATCATTTGAGCCTCGAGTCGAGCCTCGTTTGACTCAACCTTACCATTTACGCCTCAAGTCGGGCCTCGTTTGACTCAACCATATCATTTATGCCTCGAGTTAGGCCTCGTTTGACTCATCCTTACCATTTGCACCTCAAGTCGGGCCTCGTTTGACTCAACCATATCATTTGCGCCTCGAGTCAGGCCTCGTTTGACTCAACCATATCATTTATGCCTCGAGTCAGCCATTGTTTGACTCAACCTTATAATTTGTGCCACAAGTCAGGCCTCGTTTGACTTAACCATATCATTTACACCTCGAGTCGGGCCTCGTTTGACTCAACCATATCATTTGCGCCTCGAGTCGGGCCTCGTTTGACTGAACCTTATCATTCGCACCTCGAGTGGAGCCTCGTTTGACTCAACCATATAATTTGTGCCTCGAGTTGGGCCTCAAGTTGGGCCTCGTTTGACTCAACCTTATTATTTGTGCCTCAAACCATGCCTTGTTCTACTTAACCTTATCGTTTGTGCCTCGAGGCGGGCCTCGTTTAACTCAACCATATCATTTGTGCCTTGAGTCAGGCCTTGTTTGACTCACCCTTACCATTTGCTCCTTGAGTCGGGCCTTGTTTGACTCAACCATATCATTTGCACCTTGAGTCGGGTCTCGTTCGACTCAACCTCATCATTCGCGCCTTGAGTTGAGCCTCGTTTGACTCAACCATATAATTTGTGCCTCGAGTCGGGCCTCGTTTGGCTCAACCTTACCATTTGCGCATCGAGCCATGCCTCGTTCTACTTAACCTTATCATTCACGCCCTGAGTCAGGCATCGTTTGACTCTACCATATCATTTCTGCCTCGAGTCAGGCCTGTTTAACTCATTCTTAACATTTCCGCCTCGAGGGGGGCCTCGTTTGACTCAACCATGTCATTTGCGCCTCAAGTCAGACCATATTTGACTCAACCATATCATTTGTGTCCCGAGTCAGGCCTCGTTTGACTCAACCATATGATTTGTGCCTTGAGTCGGGCCTTGTTTGACTCACCCTTACCATTTGCTCCTCGAGTTAGGCCTCATTTGACTCAACCATATCATTTGTGCCTCGAGTCGGGCCTCGTTCGACTCAACCTTATCATTCGCACCTTGAGTTGAGCCTCGTTTGACTCAATTATATAATTTGTTCCTCAAGTCGGGCCTCATTCGACTCAACCTTATCATTCACGCCTCGAGTCAAGAATCGTTTGATTCAACCATATCATTTGTGCCTTGAGTCAGGCCTCGTTTCACTCATTCTTACCATTTGTGCCTCGAGGGGGGCCTCGTTTGACTCAACCATATCATTTGCGCCTCAAGTTGGGCTTTATTTGACTCAACCATATCATTTGTACCTCGAGTCGGGCCTCGTTTGACTCGACCTTATCATTTGTGCCTTAAGTCGGGTCTCATTTGACTCAACCATATCATTTCTGCCTCGAGTCGGGTCTCGTTTGACTCAACCATATCATTTACGCCTCGAGTCGAGAATCGTTTGACTCAACCTTATCATTTGTGTCTCGAGTTGGGCCTCGTTTGACTTACCCTTACCATTTGCACCTCAAGTCGTGCCTCGTTCGACACAACCTTATCATTTGCACCTCGAGTCGGGATTTGTTTGACTCAACCATATTGTTTGCGCCTTGAGTCATGCCTCATTTGACTTACCCATATCATTTGGGCCTCAAGTTGGGCCTCGTTTGACTCCACCATATCATTAACACCTCGAGTCGGGCATCGTTTAACTCAACCTTATCAATTGTGCCTCGTGTTGGACCTCGTTTCACTTAACCATATCGTTTGTGCCTCAAGTTGGGCCTTGTTTGACTCACCCTTACCATTTGCGCCTCGAGTCGGGCCTCGTTGGACTTAACCTTATCAATCGCGCCTCAACTCGTGCCCCGTTTGACTAATCCTTTTCATTCGCACCTCGAGTCGGGCCTTGTTTGTCTCAACCATATCATTTGTGCCTTGAGTCGGGCCTCGTTTGACCTGCCCTTCTCATTTGTGCCTCGAGTTGGACCTTGTTTGACTCAACCATTTCATTTGCGCCTCAACTCGATCCTTGTTTCACTCAACCTTATCTTTTGTGCCTCGAGTTGGGCCTTGTTTGACACAACCTTATCATTTATGCCTCATGTCAAGCCTCATTTAACTCAACCATATCATTTATGCCTCGAGTCGCGCCTTGTTTGACTCTACCTTATCATTTGCGCCTCGAGGCGGGCCTCGTTTGACTCAAGCATATCATTTGTACCTCGAGTCGGGCCTTGTTTGACTCACCCTTACCATTTGCGCCTTGAGTCAGGCCTCATTGGACTCAACTTTATCATTTAGGCCTCTAGTCAGGCCTTGTTTGACCAAACCTTATCATTCATGCCTCAAAGCGAGCATCGTTTGACTCAACCATATCATTTGTGCCTCAAGTCAGGCCTCGTTTGTCTAATCCTTACCATTTGAGCCTAGAGTCGGGCCTTGTATAACTCAACCATATCATTTGTGCCTCAAGTCGGGCCTCATTTGGCTCAACCATATCATTTGTGCCTCGAGTCAGGCCTCGTTTGACTCAACCTTATCATTTGTGCCTTAAGTTAGGTCTCGTTTGACTCAACCATATCATTTCCGCCTTGAGTCGGGCCTCATTTGACTGAACCATATCATTTGTGCCTCGAGTCGGGCGTCATTTGACTCAACCTTATCATTTGTGCCTCAATTCAGGCCTCGTTTGACTGAACCATATCATTTACGCCATGACTCGGGCCTCGTTTGACTCATACTTACCGTTTGCGGCTCGAATTGGGCCTCGTTTGACTCAACCATATCATTTATGCCTCGAGTTGAGAATCGTTTGACTCAACCTTATAATTTGTGCCTCGAGTTTGGCCTCGTTTGACTTAACCTTCTCATTTGTGCCTTGAGTCAGGCCTCGTTTGACTTACCCTTCTCATTTGCACCTCGAGTCGGGCCTCGTTTGACTCACCATATCATTTGATCCTCGACTCGATTCTCGTTTCACTCAATCTTATCAGTTGTGCCTCGAGTCGGGCCTTGTTGGACTCAACCTTATTGTTTGTGCCTCGAGTCGGGCCTCATTTGACTCAACTTTACCAATGATGCCTCGAGTCGGGCCTCGTTCAACTCAACCTTATCATTTGCGCCTCGAGGCGGGCCTCATTTGAATCAAGCATATCATTTGTACCTCGAGTCGGGCCTCATTTGACTCACCCATACCATTCACCTCAAGTCGGGCCTTGTTTGACTCAACCATGTCATTTGCACGTCGAGTCGAGCCTCATTTGACTCAACCTTTCCATTCGTGACTTGAGTCGGCCCTTGTTTGACTCAACCATATCATTTGTGCCTCGAGTCGGGACTCGTTTGACTCACCCTTACCATTTGCACCTCAAGTCATGCCTCGTTCGACTTAACCTTATCATTTGCACCTCGAGTTGAGACTCGTTTGACTCAACCATATCGTTTGCACCTTGAGTCGTGCCTCGTTTGACTCACCCATATCATTTGTGCCTCAAGTTGGGCCTCGTATGACTCAACCATATCATTAACACCTCGAGTCGGGCATCGTTTAACTCAACCTTATTAATTGCGCCTCCTATTGGACCTCGTTTCACTCAACCATATCGTTTGTGCCTCGAGTTGGGCCTTGTTTGACTCACCCTTACCATTTGTGCCTCGAGTTAGGCCTCGTTGGACTTAACCTTATCAATTGCGCCTCAACTCACATCCCGTTTGACTTAACCTTTTCATTCGCACCTCGAGTCGGCCCTCGTTTGACTTAAGCATATCATTTGCGGCTCGAGTCAGGCCTCATTTGACTCAACCATATCTTTTGCATCTCGAGTCAAGCCTCGTTTGACTCAATGTTATCATTTGTGCCTCAAGTCGAGCCTCGTTTGACTCAATAATATCATTTACGCCTCAAGTCGGCCCTCGTTTGACTCAACCATATCATTTATGCCTCGAGTCGAGCCTCGTTTGACTCAGCCTTATCATTTGCGCCTCGAGTCGGTCCTCGTTTAGCTCAACCTTATCATTTCTGCCTCGAGTCGCACCTCATTTGAGTCAATTTACACCTCGAGTCCGGCCTCGTTTGACTTAACCTTATCATTTGTGCCTAAAGCCAGACCTCATTTGACACAACCATATCATTTACGCGTTGAGTAGGGCCTCATTTGACTCAACCATATCATTTACGCCTCGAGTCGGGCCTCATTTACTCAACCTTATCATTTGTGCCTCCAGTCAAGCCTCGGTTGACTCACCCTTACAACTTACACCTTGAGTTGGGCCTTGTTTGAGACAGCCTTATCATTTGTGCCCCAAGTTGGGCCTCGTTTGACTCAGCCAAATCATTTACGCCTTAAGTCAGGCCTCGTTGGACTCAACCATATCATTTACACCTCGAGTCGGGCCTCGTTCGACTCAACTTTATCATTCACACCTCGAGTTGAGCCTTGTTTGACTTAACCATATCATTTGTGCCTCGAGTCGAGACTCATTTGACTCACCCTTATCATTTGCACCTCAACTCGTGCCTCGTTCGACTCAACCTTATCATTTGCACCTCGAGTCGAGACTCGTTTGACTCAACCATATCGTTTGCACCTTGAGTCGTGCCTCGTTTGACTCACCCATATCATTTGTGCCTCAAGTTGGGACTCGTTTGACTCAACCATATCATTAACGCCTCGAGTCAGGCATCGTTTAACTCAACCTTATCAATTGCGCCTCCTGTTGGACCTCGTTTCACTCAACCATATCGTTTGTGCCTCGAGTCGGGCCTTGTTTGACTCACCCTTACCATTTGCGCCTCAAGTCGGGCTTCATTGGACTTAACCTTATCAATCGTGCCTCAACTCATGTCCTGTTTGACTCAACCTTTTCATTCGCACCTCGAGTCGGCCCTTGTTTGTCTCAACCATATCATTTGTGCCTTGAGTCGGGCCTCTTTTGACTTCCCCTTCTCAATTGCGCCTCGAGTCGGGCCTAGTTTGACTTAACCATTTCATTTGCGCTTGAACTCGATTCTTGTTTCACTCAACCTTATCTTTTGTTCCTCGAGTTCGGCCTCGTTCGACTCAACATTATCATTTATGCCTCGAGTTGGGCCTCGTTCGACTCAACCTTATCATTTATGCCTCGAGTCGGGCCTTATTTGACTCCAGCATATAATTTGTGCCTCGATTCGGGCCTCGTTTGACTCAAGCATATCATTTACGCCTCGAGTCGGGCCTCATTTGACTTAACCATATCTTTTACGTCTCGAGTCGAGCCTTGTTTGACTTAATGTTATCTTTTGTGCCTCAAGTCGAGCCTCATTTGACTCAATAATATCATTTACGCCTCAAGTCGGTCCTCGTTTAACTCAACCATATCATTTATGCCTCAAGTCAAGCCTTGTTTGACTCAGCCTTATCATTTGCGCCTCGAGTCGGGCCTCGTTCGGCTCAACCTTATCATTTGTGCCTCGAGTCGCACCACATTTGAGTCAATTTATGCCTCGAGTCTGGCCTCGTTTGACTCAACCTTATCATTTGTGCCTAAAGTCGAACCTCATTTGGCATAACCATATCATTTATGCGTTGAGTAGGGACTCATTTGACTCAACCATATCATTTGTGCCTCGAGTTAGTCCTCGTTTACTCAACCTTATCATTTGTGCCTCCAGTCAAGCCTCGTTTGACTCACCCTTACAACTTACACCTTGAGTTGGGCCTTGTTTGAGATAACCTTATCATTTGTGCCCCAAGTTGGGCCTCGTTTGACTCAACCATATCATTTAGGCCTCGAGTCGGGCCTCGTTGGACTCAACCATATCATTTACACCTCGAGTCAGGCCTCGTTCGACTCAACCTTATCATTCACAGCTCGAGTTAAGCCTCGTTTGACTTAACCATATCATTTGTGCCTTGAGTCGGGACTCGTTTGACTCACCCTTATCATTTGCACCTCAAGTTGTGCCTCGTTCGACTCAACCTTATCATTTGCACCTCGAGTCGAGACTCGTTTGACTCAACCATATCATTTGCACCTTGAGTCATGCCTCGTTTGACTCACCCATATCATTTGTGCCCCAAGTTGGGCCTCGTTCGACTCAACCATATCATTAACGCCTCGAGTCGGGCATCGTTTAACTTAACCTTATCAATTGCTCCACCTGTTGGACCTCGTTTCACTCAACCATATCGTTTGTGCCTCGAGTCGGGCCTTGTTTGACTCACCCTTACCATTTGTGCCTTGAGTCGGGCCTCGTTGGACTTAACCTTATCAATCGCGCCTCAACTCATGTCCCGTTTGACTCAACCTTTTCATTCGCACCTCGAGTCGGCCCTTGTTTGTCTCAACCATATCATTTGTGCCTTGAGTCGGGCCTCGTTCGACTTGCCCTTTTCATTTGCGCCTCGAGTCGGGCCTCGTTTGACTCAACCATTTCATTTGCGCCTGAACTCGATCCTCGTTTCACTCAACCTTATCTTTTGTGCCTCGAGTTGGGCCTCGTTCGACTCAACATTATCATTTACACCTCGAGTCGGGCCTCGTTCGACTCAACCTTATCATTTACGCCTCAAGTCGGGCCTTATTTGACTCTAGCATATAATTTGTGCCTCGATTTGGGCTTGGGTCTCGTTGGACTCTAGCATATCATTTGCGCCTCGAGTCGGGTTTCATTTAACTTAACCATATCTTTTGTGTCTCGAGTCGAGCCTCGTTTGACTCAATGTTATCATTTGTGCCTCAAGTCGAGCCTCGTTTGACTTAATAATATCATTTACGCCTCAAGTCGGCCCTCATTTGACTCAACCATATCATTTATGCCTCGAGTTGAACCTCGTTTGACTCAGCCTTATCATTTGCGTCTCGAGTCAGGCCTCGTTCGGCTCAACCTTATCATTTCTGCCTCGAGTCGCACCACATTTGAGTCAATTTACGCCTCGAGTCCGGCCTCGTTTGACTCAACCTTATCATTTATGCCTAAAGTCGGACCTCATTTGACATAACCATATCATTTACGCATTGAGTAGGGCCTCATTTGACTCAATCATATCATTTGCGCCTCGAGTTAGGCCTCGTTTACTCAACCTTATCATTTGTGCCTCTAATCAAGCCTCGTTTGACTTACCCTTACAACTTACACCTTGAGTTGGGCCTTGTTTGAGGCAGCCTTATCATTTGTGCCCCAAGTTGGCCCTCGTTTGACTCAACCATATCATTTACGCCTCGAGTCGGGCCTCGTTGGACTCAACCATATCATTTACACCTTGAGTCGGGCCTCGTTCGACTCAACCTTATCATTCACGTCTCGAGTTGATCCTCATTTGACTTAACCATATCATTTGTGCCTCGAGTCGGGACTCGTTTGACCCACCCTTACCATTTGCACGTCAAGTCGTGCCTCGTTCGACTCAACCTTATCATTTGCACCTCGAGTCGAGACTCGTTTAACTCAACCATATCGTTTGCACCTTGAGTCGTGCCTCATTTGACTCACCCATATCATTTGTGCCTTAAGTTGGGCCTCGTTTGACTCAACCATATCATTAACGCCTCGAGTCGGGCATCGTTTAACTTAACCTTATCAATTGCGCCTCCTGTTGGACCTCGTTTCACTCAACCATATCATTTGTGCCTTGAGTTGGGCCTCGTTCGACTCAACCTTATCATTCACACCTCGAGTTGAGCCTCGTTTGACTTAACCATATCATTTGTGCCTCGAGTCGGGCCTCGTTTGACTCAACCTTATCGTTTGCGCCTTAAGTCGGCCCTCGTTTGACTCACGCATATCATTTGCGCCTCGAGTCGGGCCTAGTTCGACTTAACCGTATCATTTACACATCAAGTCAGGCCTCGTTGGACTCGCCTATATCATTTGTGCCTCGTTTCTCTCAACTGTATCATTTATGCCTCGAGTCGGGCCTTGTTTCACTCACCCTTACCATTTGTGCCTCGGGTTGGGCCTCAATTGGCTCAATCATGTCATTGTGCCGGGCCTCGTTTGACTCACCCTTATCATTTGCGCCACGAGTCGGGCCTCGTTTGACTCAACCATATCATTTGTGTCTTGAGTTGGTCCTCGTTTGACTCAACTATATCATTGACGCTTTAAGTCGGGCATCGTTTAACTCAACCTTATCATTTGCGCCTCGAGTTAGACCTCGTTTGACTCAACCATATCATTTGTGCCTCGAGGCGGGTCTTGTTTGACTCACCCTTATCATTTGCGCCTCAAGTCGGGCCTCATTTGACTCAACCATATCGTTTGTGTCTTGAGTTGGTCCTCGTTTGACTCAACTATATCATTGACGCCTTAAGTCGGGCATCGTTTAACTCAACCTTATCATTTGCGCCTCGAGTTGGACCTCGTTTGACTCAACCATATCATTTGTGCCTCGAGGCGGGTCTTGTTTGACTCACCCTTACCATTCGCCTCAACCTTTTTTTTTCCACCTCGAGTCGGGCCTTGTTTGACTCAACTATATCAATTATGCCTTGAGTCGGGCCACGTTTAACTCATCCTTATCATTTGCGCCTTGAGTCGGGCCTTGTTTGACTCAACCATATCATTTACGGCTCGAGTCAGACCTCGTTTGACTCATCCTTACCATTTGCACCTCGAGTCCGCCCTCGTTTGTCTCAACCATATCATTTGCGACTCAAGTCGGGCCTCGTTTGACTGAACCATATCATTTTTGCTTCGATTTGGTCGTCGTTTGACTTAACCTTATCATGTGTGTCCAAGTCGGGCCTCGTTTGACTCAACCATATCATTTACGCCTCAAGTCGGGCCTTGTTTGACTCAACCATAACATTTACACCACGAGTCGAGAATCGTTTGACTCAACCTTATCATTTGTGCCTCAAGTCGGGCCTCGTTCGACTCAACCTTATCATTTGTGCCTTGAGTTGGGCCTCATTTAACTTCCCCTTCTCGTTTGCGCCTCGAGTTGGGCCTCGTTTGACACAACCATATCCTTTGCACCTCGACTCGATCCTCGTTTCACTCAACCTTATCATTTGTGCCTCGACTCGGGCCTCATTGGACTTAACCTTATCATTTGCACCTCGAGTTGGGCCTCGTTTGACACAACCTTATCATTTGTTCCTTAAGTTGGGCCTCGTCTGACTCAACCATATCATTTACACCTCGAGTCGGGTCTCGTTAGACTCAACCATATCATTTGCGCCTCAAGTCAGGCCTCGTTTGACTCAACCATATCATTTACACCTCGAGTTGGGTCTCATTAGACTCAACCATATCATTTGTGCCTCGAGTCGGGCCTTGTTCGACTCAACCTTACCATTTGCACCTCGAGTTGGGACTTGTTTGACTCAACCATATCATTTAGGCCTCGAGTTGGGCCTCGTTTGACTCATGCTTACCATTTGCACCTCGAGTCGGGCCTCGTTATACTCAACCATATCATTTGTGCCTCGAGTCAGGCCTCGTTTGACTCAACCATATCATTTATGCCTCGAGTCAGCCATTGTTTGACTCAAACTTATCATTTGTGCCTCAAGTCGGGCCTCGTTTGTCTCAACCATATCATGTACACCTCGAGTCGGGCCTTGTTTGACTCAACCATATCATTTGCACCTCGAGTCGGGCCTTGTTCGACTGAACCTTATCATTTGTACCTCAAGTCGAGCCTCGTTTGACTCAACCATATAATTTGTGCCTTGAGTCGTGCCTCGTTTGACTTAACCTTATCATTTGCGCCTCAAGCCATGCCTCGTTCTACTTAACCTTATCGTTTGCATCTCGAGGTGGGCCTCGTATGACTCAACCATATCATTTGTGCCTGGAGTCGGGCCTTGTTTGACTCACCCTTACCATTTGCTCCTCGAGTCAGGCCTCGTTGGATTCAACCTTATCATTTGGGCCTCCAATCAGGCCTCGTTCGACTAAACCTTATCATTCACGCCTCGAGTTAGGCATTGTTTGATTCAACCATATCATTTGTGTCTTGAGTCAGGCCTCGTTTGACTCATTCTTACCATTTGCGCCTCATGTCGAGCCTCATTTGACTCAACCTTATCATTTGTGCCTCTAGGCGGGCCTCGTTTGACTCAACCATATTATTTATACCTCGAGTTGGGCCTCGTTTGACTCAACTATATCATTTAAGCCTCGAGTCAACCTTATCATTTGTGCTTTGGGTCAGGCCTCGTTTGACTCACCCTTCTCATTTGCACTTCGAGTCGGGCCTTGTTTAACTCAACCATATCATTTGCGCCTAGAGTCAATC
Source organism: Dicorynia guianensis (assembly GCA_037013595.1). Classification (NCBI taxonomy): domain Eukaryota; kingdom Viridiplantae; phylum Streptophyta; class Magnoliopsida; order Fabales; family Fabaceae; genus Dicorynia; species Dicorynia guianensis. The sequence continues at coordinate 14,791,875 of JASUAB010000006.1, read as the reverse complement.
CTCATTTAACTCAACCTTATCATTTGTGACTCGAGTCGGGCCTCATTGGACTCAACCTTATCATTTACACCTCAAGTCGGGCCTCGTTCGACTCTACTTTATCATTTACGCCTCAAGTCAAGCCTCGTTCGACTCAACCTTATCATTTATGCCTCGATGCAGGCCTTGTGTGACTCTACCATATCATTTGCGCATCGAGTCGGGCCTCGTTGGACTCAACCTTATCATTTGCGCCTTAAGTTGGGCCTCGTTTATCTTAACTTTATCATTTGTGCCTCGAGTCAGGCCTCGTTCGACTCAACCTTATCATTAGCACCTTGAGTCAGGCCTCATTTGACTCAACCATATCATTTACGCCTCGACTTGTGCCTCATTTGACTCAAACATATCATTTGCGCCTTGAGTCAGACCTCGTTTGACTAACCTAATCATTTGTGCCTCTAGTTGGGCCTCGTTTGACTCAACCATATAATTTGCGCCTCGAGTCGGGCTTCGTTTGACTCAACCTTATTATTTGTGCCTTAAGTCAGGCCTTGTTTGAGTCAACCATGTCATTTACGCCTCGAGTTGGGCTTCGTTTGACTCAAACATATTATTTGTGCCTTGACTTGGGCCTCGTTCGACTCAACCTTTTCATTCGCACCTCGAGTTGGGCCGTTTGACTCAACCATATCATTTGCGCCTAGAGTCAGGCCTTGTTTGACTCAACTTTATTCTTTGCGCCTCAAGTTGAGCCTCGTTTGACTCAACCTTATCATTTGTGCCTCCAGTCGGGCCTCGTTTGACTCAACCATGTCATTTGCGCCTTGAGCCGGGCCTCGTTCGACTCATCTTTATCATTTGCGCCTTGAGCCGAGCCTCATTTGACTCAACCTTATCATTTGCGCCTCCAGTCGGGCCTCGTTTGACTCAATCATATTATTTACACCTCAGGTTGGGCCTCATTTGACTCAACCATATCATTTTCGCCTCAAGTTGGGAATCGTTTAACTCAACCTTATCATTTGTGCTTTGGGTCGGCCATCGTTTAACTCACCCTTCTCATTTGCGCTTTGAGTCGGGCCTTGTTTAACTCATCCATATCATTTGCGCCTCGAATGAATCCTCGTTTGATTAAACCTTATCATTTGTGCCTCGAGTCAGGCCTCGTTGGACTTAACCTTATCATTTGTGCCTCAAGTCGGGCGTCGTTCGACTAAACTTTATCATTTGTGCCCCGAGTCAAGCCTCGTTTGACTCAACCTTATCATTTGTACCTCGAGTCAGGCCTCATTTGACTCAACCATATCATTTACACCTCGAGTTGGGCCTCGTTTGACTCAAACAAATCATTTGTGCCTCGAGTCGGGCCTCGTTTGACACAACCTTATCATTTGTGCCCCCTGTCGGGCCTCGTTTGACTCAACCATATCATTTCTACCTCGAGTCAAGCCTCGTTTGACTCAACCTTATCATTTGTGGCTTAAGTCGGGCCTCATTTGACTCAACCATATCATCTACACCTCGAGTTGGGCCTCGTTTAACTCAACCATATCTTTTGCACCTCGAGTCAGGCCTCGTTCGACTCAACTTTATCATTTGTGCCTCGAATTGTGCCTCATTTGGCTCAACCTTATCTTTTGTGCCTACAGTTGGGCCTCGTTTGACTCATCCTTACCATTTGCACCTCGAGTCGGGCCTCGTTTGACTCAACTATATCATTTGCGCCTTGAGTCGGGCCTCGTTTAACTTAACTTTATCATTTGTGCCTCGAGTCATGCCTCGTTTGACTTAACCTTATCATTTGTGCCTCCAGTCGGGCCTTGTTTGACTCAATCATATTATTTATGCCTCGGGTCGGGCCTCGTTTGACTCAGCCATATCTTTTGCGCCTCGAGTCGAGCCTCGTTTGACTCAAACTTATCATTTGTGCCTCAAGTCAGGTCATGTTTGACTCAACCATATCATTTAAGCCTCGAGTCTGGCGTTGTTTGACTCAACCTTATAATTTGTGCCTCGAGTCGGGCCTTGTTCGGCTCAACCTTATCATTTGTGCCTCGAGTTGTACCTCATTTGACTCAACCACATCAGTTACGCCTCGAGTTGGGCCTCATTTGACTCAACCTTACAACTTGCGCCTCGAGTCAGGCCTCGTTTAACTTAGCCTTATCAATTGTGCCTCAAGTCTAGCCTTGTTTGACTCAAGCATATCATTTACGCCTCGAGTTAGGCCTCATTGGACTTAAGCATATCATTTGCGCCCCAAGTCGCGCCTCGTTTGACTCAACCTTATCATTCGCGCCTCGAGTCGAACCTTGTTTGACTTAACCATATCATTTGTGCCTTGAGTTGGGCCTCGTTTGACTCATCCTTACTATTTGTGCCTCGAGTCAGGCCTTGTTTGAGTCAACCATATCATTTACGCCTCGAGTTGGGCCTCGTTTGACTCAACCATATCAATTACGCCTCGATTTGGGCCTCGTTTGACTTAACCTTATCATTTGTGCCTCGTGTCGGGCCTCGTTTGGCTCAACCTTATCAATTACACCTCGTGTCGCACCTTGTTTGACTCAACCATATCATTTATATCTCGAGTCAGGCCTCGTTTGACTTACCCTTACAACTTGCGCCTTGAGTCGGGCATCGTTTGACTCAACCTTATTATTTGGGCCTCAAGTCGGGCCTCGTTTGATTGAACCATATCATTTATGCCTCGAGTCAGGCCTTGTTTGACTCAACCATAGCGATTGTGCCTCGAGTCGGGCCTCGTTCGACTCAACCTGATCAATGACGTCTCGAGTCGAGTCTCGTTTGACTTAACCATATCATTTGTGCCTCGAGTCAGGCCTCATTTGACTCACCCTTCCCATTTACGCATCGAGTCGGGCCTCGTTTGACTCATCCTTACTATTTGTACCTCAAGTCGGGCCTCGTTTGAGTCAACCATATCATTACGCCTCGAGTTGGGCCTCGTTTGACTTAAACATATCATTTGTACCCCGACTTAGGCCTCGTTCGACTCAACCTTTTCATTTGCACCGTGAGTCAAGTCGCGTTTGACTCAACTATATCATTTGTGCCTCGATTCGGGCCTTGTTTGACTCATCCTTATGATTTGCAGCTCGAGTTAGGCCTCGTTTGACTCAACCATATCATTTACGCCTCGAGTCGGGCTTCGTTTGACTCATCCTTACGATTTGTGCTTCGAGTCGGGCCTTCTTTGACTCAACCATATCATTTGCGCCTCGAGTCGGGTCTCGTTCAACTCAACTTTATCATTTGCACCTCGAGTCGAGCCTCGTTTGACTCAACCTTATCATTTGTGCCTCCAGTCGGGCCTCGTTTGACTCAATCATATTATTTATGCCTCGGGTCGGGCCTTGTTTGACTCAACCATATCATTTACGCCTCGAGTCAGGAATCGTTTGACTCAACCTTATCATTTGTGCTTTGGGTCGGGCCTCGTTTGACTCACCCTTCTCATTTGTGCTTCAAGTCGGGCCTCGTTTAACTCCACCATATCATTTGCGCCTCGAGTCAATCCTCGTTTGACTCAACCTTATGATTTGTGCCTCGAGTCGGGCCTAGTTGGACTCAATCTTATCATTTGCGCCTCAAGTCAGGCCTCATTCGACTTGACTTTATCATTTGCGCCTCGAGTTAGGCCTCGTTCGACTCAACCTTATCATTTGCACCTCGAGTCAGGAATCATTTGACTCAAGCATATCATTTATGCCTCGAATTGGGCCTTGTTTGACTCAAACGTATCATTTGCGCCTCGAGTTGGGCCTCATTTGACTCAACCTTATCATTTGTGCCTCTAGTCGCGCCTCGTTTGACTCAACTGTATCATTTCTGCCTCGAGTCGAACCTCGTTTGTCTCAACCTTATCATTTGTGCCTTAAGTCGGGCCTCATTTGACTCAACCATATCATTTACACCTTGATTGGGACTTATTCGACTCAAACATATCATTTGTGCCCCGACTTGGGCCTCGTTCGACTTAACCTTTTCATTCGCACCTCGAGTCGAGCATCGTTTGACTCAACCATATCATTTGTACCTCGAGTCGGGCCTCGTTTGACTTAACCATATCATTTGCACCTCGAGTTGGGCCTCGTTTGACTCAACTTTATAATTTGCACTCGAGTCGAGCCTCATTTGACTCAACCTTATCAATTGTGCCTCCAGTCGGGCCTCGTTTAACTCAATCATGTTATTTATGCCTCGGGTCTGGCCACGTTTGACTCAACCATAACATTTATGGCCTCGTTTGACTCAACCACATCATTTAAGCCTCGAGTTAGGCCTTGTTTGACTCAGCCTTACATTTGTGCCTCGAGTCAGGCCTTGTTCGGCTCAACCTTATCATTTGCGCCTCGAGTCGCACCTCGTTTGACTCAACCATATAGTTACACCTCGAGTCGGGCCTCGTTTGACTCAACCTTACAACTTACGCCTTGAGCGGGCCTCGTTTGACTCAACGTTATTAATTGTGCCTCAAGTCTGGCCTCGTTTGTCTCAAGCATATCATTTACGCCTCGAGTCGGGCCTCGTTGGACTTAACCATATCATTTGCGCCCTGAGTCGCACCTCGTTTGACTCAACCTTATCATTCGCGCCTCGAGTCAAACCTTGTTTGACTTAACCATATCAATTGTGCCTTGAGTTGGGTCTCGTTTGACTCATCCTTACCATTTGTGTCTTGAGTCGGGCCTCGTTTGAGTCAACCATATTATTTACGCCTCGAGTTGGGCCTCGTTTGACTCAAACATATCATTTGTGCCTCGACTTGGGCCTCGTTTTACTCAACATTTTCATTCGGACTGCGAGTCCGGCCTCGTTTGACTCAACCATATCATTTGTGCCTCGATTCGGCCTCGTTTGCTCATCCTTATGATTTGCACCTCGAGTCGAGCCTCGTTTGACTTAACCATATCATTTACGGCTCGAGTCGGGCCTCGTTTGACTCATCCTTACCATTTGCACCTCAAGTTGGGCCTCGTTTGACTCAACCATATCATTTGCACCTCGAGTCGGGCCTCGTTCGACTCAACTTTATAATTTGCACCTCGAGTTAAGCCTCGTTTGACTCAACCTTATCAATTGTGCCTCTAGTCGGGCCTCGTTTAACTCAACCATATTATTTATGCCTCAGGTCGGGCCTCATTTGACTCAATCATATCATTTACACCTCGAGTCAGGAATCGTTTGACTCAACCTTATCATTTGTGCTTTAGGTCGGGCCTCGTTTAACTCACCCTTCTCATTTATGCTTCGAGTCGGGCCTCGTTTAACTCGACCATATCATTTGCACCTCGAGTCAATCCTTGTTTAACTTAACCTTATCATTTGTGCCTCGAGTCAGGCCTCGTTGGACTCAATCTTATCATTTGCGTCTCAAGTCGGGCCTCGTTCGACTCAACTTTATCATTTGCGTCTCAAGTCGGGCCCCGTTCGACTCAACCTTATCATTTGTGCCTCTAGCCAGGCCTCGTTCGACTCAACCTTATCATTTGCACCTCGAGTCAGGAATCATTTGACTCAACCATATCATTTATGCCTCGAGTTGGACCTCGTTTGACATAAACATATCATTTGTGCCTCGAGTCGGGCCTCGTTTGACTCAACCTTATCATTTGTGCCTCTAGTCGGGTCTCGTTTGACTCAACCGTATCATTTCTGCCTCGAGTCGGACCTCGTTTGTCTCAACCTTATCATTTGTGCCACGAGTCGGGCCTCGTTCGACTCAACTTTATCATTTGCGCCTCGAGCCAGGCCTCGTTCGACTCAACCTTATCATTTGCAACTCGAGTCAGGCCTCATTTGACTCAACCATATCATTTATGACTCGAGTTGGGCCTCGTTTGACTCAAACATATCATTTGCGCCTCGAATCCGGCCTCGTTTGACTCAACGTTATCATTTGTGCCTCCAGTCGGGCCTCGTTTGACTCAACCATATCATTTCTGCCTCGAGTTGGACCTCGTTTGTCTCAACCTTATCATTTGTGCCTTAAGTCGAGCCTCATTTGACCCAACCATATCATTTATGCCTCGGTTGGGACTCGTTCGGCTCAAACATATCATTTGTGCCCCGACTTGGGCCTCGTTCGACTTAACCTTTTCATTCGCACCTTGAGTCGGGCCTCGTTTGACTCAACCATATCATTTGTGCCTTGATTCGGGCCTCGTTTGACTGATCCTTATGATTTGCACCTTGAGTCGGGCCTCGTTTAACTCAACCATATCATTTTTGCCTCGAGTTGGGCCTTGTTTGACTCATCCTTACCATTTGCAACTCGAGTCGGGCCTCATTTGACTCAACCATATCATTTACGCTTGGATTCGGCCTTCATTTGACTCAACGATATCATTTAGGCCTCGAGTCGGGGATCGTTTGACTCAACCTTATCGTTTGTGCCTCAAGTTGGGCCTCGTTTGACTCAACCATATCATTTATGCCTCGAGTCAGGCATTGTTTGACTCAACCATATCATTTAGGCCATGAGTCGAGAATTGTTTAACTCAACCTTATCATTTGTGGCTCGAGTCGGGCCTCGTTCGACTCCACCTTATCATTTGTGCCTTGAGTCGGGCCTTGTTTGACTCACCCTTCTCATTTGCGTCTCGAGTCAGGCCTCGTTTGACTCAACCATATCATTTATGCCTCGATTCGATCCTCGTTTCACTCAACCTTATCATTTGTGCCTCGAGTCAGGCCACGATTGACTCAACCATATCTTTTATGCCTCGAGTCGGGCCTCGTTTGACTCAACCATATCATTTACGCCTCGACTCGCTCCTCGTTTGACTCAACCTTATCATTTGTGCCTCGAGTCAAGCCACGATTAACTCAACCATATCTTTTACGCCTCGAGTCGGGCCTTGTTTGACTCAACCATATCATTTACGCCTCGCGTTAGGCCTTGTTTGACTCAACCTTATCATTTGTGCCTCGAGTTAGGCCGTGTTCGGCTCAACCTTATCATTTGTGCCTCGAGTCGCACCTTGTTTGACTCAACCATATCATTTACGCCTTGGGTCAGACCTCATGGGACTCAACCATATCATTTACACCTCAAGTCGGGCCTCGTTTGACTCAACCTTATCATTTGCGCCTCGAGTTGAGCTTTGTTTGACTTAACCATATAATTTGTGCCTCGAGTCGGGCCTCGTTTGACTCATCCTTACCATTTGCACCTCGAGTCGGGCCTCGTTTGACTCAACCATATCATTTGCGTCTCGAGTCGGGCCTCATTTGTCTCAACCATATCTTTTGTGTCTCGGGTCGGGCGTCGTTTGACCCAACCATGTCATTTGGGCCTCAAGTCAAGCCTCGTTTGACACAACCATATAACTTACACCTCGAGTTGGGCCTCATTTGACTCAACCATATCATTTGTGCCTCGATTCGGGCCTTGTTTGACTGATCCTTATGATTTGCACCTTGTGTCGGGCCTCATTTGACTCAATTATATCATTTTTGCCTCGAGTCGGGCCTTGTTTGACTCATCCTTACCATTTGCACCTCGAGTCGGGCCTCGTTTGACTCAACCATATCATTTACGCCTGGATTCGGGCTTCGTTTGACTCAATGATATCATTTAGGCCTTGAGTCGGGGATTGTTTGACTCAACCTTATCAGTTGTACCTTAAGTGGGGCCTCGTTTGACTCAACCATATCATTTATGCCTCGAGTCGGGCATCGTTTGACTCAACCATATCATTTATGCCACGAGTCGAGAATTATTTGACTCAACCTTATCATTTGTGGCTCGAGTCAGGCCTCGTTCGACTCCACCTTATCATTTGTGCCTTGAGTCAGGCCTCGTTTGACTCAACCATATCATTTGCACCTCAACTCGATCCTTGTTTCACTCAACCTTATCATTTGTGCCTCGAGTCAGGCCACAGTTGACTCAACCATATCTTTTACGCCTCAAATCGGGCCTCGTTTGACTTAACCATATCATTTACGCCTCCAGTCGAGCCTCGTTTGACTCAACCTTATCATTTGTGCCTCGAGTCAGGCCACAGTTGACTTAACCATATCTTTTATGCCTTGAGTCGGGCCTTGTTTGACTCAACCATATTATTTATGCCTCGAGTCAGGCCTTGTTTGACTCAACCACATCATTTGTGGCTCGAGTCGGGCCGTGTTCGGCTCAACCTTATCATTTGTGCCTCGAGACGTGCCTCGTTTGACTCAATCATATCATTTATGCCTCGAGTTGGACCTCGTGGGACTCAACCATATCATTTGAGCCTAGAGTCGGGCCTCGTTCGACTCAACCTTATCATTTGCGCCTCGAGTCGAGCTTTGTTTGACTTGACCATATCATTTGTGCCTTGAGTCAGGCCTCGTTTGACTCATCCTTACCATTTGCGCCTCGAGTCGGGCCTCGTTTGACTCAACCAAATCTTTTGTGTCTTGAGTCGGGCGTCGTTTGACCCAACCATGTCATTTGTGCCTCAAGTCGGGCCTCGTTTGACTCAATCATATAATTTACACCTCGAGTTGGGCCTCGTTTGACTCATCCTTACCATTTGCGCCTCGAGTCGGGCCACGTTTGACTCAACCATATCATTTATGCGTCGAGTCGAGAATTGTTTGACTCAACCTGATCATTTGTTGCCCAAGTCGAGCCTCGTTCGACTCAACCTTATCGTTTGTGCCTTGAGTCAGGCCTCGTTTGACTCAACCTTCTCATTTGCACCTCGAGTTGGGCCTCGTTTGACTCAACCATATCATTTGTGCCTCAGCTCGATCATCGTCTCACTCAACCTTATCATTTGTGCCTCGAGTCGGGCCTCATTGGACTTAACCTTATCCTTTGCGCCTTGAGTCAGGCCTCGTTCATCTTAACCTTATCATTTACGTCTCGAGTCGGCCCTCATTTGACTCAAGCATATCATTTGTGCCTCGAGTCGAGACTCGTTGGACTCAAGCATATCATTTGCATCTCGAGTCAGGCCTCGTTTAACTAAACCATATCTTGTGCGCCTCGACTTGAGCCTCATTTGACTCAACCATATCAATTGTGCCTCCAGTCAGGCCTCGTTTGACTCAACCATATCATTTACGCCTTGAGTCAGGCCTCGTTTGACTCAACCATATCAATTACGCCTCGATATGGGCCTCGTTTGACTTACCCTTATCATTTGTGCCTCGTGTCGGGCCTTGTTTGGCTCAACCTTATCAATTACACCTCGTGTCGCGCCTTGTTTGACTCAACCATATCATTTACGTCTCGAGTCAGGCCTCGTTTGACTTACCCTTACAACTTGCGCCTTGAGTCGGGCATCATTTGACTCAACCTTATTATTTGGGCCTCAAGTCGGGCCTCGTTTGATTGAACCATATCATTTATGCCTCGAGTCAGGCCTTGTTTGACTCAACCATAGCGATTGTGCCTCGAGTCGGGCCTCGTTCGACTCAACTTGATCATTGACGTCTCGAGTCGAGTCTCGTTTGACTTAATCATATCATTTGTGCCTCGAGTCGGGCCTCATTTGACTCACCCTTCCCATTTACGCATCGAGTCAGGCCTCGTTTGACTCATCCTTACCATTTGTGCCTCAAGTCGGGCCTCATTTGAGTCAACCATATCATTACACCTCGAGTTGGGCCTCGTTTGACTTAAACATATCATTTGTACCCCGACTTAGGCCTCGTTCGACTCAACCTTTTCATTTACACCGTGAGTCAAGCCGTGTTTGACTCAACCATATCATTTGTGCCTCGATTAGAGCCTTATGTGACTCATTCTTATGATTTGTAGCCCGAGTCAGGCCTCGTTTGACTCAACCATATCATTTACGCCTCGAGTCGGGCTTCGTTTGACTCATCCTTACGATTTGTGCCTCGAGTCGGGCCTCCTTTGACTCAACCATATCATTTGCGCCTCGAGTCGGGCCTCGTTCAACTCAACTTTATCATTTGCACCTTGAGTAGAGCCTCGTTTGACTCAACCTTATCATTTGTGCCTCCAGTCGGGCCTCGTTTGACTCAATCATATTGTTTATGCCTCGGGTCGGGCATTGTTTGACTCAACCATATCATTTACGCCTCGAGTCAGGAATCGTTTGACTCAACCTTATCATTTGTGCTTTGGGTTGGGCCTCGTTTGACTCACCCTTCTCATTTGTGCTTCAAGTCCTCATTTAACTTCACCATATCATTTGCGCCTCGAGTCAATCCTCGTTTGACTCAACCTTATGATTTGTGCCTCGAGTCGGGCCTAGTTAGACTCAATCTTATCATTTGCGCCTCAAGTCAGGCCTCATTCGACTCAACTTTATCATTTGCACCTCGAGTCAGGCCTCGTTTGACTCAACCTTATCATTTGCACCTCGAGTTAAGCCTCATTTGACTCAACCATATCATTTATGCCTCGAGTTAGGGCTCGTTTGACTCAAACATATCATTTGTGCCTCGAGTCAGACCTCATTTGACTCAACTTACCATTTGTGCCTCCAGTCGGGCCTCGTTTGACTCAACCATATCATTTCTGCCTCGAGCCGGGCCTCGTTTGTCTCAACCTTATCATTTGTGCCTTAAGTAGGGGCTCATTTCACTCAACCATATCATTTACGCCTCGAGTTTGGCCTCGTTTGACTCAAACATATCATTTGTGCCCTGACTTGGGACTCATTCGACTCAACTTTTTCATTCGCAACTCGAGTCGGGCCTTGTTTGACTCAACCATATCATTTGTGCCTCGATTCGGGTCTTATTTGACTCATCCTTATGATTTGCACCTCAAGTCAGGCCTCGTGTGACTCAACCATATCATTTATGCCTCGAGTCGGGCCTCGTGGGCCTCATTTGACTCATCCTCACCATTTGCACCTCGAGTCGGGCCTCGTTTGACTCAACCATATCATTTGCGCCTCGAGTCGGGCCTCATTTGACTCAATGATATCATTTAGGACTCGAGTCGGGGGTTGTTTGACTCAACCTTATCATTTATGCCTCAAGTGGGGCCTCGTTTGACTCAACCATATCATTTTCGCCTCGAGTCGGGCATCGTTTGACTCAACCATATCATTTACGCCACGAGTCGAGAATCGTTTGACTCAACCTTATCATTTGTGGCTCGAGTCGGGCCTCGTTCGACTCTACCTTATCATTTGTGCCTTGAGTTGGGCCTCGTTTGACTTACCCTTCTCATTTGTGCCTCGAGTCGGGCCTCGTTTGACTCAACCATATCATTTGTGCCTCGACTCGATCCTCGTTTCACTTAACCTTATCATTTGTGGCTCGAGTCGGGACTCGTTGGACTCAACCTTATCATTTGTGCCTCGAGTCGGGCCTCATTCAACTCAACTTTATCATTTGCGCCACGAGTCGAGCCTCGTTTGACTCAACCTTATCATTTGTGCCTCCAGTCGAGCTTTGTTTGACTCAACCATATTATTTATGCCTCGGGTTAGGCATCGTTTGACTCAACCATATAATTTACGCCTCGAGTCAGGAATCGTTTAACTCAACCTTATCATTTGTGCTTTGGGTCGGGCCTCGTTTGACTCACCCTTCTCATTTGTGCTTCGAGTTATGCCTCGTTCAACTCAACCATATCATTTGCCCCTCGAGTCAATCCTCGTTTGACTCAACCTTATCATTTATGCATTAAGTCGGGCCTCGTTCGACTCAACTTTATCATTTGCACCTTGAGTCAGGCCTCGTTCGACTCAACCTTACTATTTGTGCCTCGAGGTAGGCATCATGTGACTCAACCATATCATTTGTACCTCGAGTCGAGCCTTGTTTGGCTCATCCTTACCATTTGTGCCTCGAGTCAGGCCTCGTTGGATTCAACCATATCATTTGCACCTCAAGTTGGGCCTCGTTCGACTTAACTTTATCATTTGCGCCTCGAGTCAGGCCTCGTTCGACTTAACCTTATCATTTGCACCTCGAGTTAAGCCTCATTTGACTCAACCATATCATTTACGCCTCGAGTTGGGCCTCGTTTGATTCAAACATATCATTTACTCCTTGAGTCGGGCCTCGTTTGAATCAACCTTATCCTTTGTGCCTCGAGTCGGGCCTTGTTTGACTAAACCATATCATTTGCGCCTCTAGTCGGGCCTCATTTGACTCAACCTTATCATTTGTGCTTAAAGTCGGGCCTCATTTGACTCAACCATATCATTTACGCCTTGAGTTGGGCCTCGTTTGACTCAAACATATCATTAGTGCCTTAACTTGGGCCTCGTTCAACTTAACCTTTTCATTCGTACATCGAGTCAGGCCTCGTTTGACTCAACCATATCATGTGTGCCTCGATTCGGGCCTTGTTTGACTCATCCTTATGATTTGCACCTTAAGTCGAGCCTCGTTTGACTCAACCATTTATGCCTCGAGTCAGGCCTCATTTGACTCATCCTTACCATTTGTGCCTCGAGTCGGGCCTCGTCTGACTCAACCATATCATTTGTGCCTCGAGTTAGGCCTCGTTTGACTCAACGATATCATTTAGGCCTTGAGTCGAGCCTCGTTTGACTTAACCTTATCATTTGTGCCTTAAGTCAGGCCTCGCTTGACTCAACCATATCATTTACACCTCGAGTTGGGCCTCGTTTGACTCAAACAAATTATTTATGCCCCGACTTTGGCCTTGTTCGACTCAACCTTTTTATTTGCACCTCGAGTCGGGCCTCGTTTGACTCAACCATATCATTTGTGCCTCGATTCGGGCCTCATTTGACTTATCCTTACAATTTGCACCTCAAGTCGAGCCTCATTTGACTCAACCATATCATTTATGCCTTGAGTCGGGCTTAGTTTGACTCATCCTTACCATTTGTGCCTTGAGTCGGGCCTCGTTTGACTCAACCATATCATTTAGGCCTCGAGTCGGGCATCGTTTGACTCAACCATATCATTTATGCCACGAGTCAAGAATCATTTGACTCAACCTTATCATTTGTGGCTCGAATCTAGCCTCGTTCAACTCCACCTTACCAGTTGTGCCTTGAGTCAGGCCTCGTTTGTCTCACCCTTCTCATTTGTGCCTCGAGTGAGGCCTTGTTTGACTCAATCATATCATTTGTGCCTCGACTCGATCCTCGTTTCACTCAACCTTATCATTTGTGCCTCGAGTCGAGCTTCGTTGGACTCAACTCTATCATTTGCGCCTCAAGTTGGGCCTCATTCGACTCAACTTTATCATTTATGCCTCGAGGTTGGCCTCATTCGACTCAACCTTATCATTTACACCTCGAGTCGGGCCTCATTTGACTCAAGCATATCATTTGTGCCTCGAGTCGGGCCTCGTTGGACTCAAGCATATCATTTGCACCTCGTGTCGGGCCTCGTTTGACTCAACCATATCTTTTGTGCCTTGAGTCGAGCCTCATTTGACTCAACCTTATCATTTATGCCTCGAGTCAGGCCACGTTTGACTCAACCATATCTTTTACGCCTCGAGTCGGGCCTTGTTTCACTCAACCATATCATTTACGCCTCGAGTCGGGCCTTGTTTGACTCAACATTATCATTTGTGCCTTGAGTTGGGCCTTATTCGGCTCAACCTTATCATTTGCACCTCGAGTCACGCCTCGTTTGACTCAACCATATCATTTATGCCTTGAGTCAGACCTCGTTAGACTCAACCATATCATTTGCGCCTCGAGTCGAGCCTTGTTCGACTCAACATTATCATTTGCGCCTCGAGTCGAGCTTTGTTTAACTTAACCATATCATTTGTCCCTTGAGTCAGGCCTCATTTGACTCATCCTTACCATTTGTGCCTCGAGATGAGCCTCATTTGACTCAACCATATGATTTATGCCTCGAGTCGAGAATTGTTTGACTCAACCTTATCATTTGTGGCTCGAGTCGGGCTTCGTTTGACTCAACCTTATCATTTGTGCCTTGAGTCGGGCCTCGTTTGACTCATCCTTCTCATTTGCGCCTCGAGCCAGGCCTCGTTTGACTCAGCCATATCATTTGCGCCTCAACTCGATCCTCATTTCACTCAACCCTATCATTTGTACCTCGAGTCGGGCCTCGTTCAACTCAACCTTATCATTTATGCCTCGATTCGGGCCTTATTTGACTGAAGTATATCATTTGTGCCTCGAGTCAGTCCTCATTGGACTCAAGCATCTCATTTGCAGCTCGAGTCGAGCCTCGTTTGATAGAACCATATCTTTTGCGGCTTGACTTGAGCCTCATTTGACTCAACCTTACCATTTGTGCCTCGAGTCGGGCCTCGTTCGACTCAACCATATCATTTGTGCTTCGAGTCGGTCCTCGTTAGACACACCCTTATCATTTGCGCCTCGAGTCGAGCATCGTTCGGCTAAACCTTACCATTTGTGCCTCGAGTCAGGTCTCATTTGACTCAACCATATCATTTGTGCCTAGAGTCGGGCCTCATTTGAGTCCTCCTTATCATTTGCGCCTCGAGTCGGGCCTAGTTTGATTCAGCCATATCATTTGTGCTAAGAGTCGGGCCTTATTGGACTCAACCTTAGCATTTGTGCCTCGAGTCGGGCCTCGTTCAACTCAACCTTATCATTTGCGCCCTAAGTTGGGCATCGTTCAACTCAACCTGATCATTTGTTCCTCGAGTCGAGCCTCATTCGACTCATCCTTATATTTGCGCAATGAGTCAGGCCGCGTTTGACTCAACCATATCATTTGTGGCTTGAGTCAGGCCTCATTTGACTCACCCTTACCATTTGCGCCACGAGTTGGGGCTTGTTTGACTTAACCATATCATTTGTGCCATGAGTCGGTCCTTGTTTGACTCAACCTTATCAATTGTGCCTCAAGACCGGCCTCGTTCGACTCAACCTTATGATTTGCGCCTCGAGTCAGGCCTCGATTGACTTAACCATATCATTTTTACCTTGAGTCGGGCCTCGTTTGACTCACCCTTACCCTTTGCGCCTTGAGTTAGGCCTTGTTTGACTCAACAATATCATTTATGCCTCGAGTCGGGCCTCGTTTGACTCAACCTTATCATTTGCGCCCTGAGTCATGCCTCGTTCTACTTAACCTTATCATTTGCACCTCGTGGCGGGCCTCGTGTGACTCAACCATATCATTTGTGCCTTGAGTCAAGCCTTGTTTGACTCATCCTTACCATTTGCACCTCGAGTCGGGCCTCGTTGGACTCAACCTTATCATTTGGGCCTCCAATCGGGCCTTGTTCGACTAAACCTTCTCATTCGTGCCTCGAGTCAGGATTGTTTGACTCAACCATATCATTTGTGCCTCGAGTCAAGCCTCGTTTGACTCATCCTTACCATTTGCGCCTTGACTCGGGCCTCGTTTGACTCAACCATATCATTTATGCCTCAAGTTGGGCCTCGTTTGACTCACCCTTACCATTTGCAACTCAAGTGAAGCCCCTTTTGACTCAAACATATCATTTGCGCTTCGAGTTAGGCCTCGTTTGACTCACCGTTACCTTTTGTGCCTCGAGTCAAGCCTCATGTGACACAACCTTATCATTTGTGCCTCGAGTCAGGCCTCGTTCGACTCAACATTATCATTTGTGTCATGAGCCGGGCCTCATTTCACTCACCCATATCATCTGTGCCGTGAGGCAGGCCTCATTTGACTTAACCATATCTTTTACGCCTCGAGCCAGACCTTGTTTGACTCACCCATATCTTTTGCGCCTAGAGTCAGGTCTCATTGGACTCAACCTTATCATTTTTGCTTCGTCTCCGGCCTCGTTTGACTTAACCTTATCATTTGCCCCTCGAGTCGGGCCTCATTTGACTCACACATACCATTTACACAATAAGTCGGGCCTCGTTTGACTCAACCATATCATTTGCACCTCGAGTCGGACCATGTTCGACTCAACCACATCATTTGTGTCTTAAGTCAAGCCTCGTTTGACTCAACCTTATCATTTGCGCCTCGAGTTGGGCCTCGTTCGACTCAACCTTGTCATTTGTTCCTCGAGTCGGGCCTCGTTTGACTCAACCATATGCCTTGAGTCGGTCCTCATTTGACTCACCCTTACCATTTGCGCCTCGAGTCGGGCCTCGTTTGACTCAACCATATCATTTGTGCCTCGAGTTAGTCCTCATTTGACTCAACCTTATCAATTGTGCCTCAAGTCGGGCCTCATTCGACTCAACCTTATCATTTGCGCCTGGAGTCGGGCCTCATGTGACTCAACCTTATCATTTGCGCCTCGACTCGGCCCTCATTTGACTCTGCCATATCATTTGCGCCCCGAGTTGCGCCTCGTTTGACTCAACCATATCATCTGCGCCTCGAGTCCCATCTTGTTTGACTCCACCTTATCATTTGCGCCTTGAGTCAGGCCTCATTTGACTCAACCTTATCACTTGTGCCTCGAGTCAGGCCTCGTTTGACTCAACCATATCATTTGTGCATCAACTCGCGCCTCATTTGACTCAACCTTACTATTTGTGCCTTGAGTCAGGCCTCGTTCGACTCAACCTTATGATTTGCACCTTGAGTCGGGCCTCTTTTCACTCAACCTTATTGTTTGTGCCTTGAGTCGGGCCTTGTTTGACTCAACAATCTCATTTGAACCACGAGTCAGGCCTCGTTTGAGTCAACCATATCATTTGTGCCTCGAGTCGTGCCTCGATTGAATAAACCTTATTATTTATGCCTCGAGTCGAGGCTCGTTCGACTCAACTTTGTCATTTGCGCCTCGAGTCGGGCCTCGTTCGACTCCACCTTATCATTTGCGCCTCGAGTCGGGCCTTGTTCAACCCATCCTTACCATTTGTGCCTCGAGTTGGGCCTCGTTTGACTCACCCATATCATTTGTGCCTAGAGTCGGGCCTCGTTGGACTCACGCTTACAATTTGTACCTCGAGGCTGGCCTTGTTTGACTTAACCATAACATTTGTCCATCGAGTCGGGCCTCGTTCAACTCAACCTTACCATTTGTGCCTTGAGTCGGGCCTCGTTTCACTCACCCTTACTATTTGAGTCTCGAGTCGGGCCTTGTGTGACTCAACCTTATCATTTGCGCCTCGAGTCAGGCCTCATTCGACTCAACCTTATCATTTATGCCTCGAGTCGGGTCTTGTTTGACTCAACCATATCATTTGCGCCTCGAGTCAAGCATCGTTTGAGTCAACTATATAATTTGCGCCTCAAGTCGGGCCTCATTTGACTCACCCATATAATTTGTGCCTCGAGTCAGGCCTCGTTTGACTTAACCATATCTTTTATGCCTCGAGTCGGGCCTCATTTAACTCACCCATATCCTTTGTGCCACGAGATGGGCCTCGTTGGACTCAACATTGTCATTTGCGCTGCGAGTCAGCATCGTTTGACTGACCCAAATCATTTGCGCCTAGAGTCGGGCCTCGTTTGATTGACCCATATCATTTGCACCAAGAGTCAGGCCTCGTTGGACTCAACCTTATCATTTGTGCCTCAAGTTGGGCCTTATTCGACTCAACCTTATCATTTGCCCCTCGGGTCGGGCCTCGTTCGACTCAATCTTATGATTTGTGCCATGAGTCGGGTCTCTTTTGACTCAACCTTACCATTTGCACATCGAGTTAGGCATCGTTTGAGTCAACCATATAATTTGTGCCTTGAGTCGGGCCTCGTTTGACTCAACCATATCATTTGCATCTTGAGTCACGCTTCATTTCACTCAAACCTTATCATTTGCACCTCGAGTCGGGGTTTGTTCGACTCAACCTTATCATTTGCGCCTCGAGTCAGGCCTCGTTCGACTCAACCTTATCTTTTGTGCCAGAAGGTGGGCCTTATTTGACTCAACCTTATCATTTACGCCTCGAGTCGGGCCTTGTTAGACTCACTCATATCATTTGCGCCTAAAGTCGGGCCTTGTTTGACTCACCCTTACGATTTGTAGCTCGAGGCGGGCCTCGTTTGACTCACCCTTACCATTGGCCCCTCGAGTCGACCCTCGTTTGACTCAACCATATCATTTGCGTCTCGAGTAGACCTTCGTTTGACTCACATATATCTTTTGTGCCTCGAGTTGGGCCTCGTTTAACTCACCCTTATCATTTATGCCTCGAGTCGGGCCTCATTTAATTTAACCTTACAATTTACGGCTCGAGCTGAGCCTCTTTTGACTCAACCATATCATTTGTGCCTCGAGTCGGGCCTCGTTTGACCTAACCATATCATTTGCGCCTTGAGTCAGGCCTCATTTGATCCTCCTATATCATTTGTGCCTAGAGGCATGACTCATTTATCTTAACCTTATCATTTGTGCCTCGAGTTGGGCCTTGTTCACCACATCCTTACCATTTGCGCCTCGAGTCAAGCCTCGTTTGACTCAACCATATCATTTGTGCCTTGAGTCGGGCCTTGTTTGACTCACCCATATCATTTGCGCCTAGAGTCTGGCCTCGTTGGACTCACGCTTACCATTTGTACCTCGAGGTGGGCCTTGTTCGACTCAACCATAACATTTGTCCCTCGAGTTAGGCCTCGTTTGACTCAACCTTACCATTTGTGCCTCGAGTCGGGCCTCGTTTCACTCACCCTTACTATTTGAGTCTCGAGTCGGGCCTTGTGTGACTCAACCTTATCATTTATGCCTCGAGTTGGACCTCGTTCGACTCAACCTTATCATTTATGCCTTGAGTCGGGTCTTGTTTGACTCAACCATATCATTTGCACCTCGAGTCTAGTATTGTTTGAGTCAACCTTATAGTTTGTGCCTCGAGTCGGGCCTCGTTTGACTCACCCATATAATTTGTGCCTCGAGTCAGGCCTCATTTGACTTAACTGTATCTTTTATGCCTCGAGTCGGGCCTCGTTTAACTCACCCATATCTTTTGTGCCACGAGACGGGCCTCGTTGGTCTCAACCTTGTCATTTGTACTGCGAGTCAGGCATCGTTTGACTGACCCAAATCATTTGCGCCTGGAGTCGAGGCTCGTTTGACTGACCCATATCATTTGCGCCTAGAGTCGGGCCTCATTGGACTCAACATTATCATTTGCGCCTCAAGTCGGGCCTCATTCGACTTAACCTTATCATTTGCCCCTCGAGTCGGGCCTCGTTCGACTCAATCTTATGATTTGCGCCATGAGTCGGGTCTCTTTTGACTCAACCTTACCATTTGCACCTTAAGTCAGGCATCGTTTGAGTCAACCATATAATTTGCGCCTTAAGTCAGGCCTCGTTTGACTCAACCATATCATTTATGCCACGAGTCAAGCCTTGTTTGACTCAACCATATCATTTGCGTCTTCAGTCAGGCCTCATTTGACTCAAACCTTATCATTTGCATCTTGAGTCAGGGTTTGTTTGACTCAACCTTATCATTTGTGCCTCGAGTCAGGCCTCGTTCGACTCAACCTTACCTTTTGCACCACAAGGCAAGCCTCATTTGACTTAACCTTATCATTTGCGCCTCAAGTCGGGCCTTGTTAGACTCACCCATATCATTTGCGCCTAAAGTCGGGCCTTGTTGGACTCACCCTTACGATTTGTAGCTCGAGGCAGGCCTTGTTTGACTCACCCTTACCATTGGTCCCTCGAGTTGACCCTCGTTTGACTCAACCATATCATTTGCGTCTCGAGTCGACCTTCGTTTAACTCACCCATATCATTTGTGTCTCGAGTCGGGCCTCATTTGACTCACCCTTATCATTTGTGCCTCGAGTCGGGCCTCCTTTGATTCAACCTTACAATTTATGCCTCGAGCCGTGCCTCTTTTGACTAAATCATATCATTTGTGGCTCGAGTCGGGCCTCGTTTGACCTAACCATATCATTTACGCCTTGAGTCGGGCCTCGTTTGACCCACCTATATCATTTGTGCCTTGATGCGGGACTCATTTGTCTCAACCTTATCATTTGTGCCTCGAGTCGGGCCTTGTTCACCATATCCTTACCATTTGCGCCTCAAGTCAAGCCTCGTTTGACTCAATCATATCATTTGTGCCTTGAGTTGGGCCTCGTTTGACTCACCCATATTATTTGCGCCTAGAGTCGGGCCTCGTTGGACTCACGCTTACCATTTGTACCTCGAGGTGGGCCTTGTTTGACTCAACCATAACATTTGTCCCTCGAGTTAGGCCTCGTTCGACTCAACCTTACATTTGCATCTCGAGTCGGGCCTCATTTGACTAACAATATCATTTGCGCCACGAGTTGGGCCCCGTTTGAGTCAACCATATCATTTGTGCCTCAAGTCGTGCCACGATTGACTCAACCTTATCATTTGCGCCTCGAGTCGGGGCTCATTCAACTCAACCTTATCATTTGCGTCTTGAGTCGGGCCTCATTCAACCCATCCTGACCATTTGTGCCTTGAGTTGGGCCTCGTTTGACTCAACCATATCATTTGCACCTACAGTTGGGCCTCGTTGGACTCACGCTTACCATTTGTACCTCGAGCAGGGCCTTGTTCAACCCAACCTTATCATTTGTCCCTTGAATCGGGCCTCGTTCGACTCAACCTTACCATTTGTGCCTTGAGTCAAGCTTCGTTTCACTCAACCTTATCATTTGAGCCTTGAGTCGGGCCTCGTTCGACTGAACCTTATCATTTGTGCCTCGAGTTGGGTCTCGTTTGACTCATCCTTACCATTTGCTCCTCAAGTCAGGAATCGTTTGAGTCAACCATATAATTGGCGCCTCGAGTCGGTCCTCGTTTGACTCATCCATATAATTTATGCCTCGAGTCGAGCCTCGTTTGACTTAACCATATCATTTATGCCTCGACTCGGGCATCGTTGCACTCAACCTTATCATTTGCGCCTCAAGTCAGGCATCGTTTGAGTCAACCATATAATTTGTACCTGGAGTCGGGCCTTGTTTGACTGACCCATATCATTTGTGCCTAGAGTCGGGCCTCATTGGACTCAACCTTATCATTTACGCCTCGAGTCAGGCCTCGTTCGACTCTACCTTATCATTTGCCCCTCGAGTCAGGTCTCTTTTGACTCTACCTTATCATTTGTGCCTCAAGTCGGGGTTCGTTCAACCCATCCTTACCATTTGTGCCTCGAGTTCGGCCTCGTTTGACTCAACCATATCATTTGCGCCTAGAGTTGGGCGTCGTTGGACTCATGCTTACCATTTGTACCTCAAGACGGGCCTTGTTCGACCCAACCTTATCATTTGTCCCTTGAGTCGAGCCTCGTTCGACTCAACCTTACCATTTGCACCTCGAATCGGGCCTTGTTTCACTCACCCTTACCATTTGAGCCTCGAGTCGGGCCTCGTGTGACTCAACCTTATCATTTGCGCCTCAAGTCAGGCCTCGTTCAACTGAACCTTATCATTTGTGCCTTGAGTCGGGTCTCGTTTGACTCATCCTTACCATTTGCTCCTCGAGTCAGGCATCATTTGAGTCAACCGTATAATTTGTGCCTTGAGTCGGGCCTCGTTCGACTCACCCATATAATTTATGCCTTGAGTCGAGCCTCATTTAACTTAACCATATCATTTACGCCTCGACTCGGGCCTCGTTTGACTCACCCATATCCTTTGTGCCACGACTAGAGCATCGTTGCACTCAACCTTATATTTGCGCCTCGAGTCAGGCATCGTTTGAGTCAACCATATAATTTGTGCCTGGAGTCGGGCCTCGTTTGACTGACCCATATCATTTGCACCTAGAGTCGGGCCTCATTCGACTTTACCTTATCATTTGCCCCTCGAGTCAGGTCTCTTTTGACTCAACCTTACCATTTGCACCTTGAGTCAGGCATCATTTAAGTCGACCATATAATCTACGCCTCGACTTGGGCCTCGTTTGACTTAAACATATCATTTGTGCCTCGAGTCGCACCTCGTTTGACTCAACCTTATCATTTGCGCCTCAAGTTGGGGTTCGTTCGACTCAACCTTATCATTTGCGCCTCAAATCGGACCTCGTTCGACTTAACCTTATAATTTGTGCCTTGAGGTGGGCCTCATTTGACTCAACCTGATCATTTGTGCCTCGAGTTGGGCTTCATGTGACTCAACCTTATCATTTACGCCTCGAGTTCGGCCTCGTTCGACTGAACCTTATCATTTGTGCCTCGAGTCAGGTCTTGTTTGACTTAACCATAGCATTTGCACCTCGAGTCAGCCATCGTTTGAGTCAACCATATAATTTGCGCCTTGAGTCGGGCCTTGTTTGACTCACCCATATAATTTGTACATCGAGTAGGGCCCCGTTTGACTAAACCTTATCATTTGCGCCTCGAGTCAGGCCTCATTTCACTCAACCATTCATCTGTGCCTTAAGTCGGGCCTCGTTAGACTCACCCTTACCATTTGTTGATTGAGTCGGGCCTCCTTTGACTCAACCATATCATTTGTGCCTCGAGTCGAGCCTCATTTGACTCAACCTTATCAATTGTGCCTCAAGTCAAGCCTCGTTTGACTCAACCTTATCATTTACGCCTCGAGTTTGGCCTCGTTTGACTAATCCTTATGATTCGCGCCTAGAGTCATGCCTCGTTTGACTCAACCTTATCATTTACGCCTCGAGTCGGGCCTCATTTGACTCACCTCTATCATTTGTGCCTCGAGTCAGGCTGTATTTGACTTAACCATATTATTTATGCCTCGAGTCGGCCCTCATTCGACTCAACCTTATCATATATGCCTCGAGTCAGGCCTCGTTTGACTTAACCTTATCATTTGTGCCTCGAGTCAAGCCTTATTCGACTCGACCTTATTATTTGTGCCTCAAGTCGGGCCTCGTTTGACTCGACCTTATCATTTGCGCCTCGAGCCGGGCCTCGTTCGACTCCACCTTATCATTTGTGCCTCGGGTCAGGCCTCATTTCTCTCAACCATATCATTTGTTCCTCGAGTCGGGTCGGGCCTTGTTTGACTCACACTTACCATTTGTGCCACAAGTCGGCCTCATTTGACTTAACCATATCATTTGCGCCTCGAGTCGGGCCTTGTTCGACTCAATCTTATTATTTGTGCCTTGAGTAGGGCCTCGTTTGAATCACCCTTATCATTTTCGCCTCGAGTTGGGCCTCGATCAATTCACCCTTACCATTTGTGCCTCAAGTCAGGCCTCGTTTAACCCATCCATTTAATTTGTGCCTCAAGTTGGCCTTATTTGACTTAACCTTATCCTTTGCGCCTTGAGTCGGGCCTTGTTCAACTTAACCGTATCATTTGCACCTTGAGTTGGGCCACGTTCGACTCAACCACATCATTTGTGCCTTAAGTCGGGCCTTGTTTGACTCACCCATATCATTTGTGCCTAGAGTCAGGCCTCGTTGGACTCACCCTTACCATTTGTGCCTTGGGCAGGCCTTGTTCGACTCAACCTTATCATTTGCCCCCTAAGTCAGTCCTCGTTTGACTCATCCTTACCATTTGTGCCTCAAGTCAGGCCTTGTTAGACTCAGCCATATCATTTGCGCCTAGAGTCGGGCCTTGTTGGACTCACCCTTACCATTTGTACCTCGAGGTAGGCCTCGTTTGACTCAACCTTACCATTGGCACCTCGAGTCGGCCCTCGTTTGACTCAACCATATCATTTGCGTCTCGATTCGACCTTCGTTTGACTCACCCATATCATTTGTGCCTCGAGTTAGGCCTCATTCGACTCAACCTTATCATCTGTGCCTCGAGTCGGGCCTCATTTGACTCGACCTTATCATTTATGCCTCGAGTCAGGCCTCGTTCGACTCTACCTTATCATTTGCACCTCGGGTCAGGCCTCGTTTGTCTTAACGATATCATTTGTGCCTCGAGTCGGGCCTCGTTTGACTCACACATACCATTTGCGCCTCGAGTCAGCCTCATTTGTCTCAACCATATCATTTGGGCCTCGAGTCGGGCCTCATTCGACTCAACCTTATCATTTGTGCCTTCAGTCGGGGCTCGTTTGAATCACCCTTATCATTTTTGCCTCAAGTCAGGCCTCGTTCAACTCACCCTTACCATTTGTGCCTCGAGTCAGGCCTCGTTTAACCCACCCATATAATTTGTGCCTCAAGTCGGGCCTCATTTGACTCAACCTTATCTTTTGCACCTCGAGTCAGGCCTCGTTCGACTCAACCATATCATTTGTGCCTCGAGTTGGGCTGCGTTTGACTCAACCACATCATTTGTGCCTTAAGTCGGGCCTTGTTAGACTCACCCATATCATTTGCGCCTAGAGTCGGGCCTTGTTGGACTCACCCTTACCATTTGTGCCTTGAGGTGGGCCTCGTTTGACTCAACCATATCACTTGCGTCTCAAGTCGACCTTCGTTTGACTCACCCATATCATTTGTGCCTCGAGTCGGGCCTCGTTTGAGTCACCCTTATCATTTGTTTCTCGAGTCGGGCCTCATTTGACTTAACCTTACAATTTATGCCTCGAGCCGAGCCTCTTTTGACTCAACCATATCATTTGTGCCCGGGTCGAGCCTCGTTTGACCTAACCATATCATTTGCGCCTTGAGTCGGGCCTCGTTTGAGCCACCTATATCATTTGTGCCTTGAGGCAGAACTCATTTGCCTCAACCTTATCATTTGCGCCTCGAGTCGGGCCTCATTTGACTCACACATATCATTTGTGCCTTGTGTCGGGCCTCATTTGAGTGCCCCTTATCATTTGCATATCGAGTCGAGCCTCTTTTGACTCAACAATATCATTTGCGCCACGAGTCGGGCTCGTTTGAGTCAACCATATCATTTGCGCCTCGAGTCGTGCCTCGATTGACTCAACCTTATCATTTGTGCCTCGAGTCGGGGTTCGTTCGACTCAACCTTATCATTTGCGTCTCGAGTCAGGCCTCGTTCAACCCATCCTTACCATTTGTGCTTAGAGTTCGGCCTCGTTTGACTCAACCATATCATTTGCGCCTAGAGTTAGGCGTCGTTGGAGTCACGCTTACCATTTGTACCTCGAGACGGGCCTTGTTCGACCCAACCTTATCATTTGTCCCTTGAGTCGAGCCTCGTTCGACTTAACCTTACTATTTACACCTCGAGTCGGGCCTCATTTCACTCACCCTAACCATTTGAGCCTCGAGTTGGGCCTCGTGTGACTCAACCTTATCATTTACGCCTCGAGTCGGGCCTCGTTCGATTGAACCTTATCATTTGTGCCTCGAGTCAGGTCTTGTTTACTCATCCTTACCATTTGCTCCTCGAGTCTGGCATCGTTTGAGTCAACCATATAATTTGTGCCTCGAGTTAGGCCTCGTTTGACTCACCCATATAATTTGTGCCTCGAGTCGAGCCTCGTTTGACTTAACCATATCATTTACACCTCAAGTCGGGCCTCGTTTGACTCACCCATATCCTTTGTGCCATGACTCGGGCATCGTTGCACTCAACCTTATCATTTGTGCCTCGAGTCAGGCATCGTTTAAGTCAACCATATAATTTGTGCCTAGAGTCGGGCCTCGTTTGACTGACCCATATCATTTGTGCCTAGAGTCGGGCCTCGTTGGACTCAACCTTATCATTTGCACCTCGAGTTAGGCCTCGTTCGACTCTACCTTATCATTTGCCCCTTGAATCGGGCCTCGTTCGACTCAATCTTATCATTTGCACCATGAGTCGGGTCTCTTTTGACTCAACCTTGCCATTTGCACCTTGAGTCAGGCATCGTTTAAGTCGACCATATAATCTACGCCTCGAGTCGGGCCTCGTTTGACTCAACCATATCATTTGCACCACGAGTCATGCCTCATTTGACTCAACCATATCATTTGTGCCTTGAGTCATGCCTCGTTTGACTCAACCTTATCATTTGCGCCTCAAGTCGAGGTTCATTCGACTCAACCTTATCATTTGCGCCTCGAGTCAGGCTTCATTTGACTCAACTTTATCATTTGTGCCTCGAGGCGGGCCTCATTTGACTCAACCTTGTCATTTGCGCCTCGAGTTAGGCCTCGTTCGACTGAACCTGATCATTTGTGCCACGAGTTGGGTCTCGTTTGACTCAACCTTACCATTCGCACCTCGAGCCAGCCATCGTTTGAGTCAATCATATAATTTGCACCTCGAGTCAGGCCTCATTTGACTCACCCATATAATTTGTTCCTCGAGTCGACCCTTGTTTGACTCACCCATATCATTTGTGCCTTGCGTCGGGCCTCGATTGACTCACCCTTATCATTTATACCTCGAGTCGGGCCTCATTTGACTCACCCTTACAATTTACGCCTCGAGTCGAGCCTTTTTTGACTTGACCAAATCATTTGTGCCTCGGGTCGACCCTCGTTTGACTCGTCCATATCATTTGCGCCTCGAGTCGACCCTCGTTTGACTTACCCATATGATTTGCGCCTCGAGTTGGGCCTCATTTGACTCACCCTTATCATGTGTGCCTCGAGTCGAGCCTCATTTGACACACTCTTACAATTTGTGCCTCGAGCCAAGCCTCTTTGCACTTAATCATATCATTTCCGCCTCAAGTCGGGCCTAATTTGACCCACCCATATCATTTGCACCTCGAGTCCGGCCTCGTTTGACCCACCCATATCATTTGTGTCTCGAGTCAGGACTCATTTGACTCAACCTTATCATTTGTACCTCGAGCCAGGCCTTGTTCGACCCATTCTTACCATTTGCTCCTCGAGTCGGTGCTTATTTGACTCACCCATATCATTTGCGCCTAGAGTCGGGCCTTGTTGGACTCATCCTCACCATTTATGCCTCGAGGCAGGCCTTGTTTAACTCAACCTTATCATTTGCCCCCCAAGTCGGGCCTCATTTGACTCATCCTTACCATTTGCACCTCGAGTCGGGCCTCGTTTGACTCACCCTTACCATTTGAGCCTCGAGTCAGGCCTCGTTTAACTCAACCATATCATTTGCAACTTGAGTTGAGCCTCATTTGACTCACCCTTACCATTTGCGCCTCGAGTCGAGCCTCATGTGACTCAACCTTATCATTTGTGCCTCGTTCAACTAAACCTTATCATTTGTGCCTCGTTCAACTCAACCTTATCATTTGTGCCTTGTTCAACTCAACCTTATCATTTGCGCCTCGAGTCGGGCCTCATTCAACTCAACCTGATTATTTACGCCCCGAGTCGGGTCTCATTTGACTCAACCTTACCATTTGCACCTCGAGTTAGGAATCATTTGAGTCAACAATATAATTTGCACCTCGAGTCAGGCGTCGTTTGACTCACCCATATCATTTGTACCTCGAGTCGGGCCTCGTTTGACTCAACCATATCTTTTACGCCTTGAGTCCGACCTCGTTTGACTCAACCTTATCATTTGCACCTCGAGTCGAGCCTCGTTCAACTTAACCTTATCATTTGCACCTCGAGTCAAGGCTCATTTTACTTACCCTTACCATTTGCGTCGTGAGTCGGGCCTTGTTTGACTCACCCTTACCATTTGTACCTCGAATCAGGCCGTGTTCGACTAAATCACATACTTTTGTGCCTTAAGTCGGGCCTTATTTGACTTGCCCATGTGATTTATACCTCAAGTCGGGCCTTGTTCGACTCAACCTTATCATTTGCACCTCTAGTTGGCCTCGTTCAACCCATCCTTACCATTTGCGCCTCGAGTTGGGCCTCGTTTGACTCAACCATATCATTTGCACCTAGAGTTGGGCCTCGTTGGACTCACGCTTACCATTTGTACCTCGAGCCGGGCCTTGTTCGACTCAACCTTATCATTTGTCCCTTGAGTCGGGCCTCGTTCGACTCAACCTTACCATTTACGCCTTGAGTCAGGCCTCGTTTCACTCACCCTTACCATTTGAGCTTCGAATCGGGTCTCGTGTGACTCAACCTGATCATTTGTGCCTCGACTCAGGCCTTGTTCGACTGAACCTTATCATTTGTTCCTCGAGTCGGGTCTCGTTTGACTCAACCTTACCCTTTGCTCCTCGAGTCAGGCATCGTTTGAGTCAACCATATAATTTGTGCCTGGAGTCGGGCCTCGTTTGACTGACCCATATCATTTGCGCCTAGAGCTGGGCCTCGTTAGACTCAACCTTATCATTTGCGCCTCGAGTCGGGCCTCGTTCGACTCTACCTTATCATTTGCCCCTCGAGTCGGGCCTCGTTCGACTCAATCTTATCATTTGCGCCATGAGTCGGGTCTCTTTTGACTCAACCTTACCATTTGCACCTCGAGTCAAGTATCATTTAAGTCAACCATATAATCTACGCCTCGAGTTAGGCCTCGTTTGACTTAACCATATCATTTGCGCCACGAGTCAGGCCTCGTTTCACTCAACCATATCATCAGCGCCTCAAGTCGCGCCTTATTTGACTCAACCTTATCATTTGCGCCTCGAGGTAAGCCTCATTTGACTCAACCATATCATTTGTGCATCGAGTTGGGCCTCATGTGACTCAACCTTATCATTTGCGCCTCGAGTCGGGCCTCGTTCAACTAAACCTTATCATTTGTGCCTCGAGTCGAGTCTCGTTTGACTCAACCTTACCATTTGCACCTTGAGTCAGCCATAGTTTGAGTCAACCATATAATTTACGCCTCGAGACGGGCCTCGTTTGACTCACCCATATAATCTGTGCTCGAGTCGACCCTTATTTGACTCACCCACATCATTTGTACCTCGAGTCGGGCCTTGATTGACTCACCCTTATCATTTGTGCCTCGAGTCAAGCCTCATTTGACTCACCCTTACAATTTACACCTCGAGTCGTGCCTCTTTTGACTCGACCATATCATTTGTGCCTCGAGTTGACCCTTGTTTGACTCGACCATATCATTTGCACCTCAAGTCAACCCTCGTTTGACTCACCCATATCATTTGCACCTCGAGTCGGGCCTCGTTTGACTTGCCCTTATCATGTGTGCCTCGAGTCGGGCCTTATTTGACTTACCCTTTCAATTTGTGCCTCGAGCTGAGCCTCTTTTGACTCAACCATATCATTTACGCCTCGAGTCGAGCCTAGTTTGACCCACCCATATCATTTGCACCTTGAGTCGGGCCTCATTTGACCCACCCATATCATTTGTGCCTCGAGGTGAGACTCATTTGACTTAACCTTATCATTTGCACCTCGAGTCAGTTTCGTTCAACCCATCCTTACCATTTGCACCTTGAGTCGGGGCTCGTTTGACTCACCCATATCATTTGCGCCTAGAGTCGGGCCTCGTTGGACTCATCCTCACCATTTATGCCTCAAGGCGGGCCTTGTTCGACTCAACCTTATCATTTGCCCCCAAGTCAGGCCTCGTTTGACTCATCCTTACCATTTGCACCTCGAGTTGGCCTTGTTTGACTCACCCTTACCATTTGCGCCTCGAGTCAAGCCTTGTGTGACTCAACCTTATCATTTGCGCCTCAAGTCAGGCCTCGGTCAAGTCAACCCGATTATTTGTGCCACGAGTTGGGTCTCATTTGGCTCAACCTTACCATTTGCACCTCGAGTCAGGAATCGTTTGAGTAAACAATATAATTTACGCCTCGAGTCGGGACTCGTTTGACTCACCCATATCATTTGTACCTCGAGTCGGGCCCTCGTTTGACTCAACTATATCTTTTACGCCTCGATTCTAGCCTCGTTTAACTCAACCTTATCATTTGTGCCTCAAGTCGGGCCTCGTTCGACTTAATCTTATCATTTGCCCCTCGAGTCGGGCCTTGTTCGACTCAACCTTATCATTTGTGCCTCGAGTCGGGCCTCATTTTACTTACCCTTACCATTTGCTCCTTGAGTCGGGCCTCGTTTGACTCACCCTTACCATTTGCGCCTCGAGTCAAGCTGCATTTGACTCAACCCCATCATTTGTGCCTTAAGTCGGGCCTCATTTGACTTGCCCATGTGATTTGTACCTCAAAGCGGGCCTCGTTTGACTCAACCTTATCATTTGCCCATCGAGTCAGGCCTCGTTTGACTCAACCTTATCATTTGCGCCTCGAGTCAGGCCTCGTTTCACTCAACCATGTCATCTGTGCCTTGAGTCGGACCTTGTTAGACTCAACCTTACCATTTGCACGTCGAGTTGGGCCTCCTTTGACTCAACCATATCATTTGTGCCTCAAGTCAAGCCTCATTTGACTCAACCTTATCAATTGTGTCTCAAGTCAGGCCTCATTCGACTCAACCTTATCATTTGCGCCTTGAATCCGGCCTCGTTTGACTAATCCTTATGATTTGCGCCTAGAGTTGTGCCTCGTTTGACTTAACCTTATCATTTACGCCTCGAGTCGGGCCTCGTTTGACTCACCCATATCATTTGTGCCTCGAGTCGAGCCGCATTTGACTTAACCATATTATTTACGCCTCGAGTCGGCCCTCGTTTGACTCAACCTTATCATTTGTGTGTCAAGTCAGGCCTCGTTCGACTCAACCTTATCATCTGTGCCTCGAGTCGGGCCTCGTTTGACTCGACCTTACCATTTGTGCCTCAAGTCAGGTCTCGTTCGACTCCACCTTATCATTTGCGCCTCGGGTCAGGCCTTATTTGTCTCAACCATATCATTTATGCCTCAGTCGGGCCTCATTTGACTCACACTTACCATTTGTGCCTTGGGTCGGCTTCGTTTGTCTCAACCATATCATTTGTGCCTTGAGTTGGGCCTTGTTTGACTCACACTTACCATTTGCGCCTCGAGTCAGCCTCATTTGACTCAACCATATCATTTGAACCTCGAGTCGAGCCTCGTTTGACTCAACCTTATCATCTGTGCCTCAAGTCGAGCCTTGTTCGACTCAACCTTATCATTTGTGCCTTGAGTCAGGCCTCGTTTGAATCACCCTTATCATTTTCGCCTCAAGTTGGGCCTCGTTCAACTCATCGTTACCATTTGTGCCTCGAGTCAGGCCACATTTAACCTACCTATATAATTTGTGCCTCAAGTCGAGCCCCATTTGACTCAGCCTTATCTTTTGTGCCTCGAGTTGGGCCTCGTTCGACTTAACCATATCATTTGTGCCTCGAGTTGGGCCGCGTTCAACTCAACCACATCATTTGTGCCTTAAGTCGAGCCTCGTTTGACTCACCCATATCATTTGCACCTAGAGTCGGGCCTCGTTGGACTTACCCTTACCATTTGTGCCTCGTGGTAGGCCTTGTTCAACTCAACCTTATCATTTGCCCCCCAAGTCGGGCCCCATTTGACTCATCCTTACCATTTGCGCCTTTGTCGGGCCTTGTTAGACTCACCCATATCATTTGTGCCTAGAGTCGGGCCTTATGGGACTCACCCTAACCATTTGTACCTTGAGGTGGGCCTCGTTTGACTAACCCTTACCATTGGCACCTCGAGTTGACCTCATTTGACTAAACCATATTGTTTGCGTCTCGAGTCAACCTTTGTTTGACTCACCCATATCATTTGTGCCTCTAGTCGGGCCTCGTTTGACACACCCTTATCATTTGTGCCCCAAGTCGGGCCTCATTTAACTCAACCTTACAATTTATGCCTTGAGCCGAGCCTCTTTTAACTCAACCATATCATTTGTGCCTCGAGTTGAGCCTCGTTTGACCCAACCATATCATTTGTGCCTTGAGTCGGGCCTCGTTTGACCCAACCATATCATTTGCGCCTCGAGGTGGGACTCATTTGTCTCAACCTTATCATTTGCGCCTAGAGTCGGGCCTCGTTTGACTTACCCATATCATTTACGCCTAGAGTCGGCCCTCGTTGGACTCACCCTTACCATTTGTGCCTCGTGGCAGGCCTTGTTCGACTCAACCTTATCATTTGCCCCCAAGTCGGGCCTCATTAGACTCATCCTTACCATTTACGCCTCGAGTCGGGCCTCGTTTGACTCACCCTTACCATTTGAGCCTCGAGTCGGGCCTCATTTAACTTAATCATATCATTTGTACCTTGAGTTGAGCCTCATTTGACTCACCCTTACCATTTGCACCTCGAGTCGAGCCTCATGTGACTTAACCTTATCATTTGCGCCTCGTTCGACTCAACCTTATCATTTGCGCCTCGAGTCGGACCTCGTTCGACTCAACCTGATCATTTGTGCCACGAGTCAGGTCTCATTTGACTCAACCTTATCATTTCTGCCTCGAGTCGGCCTCATTTGACTCACCCATATCATTTGCACCATGAGTCAGGCCTAATTTGACTCAACCATATTATTTATGCCTCGAGTCGGCCCTCGTTTAACTCAACCTTATCATTTGTGCCTCCAGTCAAGCCTTGTTCGACTCAACCTTATCATTTGCACCTCGGGTCAGGCCTTGTTTGTCTCAACCATATCATTTGTGCCTCAAGTCGGGCCTCGTTTGACTCATACTTACCATTTACGCCTTGAGTCGGCCTCATTTGGCTCAGCCATATCATTTGCACCTCGAGTCGGGCCTCGTTCGACTCAACCTTATCATCTGTGCCTCAAGTTGGGCCTTGTTCGACTCAACCTTATCATTTGTGCCTTGAGTTGGGCCTCGTTTGAATCACCCTTATCATTTTCGCCTCAAGTCGGGCCTCGTTTGACTTAACCATATCATTTACACCTTGAGTCATGCCTCATTTGACTCAATCTTATCATTTGTGCCTCGAGTCAGGCCTCGTTCAACTCATCCTTACCATTTGTGCCTCAGGTCAGGCCTCGTTTGACCCACCTATATAATTTGTGCCTCGAGTCGGGCCTCATTTGACTCGACCTTATCTTTTGTGTCTCGTGTCTGGCCTTGTTCGTCTCAACCATATGATTTGCGCCTCGAGTTGTGCCACGTTCGACTCAACCACATCATTTGTGCCTTAAGTCGGGCCTAGTTTGACTCACCCATATCATTTGCGCCTAGAGTCGGGCCTCGTTGGACTCACCCTTACCATTTGTGCCTTGAGGCAGGCCTTGTTCGACTCAACCTTATCATTTGCCCCCCAAGTCGGGCCTCATTTGACTCATCCTTACCATTTGTGCCTCGGGTCGGGCCTCGTTTGACTCACCCTTACCATTTGAGCCTCGAGTCGGGCCTTGTTTAACTCAACCATATCATTTGTACCATGAGTCAAGCCTCGTTTGACTCACCCTTATCATTTGTGCCTTGGGTCGAGCCTCGTGTGACTCAACCTTATCATTTGTGCCTCGTTCGACTCAATGTTATCATTTGCGCCTCGTTCAACTCAACCTGATCATTTGCGCCTCGAGTCAGTCCTCGTTTGACTCAACCTGATCATTTGCGCCACGAGTTAGGTCTCGTTTGGCTTAACCTTACCATTTGCACTTCGAGTCAGGAATCGTTTGAGTCAACAATATAATTTACGCCTCGAGTTGGGCATTGTTTGACTCACCCATATCATTTGTACCTCGAGTCAAGCCTCGTTTGACTCAACCATATCTTTTACGCCTCGAGTCCAGCCTTGTTTGACTCAACCTTATCATTTGCGCCTCAAGTCGGGCCTCGTTCGACTCAATCTTATCATTTGCCCCTCGAGTCGGGCCTCGTTCGACTCAACCTTATCATTTGTGCCTCGAGTCAGGCGTCATTTGACTCACCCTTACCATTTGCGCCTTGAGTCGGGCCTCGTTTGACTCACCCTTACCATTTGCTCCTCAAGTCGGGCTGGATTCGACTCAACCACATCATTTGTGCCTTAAGTCGGGCCTCGTTTGACTCAACCTTATCATTTGTGCCTCGAGTTAGGCCTCATTTGACTCAACCATATCATCTGTGCCTTGAGTCAGGCCTTGTTAGACTCACCCTTACCATTTGCGCGTCGAGTCGGCCTCATTTGACTTAACCATATCATTTGTACCTCAAGTCAAGCCTCATTTGACTCAACCTTAGCAATTGTGCCTCAAGTCGGGCCTCGTTTGACTCACCCTTACCATTTGCTCCTCAAGTCGGGCCGCATTCGACTCAACCACATCATTTGTGCCTTAAGTCGGGCCTCGTTTGACTCAACCTTATCATTTGTTCCTCGAGTTAGGCCTCGTTTGACTCAACCATATCATCTGTGCCTTGAGTCAGGCCTTGTTAGACTCACCCTTACCATTTGCGCGTCGAGTCGGCCTCATTTGACTTAACCATATCATTTGTACCTCAAGTCGAGCCTCATTTGACTCAACCTTTGCAATTGTGCCTCAAGTCGTGCCTCGTTTGACTCAACCTTATCATTTGCACCTTGAGTCCGACCTCGTTTAACTAATCCTTATGATTTGTACCTAGAGTCGGGCCTCGTTTGACTCAACCTTATCATTTACGCCTTGAGTCGGGCCTCGTTTGACTCACCCATATATTTATGCCTCGAGTTAGGCCTCATTTGACTGAACCATATTATTTATGCCTCGAGTCAGCCCTCATTCGACTCAACCTTATCATTTGTGCCTCGTGTCAAGCCTCGTTCGACTCAACCTTATCATCTGTGCCTCAAGTCGGGCCTCGTTTGGCTCGACCTGATCATTTGCATGTCGAGTCGGGCCTCGTTTGACTCAACCCTATCATTTGTGCCTCGAGTCAAGCATCATTTGACTCAACCTTATCAATTGTACCTCAAGCCGGGCCTCGTTCAACTCAACCTTATAATTTGCGCCTCGAGTCTGGCCTCGTTTGACTAATCCTTATGATTTGCGCCTAGAGCCGGCCTCGTTTGAGTCAACCTTATCATTTGGACCTCGAGTCGGGCCTTGGTCGACTCAACCTTATCATTTGCGCCTTGACACAGGCCTCATTCGACTTAACCTTATCATTTTCACCTCGAGTCAGGACTCGTTTCACTCCCCCTTACCATTTGCGCCTCAAGGCGGGTCTTGTTCGACTCAACCATATCATTTATGCCTCGAGTCAGGCCTCGTTCGACTTAACCTTATCATCTATGCCTCGAGTCAGTCCTTGTTTGACTCAGCCATATATTTTACGCATTGAGTTGGGCCTCGTTGGACTCAACCTTATCATTTGTGCCTCGAGTCGGGCCTTGTTCGACTCAACTTTATCATTTGCACCTCGAGTCGGGCCTCGTTTGACTCACCCTTACCATTTGCGCCTCATGCTAGGCCTCATTTGACTCAACCTTATCATTTATGCCTCGAGTCGGGCCTTGTTTGACTTAACCTTATCATCTATGCCTCGAGTCGATCCTTGTTTGACTCAACCATATCTTTTATGCATCGAGTTGGGCCTCGTTTGACTCATCCTTATCATTTGTGCCTCTAGTCGGGCCTCATTCGACTCAGCCTTATCATTTGTACCTCGAGTCGAGCCTCATTCGACTCAACCATCTCATTTATGCCTCGACTCAGACCTCATTTGACTTACCCTTACCATTTGTGCCTCGAGTCGAGCCTCGTTTGACTCAACCTTATCATCTGTACCTCAAGTCGGGCCTCGTTTGACTCAACCTTATCATTTGTTCCTGGAGTCGGGCCTCGTTTAACTTACCCTTATCATTTGTGCCTCATGTCAGGCCTCGTTTGACTCAACCATATCCTTTGCGCCTCGAGTTGGGCCTTGTTTGACTTAACCTTATCATTTGTGCCACGAGCCAGGCCTTTGTTTGACTGAACCTTATCATTTGCGCCTTGAGTCGGGCCTCGTTCAACTCTCCCCTACCATTTGCGCCTTGAGCTGAGCATTGTTTGACTCAACCGTATGAATTGTGCCTCGAGTGATGCGTCGTTGGACTCAACTGTATCATTTGTGCCTCGAGTCGGGCCTCGTTCGACTCAACCTGATCATTTACGCATCGAGTCGGACCTCGATTGACTCAACCTTATCATTTGCGCCTCGATTTGGGCCTCGTTCGACTTAACCATATCATTTGTTTCTCAAGTCAGGCCTCGTTTGACTCGACCTTATCATTTGCGCCTCGGTCGAGCCTCATTTGACTCAACCATATGCTTTATGCCTCGAGTTTGGCCTCATTTGACTCACCCTTTCCACTTGCACCTTGAGTCAAGCCTCGTTTCACTCAACCATATCATTTGCGCCTCGAGTTGGGCCTCGTTTGACTCAACCATATCATTTATCCCTCGAGTCAGGAATCGTTTGACTCACCCTTACCATTGGTGCCTCAAGTCGCGCCTCATTTGACAAACCCTTACCATTTGTGCCTCGAGTCGGGCCTCGTTTGACTCAACCTTATCATTTGCGCCTCGAGGCGGTCTTTGTTCGACTTAACTTTATCATTTGCACCTCGAGTCAGGACTTGTTCGACTCAACCTGATTAATTGTGCCTGAAGTTGGGTCTCGTTTGATTCAACCTTATCATTTGTGCCTCGAGTCGGCCCTCGTTTGACTCACCCTTACCATTTGTGCCTCAAGTCAGGCCTTGTTTTACTCAACCTTATCATCTGGACCTCAAGTCAGGCTTCATTTGACTCAACCTTATGATTTTTGCCTGCAGTCGGGCCTCGTTTGACTCACCCTTACCATTTGCACCTCGAGTTGGGCCTTGTTTAACTCAACCTTATCATCTAGACCTCAAGTCGGGCTTTGTTTGATTCAACCTTATGATTTGTACCTATATTCGGGCCTCATTTGACTCAATCGTATAATTTGTGCCTCGAGTCAGGCCTCATTCGATTCAACCTTGTCATTTGCGGCTCGAGTCAGGATTCATTTGACTCACCCTTACCATTTGTGCCTTAAGTCGGGCCTCGTTTGACTCAACCTTACCCTTTGCGCCTTGAGTCGGGCCTCATTTGACTAAACCTTATCATTTGCGCCTCGAGCCATGCCTCGTTTGACTCAACCTGATCATTTGTGCCTTAAGTCGGGCCTCGTTCAACTCAACCTTATCATTTGCACCTCGAGTCGGGCCTCGTTCCACCCAACCATATCATTTGCACCTCGAGTCGGGCCTTGTTTGACTCAACCATATCATTTGCACCTCGAGTCGGGCATCATTGGACTTAACCTTATCATTTGTGCCTTGAGTCAGGCCTCGTTCGACTCAACCTTATCATTTGCGTCTTGAGGCAGGCCTCGTTCAACTCGACCTTATCATTTGGCCCTCAAGTCGGGCCTCGTTTGACTCAACCTTATCATTTGTGCCTCGAGTCAGGCCTCGTTCGACTCAACCTTATCATTTGCGCCTCGAGGTGGGCCTCGTTTGACTCAACCTTATCATTTGCTCCTCGAGGCGGGCCTCATTTGACTCAACCTTATCATTTGTGCCTTGAGTCAAGCCTTGTTTGACTCAACCTTATCGTTTGTGCCTCGAGTTGGGCCTTGTTCGACTTAACCTTGTCATTTGCGCCTCGAGTCGGGATTCGTTCGACTCAACCTTACCTTTTGCGCCTTAAGGCGGGCCTCATTTGACTCAACCTTACCCTTTGCACCTCGAGTCAGGCCTCGTTTGACTCAACCATATCATTTATGCCTTGAGTCGGGCCTCGTTTAACTCAACATTATCATTTGCGCTGCGGGTTGGGGCTCGTTTGACTCAATCATATGATTTGTGCCTCGAGTCAAGCCTCGTTTGGCTCACCCTTACCACTTGCACCTTTACCCTTTGCGCCTCGAGTCAAGCCTCATTTGACTCAACCATATCATTTGTGCCTCGAGTCGGGCCTCGTTTGACTCAACGTTATCATTTGCGCCGCGGGTTGAGGCTCGTTTGACTTAACCTTATCATTTGCGCCTCGAGTCGAGCCTCGTTTAACTCAACCATATGATTTGTGCCTCGAGTCAGTCCTCGTTTGGCTCGCCCTTACCACTTGCACCTTTAGTCGAGCCTCGTTTAACTCAACCTTATCATTTACACCTTGAGTCAGGCCTCGTTTGACTCAACCTTATCATTTGCGCCTCGAGGCCGACCTCGTTTGACTTAACCTTATCATTTGCTCCTCGAGGCCAGCCTCGTTCGACTCAACCTTATCATTTGTGCCTCAAGTCAGGCCTCGTTTGACTCACCCTTACCATTTGCACCTCGAGTCGAGCCTTGTTTAACTCAACCTTATCATCTGGACCTTCAGTCGGGCTTCGTTTGACTCAACCTTATCATTTGTGCCTGCAGTCAGGCCTCGTTTGACTCAACCGTATAATTTGTTCCTCGAGTCAGGCCTCATTCGACTTAACCTTATCGTTTAGGCCTCGAGTTAGGCCTTGTTCGACTTAACCTTGTCATTTGCGCCTTTAGTCGGGATTCGATTAACTCACCCTTACATTTGCACCTTAAGTCGGGCCTCATTTGACTCAACCTTACCGTTTGCGCCTCGAGTTGGGCCTTGTTTGACTCAACCTTATCATTTATACCTCGAGTCATGCCTCGTTCGACCCAACCTGATCATTTGTGCCTCGAGTCGGGCCTCATTCCACCCAACCATATCATTTGCACCTTAAGTCGAGCCTTGTTTGACTCAATAATATCATTTGTCCCTTGAGTTGGGCTTCGTTGGACTTAACCTTATCATTTGCTCCTCGATTCAGGCCTTGTTTGAGTCAACCATATCATTTGCGCTTTGAGTCGGGCATCGTTTGACTCAACCATATCAGTTATGCCTCGAGTCGGGACTCGTTTGACTCAACCATATCTGTTGTGCCTTAAGTCGAGCCTTGTTTGGCTCAACCATATCATTTGTTCCTCGAGTCGGGCCTCGTTTGCCACAATCATATCATTTGCGCCTTGAGTCAGGCCTCATTTGACTAAACCATAACAATTTTGCCTTGAGTTGGGACTCGTTTGACTCAACCATATCAGTTGTGCTTCGAGTTAAGCCTCGTTTGACTCAACCATATCAGTTGTGCCTCGAGTTGGGCCTCGTTTGACTTAACCATATCAGTTGCGCCTCGAGTCAAGCCTCGTTTGACTCAACCATATCTTTTGCGCCTTGGGTTGGGACTCGTTTGACTCAACTATATCAGTTGTGCCTTGAGTCAAGCCTTGTTTGGCTTAACCATATCAGTTGTGCCTCAAGTCAGGCCTCGTTTGGCACAATCATATCATTTGCACCTCGAGTCGAGCTTCATTTGACTTAACCATAACAGTTGTGCCTCGAGTTGGGACTCGTTTGACTCAACCATATTAGTTGTGCCTCGAGTTGAGCCTCGTTTGACTCAACCATATTAGTTGTACCTTGAGTCGGGCCTCGTTTGACATAACCATCTGATTTGCGCCTCGAGTCAGGCCTCGTTTGACACAACCATATCATTTGCCCCTCGAGTCGAGCCTCGTTTAACTCAACGATATCATTTGTGCCTCGAGTCAGGCCTTATTTGGCTCACCCTTTTAATTTGCGCCTCAAGTCGGGCCTCGTTTGACTTAACCATATCATTTGCACCTGAGGTCGGGCCTCGTTTCACTCAAGCATAT
Organism: Dicorynia guianensis; assembly: GCA_037013595.1. Lineage (NCBI taxonomy): Eukaryota > Viridiplantae > Streptophyta > Magnoliopsida > Fabales > Fabaceae > Dicorynia > Dicorynia guianensis. Next base: position 14,752,812 of record JASUAB010000006.1, on the reverse strand, counting down.
CACTTGCGCCTCTAGGCAGGCCTCGTTTGACTTCCTCTTAGAATTTGTGGCTCGAGTTAGGCCTCGTTTGACTAAACCATATCAAATGTGCTTCAAGTCGGGCCTCGTTTGACACAACCATATCATTTGTGCCTCGACTCGGGCCTCGTTTGACTCAACCATATCATTTGTAACTCTCGAGTCGGGCCTTGTTTGACTTACTCTTATAATTTGTGGCCCGAGTCAAGCCTCGTTTGACTCAACCATATCAAATGTGCTTCGAGTCGGCCCTCGTTTGCCATAATCATATCATTTGCGCCTTGAGGCGGGCGTCGTTTGACTCAACGATATCAGTTGTGCCTTGAGTTGGGACTCGTTTGACTCAACCGTATCATTTGTACCTCGAGTTGGGCCTCGTTTGACTCAACCATATCAGTTGCGCCTCCAGTCGGGTGTCGTTTAACACAACCATGTCATTTGTGCCTCGAGTCGGCCCTCGTTTGACTCAACCATATCTGTTGTGCCTCGAGTCGAGCCTCATTAGACTCAACCATATGAGTTGTGCCTCGAGTCGGGACTTGTTTGACTCAACCATATCATTTGAGCCTTAAGTCTGGCTCCATTTGACACAACCATATCATTTGCGCCACAAGTCAGGCCTCGTTTGAGTCAACCATATCGTTTGCGCTTTGAGTCGGGCATCGTTTGACTCAACCATATCAGTTGTGCCTCGAGTTAGGACTCGTTTGACTCAACCATATCAGTTGTGCCTTGAGTCGAGCCTCGTTGGACTCAACCATATCATTTGCACCTCGAGTCGGGCCTCGTTTGACTCAACGATACCATTTGCGCCTCGAGTCGGCCCACGTTTGACTTACTTTTATAATTTGTGGCTCAAGTCAGTCCTCGTTTGACTCAACCATATCAAATGTGCCTTAAGTCGGGCCTCGTTTGACATAACCATATCATTTGCGCCTCAATTTGGGCCTCGTTTAACTTCATCATATCATTTTTAGCTCTCGAGTCGGGCCTCGTTTGACTTACCGTTATAATTTGTGCCTCAAGTCAGGCCTCGTTTGACTCAACCATATCAGTTGTGCCTCAGTTCGGGCCTCGTTTGACTCAACCATATCATTTGCGCCACGAGTCAGGTCTTGTTTGACTTACCCTTATAATTTGCGCCTCAAGTTGGACCTCGTTTGACTGAACCATACCATTTGTGCCTCGAGTCGATCCCCGTTTGACTTACTCTTATAATTTGTGGCTCGAGTCAGGCCTCGTTTGACTTAACCATATCAAATGTGCCTCGAGTTGAGCCTCGTTTGACACAATCATATCATTTGCGCCTCGACTCGGGCCTCGTTTGACCTAATCATATCATTTGTAGCTCTCGAGTTGGGCCTCGTTTAAATTACTCTTATAATTTGGGGCTCGAGTCAGGTCTTGTTTGACTCAACCATATCAAATATGCTTCGAGTCAGGCCTCGTTTACCACAATCGTATCATTTGTGCCTCAAGTCAGGCATCGTTTAACGCAATGATATCAGTTGTGCCTCGAGTTAGGACTCGTTTGACTCAACCGTATCATTTATGCCTCGAGTCGGGCGTCATTTGACTCAACCATATCAGTTGCGCTTCTAGTCGGGTCTCATTTGACACAATCATATCATTTGTGCCTCGAGTCTGGCCTCGTTTGACTTAACCATATCATTTGCGAATCAAATCAGGCCTCGTTTGACTCAACCATGCCAGTTGCGCCTCGAGTCAGGCCTCGTTTGACTCAACCATATCTGTTGTGCCTCGAGTCGGGCCTCTTGTTTGACTTAACCATATCAGTTGTGCCTCGAGTCGGGCCTCATTTGACTAAACCATACCAGTTGTGCCTCGAGTCAGGCCTCGTTTGACTCAACCATATCTATTGTGCCTCGAGTCGGGCCTCGTTTGGCTTAACCATATCATTTGCACTTTGAGTCGGGCATCGTTTGACTCAACCATATCAGTTGTGCCTCGAGTCGGGACTCGTTTGACTTAACCATATCTGTTGTGCCTCGAGTTGAGCCTTGTTTGGCTCAACCATATCATTTGTGCCTCGAGTCGGGCCTCGTTTGCCACAATCATATCATTTGCGCCTTGAGTCGGGCCTCATTTGACTCAACCATAACATTTGTGCCTTGAGTTGGGACTCGTTTGACTCAACCTTATCAGTTGTGCTTCGAGTTAAGCCTCGTTTGACTCAACCAAATCAGTTGTGCCTCAAGTCGGGCCTCGTTTGACTTAACCATATCAGTTGCGCCTCGAGTCAGCCCTCGTTTGACTCAACCATATCTTTTGTCTCGAGTCGGGACTCGTTTGACTCAACTATATCAGTTGTGCCTTGAGTCGAGCCTCGTATGGCTTAACCATATCAGTTGTGCCTCAAGTCGGGCCTCGTTTGGCACAATCATATCATTTGCACCTCGAGTCGGGCCTCATTTGACTTAACCATAATAGTTGTGCCTCGAGTTGGGACTCGTTTGACTCAACCATATTAGTTGTGCCTCGAGTTGAGCCTCGTTTGACTCAACCATATTAGTTGTACCTTGAGTCGGGCCTCGTTTGACATAACCATCTGATTTGCGCCTTGAGTCGGGCCTCGTTTGACACAACCATATCATTTGCCCCTCGAGTCGAGCCTCGTTTGACTCAACGATATCATTTGCACCTCGAGTCTGGCCTCATTTGGCTCACCCTTTTAATTTGTGCCTCAAGTTGGGCCTCGTTTGACTTAACCATATCATTTGCACCTGAGGTCGGGCCTCGTTTCACTCAACCATATCACTTGCGCCTCTAGTCAGGCCCCGTTTGACTTCCTCTTAGAATTTGTGGCTCGAGTTAGGCCTCGTTTGACTAAACCATATCAAATGTGCTTCAAGTCGGGCCTCGTTTGACACAACCATATCATTTGTGCCTCGACTCGGGCCTCGTTTGACTCAACCATATCATTTGTAGCTCTCGAGTCGGGCCTCGTTTAACTTACTCTTATAATTTGTGTTCCGAGTCAAGCTTCGTTTGACTCAACCATATCAAATGTGCTTTGAGTTGGCCCTCGTTTGCCATAATCATATCATTTGCACCTCGAGGCGGGCATCGTTTGACTCAACGATATCAGTTGTGCCTTGAGTTGGGACTCAATTGACTCAACCGTATCATTTGTACCTCGAGTTGGGCCTCGTTTGACTTAACCATATCAGTTGCGCCTCTAGTCGGGTGTCGTTTAACACAACCATGTCATTTGTGCCTCGAGTCGGCCCTCGTTTGACTCAACCATATCTATTGTGCCTTGAGTCAAGCCTCATTAGACTCAACCATATGAGTTGTGCCTCAGGTCCGGACTTGTTTAACTCAACCATATCATTTGCGCCGTAAGTCTGGCTCCGTTTGACACAACCATATCATTTGCGCCACAAGTCAGGCCTCGTTTGAGTCAACCATATCATTTGCGCTTTGAGTCGGGCATCGTTTGACTCAACCATATAAGTTGTGCCTCGAGTCGGGACTCGTTTGACTCCACCATATCTGTTGTGCCTTGAGTCGAGCCTTGTTTGGCTCAACCATATCATTTGTCCTCGAGTCGGGCCTCGTTTGCCACAATCATATCATTTGCGCCTCGAGTCGGGCCTCGTTTGGCTCAACCACAACAATTGTGCCTCGAGTTGGGACTTGTTTGACTCAGCCATATCAGTTGTGCTTCGAGTTGAGCCTCGTTTGACTCAACCATATCAGTTGTGCCTCGAGTCGGGCCTCATTTGACACAACCATCTGATTTGCGCCTCAAGTCGGGCCTTGTTTGACACAATCATATCATTTGCGCCTCAAGTCTAGCCTCGATTGACACAACCATATCATTTGCCCCTCGAGTCGGGCCTCGTTTGACTCATTTGCGCCTTGATTCAAGCCTCGTTCGGCTCACCCTTATAATTTGTGCCTCGAGTCGGATCTCGTTTGACTCAACCATATCATTTGCGTTTTGGGTCGGGCCTCGTTTGACTCAACCATATCAGTTGTGCGTCGAGTCAGGACTCATTTAACTCATCCATATCAGTTATGCATCGAGTCGGGCCTTGTTTGGCTCAACCATATCATTTGTGCCTTGAGTCAGGCCTTGTTTGCCACAATCATATCATTTGCGCCTCGAGTCGGGCCTTGTTTGATTCAACCATATCAGTTATGCCTCGAGTTAGGACTCGTTTGACACAACCATATCAGTTGTGCCTTGAGTCGAGCCTCGTTGGACTCAACCATATCATTTGCACCTCGAGTCGGGCCTCGTTTGACTCAACGATACCATTTGCAGCTCGAGTCGGCCCACGTTTGACTTACTTTTATAATTTGTGGCTCAAGTCAGGCCTCGTTTGACTCAACCATATCAAATGTACCTTAAGTCGGGCCTCGTTTGACATAACCATATCATTTGCGCCTCAATTTGGGCCTCGTTTAACTTCATCATATCATTTGTAGCTCTCAAGTCGGGCCTCGTTTGACATACCGTTATAATTTGTGCCTCAAGTTGGGCCTCGTTTGACTCAACCATATCAGTTGTGCCTCAGTTCGGGCCTCGTTTGACTCAACCATATCATTTGCGTCTCGAGTCAGGTCTCGTTTGACTTACCCTTATAATTTGTGCCTCAAGTCTGGCCTCGTTTGACTGAACCATACCATTTGTACCTCGAGTCGATCCCCGTTTGACTTACTCTTATAATTTGTGGCTCGAGTCAGGCCTCGTTTGACTTAACCATATCAAATGTGCCTCGAGTCGAGCCTCGTTTGACACAACCATATCATTTGCACCTCGACTCGGGCCTCGTTTGACCTAATCATATCATTTGTAGCTCTCGAGTCGGGCCTCATTTAAATTACTCTTATAATTTGGGGCTCGAGTCAGGTCTTGTTTGACTCAACCATATCAAATATGCTTCGAGTTAGGCCTCATTTACCACAATCGTATCATTTGTGCCTCAAGTCAGGCGTCGTTTAATGCAATGATATCAGTTGTGCCTCGAGTTGGGACTCGTTTGACTCAACTGTATCATTTGTGCCTCGAGTCAAGCCTCGTTTGACTCAACCATATTAGTTGCGCCTCTAGTCGGGTCTCGTTTGACACAATCATATCATTTGCATCTCGAGTCTGGCCTCATTTGACTTAACCATATCATTTGCGAATCAAATCAGGCTCGTTTGACTCAACCATGCTAGTTGTGCCTCGAGTCAGGCCTCGTTTGACTCAACCATATCTGTTGTGCCTCGAGTCGGGCCTCTTGTTTGACTTAACCATATCAGTTGTGCCTCGAGTCAGGCCTCATTTGACTAAACCATACCAGTTGTGCCTCGAGTCAGGCCTCGTTTGACTCAACCATATCTATTGTGCCTCGAGTCGGGCCTCATTTGGCTCAACCATATCAGTTGTGCCTTGAGTCGGGACTGGTTTGACTCAACCATATCAGTTGTGCCTTGAGTCGGGCCTCGTTTGACTCAACCATATCAGTTGTGCCTCGAGTCGAGCCTCGTTTGACTCAACCATATTAGTTGTGCCTCGAGTCGGGCCTCGTTTGACTCAACCATATCAGTTGTGCCTCGAGTTGGGCCTCATTTGACACAAACATATCTTTTGCGCCTCGAGTCAAGCCCCGTTTGACATAATCATATCATTTGCACCTCGAGTCAGGCCTCGTTTGACATAACCATATCATTTGGGCCTCGTTTGACTCAACCATATCATTTGCACCTCGAGTCAGGCCTTGTTTGGCTCACCCTTATAATTTATGCCTCGAGTCGAGCCTCTTTTAACTCAACCATATCATTTCCATCTTGAGTTGGGCCTCGTTTGACTCAACCATATTATTTGTGCCTCGAGTCGGGCCTCATTTGGCTTACCCTTATAATTTGCACCTCGAGTCATTCCTCGTTTGACTCAACCATATCATTTGCGCCTCAAGTCAGGACTCATTTGACTCAACCATATCATTTGTGCCTCAAGTCGGGCCTTGTTTTCCACAATCATATCATTTGCTCCTCGAGTTGGGCCTCGTTTGACTCAACCATATCAGTTGTGCCTCGAGTTGGGACTCGTTTGACTCAACCATATCAGTTGTGCCTCAAGTCGAGCCTCATTTGACTCAACCATATTAGTTGTGCCTCATGTCAGGCCTCATTTGACACAACCATATCATTTGTGCCTCGGGTCGGGCCTCGTTTGACATAACCATATCATTTGCGCCTTGTGTCAAGCCTTGTTTGACTCAACCATATAATTTGTGTCTCGATTGGCTCACCCATATAATTTGTGCCTTGAGTCAGGCCTTGTTTGACTCAACTAAATCATTTCCATCTCGAGGCGGGCCTCATTTGACTCAACCATAATGTTTGCACTTTGAGGCGAGCCTCGTTTGACTCAACCATATCAGTTGTGCCTCGAGTCAGGACTCATTTGACTCAACCATATCAATTGTACATCGAGTCGGGCCTCGTTTGGCTCAACCATATCATTTATGCCTCGAGTTGGGCCTCATTTGCCACAATCATATCATTTGCACATCGAGTCCGGCCTCGTTTGACTCAACCATATCAGTTGTGCCTCGAGTTGGGACTCGTTTGACTCAACCATATCAGCTGTGCCTTGAGTCGAGCCTCGATTGACTCAACCATATCAAATGTGCCTCGAGATGGGACATGTTTGACACAAGCATATCATTTGCGCCTCGAGTCGGGCCTCGTTTGACTTAACCATATCATTTGTGCCTTGAGTCGGGCCTCGTTTGACTCAACCATATCGTTTGCGTCTCGAGTTGGGCCCCGTTTGACTTACCCTTATAATTTGCACTGCAAGTCATGCCTCATTTGACACAACCATATCATTTGCATCTCGAGTCGGGCCTCATTTGACTCAACCATATCATCTGCGCCTCAAGCTAGGCATTGTTTGGCTTGCACTTATAATTTGCGCCTCGAGTTAGGCCTTGTTTGACTTAACCATAACATATGTGCCTCAAGTCAGGCCATATTTGACTCAACCACATTAGTTGTGCCTTGAGTCGGGTCTCGTTTGACTTAACCATATCAGTTGTGCCTTGAGTCAAGCCTTGTTTGGCTCAACCATATCATTTGTGCCTTGAGTCGAGCCTCGTTTGCCACAATCATATCATTTGCACCTCGAGTTGGGCCTTGTTTGACCCAACCATATCAGTTGTGCCTTAAGTTGGGACTCGTTTGACTCAACCACATTATTTGCGCTTAGAGTCAGGCCTCGTTTGACTCAACCATATCAGTTGTGCTTCGAGTCGGGTCTCGTTTGACTCAACCACATCAGTTGTGCCTTGAGTCAAGCCTTGTTTGGCTCAACCATATCATTTGTGCCTTGAGTCGGGCCTCATTTGCCACAATCATATCATTTGCACCTCGAGTTGGGCCTTGTTTGACTCAACCATATCAGTTGTGCCTTAAGTTGGGACTCGTTTGACTCAACCATATCAGTTGTGCCTTGAGTCGAGCCTCGTTTGACTTAACCATATCATTTCTGCCTTGAGTCGGGCCTCGTTTGGCTTAACCATATCTTTTGTGCCTCGAGTTGGGCCTCGTTTGACTCAACCATATTAGTTGCACTTCGAGTCGGGCCTCGTTTAACTCAACCATATCATTTGCGCCCCGATGTGGGTCTCGCTTGACTCAACCATATCATTTCTAGCCCTCGAGTCGGGCCTCGTTTAACTTACCCTTATAATTTGCGCCGTGAGTCGTGCCTCGTTTGACTCAACCATATCATTTGCACCTTGAGTCGGGCATCGTTTGACTTAACCATATCATCTGCGCCTCGAGTCGGGCCTCGTTTGACTTAACCATATCAGTCGTGCTTTGAGTCGGGGCTTGTTTGACTCAACCGTATAATTTGCGCCTAAAATTAGGTCTCATTTGACATAATGATATCATTTGCGCCTCGAGTCTGGCCTCCTTTGACACAACCATATCATTTGTGGCTCGAGTCAGGCCTCATTTGACTCAACCATATCTTTTGCGCCTCGAGTCAAGACTCGTTTGACTCAACCATATATGTTGTGCCTCGAGTCGGGCCTCGTTTTACTGAACCATATCATTTGCACCTCGAGTCGGGCCTCGTTTGACTTATCCATATCAGATGTGCCTTGAGTTGGGCCTCGTTTGACACAACCATATCATTTACGACTCAAGTTGAGCCTCGTTTGACTTAATCATATCATTTGTTGCACTCGAGTTGAGCCTCGTTTGACTTACCCTTATAATTTGTGCCTCAAGTCGTACCTCGTTTGACTCAACCATATCAGTTGTACCACGAGGTAGGCCCCGTTTGACTCAACCATATCATTTCTAGCTCTCGAGTCGGGCCTCGTTTGACTTACCCCTATAATTTGCGCTGCGATTCGTGCCTCATTTGACTCAACCATATCATTTGCGCCTTGAGTTGAGCATTGTTTCACTCAACCATATCATTTGCACCTCGAGTAAACCCTCGTTTGACTCAACCATATCAAATGTGCCTCATGTTAGGCCTCGTTTGACTCAACCATATCAGTTGCACCTCGAGTCGAGCCTCATTTGGCTTAACCATATCATTTGTGCTTCAAGTTGGGCCTCATTTGACTTAACCATATCAGTTGTGCCTCAAGTCAGGGCTCGTTTGACTCAACCATATCATTTGCACCTCGAGTCGGGCCTCGTTTGACACAACCATATCATTTCTGACCCAAGTCAGTCCTCGTTTGACTCAACCGTACCAGTTGTGCCTCGAGTTGGGACTCGTTTGACTCAACCATATCAGTTGTGCCTCGAGTCGGGCCTCATTTGACACAACCAGATCATTTGCACCTCGAGTCAGGGCTCATTTGACTCAACCATATCAGTTGCACCTCGAGTCGGGCCTCGTTTGACATAACCATATCATTTTTGCCTCGCGTCGGTCCTCGTTTGACTCAACCATATCAGTTGTGCCTCGAGTCGGGCCTCGTTTGAGTCAACCATATCAAATGTGCCTCGAGACAGGCCTCATTTGACATAACCATATCATTTGGGCCTCGAGTCGGGCCTCGTTTGACTTAACCATATCATTTACGCCTCGAGTCGGTCCTCGTTTGACTCAACCATATCAGCTGTGCTTCGAGTTAGGCCTCATTTGACCCAACCATATCATTTGTGCCTCAAGTCAGGCCTCGTTTGACACAACCATATCATTTGCAGCTCGAGTCGGGCCTCGTTTGACTCAACCATATCATTTGTACCTTAAGTCGGGCCTCGTTTGACTTACCCTTATAATTTGCATCTCGAGTCAGGCCTTGCTTGACTCAACCATACCAGTTGTGCCTCGGGTCAAGACTCATTTGACTCAACCATATCTATTGTGCCTAGAGTCGGGACTTGTTTTCCTCAACCATATAATTTACGCCTTGAGTAGGGCCTCGTTTGTCACAATGATATCATTTGCGCCTCGAGTCTGGCCTTGTTTGACACAACCATATCATTTGCGCCTCGAGTCGGGCCTCGTTTGACTCAACCATATCATATGCACCTCGGGCCAGGCCTCATTTGACTTACCCTTATAATTTAAGCCTCAATTCTGGCTTCGTTTTACTCAATCATATCATTTGCATCTCGAGTCGGCCTTGTTTGACTCAACCATATCATTTGCGCCTTGAGTCGGGACTCGTTTGACTTACCCTTATCATTTGCGTCACGAGTCACGCCATGTTTGACTCAACCATATCAGTTGTGCCTCGAGCCGGGCCTCGTTTGACGCAACCATATCATTTGCGCCTCAAGTCGAGCCTCATTTGACACAACCATATCATTTGCGCCTCGAGTCGGCCCTCGTTTGACTCAACGATATCATTTGCACCTCGAGTTAGGCCTCATTTCACTCATCCATATTAGTTGCGCCTCGAGTCGGGACTTGTTTGACTCAACCATATTAGTTGCGCCTCGAGTTGGGCCTCATTTGACACTACCATATCATTTGCGCCTCGAGTCGGTCCTCGTTTGACTCAACCATATTATTTGCGCCTCGAGTCAAGCCTCGTTTGACTTACCCTTAAAATTTGTGCCTCGAGTCCGGTCTCGTTTGACTCAACTATACCAGTTGTGCCTCGAGTCGGGACTCGTTTGACTCAACCGTATCTGTTGTGCCTCGAGTTGGGCCTCGTTTGACTCAACCATATCAGTTGTGCCTCGAGTTGGGCCTCGTTTGACACAACCATATATCATTTGCGCCTCCTGTCTGGCCTCGTTTGACATAACCATATCAGTTGTGCCTCAAGTCGGGCCTTTTTCACTCAACCATATCATTTGCGCTTTGAGTCAGGCCTCGTTTGACTTACCCCTATCATTTGCGACTCGAGTCGGGCCTCGTTGGACTTAACCATATCATTTGCGTCTCAAGTCGGGCCTCGTTTGACTCAACCATATCATTTGCGCGTCGAGTCGGGCCTTGTTTTACACAACCATAACATTTACGCCTCGAGTCGGGTCTCGTTTGACTCAATCATTTTAGTTGTGGCTCGAGTCAGGCCTTGTTTAACTAATCTGTATTAGTTGCACCGTGAGTCGGGCCTTGTTTGACACATCCATATTATTTGCGCCTCGAGTTGGGCATCGTTTGACTCAACCATATCAGTTGTGGCTCAAGTCGGGACTCATTTGACTTAACCATATCGGTTGTGCCTCGAGTTGGGACTCATTTGATTCAACCATATCAAATGTGCCTCGAGTCGGGCCTCGTTTGACTCCACCACATCAATTGCACCTTGAGTCGGGCCTCGTTTAACTCAACCTTATCATTTGCACTGCAAGTCGGGCCTCGTTTAATACAATCATATCATTTGCGCCTTGAATCGGGTCTTATTTGACTCAACCATATCATTGGTGCCTCAAGTCGAGCCTTGTTTGACACAATCATATCATTTGTGCCTCGAGCCAGGCCTCGTTTGACTCAACCATATTAGTTGTGCCTCGAGTTGCACCTCGTTTGACTCAACCATATCATTTGCGCCTCGAGTCGGGCCTCGTTTGACACAATCATATCATTTACACCTCGTCTTGGCCTCGTTTAACTTACCCTTATAATTTGTGCCTCAAGTTGTGCCTCGCTTGACTCAACCATACCAGTTGTGCCTCGAGTCGGGACTCGTTTCACTTAACCATATCTATTGTGCCTTGAGTCAGGCCTCATTTGACACAATCATAACGTTTGTGCCTTGCGTCAGGCCTCGTTTGACTCAACCATATCAGTTGTGCCTGTCGGGACTCGTTTGACTTAACCATATCGGTTGTGCCTTGAGTTGGGACTCGTTTGATTCAACCATATCAAATGTGCCTCGAGTTGGGCCTCGTTTGATTCAACCATATCAGTTGCGCCTCGAGTCAGGCCTTGTTTAACACAATCATATCATTTGCGCCTCGAGTCGGGCCTTGTTTGACTCAACCACATCATTGATGCCTCGAGTCGGGCCTTGTTTGACACAATCATATCATTTCCGCCTTGAGTCAAGCCTCGTTTGACTCAACCATATTAGTTGTGCCTCGAGTCGGGCCTCGTTTGACACAACCAAATCATATGTACCCCGAGTCGGGCCTTGTTTGCCGCAATCATATCTTTTGCGCCTCGAGTTGAGCCTCATTTGGCTTAACCTTATCATTTATGCTTCGAGTCGGGCCTCGTTTGCGTGAACCATATCAGTTGTGCCTTGACTAAGGACTCATTTGATTCAACCATATCAGTTGTGCCTCGAGTCGAGCCTCGTTTGACCCAACCATATCATTTGCGCCCCGAGTCGAGCCTCGCTTACTCAACCATATCATTGCGCCTCGAGTTGGGCCTCGTTTGACTTACCCTTATAATTTGCGCCTCGAGTCAGGCCTCGTTTGACTCAACAATATCATTTGCGCCTCAAGTCGGGACTTGTTTGCCTTACTCTTATAATTTGTGGCACGAGTCAGGCCTCATGTGACTCAACCATATCGAATGTGCCTCGAGTCGGGCCTCGTTTGACTCAACACATCAGTTGTGCCTCAAGACTGGCCTTGTTTAACTCAACCTTATCATTTGCACCTCGAGTCGGGCCTCGCTTAACACAATCATATCATTTGCGCCTTGAGTCAGGTCTTATTTGACTCAACCATATCATTGGTGCCTCAAGTCGAGCCTTGTTTGACACAATCATATCATTTGCACCTCGAGCCAGGCCTCGTTTGACTCAACCATATTAGTTATGCCTCGAGTTGCGCCTCATTTGACTCAACCATATCATTTGCACCTCGAGTCGGGCCTCGTTTGACACAATCATATCATTTACACCTTGTCTTGGCCTCGTTTGAGTTACCCTTATAATTTGTGCCTCGCTTGACTCAACCATACCAGTTGTGCCTCGAATCGGGACTCGTTTGACTCAACCATATCTATTGTGCCTTGAGTCGGGCCTCGTTTGACACAATCATAACGTTTGTGCCTTGAGTCAGGCCTCGTTTGACTCAACCATATCAGTTGTGCCTCGAGTCAGGCCTCGTTTAACTAATCCATATCAGTTGCGCCACGAGTCGGGCCTCGTTTGACATAACCATATCATTTGCACCTCGAGTCGGGCATCGTTTGACTAAACCATATTAGTTGTGCCTCGAGTCGGGCCTCGTTTGACTCAGCCATATCAGTTGTGCCTATCGGGACTCATTTGACTTAACCATATTGGTTGTGCCTCGAGTTGGGACTCATTTGATTCAACCATATCAAATGTGCCTCGAGTCGGTCCTCGTTTGATTCAACAATATCAGTTGCGCCTTGAGTTGGGCCTTGTTTAACACAATCATATCATTTGCGCCTTGAGTTGGGCCTCATTTGACTCAACCATATCAGTTGTGCCTCGAGTCGGGCCTCGTTTGACACAACCATATCATTTGTGCCTCGAGTCAGGCCTTGTTTGACACAACCATATCATTTGTGCCTCGAGTCGGGCCTCGTTTGCTGCAATCATATCTTTTGTGCCTCGAGTTGAGCCTCATTTAACTTAACCATATCATTTATGCTTCGAGTCGGGCCTCATTTGCGTGAACCATATTAGTTGTGCCTTGACTAGGGACTCATTTGATTCAACCATATCAGTTGTGCCTCGAGTCAAGCCTCGTTTGACCCAACCATACCATTTGCGCCCCGAGTCGGGCCTCGCTTAACCCAACCATATCATTTGTGCCTCGAGTCGGGCCTCGTTTGACTTACCCTTATAATTTGCGCCTCGAGTCAGGCCTCGTTTGACTCAACAATATCATTTGCGCCTTAGGTCGGGACTCGTTTGCCTTACTCTTATAATTTGTGGCTCGAGTCAGGCCTCGTGTGACTCAACGATATCGAATGTGCCTCGAGTCGGGCCTCATTTGACTCAACACATCAGTTGTGCCTCGGACGGGCCTCGTTTGACCTAACTATATCATTTGTACCTCGAGTCGGGCCTCGCTTGACTCAACCATATCATTTACGCCTCGAGACGGGCCTCGTTTGACTCAACCATATCATTTGCGCTTCGAGTCGGGCCTCGTTTGACTCAACTAGATCAGTTGTGCCTCGAGTCGGGACTCGTTTGACTCAACCACATTAGTTGTGCCTAGAGTCGGGCCTCGTTTGACATAACCATATCATTTGCACCTCGAGTCGGGCCTCATTTGACTCAACCATAGCTGTTGTGCCTCGAGTCGGGCCTCGTTTGGCTAAACCATACCAATTGTACCTCGAGTCAGGACTCGTTTGACTCAACCATATATGTTATGCCTCAAGTCGGGCCTCATTTGACTCAACTATATCAGTTGTGCCTCGAGTTGGGTCTCGTTTGGCATAGCCATGTCATTTGTGCCTCAAGTCGGGCCTCGTTTGACTAACCATATCAGTTGTGCCTCAAGTCGGGCCTCGTTTGGCTCAACCATATCAGTTATGCCTCAAGTCGAGACTCGTTTGACTTAACCATATCTGCTGTGCCTCGAGTTGGGCCTCATTTGACTCAACCATATTAGTTGTGCCTTGAGTTGGGACTCGTTTGACTCCACCTTATCAGTTGTACCTCGAGTCGGGACTCGTTTGACTCAACGATATCATTTGCGCCTCGAGTCGGGGCTTATTTGACACAATCATATCATTTGCTCCTCAAGTCTGGCCTTGTTTGGCACAACCATATCATTTCCGCCTTAAGTCAGGCCTCGTTTGACTCCACCATATCATTTGTGCCTCGAGTCGAGCCTCGTTTGACTTACCCTTACAATTTGTACCTCGAGTCAGGCCTCGTTTGGCTCAATCATATCATTTGCACCTAGGGTCGGGCCTTGTTTGCCTCAACCATATCACTTTCCCCTCGAGTCGGGCCTCGTTTGACTTATTCTTATAATTTGTGGCTCGAGTCTAGCCTTGTTTGACTTAACCATATCAATTGTCCCTCGAGTCGGCCTCATTCAACTCAACCCATCAGTTGGGCCTCGAGAGGGGCCTCATTTGGCTTAACCATATCATTTGTGCTTCGAGTCGGGCCTCGTTTGACTAAACCATATCATTTGTGCTTTGAGTTGGGCCTGATTTGACTCAACCATGTTAGTTGTGCCTCGAGTCGGGACTCGTTTGGCTTAACCATATCATTTGTGGATCGAGTCAGGCCTCGTTTGCCTCAATCATATCACTTGCGCCTCGAGTCGGGCCTCATTTAACTTAACCATATCAGTTGTGCCTCGAGTTGGGACTCGTTTGACTCAACCATATCAGTTGTGCCTTGAGTCGAGCCTCGTTTGTCTCAACCATATCATTTGTGCCTCAAGTCAGGCCTCGCTTGACTCAACCATATCATTTGCGCCACGAGTCGGGCCTCGCTTAACTTAACCATATCATTTGTGCCTCGGGTCAGGCCTCATTTGCCTTACTCTTATAATTTATGGCTCGAGTCAGGCCTCGAGTGACTCAACCATATCAAATGTGCCTCGAGCCAGGCCTTGTTTGACTCAACACATAGTTGTGACTCGAGACGGGCATCGTTTGACTCAACCATATCATTTGCGCTTCGAGTCGGGCCTCGTTCAACTCAACCATCTCAGTTGTGCCTCGAGTCGAGCCTCGTTGGACTCAACCGTATCAGTTGTGCCTTGAGTCGGGCCTCGTTTGACACAACCATATCATTTGCACTTAGAGTCAGGACTCGTTTGACTCAACCATATCAGTTGTGCCTCGAGTCGGGCCACGTTTCACTTAACCATATCATTTGCGCCTCGAGTCGGGCCTCGTTTGACATAATCATGTCATTTGCGCCTCAAGTCTAGCCCTGTTTGACACAACCATATCATTTGCGCCTCAAGTTTGGCCTCGTTTGACTCAACCATATCATTTGCGCCTTAAGTTGGGCCTCGTTTGACTTACCCTTATATTTTGTGCCTCGAGTCGGGCCTTGTTTGACTTAACCATATCATTTGTGCCTCGGGTTGAGCCTAGTTTGCCTCAACCATATTAGTTGCCCCTCAAGTCGGGCCTCGTTTGACTTACTCTTATAATTTATGCCTTGTGTCGAGCCTCGTTTGACTCAACCATATCTGCTATGCCTCGAGTTGGGCCTCGTTTGACCCAACCATATCAGTTGTGCTTCGAGTCAGGACTTGTTTGACTCAACCATATCTATTGTGCCTCGAGTTAGGACTCGTTTGACTCAACCACATCAGTTATTCCTCGAGTCGAGCCTTGTATGACTCAACCATATCAATTGCCCTCGAGTTGAGCCTCGCTTGAATCAACCATATCATTTGTGCCTCGAGTCGGGACTCGTTTGGCTCAACCATACAAGTTGTGCCTCGAGTCGAGCCTCGTTTGACACAACCAATTGATTTGCACCTTGAGTCAGGCCTCGTTTGACACAACTAGTTGATTTGCGCCTTGAGTCAGGCCTCATTTGACTTAACCATATCTGTTGTGCCTCGAGTTGTGCCTCATTTGACTGAACCATATCACTTGTGCTTCTAGTTGGGACTCGTTTGACTTAACCATATCTATTGTGCCTCGAGTTGGGACTCGTTTGACACAACCATATCATTTGCGCCTCGAGTCGGGCCTCGTTTGACTCAACCTTGTCAGTTGTGCCTCGAGTCAGTCCTCGTTTGACTTAACCATATTAGGTGTGCCTTGAGTCAGACCTCGTTTGACTTAACCATATCATTTGCACCTCGAGTCGAGCCTCGTTTGACATAACCATATCATTTGTGCCTCGTGTTTGGCCTCGTTTAACATAACCATATCTTTTGTACCTTGAGTCGGGACTCGTTTGACTCAACCATATCAGTTGTGCCTTGAGTCAGGCCTCGTTTGGCTTAACCATATCATTTGTGCCTCGAGTCTGGCCTCGTTTGCTGCAATCATATCACTTGCGCCTTGAGTCGGGCCTCATTTGACTCAACCATATCAGTTGTGCCTCGAGTTAGGACTCATTTGACTCAACCATATCAGTTGTGCCTTGAGTTGAGCCTCATTTGACTCAACCATATCATTTGCGCCTCGAGTCAGACCTCGCTTGACTTAACCATATCATTTGCGCCTCGAGTCGGGCCTCGCTTGGCTCAACCATTTCATTTGGCCTCGGTTCGGGCCTCATTTACCTAACTCTTATAATTTGGGGCTCAAGTCAGGCCTCGAGTGACTCAACCATATCAAATGTGCCCAGAGCCAGTCCTCGTTTGACTCAACACATCAGTTGTGCCTCAAGACGGGCATTGTTTGACTCAACCATATCATTCGCGCTTCGAGTCAGGCCTCGTTCAACTCAACCATATCAGTTGTACCTTGAGTTGGGCCTCGTTGGACTCAACTGTATCAGTTATGCCTCGAGTCGGGCCTCGTTTGTCACAACCATATCATTTGCGCCTAGAGTCGGGCCTCGTTTGACTCAACCATATCAGTTGTGCCTCGAGTCAGGCCTCGTTTGACTCAACCAAATCAGTTGTGCCTTGAGTTGAGACTCGTTTGACTCAACCATATCTGTTGTCCCTCGAGTTGGGCCTCGTTTGACTCAACCATATCAGTTGTGCCTCGAGTCAGGACTGATTTGACTCAACCATATCAATTGTGCCTCGAGTCAGGCCTCGTTTGACTCAACCATATCATTTGCGTCTCGAGTCGGGCCTCGTTTGACATAATCTTGTCATTTGCGCCTCAAGTCTAGCCTTGTTTGACATAACCTTATCATTTGCGCCTCAAGTTGGGCCTCCTTTGACTCAACCATACCATTTGCGCCTCAAGTTAGGCCTCGTTTGACTTACCCTTATAATTTGCGCCTCGAGTTAGGCCTTCTTTGACTTACCCATATCATTTGTGCCTCGGTCCGGGCCTCGATTGCCTCAACCATATCATTTACCCCTCGAGTCGGGCCTCGTTTGAATCAACACATTAGTTGTGCCTCGAGACGGGCCTCGTTTGACTCAACCACATCATTGGTGCTTTGAGTCTGGCCTCGTTTGACTCAACCATATCATTTGTGCTTTGAGTCAGGCCTCATTTGACTCAACCACATCAGTTGTGCCTCGAGTCAGGCCTCGTTTGACTCAACTGTACCAGTAGTGCCTCGAGTCAGGCCTCGTTTGACATAACCATATCATTTGCGCCTCGAGTCAGCCTCGATTGGCTCAACCATATTAGTTGTGCCTCGGGTCAGGACTCGCTTGACCTAACCATATCATTTGTGACTCGAGTCAGGCCTCGTTTGACTTAACCATATTAGTTGTGCCTCGAGTCGGGCCTCGTTTGACTTAACCATATCAGTTGTGCCTTGAGTTGGGACTTGTTTGACTCAACCATATTAGTTGTGCCTTGAGTGAGGACTCGTTTGACTCAACCATATCAGTTGTGCCTCGAGTCGACACTCATTTGACTCAACCATATCAGTTGTGCCTCGATTCGAGCCTCGTTTGACCCTAACCATATCATTTGCGCCTCGAGTCGGGCCTCGTTTGACATAATCATGTTATTTGTGCCTCAAGTCTAGCCCTGTTTGACACAATAATATCATTTGCGCCTCAAGTTTGGCCTCGTTTGACTTAACGATATCATTTGCGCCTCAAGTTGGGCCTCGTTTGACTTACCCTTATATTTTGTGCCTCGAGTCGGGCCTTGTTTGACTTAACCATATCATTTGCGCCTCGGGTTGAGCCTAATTTGCCTCAACCATATCAGTTGCCCCTCGAGTCGGGCCTCGTTTGACTTACTCTTATAATTTGTGCCTCGAGTCGGGCCTCGTTTGACTCAACCATATTTGCTGTGCCTCGAGTCGGGCCTCGTTTGACTCAACCATATCAGTTGTACTTCGAGTCAGGACTTGTTTGACTCAACCATATCTGTTGTGCATCGAGTTAGGACTCGTTTGACTCAACCACATTAGTTGTGCCTCAAGTCGAGCCTCGTATGACTCAACCATATCAATTGCCCTCGAGTCGGGCCTTGCTTGACTTAACCATATCATTTGTGGATCGAGTCGGGACTCGTTTGGCTCAACTATACAAGTTGTGCCTCGAGTCAGGCCTCGTTTGACTCAACCATATCAGTTGTACTTCGAGTCAGGACTCGTTTGACTCAACCATATCTGTTGTGCATCGAGTTAGGACTCGTTTGACTCAACCACATTAGTTGTGCCTCGAGTCGAGCCTCGTATGACTCAACCATATCAATTGCCCTCAAGTCGGGCCTTGCTTGACTCAACCATATCATTTACGCCTCGAGTCGGGCCTCGTTTGACATAATCTTGTCATTTGCACCTCAAGTCTGGCCTTGTTTGACATAACCATATCATTTGCACCTCAAGTTGGGCCTCCTTTGACTCAACCATACCATTTGCGCCTCAAGTTAGGCCTCGTTTGACTTACCCTTATAATTTGCGCCTCGAGTTAGCCCTTCTTTGACTTACCCATATAATTTGTGCCTCGGGCCAGGCCTCGATTGCCTCAACCATATCATTTACCCCTCGAGTCGGGCCTCGTTTGACTGACTCTTATAATTTGTGGCTTGAGTCTGGCCTCGTGTGACTTAACCATATCAAATGTGCCTCGGGTCGGGCCTCGTTTGACTCAACACATTAGTTGTGCCTTGAGACGGGCCTCGTTTGACTCAACCATATCATTTGTTCTTTGAGTCTGGCCTCGTTTGACTCAACCATATCATTTGTGCTTTGAGTCAGGCCTCATTCGACTCAACCACATCAGTTGTGCCTCGAGTCAGGCCTCGTTTGACTCAACTGTATCAGTAATGCCTTGAGTCCGGCCTCGTTTGACATAACCATATCATTTGCGCCTCGAGTCAGCCTCGGTTGGCTCAACGATATTAGTTGTGCCTCGGGTCAGGACTCGTTTGACCTAACCATATCATTTGTGACTCAAGTCAGGCTTCATTTGACTTAACCATATTAGTTGTACCTCAAGTCGGGCCTCGTTTGACACAACCATATCAGTTGTGCCTCGAGTCGGGCCTCGTTTGACACAACCATATCAGTTGTGCCTCGAGTCGGGCCTCGTTTGACTCAACCATATTAGTTGTGCCTTGAGTTAGGACTCGTTTGACTCAACCATATCAGTTGTGCCTCGAGTCGAGACTCGTTTGACTCAACCATATCAGTTGTGCCTCGATTCGGGCCTCATTTAACCCTAACCATATCATTTGCGCCTCGAGTTGGGCCTCGTTTGACATAATCATGTTATTTGCGCCTCAAGTCTAGCCCTGTTTGACACAATAATATCATTTGTGCCTCAAGTTTGGCCTCGTTTGACTCAACCATATCATTTGCGCCTCAAGTTGGGCCTCGTTTGACTTACCCTTATATTTTGCGCCTCGAGTCGGGCCTGGTTTGACTTAACCATATCATTTGCGCCTCGGGTTGAGCCTAGTTTGCCTCAACCATATCAGTTGCCCCTCGAGTCGGGCCTCGTTTGACTTACTCTTATAATTTGTGCCTTGCGTTGGGCCTCGTTTGACTCAACCATATTTGCTGTGCCTCGAGTCAGGCCTCGTTTGACTCAACCATATCAGTTGTACTTCGAGTCAAGACTCGTTTGACTCAACCATATCTGTTGTGCATGGAGTTAGGACTCGTTTGACACAACCACATTAGTTGTGCCTCGAGTCGAGCTTCGTATGACTCAACCATATCAATTTCCCTCGAGTCGGGCCTTGCTTGACTCAACCATATCATTTGTGCATCGAGTTGGGACTCGTTTGGCTCAACCATACAAGTTGTGCCTCGAGTCGGGCCTCGTTTGACACAACCAATTGATTTGCACCTTGAGTCGGGCCTCGCTTGACTCAACCATATCTGTTGTGCCTCAAGTTGGGCCTTGTTTGACTTAACCGTATCACTTGTGTTTCGAGTCGGGACTCGTTTGACTCAACCATATCTGTTGTGCCTCGAGTTAGGCCTCGTTTGACACAACCATACCATTTGCGCCTCAGGTCAGGCCTCATTTGACTCAACCATGTCAGTTGTGCCTTGAGTCAGTCCTCGTTTGACTCAACCATATTAGGTGTGCCTCGAGTCGGACCTCGTTTGACTCAACCATATCATTTGCACCTTGAGTCGGGCCTCATTTGACACAACCATATCATTTGCGCCTCGTGTTTGGCCTCGTTTGACATAACCATATCTTTTGCACCTCGAGTTGGGCCTCGTTTTACTCAACCATATCATTTGTGCCTCGAGTTGGGCCTGGTTTGACTTACCCTTATGATTTGTGCCTCGAGTTGGGCCTCGTTTGACTTAACCATATCATTTGCCCTCGAGTCGAGCCTCGCTGGACTCCATCATATCATTTGCGCCTCGAGTCGAGCGTTGTATGAGTCAACCATTTCAATTGCCTCGAGTTAGGCCTCGCTTGACTCAACCATATCATTTGTGGCTTGAGTCGAAACTCGTTTGGCTCAACCATACCAGTTGTGCCTTGAGTCGGGCCTCGTTTGACACAACCAGTTGATTTGTGCCTCGAGTCGCGCCTCGTTTGACTCAACCATATCTATTGTGCCTCGAGTTGGGCCTCGTTTGACTCAACCATATCAGTTGTGCCTCGAGTTGAGCCTCATTTGACTAAACCATATCATTTGTGCATCGAGTCGGGCCTTGTTTGACTTACCCTTATGATTTGTGCCTCGAGTCAGGCCTCGTTTGACTTAAACATATCATTTGCACTTGAGTCGGGCCTCGCTTGACTCAACCATATCATTTGCGCCTCGAGTCGAGCCTCGTATGACTCAACCATATCAATTGCCCTCGAGTCGGGACTCGCTTGACTCAACCATATCATTTGCGCCTCGAGTCGAGACTTGTTTGGCTCAACCATACTAGTTGTGCCTGGATTCGGGCCTCGTTTGACTCAACCATATCTTTTGTGCCTTGAGTTGGGCCTCGTTTGACTCAACCATATTAGTTGTGCCTCGAGTCCGGCCTCGTTTGACTCAACCATATCATTTGTGCCTCAAGTCAGGCCTCGTTTGACTTACTCTTATGATTTGCGCCTCGAGTCGGGCCTCGTTTGACTTAACCATATCATTTGCCCTCGAGTCAGGTCTCGCTTGACTCAACCATATCATTTGCGCCTTGAGTCGGGACTCGTTTGGCTCAACCATACCAGTTGTTCCACGAGTCGGGCCTCATTTGACACAACCATATCATTTGATTTGTGCCTCGAGTCGAGCCTTGTTTGACTCAACCATGTCTGTTGTGCCTCGAGTTAGGCCTCATTTGACTCAACCACATCTGTTGTGCCTCGAGTCAGGCCTCGTTTGACTCAACCATATCCTTGGTAGCTCTCGAGTCGGGCCTCGTTTGACTTACCCTTATAATTTGCACCTCAAGTCAGGCCTCGTTTGACTCAACCACATCATTTGTGCCTCAACTCGGCCTCGTTTGACCCATCCATACCAGTTGCGCCTCGAGTTGGGCTTCGTTTGACTTAACCATATTAGTTGTGCCTCGAAGCGAGCCTTGTTTAGCTCAACCATACTAGTTGTGCCTCGAGTCGGGACTCGTTTGCCTCAACCATATCTGTTGTGCCTTAAGTCGGGCCTTGTTTGACTCAACCATATCATTTGCGCCTCGAGTCGGGCCTCATTTGACACAACCATATCAGTTGTGCTTTGAGTCGGGCCTCGTTTGACTCAACCATATCATTTGGGCCTCGAGTTGGGCCTCGTTTGACATAATTATATCATTTGCACCTCGTGTCTGGCCTCATTTGACACAACCATATCATTTTTGCCTCGAGTCAGGCCTCGCTTGACTTAACCATATCATTTGCACCTCGAGTCGGGACTCGTTTGACTTACCTTTATAATTTGTGCCTCGAGTCGGGACTCGTTTGACTCAACCATATCTGTTGTCCCTCGAGTCGGGCCTCGTTTGGCACAACCCTATCATTCGTGCCTCGAGTCAAGCCTCGTTTGACTCAACCATATCCGTTGTGCCTCGAGTCTATCCTCGTTTGGCACAACCATATCATTTGCGCCTCGAGTCGAGCCTCGTTTGACTCAACCGTATTAGTTATGCCTCGAATCGGGCCTCGTTTGGCTCAACCATACCAGTTGTGCCTTGAGTTGGGACTCGTTTGACTCAACCACATTAGTTGTGCATCGAGTCGGGCCTCGTTTGACACAACCATATCATTTGCGCCTCGAGTCAGGCCTCGTTTGACTCAACCATATCAGTTGTGCCTCTAGTTAGGCCTTGTTTGACTCAACCACATCATTTGCGCCTTGAGTCGGGCCTCATTTGACATAATCATGTCATTTGCGTCTCAAGTCTAGCGTTGTTTGACATAACCATATCATTTGCACCTCAAGTTGGGCCTCGTTTGTCTTACCCTTATAATTTGTGCCTCGAGTCGGTCCTTGTTTGACTTAACCATATCATTTGCGCCTCAGGTCAGGCCTCGTTTGCCTTAACCACATCATTTGCCCCTTGAGTCGAGCGTCATTTAACTTACTCTTATAATTTGTGGCTTGAGTCAGGCCTCGTGTGACTCAACCATATCAAATGTGCCTTGAGTTGGGCCTCATTTGACTCAACACATTAGTTGTGCCTCAAGAAGGGCCTCATTTGACTCAACCATATCATTTGCACTTTGTGTCGGGCCTCATTGGACTCAACCATATTACTTGTGCCTCGAGTCGGGTCTCATTTGACTCAACCATTTCTGTTGTGCCTCGAGTTACGCCTCGTTTGACTTAACCATATCAGTTGTGCCTTGAGTCGAGACTCGTTTGACTCAACCATATCAGTTGTGCCTCGAGTCGGGCCTTGTTTGACTCAACCACATCATTAGCGCCTCGAGTCAGGCTTCGTTTGGCTCAACCATACCAGTTGTGCCTCGAGTCGGGACTCATTTGACTCAACCATATCAGTTGGGCCTTGAGTCAGCCTCGTTTGACACAACCATATCATTTACATCTCAAGTTGTGCCTAGTTTGACTCAACCATATTAGTTGTGCCTCAAGTCGGGCCTCGTTTGACTCAACCATATCATTTGCGCCTCGAGTCGGGCCTCGTTTGACAAAACCATATCGTTTGCACCCCGTGTCTAGCCTCGTTTGGCACAACCATATCATTTGTGCCTCGAGTCGGGCCTCGTTTGACTTAACCATATCATTTGTGCCTCGAGTCGAGCCTCGTTTGACTTACCCTTATAATATGTGCCTCAAGTCGGGCCTTGTTTGTCTCCACCATATCATTTGCATCTCGAGTCGGGCCTCGTTTGACACAACCATATAATTTGTGCCTTGAGTCGGGCATCGTTTGTCTTATCCTTATAATTTGCGTCTCGAGTTAGGACTCGTTTGACTCAACCATATCAAATGTGCCCTAAGTCCTGCCCCATTTGACTTTACCACATCAGCTGTGCCTCGAGTCGGGCCTCGTTTGACTCAATCATATCATTTGCGCTTTGAGTTGGGCCTCGTTTGAGTCAACCATATCAGTTGTGCCTGAAGTTGGGCCTGGTTTGGCTTAACCATATCATTTGTGCCTCGAGTCGGGCCTCGTTTGACTCAACCATATTAATTGTGCCCCGAGTTGGGACTCATTTGACTCAACCATATTAGTTGTGCCTCGAGTCGAGCCTCGTTTGACTCAACCATATCATTTGCGCCTCGAGTTGGGCCTCGTTTGACTCAACCATATCATTTGCACCTCGAGTCGAGCCTCGTTTGACTTACCCTTATAATTTGTGCCTCGAGTCAGGCCTGATTTGACTCAACCATATCATTTGCACCTCGAGTCAGGCCTCGTTTGCCTCAACCATATCATTTGCGCCTAGAGTCGGGCCTTGTTTGACTTACTCTTATAATTTGAGGCTCGAGCCAAGCCTCGTTTGGCTCTACCATATCAAATGTGTCTTGAGTCGGGCCTTGTTTGACTCGACACATCAGTTGTCCCTCAAGACGGGCCTCATTTGACTCAACCATATCATTTGTGCTTCGAGTCGGGCCTCACTTGACTCAACCATATTAGTTGTGCCTCGAGTCGGGCCTAGTTTGACTCAACCACATCAGTTGTGCCTCGAGTCGAGCCTCGTTTGACACAACCATATCATTTGCGCCTCGAGTTGGGCCTCGTTTGACTCAATCTTATCAGTTGTGCCTTGAGTCGGGTCTCGTTTGGCTCAACCATACCTGTTGTGCCTCGAGTCAGGACTCGTTTGACTCAACCACTTTAGTTGTGCCTTGAGTTGGGCCTCGTTTGACACAACCATATCATTTGTGCCTTGAGTCGGGCCTTGTTTTACATAATCATGTGATTTGCGCCTCAAGTCTGCCCTTGTTTGACACAACCATATCATTTGCACCTCATGTTGGGCCTCGTTTGACTCAACCATATGATTTGTGCCTCAAGTTGGGCCTCGTTTGACTTACGCTTATAATTTGCGCCTTGAGTCGGGCCTCGTTTGACTTACCCTTATAATTTGCACCTCGAGTCAGGCCTGAATTGACTCAACCATATCATTTGTGCCACAGGTCCGGCCTCGTTTGCCTCAACCATACCATTTGTGCCACAAGTTGGGCCCCGTTTGACTTACTCTTATAATTTGTGTCTTGAGTCAGGCCTCGTGTGACTCAACCATATCAAATGTGCCACGAGTCAGGCCTCGTGTGACTCAACCATATCATTTGCACCTCAAGTCAGGCCTCATTTGACTCAACCATATCACATGTGCCTTGAGTCGTGCCTCGTTTGACTCAACCACATCAGCTGTGCCTCCAGTCGGGCCTCGTTTGACTCAACCATATAATTTGCGCATCGAGTCAGGCCTGATTTGACTCAACCACATCATTTGTGCCTCGGTCAGGGCTCGTTTACCTCAACCATATCATTTGTGCCTAGAGTCGGGCCTCGTTTGACTTACTCTTATAATTTGTGGCTCGAGTCAGGCCTCGTTTGGCTCAACCATATCAAATGTGCCTCGAGTCAAGCCTCGTTTGACTTAACACATCAATTGTGCCTCGAGACGGGACTCGTTTGACTCAACCATATCATTTGTGCTTCGAGTCGGGCCTTATTTGACTTAACCATATAAGTTGTGCCTCCAGTCAGGTCTAGTTTGACTCAACCACATCAGTTGTGCCTCGAGTCGGGCCTTGTTTGACACAACCATATCATTTGCACCTCGAGTCGGGCCTCGTTTGACTCAATCTTATCAGTTGTGCCTTGAGTCGAGCCTCAATTGGTTCAACCATACCAGTTGTGCCTCGAGTCAGGACTCGTTTGACTCAACCACATTAGTTGTGCCTCGAGTTGGGCCTCGTTTGACACAACCATATCATTTGCCCCTCGAGTCAGGCCTCGTTTTAGATAATCATGCCATTTGTGCATCAAGTCTAGCCTTGTTTGACACAACCATATCATTTGCGCCTCATGTTGGGCCTCGTTTGACTCAACCATATCATTTGCGCCTCAAGTTGGGCCTTGTTTGACTTAACCATATCATTTGTGCCTCGGGTCGAGCCTCATTTGCGTCAACCATATCATTTGCACCTCGAGTCGGGACTCGTTTGACTTACCCATATAATTTACGCCTAGATTAGGCCTGATTTGACTCAACCATATCATTTGCGCCTCGATTCTGGCCTCGTTTGCCTCAACCATATGATTTTTGCCACAAGTTGGGCCTCGTTTGACTTACTCTTATAATTTGTGGCTTGAGTCAGGCCTCATGTGACTCAACCATATCAATTGTGCCTCGAGTCCGGCCTCGTTTGACTCAACACATTAGTTATGCCTCGAGACAGCCTCGTTTGACACAACCATATCATTTGCGCCTCGAGTCAGGCCTCGTTTGACTCAAGCATATCATATGTGCCTTGAGTCGTGCCTCGTTTGAGTCGACCACATTAGCTGTGCCTCGAGTCGGGCCTCGTTTGACTCAACCATATCATTTGCGCTTTGAGTCGGGCCTCATTTGACTCAACCATATCAGTTGTGCCTCGAGTTTGGCCTCGTTTGCCATAATCATATCATTTGTGCCTCGAGTCGGGCCTCGTTTGACTCAACCATATCAGTTGTGCCTCGAGTTGGGACTCGTTTGACTCAACCATATCAATTGTGCCTTGAGTCGAGCCTCGTTTGACTCAACCATATCATTTGTGCCTCGAGTTAGGCCACGTTTGACTCAACCATATCATTTGCTCCTCGAGTTGGGCCTTGTTTGACTTACCCTTATAATTTGCGCCTTGAGTCAGGCCTGATTTGACTCAACCATATCATTTGTGCCTCGGGTCAGGCCTCGTTTGCCTCAACCATATCATTTGCGCCTAGAGTCAGGCCTCATTTGAATTACTCTTATAATTTGTGGCTCGAGTCAGGCCTCGTTTGGCTCAACCATATCAACTGTGCCTCGAGTCGCACCTCATTTGATTCAACACATCAATTGTGCCTCGAGATGGGCCTCGTTTGACTCAACCATATCATTTACGCTTCGAGTTGGGTCTCATTTTACTCAACCATATTAGTTGTGCCTCGAGTCGGGTCTAGTTTGACTCAACCACATCAGTTATGCCTCGAGTCGGGCCTCGTTTGACACAACCATATCATTTGCACCTCGAGTTGGGCCTCGTTTGACTCAATCGTATCAGTTGTGCCTTGATTCAGGCCTCGTTTGGCTCAACCGTACCAGTTGTGCCTCGAGTCGAGACTCATTTGACTCAACCACGTCAGTTGTGCCTAGAGTCGGGCCTCATTTGACACAACCATATCATTTACGCCTCGGGTCGGGCCTCGTTTTACATAATCATGTCATTTGTGCCTCAAGTCTGGCCTTGTTTGACACAACGATATCATTTGCGCCTCAAGTTGGGCCTCATTTGACTTACCCTTATAATTTGCGCCTCGAGTTAGGCCTTGTTTGACTTAACCATATCATTTGCAACTCGAGTCGAGCCTCGTTTGCGTCAACCATATCATTCGCACCTCGAGTGGGCTCGTATGACTTACCCTTTTAATTTGCACCTCGAGTCGGGCTTGATTTGACTTAACCATATCATTTGTGCCTCAGGCTGACCTCGTTTGCCTCAACCATAGCATTTGTGCCACAAGTTGGGCCCTGTTTGACTTACTCTTATAATTTGTGGCTTGAGACAGGCCTCATTTGACTCAACCATATCACATGTGCCTTGAGTCGTGCCTCGTTTGACTCAACCACATCAGCTGTGCCTCGAGTCAGGCCTCGTTTGACTCAATCATATCATTTGCACTTTGAGTCGGGCCTCGTTTGACTCAACCATATCAGTCGTGCCTCAAGTCGGGCCTCGTTTGGCTCAACCATATCATTTGTGCCTCGAGTCTAGCCTCGTTTGCCATAATCATATCATTTGTGCCTCAAGTTAGGCCTCATTTAACTCAACGATGTCAGTTGTGCCTCGAGTCGGGACTCGTTTGACTCAACCATATCAGTTGTGCCTCGAGTTAGGCCTCGTTGGACTCAACCATGTTAGTTGTGCCTCGAGTTAGGCCTCGTTTCTCACAACCATATCATTTGTGCCTTGAGTCGGCCTCGTTTGGCTCAACTATATCAGTTGTGCCGCGACTCAGGCCTTATTTGGCTCAACCATACCTGTTGTGCCTCGAGTCGGGACATGTTCGACTCAACCATATATGTTGTGCCTCGAGTCTGGCCTCGTTTGACACAACCATATCATTTGCGCCTCGAGTCGGGCCTCGTTTGACTCAACCATATCAATTGTGCCTCAAGTCAGGCCTTGTTTGACTCAACCATATTAGTTGTGCCTCGAGTCGGGCCTCGTTTGACTCAACCATATCAGGTGTGCCTCGAGTCGGGCCTCGTTTGACTCAACCATATCATTTGCTCCTCAAGTCGGGCCTCATTTGACTCAACCATATCATCTGCGCCTTAAGTTGGGCCCCGTTTGACTTACTCTTATAATTTGTGCCTTAACTCAGGCCTCGTGTGACTCAACCATATCAAATGCGCCTCGAGTCGGGACTCGTTTGACTCAACACATTAGTTGTGCCTCAAGATGGCCTTGTTTGACACAACCATATCATTTGTGCCTCAAGTCAGCCTCGTTTGACTCAACCATGTCAAATGTGCCTCATGTCGTGCCTCGTGTGACTCAACCACATCAGCTGTGCCTCAAGTCGGGCCTCATTTGACTCAACCATATCAGTGGTGCCTCAAGTCGGGCCTCGTTGGGCTCAACCATATCATTAGTGCCTCGAGTCTAGCCTCATTTGCCATAATCATATCATTTGCGCCTCGAGTCAAGCCTCGTTTGACTCAACCATATCAGTTGTGTCTCGAGTCGATACTCGTTTGACTCAACCACATTAGTTATGCCTCAAGTCGGGCCTCGTTTGACACAACCATATCATTTGCGCCTCAAGTCGGGCCTCGTTTTACATAATCATGTCATTTGCACCTCAAGGCTGGCCTTGTTTGACATAACCATATCATTTGCGCCTCAAGTTGGGCCTCATTTGACTCAACCATATCATTTGCGCCTCAAGTTGGGCATCGTTTGACTTACCCTTATAATTTGTGCCTCGATTCAGGCCTTGTTCAACTTAACCATATCATTTGTGCCTTGGGTCGATCCTCATTTGCGTCAACCATATCATTTGCGCCTCGTGTCGGGCCTGATTTGACTCAACCATATCATTTGCGCCTCAGGTCTGGCCACATTTGCCTCAACCATATCATTTGCGCCACAAGTTGGGCCCCGTTTGACTAACTCTTATATTTGTGGCTTGGGTCAGGCCTCGTGTGACTCAACCATATCAAATGTGCCTCGAGTCAGGCCTCGTTTGACTTAACATATTAGTTGTACCTCGAGACGGCCTCGTTTGACATAACCATATCATTTGCGCCTCGAGTCATGCCTCATTTGACTCAACCATATCACATGTGCCTTGAGTCGAGCCTCGTTTGACTCAACCGCATCAGCTATGCCTCGAGTCGGGCCTCGTTTGATTCAACCATATCATTTGCACTTTGAGTCGAGCCTCGTTTGACTCAACCATATCAATTGTGCCTTAAGTTGGGCGTCATTTGGCTCAACCATACCATTTGTGCCTCGAGTCTGGCCTCATTTGCCATAATCATATCATTTGCGCCTCGAGTTAGGCCTCGTTTGACTCAACCATATCAGTTGTGCCTCGAGTCAGGCCTCATTTCGCTCAACCATATCAGTTGTGCCTCGAGTTGAGCCTTGTTGGACTCAAACATGTCAGTTGTGCCTCGAGTCAGGCCTCGTTTCACATAACCATATCACTTGCACCTCGAGTCAGCCTCGTTTGACTTAACTATACCAGTTGTGCCTCGAGTCAGGCCTCATTTGGCTCAACCATACCAGTTGTGCCTCGAGTCAGGACATGTTCGCTGATGTGCTGCGAGTCAGGCCTCGTTTGACATAACCATATCAGTTGTGCCTCGAGTCGGGCCTCATTTGACTCAACCATATCATTTGCGCCTTAAGTTGGGCCCCGTTTGACTTACTCTTATAATTTGTGGCTTGAGTCAGGCCTCGTGTGACTCAACCATGTCAAATACGCCTCGAGTTGGGCCTCGTTTGACTCAACACATTAGTTGTGCCTCGAGACGGCCTCGTTTGACACAACCATATAATTTGTGCCTCGAGTCAGGCCTCGTTTGACTCAACCATATCAAATGTGCCTCGTGCCGTGCCTTGTTTGACTTAACCACATCAGCTGTGCCTCAAGTCAGGCCTCGTTTGACTCAACCATATCATTTGCGCTTTGAGTCAGGTCTCGTTTGACTCAACCATATCAGTTGTGCCTCAAGTCAGGCCTCGTTTGGCTCAACCATATCATTTGTGCCTCGAGTCGGGCCTCGTTCGCCATAATCATATCATTTGCACCTCGAGTCGAGTCTCGTTTGACTCAACCATATCAGTTGTGACTCGAGTCAGGCCTCGTTTGGCTCAACCATACCAGTTGTGCCTTGAGTCAGGACTCGTTTGGCTCAACCATATCAGTTGTGCCTCGAGTCGGCCTCGTTTGCCATAATCATATCATTTGCACCTCGAGTCAGGCCTCGTTTGACTCAACCATATCATTTGTGCCTTAAGTCGGCCTCGTTTGATTCAACTATATCTTTTGTAGCTCACGAGTCGGGCCTTGTTTGACTTAGCATTATAATTTCTGCCTCGAGTCGGGCCTCGTTTGACTCAACCATGTCAGTTATACCTCGAGTCGGGCCTCATTTGACTCAACCATATCAGTTGTACCTTGAGTCGGGCCTCATTTCACTCAACCATATTTGATGTGCCTTAACTCGGGCCTCGTTGGACTCAACCATATCAGTTGTGCCTCGAGTTGGGCCTCGTTGGACACAACCATGTCAGTTGTGCCTCGAGTCGGGCCTTGTTTGACACAACCATAGCATTTGTGCCTCGAGTCAACCTCGTTTGACTCAACTATATCAGTTGTGCCTCGAGTCAGACCTCGTTTGGCTTAACCATACCAGTTGTGCCTCGAGTCAGGACTCGTTCGACTCAACCATATCTGTTGTGCCTCAAGCCGGGCCTCATTTGACACAACCATATCAATTGTGCCTCGAGTCAGGCCTCGTTTGGCTCAACCATACCAGTTGTGCCTTGAGTCAGGACTCGTTTGGCTCAACCATATCAGTTGTGCCTCGAGTCGGCCTCGTTTGCCATAATCATATCATTTGCACCTCGAGTCAGGCCTCATTTGACTCAACCATATCATTTGTGCCTTAAGTCGGGCCTCGTTTGATTCAACTATATCTTTTGTAGCTCACGAGTCGGGCCTTGTTTGACTTAGCATTATAATTTCTGCCTCGAGTCTGGCCTCGTTTGACTCAACCATGTCAGTTATACCTCGAGTCGGGCCTCATTTGACTCAACCATATCAGTTGTACCTTGAGTCGGGCTTCATTTCACTCAACCATATTTGATGTGCCTTAACTCGGGCCTCGTTGGACTCAACCATATCAGTTGTGCCTCGAGTTGGGCCTCGTTGGACACAACCATGTTAGTTGTGCCTCGAGTCGGGCCTTGTTTGACACAACCATAGCATTTGTGCCTCGAGTCAACCTCGTTTGACTCAACTATATCAGTTGTGCCTCGAGTCAGACCTCGTTTGGCTTAACCATACCAGTTGTGCCTCGAGTCAGCACTCGTTCGACTCAACCATATCTGTTGTGCCTCAAGCCGGGCCTCATTTGACACAACCATATCAATTGTGCCTCGAGTCAGGCCTCGTTTGACTCAACCATATCAGGTGTGCCTCGAGTCGGGCCTCATTTGACTCAACCATATCATTTGTGCCTCGAGTTGGGCCTCATTTGACTCAACCATATCATTTGCGCCTAGAGTCGGGCCTCGTTTGACACAACCATATCATTTGCGCCTCATGTCTGGCCTCATTTGACACAACGATATCATTTACACCTAGAGTCAGGCCTCATTTGACTCAACCATATCATTTGTTCCTTGAGTTGGGCCTCGTTTGACTTACCCTTATAATTTGCACCTAGAATCGGGCCTCGTTTGACTCAACTGTATTAGTTATGCCTCAAGTCGGGACTCGTTTGACTCAACCATATCATTTGCGCCTCGAGTTGGGCCTCGTTTGGCTTACCCTTATAATTTGTGCCTCTAGCCAGGCCTCGTTTGAGTCAACCACATCAAATGTGCCTTGAGTCGGGCCTCGTTTGACTCAACCACATCAGTTGTGCCTCAAGTCGAGCCTCGTTTGACTTAACCATATCAATTGTTTCTCGAGTCGGGCCTCGTTTGACATAACCATATCATTTGTGCCTCGTGTCTGGCCTCGTTTGACACAACCATATCATTTGCGCCTCGAGTCGGGCCTCGTTTGACTTAACCATATCATTTGTGCCTCTAGTCAGGCCTCGTTTGACTTACCCTTATAATTTGCACCTCGAGTCGGGCCTCGTTTGCCTCCACCATATCATTTGTATCTCGAGTCGGGCCTCGTTTCACACAACCATATAAAATGTGACTCGAGTCGTGCCTCGTTTGACTCAACCATATCAGTTGTGCCTCGAGTCGAGACTCGTTTGACTTAACCATATCATTTGCGCCTTGAGTTGGGCCTCGTTTGACTCAACCATATCATTTGCAGCTCGAGTCAGGCCTCGTTTGACTTACCCTTATAATTTGTGCCTCGAGTCGGGCCTGATTTGACTCAACCATATCATTTGCGCCGTGGGTCAGTCCTCATTTACCTTAACCATATCATTTGTGCCTCGAGTCGGGCATCATTTGACCCAACCATATCATTTGCATCTCGAGTTGGGACTCGTTTGACTCAACCATATCATTTGCGCCTCGAGTCGAGCCTCGTTTGACTTAGCCACATCAGTTGTGCCTCGAGTCGGGACTCGTTTGACTCAACCATATCATTTGCGCTTTGAGTCGAGCCTCATTTGACTCAACCATATCAGTTGTGCCTCGAGTCGGGACACATTTGACTCAACCATATTAGTTGTGCCTCGAGTCTTTCCTCGTTTGGCTCAACCATATCATTTATTCCTCGAGTCAGGCCTCATTTGCCACCATCATATCCTTTGCGCCTGGAGCCGGGCCTCATTTGACTCTACTATGTCAATTGTGCCTCGAGTTGGGACTCGTTTGACTCAACCATATCAGTTGTGCCTCGAGTCGGCCTCGTTTACCACAAGCATATCATTTGCGCCTCGAGTCGGGCCTCGATAGACTCATCCATATCAGTTGTGCCTCGAGTTAGGCCTCGTTTGACACAACCATATCATTTGCGCCTCATGTCTGGCCTCATTTGACACAACGATATCATTTACACCTAGAGTCAGGCCTCATTTGACTCAACCATATCATTTGTTCCTTGAGTTGGGCCTCGTTTGACTTACCCTTATAATTTGCACCTAGAATCGGGCCTCGTTTGACTCAACTGTATTAGTTATGCCTCAAGTCGGGACTCGTTTGACTCAACCATATCATTTGCGCCTCGAGTTGGGCCTCGTTTGGCTTACCCTTATAATTTGTGCCTCTAGCCAGGCCTCGTTTGAGTCAACCACATCAAATGTGCCTTGAGTCGGGCCTCGTTTGACTCAACCACATCAGTTGTGCCTCAAGTCGAGCCTCGTTTGACTTAACCATATCAATTGTTTCTCGAGTCGGGCCTCGTTTGACATAACCATATCATTTGTGCCTCGTGTCTGGCCTCGTTTGACACAACCATATCATTTGCGCCTCGAGTCGGGCCTCGTTTGACTTAACCATATCATTTGTGCCTCTAGTCAGGCCTCGTTTGACTTACCCTTATAATTTGCACCTCGGGTCGGGCCTCGTTTGCCTCCACCATATCATTTGTATCTCGAGTCGGGCCTCGTTTCACACAACCATATAAAATGTGACTCGAGTCGTGCCTCGTTTGACTCAACCATATCAGTTGTGCCTCGAGTCGAGACTTGTTTGACTTAACCATATCATTTGCGCCTTGAGTTGGGCCTCGTTTGACTCAACCATATCATTTGCAGCTCGAGTCAGGCCTCGTTTGACTTACCCTTATAATTTGTGCCTCGAGTCGGGCCTGATTTGACTCAACCATATCATTTGCGCCGTGGGTCAGTCCTCATTTACCTCAACCATATCATTTGTGCCTCGAGTCGGGCATCATTTGACCCAACCATATCATTTGCATCTCGAGTTGGGACTCGTTTGACTCAACCATATCATTTGCGCCTCGAGTCGAGCCTCGTTTGGCTTACCCTTATAATTTGTGCCTCGAGTCAGGCCTCATTTGACTCAACCATATGAAATAAGCCTCGAGTCGAGCCTCGTTTGACTTAGCCACATCAGTTGTGCCTCGAGTCGGGACTCGTTTGACTCAACCATATCATTTGCGCTTTGAGTCGAGCCTCATTTGACTCAACCATATCAGTTGTGCCTCGAGTCGGGACACATTTGACTCAACCATATTAGTTTTGCCTCGAGTCTTTCCTCGTTTGGCTCAACCATATCATTTATTCCTCGAGTCAGGCCTCATTTGCCACCATCATATCCTTTGCGCCTGGAGCCGGGCCTCATTTGACTCTACTATGTCAATTGTGCCTCGAGTTGGGACTCGTTTGACTCAACCATATCAGTTGTGCCTCGAGTCGGCCTCGTTTACCACAAGCATATCATTTGCGCCTCGAGTCGGGCCTCGATAGACTCATCCATATCAGTTGTGCCTCGAGTTAGGCCTCGTTTGACTCAACCATATCATTTGCGCCTTGAGTCAGGCCTCGTTGGGCTTACCCTTATAATTTGTGCCTCGAGTCAGGCCTTGTTTGACTCAACCATATCAAATGTCCCTCGTGTCGGGCCTCATTTGACTCAACCGCATCAGTTGTGCCTCGACCTAGGCTTTGTTTGACTCAGCCATATCATTTTCGCTTTGAGTCAGGCCTCGTTTGACTCAACCATATCAGTTGTGCCTCGAGTTGGGTCTCGTTCGGCTTAGCCATACATTTATGCCTCAAGTTGGGCCTCGTTTGCCACAATCATATCATTTGCGCCTCGAGTCGGGCCTCGTTTGACTCAACCATATCAGTTGTGCCCCCAGTTGAGACTCGTTTGACTCAACCATATCAGTTGTGCCTCGAGTCGAGCCTCGTTGGACTCAATCATATCATTTGTGCCTCGAGTCGGGCCTCGTTTCACTCAACCATATCATTTGCGCCTCGAGTTTAGCCTCATTTGACACAACCATATCCTTTGCGCCTCGAGTCGAGCCTCGTTTGACTCAACCATATCATTTGTGCCTCGAGTCAGGCCTCGTTTGACTTACCCTTTCAATTTGGGCTCGAGTCGGGTCTTGTTTGACTCAACGATATCATTTGCATCTCGAGTCAGGCCTCATTTGACTCAACCACATCCTTTGTACCTCGAGTCAGGCCTCGTTTGGCTTACCCTTATAATTTGTGCCTCGAGTCAAGCATTGTTTGGCTCAACCATATCAAAAGTGCCTCGAGTTGGGCCTCATTTGACTTAACCACATCAGTTGTGCCTTAACCCGAGCTTTGTTTGACTCAGCCATATCATTCGCGCTTTGAGTCGGGCCTCATTTGACTCAACCATATCAGTTGTGCCTCGAGTCAGGACTTGTTTGACTTAACCATATCAGTTGTGCCTTGAGTCAGGCGTCGTTTAGCTCAACCATATCATTTATGCCTCGAGTAGGGTCTTGTTTGCCACAATCATATCATTTGCACCTCGAGTCGAGCCTCGTTTGACTCAACCATATCAGTTGTGCCTCAAGTTGGGACTCGTTGGACTCATCCATATCAGTTGTGCCTCGAGTCGAGCCTCGTTTGACTAAACCATATCATTTATGCCTCGAGTCGGACATCATTTGACCCAACCATATCATTTGCATCTCAAGTCGGGACTCGTTTGACTTAACCATATCATTTGCACCTCGAGTCGAGCCTCGTTTGGCTTACCCTTATAATTTGTGCCTCGAGTCATGCCTCGTTTGACTCAACCATATGAAATAAGCCTCGAGTTGGGCCTCGTTTGACTTAGCCACATCAGTTGTGCCTCGTGTCGGGACTGTTTGACTTAACCATATATTTGCGCTTTGAGTCGTGCCTCATTTAACTCAACCATATCAGTTGTGCCTTGAGTCGGGATACGTTTAACTCAACCATATCAGTTGTGCCTCGAGTCGGTCCTCATTTGGCTCAACCATAACATTTGTTCCTCGAGTCGAGCCTCATTTGCCATCATCATATCCTTTGCGCCTGGAGCCGGGCCTTATTTGACTCAACCATATCAGTTGTGCCTTGAGTTAGGACTCGTTTGACTCAACCATATTAGTTGTGCCTCGAGTCGGTCCTTGTTTGCCACAATCATATCATTTGCGCCTCGAGTTGGGCCTCATTTGCCATCATCATATCCTTTGCGCCTGGAGCCGGGCCTCATTTGACTCAACCATATCAGTTGTGCCTCGAGTTAGGACTCGTTTGCCACAACCATATCAGCTGTGCCTCGAGTCAATCCTTGTTTGACTCAACCATATCATTTGCGCCTCGAGTCGGGCCTCGTTTGACTTACCCTTATAATTTACGTCTTAAGTCAGGCCTCTTTTGACTCAACCATATCATTTGCGTCTCGAGTCGGGCCTCGTTTGACTCAACCATATCATTTGCGCCTCGAGTCAGGCCTCATTTGGCTTACCCTTATAATTTGTGCCTCGAGTCAGGCCTCGTTTGACTTAACCATATCAAATGTGCCTAGTGTCGGGCCTCGTTTGACTCAACCACATCAGTTGTGCCTCCACCGAGGCTTTGTTTGACTTAGTCATATCATTTTTGCTTTGAGTTGGGCCTTGTTTGACTTAACCATATCAATTGTAACTAGAGTTGGGACTCGTTTGACTCAACCATATCACTTGTGCCTCGAGTCAGGCCTCGTTCGGCTCAACCATACATTTATGCATCAAGTCGGGCCTCGTTTGCCACAATCATATCATTTGTACCTCGAGTCGGGCCTCGTTTGACTCAACCATATCAGTTGTGCCCCGAGTTGGGACTCGTTTGACTCAACCATATCAGTTGTGCCTCGAGTCGAGCCTCGTTTGACTCAACCATATCATTTCTGCCTCGAGTCAGGCCTCATTTCACTCAACCATATCATTTGCGCCTTGAGTCTGGCCTCGTTTCACTCAACCATATCATTTGCGTCTCGAGTCTGGCCTCGTTTGACACAACCATATCCTTTGCACCTTGAGTCGGGCCTCGTTTGACTCAACCATATCATTTGTGCCTCGAGTCGGGCCTCGTTTGACTTACCCTTACAATTTGTGCCTCGAGTTGGGCCTTGTTTGACTCAACCACATCATTTGTGCCTCGAGTCGGGCCTCATTTGGCATACCCTTATAATTTGTGTCTCGAGTCAAGCCTTGTTTGACTTAACCATATCAAATGTGCCACGAGTCTGGGCTCGTTTAACTTAACCACATTAGTTGTGCCTCGACTCGGGATTTGTTTGACTCAGCCATATCATTCGCGCTTTGAGTCGGGCCTCATTTGACTCAACCATATAGTTGTGCCTCGAGTCAGGACTTGTTTGATCAACCATATCAGTTGTGCCTCGAGTCAGGCCTCATTTGGCTCAACCATGTCATTTATGCCTCGAGTCGGGTCTTGTTTGCCACAATCATATCATTTGCGCCTCGAGTCGAGCCTCGTTTGACTCCACCATATCAATTGTGCCTCAAGTTAGGACTCGTTTGACTCATCCATATCAGTTATACCTCGAGTCGAGCCTCGTTTGACTAAACCATATCATTTGTGCCTCGAGTCGGGCATCATTTGACCTAACCATATCATTTGCATCTCGAGTCGGGACTCGTTTGACTCAACCATATCATTTGCACCTCGAGTCGAGCCTCGTCTGGCTTACCCTTATAATTTGTGCCACGAGTCAGGCCTTGCTTGACTCAACCATATCAAATGTGCCTCGTGTCAGACCTCGTTTGACTCAACCACATCAGTTGTGCCTGGACCCAGGCTTTGTTTGACTTAGCCATATCATTTGTTCCTCGAGTCAGGCCTCGTTTGCCACCATCATATGCTTTGCGCCTCGAGTCGGGCCTCATTTGACTTAACCATATCAGTTATGCCTCGAGTTGGGACTCATTTGACTCAACCATATTAGTTGTGCCTCGAGTCGGGCCTCATTTGCCACAATCATATCATTTGTGCCTCGAGTCGGGCCTTGATAGACTCATCCATATCAGTTGTGCCTCGAGTTAGGCCTTGTTTGACTCAACCATATCAGTTGTGCCTCGAGGCGAGCCTCGTTTGACTCAACCATATCATTTGTGCCACAAGTCGGGCCTCGTTTGACTTAACCTTATAATTTGCGCCTCAAGTCGGGCCTCTTTTGACTCAACCATATCATTTGCGTCTCGAGTCGGGCGTTGTTTGACTTAACCATATCATTTACGCCTCGGGTCGGGCCTCGTTTGGCTTACCCATATAATTTGTGCCTCGAGTCAGGCCTTGCTTGACTCAACCATGTCAAATGTGCCTCGTGTCGGCCCTCGTTTGACTCAACCACATTAGTTGTGCCTCGACCCAGGCTTTGTTTGACTTAGCCATATCATTTTCGCTTTGAGTTGGGCCTCGTTTGACTCAACCATATCAGTTGTAACTAGAGTTGGGACTCGTTTGACTCAACCATATCAGTTGTGCCTCGAGTCGGGCCTCGTTCGGCTCAACCATACATTTATGCCTCAAGTCAGGCCTCATTTGCCACAATCATATCATTTGTGCCTCAAGTCGGGCCTCGTTTGACTCAACCATATCAGTTGTGCCTCGAGTTGGGACTCGTTTAACTCAACCATATTAGTTGTACCTCGAGTCGAGCCTCGTTTGACTCAACCATATCATTTGCGTCTCGAGTCAAGCCTTGTTTGGCTTACCCTTATAATTTGCACCTCGAGTCAGGCCTCATTTAACTCAACCATATGAAATAAGCTTCAAGTTAGGCCTCGTTTTAGTCAGCCACATCAGTTGTGCCTTGAGCCAGACCTCGTTTGACTCAAACATATCATTTGCGCTTTGAGTCGGGCCTCGTTTGACCCCACCATATCAGTTGTGCCTCGAGTCAGTACTCGTTTGACTCAACCATATCAGTTGTGCCTCGAGTCAGTCCTCGTTTGGCTAAACCATATCATTTGTGCCTCAAGTTGAGCCTCGTTTGCCACAATCATATCTGTTGCGCCTCGAGCCGGGCCTCATTTGACTCAGCCATATCAGTTGTGCCTCGAGTTGGGGCTCGTTTGACTCAACCATATTAGTTGTACCTCGAGTCGGGGCTCGTTTGCCACAATCATATCATTTGCGCCTCGAGTCAGGCCTCGTTTGACTCAACCATATCAGTTGTGCCTCG
The DNA here is from genome assembly GCA_037013595.1 of Dicorynia guianensis. Lineage (NCBI taxonomy): Eukaryota > Viridiplantae > Streptophyta > Magnoliopsida > Fabales > Fabaceae > Dicorynia > Dicorynia guianensis. Next base: position 14,713,373 of record JASUAB010000006.1, on the reverse strand, counting down.
AGTTGGCCTCATTTGGCTCAACCATATCAGTTGTGCCTCAAGTTGAGCCTCGTTTGACTAAAGCATATCATTTGTGCCTTAAGTCGGGCCTCATTTGACTCAACTATATCATTTGCACCACGAGTTGGGTGTCGTTTGACATAACCATATCATTTGCGCCTTGAGTCAGGCCTCATTTAGCTTATCCTTATAATTTGTGCCTCGAGTTAGGCCTTGTTTGAGTCAGCAATATCAAATGTGCCTCACGTCGGGCCTCGTTTGACTCACTCATATCAGTTGTAACTCGACCCGGGCGTTGTTTGACTCAGACATATCATTTGCACTTTGAGTCAGGCCTTGTTTGACTCAACCATATCAGTTGTGCCTAGAGTTTGGACTCGTTTGACTCGACCATATCAGTTGTGCCTCAAGTCGGGCCTCGTTTGGCTCAACCATATCATTTATGCCTCCAGTCAGGCCTCGTTTGCCACAACCATATCATTTGCACCATGAGTTGGGCGTCGTTTGACTCAACCGTATCAATTGTGCCTCGAGTTGGGACTCGTTTGACTCAACCATATAAGTTGTGCCTCGAGTCAAGCCTCGTTTGACTTAACCATATCATTTGCGCCTCAAGTGGGGTCTCGTTTGACTCAACCATATCATTTGCATCTCGAGTCGAGCCTCGTTTGACTTAACCAGATCATTTGCGCCTCGAGTCGAGCCTTGTTTGTCTTACTCTTCTAATTTGTGCCTCGAGTCAGGCCTCATCTGACTCAGCCACATCTATTGTGCCTCGAGCTGGGCCTTATTTGACTCAACCATATCATTTACACTTTGAGTCAGGCCTCGTTTGACTCCACCATATCAGTTATGCCTCAAATCAGGACTCGTTTGACTCAATCATATCAGTTGTGCCTTGAGTCAGTCCTCGTTTTACTGAACCATATCATTTGTGCCTCGAGTCGGGCCTCGTTTACCACAGTCATATCTGTTGTGCCTCGAGCTGGGCCTCGTTTGACTCAACCATATCAGTTGTGCCTCGAGTTGGGGCTCGTTTGACTCAACCATATTAGTTGTACCTCAAGTCGGGGCTCGTTTGCCTTAATCATATCATTTGTGCCTCGAGTCAGGCCTCGTTTAACTCAATCATATTAGTTGTGCCTCGAGTTGGCCTCATTTGACTCAACCATTTTAGTTGTGCCTCGTTTGACTAAATCATATCATTTATGCCTCGAGTCGGGCCTCGTTTGACTCAACCATATCATTTGCACCTCGAGTCTGGCCTTGTTTGACTTACCCTAATAATTTACGCCTCAAGTCGGGCCTCGTTTGACTCAACCATATCATTTGCATCTCGAGTCGGGTGTCGTTTGACTTAACCATATCATTTGTGCCACGAGTCGGGCCTTGTTTGGCTTATCCTTATAATTTGTGCCTCGAGTCATGCCTTGTTTGACTCAACAATATCAAATATGCCTCGAGTTAGGCCTCGTTCGACTCACCAACATCAGTTGTGCCTCCACCCAGGCTTTGTTTGACTCAGCCATATCATTTGTACTTTGAGTTGGGCCTCGTTTGACTCAACCATATCAGTTGTGCCTAGAGTTGGGACTTGTTTGACTTAACCATCTTAGTTGTGCCTCGAGTCGGGCCTCGTTTGGCTCAACCATATCATTTATGCCTCAAGTCGGGCCTCATTTGCCACAATCATATCATTTGTGTCTCGAGTCGGGCGTCGTTTGACTCAACCGTATTAGTTGTGCCTTGAGTTAGGACTCGTTTGACTCAACCATATTAGTTGTGTCTCAAGTCGAGCCTCGTTTGACTCAACCATGTCATTTGCACCTTAAGTCGGGCCTCGTTTGACTCAACCATATCATTTTCATCTCGAGTCGGGCCTTGTTTCACTTAACCATATCATTTGCGCCTCGAGTCACGCCTTGTTTGGCTTACCCTTAGAATTTGTGCCTCGAGTCAGGCCTCGTTCGACTCAACCATATGAAATAAGCCTTGAGTCGGGCCTCGTTTGACTCAGCCACATCTGTTGTGCCTCGAGCCGGGCCTCATTTGACTCAACCATATTATTTGCACTTTGAGTCGGGCCTCGTTTGACTCCACCATATTAGTTATGCCTTGAGTCAGGGCTCGTTTGACAATATCATATCAGTTGTGCCTCGAGTCGGTCCTCGTTTGGCTGAACCATATCATTTGTGCCTCGAGTCGGGCCTCGTTTGCCATAATCATATCTTTTGCGCCTCGAGCCAGGCCTCATTTGACTCAACCATATCAGTTGTGCCTCGAGTTAGGACTCGTTTGACTTCACCATATTAGTTGTGCCTCGAGTCGGGGCTCGTTTGCAGCAATCATATCATTTGCGCCTCGAGTCGGGCCTCGTTTGACTCAACCATATCAGTTGTGCCTTCAGTTGGGCCTTGTTTGAGTCAACCATTTCAGCTGTGCCTCGAGTCGAGCCTCGTTTGACTCAACCATATCATTTGCGCCTCGAGTCAGGCCTCGTTTGACTCAACCATATCATTTGCACCTCGAGTCAGGCCTCGTTTGACATAGCCTTATAATTTACGCCTTGAGTCAGGCCTTGATCGACTCAACTATATCATTTGCGCCTTGAGTCGTACCTCGTTTGGCTTACCCTTATAATTTGTGCCTTGAGTCAGTCCTTGTTGGACTCAACCATATCAAATGGGCCTCGAGTCAGGCCTCGTTTGACTCACCCACATCAGTTGTGCCTCGACCCGGGCTTTGTTTGACTCAGCCATATCATTTGCGCTTTGAGTCGGGCCTCATTTGACTCAACCATATTAGTTGTGCCTTGAGTAGGGACTCGTTTGGCTCAACCATATTAGTTGTGCCTAGAGTCGGGCCTCCTTTGGCTCAACCATATCATTTATGCCTCGAGTCGGGCCTTGTTTGCCACAATCATATCATTTCTGCCTCGAGTCGGGCCTCGTTTGACTCAACCATATCAATTGTGCCTCAAGTTGGGACTCAGTTGACTCAACCATATCAATTGTGCCTTGAGTCGAGCCTCGTTTGACTCAACCATATCATTTACGCCTCGAGTTAGGCCTCGTTTGACTCAATCATATCATTTGCGCACTGAGTCAGGCCTCATTTGACTTACTCTTATAATTTGTGGCTCGAGTCAGGCCTCGTTTAATTCAATCATATCAAATGTGCCTTGAGTCGGGCCCCGTTTGGCACAACCATATCATTTGTGCTTCGAGTCGGGCCTCGTTTGACTTAACCATATCATTTGTAGCTCTCGAGTCAGGCCTCATTTGACTTACCCTTATAATTTGTGCCTAGAGTCAGGCCTCATTTAACTCAACCATATCATTTGCTCCTCGAGTCGGGACTCGTTTTACTCAACCATATCTATTGTGCCTCGAGTCGGGACTCGTTTGACTCAACCATATCAGTTGTGCCTCGAGTTCGGCCTCATTTGCCACAATCATATTATTTGCGTTTTGAGTCGGGCCTTGTTTGACTCAACCATATCTGTTGTACATCGAGTTGGGGCTCGTTTGACTCAACCATATCAGTTGTGCCTCGAGTCGACCCTCATTTGACTCAAGCATATCATTTGCGTCTCGACTCGGGTCTCATTTGACACAATCATATCATTTACACCTCGAGTCTGCCCTCGCTTGACACAACCATATCATTTGCGCCTCGAGTCGGTCCTCATTTGACACAATCATATCATTTGCAACTCGAGTCGGGCCTCGTTTGGCTTACCCTTATAATTTGCGGCTCGAGTCAGGCCTCATTTGACTCAACCATATCAAATGTTCCTTGAGTTGGGCCTCGTTTGACTTAGCCACATCAGTTGTGCCTCGAGCCGGGCCTCGTTTGACTCAACCATATCAGTTGTGCCTCGAGTCGGTCCTTGTTTGGCTCAACCATATCATTTGTGCCTCGAGTCAGGCCTCGTTTGCCATAATCATATCTTTTGCGCCTCGAGCCAGGCCTCATTTGACTCAACCATATCAGTTATGCCTTGAGTTAGGACTCGTTTGACTCAACCATATCATTTGTGCCTCGAGTCGGGCCTCGATAGACTCAACCATATCAGTTGCGCCTCGAGTTAGGCCTCGTTTGACTCAACCATATCAGCTATGCCTTGAGTCGAGCCTCGTTTGACTCAACCATATTATTTGCACCTCAAGTCGGGCCTTGTTTGACTTACCCTTATAATTTACGCCTCAAGTCGGGCATCATTTGACTCAACCATATCAGTTGTGCCTAGAGTTGGGACTCGTTTGACTCAACCATATCAGTTGTGCCTTGAGTCGAACCTCGTTTGGCTCAACCATATCATTTATGCCTCAAGTCAGGCCTCATTTGCCATAATCATATCATTTGCGCCTCGAGTCGGGCCACGTTAGACTTAACCATATCAGTTGTGCCTCAAGTTAGGCCTTGTTTGACTCAACCATATCAGCTGTGCCTCGAGTCAATCCTCGTTTGACTTAACCATATCATTTGCGCCTCGAGTTGGGCCTCGTTTGACTTACCCTTATAATTTGCGCCTCAAGTCAGGCCTCGTTTGACTCAACCATATCATTTGTATCTCGAGTCGTGCCTCGTTTGACTCAACCATATCATTTGTGCCTCGAGTCGAGCATCGTTTGGCTTACCCTTATAATTTGTGCCTCGAGTCAGGAGTTGTTTGACTCAACCATATCAAATATGCCTCGAGTCGGGTCTCATTTGACTCAACCACATCAATTGTGCCCCGACACAGGCTTTGTTTGACTCAGCCATATCATTTGCGATTTGAGTCGGACCTCATTTGACTTAACCATATCAGTTGTGCCTAGAGTTAGGACTTGTTTGACTCAACCATATTAGTTGTGCCTCAAGTTGGGCCTCGCTTGACTCAACCATATCTGATGAGGCTCGAGTTAGGCCTTGTTTGACACAACCATATCATTTGCGCCTCGAGTCGGGCCTTGTTTGACTCAACCATATCAGTTGTGCCTCGAGTGGGTCCTCGTTTGACTCAACCATATCATTTACGCCTTGAGTCAGGCTTCGTTTGACTTAACCATATCATTTGTAGCTCTCGAGTCGGGCCTCGTTTGACTTACCCTTCTAATTTGCGCCTCGAGTTAGGCATCGTTTGACTCAACCACATCTGTTGTGCCTTCGGTTGGGCCTCGTTTGACTTACCCTTATCATTTGTGGCTCGAGTCGGGCCTCATTTAACTCAGCCATATCATTTGTGCCTCAACTTTGGCCTCGTTTGACTCAATCATATCATTTGCGCCTCGAGTCGGGCCTCGTTTGACTTACCCTTATAATTTGCACCTCGAGTCAGGCCTCGTTTAACTCAACCATATCATTTGTAGCTCTCGAGTCGGGCCTTGTTTGACTAACCCTTATCAATTGGAACTCGAGTTAGGCTTGTTTGACTAAACCATGTCGTTTGTACCTCGAGTCGGGCCTCGTTTGACTCAACCATATAGTTGTGCCTCGAGTCGGGCCTCGTTTGACTCAACCATATCATTTATGCCTCGAGTCGGGCCTCGTTTGACTCAACCACATCATTTGTAGCTCTCGAGTTGGGCCTTGTTTGACTTACCCTTATAATTTGCGCCTTGAGTTAGGCATCATTTGACTCAACCACATCTGTTGTGCCTCGAGTCAGGCCTCGTTTGACTTACCCTTATATTTTGTGCCTCGAGACAGGCCTCGTTTGACTCAACCACATAATTTGCACCTCGAGTTGGGCCTTGTTTGACTCAATCATATCATTTGCGCCTCGAGTTGGGCCTCGTTTTACTGAACCATATCATTTGCGCCTCGAGTCGGGCCTCATTTGACTCAACCCTTATAATATGTGCCTCGAGTCAGGCCTCGTTTGACTCAACCATATCATTTGTAGCTCTCGAGTCGGGCCTCGTTTGACTTACCCTTATAATTTGTGCCTCGAGTTAGGCCTCATTTGACTCAACCATATCTGTTGTGCCTCGAGTCGGACCTCATTTGACTTACCCTTATCATTTGGAAATTGAGTCAGGCCTCGTTTCACTAAACCAAGTTGTTTGTACCTCGAGTCGAGCCTCGTTTGACTCAACCATATTAGTTGTACCTCGAGTCGGGCCTCGTTTGACACATCCATATGATTTTTACTTCGAGTCGGGTCTCGTTGGATACAACCATATCATTTGTGTCTCGAGTCGGGCCTCGTTTGACTTAACCATATCATTTGTAGCTCTCGGGTCGGGGCTCGTTTGACTTACCCTTATAATTTGCGCCTCGAGTCAGGCCTCGTTTGACTCAACCTATCATTTGCACCTCGAGTCGGGCCTTGTTTGACTCAACCATACCATTTGTGCCTCGAATCAGGCCTCGTTTGACACAAGCATATCATTTGTGGCTCGAGTCGGGCCCCATTTGACTCAACCATATCATGTGTGCTTTGAGTCAGGCATCGTTTGATGTACCCTTATCATTTGTGCCTCGAGTCGGGGCTTGTTTGACTCAACCATATCATTTGTAGCTCTCGAGTCGGGCCTCGTTTGACTTACCCTTATAATTTGCACCTCGAGTCAGGCCTCATTTCACTTAACCATATTTGTTGTACCTCAAGTCGGGTCTCGTTTGACTTAACCACATCTGTTGTGCCTCGAGTCAGGCCTCGTTTGACTTACCCTTATAATTTGCGCCTCGAGTCAGGCCTCGTTTGACTCAACCACATTATTTGCACCTCGAGTCGGGCCTTATTTGACTCAATCATATCATTTGCGCCTCGAGTTGGGCCTCGTTTTACTCAACTATATCATTTGCGCCTCGAGTCGGGCCTCGTTTGACTTACCCTTATAATTTGTGCCTTAAGTCAGGCCTTGTTGGCCTCAGCCATATCATTTGCGCCTCGAGTTGGGCCTCGTTTGACTTACCCTTATAATTTGTGCCTCAAGTCGGGCCTCGTTTGACTCAACCATATCATTCGTATCTCGAGTTGTGCCTCATTTGACTCAACCATATCATTTGCGCCTCAAGTCGAGCATCGTTTGGCTTACCCTTATAATTTGTGCCTCGAGTCAGGAGTTGTTTAACTCAACCATATCAAATGTGCCTCGAGTCAAGTCTCATTTGACTCAACCACATCAGTTGTGCCCCGACACAGGCTTTGTTTGACTCAGCCATATCATTTACGATTTGAGTCGGACCTCATTTGACTTAACCATATCAGTTGTGCCTAGAGTTGGGACTTGTTTGACTCAACCATATTAGTTGTGCCTCGAGTCGGGCCTCGTTTGACTCAACCATATCTGATGAGGCTCGAGTTGGGCCTTGTTTGACACAACCATATCATTTGTGCCTCGAGTCGGGCCTTGTTTGACTCAACCATATCAGTTGTGCCTTGAGTGGGTCCTCGTTTGACTCAACCATATCATTTACGCCTCGAGTCAGGCTTCGTTTGACTCAACCATATCAGTTGTGCCACGAGTCGGTCCTCGTTTGACTCAACCATATCATTTGCGTCTCGAGTCGGGCATTGTTTGACTCAACCATATCATTTGCGCCTCGAGTCAGGCCTTATTTGACTCGACCATATCATTTGCCCCTCGAGTCGGGCCTCGATTGACTCAATCATATCACTAGCACCTTGAGTCGAGCCTTATTTGACTCAACCTTATCATTTGCACCTCGAGTCAGGCCCCATTTGACACAACCATATCATTTGCGCATCAAGTCGGGCCTCGTTTGACTCAACCATATCAGTTGTGCATCAAGTCAGGCCTCGTTTGACTAAACCATATCTATTGTACCTCGAGTCTGGCCTCGTTTGAGGCAACCATTTCATTTGTACCTCGAGTCGGGCCTTGTTTGACCCGACCATATTAGTTCTGCCTCGAGTTGGGCCTCGTTTGACTCAACCATATCATTTGTGCCTCGAGTCGGGCCTCGTTTGATTCAACCATATCTTTTGTAGCTCATGAGTCGGGCCTCGTTTGACTTACCATTATAATTTTCGCCTCCAGTCAGGCTTCTTTGACTCAACCATATCAGTTGTACCTCGAGTCGGGCTTCATTTGACTCAACCATATCTGATGTGCCTCGAGTCGGGCATCGTTTGACTCAACCATATCAGTTGTGCCTCGAGTCGAGCCTTGTTTGACTCAACCATATCATTTGCACCTCAAGTCGAGCCTCGTTTGATGCAACCATATCATTTGCGCCTCGAGTTGGGTCTCATTTGACTCAACCATATCATTTGTGCAATAGGTTGGGCCCCGTTTGACTCAACCATATCATTTACGTCTCGCGTCGGGCCTTGTTTGGCTCCACCATATCATTTGTGCCTCGAGTCGAGCCTCGTTTAATTCAACTATATCATTTGTAGCTCTCGAGTTGGGCCTCATTTGACTTACCCTTATAATTTTTGCCTCGAGTCAGGCCTCATTTCAGTCAACCATATCATTTGTACCTCGAGTTGGGCCTCATTTGACTTAACCATATCTGACGTGCATGGAGTCGGGTATCGTTTGACTCAACCATATCAGTTGTGCCTCGAGTCAAGCCTCGTTTGACTCAACCATATCATTTGTGCCTCAAGTCGAGCCTTGTTTGACACAACCATATCATTTGTGCCTCGAGTTGGGTCTCGTTTGACTCAACCATATCATTTGCGTCTCGAGTCGGGCCTTGTTTGGCTCCACCATATCATTTGTGCCTCGAGCCAGGCCTTGTTTGACTCAACCATATCATTTGCGCCATGAGTCGGGCCTCATTTGACATAACCATATCATTTGCGCCTCGAGTTGGGCCTGGTTTGACTCAACCATATCTGTTGTACCTCAAGTCGGGCCTCATTTGACTTATCTATATCAGTTGTGCCTCGAGTCGGGACTTGTTTGACTCAATCATATCAGTTTTGCCTCTAGTCAGACCTCATTTGACTCAATCATATCATTTATGCCTCGTGTCGGGCCTCATTTGACACAACTGTATCATTTGCGCTTTGAGTCGGGCCTCGTTTGACTCAACCATATCATTTGTAGCTCTCGAGCCTGGCCTCGTGTGACTTTCCCTTATAATTTGCACCTCGAGTCAAGCCTCATTTGATTCAACCATGTCATTTGCCCCTCGAGACGGGCCTTAGTTGACTCAATCATATCATTGGCGCCTTGAGTCAGACCTCGTTTGACTCAACCATATCATTTGTACCTCGAGTCGGGCCTCATTTGACTCAACCATATCTGACGTGCCTCGAGTCGGGCATCGTTTGACTTAACCATATCAGTTGTGCCTCGAGTCGAGCCTCATTTGACTCAACCATATCATTTGCACCTCAAGTCAAGCCTCGTTTGACACAACCATATCATTTGCGCCTCGAGTTGGGTCTCGTTTGACTCAACCATATCATTTGCGTCTCGAGTCGGGCCTTGTTTGGCTCCACCATATCATTTGTGCCTCAAGTCGGGCCTCGTTTGATTCAACCATATCATTTGTAGCTCTCGAGTTGGGCCTCATTTGACTTACCCTTATAATTTTTGCCTCAAGTCAGGCCTCGTTTGACTCAACCATATCATTTGTCCCTCGAGTCGGGCCTCATTTGACTCAACCATATCTGATGTGCCTCGAGTTGGGCCTCGTTTCACTCAACCATATCAGTTGTGCCTCGTGTCGAGCCTCATTTGACTCAACCATATCATTTGTAGCTCTCGAGTCGGGCCTCATTTAACTCAACCAAATCATTTGTACCTCGAGTCGGGCCTCATTGGACTCAACCATATCTGATGTGTCTCGAGTCGGGCCTCGTTTGACTCAAGCATATCATTTGTACATCGAGTCGGACCTCGTTTGACTCAACCGTATCAGTTGTGCCTCAAGCCGGGCCTCGTTTGACTCAACCATATCATTTGTACCTCGAGTCGGGCCCTCGTTTGACACAATCATATCATTTGAAGCTTCAGTTGGGCCTCGTTTGGCTCAACCATATCATTTGTGCCTCGAGCCAGGCCTCGTTTGACATACCCTAACATTTGTGCCTCGAGTCGGGCCTCATTTGAGATAGCCATATCATTTGTGCCTCGAGTTGGGCCTCGTTTGAGACAACCATATCATTTGTGCCTTGAGACAGGCCTTGTTTGACTGGCCCTGATAATTTGCGCTTCGAGTCAGGCCTCGTTTGACTTAACCATATCATTTGCACCTCGTGTCGGGCCTCGTTTGACTCAATCATATCATTTGCGTCTCGAGTTGGGCCACGTTTAATCCAACCATATCATTTACTCGTCGAGTCGAGCCTTATTTGACACAACCATATCATTTGCGCCTCTAGTCAGGCCTGGTTTGACTCAACCATATCAGTTGAGCCACGAGGCGGGCCTCGTTTGACTTAACCATATTAGTTGGGCCTCAAGTCGAGCCTTGTTTGCCTCAACCATATGAGTTGCGCCTTGAACCAGGCCTTGTTTGACTCAACCATAACATTTGCGCCATGAGTCGGGCCTCATTTGACATAACCATATCGTTTGTGCCTTGAGTCGGGCCTGGTTTGACTCAACCATATCTGTTGTACCTCAAGTCGGGCCTCATTTGACTCATCTATATCAGTTGTGCCTTGAGTCAGGCCTTGTTTGACTCAATCATATCAGTTGTGCCTCTAGCCGGACCTCATTTGACTCAATCATATCATTTATGCCTCGTGTTGGGCCTCATTTGACACAACCGTATCATTTGCGCCTCGAGTCGGGCCTCGTTTGACTCAACCATATCATTTGTAGCTCTTGAGGCTGGCCTCGTTTGACTTTCCCTTTTAATTTGCGCCTCAAGTCAGGCCTCATTTGATTCGACCATGTCATTTGCCCCTCGAGATGGGCCTCAGTTGACTCAATCATATCATTGCCGACTCGAGTCGGGCCTCGTTTGACTCTACCATAACAGTTGTGCCTTGAGTCAGGCCTCGTTTGACTTAACCATATCATTTGCGTCTCGAGTCAGGCCTTGTTTGACTCAACCATATCATTTGTGCCTCGAGTCAGGCCTCATTTGGTTTAACCATATCATTTGTAGCTCACGAGTCGGGCCTCGTTTGACTTACCCTTATAATTTCTGCCTTGAGTTAGGCCTCGTTTGACTCAACGATATCGTTTGTACCTCGAGTCGGGCCTCATTTGAGTCGACCATATCTGATGTGCCTTGAGTCGGGCCTCGTTTAACTGAACCATATCAGTTGTGCCTCGAGTCGAGTCTCGTTTGACTCAACCATATCATTTGTGCCTCGAGTTGGGCCTCGTTTGACACAACCATATCATTTGCGCCTCGTTTGACTCAACCATATCATATGGGCCATAAGTTGGTCCTCGTTTGACTCAACCATATCATTTGAGCCTCGAGTCAGGCTTTGTTTGACTCAACCATATCATTTGTGCCTCGAGTTGGGCCTCATTTGATTCAACAATATCATTTGTAGCTCTCGAGTCGGGCCTCGTTCGACTTACACTTATAATTTCTTCCTCGAGTCAAGCCTCGTTTGACTCAACCATATCATTTGTAGCTCGAGTCGGACCTTATTTGACTCAGCCATATCTGATGTGTCTCGAGTCAGGCCTTATTTGACTCAACCATATCAGTTGTGCCTCGAGTCGAGCCTCGTTTGACTTAACCATATCTTTTGCGCCTCAAGTCAGGCCTCGTTTGAATTACCCTTATCATTTGTGGCTCGATTCGGGCTTCGTTTGGCTCAACCATATCATTTGTGCTTGCAGTCGGGCCTCATTTGACTTACCCTTATCATTTGTGCCTCGAGACAAGACTCGTTTGACATAACCATATCATTTGTGCCTCGTGTCGAGCCCCGTTTGACTCAGCCATATCATTTGTAGCTCTCGAGTCGGGCCTCGTTTGACTCTACCATATCATTTGTGCTTGGAGGTGGGCCCCGTTTGACTGACCCTTATCATTTGTGCCTCAAGTCGGGCCTCGTTTGACTCAACCATATCAGTTGTGCATCGAGTCGGGCCTCGTTTGACTCAACCATATCAGTTGAACCTTGAGTCGGGCCGCATTTGACACAAGCATTTCATTTGTACCTCGAGTCGGGCCTCGTTTGACTCAACCATATTAGTTGTGCCTCGAGTCAGTCCTCGTTTGACTCAACCATATCATTTGCATCTCAAGTCGGGTGTTGTTTGACTCAACCATATCATTTACGCCTTGAGTCAGGCCTCGTTTGACATAACCATATCATTTGTGCCTCGAGTTGGGCCTCGTTTGACTCAACCATATCATTTGTGCCATACGTTGGGCCTCGTTTGACTCAACCATATCATTTGCACCTCGAGTCGGGCCTTGTTTGACTCAACCATATCATTTGTACCTCGAGTTAGGCCTCATTTGACTCAACCATATCTGATATGCATTGAGTCGGGCCTCGTTTGACACAACCATATCATTTGTGCTTTGAGTTTGGCCTCGTTTGACTTACCCTTATCATTTGTGGCTTGAGTTGGGCCTCATTGGGCTCAACCATATCATTTGTGCTTTGATTCAGGCCTTGTTTGACTTACCTTTATCATTTGTGCCTCAAGTCAGGACTCGTTTGACTCAACCATATCATTTGCACCTCAAGTCAGGCCTTGTTTGACATAACCATATCATTTGCACCTCATGTCGGGCCCCGTTTGACTCAACCATATCATTTGTACCTCTCGAGTCAGGCCTCGTTTGACTGACCCTTATAATTTGTGCCTTGAGTTAGGCCCCATTTGACTCAATTATATCATTTGCGACTCGAGTCGGGCCTCGTTTAACTCAACCATATCATTTGCACCTCGAGTTGGGGCACGTTTGAATAAACCATATCAATTGTGCCTCGAGTCAGTCCTCGTTTGACACAACCATATCATTTGCAGCTTGAGTCGGGCCTCGTTTAACTCAACCATATCATTTGTGCCTTGAGTCAGGCCTCGTTTGACATAAGCTTACAATTTATGCCTTGAGTCAGGCCTCGTTTGAGACAACTATATCATTTGCGCCTCAAGTCAGGCCTCGTTTGAGACAACTATATCATTTACGCCTTGAGTCAGGCCTCATTTGACTGACCCTTATAATTTGTGTCTTGAGTCAAGTCTCGTTTGACTCAACCATATCATCTACACCTCGAATCAGGCCTCGTTTGACTCAACCATTTTAGTTGGGCCTCGAGTCAGGCCTCGTTTGACTTAACCATATCATTTGTGCCTCGAGTCGGTCCTCGTTTGACACAACCATATCGTTTGCGCCTCGAGTCGGGCCTCGTTTTACTCAACCATATTTGTTGTACCTTGAGTCAGGCCTCATTTGACTCAACTATAGCAGTTGTGCCTCGAGTTGGGCCTCGTTTGACTCAATCATATCAGTTGTGCCTCCATTTGGACCTCATTTGACACAACCATTTCATTTGCGCCTCGTGTCGGGCTTCATTTGACTCAACCATATCATTTGTAGCTCTCGAGTCTGGCCTCATTTGACTTACCCTTCTAATTTGCACCTCGAGTTAGGCCTCGTTTGACTTGACCATATAACTTGCCCCCCCAGTCGGGCCTTGTTTGACACAACCACATCATTTGTGCCTTGATTCGGATCTCGTTTGACTCAACCATATCCTTTGTACCACGAGTCGAGCCTTATTTGACACAACCATATAATTTGCGCCTTGAGCCGGGCCTCGTTTGACACAACCATATAATTTGCGCCTCGAGTTGGGCCTCGTTTGACTTAACCTTATAATTTGCACCTCGAGTCCGTCCTTATTTGACATAACCATATCATTTGCGCCTTGAGTCGGGCCTCATTTGACTCAACCATATTAGTTGTGCATCGAGTCGGGCCTCGTTTGACTCAACCATATTATTTGTACCTCGAGTCGGGCCTCGTTTGATTCAACCATTTCATTTGTAACTCTCGAGTTGGGCCTCATTTGAATTACCCTTATAATTTGTGCCTCGAGTCAGTCCTCGTTGGAATCAACCATATCATTTGCACCTCGAGTCGGGCCTCGTTTGACACAACCATATCATTTACGCCTCGAGTTGGGCCTCATTTGACTTAACCATATCATTTGTGCCATAAGTTGGGCCTTGTTTGACTTGACCATATTATTTGTGCCTCGAGTCAGTCCTCATTTGACACAACCATATCATTTGCACCTCGAGTCGGGTCTCGTTTGACTCAACCATATCATTTGTACCTCGGGTTAGGCCACATTTGACTTAACCATATCTGATGTGCATCGAGTTGGGCCTCGTTTGGCTCAACCATATCATTCGTGCTTTGAGTCGGGCCTCGTTTGACTTACCTTTATCCTTTGTGCCTCGAGTCGGGACTCGTTTGACTCAACCATATCATTTGTGCCTTGAGTCAGGCCTGGTTTGACACAACCATATCATTTGCGCCTCGTGTCGGTCCCCGTTTGACTCAACCATATCATTTGTACCTCTCGAGTCAGGCCTCGTTTGACTTACCCTTATAATTTGTGCCCTGAGTTAGGCCTCATTTGACTCAATCATATCACTTGCGGCTCGAGTCGGGCCTCATTTGACTCAACCATATCATTTGCACTTTGAGTCGGGGCTCGTTTGAATCAACCATATCAGTTGTGCCTCGAAGCAGTCCTTGTTTGACACAACTATGTCATTTGTGGCTTGAGTAGGGCCTTGTTTGACTTAACCATATCATTTGTGCCTCGAGTCGGGCCTCGTTTGACATGCCGTTACAATTTACACCTCGAGTCGGGGATTGTTTTAGACAACCATATCTTTTGCGCCTCGAGTTGGGCCTCGTTCGAGACAACCATATCATTTGCGCCTCGAGTCGGGCCTCGTTTGACTGACCCTTATAATTTGCGCCTCGAGTCAGGACTCATTTGACTCAACCATATCATTTTCACCTTGAGTCGGGCATCGTTTGACTTAATCTTGTCATTTGTGCCTCGACTCAGGCCTCGTTTGACTCAACCATATCATTTGTGCCTCGAGTCGAGCCTCATTTGAGTCAACCATATCATTTGTACCTTGAGTCGGGCCTCGTTTGACTCAACCATCTTAGTTGCGCCTCAAGTCGGTCCTCATTTGACACAACCATATCATTTGCGCCTCGAGTCGGGCCTCGTTTGACTCAACCATATCGTTTGCGCCTCGAGCTGGGCCTCGTTTGACTCATCCATATCAATTGTACCTTGAGTCGGGCCTCGTTTGACTCAACTATATCAGTTGTGCCTCAAGTTAGGCCTCGTTTGACTCAATCATATTAGTTGTGCCTTTAGTCAGACCTCATTTGACACAACCATTTCTTTTGTGCCTCATGTCAGGCCTCGTTTGAATCAATCATATCATTTGTAGCTATCGAGTTTGGCCTCGTTTGACTTACCCTTGTAATTTGTGCCTCGAGTTAGGCCTTGTTTGACTCGACCATATCATTTGCCCTCGAGTCGGGCCTCAGTTGACTCAATCATATCATTGGTGCCTCGAGTCGGGCCTCGTTTGACTCAACCTTATCATTTGCACCTCGAGTTGGGCCTCATTTGACGTAACCATATCATTTGCGCCTCGAGTCGGGCCTCGTTTGACTCAACCATATCAATTGTGCATCGAGTCAGGCCTCATTTGACTCAACCATATCTGTTGTACCTCAAGTCGGGGCTCGTTTGACACAACCATTTCATTTGTACCTCGAGTCGGGCCTCGTTTGACTCAACCATATCAGTTGTACCTCGAGTTGGTCCTCATTTGACTCAACCATATCATTTGCGTCTTGAGTCAGGCCTTGTTTGACTCAACCATATCATTTGTGCCTCGAGTCGGGCCTCATTTGATTCAACCATATCATTTTTAGCTCTCGAGTCGGTCCTTGTTTGAATTACCCTTATAATTTGTGCCTTGTGTAAGGCCTACCACATCATTTGCCCCTCAAGTTGGGCCTCAGTTGACTCAATCATATCATTGGCGCCTCGAGTCGGGCTTGTTTGACTTAACGTTATCATTTGCACCTCGGGTCGGGCCTCATTTGACGTAACCATATCATTTGCACCTCAACTTGGGCCTCATATGACTCAACCATAACAGTTGTGCATTGAGTCAGGCTTCATTAGACTCAACCATATCTGTTGTGCCTCAAGTCGGGGCTCGTTTGACAAAACCATTTCATTTGTACCTCGAGTCGAGCCTTGTTTGATTCATTTGACATAACCATATCATTTGCACTTGGAGTCGGTCCTCATTTGACATAACCATATCATTTGCGCCTCGAGTCGGTCCTCGTTTGAGTCAACCATATCATTTGTACCTCGGGTTAGGCCTCATTTGACTCAACCATATCTGATGTGCATCAAGTCGGGCCTCGTTTGACTCAACCATATCATTTGTGCTTTGAGTCGTACCTTGTTTGACTTACCCTTATCATTTGTGGCTCGAGTCGGGGCTCGTTTGGCTCAACCATATCATTTGTGCTTTGAGTCAGGCCTCATTTGACTTACCTTTATCCTTTGTGCCTCGAGTCAGGACTCGTTTGACTCAACCATATCATTTGCGCCTCAAGTCAGGCCTCATTTGACACAACCATATCATTTGCGCCTCGTGTCAGTCCCTGTTTGACGCAATCATATCATTTGTACCTCTCGAGTCGGGCCTTGTTTGACTTACCCTTATAATTTGTGCCTTGAGTTAGGCCTCGTTTGACTCAATCATATCACTTGCAGCTCGAGTCAAGCCTCGTTTGACTCAACCATATCATTTGCACTTCGAGTCGGGGCTCGTTTCATTCAACCATATTAGTTGTGCCTCGAAGCGGTCCTCATTTGACACAACCATATCATTTGCAGCTTGAGTCGGGCCTCGTTTGACTTAGCCATATCATTTGTGTCTTGAGTTGGGCCTCGTTTGACATAGCATTCCAATTTACGCCACGAGTCAGGCCTCATTTGAGACAACCATATAATTTGCGTCTCGAGTTGGGCCTCATTTGACTGAGCCTTATAATTTGTGCCTCGAGTCAGGCCTTGTCTGACTTACCCTTATCATTTGTACTTTGAGTCAGGCCTCGTTTGACTTACCCTTATCATTTGCGCCTTGACTCGGGCCTCGTTTGTCACAACCAATCGTTTGCAGCTCATCAGGCCTCATTTCACTCAACTATATCAGTTGTGCCTCAAGTTGGGCTTTCTTTGACTCAACCATATCATTTGTACCACGAGTTGAGCCTCGTTTGACCCAACCATATCATTTGTGCTTCGAGTCTGGCCCCGTTTGACACAACCATATCTGTTGAGCCACGAGTCGTGTGTCGTTTGACTCAACCATATCATTTGTGCCTCGAGTCAGGCCTCATTTAACATTACCATATCATTTGTGCCTCGAGTCGGGCCTTGTCTGCCTCAACCATATTATTTGTACCTTAAGTCAGGCCTCGTTTGACTCAACCATATTGTTTGCGCCTCGAGTCGGGCCTCGTTTGACTCAACCATATCAGTTGAACCTTGAATTAGGCCTCGTTTGACTCAACTATATTAGTTGTGCCTCGAGTCGGGCCTCGTTTGACTCAATCATATTAGTTGTGCCTCTAGTTGGACCTCATTTGACACAACCATTTCTTTTGTGCCTCGTGTCGGGCCTCGTTTGAATTAACCATATCATTTGTAGCTCTCGAGTCTGGCCTCGTTTGACTTACCCTTCTAATTTGCGCCTCGAGTCAGGCCTTGTTTGACTTGACCATATCATTTGCCCCTCGAGTCGGCCCTCAGTTGACTCAATCATATCATTGGCGCCTCGAGTTGGGCCCCATTTGACGTAACCATATCATTTGCGCCTCGAGTTAGGCCTCGTTTGACTCAACCATATTAGTTGTGCATCGAGTCAGGCCTCATTTGACTCAGCCATATCTATTGTACCTCAAGTCGGGCCTCGTTTGACATAACCATTTCATTTGTACCTCGAGTCGGGCCTCGTTTGACTCAACCATATTAGTTGTGCCTTGAGTTGGGCCTCGTTTGACTCAACCATATCATTTGTGTCTTGAGTCGGGCCTTGTTTGACTCAACCATATCATTTGTGCCTCGAGTCGGGCCTCATT
The DNA here is from genome assembly GCA_037013595.1 of Dicorynia guianensis. NCBI lineage: Eukaryota > Viridiplantae > Streptophyta > Magnoliopsida > Fabales > Fabaceae > Dicorynia > Dicorynia guianensis. The sequence goes on along the minus strand of JASUAB010000006.1, from coordinate 14,695,307 downwards.
TGATTCAACCATATCAATTTTAGCTCTCGAGTTGGGCCTTGTTTGAATTACCCTTATAATTTGTGCCTCAAGTAAGGCCTCGTTTGACTCGACCATATCATTTGCCCCTCAAGTTGGGCCTCATTTGAGGTAACCATATCACTTGCACCTCGAGTTGGGCCTCGTTTGACTCAACCATATCAGTTGTGCATCGAGTCGGGCCTCATTTGACTTAACCATATCTGTTGTACCTCGAGTCGGGGCTTGTTTGACACAACCATTTCATTTGTACCTCGAGTCGGGCCTTGTTTGACTCAACCATATCATTTGCGCCTAGAGTCGGTCCTCATTTGACATAACCATATCATTTGCACCTCGAGTCGGTCCTCGTTTGACTCAACCATATCATTTGTACATCGGGTTAGGCCTCATTTCACTCAACCATATCTAATGTGCATCGAGTCAGGCCTCATTTGACTCAATCATATTAGTTGTGCCTCCATTCGGACCTCATTTGACACAACCATTTCTTTTGCGCCTCGTGTCGGGCCTCGTTTGAATTAACCATATCATTTGTAGCTCTCGAGTCTGGCCTCGTTTGACTTACCCTTCTAATTTGCGCTTCAAGTGGGGCCTCATTTGACTCAATCATATCACTTGCACCTAGAGTCTGGCCTAGTTTGACTCAACCGTATCATTTATGTCTCGAGTCAGGCCTTGTTTGACTCAACCATATCATTTACGCCTCGAGTCGAGCCTCGTTTGACACAACCATATCATTTGTGTCTCGTGTCTGGCCTCGTTTGAATTAACCATATCATTTGAAGCTCTCGAGTCTGGCCTCGTTTGACTTACCCTTCTAATTTGTGCCTCGAGTCAGGCCTTGTTTGACTCGACCATATCATTTGCCCCTCGAGTCAGGCCTCAATTGACTCAATCATATCATTGGCGCCTCGAGTTAGGCCTCGTTTGACTCAACCATATCAGTTGTGCATCGAGTCGGGCCTCATTTGACTTAACCATATCTGCTGTACCTCGAGTCGGGGCTCGTTTGACACAACCATTTCATTTGTACCATGAGTCAGGCCTTGTTTGACCCAACCATATCATTTGCGCCTCGAGTCGGTCCTCATTTGACATAACCATATCATTTGCGCCTTGAGTCGGTCCTCATTTGACTCAACCATATCATTTGTAGCTCGGGCTAGGTCTCATTTGACTCAACCATATCTGATGTGCATCGAGTCGAGCCTCGTTTGACTCAACCATATCATTTGTGCTTTGAGTCGTGCCTCATTTGACTTACCCTTATCATTTGTGGCTCGAGTCGGGCCTCGTTTGGCTCAACCATATCATTTGTGCTTTGAGTCAGGCCTCGTTTGACTTACCTTTATCCTTTGTGCCTTGAGTCAGGACTCGTTTGCCTCAACCATATCATTTGCGCCTCGAGTCAGGCCTCTTTTGATACAACCATATCATTGGCGCCTCGTGTTGGTCCCCGTTTGACTCAATCATATCATTTGTACCTCTCGAGTCGGCCTCGTTTGACTTTTTCTTATAATTTGCGCCTTGAGTTAGGCCTCGTTTGACTCAACTATATCATTTGCACTTCGAGTCGAGACTCGTTTGAATCAACCATATCAGTTGTGCCTCGTAGTGGTCCTCATTTGACACAACCACATCATTTGCGGCTCGAGTCGGGCCTCGTTTGACTCAACCATATCATTTGTGCCTCGAGTCGGGCCTCGTTTGACTGACCTTTATAATTTACGCCTCGAGTCAGGCCTTATTTGACTCAACCATATCATTTGCACCTCGAGTCAGGCCTCATTTGACACAACTATATCATTTGCGCCTCTAGTCGAGCCTTATTTGATTCAACCATATCAGTTGTGCCTCGAGTTAGCCTCGTTTGACTCAACCATATCAGTTGTACCTCAAGTTGGGCCTCATTTGACTCAATCATATCAGTTGTATCTCAAGTCGGGCCTCGTTTGACTCAACCATATCATTTGTGCCTTGAGTTAGGCCTCGTTTGACAAAACCATATCATTTACGCCTCAAGTTGGGCCTCGTTTGACTCAACCATATCATTTGTGCCTCAAGTCGGGCCTCGTTTGACTCAACCATATCATTTGCACCTCAAGTCAGTCCTCATTTGACATAACCATATCATTTGCACCTCGAGTCAGGCCTCGTTTGACTCAACCATATCATTTGTTCCTCGAGTCAGGCCTCATTTGACTCAACCATATCTTATGTGCCTCGAGTCGGGACTCGTTTGGCTCAACCATATCAGTTGTGCCTCGATTCGAGCCTCGTTTGACTCAACCACATCATTTGTGCCTCGAGTAAGGCCTCATTTGACTTACCCTTATCTTTTGTGGCTCGAGTCGGGCCTCGTTTGGCTCAACCATATCATTTGTACTTTGAGTCAGGCCTCGTTTGACTTACCCTTATCATTTGCGCCTTGACTCGGGCCTCGTTTGTCACAACCAATCATTTGCAGCTCATCAGGCCTCATTTCACTCAACTATATCAGTTGTGCCTCAAGTTGGGCTTTCTTTGACTCAACCATATCATTTGTACCGCGAGTTGAGCCTCGTTTGACCCAACCATATCATTTGTGCTTCGAGTCTGGCCCCGTTTGACACAACCATATCTGTTGAGCCACGAGTCGTGTGTCGTTTGACTCAACCATATCATTTGTGCCTCGAGTCAGGCCTCATTTAACATTACCATATCATTTGTGCCTCGAGTCGGGCCTTGTCTGCCTCAACCATATTATTTGTACCTTAAGTCAGGCCTCGTTTGACTCAACCATAATAGTTGTGCCTCGAGTCGGCCTCGTTTGACTCAACCATATTATTTGTGCCTCGAGTCGACCCTCGTTTGACTTACCCTTATAATTTGCACCTTGAGTCAGGCCTCGTTTGAGTCGACCATATCATTTGCCCCTCGAGTCGGGCCTCGTTTAACTCAATGATATCACTTGCGCCTACAGTCGGGCCTCGTTTGACTCAACTGTATCATTTGCGTCTCGAGTTGGGCCTTGTTTGACTCAACCATATCATTTGTGCCTCGAGTCGAGCCTCGTTTGACACAACCATATCGTTTGCACCTTGAGTCGGGCACCATTGGACACAACCATATCATTTGCGCCTGGAGTCGAGCCTCGTTTGACTCAACCATATCAATTGTAGCTCTTGAGTTGGGCCTCGTTTGACTTACCCTTATAATTTGCCCCTCGAGTCAGACCTCGTTTGACTTGACCATATCATTTGGTCCTCGAGTCGGGCCGCGGTTGACTCAACCATATCTGTTGTACCTTGGGTCGGGCCTCAATTGACTAAACCATATTAGTTGTGCCTCGATTTGGGCCTCGTTTGACTCAACCATATCAGTTGTGCCTCGAGTTGAACCTCATTTGACTTAACCATATCACTTACGCCTCGAGTCGGGCCTTATTTGACACAACCATATCATTTGCGCTTGAGCCAGGCCTCATTTGACTCAACCATATCATTTGTAGCTCTCGAGTCGGCCCTCGTTTGACTTACCCTTATAATTTGCACCTTGAGTTAGGCCTCGTTTGACTCGACCATATCATTTGACCCTCAAGTCGGGCCTTGTTTGACTCAACCATATCAGTTGTGCATCAAGTCAGGCCTTGTTTGACATAACCATATCATTTGTAGCTCGAGTCGGCCCTCGTTTGACTTAACCATATCAGTTGTGCCTTGAGTCGAGCCTCGTTTGACTCAACCATATCAATTCTGTCTCGAGTCGGGCCTCAACCATATCATTTGCAGCTCAAGTCTGGCCTCATTTGACATAACCATATCCTTTGCGCCTCGAGTTGGGCCTCATTTGGCTCAACCATATCATTTACACCTCGAGTCGGGCCTTATTTGACATAACCATATAATTTGCGCCTTGAGTCGGGTCTCGTTTGACTCAACCATATCATTTGTAGGTCTTGAGTCGGGCATTGTTTGACTTACCCTTATAATTTGTGCCACGAGTCAGGCGTTGTTTGACTCAACCATATCGTTTGTGCCTTGAGTCGTGCCTCATTTGACACAACCATATCTGTTGTACCTCGAGTCGGGCCTCGTTTGACTTGACCATATAAGTTGTGCCTCAAGTCGGGCCTTATTTGACTCAACCTTATCTGTTGTGTCTCCAGTCGGACCTCATTTGACTCAACCATATGATTTACACCTCGAGTCGGGCCTCATTTAACACAACCATATCATTTGTGCCTCGAGTCGGGCGTCGTTTGACTCAACCAAATCATTTGTCGCTCTCAAGTCGGCCCTCATTTGACTTACCCTTATAATTTGCACTTTGAGTCAGGCCTCGATTGACTTGACCATATCATTTGCCCCATAAGTCGGGCCTCGTTTGACTCAACCATATCTGTTGTACCTCGAGTCGAGCCTCGTTTGGCTCAACCATATCAGTTGTGCCTGGAGTCGGGCCTCGTTTGACTTAACCATATCAGTTGCGCCTCGAGTCGGACCTCATTTGACACCACCATATCATTTGTGCCTTGAGTCAGGCCTCGTTTGACTCAACCATATCATTTGTAGCTCTCGAGTCGGCCCTCATTTGACTTACCCTTATAATTTGCAAGTTGAGTCAGGTCTTGTTTGACTTGACCATATCATTTGCCCCTCGAGTGGGGCCTTGTTTGACTTAATCATATCACTTGCGCCTAGAGTCAGGCCTCGTTTGACTCAACCATATCATTTGTGTCTCGAGTCGGGCCTTGTTTGACTCAACCATATCATTTGCGCCTCGAGTCGAGCCTCGTTTGACACAACCATATCGTTTGCATCTCGAGTCGAGCCTGGTTTGGCTCAATCATACCAGTTATGCCACGGGTCAGACCTCATTTGACTCAACCATATCATTTACACCTCGAGGCGGGCCTCATTTGACGCAACTATATCATGTGTGCCTGGAGTCGGGCCTCGTTTGACTCAATCATATCATTTCTTGCTCTTGAGTCAGGCCTCGTTTGACTTAGCCTTATAATTTGCGCCTCAAGACAGGCCTCGTTTAACTCGACCATATCATTTGCCCCTCGGGTCGGGACTTGTTTGACTCAATCATATCATTTGCGCCTCAAGTCGAGCCTCGTTTGACTCAACCATATCTTTTGCATCCTGAGTCGGGCCTTGTTCGACTTAACCATATCACTTGCGCCTTGAGTCGGGCCTTGTTTTACACAACCATATCTATTGTGCCTCGAGTCGAACCTCATTTGACTTAACCATATGATTTACGCCTCGAGTCGGGCCTTATTTGACACAACCATATCATTTGTGCCTCGAGTCAGGCCTCGTTTGACTCAACCATATCATTTGTAGCTCTCGAGTCGACCCTCGTTTGACTTACCCTTATAATTTGCACCTTGAGTCAGGCCTCGTTTGACTCGACCATATCATTTGCCCCTCGAGTGGGGCCACGTTTGACTCAATCATATCACTTGCGCCTAGAGTCGGGCCTCGTTTGACTCAACCATATCATTTGTGTCTCGAGTTGGGCCTTGTTTGACTCAACCATATCATTTGCGGCTCGAGTCGAGCCTCGTTTGACATAACCATATCGTTTGCACCTCGAGTCAGGCCTCGTTTGACTCAACCATATCTGTTGTACCTCGAGTCAGGCCTCAATTGACTCAACGATATTAGTTGTGCCTTGATTCGGGCCTCGTTTGACTCAACCATATTAGTTGTGCCTTGAGTCGAACCTCATTTGACTCAACCATATCATTTACGCCTCGAGTCGGAACTTATTTGACACAACGATATCATTTGCGCCTCGGGTTGGGCATTGTTTGACTTACCCTTATAATTTGTGCATCGAGTCAGGCATCGTTTGACTCAACCATATAATTTGCACCTTAAGTCAGGTCTCGTTTGACGCAACCATATCTATTGTACCTCGAGTCTGGCCTTGTTTGACTCAACCATATCAGTTGTGCCTCGAGTTGGGTCTCGTTTGACTCAACCATATCAGTTGTGCCTCCAGTCAGACCTCATTTGACTCAACCATATCATTTACGCCTCGAGTCGAGCCTCATTTGACACCACCATATCATTTGCACCTCGAATTGGGCCTCGTTTGACTTAACCATATCATTTGTAGCTCTAGAGTCGGCCCTCGTTTGACTTACCCTTATAATTTGCGCCTTGAGTCAGGCCTCGATTGACTTGACCATATCATTTGCCCCTCAAGTTGGGCCTCGTTTGACTCAGCCATATCTGTTGTACTTCGAGTTCGGCCGCGTTTGGCTCAACCATATCTGTTGCACGTTGAGTCGGGCCTCGTTTGACTCAACCATATCAGTTGGGCCTCGAGTCGGACCTCATTTGACTCAACCATATCATTTGTGCCTCGAGTCAGGCCTCGTTTAACTAAACCATATCATTTGTAGCTCTCAAGTTGACCCTCATTTGACTTACCCTTATAATTTGCACCTTGAGTCAGGCCTCGTTTGACTCGACCATATCAATTGCCCCTCAAGTCGGGCCTCGTTTAACTCAACCATATCATTTGCATCTCAAGTTGGGCCTCGTTTGACTCAACCATATCAGTTGTGCCTCGAGTCAGGCCTCGTTTGACTCAATCATATCATTTGTGCCTCGAGTCAGGACTTGTTTGACTCAACCATATCATTTGCACCTTGAGTCGGGCCTCATTTGACATAACCATATCGATTGCGCCTCATGTCGGGCCTCGTTTGACTCAACCATATCAGTTGTGCATCAAGTTGGGCCTCGTTTGACATAACCATATCATTTGTACCTCGAGTCGGGCCTCGTTTGACTAAACCATATCAGTTGTGCCTTGAGTCGAGCCTCGTTTGACTTAGCCGTATCAATTATGTCTCGAGTCGGGCCTCAACCATATCATTTGCGCCTCGAGTCTGGCCTCGTTTGGCATAACCATCTCCTTTGCGCCATGAGTTGAGCCTCGTTTGGCTCAACCATATCATTTGCGCCTCGAGTCGAGCCTCGTTTGACACAACCATATCGTTTGCGCCTTGAGTCGGGCCTCCTTTTACTCAACCATATCTGTTGTACCTCGAGTCGGGCCTCAATTGACTCAACGATATTAGTTGTGCCTTGATTTAGGCCTTGTTTGACTCAACGATATCAGTTGTGCCTCGAGTCGAACCTCATTTGACTCAACCATATCATTTACGCCTCGAGTCAGGCCTTATTTGACATAACCATATCATTTGTGCCTCGAGTCGAGTCTCGTTTGACTCAACCATATCATTTGTAGCTCTCGAGTCGGACCTCGTTTGCCTTACCCATATAATTTGCACCTTGAGTCAGGCCTCGTTTGACTCGACCAAATCATTTGCCCCTCGACTCGTGCCTCGTTTGACTCAATCATATCACTTGTGCCTAGAGTCGGGCCTTGTTTGACTCAACCATATCATTTGTGCCTCGCATCGGGCCTTGTTTGACTCAACCATATCATTTGCGCCTCGAGTCGAGCCTCGTTTGACACAACCATATCGTTTGCGCCTCGAGTCGGGCCTCGCTTGACTCAACCATATCTATTGTACCTCGAGTTGGGCCTCAATTGACTCAACGATATTAGTTGTGCCTCGATTCAGGATTCGTTTGACTCAACCATATCAGTTGTGCCTCGAGTTGAACCTCATTTGACTCAACCATATCATTTACGCCTTGAGTGGGGCCTTATTTGACACAACCATACCATTTGCACCTCGAGTCGGGTCTCATTTGACTCAACCATATCATTTGTAGCTCTCGAGTCGGCCCTCGTTTGACTTACCCTTATAATTTGCACCTTGAGTCAGGTCTCGTTTGACTCAACCATATCATTTGCCCCTCGAGTGGGGCCTCGTTTGACTCAATCATATCACTTGCGCCTAGAGTCGGGCCTTGTTTGACTCAACCATATCATTTGTGTCTCGAGTCGGGCCTTGTTTGACTCAACCATATCATTTGCGCCTTGAGTCGAGCCTCGTTTGACACAACCATATTGTTTGAGCCTCGTGTCAGGCCTCGTTTGAATTAACCATATCATTTGTAGCTCTCGAGTCTGGCCTCGTTTGACTTACCCTTCTAATTTGCGCCTCGAGTCAGGCCTTGTTTGACTCAACCATATCATTTGCCCCTCGAGTCAGGCCTCGGTTGACTCAATCATATCATTAGCGCCTCGAGTCGAACCTCGTTTGACTCAACCATATCCGTTGTGCATCGAGTCGGGCCTCATTTGACTTAACCATATCTGTTGTACCTCGAGTCGGGGCTTGTTTGACACAACCATTTCATTTGTACCATGAGTCAGGACTTGTTTGACTCAACCATATCATTTGCGCCTCGAGTCGGTCCTCATTTGACATAACCATATCATTTGCGCCTCGAGTCGGTCCTCGTTTGACTCAACCGTATCATTTGTACTCGGGTTAGGCCTCATTTGACTCAACCATATCTGATGTGCATCGAGTCGGGCCTCGTTTGACTCAACCGTATGATTTGTGCTTTGAGTCGTGCCTCGTTTGACTTACCCTTATCATTTGTGGCTCGAGTCGGGCCTCATTTGGCTCAACCATATCATTTGTGCTTTGAGTCAGGCCTCGTTTGACTTACCTTTATCCTTTGTGCCTTGAGTCAGGACTCGTTTGACTCAACCATATCATTTGCGCCTCGACTCAGGCCTTTTTTGATACAACCATATCATTTGTGCCTCGTGTTGGTCCCCATTTGACTCAATCATATCATTTGTACCTCTTGAGTCGGGCCTCGTTTGACTTTTTCTTATAATTTGCGCCTTGAGTTAGGCCTCATTTGACTCAATCATATCACTTGTGGCTCAAGTCAGGCCTCGTTTGACTCAGCCATATCATTTGCACTTCGAGTCGAGGCTCGTTTGAATCAACATATTAGTTGTGCCTCGTAGCGGTCCTCGTTTGACACAACCATATCATTTGCGGCTCAAGTCGGGCCTCGTTTGACTCAACCATATAATTTGTGCCTCGAGTTGGGCCTCGTTTGACTAATCTTTATAATTTACGCCTCGAGTCAGGCCTTGTTTGACTCAACCATATCATTTGCACCTCAAGTCAGGCCTCATTTGACACAACTATATCATTTGCGCCTCTAGTCGAGCCTAATTTGATTCAACCATATTAGTTGTGCCTCGAGTTGGGTCTCGTTTGACTCAACCATAACAGTTGTACCTCGAGTTGGGCCTCATTTGACTCAATCATATCAGTTGTATCTCGAGTCGGCCTCGTTTGACTCAACCATATCATTTGTGCCTTGAGTTAGGCCTCATTTGACAAAACCATATCATTTACGCCACAAGTTGGGCCTCGTTTGACTCAACCATATCATTTGTGCCTCAAGTCGGGCCTCGTTTGACTCAACCATATCATTTGCACCTCGAGTCGGTCCTTATTTGACATAACCATATCATTTGCACCTCGAGTCAGGCCTCGTTTGACTCAACCATATCATTTGTTCCCCGAGTCAAGCCTCATTTGACTCAACCATATCTTATGTGCCTCGAGTCGGGACTCGTTTGGCTCAACCATATCAGTTGTGCCTCGATTCGGCCCTCGTTTGACTCAACCATATCATTTGTGCCTCGAGTAAGGCCTCATTTGACTTACCCTTGTCTTTTGTGGCTCGAGTCGGGCCTCGTTTGGCTCAACCATATCATTTGTGCTTTGAGTCAGGCCTCGTTTGACTTACCCTTATCATTTGCGCCTTGAGTCGGGCCTCGTTTGACACAACCATATCATTTGAGGCTCAAGTCAGGCCTCGTTGCACTCAACTATATCAGTTGTGCCTCGAGTTGGGCTTTCTTTGACTCAACCATATCATTTGTACCGTGAGTTAAGCCTCGTTTGACCCAACCATATCATTTGTGCTTTGAGTCGGGCCCCGTTTGACACAACCATATCAGTTGAGCCTCGAGTCGTGCCTCGTTTGACCCAACCATATCATTTGTGCCTCGAGTCGGGCCTCATTTAACATTACCATATCATTTGTGCCTCGAGTCAGGCCTTGTTTGCCTCAACCATATCATTTGTACCTTGAGTCGGGCCTCATTTGACTCAACCATATCTGATCTGCCTCAAGTCGGGCCTCGTTTGACTCAACCATATCATTTGTACCTTAAGTCGGGCCTCGTTTGACTCAACCATAATAGTTGTGCCTCGAGTCAGCCTCGTTTGACTCAACCACATCATTTGTACCTCGAGTCGGGCCTCGTTTGACTCAACCATATCATTTGTACCTCGAGTCAGGCCTTGTTTGCCTCGACCATATCATTTGTACCTTGAGTCGGGCCCATTTGACTCAACCATATCTGATCTGCCTCAAGTCAGGCCTCATTTGACTCAACCATATCATTTGTACCTTAAGTCGGGCCTCGTTTGACTCAACCATAATAGTTGTGCCTCGAGTCAGCCTCGTTTGACTCAACCACATCATTTGTACCTCGAGTCGGGCCTCGTTTAACTCAACCATATCATTTGTGCCTCGAGTCGGCCCTCGTTTGACTTACCCTTATAATTTGCACCTTGAGTCAGGCCTCGTTTGAGTCGACCATATCATTTGCCCCTTGAGTCGGGCCTCGTTTAACTCAATCATATCACTTGCGCCTACAGTCGGGCCTTGTTTGACTCAACCGTATCATTTGCATCTCGAGTTGGGCCTTGTTTGACTCAACCATATCATTTGCGCCTCGAGTCGAGCCTCGTTTGACACAACCATATTGTTTGCGCCTCGAGTCGGGCACCATTGGACACAACCATATCATTTGCACCTGGAGTCGAGCCTCGTTTGACTCAACCATATCAATTGTAGCTCTTGAGTCGGGCCTCGTTTGACTTGCCCTTACAATTTATGCCTCGAGTCAGGTCTCGTTTGACTCGACCATATCATTTGCCCCTCGAGTCGGGACTCTTTTGACTTAATCATATCATTTGCGCCTCGAGTCGAGCCTCGGTTGACGTAACCATATCTGTTGTACCTTGGGTTGGGCCTCAATTGACTTAACCATATTTATTAGTTGTGCCTCGATTTGGGCCTCGTTTGACTCAACCATATTAGTTGTGCCTTGAGTTGAACCTCATTTGACTTAACCATATCATTTACGCCTCTAGTCGGGCCTTATTTGACACAACCATATCATTTGCGCTCGAGTTAGGCCTCATTTGACTCAATCATATCATTTGTAGCTCTCGAGTCGGCCCTCGTTTGACTTACCCTTATAATTTACACCTTGAGTCAAGCCTCGTTTGACTTGACCATATCATTTGACCCTCAAGTCGAGCCTCATTTGACTTAACCAAATCAGTTGTGCATCAAGTCGGGCCTTGTTTGACACAACCATATCATTTGTACCTCGAGTCGGGCCTCGTTTGACTTAACCATATCAGTTGTGCCTTGAGTCGAGCCTCGTTTGACTCAACCGTATCAATTGTGTCTCAAGTCGGACCTCAACCATATCATTTACACCTCAAGTCTGGCCTCGTTTGACATAACCATATCCTTTACGCCTCGAGTTGGGTCTCGTTTGGCTCAACCATATCATTTACACCTCGAGTCGGGCCTTATTTGACATAACCATATCATTTGCGCCTTGAGTCGGGTCTCGTTTGACTCAACCACATCATTTGTAGCTCTCGAGTCGGGCGTTGTTTGACTTACCCTTATAATTTGTGCCTCGAGTCAGGCGTTGTTTGACTTAACCATATCATTTGTGCCTTGAGTCGGGCCTCGTTTAACACAACCATATCTGTTGTACCTCGAGTCAGGCCTCATTTGACTTGACCATATAAGTTGTGCCTCGAGTCGGGCCTCGTTTGACTCAATTATATCAGTTGTGCCTCCAGTCGGACCTCATTTGACTCAACCATATCATTTACGCCTCGAGTCGGGCCTCATTTAACACAACCATTTTATTTGTGCCTCAAGTCAGGCCTCGTTTGACTCAACCATATCATTTGTAGCTCTCGAGTCAGCCCTCATTTGACTTACCCTTATAATTTGCACCTTGAGTCAGGCCTCAATTGACTCGACCATATCATTTGCCCCACAAGTCAGGCCTCGTTTGACTCAACCATATCTGTTGTACCTCGAGTCGGGCCTTGTTTGGCTCAACCATATCAGTTGTGCCTTGAGTCGGGTCTCGTTTGACTCAACCATATCAGTTGTGCCTCGAGTTGAACCTCATTTGATTTAACCATATCATTTACGCCTCGAGTCGGGCCTTATTTGACACAACCATATCATTTGCGCTCGAGTTAGGCCTCATTTGACTCAACCATATCATTTGTAGCTCTCGAGTCGGCCCTCGTTTGACTTACCCTTATAATTTACACCTTGAGTCAAGCCTTGTTTGACTCAACCATATCATTTGACCCTCAAGTCGGGCCTCGTTTGACTTAACCATATCAGTTGTGCATCAAGTCGGGCCTTGTTTGACACAACCATATCATTTTTACCTCGAGTTGGGCCTCGTTTGACTTAACCATATCAGTTGTGCCTTGAGTCGAGCCTCGTTTGACTCAACCGTATCAATTGTGTCTCAAGTCAGGCCTCAACCATATCATTTGCACCTTAAGTCTGGCCTCGTTTGACATAACCATATCCTTTGCGCCTCGAGTTGGGCCTCGTTTGGCTCAACCATATCATTTACACCTCGAGTCGGGCCTTATTTGACATAGCCATATCATTTGTGCCTTGAGTCGGGTCTTGTTTGACTCAACCATATCATTTGTAGCTCTCGAGTCGGGCGTTGTTTCACTTACCCTTATAATTTGTGCCTCGAGTCAGGCGTTGTTTGACTTAACCTTATTATTTGTGTCTTGAGTCGGGCCTTGTTTGACTTAACCATATTATTTGTGCCTCGAGTCGGGCCTCGTTTGACTTGACCATATCTGTTGTGCCTCGAGTCAGGTCTCGTTTGACTTGACCATATCAGTTGTGCCTCCAGTCGGACCTCATTTGACTCAACCATATCATTCACGCCTCGAGTCGGGCCTCATTTAACATAACCATATCATTTGTGCCTCGAGTCAGGCCTCGTTTGACTCAACGATATCATTTGTAGCTTTCGAGTCAGCCCTCATTTGACTTACCCTTATAATTTGCAACTTGAGTCAGGCCTCGATTGACTCGACCATATCATTTGCCCCACAAGTCAGGCCTCGTTTGACTCAACCATATCTGTTGTACCTCGAGTCGGGCATTGTTTGTCTCAACCATATCAGTTGTGCCTTGAGTCGTGCCTTGTTTGACTCAACCATATCAGTTGCGCCTCGAGTCGGACCTCATCTGACACCACCTTATCATTTGTGCCTCGAGTCAGGCCTCGTTTGGCTCAACCATATCATTTGTAGCTCTCGAGTCGGCCCTCATTTAACTTACCCTTATAATTTGCACCTTGAGTCAGGCCTCGTTTGACTCGACCATATCATTTGCCCGTTGAGTGGGGCCTCGTTTGACTCAATCATATCACTTGCGCCTAGAGTCGGGCCTCGTTTGACTCAACCATATCATTTGTGTCTTGAGTCAGGCCTTGTTTGACTCAACCATATCATTTGTGCCTCGAGTCGAGCCTCGTTTGACACAACCATATCATTTGCGCCTCGAGTCGGGCCTCGTTTAACTCTTCCATATCTGTTGTACCTCGAGTCGGGCATCGTTTGGCTCAACCATATCAGTCGTGCCTTGAGTCGGCCTTGTTTGACTCAACCGTATCAGTTGCACCTCGGGTCAGACCTCATTTGACTCAACCATATCATTTACGCCTCGACTCGGGCCTCATTTGACACAACCATGTCATTTGCGCATGGAGTCGGGCCCCGTTTGACTCAATCATATCTGTTGTACCTCACGTCGGGCCTCAACCATATCATTTGCGCCTGAAGTCTGGCCTTGTTTGACATAACTATATCCTTTGCGCCTCGAGTCGGGCATCATTTGACTTAACCGTATCTGTTGTACCTCGAGTCAGGCCTCATTTGGCTCAACCATATCAGTTGTGCCTTGAGTCAGGCCTCGTTTGACTCAACCATCTCAGTTGCGCCTCGGGTTAGACCTCATTTGACTCAACCATATCATTTACACCTCGAGTCGGGCCTCATTTGACACAACTATATCATGTGCGCCTGGAGTCGGGCCTCGTTTGACTCAATCATATCATTTGTAGCTCTTGAGTCAGGCCTCGTTTAACTTACCCTTATCATTTGCGCCTCAAGTCAGGCCTCGTTTGACTCGACCATATCATTTGCCCCTCGAGTCGGGACTCGTTTGACTCAATCATATTATTTGCGCCTCAAGTCGGGCCTCGTTTGACTCAACCATATCTTTTCCGTCCTAAGTCGGGCCTTGTTCGACTTAACCATATCACTTGCGCCTCGAGTCAGGCCTCGTTTTACACAACCATATCTATTATGCCTCGAGTCGAACCTCATTTGACTTAACCATATGATTTACGCCTCGAGTCAGGCCTTATTTGACACAACCATATCATTTGTGCCTCGAGTTAGGCCTCGTTTGACTCAACCATATCATTTGTAGCTCTCGAGTCGGCCCTCGTTTGACTTACCCTTATGATTTGCATCTTGAGTCAGGCCTCGTTTGACTCGACCATATCATTTGCCCTCGAGTGGGGCCTCGTTTGACTCAATCATATCACTTGTGCCTAGAGTCGGGCCTTGTTTGACTCAACCATATCATTTGTGTCTCGAGTCGGACTTTGTTTGACTCAACCATATCATTTGCGCCTCGAGTCGAGCCTCGTTTGACATAACCATATCGTTTACACCTCGAGTCGGGCCTCGTTTGACTCAACCATATCTGTTGTACCTCGAGTCGGGCCTTAATTGACTCAACGATATTAGTTGTGCCTTGATTCGGGCCTCGTTTGACTCAACCATATTAGTTGTGCCTCGAGTTGAACCTCATTTGACTCAACCATATTATTTACGCCTCAGTTGGGCCTTATTTGACACAACCATATCATTTACGCCTCGAGTTGGGCGTTGTTTGACTTACCCTTAAAATTTGTGCCTCGAGTCAGGCGTCATTTGACTCAACCATATAATTTGCGCCTTAAGTTGGGCCTCGTTTGACACAACCATATCTGTTGTACCTCGAGTCTGGCCTTGTTTGAGTCAACCATATCAGTTGTGCCTCGAGTTAGGCCTCGTTTGACTCAACCATATTAGTTGTGCCTCCAGTTGGACCTCATTTGACTCAACCATATCATTTACGCCTCGAGTCGGGCCTCATTTGACACCACCGTATCATTTGTGCCTCGAATCGGGCCTCGTTTGACTCAACCATATCATTTGTAGCTCTAGAGTCGGCCCTCATTTGACTTACCCTTATAATTTGCACCTTGAGTCAGGCCTCGATTGACTTGACCATTTCATTTGCCCTTCAAGTTGGGCCTCGTTTGACTCAACCATATCTGTTGTACCTCTAGTCGGGCCTCGTTTGGCTCAACCATATCAGTTAGGCATTGAGTCGGGCCTCGTTTGACTCAACCATATCAGTTGCGCCTTGGGTTGGACCTCATTTGACTCAACCATATCATTTATGTCTCGAGTCAGGCCTCGTTTAACTCAACCATATCATTTGTAGCTCTCGAGTCAACCCTCGTTTGACTTACCCTAATAATTTGCAACTTGAGTCAGGCCTCGTTTGACTCGACCATATCAATTGCCCCTCAAGTTGGGCCTCGTTTGACTCAACCATATCATTTGCACCTCAAGTCGGGCCTCGTTTGTCTCAACCATATCAGTTGTGCCTCTAGTCGGGCCTCGTTTGACTCAATCATATCATTTGTGCCTCGAGTCAGGACTTGTTTGACTCAACCATATCATTTGCACCTTGAGTTAGGCCTCATTTGACATAACCATATCAATTGCGCCTCATGTCGGGCCTCGTTTGACTTAACCATATCAGTTGTGCATCGAGTTGGGCCTCGTTTGACATAACCATATCATTTGTACCTCGAGTTAGGCCTCGTTTGACTAAACCATATCAATTGTGCCTTGAGTCGAGCCTCGTTTGACTTAGTTGTATCAATTGCGTCTCGAGTCGGGCCTCAACCATATCATTTGCGCCTCGAGTCTGGCCTCGTTTGGCATAACCATCTCCTTTGTGCCATGAGTCGGGGCTCGTTTGGCTCAACCATATCATTTGCGCCTCGAGTCGAGCCTCGTTTGACACAACCATATCGTTTGCGCCTTGAGTCGGGCCTCGTTTTACTCAACCATATCTGTTGTACATCGAGTCAGGCCTCAATTGACTCAACGATATTAGTTGTGCCTTGATTCAGGTCTCGTTTGACTCAACCATATCAGTTGTGCCTCGAGTCGAACCTCATTTGACTTAACCATATCATTTACGCCTCGAGTCGGGCCTTATTTGACATAACCATATCATTTGCGCCTCGAGTCGGGTCTCATTTGACTCAACCATATCATTTGTAGCTCTCGAGTCAGCCCTCGTTTGGCTTACCCTTATAATTTGCACCTTGAGTCAGGCCTCGTTTGACTCGACCAAATCATTTGCCCCTCGAGTGGGGCCTCGTTTGACTCAATCATATCACTTGTGCCTAGAGTCGGGCCTTGTTTGACTCAACCATATCATTTGTGTCTCGCGTCGGGCCTTGTTTGACTCAACCATATCATTTGCAACTCGAGTCGAGCCTCGTTTGACACAACCATATCGTTTGCGCCCTGAGTCGGGCCTCGTTTGACTAAACCATATCTGTTGTACCTCAAATTGGGCCTCAATAGACTCAACGATATTAGTTGTGCCTTGTTTCAGGCCTCGTTTGACTCAACCATATCAGTTGTGCCTCGAGTCGAACCTTATTAGACTCAACCATATCATTTATGCCTCGAGTCGGGCCTTATTTGACACAACCATATCATTTCCGACTCGAGTCGGGTCTCATTTGACTCAACCATATCATTTGTAGCTCTCGAGTCGGCCCTCGTTTGACTTACCCTTATAATTTGCACCTTGAGTCAGGTCTCGTTTGACTCGACCATATCATTTGCCCCTCGAGTGGGGCCTCATTTGACTTAATCATATCACTTGCACCTAGAGTCGGGCCTCGTTTGACTCAACCATATCATTTGTGTCTCGAGTCGGGCCTTGTTTGACTCAACCATATCATTTGTGCCTCGAGTCGAGCCTCATTTAACACAACCATATCGTTTGCACCTCGAGTCAGGCCTCGTTTGACTCAACCATATCTGTTGTACCTCGAGTCGGGCCTCAATTGAATCAACGATATTAGTTGTGCCTTGATTCGGGCCTCGTTTGACTCAACTATATTAGTTGTGCCTCGAGTTGAACCTCATTTGACTCAACCATATCATTTACGCCTCGGGTCGGGCATTATTTGACACAACCATATAATTTGCGCCTCGAGTCGGGTGTTGTTTGACTTACCCTTATAATTTGTGCCTCGAGTCAGGCGTCGTTTGACTCAACCATATAATTTGCGCCTTAAGTCGGGCCTTGTTTGACACAACCATATCTGTTGTACCTCGAGTCTGGCCTTGTTTGACTCAACCATATCAGTTGTGCCTCGAGTTAGGCCTCGTTTTACTCAACCATATTAGTTGTGCCTCTAGTCGGACCTCATTTGACTCAACCATATCATTTACACCTCGAGTCGGGCCTCATTTGACACCACCATATCATTTGCGCCTCGAATCGGGCCTCGTTTGACTCAATCATATCATTTGTAGCTCTAGAGTCGGCCCTCGTTTGACTTACCCTTATAATTTGCACCTTGAGTCAGGCCTCGATTGACTTGACCATATCATTTGCCCCTCAAGTTGGGCCTCGTTTGACTCAACCATATCTGTTGTACCTCGAGTCGGGCCTCGTTTGGCTCAACCATATCAGTTGTGCATTGAGTCGGGCCTCGTTTGACTCAACCATATCAGTTGCGCCTCGGGTCAGACCTCATTTGACTCAACCATATCATTTGTGTCTCGAGTCAGGCCTCGTTTAACTCAACCATATCATTTGTAGCTCTCGAGTCGACCCTCGTTTGACTTACCCTTATAATTTGTACCTTGCGTCAGGCCTCGTTTGACTCAACTATATCAATTGCCCCTCAAGTCGTGCCTCGTTTAACTCAACCATATCATTTGCACCTCAAGTCGGGCCTCGTTTGACTCAACCATATCATGCCTCGAGTCAGGACTTGTTTGACTCAAGCATATCATTTGCACCTTGAGTCGGGCCTCATTTGACATAACCATATCAATTTTGCCTCATGTCGGGCCTCGTTTGACTCAACCATATCAGTTGTGCATCAAGTTGGGCCTCGTTTGACATAACCATATCATTTGTACCTCGAGTCGGGCCTCGTTTGACTAAACCATATCAATTGTGCCTTCAGTCGAGCCTCATTTGACTTAGCCGTATCAATTGTGTCTCGAGTCGAGCCTCAACCATATCATTTGCGCCTCGAGTCTGGCCTTGTTAGGCATAACCATCTCCTTTGCGCCATGAGCCGGGGCTCATTTGGCTCAACCATATCATTTGTGCCTCGAGTCGAGCCTCGTTTGACACAACCATATCGTTTGCGCCTTGAGTTGGGCCTCATTTTACCCAATCATATCTATTGTACCTCGAGTCGGGCCTCAATTGACTCAACGATATTAGTTGTGCCCTGATTCAGGCCTCGTTTGACTCAACCATATCAGTTGTGCCTCGAGTCGAACCTCATTTGACTCAACCATATCATTTACGCCTCGAGTCGGGCCTTATTTGACATAACCATATCATTTGTGCCTCGAGTCGGGTCTCATTTGACTCAACCATATCATTTGTAGCTCTTGAGTCGACCCTCGTTTGACTTACCCTGATAATTTACACCTTGAGTCAGGCCTCGTTTGACTTGACCAAATTATTTGCCCCTCAAGTCGGGCCTCGTTTGACTCAATCATATCACTTGTGCCTAGAGTCGGACCTTGTTTGACTCAACCATATCATTTGTGTCTTGCGTTGGGCCTTGTTTGACTCAACCATATCATTTGCGCCTCGAGTCGAGCCTCGTTTGACACAACCATATCGTTTGCGCCCTGAGTCGGGCCTCGTTTGACTCAACCATATCTGTTGTACCTCGAGTTGGGCCTCAATTGACTCAACGATATTAGTTGTGCCTCGATTTATGCCTCGTTTGACTCAACCATATCAGTTGTGCCTCAAGTCAAACCTCATTAGACTCAACCATATCATTTATGCCTCGAGTCGAGCCTCATTTGACACAACCATATCATTTGCGCCTCGAGTCGGGTCTCGTTTGACTCAACCATATCATTTGTAGCTCTCGAGTTAGCCCTCGTTTGACTTACCCTTATAATTTGCACCTTGAGTCAGTTCTCGTTTGACTCGACCATATCATTTGTCCCTCGAGTGGGGCCTCGTTTGACTCAATCATATCACTTGCGCCTAGAGTCGGGCCTCGTTTGACTTAACCATATCATTTGTGTCTCGAGTCGGGCCTTTTTGACTCAACCATATCATTTGCGCCTCGAGTCGAGCCTCGTTTGACACAACCATATCATTTGCACCTCGAGTCGGGCTTGTTTGTCTCAACCATATCTGTTGTACCTCGAGTCGGGCCTCAATTGACTTAACGATATTAGTTGTGCCTTGATTCGGGCCTCGTTTGACTCAACCATATTAGTTGTGCCTCGAGTCGAACCTCATTTGACTCAACCATATCATTTACGCCTTGAGTCGGGCCATATTTGACACATCCATATCATTTGCGCCTCGAGTCGGGCATTGTTTGACTTACCCTTATAATTTGTGCCTCGAGTTAGGCGTCGTTTGACTCAACCATATAATTTGTGCCTTAAGTCGGGCCTCGTTTGACATAACCATATCTGTTGTACCTCGAGTCTAGCCTTGTTTGACTCAACCATATCAGTTGTGCCTCGAGTTAGGCCTCGTTTCACTCAACCATATATGTTGTGCCTCCAGCCGAACCTCATTTGACTCAACCATATCGTTTACACCTCGAGTCAAGCCTCATTTGACACCACCATATCATTTGCGCCTCGAACCGGGCCTCATTTGACTCAACCATATCATTTGTAGCTCTAGAGTCGGCCCTCGTTTGACTTACCCTTATAATTTGCACCTTGAGTCAGCCCTCGATTGACTTGACCATATCATTTGCCCCTCAAGTTGGGCCTCGTTTGACTCAACCATATCTGTTGTACCTCGAGTCGGGCCTCGTTTGGCTCAACCATATCAGTTGTGCCTTGAGTCGGGCCTCGTTTAACTCAACGATATCAGTTGCGTCTCGAGTCGGGCCTTGTTTGACTCAACCATATCACTTGTGCCTCGAGTTAGGCCTCGTTTAACTCAACCTTATCATTTGTAGCTCTTGAGTCGACCCTCGTTTGACTTACCCTTATAATTTGCACCTTGAGTCAAGCCTCGTTTGACTCGACCATATCGATTGCACCGCAAGTCGGGCCTCGTTTGACTCAACCATATCATTTGTACCTCCAGTCGGGCCTCGTTTGACTCAACCATATCAGTTGTGCCTCGAGTCAGGACTTGTTTGACTCAACCATATCATTTGCACCTTGAGTCGGGCCTCATTTGACATAACCATATCAATTGCGCCTCATGTCGGGCCTCGTTTGACTCAACCATATCAGTTGTGCATCGAGTTGGGCCTCGTTTGACATAACCATATCATTTTTACCTCGAGTCGGGCCTTGTTTGACTAAACCATATCAGTGGTGCCTTGAGTCGAGCCTCGTTTGACTTAGCCGTATCAATTATGTCTCAAGTCGGGCCTCAACCATATCATTTGCGCCTCGAGTCTGGCCTCGTTTGGCATAACCATCTCCTTTACGCCATGAGTCGAGCCTCATTTGGCTCAACCATATCATTTGCACCTTGAATCAAGCCTCGTTTGACACAACCATATCGTTTGCGCCTTGAGTCGGGCCTCGTTTTACTCAACCATATCTGTTGTACCTCGAGTCGGGCCTCAATTGACTCAACGATATTAGTTGTGCCTTGATTCAGGCCTCGTTTGACTCAACCATATCAGTTGTGCCTCTAGTCGGACCTCATTTGACTCGACCACATCATTTACGACTTGAGTCGGATGTCATTTGACACAACCATATCATTTGCGCCTCGAGTCGGGCCTCGTTTGACTCAACCATATCATTTGTAGCTCTCGAGT
This sequence comes from Dicorynia guianensis, assembly GCA_037013595.1. NCBI lineage: Eukaryota > Viridiplantae > Streptophyta > Magnoliopsida > Fabales > Fabaceae > Dicorynia > Dicorynia guianensis. The sequence goes on along the minus strand of JASUAB010000006.1, from coordinate 14,674,055 downwards.
CGGCCCTCGTTTGACTTACCCTTATAATTTGCACCTTGAGTCAAGCCTCGTTTGACTCGACCAAATTATTTGGCCCTCGAGTCGGGCCTCGTTTGACTCAATCATATCACTTGTGCTAGAGTCGGGCCTTGTTTGACTCAACCATATCATTCGTGTCTCGCGTCGGGCCTTGTTTGGCTCAACCATATCATTTGCGCTTCGAGTCGAGCCTCGTTTGACACAACCATATCGTTTGCGCCTCGAGGCCTCGTTTGACTCAACCATATCTGTTGTACCTCGAGTTGGGCCTCAATTGACTCAACGATATTAGTTGTGCCTCGATTCAGGCCTCGTTTGACTCAACCATATCAGTTGCGCCTCGAGTCGAACCTCATTAGACTCAACCATATCATTTAAGCCTCGAGTCGGGCCTTATTTGACACAACCATATCATTTGTGCCTCGAGTCGGCTCTCATTTGACTCAGCCATATCATTTGTAGCTCTCGAGTCGGGCATCGTTTGACTTACCCTTATAATTTGTGCCTCGAGTCAGGCGTCGTTTGACTCAACCATATCATTTGCGCCTTGAGGCGGTCCTCGTTTGACACAACCATATCTATTGTACCTCGAGTCGGGCCTTGTTTGACTCAACCATATCAGTTGTGCCTCCAGTCGGACCTCATTTGACTTAACCATATCATTTACACCTCGAGTTAGGCCTCATTTGACACAACCATATCATTTGCGCCTAGAGCCAGGCCTCGTTTGACTCAACCATATCATTTGTAGCTCTTGAGTCGAGCCTTATTTGACTTACCCTTATAATTTGCATCTCGGGTTAGGCCTAGTTTGACTCGACCATATCATTTGCCCCTCGAGTCGGGCCTCATTTGACTCAATCTTATCATTTGCGCCTCGAGTCGGGCCTCGTTTGACTCAACCATATCATTTGCACCTTGAGTCGGTCCTCATTTGACACAACCATATCAATTGCGCCTCGAGTTGGGCCTCGTTTGACTCAACCATATCAGTTGTGCATTGAGACAAGCCTCATTTAACACAACCATATCATTTGTGCCTTGGGTTAGGCCTCGTTTGACTCAACCATATTAGTTGTGCCTCGAGTCGAGCCTCGTTTAACTCGGCCATCTCAATCACGTGTCGAGTCGGGCCTCAACCATATTATTTGAGCCTCAAGTCTAGCCTCGTTTGACATAACCATATCGTTTGCGCCTTGAGTCGGGCCTCATTTGACTCAACCATATCTGTTGTACCTCGGGTCGGGCCTCGTTTGATTGAACCATATCAGTTGTGCCTCGAGTCGGGCCTCGTTTGACTGAACCATATCAGTTGTGCATCGAGTCGGGCCTCGTTTGACATAACCATATCATTTGTACCTCGAGTCGGGCCTCGTTTGACTTAACCATATCAGTTGTGCCTTGAGTAGAGCCTCGTTTGACTCAACCGTATCAATTGTGTCTCGAGTTGGGCCTCAACCATATCAGTTGTGCCTCGATTCGGGCCTCGTTTGACTCAACCATATCTGTTGTGCCTCGAGTCGAACCTTATTTGACTTAACCATATCATTTACGCCTCGAGTCTGGCCTTATTTGACACAACCATATCATTTGTGCCTCGAGTCGGGTCTCATTTGACTCAGCCATATCATTTGTAGCTCTCGAGTCGAGCGTTCTTTGACTTACACTTATAATTTGTGCCTCGAGTCAGGCGTCGTTTGACTCAATGATATCATTTGCGCCTAATGTCAGGCCTTGTTTGACACAACCATATCTGTTGTACCTCGAGTCGGGCCTCGTTTGACTCAACCATATCAGTTGTGCCTCGAGTCGGGCCTCGTTTGACTCAACCATATCAGTTGTGCCTCCAGTCGGACCTGATTTGACTTAACCATATAATTTACACCTCGAGTTAAGCCTCATTTGACACAACCATATCATTTGCGCCTCGAGCCGGGTCTTGTTTGACTCAACCATATCATTTGTAACTCTTGAGTCAGGCCTTGTTTGACTTACCCTTATAATTTCATCTCGGGTCAGGCCTCGTTTGACTCGACCATATCGTTTGCCCCTCGAGTTGGGGCTCGTTTGACTCAATCTTCTCATTTGCGCCTCGAGTCGGGCCTCATTTGACTCAACCATATCATTTACACCTTTAGTCGGTCCTCATTTGACACAACCATATCAATTGCGCCTCGAGTTGGGCCTTATTTGACTCAACCATCTCAGTTGTGCATCGAGTCAAGCCTTATTTGACACAACCATATCATTTGTACCTTGGGTCGGGCCTCATTTGACTCAACCATATCAGTTATGCCTCGATTCGAGCTTGTTTAACTTAGCCATCTCAATCGCGTGTCGAGTCGAGCGTCAACCATATCATTTGAGCCTCGAGTCCAGCCTCGTTTGACATAACCATATCGTTTGCGCCTTGAGTTGTGCCTCGTTTGGCTCAAACATATCTGTTGTACCTCGGGTCGGGCCTCGTTTCACTCAACCATATCAGTTCTACCTCGAGTCGGGCCTCGTTTGACTCAATCATATCACTTGCGCCTAGAGTCGGGCCTCATTTGACTCAACCATATCAGTTGTGCCTCGAGTCGAACCTCATTTGACTCAACCATATCATTTATGCCTCGAGTTGGGCCTTATTTGACACACCCATATCATTTGCACCTCGAGTCGGGTCTCGTTTGACTCAGCCATATCATTTGTAGCTCTCGAGTTGGGCGTTGTTTGACTCACACTTATAATTTGTGCCTCGAGTCAGGTGTCATTTGACTCAACCATATCATTTGCGTCTTGAGTCGGGCCTTGTTTGATACAACCATATCTGTTGTACCTCGAGTCGGGCCTCGTTTGACTCAACCATATAAGTTATGCCTCGAGTCGGGCCTCGTTTAACTCAACCATATCAGTTGTGCCTCGAGTCGGGCCTCGTTTGACACAACCATATCATTTGCGCCTCAAGCTGGGCCTCGCTTGACTCAACCATATCATTTGTAGCTCTTGAGTCGGGCCTCGTTTGACTTACCCTTATAATTTGCACCTCGGGTCAGTCCTCGTTCGACTCTACCATATCATTTGCCCCTCGAGTCGGGCCTCGTTTGACATAATCATATCATTTGCGCCTCGAGTCGGGCCTCGTTTGACTCAACCGTATCTTTTGCACCTTGAGTCGGGCCTTATTTGACACAACCATATCAATTGCGCCTCGAGTTGGTCCTCGTTTAACTCAACCATATCTGTTGTGCATCGAGTCAAGCCTCATTTGACACAACCATATCATTTGTACCTCGGGTCGGGCGTCGTTTGACTCAACCATATCAGTTGAGCCTCTATTCCGACCTTGTTTGACATAACCATATCGTTTGTGCCTTGAGTCGAGCCTCGTTTGACCCAACCATATCTGTTGTACCTCGAGTCGGGCCTCGTTTGGCTTAATCATATCAGTTGTGCATCGATTCGGGCCTCATTTGACTCAACCATATCAGTTGTGCCTCGAGCCAGACCTCATTTGACTCAACCTTATCATTTACACCTCGAGTTGGGACTCATTTGACACAACCATATCATTTGCACCTTGACTCGGTCCTTTTTTGACTCAATCATATCATTTGTACCTCGAGTTGGGCCTCATTTGGCCCCACCATATCTACTGTGCCTCGAGTCAAGCCTCGTTTGACTCAACCATATCAATTGTGCCTCAAGTCGGGCCACGTTTGACTCAACCATATCATTTGTACCTCGAGTCGAGCCTCGTTTGAGACAACCATATTATTTGTGCCTCGAGTCAGGCCTCGTCTGATTCAACCATATTATTTATAGCTCTCGAGTCAGGCCTCGTTTGACTTACACTTATAATTTGCGCCTCAAGTCAAGCCTCATTTGACTCAACCATATCATTTGTAGCTCTCGAGTCGGGCCTCGTTTGACTTACCCTTATAATTTGCACCTCGAGTTAGGCCTCATTTGACTCGACCATATCATTGGCCCCTCGAGTCGGGTCTTGTTTGACTCAATCATATCATTTGTGCCTAGAGTTAGGCCTCGTTTGACTCCACCATATCATTTGTGTCTCGACTCGAGCCTTGTTTGACTCAACCATATCATTTGTGCCTCGAGTCGGGCCTTGTTTGACACAACCATATCATTTGCGCCTCAAGTCAGGCCTTATTTGACATAACCATGTCTGTTGTACCTCGAGTCGGGCTTTAATTGACTCAACGATATTAGTTGTCCCTCGATTCTAGCCTCGTTTGTCTCAACCATATGAGTTGTGCCTTGAGTCAACCCTCATTTGAGTGAACCATATCATTTGCACCTCGAGTCGGGCCTCAACCATATCAGTTGTGCCTCGATTCGAGCCTCGTTTGACTCAACTATATCATCTGTAGCTCTCGAGTCGGGCGTCGTTTGACTTACCCTTATAATTTGTGCCTCAAGTCGGGTCTCGTTTGACTTGACCATATCATTTGCACCTTGAGTTGGGTCTCATTTGACACAACCATATCAATTGTGCCTCGAGTCGAGCCTCATTTGACTCAACCTTATTAGTTGTGCATCGAGTCAAGCCTCGTTTGACACAACCATGTCATTTGTACCGCAAGTCGGGCCTCGTTTGACTTAACCATATCAGTTGTGCCTCGAGTCAAGACTCCTGTGACTCAGCCATCTCAATTGCATGTCAAGTCGGGCGTTAACCATATCATTTGTGCCTCGTTTCGGGCCTCGTTTGACTCAACCATATCTGTTGTACCTCGAGTTGGGCCTCGTTTAGCTCAACCATATTAGTTGTGCCTCGATTGACTCAACCATATCAGTTGTGCCTCGAGTCAGACCTCATTTGACTCAACCATATCATTTACGCCTCAAGTTGAGACTCATTTGACACAACCATATCATTTGCGCCTCGACTCGATCCTTGTTTGACTCAACCATATCATTTGTACCTCGAGTCGGGCCTCATTTGGCCCCACCATATCTGCTGTACCTTGGGTCGGGCCTCGTTTCACTCAACCATATCAGTTGTGCCTCAAGTCGGGCTACGTTTGACTAAACCATATCATTTGTTCCTCGAGTTGAGCCTTGTTTGACGCAACCATATCATTTGTGCCTTGAGTTGGGCCTCGTCTGATTCAACCATATCATTTGAAGCTCTCGAGACGGGCCTTGTTTGATTTACCCTTATAATTTATGCCTCAAGTCAGGCCTCGTTTGACTCAACCATATCATTTGTGCCTTGAGTCGGGCCTCGTCTGACACAAGCATATAATTTGCGCCTCTAGTCGGGCCTCGTTTAACTCAACCATATCATTTGTGCCTCGAGTCAGGCGTCATTTGACACAACCATATCATTTGCGCCTCGAGTTGGGCCTCGTTTGACTCAACCATATCTGATGTGCCTTGAGTCAAGCCTCGTTTGACACAACCATATTAGTTGTGCCTCGAGTCGAGCCTCGTTTGACTCAACCATATCATTTGTGCCTCGAGTCGGGACTCGTTTAACTTGCCCTTATCATTTGTGAATCGAGTCAGGTCTCATTTGGCTCAACCATATCATTTGTACTTTGAGTCGGGCCTCGTTTGACTTACCTTTATCATTTGTGCCTCGAGCCGGGACTCGTTTGACTCAACATATCATTTGCGCCTCGAGTCAGGCGTTGTTTGACAAAACCATATCATTTGCATCTCGAGTCGGGCCTCGTTTGACTCAACCATATCATTTGTACCTCTCGAGTTGGGCCTTAATTGACTTACCCTTATCATTTGTGCCTCGAGTTAGGCCTCATTTGACTCAATCATATAATTTGCACCTCGAGGCAGGCTCATTTGACTCAACCATATCAGTTGTGCCTCAAGTCAGGCCTCGTTTGACTCAACCATATCATTTGTGCCTCGAGTCGGGCCTTGTTTGGCTCAACCGTATCAATTGCGCCTCGACTCGGGCCTCATTTGACACAACCATATCATTTGTGCCTCGAGTCGAACCTCACTTTACCCAACCATATCATTTACGCTTCGAGTCGGGCCTTATTTGACACAACCATATCATTTGCACCACGAGTCAGGCCTCGTTTGACTTGACCATATCATTTGCACTTCGAGTGGGGCCTCATTTGACTCAACCATATCAATTGTGCGTCTAGTCAAGCCTCATTTGACTCAACCATATCATTTGTACCTCGAGTTGGGTCTCGTTTGACTCAACCATATCAGTTGTGTCTCGAGTCGCGCCTCGTTTGACTCAACCATGTCATTTGCGTGTCAAGTCGGGCCTGGTTTGACTCAACCACATCATTTGCACCTTGAGTCAGGCCTCGTTTGACTTAACCATATCATTTGTACCTCGAGTCGGGCCTCATTTGACTCAACCATATCTATTGTGCCTCGAGTTGGGCCTCGTTTGACTCAACCATATCATTTGTACCACGAGTCGAGCCTCGTTTGACACAACCATATAATTTGCGCCTCGAGTCGGGCCTTGTTTGACACAACTATACCATTTGTGCATCGAGTTGGACCTTATTTGAATCAACCATATCATTTGTAGCTCTCGACTCGGGCCTCGTTTGACTTACCGTTATATTTTGCGCCGCGAGTCAGGCCTCGTTTGACTCAACTATATCATTTGCGCCTCGAGTTAGGCCTCGTTTGACTCAACCATATCTGTTGTACCTCGAGTCGAGCCTCGTTTGACTGAACTTTATTAGTTGGGCCTCGATTGACTCAACCATATTAGTTGTGCCTCCAATCGGACCTCATTTGACTCAACCATATCATTTACGCCTCGAGTCGGGGTTTATTTGACACAACCATATCATTTGCCCCTCGAGTCGGGCCTCGTTTGACTCAACCATATCATTTGTAGCTCTCGAGTCAGGCCTCGTTTCACTTATCCATATAATTTTTGCCTTGAGTCAGGCTTCGTTTGACTTGACCATATTGTTTGCCCCTCGAGTCAGGCCTCGTTTGACTCAATCATATCATTTGCGCCTCGAGTCGGGCCTCGTTCGACTCAACCATATCTGTTGTACCTCTAGTCGGGCCTTAATTGACTCAACCATATCAGTTGTGCCTCAATTCGAGCCTCATTTGGTTCAACCATATTAGTTGTGCCTCGAGTCTGACCTCATTTGACTCAGCCATATCATTTACGCCTCGAGTTGGCCCTTATTTGACACAACCATATCATTTGTGCCTCGAGTCGGGCCTCGTTTGACTCAACCATATCATTTGTAGCTCTCGAGTCAGGCGTCGTTTGACTTACCCTTATAATTTGCGCCATGAGTCAGGCCTCGTTTGAGTCAACCTTATCATTTGTACCTCTCGAGTTAGGCCTTGTTTGACTTACCCTTATCATTTGCGCCTCGAGTTAGGCCTCATTTGACTCAATCATATAATTTGCACCTCGAGGCGGGTCTCGTTTGACTCAACCATATTAGTTGTGCCTTGAGTCAGGCCTCGTTTGACTAAACCATATCATTTGTGCCTCGAGTCGGGCCTTGTTTGACTCAACCATATCAATTGCGCCTCGAGTTGGGCCTCATTTGACACAACCATATCATTTATGCCTCAAGTCAGGCCTTGTTTCACACAACCATATCATTTGTGCCTCGAGTCGAACCTCATTTTACCTAACCATATCATTTATGCCTCAAGTTGGGCCTTATTTGACACAACCATATCATTTGCGCCTCGAGTTGGGGCTCTTTCGACTCAACCATATCATTTGTAGCTCTCGAGTCGGGCCTCGTTCGACTTACTCTTATAATTTGCACCACGAGTCAGGCCTTGTTTGACTCGACCATATCATTCACACTTCGAGTGGGGCCTCGTTTGACTCAACCATATCACTTGTGAGTCGAGTCGGGCCTTGTTTGACTCAACCATATCATTTGTACCTCAAGTCAAGTCTCGTTTGACTCAACCATATTAGTTGTGCCTCGAGTCGGGCCTCGTTTTACTCAACCATGTCATTTGCGTCTCGAGTCGGGCTTGGTTTGACTCAACCATATCATTTGCGCCTACAATCAGGCCTCATTTGACTCAACCATATCATTTGTACCTCGAGTCAGGCCTTATTTGACTCAACCATATCTGTTGTGCCTCGTGTTGGGTCCCGTTTGACTACCCAATATCATTTGTACCACGAGTCGAGCCTCGTTTGACACAACCATATAATTTGTGCCTCGACTCGGGCCTTGTTTGACACAACTATACCATTTGTGCCTCGAGTTGGACCTCATTTCAATCAACCATATCATTTAAAGCTCTCGACTCGGGCCTCGTTTGACTTACCGTTATAATTTATGCCATGACTCAGGCCTCCTTTGACTCAACTATATCATTTGCGCCTCGAGTTGGGCCTCGTTTGACTCAACCATATTTATTGTACCTCAAGTCGGGCCTCGTTTGACTGAACTTTATTAGTTGGGCCTCGATTGACTCAACCATATTAGTTGTGCCTCCAGTCGGACCTCATTTGACTCAACCATATCATTTACGCCTTGAGTCAGACCTTATTTCACACAACCATATCATTTGCCCCTCGAGTTGGGCCTCATTTGACTCAACCATATCATTTGTAGCTCTCAAGTCGGGCCTCGTTTCACTTACCCTTATAATTTTCGCCTCGAGTCAAGCCTCGTTTGACTCGACCATATCATTCTCGAATCTGGCCTCGTTTAACACAATCATATCATTTGCCCCTCGAGTCGGGCCTCGTTCGACTCAACCATATCTGTTGTACCTCAAGTCGGGCCTCAATTGACTCAACCATATCAGTTGTGCCTCGATTCGGGCCTCGTTTGACTCAACCATATCAGTTGTGCCTCGAGTCTGACCTCATTTGACTCAACCATATCATTTACGCCTCGAGTTGGGCCTTATTTGACACAACCATATCATTTGTGCCTCGAGTCGGGCCTCGTTTGACTCAACCAAATCATTTGTAGCTCTCGAGTCGGGCATCGTTTGACTTACCCTTATAATTTGCACCATGGGTTAGGCCTCGTTTGAGTCAACCATATCATTTGTGCCTCGAGTCGGGCCTCGTTTGACTCAACCATATCTGTTGTACCTTGAGTCAGGCCTCGTTTAACCCAACTATATCAGTTGTGCCTTGAGTTGGGCCTCGTTTGACTCAACCATATCAGTTGTGCCTCCAGTCGGACCTCATTTGACTCGACCACATCATTTACGACTTGAGTCGGATGTCATTTGACACAACCATATCATTTGCGCCTCGAGTCGGGCCTCGTTTGACTCAACCATATCATTTGTAGCTCTCAAGTCTGGCCTCGTTTGACTCACCCTTATAATTTGTGCCTCGAGTTAGCCCTCGTTTGACTCGACCGTATCATTTGCCCCTCAAGTCGGGCCTCATTTGACACAACCATATCGTTTGCGCCTCGAGTCAGGCCTCGTTTGACACAACCACATGATTTGTGCCTTGAGTTGGGCCTCGTTTGACTCAACCATATCATTTGTATCTTGAGTCGAGCCTCGTTTGACACAACCATATAATTTGCGCCTCGAGTCGGGCCTCGTTTGACACAACCATACCATTTGTGCCTCGAGTCGGGCCCCATTTGAATCAACCATATCATTTGTAGCTCTCGAGTTAGGCCTCATTTGGCTTACAGTTATAATTTGCGCCTCGAGTCAGGCCTTATTTGACTCAACCATATCATTTGCTCCTTGAGTCGGGCCTCGTTTGACTCAACCATATCTGTTGTAACTCGAGCCGGGACTCATTTGACAAAACTATATCAGTTGTGCCTCGAGTCGGGCCTTGTTTGACTCAACCATATCAGTTGTGCCTCTAGTCGGACCTCATTTAACTCAACTATATTATTTACGCCTCGAGGCGGGCCACATTTGACACAACCATATCATTTACACCTCAAATTGGGCCTCGTTTGACTCAACCATATCATTTGTAGCTCTCGAGTCAGGCGTCGTTTGACTTACCCTTATAATTTGCACCTCAAGCCAGGCGTCGTTTGACTCAAGCATATCTTTTTCGCCTCGATTCGGGCCTCGTTTGACTCAACCATATCGTTGTACCTCGAGTCGGGCCTCGTTTGACTTAACTACATCAGTTGTGGCTCAAGTCGGGCCTCGTTTGACTAAACCACATCAGTTGTGCCTTGAGTTGGGCCTCGTTTGACTCAATAACATCATTTGTGCCTCAAGTCGAGCCTCATTTGCAACAACCATATCATTTGCACCTAGAATTGGGCCTTGTTTGACTCAACCATGTTATTTGTACCTCGAGTCAGACCTCGTTTGACTCAACCACATCATTTACACTTCGAGTCGAGCCTCGTCTGACTTAATCATCTTATTTGCGCCTCGATTTGAGCCTTGTTTGACTCAACCATATCATTTGTGCCGAGAGAAGGGCCTCGTTTAACTCGGCCATATTATTTGTACCTCGAGTCGGGTCTCGTTTCACTCAACCATATCAGTTGTGTCTCGAGTCAGGCCTTGTTTGACTAAACCATATCATTTGTGCCTCGAGTTGGGCCTCATTTGACACAACCATATCATTTGCGCCTCGAACCGGGTCTTGTTTTACTTAACCATATCATTTGTACCTTGAGTCAGACCTCGTTTGACTCAACCACATCCTTTTCACCTCTAGTCGGTCCTTGTTTGACTTAATCATATCATTTGCACCTCGATTTGGGCCTCATTTGACTCAACCATCTCAGTTGTGCCTCAAGCCGGGCCTCGTTTGACTCAATCATATCATTTGAGCCTCGAGTCGGGCCTCGTTTGACTCAACCATATCAGTTGTGCCTTGAGTTGGGCCTCGTTTGACTCAACCATATCAGTTGTACCTCGAGCCGGGCCCTGTTTGACTCAACCACATCATTTGTACCTCGAGTCGGACCTCGTTTGACACAACCATATTGTTTGCGCCTTGAGTCGGGCTACGTTTGACTCAACCATATCAGTTGTGCTTGGAGTCGGGCCTTGTTTGACTATACCATATCATTTACGCCTCGAGTTGGGCCTCATTTGATACAACCAAATCATTTGCACCTCGAGCAGGCCTCGTTTGACACAATCATATCATTTGTGCCTCGAGTTGGGGCTCGTTTGACTAAACCATATCATTTGTGCCTCGAGTCAGGCCTCGTTTGACTCAACCACTTCATTTGCAACTCGAGTCGGGCCTCATTTGACTCAACCATATTTGTTGTGCCTCGAGTCGGGCCTCATTTGACACAACCGTACAAGTTGTGCCTAAAGTCGTGCCTCGTTTCACTCAACCATATCATTTGCGCCTCGAGTCGAGCCTTATTTGACTGACCCTTATAATTTGCACCTCGTGTCTGGTGTCGTTTGACTCAACCACATCATTTGCACCTTGAGTTAGGCCTCGGTTGACTGAACCACTTCATTTGTGCCTTGAGTCGGGCCTCGATTGACTCAACCATATCAGTTGTGCCTTGAGTCGGGCCTAGTTTGATTCAACAATATCATTTGGGCCTCGAGTCAGGCCTCCTTAGACTCAACCATATTAGTTGTGGCTTGAGTTGACCTCTGTTTGACTTAACCACATCATTTGCGCCTCGAGTCGTACCTCGTTTGACACAACCATATTGTTTGCACCTCGAGTCGGGCTTCATTTGACTCAACCACATCAGTTGTGCCTCGAGTCGTGCCTCGTTTGACTCAGCCATATCATTTGTAACTTGACTCGAGCCTCGTTTGACTCAACCATCTCAGTTGTGCCTCGAGTCGGGCCTCGTTTGACTCAACCATATCATTTGCGGCTCGAGTCGAGCCCTGTTTGACTTAACCACATCATTTGCGCCTCGAGTCGGGCTTCATTTGACTCAACCATATTAGTTGTGCCTCGAGTTGGGCCCTGTTTGACTCAACCATATAATTTATGCCTCGAGTCGGGCCTCATTTGACACAAGCATATCATTTGCGCCTCGAGTCAAGCCTCATTTGACACAACCATATCGTTTGTGCCTCGAGTCGGGGCCCGTTTGACTCAACCATATCATTTGTGCCTCGAGTTGGGCCTCGTTTGACTCAACCACTTCATTTGCACCTCGAGTCGGGCCTCATTTGACTCAACCATATTTGTTGTGCCTCGAGTCGGGCTTCATTTGACTCAACCATACAAGTTGTGCCTCGAGTAGTGCTCGTTTGACTCAACCATATCATTTGCGCCTCGAGTCGGGCCTCATTTGACTTACCCTTATAATTTGCGCCTCGTGTTAGGCATCATTTGACTCAACCACATCATTTGCACCTCGAGTCAGACCTCGGTTGACTCAACCACATCATTTGCGTCTCGAGTCGGACCTCGTTTGACTCAATCATACCAGTTGTGCCTCGAGTCAAGCCTAGTTTGACTCAACAATATCATTTGGGCCTCGAGTCGGGCCTCGTTAGACTGAACCATATCAGTTGTGGCTCGAGTTGGGCTCTGTTTGACGCAACCACATTATTTGCGCCTCGAGTCGAACCTCGTTTAACACAACCATATTGTTTGCACCTCGAGTCAGGCTTCATTTGACTCAACCATATTAGTTATGCCTCGTTTGACTCAGCCATATCATTTGTACCTCGAGTCGAGCCTCGTTTGACTCAACCAGCTCAGTTGTGCCTTGAGTTGGGCCTCGTTTGACTCAAACATATCATTTGCGGCTCGAGTCGAGCCCTATTTGGGCAACCACATCATTTGCGCCTCGAGTCGGACCTCGTTTCACACAAGCATATTGTTTGTGCCTCGAGTTGGGCTTCATTTGACTCAACCATATTAGTTGTGCCTCGAGTCAGGACTTGTTTGACTCAACCATATAATTTGTGCCTCGAGTCGGGCCTCATTTGACACAAGCATATCATTTGCGCCTTGAGTCATGCCTCATTTGACACAACCATATCATTTGTGCCTCGAGTCAGGGCTTGTTTGACTCAACCATATCATTTGTGCCTCGAGTCGGGCCTCGTTTGACACAACCACATCATTTGCACCTCGAGTCGGGCCTCATTGGGCTCAACCATACAAGTTGTGCCTTGAGTGGGCCTCGTTTGACTCAACCATATCATTTACGCCTCAAGTCGGAAATCGTTTGATGCAACCATATTGTTTGCACGTCGAGTCGGGCTTCATTTGACTCAACTGTATCAGTTATGCCTCGAGTTGTGCCTCGTTTGACTCAATCATATCATTTGTGCCTCGAGTCGGGCCTCATTTGACACATCCATATCATTTGCGCCTTGAGTCGGGCCTTGTTTGACTCAACCATATTATTTGTATGTCGAGTCAGACCTCATTTGACACAACCATATCATTTACGCCTCGAGCTGGGCCTCGTTTGACTCAACCATATCATTTGTACTTTGAGTCAGACCTCGTTTGACTCAACCAAATCATTTGCACCTCGAGTCAAGCCTCGTTTGACTTAATCATATCATTTGCACCTCGATTTGAGCCTCATTTGACTCAACCATATCAGTTGTGCCTCAATCCAGGCCTCGTTTGACTCAACCATATCATTTGGTCCTCGAGTCGAGCCTCATTTCACTCAACCATATCAGCTGTGTCTCGAGTCGAGCCTCATTTGACACATCCATATCATTTGCACCTCGAGTCGGGCCTCATTTGACACAACCATATCATTTGCGCCTTGAGCCGGGTTTTGTTTGACTCAACCATGTCATTTGTACCTCGAGTCAGACCTCGTGTGACTTAACCAAATCATTTGCACCTCGAGTTGGGCTGCGCTTGACTTAATCATATCATTTGTGCCTAGATTTGTGCCTCGTTTGACTCAACCATATCATTTGTACCGACAGATAGGCCTTGTTTGACTTAGCCATATCATTTGTACCTCGAGTCGGGCCTCATTTCACTCAACCATATAATTTGTGCCTCGAGTCGAGCCTCATTTGACTCAACCATATCATTTATGCCTCGAGTCAGGCCTCATTTGACACAACCATATCATTTACGCCTTGAGCCGGGCCTCGTTTGACTCAACCATATCATTTGTACTTTGAGTCAGACCTCGTTTGACTCAACCAAATCATTTGCACCTCGAGTCAAGCCTCGTTTGACTTAATCATATCATTTGCACCTCGATTTGAGCCTCATTTGACTCAACCATATCAGTTGTGCCTCAATCCAGGCCTCGTTTGACTCAACCATATCATTTGGTCCTCGAGTCGGGCCTCGTTTGACTCAACCGTATCATTTGTACTGAGAGACGGGCCTCGTTTGACACAGCCATATCATTTGTACCTCGAGTCGAGCCTCATTTCACTCAACCATATCAGCTGTGTCTCGAGTCGAGCCTCATTTGACACTTCCATATCATTTGCACCTCGAGTCGGGCCTCATTTGACACAACCATATCATTTGCGCCTTGAGCTAGGTTTCGTTTAACTCAACCATGTCATTTGTACCTCGAGTCAGACCTCGTGTGACTTAACCAAATCATTTACACCTCGAGTTGGGCCGCGCTTGACTTAATCATATCATTTGCACCACGATTTGGGCCTCGTTTGACTCAACCATATCAGTTGTGCCTCGAGTCGTGCCTCGTTTGATTCAACCATATCATTTGTGTTGAGAGACAGGCCTCGTTTGACTCAGCCATATCATTTGTACCTCGAGTCGGGCCTCATTTCATTCAACCATATCAATTGTGCCTCGAGTCGAGCCTCATTTGACACATACATATTATTTATGCCTTGAGTCGGGCCTCATTTGACACAACCATATCATTTGCGCCTTGAGCCGGGTCTCGTTTGACTCAACCATATCATTTGTAACTCGAGTCAGACCTCGTTTGACTTAACCAAATAATTTGCACCTTGAGTCGGGCCTTGTTTGACTTAATCATATCATTTGCACCTCGATTTGGGCCTCATTTGACTCAACCATATCAGTTGTGCCTCAAGTCGCGCCTCGTTTGACTCAACCATATCAGTTGCGCCTCGAGTCGGGCCTTATTTGACTCAATCACATCATTTGTGCCTCGAGTCGGACCTCATTTGATACAATCATATTGTTTGCGCCTCGAGTCGGGCTACGTTTGACTCAACCATATCAGTTGTGCTTGGAGTCGGGCCTTGTTTGACTCAACCATATCATTTGCGCCTTGAATCGGGCCTCGATTGATGTAACCATATCGTTTGTGCCTGAAGTCGAGCCTCGTTTAACTAAACCACTTTATTTGCACCTCAAGTCGGGACTCATTTGACTCAACCATACAAGTTGTGCCACGAGTCGTGCCTCGTTTGACTCAACCATATCATTTGCATCTCGAGTCGGACCTCATTTGACTTACCCTTATAATTTATGCCTCAAGTCAGGCGTCGTTTCACACAACCACATCATTTGCAACTCGAGTCAGGCCTCGTTTGACTCAACCACATCATTTGCGCCTCGAGTCGGGCCTCGTTTGACACAACCATATTAGTTGTACCTCGAGTCGGGCCTTGTTTGACTCAAGAATATCATTTGGGCCTCGAGTCGGGCCTCGTTTGACTCAACCATATCAGTTGTGGCTTGAGTCGAGCCACGTTTGACTCAACCATATCATTTGTGCCTCAAGTTGGGCCCTGTTTGACTCAACCACATCAGTTGCGCCTCGAGTTGAACCTTGTTTGACACAACCATATTGTTTACAGCTCGAGTCGGGCTTCATTTGACTCAAACATATCAGTTGTGGCTCGGGTCGGGCCTCATTTGACACAACCATATCATTTGTGCCTCGAGTCGAGGCTTGTTTGACTCAATCATATCATTTGTGCCTCGAGTCGGGCCTCGTTTGACACAACCACATCATTTGCACCTCGAGTCGGGCCTCGTTTGACTCAACCATATTTGTTGTGCCTCAAGTCGGGCCTCATTTGGCTCAACCATACAAGTTGTGCCTTGAGTGGGCCTCGTTTGACTCAACCATATCATTTATGCCTCGAGTCGGAACTCGTTTAACGCAACCATATTGTTTGCGCGTCGAGTCAGGCTTCGTTTGACTCAACCGTATCAGTTATGCCTCGAGTTGGGTCTCGTTTGACTCAGTCATATCATTTGTGCCTCGAGTCGGGCCTCATTTAACACATCCATATCATTTGCGCCTTGAGTCGGGCCTCGTTTGACTCAACCATATTATTTGTATGTCGAGTCAGACCTCATTTGACACAACCATATCATTTACGCCTCGAGTTGGGCCTCGTTTGACTCAACCATATCATTTGTACTTTGAGTCAGACCTCGTTTGACTCAACCAAATCATTTGCACCTCGAGTCAAGCCTCGTTTGACTTAATCATATCATTTGCACCTCGATTTGAGCCTCATTTGACTCAACCATATTAGTTGTGCCTCAATCCAGGCCTCGTTTGACTCAACCATATCATTTGGTCCTCGAGTCGAGTCTCGTTTGACTCAACCATATCATTTGTGCTGAGAGACGGGCCTCGTTTGACACAGCTATATCATTTGTACCTCGAGTCGAGCCTCATTTCACACAACCATATCAGCTGTGTCTTGAGTCGAGCCTCATTTGACACATCCATATCATTTGCACCTCGAGTCGGGCCTCATTTGACACAACCATATCATTTGCGCCTTGAGCCGGGTTTCGTTTGACTCAACCATGTCATTTGTACCTCGAGTCAGACCTCGTGTGACTTAACCAAATCATTTTCACCTCGAGTTGGGCCTCGCTTGACTTAATCATATCATTTGTGCCTAGATTTGTGCCTCGTTTGACTCAACCATATCATTTATACTTTGAGTCAGACCTTGTTTGACTCAACCAAATCATTTACACCTCGAGTCAAGCCTCGTTTGACTTAATCATCTCATTTGCACCTCGATTTGAGCCTCATTTGACTCAACCATATCAGTTGTGCCTCAATCCAGGCCTTGTTTGACTCAACCATATCATTTGTGCTGAGAGACGGGCCTCGTTTGACACAGCCATATCATTTGTACCTCGAGTCGAGCCTCATTTCACTCAACCATATCAGCTGTGTCTCAAGTCGAGCCTCATTTGACACATCCATATCATTTGCACCTCGAGTCAGGCCTCATTTGACACAACCATATCATTTGCGCCTTGAGCCGGGTTTCGTTTAACTCAACCATGTCATTTGTACCTCGAGTCAGACCTTGTGTGACTTAACCAAATCATTTGCACCTCGAGCTGGGCCGCGCTTGACTTAATCATATCATTTGCACCACGAGTTGGGCCTCGTTTGACTCAACCATATCAGTTGTGCCTCAAGTCGTGCCTTGTTTGATTCAACCATATCATTTGTGTTGAGAGACGGGCCTCGTTTGACTCAGCCATATCATTTGTACCTCGAGTCGGGCCTCATTTCATTCAAGCATATCAGTTGTGCCTCGAGCCGAGCCTCATTTGACACATACATATCATTTATGCCTCGAGTCGGGCCTCATTTGACACAACCATATCATTTGCGCCTCGAGCCGGGTCTCGTTTGACTCAACCATATCATTTGTAACTCGAGTCAGACCTCGTTTGACTTAACCAAATAATTTGCACCTTGAGTCGGGCCTTGTTTGACTTAATCATATCATTTGCACCTCGATTTGGGCCTCATTTGACTCAACCATATCAGTTGTGCCTCAAGCTGGGCCTCGTTTGACTCAACCATATCAGTTGCGCCTCGAGTCGGGCCTTATTTGACTCAATCACATCATTTGTGCCTCTAGTCGGACCTCATTTGATACAACCATATTGTTTGCGCCTCGAGTCGGGCTACGTTTGACTCAACCATATCAGTTGTGCTTGGAGTCGGGCCTTGTTTGACTCAACCATATCATTTGCGCCGTGAGTCGGGCCTCGATTGATGCAACCATATCGTTTGTGCCTGAAGTCGGGCCTCGTTTAACTAAACCACTTTATTTGCACCTCAAGTCGGGACTCATTTGACTCAACCATACAAGTTGTGCCACGAGTCATGCCTCGTTTGACTCAACCATATCATTTGCGTCTCGAGTCGGACCTCATTTGACTTACCCTTATAATTTACGTCTCAAGTCAGGCGTCATTTGACACAACCACATCATTTGCACCTCGAGTCAGGCCTCGTTTGACTCAACCACATCATTTGCGCCTCGAGTCGGGCCTCGTTTGACATAACCATATTAGTTGTACCTCGAGTCGGGCCTTGTTTGACTCAAGAATATCATTTGGGCCTCGTTTGACTCAACCATATCAGTTGTGGCTCGAGTCGGGCCACGTTTGACTCAACCATATCATTTGTGCCTTAAGTTGGGCCCTGTTTGACTCAACCACATCATTTGCGCCTTGAGTCGGACCTTGTTTGACACAACCATATTGTTTGCGGCTCGAGTCGGGCTTCATTTGACTCAAACATATCAGTTGTGGCTCGGGTCAGGCCTCATTTGACACAACCATATCATTTGCGCCTCGGGCCGGGCCTCGTTTGACTCAACCATATCATTTGTACCTCGAGTCAGACCTCGTTTGACTCAACCACATCATTTGCACATCGAGTCGGGCCGCGCTTGACTTAATCATATCATTTGCACCGTGATTTGGGTCTCATTTGACTCAACCAAATCTGTTGTGCCTCGAGTCGTGCCTCGTTTGACTCAGCCAAATCATTTGTACCACTAGTCGAGCCTCGTTTGACTCAACCATCTCAGTTGTGCCTCAAGTCGGGCCTCGTTTGACTCAACCATATCATTTGTGGCTCGAGTCGAGCCCTGTTTGAGTCAACCACAGCATTTGCGCCTCGAGTCGGACCTCGTTTGACATAACCATATTGTTTACGCCTCGAGTCAGGCTTCGTTTGACTCCACCATATCAGTTGTGCCTCGAGTTGGGCCCTGTTTGACTCAACCATATCATTTGTGCCTCGAGTCGGGCCTCATTTGGCACAAGCATACTGTTTGTGCCTTGAGTCAGGCCTCGTTTGACACAACCATATCATTTGTGCCTCGAGTCAGGGCTCGTTTGACTCAACCATATCATTTGCACCTCGAGTCGGCCCCCGTTTGACTCAACCATATTTGTTGTGCCTCAAGTCGGGCCTTATTTGGCTCAACCATACAAGTTGTGCCTCGAGTGGGCCTCGTTTAACTCAACCATGTCATTTGCACCCCGCGTCGGGCTTTATTTGACTTACCCTTATAATTTGTGCATTGAGTCAGGCCTCATTTGACTCAACCATATCAGTTGCGCTTGGAGTCGGGCCTTGTTTGACTCAACCATATCATTTGCGCCTCGAGTCGGGCCTCGTTTGATGCAACCAAATCATTTGCGCTTCAAGTTAGGCCTCGTTTGACAGAACTATATCATTTGTGTCTCGAGTCGAGGCTCGTTTGACTCAACCATATGGTTTGTGCCTCAAGTTGGGCCTCGTTTGACTCAACCACTTTATTTACACCTCGAGTCAGGCCTCATTTAACTCAACCATATTTGTTGTGCCTTGAGTCAGGCCTCATTTTACTCAACCATACAAGTTGTGCCACGAGTCGTGCCTTATTTGACTCAATCATATCATTTGCGCCTCGAGTCAGGACTCATTTGACTTACCCTTACAATTTGCGCCTTGAGTCAGGCGTCGTTTGACTCAACCACATCATTTGCACCTCGAGTCAGGGCTCGTTTGACTCAACCACATCATTTGCGCCTCGAGTCAGGCCTCATTTGACACAACCATATCACTTGTGCCTCCAGTCGGGCCTTGTTTGACTCAACAATATCATTTAGGCCTCGAGTCGGGCCTCGTTTGACTCAACCATATCAGTTGTGGCTCGAGTCAGGCCTTATTTGACACAACCATATCATTTGCGGCTCGAGCCGGGCCTTGTTTGACTCAACCATATCATTTTTACCTCAGGTTAGACCTTGTTTGACTCAACCACATCATTTGCACCTCGAGTTGGTCCTCGTTTAACTTAATCATTTCATTTGCACCTCGATTTGGGCCTCATTTGACTCAACCATATAAGTTGTGCCTCAAGCTATGCCTTGTATGACTCAACCATATCATTTGGGCCTCGAGTCGACCCTCGTTTGACTCAACCATATCAGTTGCGCCTCGAGTCAGGCCTTATTTAACTCAACCACATCATTTACGCCTTGAGTCGGACCTCGTTTGACACAACCATACCATTTGTACCTCAAGTCAGGGCTCGTTTGACTCAACCACATCATTTGCGCCTCAAGTAAGACCTCGTTTGACACAACCATATTGTTTGCGCCTCGAGGCGGGGTTCGTTTGACTCAACCGTATCTGTTATGCCTCGAGTTGGGCCTCGTTTGACTCAATCATATCATTTGTGCCTCGAGTTGGGACTCATTTGACACAACCTTATCATTTGCGCCTCGAGTCGGGCCTCGTTTGACTCCACCATATCATTTGTACATCGAGTCAAACGTCATTTGACTCAACCACATCATTTGCACCTCGAGTCGAGCCTCGTCTGACTTAATCATCTCATTTGCATCTCGATTTGGGCCTCGTTTCGCTCAACCATATCATTTGTGTCGAGAGACGGGCCACGTTTGACTCAGCCATATCATTTGTACCTCAAGTCGGGTCTCGTTTCACTCAACCACATTAGTTGTGCCTTGAGTCGGGCCTCGTTTGACTCAACCATATCATTTGTGCCTCGAGTCAGGCCTCATTTGACACAACCATACCATTTGCGCCTCGAGCCGTGCCTCGTTTGATGCAACCATATCATTTGTACCTCGAGTCAGACCTCGTTTGACTCAACCACATCATTTTCACTTCGAGTCGGGTCTCGTTTGACTTAATCATATCCTTTGCACCTCGTGGGCCTTGTTTGACTCAACCATATCAGTTGTGCCTTGTGTCGGGCCTCGTTTGACTCAACCATATCAGTTGTGCCTCAAGTCGGGCCTCGTTTGAGTCAATCAAATCATTTGTACCTCGATTTGGGCCTCGTTTGACTCAACCATATCAGTTGTTCCTCGTGTCAGGCCTCGTTTGACTCAACCATATCAGTTGTGCCTCCAGTCGGGCCTCGTTTGACTCAACCATATCATTTCTGCTTGGAGTCGGGCCTTGTTTGACTCAACCACTTCATTTGCACCATGAGTCAGGCCTCATTTGACTTAACCATATTTGTTGTGCCTCAAGTCGAGCCTCATTTGACTCAACCATACAAGTTGTGCCTCGAGTCGTGCCTCGTTTGACTCAACCATATCATTTGTGCTTCGAGTCAGGCCTCATTTGACTTACCCTTATAATTTGTGCCTCGAGTCAGGCGTCATTTGACTCAACCACATCATTTGCACCTCGAGTCAGGCCTCGTTTGACTCAACCACATCATTTGCACCTCGAGTCGGGCCTCGTTTGACTCAACCATATCAGTTGTGCCTCGAGTCAAGCCTTGTTTGACTCAACAATATCATTTGGGCCTCGAGTCAGGCCTCATTTGACACAACCATATCATTTGCGCCTCGAGCGGGCCTCGTTTGACTCAACCATATCATTTGTACCTCGAGTCAGACCTTATTTGACTCAACCACATCAGTTGCACCTCAAGTCAGGCCTTGTTTGACTTAATCAAATCATTTGCACCTCGATTTGGGCCTCGTTTGACTCAACCATATTAGCTGTACCTCGTGTCAGGCCTCATTTGACTCAACCATATCAGTTGTGCCTCAAGTCAGGCCTCGTTTGACTCAACCATATCATTTGTGCCTCGAGTCAGGCCTCATTTGACACAACCATATCATTTGCGCCTCGAGCCGGACCTCGTTTGACTCAACCATATCATTTGTACCTCGAGTCAGACCTCGTTTGACTCAACCACATCATTTGCGCCTCCAGTCAGGCCTTGTTTGAGTTAATCAGATCATTTGCACCTCAATTTGGGCCTAATTTGACTCAACCATATTAGCTGTGCCTCGAGCTGGACCTCGTTTGACTCAACCATATCATTTAGGCCTCGAGTTAGGCCTCGTTTGACTCAAACATATCAGTTGTGCCTCGAGTCAGTCCCTGTTTGACTCAACCACATCATTTGCTCCTTGAGTCGGACCTCATTTGACACAACCATATTGTTTGTGCCTCAAGTCGGGCTACGTTTGACTCAACCATATCAGTTGTGCTTGGAGTCGTGCCTTGTTTGACTCAACCATATCATTTGCGCCTTGAGTCGGGCCTCGTTTAATACAACCAAATCGTTTATGCCTCAAGTCAGGCCTCATTTGACACAACCATATCATTTGTGCCTTGAGTCGGGGCTCATTTGACTCAACCATATTGTTTGTGCCTCGAGTCGGGCCTCGTTTAACTCAACCACTTCATTTGCACCACGAGTCAGGCCTCATTTGATTCAACCATATTTGTTGTGCTTCAAGCGGGCCTCATTTGACTCAACCATACAAGCTATGCCTCGTGTCGTGCCTTGTTCGACTCAACCATATCATTTGCGCCTTGAGTCGGGCCTCATTTGACTTACCCTTATAATTTGCGCCTCGAGTCAGGTGTCGTTTGACTCAATCACATCATTTGCACCTCGAGTCAGGCCTCGTTTCACTCAACCACATCATTTGCACCTCGAGTCGGGCCTCGTTTGACTCAACCATATTAGTTGTGCCTCGAGTCGAGCCTTGTTTGACTCAATAATATAATTTGGGCCTCGAGTTGGGCCTCATTTGACTTAACCATATCATTTGCTCTTTGAGTCTGGCCTTGTTTGACTCAACCATATCAATTGTGCCTCGAGTCAGGACTCGTTTGGCTTAACCATATCATTTGTTCCTCGAGTTGGACCTCATTTGACACAACCATATTGTTTGCGCCTCGAGTCAGGCTACGTTTGACTCAACTATATTAGTTGTGCCTCGAGTCAGGCCATGTTTAACTCAACCATATCATTTGCGCCTCGAGTCGGGCCTCATTTGATACAACCAAATCATTTGCGCTTCGAGTCAGGCCTCATTTGACATAACCGTATCATTTGTTCCTCGAGTCCGGGCTCGTTTGACTCAACCATATCATTTGTGCCTCGAGTCAGGCCTTGTTTGACTCAACCACATCATTCGCACCTCGAGTCGAGCCTCGTTTGATTCAACCATATTTGTTGTGCCTCGAGTCGAGCCTCATTTGAATCAACCATACAAGTTGTGCCTCGAGTCGTGCCTTGTTTGACTCAACCATATGATTTGCGCCTCGAGTCGGGCCTCATTTGACTTACCCTTATAATTTGTGCCCCGAGTCAGGCCTCATTTGACTCAACCACATCATTTGCACCTTGAGTCATGCCTCATTTGACTCAATCATATCATTCGCACCTCAAGTCGGGGGGGCCTCGTTTGACCCAACCATATCGATTTGTGCCTCGTTTGACTCAACCATCTCATTTGTGCCTCGAGTTGGGCCTCGTTTGACTCAACCACATCACTTGCACCTTGAGTCAGGCCTCGTTTGACTTAACCATATTTGTTGTGCCTTGAGTCGGGCCTCATTTGACTCAACCATACAAGTTGTGCCTTGAGTCGGGCCTCATTTGACTCAACCATATCATTTGCACCTCGAGTTGGGCCTCGTTTGGCTTACCCTTATAATTTGCGCTTCGAGTCAGGCCTTGTTTGACTCCACCATATCAAATGTGCCTCGAGTTGGGCCTTCTTTGACTCAACCCCATCAGTTGTTCCTCGAATCGGGCCTAATTTGACTCAACCATATCATTTGCGCTTTGAGTCAGGCCTCGTTTGACTCAACCATATCTGTTGTGCCTCGAGTCAGGACTCGTTTGAGTCAACCATATCAGTTATGCCTGGAGTCGGGCCTCATTTTCCTCAACCATATCAGTTGTGCCTCGAGTCGAGCCTCGTTTGACTCAACCATATCATTTGTGCCTTGAGTCGAGCCTCGTTTGCCTTACCATTATAATTAGCGCCTCAAGTCAGTCCTCGTTTGACTCAACCATAACAAATGTTCCTTGAGTCGGGCCTCATTTAACTCAACCACATTAGTTATGCCTCGAGTCTGGCCTCGTTTGACTCAACCATATCATTTGTGCTTCGAGTCGAGCCTCGTTTGACTCAACCATATTAGTTGTGCCTCGAGTCTGGCCTCGTTTGGCTCATCCATATCATTTGTGTCTCGAGTCGGGCCTCGTTTTCCACAATGATATTATTTGCGCATCGAGTCGGGCCTCGTTTGCCACAATGATCATTTGTGCCTCGAGTCAGGCCTCGTTTGACTCAACCATATCAGTTGTGCCTCAAGTTGGACCTCGTTTGGCTCAACCATATCATTTGTTCCCTGAGTCAGGCCTCATTTACCATAATCATATCATTTGCACCTCGAGTTGGGCCTCATTTGACTCAACCATATCAGTTGTGCCTCAAGTTGGGACTCGTTTGACTCAACCTTATATGTTGTGCCTCGAGTCGGGCCTCGTTTGCCACAATCATATCAATTGCACCTTGAGTTGGGCCTCGTTTGACTCAACCATATCAGTTGTGCCTCAAGTTGGGACTCGTTTGACACAACCATATATGTTGTGCCTTGAGTCGGGCCTCGTTTGCCATAATCATATCAATTGCACCTCGAGTTGGGCCTCGTTTGACTCAGCCATATATGATGTGCCTCGAGTCTAGCCTCGTTTGACTCAACCATATCATTTGCACCTTGAGTCAGGCCTTGTTTGATATACCCTTATAATTTGCGCCATGAGTCGGGCCTTGTTTGACTCAACTATATCATTTGCTTCTCGAGTCGGGCCTCATTTGACTCAACCATCTCAGTTGTGCCTCGACTCGGGCCTCGTTTGACTTATCCTTATAATTTACGCCTCGATTTAGGCCTCGTTTGACTCAACCATATCAAATGAGCCTCAAGTCAGGCCTCGTTTGACTCAACCACATCAGTTGTGCCTCGAGTCGGGCCTCGTTTCACTAAACCATATCATTTGCTCTTCGCGTTCGGCCTCATTTGACTCAACCATATAAATTGTGCCTCGAGACGGGCCTCGTTTGGCTTAACCATATCATTTGTTCCTCAAGTCGGGACTCGTTTGCCACAATCATATGATTTGCACCTCGAGTTGGGCCTTGTTTGACTCAACCATATGATTTAGGCCTCGAGTTGGGCCACGTTTGACTCAACCACATCAGTTGTGCCTCGAGTCGGGCCTCGTTTCACTAAACCATATCATTTGCTCTTCGCGTTCGGCCTCATTTGACTCAACCATATAAATTGTGCCTCGAGACGGGCCTCGTTTGGCTTAACCATATCATTTGTTCCTCAAGTCGGGACTCGTTTGCCACAATCATATGATTTGCACCTCGAGTTGGGCCTTGTTTGACTCAACCATATGATTTAGGCCTCGAGTTGGGCCACGTTTGACTCAACCATATCAGTTGTTCCTCGAGTCGGGCCTCGTTTAACTCAACCATATCAGTTACACCTCGAGTCGGGCCCTGTTTGACTCAACCACATCATTTTTGCCTCGAGTTGGACCTCGTTTGACACAATCATATTGTTTGCGCTTTGAGTCGGGCTACATTTGACTCAACCATATCAGTTGTGCCTCAAGTTGGGCCTTGTTTCACTCAACCATATCATTTGCGCCTCGAGTCGGGCCTTGTTTGATGCAACCAAATAGTTTGCGCCTCGAGTCAGGCCTCGTTTGACACAACCATATCATTTGTGCCTCGAGTCGGGGCTCGTTTGACTCAACCATATCATTTGTGCTTCGAGTCGGGCCTCATTTGACTCAACAACATCATTTGCACCTCGAGTCGGGCCTTGTTTGACTCAACCATATTTGTTGTGCCTTGAGTTGGACCTCATTTGACTCAACCATACAAGTTGTGCCTCGAGTTATGCCTCGTTTGACTCAACCATATCATTTGCGCCTCGAGTTGGGCCTCATTTGACTTACCATTATAAATTGCACCTTATGTCAGGCCTCGTTTGACTCAACCACATCAGTTGCACCTCGTGTCGAGCCTTGTTTGACTCAATCATATCATTTGCACCTTGAGTCGGGCCTCGTTTCACATAACCATATCGATTGCGCCTCGAGTCAAGCCTCGTTTGACACAACCATATCATTTGTGCCTCATTTGACTCAACCATCTCATTTGTGCCTCGAGTCGGGCCTTGTTTGACTCAACCACATCACTTGAACCTTGAGTTGGGCCTCGTTTGAATCAACCATATTTGTTGTACCTCGAGTCAGGCCTCATTTGACTCAACCATACAAGTTATGTCTCGAGTCGAGCCTCGTTTGACTCAACCATATCATTTGTGCCTCGAGTCGAGCCTCGTTTGGCTTACCCTTATAATTTACGCATCGAGTCTGGCCTCGTTTGACTTAACCATATCAAATGTGCCTCAAGTCGGGTCTCATTTGACTCAACCCCATCAATTGTTCCTTGAATCGGGCCTCATTTGACTTAACCATATCATTTGCGCTTTGCGTCGGGCCTCATTTGACTCAACCATATTAGTTGTGCCTCGAGCCAAAACTCGTTTTAGTCCACCATATCAGTTGTGCCTAGAGTCAGGCCTCGTTTGGCTTAACCATATCAATTGTGCCTCGAGTCGAGCCTCGTTTGACTCAACCATATCATTTGTACCTCGAGTTGGGCCTCATTTGCCTTACCCTTATAATTTGCGCCTCGAGTCAGGCTTCGTTTGACTCAACCATATCAAATGAGTCTCGAGTCGGGCCTCGTTTGACTCAACCACATCAGTTGTGCCTCGAGTCGGGCCTCGTTTGACTCAGCCATATCATTTGCTCTTCGAGTCTAGCCTTGTTTGACTTAACCATATCGATTGTGCCTCGAGTTGGGCCTTGTTTGGCTCAACCATATCATTTCTTCCACGAGTCGGGCATCGTTTGCCACAATCATATGATTTGCACCTCGAGTTGGGCCTCGTTTGACTCAACCATATGATGTGGGCCTCAAGTGGGGCCTCGTTTGACTCAACCATATCAGTTGTGCCTCGAGCCGGGCCTCGTTTGACTCAACTATATCAGTTGCACCTCGAGTCGAGCCCTATTTGACTTAACCACATCATTTGCGCCTCGAGTCAGACCTCATTTGATACAACCATATTGTTTGTGCCTCGAGTCGGGCTACGTTTGACTCAACCATATCAGTTGCGCCTTGAGTCGGGCCTTATTTCACTTAACCATATCATTTGCGCCTCGAGTCGGGCCTTGTTTAATACAACCAAATCATTTACGTCTCGAGTCAGGCCTCGTTTGACACAACCATATCATTTGTGCCTCGAGTCGGGGCTCGTTTGACTCAACCATATCATTTATGCCTCAAGTCGGGCCTCGTTTGACTCAACCATATCATTTGTACCTCGAGTCGGGCCTCGTTTGACTCAACCATATTTGTTGTGCCTTGAGTCGATCCTCATTTGACTCAACCATACAAGTTGTGCCTCGAGTTATGCCTCATTTGACTCAACCATATCATTTGTGCCTCGAGTCGGGCCTCATTTGACTTACCATTATAAATTGCGCCTTGAGTCAGGCCTCGTTTGACTCAACCACATCAGTTGTACCTCGAGTCGAGCATCGTTTCACTCAATCAAATCATTTGTACCTTGAGTCGGGTCTCGTTTGGCACAACCATATCTATTGCGCCTCGAGTCAGGCCTCGTTTGACTCAACCATATCATTTGTGCCTTGTTTGACTCAACCATCTCATTTGTGTCTCGAGTCGGGCCTCGTTTGACTCAACCACATCACTTGCACCTTGAGTTGGTCCTAGTTTGAATCAACCATATTTGTTGTGCCTCGAATCAAGCCTCATTGGACTCTACCATACAAGTTGTGCCTCGAGTCAGGCCACGTTTGACTCAACCATATCATTTGCACCTCGAGTCTGGCCTCGTTTGGGTTACCCTTATAATTTGCGTGTCGAGTTCAGCCTCGTTTGACTCAACCATATCAAATGTGGCTCAAGTCGGGCCTCGTTTGACTCAGCCCCATCAGTTGTTCCTCGAATTAGGCCTCATTTGACTCAGCCATATCATTTGTGCTTTGAGTCGGGCCACATTTGGCTCAACCATATCAGTTGTGCCTCGAGTCGAAACTCGTTTTAGTCAACCATATCAGTTGTGCCTGGAGTAGGGCCTCATTTGGCTCAACCATATCAGTTGTGCCTCGAGTCGAGCCTCGTTTGACTCAACATATCATTTGTGCCTCGAGTCAGGCCTCGTTTGACTCAACCATATCAAATGTGCCTCGAGTCGGGCCTCGTTTGACTCAACCACATCAGTTGTGCTTTGAGTCCGGCTTCGTTTGACTCAACCATATCATTTGCGCTTCGAGTCGGGCCTCGTTTAATGTAACCATATCAGTTGTGCCTTGAGTGGGGACTCGTTTGACTTAACCATATCAGTTGTGCCTCGAGTCGGGCCTCGTTTGGCTCAACCATATGATGTGGGCCTCGAGTAGGGCCTCGTTTGACTCAACCATATCAGTTGTGCCTCGAGTCAGGCCTCATTTGACTCAACCATATTAGTTGCACCTCGAGTCAAGCCCTATTTGACTCAACCACATCATTTGTGCCTCGAGTCGGACCTCGTTTGACACAACCATATTGTTTGTGCCTCGAGTCGGGCTACGTTTGACTCAACCATATCAGTTGCGCCTCGAGTCGGGCCTTGTTTCACTCAACTATATCATTTGCGCCTCGAGTCGAGCCTCATTTGATACAACCAAATCGTTTACGCCTCGAGTCAGGCCTCGTTTGACACAACCATATCATTTGTGCCTCGAGTCGGGGCTCGTTTGACTCAACCATATCATTTGTGCCTCAAGTTGGTCCTCGTTTGACTCAACCACATCATTTGCACCTCGAGTCGGGCCTCGTTTGACTCAACCATATTTGTTGTGCCTCGAGTTGGGCCTTATTTGACTCAACCATACAAGTTGTGCCTCGAGTTATGCCTCGTTTGACTCAACCATATCATTTGCGCCTCGAGTCGGGTCTCATTTGACTTACCATTATAAATTACGCCTTGAGTCAGACCTCGTTTGACTCAACCACATCAGTTGCACCTCGAGTCAGGTATCGTTTGACTCAATTAAATCATTTGCACCTTGAGTCGGGCCTCGTTTGGCATAACCATATCTATTGCGCCTCAAGTCAGGCCTCGTTTGACTCAACCATATCATTTGTGCCTTGTTTGACTCAACCATCTCATTTGTTCCTCGAGTCGGGCCTCGTTTGACTCAACCACATCACTTGCACCTTGAGTCAGTCCTCGTTTGAATCAACCATATTTGTTGTGCCTCAAGTTAAGCCTCATTGGACTCAACCATACAAGTTGTGCCTCGAGTTGGGCCATGTTTGACTCAACCATATCATTTGCGCCTCGAGTAGGGCCTCGTTTGGCTTACCCTTATAATTTGCGCGTTGAGTCTAGCATTGTTTGACTCAACTATATCAAATGTGCCTCAAGTCGGGCCTCATTTAACTTAACCCCATTAGTTGTTCCGCGAATCGGGCCTCATTTGACTCAACCATATCATTTGCGCTTTGAGTCGGGCCTCGTTTGGCTTAACCATATCAGTTGTGCCTCGAGTCAAAACTCGTTTTAGTCAACCATATCAGTTGTGCCTGGAGTCGGGCCTCATTTGGCTCAACCATATCAGTTGTGCCTCGAGTCGAGCCTCGTTTGACTTAACATATCATTTGTGCCTCGAGTTGGGCCTCGTTTGCCTTACCCTTACAATTTGCGCCTCGAGTCAGGCCTCGTTTGACTCAACCATATCAAATGTGCCTCGAGTCGGGCCTCGTTTGACTCAACCACATCAGTTGTGCTTTGAGTCTGACCTCGTTTGACTCAACCATATCATTTGCGCTTGGAGTCAGGCCTCGTTTAACAAAACCATATCAGTTGTGCCTTGAGTGGGGACTCGTTTGACTTATCCATATTAGTTGTGCCTCGAGTCGGGCCTCGTTTGGCTCTACCATATCATTTGTGCCTCGAGTCAGGCCTTGTTTGCCACAACGATATCATTTGCGCCTCGAGTCAGGCCTCGTTTGACTCAACCATATCAGTTGTGCATCAAGTTGGGACTTGTTTGACTCAACCATATCTGTTGTGCCTCGAGTCGAGCCTCGTTTGACTCAACCATATCATTTGTGCCTCGAGTTGGGCCTCGTTTGACATATCCTTATAATTTGTGCCTTGACTCAAGCCTCGTTTGACTCGACCGTATCATTTATGCCTCGAGTCGGGCCTCGTTTGACTTACCCTTATAATTTGTGCCTCGAGTCAGGCCTCGTTTGACTCAACCATATCAAGCCTCGAGTCGAGCCTCGTTTGACTCAACCACATTAGTTGTGCCTCGAGTCGGGCCTCGTTTGACTCAACCATATCAATTGTGCCTCAAGTCGGGCCTCGTTTGGCTCAACCATATGATTTGTTCCTTGAGTCGGGGCTCGTTTGCCCTAATCATATCATTTGCACATCGAGTTCGGCCTCGGTTGACTCAACCATATCATTTGTGCCTCGAGTTGGGCCTCGTTTTTCTTAACCATATCAGTTGTGCCTCGAGTCAGCCCTCGTTTGACTCATCCATATTAGTTACGCCTTGAGTCGGGCCTCGTTTGGCACAACCATCTCATTTGCACCTCGAGTCAGGCCTTGTTTGACTCAACCATATCAGCTGTGCCTCGAGTCGGGACTCGTTTGACTCAACCATATCTGTTGTTCCTTGAGTCAGACCTCGTTTGACTCATCCATATCAGTTGGGCCTCGAGTCGGGCCTCGTTTGACACAATCATATCAGTTGTGTCTCGAGTCGGGCCTCATTTGACTCAACTATATCATTTGCACCTCGAGTCGGGCCTCGTTTCACACAATCAGATCATTTGCACCTCGAATCTGGCCTCGTTTGACACAACCATATCATTTGTGCCTTGAGTCGGTCCTCGTTTGACTCAACCATATCATTTGCACCTTGAGTCGGTCCTCGTTTGACTTACCCTTATAATTTGTGCCTCAAGTCGGGCCTCGTTTGACTCAACCATACCATTTGCATCTCGAGTTAGGCCTCGTTTGACTCATCCATATGATTTACGCTTCGAGTCGAGCCTCTTTTGGCTTATCCTTATAATTTGCTCGTCGAGTTAGGCCTTGTTTAACTCAACCATATCAAATGTGCCTCGAGTCGGGCCTCGTTTGATTCAACCATATCATTTGCTCTTTAAGTCAGGCCTCATTTGACTCAACCATATCATTTGCACCTCGAGTTGGGCCTCGTTTCACACAATCAGATAATTTGTGCCTCGAATCTGGCCTCGTTTGACACAACCATATCATTTGCGCCTTGAGTCAGGCCTCGTTTGACATAACAATATCATTTGCGCCTCGAGTTGGGCCTCGTTTGACTCAACCATATTAGTTGTGCCTATAGTCGGGACTCGTTTGACTTAACCACATCAGTTGTGGCTCGAGTCGGGCCTCGGTTGACTCAACCATATCATTTGTGCCATGAGTCGGGCCTCGTTTGACACAATCATATCATTTGCGCCTCGAGTCAGGCCCCGTTTGACTTAACCATATCATTTGCGCCTCGAGTCAGGCCCCGTTTGGCTTACCCTTATGATTTGTGCATCGAGTCGAGCCTCGTTTGACTCAACCATATCATTTGCTCTTTGAGTCAGGACTCGTTTGACTCAACCATATCAGTTGTGCCGCGAGTCGAGCCTCATTTGACTTAACATATCATTTGTGCCTCGAGTTGGGCCTCATTTGCCTTACCCTTATAATTTGCGCCTCGAGTCAGGCCTCGTTTGACTCAACCATATCAAATGTGCCTCGAGTCGGGCCTCGTTTGACTCAACCACATCAGTTGTGCTTTGAGTCTGACCTCGTTTGACTCAACCATATCATTTGCGCTTGGAGTCGGGCCTTGTTTAACAAAACCATATCAATTGTGCCTTGAGTGGGGACTCGTTTGACTTAACCATATTAGTTGTGCCTCGAGTCGGGCCTCGTTTGGCTCAACCATATCATTTGTGCCTCGAGTTAGGCCTTGTTAGCCATAATGATATCATTTGCGCCTTGAGTCAGGCCTCGTTTGACTCAACCATATTAGTTGTGCATCAAGTTGGGACTTGTTTGACTCAACCATATCTGTTGTGCCTCGAGTCGAGCCTCGTTTGACTCAACCATATCATTTACGCCTCGAGTCGGGCCTCGTTTGACATATCCTTATAATTTGTGCCTTGACTCAGGCCTCGTTTGACTCGACCGTATCATTTATGCCTCGAGTCGGGCCTCGTTTGACTTACCCTTATAATTTGTGCCTCGAGTCGAGCCTCGTTTGACTCAACCACATCAGTTGTGCCTCGGGTCGGGCCTCGTTTGACTCAACCATATCAATTATGCCTCGAGTCGGGCCTCGTTTGGCTCAACCATATGATTTGTTCCTTGAGGCGGGGCTCGTTTGCCCTAATCATATCATTTGCACATCGAGTTCGGCCTCAGTTGACTCAACCATATCAGTTGTGCCTCAAGTTCAGACTAGTTTGACTCAACCATATATGCTGTGCCTTGAGTCTGGCCTCGTTTGACTCAACCATATCTGTTGTGCCTTGATTCGGGCTTCATTTGACTAACCCTCATAATTTGCGCCTCGACTAAAGCCTCGTTTGACTCAACCATATCAAATGCGCATCGAGTCGGGCCTTGTTTAACTCAACCTTGTTAGTTGCATCTCGAGTCGAGCCTCGTTTGACTCAACCATATCATTTGCATTTCGAGTCAGGCATCATTTGACTCAACCATATCATTTGCGCTTCAAGTCGGGCCTCGTTTGACTTAACCATATCAGTTGTGCCTCAAGTTGGGACTCGTTCGAATTAACCATATTAGTTTTGCCTCGAGTCAGGGCTCCTTTGACTCAACAATATCATTTGTGCCTCGAGTTGGGACTCATTTGACTCAACCGAATCAGTTGTGCCTCGAGTTGAGTCACGTTCGACTCCACCATATCATTTGCGCCTCGAGCCGGGCCTTGTTTGACTCAACCATATTAGTTGAGCCTCGAGTCAGGACTTGTTTGACTCAACCATATTAGTTGTGCCTCGAGTCGGGGCTCGTTTGACACAACCATATCATTTCCCCCTCGAGTCGGGCCTCGTTTGACTCCACCATATCAGTTGTACCTCGAGTTGGGACTCGTTTGACTCAACCACATCATTTGTGGCGCGAGTTGGGCCTCGTTTGACTTACCCTTATAATTTACACCTTGAGTTAGGCCTCGTTTGACTCAACCATATCGTTGTGCCTCGAGTCAGGACTCGTTTGACTTAACCACATCATTTGCGCATCGAGTCGGGTCTCGTTTGACACAACCATATCATTTGCGCCTCGAGTTGGGCCTCGTTTTTCTTAACCATATCAGTTGTGCCTTGAGTTAGGCCTCGTTTGACTCATCCATATTAGTTGCGCCTCGAGTCGGGCCTCGTTTGGCACAACCATCTCATTTGCGCCTCGAGTCGGGCCTTGTTTGACTCATCCATATCAGTTGTGCCTCGAGTCAAGACTCGTTTGACTCAACCATATCTGTTGTTCCTTGAGTCAGGCCTCGTTTGACTCATCCATATCAGTTGGGCCTCGAGTCGGGCCTCGTTTGACACAATCATATCAGTTGTGCCTCGAGTCAGGCCTCATTTGACTTAACCATATCATTTGCACCTCGAGTCGGGCTTCGTTTCACACAATCAGATCATTTGCACTTCGAATCTGGCCTCGTTTGACACAACCATATCATTTGCGCCTTGAGTCGGTCCTCGTTTGACTCAACCATATCATTTGCACCTTGAGTCGGGCCTCGTTTGACTTACCCTTATAATTTGTGCCTCAAGTCGGGCCTCGTTTGACTCAACCATACCATTTGCATCTTGAGTCAAGCCTCGTTTGACTCATCCATATGATTTACGCTTTGAGTCGAGCCTCTTTTGGCTTATCCTTATAATTTGCTCGTCGAGTTAGGCCTTGTTTAACTCAACCATATCAAATGTGCCTCGAGTCGGGCCTCGTTTGATTCAACCATATCATTTGCTCTTTAAGTCAGGCCTCATTTGACTCAACCATATCATTTACACCTTGAGTTGGGCCTCGTTTCACACAATCAGATAATTTGTGCCTCGAATCTGGCCTCATTTGACACAACCATATTATTTGCGCCTTGAGTCAGGCCTTGTTTGACACAACCATATCATTTGCGCCTCGAGTCGGGCCTCGTTTGACTCAACCATATTAGTTGTGCCTATAGTCAGGACTCGTTTGACTCAACCACATCAGTTGTGGCTCGAGTCGGGCCTCGGTTGACTCAACCATATCATTTGTGCCATGAGTCGGGCCTCGTTTGACACAACCATATCATTTGCGCCTCGAGTCAGGCCCCGTTTGACTTAACCATATCATTTGCGCCTCGAGTCAGGCCCTGTTTGGCTTACCCTTATGATTTGCGCATCGAGTCGAGCCTCGTTTGACTCAACCATATCATTTGCTCTTTGAGTCAGGACTCGTTTGACTTAACCATATCAGTTGTGCCTCGAGTCGGGACTCATTTGAGTCAACCATATCAGTTGTACCACGATCTGGCCCTCGTTCGGCTCAACCATATGTCTTGTGCCCCGAGTCAGCCCTCGTTTGCCACAATCATATCATTTGCGTCTCGAGTTGGGCCTTGTTTAACTCAACCATATCAGTTGTGCCTCAGTTTGGGACTTGTTTGACTCAACCACATATGTTGTGCCTCGAGTCTGGCCTCGTTTGACTCAAGCATATTAGTTGTGGCTTGAGTTGGGACTCGTTTGACTTAACCATATAAGTTGTGCCTCGAGTCGGGCCTAGTTTGGCTCAACCATATCATTTGTGCCCCGAGTCGGGCCTCGTTTGCCACAATCATATCATTTGCACCTCGAGTCGGGCCTAGTTTGACTCAACCATGTCAGTTGTGCATGAAGTTGGGACTCATTTGACTCAACCATATCAGTTGTCCATCGAGTTAGGTCTCGTTTGACTCAACCATATCATTTGCGCCTCGAGTTGGGCCTTGTTTGACACAACCATATCATTTCCGCCTCGAGTCGGGCCTCGTTTGACTCAACCATATCTGTTGTGGCTCGAGTGAGGACTCGTTTGACTCAACTATATCAGTTGTGCCTCGAATCAGGCCTCGTTTGACTCAACCATATCAGTTGCACCTCGAGTCGGGCCTCGTTTGGCTCAACCATATTAGGTGTGCCTCGAGTCGGGCCTCATTTGACTTACCCTTATAATTTACGCCCCGAGTAGAGCCTTGTTTAACACAACCATATCAAGTATGCCTCGAGTCAGGACTCATTTGACTCAACCATATCAGTTGTGCGTCAAGTCCGGACTCATTTGACCTAACAATATCAGCTGTTCCTTGAGTCGGGCCTTGTTTGACCCAATGATATTAGTTGTGCCTCGAGTCGGGAATCCTTTGACTCAACGATATCAATTGTGCCTCGAGTCCGGCCTTGTTTGACTTAACCATATCATTTGCATCTCGAGTTGGGTCTCGTTTGACTCAACCATATGATTTGCGCTTCGAGTCGAGCCTCTTTTGGCTTGCCCTTATAATTTGCTCGTTGAGTTAGGCCTCGTTTAACTCAACCATATCAAATGTACCTCGAGTCGGGCCTTGTTTGATTCAACCATATCATTTGCTCTTTGAGTCAAGCCTTGAGTCAGGACTCATTTGACTCAACAATATCATTTGTGCCTCGAGTGAGGCCCTGTTTCACACAATCAGATAATTTGCGCCTCGAATCTGGCCTCATTTGACACAACCATATCATTTGCGCCTCAAATCAGGCCTCGTTTGACACAACAATATCATTTGCGCCTCGAGTCAGGCCTCATTTGACTCAACCATATCAGTTGTGCCTATAGTCGGGACTCGTTTGACTCAACCACATCAGTTGTGGCTTGAGTCGGGCCTCGGTTGACTCAACCATATCATTTGTGCCATCAGTCGGGCCTCGTTTGACATAACCATATCATTTGCGCCTCGAGTTAGGCCCCGTTTGACTCAACCATATCATTTGCGCCTCGAGTCGAGCCTCGTCGGCTTACCCTTAAGATTTGCGCATCGAGTCAGGCCTCGTTTGACTCAACCATATCATTTGCTCTTTGAGTCAGGCCTTGTTTGACTCAACCATATCAATTGTGCCTCGAGTCGGGACTCATTTGAGTCAACCATATCAGTTGTACCACGAGCCGGGCCTCGTTCAGCTCAACTATATCTCTTGTGCCCCGAGTCAGGCCTCGTTTGCTACAATCATATCATTTGCGTCTCGAGTTGGGCCTTGTTTAACGGAACCATATTAGTTGTGCCTCAGTTTGGGACTCGTTTGACTCAACCACATATAGTGTGCCTCGAGTCTGACCTCGTTTGACTCAATCATATTAGTTGTGCCTTGAGTTGGCACTCATTTCACTCAACCATATAAGTTGTTCCTCGAGCCAGGCCTCATTTGGCTCAACCATATCATTTGTGCCTCGAGTCGGGCCTCGTTTGCCACAATCATATCATTTGCACCTCGAGTCGAGCCTCGTTTGACTCAACCATATTAGTTGTGCATCAAGTTGGGACTTGTTTGACTCAACCATATCTGTTGTGCCTCGAGTCAGGCCTCATTTGACTCAACCATATCATTTGTGCCTCGAGTCATGCCTCGTTTGACTCAACCTTATAATTTACGCCTCGAGTCAAGCCTCGTTTGACTCAACCATATCATTTGCGCCTCGAGTCGGGCCTCATTTGACTTGCCCTTATAATTAGTGCTTCGAGTCAGGCCTCGTTTGACTCAACCATATCAAATATGCCTCGAGTTAGGACTCGTTTGACTCAACCACATCATTTGCGCTTCGAGTCGGGCCTCATTTGACTCAACCACATTAGTTGCACCTCGAGTCGGGCCTTGTTTGACTCAACCATATCATTTGTGCTTCGAGTCGTGCCTCGTTTGACTCAACCATATCAGTTGTGCCTCAAGTCAGGACTCATTTGACTCAACCATATCAGTTGTGCATCGAGTCAGGGCTCGTTTGACTCAACCATATCATTTGCGCCTCGAGTTGGGCCTTGTTTGACATAACCATATCATTTCTGCCTCGAGTCGGGCCTCGTTTGACTCAACCATATCTGTTGTGCCTTGAGTGAGGACTCGTTTGACTCAACTATATTAGTTGTGCCTCGAGTCGGGCCTCATTTGACTCGACCATATCAGTTGCGCCTCGAGTCAGTCCTTGTTTGGCTTAACCATATCAGGTGTGCCTCGAGTCGGGCCTCGTTTGACTTACCCTTATAATTTACGCCCCGAGTCGAGCCTCATTTAACACAACCATATCATTTGCGCCTCAAGTCGGGCCTCATTTGGCTCAACCATATCAGGTGTGCCTCGAGTCGGGCCTCGTTTGACTCAACCATATCAGTTGTGCCTCAATTCGGGACTCGTTTGACCTAACCATATCAATTGTGTCTCGAGTCGAGGCTCGTTTGACTCAACCATATGATTTGCGCTTCGAGTCGAGCCTTTTTTGGCTTACTGTTATAATTTGCCCATCAAGTTAGGCCTCGTTTAACTCAACCATATCAAATGTGCCTCGAGTCGGGCCTCGTTTGATTCAACCATATCATTTGCTCTTTGAGTCAAGCCTCGAGTCAGGCCTCATTTGACTCAACCATATCATTTGCGCCTCGAGTCGGGCCTCGTTTCACACAATCAGATAATTTGCGCCTCGAATTTGGCCTCATTTGACACAACCATATCATTTGCACCTTTAGTCAGGCCTCATTTGACATAACCATATCATTTGCGCCTCGAGTCGGGCCTCGTTTGACTCAACCATATCACTTGTGCCTATAGTCGGGACTCATTTGACTCAACCACATCAGTTGTGGCTCGAGTCGGGCCTCGGTTGACTCAACCATATCATTTGCGCCATGAGTCGGGCCTTGTTTGACACAACCATATCATTTGCGCCTTGAGTTAGGGCTCGTTTGACTCAACCATATCATTTGCGCCTCGAGTCGGGCCTTGTTTGACACAACCATATGATTTCCGCCTCGAGTCAGGTCTCATTTGACTCAACCATATCTGTTGTGCCTCCAGTGAGGACTCGTTTGACTCAACTATATCAGTTGTGCCTTGAGTCGGGCCTCGTTTGACTTAACCATATTACTTGTGCCTCGAGTCAGGCCTCATTTGACTCAAGCATAAGGCTCTACCATATCAAGTGTGCCTCAAGTCAGGCCTCGTTTGACTTACCCTTATAATTTACACCCCGAGTCGAGCCTCGTTTAACATAACCATATATTTGTGCCTCAAATCGGGCCTCGTTTGGCTTAACCATATCAGGTGTCCCTCGAGTCGGGCCTCGTTTGACTCAACCATATTAGTTGTGCCCTGAGTCGGGACTCGTTTGACCCAACCATATCAGTTGTTCATCGAGTCGGGCCTCGTTTGACCCAACCATATCAGTTGTGCCTCGAGTCGGGACTCGTTTGACTCAATCATATCAGTTGTGCCTCGAGTCGAGGCTCGTTTGACTCAACCATATGATTTGCGCTTCGAGTCGAGCTTCTTTTGGCTTACCGTTATAATTTGCCCGTCGAGTTTGGCCTCATTTAACTCAACCATATCAAATGTGCCTCGAGTCGGGCCTCGTTTGATTTAACCATATCATTTGCTCTTTGAGTCAGGCCTCGAGTCAGGCCTCATTTGACTCAACCATATCATTTGCGCCTCGAATCGGACCTCGTTTCACACAATCAGATAATTTGCGCCTCGAATTTGGCCTTGTTTGACATAACCATATCATTTACGCCTCGAGTCAGGCCTCATTTGACACAACCATATCATTTGCGTCTCGAGTCGGGCCTCATTTGACTCAACCATATCACTTGTGCCTATAGTCGGGACTCGTTTGACTCAACCACATCAGTTGTGGCTCGAGTCGGGCCTCGATTGACTCAACCATATCATTTGCGCCATGAGTCGAGCCTTGTTTGACACAACCATATCATTTGCGCCTTGAGTCAGGGAACGTTTGACTCAACTATATCATTTGCGCCTCGAGTCGGGCCTTGTTTGACACAACCATATCATTTCTGCCTCGAGTCAAGGCCTCGTTTGACTCAACCATATCTGTTGTGCCTCCAGTGAGAACTCGTTTGACTCAACTATATCAGTTGTGCCTCGAGTCGGGCATTGTTTGACTCAACCATATCAGTTGTGCCTCGAGTCTGGCCTCGTTTGACTCAAGCATAGTAGTTGCGCCTCGAGTCGGGCCTCATTTGGCTCAACCATATCAGGTGTGCCTCAAGTCGGGCCTCGTTTGACCTACCCTTATAATTTACACCCCGAGTCGAGCCTCGTTTAACACAACCATATCATTTGTGCCTCAAATCGGGCCTCATTTAGCTCAACCATATTAGGTGTCCCTCGAGTCGGGCCTTGTTTGACTCAACCATATTAGTTGTGCCCTGAGTCGGGACTCGTTTAACCTAACCATATCAATTGTTCCTTGAGTCGAGCCTCGTTTGACCCAACCATATTAGTTGTTCCTCGAGTCGGGCCTCGTTTGACCTAACCATATCAGTTGTGCCTCGAGTCGGGACTCGTTTGACTCAATCATATCAGTTGTGCCTTGAGTCGAGGCTCGTTTGACTCAACCATATGATTTGCGCTTCGAGTCGAGCCTCTTTTGGCTTACCGTTATAATTTGCCCGTCGAGTTAGGCCTTGTTTAACTACCCATATCAAATGTGCCTCGAGTCGGGCCTCGTTTGATTTAACCATATCATTTGCTCTTTGAGTCAGGCCTCGAGTCAGGCCTCGTTTGACTCAACCATATTAGTTGCGCCTCGAGTCGGGCCTCGTTTCACATAATCAGATAATTTGCGCCTCGAATCTGGCCTCGTTTGACACAACCATATCATTTGCGCCTCGAGTCAGGCCTCATTTGACACAACCATATCATTTGCGCCTCGAGTCGGGCCTCGTTTGACAGAACCATATCACTTGTGCCTATGGTCGGGACTCGTTTGACTCAACCACATCAGTTGTGGCTCGAGTCAGGCCTCGGTTGACTCAACCATATCATTTGCGCCATGAGTCGGGCCTTGTTTGACACAACCATATCATTTGCGCCTCGAGTCAGGCCCCGTTTCACTCAACCATATCATTTGCGCCTTGAGTCGAGCCTCATTTGGCTTACCCTTATGATTTGCGCATCAAGTTAGGCCTCGTTTGACTCAACCATATCAGTTGTTCCTCGTGTCGAGACTCATTTGCATCAGCCATATCAGTTGTACCACGAGCCGGGCCTCGTTCAGCTCAACCATATCTCTTGTGCCCCGAGTCAGGCCTCGTTTGCCATAATCATATCATTTGCATCTCGAGTTGTGCCTCGTTTAACTCAACCATATCAGTTGTGCCTCAGTTTGGGACTCGTTTGACTCAACCACATATGTTGTGCCTCGAGTCTGGCCTCGTTTGACTCAATCATATTAGTTGTGCCTTGAGTTGGGACTCATTTGACTCAACCATATAAGTTGTGCCTTGAGTCGGGCATCGTTTGGCTCAACCATATTATTTGTGCCTCGAGTCGGGCCTCGTTTGCCACAATCATATCATTTGTGCCTCGAGTCAGGCCTCGTTTGACTCAACCATATCAGTTGTGCGCCAAGTTGGGCCTTGTTTGACTCAAACATATCTGTTGTGCCTCAAGTCAGGCCTCATTTGACTCAACCATATCATTTGTGTCTCGAGTCAGGCCTCGTTTGACTCGCCCTTATAATTTATGCCTCAAGTCGAGCCTCGTTTGACTCAACCATATCATTTGCGCCTCGAGTCGGGCCTCGTTTGACTTGCCCTTATAATTAGTGCTTCGAGTTAGGCCTCGTTTGACTCAACAGTATCAAATGAGCCTCGAGTTGGGACTCGTTTGACTCAACCACATCATTCGCACTTCGAGTCGGGCCGCGTTAGACTCAACCACATTAGTTGCACCTCGAGTCGGGCCTCGTTTGACTCAACCATATCATTTGCGCTTCGAGTCGTGCCTCGTTTGACTCAACGATATTAGTTGTGCCTCGAGTCGGGACTCATTTGACTCAACCATATCAGTTGTGCATCGAGTCAGGGCTCATTTGACTCAACCATATCATTTGCACCTCGAGTTGGGCCTTGTTTGGCACAACCATATCATTTCCGCCACGAGTCAGGCCTCGTTTGACTTAACCATATCTGTTGTGCCTCCAGTGAGGACTCGTTTGACTCAACCATATCTGTTGTGCCTCCAGTGAGGACTCGTTTGGCTCAACCATATCAGTTGTGCCTCGAGTCGGGCCTCGTTTGACTCAAGCATATTAGTTGCGCCTCGAGCCGGGCCTCGTTTGGCTCAACCATATTAGGTGTGCCTCAAGTCGGGCCTCGTTTGACTTACCCTTATAATTTACACCCCGAGTCGAGCCTCGTTTAACACAACCATATCATTTGTGCCTCAAATCGGGCCTCGTTTGGCTCAACCATATCAGGTGTCCCTCGAATCAAGCCTCATTTGACTCAACCATATTAGTTGTGCCCCGAGTCGGGACTCGTTTGGCTCAACCATATCAGTTGTTCCTCGAGTCGGGCCTCGTTTGACCTAACCATATCATTTGTGCCTCGGGTCGGGACTCGTTTGACTCAACCATATCAGTTGTGCCTCAAGTCGGGCCTCGTTTGACTTAACCATATCATTGGTGCCTCGAGTTGGGCCTCGTTTGACATAATCATATCATTTGCGCCTCGAGGCTGGCCTCGTTTGACACAATCATATCTTTTGTACCTCGAGTTGGTCCTCGGTTCACTCAACCATATGAGTTACACCTCGAGTCGGGCCTCATTTGACTTACCCTTATAATTTGCACCTTGAGTCGGGCCTCGTTTGACACAACCATATCATTTGTGCCTTGAGTCAAACCTCATTTGACTCAACCATATA
Organism: Dicorynia guianensis; assembly: GCA_037013595.1. NCBI lineage: Eukaryota > Viridiplantae > Streptophyta > Magnoliopsida > Fabales > Fabaceae > Dicorynia > Dicorynia guianensis. The sequence goes on along the minus strand of JASUAB010000006.1, from coordinate 14,632,003 downwards.
GTTATGCCTCAAGTTGGGGCTCGTTTGACTCAACCATATCATTTGCACGTCGAGGTGGGCCACGTTTGACACAACATATCATTTATGGCTCGAGTTGGGCCTCGTTTGACAAAACCATATCATTTGCGCCATGAGTCGGGCCTCGTTTGGCTCAACCATATCAGGTGTGCCTCGAGTCAGGCCTCGTTTGACTTAACCATATCAGTTGTGCCTCGAGTCGAGACTCGTTTGACTCAACCATATCAGTTGTGCCTCAAGTCGGTCCTGGTTTGACCCAACCATATCAGTTGTTCCTTGAATCGGGACTTGTTTGACTCAACCATATCAGTTGTGCCTCGAGTCGGTCCTCCTTTGACTCAACCATATCATTGGCGCCTCGAGTCTAGCCTCGTTTGACACAATCACATCTTTTGCACCTCGAGTCTGGCCTCAGTTGAGTCAACCATATCATTTACACCTCGAGTCGGGTCTCATTAGACTTACCCTTATAATTTGTGCCTCGAGTCGGGCCTCGTTTAACTCAGCCATATCATTTGCATCTTGAGGCGGGCCTCGTTTGGCTCAACCATGTTATTTATGCCACGAGTCAAGCCTCGTTTGGCTTACCCTTATAATTTGCGTGTCGAGTTAGGCCTCGTTTAACTCAACCATATCAAATGTGCCTCGAGTCGGGCCTCGTTTGACTCAACCATATCAATTATGACTCGAGTCGAGCCTCGTTGGACTCAACCACATTAGTTGTGCCTCGAGTCAGGCCTTGTTTAACTCAACCATATCATTTGCTCTTCGAGTCCGGCCTCGTTTGACTAAACCATATTAATTGTGCCTTGAGTCAGGCCTCGTTTGGGTCAACCATATCATTTGTTCCTCGAGTCGGGCCTCGTTTGCCACAATCATATGATTTGCACCTCGATTTGAGCCTTGTTTGACTCAACCATATGATTTGGGCCTCGAGTTGGGCCTCGTTGGACTCAACCATAACAGTTGTGCCTCGAGTTGGGCCTCGTTTGACTCAACCATATCAGTTGTACCTCGAGTCGGGCACTGTTTGACTCAACCACATCATTTCTGCCTCGAGTCGGACCTCGTTTGACATAATCATATTGTTTGTGCCTCGAGTTGGGCTACGTTTGACTCAACCATATAAGTTGTGCCTCGAGTCGGGCCTTGTTTCACTGAACCATATCATTTGCACCTCGAGTCGGGCCACGTTTGATACAACCAAATCATTTGCGCCTCGAGTCAGGCCTCGTTTGACACAACCATATCATTTGTACCTTGAGTCGGGCCTCGTTTGACTCAACCATATCAATTATGCCTCGAGTCGAGCCTCGTTTGACTCAACCATATCATTTGCGCTTTGAGTCAGCCCTCGTTCGACTCAACCATATCAGTTGTGCCTTGAGTTGAACCTCGTTTGACTCAACCATATCAGTTGTGCCTCGAGTCGACTATCCTTTGACTCAACCATATCATTTGTGCCTCGAGTCGAGCATCGTTTGACTTACCCTTATAATTTGTGCCTCGGGTCGGGCCTCATTTGACTCAACCATATCATTTGTGCCTCGGGTCGGGCCTCGTTTGACTCAACCATATCAGTTGTGCGTCGAGTCAGGACTCGTTTGACTCAACATATCATTTGCGCCTCGAGTTGGGCCTCGTTTGGCACAACCATATCATTTGAAGCTCTCGAGTCGGGCCTCGTTTAACTTACCCTTATAATTTACACCGCGAGTCGGGCCTCGTTTGGCTCAACCGTATCATTTGCACCTCGAGTATATGCCTGTTTGACTCAACCATATCAGTTGTGCCTCAAGTCAGGCCTCGTTTGACTCAACCACATCAGTTGCACTTCGAGTCAAGCCTCGTTTGACATAAGGATATCATTTGTGCCTTGAATCGGCCCTCGTTTGACTTAACCATATCAGTTGTGCCTCGAGTCGGGGCTCATTTGACTCAACCATATTATTTTCACCTCAAGTCAGGCCTCATTTGACTCAACCATATCATTTGTGCCGCAACTCGAGCCTCGTTTGACTTACCCTTATAATTTGTGCCTCGAGTCAGGCCTGATTTGACTTAACCATATCAAATGAACCTCGAGTCAGGCCTCGTTTGACTCAACCACATTAGTTGTGCCTCAAGTCAGGCCTTGTTTAACTTAACCATATCATTTGCTCTTCGAGTTCGGCCTCGTTTGACTAAACCATATTAATTGTGCCTCGAGTCAGGCCTCGTTTGGCTCAACCATATCATTTGTTCCTCGAGTCAGGCCTCGTTTGCCACAATCATATGATTTGCACCTTGATTTGAGCCTCGTTTGACTCAACCATATGATTTGGGCCTCGAGTTGGGCCTCGTTTGACTCAACCATAACAGTTGTGCCTCAAGTTGGGCCTCGTTTGACTCAACCATATCAGTTGTACCTCGAGTCGGGCCCTATTTGACTCAACCACATCATTTCCGCCTCCAGTCGGACCTCGTTTGACACAATCATATTGTTTGTGCCTCGAGTCGGGCTGCATTTGACTCAACCATATAAGTTGTGCCTCGAGTCGGGCCTTGTTTCACTCAACCATATCATTTGCGCCTCGAGTCAGGCCACGTTTGATACAACCAAATCGTTTGCGCCTCGAGTCAGCCCTCGTTTGACACAACCATATCATTTGTACCTTGAGTCGGGCCTCGTTTGACTCAACCATATCTTTTGCACCTCGAGTCGGGCCTCGTTTGGCTCAACCATATTTGTTGTGCCTCGAGTTAGGCCTCATTTCACTCAACCATACAAGTTGTGCCTCAAGTCGTGCCTCGTTTGACTCAACCATATTATTTGCGCCTCGAGTCAGGCCTCGTTTGACACAACAATATCATTTGAAGCTCTCGAGTCGGGCCTTGTTTCACTTACCCTTATAATTTGCACCGCGAGTCGGGCCTCGTTTCGCTCAACCATATCATTTACGCCTCGAGTCTGTGCTCGTGTGCCTCAACCATTTCATTTGCGCCTCGAGTCGGGCCTCGTTTGACATAACCCTATCATTTTTGCCTTGAGTCTGGCCTGTTTGATTTAACCATATCAGTTGTGCCTCGAGTGTGGACTCGTTTGACTCAACCATATCAGTTGTGCCTCGAGTCAGGCCTCGTTTGACTCAACCACATCAGTTGCACTTCGAGTCAAGCCTCGTTTGACACAAGCATATCATTTGTGCCTTGAGTCGGGGCTCGTTTGACTCAACCATATTATTTACGCATCAAGTCAGGCCTCGTTTGACATAACCATATCAGTTGCGCCTTGAGTCGGGCCTCATTTTACTCAACCATATTAGTTGTGCCTCGAGTCGGGCCTCGTTTGACACAACCATATCATTTGCGCATTGAGTCAGGCCTTGTTTGACTCAACCATATCAGTTGTGCCTCGATTCGGGACTCGTTTGACTCAACCATATCAGTTGTGCCTCGAGTCGGGCCTCGTTTGACTGAACCATATTATTTGTGCCTCGAGTTTGGCCTAGTTTGGCACAACCATATCATTTGCAGCTCGAGTCGGGACTCATTTGACTTAACCATATCATTTGCACCACAAGTTAGGCCTCGTTTGACTTACCCTTATAATTTGCGCCTCGAGGTGGGCCTCATTTGACTCAACCATATCATTTGCATCTCAAGTCGGGCCTCGTTTGACTCAACCATATTATTTGCACCTTGAGTCAAGCCTCATTTGGCTTATCCTTATAATTTACACGTCGAGTCAAGCCTCATAGAACTCAACCATATCAAATGTGCCTCGAGTCGAGCCTCATTTGACTTAATTACATCAGTTGTGCCTCGAGTCGAGCCTCGTTTGGCTCAACCATATCATTTGCGCTTTGAGTCGGGCCTCGTTTGACTCAACCATATCAGTTATACCTCGAGTTGGGACTCGTTTGAGTCAACCATATTAGTTGTGCCTTGAGTTGAGGTTTGTTTGACTCAACCATATTATTTGTGCGTCGAGTCTGGCCTCGTTTGACACAACCATATCATTTGCACCTCGAGTCAGCCCTCGTTTGACTCAATCATATCAGTTGTGCCTATAGTCAGGACTCGTTTGACTCAACCACATTAGTTGTGCCTTGAGTTGAGGTTTGTTTGACTCAACCATATTAGTTGTGGCTCGAGTCGGGCCTCATTTGACTCAACCATGTCATTTGCGCCATGAGTCGGGCCTCGTTTGACACAGCCATATCATTTGCGCCTCTGGTTAGGCCCCGTTTGACTCAACCATATCATTTGCGCCTCGAGTTGAGCCTCATTTGGCTTACCCTTATCATTTGCGTGTCGATTCAGGCCTCATTTAACTCAACCATATCATTTGCTCTTTGAGTCTGGCCTCGTTTGACTCAACCTTATCAGTTGTTCCTCGAGTTGGGACTCATTTGAGTCAACCATATTAGTTGTACCACGAGTTAGGCCTCGTTCGGCTCAACCATATCTCTTGTGCTCGGAGTCGGGCCTCGTTTGCCACAATCATATCATTAGTGTCTCGAGTTGGGCCTCGTTTAACTCAACCATATTAGTTGTGCCTCAGTTTGGGACTCGTTTGACTCAACCACATATGTTGTGCCTCGAGTCTGGCCTCGTTTGACTCAATCATATTAGTTCTGCCTTGAGTTGGGACACGTTTGACTCAACCATATAAGTTGTGCCTCGAGTCGGACCTTGTTTGGCTCAACCATATCATTTATGCCTCGAGTTGGGCCTCGTTTGCCACAATCATATCATTCGTGCCTCGAGTCGGGCCTCGTTTGACTCAACCATATCAGTTGTGCATCAAGTTGGGACTCGTTTGATTGAACCATACCTATTGTGCCTTGAGTCAGGCCTCGTTTGACTCAACCATATCATTTGCACCTTGAGTCGGGCCTTGTTTGACTCACCCTTATAATTTGCGCCTCGAGTCGAGCCTCGTTTGACTCAATCATATCATTTGCGCCTCAAGTCGGGCCTTGTTTGACTTGCCCTTATAATTGGTGCCTCGAGTCAGGCCTCATTTGACTCAACACATATCAAATGAGCCTTGAGTCGGGACTCGTTTGACTTAACCACATCATTTGCGCTTCGAGTCAGGCCTCGTTTGACTCAACCACATCAGTTGCACCTCGAGTCGGGCCTCGTTTGACTCAACCATATCATTTGTTCTTCGAGTCGGGCCTCGTTTGACTCAACCTTATCAGTTGTGCCTCGAGTCAGGCCTCGTTTGACTCAACCATATCAGTTGTGCCTTGAGTTGAGGTTCATTTGACTCAACCATATTATTTGTGCATCGAGTCAGGCCTCGTTTGAGACAACCATATCATTTGCGCCTCGAGTCAGGCCTCGTTTGACTCAACCATATCATTTGCGCTTTGAGTCGGGCCTCGTTTGACTCAACCATATCAGTTGTGCCTCGAGTCGGGACTCGTTTGACTCAACCATATCAGTTGTGCCTTGAGTTGAGGTTCGTTTGACTCAACCATAGTATTTGCGCGTCAAGTCAGGCCTCGTTTGATACAACCATATCATTTGCGCCTCGAGTCAGGCCTCATTTGACTCAACCATATCAGTTGTGTCTATAGTCGGGACTCGTTTGACTCAACCACATTAGTTGTGGCTCGAGTCAGGCCTCATTTGACTCAACCATATCATTTGCGCCATGAGTCGGGCCTCGTTTGACATAGCCATATCATTTGCACCTCGGGTTGGGCCTCGTTTGACTCAACCATATCATTTGCTCTTTGAGTCTGACCTCGTTTGACTCAACCATATCAGCTGTGCCTCGAGTCGGGACTCATTTGAGTCAACCATATCAGTTGTACCACAAGCTGTGCCTCGTTCGGCTCAACCATATCTCTTGTACCTCGAGTTGGGCCTCGTTTAACTCAACCATATCAGTTGTGCCTCAGTTTGGGACTCGTTTGACTCAACCACATATGTTGTGCCTCGAGTCTGGCCTCATTTGACTCAATCATATTAGTTGTGCCTTGAGTTGGGAGAGGTTTGACTCAACCATATAAGTTGTGCCTCGAGTCGGACCTTGTTTGGCTCAACCATATTATTTGTGCCTCGAGTCGAGCCTCGTTTGCCACAATCATATCATTTTCGCCTCGAGTCGGGTCTCGTTTGACTCAACCATATCGGTTGTGCATCAAGTTGGGACTCGTTTGATTGAACCATATCTGTTGTGCCATATCATTTGGGCCTCGTTTGACTCAACCATATCATTTGCGCCTCGAGTCCGGCCTCGTTTGACTCAACCTTATAATTTGCGCCTTGAGTCGAGCCTCATTTGACTCAATCATATCATTTGCGCCTCAAGTCGGGCCTCGTTTGACTTGCCCTTATAATTGGTGCCTCGAGTCAGGCCTCGTTTCACTCAACCATATCAAATGAGCCTCGAGTCGGGACTCGTTTGACTTAACCACATCATTTGCGCTTCGAGTCGGGCCTCGTTTGACTTAACCACATTAGTTGCACCTCGAGTCGGGCCTCGTTTGACTCAACCATATCAGTTGTGCCTCGAGTCAGGCCTCATTTGACTCAACCATATCAGTTGTGCCTCGAGGCAGGGTTCGTTTGACTCAACCATATAATTTGTGCCTCGAGTCGGGCCTTGTTCGACACAACCATATCATTTTCGCCTCGAGTCGGGCCTCATTTGACTCAACCATATCTGTTGTGCCTCGAGTGAGGACTCGTTTGACTCAACTATATCAGTTGTGCCTTGTGTTAGGCCTCGTTTGACTCAACCATATCAGTGACGCCTCGAGTCGGGCCTCGTTTGGCTCAACCATATCAGGTTTGCCTTGAGTCGGGCCTCGTTTAACATAAGCATATCATTTTTGACTCGAGTAGGGCATCGTTTGGCTCAACCATATCAGGTGTGCCTCGAGTCGGGCCTTGTTTGACTCAACCATATCAGTTGTGCCTCGAGTCTGGCCTTGTTTGACTCAACCATATTAGTTGTGCCTCGAGTCAGGACTCGTTTGACTCAATCATATCAGTTGTTCCTCGAGTCCGGCCTCGTTTGACCCAACCATATCAGTTGTGCCTCGAGTCGTGCCTTGTTTGACTCAACCATATCATTGGTGCCTCGAGTCGGGCCTCGTTTGACATAATCATATCATTTGTGCCTTGAGTCTGGCCTCGTTTGACACTATCATATCTTTTGCATCTCGAGTCGGGCCTCGGTTGACTCAACCACATCATTGACACCTCGACTTAGGCATCATTTGACTTACCCTTATAATTTGTGCCTCGAGTCGGGCCTTGTTTGACACAACCATATCATTTGTGCCTCGAGTCGAACCTCGTTTGACTCAACCATATAGTTGTGCCTCGAGTTGTGGCTTGTTTGACTCAACCATATCATTTGCACATCGAGGCGGGCCACGTTTGACACAACCATATCATTTGTGCCTCGAGTCGGGCCTCGTTTGACAAAACCATATCATTTGCACCACGAGTCGGGCCTCGTTTAGCTCAACCGTACAGGTGTGCCTCGATTTAGGCCTCGTTTGACTCAACCATATCAGTTGCGCCTCGAGTCGGCACTCGTTTGACTCAACCATATCAGTTGTGCCCCGAGTTGGGCCTTGTTTGACCCAACCATATCAGTTGTTCCTTGAGTCAGGACTCGTTTGACTTAACTATACCAGTTGTGCCTCGAGTTGGGCCTCGTTTGACTCAACCATATCATTGGCGCCTCGAGTCGGGCCTCGTTTGACATAATCATATCATTTTCGCCTCGAGTCGAACCTCATTTGACTCAACCATATCTGTTGTGCCTCGAGTCGGGCCTCATTTGACTTACCCTTATAATTTGCGCCTTGAGTCGGGCCCGTTTGACACAACTATACCATTTGTGCCTTGAGTCAAACCTCATTTGACTCAACCATATTAGTTGCGCCTCGAGTCGGGACTTGTTTGACTCAACCATATCATTTGCACGTCGAGGCGGGCCACGTTTGACACAACATATCATTTACGCCTCGAGTCGAGCCTCATTTGACAAAACCATATCATTTGTGCCACGAGTCAGGCCTTGTTTGGCTCAACCATATCAGGTGTGCCTCGAGTCAGGCCTCATTTGACTCAACCATATTAGTTGTGCCTCGAGTTGGGACTCGTTTGACTCAACCATATCAGTTGTGCCTCGAGGCAAGCCTCGTTTGACCCAACCGTATCAGTTGTTCCTCGAGTCGGGACTCGTTTGACTCAACCATATCAGTTGTGCCTCAAGTCGGGCCTTGTTTGACTCAACCATATCATTGGCGCCTCGAGTCGGGCCTCGTTTGACATAATCATATCATTTGTACCTCGAGTCTGCCCTCGTTTGACACAATCATATCTTTTGCACCTCGAGTCGAGCCTCAGTTGACTCAACATATCATTTACACCTCGAGTCGGGCCTTATTTGACTTACCCTTATAATTTGCGCTTCGAGTCGAGCCTCGTTTGACTTAACCATATCATTTGCATCTCGAGGCGGGCCTCGTTTGGCTCAACCATATTATTTGCGCCACAAGTCAAGCCTCGTTTGGCTTACCCTTATAATTTGCGCATCGAGTTAGGCCTCGTTTAATTCAACCATATCAAATGTGCCTCGAGTTGGGCCTCGTTTGACTCAATCATATCAATTCTGCCTCGAGTCGAGCATCGTTTGACTCAACCATATCATTTGCAATTTATTCAGTCCTCGTTCGACTCAACGATATCAGTTGTGCCTCGAGCCGAGCCTCGTTTGACTCAACCATATCAGTTGTGCCTCTAGTCGAGCATCGTTTGACTTACCCTTATAATTTGCGTGTCGGGTCGGGCCTCGTTTGGCTCAACCATATCATTTACGCTTCGACTCGAGCCTTATTTGACTCAACCATATCAGTTGTGCATTGAGTCGAGACTCGTTTGACTCAACCATATCATTTGCGCCTCGAGTAGGTCCTCGTTTGGCACAACCATATCATTTGAGGCTCTCGATTCAGGCCTCGTTTCACTTACCCTTATAATTTGCACTGTGAGTCGGGCCTTGTTTGGCTCAACCGTATCATTTGCGCCTCGAGTCTGTGCTCGTTTCACTCAACCATATCAGTTGTGCCTCGAGTCAGGCCTCGTTTGACTCAACCACATGAGTTGCGCTTCGAGTCAAGCCTCATTTTACACAAGCATATCATTTGTGCCTCGAGTCGGCCCTCGTTTGACTCAACCATATCAGTTGTGCCTCGAGTCGGGGCTCATTTGTATCAACCACATTATTTTCGCCTCAAGTCAGGCCTCATTTGACTCAACCATATCATTTGCGCCTCGACTCGAGCCTCGTTTGACTTACCCTTATAATTTGTACCTCGAGTCAGACCTCGTTTGACTCAACCATATCAAATGAGCCTCAAGTCGGGCCTCATTTGACTCAACCACATTAGTTGTGCCTCGAGTCAGGCCTCGTTTGACTCAACCATATCATTTGCTCTTCGAGTCCGGCCTCGTTTAACTAAACCATATAAATTGTGCCTCGAGTCGGCCCTCGTTTGGCCCAACCATATCATTTGTTCATCGAGTCAGGCCTCGTTCGCCATAATCATATGATTTGCACCTCGTTTGACTCAACCATATGATTTGAGCCTCGAGTTGGGCCTCGTTTGACTCAACCATAATAGTTGTGCCTCGATTTGGGCCTCGTTTGACTCAACCATATCAGTTGTACCTCGAGTCGGGCCCTATTTGACTTAACCACATCATTTCTGCCTCGAGTCGGACCTTGTTTGACACAATCATATTGTTTGCGCCTCGAGTCGGGCTACGTTTGACTCAACCATATAAGTTGTGCCTCGAGTTGGGCCATGTTTCACTCAACCATATCATTTGCGCCTTGAGTCGGGCCACGTTTGATACAACCAAATCGTTTGCGCCTCGAGTCAGGCCTCGTTTGACACAACCATATCATTTGTACCTCGAGTCGGGCCTCGTTTGACTCAACCACATCATTTGCATCTCGAGTCGGGCCTCATTTGACTCAACCATATTTGTTGTGCCTCAAGTCGGGCCTCATTTCACTCAACCATACAAGTTGTGCCTCGAGTCGTGCCTCGTTTGACTCAACCATGTCATTTGTGCTGCGAGTCGGGCCTCATTTGACTTACCATTATAAAATGCACCTCGAGTCAGGTCTCATTTGACTCAACCACATCAGTTGCACCTTGAGTCAGGCCTCGTTTGACACAACCATATCGATTGCACCTCGAGTTAGGCCTCGTTTGACTCAACCATATCATTTGTACCTCATTTGACTTAACCATCTCATTTGTGCCTCGAGTCGGGCCGCGTTTAACTCAACCACATCACTTGCACCTTGAGTCGGGGCTCGTTTGAAGAAACCATATTTGTTGTGCCTCGAGTCGGGCCTCATTTGACTCAACCATACAAGTTGTGCCTCGAGTCAGGCCTCGTTCGACTCAACCATATCATTTGTGCCTTGAGTCGGGCCTCGTTTGGCTTACCCTTATAATTTACGCGTTGAGTCTGGCCTCGTTTGACTCAACCATATCAAATGTACCTCAAGTCGGGCCTCGTTTGACTCAACCCCATCTGTTGTTCCTCGAATCGGGCCTCATTTGACTTTACCATATCATTTGCGCTTTGAGTCGGGCCTCGTCTGAGTCAACCATATTAGTTGTGCCTCGAGTTGGAACTCATTTTAGTCAACCATATGAGTTGTGCCTGGAGTCAGTCCTCGTTTGGCTCAACCATATCAGTTGTGCCATGGGTCGGGCCTCGTTTGACTCAACCATATCATTTACGCTTCAAGTCGGGCCTCATTTGACTCAACCATATCAGTTGTGCCTCGAGTCGGGACTCATTTGACTAAACCATATCATTTGCGCCTCGAGTCGGGCCTTGTTTGACACAACAATATCATTTGAAGCTCTCGAGTCAGGCCTCATTTCACTTACCTTTATAATTTGCACCGCGAGTCAGGCCTCGTTTGGCTTAACCGTATTATTTGTGCCTCGAGTCTGTGCTCGTGTGCCTCAACCATATCATTTGTGCCTCGAGTCAGCCCTCATTTGACATAACCATATCATTTTGGCCTCGAGCCTGGCCTCGTTTGACTCAACCACATCAGTTGTGCCTCGAATGGGGACTCGTTTGACTTAACCATATTAGTTGTGCCTCGAGTCAGGCCTCGTTTGACTCAACCACATCAGTTGCACTTCGAGTCAAGCCTCATTTGACACAAGCATATCATTTGGGCCTCGAGTCGGGACTCGTTTGACTCAACCATATTATTTGCGCATCGAGTCAGGCCTCGTTTGACACAACCATATCATTTGCGCCTTGAGTCGGGCCTCATTTTACTCAACTATATCAGTTGTGCCTCGAGTCGGGCCTCGTTTGACACATCCATATTGTTTGTGCCTCGAGTCGGGCCTCCTTTGACACAACCTATTATTTGTGCCTCGAGTAGGGCCTTGTTTGACTCAACCATATCAGTTTTGCCTCGAGTCGGGTCTCGTTTGACTCAACCATATTAGTTGTGCCTCGAGTCAGGCCTCATTTGACTCAACCATATCATTTGCGCGTCGAGTCTGGCCTCGTTTGACACAACCATATCAAATGTGCCACGAGTCGGGCCTCATTTGACGTAATTACATCAGTTGTGCCTCGAGTTGAGCCTCGTTTGACTCAACCATATCATTTGCGCTTTGAGTCGGGCCTTGTTTGACTCAACCATATCAGTTGTGCCTCGAGTCGGGACTCGTTTCATTGAACCATATCAGTTGTGCCTCGATTCAGGCCTCGTTTGACTCAACCATATTATTTGCGTGTCGAGTTAGGCCTCGTTTCACACAACCATATCATTTGCGTCTTGAGTCAGGCCTCGTTTGACTCAACCATATTAGTTGTGCCTATAATCAGGACTCGTTTGACTCAACGACATCAGTTGTGGCTCGAGTCAGGCCTCGTTTGACTCAACCATATCATTTGCGCCATGAGTCAGGCCTCGTTTGACACAACCATATCACTTGCGCCTCGAGTTGGGCCCCATTTGACTCAACCATAACATTTGCGCCTCGAGTCGATCCTCATTTGGCTTACCCTTTTCATTTGTGCGTCAAGTCATGCCTCATTTGACTTAACCATATCATTTGCTCTTTGAGTCAGGCCTCGTTTGACTCAACCATATCAGTTGTGCCTCGAGTCGGGACTCATTTGAGTCAACCATATCAGTTGTACCATGAGCCGGGCCTCGTTTGCCACAATCATATCATTTGCATCTCGAGTTGGTCTCGTTTAACTCAACCATATCAGTTGTGCCTCAGTTTGGGACTCATTTGACTCAACCACAAATGTTGTGCCTCGAGTCTGGCCTCGTTTGACCCAATCTTATTAGTTGTGCCTTGAGTTGGGACACGTTTGACTCAACCATATAAGTTGTGCCTCGAGTCGGGCCTCGTTTGGCTCAACCATATCATTTGTGCCTCCAGTCGGGTCTCGTTTGCCACAATCATATCATTTGCACCTAGAGTCGGGCCTCGTTTGACTCAACCATATCAGTTGTGCATCAAGTTGGGACTCGTTTGACTCAACCATATCTATTGTGCCCCGAGTCAGGTCTCGTTTGACTCAACCATATCATTTGCGCCACGAGTCGGGCCTGGTTTGACTCACCCTTTTAATTTGCACCTCGAGTCGAGCCTCGTTGGACTCAACCATATCATTTGTGCCTCAAGTCAGGCCTCATTTGACTTGCCCTTAATAATTGCCACCTCGAGTTAGGCCTCGTTTGACTCAACCATATCATTTGTGCCTCGTTTGACTCAACCATCTCATTTGTGCCTCGAGTTGGGCCTCGTTTAACTCAACCACATCACTTGCACCTTGAGTCGGGCCTCGTTTGAATCAACCATATTTGTTGTGCCTCGAGTCGGCCCTCATTTGACTCAACCATATCATTTGCGCCTCAAGTCGGGCTTCGTTTGGCTTACCCTTATAATTTACGCGTCGATTCTGGCCTCGTTTGACTCAACCATATCAAATGTGCTTCAAGTCGGGCCCCGTTTGACTCAACCCCATTAGTTGTTCCTCGAATCGGGCCTCATTTAACTCAACCATATCATTTGCACTTTGAGTCGGCCCTCGTTTGACTCAACCATATTAGTTGTGCCTTGTGTCGGAACTCGTTTCAGTCAACCATATTAGTTGTGCCTGGAGTCGGGCCTCATTTGGCTCAACCATATCAGTTGTGCCTCGGGTCGGGCCTCGTTTGACTCAACCATATCATTTGTGCCTTGGGTCAGGCCTCGTTTGACTCAACCATATATTTACGCTTTGAGTCGGGCCTCATTTGACTCAACCATATCAATTGTGCCTCGAGTCAGGACTCATTTGACTCAACCATATCATTTGTGCCTCGAGTCGGGCCTCGTTTGACACAACCATATCATTTGAAGGTCTCGAGTCAAACCTCGTTTCACTTACCCTTATAATTTGCACCGCGAGTCAGGCCTGGTTTGGCTCAACCATATCAATTGTGCCTCGAGTCTGTGCTTGTGTGCCTCAACCATATGATTTGCGCCTCGAGTCAGGCCTCGTTTGACACAACCATATCATTTTCACCTCGAGTTTACCCTCGTTTGACTCAACCATATCAGTTGTGCCTCGAGTTGGGACTTGTTTGACTCAACCATATCAGTTGTGCCTCGAGTCTGGCCTCGTTTAACACAACCACATCAGTTACGCTTCGAGTCAAGCCTAATTTGACAGAAACATATCATTTGTGCCTCGAGTGGGGGCTCGTTTGACTCAACCATATTATTTACGCATCGAGTTAGGCCTCGTTTGATACAACCATATCATTTGCGCTTTGAGTCGGGCCTCATTTTACTCAACCATATCAGTTGTGCCTCGAGTTGGGCCTCATTTGACACATCCATATTGTTTGCGCCTCAAATCGGTCCTCGTTTGACACAACCATATCATTTGCGCCTTGAGTCGGGCCTTGTTTGACTCAACCATATCAGTTGTACCTCGAGTCGGGACTCGTTTGACTCAACCATATCAGTTGTGCCTCGAGTCGACCCTCATTTGACTCAACCATATCATTTGCGCCTCAAGTCTAGCCTCGTTTGACACAACCATATCATTTGCGCCTCGAGTCGGGCCTCGTTTGACTTAACCATATCATTTGCACCTCAAGCCGGGCCTCGTTTGACTTACCCTTATAATTTGCACCTTGAGGTGGGCCTCGTTTGACTCAACCATATCATTTGCATCTTGAGTCGGGCCTCGTTCGACTCAACCATATTATTTGTGTCTCGAGTCAAGCATCGTTTGGCTTACCCTTATAATTTGCGCGTCGAGTCAGGCCTCATTTAACTCAACCATATCAAATGTGCCTCGAGTCGGGCCTCGTTTGACTTAATTACATCAGTTGTGCCTCGAGTCGAGCCTCGTTTGACTCAACCATATCATTTGCGCTTTGAGTCGGGCCTCGTTTGACTCAACCATATCAGTTGTGCCTTGAGTCGGGACTCGTTTGACTCAACCATATCCGTTGTGCCTTGAGTCGGGGATCGTTTGACTCAACAATATTATTTGCGCGTTGAGTCAAGCCTCGTTTGACATAACCATATCATTTGTGCCTCGAGTTGGGCCTCATTTGACACAACCGTATCATTTGCGTCTGGAGTCGGCCCTCGTTTGACTCAACCATATCAGTTGTGCCTATAATCGGGACTCGTTTGACTCAACCACATCAGTTGTGGCTCGAGTCGGGCCTTGTTTGACTCAACCATATCATTTGCACCATGAGTCGGGCCTCGTTTGACACAACCATATCACTTGCGCCTCGAGTTGGGCCCCATTTGACTTAACCATATCATTTGCGCCTCGAGTCGAACCTCGTTTAGCTTACCCTTGTCATTTGCGCATCAAGTCAGGCCTCGTTTGACTCCACCATATCATTTGCTCTTTGAGTCAGGCCTCGTTTGACGCAACCATATCAGTTGTGCCTCGAGTTGCGACTCATTTGAGTTAACCATATCAGTTGTACCATGAGTCGGGCCTCGTTCAGCTTAACCATATCTCTTGTGCCCCGAGTCGGGCGTCGTTTGCCACAATCATATCATTTGTGTGTCGAGTTGGGCCTCGTTTAACTCAACCATATCAGTTGTGCCTCAGTTTGGGACTCGTTTGACTCAACCACATATGTTGTGCCTCGGGTCTGGCCTTGTTTGACTCAATCATATTAGTTGTGCCTTGAGTTGGAACACGTTTGACTTAGCCTTATAAGTTGTGCCTCGAGTCGGGCCTCATTTGGCTCAACCATATAATTTGTGCCTCGAGTCAGGCCTCGTTTGCCACAATCATATCATTTGCGCCTCGAGTCGGGCCTCGTTTGACTCAACCATATCAGTTGTGCATCAAGTTAGGACTCATTTGACTCAACCATATCTATTGTGCCTCGAGTCAGGCCTCGTTTGACTCAACCATATCATTTGCGCCTCGAGTCGGGCCTCGTTTGAGTCACCCTTATAATTTGCGCCTCGAGTCAAGCCTCGTTTGACTCCACCATATCATTTGCGCCTCAAGTCAGGCCTCGTTTCACTTGCCCTTATAATTGGTGCCTCGAGTCAGGCCTCGTTTGACTCAACCATATCAAATGAGCCTCAAGTCGGGACTCGTTTGACTCAACTGCATCATTTGCGCTTCGAGTCGGGCCTTGTTTGACTCAACCACATCAGTTGTACCTTGAGACGGGCCTTGTTTGACTCAACGATATCATTTGCACTTCGAGTCGGGCCTCGTTTGACTCAACCATATCAGTTGTGCCTTGAGTCGGGACTCATTTGACTCAACCATATCAGTTATGCCTCGAGTCAGGGTTCGTTTGACTCAACCATATAATTTGCTCCTCGAGTCGGGCCTTGTTTGACACAACCATATCATTTCTACCTAGAGTCAGGCCTCAATTGACTCAACCATATATGTTGTGCCTCAATTGAGGACTCGTTTGACTCAACTATATCAGTTGTGCCTCGAGTCGGGCCTCGTTTGACTCAAGCATATCAGTTGCGCCTTGAGTCAGGCCTCGTTTGGCTCAACCATATTAGGTGTGCCTCGATCGGGCCTCGTTTGACTTACCGTTATAATTTACACGCTGAGTTGGGCCTCGTTTAACACAAGCATATCATTTTTGCCTCGAGTCGGGCCCCGTTTGGCTCAACCACATCAGGTGTGCCTCGAGTTGGGCCTCGTTTGACTCAACCATATCAGTTGTGCCTCGAGTCAAGACTCGTTTGACTTAACCATATCAGTTGTTCCTCGAGTCAGGCCTCGTTTGACCTAACCATATCAGTTGTGCCTCGAGTCAGGACTCGTTTGACTCAACCATATCAGTTGTGCCTCGAGTCAGGCCTCGTTTGACTCAACCATATCATTGGTGCTTCAAGTCGGGCCTTGTTTGACATAATCATATCATTTGTGCCTCGAGTCTGGCCTCATTTGACATAATCATATCTTTTGCACCTCAAGTCGGGCCTCAGTTGACTCAACCATATCATTTACACCTCGAGTTGGGCCTCATTTGACTTACCCTTATAATTTGCACCTCGAGTCGGGCCTCGTTTGACACAACCATATCATTTGTGCCTCGAGTCGAACCTTGTTGGACTCAACCATATCAGTTGTGCCTCGAGTCAGGGCTCGTTTGACTGAACCATATCATTTGCACATCGAGGTGGGCCACGTTTGACACAACCATATCATTTGCGCCTTGAGTTAGGCCTCGTTTGACAAAACCATATCATTTGTGCCATGAGTCGGGCCTCGTTTGGCTCAACCATATCAGGTGTGCCTCGAGTCAGGCCTCATTTGACTCAACCATATCAGTTGTGCCTCAAGTCGGGACTCGTTTGACTCAACCATATCTGTTATGCCCCGAGTCCCATATCAGTTGTTCCTCGAGTCGGGACTCATTTGACTCAACCATATCAGTTGTGCCTCGAGTCGGGCCTCGTTTGACTCAACCATATCATAGGTGCCTCAAGTTGGGCCTCGTTTGACATAATCATATCATTTGCACCTCGAGTCTGGCCTCGTTTGACACAATCATATCTTTTGCACCTTGAGTCGGGCCTCGGTTGACTCAACCATATTATTTACATCTCGAGTTGGGCCTTATTTGACTTACCCTTATAATTTGCGCCTCGAGTCGGGCTTCGTTTGACTCAACCATTTCATTTGCATCTCGAGCCGGGCCTCATTTGGCTCAACCATATTATTTGCGCCACGAGTCAAGCCTCGTTTCGCTTACCCTTATAATTTACGCATCGAGTTATGCCTCATTTAACTCAACCATATCAAATGTGCCTCGAGTCGGGCCTCGTTTGACTCAACCATATTAGTTGTGCCTGGAGTCGAGCATCGTTTGACTTAACCATATCATTTGTGCCTCGAGTCGAGCATCGTTTGACTTACCCTTATAATTTGCGCCTCGGGTCGGGCCTCGTTTGACTCAACCATATATTTGCACCTCGGGTCGGGCCTCGTTTAACTCAAATATATCATTTACGCTTCGAGTCAAGCCTCATTTGACTCAACCGTATCAGTTGTGCCTCGTGTCGGGACTCATTTGACTCAACCATATCATGTATGCCTCGAGTCGGGCCTCGTTTGACACAACCATATCATTTGAAGCTCTCGAGTCAGGCCTTGTTTCACTTACCCTTATAATTTGCACCACGAGTCAGGCCTCGTTTGGCTCAACCATATCATTTGCACCTGGAGTCTGTGCTCATTTACCTCAACCATATCATTTGTGCCTCGAGTCGGGCCTTGTTTGACATAGCCATATCATTTTTGCCTCGAGTGTAGCCTCGTTTAACTCAACCATATCAGTTGTGCCGCAAGTCAGGCCTCATTTTACTCAACCACATCAATTGCGCTTCGAGTCAAGCCTCGTTTGACACAAGCATCTCATTTGTCCCTCGGGTCGGCCCACGTTTGACTCAACCATATCAGTTGTGCCTCGAGTCGGGGGTCGTTTGACTCAACCATATTATTTGCGCGTTGAGTCAGGCCTTATTTGACTCAACCATATCATTTGCGCCTCGACTCGGGACTCGTTTGACTTACCCTTATAATTGGCGCCTCGAGTCAGGCCTCATTTGACTCAACCATATCAAATAAGCCTCGAGTCAGGCCTCATTTGACTCAACCACATCAGTTGTGCCTCAAGTCGGGCCTCATTTGACTCAACCATATCATTTGCTCTTCGAGTCCGGCCTCGTTTGACTCAACCATATCAATTGTGCCTCGAGTCGGGCCTCGTTTGGCTCAACCATATCATTTGTTCTTCGAGTCGGGCCTCATTTGGAACAAACATATGACTTGCACCTCGAGTTGGGCCTCGTTTGACTCAACCATATGATTTGGGCCTCGAGTTGGGTCTCGTTTGACTCACCCATATAAGTTGTGCCTCGAGTTTAGCCTCGTTTGACTCAACCATATCAGTTGCACCTCCAGTCGGGCTCTGTTTGACTCAACCACATCATTTCTGCCTCGAGTCGGACCTCATTTGACACAATCATATTGTTTGCGCCTCGAGTCGGGCTACGTTTGACTAAACCATATAAGTTGTGCCTCGAGTCAGGCCTTATTTCACTCAACCATATCATTTGCGCCTCAAGTCGGGCCTCGTTTGGTACAACCAAATCTTTTGCCCCTCGAGTCAGGCCTCGTTTGACACAACCATATCATTTGTGCCTCGAGTCGGGGCTCGTTTGACTCAACCATACCATTTGTCCCTCGAGTCGGGTATCGTTTAACTCAACCACATCATTTGCACCTCGAGTCGGGCCTCAATTGACTCAACCATATTTGTTGTGCCTAGAGTCGGGCCTCCTTTGACTCAACCATACAAGTTGTGCCTCGTTTGACTCAACCATATCATTTGCGCCTCGAGTCGGGCCTCATTTGACTTACCATTATAAATTGCACCTCGAGTCAGGCCTCGTTTGACTCAACCACATGAGTTGCACCTCAAGTTGGGCCTCGTTTGACTCAATCATATCATTTGCACCTTGAGTCGGGCCTCGTTTGACACAACCATATTGATTACGCGTCGAGTCAGGCCTCGTTTGACTCAACCATATCATTTATGCCTCGAGTCGGGCCTCGTTTGACTCAACCATATCAGTTGTGCCTCGAGTCGGGACTCATTTGACTCAACCATATCATTTGCACCTCGAGTTGGGCCTCGTTTCACTTACCCTTATAATTTGCATTGCGAGTCAGGCCTTGTTTGGCTCAACCATATCATTTGTGCCTCGAGTCTGTGCTCGTGTGCCTTAACAATATCATTTGTGCCTTGAGTCAGGCCTCGTTTGACACAACCATATCATTTTCGCCTCAAGTCTAGCCTCGTTTGACCCAACCATATCATTTGTGCCTCGTTTGACTCAACCATATCATTTATGCCTCGTTTGACTCAACCATCTCATTTGTGCCTTGAGTCGGGCCTCGTTTGGCTTACCCTTATAATTTACACGTCGATTCCGGCCTCGTTTGACTCAACCATATCAAATGTGCCTCAAGTCGGGCCTTGTTTGACTCAACCCCATCAGTTGTTCCTCGAATTGGGCCTCATTTGACTCAACCATATCGTTTGCGCTTTGAGTCGGGCCTTGTTTGACTCAACCATATTAGTTGTGCCTCGAGTCGAAACTCATTTTAGTCAACCATATCAGTTGTGCCTGGAGTCGGGCCCCGTTTGGCTTAACCATATCAATTGTGCCTTGGGTCGGGCCTCGTTTGACTCAACCATATCATTTGCGCCTCAGGTCAGGCCTCATTTGACTCAACTATATCATTTACGCTTCGAGTCAAGCCTCGTTTGACTCAACCATATCAGTTGTGCCTCGAGTCGGGACTCATTTGACTCAACCATATCATTTGTGCCTCGAGTTGGGCCTCATTTCACTTACCCTTATAATTTACACCACGAGTCAGGCCTCGTTTGGCTCAACCATATCAGTTGTGCTTTGAGTAGGGACTCATTTGATTCAACCTTGCTAGTTGTGCCCTGAGTTAGGCCTTGTTTGGCTCAACCATATCATATGTGCCTCGAGTCGGGTGTCATTTGCCACAATCATATCATTTGTGCCTCGAGTCGGGCTTCGTTTGACTCAACCATATCAGTTGTGCGTCAAGTTGGGGCTCGTTTAACTCAACCATATCTGTTGTGCCACGATTCGGGCCTCGTTTGACTTACCCTTATAATTTGCACCTCGACTCGGGCCTCATTTGACTCATCCATATCATTTGCATCTCGAGTCGGGCCTCGTTTGACTCAATCATATCCTTTTTCCCTCGAGTCGGGCCTCATTTGACTTACCCTTATAATATGCGCCTCGAGTCAGGACTCATTTGACTCAACCATATCAAATGTGTCTAGAGTCGGGCCTCGTTTGACTCAACCATATCAGTTGTGTCTCGAGTCGAGCCTCATTTGACTCAACCATATAATTTGCGCTTTGAGTCGGGCCTCGTTTCACTCAACCATATCAGTTGTGCCTCGAGTCGGGACTCGTTTGACTCATCCATATTAGTTGTGCCTCGAGTCGGGGCTCGTTTGACTTAACCATAACATTTGCGCTTCGAGTCGGGCCTCATTTGACTCATCCATATCAGTTGTGCCTCGAGTCGGGACTCGTTTGACTCATCCATATCAGTTGTACCTCGAGTCGGGCCTCGTTTGACTCAACCATATCATTTGCGCCTTGAGTCATGCCTCGTTTGACATAACCATTTCATTTCCACCTCGAGTCAGGCATCGTTTGACTCAACCATATTGGTTGTGCCTCGAGTGGGGAATCGTTTGACTAAACCATATCAGTTGTACCTTGAGTCGGGCCTTGTTTGAGTCAACCATATCAGTTGTACCTCGAGTCGGGGCTCGTTTGACTCAACCATATCATTTGCGCTTCGAGTTGGGCCTCGTTTGACTCAACCATATCAGTTGTATCTCGAGTCGGGCCTCATTTGACTCAACCATATCAGTTGCGCCCCGAGTCGAGCCTCATTTGACACAACCATATCATTTTCGCCTCAAATCGGGCCTCGTTTGACTCAAGCATATCATTTGCGCCTCGAGTCGAGCCTCGTTTGACATAGCCAAATCATTTTTGCCTCGAGTCGGCCCTAGTTTGACTCAACCATGTCAAATGTGCCTCAAGTCAGGCCTCGTTTGACTCAACCACATCAGTTCTGCCTCGTGTCGGGCCTTGTTTGAGTCAACCATATCATTTGTGCTTCGAGTTGGGCCTCGTTTCGCTCAACCATATTAGTTATGCCTCAAGTTGACCCTCGTTTGACTCAACTATATCAGTTGTGCCTCGAGTCGAGCCTCGTTTGACACAACCATATCATTTGCGTCTCGAGTCAGGCCTCGTTTTACTCAACCATATCAGTTGTGCCTCGAGTCAGGCCTCATTTGACACATCCATGTCGTTTGTGCCTTGAGTCAGGCCTCGTTGGACACAACCATATCTTTTGTGCCTTGAGTCAGGCCTCGTTTGACTCAACCATATCAGTTGTGCCTCGATTCAGGCCTCGTTTGACTCATCCATGTCATTTGCACCTCGAGTCGGGCCTCGTTTGACTTAACCATATCATTTGCGCTTTGAGTCGGGCCTCGTTTCACTCAACCATATTAGTTATGGCTCGAGTCGGGACTCGTTTGACTCAACCATATCAATTGTGCCTCGAGTCGAGCCTTGTTTGACTCAACCATATCATTTGTGCCTTGGGACGGCCCTCGTTTGACTTAACCTTATAATTTGCGCCTCGGGTCAGGCCTCGTTTGACACAACCATATCATTTGCGCCTTGAGTCGAGCCTTATTTGGCTTGCCCTTATAATTTATGCATCAAGACAAGCCTCGTTTGACTCAACCATATCAAATGTGCCTGGAGTAGGGCCTCATTTGACTCAACCATATTAGTTATGCCTCGAGTCAGCCCTCGTTTGAGTCAACCATATCATTTATGCCTCGAGTCGGGCCTCGTTTGACACAATCATATCATTTGTGCCTCGAGTCTTCCCTCGTTTGACATAACCATATCATTTGCACCTCGAGTCGGTCCTCGTTTGACTCAACCATATCATTTGCACCTCGAGTTGGGCCTCGTTTGGCTTTCCCTTATAATGTGCGCATCGAATCAGGCCTCGTTTGAATCAACCATATCAAATGTGCCTTGAGTCGGGCCTCGTTTCACTCAACCACATCAATTGTGCCTCGAGTCAGGCCTCGTTTGACTTAACCATATCATTGGCGCTTTGAGTTCGGCCTCGTTTCACTCAACCATATCAGTTGTGCCTCGAGTCAGGCCTCGTTTGGTTCAACCATATCATTTGTGCCTCGAGTCGGGCCTCGTTTGCCATAATCATATCATTTATGCCACGAGCCGGGTCTCGTTTCACTCAACCGTATCAGTTGTGTGTCGAGTTGGGACTCATTTGACTCAACCGTATTAGTTGTGCCTCGAGTCGAGCCTAGTTTGTCTTAACCACATCATTTATGCCTCGAGTCGGGTCTCGTTTGACTCAAGCATATCATTTGTGCCTCGGGTCGGCCCTCGTTTGATTTACCCTTATAATTTGTGCGTCGACTTAGGCCTCGTTGGACTCAACCATATCAAATGTGCCTCGAGTCAGGCCTCGTTTAACTCAACCACATCAGTTGTGCCTCGAGTCGGGCCTCGTTTGACTTAACCATATCATTTGCACTTTGAGTCGGGCCTTGTTTCACTCAACCACATCAGTTGTGCCTAGAGTCGGGCCTCGTTTGGTTCCACCATATCATTTGTGCCTCGAGTCGGGCCTAATTTGCCATAATCATATCATTTGACCCTTGAGCCAGGCCTCGTTTGACTCAACCATATTAGTTGTGTGTCAAGTTGGGACTCGTTTGACTTAACCATATTAGTTATGCCTTGAGTCGAGCCTCGTTTGTCTCAACCATATCATTTGTGCCTCAAGTTGGGTCTCGATTGACTCAACCACGTCTGTTGTACCTCGAGTCGGGCCTCGTTTGATTCAACCATATCAGTTGTGCCTTGAGTCAGGACTCGTTTGACTCAACCATATCATTTGCGCCTCAAGTCGAGCCTCGTTTGACACAACCATATCATTTTCACCACGATTCGGGCCTCGTTTGACTCAACCATATTAGTTGTGCCTTCAGTAGGGACTCGTGTGACTCAACCATATCAGTTGTGCCTCGAGTTGGGCCTCGTTTGACTCAACCATGCCAAATGTGCCTCAAGTCAGGCCTCATTTGACTCAACCACATCCGTTATGCCTCGTGTCGGGCCTCGTTTGCCACAACCATATCATTTGTGCTTCGAGTTGTGCCTCGTTTGGCTCAACCATATTAGTTGTACCTCGAAGTCGAGCCTCATTTGACTCAACCATATTAGTTGTAACTTGAGTCGGGCCTCGTTTGACTCAACCATATCATTTGCGCATCAAGTCAGGTCTCGTTTGACAAAACCATATCATTTGTGTCTCGAGTCGGGCCTTGTTTTACTCAACCATATCAGTTGTGCCTTGAGTTGGGCATCGTTTGACTCATCCATATCGTTTGCGCCTCGAGTCAGGCCTCATTTGACACAACCTTATCTTTTGCGCCACGAGTTGTGCCTCATTTGACTCAACCATATCAGTTGTGCCTCGAGTCAGGACTCATTTGACTCAACCATATCAGTTCTGCCTTGAGTCGGCCCTTGTTTGACACAATCATATCATTTGCGCCTCGAGTCTGGCCTTGTGTAACATAACCATATCATTTGCACCTCAAGTTGGGGCTCGTTTGGTTCAACCATAACATTTGTGCCTTGAGTTGGACGTCATTTTACTTACCCTTATAATTTGCGCCTCGAGTCGGGCCTCGTTTCATACAACCATATCATTTGTGCCTCGAGTCGAACCTCGTTTGACTCAACCATAACAGTTGTGCCTCGAGTTAGGGCTCGTTTGACTCAACCATATCATTTGCACATCGAGGCGGGCCACGTTTGACACAACCATATCATTTGCGCATCGAGTCGAGCCTCGTTTGACAAAACCATATCATTTGTGCCACGAGTCGGGCCTCATTTGGCTCAACCATATCAAGTGTGCCTCGAGTCAGGCCTCGTTTGACTCAACCATATCAGTTATGCATCGAGTCGGGACTCGTTTGACTCAACCATATAGTTGTGCCCCGAGTTAGGCCTCGTTTGACCGAACCATATCAATTGTTCCTCGAGTCGGGACTCGTTTGACTCAACCATATTAGTTGTGCCTCGAGTCAGGCCTCGTTTGACTCAACCATATCATTGGCACCTCGAGTCAGGCCTGTTTGACATAATCATATCATTTGCACCTCGAGTCTGGCCTCGTTTGACACAATCATATCTTTTGCAACTCGAGTTGGGCCTCAGTTGACTCAACCATATCATTTACACCTCGAGTTGGGCCTCATTTGACTTACCCTTATAATTTGTGCCTCAAGTCGAGCCTCATTTGACTCAACCATTTCATTTGCATCTCGAGGCGGGCCTGGTTTGGCTCAACCATATTATTTGCGCCATGAGTCAATCCTCGTTTGGCTTACCCTTATAATTTACGCATCGAGTTATGCCTCGTTTAACTCAACCATATCAAATGTGCCTCGAGTCGGGCCTCGTTTGACTCAACCATATCAGTTGTGCCTCGAGTCGAGCATTGTTTAATTCAACCATATCATTTGTGCCTCGAGTCGAGCATCGTTTGACTTACCCTTATAATTTGCGCCTCGGGTCGGGCCTCGTTTGACTCAAACATATCATTTATGCTTCGAGTCAGGCCTCATTTGACTCAAGCATATCAGTTGTGCCTCGTGTCGGGACTCGTTTGACTCAACCATATCATTTAAGCCTCGAGTCGAGCCTCGTTTGACATAACCATATCATTTGAAGCTCTCGAGTCAGGCCTCGTTTCACTTACCCTTATAATTTGCATCGCGAGTCAAGCCCCGTTTGGCTCAACCATATCATTTGCGCCTGGAGTCTGTGCTCGTTTGCCTCAACCATATCTTTTGCATCGCGAGTCAGGCCTCGTTTAGCTCAAGCATATCATTTGCACCTCAAGTAGGGCCTCGTTTAACTTACCCTTACAATTTGCGCCTCGTCTCGGGCCTTGTTTGACTCAACCACATCATTTGCATCTCGAGTCAGGCCTCGTTTGACACAACCATATCATTTGTGCCTCGAGTCGGGCCTCATTTGGCTTACCCTTATAAATTGTGCATCGAGTCAAGCCTCGCTTGACTAAACCATAACAAATGTGCCTTGAGTCAGGCCTCGTTTGACTCAACCATATCATTTGCGCTTTGAGTCGGGCCTTGTTTCACTCAACCATTTCAGTTGTGCCACGAGTCGGGACTCGTTTCACTCAACCATATCAGTTGTGCCTCGAGTCGAGCCTCGTTTTGCTCAACCATATCATTTGTGCCTCGAGTCGGGCCTCGTTTGCCATAATCATATCATTTGCGCCTCGAGTTGGGCCTCGTTTGACTCAAGCATATCAGTTGTGTGTCGAGTTGGGACTCGTTTGACTCAACCATATCATTTGCGCCTCGAGTCGGGCGTCGTTTGACTCAACCATATCTTTTGCGCCTCGGGTCGGGCCTCGTTTGACTTACCCTTATAATTTGTGCCTTGAGTCAGGCCTCGTTTGACTCAACCATGTCAAATGTGCCTCGAGTTAGACTTCGTTTGACTTAACCACATCAGTTGCGCCTCGAGTCGGGCCTCGTTTGACTCAACCATATCATTTATGCTTCGAGTTGGGCCTCATATGGCTTAACCATATCAGTTGTGCCTTGAGTAAGGACTCGTTTGATTCAACCATATCAGTTGTGCCTCGAGTCAGGCCTCATTTGGCTCAACCATATCATTTATGCCTCGAGTCGGGCATCGTTTGCCACAATCATATGATTTGTGCCTCGAGTCGGGCCTCGTTTCACTCCACCATATCATTGGCAACTTGAGTCGGGCCTCGTTTGACTTACCCTTATAATTTGCGCCTCGAGTCGGGACTCATTTGACTTAACCATATCATTTGCATCTCGAGTCAGGCTTTGTTTGACTCAACCACATCATTTTCGCCTCGAGTCAGACCTCGTTTAACTTACCCTTATAATTTGTGCCTCGAGTCAGGCCTTATTTGACTCAACCATATCAAATGCGGCTCAAGTCGGGCCTCGTTTGATTCAACCACATTAGATGTGCCTCGAGTCGGGCCTCATTTGACTCAACCACATCAGTTGCAGCGCGAGTCGGGCCTCGTTTGACTCAACCATATCATTTGCGCCTCGAGCCGGGCCTCGTTTGACTAACCTTTAATATGCGCCTCGACTAAAGCATCATTTGACTTATCCATATCAAATGTGCCTCGAGTTGGGCCTCGTTTGACTCAACCACATTAGTTGCACCTCGACTCAGGCCTCATTTGACTCAACCATATCATTTGCGCTTTGAGTCAGGCTTCGTTTGACTCAACCATATTAGTTGAGCCTCGAGTTGGGACTCGTTTAACTCAACCATATCATTTGCGCCTCGAATCGGGCTTCGTTTAACATAACCATATCATTTCTGCCTTGAGTCAGGTGTCGTTTGACTCATCCATATCAGTTGTGCCTCGAGTCAAGACTCGTTTGACTCAACCATATCAGTTGTGCCTTGAGGCGGGCTCTGTTTGGTTCAACCGTATCATTTGTGCCTCGAGTCGAGCTTCGTTAGCCATAATCATATCATTTGCACATTGAGTCGGACCTCGTTTGACTCCAGCATATCAGTTGTGTGTCAAGTTGGGACTCGTTTGACTAAACCATATCAGTTGTGCCTCGAGTCGAGCCTCGTTTGTCTCAACCATATGATTTGCGCCTCGAGTCGGGCCTCGTTTGACTCAACCATATCATTTGTGCCTCGGGTCGGCCCTCGTTTGACTTACCATTATAATTTGTGCCTCGAGTTAGGCCTCGTTTGACTCAACCATATCAAATGTGCCTTGAGTCAGGCCTCGTTTGACTTATCCATATCAGTTGTGTCTCGAGTCAGACCTCGTTTGAGTCAACCATATTATTTATGCTACGAGTCGGGCCTCGTTTGGCTTAACCATATCAATTGTGCCTTGAGTAGGGACTCATTTGATTCAACCATATTAGTTATGCCTCGAGTCCGGCCTCATTTGGCTCAACCATATCATTTGTACCTCGAGTCGGGCATCGGTTGCCACAATCATATTAGCGTGCATCAAGTTGGGACTCGTTTGACTCGACCATATCTGTTGTGCCTCGATTCGGGCCTCGTTTCACTCAACCATATCTTTTGCACCTCGAGTCGGGCCTCGTTTGACTTACCCTTATAATTTGTGCCTCGACTAAACCATCATTTGACTCAACCATATCAAATGTGCCTTGAGTTGGGCCTCGTTTGACTCAACTACATCAGTTGCACCTCGACTCGGGCCTCGTTTGACTCAACCATATCATTTATGCTTCGAGTCGGGCCTCGTTTGGCTTAACCATATCAGTTGTGCCTTGAGTAGGGACTAATTTGATTCAACCATATCAGTTGTGCCTCGAGTCAGGCCTCATTTTGCTCAACCATAACATTTGTGCCTCGAGTCGGGCATCGTTTGCCATAATCATATCATTTGTGCTGTGAGTTAGGCCTCGTTTGACTCAACCATATCAATTATGCATCAAGTTGGGACTCGTTTGACTCAACCATATCTGTTGTGCCTCGATTTGGGCCTCGTTTCACTCAACCATGTCATTTGCACCTCGAGTCAGGCCTCGTTTGACTTACCCTTATAATTTACGCCTCGAGTCGGGCCTCATTTGACTCAACCATATCAATTGCGCCTCGAGTCGGGCCTCATTTGCCATAATCATATCATTTGCGCCTCGAGTCGGGCCTCGTTTCACTCAACCATATCAGTTGTGCCTTGAGTTGGGGCTCGTTTGACACAACATATCATTTGTGCTTTGAGTCGGACCTCGTTTGACTCATCCATATCAGTTGTGCATCGAGTTGGGACTTGTTTCACTCAACCATATCAGTTGTACCTTGAGTTGGGGCTCGTTTGACTCGACCATATCATTTGCGCCTCGTGTCATGCCTCGTTTGACACAACCATATCATTTCCTCCTCGAGTCGGGCCTCGTTTGACTCAACCATATTAGTTGTGCCTCGAGTGGGGAATTGTTTGCCTGAACCATATCAGTTGTGCCTCGAGTGGGGAATCGTTTGACTGAACCATATCAGTTGTGCCTCGAGTCAGGACTCATTTGAGTTAACCATATCAGTTGTACCTTGAGTCAGGGCTCGTTTGACTCAACCATATCATTTGCGCTTCGAGTTGGGCCTTGTTTGACTCAACCATATCAGTTGTGCCTTGAGTGGAGACTCGTTTGACTCAACCATATCATTTGTGCCTCGAGTCGAGCCTCGTTTGACATAACCATATCATTTTTGCCTCGAGTCGGGCCTCGTTTGACTCAACCATATCATTTGCGCCTCAAGTCGAGCCTCATTTGACATAGCCATATCATTTCTGCCTTGAGTCGGGCCTCTTTTGACTCAACCATATCAGTTGTGCCCCAAGTGGGGAATCGTTTGACTCAACCATGTCAAATGTGCCTCAAGTCAGGCCTCGTTTG
The DNA here is from genome assembly GCA_037013595.1 of Dicorynia guianensis. Classification (NCBI taxonomy): domain Eukaryota; kingdom Viridiplantae; phylum Streptophyta; class Magnoliopsida; order Fabales; family Fabaceae; genus Dicorynia; species Dicorynia guianensis. The sequence goes on along the minus strand of JASUAB010000006.1, from coordinate 14,603,244 downwards.
ACTTAACCACATAGTTGTGCCTCGTGTCGGGCCTCATTTGACTCAGCCATATCATTTGTGCTTTGAGCTGGGCCTCGTTTAGCTCAACCATATCAGTTGTGCCTCAAGTCGGGCCTCGTTTGACTCAACCATATCAGTTGTGCCTCGAGTCGGGCCTTGTTTGACACAACCATATCATTTGCGTCTCGAGTCAGGCCTTGTTTTACTCAACCATATCAGTTGTGTCTTGAGTTGGGCCTCGTTTGGCTCATCCATATCGTTTGTGCCTCAAGTCGGGCCTCGCTTGACATAACCATATCTTTTGCGCCTCGAGTCGGCCTCGTTTGACTCAACCATATCAGTTATGCCTTGAGTCGGGCCTTGTTTGACTCAACCATATCATTTGCGCCTCAAGTCGGGCCTTGTTTGACACAACCATATCATTTACGCCTCGAGTCAGGCCTCGTTTGACTCAACCATATCATTTGCACCTCGAGTCGGGCCTCGTTTGACTTACCCTTACAATTTGCGCCTCAAGTTGGGCCTCATTTGACTCAACCATATCATTTGCATCTCGAGTCGGGCCTCATTTGACTCAACCATGTCATATGCGAGTCGAGTTGGGCCTCGTTTGGCTTACCCTTATAATTTGCGCGTCGAATTAAGCCTCGTTTGACTCAACCATATCAAATGTGCCTTGAGTCGGGCCTCGTTTGACTCAACCACATCAGTTGTGCCTCAAGTCGGACCTCGTTTGACATATCCATATCATTGGCGCTTTGAGGCGGGCCTCGTTTCACTCAACCATATCAGTTATGCCTCGAGTCGGGACTTGTTTAACTCAACTATATCAGTTGTGCCTCGAGTCGGGCCTCGTTTGACTCAACCATATCATTTGTGCCTTGAGTTAGGCCTCGTTTGACTCAACCATATCATTTGTGCCTTGAGTTGAGCCTCATTTGGCTTACCCTTATAATTTACGCGTCGAGCTAGGCCTCGTTTGACTCGACCATATCATTTACGCTTTGAGTCGAGCCTCGTTTCACTCAACCATATCAGTTGTGCCTCGAGTCAAGACTCATTTGACTCAACCATATCTGTTGTACCTCGAGTCGGGGCTCGTTTGACTCAACCATATTATTTGCGCCACTAGTTGGGCCTTGTTTGACAAAACCATATCATTTACGCCTCTAGTGGGGCCTCGTTTGAGTCAACCATATCATTTGCACCTCGAGTCAGGCCTCGTTTGACTTACCCTTATAATTTGTGCCTCGAGTAGGGCCTCGTTTGCCTTAACCATATCATTTGCATATCGAGTCGGGCCTCATTTGACTCAACCATGTGATTTGCACGTCAAGTTGGGTGTCGTTTGGCTTACCCTTATAATTTGCGCGTCGAATCAGGCCTCATTTGACTTAACCATATCAAATGTGCCTTGAGTCGGGCCTCGTTTGACTCAACCACATCAGTTGTGCCTCGAGTCGGGCCTCGTTTGACTCAACCATATCATTTATGCTTTGAGTCGGGCCTCGTTTGACTCAACCGTATCAGTTATGCATCGAGTCGGGGCTTGTTTGACTCAACCATATCAGTTATGCCTTGAGTTGGGCCTGGTTTGACTCAACCATATCATTTGCGCCTCGAGTCGGGCATTGTTTGACACAACCATATCATTTACACCTCGAGTCGGGCCTCGTTTGACCCAACCATATCATTTGCACCTCGAGTCGTGCCTCGTTTGACTTACCCTTATAATTTGCGCCTCGAGTCGGGCCTCGTTTGACTCAACCATATCATTTGCATCTCGAGTCGGGCCTCGTTTGACTCAACCATGTCATTTGCGCATCGAGTCGGGCCTCGTTTGGCTAACCCTTATAATTTGCGCATCGAATTAAGCCTTGTTTGACTCAACCATATCAAATGTTCCTTCAGTGAGGCCTCGTATGACTCAACCACATCAGTTGTGCCTTGAGTCGAACCTCGTTTGACATATCCTTATCATTTGCGCTTTGAGTCGGGCCTCGTTTCACTCAACCATATCAGTTATGCCTCAAGTCGGGACTCATTTGACTCAACCGTATCAGTTGTGCCTCGAGTCGGGACTCGTTTGACTCAACCATATCCGTTGTGCCTCGAGTCGGGCCTCGTTTGATAGAATCATATCATTTGCGCCTCGAGTCTGGCCTCGTTGGACACAACCATATCATTTGCGCCTCGAGTTGGGCCTCGTTTGACTCAAGCATATCATTTGCACCTCGAGTAGGGCCTCGTTTAACTTACCCTTATACTTTAAGCCTCATGTCGGGCCTCGTTTGACTCAACCACATCATTTGCATCTCGAGTCAGGCCTCGTTTGGCTCAACCATATCATTTGCGTCTCGAGTCGGGCCTTGTTTGGCTTACCCATACAATTTGTACGTCGAGTCAGGCCTTGCTTGACTAAGCCATATCAGATTTGGTTTGAGTCAGGCCTCGTTTGACTCAACTATATCATTTGCGCTTTGAGTTGGGCCTCGTTTTGCTCAACCATATCAGTTGTCCCTCGAGTCGAGCCTCGTTTGGTTCATCATTTGTGCGTCGAGTCGGGCCTCGTTTGCTATAATCATATCATTTGTGCCTCGAGTTGGGCCTCGTTTGACTCAACCATATCAGTTGTGTGTCGAGTTGGGACTCGTTTGACTCAACCATATCAGTTGTGCCTCGAGTCGAGCCTTGTTTGACTCAACCATATCAGTTGTGCCTCGAGTCGAGCCTTGTTGGACTCAACCATATCATTTGCGCCTCGAGTCGGGCCTCGTTTGACTCAACCATATCATTTACGGCTTGGGATGGCCCTCGTTTGACTTACCCTTATAATTTGCACCTCGAATCAGGCCTCATGTGACTCAACCATATCAAATGTGCCTCGAGTCAGGCCTTGTTTGACATAACCGTATCATTTCCGCCTCGAGTCGGGCCTCGTTTGACTCAACCGTATTAGTTGTGCCTCGAGTTGGGACTCGTTTGACTCAACCATATCAGTTGTGCCTCGAGTCGGGCCTCGTTTGACTCAACCACATCATTTGCACCTTGAGTCGGGCCTCATTTGACAGAATCATATCATTTGCACCTCGATTCTGGCCTCGTTTGACACAACCATATTGTTTGCACCTCGAGTCTGGCCTCGTTTGACTCAAGCATATCATTTGCACCTCGAGTAGTGCCTCATTTAACTTACCCTTATAATTTGTGCCTCGTGTCAGGCCTCGTTTGACTCAACCACATCATTTGCATCTCGAGCCAGGCCTCGTTTTACATAACCATATCATTTGTGCCTCGAGTCGGGCCTTGTTTGGCTTGCCCTTATAAATTGTGCATTGAGTCAAGCCTCGCTTGACTAAACCATAACAAATGTGCCTTGAGTCAGTCCTCGTTTGACTCAACCATATCATTTGCGCTTTGAGTTGGGCCTCATTTCACTCAACCATATTAGTTGTGCCTCGAGTCGGGGCTCGTTTGAGTCAACCATATTAGTTGTGCCTTGAGTCGAGCCTCGTTTGGCTCAACCATATCATTTGTGCCTCGGGTCAGGCCTCGTTTGCCATAATCATATCATTTGTGCCTCGAGTCGGGCCTCGTTTCACTCAACCATATCAGTTGTGTGTCGAGTTGGGACTCATTTGACTCAACCATATCTTTTACGCCTCGGGTCGAGCCTCGTTTGACTTACCCTTATAATTTGTGCATCGAGTCAGGCCTCGTTTGACTCAACCATATCAAATGTGCCTCGAGTCAGACTTCGTTTGACTCAACCACATCAGTTGTGCCTTGAGTCGGGCCTCGTTTGACTCAACCATATCATTTATGCTTCGAGTCGGACCTTATTTGGCTTAACCATATTAGTTGTACCTTGAGTAGGGACTCGTTTGATTCAACCATATCAGTTGTGCCTCGAGTTAGGTCTCATTTGGCTCAACCATATCATTTAGGCCTCGAGTCGGGCGTTATTTGCCATAATCATATGATTTGTGCCTCGAGTCGGGCCACGTTTCACTCAACCATATCATTGGCACCTTGAGTCGGGCCTCGTTTGACTTTCCCTTATAATTTGTGCCTCGAGTCGAGACTCATTTGACTCAATCATATCATTTGCATCTCGAGTCGGGCCTTGTTTGACTCAACCATATCATTTTTGCCTTGAGTTGGGCCTTGTTTAACTTACCCTTATAATTTGTGCCTCAAGTCAGGCATTATTTGACTCAACCATATCAAATGCGCCTCGAGTCGGGCCTCGTTTGATTCAACCACATCAGATGTGCCTCGAGTCAGGCCTCATTTGACTCAACCATATCATTTGCACTAAGAGTCGGGCCTCGTTTTACTCAACCATATCAGTTGTGCCTTGAGTCGGGCCTCGTTTGAATCAACCATATCATTGGTGCCCCGAGTTGGGCCTCGTTTGCCATAATCATAACATTTGCGCCTCGAGTCGGGCCTCATTTGACTCAACCACATCAGTTACAGTGCGAGTCAGGCCTCGTTTAACTTTACCATTTCATTTGTGCCTTGAGTTGGGCCTCGTTTGACTAACCCTTTAATTTGCGCCTTTACTAAAGCATCATTTGACTCAACCATATCAAATGTGCCTCGAGTTGGGCCTCATTTGACTTAACCACATTAGTTGCACCTCGACTTGGGCATCATTTGACTCAACCATATCATTTGCGCTTTGAGTCGGGCCTCGTCTGACTCAACCATATCAGTTGTGCCTCGAGTCGGGACTCATTTAACTCAACCATATTAGTTGTGCCTCGAGTCGGGGCTAGTTTGACTCAACCATATCAATTGCGCCTCGAGTCGGGCTTTGTTTGACATAACCATATCATTTCCGCCTTGAGTTAGGTGTCGTTTGACTCATCCATATCAGTTGTGCCTCGAGTCGGGACTCGTTTGACTCAACCATATCAGTTGTGCCTCGATGTGGGCCTCGTTTGGTTCAACCTATATCATTTGTGCCTCGAGTCGGGCCTCGTTAGCCATAATCATATCATTTGCGCCTCGAGTCAGGCCTCGTTTGACTTAAGCATATCAGTTGTGTGTCAAGTTGGGACTCATTTGACTCAACCATATCAGTTGTGCTTCGAGTCGAGCCTCGTCTGTCTCAACGATATCATTTGTGCCTCGAGTCGGGCCTCGTTTTACTCAACCATATCATTTGCACCTCGGGTCGGCCCTCATTTGACTTACCATTATAATTTGCGCCTCGAGTCAGGCCTTGTTTGACTCAACCATATCAAATGTGCCTCGAAGCAGGCCTCGTTTGATTCAACCATATCAGTTGTGCCTCGAGTCGGGCCTCGTTTGACTCAACCATATTATTTATGCTACGAGTCGGGCCTCGTTTGGCTTAACCATATCAGTTGTGCCTTGAGTAGGGACTCATTTGATTCAATCATATCAGTTGTGCCTCGAGTCAAGCCTCGTTTGGCTCAACCATATCATTTGTGCCTCGAGTCGGGCATAATTTGCCACAATCATATTAGTGTGCATCAAGTTGGGACTCGTTTGACTCAACCATATCTGTTGTGCCTCGTTTCACCCAACCATATCTTTTGAACCTCGAGTCGAGCCTCGTTTGACTTAACCTTATAATTTGCGCCTCGAGTCGGGCCTCATTTGACTCAACCTTATCATTTGTATCTCGAGTAAGGCCTCGTTTGTTTCAACCGTATCATTTGCGCCTCGAGTCGGGCCTTGTTTGTCTTAACCATATCGTTTGTGCCTCGAGTTGGGCCTCGTTTGACTCAACCACATCAGTTGCACCTCGACTCGGGCCTTGTTTGACTCAACCATATCATTTGCGCTTTGAGTCGGGCCTTGTTTGACTTAACCATATCAGTTGTGCCTCGAGTCGGGCCTCATTTGACTCAACCATATCGGTTGTGCCTCGAGTCGGGACTCGTTTGACTCAGCCATATCATTTGCACCTTGAGTCGGGCCTTGTTTGATACAATCATATCATTTCTGCCTCGAGTCAGGCGTCGTTTGACTCATCCATATCAGTTGTGCCTCGAGTTGGAACTCGTTTGACTTAACCATATTAGTTGTGCTTCGAGTCAGGCCTCGTTTTGGTTCAGCCATAACATTTGAACCTCGAGTCGGACCTTGTTAGCCATGATCATATCATTTGTGCCTCGAGTCAGGCCTCGTTTGACTCAACCATATCAGTTGTGTGTCGAGTTAGGACTCGTTTGACTCAAGCATATCAGTTGTGCCTCGAGTTGAGCCTCATTTGTCTCAACCATATCATTTGTGCTCGAGGCGGGCCTCGTTTGACTCAACAATATCATTTGTGCCTTGGGACGGCCCTCGTTTGACTTACCCTTATAATTTACGCCTCGAGTCAGGCCTTGTTTGACTCAACCATATCAAATGTGCCTCGAGTGATGCCTCATTTGACTCAATCACATCAGTTGTGCCTCGAGTCGGTCCTCGTTTGACTCAACCATATCATTGATTCTTCGAGTCGTCCTTGTTTGGCTTAACCATATCAGTTGTGCCTTGAGCAGGGACTCATTTGATTCAACCATATTAGTTGTGCCTCGAGTCGGCCCTCATTTAGCTCAACCATATCATTTCTGCCTCAAGTCATTTATGCCTCGAGTCAGGCCTCGTTTGACTCAACCATATCAATTGTGCATCAAGTTGGGACTCGTTTGACTCAACCATATCTGTTGTGCCTCGATTCGGGCCTCGTTTCACTCAACCATATCATTTGCACCTCGAGTCGGCCTCATTTGACTTACCCTTATAATTTGTGCCTCGAGTCAAGCCACATTTGACTCAACCATATCATTTGCACCTCGAGTCGGGCCTCGTTTGCCATAATCATATCATTTGTGCCTCGAGTCAGGCCTCGTTTGACTTAACCATATCAGTTGTGCCTCGAGTTGGGGATCATTTGACTCAACCATATCATTTGCACTTCGAGTCGGGCCTCGTTTGACTCATCCATATCAGTTGTGCCTCGAGTCGGGACTCGTTTGACTCAACCATATCAGTTATACCTTGAGTCGGGGCTCGTTTGACTCAACCATATCATTTGCACTAAGAGTCGATCCTCGTTTGACTCAACCATATCAGTTATGCCTTGAGTTGGGCCTCAATTGAATCAACCATATCATTTGCGCCTCGAGTTGGGCCTCGTTTACCACAATCATAACATTTGTGCCTCAAGTCGAGCCTCTTTTGACTCAACCACATCAGTTGCATCACGAGTCGGTCCTTATTTGACTCAACCGTATCGTTTGTGCCTCGAGTTGGGCCTCGTTTGACTCAACCATATCGTTTGCGCCTCAAGTTGGGCCTCGTTTGACTAACCCTTATAATTTGTGCCTTGACTAAAGCATCATTTGACTCAACCATATCAAATGTGCCTCAAGTTGGGCCTCGTTTGACTCAACCACATCAGTTGCACCTCGACTCGGGCCTCGTTTGACTTAACCATATCATTTATGCTTCGAGTTTGGCTTAACCATATCAGTTGTGCCTTGAGTAGGGACTAATTTGATTCAACCATATTAGTTGTGCCTCGAGTCAGGCCTCGTTTGGCTCAACCATAACATTTGTGCCTCGAGTCGGGCATCGTTTGCCACAATCATATCATTTGTGCCTCGAGTCGGGCCTTGTTTGACTCAACCATATCAGTTATGCGTCAAGTTGGGACTCGTTTGACTCAACCATATCTGTTGTGCTTTGATTCGGGCCTCGTTTCACATAACCATGTCATTTGCACCTCAAGTCAGGTCTCGTTTTACTCACCCTTATAATTTGCGCCTCGAGTCGGGCCTCATTTGACTCAACCATATCAATTGCGCCTCGAGTCGGGCCTCGTTTGCCACAATCATATCATTTGCGCCTCGAGTCAGGCCTCGTTTGACTCAACCATATCAGTTGTGCCTCGAGTTGGGGCTCGTTTGACTCAACCATATCATTTGTGCTTCGAGTCGGGCCTCGTTTGACTCATCCATATCAGTTGTGTCTCGAGTTAGGACTCGTTTGACTTAACCATATCAGTTGTACCTTGAGTCGGGGCTCGTTTGACTCAACCATATCATTTGCGCCTCGAGTCGTGCCTCGTTTGACACAACCATATCATTTCCGCCTCGAGTCGGGCCTTGTTTGACTCAACCGTACTAGTTGTGCCTCGAGTGGGGAATCATTTGACTGAACCATATCAGTTTTGCCTCGAGTCGGGACTCATTTGAGTTTACCATATCAGTTGTACCTCGAGTCGGGCTCGTTTGACTTAACCATATCATTTGTGCTTCGAGTCGGGCCTTGTTTGACTCAATCATATCAGTTGTGCTTTAAGTCTAGCCTCGTTTGACTCAACCATATCATTTGCGCCTCGAGTCGAGCCTCGTTTGACACAACCATATCATTTTTGCCTCGAGTTAGGCCTCGTTTGACTCAACCATATCATTTGCGCCTTGAGTCGAGCCTCGTTTGACATAGCCATATCATTTCTGCCTCGAGTTGAGCCTCATTTGACTTAACTATATCAGTTGTTCCTCGAGTGGGGAATCGTTTGACTCAACCATGTCAAATGGGCCTTAAGTCAGGCATCGTTTGACTTAACCACATCAGTTGTGCCTCGTGCCGGGCCTCGTTTGACTCAGCCATATCATTTGTGCTTCGAGTCGGGCCTCGTTTGGCTCAACCATATCAGTTGTGCCTTAAGACGGGCCTCGTTTGATTCAACCATATCAGTTGTGCCTCGAGTCGGGCCTTGTTTGACTCAACCATATCATTTGCGCATCGAGTCAGGCCTTGTTTGACACAACCATATCATTTGCGTCTCGAGTCAGGCCTCATTTTACTTAACCATATCAGTTGTGCCTCGAGTTGGTCCTCGTTTGACTCATCCATATTGTTTGTGTCTCGAGACGGGCCTCGCTTGACATAACCATATCTTTTGCGCCTCGAGTCGAGCCTCATTTAACTCAACCATATCATTTACGCCTCGAGTCGGGCCTCGTTTGACTCAACCATATCATTTGCACCTCGAGTCGGGCCTCGTTTGACTTACCTTTATAATTTGCACCTCGAGTCGGGCCTCATTTGACTCAACCATATCATTTGCATCTCGAGTCGGGCCTCGTTTGACTCAACCATGTCATTTGCGCATTGAGTCGGGCCTCGTTTGGCTTACCCTTATAATTTGCGCATCGAATTAAGCCTCGTTTAACTCAACCATATCAAATGTTTCTTGAGTCAGGCCTCGTTTGACTCAACCACATCGGTTGTGCCTCGAGTCGGACCTCGTTTGACATATCCATATCATTTGTGCTTTGAGGCGGGCCTCGTTTCACTCAACCATATCAGTTATGCCTCGAGTCGGGACTCGTTTAACTCAACCATATCAGTTGTGTCTCGAGTCGGGCCTCATTTGACTCAACCATACCATTTATGCCTCGGGTCAAGCCTCGCTTGACTTACCCTTATAATTTGCGCCTCGAGTTAGGCCTCGTTTGACTCAACCATATCATTTGTGCCTTTAGTCGAGCCTTGTTTGGCTTACCCTTATAATTTACGCATCGAGCCAGGCCTCGTTTGACTCGACCATATCATTTACCCTTTGAGTCGGGCCTCATTTCACTCAACCATATCAGTTGTGCCTCGAGTCGAGACTCGTTTGACTCAACCATATCTATTGTACCTTGAGTCGGGGCTCGTTTGACTCAACTATATTATTTGTGCCACTAGTCGGGCCTTGTTTGAAAAAACCATATCATTTACACCTCGAGTTGGGCCTCGTTTGACTCAACCATATCATTTGCACCTCGAGTCGGGCCTCGTTTGACTTACCCTTATAATTTGTGCCTCGAGTCGGGCCTCGATTGCCTTAACCATATCATTTGCATCTCGAGTCGGGCCTCATTTGACTCAACCATGTCATTTGCGCATCAAGTCGAGCCTCGTTTGCCTTACCCTTATAATTTGCGCATTGAATCAAGCCTCGTTTGACTCAACCATATCAAATGTGCCTTGAGTCGGGCCTCGTTTGACTCAACCACATTAGTTGTGCTGCGAGTCAGACCTCATTTGACTCAACCATATCATTTACGCTTTGAGTCGGGCCTCATTTCACTAAAACGTATCAGTTGTGCCTCGAGTCAAGACTCGTTTGACTCAGCCAAATCTGTTGTACCTCGAGTCAGGGCTCGTTTAACTCAACCACATCATTTGCGCTTCGAGTCAGGCCTTGTTTGACTCATCCATATCAGTTGTGCCTCAAGTCGGGACTCGTTTGACTCAACCATATCAGTTGTACCTCGAGTCGGGGCTTGTTTGACATAACCATATCATTTTTGCCTCGAGTCGGGCCTCGTTTGACTCAACCATATTAGTTGTGCCTTGAGTGAGGAATTGTTTGACTGAACCATATCAGTTTGCCTTGAGTCAGGCCTCGTTTAAGTCAACCATATCAGTTGTACCTTGAGTCAGGGCTCGTTTGCTCAACCATATCATTTGTGCTTCGAGTCGGGCCTCGTTTGACTCAACCATATCAGTTGTGCCTTGAGTCGGGACTCGTTTGACTCAACCATATCATTTTCGCCTCGGGTCAACCCTTGTTTGACACAACCTTATCATTTCCGCCTCGAGTTGGGCCTCGTTCGACTCAACCATATCAGTTGTGCCTCTAGTCGTCCCTCGTTTGACTCAACCATATCAGTTATGCCTCGAGTCATGCCTCGTTTGACTCAACCATGTCAAATGCGCCTCAAGTCAAGCCTCGTTTGACTCATCCACATCAGTTGTGCCTTGTGTCGGGCCTCGTTTGACTCAACCATATCATTTGTGCTTCGAGCCGGGCCTCGTTTGGCTCAACCATATCAGTTGTGCCTCGAGTTGGGCCTTGTTTGACTCAACCACATCAGTTGTGCCTCGAGTCAGGGCTTGTTTGACTCAACCATATCATTTGCGCATCGAGTTAGGCCTCGTTTGACACAACCATATCATTTGCGTCTCGAATCAGTCCTCGTTTTACTCAACCATATCAGTTGTGCCTCGAGTCGGGCCTCGTTTCACTCATCCATATCGTTTGCGCCTCGAGTCGGGCCTCGTTTGACACAACCATATCTTTTGTGCCTCAAGTTAGGCCTCGTTTGACTCAACCATATCAGTTGTGCCTCGAGTCGAGACTCATTTGACTCAACCATATTAGTTATGCCTCGAGTCGGGCCTCGTTTGACTTATCCATATTGTTTGCGCCTCAAGTCGGGCCTTGTTTGACTCAACCATATCAGTTGTGCCTCGAGTCGAGACTCGTTTGACTCAACCATATTAGTTATGCCTTGAGTCGGGCCTTGTTTGACTCAACCATATCATTTGCGCCTCAGGTCGGGCCTTGATTGACACAACCATATCATTTACGCCTCGAGTTAGGACTCGTTTGACTCAACCATATCATTTGCACCTCGAGTCAGGCCTTGTTTGACTTACCCTTATAATTTGCGCCTCGAGTCGGGTCTCGTTTCATTCAACCATATCATTTGCATCTCGAGTCGGGCCTCGTTTGACTCAACCATGTAATTTGCGCATCGAGTCGGGCCTCGTTTGGCTTACCCTTATAATATGCGCATCGAATTAAGCCTCGTTTGACTCAACCATATCAAATGTGCCTTGAGTCGGGCGTCGTTTGACTCAACCACATCAGTTGTGCCTCAAGTCGGACCTCATTTGATAAATCCATATCATTTGCGCTTTGAGTTGGGCCTCATTTCACTCAACCATATCAGTTATTCCTCGAGTTGAGACTCGTTTGACTCAACCATATCAGTTGTGCCTCGAGTCGGGCCTTGTTTGACTCAACCATATCATTTGTGCCTTGAGCCGAGCCTCCTTTGGCTTACCCTTATAATTTACACGTCTAGTTAGGCGTCGTTTGACTCAACCATATCATTTACGCTTTAAATCGGGCCTCTATTCACTCAACCATATTAGTTGTGCCTCTAGTCGAGACTCGTTTGACTCAACCATATCTATTGTACCTCGACTCAGGGCTCGTTTGACTCAACCATATCATTTGTGCCTCTAGTCGGGCCTTGTTTGACAAAACCATATCATTTACACCTCGAGTCGGGCCTCGTTTGACTCAACCATATCAGTTGCACCTCGAGTCGGGCCTCGTTTGACTTACCCTTATAATTTGCGCCTCGAGTCGGGCCTCGTTTGCCTTAACCATATCATTTGCATCTCGAGTCGGGCCTCGTTTGACTCAACCACGTCATTTGCGCGTCGAGTCGGGCCTCATTTGGCTTACCCTTATAATTTGCGCGTCGAATCAGGCCTCATTTGACTCAACCATATCAAATGTGGCTGGAGTCAGGCCTCGTTTGTCTTAACCACATCAGTTGTGCCTCGAGTCGGGCCTTGTTTGACTCAACCATATCATTTACGCTTTGAGTCGGGCCTCGTTTCACTCAACCATATTAGTTGTGCCGCGAGTCGAGACTTGTTTGACTCAACCATATGATTTATGCTTCGAGTCGGGCCTCGTTTGCGTGAACCATATCAGTTGTGCCTTGAGTAGGGACACGTTTGATTCAACCATATCAGTTGTGCCTTGAGGCGGGCCTCGTTTGACTCAACCATATCATTTGCACCTCGAGTCGGGCCTCGATTGACACAGTCACATCTTTTGCACCTCGAGTCAGGCCTTAGTTGACTCAACCATATCATTTGCGCTTCGAGTCGTGCCTCGTTTGACTTAACCATATCAGTTGTGCCTCGAGTCGAGACTCATTTGACTCAACCATATCAGTTGTGCATCGAGTTGGGCCTCGTTTGACTGAACCACATAAGTTGCACCTCGACTCGGGCCTCGTTTGACTCAACCATATCATTTGCGCTTTGAGTCGCGCCTTGTTTGACTTAAGCATCTCAGTTGTGCCTCGAGTTGGGCCTCATTTGACTCAACCATATCAGTTATGCCTCGAGTCAGGGTACGTTTGACTCAACCATATCATTTGCACCATGAGTCAGGCCTCGTTTGACACAACCATATCATTTTTGCCTCGAGTCAGGCATCGTTTGACTCATCCATATCAGTTGTGCCTCGAGTTGGGACACGTTTGACTTAACCATATCAGTTGTGCCTCGAGGCGGGCCTCGTTTGGTTCAACCATATCATTTGTGCCTCGAGTCGGGCCTCGTTAGCCATGATCATATCATTTGCGCCTCGAGTCAGACCTCGTTTGACTCAACCATATCAGTTGTGTGTCGAGTTAGGAGTCATTTGACTCAAGCATATCAGTTGTGCCTTGAGTCGAGCCTCGTTTGTCTCAACCATATCATTTGTGCCTTGAGGCGGGCCTTGTTTGACTCAACAATATCATTTGTGCCTCAGGTCGGCCCTCGTTTGACTTACCCTTATAATTTACGCCTCGGGTCAGGCCTCATTTGACTCAGCCATATCTGTTGTGCCTCGAGTGAGGACTCGTTTGACTCAACTATATCAGTTGTGCCTCGAGTCGGGCCTCGTTTGACTCAACCATATTAGTTGTGCCTCGAGTCGGGCCTCGTTTGGCTTAACCATATCAGGTGTGCCTCGAGTCGGGCCTCGTTTGACTTACCCTTATAATTTACGCCCCAAGTCAAGCCTCGTTTAACACAACCATATCATTTGTGCCTCAAATCTGGCCTCGTTTGGCTCAACCATATCAGGTGTCCCTCGAGTCAGGCCTCATTTGACTCAACCATATTAGTTGTCCCTCGAGTCAGGACTCGTTTGACCCAACCATATCTGTTGTTCCTCGAGTCGGGCCTCGTTTGACCCAACCATATCGGTTATGCCTCGGGTTGGGACTCGTTTGACTCAACCATATCAATTGTGCCTCGAGGCGGGGCTCGTTTGACTCAACCATATCATTGATGCCCTGAGTTGGGCCTCGTTTGAGATAATCAAATCATTTGCGCCTTGAGGCTGGCCTCATTTGACACAATCATATCTTTTCCACCTGGAGTTGGGCCTCGGTTCACTCAACCATATCATTTACACCTCGAGTCAGGCCTCATTTGACTTACCCTTATAATTTGCGCCTTGAGTCGGGCATCGTTTGACACAACCATATGATTTGTGCCTCGAGTCAAACCTCATTTGACTCAACCATATCCGTTGTTCCTCAAGTCGGGGCTCGTTTGACTCAACCATATCATTTGCACGTTGAGGCAGGCCACGTTTGACACAACATACCATTTACAGCTCGAGTCGGGCCTCATCTAACAAAACCATATCATTTGAGCCACGAGTCGGGCATCGTTTGGCTCAACCATATCAGGTGTGCCTCGAGTCAGGGCTCATTTGACTCAACCATATTAGTTGTGCCTCGAGTCAGGACTCGTTTGACTAATCCATATCAGTTGTGCCTCGAGTCGGGCCTCGTTTGACCCAACCATATCAATTGTTCCTTGACTCGGGACTCATTTAACTTAACCATATCAGTTGTGCCTTGAGTCGGGCCTCGTTTGGCTCAACCATATCCGTTGTGCCTCGAGTCGGGCCTTGTTTGACTCAACCATATTAGTTGCGCCTTGAGTCGGGCCTCATTTGGCTCAACCATATCAAGTGTGCCTCGAGTCGGGCCTCGTTTGACTTACCCTTATAATTTACACCCCAAGTCAAGCCTCGTTTAACACAACCATATCATTTGTGCCTTAAATCGGGCCTCGTTTGGCTCAACCATATCAGGTGTCCCTCGAGTCGGGCCTCGTTTGACTCAACCATATTAGTTGTCCCTTGAGTCAGGACTCGTTTGACCCAACCATATCAGTTGTTCCTGGAGTCGGGCCTCGTTTGACAAAACCATATCATTTGCGCCATGAGTCGGGCCTCGTTTGGATCAACCATATCAGGTGTGCCTCGAGTCAGGACTCGCTTGACTCAACCATATCAGTTGTGCCTCGAGTCAGGACTCGTTTGACTCAACCATATCAGTTGTGCCTCGAGTTGGGACTCATTTGACTCAACCATATCAGTTGTGCATCGAGTCAGGGGTAGTTTGACTCAACCATATCATTTGCGCCTTGAGTCAGGCCTTGTTTGACACAACCATATCATTTCTGCCTCAAGTCAGGCCTCATTTTACTCAACCATATCTGTTGTGCCTCGAGTCGGGCTTTGTTTGACTCAATCATATCATTGGCGCCCCGAGTCTGGTCTGGTTTGACACAATCACATCTTTTGCACCTCGAGTCGGGCCTCAGTTGACTTAACCATACCGTTTGCGCTTCGAGTCGTGCCTCGTTTGACTCAACCATATCAGTTGTGCCTCGAGTCGGGACTCATTTGACTCAACCATATCAGTTGTGCATCGAGTCAGGGCTCATTTGACTTAACCATATCATTTGCGCCTCGAGTCGGGCCTTGTTTGGCATAACCATATCATTTCTGCCGCGAGTCTGGCCTTGTTTGACTCAACCATATCTGTTGTGCCTCGAGTGAGGACTCGTTTGACTCAACTATATCAGTTGTGCCTCGAGTTGGGCCTCGTTTGACTCAACCATATTAGTTGCACCTCAAGTCGGGCCTCGTTTGGCTCAACCATATCAGGTGTGCCTCGAGTCAAGCCTCATTTGACTTACCCTTATAATTTACGCCCCAAGTCGAGCCTCGTTTAACACAACCATATCATTTGTGCCTCAAATCGGGCCTCGTTTGGCTCAACCATATCAGGTGTCCCTCGAGTCAGGCCTTGTTTGACTCAACCATATTAGTTGTGCCTCGAGTCAGGACTCGTTTGACCCAACCATATCAGTTGTTCCTCGAGTCGGGCCTCGTTTGACCTAACCATATTAGTTGTGCCTCGGGTCGGGACTCGGACTCAACCATATCAATTGTGCCTCGAGGCGGGGCTCGTTTGACTCAACCATATCATTGATGCCCCAAGTTGGGCCTCGTTTGAGATAATCAAATCATTTGCGCCTCGAGGCTGGCCTCGTTTGACACAATCATATCTTTTCCACCTCGAGTTGGGCCTCGGTTCACTTAACCATATCATTTACACCTCGAGTCGGGCCTCATTTGACTTACCCTTATAATTTGCGCCTTAGTCGGGCCTCGTTTGACACAACCATATGATTTGTGCCTCGAGTCGAACCTCATTTGACTCAACCATATAAGTTGTTCCTCGAGTCGGGGCTCGTTTGACTCAACCATATCATTTGCACGTCGAGGCAGGCCACGTTTGAGACAACATACCATTTACGGCTCGAGTCGAGCCTCATCTAACAAAACCATATCATTTGAGCCACGAGTCGGGCATCGTTTGGCTCAACCATATCAGGTGTGCCTTGAGTTAGGGCTCATTTGACTCAACCATATCAGTTGTGCCTTGAGTCAGGACTTGTTTGACTCAACCATATCAGTTGTGCCTCGAGTCGGGCCTCGTTTGACCCAACCATATCAATTGTACCTTGAGTCGGGACTCGTTTGACTCAACCATATCAGTTGTGCCTCAAGTCGGGCCTCGTTTGACTTAACCATATCATTGGCGCCTCGAGTCTGGCCTCGATTGACACAATCACATCTTTTGCACCTCGAGTCGGGCCCTAGTTGACTCAACCATATCATTTGCGCTTTGAGTCGTGCGTCGTTTGTCTCAACCATATTAGTTGTGCCTCGAGTCGGGACTCATTTGACTCAACCATATCAGTTGTGCATCGAGTCAGGGCTCGTTTGACTCAACCATATCATTTTTGCCTCGAGTCGGGCCTTGTTTGACACAACCATATCATTTCTGCCTTGAGTCAGGCCTCGTTTGACTCAACCATATCTGTTGTGCCTCGAGTGAGGACTCGTTTGACTTAACTACATCAGTTGTGCCTCGAGTCGAGCCTCGTTTGACTCAACCATATTAGTTGCGCCTAGAGTCGAGCCTCGTTTGGCTCAACCATATCAGGTGTGCCTCGAGTCGGGCCTCGTTTGACTTACCCTTATAATTTATGCCCCAAGTCGAGGCTCGTTTAACACAACCATATCATTTGTGTCTCAAATTGGGCCTCGTTTGGCTCAACCATATCAGGTGCCCCTCAAGTCGGGCCTCGTTTGACCCAACCATATTAATTGTGCCTCGAGTTGGGACTCGTTTGACCCAACCCTATTAGTTGTTCCTCGAGTCAGGCCTCGTTTGACCCAACCATATCAGTTGTGCCTTGGGTCGGGACTCATTTGACTCAACCATATCAATTGTGCCTTGAGGCGGGGCTCGTTTGACTCAACCATATCATTGGTGCCTCGAGTCAGGCCTCGTTTGACATAATCATATCATTTGCGCCTTGAGGCTGGCCTCGTTTGATACAATCATATCTTTTGCACCTCGAGTTGAGCCTCATTTGACTTACCCTTATAATTTGTGCCTTGAGTTGGGCCTCGTTTGACACAACCATATCATTTGTGCCTTGAGTCGAACCTCATTTGACTCAACCATATCAGTTGTGCCTCGAGCCGGGGCTCGTTTGACTCAACCATATCATTTGCAAGTCGAGGCAGGCGACGTTTGACATAACATATCATTTACGGCTCGAGTTGGGCCTCGTTTGACAAAACCATACCATTTGCTCCACAAGTCAGGCCTCGTTTGGCTCAACCATATCAGGTATGCCTCAAGTCAGGCCTCGTTTGACTCAACCATATCAGTAGTGCCTCGAGTCGGGACTCGTTTAACTCAACCATATCAGTTGTGCCTCGAGTCGGGCCTCGTTTGACCCAACCATATCAGTTGTTCCTTGAGTCGGGACTCGTTTGACTCAACCATATCAGTTGTGCCTCGAGTCGGGCCTCGTTTGACTCAACCATATCGTTGGCGCCTCGAGGCTGGCCTCGTTTGACACAATCACATCTTTTGCACCTCGAGTCGGGCCTCAGTTGACTCAACCATATCATTTGCGCTTCGAGTCGGGACTCGTTTGACTCAACCATATCAGTTGTGCCTCGAGTCGGGCCTCGTTTGACTCAACCATATTGTTGGTGCCTCGAGGTTGGCCTCGTTTGACACAATCACATCTTTTGCACCTCGAGTCGAGCCTCAGTTGACTCAACCATATCATTTGCGCTTTGAGTCGGGCCTCGTTTGACTCAACCATATCAGTTATTCCTTGAGTCAGGCCTCATTTGACAAAACCATATCATTTGCGCCACGAGTCGAGCCTCGTTTGGCTCAACCATATCAGGTGTGCCTCAAGTCAGGCCTCGTTTGGCTCAACCATATAAGTTGTGCCTCGAGTCGGGACTCATTTGACTCAACTATATCAGTTGTGCCTCGAGTCGGGTCTCGTTTGACCCACCCATATCAGTTGTTCCTTGAGTCGGGACTCGTTTGACTCAACCATATCAGTTGTGCCTCGAGTCGGGCCTTGTTTGACTCAACCATATCATTGGTGCCCCGAGTCTGGCCTCGTTTGACACAATCACATCTTTTGCACCTCGAGTCGGGCCTCAGTTGACTTAACCATATCATTTGCGCTTCGAGTCGTGCCTCGTTTGACTTACCCTTATAATTTCCGCCTCGAGTCAGGCCTCGTTTGACTCAACCATATCATTTGCATCTCGAGGCTGGCCTCATTTGGCTCAACCATATTATTTGCGCCACGAGTCAAGCCTCGTTTGGCTTACCCTTATATTTTGCGCGTCGCGTTAGGCCTCGTTTAACTCAACCATATCAAATGTGCTCAAGTCGGGCCTCGTTTGACTTAACCATATCAATTGTGCCTCGAGTCGAGCCTCATTTGACTCAGCCATATCATTTGCGCTTTGAGTCAGGCCTCGTTCGACTCAACCATATCAGTTGTGCCTCGAGCCGAGCATCATTTGACTCAACCGTATCAGTTGTGCCTCGAGTCGAGCATCCTTTGTCTCAACCATATCATTTGTGCCTCGAGTCGAGCATCGTTTGACTTACACTTATAATTTGTGCCTCGGGTCAGGCCTCGTTTGACTCAAACATATCATTTGCGCCTCGGGTCGGGCCTCGTTTGACTCAACCATATCATTTACGCTTTGAGTCGGGCCTCATTTGACTCAACCATATTAGTTGTGCATTGAGTCAGGACTCGTTTGACTCAACATATCATTTGCGCCTCAAGTTAAGACTCGTTTGGCACAACCATATCATTTGAAGCTCTCGAGTCGGGCCTCGTTTCACTTACCCTTATAATTTGCACCACGAGTCGGGCCTCGTTTGGCTCAACTGTATCATTTGCGCCTCGAGTATGTGCTCGTTTGACTCAACCATATCAGTTGTGCCTCAAGTCAGGCCTCGTTTGACTCAACCACATCAGTTGTGCTTTGACTCAAGCCTCGTTTGACACAAGCATATCATTTGTGCCTTGAGTTGGCCCTCGTTTGACTCAACCATATCAGTTGTTCCTCGAGTCAGGGCTCATTTGACTCAACCATATTATTTTCGCCTCAAGTCAGGCCTCATTTGACTTAACCATATCATTTGCGCCTCGACTCGAGCCTCGTTTGACTTACCCTTATAATTTGTGCCTCGAGTCAAGCGTCATTTGACTCAACCATATCAAATGAGCCTCGAGTCGGGCCTCGTTTGACTCAACCACATTAGTTGTGCCTCAAGTCAGGCCTCGTTTGACTCAACCATGTCATTTGCTCTTCGAGTCTGGCCTCGTTTGACTAAATCATATCAATTGTGCCTCGAGTCAGGCCTCGTTTGCCACAATCATATGATTTGCACCTCGATTTGGGCCTCGTTTGACTCAACCATATGATTTGGGCCTTGAGTTGGGCCTCGTTTGATTCAACCATAATAGTTGTGCCTCGAGTTGGGCCTCGTTTGACTCAATCATATCAGTTGTACCTCGAGTCAGGCCCTGTTTGACTCAACCACATCATTTCTGCCTCGAGTCGGAGCTCGTTTGACACAATCATATTGTTTGCACCTCGAGTCGGGCTACGTTTGACTCAACCATATAAGTTGTGCCTCGAGTCGGGCCTTGTTTCACTCAACCATATCATTTGCGCCTCGAGTCGGGCCACGTTTGATACAACCAAATCGTTTGTGCCTCGAGTCAGGCCTCGTTTGACACAACCATATCATTTGTGCCTTGAGTCGGGCCTCGTTTGACTCAACCACATCATTTGTACCTCGAGTCGGGCCTCGTTTGGCTCAACTATATTTGTTGTGCCTCAAGTCAGGCCTCATTTCACTCAACCATACAAGTTGTGCCTCGAGTCGTGCCTCATTTGACTCAACCATATCATTTGCGCCTTGAGTCGGGCCTCATTTGACTTATCACTATAAATTGCGCCTTGAGTCAGGCCTCGTTTCACTTAACCCCATCAGTTGTTCCTCGAATCGGGCCTCATTTGACTCAACCATATCATTTGCGCTTTGAGTCGGGCCTCGTCTGACTCAACCATATTAGTTGTGCCTCGAGTTGGGACTCAATTGACTCAACTATATCATTTGCGCCTCGAGTCGGGCCTCGTTTAACACAACAATATCATTTGAAGCTCTCGAGTTGGGCCTCGTTTCACTTACCCTTATAATTTGCTCCGTGAGGCGGGCCTCGTTTGGCTCAACCGTATCATTTACGCCTTGAGTCTATGCTCGTGTGCCTCAACCATATCATTTGCACCTCGAGTCGGGCATCGTTTGACACAACCCTAGCATTTTTGCCCCGAGTCTGGGCTCGTTTGACTCAACCATATCAGTTGTGCCTCGAGTGGGGACTCGTTTGACTCAACCATATCAGTTGTGCCTCGAGTCGGCCCTCGTTTGACTCAATCATATCATTTGCACCTCGAGTCGGGCCTCGTTTGACTCAACCATATAGTTGTGCATCAAGTTGGGACTCATTTGACTCAACCATATCTGTTGTGCCTCGAGTCAGGCTTCGTTTGACTCAACCATACCATTTGTGCCTTGAGTCGAGCCTCGTTTGACTCAACCATATCATTTGTGCCTCAAGTCGGGCCTCGTTTGACTTGCCCTTATAATTGGTGCCTCGAGTTAGGCCTCGTTTGACTCAACCATATCAAATGAGCCTCGAGTCAGGACTCGTTTAACTCAACCATATCATTTGCACTTAGAGTCGGGCCTCGTTTGACTCAACCACATCAGTTGCACCATGAGTCGGGCCTCATTTGGCTCAACCATATCATTTTTGCCTCGAGTCGGGCCTCGTTTGACTCAACCATATCTATTGTGCCTCGAGTGAGGACTCGTTTAACTCAACTATATCAGTTGTTCCTCATGTTGGGCCTCGTTTGACTCAACCATATCAGTTGCGCCTCAAGTCGGGCCTCGTTTAACATAACCATATCATTTTCGCCTTGAGTCGGGCCTTATTTCAGTCAACCATATCATTTGCGCCTCAAGTCGGGCCTCGTTTGGCTCAACCATATCAGGTGTGCCTCGAGTCAGGCCTTGTTTGACTTACCCTTATAATTTACACCCTAAGTCGGGCCTCGTTTAACACAACCATATCATTTTCGCCTTGAGTCGGGCCTTATTTCAGTCAACCATATCATTTGCGCCTCAAGTCGGGCCTTGTTTGGTATAACCAAATCTTTTGTGCCTTGAGTCAGGGCTCGTTTGACACAACCATATCATTTGTTCCTCGAGTTGGGGATCGTTTGACTCAACCATATCATTTGTGCCTCAAGTCGGGTCTCGTTTGACTCAACCACATCATTTGCACCTCGAGTCGGGCCTCGTTTGACTTAACCATATTTGTTGTGCCTCGAGTCGTGCCTCATTTGACTCAACCATATCATTTGCACCTCGAGTTGGGCCTCATTTGACTTACCATTATAAATTGCGCCTCGAGTCAGGCCTCGTTTGACTCAACCACATTAGTTACACCTCTTGTCGGTCCTCGTTTGACTCAATCATATCATTTGCACCTTGAGTTGGGCCTCGTTTGACTTACCCTTATAATTTGCGCCTCGAGGCGGGCCTCGTTTGACTCAGCCATATCATTTGCATCTCGAGTCGGGCCTCATTTGACTCAATCATAATATTTGCACCTCCAGTCAAGCCTCGTTTGGCTTGCCCTTATAATTTGCACATCGAGTCAGGCCTCATTTAACTCAACCATATCAAATGTGCCTCGAGTCGAGCCTCGGTTGACTTAATGACATCAGTTGTGCCTTGAGTCGAGCCTCGTTTGACTCAACCATATCATTTGCACTTTGAGTCGGGCCTCATTTGACTCAACCATATCATTTGCGCTTTGAGTCGGGACTCGTTTGACTCAACCATATCAGTTGTGCCTCGAGTCGGGGCTCGTTTGACTCAACCATATTATTTGCGCATCGAGTCAGGCCTCGTTTGACACAACCACATCGTTTGCGTCTCGAGTCGGGCCTCGTTTGACTCAACCATATTAGTTGTGCCTATAATCGGGACTCGTTTGACTCAACCACATCAGTTGTGGCTCGAGTCGGCCCTCGTTTCACTCAACC
Source organism: Dicorynia guianensis (assembly GCA_037013595.1). Taxonomy (NCBI): domain Eukaryota; kingdom Viridiplantae; phylum Streptophyta; class Magnoliopsida; order Fabales; family Fabaceae; genus Dicorynia; species Dicorynia guianensis. The sequence continues at coordinate 14,580,794 of JASUAB010000006.1, read as the reverse complement.
ATATCATTTATGCTTCGAGTCAGGCCTTGTTTGGCTTAACCATATTAGTTGTGCTTTAAGTAGGGACTCATTTGATTCAACCTTATCAGTTGTGCCCTGAGTCAGGCCTTGTTTGGCTTAACCATATCATTTGTGTCTCGAGTCGGGCGTCGTTTGCGACAATCATATCATTTGCGCTTTGAGTCGAGCCTCATTTCACTCAACCATATCAGTTGCGCCTTGAGTTGGGACTCGTTTGACTTAACCATATCAGTTGTGCCTCGAGTCGAGCCTCGTTTGGTTCAACCATATCATTTGTGCCTCAAGTTGGGCCTCGTTTGCCATAATGATATCATTTGAGCCTCAAGTCGGGCCTCCTTTGACTCAAGCATATTAGTTGTGTGTCGAATTGGGACTCATTTGACTCAACCATATCAGTTATGCCTCGAGTCGAGCCTCGTTTGTCTCAACCATATCATTTGCGCCTAGAGTCAAACCTCGTTTGACTCAACCATATCTTTTGCGCCTCGGGTCGGGCCTCATTTGACTTATCCTTATAATTTGTACCTCGAGTCAGGCCTCGTTTGACTCAACCATACCAAATGTGCCTCGAGTTAGGCCTTGTTTGACTCAACCACATCAGTTGCACCTCGACTCGGACCTTGTTTGACTCAACCATATCATTTGCGCTTTAAGTCGGGCCTCATTTTACTCAACCATATTAGTTGTTCCTCGAGTCGGGACTCGTGTGACTCAACCATATCAGTTGTCCCTCGAGTCAGGGCTCGTTTGACTCAACCATATCATTTGTACCTCGAGTCGGGCCTCGTTTGACACAACCATATCGTTTCCACCTCGAGTCAGGCGTCATTTGACTCATCCATATCAGTTGTGCCTCAAGCCGGGACTCATTTGATTCAACCATATCAGTTGTGCCTCGAGTCAGGCCTCGTTTGGTTCAACAATATCATTTGTGCGTCGAGTCGGGCCTCGTTAGCCATAATCAGATCAGTTGCGCCTCGAGTCGGGCCTCGTTTGGCTCAACCATATCAGTTGTGTGTCGAGTTGGGACTCGTTTGACTCAACCATATCAGTTGTGCCTCGAGTCGAGCCTCGTTTGTCTCAACCATATCATTTGGGCCTCGAGTTGGGCCTCATTTGACTCAACCATATCATTTGCGCCTCGGGTCAGCCCTCATTTGACTTACCCTTATAATTTGCGCCTCGAGTCAGGCCTCGTTGGACTCAACCATATCAAATGTGCCTCAAGTGTGTCGAGTTGGGACTCATTTGACTCAGCCATATCATTTGTGCTTCGAGTTGGGCCTCGTTTGGCTCAACCATATCAGTTGTGCCTCAAGTCGGGCCTCGTTTGACTCAACTATATTAGTTGTGCCTCGAGTCGTGCCTCGTTTGACTCCACCATATCATTTGCACGTCGAGTCAGGCATCGTTTGACACAACCATATCATTTGCGTCACGAGTCTGGCCTCGTTTTACTCAACCATATCAGTTGTGCCTCGAGTTAGGCCTCATTTGACTCATCCATGTCATTTGTGCCTCGAGTCAGGCCTTATTTGACACAACCATATCTTTTGCGCCTCAAGTCGGGCCTCGTTTGACTCAACCATATCAGTTGTGCCTCGAGTCGGGCCTTGTTTGACTCATCCATGTCATTTGCGCCTTGAGTCGGGCCTCGTTTGACTTAACCATATCATTTGTGCTTTGAGTCAGGCCTCGTTTCACTCAACCATATCAGTTGTGCCCTGAGTCGGGACTCGTTTGTCTCAACCATATCAGTTGTGCCTCGAGTTGAGCCTCGTTTGACTCAACCATATCATTTGTGCCTTGGGTCCGCCCTCGTTTGACTTACCCTTATAATTTGCGCCTTGAGTCAAGCCTCATTTGACTCAACCATATCATTTGCGCCTTGAGTCGAGCCTCATTTGGTTTACCCTTATAATTTATGCATCGAGTCAAGCCTCGTTTGACTCAACCATATCAAATGTGCCTGGAGTCGGGCCTCATTTGACTCAACCATATCAAATGTGCCAGGAGTTGGGCCTCATTTGACTCAACCATATCAGTTATACCTTGAGTCAGACTTGTTTGAGTCAACCATATCATTTGCGCCTCGAGTCGGGCCTCGTTTGACACAATCATATCATTTGTGCCTTGAGTCTGGCCTCATTTGACATAACTATATCATTTGCACCTCGAGTCAGTCCTCGCTTGACTCAACCATATCATTTGAACCTCGAGTTGGGCCTCGTTTGGCTTTCCCTTATAATTTGTGCATCGAATCAGGCCTCATTTGACTCAACCATATCAAATGTGCCTTGAGTTGGGCCTCGTTTGACTCAACCACATCAATTGTGCCTCAAGTTGGGCCTCGTTTGACTTAACCATATCATTTGCGCTTTGAGTCCGGCCTCGTTTCACTAAACCATATCAGTTGTGCCTCGAGTCAGGCCTCGTTTGGTTCAACCATATCATTTGTGCCTCGAGTCGGGCCTCGTTTGCCATAATCATATTATTTGTGCCATGAGTCGGGCCTCATTTCACTCAACCGTATCAGTTGTGTGTCGAGTTGGGACTCGTTTGACTCAACTGTATTAGTTGTGCCTTGAGTCGAGCCTACTTTGTCTTAACCACATCATTTGTGCCTCGAGTCGGGCCTCGTTTGACTCAACCATATCATTTGCGCCTCGGGTCGGCCCTTGTTTGACTTACCCTTATAATTTGTGCGTCGAGTCAGGCCTCATTGGACTCAACCATATCAAATGTGCCTCGAGTCAGGTCTCATTTAACTCAACCACATCAGTTGTTCCTCGAGTCAGGCCTCGTTTGATTTAACCATATCATTTGCGCTTTGAGTCGGGCCTTGTTTCACTCAACCACATCAGTTGTGCCTAGAGTCGGGCCTCGTTTGGTTTCACCATACCATTTGTACCTCGAGTCGGGCCTAATTTCCCATAATCATATCATTTTCGCCTTGAGCCGGGCCTCGTTTGACTCAACCATATTAGTTGTGTGTCGAGTTGGGACTCATTTGACTCAACCATATCAGTTATGCCTTGAGTTGAGCCTCGTTTGTCTCAACCATATCATTTGCGCCATGAGTCGGGCCTCATTTGACTCAACCACATCAGTTGTACCTCGAGTCGGGCCTCGTTTGAGCCAACCATATTAGTTGTACCTCGAGTCGGTGCTCGTTTGACTCAACCATATCATTTACGCTTCGAGTCAGGCCTCGTTTGACTCAACCATATCATTTTCACCTCGAGTCGAGCCTCATTTGACACAACCATATAATTTCCGCTTCAATTCAGGCCTCGTTTAACTCAACCATATCAGTTGTGCCTTCAATAGGGACTCGTGTGACTCAACCATATCAGTTGTGCCTCGAGTCGGGCCTCATTTGACTCAACCATGTCAAATGTGCCTCAAGTCAGGCCTCGTTTGACTCAACCACATCCGTTATGCCTCGTGTCGGACCTTGTTTGCCTCAACCATATTAGTTGTGCCTCGAGTCAGGCCTCGTTTGACTCAACCATATCAATTGTAACTTGAGTCGGGCCTCGTTTGACTCAACCATATCATTTACGCATCAAGTCAAGTCTCGTTTGACACAACCATATCATTTGCGTCTCGAGTCGGGCCTCATTTTACTCAACCATATCAGTTGTGCCTCGAGTTGGGCATCATTTGACTCATCCATATCGTTTGTGCCTCGAGTCAGGCATCATTTGACACAACCTTATCTTTTGTGCCATGAGTTGGGCCTCGTTTAACTCAACCATATCAGTTGTGTCTCAAGTTGCCCCTCGTTTGACACAATCATATCATTTGTGCCTCGAGTCTGGCCTCGTTTAACATAACCATATCATTTGCAGCTCAAGTTGGGGCTCGTTTGGTTCAACCATAACATTTGTGCCTCGAGTCGGGCCTCATTTGACTTACCCTTATAATTTACGCCTCGAGTCGGGCCTTGTTTGACAGAACCATATCATTTGTGCCTCGAGTCGAACCTCGTTTGACTCAACCATAACAGTTGTGCCTCGAGTCGGGACTCGTTTGACTCAACCATATCATTTGCACATCGAGGCGGGCCACGTTTGTTACAACCATATCATTTGCGCCTTGAGTCGGGCCTCGTTTGACAAAACCATATCATTTGTGCAACAAGTTGGGCCTCGTTTGGCTCAACCATATCAGGTGTGCCTCGAGTCAGGCCTCGTTTGACTCAACCATATCAGTTGTGCCTCGAGTTGGGACTCGTTTGACTCAACCATATCAGTTGTGCCCCGAGTCGGGCCTCGTTTGACCTCACTATATCAGTTGGTCCTCGAGTCGGGACTCGTTTGACTCAACCATATCAGTTGTGCCTCGAGTCGGGCCTCGTTTGACTCAACCATATCATTGGCGCCTCGAGTCGGGCCTCGTTTGACATAATCATATCATTTGCTCCTCGAGTCTGGCCTCGTTTAACACAATCATATCTTTTGCACCTCGAGTCGAGCCTCGGTTGACACAACCATATCTTTTGCACCTCGAGCCGGGCCTCATTTGAGTCAACCATATCACTTGTGCCTCGAGTCAGGACTCGTTTGACTCAACCATATCAGCTATGCCTCGAGTCGGGCCTCATTTGACTCAACCATATCATTTGCGCCTCGAGTCAGGTCTCGTTTGACACAATCATATCATTTGCGCCTCGAGTCGGGCCTCGTTTGACTCAACCATATCATTGGCGCCTCGAGTCGGGCCTCGTTTGACATAATCATATCATTTGCTCCTCAAGTCTGGCCTCGTTTGACACAATCATATCTTTTGCACCTCGAGTCGAGCCTCGGTTGACTCAACCATATCATTTACACCTCGAGTTGGGCCTCGTTTGACTTACCCTTATAATTTGTGCCTCGAGTCGGGCCTCGTTTGACTCAACCATTTCATTTGCATCTCGAGGCGAGCCTCGTTCAGCTCAACCATATTATTTGCGCCACGAGTCAAGCCTCGTTTGGCTTACCCTTATAATTTATGCGTCAAGTTATGCCTCGTTTAACTCAACCATATCAAATGTGCCTCGAGTCAGGCCTCGTTTAACTCAACCATATTAGTTGTGCCTCGAGTCGAGCATCGTTTGACTTAACCATATCAGTTGTGCCTCGAGTCGAGAATCGTTTGACTTACCCTTATAATTTGCGCCTCGGGTCGGGCCTCGTTTGACTCAACCATAACATTTGCGCCTCGGGTCGGGCCTCGTTTGACTCAAACATATCATTTACGCTTCGAGTCGGGACTCGTTTGACTCAACCATATCAGTTGTGCCTCGTGTCGGGACTCGTTTGACTTAACCATATCATTTATGCCTCGAGTCGGGCCTCGTTTGACACAACCATAACATTTGAAGCTCTCTAGTCAGGCCTCATTTCAATTACCCTTATAATTTGCACCACGAGTAAGGCCGCATTTGGCTCAACCATATCATTTGGCCTGGAGTCTGTGCTCGTTTGCCTCAACCATATCATTTGCGCCTCGAGTCAGGCCTCGTTTAACTCATCCATATCGTTTGTGCCTCGAGTCAGGCCTCGTTTGACACAACCTTATCTTTTGCGCCTCAAGTTGGGCCTCGTTTGACTCAACCATATCAGTTGTGCCTCGAGTCGGGACTCATTTGACTCAACCATATCAGTTGTGCCTCGAGTCGAGCCTCGTTTGACTCAACCATATCATTTGTGCCTTGGGTCGGCCCTCGTTTGACTTACCCTTATAATTTGTGCCTCGAGTCAGGCCTAATTTGACTCAACCGTATCATTTGCGCCTTGAGTCGAGCCTCATTTGGTTTACCCTTATAATTTATGCATCGAGTCAAGCGTTATTTGACTCAACCATATTAAATGTGCCTGGAGTCGGGCCTCATTTGACTTAACCATATCAAATGTGCCAGGAGTCGGGCCTCATTTGACTCAACCATATCAGTTATACCTCGAGTCAGACCTCATTTGAGTCAACCATATCATTTGCACCTCGAGTCAGGCCTCGTTTGACATAATCATATCATTTGCGCCTCGAGTCTAGCCTCGTTTGACATATCCATATCATTTGTGCCTCGAGTCGGTCCTCGCTTGACTCAACCATATCATTTGCACCTCGAGTTGGGCCTCGTTTGGCTTTCCCTTATAATTTGCGCATCGAGTTAGGCCTCATTTGACTGAACCATATCAAATGTGCCTTGAGTTGGGCCTCGTTTGACTCAACCACATCAATTGTGCCTCTAGTCGGGCTTCGTTTGACCTAACCATATCATTTGCGCTTTGAGTCCGGCCTCGTTTCACTAAACCATATTAGTTGTGCCTTGAGTCAGGCCTTGTTTAGTTCAACCATATCATTTGTGCCTCGAGTCAGGCCTCGTTTGCCATAATCATATTATTTGTGCCACGAGTCGGGCCTCGTTTCACTCAACCGTATAAGTTGTGTGTCGAGTTGGGACTCGTTTGACTCAACTGTATTAGTTGTGCCTTTAGTCGAGCCTACTTTGTCTTAACCACATCATTTGTGCCTCGAGTCGGGCCTCGTTTGACTCAACCATATCATTTGCGCCTCGGGTCAGCCCTCGTTTGACTTACCCTTATAATTTGTGCGTCGAGTCAGGCCTCATTGGACTCAACCATATCAAATGTGCCTCGAGTTAGGTCTCGTTTAACTCAACCACATCAGTTGTTCCTCAAGTCAGGCCTCGTTTGACTTAACCATATCATTTGCGCCTTGAGTCGGGCCTTGTTTCACTCAACCACAACAGTTGTGCCTAGAGTCAGGCCTCGTTTAGTTTCACCATACCATTTGTGCTTCGAGTCGGGCCTAATTTGCCTTAATCATATCATTTGCGCCTCGAGCCGGGCCTCGTTTGACTCAACCATATTAGTTGTGTGTCGAGTTGGGACTCGTTTGACTCAACCATATCAGTTATGCCTTGAGTTGAGCCTCGTTTGTCTCAACCATATCATTTGCACCTCGAGTCAAGCCTCGTTTGACTCAACCACATCAGTTGTGCCTCAAGTCGGGCCTAATTTGCCTTAATCATATCATTTGCGCCTCGAGCCGGGCCTCGTTTGAGCCAACCATATCAGTTGTACCTCGAGTCGGTGCTCGTTTGACTTAACCATATCATTTACGCTTCGAGTCAGGCCTCGTTTGACTCAACCATATCAGTTGTGCCTTGAGTCAGGACTCGTTTGACTCAACCAAATCATTTGCACCTCGAGTCGAGCCTCGTTTGACATAACCGTATAATTTCCTCCTCAATTCGGGCCTCGTTTAACTCAACCATATCAGTTGTGCCTTCAGTAGGGACTCGTGTGACTCAACCATATCAGTTGTGCCTCGAGTCGGGCCTCATTTGACTCAACCATGTCAAATGTGCCTTAAGTCAGGCCTCGTTTGACTTAACCACATCCGTTATGCCTCGTGTCGGGCCTCGTTTGCCTCAACCATATCATTTGTGCTTCGAGTCGGACCTCGTTTGCCTCAACCATATTAGTTGTGCCTCAAGTCGGGCCTCGTTTGACTCAACCATATCAGTTGTAACTTGAGTCGGGCCTTGTTTGACTCAACCATATCATTTACGCATCAAGTCAGGTCTCGTTTGACACAACCATATCATTTGCATCTCGAGTCGGGCCTCGTTTTACTCAACCATATCAGTTGTGCCTCGAGTCGGGCATCGTTTGACTCATCCATATCGTTTGTGCCTCGAGTCAGGCATCATTTGACATAACCTTATCTTTTGTGCCATGAGTTGGGCCTCGTTTGACTCAACCATATCAATTGTGCCTCAAGTCGGCCCTCGTTTGACACAACCATATCATATGTGCCTCGAGTCTGGCCTCATTTAACATAACCATATCATTTGCACCTCAAGTTGGGGCTCGTTTGGTTCAACCATAACATTTGTGCCTCGAGTCGGGCCTCATTTGACTTACCCTTATAATTTACGCCTCGAGTCGGGCCTTGTTTGATACAACCATATCATTTGTGCCTCGAGTCAAACCTCGTTTGACTCAACCATAATAGTTGTGCCTCGAGTCGGGGCTCGTTTGACTCAACCATATCATTTGCACATCGAGGCGGGCCACGTTTGACACAACCATATCATTTGTGCCTTGAGTCGGGCCTCGTTTGACAAAACCATATCATTTGTGCCACGAGTTGGGCCTCGTTTGGCTTAACCATATCAGGTGTGCCTCGAGTCAGGCCTCCTTTAACTCAACCATATCAGTTGTGCCTCGAGTTGGGACTCGTTTGACTCAACCATATCAGTTGTGCCTCGAGTCGGGCCTCATTTGACCTAGCCATATTAGTTGGTCCTCGAGTCGGGACTCGTTTGACTCAACCATATCAGTTGTGCCTTGAGTTGGGCCTTGTTTGACTCAACCATATCATTGGCGCCTCGAGTCGGGCCTCGTTTGACATAATCATATCATTTGCTCCTCGAGTCTGGCCTCGTTTGACACAACCATATCTTTTGCACCTTGAGTCGGGCCTCGTTTGAGTCAACCATATCACTTGTGCCTCGAGTTGGGACTCTTTGACTCAACCATATCAGTTATGCCTTGAGTCGGGCCTCATTTGACTCAACCATATCATTTGCGCCTCGAGTCAGGTCTCGTTTGACACAATCATATCATTTGCGCCTCGAGTCGGGCCTCGTTTGACTCAACCATATAATTGGCGCCTCGAGTCGGGCCTCGTTTGACATAATCATATCATTTGCTCCTCGAGTCTGGCCTCGTTTGACACAATCATATCTTTTGCACCTCAAGTCGAGCCTCGGTTGACTCAACCATATCATTTACACCTCGAGTTGGGCCTCGTTTGACTTACCCTTATAATTTATGCCTCGAGTCGGGCCTCGTTTGACTCAACCATTTCATTTGCATCTCGAGGCAAGCCTCGTTCGGCTCAACCATATTATTTGTGCCACGAGTCAAGCCTCGTTTGGCTTACCCTTATAATTTACGCGTCAAGTTATGCCTCATTTAGCTCAACCATACTCGAGTCGGGCCTCGTTTAATTCAACCATATCAGTTGTGCCTCGAGTCGAGCATCGTTTGACTTACCCTTATAATTTGCGCCGTGGGTCGGGCCTCATTTGACTCAACCATATCATTTGCGCCTTGGGTTGGGCCTCATTTGACTCAACCATATCATTTGCGCCTCGGGTCGGGCCTCGTTTGACTCAAACATATCATTTACGCTTCGAGTCAGGACTCATTTGACTCAACCATATCAGTTGTGCCTCGTGTCGGGACTCGTTTGACTTAACCATATCATTTACGCCTCAAGTCGGGCCTAGTTTGACACAACCATATCATTTGAAGCTCTCGAGTCAGGCCTCATTTCACTTACCCTTATAATTTGCACCGCGAGTCAGGCCTCATTTGGCTCAACCATATCATTTGGCCTGGAGTCTGTGCTTGTTTGCCTCGGCCATATCATTTGCGCCTCGAGTCAGGCCTCATTTGACTCATCCATATCATTTGCGCCTCGAGTCAGGCCTCGTTTGACACAACCTTATCCTTTGCGCCTCAAGTTGGGCCTCGTTTGACTCAACCATATCAGTTGTGCCTCGAGTTGGGACTCATTTGACTCAACCATATCAGTTCTGCCTCGAGTCGGGCCTCGTTTGACTCAATCATATCATTTGCGCCTCGAGTCTGGCCTCGTTTGCCATAATCATATCATTTGCATCCCGAGCCAAGCCTCATTTGACTTAACCATATCAGTTGTGTGTTGAGTTGGGACTCGTTTGACTCAACCATATCAGTTGTTCCTTGAGTCGAGCCTTATTTGTCTCAACCATATCATTTACGCCTCGAGTCGGGCCTCGTTTGACTCAACCATATCATTTGTGCATCAAGTCAGGCCTCGTTTAACACAACCATATCATTTGCGTCCTGAGTCAGGCCTCGTTTTACTCAACCATATCAGTTGTGCCTCGAGTTGGTCCTCGTTTGACTTATCCATATGTTTGTGCCTCGAGTCAGTCCTCATTTGACACAACCTTATCTTTTGCGCCTCAAGTTGGGCCTCGTTTGACTCAACCATATCAGTTGTGCCTCGAGTCAGGACTCATTTGACTTAACCATATCAGTTCTGCCTCGAGTTGGGCCTCGTTTGACTCAACCATATCATTTGCACCTCGAGTCGGGCCTCGTTTGACATAATCATATCATTTGTGCCTGAAGTTGGGGCTCGTTTGGATCAACCATATCATTTGTGCCTCAAGTCGGGCCTCGTTTACCATAATCATATCATTTGCACCTCGAGCCGGGCCTCGTTTGACTCAAACATATCAGTTGTGTGTCGAGTTGGGACTCGTTTGACTCAACCATATCAGTTGTGCCTTGAGTCAAGCCTCATTTGTCTCAACCATATCATTTGTGCCTCGAGTTGGTCCTCGTTTGACTCAACCGTATCATTTGCGCGTCAAGTCAGGCCTTGTTTGACACAACCATATCTTTTGCACCTTCAGTCGGGCCTCGTTTGAGTCAACCATATCACTTGTGCCTCGAGTCAGGATTCGTTTGACTCAACCATATCAGTTATGCCTCGAGTCGGTCCTCATTTGACTCAACCATATCATTTGCGCCTCGAGTCGGGTCTCGTTTGACACAATCATATCATTTGCGCCTCGAGTCGGGCCTCGTTTGACTCAACCATATCATTGGCGCCTCGAGTCGGGCCTCGTTTGACATAATCATATCATTTTCTCCTCGAGTTTGGCCTCGTTTGACACAATCATATCTTTTGCACCTCGAGTCGAGCCTCAGTTGACTCAACCATATCATTTACACCTCGAGTTGGGCCTCGTTTGACTTACCCTTATAATTTGTGCCTCGAGTCGGGCCTCGTTTGACTCAACCATTTCATTTGCATCTCGAGGTGAGCCTCGTTCGGCTCAACCATATTATTTGCGCCACGAGTCAGGCCTCGTTTGGCTTACCCTTATAATTTACGCGTCAAGTTATGCCTCGTTTAACTCAACCATATCAAATGTGCCTCGAGTCAGGCCTCGTTTTACTCAACCATATAAGTTGTGCCTCGAGTCGAGCATCGTTTGACTTACCCTTATAATTTGCGCCTCGGGTCGGGCCTCGTTTGACTCAACCATATCATTTGCGCCTCGGGTCGGGCCTTGTTTGACTCAAACATGCCATTTATGCTTCGAGTTGGGACTCATTTGACTCAACCATATCAGTTGTGCCTCGTGTCAGGACTCGTTTGACTTAACCATAACATTTACGCCTCGAGTCGGGCCTCGTTTGACACAACCATATCATTTGAAGCTCTCGAGTCAGGCCTCATTTCACTTACCCTTATAATTTGCACCGCGAGTCAGGCCTCATTTGGCTCAACCATATCATTTGGCTTGGAGTTTGTGCTCGTTTGCCTCAACCATATCATTTGTGCCTCAAGTACGGTCCTTGTTTGACTCATCCATATTGTTTGTGCCTCGAGTCAGGCCTCGTTTGACACAACCTTATCTTTTGTGTCTCAAGTTGGGACTCGTTTGACTCAACCATATCAGTTGTGCCTCGAGTCGGGACGCATTTGACTCAATCATATCATTTGCGCCTCGAGTCTGGCCTCGTTTGCCATAATCATATCATTTGCACCTCGAGCCGAGCCTCGTTTGACTCAACCATATTAGTTGTGTGTCGAGTTGGGACTCGTTTGACTCAACCATATCAGTTGTGCCTTGAGTCAAGCCTCATTTGTCTCAACCATATCATTTGCGCCTCGAGTCGGGCCTCGTTTGACTCAACCATATCATTTGTGCATCAAGTCAGGCCTCGTTTAACACAACCATATCATTTGCATCTCGAGTCAGGCCTCGTTTTACTCAACCATATTAGTTGTGCCTCGAGTCGGGCCTCGTTTGACTCATCCATATCGTTTGCACCTCGAGTCAGTCCTCGTTTGACACAACCTTATCTTTTACGCCTCAAGTTGGGCCTCGTTTAACTCAACCATATCAGTTGTGCCTCAAGTCAGGACTCATTTGACTTAACCATATCAGTTCTGCCTCGAGTCGAGCCTCGTTTGACTCAACCATATCATTTGTGCCTCGAGTCGGGCCTTGTTTGACATAATCATATCATTTGTGCCTCGAGTCTGGCCTTGTTTGACACAATCATATCATTTGTGCCTCAAGTCGAGGCTCGTATGGATCAACGATATCATTTGTGCCTCGAGTCGGGCCTCGTTTACCATAATCATATCATTTGCACCTCGAGCCGGGCCTCATTTGACTTAACCATATTAGTTGTGTGTCGAGTTGGGACTCGTTTGACTCAACCATATCAGTTGTGCCTTGAGTCGAGCCTCATTTGTCTCAATCATATCATTTGTGTCTCGAGTCGGACCTCGTTTGACTCAACCGTATCATTTGCGCATCAAGTCAGGCCTTGTTTGACACAACCTTATCTTTTGCACCACGAGTCGGGCCTCATTTGACTCAACCATATTACTTGTGCCTCGAGTCGAGACTCGTTTGACTCAACCATATCAGTTATGCCTTGAGTCGGGCCTCATTTGAATGAACCATATCATTTGCGCCTCGAGTCGGGTCTCATTTGACACAATCATATCATTTGCGCCTCGAGTCAGGGCTCGTTTGACTCAACCATATCATTTGCTCCTCGAGTTGGGCCTCGTTTGGCTTGCCCTTATAATTTGCGTGTCGAATCAGGCCTCGTTTGACTCAACCATATTGAATGTGCCTTGAGTTAGGCCTCGTTTGACTTAACCACATCAATTGTGCCTTGAGTCGGGCCTCATTTGACTTAACCATATCATTTGCGCTTTGAGGCAGGCCTCGTTGCACTCAACCATATAGTTGTGCCTCGAGTCGGGCCTCGTTTGGTTCAACCATATCATTTATGCCTCAAGTCGGGCCTCGTTTAACATAATCGTATCATTTGCGCCTCGAGTCGGGCCTCGTTTGACTCAACCATATCAGTTGTGTGTCGAGTTGGGACTCGTTTGACTCAGCCATATCAGTTATGCCTTGAGTCGAGCCTTGTTTGTCTCAACCATATCATTTGTGCCTCGAGTCGGGCCTCGTTTGACTCAACCATATCATTTGCACCTCAAGTCAGGCCTCGTCTGACTTAAGCATATCATTTGCACCTCGAGTCAGGCCTCGTTTGACTTACCCTTATAATTTGCGCCTCGAGTCAGGCCTCGTTTGACTCAACCATATCATTTGCATCTCGAGTTGGGCCTCGTTTGACGCAACCATATCATTTGCGCCTCGAGTTGGGCCTCGTTTGGCTTACCCTTATAATTTACGCGTCGAGTTAGGCCTCTTTTAATGTAACCATATCAAATGTCCCTCGATTCGGGCCCCGTTTAACATAATCGTATCATTTGCACCTCGAGTCGGGCCTGGTTTGACGCAACCATATCAGTTGTGTGTCGAGTTGGGACTCGTTTGACACAACCGTATTAGTTGTGCCTCGAGTCGAGCCTCGTTTGTCTCGACCATATCATTTCTGCCTCGAGTCAGACCTCGTTTGACTCAACCATATCATTTGCACCTTGGGTCGGCCCTCGTTTGACTTACCCTTATAATTTGTGCCTCGAGTCAAGCCTCATTTGACTCAACCATATCAAATGTTCCTCAAGTCAGGCCTTGTTTGACTCAACCACATCAGTTGTGCCTCGAGTCGGGCCTCGTTTGACTTAGCCATATCATTTGTGCTTTGAGTCGGGCCTGAATTCACTCAACCACATCAGTTGTGCCTCGAGGCGGGCCTCGTTTGGTTCAACCATATCATTTGTGCTTCGAGTCGGGCCTCGTTTGGCTCAACCATATCAGTTATGCCTCAAGTCGGGCATCGTTTGACTCAACCATATCAGTTGTGCCTCGAGTCGGGCCTCGTTTGACTCAACCATATCATTTGCACATCGAGTCAGGCCTTGTTTGACACAACCATATCATTTGAGTCTCGAGTCAGGCCTCGTTTTACTCAAACATATCAGTTGTGCCTCGAGTCGAGCCTCATTTGACTCATCCATATCGTTTGCACCTCGAGTCAGGCCTCGGTTGACACAACCATATCTTTTGCGCCTCAAGTCGGGCCTCATTTGACTCAACCATATCAGTTGTGCCTCAAGTCGGGGCTTGTTTGACTCAACCATATTACTTATGCCTTGAGTCGGGCCTTGTTTGACTAAATCATATCATTTGCGCCTCGAGTTGGGCCTTGTTTGACACAACCATATCATTTACGCCTCGAGTCGGGCCTCGTTTGACTCAACCATATCATTTGCATCTCAAGTCGGGCCTCGTTTGACTCAACCATGTCATTTGTGCATCAAGTCGGGCCTCGTTTGGCTTATCCTTATAATTTGCGTGTTGAATTAAGCCTCGTTTGACTCAACCATATCAAATGTGCCTTGAGTCGGGCCTCGTTTGACTCAACCACATCAGTTGTGCCTCGAGTCAGACCTCGTTTGACATATCCATATCATTTACGCTTTGAGTCGGGCCTCGTTTCACTCAACTATATCAGTTATGCCTCGAGTCGGGACTCGTTTGACTCAACCGTATCAGTTGTGCCTTGAGACGGGACTCGTTTGACTCAACCATATCAGTTGTGCATCGAGTCCAGCCTCGTTTGACTCAACCATATCATTTGCGCCTCGAGACATTCCTCGTTTGATAGAATCATATCATTTGCGCCTCGAGTCTGGCCTCGTTTAACATAACCATATCATTTGCACCTCGAGTTGGGCCTAGTTTGACTCAAGCATATCATTTGCGCCTCGAGTAGGGCCTCATTTAACTTACCCTTATACTTTGCGCCTCGTGTTGGGCCTCGTTTGACTCAACCACATCATTTGCATCTCGAGTCAGTCCTCGTTTGACTCAATCATATCATTTGTGCCTCGAGTCGGGTCTCGTTTGGCTTACCCTTACAATTTGTGCATCGAGTCAGGCCTCGCTTGACTAAACCATATCAAATGTGCCTTGAGTCAGGCCTCATTTGACTCAACCATATCATTTGCGCTTTGCGTCGGGCCTTGTTTCACTCAACCTTATCAGTTGTCCCTCGAGTTAGGACTCGGTTGACTCAACCATATCAGTTGTGCCTTGAGTCGAGCGTCGTTTGGTTCAACCATATCATTTGTGCCTCGAGTCGAGCCTCGTTTGCGATAATCATATCATTTGCGCCTTGAGCTAGGCCTCGTTTGACTCAACCATATCAGTTGTGTGTCGAGTTGGGAATTGTTTGACTCAACCATATCAGTTGTGCCTCGAGTCGAGCCTTGTTTGACTCAACCATATCATTTGCGCCTCGAGTCAGGCCTTGTTTGACTTAACCATATCATTTGCGCCTCGGTTCGGCCCTCATTTGACTTACCCTTATAATTTGCGCCTCGAGTTAGGCCTCATTTGACTCAACGATATCAAATGTGCCTCGAGTCAGGCCTTGGTTGACATAACCATATCATTTCTGCCTCGAGTCGGGCCTCGTTTGACTCAACCATATTAGTTGTGCCTCGAGTGGGGAATCGTTTTACTCAACCATATCAGTTGTGCCTCAAGTCGGGACTCGTTTGACTCAACCATATTAGTTGTGCCTCGAGTCGGGCCTCGTTTGACTCAACCATATCATTTGCGCCTTAAGTCGAGCCTCATTTGACAGAATCATATCATTTACACCTCGATTTTGGCCTCGTTTGACACAACCATATCATTTGCGCCTCGAGTCGGGCCTCGTTTGACTCAAGCCTATAATTTGCACCTCGAGTAGGGCCTCGTTTAACTTACCCTTATAATTTGCGCCTCGTGTCGGGCCTCGTTTGACTCAACCACATCATTTGCATCTCAAGTCAGGCCTCGCTTGACACAACCATATCATTTGTGCCTCGAGTCGGGCCTCGTTTGGCTTACCATTATAAATTGTGTGTCGAGTCAACCCTCGCTTGACTAAACCATTAAAAATATCCCTTGAGTCAGGCCTCGTTTGACTCAACCATATCATTTGCGCTTTGAGTCGAGCCTCATTTGACTCAACCATATCAGTTGTGCCTCGAGTCAAAACTCGTTTGACTCAACCATATCAGTTGTGCCTCGAGTCGAGCCTTGTTTGGCTCAACCATATCATTTGTGCCTCGAGTCGGGCCTCATTTTCCATAATCATATCATTTGCACCTTGAGTTGGGCCTCGTTTGACTCAACCATATTAGTTGTGTGTCGAGTTGGGACTCGTTTGACTCAACCATATCATTTGCGCCTCGAGTCGAGCCTCGTTTGACTCAACCATATCTTTTGCGCCTCGGGTCAGGTATCATTTGACTTACCCTTATAATTTGTGCCTCGAGTCAGGCCTCGTTTGATGTAACCATATCAAATGTGCCTCGAGTCAGACTTTGTTTGACTCAACCACATCAGTTGTGCCTCGAGTCGAGCCTCGTTTGACTCAACCATATCATTTATGCTTCGAGTAGGGCCTCATTTGGCTTAACCATATCAGCTGTGCCTTGAGTAGGGACTCGTTTGATTCAACCATATCAGTTGTGCCTCGAGTCAGGCCTTATTTGGCTCAACCATATCATTTGTGCCTCGAGTCGAGTGTCGTTTGCCACAATCATATGATTTATGCCTCGAGTCGAGCCTCGTTTCACTCAACCATATCATTGGCACCTTGAGTCGGGCCTCGTTTGACTTACCCTTATAATTTGTGCCTCAAATCGGGACTCATTTGACTCAACCATATCATTTGCATCTCAAGTCAGGCTTGTTTGACTCAACCATATCATCTTCACCTCGAGTCGTGCCTCGTTTAACTTACCCTTATAATTTGTGCCTCGAGTCAGGCCTTATTTGACTCAACCATATCAAATGCATCTCGAGTCGGGCCTCGTTTGATTCAACCACATCAGATGTGCCTCGAGTTGGGCCTCATTTAACTCAACGATATCATTTGCACTAAGAGTCGGGCCTCGTTTGACTCAACCATATCAGTTGTGTCTTGAGTCGGGCCACGTTTGAATCAACCATATCATTTGCGCCTCGAGTTGGGCCTCGTTTGCCATAATCATAACATTTGCGCCTCGAGTCGGCCCTCATTTGACTCAACCACATAAGTTGCAGTGCGAATCGGGTCTCGTTTGACTCAACCGTATCATTTGCGCCTCGAGTCGGGCCTTGTTTGACTTAACCATATCATTTGCGCCTCGAGTTAGGCCTCATTTGACTACCCCTTTAATTTGCACCTTGACTAAAGCATCATTTGATTCAACCTTATCAAATGTGCCTCGAGTTGGGCCTCGTTTGACTCAACCACATTAGTTGCACCTCGACTCGGGCCTCATTTGACTCAACCATATCATTTGCACTTTGAGTCGAGCCTCGTTTGACTAAACCATATCAGTTGTGCCTCGAGTCAGGGCTCGTTTGACTCAACCATATCATTTGCGCCTCGAGTTGGGCTTCGTTTGACATAACCATATCATTTTTGCCTCGAGTCAGGTGTCGTTTGACTCATCCATATCAGTTGTGCCTCGAGTCAGGACTCGTTTGACTTAACCATATCAGTTGTTCTCTAAGGCGGCCCTGTTTGGTTCAACCATATCATTTGTGCCTCAAGTCGGGCCTCGTTAGCCATAATCATATCATTTGTGCCTCGAGTCGGGCCTCGTTTGACTTAAGCATATCAGTTGTGTGTCAAGTTGGGACTCGTTTGACTCAACCATATCAGTTGTGCCTCGAGTCGACCCTCGTTTGTCTCAACCATATCATTTGCGCCTGGAGTCGGGCCTCGTTTGACTCAACCATATCATTTGCACCTCGGGTCGGCCCTCGTTTGACTTACCATTATAATTAGTGCCTCAAGTTAGGCCTCGTTTGACTCAACCATATCAAATGTGCCTCGAGTCAGGCCTCGTTTGACTCAACCATATTAGTTGTGCCTCGAGTCAGGCCTTGTTTGACTCAACCATATTATTTATGCTACAAGTCATGCCTCATTTGGCTTTTGAGTAGGGACTCATTTGATTCAACCATATCAATTGTGCCTCGAGTCGGGCCTCGTTTGGCTCAACCATATCATTTGTGCCTCGAGTCGGGCGTCATTTTCCACAGTCATATTAGTATGCGTCAAGTTGGGACTCGTTTGACTCAACCATATCTGTTGTACCTCGATTCGGGCCTTGTTTCACTCAACCATATCTTTTGCACCTCGAGTCGGGCCTCGTTTGACTTACCCTTATAATTTGCACCTTGAGTCGGGCCTCATTTGACTCAACCATATCATTTGCATCTCGAGTCAGGCCTTGTTTGTTTCAACCGTATCATTTGCACCTCGAGTCGGGCCTCATTTGTCTTAACCATATCGTTTGCCCCACGAGTTAGGCCTCGTTTGACTAACCCTTATAATTTGTGCGTCGACTAAAGCCTCATTTGACTTAACCATATCAAATGTGCCTCGAGTTGGGCCTCGTTTGACTCAACCACATCAGTTGCACCTCGACTCGGCTCTTGTTTGACTCAACCATATCAGTTGTGCCTCGAGTCGGGCTTCGTTTGACTCAACCATATCAGTTGTGCCTCGAGTCGGGGCTCGTTTGACTCAACCATATCATTTGCACCTTGAGTCGGGCCTCATTTGACACAACCATATCATTTCCGCCTCAAGTCAGGCGTTGTTTGACTCATCCATATCAGTTGTGCCTCGAGTCGGGACTCGTTTGACTCAACCATATCAGTTGTGCCTCGAGTCGGGCCTCATTTGGTTCAACCATATCATTTGTGCCTCGAGTCGGGCCTCGTTAACCATAATCATATCATTTGCGCCTCAAGTCAGGCCTCGTTTGACTCAAGCATATCAGTTGTGTGTCGAGTTGGGACTCGTTTGACTCAAGCATATCAGTTGTGCCTCAAGTCGAGCCTCGTTTGTCTCAACCATATCATTTGCGCCCGGAGTCGGGCCTCGTTTGACTCAACCATATCATTTGCGCCTCGGGTCGGGCCTCGTTTGACTTACCATTATAATTTGCGCCTCGAGTCAGGCCTCGTTTGACTCAACCATATCAAATGTGCCTCGAGTTAAGCCTCGTTTGACTCAACCATATCAGTTGTGCCTCGAGTTTGGCCTCGTTTGACTCAACCATATTATTTATGCTACGAGTCGGGCCTCGTTTGGCTTTTGAGTTGGGACTCATTTGATTCAACCATATCAGTTGTGCCTCGAGGTCGGCCTCGTTTGGCTCAACCATATCAGTTGTGCGTCAAGTTGGGACTCGTTTGACTCAACCATATCTGTTGTGCCTTGATTCGGGCCTCGTTTCACTTAACCATATCATTTCCACCTCGAGTCAGGCCTCATTTGACTTACCCTTATAATTTGCGCCTCGAGTTAGGCCACATTTGACTCAACCATAACATTTGCACTTCGAGTCGGGCCTCGTTTGCCACAATCATATCATTTGTGCCTCGAGTTAGGATCATTTGACTCAACCATATCATTTGTGCTTCGAGTCGGGCCTCGTTTGACTCATCCATATCAGTTGTGCCTCGTGTCGGGACTCTTTTGACTCAACCATATCAGTTGTACCTCGAGTCGGGGCTCGTTTGACTCAACCATATCATTTGCACTTAGAGTCGGGCCTCATTTGACTCAACCATATCAGTTATGCCTTGTGTCGGGCCTCATTTGAATCAACCATATCATTTGTGCCTCGAGTTGGGCCTCATTTGCCACAATCATAACATTTGCGCCTCGAGTCGGGCCTCATTTGACTCATCCACATAAGTTGTAGTGCGAGTCGGTCCTTGTTTGACTCAACTGTATCATTTGTGCCTCGAGTTGGGCCTCGTTTGACTCAACCATATCGTTTGTGCCTTGAGTTGGGCCTCGTTTGACTAACCCTTATAATTTGTGCCTCGACTAAAGCATCATTTGACTCAACCATATCAAATGTGCCTCGTGTTAGGCCTCGTTTGACTCAACCACACCAGTTGCACCTTGACTCGGGCCTCATTTGACTCAATCATATCATTTATGCTTTGAGTCGTGCCTCGTTTGGCTTAACCATATCAGTTGTGCCTTGAGTAGGGACTAATTTGATTCAACCATATCAGTTGTGCCTCGAGTCAGGCCTCGTTTGGCTCAACCAAAACATTTGTGCCTTGAGTCGGGTGTCGTTTGCCACAATCATATCATTTGTGCCTCGAGTTGGGCCTTGTTTGACTCATCCATATCAGTTATGCGTCAAGTTAGGACTCGTTTGACTCAACCATATCTGTTGTGCCTGGATTCGGGCCTCGTTTCACTCAACCATGTCATTTGCACCTTGAGTCAGGCCTCGTTTGACTTACCCTTATAATTTGCGCCACGAGTCAGGCCTCGTTTGGGCCTCGAGTCGGGCCTTGTTTGACTCAACCATATCAGTTGTGCCTCGAGTTAGGGCTCGTTTGACTCAACCATATGATTTGCGCTTCGAGTCGAGCCTTGTTTGACTCATCCATATCAGTTGTGCCTTGAGTTGAGACTCGTTTGACTCAACCATATAAGTTGTACCTTGAGTCGGGGCTCGTTTGACTCAACCATATCATTTGCACCTCGAGTCGTGCCTCGTTTGACACAACCATATCATTTCCGCCTCGAGTCAGGCCTCGTTTGACTCAACCATATTAGTTGTGCCTCGAGTGGGGAATCGTTTGACTGAACCATATCAGTTGTGCCTCGAGTCGGGACTCATTTGAGTTAACCATATTAGTTGTACCTCAAGTCGGGGCTCATTTGACTCAACCATATCATTTGCGCTTCGAGTCGGGCCTTGTTTGACTCCACCATATCAGTTGTGCCTTGAGTCAAGACTCGTTTGACTCTACCATATCATTTGCACCTCGAGTTGAGCCTCGTTTGACACAACCATATCATTTTTGCCTCGAGTAGGGCCTCGTTTGACTCAACCATAACATTTGTGCCTCGAGTCGAGCCTCGTTTGACATAGCCATATCATTTCTGCCTCGAGTCGGGCCTCATTTCACTCAACCATATCAGTTGTGCCTCAAGTGGGGAATCGTTTGACTCAACCATGTCAAATGTGCCTCAAGTCGGGACTCATTTGACTCAACCACATCAGTTGTGCCTCGTGTTAGGCCTCATTTGACTTAGCCATATCATTTGTGCTTTGAGTCGGGCCTCGTTTGGCTCAACTATATCAGTTGTGCCTCAAGTCGGGCCTCGTTTGACTCAACCATATCAGTTGTGCCTCGAGTCAGGCCTTGTTTGACTCAACCATCTCATTTGTGCGTCGAGTCAGGCCTTGTTTGACATAACCATATCATTTGCGTCTTGAGTTAGGCCTCGTTTTACTCAACCATATCAGTTGTGCCTCGAGTCGGGCCTCGTTTGACTCATCCATATCGTTTGTGCCTCGAGTCGAGCCTCGCTTGACACAACCATATCTTTTGCGCCTCGAGTCGGTCCTCGTTTGACTCAACCATATCAATTATGCCTTGAGTCGGGCCTTGCTTGACTCAACCATATCATTTGTGCCTCGAGTCAGGCCTTGTTTGACATAACCATATCATTTACACCTCGAGTCGGCCCTCGTTTGACTCAACCATATCATTTGCACCTCGAGTCAGGCCTCGTTTGGCTTACCCTTATAATTTGCCCCTCGAGTCAGGCTTCATTTGACTCAACCATATCATTTGTATCTCGAGTCGGGCCTCGTTTGACTCAACCATGTCATTTGCGCGTCGACTCGGGCCTCGCTTAGCTTACCCTTATAATTTGCGCATCGAATTAAGCCTCGTTTGACTCAGCCACATCAGTTGTGCCTCGAGTCGGACCTCGTTTGACATATCCATATCATTTGCGCTTTGAGGCGGGCCTCGTTTTACTCAACCATATCAGTTATGCCTCGAGTAGGGACTCGTTTAACTCAACCATATCAGTTGTGCCTTGAGTCAGTCCTCGTTTCACTCAACCATATCATTTGTGCCTCAGGTCAGGCCTCGCTTGACTTACCCTTATAATTTGCGCCTCGAGTCAGGCCTTGTTTGACTTAACCATATCATTTGCACCTTGAGTCGAGCCTCATTTCGCTTACCCTTATAATTTACACATCGAGCCAGGCCTCGTTTGACTCGACCATATCATTTACGCTTTGAGTCGGGTCTCCTTTCACTCAACCATATCAGTTGTGCCTCGAGTCGAGACTCGTTTGACTCAATCATATTTGTTGTAGCTCGAATCGGGGGTCATTTGACTCAACCATATTATTTGCGCCACTAGTCGGGCCTTGTTTGACAAAACCATATCATTTACGCCTCGAGTCGGGCCTCATTTGACTCAACCATTTCATTTGCACCTCGAGTTGGGCCTGGTTTGACTTACCCTTATAATTTGCAGCTTGAGTCGGGCCTCGTTTGCCTTAACCATATCATTTGCATCTCGAGTCGTGCCTCGTTTGACTCAACCATGTCATTTGTGCATTGAGTCGGGACTCGATTGGCTTACCCTTATAATTTGTGCATCGAATTAGGCCTTATTTGACTTAACCATATCAAATATGCCTTGAGTCGGGCCTTGTTTGACTCAACCGCATCAGTTGTGCCTCGGTCGGGCCTCGTTTGACTCAACCATATCAGTTACGCTATGAGTCAGGCCTCGTTTGACTCAACCGTATCAATTGTGCCTCGAGTCAGGGCTTGTTTGACTCAACCATATAGTTATGCCTTGAGTCGGGCCTTGTTTGACTCAACCATATCATTTGCGCCTCGAGTCGGGCCTTGTTTGACACAACCATATCATTTACACCTTGAGTCGGGCCTCATTTGACTCAACTATATCATTGGCACCTCGAGTCGTGCCTCGTTTGACTTACCCTTATAATTTGCGCATCGAGTCGGGCCTCGTTTGACTCAACCATGTCATTTGCGCATCGAGTCGGGCCTCATTTGGCTTACCCTTATAATTTGCGCGTCGAATTAAGCCTCGTTTGACTCAACCATATCAAATGTGCCTTGAGTCAGGCCTCGTTTGACTTAACCACATCAGTTGTGCCTCGAGTCGGACCTCGTTTCACATATCCATATCATTTGTGCTTTGAGTCAGGCCTCATTTCACTCAACCATATCAGTTATGCCTCGAGTCGGGACTCGTTTGACTCAACCATATCAGTTGTGCCTTGAGTCGGGACTCGTTTGACTCAACCATATCAGTTGTGCCTCGAGTCGAGACTCGTTTGACTCAACCATATCATTTGCGCCTCGAGACATTCCTCGTTTAACAGAATCATATCATTTGCGCCTCGAGTCTGGCCTCGTTTGACACAACCATATCATTTGCGCCTCGAGTCGGGCCTCGTTTGACTCAAGCATATCATTTGCACCTCGAGTAGGGCCTCATTTAACTTACCCTTATACTTTGCACCTCGTGTCAGGCCTCGTTTGACTCAACCACATCATTTGCATCTCGAGTCAGGCCTCGTTTGACTCAACCACATCATTTGCGCCTCGAGTCAGGCATCGTTTGGCTTACCCTTACAATTTGTGCATTGAGTCAGGCCTCGCTTGACTAAACCATATCAGATGTGCCTTGAGTCAGGCCTCGTTTGACTCAACCATATCATTTGCGCTTTGAGTTGGGGCTTGTTTGACTTAACCATATCAGTTGTCCCTCGAGTTAGGACTCGTTTGACTCAACCATATCAGTTGTGCCTCGAGTCGAGCCTCGTTTGGTTCAACCTTATCATTTGTGCCTCGAGTCGGGCCTCGTTTGCAATAATCATATCATTTGCGCCTCGAGCCGAGCCTCGTTTGACTCAACCATATCAGTTGTGTGTCGAGTTGGGACTCGTTTGACTCAACCATATCAGTTGTGCCTCGAGTTGAGCCTTGTTGGACTCAACCATATCATTTGCCCTCAAGTTGGGCCTCGTTGGACTCAGCCATATCATTTGTGCCTCGAGTCGGGCCTCGTTTGACTCAAGCATATCATTTGCACCTCGAGTAGGGCCTCGTTTAACTTACCCTTATAATTTGCGCCTCGTGTCATGTCTTGTTTGACTCAACCACATAATTTGCATCTCGAGTCAGGTCTCGTTTGACACAACCATATCATTTGTGCCTCAAGTCGGGCCTCGTTTGGCTTACCCTTATAAATTGTGCGTCGAGTCAAGCCTCGCTTGACTAAACCATAACAAATGTGCCTTGAGTCAGGCCCCGTTTGACTCAAACATATCATTTGCGCTTTGAGTCGGGCCTCGTTTCACTCAACCATATCAGTTGTGCCTCGAGTCGGGACTCGTTTGACTCAACCATATTAGTTGTGCCTTGAGTCGAGCCTCGTTTGGCTCAATCATATCATTTGTGCCTCGAGTCGGGCCTCGTTTGCCAAAATCATATCATTTGCACCTCGAGTTAGGCCTCGTTTGACTCAACCATATCAGTTGTGTGTCGAGTTGGGACTCATTTGACTCAACCATATCATTTGCGCATTGAGTCGGGCCTCGTTTGACTCAACCATATCTTTTGCTCCTCGGGTTGGGCCTCGTTTGACTTACCCTTATAATTTGTGCCTCGAGTCAGGCCTCATTTGACTCAACCATATCAAATGTGCCTCGAGTCAGACTTCGTTTGACTCAACCACATCAGTTGTGCCTCGAGTCGGGCCTCGTTTGACTCAACCATATCATTTATGCTTCGAGTCAGGCCTCATTTGGCTTAACCATATCAGTTGTGCCTTGAGTAGGGACTCGTTTGATTCAACCATATCAGTTGTGCCTCGAGTCAGGCCTTATTTGGCTGAACCATATCATTTATGCCTCGAGTCGGGTGTCGTTTGCCACAATCATATGATTTATGCCTCGAGTCGGGCCTCTTTCACTCAACCATATCATTGGCACCTTGAGTTGGGCCTTGTTTGACTTACCCTTATAATTTGTGCCACAAGTTGGGACTCATTTGACTTAACCATATCATTTGTATCTTGAGTCGGGCCTTGTTTGACTCAACCATATCATTTTCGCCTCGAGTCGGGCCTCTTTTAACTTACCCTTATAATTTGTGCCTCGAGTCAGGCCTTATTTGACTCAACCATATCAAATGCGCCTTGAGTCGGGCCTCGTTTGATTCAACCACATCAGATGTGCCTCGAGTCGGGCCTCATTTGACTCAACCATATATTTGCACTAAGAGTCGGGTCTCATTTGACTCAACCATATCAGTTGTGCCTTGAGTCGGGCCTCGTTTGAATCAACCATATCATTTGCGCCTCGAGTTGGGCCTCATTTGCCATAATCATAACATTTGCGCCTCGAGTCGGGCCTCATTTGACTCAACCACATCAGTTGCAGCGCGAGTCAGGACTCGTTTGACTTAACCATATCATTTGCACATCGAGTTGGGCCTCGTTTGACTAACCCTTTAATTTGCGCCTCGACTAAAGCATCATTTGACTCAACCATATCAAATGTTCCTCAAGTTGGGCCTCGTTTGACTCAACCACATTAGTTGCACCTCGACTCGGGCCTCATTTGACTCAACCATATCATTTGCGCTTTGAGTCGGGCCTTGTTTGAGTCAAACATATCAGTTGTGCCTCGAGTCGGGACTCGTTTAACTCAACCATATCAGTTGTTCCTCGAGTCAGGGTTTGTTTGACTCAACCATATCATTTGCGCCTCGAGTCAGGCTTCGTTTGGCATAACCATATCATTTCCGCCTCGAGTCAGGTGTTGTTTGACTCATCCATATCAGTTGTGCCTCGAGTTGGGACTTGTTTGACTCAACCATATCAGTTGTGCCTCGAGGCGGGCCTCGTTTGATTCAACCATATCATTTGTGCCTCGAGTCGGGCCTCGTTAGCCATAATCATATCATTTGTGCCTCGAGTCGGGCCTCATTTGACTCAAGCATATTAGTTGTGTGTCAAGTTAGGACTCCTTTAACTCAACCATATCAGTTGTGCCTTGAGTCAAGCCTCGTTTGTCTCAACCATATCATTTGCGCCTTGAGTCGGGCCTCGTTTGACTCAACCATATCATTTGCACCTTGGATCAGCCCTCATTTCACTTACCATTATAATTTGCGCCTCGAGTCAGGCCTCGTTTGACTCAACTATATCAAATGTGCCTCGAGTCAGGCCTCGTTTGACTCAACCATATCAGTTGTGCCTCGAGTTGGGCCTCGTTTGACTCAACCATATTATTTATGCTACGAGTCGGGCCTCGTTTGGCTTAACCATATCAATTGTGCCTTGAGTAGGGACTCATTTGATTCAACCATATCAGTTGTGCCACGAGTCGGGCCTCGTTTGGCTCAACCATATCATTTGTGCCTTGAGTCAGGCCTCATTTGCCACAATCATATTAGTGTGCGTCAAGTTGGGACTCGTTTGACTCAACCATATTTGTTATGCCTCGATTCAGGCCTCGTTGCACTCAACCATATCTTTTGCACCTCGAGTCGGGCCTCGTTTAACTTACCCTTTTAATTTGCGCCTCGAGTTGGGCCTCATTTGACTTAACCATATCATTTGCATATCGAGTCGGGCCTCGTTTGTTTCAACCGTATCATTTGCGCCTTGAGTCGGGCCTCATTTGTCTTAACCATATCGTTTGTGCCTCAAGTTGGGCCTCGTTTGACTAACCCTTATAATTTGCGTGTCGACTAAAGCCTCATTTGACTTAACCATATCAAATGTGCCTCGAGTTGGGCCTCGTTTGACTCAACCACATCAGTTGCACCTCGACTCGGGCCTCATTTGACTTAACCATATCATTTGTGCTTTGAGTCGGGCCTTGTTTGACTCAACCATATCAGTTGTGCCTTGAGTCAGGCCTCGTTTGACTTAACCATATCGGTTGTGCCTCGAGTTGGGGCTCGTTTGACTCAACCATATCATTTGCACCTCGAGTCGGGCCTTGTTTGACACAACCATATCATTTCTGCCTCGAGTCAGGCGTCGTTTGACTCATCCATATTAGTTGTGCCTCGAGTTAGGACTCGTTTGACTCAACCATATCAGTTGTGCCTCGAGTCGGGCCTCGTTTGGTTCAACCATATCATTTGTGCCTCGAGTCGGGCCTTGTTAGCCATAATCATATCATTTGCCCCTCAAGTTAGGCCTCGTTTGACTCAACCATATTAGTTGTGTGTCGAGTTAGAACTCGTTTGACTCAAGCATATCAGTTGTGCCTCGAATCGAGCCTCGTTTGTCCTAACCATATCATTTGTGCCTCGAGGCGGGCCTCGTTTGACTCAACAATATCATTTGTGCCTTGGGTCGGCCCTCGTTTGACTTACCCTTATAATTTACACCTCGAGTCAGGCCTTGTTTGACTCAACCATATCAAATGTGGCTCAAGTGAGGCCTCGTTTGACTCAATCACATCAGTTGTGCCTCGAGTCGGGCCTCGTTTGACTCAACCATATCATTTATTCTTCGAGTCGGGCCTCGTTTGGCTTAACCATATCAGTTGTGCCTTGAGTAGGGATTCATTTGATTCAACCATATTAGTTGTGCCTCGAGTCGAGCCTCGTTTGGCTCAACCATATCATTTGTGCCTCAAGTCGGGCGTTGTTTGCCACAATCATATCATTTATGCCTCGAGTCAAGCCTCGTTTGACTCAACCATATCAGTTATGCATCAAGTTAAGACTCGTTTGACTCAACCATATCTGTTGTGCCTCGATTTGGGCCTCATTTCACTCAACCATATCATTTGCACCTCGAGTCGGGCCTCGTTTGACTTACCCTTATAATTTGCGCCTCGAGTTAGGCCACATTTGACTCAACCATATCATTTGCACCTCGAGTCGGGCCTCGTTTGCCATAATATCATTTGTGCCTCGAGTCAGGCCTCGTTTGACTCAACCATATTAGTTGTGCCTCGAGTTAGGGATCATTTGACTCAACCATATCATTTGTGCTTCGAGTCGGGTCTCGTTTGACTCATCCATATCAGTTGTGCCTCGAGTCGGGACTCGTTTGACTCAACTATATCAGTTGTACCTCGAGTCGGGGCTCGTTTGACTCAACCATATCATTTGCACTAAGAAGTGGGCCTCGTTTGACTCAACCATATCAGTTGTGCCTTGAGGCGGGCCTCATTTGAATCAACCATATCATTTGCGCCTCGAGTTGGGCCTCGTTTGCCACAATCATAACATTTGCGCCTCGAGTCGGGCCTCATTTGACTCAAACACATCAATTGCAGCGCGAGTCGGTCCTTGTTTGACTCAACCGTATCATTTGTGCCTCGAGTTGGGCCTCGTTTGACTTAACCATATCATTTGCGCCTCGAGTTAGGCCTCGTTTGACTAACCCTTATAATTTGTGCCTCGACTAAAGCATCATTTGACTCAACCATATCAAATGTTCCTCGAGTTGGGCCTCATTTGACTCAACCACATCAGTTGCATCTTGACTCAGGCCTTGTTTGACTCAACCATATCATTTATGCTTCGAGTCGGGTCTTGTTTGGCTTCACCATATAAGTTGTGCCTTGAGTAGGGACTAATTTGATTCAACCATATCAGTTGTGCCTCGAGTCAGGCCTCATTTGGCTCAACCATAATATTTATGCCTCGAGTCGGGCGTCATTTGCCACAATCATATCATTTGTGCCTCGAGTCAGGCCTCGTTTGACTCAACCATATCAGTTATGCATCAAGTTGGGACTCGTTTGACTCAACCATATCTGTTGTGCCTCGATTCGGGTCTCATTTGAGTTAACCATATAAGTTGTACCTCGAGTCGGGGCTCGTTTGACTCAACCATATCATTTGTGCTTTGAGTCCGGCCTTGTTTCACTCAACCATATCATTTGCGCCTCAAGTCGAGCTTCGTTTGACACAACCATATCATTTTCGCCTTGAGTCAGGCCTCGTTTGACTCAACCATATCATTTGCGCCTCGAGTCGAGCCTCGTTTGACATAGCCATATCATTTGTGCCTCGAGTCGGGCGTCATTTGACTCAACCATATCAGTTGTGCCTCGAGTGGGGAATTGTTTGACTCAACCATGTCAAATGTGCCTCAAGTCAGGCCTCGATTGACTCAACCACATCAGTTGTGCCTCGTGTCGGGCCTCGTTTGACTCAGCCATATCATTTGTGCTTCGAGTTGGGCCTCGTTTGGCTCAACCATATCTGTTGTGCCTCAAGTCGGGCCTCGTTTGACTCAACCATATCAGCTATGCCTCGAGTCGGGCCTTGTTTGACTCAACCATATCATTTGCGCGTCAAGTCAAGCCTTGTTTGACACAACCATCTCATTTGCGTCTCGAGTCAGCCTCGTTTTACTCAACCATATCAGTTATGCCTCGAGTCGGGCCTCGTTTGACTCATCCATATCGTTTGTGCCTCGAGTCAGGCCTCGCTTAACACAACCATATCTTTTGCGCCTCGAGTCGGGCCTCATTTGACTCATCCATATCATTTGCATCTCGAGTCGAGCCTCGTTTGACTTAACCATGTCATTTGCGCGTCGAGTTGGGCCTCGTTTGGCTTACCCTTATAATTTGCACGTTGAATTAAGCCTCGTTTGACTCAACCATATCAAATGTGCCTTGAGTCGGGCCTCGTTTGACTCAACCACATTAGTTGTGCCTCGAGTCAGACCTTGTTTGACATATCCATATCATTTGTGCTTTGAGGCGGGCCTCGTTTCACTCAACCATATCAGTTATGCCTTGAGTCGGGACTCGTTTAACTCAACCATATCAATTGTGCCTCGAGTCGGGCCTCGTTTGACTCAACCATATCATTTGTGCCTCGGGTCAGGCCTCGCTTTATAATTTGCGCCTCAAGCCAGGCCTCGTTTGACTCAACCATATCATTTGCGCCTTGAGTCGAGCCTCGTTTGGCTTGCCCTTATAATTTACACGTCGATCCAGGCCTCGTTTAGCTCGACCATATCATTTACACTTTGAGTCGGGCCTCGTTTCACTTAACCATATCAGTTGTGCCTCGAGTCGAGACTCGTTTGACTCAACCATATCTGTTGTACCTCGAGTCGGGGCTCGTTTGACTCAACCATATTGTTTGCGCCACTAGTCGAGTCTTGTTTGACAAAACCATATCATTTACGCCTCGAGTCGAGCCTCGTTTGACTCAACCATATCATTTGCACCTCGAGTCGGGCCTCGTTTGACATACCCTTATAATTTGCGCCTCGAGTCGGGCCTCGTTTACCTTAACCATATCATTTGCATCTCGAGTCGGGCCTGGTTTGACTCAACCATGTCATTTGCACGTCGAGTCGGGCCTCGTTTGGCTTACCCTTATAATTTGCGCATCGAATCAGGCCTCGTTTGACTCAACCATATCAAATGTCCCTTGAGTCGGGCCTCATTTGACTCAACCACATCAGTTGCGCCTCGAGTCGAGGCTCGTTTGACTCAACCATATCATTTCCTCCTTGAGGCGGGCCTCGTTTCACTCAAACGTATCAGTTGTGCCTCGAGTCGAGACTCGTTTGACTCAGCCATATCTGTTGTACCTCAAGTCGGGGCTCGTTTGACTCAATCATATCATTTGCGCTTCGAGTCGGGCCTTGTTTGACTCATCCATATCAGTTGTGCTTTAGTCGGGACTCGTTTGACTCAACCATATCAGTTGTACCTCGAGTCGGGGCTCGTTTGACTCAACCATATCATTTGTGGCTCTAGTGGGGCCTCGTTTGACACAACCATATCACTTTTGCCTCTAGTCGGGCCTCGTTTGACTCAACCATATTAGTTGTGCATCGAGTGAGGAATCATTTGACTGAACCATATCAGTTGTGCCTTGAGTCGGGCCTCGTTTGAGTCAACCATAACAGTCGTAGCTCGAGTCAGGGATCGTTTGACTCAACCATATTAGTTGTGCCTCGAGTCGGGACTCGTTTGACTCAACCATATCATTTGCGCCTCGAGTCGCGCCTCGTTTGACTCCACCATATCAGTTGTGCCTCGAGTCGTGCCTCGTTTGAGTCAACCATGTCAAATGTGCCTCAAGTCAGGCCTCGATTGACTCAACGACATCAGTTGTGCCTCGTGTCGGGCCTCGTTTGACTCAGCCATATCATTTGTGCTTCGAGTTGGGCCTCGTTTGGCTCAACCATATCTGTTGTGCCTCAAGTCAGGCCTCGTTTGACTCAACGATATCAGCTGTGCCTCGAGTCGGGCCTTATTTGACTCAACCATATCATTTGTACATCGAGTCAAGCCTTGTTTGACACAACCATCTCATTTGCGTCTCGAGTCAGGCCTCGTTTTACTCAACCATATCAGTTATGCCTCGAGTCGGGCCTCGTTTGACTCATCCATATTGTTTGTGCCTCAAGTCAGGCCTCGCTTGACACAACCATATTTTTTGCGCCTCGAGTCGGGCCTCGTTTGAATCAATCATATCAGTTATGCCTTGAGTTGGGTCTTGATTGACTCAACCATATCATTTGCGCCTTGAGTCGGGCCTTCTTTGACACAACCATATCATTTACGCCTCGAGTCGGGCCTTGTTTGACTCAAGCATATCATTTGCACCTCGAGTCGGGCCTCGTTTGACTTACCCTTAAAATTTTGCACCTCGAGTCAGGCCTCATTTGACTCATCCATATCATTTGCATCTCGAGTCGAGCCTCGTTTGACTTAACCATGTCATTTGCGCATTGAGTCAGGCCTCGTTTGGCTTACCCTTATAATTTGCACGTTGAATTAAGCCTCGTTTGACTCAACCATATCAAATGTGCCTTGAGTCGGGCCTCGTTTGACTCAACCACATCAGTTGTGCCTCGAGTTAGACCTTGTTTGACATATCCATATCATTTGTGCTTTGAGGCGGGCCTCGTTTCACTCAACCATATCAGTTATGCTTTGAGTCGGGACTCGTTTAACTCAACCATATCAGTTGTGCCTCGAGTCGGGCCTCGTTTGACTCAACCATATCATTTGTGCCTCGGGTCAGGCCTCGCTTTATAATTTGCGCCTCAAGCCAGGCCTCGTTTGACTCAACCATATCATTTGCGCCTTGAGTCGAGCCTCGTTTGGCTTGCCCTTATAATTTACACGTCGATCCAGGCCTCGTTTAGCTCGACCATATCATTTACACTTTGAGTCAGGCCTCGTTTCACTTAACCATATCAGTTGTGCCTCGAGTCGAGACTCGTTTGACTCATCCATATCTGTTGTACCTTGAGTCAGGGGTCATTTGACTCAACCATATTATTTGCGCCACTAGTCGGGCCTTGTTTGACAAAACCATATCATTTACGCCTCGAGTCGGGCCTCGTTTGACTCAACCATATCATTTGCACCTTGAGTCGGGCCTCGTTTGACATACCCTTATAATTTGCGCCTCGAGTCGGGCCTTGTTTACCTTAACCATATCATTTGCATCTCGAGTCGGGCCTGGTTTGACTCAACCATGTCATTTGCGCGTTGAGTCGGGCCTCGTTTGGCTTACCCTTATAATTTGCACATCGAATCAGGCCTCGTTTGACTCAGCCATATCAAATGTCCCTTGAGTTGGGCCTCATTTGACTCAACCACATCAGTTGTGCCTCGAGTCGGGGCTCGTTTGACTCAACCATATCATTTCCACCATGAGGTGGGCCTCGTTTCACTCAAACGTATCAGTTGTGCCTCGAGTCGAGACTCGTTTGACTCAGCCATATCTGTTGTACCTCAAGTCGGGGCTCGTTTGACTCAACTATATCATTTGCGCTTCGAGTCGGGCCTTGTTTGACTCATCCATATCAGTTGTGCTTTAGTCGGGACTCGTTTGACTTAACCATATCAGTTGTACCTCGAGTCAGGGCTAGTTTGACTCAACCATATCATTTACGGCTCGAGTCGGGCCTCGTTTGACACAACCATATCACTTTTGCCTCGAGTCGTGCCTCGTTTGACTCAACCATATTAGTTGTGCGTCGAGTGAGGAATCATTTGACTGAACCATATCAGTTGTGCCTTGAGTCGGGCCTCGTTTGAGTCAACCATAACAGTCGCAGCTCAAGTCAGGGCTCGTTTGACTCAACCATATCATTTGCGCCTCGAGTCGAGTCTCGTTTGACATAGCCATATCATTTCTGCCTCGAGTCGAGCCTCGTTTGACTCAACCATATCAGTTGTGCCTCGAGTGGGGAATTGTTTGACTGAACCATGTCAAATGTGCCTCAAGTTAGGCCTCGATTGACTCAACCACATCAGTTGTGCTTTATGTCGGGCCTCGTTCGACTCAGCCATATCATTTGTGCTTCGAGTTGGGCCTCGTTTGGCTCAACCATATATGTTGTGCCTAAAGTCGGGCCTCGTTTGACTCAACCATATCAGCTGTGCCTCGAGTCGGGCCTTGTTTGACTCAACCATATCATTTGCGCGTCGAGTCAAGCCTTGTTTGACACAACCGTCTCATTTGCGTCTCGAGTCAGGCCTCGTTTTACTCAACCATATCAGTTATGCCTCGAGTTGGGCCTCGTTTGACTCATCCATATTGTTTGTGCCTCAAGTCAGGCCTCGCTTGACACAACCATATCTTTTGCGCCTCGAGTCGGGCCTCGTTTGAATCAATCATATCAGTTATGCCTTGAGTCGGGCCTTGTTTGACTCAACAATATCATTTGCGCCTTGAGTCGGGCCTTGTTTGACACAACCATATCATTTACGCCTCGAGTCGGGCCTTGTTTGACTCAAGCATATCATTTGCACCTCGAGTCGGGCCTCGTTTGACTTACCCTTATAATTTGTGCCTTGAGTCGGGCCTCATTTGACTCATCCATATCATTTGCATCTCGAGTCGAGCCTCGTTTGACTTAACGATGTCATTTGTGCATCGAGTTGGGCCTCGTTTGGCTTACCCTTATAATTTGCACGTTGAATTAAGCCTCGTTTGACTCAACCATATCAAATGTGCCTTGAGTCGGGCCTCGTTTGACTCAACCACATCAGTTGTGCCTCGAGTTAGACCTTGTTTGACATATCCATATCATTTGTGCTTTGAGGCGGGCCTCGTTTCTCCCAACCATATCAGTTATGCTTTGAGTCGGGACTCGTTTAACTCAACCATATCAGTTGTGCCTTGAGTCGGGCCTCGTTTGACTCAACCATATCATTTGTGCCTCGGGTCAGGCCTCGCTTTATAATTTGCGCCTCAATCCAGGCCTCGTTTGACTCAACCATATCATTTGCGCCTTGAGTCGAGCCTCATTTGGCTTGCCCTTATAATTTACATGTCGATCCAGGCCTCGTTTAGCTCGACCATATCATTTACACTTTGAGTCGGGCCTCGTTTCACTTAACCATATCAGTTGTGCCTCGAGTCGAGACTCGTTTGACTCAGCCATATCTGTTGTACCTTGAGTCAGGGGTCATTTGACTCAACCATATTATTTGCGCCACTAGTCGGGCCTTGTTTGACAAAACCATATCATTTACGCCTCGAGTCGAGCCTCGTTTGACTCAACCATATCATTTGCACCTCGAGTCGGGCCTCGTTTGACATACCCTTATAATTTGCGCCTCGAGTCGGGCCTCATTTACCTTAACCATATCATTTGCATCTCGAGTCGGGCCTGGTTTGACTCAACCATGTCATTTGCCCGTTGAGTCAGGCCTTGTTTGGCTTACCCTTATAATTTGCACATCGAATCAGGCCTCGTTTGACTCAGCCATATCAAATGTCCCTTAAGTCGGGCCTCATTTGACTCAACCACATCAGTTGTGCCTCGAGTCGGGGCTCGTTTGACTCAACCATATCATTTCCGCCTTGAGGCGGGCCTCATTTCACTCAAACGTATCAGTTGTGCCTCGAGTCGAGACTCGTTTGACTCAGCCATATCTGTTGTACCTCAAGTCGGGGCTCATTTGACTCAACCATATCATTTGCGTTTCGAGTCGGGCCTTGTTTGACTCATCCATATCAGTTGTGCTTTAGTCAGGACTCGTTTGACTCAACCATATCAGTTGTACCTCGAGTCGGGGCTAGTTTGACTCAACCATATCATTTACGGCTCGAGTCGGGCCTCATTTGACACAACCATATCAGTTTTGCCTCGAGTCGGGCCTCGTTTGACTCAACCATATTAGTTGTGCATCGAGTGAGGAATCATTTGACTGAACCATATCAGTTGTGCCTTGAGTCGAGCCTCGTTTGAGTCAACCATAACAGTCGTAGCTCGAGTCAGGGTTCGTTTGACTCAACCATATCAGTTATGCCTCGAGTCGGGACTCGTTTGACTCAACCATATCATTTGCGCCTCGAGTCGAGCCTTGTTTCACTCCACCATATCAATTGTGCCTCGAGTCGTGCCTCGTTTGACTCAACCATGTCAAATGCGCCTCAAGTCAAGCCTCGTTTGACTCAACCACATCAGTTGTGCCTCGTGTCGGGCCTCGTTTGACTTAACCATATCATTTGAGCTTCGAGTCGGTCCTCGTTTCACTCAACCATATCAGTTGTGCCTCGAGTTAGGCCTCGTTTGACTCAACCATATCAGTTGTGCCTCGAGTCGGGCCTCATTTGACTCAAACATATCATTTGTGCGTCGAGTCAGGCCTCGTTTGACACAACCATATCATTTGCCTCTGGAGTCAGGCCTCGTTTTACCCAACCATATCAGTTGTGCCTCGAGTAAAGCCTCGTTTGACTCATCCATATCGTTTGCGCCACGAGTCAGGCCTCGTTTGACATAACCATATCTTTTGCGCCTCGAGTTTGGCCTCATTTGACTCAACCATATCTGTTGTGCCTCGAGTCGAGACTCGTTTGACTCAACCATATCTATTGTACCTCGAGTCAGGGCTCGTTTGACTTACCCTTATAATTTACGTCTCAAGTCAGGGCTCATTTGACTTAACCATATCAAATGTGCCTCGGGTCGGGCCTCGTTTGACTCAACCATATCAGTTGTGCCTCGAGTTGGGCCTCATTTGGCTCAACCATATCATTTGTGCCTCGAATCGGGCCTTGTTTGCCACAACCATATAATTTGCACCTCGAGTTGGGCCATGTTTGACTCAACCATATTAGTTGTGCGTCAAGTTGGGACTCGTTTGACTCAACCATATCTGTTGTGCCTCGAGTTGGGCCTCTTTGACTCAACCATATCATTTGTGCCTCAAGCCGGGCCACATTTGACTTACCCTTATAATTTACGCCTCGAGTCGGGCCTCGTTTGACTTACCCTTATAATTTACGTCTCAAGTCAGGGCTCATTTGACTTAACCATATCAAATGTGCCTCGGGTTGGGCCTCGTTTGACTCAACCATATCATTTCCACCTCGAGTTGGACCTCGTTTCACTTACCCTTATAATTTGCGCCTCGAGTCGGGCCTCGTTTGACTTAACCATATCATTTCCACCTCGAGTTGGGCCTCGTTTCACTTACCCTTATAATTTGCGCCTTGAGTCGGGCCTCGTTTGAGTCAACCATATCATTTGCATCTCGAGTCAGGCCTCCTTTGACTCAACCATATTATTTGTGCCTCGAGTCGGGCCTCGTTTGCCACAATCATATCATTTGCGCCTTGAGTCGGGCCTCGTTTGACTTACCCTTATAATTTGCGCCTCGAGTCAGGCCTCATTTGACTCAACCATATCAAATGTGCCTTGAGTCAGGCCTCATTTGACTCAACCATATCATTTGCACCTCGAGTCGGGCCTCATTTGACACAATCTGATCATTTGTGCCTCGAGTCTGGCCTTGTTTGACATAACCATATCTTTTTCACCTCGAGTCAGGCCTCGTTTCACTCAACCATATCATTTGCAGCTTGAGCTGGGCCTCATTTCACTTACCCTTATAATTTACACCTCGAGTCGGGCCTCGTTTGACTCAACCATATCATTTGCATCTCGAGTCGGGCCTCATTTGACTCAACCATATCATTTGCGCCTCGAGTCAAGCCTCGTTTGGCTTATTGTTATAATTTGTGCATCAAGTTAGGCCTTGTTTAACTCAACCATAACACATGTGCCTCGAGTCGGGACTCGTTTGACTCTACCACATCAGTTGTGCCTCGAGTCAAGCCTCGTTTGACTCAACCATATCATTTGTGCTTTAAGTCGTGCCTCATTTGCCTCAACCATATCAGTTGTGCCTCGAGCCGAGCCTCGTTTGACTTAACCATATCATTTGTGCCTCGAGTCCAGACTCGTTTGACTTACCCTTATAATTTACACCTCGAGTTGGGCCTCGTTTGACTTACCCTTATAATTTGCGCATCAAGTATGGCCTCATTTGACTCAACCATATCAAATGTGCCGCGAGTCAGGCCTCGTTTGACTTAATCATATAATTTGCACTCCGAGTCGGGCCTCGTTTGCCTCAACCATATCAGTTGTGCCTTCAGTAGGGATTCGTTTGACTCAACCATATTAGTTGTGCCTCAAGTTGGGGCTTGTTTGGCTCAACCATATCATTTATGCCTTGAATCGGGCCTCGTTTGCCATAATCATATCATTTACGCCTCGAGTTGGGCCACGTTTGACTCAACCATATTAGTTGTGCGTCAAGTTGGGACTTATTTGACTCAACCTTATCTGTTGTGCCTCTAGTTGGGCCTCGTTTGACTCAACCATGTCATTTGTGCTTCGAGTCGGGCCTTGTTTGACTTACCCTTATAATTTGTTCCTCAAGTTGGGCCTCGATTGACTCAACCATATCATTTGCATCTCGAGTCAGGCCTCGTTTGACTTAACCATATCATTTCTGCCACAAGTTGGGCCTTGTTTGACTTAGCCTTATAATTTGCGCCTCAAGTCAGGCCTTATTTGACTCAACCATATCAAATGTGCCTCGAGTCGGGTCTCGTTTGTCTCAACCACATCAGTTGTACCGCGAGTGGGGGCCTCATTTGACTCAATCATATCATTTGCACTTAGCGTCGGGCCTCGTTTGACTCAACTATATTAGTTGTGCCTCGAGTCGGGCCTCGTTTGGCTCAACCATATTATTTGTGCCTCGAGTTGGGCCTTGTTTGCCACAATCATATCATTTGCGCCTTGAGTCGGGCCTCGATTGACTTAACCATATTACTTGTGCCTCAAGTTGGGACTCGTTTGACTCAACCACATTTGTTGTGCCTTGAGTCTGGTTGCGTTTGACTCAACCATATCATTTGCGTGTCGAGTCGGGCCTCGTTTAACTCAACCATATCATTTGCGACTCGAGTCGGGCCAAGTTTGACTCAACCATATCATTTGTAGCTCTTGAGTTGGGCCGCATTTGACTTACCCTTATAATTTGCACCGCGAGTCGGGCCTTATTTCACTCAACCATATCAGTTGTGCCTCAAGTCGGGGCTCGTTTGACTCAACCATATCATTTCCGCTTCGAGTCGGGCTTCGTTTGACACAACCATATCATTTACGCCTTGAGTCGAGCCTCGTTTGATTCAACCATATCAGTTGTGCATCAAGTTGGGACTTGTTTGACTCAACCATATCTATTGTGCCTCGAGTTGGGCCTCGTTTGACTTACCCTTATAGTTTGCGTCTCGAGCCGGGCCTTGTTGGACTCAACCATATCATTTGCATCTCACGTCGGGCCTTGTTTGACTCAACCATATCATTTGCACCTGGAGTCGGGCCTCATTTGACTTACCCTTATAATTTGTGCCTCAACTTAGGCCTCATTTGACTCAACCATATTAAATGTGCCTCGAGTCAGGCCTCGTTTAGCACAACCACATTAGTTGTGCCTCGAGTTAGGACTCATTTGACTCAACCATATCAAATGTGCCTCGAGTCGGGCCTCGTCTGACTCAACCACATTAGTTGTCCCATGAGTCAGGCCTCGTTTGACTCAACCATATCATTTGCACTTAGACTTGGGCCTCGTTTGACTCAACTATATCAATTGTGCCTCGTGTCTAGCCTCGTTTGACTCAACCATATCATTTGTGCATCGAGTCAGGCCTTGTTTGACTTAACCATATCATTTATAGCTCTCGAGTCTGGCCTCGTTTGACTTACCCTAATAATTTGCATCGCGAGTCGGGCCTTGTTTGACTCAACCATATCAGTTGTACCTCAAGTCGGGCCTCATTTGACTAAACCATATCATTTCTATCTCTTGAGTCGGGCCTCGTTTGATTCAACCAAATGATTTGCGCCTCGTGTCAGGCCTCCCTTGACTTACCCTTCAAATTGGAGCCTCTAGTCGGGCCTCGTTTGACACAACCATATCATTTGCGCCTCGAGTCGGGCCTCGTTTTACTCAACCATATCAGTTGTGCCTCGAGTCGGGCCTCGTTTTACTCATCCATATCATTTGCCCCCCGAGTCGGGCCTCGTTTGACATGACCATATCATTTACGCCTCGAGTCGGGCCTCGTTTGACTCGACCATATTAGTTGTGCCATGAGTCAGGACTCATTTGACTCAACGATATAAGTTGTACCTCGATTCGGGACTCATTTGACTCAACCATATCAGTTCTGCCTCGAGTTAGGACTCGCTTGACTTAACCATATCAGTTGTGCCTCGAGTCGGGCCTCGTTTGAATTAACCATATCATTTGCGCCTCAAGTGAGGCATCGTTTGACATAATTATATCATTTGCACCTCGAGTCTGGCCTCGTTTGATGCAACCATATCATTTGCGCCTTGAGTCAGGCCTCGTTTGACTCAACCATATCATTTGCACCTCGAGTCGGGTCTCGTTTGACTTACCCTTATAATTTGCGCCTCGAGTCGGGTCTCGTTTCACTCAACCATATCATTTGTGCCTCGAGTCGGGCCTCGTTTGCCACAATCATATCATTTGCGCCTCGAGTCGGGCCTCATTTAACTCAACCAGATCAGTTGCAGCACGAGTCGGGCCTCGTTTGACTCAACCGTATCATTTGCACCTCAAGTCGGGCCTCGTTTGACCCAACCATATCATTTGCAGCTCGAGTTGGGCCTCGTTTGACTAACCCTTATAATTTGCGCCTCAACTAAAGCCTCATTTGAGTCAACCATATCAAATGTGCCTCGTGTTAGGCCTCGTTTGACTCAACCACATCAGTTGCACCTCAACTTGGGCCTCGTTTGACCCAACCATATCATTTGCGCTTTGAGTCAGCCTCGTTTGACTCAACCATATCAGTTGTGCATCGAGTTGGGACACATTTAACTCAACCATATTAGTTGTGCCTCGGGTCGGGGCTCGTTTGACTCAACCATATCATTTGCGCCTCGAGTCGGGCCTCGTTTAACACAACCATATCATTTTCGCCTCGAGTCAGGCGTCGTTTGACTCATCCATATTAGTTGTGCCTCGAGTCGGGACTCATTTGACACAACCATATCAGTTGCGCCTCGAGACGGGTCTCGTTTAACACACCCATATCATTTGCGCCTTGAGTCGAGCCTCGTTTGACTTACCTTTATAATTTGCGCCTCGAGTCGGGCCTTATTTCACTCAACCATATCATTTGCGCCTCGAGTTGCCTTATTTGCCACCATCATATCATTTGCGCCTCGAGTCCGGCCTTGTTTGACTCAACCACATCAGATGCAGTGCGAGTCGGGCCTTGTTTGACTCAACTGTATCATTTGTGCCTCAAATCAGGCCTCGTTTGACTCAACCAAAACATTTGCGCCTGGAGTTGGGCCTCGTTTGACTAACCCTTATAATTTGCGCCTTGACTAAAGCCTCGTTTGACTCAACAATATCAAAGGTTCCTCGAGTCAGGCCTCGTTTGACTCAACCACATCAGTTGTATCTCGAGTCAGGTCTCGTTTGATTGAATCATATCATTTGCACTTCGAATCGGGGCCTCATTTGACTCAACCACATCAGTTGTGCCTCGAGCCGGGATTCGTTTGACTCAACCATATCAGTTGTGCCTCAAGTCAGGGCTTGTTTCACTCAACCATGTCATTTACGCCTCGAGCCGGGCCTCATTTGACACAACCATATCATTTTCGCCTCGAGTCGGGCCTTGTTTGACTCAACCATATCAGTTGTGCCTCGAGTGGGGACTCATTTGACTCAACCATATCTGTTGTGCCTCGAGTCGG
This sequence comes from Dicorynia guianensis, assembly GCA_037013595.1. Lineage (NCBI taxonomy): Eukaryota > Viridiplantae > Streptophyta > Magnoliopsida > Fabales > Fabaceae > Dicorynia > Dicorynia guianensis. The sequence continues at coordinate 14,539,788 of JASUAB010000006.1, read as the reverse complement.
GCCTCATTTGATGCAACCATATAGTTGCGCCTCGAGTTGGGTCTCGTTTGACACACCCATATCATTTGCGCCTCGAGTCGAGCCTCATTTGACTTACCCTTATAATTTGCGCCTTGAGTCGAGCCTCGTTTGACACAACCATATCATTTGCGCCTCGAGTTGCCTCATTTGCCACCATCATATCATCTATGCCTCGAGTCCAGCCTCGTTTGACTCAACCACATCAGTTGCAGCACAAGTCGGGCCTCGTTTGACTCAACCGTATCATTTGCGTCTCGAATTAGGCCTCGTTTGACTCAACCATAACATTTGCGCCTGGAGTTGGGCCTTGTTTGACTAATCCTTATAATTTGCGCCTCGACTAAAGCCTCGTTTGACTTAACAATATCAAATGTTCCTCGAGTCGGGCCTCGTTTGACTCAACCACATCAGTTGTACCTCGAGTCGTGCCTCGTTTGACTAAACCATATCATTTGCGCTTCGAGTCGGGGCCTCGTTTGACTCAACCATATCAGTTGTACCTCGAGCTGGGATTCGTTTGACTCAACCATATTAGTTGTGCCACAAGTCAGGGCTCGTTTCACTCAACTATGTCATTTGCGCCTGGAGTCAGGCCTCGTTTGACACAACCATATCATTTTCGCCTCGAGTCGGGCCTCGTTTGACTCAACCATATCAGTTGTGCCTCGAGTGAGGACTCGTTTGACTCAACCATATCAGTTGTGCCTCGAATCGGGCCTTATTTGACTCAACCATATCAGTTGTGCTTCGGGTCAGGCCTCGTTTGACACAATCAGATCATTTGTGCCTCAAGTTTAGCCTCGTTTGACACAACCATATTATTTGTGCATCGAGTCGGGCCTCATTTGACTCAACCATATCATTTGTGGCTCGAGACGGACCTAGTTTGGCTCAACCATATCATTTGTAGCTCTCGAGTCGGCCCTCGTTTGACTTACCCTTATAATTTGCACCGCGAGTCGGGCATCATTTGACTCAACCATATCAGTTGTGCCTCAAGTTAGGGCTCATTTGACTCAACCATATCATTTCCACGTCGAGTCGGGCTTCGTTTGACACAACCATATCATTTGCGCCTCGAGTCAAGCCTCATTTGACTCAATCGTATCAGTTGTGTGTCAAGTTGGGACTCGTTTGACTTAACCATATCTGTTGCGCCTCGAGTCAGGCCTCATTTGACTTACCCTTATAATTTACGCCTCGAGCTGAGCCTCGTTTGACTCAACCATATCATTTGCATCTCGAGTCGGGCCTCATTTGACTCAACCATATCATTTGTGCATCGAGTCAGGCCTTGTTTGACTCAACCATATCATTTGCGCGTCGAGTCGGACCTTGTTTGACTCCACCACATCATTTGTAGCTCTCAAGTCGGGCCTCGTTTGACTTACCCTGATAATTTGCACCACGAGTCAGGCCTCGTTTCACTCAACCATATCAGCTGTGCCTTGAGTCGGGACTCGTTTGACTTAACCATATCAGTTGTGCCTCAATTCAGGACTCGTTTGACTCAACCATATCAATTGTGCCTCGAGTCGGCACTCGTTTGACTTAACCATATCAGTTGTGCCTTGAGTCGGGCCTTGTTTGACACAAGCATATCATTTGCGCCTTGAGTCAGGCCTCGTCTGACTTAACCATATCATTTGTACCTCGAGTTGGGCCTTGTTTGGCTTACCCTTATAATTTGCGCATCGAGTCAGGCCTCTTTTAACGTAACCATATCAAATGTCCCTCGAGTCGGGCCTCGTTTGTCTCAACCACATCAGTTGTGCCGCGAGTCAGGCCTCATTTGACTCACTTAGCGTCGGGCCTCCTTTGACTCAACCACATCAGTTGTGCCTCAAGTCGGGCCTCGTTGTACTCAACCATATCAGTTGTGCCTCGAGTCAGGCCTCGTTTGACTCAACCATATCATTTGCGCTTTCAGTCGGGCCTTGTTTGACTCAACCATATCAGTTGTGTCTCGAGTCGGGACTCGTTTGACTCAACCATAATAGTTGTGCCTCGAGTCGGCCCTCATTTGGCTCAACCATATCATTTGGGCCTAAAGTCGGGCCTCGTTTGCCATAATCATACCATTTGCGCCTTGAGTCAGGCCCCGTTTGACTCAACCATATTAGATATGCATCAAGTTGGGAGTTGTTTCAGTCAACCATATCAGTTGTGCCTCGAGTCGGGCCTCGTTTGACACAACCATATCATTTGTGCCTCGACTCAGGCTTCGTTTGACTCAACTATATCATTTGCGCCTCGAGTCAGACCTCCTTTGACTCAACCACATCATTTGTGGCTCTCGAGTCAGGCCTCGTTTCACTCAACCATATCATTTGTGCATTGAGTTAGGCCTCGTTTGACTCAACCACATCATTTGTATCTCCCGAGTCAGGCCTCGTTTGACTTACCCTGATAATTTGCACCACGAGTCAGGCCTCGTTTGACACAACCATATCAGTTGTGCCTCGAGTCGGGCCTCGTTTGACTCAACCATATCATTTGTAGCTCTCAGGTCGGGCCTCATTTGACTCAACCAAATGATTTGCCCCTCGTGTCAGGCCTCACTTGACTTACCCTTATAATTGGCGCCTCTAGTCGGGCCTCGTTTGACACAACCATATCATTTGTGCCTCGAGTTGGGGCTCGTTTTACTCAACCATATCAGTTGTGCCTCAAGTTGGGCCTTGTTTGACTCATCCATATTATTTACGTCTCATGTCGGGCCTTATTTGACAAGACCATATCATTTATGCCTCGAGTCGGGCCTCGTTTGACTTGACCATATTAGTTGTGCCATGAGTGGGGGCTTATTTGACTCAACCATTTCAGTTGTGCCTCGATTCGGGACTCGTTTGACTTAACCCTATTAGTTGTGGCTCGAGTCGGGACTCATTTGACTTAACCATATCAGTTATGCCTCAAGTTGGGCCTCGTTTGAATCAACCATATCTTTTACACCTCGAGTTGGGCCTCGTTTGACACAATCATATCATTTGCATCTCGAGTCAGGCCTTGTTTGACATAACCATATCATTTATGCCTCGAGTCGGGTCTTGTTTGGCTTACCTTTATAATTTGCGCATCAAGTCAGGCCTCTTTTAATGCAACCATATCAAATATGGCTCGAGTCGGCATCATTTGACTCAACCACATCAGTTGTGCCTCGAGTCGGGCCATGTTTGACTCAACCATATCATTTGCGCTTTGGGTCAGGCCTCATTTGACTCAACGATATCATTTGTGCCTCGAGTCAAACCTCGTTTGACTCAACCAGATCAGTTGTGCCTCGAGTCGGGCCTCGTTGTACTCAACCATATCAGTTGTGCCTCGAGTCAGGCCACGTTTGACTCAACCACATTAATTGTGCCTCGAGTCGGGCCTCGTTTGACTCAACCATATTAGTTGTGTCTCGAGTTGGGACTCGTTTGACTCAACCATAACAGTTGTACCTCGAGTCAGCCCTCGTTTGGCTCAACCATACCATTTGCGCCTCGAGTTGCACCTCGTTTGACTCAACCATATCAGTTGTGCATCAAGTTGGGACTCGTTTGACTTAACCATATCAGATGTGCCTCGAGTTGGGCCTCATTTGACTCAACCATTTCATTTGCGCCTCGAGTCGGGCCTTGTTTGACTTACCCTTATAATTTGCGCCTCAAGTCGGGCCTCGTTTGACTCAACCATATCATTTGCATCTCGAGTCAGGCCTCATTTGACTCAACCATATCATTTGCGCCTCGAGCCAGGCCTCGTTCGAATAACCCTTATAATTTGCACCTCGAGTCAGGCCTCGTTTGACTCAGCCATATCAAATGTGCCTCGAGTTGGGCCTCATTTGACTCAACCACATCAGTTGTGCCTCGAGTTGGGCCTCATTTGAACTCAACCATATCATTTGTACTTAGAGTCGGGCCTCCTTTGACTCAACCATATAAGTTGGGCTTGAGTCGGGACTTGTTTGACTCAACCATATCAGTTGTGCCTTGAGTCGGGGCTTGTTTGACTCAACCATATCATTTGCGCCTCGAGTCAAGCCTCGTTTGCCATAATCTTATCATTTGCGCCTCGAGTTGGGCCTCATTTGTCTCAACCATATCAATTGTGCCTCAAGTTGTGACACGTTTGACTCAACCATATCTGTTGTGCCTCGAGTCGGGCCTCGTTTGACTCAACCATATCAGTTATGCCTCAAGTTGGGACTCGTTTGACTCAATCATATCTGTTGTGCCTCGAGTCTGGCCTTGTTTGACTCAACCATATCATTTGCGCCTCGAGTCGGGCCTCATTTGACACAATCTGATCATTTTTGTCTCGAGTCTGGCCTCGTTTGACATAACCATATCTTTTTCACCTTGAGTCAGGCCTCATTTGACTCAACCATATCATTTACAGCTCGAGTTGGGCCTCATTTCACTTACCCTTATAATTTACGCCTCGAGTCGTGCCTCGTTTGACCCAACCATATCATTTGCATCTCGAGTCGGGCCTCGTTTGACTCAACAATATTATTTGCGCCTCGAGTCAAGCATCGTTTGGCTTACCGTTATAATTTGCGCATTGAGTCAGGCCTTGTTTAACTCAACCATAACACATGTGCCTCGAGTCGGGACTCGTTTGACTCAACCACATCAGTTGTGCCTTGAGTCGAGCCTCGTTTGACTCAACCATATCATTTACGCTTTAAGTCAGGCCTTGTTTGCCTCAACCATATCAGTTGTGCCTCGAGCCAAGCCTCGTTTGACTTAACCATATCATTTGTGCCTCAAGTCAAGACTCGTTTGACTTACCCTTATAATTTGCACCTCAAGTTGGGCCTTATTTGACTTACCCTTATAATTTGCGCCTTAAGTATGGCCTCATTTGACTCAACCATATCAAATGTGCCACGAGTCAGGCCTCGTTTGACTCAATCATATAATTTACACTCCGATTCGGGCCTCGTTTGCCTCAACCATATCAGTTGTGCCTTCAGTAGGGACTCGTTTGACTCAACCATATCAGTTGTGCCTCGAGTTGGGGCTTGTTTGGCTCAACCATATCATTTGTGCCTCGAATCAGGCCTCGTTTGCCATAATCATATCATTTGCGCCTCGAGTCGGGCCACGTTGGACTCAACCATATTAGTTGTGCATCAAGTTGGGACTCGTTTGACTCAACCATATCTGTTGTGCCTCGAGTTGGGCCTCATTTGACTCAACCATATCATTTGTGCTTCGAGTCGGGCCTTGTTTAACTTACCCTTATAATTTGTGCCTCAAGTCGGTCCTCGATTGACTCAACCATATCATTTGCATCTCGAGTCAGGCCTCGTTTGACTTAACCATATCATTTTCGCCACGAGTCGGGCCTCATTTGACTTAGCCTTATAATTTGCACCTCGAGTCAGGCCTTATTTGACTCCACCATATCAAATGTGCCTCGAGTCGGGTCTCGTTTGTCTCAACCACATCAGTTGTGCCGCGAGTCGGGCCTCATTTGACTCAACCATATCATTTGCACTTAGCGTCGGGCCTCGTTTAACTAAACCATATTAGTTGTGCCTCGAGTCGGGCCTCATTTGGCTCAACCATATTATTTGTGCCTCGAGTTGGGCCTTGTTTGCCACAATCATATCATTTGCGCCTTGAGTTAGGCCTCGTTTGACTCAACCATATTACTTGTGCCTCAAGTTGGGACTCGTTTGACTCAACCACATTTGTTGTGCCTTGAGTCTGGCCGCGTTTGACTCAACCATATCATTTGTTCATCGAGTCGGGCCTCGTTTAACTCAACCATATCATTTGCAACTCGAGTCAGGCCAAGTTTGACTCAACCATATCATTTGTAGCTCTTGAGTCGGGCCTCATTCGACTTACCCTTATAATTTGCACCGCTAGTCGGGCCTCATTTCACTCAACCATATCAGTTGTGCCTCAAGTCGGGGCTCGTTTGACTCAACCATATCATTTCTGCATCGAGTCGGGCTTTGTTTGACACAACCATATCATTTTCGCCTTGAGTTGGGCCTCATTTGATTCAACCATATCAGTTGTGCGTCAAGTTGGGACTTGTTTGACTCAACCATATCTATTGTGCCTCGAGTCGGGCCTCGTTTGACTTACCCTTATAGTTTGCACCTTGAGCCGGGCCTCGTTTGACTCAACCATATCATTTGCATCTCGTGTCGGGCCTTGTTTGACTTAACCATATCATTTGCACCTCGAGTTGGGCCTCGTTTGACTTACTCTTATAATTTGTGCCTCGAGTTAGGCCTCATTTGACTCAACCATATCAAATGTGCCTCGAGTCAGGCCTCGTTTGACACAACCACATTAGTTATGCCTCGAGTCAGGACTCGTTTGACTCGACCATATCAAATGTGCCTCGAGTTAGGCCTCGTCTAACTCAACCACATCAGTTGTCCCTCAAGTCGAGCCTCGTTTGACTCAACCATATTATTTGCACCTCGAGTCAAGCCTTCTTTTGCTTACCCGTATAATTTGCACGTTGAGTCAGGCCTCGTTTAACTCAACTATATCACATGTGCCTCGAGTTGGGACTCGTTTGACTCAACCATATCATTTGCGCTTTAAGTCAGGCCTCGTTTGACTCAACCATATCAGTTGTGCCTCGAGCTGAGCCTCGTTTAACTCAACCATATCATTTGTGCCTCGAGTCGAGCCTCGTTTGACTTACCCTTATAATTTGCGCCTTGAGTCGAGCCTCGTTTGACTCAACCACATCAGTTATGCCTCGAGTCGGGCCTCGTTTGACTCAACAATATCATTTGCACTTAGCGTCAGGCCTCGTTTGGCTCAACCATATCAGTTGTGCCTCGAGTCGAGACTCGTTTGACTCAACCATATCAGTTGTGCCTTGAGTCGAGCCTCGTTTGGCTCAACCATATTATTTGTGGCTCGAGTTAGGCCTCGTTTGCCACAATCATATCATTTGCGCCTCGAGTCGGGCCTTGTTTGACTTATCCTTATAATTTGTGCCTCGAGTCGGGCCTCATTTGACTCAACCATATCATTTGCACTTAGCGTCGGGCCTTGTTTGACTCAACCATATCAGTTGTGCCTTGAGTCGTGCCTCGTTTAGCTCAACCATATTATTTGTCCCTTGAGTCGGGTCTCGTTTGACTCAACCATATTAGTTGTGCCTCAAGTTAGGACTCGTTTGACTCAACCACATTTGTTGTGCCTCGAGTCTGGCCATGTTTGACTCAACCATATCATTTGCGTGTCGAGTCGGGCCTCGTTTGACTCAACCATATCATTTGCGGCTCGAGTCGGGCCAAGTTTGACTCAACCATATCATTTGTAGCTCCCAAGTCGGGCCTTGTTGGACTTACCCTTATAATTTGCACCACGAGTTAGGCCTCATTTAACTCAACCATATCAGTTGTGCCTGAAGTCGGGGCTCGTTTGACTCAAGCATATCATTTCCACATCGAGTCGGGCTTTGTTTGACACAACCATATCATTTGCGCCTTGAGTCGGTCCTCGTTTGACTCAACCATATCAGTTGTGCGTCAAGTTCAGACTCGTTTGACTTACCCTTATAGTTTGTGCCTCGAGCCGGGCCTCGTTTGACTCAACCATATCATTTGCATCTCGCGTCGGGCCTCGTTTGACTCAACCATATCATTTGCATCTCGCGTTGGGCCTCGTTTGACTCAACCATATCATTTGCACCTCGAGTCGAACCTCGTTTGACTTACCCTTATAATTTGTGCCTCGAGTTAGGCCTCATTTGACTCAACCATATCAAATGTGCCACGAGTCGAGCCTCGTTTGACTCAATCACATTAGTTGTGGCTCGAGTCAGGACTCATTTGACTCGACCATATCAAATGTGCCTCGAGTCGGGCCTCCTCTTACTCAACCACATTAGTTGTCCCTCGAGTCGGGCCTCGTTTGACTCAACCATATCATTTGCACTTAGACTTGTGCCTCGTTTGACTCAACTATATTAGTTGTGCCTCGTGTCTAGCCTGGTTTGACTCAACCATATCATTTGTGCATCGAGTCAGGCCTTGTTTCACTCAACCATATCATTTGTAGCTCTCGAGTTAGGCCTCGTTTGACTTACCCTAATAATTTACACCGTGAGTCGGGCCTTGTTTCACTCAACCATATTAGTTGTGCCTCAAGTTGGGCCTCATTTGACTCAACCATATCATTTGTAGCTCTAGAGTCGGGCCTCGTTTGATTCAACCAAATGATTTGCACCTCGTGTCGGGCCTCGCTTGACTTACCCTTCTAATTGGCGCCTCTAGTCGGGCCTCGTTTGACACAACCATATCATTTGCGCCTCAAGTCAGGCTTCGTTTTACTCAACCATATCAGTTGTGCCTTGAGTCGGGCCTCATTTGACTCATCCATATCATTTGCCCCTCGAGTCGGGCCTTGTTTGACATGACCATATCATTTACGCCTCGAGTTGGGCCTCATTTGACTCGACCATATTAGTTTTGCCATGAGTCAAGACTCATTTGACTCAACCATATCAGTTGTACCTCAATTCGGGACTCGTTTGACTCAACCATATCAGTTCTGCCTCGAGTTAGGACTCGTTTGACTTAACCATATCAGTTGTGCCTCGAGTCGGGCCTCGTTTGAATTAACCAAATCATTTGCGCCTCGAGTGGGGCCTCGTTTGACATAATTATATCATTTACACCTCGAGTCTGGCCTCGTTTGACGCAACCATATCATTTGCGCCTCGAGTCAGGCCTCGTTTGACTCAACCATATCATTTGCACCTCGAGTCGGGTCTCGTTTGACTTACCCTTATAATTTGCGCCTCGAGTCGGGTCTCGTTTCACTCAACCATATCATTTGCGCCTCGTGTCGGGCCTCATTTGCCACAATCATATCATTTGCGCCTTGAGTCGGGCCTCAATTAACTCAACCAGATTAGTTGCAGCGTGAGTCAGGCCTCGTTTGACTCAACCATATCAGTTGTGCATCGAGTTGGGACTCGTTTAACTCAACCATATAAGTTGTGCCTCGAGTCGGGGCTCGTTTGACTCAACCATATCATTTGCGCCTCGAGTCGGGCCTCGTTTGACACAACCATATCATTTCTGCCTCGAGTCAGGCATCGTTTGACTCATCCATGTTAGTTGTGCCTCGAGATGGGTCTCGTTTGACACACCCATATCATTTGCGCCTCGAGTCGAGCCTCGTTTGACTTACCCTTATAATTTGCGCCTCGAGTCGGGCCTCATTTCGCTCAACCATATCATTTGCACCTCGAGTTGCCTAGTTTGCCACCATCATATCATTTGCGCCTCGAGTCCGGCCTTGTTTGACTCAACCACATCAGTTGCAGTGCGAGTCGGGCCTCGTTTGACTCAACCATAACATTTGCGCCTGGAGTTGGGCCTCGTTTGACTAACCCTTATAATTTGCGCCTCGACTAAAGCCTTGTTTGACTCAACAATATCAAATGTTCCTCGAGTCGGGCCTCGTTTGACTCAACCGCATCAGTTGTACCTCGAGTCGGGCCTCGTTTGACTGAACCATATCATTTGCGCTTCGAGTCGGGGCCTCGTTTGACTCAACCATATTAGTTGTGCCCCAAGTCAGGGCTTGTTTCACTCAACCATGTCATTTGCGCCTCGAGTCAGGCCTCGTTTGACACAACCATATCATTTTCGCCTCGAGTCGGGCGTTGTTTGACTCAACCATATCAGTTGTGCCTCGAGTGGGGACTCGTTTGACTCAACCATATCAGTTGTGCCTTGAGTCGGGCCTCATTTGAGGCAACCATATCAATTGCGCCTCGAGTCGGGTCTCGTTTGACACACCCATATCATTTGTGCCTCGAGCCGATCCTCGTTTGACTTACCCTTATAATTTGCGCCTCAAGTCGGGCCTCATTTGACTCAACCATATTATTTGCGCCTCGAGTTGCCTCGTTTGCCACCATTATATCATTTGCGCCTCGAGTCCGGTCTCATTTGACTCAACCACATCAGTTGCAGCGCAAGTCGAGCCTCGTTTGAATGAACCGTATCATTTGCGCCTCGAATTAGGCCTCGTTTGACTTAAGCATAACATTTGCGCCTGGAGTTGGGCCTCATTTGACTAACCCTTATAATTTGTGCCTCGACTAAAGCCTCGTTTGACTCAACAATATCAAATGTTCCTCGAGTCGGGCCTCATTTGACTCAACCACATCAGTTGTACCTCGAGTCGGGCCTCGTTTAACTGAACCATATCATTTGCACTTCGAGTCGGGGCCTCGTTTGACTCAACCATATCAGTTGTGCCTCAAGCTGGGATTCGTTTGACTTAACCATATTAGTTGTGCCCCAAGTCAGGGCTCGTTTCACTCAACCATGTCATTTGCGCCTCGAGTCGGGCCTCGTTTGACACAACTATATCATTTTCACCTCGAGTCAGTCCTCGTTTGACTCAACTATATCAGTTGTGCCTCGAGTGGGGACTCATTTGACTCAACCATATCAGTTGTGCCTAGAATCGGGCCTCATTTGACTCAACCATATCAGTTGTGCTTCGAGTCAGGCCTCATTTGACACAATCAGATCATTTGTGCCTCAAGTTTAGCCTCGTTTGACAAAACCATATTATTTGCGGATCGAGTCGAGCCTCATTTGACTCAACCATATCATTTGTGGCTCGAGTCAGACCTAGTTTGGCTCAACCATATCATTTGTAGCTCTCGAGTCGGCCCTCGTTTGACTTGCCCTTATAAGTTGCACCACGAGTCGGGCCTCATTTGACTCAACCATATTAGTTGTTCCTCAAGTCAGGGCTAATTTGACTCAACCATATCATTTCCACGTCGAGTCAGGTTTCGTTTGACACAACCATATCATTTGCGCCTCGAGTCAAGCCTCATTTGACTCAATCGTATCAGTTGTGCATCAAGTTGGGACTCGTTTGACTTAACCATATCAGTTGTGCCTCGAGTCAGGCCTCATTTGACTTACCCCTACAATTTGCGCATCGAGCCGAGCCTCATTTGACTCAACCATATCATTTGCATCTCGAGTCGGGCCTCATTTGACTTACCCTTATACTTTGCACGTCGAGTCAGGCCTCGTTTGACTCAACCATATCATTTGTGCATCGAGTCAGGCCTCGTTTGACTCAATCATATCATTTGTGCCTTGAGTCAGACCTCGTTTGACTTAACCACATCATTTGTAGCTCTCGAGTTGGGCCTCGTTTGACTTACCCTGATAATTTGCACCGTGAGTCAGGCCTCGTTTCACTCAACCATATCAGCTGTGCCTTGAGTCAGGACTCGTTTGACTCAACCATATCAGTTGTGCCTCGATTCAGGACTCGTTTGACTCAACCATATCAGTTGTGCCTCGAGTCAGCACTCGTTTAACTTAACCATATCAGTTGTGCCTTGAGTCGGGCCTCGTTTGACAAAAGCATATCATTTGCGCCTCGAGTCAGGCCTCGTCTGACTTAACCATATCAATTGCACCTCAAGTCGGGCCTCATTTGACTTACCCTTATAATTTGCACCTCAAGTCAGGCCTTGTTTGACTCAACCATATCATTTGCAGCTCGAGTCGGGCCTCGTTTGACTCAACTATATCATTTGCACCTCGAGTTGGGCCTCGTTTGGCTTACCCTTATAATTTGCGCATCGAATCAGGCTTCTTTTAACGTAACCATATCAAATGTCCCTCGAGTCGTGCCTCGTTTGTCTCAACCACATTAGTTGTGCCGTGAGTCGGGCCTCATTTGACTCAACCATATCATTTGTACTTAGCGTCGGGCCTCCTTTGACTCAACCACATCAGTTGTGCCTCAAGTCGGGCCTTGTTGTACTCAACCATATCAGTTGTGCCTCGAGTCAGACCTCGTTTGACTCAACCATATCATTTGCGCTTTCAGTCGAGCCTCGTTTGACTCAACCATATCAGTTGTGTCTCGAGTCGGGACTCGTTTGACTCAACCATAACAGTTGTGCCTTGAGTCGGCCCTCGTTTGGCTCAACCATATCATTTGGGCCTCAAGGCGGGCCTCGTTTGCCATAATCATACCATTTGCGTCTCGAGTCAGGCCTCGTTTGACTTAACCATATTAGATATGCATCAAGTTGGGAGTCGTTTGACTCAACCATATAAGTTGTGCCTCGAGTCGGGCCTCGTTTGACACAACCATATCATTTGTGCTGCGAGTCAGGCTTCGTTTGACTCAACTATATCATTTGTGCCTCGAGTCAGACCTCCTTTGACTCAACCACATCATTTGTAGCTCTCGAGTCGGGCCTCGTTTGACTTACCCTGATAATTTGCACCGCGAGTTAGTCCTCATTTCACTCAACCATATCATTTGTACGTCGAGTTAGGCCTCGTTTGACTCAACCATATCATTTGCGCCTCGAGTCGGGCCTTGTTTGACTCAACCACATCATTTGTATCTCTCGAGTCGGGCCTCGTTTGACTTACCCTGATAATTTGCACCGCGAGTTAGGCCTCGTTTGACACAACCATATCAATTGTGCCTTGAGTCGAGCCTCATTTGACTCAACCATATCATTTATAGCTCTCGGGTCGGGCCTCGTTTGACTCAACCAAATGATTTATCCCTCGTGTCGGGCCTCGGTTGACTTACCCTTATAATTGGCGCCTCTAGTCGGGCCTCGTTTGACACAACCATATCATTTATGCCTCGTGTCAGGCCTCATTTTACTCAACCATATCAGTTGTGCCTCAAGTCGGGCCCCATTTGACTCATCCATAGAATTTGCGTCTCGTGTCGGGCCTTATTTGACAAGACCATATCATTTATGCCCCGAGTCGGGCCTCGTTTGACTCGACCATATTAGTTGTGCCATGAGTGGGGACTCGTTTGACTCAACCATTTCAGTTGTGCCTCGATTCGGGACTCGTTTGACTCAACCATATTAGTTGGGGCTCGAGTCGGGACTTGTTTGACTTAACCATATCAGTTATACCTCAAGTCGGGCCTCGATTGAATCAACCATATCATTTGCACCTCGAGTCGGGCCTCGTTTGACACAATCATATCATTTGCACCTTGAGTCAGGCCTTGTTTGACACAACCATATCATTTGCGCCTCAAGTCGGGCCTCATTTGGCTTACCTTTATAATTTGCGCGTCAAGTTAGGCCTCTATTAATGCAACCATACCAAATGTGCCTCAAGTCCGGCATCATTTGACTCAACCACATCAGTTGTGCCTCAAGTCGAGCCACGTTTGACTCAACCATATCATTTGCGCTTTGATTCGAGCCTCGTTTGACTCAACGATATCAGTTGTGCCTCGAGTCGAGCCTCGTTTGACTCAACCAGATTAGTTGTGCCTCGAGTCGAGCCTCGTTGTACTCAACCATATCAGTTGTGCCTCGAGTCAGGACACGTTTGACTCAACCACATCAATTGTGCCTCGAGTCGGGCCTCGTTTGACTGAACCATATTAGTTGTGTCTCGAGTCGGGACTCGTTTGACTCAACCATAACAGTTGTGCCTCGAGTAAGCCCTCGTTTAGCTCAACCATACCATTTGCGCCCCGAGTCGGGCCTCGTTTGACTCAACCATATCATTTGTGCATCAAGTTGGGACTCGTTTGACTTAACCATATCAGTTGTGCCTCGAGTTGGGCCTCATTTGACTCAACCATATCATTTGCGCCTCGAGTCAGACCTTGTTTGACTTACCCTTATAATTTGTGCCTCAAGTGGAGCCTCGTTTGACTCAACCATATCATTTGCATCTCGAGTTAGGCCTCATTTGACTCAACCATATCATTTGTGCCTCGAGTCAGGCCTCGTTTGACTCAGCCATATCAAATGTGCCTCGAGTCGGGCCTCATTTGACTCAACCACATTAGTTGTGCCTTGAGTTGGGCCTCATTTGAACTCAACCATATCATTTGTACTTAGAGTCGGGCCTCCTTTGACTCAACCATATTAGTTGGGCCTTGAGTTGGGACTCGTTTGAATCAACCATATCAGTTGTGCCTTGAGTCGGGGCTCGTTTGGCTCAACCATATCATTTACGCCTCGAGTCGAGCCTCATTTGCCATTATCTTCTCATTTGCACCTCAAGTCAGGCCTCATTTGTCTCAACTATATCAGTTGTGCCTCAAGTTGTGACACGTTTGACTCAGCCATATCTGTTGTGCCTCAAGTTGGGACTCGTTTGACTTAACCATATCTGTTGTGCCTCGAGTCTGGCCTCGTTTGACTCAACCATATCATTTGCGCCATGAGCTGGGCCTCGTTTGACTCAACCATAACATTTGCGCCTCGAGTCGGGCCTCGTTTGACTCAACCATATCATTTGTAGCTCTCGAGTCAAGCCTCGTTTGACTTGCCCTTATAATTTGCACAGCGAGTCGGGCCTCGTTTGACTTAACCATATCAGTTGTGGCTCGACTCGGGCCTCATTGGACTCAACCATATCATTTGTAGCTCTCAAGTCGGGCCTCGTTTGACTCATCCATATCATTTGCAACTCCAGTCGGGACTCGTTTGACACAACCAAATGATTTGCGCCTTGTGTCGAGCCTCGTTTGGCTTACCCTTATAATTGGCACCTCCAGTCGGGCCTCGTTTGACACAACCATATCATTTGCACCTCGAGTCAGGCCTCGTTTGACTTAACCATATCATTTGTAGCTCTCAAGCCGGGCCTCGTTTGACTTACCCTTACAATTTGTGCTTCGAGTCGGGCCTCGTTTGACTCGACCATATCATTTGCGCCTGAAGTTAGGCATCATTTGACTCAACGATATCAGTTGTGCCTCGAGTTGGGCCTCGTTTGAATTACCCTTATAATTTGTGCCTCGAGTTGGGCCTCGTTTGACACAACCATATCATTTGCACCTCGAGTCAGGCCTCATTTGACTCAACCATATCATTTGCACCTCGAGTCGGGCCTCGTTTGACTGACCCTTATAATTTATGCCTCGAGTCGGGCCTCGTTTGAGTCAACCATATCATTTGCATCTCGAGTTGGGCCTCATTTGATTCAACCATATCATTTGCGCCTCGAGTTGTGCCTTGTTTGGCTTACCCTTATAATTTGCGTATCAAGTCAGGCCTCGTTTGACTCAACCATATCAAATGTGCCTCGAGTCGGGCCTCGTTTGACTTAACGATATCATTTACGCTTTGAGTCGAAACTATTTAACTCAACCATATCATGTTGCACCTCGAGTTAGGACTCGTTTGCCTCAACCATATTAGTTGTGCCTCAAGTTGAGCCTCGTTTGACTCAACCATATCATTTGCACCTGGAGTCGAGTCTCGTTTGACTTACCCTTATAATTTGTGCCTCGAGTCGGGCCTCGTTTGACACAACTATATCATTTGCGCCTCGGGTCGGGCCTCGTTTGACTCAGCCATATCATTTGCGCTTCGAGTCAGGCCTAGTTTGGCTCAACCATATCAATTGTTCCTTATGTTAGGACTCATTTGACTCATCCATATCTGTTGCGCCTCGAGTCGGGCCTTGTTTGACTCTACCATATCACTTTTGCTTTGAGTCGGGCCTCATTTGAGTCAACCTCATCAGTCGGGCCTCGTTTGACTCAACCATATCATTTCCGCTTTGTGTCGGGCCTCGTTTGACTCAACCATATCAGTTGTTCCTCTAGTCAGGACTCGTTTGACTCAACCATATCAGTTGTGCCTCAAGTCGGCCTGCATTTGGCTCAACCATATCATTTGTGCCTCAAGTCGGGCCTCGTTTGCCATAATCATACCATTGTGCCTCGAGTCGGGCCTCGTTTGACTCAACCATATCAGTTGTGCGTCAAGTTGGGACTCGTTTGACTCAACCATATCTATTGTGCCTCGAGCCGAGCCTCATTTGACTCAGCCATATCATTTGTGCATCGAGTCGGGCCTCGTTTCACTCAACCATATTAGTTATGCCTCGAGTCGGGACTTGTTTGACTCAACCATATCATTTGTGCCTCGAGTCGGGTCTCGTTTGACTCAACCATATCATTTGTACCTCGAGTCGGGCCTCGTTTGACTGACCCTTATAATTTGTGCCTCGAGTCGGGCCTCATTTGAGTTAACCATATCATTTGCATCTCGAGTCGGGCCTCGTTTGACTTAACCATATCATTTGTGCCTCGAGTCGTGCCTCGTTTGGCTTACCCTTATAATTTGCGCATCGAGTCAGGCCTCGTTTGACTCGACCATATCAACTGTGCCTCGAGTCGGGCCTCGTTTTACTTAACTGTATCATTTACGCTTTGAGTCGGGCCTCATTTGAGTCAACCACATCATGTTGCACCTCGAGTTGGGACTCGTTTGCCTCAACCATATCAGTTGTGCCTCGAGTCGAGCCTCGTTTGACTCAACCATATCATTTGTGCCTCGAGTCGGGCCTCATTTGACTTACCCTTATAATTTGTGCCTCGAGTTGTGCCTCGTTTGACACAACCATATCATTTGTGCCTCGGGTTGGGCCTCATTTGACTCAACCATATAATTTGTGCCTCTAGTCAGGCCTCGTTTGACTCAACCATATCATTCGCGCTTCGAGTCAAGCCTCGTTTGGCTCAACCATATCAGTTGTTCCTTGAGTTAGGCCTCATTTGACTTACCCTTATAATTTACGCCTCGAGTCATGCCTTGTTTGACTCAACCACATCAGTTGTGGCTCGAGTCGGGCCTCGTTTGACTCAACCATATCATTTGCACTTAGAGTCAGGCCTCGTTTGACTCAACCATATCAGTTGGGCCTTGAGTCGGGACTCGTTTGACTCACCATATCAGTTGTGCCTTGAGTCAGGCCTCATTTGGCTCAACCATATCATTTGTACCTCAAGTCGGGCCTTGTTTACCATAATCATATCATTTGTGGCTCAAGGGTGGCCTCGTTTGACTCAACCACATCAGTTGTGCCTCAAGTTGGGACTCGTTTGACTCAACCACATCAGTTGTGCCTTGAGTCGGGTCACGTTTGACTCAACTATATCATTTGCGCTTTGAGTCGGGACTCGTTTGACTCAACCATATCAGTTGTGCCTCGTGTCAGGCCTTGTTTGACTCAACCACATCAGTTGTGCCTCGAGTCAGGCCACGTTTGAATCAACCATATCATTTGCGCCTTGAGTCGAGCCTCGTTTGACTCAACCATATCAGTTGTGCCTCAAGTCGGGACTTGTTTGATTCAACCATATCAGTTGTGCCTCGAGTCAGCCCTCGCTTGGCTCAGCCATATCATTTGTGCCTCAAGTCGAGCCTCGTTTGTCGCAATTTTATCTTTTGCGCCTCGACTTGGGCCTCGTTTGACTCAACCGTATCATGTTGTGCCTCGAGTTAGGACTCGTTTGACTCAACCATATCAGTTGTGCCTCAAGTCGAGCCTTGTTTGACTCAACCATATCATTTGAGCCTCGAGTCAGGCCTCGTTTGACTTACCCTTATTATTTGTGCCTCGAGTCGGGCCTCATTTAACACAACCATATCATTTGAGCCTCTGGTCGAGCCCCATTTGACTCAACCAAATCTGTTGTGCCTTGAGTCATGCCTCGTTTGACACAACCATATTATTTGCGCCTCAAGTCGGGCCTCGTTTGACATAACCATATTAGTTGTGCCTCGAGTTGGGCCTCGTTTGACTCAACCGTATCAGTTGCGCCTCGAGTCGGCCTCGTTTGACACAATCTTATCATTTGCGCCTTGAGTCGGTCCTCATTTGACTTAACCATATCATTTGTAGTTCTCGAGTCGAGCCTCGTTTGACTCAACCATATTAGTTGTGCCTCAAGTCGGGGTTCATTTGACTCAACCAAATCATTTGCATGTCGAGTAGGCCTCTTTTGACACAACCATATATTTTGCGCCTCGAGTTAGGCCTTGTTTGACTCATCCATATCAGTTGCACCTCGAGTCGGGGATCGTTTGACACAACCATATCATTTGCGCATCGAGTCGGGCCTCTTTTGACATAACCCTATCATTTGCGCCTTGAGTCGGGCCTCGTTTGACTCAACGATATCATTTGCGCTTCGAGTCAGGCCTCGTTTGACTCAACGATATTAGTTGTGCCTCGAGGCGGGCCTCATTTGGCTCAACCATATCATTTGTGCCTTGAGTCAGGCCTCGTTTGTCACAATCATATCATTTGCGCCTCGAGTCAGACCTCGTTTAACACAACCATATCTGTTGTGCCTCAAGTTAGGACTTGTGTGACTCAACCATATCTGTTGTACCTCGAGCCTGGACTCATTTGACTTAACCATATCATTTGTGCCTCAAGTCAGGCCTCGTTTGACTCAACCATATCAGTTGTGCCTCGAGTCGGGCCTCGTTTGACTCAACCATATCATTTGCACATTGAGTCGGGCCTCATTTCACTCAACCGTATGAGTTGTGCCTCGAGTCGGGACTCATTTGACTCAACCATATTAGTTGTGCCTCGAGTCAGGGTTCGTTTGAAACAATCATATCAATTGTGCCTCGAGTCGGGCCTTGTTTGACTCAACCGTATCATTTGCACCTCGAGTCGGGCCCCGTTTGACAAACCCTTATAACTTGTGCCTCGAGTCGAGCCTCGTTTGACTCAACCATATCATTTGCATCTCGACTCGGGCCTCATTTGACTGAACCATATCAGTTGTGCCTTGAGTCGAGCCTCGTTTGACTCAACCACATCAGTTGTGCCTCGAGTCAGGTCTCATTTGACTCAACCATATCATTTACGCTTCGAGTTGATCCTCGTTCGACTTAACCATATCAGTTGTGCCTCGAGTCAGGCCTCGTTTGCCGCAATCATATCATTTGTGCCTTGAGTCGGGACTCGTTTGCCATAATAATATCATTTGTGCCTCGAGTCAGGCCTCGTTTGTCACAACCATATCAGTTGTGACTTGAGTCGGGACTCGTTTGACTTAACCATATCAGTTGGGCCTCGAGTTGGGCCTCGTTTGACTAACCCTTATAATATGTGCATTGTGTAATGCCTCGTTTGACTCAACCATATCAAATGTGCCTCGAGTCGGGCCTCGTTTCACTCAACCATATCATTTACAACTCAAGTCAGACCTCGTTCGACTGACCCTTATAATTTGGGCCTTGAGTCGGCCCTCATTTGACATAATCATATCAATTGCGCCTTGAGTCGGGCCTCATTTGACTCAACCGTATCATTTGCACCTCGAGTCGGGCCTCGTTTGACTAACCCTTATAATTTGTGCCTCAAGTCGGGCCTCGTTTGACTCAACCATATCATTTGCATCTCGAGCCGGGCCTCATTTGACTTAACCATATCAGTTGTGCCTCGAGTCGGGCCTCGTTTGACTAACCCTTATAATTTGTGCTCGAGTAAAGCCTCGTTTGACTCAACCATATCAAATGTGCCCCGAGTCAGGCCTCGTTTGACTCAACCATATCATTTGCACCTCGACTCAGGTCTCGTTTGACTAACCCTTATAATTTGTGCCTCGAGTCGAGCCTCGTTTGACTCAACCATATCAGTTGTGCCTCGAGGTAGGACTCGTTTGAGTTAACCATATCAGTGGTGCCTCGAGTCGGGCCTCATTTGGCTCAACCATATCAGTTGTGCCTCGAGTCGGGCCTCGTTTGACTCAACCATGTCATTTGCACCTCGAGTCGGGCCTCGTTTGACGTAACCATATCATTTGTGGCTCTCGAGTCGAGCCTTGTTTGACTTACCTTTATAATTTGAGCCTTGAGTCGAGGCTCGTTTAACTCAACCATGTCATTTGCGCCTCGAGTTGGTCCTCGTTTGACTCAACCGTATCAGTTGTTCCTCGAGTCAGGCCTCGTTTGACACAACCATACCATTTGCGCCTCGAGTCGGGCCTCGTTTGACTCAACCATATCATTTGTCCCTCGAGTCAGGCCTCATTAGACTTGCCCTTATAATTTGTGCCTCGAGTTGGGCCTCGTTTGACTCAACCATATCATTTGCATCTCGAGTCGGGCCTCGTTTGTCTTAACCATATCATTTGTGCCTCGAGTCGTGCCTCGTTTGGTTTACCCTTATAATTTGCGCATCGAGTTAGGCCTCATTTGACTAAACCCTGTCAAATGTGCCTCGAGTCGGGCCTTGTTTGACTCAACCGCATTAATTGTGCCTCAAGTCAAGCCTCGTTTGACTCAACCATATCATTTACGCTTTGAGTCGGGCCTCATTTGACTCAACCATATCAGTTGTTCCTCGAGTCGGGACTCGTTTGAGTCAACCATTTCAGTTGTACCTCGAGTCGGGCCTCGTTTGGCTCAGCCATCTCATTTGTGCCTCGAGTCAGGCCTCGTTTGGCTCAGCCATCTCATTTGTGCCTCGAGTCGGGCCTCATTTGACTCAACCATATCAGTTGTTCCTCGAGTCGGGACTCGTTTGAGTCAACCATTTCAGTTGTGCCTCGAGTCGGGCCTCGTTTGGCTTAGCCATCTCATTTGTGCCTCGAGTCGGGCCTCGTTTGCACAATCATATCATTTGCGCCTCAAGTTGGGCCTCGTTTGGCTCAACCATAACAGTTGTGCCTCGAGTTGGGACTCATTTGACTCAACCATACTCGTTGTGCCTCGAGTCGAGCCTCGTTTGACTCAACCATCTCATTTGCACCTCGACTCCAGCCTTATTTGACTTACCCTTATAATTTGCACCTCGAGTCGGGCCTCATTTGACTCAACCATATCAAATGTGCCTCGAGTCGAACCACATTTTGCTTAACCACATTAGTTGCACCTCGAGTTAGGCCTCATTTGACACAACTATATCATTTGTGCCTCGAGTTGGGACTCATTTGACTAACCCTTATAATTTGCGCCTCGAGTCAGGCCTCGTTGGACTTAACCATATCAAATGCACCTCGAGTCGGGCCTTGTTTGACTCAACCACATCAGTTGTGCCTCGAGTCAGGTCTCATTTGACTCAACCATATCATTTACGCATCGAGTCAAGCCTCGTTTGACTCAACCATATCAGTTGTGCCTCGAGTCAGGCCTCATTTGCCACAATCATATCATTTGTGCTTCGAGTCAGGACTCGTTTACCACAATAATATCATTTGTGCCTCATGTCAGGCCTCGTTTGTCACAACCATATTAGTTGTGCCTTGAGTCGGGACTCGTTTGACTCAACCATATCATTTGCAACTCGAGTTGGGCCTCGTTCGACATCCCCTTATAATTTGTGCCTCGAGCCAGCCCTCGTTTGACACAATCATATCATTTGCGCCTCGAGTCGGGCCTCGTTTGACTCAACCATATCATTTGCACCTCAAGTCGGGTCTCGTTTAACTAAAACTTATAATTCGTGCTTCGAGTCGGGCCTCATTTGACTCAACCATATCATTTGCATCTCGAGTCGGGCCTCGTTTGACCCAACCATATTATTTGCACCTCGAGTCGTGCCTCCACACACCCTTAAATTTGCGCGTCGAGTCAGGACTCGTTTGACTCAACCATATCAAATGTGCCTCGAGTCAGGCCTCGTTTGACTCAACCACATCAGCTGTGCCTCGAGTCAGGCCTCATTTGACTCAACCATATCATTTACGCTTTGAGTCGGGCCTCGTTTGACTCAACCATATTAGTTGTACCTCAAGTCAGGACTCGTTTGAGTTAACCATATTAGTTGTGCCTCGAGTCGGGCCTCATTTGGATCAATCATATCATTTGCGCCTCGAGTTGGGCCTCGTTTGCCATAATCAAATCATTTATGGCTCGGGTCGAGCCTCGTTTGACTTAACCATATTAGTTGTGCCTTGAGTCGGGCCTCGTTTGACTCAACCATATCTATTGTGCCTCGACTCAGGCCTCGTTTGCCATAATCATATCATTTGTGCCTTAAGTCGGGCCTCGTTTGACTCAACCATATCAGTTGTGCCTCAAGTTGGGACTCATTTGACTCAACCATATCTGTTGTGCCTCGAGTCGGGCCTCGTTTGACCCAACCATATCATTTGTGCCTCGAGTCGGGCCTCGTTTGACTTACCCTTATAATTTACGCCTCGAGTCAGGCCTCGTTTGACTCAACCATATCATTTGCATCTCGAGTCGGGCCTCGTTTGACTCAACCATATCATTTGTGCCTCGAGTCGGCCCTCGTTTTACTTACCCTTATAATTTGTGCCTCGAGTCAGGCCTCGTTTGACTCAACCATATCAAATGTGCCTCGAGCTGGGTCTCGTTTGACTCAACCTGATCAGCTGTGCCTTGATTCGTGCCTCGTGTGACTAACCATATAATTTGCATTTTGAGTCGGGACTCGTTTGACTCAACCATATCAGTTGTGCCTCGAGTCGGGCCTCGTTTGCCTCAACCACATCATTTGTGCCGCGAGTCGGGCCTCATTTTCCTCAACCACATCATTTGTGCCTCGAGTCGGGCCTTGTTTGCTACAATAATATTATTTATGCCTCGAGTTGGGCCTCATTTGACTCAACCATATCAGTTGTGCCTCAAGTTGGGACTCATTTGATGCCACCATATCTGTTGTGCCTCGAGTCTGGCCTCGTTTGACTCAGCCATATCATTTGCGGCTAGTGCCAGGCCTCATTTGAGTCAACCATATCATTTGTAGCTCTCGAGTCGGGCCTCATTTGACTTACGCTTATAATTTGCACTGCGAGTTGAGCCTCGTTGGACTCAACCATATCATTTGCGCCTCAAGTTAGGCCTCGTTTGACTAACCCTTATAATTTGTGGCTCGAGTAAAGCGTCATTTGACTCAACCATATCAAATGTGCCTCGACTTAGGCCTTGTTTGACTCAACCACATCAGTTGTGCCTCGAGTCAGTCCTTATTTGACTGAACCATATCATTTACGCTTTGAGTCAGCCTCGTTTGACTCAACCATATCAGTTGTGCCTCGAGTCAGGACTCGTTTGAGTTAACAATATCAGTTGTGCCTCGAGTAGGGCCTCATTTGGATAAACCATATCATTTGCGCCTCGAGATGGGCCTCGTTTGCTATAATCATATCATTTATGGCTCGGGTCGGGCCTTGTTTGACTCAACCATATCAGTTGTACCTTGAGTCGGGCCTCGTTTGATTCAACCATATCTATTGTGCCTCGACTCAGGCCTCGTTTGCCATAATCATATCATTTGTGCCTCGAGTCGGGCCTCGTTTGATTCAACCATATCAGTTGTGCCTCATGTGGGGACTCATTTGACTCAACCATATCTGTTGTGCCATGAGTCGGGCCTCGTTTGCCCCAACCATATCATTTGCGCCTCGAGTCGGGCCTCGTTTGACTTACCCTTATAATTTACAACTCGAGTCGGGCCTCGTTTGACTCAACCATATCATTTGCATCTCGAGTCGGGCCTCATTTGACTCAACCTTATCATTTGCGCCTTGAGTCGGGCCTCATTTTACTTACCCTTATAATTTGTGCCTCGAGTCAGGCCTCATTTGACTCAACCATATCAAATGTGCCTTGAGTCGGGCCTCGTTTGACTCAACCTGATCAGCTGTACCTCGAGTCGGGCCTCGTGTGACTCAACCATATAATTTACGTTTCGAGTCGGGCCTCGTTTGACCCAACCATATCAGTTGTGCCTGGAGTCGGGACTCACTTGACTCAACCATATTAGTTGTGCCTCAAGTCAGGCCTCGTTTGCCTCAACCACATCATTTGTGCCTCGAGTCGGGCCTTGTTTGCCACAATCATATCATTTGCGCCTCGAGTAGGGCCTCGTTTGACTCAACCATATCGGTTGTGCCTCAAGTTGGGACTCGTTTGACTCCACCATATCTGTTGTGCCTCGAGTCTGGCCTCGTTTGACTCAATAATATCATTTGCGCTTCGAATCGGGCCTCGTTTGATATAACCATATCAGTTGTGCCTCGTTTGCCATAATAATATCATTTACGCCTCTAGTTGGGCCTCGTTTGACTCAACCATATCAGTTGTGCCTCATGTTGGGACTCATTTGACTCAACCATATCTGTTGTGCCATGAGTCGGACCTCGTTTGCCCCAACCATATCATTTGCGCCTCGAGTCGGGCCTCGTTTGATTTACCCTTATAATTTACAACCCGAGTCGGGCCTCGTTTGACTCAACCATATCATTTGCATCTCGAGTCGGGTCTCGTTTGACTCAACCTTATCATTTGCGCCTCGAGTCGGTCCTCATTTTACTTACCCTTATAATTTGTGCCTCGAGTCAGGCCTCGTTTGACTCAA
Organism: Dicorynia guianensis; assembly: GCA_037013595.1. Lineage (NCBI taxonomy): Eukaryota > Viridiplantae > Streptophyta > Magnoliopsida > Fabales > Fabaceae > Dicorynia > Dicorynia guianensis. The sequence goes on along the minus strand of JASUAB010000006.1, from coordinate 14,515,637 downwards.
CCATATCAAATGTGCCTTGAGTCGGGCCTCGTTTGACTCAACCTGATCAGCTGTACCTCGAGTCAGGCCTCGAGTGACTCAACATATAATTTACGTTTCGAGTCGGGCCTCGTTTGACTCAACCATATCAGTTGTGCCTGGAGTCGGGACTTGCTTGACTCAACCATATCAGTTGTGCCTCAAGTCGGGCCTCGTTTGCCTCAACCACATCATTTGTGCCTCGAGTCGGGCCTTATTTGCCATAATCATATCATTTGCGCCTTGAGTCGGGCCTCGTTTGACTCAACCATATCGGTTGCGCCTCAAGTTGGGACTCGTTTGACTCCACCATATCTGTTGTGCCTCGAGTCTGGCCTCGTTTGACTCAACAATATCATTTGCGCTTCGAATCGGGCCTCGTTTGACATAACCATATCAGTTGTGCCTCGAGTTGGGCCTCGTTTGCCATAATAATATCATTTACGCCTCGAGTTGGGCCTCGTTTGACTCAACCATATCAGTTGTGCCTCAAGTTGGGACTCATTTGATGCCACCATATCTGTTGTGCCTCGATTCTGGCCTCGTTTGGCTTAACCATATCATTTGCACCTAGTGCCGGGCCTCATTTGAGTCAACCATATCATTTGTAGCTCTCGAGTCGGACCTCATTTGACTTATGCTTATAATTTGCACTGCGAGTCGCGCCTCGTTTGACTTAACCATATCTTTTGCGCCTCAAGTCTGGCCTCGTTTGACTAACCCTTATAATTTGTGCCTCGAGTAAAGCCTCGTTTGACTCAACCATATCAAATGTGCCTCGAGTCGGGCCTCGTTTGAATCAACCACATCAGTTGCACCTCGAGGCAGGACTCATTTAACTTAACCATATCATTTGCACTTTGAGTTGGGCCTCGTTTGACTCAACCATATCAGCTGTGCCTCAAGTCGGGACTCATTTAACTTAACCATATCATTTGCGCTTCGAGTTGTGCCTCAGTTTACTAACCCTTATAATTTGTGCCTCGAGTAAAGCCTCATTTGACTCAACCATATGAAATATGCCTCCAGTCGGGCCACGTTTGGCTCAACCACATCAGTTGCACCTCAAGTCAGGCCTCGTTTGACACAACCATATAATTTGCGCTTTGAGTCGGTCCTCGTTTGACTCAACCATATCAATTGTGCCTCAAGTCGAGACTCATTTGACTCAAGCATATCATTTGCACTGCGAGTCAAGCCTCGGTTTACTAACCCTTATAATTTGGGCTTCGAGTAAAGCCTCGTTTGACTCAACCATATCAAATGTTCCTTGAGTTGGGCCACGTTTGGCTCAACCACATCAGTTGCACCTCGAGTCAGGCCTCGTTTAACACAACCATATCATTTGCGCTTCGAGTCGGCCTCGTTTGACTCAACCATATCAGTTGTGACACGAGTCGAGCCTCATTTGGCTCAACCATATCATTTGTGCCTTAGGATGGGCCTCATTTGCCATAATCATACCAGTTGTGCTCTGAGTCGGGAATCGTTTGTCTCAACCATATTAGTTGTGCCTCGAGTCGGGCCTCGTTTGACTAACCCTTACAATTTGCGCCTCGAGTAAAGCCTCATTTGACTCAACCATATCAAATGTGCCTCGAGTCGGGCCTCGTTTGACTCAACCACATTAGTTGCACGTCGAGTTAGGACTCGTTTGACTCAACCATATCATTTGCGCTTTGAGTTGGTCCTCGTTTGACTCAACCATATCAGTTGTGCCTCAAGTCGGGACTCATTTGACTCAACCATATCATTTGCGCCTTGAGTCGGGCCTCAGTTTACTAACCCTTACAATTTGTGCCTCTAGTAAAGCCTCGTTTGACTCAACCATATCAAATGTGCCTTGAGTCGGGCCACATTTGGCTTAACCACATCAGTTGCACCTCGAGTCAGGCCTCGTTTGACACAACCATATCATTTGCGCTTCGAGTCCGGCCTTGTTTGACTCAACCATATCAGTTGTGCCTCGAGTCGGGACTCGTTTGACTGACCCTTATAATTTACGCATCGAGTCAGGCCTCGTTTGACTCAACCATATCAAATGCACCTCGAGTCCGGCCTCGTTTGACTCAACCACATCAGTTGTGCCTCGAGTCAGGTCTCATTTGACTCAACCATATCATTTACACTTCGAGTTGAGCCTCGTTTGACTTAACCATATCAGTTCTGCCTCGAGTCAGGTCTTGTTTGCCATAATCATATCATTTGTGCCTCGAGTCGGGACTCATTTGCCATAATAATATCATTTACGGCTCGAGTCAGGCCTCGTTTATCACAACCATATCAGTTGTGACTGGAGTCGGGACTCGTTTGACTCAACCATATCAGTTGTACCTCGAGTCAGGCCTCATTTGTCTAACCCTTATAATTTGTGCCTCAAGTAAAGCCTCATTTGATTCCCATAATAATATCATTTATGCCTCGAGTCAGGCCTCATTTGTCACAACCATATCAGTTGTGACTTGAGTCAGGACTCGTTTAACTCAACCATATTAGTTGTGCCTCGAGTCGGGCCTTGTTTGACCAACCCTTATAATTTGTGCCTCGAATAAAACCTCATTTGACACAACCATATCAAATGCGCCTCGAGTCGGGCATTGTTTGACTCAACCATATAATTTGCAACTCGAGTCAGGCCTCGTTCGACTTACCCTTATAAATTGCACCTCGAGTCGGCCCTCGTTTGACACAATCATATCATTTGCGCCTCGAGTCGGGCCTCGTTTGACTCAACCGTATCATTTGCACCTCGAGTCGGGTCTCGTTTAACTAACCCTTATAATTTGTGGCTCGAGTCGGGCCTCGTTTGACTCAACCATATCATTTCCATCTCTAGTTGGGCCTCATTTGACTTAACCATATCAGTTGTGCCTCGAGTCGGGCCTCGTTTGACTAACCCTTATAATTTGCGCCTCGAGTAAAGCCTCGTTTAACTCAACCATATCAAATGTGCCTCGAGTCGGGCCCCGTTTGACTCAACCATATCATTTGCACCTCGACTTGGGTCTCATTTGACTAACCATTATAATTTGTGCCTCGAGTTGGGCCTTATTTGACTCAACCATATTAGTTGTGCCTCGAGGTAGGACTCGTTTGAGTTAACCATATTAGTGGTGCCTCGATTCGGGCCTCATTTGACTCAACCATATCAGTTGTGCCTCAAGTCGGGCCTCGTTTGACTCAACCATATCATTTACGCTTCGAGTCGGGCCTCGTTTGACTCAATCATATCAGTTGTGCCTCAAGTCGAGACTCGTTTGACTCAACCATATCTGTTGTGCCTCGAGTCGGGGCTCGTTTAACTCAACCGTATCATTTGCACCTCGAGTCGGGCCTCGTTTGACACAACCATGTCATTTGCACCTCGAGTCAGTCCTCGTTTGACTTAACCATATCATTTGTGGCTCTCGAGTCGAGCCTTGTTTGACTCAACCATCTCATTTGCACCTCGAGTCGAGCCTCGTTTGACTCAACCATATCAGTTGTTCCTCGAGTCAAGCCTCGTTTGACTTGCCCTTATAATTTGTGCCACGAGTCGGTCCTCGTTTGACATAACCATATCATTTACGCCTTGAGTCAGGCCTCGTTTGACTCAACCATATCATTTCCCCTCGAGTCGGGCTTCGTTAGACTTACCCTTATAATTTGTGCCTCGAGTTGGGCCTCGTTTGACTCAACCATATCATTTACATCTCGAGTCGGGCCTTGTTTGACTTAACCATATCATTTGTTCCTCGAGTCGTGCCTCGTTTGGTTTACCCTTATAACTTGCTCATCGAGTTAGGTCTCGTTTGACTAAACCCTATCAAATGTGCCTCGAGTCGGGCCTCGTTTAACTCAACCGCATCAATTGTGCCTCGAGTCGGGCCTCATTTGACTCAACCATATCATTTGCGCTTTGAGTCAGGCCTTATTTGACTCAACCATATCAGTTGTTCCTCGAGTCGGGACTCGTTTGAGTCAAGCATTTCAGTTGTGCCTCGAGTCAGGCCTCGTTTGGCTCAGCCGTATCATTTCTGCCTCGAGTCGAGCCTCGTTTGCACAATCATATCATTTGCGCCTCAAGTTGGGCCTTGTTTGACTCAACCATAATAGTTGTCCTCGAGTTGGGACTCGTTTGACTCAACCATATTAGTTGTGCCTCGAGTCGAGCCTCGATTGACTCAACCATCTCATTTGCACCTCGAGTCCAACCTTGTTTGACTTACCCTTATAATTTGCACCTCGAGTCGGGCCTCGTTTGACTCAACCATATCAAATGTGCCTCGAGTCAAGCCACGTTTGGCTTAACCACATCAGTTGCACCTCGAGTCAGGCCTCGTTTGACACAACCATATCATTTGTGCCTCGAGTCGGGACTCATTTGACTAACCCTTATAATTTGCGCATCGAGTCAGGCCTCATTTGACTTAACCATATCAAATGCACCTCGAGTCGGGCTTCGTTTGACTTAACCACATCAGTTGTGCCTCGAGTCAGGTCTCGTTTGACTCAACCATATCATTTACGCGTCGAGTCGAGCCTCGTTTGACTCAACCATATCAGTTGTGCCTCGAGTCAGGCCTCGTTTGCCATAATCATATCATTTGTGCCTCGAGTCGGGACTCGTTTGCCACAATAATATCATTTGTGCCTCATGTTAGGCCACGTTTGTCACAACCATATTAGTTATGCCTTGAGTCGAGACTCATTTGACTCAACCATAACAGTTGTGCCTCGAGTCGGGCCTCGTTTCACTAACCCTTATAATTTGTGCCTCGAGTAAAGCCTCATTTGACTCAACCATATCAAATGCGCCATGAGTCAGGCCTCGTTTGACTCAACCATATCATTTGCAACTTGAGTCGGGCCTCGTTCGACATCCCCTTATAATTTGTGCCTCGAGTCAGCCCTCGTTTGACACAATCATATCATTTGCGCCTCGAGTCGGGCCTCGTTTGACTCAACCATATCATTTGCACCTCGAGTCAGGTCACGTTTGACTAACCCTTATAATTTGTGCCTCGAGTCGGGCCTCGTTTGACTCAACCATATCATTTGCATCTCGAGTCGGGCCTCGTTTAACCCAACCATATTATTTGCGCCTCGAGTCGTGCCTCGGCACACGCTTAAATTTGCGCTTCGAGTCAGGCCTTGTTTGATTCAACCATATCAAATGTGCCTCGAGTCAGGCCTCGTTTGACTCAACCACATTAGTTGTGCCTCGAGTTAGGCCTCATTTGACTCAACCATATCATTTACGCTTTGAGTCGGGCCTCGTTTGACTCAACCATATCAGTTGTGCCTCGAGTCAGGACTCGTTTGAGTTAACCATATCAGTTGTGCCTCGAGTAGGGCCTCATTTGGATCAACCATATCATTTGCGCCTCGAGTTGGGCCTCGTTTGCCATAATCATATAATTTACGGCTCAGGTCGGGCCTCGTTTGACTCAACCATATCAGTTGTGCCTTGAGTCAGGCCTCGTTTGACTCAACCATATCTATTGTGCCTCGACTCAGGCCTCGTTTGCCATAATCATATCATTTGTGCCTCGAGTCGAGCCTCGTTTGACTCAACCATATCAGTTGTGCCTCAAGTTGGGACTCATTTGACTCAATCATATCTGTTGTGCCATGAGTGGGGCCTCGTTTGACCCAACCATATCATTTGCGCCTCGAGTTGGGCCTCGTTTGACTTACCCTTATAATTTATGCCTCGAGTCGGGCCTCGTTTGACTCAACCATATCATTTGCGCCTTGAGTCGAGCCTAGTTTTACTTACCCTTATTAGTGGGGCCTCGTTTGACTTAACCATATCAAATGTGCTTCGAGTCGGGCCTCGTTTGACTCAACCATATCAAATGTGCTTCGAGTCGGGCCTCGTTTGACTCAACCTGATCAGCTGTGCCTCGAGTCGGGCCTCGTGTGACTCAACCATATAATTTGCATTTCGAGTTGGGCCTCGTTTGACTCAACCATATCAGTTATGCCTTGAGTCAGGACTCGTTTGACTCAACCATATCAGTTGTGCCTTGAATCGGGCCTCGTTTGCCTCAACCACATCATTTGTGCCTCAAGTCGGGCCTTGTTTGCCACAATCATATCATTTGCGCCTCGAGTCGGGCCTCGTTTGACTCAACCATATCGGTTGTGCCTCAAGTGGGGACTCGTTTGACTCCACCATATCTGTTGTGCCTCGAGTCTGGCCTTGTTTGACTCAACAATATCATTTGCGCTTCGAATCGGGCCTCGTTTGATGTAACCATGTCAGTTGTGCCTTGAGTCGGGACTCGTTTGACTCAACCATATTAGTTGTGCCTCGAGTCGGGCCTCGTTTGCCAAAATAATATCTTTTACGCCTCGTGTTGGGCCTCGTTTGACTCAACCTTATCAGTTGTGCCTCAAGTTGGGACTCGTTTGACGTGACCATATCTGTTGTGCCTCGAGTCTGGCCTCATTTGACTCAACCATATCATTTGCGCCTAGTGCCGGGCCTCATTTGAGTCAACCATATCATTTGTAGCTCTCGAGTCGGGCCTCATTTGACTTATGCTTATAATTTGCACTGCGAGTCGAGCCTCGTTTGACTCAACCATATCATTTGCGCCTCAAGTCGGGTCTCGTTTGGCTAACCCTTATAATTTGTGCCTCGAGTAAATCCTTGTTTGACTCAACCATATCAAATGTGCCTCGAGTCAGGCCTCGTTTGACTCAACCACATCAGTTGTACTTCGAGGCAGGACTCGTTTGACTTAACCATATCATTTGCACTTTGAGTCGGGCCTCGTTTGACTCAACCATATCAGCTGTGCCTCAAGTCGGGACTCATTTGACTCAACCATATCATTTGCGCTTCGAGTCGGGCCTCAGTTTAGTAACCCTTATACTTTGTGCCTCGAGTAAAGCCTTGTTTGACTCAACCATATGAAATATGCCTCGAGTCGGGCCATGTTTGGCTCAACCACATCAGTTGCACCTCGAGTCAGGCTCGTTTGAGACAACCATATCATTTGCACTTCGAGTCGGGCCTCGTTTGACTCAACCATATCAGTTGTGTCTCGAGTAGAGCCTTGTTTGGCTCAACCATATCATTTGTGCCTTGAGCGGGCCTCGTTTGCCACAATCATATTAGTTGTGCCTTGAGTCGGGACTCGTTTGACTTAACCATATCAGTTGTGCCTCGAGTCGGGCCTCGTTTGACTAACCCTTATAATTTGTGCCGCGGGTAAAGCCTCGTTTCACTCAACCATATCAAATGTGTCTCGAGTTGGGCCTTGTTTAACTCAACCACATCAGTTGCACCTCGAGTCAGGACTTGTTTGACTCAACCATATCATTTGCACTTTGAGTTCGGCCTCGTTTGACTCAACCATATTAGTTGTGCCTCAAGTCGGGACTCATTTGACTCAACCATATCATTTACGCCTTGAGTCAGGCCTCGGTTTACTAACCCTCATAATTTGTGCCTCTAGTAAAGCCTTGTTTGACTCAACCATATCAAATGTGCCTCGAGTCGGGCCACATTTGGCTTAACCACATCAGTTGCACCTCGAGTCAGGTTTCGTTTGACACAACCATATCATTTGCGCTTCGAGTCGGGCTTCATTTGACTCAACCATATCAGTTGTGCCTCGAGTCAGGCCACGTTTGGCTTAACCACATCATTTGCACCTCGAGTCAGGCCTCGTTTGACACAACCATATCATTTGCGCTTTGAGTCAGGCCTCGTTTGGCTCAACCATATCAGTTGTGCATCGAGTCGGGACTCATTTGACTAACACTTATAATTTGCGCATCGAGTCAGGCCTCGTTTGACTTAGCCATATCAAATGCACCTCGAGTCGGGCCTTGTTTGAATCAACCACATCAGTTGTGCCTCGAGTCAGGTCTCGTTTGACTCAACCATATCATTTATGCTTTGAGTCGAGCCTTGTTTGACTCAAGCATATCAGTTGTGCCTCGAGTCGGGACTCGTTTGCCACAATAATATCATTTGCGCCTCGAGTCAGGCCTCGTTTGTCACAACCATATCAATTGTGCCTTGAGTTGGGACTCGTTTGACTCAACCATATCAGTTGTGCCTCGAGTCGGGCCTCCTTCGACATACCCTTATAATTTGTGCCTCGAGCCAGCCCTCGTTTGACACAATCATATCATTTGCGCCTTGAGTCGGGCCTCGTTTGACTCAACCATATCATTTGCACCTCGTGTCGGGTCTCGTTTGACTAACCCTTATAATTTGTCGCTCGAGTCGGGCCTCGTTTGACTCAACCATATCATTTGCATCTCGAGTCAGGACTTGTTTGACCCAACCATATTATTTGCACCTCGAGTTGTGCCTCGTTTGGCACACCCTTAAATTTGCGCGTCGAGTCGGGCCTCGTTTGACTCAACCACATCAGTTGTGCCTCGAGTCAGGCCTCATTTGACTGAACCATATCATTTATGCTTTGAGTCGGGCCTCATATGAGTCAACCATATCAGTTGTGCCTCGAGTCAGGACTCGTTTGAGTAAACCATATCAGTTGTGCCTCTAGTCGGGCCTCATTTGGCTCAACCATATCATTTGCGCCTCGAGTTGGGCCTCATTTGCCATAATCATATCATTTGCGCCTCGAGTCGGGCCTCGTTTGACTCAACCATATCATTTGCGCTTCGAGTCGGGCCTCGTTTGACTCAACCATATCAGTTATGCCTAGAGTCGGGACTCGTTTGACTCAACCATAACAGTTGTGCCTTGAGTCGGGGCTCGTTTGACTCAACCATATCATTTGCGCCTCGAGTCGGGCCTCGTTTGACACAACCAAGTCATTTGTACCTCGAGTCGAGCCTCGTTTGACTTAACCATATCATTTGTGGCTCTCGAGTCATGCCTTGTTTGACTTACCCTTATAATTTAAGCCTCGAGTAGAGGCTCATTTAACTCAACCACCTCATTTGCACGTCAAGTCTGGCCTCGTTTAACTTAATCTTATCAGTTGTTCCTCGAGTCAGGCCTCATTTGACTTACCCTTATAATTTGTGCCGCGAGCCGGCCTCATTTGACACAACCATATCATTTGCGCCTCGAGTCGGGCCTCGTTTGACTCAACTATATAATTTGCCCCTCGAGTCGGGCCTCGTTTGACTTACCCTTATAATTTGTGCCTCGAGTTGGGCCTTATTTGACTCAACCATATCATTTGCATCTCAAGTCGGGCCACGTTTGACTTAACCATATCATTTGTGCCTCGAGTCGTGCCTCGTTTTGTTTACCCTTATAATTTGCGCTTCAAGTAAAGCGTCGTTTGACTCAACCACATCAGTTTTACCTCGAGTCTGGACTCGTTTAACTCAACCATATCATTTGCGCTTTGAGTCGGGCCTCGTTTGACTCAACCATATCAGTTGTGCCTCAAGTCGGGACTCATTTGACTCAACCATTTCATTTGTCCCTCGAGTCGGGCCTCGGTTTACTAACCCTTATAATTTGTGCCTTGAGTAAAACCTCGTTTGACTCAACCATATCAAATGTTCCTTGAGTCGGGCCACGTTTGGCTTAACCACATCAGTTGCACCTCGAGTCAAGCCTCGTTTGACACAACCATATCATTTGCGCTTTGAGTCGGTCCTCGTTTGACTCAACCATATTAGTTGTGCCTCGAGTTGGGGCTCGTTTGACTAACTCTTATAATTTGCGCATCGAGTCAGGCCTCTTGTGACTCAACCATATCAAATGCACCTCGAGTCAGGCCTCGTTTGACTCAACCACATCAGTTGTGCCTCGAGTCGGGTCTCGTTTGACTTAACCATATCATTTACGCTTCGAGTCGAGCCTCGTATGACTCAACCATATCAATTGTGCCTCAAGTCAGGCCTCGTTTGCCACAATCATATCATTTGTGCCTGGAGGTGGGCCTCGTTTGACACAATAATATCATTTGCGCCTCGAGTCAGGCTCATTTGTCTCAACCATATTAGTTGTGCCTTGAGTCGGGCCTCGTTTGACTAACCCTTATAATTTGCGCCTCGAGCAAAGCCTCGTTTCACTCAACCATATCAAATGTGCCTCAAGTCGAGCCTCATTTGACTCGACCATAGCAGTTGCACCTGGAGTCAGGACTCGTTTGACTCAACCATATCATTTGCGCTTTGAGTCGGGCCTCATTTGACTCAACCATATCATTTGCACCTCGAGTCAGGCATCGGTTTACTAACCCTTATAATTTGTGCCCCGAGTAAAGCCTCGTTTGACTCAACCATATCATTTGTGCCTCGAGTCGGGTCTCGTTTGACTCACCTTTATAATTTGTGCCTCGGGTCGGGCCTTGTTTGACTCAACCATATCATTTGCATCTGGAGTCGGGCCTCATTTGACTCAACCATATCATTTGTGCCTCGAGTCATGCCTCGTTTGGCTAACCCTTAAAATTTGTGCATCGAGTCAGGCCTCGTTTGACTCAACCATATCAAATGCACCTCAAGTCGGGCCTTGTTTGACTCAACCACATCAGTTGTGCCTCGAGTTAGGTCTCGTTTCACTCAACCGTATCATTTATGCTTCGAGGTGAGCCTCGTTTGACTCAACCATATAAGTTGTGCCTCGAGTCAGGCCTCGTTTGCCATAATCAAATCATTTATGCCTCGAGTCGGGCCTCGTTTGCCACAATAATATCATTTGCGCCTCAAATCAGGCCTCGTTTGTCTTAACCATATCAGTTGTGCCTTGAGTCGGGACTCGTTTGACTTAACCTTATCAGTTGTGCCTCGAGTCAAGCCTCGTTTGGCTCAACCATATCAATTGTGCCTTGAATCGGGCCTTGTTTGCCACAATAATATCATTTACGTCACGAGTTAGGACTCATTTGACTAAACCATATTAGTTGTGCCCCGAGTCGGGCCTCGTTAGCCACAACCATATCATTTGTGCCTCGAGTCGAGCCTCGTTTGCCTCAACCATATCAGTTGTGCCTCGAGTCAGGCCTTGTTTGCCACAATCATATCATTTGTGCCTCGAGTAGGGCCTCATTTGCCATAATCATTTCATTTGCGCCTCGAGTCAGGCCTTATTTGACTCAATCATATCAGTAATGCCTCAAGTTGGGGCTCGTTTGACTCAACCATATCTGTTGTGCCTCGAGTCGAGCCTTGTTTGACTGAACCATATCATTTGTGCCTCGAGTTGGGCCTCGTTTGACCTACCCTTATAATTTGTGCCTCAAGGCGGGCATCGTTTGACTCAACCATATAGTTTGCATCTTGAGTCGGGCCTCGTTTGACTCAACCATATCATTTGCGCCTCGAGTCAGGCATCGTTTGACTTACCCTTATAATTTGCGCCTCGAGTCAGGCCTCGTTTAACTCAACCATATCAAATGTGCCTCGAGTCGTGCCTCGAGTCATGCCTCATTTGACTCAACCATATCATTTGTGCTTTGAGTCGAGCCTCGTTTGACTTAACCATATCAGTTGTGCCATGAGTCGGGACTCGTTCGATTCAACCATATCAGTTGTGCCTCAAGTCGGGCCTTGTTTGGCTCAACCATATCATTTGTGCCTCAAGTCGAGCCTCGTTTGCTACAATCATATCATTTGCGCATCGAGTCAGGTCTAGTTTAACTCAACCATATCAGTTGTGCCTCAAGTTGGGACCCGTTTGACTCAACCATATCAGTTGTGCCTCGAGTCTGACCTTGTTTGACTTAACCATATCATTTGCGCCTCGAGTCGGGCCTTGTTTGACTCAACCATATCATTTGCGCCTTGAGTAGTGCCTCGTTTGACTCAACCATATCATTTGTATCTCTAGAGTCGGTCCTCGTTTGACTTACCCTTATAATTTGAACTGTGAACTGGGCCTCGTTTGACTCAACTGTATCATTTGCACCTCAAGTCAGGCCTCGTTTGCCTCAACCATATCATTTGCACCTCAAGTCGGGCCTCGTTTGACTAACACTTATAATTTGTGCCTCAAGTAAATCCTCGTTTGACTCAACCATATCAAATGTGCCTCGAGTCAGTCCTCGTTTGACTCAACCACATTAGTTGCACCACGAGTCAGGCCTCGTTTGACTCAACCATATAAGTTGCGCTTCGAACCGGGCCTTGTTTGACACAACCATATCATTTGCGCCTCGAGTCGGGTCTCATTTGACTTAACCATATCATTTGTAGCTCTCGAGTCAGGCCTCGTTTGACTTACCCCTATAATTTGTGACTCGATTTGGGCCTCGTTTGACTCAACCATATCATTTGTGTTTCGAGTTGGGCCTCATTTGACTTAACCATATTAGTTGTGCCTGGAGTCAGGGTTCGTTTGACTCAACTAGATCATTTGCACATCAAGGCGGGCCTTGTTTGACACAACCATATCAGTTGTGCCCCGAGTCAGGCGTCGTTTTACTCAACCATATCAGTTGTGCCCCGAGTCAGGCGTCGTTTGACTCAACCATATCAGTTGTGCCTCATGTTAGGCATTGTTTGACTCATCCATTTCAGTTGCGCCTCGAGTCAGGCCACGTTTGACACAACCATATCATTTGCACCTCAAGTCGGGCCTCGTTTGGCTCAAACATATTAGTTGTGCCTCAAGTCGAGACTCGTTTGACTCAACCATATCAGTTGTGCCTCGAGTCGGGACTTGTTTGACTCAACCATATTAGTTGTGCCTCGTGTCGAGGCTCGTTTGACTCAACCATATCATTTGCGCCTCGAGTCGGGCCTCATTTGACATAACCGTATCATTTCCGCCTTGAGTCGGGCCATGTTTGACTCAACCATATTAGTTGTGCCTTGAGTTGGGACTCGTTTGACTCAACCATATCAGTTGTGCCCCGAGTTGGGCCTCGTTTGACTCAACCATATCAGTTACGCTTTGAGTTGGGTCTCATTTGACACAACCCTATCATTTGCGCCTTGAGTCGGGTCTCGTTTGACTTAATCATATCATTTGTAGCTCTCGAGTTAGGCCTCGTTTGACTCAACCTTATCAGTTGTACTTTGAGTCAGGCGTCATTTGACACAACCATATCATTTATGCCTCGAGTTGGGTCTCGTTTGACTTAACCATATCATTTGTTGCTCTCGAGTCGAGCCTCGTTTGACTCAACCATATTATTTGCGCTTCGAGTTGGGCCTCGTTTGACTCAACCATATCAGTTGTGCCTCGAGTCGAGGCTCGTTTGACTCAACCAGATCATTTGCATATTGAGGCGGGCCTTGTTTGTCACAACCATATCATTTGCGCCTCGAGTCGGGCCTCGTTTTACTCAACCATATCAGTTGTGCCTCGAGTCAGGTGTCGTTTGACTCATCCATATCAGTTGCGCCTCGAGTCAGGCCTAGTTTGACTCCACCATATCAGTTGTGCCTTAAGTCGGGCCTCGTTTGACTTAACCACATTAGTTATGCCTCCAGTCGGGACACGTTTTACTCAACCATATTAGTTGTGCCTCGAGTCAGGGCTCGTTTGACTCAACCATATCATTTGTGCCTCGAGTTGGGCCTCGTTTGACACAATCATATCATTTGCACCTCGAGTCTGGCCTCGTTTGACACAACCATATCAGTTGTGCCTCGAGTCGGGACTCGTTTGAGTCAAACTTATCAGTTGTGCCTCGAGTCGGGCCTCGTTTGGCTCAACCATATCATTTGTTCCTTGAGTCGGGCCTCGTTTGCCACAATCATATCATTTGTGCCTCAAGTCAGGCCTCATTTGACTTGACCATAACAGTTGTGCCTCGAGTTGGGCCTCGTTTCACCCAACCATATCATTTGCAACTCGAGTCAGACCTCGTTTGACTCAAACATCTCATTTGCGCCTCGAGTCGGGCCTCGTTTGACTAACCCTTATAATTTGTGCCTCAAGTAAATCCTCGTTTAACTTAACCATATCAAATGTGCCTCAAGTCGGTCCTCGTTTGACTCAACCACATCAGTTGCAACTCAAGTCAGGCGTCGTTTAACTCAACCATATCATTTGCGCTTCGAGTAGGGCCTCGTTTGACTCAACCATATCAGTTGTGCCTCGAGCCGGGACTCGTTTGACTCAACCATATCATTTACGCGTCGAGTCAGGCAACAGTTTACTAACCCTTATATTTTGTGCCTCAAGTAAAGCCTCGTCTGACTCAACCATATCAAATGTGCCTTGAGTCGGGCCTCGTTTGACTCAGCCATATCAAATGTGCCTTGAGTCGGGCCTCGTTTAACTCAACCACATTAGTTGCACCTCAAGTTAGGCCTCGTTTAACATAACCATATCATTTGTGCCTCGAGTCGGGCCTCATTTTACTCAACCATATCATTTGCACGTCGAGTCGGGCCTCATTTGACTCAACTATAACAGTTGTGCCTCAAGTTGGGACTCGTTTGACTTAACCATATCAGCTTTGCCTCGAGTCGACCCTCGTTTGACTCAAACATCTCATTTGTGCCTCGAGTCAGGCCTCATTTGATTTACCCTTTTAATTTGTGTCTCGAGTCAGGCCTCGTTCGACTCAACCATATCATTTGGGCCTTGGGTCGGTCCTCGTTTGATATAACCTTATAATTTTCCCCTTGAGTTTGGCCTCATTTGACTCAACCATATCAAATGTGCCTCGAACCAGTCCTCATTTGACTCAACCACATCAGTTGTGTCCCGAGTCGGGTGTCATTTGACTCAACCATATCATTTATAGCTCTCGAGTCGGGCCTCGTTTGACTCAACCATATCATTTACACCACGAGTCGGGCCTCGATTGACTCAACTGAATAATTTGCGCCTCGAGTCGAGCCTTGTTTGACTCAACCATATCATTTGCGCCTGGAGACGGGCCCCATTTGACTAACCCTTATAATTTGTGCCTCGAATAAAGCCTCGTTTGACTCAACCATATCAAATGTGCCTCGAGTTGGCGTCATTTGACTCAACCATATCATTTGCGCTTTGAGTTGGGCCTCGTTTGGCTTAACCATATCAGTTGTGCGTCAAGTCAGGACTGGTTTGACTCAAGCATATCATTTGCGCCTCGAGTCGGGCCTTGTTTGACACAACCATATCATTTCTGCCTCGAGTCGGGCCTCGTTTGACTCAACCATATTAGTTATTCCTCGAGTTGGGACTCGTTTGACACAACTATATCAGTTGTGCCTCGAGTTGGGCCTCGTTTGACTCAACCATATCAGTTGCGCCTCGAGTCGGGCATTGTTTGACATAACCATATCATTTCTGCCTCGAGTTGGGCCTCGTTTGACTTAACCATATCAGTTGTTCCTCGAGTCGGGACTCGTTTTACTCAACCATATCAGATGTGCCTCGAGTCAGGCCTTGTTTAACTCAACCATATCATTTGCGCATCAAGTCAGGCCTCGTTTGACACAACCATATCATTTCTGCCTCGAGTCAGGCCTCGTTTGACTCAACCATATCAATTGTGCCTCGAGTTGGGACTCGTTTGACTCAACCATATCAGTTGTGGGCATCGTTTGACACAACCATATGATTTAAGCCTCGAGTCGGTTCTCGTTTAACTTAACCATATCATTTGTAGCTCTTGAGTCGGGCCTCGTTTGACTTACCCTTATAATTTGCGACTCGAGTCGGGCCTCGTTTGACTCAACCATATCATTTGTGCTTCGAGTTGGGCCTCGTTTGACTCAACCATATCAGTTGTGCTTCGAGTTGAGCCTCGTTTGACTCAACCATATCAGTTGTGCCTCGAGTCAGGCCTCGTTTGACACAACCAGATCATGTGCACATCAAGGCAGGCCTTGTTTGACATAACCATATCATTTGCGCCTCGAGTCGGGCCTCGTTTTACTCAACCATATCAGTTGTGCCTCGAGTCAGGCCTCGTTTGACTCATCCATATCAATTGTGCCTCGAGTTGGGCCACGTTTGACACAACCGTATCATTTGAACCTCAAGTCGAGCCTCGTTTGACTCAACTATATCAGTTGTGCCTCGAGTTAGGGCTCGTTTGATTCAACCATATCATTTGCGCCTCAAGTCGGGCCTCGTTTGACACAACCGTATCATTTTCGCCTCGAGTTGAGCCATGTTTGACTTAACCATATCAGTTGTGCCTGGAGTTGGGACTCATTTGACTTAACCATATCAGTTGCGCTTCGAGCTGGGCCTCGTTTGACACAACTATGTCATTTGCGCCTCAAGTCGAGTCTCATTTGACTTAACCATATCATTTGTAGCTCTCGAGTCAGGCCTCGTTTGACTTACCCCTATAATTTGTGACTTGTTTCGGGCCTCATTTGACTCAACCATATCATTTGTACTTCGAGTTGGGCCTTGTTTGACTCAACCATTTTAGTTGTGCCTTGAGTCAGGGCTCGTTTGACTCAACCAGATCATTTGCACATCGAGGCGGGCCTTGTTTGCCACAACCATATCATTTTGCCTCGAGTTGGGCCTCGTTTTACTCAACCATATCAGTTATGCCTCGAGTCAAGCATCGTTTGACTCATTCATTTCAGTTGCGCCTCGAGTCGGGCCACGTTTGACACAACCATATCATTTGCACCTCAAGTTGGGCCTCGTTTGGCTCAACCATATCAGTTGTCCCTCAAGTTGAGCCTTGTTTGACTCAACCATATCAGTTGTGCCTCGAGTCGAGACTTGTTTGACTCAACCATATCAGTTGTGCCTCGAGTCGGGGCTCGTTTGACTCAACCATATCATTTGCGCCTCAAGTCGGGACTCGTTTGACACAACTGTATCATTTTCACCTTGAGTCGGGCCATGTTTGACTCAACCATATCAAATATGCCTTGAGTCGGGCCTCGTTTGACACAACCCTATCATTTGCGCCTCGAGTAGGGTCTCGTTTGACATAATCATATCATTTGTAGCTCTCGAGTCAGGCCTCGTTTGACTTACCCTTATAATTTGTGACTCGAGTCGGGCCTCGTTTGATTTAACCATATCATTTGCGCTTCGAGTTGGGCCTTGTTTGACTCATTCATATCAATTGTGCCTCGAGTTGGGCCATGTTTGACGCAACCATATCATTTACGCCTCGAGTCGGGCATCGTTTGACTTAACCATAATGGTTGTGCCTCGAGTCGGACCTTGTTTTACTCAACCATATTAGTTGTGCCCCGAGGGGGCACTCATTTTACTCAACCATATCAGTTGTGCCTCGAGTTGAGCCTCGTTGAACTTAACCATATCATTTGCGCATTGAGTCGGGCCTCGTTTGACACAATCATATCATTTGCGCTCGAGTCTGGCTCGTTTGACATAACCATATCATTTGCGCCTCGAGTCAGGCCTCGTTTGACACAACGATATCATTTCTGCCTCGAGTTAGGCCTCGTTTCACTCAACCATATCAGTTGTGCCTCGAGTGGGGACTCGTTTAACTCAATCATATCAGTTGTGTCTCGAGTCGGGCCTCGTTTGACTCAACCATACCAGTTGCGCTTCGAGTCGGGCCTTGTTTGACATAACCATATCATTTGTGCCTCGGGTTAGGCCTCGTTTGACTCAACCATATCATTTGCGCTTCGAGTGGGCCTTGTTTGGCTCAACCATATCAGTTGTGCATCGAGTCAGGCTCGTTTGACTCAACCATATTACTTGTGCCCCGAGTTGGGGCTTGTTTGACTAAACCAGTCATTTGCGCCTCGAATCGGGCCTTGTTTGACACAACCATATAATTTCTGCCTCGAGTCGGGTCTCGTTTGACTCAACCATATCAGTTATTCCTTAAGTTGGGACTCATTTGACTCAACCACATAAGTTGTGCCTCGGTTGGGCCTCGTTTGACTCAACCATATTAGTTGTGCTTTGAGTTAGGCATCGTTTGACACAACCATATCATTTATGCCTCGATTCGGGTCTCGTTTGACTTAACCATATCATTTGTAGCTCTCGAGTCAGGCCTCGTTTGACTTACCCTTATAATTTGCAACTCGAGTTGGGCCTCGTTTGACTCAACCATATCTTTTGTGCGTCGAGTTGGGCCTTGTTTGACTCAACTATATCTGTTGTGCCTCGAGTCGGGGCTCGTTTGACTCAACCAGATCATTTGCACATTGAGGCAGGCGTCGTTTGACACAACCATATCATTTGCGTCTCGAGTCGGGCCTCGTTTGACTCAACCATATCAGTTGTGCCTCAAGTCGGGACTCGTTTGACTCAACCATATCTGTTGTGCCTCGAGTCGGGTCTCATTTGACTAAACCAAATCAGTTGTGCCTCGAGTCAGGACTCGTTGGACTCAACCATATCAGTTGTTCCTCGAGTTAGGGCTCGTTTGACTTAACCATATCGTTTACGCATCGAGTTGGGCCTTGTTTGAGACAACCATATCATTTGTGCCTCGAGTCAGGCCTTGTTTTACTCAATCATATCAGTTGTGCCTCGAGTCAGGCCTCGTTTGACTCAGCCATATTAGTTACGGCTTGAGTCAGCCCTTGTTTGACGCAACCATATCATTTGTGCGTCGAGTTGGGCCTCGTTTTACTCAACCATATCAGTTGTCCCTCGAGTCTGGCCTCGTTTGACTCATCCATATTAGTTGCACCTCGAGTTCGGCCTCGTTTGACATAACCATATCATTTGCACCCCAACTCGGGTCTCTTTTGACTTAGCCATATCGTTTGTGCCTCGAGTCGGGGCTCATTTGACACAACCATAACATTTACGCCTCGAGTCAGGCCTCGTTTGACTCAACCACATCAGTTACGGCTCGAGTCAGGCCTCGTTTGACATAACCATATCATTTGCGTTTCGAGTCGGGCCTCGTTTGACTTACCCTTATAATTTGCACCTCGAGTCGGTCCTCGTTTGACTAAACCATATCAGTTCTGTCTTGAGTAAGGGCTCATTTGACTCAACCAGATAATTTGCCTGTCGAGTCGGGACTCGTTTGACTCAACCATATTGGTTGTGCCTTGGGTCAGGCCTCGTTTGACTCAACCATATATGTTGTGCCTTAAGTCAGGACTTATTTGACTCAAACATATTAGTTGCACCTCGAGTCGGGCCTCGTTTGACACAACCATATCATTTGCGCCTCGAGTTGGGCCTCATTTGACTCAACCATATCAGTTGTGCCTCGAGTCGGGACTCGTTTGACTCAACCATATCTGTTGTGCCTCGAGTCGGGCCTCGTTTGACTAAACCAACTCAGTTGTGCCTCAAGTCGGGACTCGTTTGACCCAACCACATCAGTTGTGCCTCGAGTCAGGGCTCGTTTGACTAAACCATATCATTTGCACATCAAGTTGGTCCTCGTTTGAGACAACCATATCATTTGTGCCTCAAGGCGGGCCTCGTTTTACTCAACCATATCAGTTATGCCTCAAACCAAGCCTCGTTTGACTCAGCCATATTAGTTGCACCTCGAGTTATTCCTCGTTTGACGCAACCATATCATTTGTGCCTCGACTTGGTCCTCGTTTTACTCAGCCATATCAGTTGTCCCTCGAGTCTGGCCTCGTTTGACTCATCCATATTAGTTGCGCCTCGAGTAGGGCCTCGTTTTACACAACCATATCATTTGCGCCTTGAGTCGGGCCTCATTTTACTCAACCATATCAGTTGTGCCTCGAGTCAGGCCTCGTTTGACTCAGCCATATTAGTTGCACCTCGAGTCGGCCCTCGTTGGACGCAACCATATCATTTGCGCCTCGAGTTGGGCCTCGTTTTACTAAACCATATCAGTTATGCCTCGAGTCCGGCCTCGTTTGACTTATCCATATTAGTTGCGCCTCGAGTCGGGCCTCGTTTGACACAACCATATCATTTGCGCCTCGAGTCGGGCCTTATTTGACTCAACCATATTAGTTATGCCTCGAGATGGGACTCGTTTGACTCAGCCATATCAGTTGTATCTCGAGTTGGTCCTCGTTTGAGCCAACCATATCTTTTGCGGCTTGAGTCGGGCCTCGTTTGACTAACCCTTAATATTTGCGCCTCGAGTAAAGCCTCGTTTGACTCAACCATATCAAATGTGCATCGAGTCGGGCCTCGTTTTACTTAACCATATCAGTTGTGCCTCGAGTCAGGCCTCGTTTGACTCAACCATATCAGTTGTGCCTTGAGTTGGGACTTGTTTAACTCAACCATATTTGTTGTTCCTCGAGTTGAGACTCGTTTGACTCAACCATATCCGTTGTTCCTCGAATCGGGCCTTGTTTGACTCAACCATATCAGTTATGCCTCATTTGACTCAACCATATCATTTGCGCCTCGAGTCAGGCCTCATTTGACTCAACCATATCATTTGTGCATCGAGTTGGGCCTCGTTTGACACAACCATATCATTTGCGTCTCGAGATCGGCCTCGTTTTACTCAACCATATCAGTTGTGCCTTGATTCAGGCCTTGTTTGACTAAGCCATATCAGTTGTGCCTCGAGTCGGGGCTTGTTTGACTCAACCATATCATTTATGCAATGAGTCGGGCCACGTTTGACACAAGCATATCATTTGCGCCTTGAGTTGGACCTCGTTTTACTCAACCATATTAGTTGTGCCTCGAGTCATGCCTAGTTTGACTCATCCATATCAGTTGCGCCTCGAGTCGGGCCTAGTTTGACATAACCATATCATTTGCGCCTCGTGTCGGGCCTCATTTGACTCAACCATATCAGTTGTGCCTTGAGTCGGGCATCATTTGACTCAACCATATTAGTTGTGCCTTGAGTCGGGCCTCGTTTGACTCAACCATATCATTTGCGCTTCGAGGCAGGCCTCATTTGACCAAACCATATTAGTTGTGCCTTGAGTCGGGACTCATTTGACCTAACCATATCAGTTGTGCCTCGATTCGGGCCTCGTTTGACTTAACCATATCATTTACGCATCGAGCTGGGCCTCATTTGACACAATCATATCATTTGTGCCTCGAGTCTAGCTCATTTGACACAACCATATCATTTGTGCCTCGAGTCGGGCCTCATTTGACTCAACCATATCATATGCACGTCGAGTCGGGCCTCGTTTGACTTATCCTTATAATTTACGCCTCGAGTCAGGCCTCATTTGACTCAACCATACCATTTGTGCCTCGAGTTGGCCCTCATTTAACTAAGCCTTATAATTTGCGCCTCGTGTAAAGCCTTGTTTGACTCAACCATATCAAATGTGTCTCGATTTGGGCATCGTTTGACTCAACCACATCAGTTGCACCTCAAGTCAGGCCTCGTTTGACTCAACCATATCATTTGCGCTTCGAGTTGGGCCTTGTTTGACTCAGCCATATCAGTTGTGCCTCGAGTCGAGACTCGTTTGACTCAACCATATCATTTGCGCCTTGCGTCGGGCCTCGTTTGACTCAACCATATCATTTGCACCTCGAGTCGGGCCTCATTTGAGTTAACCATATCATTTGTAGCTCTCAAGTCGGGCCTCGTTTGACTTACCCTTATAATTTGTGTCTCGAGTCGGGCATCGTTTGACTCAACCATATTAGTTGTGCCTCGAGTCAGGGCTCATTAAACTCAACTAGATGATTTGCGCGTTGAGTCTGGCTTCGTTTGACACAACCATATCATTTTTGTCTCGAGTCGGGTCTCATTTTACTCAACCGTATCAATTGTGCCTCGAGTCAGGCCTCGTTTGACTCATCCATATCAGTTGTGCCTTGAGTTAAGCCTCGTTTGACTCAACCATATCAGTTGTGCCTCGAGTCAAGACTCGTTGGACTCAACTATATCAGTTGTGCCTCGAGTCAGGCGTCATTTGACTCAACCATATTAGTTCTGCCTCGAGTCGGTACTCGTTTGTCTCAACCATATCAGTTGTGCCTCAACTCGGGACTCGTTTGACTCAATCATATCAGTTGTGCCTAGAGTGGGGCCTCGTTTGACTCAACCATATCATTTGCACCTTGATTCGAGACTCGTTTGACTCAACCATATCAGTTGTGCCTCGAGTCGGGCCTCATTTGACTCAACCAAATCAGTTGTGCCTCGAGTTGAGACACGTTTGACTCAACCATAACAAATGTGCATCGAGTCGGGCCTCATTTAACTCAACCATATCAATTGAGCTGCGAGGCGGGCCTCGTTCAACTCAACCATATCAGTTGTGCCTCGAGTCGAGACTCGTTTGACTCAACCATATCAGTTGTGCCTCGAGTCGGGCCACGTTTAACTAAACCATATCATTTACGCATCGAGTCGAGCCTCGTTTGACACAATCATATCATTTGGGACTCGAGTCTGGCTCGTTTTGACACAACCATATCATTTCTGCCTCGAGTCGGGCCTCGTTTGACTCAACCATATCATATGCACCTCGAGTCGGGCCTCATTTAACTTACCCATATAATTTACGACTCGAGTCGGGCCTCGTTTGACTCAACCATATCATTTGTGCCTCGAGTCAGCCCTTGTTTGACTAACCCTTATAATTTGCCCTCGTGTAAAGCCTCATTTGACTCAACTATATCAAATGTGCCTCGAGTCGGGCATTGTTTGACTCAACCACATCAGTTGCACATCGAGTCGGGCCTCGTTTGACTGAACCATATCATTTTCACTTCGAGTGGGGTCTCGTTTGACTCAACCATATCAGATGTGCATCAAGTCGGAACTCATTTGACTTAACCATATCAGTTGTGCCTCGGGTCAGGGCTCGTTTGACTCAAGCATATCTTTTGCGCCTTGAGTCGGGCCTCATTTGACACAACCAAATCATTTGCACGTTGAGTCGGGCCTCATTTGAGTTAACCATATCATTTGTAACTCTCGAGTCGGGCCTCGATTGACTTACCCTTATAATTTGCGCCTCGAGTCGGGCCTCGTGTGACTCAACCATATCAATTGCGCCTCGAGTTGGAACTCATTTGACTCAACCAGATCATTTGCGCATCGAGTCGGGCCTCGTTTGACATAACCATATCATTTTCACCTCGAGTTGGACCTCGTTTTACTCAACCATACGAATTGTGCCTCGAGTCAGACCTCGTTTGACTCATCCATATTAGTTGCGCCACGAGTTATCCCTCATTTGACAGAACCATATCATTTGTGCCACCACTCGTGCCTCGTTTGACTCAACCATATCAGTTGTACCTCAAGTCAGGCCTCGTTTGACTCAACCATATCAGTTGTGCCTCGAGTCGAGCCTCGTTTGACTCAACCATATCAGTTGTGCCTCGAGTCGAGCCTCATTTGAGTTAACCATATCATTTACGCCTCAAGTCGGGCATCGTTTGACTCACCCTTATAATTTACGCCTTGAGTAAAGCCTCGGTTGACTCAACCATATCAAATTTGCCTCGAGTCGGGCCTTGTTTGACTCAACCACACAAATTGCACCTCGAGTCAGGCCTCGTTTGACTCAGCCATATCATTTGCGCTTCGAGTCGAGCCTTGTTGGACTCAACCATATCGGTTGTGCCACGAGTCAGCACTCGTTTGACTTAACCATATCAGTTGAGCCTCGAGTCGGGCCTCATTTGACACAAATATATCATTTCCGCCTCGAGTTGGGGCTCAATTGACTCAACCATAGCAGTTGTGCCTCGAGTTAGAACTCGTTTGACTCAACCTTGGCAGTTGTGCCTCGAGTTGGGGCTCGTTTGATCAACCATATGATTTGTGCCTCAAGTCGGGCCTCATTTGAGTTAACCATATCATTTGTAGCTCTTGAGTCGGGCCTCGTTTAACTTACCCTTAAAATTTGTGCCTCGAGTCGGGCATCATTTGACTCAACCTTATCAGTTGTGCTTCGAATCATGGCTCATTTGACTCAAACAGATCATTCACGCGCTGAGTCAAGTCCGTTTGACATAACCATATCATTTTCGCCTCGAGTCGGGCCTCATTTTACTCAACCATATCAGTTGTGCCTCGAGTTGGGCCTCGTTTGACTTAACCATATCTGTTGTGTCACGAGTTGGGCCTCGTTTGACACAACCATATCATTTGTGCCTCGAGTCGGGCCTCGTTTGACTTAACCATATCATTTGTATCTCTCGAGTCAGGCCTTGTTTGACTTAACCGTATCTGTTGTGCCTCGAGTCGAGCTTGTTTGACTCAACCATATCATTTGCGCCTTGAGTCAGGCCTCATTTTACTGAACCATATCAGTTGTGCCTCGAGTCAGGCCTCGTTTGACTTAGCCATATTTATTGCGCCTCGAGTCAGCCCTCGTTTGATACAACCATATCATTTGTGCCTCAAGGTAGGCCTCATTTTACTCAACCATATCAGTTGTGCCTCGAGTCAGGCCTCGTTTGACTCATCCATATCAGTTGTGCCTCGAGTCGGCCCTTGTTTGACAAAACCATATAATTTGCGCCTTGAGTCGGGCCTCGTTTGACTCAACCATATTAGTTGTGCCTGGAGTCAGGCCTCGTTTGACTCAACTATATCATTTGTACCTCGAGTCGGGCATTGTTTGACTAACCCTTTTACTTTGCGCCTCGAGTAAAGCCTCATTTGACTCAACCATATCAAATGTGCCTCGCGTCGGGACTCGTTTGACTCACCACATCAGTTGCACCTCGAGTTAGGCCTTGTTTGACTCAACCATATTAGTTGCGCTTTGAGTCGGGCCTCGTTTGATGCAACCATATCATTTGCGCCTCGACTCGGGTCTCGTTTGACTTAACCATATCATTTGTAGCTCTCAAGTCGGTCCTTAGGTGACTTACCCTTATAATTTGTGCCTTGAGTCGGGCCTTGTTTTACTTAACCATATCATTTGCACCTCGAGTTAGCACTCGTTTGACTCAACCATATCAGTTGAGCCTTGAGTCGGGCCTCATTTGACACAAATATATCATTTCCGCCTCGAGTCGGGGCTCATTTGACTCAACCATATCAGTTGTGCCTCGAGTTGGAACTCGTTTGACTCAACCTTGGCAGTTGTGCCTCGAGTTGGGGCTCGTTTGATCAACCATATCATTTGTGCCTCGAGTCGGGCCTCATTTGAGTTAACCATATCATTTGTAGCTCTTGAGTCGGGCCTCGTTTAACTTACCCTTAAAATTTGTGCCTCGAGTCAGGCATCATTTGACTCAACCTTATCAGTTGTGCTTCGAATCATGGCTCATTTGACTCAAACAGATCATTCACGCGCTGAGTCAAGTCTCGTTTGACATAACCATATCATTTTCGCCTCGAGTCGGGCCTCATTTTACTCAACCATATCAGTTGTGCCTCGAGTTGGGCCTCGTTTGACTTAACCATATCTGTTGTGTCACGAGTTGGGCCTCGTTTGACACAACCATATCATTTGTGCCTCGAGTCGGGCCTCGTTTGACTTAACCATATCATTTGTATCTCTCGAGTCGGGCCTCGTTTGACTTAACCGTATCTGTTGTGCCTCGAGTCGAGGGTTGTTTGACTCAACCATATCATTTGCGCCTCGAGTCAGGCCTCATTTTACTGAACCATATCAGTTGTGCCTCGAGTCAGGCCTCGTTTGACTTAGCCATATTTATTGCGCCTCGAGTCAGCCCTCGTTTGACACAACCATATCATTTGTGCCTCAAGGCAGGCCTCATTTTACTCAACCATATCAGTTGTGCCTCGAGTCAGGCCTCGTTTGACTCATCCATATCAGTTGTGCCTCGAGTCGGCCCTTGTTTGACAAAACCATATAATTTGCGCCTTGAGTCGGGCCTCGTTTGACTCAACCATATTAGTTGTGCCTGGAGTCAGGCCTCGTTTGACTCAACTATATCATTTGTGCCTCGAGTCGGGCATTGTTTGACTAACCCTTTTACTTTGCGCCTCGAGTAAAGCCTCGTTTGACTCAACCATATCAAATGTGCCTCGCGTCGGGACTCGTTTGACTCACCACATCAGTTGCACCTCGAGTTAGGCCTTGTTTGACTCAACCATATTAGTTGCGCTTTGAGTCGGGCCTCATTTGATGCAACCATATCATTTGCACCTCGACTCGAGTCTCGTTTGACTTAACCATATCATTTGTAGCTCTCGAGTCGGTCCTTAGGTGACTTACCCATATAATTTGTGCCTTGAGTCGGGCCTTGTTTTACTTAACCATATCATTTGCACCTCGAGTCAGCACTCATTTGACTCAACCATATCAGTTGAGCCTTGAGTCGGGCCTTATTTGACACAAATATATCATTTCCGCCTCGAGTCAGGGCTCATTTGACTCAACCATATCAGTTGTGCCTCGAGTTGGAACTCGTTTGACTCAACCTTGGCAGTTGTGCCTCGAGTTGGGGCTCGTTTGATCAACCATATCATTTGTGCCTCGAGTCGGGCCTCCTTTGAGTTAACCATATCATTTGTAGCTCTTGAGTCGGGCCTCGTTTAACTTACCCTTAAAATTTGTGCCTCGAGTCGGGCATCATTTGACTCAACCTTATCAGTTGTGCTTCGAATCATGGCTCATTTGACTCAAACAGATCATTCACGCGCTGAGTCAAGTCTCGTTTGACATAACCATATCATTTTCGCCTCGAGTCGGGCCTCATTTTACTCAACCATATCAGTTGTGCCTCGAGTTGGGCCTCGTTTGACTTAACCATATCTGTTGTGTCACGAGTTGGGCCTCGTTTGACACAACCATATCATTTGTGCCTCGAGTCGGGACTCGTTTGACTCACCACATCAGTTGCACCTCGAGTCAGGCCTCATTTTACTGAACCATATCAGTTGTGCCTCGAGTCAGGCCTCGTTTGACTTAGCCATATTTATTACGCCTCGAGTCAGCCCTCGTTTGACACAACCATATCATTTGTGCCTCAAGGCAGGCCTCATTTTACTCAACCATATCAGTTGTGCCTCGAGTCAGGCCTCGTTTGACTTAACCTTGGCAGTTGTGCCTCGAGTTGGGGCTCGTTTGATCAACCATATCATTTGTGCCTCGAGTCGGGCCTCCTTTGAGTTAACCATATCATTTGTAGCTCTTGAGTCGGGCCTCGTTTAACTTACCCTTAAAATTTGTGCCTCGAGTCGGGCATCATTTGACTCAACCTTATCAGTTGTGCTTCGAATCATGGCTCATTTGACTCAAACAGATCATTCAAGCGCTGAGTCAAGTCTCGTTTGACATAACCATATCATTTTCGCCTCGAGTCGGGCCTCATTTTACTCAACCATATCAGTTGTGCCTCGAGTTGGGCCTCGTTTGACTTAACCATATCTGTTGTGTCACGAGTTGGGCCTCGTTTGACTTAACCATATCATTTGTAGCTCTCGAGTCGGTCCTTGTTTGACTTACCCTTATAATTTGTGCCTTGAGTCGGGCCTTGTTTTACTTAACCATATCATTTGCACCTCGAGTCAAGCCTCGTTTGACTCAACCATATCAATTGTTCCTCGAGTCGGGGCTCGTTTGACTCAACCAGATCATTTGCGTGTCGAGTCGGGCCACGTTTGAAACAACCATATCATTTTTGCCTCGAGTTAGGCCTCGTTTTACTCAACCATATCAGTTGTGCCTCGACTTAGGCCTCATTTGACCCATCCATATCAGTTGCGCCTCGAGTCGGGCCTCGTTTGACATAACCATATCATTTGCGCCCCAAGTCAGGCCTCGTTTGACTCAACCATATCAGTTGTGCCTCGAATCGGGACTCATTTGACTTAACCATATCAGTTCTCCCTTGAGTCGGGGCTCATTTGAGTAAACCATATCATTTGCGCCTCGAGTCGGGCATTGTTTGACTTACCCTTATAATTTGCACCTCGAGTAAAGCCTCGTTGTACTCAACCATATCAACTTTGCCTTGAGTCGGGCCTCGTTTGACTTAACCATATCAATTGCACCTCGAGTCAGGCCTCGTTTGACTCAACAATATTAGTTGCACCTCGAGTCGGGCCTCGTTTGACATAACCATATCATTTTTGCCTCGAGTCGGGGCTCGTTTGACTCAACCATATCAGCTGTGCCTAGAGTTGGGACTCGTTTGACTTAACCATGGCAGTTGTGCCTCGAGTTGGGCCTCATTGGAGTCAACAATATAATTTGCGCCTCGAGTCGGGCATCGTTTGACTAACCCTTATAATTTGCGCCTGAAGTAAAGCCTTGTTTGACTTAACCATATCAAATTTACCTCGAGTCGGGCCTCGTTTGACTCAACCACATCAACTGCACCTCGAGTCAGGCCTTGCTTGACTCAACCATATTAGTTGTGCCTTGAGTTGGCCCTTGTTTGACATAACCATATCATTTGCGCCTTGAGTTGGGCCTTGTTTGACTCAACCATATTAGTTGTGCCTGGAGTCGGGTCTCGTTTGACTCAGCCATATCAGTTGTGCCTCGAGTCGGGACTCGTTTGACTTAACCATATTAGTTGTGCCTTGAGTCAGGCCTCATTGGAGTCAACCATATCATTTGCATCTCGAGTCAGGCATCGTTTGACTAACCCTTATAATTTGCGCCTTGAGTAAAGCCTCGTTTGACTCAACCATATCAAATTTGCCTCAATACGGGCCTCATTTGACTCAACCACAACAATTGCACTTCGAGTCAGGCCTCATTTGACTCAACCATATCATGTGCGCTTTGAGTCAGGCCTTGTTTGACTCAACCATATCAGTTGTGCCACGAGTCAGGACTCGTTTGACTCAACCATATCAGTTGCGCCTTGAGTCAGGCCTCATTTGACACATGCATATCATTTCTGCCTCGAGTCGGGCCTCGTTTGAGTTAACCATATCATTTGTAGCTCCCGAGTTGGGCCTCGGTTGACTTACCCGTAAAATTTGTGCCTCGAGTCGGGCATCATTTGACTCAACCATATCAATTGTGCCTTGAGTCAGGGCTCATTTGACTCAAACAGATCATTTGCGTGCCGAGTCAGGCCTCGTTTGACACAACCATATCATTTTGCCCTCGAGTCGGGCCTCATTTTACTCAACCATATCAGTTGGGCCTCGAGTTGGGCCTCGTTTGACTTAACCATATCAGTTGTGCCATGAGTTGGGCCTCGTTTGACACAACCATATCTTTTGTGCCTCGAGTCGAGCCTCGTTTGACTTAACCATATCATTTGTACCTCTCGAGTCGGGCCTCGTTTGACTCAACTGTATCAGTTGTGCCTTGAGTCAGGGCTCGTTTGACTCAACCATATCATTTGCGCATCAAGTCGAGCCTCATTCAACACAACCATATCATTTGCGCCTCGAGTCAGGCCTCGTTTTACTGAACCATATCAGTTGTGCCTCAAGCCAGGCCTTGTTTGACTCAGCCATATTAATTACGCCTCGAGTTGGCCCTCGTTTGACACAACCATATCATTTGTGCCTCGAGGCAGTCCTCGTTTTACTCAACCATATCAGTTGTACGTCGAGTCAGGCCTCGTTTGACTCATCCATATTAGTTGTGCCTCGAGATGGCCCTTGTTTGACATAACCATATCATTTGCGCCTTGAGTCGTGCCGCGTTTGACTCAATCATATTAGTTGTGCCTGGAGTCGGGTCTCGTTTGACTCAACCATATCAGTTGTGCCTCGAGTCGGGCCTTGTTTGACTTAACCATATCATTTGTGCCTCGAGTCGGGCCTCGTTTGACTAACCCTTATAATTTGCGCCTCGAGTAAAGCCTCGTTTGACTCAACCATATCAAATTTGCCTCGAGTCGGGCCTCGTTTGAGTCAACCATGTCAGTTGCACCTCGAGTCAGGCCTCGTTTGACTAACCCTTTTACTTTGCGCCTCGAGTAAAGCCTCGTTTGACTCAACCATATCAAATGTACCTCGAGTCGGGCCTCGTTTGACTCACCACATCCGTTGCACCTCGAGTTAGGCCTCGTTTGACTCAACCATATCAGTTGCACCTCGAGTCGGGCCACGTTTGACACAGCCATATCATTTTTG
This sequence comes from Dicorynia guianensis, assembly GCA_037013595.1. Lineage (NCBI taxonomy): Eukaryota > Viridiplantae > Streptophyta > Magnoliopsida > Fabales > Fabaceae > Dicorynia > Dicorynia guianensis. The sequence goes on along the minus strand of JASUAB010000006.1, from coordinate 14,485,899 downwards.
CCTCGAGTCGGGCCTCGTTTTACTCAACCATATCAGTTGTGCCTTGACTTAGGCCTAGTTTGACCCATCCATATCAGTTGCGCCTCAAGTCGGGCCTCGTTTCACACAACCATGCCATTTGCGCCCCAAGTCGGGCCTCGTTTGACTCAACCATATCAGTTGTGCCTCGAGTTGGGACTCATTTGACTTAACCATATCAGTTATGCCTCGAGTCGGGCCTCATTGGAGTCAACCATATCATTTGCGCCTCGAGTCGAGCATCGTTTGACTAACCCTTATAATTTGCGGCTCGAGTAAAGCCTCGTTTGACTCAACCATATCAAATTTGCCTCGAGTCAGGCCTCGTTTGACTCAACCACATCAATTGCACCTCGAGTTAGGCCTCATTTGACTCAACCATATTAGTTGCACCTCGAGTCGGCCTTTGTTTGACATAACCATATCATTTGCGCCTTGAGTCGAGCCTTGTTTGACTCAACCATATTAGTTGTGCCTGGAGTCGGGTCTTGTTTGACTCAACCATATCAGTTGTGCCTTGAGTCGGGACTCGTTTGACTTAACCATATCAGTTGTGTCGGGCCTCATTGGAGTCAACCATATCATTTGCACCTCAAGTCGGGCATCGTTTGACTAACCCTTATAATTTGCGCCTCGAGTAAAGCCTCGTTTTACTCAACCATACCAAATTTACCTCGAGTCGGGCCTCGTTTGACTCAACCACATCAATTGCACCTCGAGTTAGGCCTCGTTTGACTCAACCATATCATGTGCGCTTTGAGTCAGGCCTTCTTTGACTCAACCATATCAATTGTGACACGAATCAGGACTCGTTTGACTCAACCATATCAGTTGCGCCTCGAGTCGGGCCTCGTTTGACACAACCATATCATTTTCGCCTCGAGTCGGGGATCGTTTGACTCAACCATATCAGTTGTGCCTCGAGTTGGAACTCGTTTGACTCAACCATGGCAGTTGTGCCTCGAGTTGGGGCTCGTTTCATCAACCATATCACTTGCGCCTCGAGTCGAGCCTCGTTTGAGTTAACCATATCATTTGTAGCTCTCGAGTTAGGCCTCGTTTGACTTACCCTTAAAATTTGCGCCTCGAGTCGGGCATATTTGACTCAACCATGTCAATTGTGCCCTGAGTCGGGGCTCATTTGACTCAAACAGATCATTTGCGTGCCAAGTCAGGCCTCGTTTGACACAACCATATCTTTTTCACCTCGAGTCGGGCCTCATTTTACTCAACCATATCAGTTGTGCCTCAAGTTGGGCCTCGTTTGACTTAACCATATCAGTTGTGCCACGAGTTGGGCCTCGTTTGACACAACCATATCACTTGTGCCTCGTGTCAGGCCTCGTTTGACTTAACCATATCATTTGTACCTCTCGAGTCGGGCCTCGTTTGACTCAACCGTATCAGTTGTGCCTTGAGTCAGGGCTCGTTTGACTCAACCATATCATTTGCGCATCGAGTCGGGCCTCGTTCAACACAACCATATCATTTGTGCCTCGAGTCAGGCCCCATTTTACTGAACCATATCAGTTGTGCCTCGAGTCAGGCCTCGTTTGACTTAGCCATATTAATTGCACCTTGAGTTGGCCCTCGTTTGACACAACCATATCATTTGTGCCTCGAGGCAGTCCTCATTTTACTCAACCATATCAGTTGTGCGTCGAGTCAGGCCTCGTTTGACTCATCCATATTAGTTGTGCCTCAAGATGGCCCTTGTTTGACATAACCATATCATTTGCGCCTTGAGTCGGGCCACGTTTGACTCAACCATATTAGTTGTGCCTGGAGTCGGGTCTCGTTTGACTCAACCATATCAGTTGTGCCACGAGTCGGGCCTCATTTGACTCAACCATATCAGTTGTGCCTCGAATCTGGTCTCGTTTGACTCAACCATATCATTTGTGCCTTGAGTCAGGCCTCGTTTGACTAACCCTTATAATTTGCGCCTCGAGTAAAGCCTCGTTTAACTCAATCATATCAAATTTGCCTTGAGTCAGGCCTCGTTTGACTCAACCATATCAATTGCACCCCGAGTCAGGCCTCGTTTGACTCAACCATATCATGTGCGCTTCGAGTTGGGCCTTGTTTGACTCAACCATATCAGTTGTGCCACGAGTCAGGACTCGTTTGACTCAACAATATCAGTTGCACCACGAGGCGGGCCTCGTTTGACAGAACCATATCATTTCTGCCTCGAGTCAGGCCTTGTTTGACTCAACCATATCAATTGTACCTCGAGTCAGACCTCATTTGACTCAACCATATCATGTGCGCTTCGAGTCGGGCCTTGTTTGACTCAACCATATCAGTTGTGCCACGAGTCAGGACTCGTTTGACTCAACAATATCAGTTGCACCTTGAGTCGGGCCTTGTTTGACAAAACCATATCATTTCTGCCTCGAGTCGGGGCTCGTTTGACTCAACCATATCAGTTGTGCCTCGAGTTGGGACTCGTTTGACTTAACCATGGCAGTTGTGCCTCGAGTTGGGGGTCGTTTGATCAACTATATAATTTGCGCCTCGAGTCAGGCCTCGTTTGAGTTAACCATATCATTTGTAGCTCTCGAGTCGGGCCTCGTTTGACTTACCCTTAAAATTTACGCCTCGGGTCAGGCATCATTTGACTCAACCATATTTGTTACGCCTCGAGTTGGGCCTCATTTGACACAACCATATCATTTCCGCCTCGAGTCGGGGCTCATTTGACTCAACCATATCAGTTGTGCCTCGAGTTGGGACTCATTTGACTCAACCATGGCAGTTGTGCCTCGAGGTGGGGCTCATTTGATCAACCATATCATTTGCGCCTCGAGTCGGGCCTCGTTTGAGTTAACCATATCATTTGTAGCTCTCGAGTCGGGCCTCGTTTGACTTACCCTTAAAATTTGTGCCTCGAGTCGGGCATCATTTGACTCAACCATACCAGTTGTGCCTCGAGTTATGGCTCATTTGACTCAAACAGATCATTTACGCGCCGAGTCAGGCCTCGTTTGACACAACCATATCATTTTTGCCTCAAGTCGGGCCTCATTTTACTCAACCATATTAGTTGTGCCATGAGTTGGGGCTTGTTTGACACAACCATATCAATTGTGCCGTGAGTCGGGCCTCGTTTGACTTAACCATATCATTTGTACCTCTCGAGTCGGGCCTCGTTTGACTCAACCGTATCAGTTGTGCCTTAAGTCAGGGTTCGTTTGACTCAACCATATCATTTGCGCATCGAGTCGGGCCTCGTTCAACACAACCATATCATTTGCGCCTCGAGTGAGGCCTCATTTTACTGAACCATACCAGTTGTGCCTCGAGTCAGGCCTCGTTTGACTCAGCCATATTAATTGCGCCTCGAGTCGTCCCTCGTTTGACACAACCATATCATTTCTGCCTCAAGGTAGGCCTCGTTTTACTCAACCATATCAGTTGTGCCTCGAGTCAGGCCTCGTTTGACTCATCCATATTAGTTGTGCCTCGAGTCGGGCCTCGTTTGACTTACCCTTAAAATTTGCACCTCGAGTCGGGCATCATTTGACTCAACCATATTAGTTGTGCCTCGAGTCGTGGCTCATTTGACTCAAACAGATCATTTGCACACCGAGTCAGGCCTCGTTTGACATAACCATATCATTTTCGCCTCGAGTCGAGCCTTATTTTACTCAACCATATCAGTTGTGCCTCGAGTTGGGCCTTGTTTGACTTAACCATATCAGTTGTGTCACGAGTTGGGCCTCGTTTGACATAACCATATCATTTGTGCCTTGAGTTGGTCCTCATTTGACTTAACCATATCATTTGTACCTCTTGAGTCGGGCCTCGTTTGACTCAACCGTATTAGTTGTGCCTCGAGTCGAGGCTTGTTTGACTCAACCATATCATTTGCGCATCGAGTCGGGCCTCGTTTCACATAACCATATCATTTGTACCTCGAGTCAGGCCTCATTTTACCGAACCATATCAGTTGTGCCTCGAGTCAAGCCTCGTTTGACTCAGCCATATTAATTGCACCTCGAGTCGGCCCTTGTTTGACACAACCATATCATTTGTGCCTCAAGGCAGCCCTCGTTTTACTCAACCATATCAGTTGTGCCTCGAGTCAGGCCTCGTTTGACTCATCCATATTAGTTGTGCATCGAGTCGGCCCTTGTTTGACATAACCATATCATTTGTGCCTTGAGACGGGCCTCGTTTGACTCAACCATTTTAATTGTGCTTGGACTCGGGCCTCGTTTGACTCAACCATACCAGTTGTGCCTCGAGTCGGGCCTTTTTTGACACAACCATATCATTTGTGCCTCGAGTCGGGCCTCGTTTGACTTAACCATATTATTTGTACCTCTTGAGTCGGGCCTCGTTTGACACAACCATATCATTTATGTCTCGAGTCAGGCCTCGTTTGACTCAACCATATCAGTTGTGCCTTGAGTCGGGCCTCGTTTGACTCAACCATATCAAATGTGCCTCGAGTCAGGCCGCATTTGACTCAACCATATCATTTGTGCTTCGAGGCAGGCCTCGTTTGACTCAACCATATCATTTGCGCCTAGAGTCGGGACTCGTTTGACTCAACCATATCAGTTGTGCCTCGAGTCGAGGCTCATTTGACTCAACTAGATCATTTGCGCGATGAGTCAGGCCTTGTTTGACACAACCATATGATTTTTGCCTCGAGACGGGCCTCACTCTACTTAACCATATCAGTTGTGCCTCGAGTCAGGTCTCGTTTGACTCAACCAAATCAGTTGTGCCTCGAGTCGGGACATGTTTGACTCAACCATATCAAATGTGCCTCGAGTCGGGCCTCGTTTAACTCAACCATATCATTTGAGCTCTGAGGCAGGCCTCATTTGACTCAACCATATCAGTTGTGCCTCGAGTTGGGACTCGTTTGACTCAACCATATCTGTTGTGCCTCGAGTCGGGCCACGTTTTACTCAACTAAATCATTTACGCATCGAGTCAGGCCTCGTTTGACACAATCATATCATTTGTGCCTCGAGTCTGGCTCGTTTGACACAACCATATCATTTCTGCCTCGAGTCGGGCCTTGTTTCTGTCAACCATATCATATGCACCTCGAGTCGGGCCTCGTTTAACTTACCCTTATAATTTACGCCTCGAGTCGGGCCTCGTTGGACTCAACTATATCATTTGTGCCTCTAGTCGGCCCTCGTTTGACTAACCCTTACAATTTGCCCTCGTGTAAAGCCTCGTTTGACTCAACCATATCAAATTTGCCTTGAGTCGGGCGTCGTTTGACTCAACCATATCAGTTGCACCTCGAGTCGGTCCTCGTTTGACTGAACCATATCATTTGCACTTCGGTGGGGCTTTGTTTGACTGAACCATATCAGTTGTGCCTCGAGTTGAGACTCGTTTGACTTAACCATATCAGTTGTGCCTCGAATCGGGGCTCGTTTGACTCAAGCATATCTTTTGTGCCTCGAGTTGGGCCTCAATTGACACAACCATATCGTTTGTGCATTGAGTCGGGCCTCATTTGAGTTAACCATATCATTTGTAGCTCTCGAGTCGGGCCTCGATTGACTTACCCTTATAATTTGCGTCTCGAGTCAAGCCTCATTTGACTCAACCATATCAGTTGTGCCTCGAGTCGGGGCTCATTTGACTCAACCAGATCATTTGCGCATCGAGTTGGGCCTCGTTTGACACAACCATATCATTTTCGCCTCGAGTCGGGCCTCGTTTTACTCAACCATATGAATTGTGCCTCGAGTCAGGCCTCGTTTGACTCATGCATATTAGTTGCGCCACGAGTTGTCCCTCGTTTGACAGAACCATATCATTTGTGCCTCTACTCGGGCCTCGTTTGACTCAACAATATCAGTTATGCCTCGAGTTGGGACTCGTTTGACTTAACCATATCAGTTGTGCCTCGAGTCGGGCCTCGTTTGACTCAACCATATCAGTTGTGCCTCTAGTCGGGACTCGTTTAACTCAACCATACCTGTTGTGCCTCGAATCGGGCCTCATTTGAGTCAACCATATCATTTGCGCCTCGAGTCGGGCATCGTTTGACTAACCCTTATAATTTGTGCCTCGAACAAAGCCTCGTTTGACTCAACCATATCAAATTTGCCTCAAGTCAGGCGTTGTTTGGCTCAACCACATCAATTGCACCTCGAGTCAGGCCTCATTTGACTCAACCATATCATTTGCGCTTTGAGTTGGGCCTTGTTTGACTCAACCATATCATTTGTGCCTCGAGTCGGGCCTCGTTTGACTTAACCATATCATTTGTACCTCTTGAGTCAGGCCTCATTTGACTCAACCGTATCAGTTGTGCCTCCAGTCGAGGCTCGTTTAACTCAACCATATCACTTGGGCATCGAGTCGGCCCTCGTTTCACAAAACCATATCATTTGCGCCTCGAGTCAGGCCTCGTTTTACTGAACCATATCAATTGTGTCTCAAGTCAAGCCTCGTTTGACTCAGCCATATTAATTGCGCCTCAAGTCGGCCCTCGTTTGACACAACCATATCATTTGTGCCTCAAGGCAGCGCTCATTTTACTCAACCATATCAGTTGTGCCTCGAGTCAGGCCTCGTTTGTCTCATCCACATTAGTTGTGCATCGAGTCGGCCCTGGTTTGACATAACCATATCAATTGCGCCTTGAGTCGGGCCACGTTTGACTTAACCATATTAATTGTGCCTGGACTCGGGCCTCGTTTGACTCAACCATACCTGTTGTGCCTCGAGTCGGGCTTCGTTTGACACAACCATATCATTTACGCCTCGTGTCGGGCCTCGTTTGACACAACCATATTATTTGCGCCTCGTGTCGGGCCTCGTTTGACACAACCATATCATTTGTGCCTCAAGGCAGCCCTCGTTTTACTCAACCATATCAGTTGTGCCTCGAGTCAGGCCTCGTTTGACTCATCCATATTAGTTGTGCATCGAGTCGGCCCTTGTTTGACATAACCATATCATTTGCGCCTTGAGTCGGGTCTCGTTTGACTCAACCATTTTAATTGTGCTTGGACTCGGGCCTCGTTTGACTCAACCATACCAGTTGTGCCTCGAGTCGGGCCTTGTTTGACACAACCATATCATTTGTGCCTCGAGTCGGGCCTGGTTTGACTTAACCATATTATTTGTACCTCTTGAGTCGGGCCTCGTTTGACACAACCATATCATTTACGTCTCGAGTCGGGCCTCGTTTGACTCAACCATATCAGTTGTGCCTCGAGTCAGGACACGTTTGACTCAACCATATCAAATGTGCCTCGAGACGGGCCGCGTTTGACTCAACCATATCATTTGTGCTTCGAGGTAGGCCTCGTTTGACTTAACCATATCATTTGCGCCTAGAGTCGGGACTCGTTTGACTCAACCATATCAGTTGTGCCTCGAGTCGATGCTCATTTGACTCAACTAGATCATTTGCGCGATGAGTCAGGCCTTGTTTGACACAACCATATGATTTTTGCCTCGAGACGGGTCTCACTTTACTCAACCATATCAGTTGTGCCTCGAGTCAGGCCTCATTTGACTCAACCAAATCAGTTGTGCCTCGAGTCGGGACATGTTTGACTCAACCATATCAAATGTGCCTCGAGTCGGCCCTCGTTTAACTCAACCATATCATTGGAGCTTTGAGGCAGGCCTCATTCGACTCAACCATATCAGTTGTGCCTCGAGTTGGGACTCGTTTGACTCAACCATATCTGTTGTGCCTTGAGTCGGGCCTCGTTTTACTCAACCATATCATTTACGCATCGAGTCGGGCCTCGTTTGACACAATCATATCATTTGCGACTCGAGTCTGGCTCGTTTGACACAACCATATCATTTCCGCCTCGAGTCGGGCCTTGTTTCTGTCAACCATATCATATGCACCTCGAGTCGAGCCTTGTTTAACTTACCCTTATAATTTACGCCTCGAGTCGGGCCTCGTTGGACTCAACTATATCATTTGTGCCTCTAGTCGGCCCTCATTTGACTAACCCTTACAATTTGCCCTCGTGTAAAGCCTCGTTTGACTCAACCATATCAAATGTGCCTCGAGTCGGGCGTTGTTTGACTCAACCATATTAGTTGCACCTCGAGTCGGGCCTCGTTTGACTGAACCATATCATTTGCACTTCGAGTGGGGCCTTGTTTGACTGAACCATATCAGTTGTGCCTCGAGTTGAGACTCGTTTGACTTAACCATATCAGTTGTGCCTCGAGTCGGGGCTCATTTGACTCAAGCATATCTTTTGTGCCTCGAGTCGGGCCTCATTTGACACAACCATATCGTTTGTGCATTGAGTCGGGCCTCATTTGAGTTAACCATATCATTTGTAGCTCTCGAGTCGGGCCTCAATTGACTTACCCTTATAATTTGTGCCTCGAGTCAGGTCTCGTTTGACTCAACCATATCAGTTGTGCCTCGAGTTGGGGCTCATTTGACTCAACCAGATCATTTGCGCGTCGAGTCGGGCCTCGTTTGACGCAACCATATCATTTTCGCCTCGAGTCGGGCCTCGTTTTACTCAACCATATGAATTGCGCCTCGAGTCAGGCCTCGTTTGACTCATGCATATTAGTTGCGCCACGAGTTGTCCCTCGTTTAACAGAACCATATCATTTGTGCCTCTACTCGGGCCTCGTTTCACTCAACCATATCAGTTGTACCTCGAGTCGAGCCTCGTTTGACTCAACAATATCAGTTGTGCCTCGAGTTGGGACTCGTTTGACATAACCATATCAGTTGTGTCTCGAGTCGGGCCTCGTTTGACTCAACCATATTAGTTGTGCCTCGAGTCGGGACTCGTTTAACTCAACCATATCAGTTGTGCCTCGAATCGGGCCTCATTTGAGTCAACCATATCATTTGCGCCTTGAGTCGGGCATCGTTTGACTAACCCTTATAATTTGCGCCTCGAGCAAAGCCTCGTTTGACTCAACCATATCAAATTTGTCTCAAGTCGGGCGTTGTTTGACTCAACCACATCAATTGCACCTCGAGTCAGGCCTCGTTTGACTCAACCATATCATTTGCGCTTTGAGTTGGGCCTTGTTTGACTCAACCATATCATTTGTGCCACGAGTCGAGCCTCGTTAGACTTAACCATATCATTTGTACCTCTTGAGTCAAGCCTTGTTTGACTCAACTGTATTAGTTGTGCCTCTAGTCGAGGCTCGTTTAACTCAACCATATCATTTGGGCATCGACTCGGCCCTCGTTTCACACAACCATATCATTTGCACCTCGAGTCAGGCCTCATTTTACTGAACCATATCAGTTGTGCCTTAAGTCAAGCCTCGTTTGACTCAGCCATATTAATTGCGCCTCAAGTCGGCCCTCGTTTGACACAACCATATCATTTGTGCCTCAAGGCAGCGCTCGTTTTACTCAACCATATCAGTTGTGCCTCGAGTCAGGCCTCGTTTGTCTCATCCACATTAGTTGTGCATCGAGTCGGCCCTGGTTTGACATAACCATATCAATTGCGCCTTGAGTCGGGCCACGTTTGACTTAACCATATTAATTGTGCCTGGACTCGGGCCTCGTTTGACTCAACCATACCTGTTGTGCCTCGAGTCGGGCTTCGTTTGACACAACCATATCATTTGCGCCTCCTGTCGGGCCTCGTTTGACACAACCATATCATTTGCGCCTCCTGTCGGGCCTCGTTTGACACAACCATAACATTTGTGCCTCAAGGCAGCCCTCATTTTACTCAACCATATCAGTTGTGCCTCGAGTCAGGCCTCGTTTGACTCATCCATATTAGTTGTGCATCGAGTCGGCCCTTGTTTGACATAACCATATCATTTGCACCTTGAGTCGGGTCTCGTTTGACTCAACCATTTTAATTGTGCTTGGACTCGGGCCTCGTTTGACTCAACCATACCAGTTGTGCCTCGAGTCGGGCCTTGTTTGACACAACCATATCATTTGTGCCTCGAGTCGGGCCTGGTTTGACTTAACCATATTATTTGTACCTCTTGAGTCGGGCCTCATTTGACACAACCATATCATTTACGTCTCGAGTCGGGCCTCGTTTGACTCAACCATATCAGTTGTGCCTCGAGTCGGGACACGTTTGACTCAACCATATCAAATGTGCCTCAAGTCGGGCCTCGTTTGACTCAACCATATTAGTTGCACCTCGAGTCGGGCCTCGTTTGACTGAACCATATCATTTGCACTTCGAGTGGGGCCTTGTTTGACTGAACCATATCAGTTGTGCCTTGAGTTGGGACTCGTTTGACTTAACCATATCAGTTGTGCCTCGAGTCGGGGCTCGTTTGACTCAAGCATATCTTTTGCGCCTCGAGTCGGGCCTCATTTGACACAACCATATCGTTTGTGCATTGAGTCGGGCCTCATTTGAGTTAACCATATCATTTGTAGCTCTCGAGTCGGGCCTCGATTGACTTACCCTTATAACTTGCGCCTCGAGTCGGGCCTCGTTTGACTCAACCATATCAATTGTGCCTCGAGTCGGGGCTCATTTGACTCAACCAGATCATTTGTGCATCAAGTCGGGCCTCGTTTGACACAACCATATCATTTTCGCCTCGAGTCGGGCCTCGTTTTACTCAACCATATGAATTCTGCCTCGAGTCCGGCCTCGTTTGACTCATGCATATTAGTTGCGCCATGAGTTATCCCTCGTTTGACAGAACCATATCATTTGTGCCTCTACTCGGGCCTCGTTTGACTCAACCATATCAGTTGTACCTCGAGCCGGGAGTCGTTTGACTCAACAATATTAGTTATGCCTCGAGTTGGGACTCATTTGACTTAACCATATTAGTTGTGCCTCGAGTCGGGCCTCGTTTGACTCAACCATATCAGTTGTGCCTTGAGTCGGGACCCATTTAACTCAACCATATCAGTTGTGCCTCGTATCGGGCCTCATTTGAGTCAACCATATCATTTGCGCCTCGAGTCGGGCATCGTTTGACTAACCCTTATATTTGCGCCTCGAGCAAAGCCTCGTTTGACTAAACCATATCAAATTTGCCTCAAGTCGGGCATTTTTTGACTCAACCACATCATATGCACCTTGAGTCAGGCCTCGTTTGACTTAAGCATATCATTTGCGCTTCGAGTTGGGCCTTGTTTGACTCAACCATATCATTTGTGCCTTGAGTCGGGCCTCGTTTGACTTAACCATATCATTTGTACCTCTTGAGTCAGGCCTTGTTTGACTCAACCGTATCAGTTGTGCCTCCAGTCGAGGCTCGTTTAACTCAACCATATCATTTGGGCATCGAGTCGGCCCTCATTTCACACAACCATATCATTTACGCCTCGAGTCAGGCCTCGTTTTACTGAACCATATCAGTTGTGCCTCAAGTCAAGCCTCGTTTGACTCAGCCATATTAATTGCGCCTCGAGTCGGCCCTCGTTTGACACAACCATATCATTTGTGCTTCAAGGCAACCCTCGTTTTACTCAACCATATCAGTTGTGCCTCCAGTCAGCCTCGTTTGTCTCATCCACATTAGTTGTGCATCGAGTCGGCCCTTGTTTGACATAACCATATCAATTGTGCCTTGAGTAGGGCCTCGTTTCACTCAACCATATTAATTGTGCTTGGACTCGGGCCTCGTTTGACTCAACCATACTAGTTGTGCCTCAAGTCGGGCTTCGTTTGACACAACCATATCATTTGCGCCTCGTGTCGGGCCTCGTTTGACACAACCATATCATTTGTGCCTCAAGTCGGGCCTCGTTTGACTTAACCATATCATTTGTACCTCTTGAGTCGGGCCTCGTTTGACACAACCATATCATTTACGTCTCGTGTCGGGCCTCGTTTGACTCAACCATATCAGTTGTGCCTCGAGTCGGGCCGCATTTGACTCAACCATATCATTTGCGCTTCGAGGCGGGCTTCGTTTGACTCAACCATATCATTTGTGCCTTGAGTCAGGACTCGTTTGACTCAACCATATCAGTTGTGCCTCGAGTCTAGGCTCATTTGACTCAACTAGATCATTTGCACGACGAGTCGGGCCTTGTTTGACACAACCTTATGATTTTTGCCTCGAGGCGGGCCTCACTTTACTCAACCATACCAATTATGCCTCAAGTCGGGCCTCGTTTGACTCAACCATATAAGTTGTGCCTTGCGTCGGGCCTCGTTTGACACAACCATATCATTTACGCCTCGAGTCAGGTCTTGTTTGACTTAACCATATCATTTGTACCTCTTGAGTTGAGCCTCGTTTGACACAACCATATCATTTACGCCTTGAGTCGGGACTCGTTTGACTAAACCATATATTTGTGCCTCGAGTCGGGACACGTTTGACTCAACCATATTAGTAGTGCCTCGAGTCAGGACTCGTTTGACTCAACCATATCAGTTGCGCTTTGAGTCGGGCCTCGTTTGACACAACCATATCATTTGCGCCTTAACTCGGGTCTCGTTTGACTTAACCATATCATTTGTTGCTCTCGAGTTGAGCCTCGTTTGACTTACCCTTATAATTTGTGCCTCGGGTCCGGCCTCGTTTGACTCAACCATATTATTTGTGCCTCGAGTCGGCCCTTGTTTGACTAACCCTTATAATTTGCGCCTCGTGTAAAGCCTCGTTTGACTCAACCATATCAAATGTGCCTCGAGTCAGGCATCGTTTGACTCAACCACATCAGTTGCACCTCGAGTTGGGCCTCGTTTGACTCAACCATATCATTTGCGCTTCGAGTTGGGCCTCGTTTGACTCAACCATATCATTTGCGCTTTGAGTTGGGCGTCGTTTGACTTAACCATATCAGTAGTGCCTCGAGTTGGGACTCATTTGACTCAACCATATCAGTTGCGCTTCGAGTCGGGCCTCGTTTGACACAACCATATCATTTATGCCTTAACTCGGGTCTCGTTTGACTTAACCATATCATTTGTAGCTCTCGAGTCGGGCCTCGTTTGACTTACCCTTATAATTTGTGCCTCGAGTTGGGCCTCGTTTGAGTCAACCATATCAGTTCTGCCTCGAGTTGAGGCTCATTTGGCTCAACTAGATCATTTGCGCGATGAGTCGGGCCTTGTTTGACACAACCATATGATTTTTGTCTCGAGGCGGGCCTCGCTTTACTCAAACATATCAATTGTGCCTCAAGTCGGGCCTCGTTTCACTCAACCATATCAGTTGTGCCTCGAGTCAGGCCTCGTCTGACATAATCATATCATTTGCACCTCGAGTCAGGCCTCGTTTGACTTAACCATATCATTTGTTCCTCTTGAGTCGGGCCTCGTTTGACACGACCATATCATTTATGCCTCGAGTTGGGCCTTGTTTGACTCAACCATATCAGTTGTGCCTCGAGTCGGGCCTCATTTGACTGAACCATATCATTGTGCCTCGACTCGGGACACGTTTGACTCAACCATATCAAATGTGCCCCGAGTCGAGACACGTTTGACTCAACCATATCAAATGTGCCTCGAGTCGGGTCTCATTTGACTCAACCATATCATTTGCGGTTCGCGGCGGGCCTCATTTGACTCAACCATATCATTTGCGCCTCGAGTCGGGACTTGTTTGACTCAACCATATCAGTTGTCCCTCGAGTTGGGCCACGTTTGTCTCAACTGTATCAGTTATGCCTCAAGTCGGGACACGTTTGACTTAACCATATCAAATGTGCCTCGAGTCGGGCCTCGTTCAACTCAACCATATAATTTGTGCTTCGAGGCGGGCCTCGTTCAACTCAACCATATCAGTTGTGCCTCGAGTCGTGCCTCGTTTGACTAAACCATATTAGTTGTGCCTCGAGGCGGGCCTCGTTTGACTCAACCATGTCAAACATATCATTTGCGCCTCAAGTCGAGCCTCGTTTGACTCAGCCATATCAGTTATGCCTTGAGGTGGTCCTCATTTGACACCACCATATCATTTGCACCTCGAGTCGGGCCTTATTTGAGTTAACCATAACATTTGTAGCTCTCGAGTCGGGCCTCATTTGACACCACCATATCATTTGCACCTCGAGTCGGGCCTCATTTGAGTTAACCATAACATTTGTAGCTCTCGAGTCGGGCCTCATTTGACTTACCCTTATAAGTTATGCCTTGAGTTTGGCCTCGTTTGACTCAACCATCCTCGAGTTGGGCCTTGTTTGACTAACCCTTATAATTTGCGCGTCGAGTAAAGCCTCATTTGACTCAACCATATCAAATGTGCCTCGAGTCAGGCCTCGTTTGACTCAATCACATCAGTTGCACCTCGAGTCATCCTCGTTTGACCCAACCATACCATTTGCGCTTCGAGATAGGCCTCGTTTCACTCAACCATATTAGTTCTGCCTCGAGTCGGGACTTGTTTGACTCAACCATATCAGTTCTGCCTCAAGTCGGGGCTCGTTTGACTTAACCATATCATTCACACCTTGAGTCAGGCCTTGTTTGACTCAACCATATCAGTTACGCCTCGAGTCGGGCCTCATTTGACACAACCACATCATTTGTGCCTTGAGTCAGGCCTCGTTTGAGTTAACCATATCATTTGTAGCTCTCGAGTCGGGCCTTGTTTGACTGAACCATATCAGTTGTGCCTCGAGTCTGGGCTCGTTTGACTCAACCATATATTTGCGCATCGAGTCGGGCCTCGTTTTACACAATCATATTATTTGTGCCTCGAGTCGGGCCTTGTTTAACTTAACCATATTAGTTGTGCCTCGAGTCGGGCCTTGTTTGACTCAACCATATCAGTTGTGCCTCAAGTCGGGACTCGTCTGACTCAACCATATCAGTTGTGCCTTGAGTCGGGCCTCGTTTGACTTAACCATATCGTTTGCGCATTGAGTCGGGCCTCGTTTGACACAATCATATCATTTGCGCCTCGAGTCGGGCTTGTTTGACACAACCATATCCTTTGCGCCTCGAGTCGGGCCTCGTTTGACTCTGCCATATCTGTTGTGCCTCGAGTCAGGCCTCGTTTGATATAACCATATCATTTGCGCCTCGAGTCAGGCCACGTTTGACTCAACCATATCAGTTATGGCTCGAGTCAGGTCTCGTTTGACTCATCCATATTAGTTGTGCCTCGAGTCGGCCCTCGTTTAACACAACCATATCATTTGTGCCTCGAGTCAGGCCTCGTTTAGCATAACCATATCGGTTGTACCTCGAGTTGGACTCGTTTGACTCAACCATATCTGTTGTGCCTCGAGTCGGGCCTCGTTTGACTCAACTATATCAGTTGGGCCTCGAGTCAGGCCTCATTTGACACAACCATATCATTTGCGCATCGAGTCGAGCCTCGTTTGACTCAACCATATCATTTGCGCCTTGAGTCGGGCCTCGTTTGACTTACCCTTATAATTTATGCCTCGAGTTGGGCCTCGTTTTGACTCAACCATATCATTTGCACCTCGGGTCATGTCTCGTTTGACTCAACCTTATAATTTGTGCCTTAAGTCGGGCCTTATTTGACTTACTCTTATAATTTGTGGCTTGAGTCAGTCCTCATTTGACTCAACGATATCAAATGTGCCTCGAGTCGGGCCTCGTTTGACTCAACCACATCAGTTGTGCCTCGAGACGGGCCTCATTTGGCTCAACCATATCATTGACGCTTCGAGTCGGGCCTCATTTGACTCAACCATATCTATTGTGCCTCTAGTCGACCTTCGTTTGACTCAACCATATCATTTACGCCTCGAGTTGGGCCTCGTTTAAGACAAGCATATCATTTGCGCCTCGAGTCAGGCCTCGTTTAGCACAACCATATCAGTTGTACCTCGAGTCAGGACTCGTTTGACTCAACCATATCTGTTGTGCCTCGAGTCGGGCCTCGTTTGACTCAACCATATCAGTTGGGCCTCGAGTCAGGCCTCGTTTGACTTAACCATATCATTTGTGCATCGAGTCGAGCCTCGTTTGACTCAACCATATCATTTGCGCCTTGAGTTGGGCCACGTTTGACTTACCCTTATAATTTATGCCTCGAGTCGGGCCTCGTTTTGACTCAACCATATCATTTGCACCTCGAGTCATGTCTCGTTTGACTCAACCTTATAATTTGTGCCTCAAGTCGGGCCTCGTTTGACTTACTCTTATAATTTGTGGCTTGAGTCAATCCTCGTTTGACTCAACGATATCAAATGTGCCTCGAGTTGGGCCTCGTTTGACTCAACCACATCAGTTGTGCCTCGAGACGGGCCTCGTTTGGCTCAACCATATCATTTACGCTTCGATTCAGGCCTCATTTGACTCAACCATATCTGTTGTGCCTCTCGTCGGGCCTCGTTTGACTCAACCATATCATTTGCGCCTCGAGTCGAGCCTCGTTTGACACATTCATATCATTTGTGCCTCAAGTCTGGCCTCATTTGACACAACCATATCATTTACGCCTCGAGTCGGGCCTCGTTTGACACAACCATATCATTTGCGCCTCGAGTTGGGCCTCATTTGCGTTACCCTTATAATTTGCGCCTCGAGTTAGGTCTCGTTTGACTCAACCATATCATTTGCATCTTGAGTCAGGCCTTGTTTAACTCAACCATATCATTTGCATCTCGAGTCAGGCCTTGTTTGACACATCCATATTAAATGTGCCTTAAGTCGGGCCTCGTTTGACTTAACCACATCAGTTGTAACTTGAGTCGGGCCTTGTTTGACTCTACCATATCAGTTGTGCCTCGAGTCGGGCCTCGTTTGACACAATCATATCATTTGCGCCTCGAGTCGGGCCTCGTTTGACTCAACTATATCAACTGTGCCTCGTGTCGGGACTCGTTTAACTCAACCATATAAGTTGTGCCTCGAGTCGAGCCACGTTTAACTCAACCATATCATTTGTACCTCAAGTCGGGCCTCGTTTGACTCAACCATATTAGTTGTACCTCGAGTCGGGCCTCGTTTGGCACCTCGAGTCAGGCCTTGTTTGACTCAACCATATCAAATGTGCCTCGAGTCAGGCCTCGTTTGACTCAACCATATCATTTGCACCTCGAGTCAGGCCTCGTTTGACTCCACCATATCATTTGTAGCTCTCGAGTTGGGCCTCGTTGGTCTTACCCTTATAATTTGCGCCACGAGTCAGAATTCGTTTGACTTAACCATATCATTTGCGCCTCGAATCGGGCCTCGTTTGACTTAACTATATCATTTGCACCTCGAGTCAGGCTTCGTTTGACTTACCCTTATAAATTGCATCTTGACTAAAGCCTCGTTTGACTCAACCATATCAAATGTGCCTCGAGTAGAGCTCATTTGACACAACCATATCATTTGCACCTTGAGTCGGGCCTTGTTTGATTCAACCATATCAGTTGTGCCCAGAGTCGGGCCTCGTTTGACTCAACCATATCATTTGCATCTCGAGTCAAGCCTCGTTTAGCTCAACCATATCATTTGCACCTAGATTTGGTCCTCGTTTGGCTTCCCCTTATAATTTACGCCTTGAGTCAAGCCTCGTTTGACTCAACCATATCGAATGTGCCTCGAGTCGGGCCTCATTTGACTCAACCATATCAGTTGTGCCTCAAGTCGGACCTTGTTTGACTCTACCATATCAGTTGTGCCTCGAGTCGAGCCTCATTTGACTCAACCATATCATTTGCGCCTCGAGTTGGGCCTCGTTTTGACTCAACCATATCATTTGCGCCTCGGGTCAAGCTTGATTTGACTCAACCATATAATTTGTGTCTCGAGTCGGGCCTCATTTGACGTACTCTTATAATTTGTGGCTTAAGTCTGTCCTCCTTTGACTCAACCATATCAAATGTGCCTCAAGTTGGCCCTCATTCGACATGACCACATCAGTTGTGCCTCGGGACGGGCCTCGTTTGGCTTAACCATATCAGTTGTGCCTCGAGTCATGACTTGTTTCACTCAACCATATCAGTTGCGCCTCGAGTCGGGACTCATTTGACTCAACCAGATTAAATGTGCCTCAAGTCGGGCCTCATTTGACTCAACCATATCAAATGTGCCTCAAGTCAGGCCTCGTTTGACTCAACCAAATCAGTTGTGCCTTGAGATGGGCCTCATTTGACTCAACCATGTCAGTTGCGCCTTGAGTCGGGCCTTGTTTGACTCAACCATATATGTAGTGCCCCAAGTCGGGCCTCGTTTGACTCAACCATATTAAATGTGCCTCGAGTTGGGTCTCGTTTGACTAAACCATATCTTTTGTATATCGAGTTGGCCTTCATTTGACTCAACCATATCATTTGCGCCTTGAGTCAGCCTCGTTTGGCTTACCCTTATAATTTGCTCCTCGAGTCAGGCCTCATTAGACACAATCATATCAAATGTGCCTCGAGTCGGGCCTCCTTTGACTCAACCGTATCATTTGCGCTTCGAGGCGGGCCTCGTTTGACTCAACCATATCAGTTGTGCCTCGAGTCAGGACTCGTTTGACTCAACCATATCAGTTGTGCCTCGAATTGGGACCGTTTGACTCAACCATATCAGTTGTGCCTCGAGTCGAGCCTTGTTGGACTCAACCATATCATTTCTGCCTCGAGTCGGGCCTCGTTTATGTTACCTTTATAATTTGCGCCTTGAGTTGGTTCTCGTTTAACTCAACCATATCATTTGCATCTTAAGTCGGGCCTCGTTTGACTCAACCATTTCATTTGCGCTTCGAGCCGGGCTGCATTTGACTTACCCTTATAATTTGCGCCTCGATTCGGCCCTCGTTTGACTTAACCATATCAGTTGTGCTTCGAGTCGGGTCTCGTTTCACTAAACCATATTATTTGTGCCTTGAGTCGGGCCTCGTTTGACTCAACCATATCATTTGCCAGGCCACATTTGACTTGCCCTTATAATTTGCGCCACGATTCGGCCCTCGTTTGACTTAACCATATCAGTTGTGCTTCGAGTCAGGTCTCGTTTCACTAAACCATATAATTTGTGCCTCAAGTCGGGCCTCGTTTGACAGAATCATATCATTTGCACCTCAAGTCGGGATCGTTTGACTTAACTATATCAGTTGTACCTCGTGTCAGGACTCGTTTGACTCAACCATATCAGTTGCACCTCTAGTCGGGCCTCGTTTGGTACAACCATTTCATTTGCGCTTCGAGTCGGGCCTCGTTTGACTCAACCATATTATTTGTACCTCGAGTCGGGCCTCGTTTGACTCAACCATATAAGTTGTACCTAGAGTCGGGCCTCGTTTGGCACCTCGAGTCAGGCCTCGTTTGACTCAACCATATCAAACGTGCCTCGAGTCAGGCCTCGTTTGACTTAACCACATCTGCTGTGCCTCGAGTCGGGCCTCGTTTGACTCAACCATATCATTTGTAGCTCTCAAGTCGGGCCTCGTTTGTCTTACACGCATAACTTGCGCCTCGAGTCGGGCCACGTTTGACTTAACCATATCAGTTGTTCCTCGAGTCAGGCCTCATTTGACTCAACCATATCAGTTGTGCCTCGAGTCGGGGCCTCATTTGACTCAACCATACCATTTGTGCCTCGAGTTAGGCCTCGTTTGACTCAACCATATCATTTGTAGCTCTCAAGTCAGGCCTCGTTTGACTTACCCTTATAATTTATGTCGCGGATCAGACTTCATTTGACTCAACTGTATCATTTGTGCCTCGAGTCGGGCCTCGTTTGACTCAACCAAATCAGTTGTGCCTTGAGATGGGCCTTAATTGACTCAACCATATCATTTGCGCTTCGAAGCGGGCCTCGTTTGACTCAACCATATAAGTTGTGCCTCGAGTTGGTACTCGTTTGACTCAACCATATCAGTTGTGCCTCGAATTAGGACTCGTTTGACTCAATCATATCAGTTGTGCCTCGAGTTGAGCCTCGTTTGACACAATCATATCATTTGCACCTTGAGTTAGACACGTTTGATACAATGATATCATTTGTGCCTCGAGTCGAGCCTTGTTTGACTCAACCATATCATTTCTGCCTCGAGTCGGGCCTCGTTTACGTTACCTTTATAATTTGCGCCTTGAGTTGGGTCTCGTTTAACTCAACCATATCATTTGCATCTCGAGTCGGGCCTCGTTTGACTCAACCATTTCATTTGCACTTCGAGTCGGGCCGCGTTTCACTAAACCATATCTTTTGTGCCTTGAGTCAGGCCTCGTTTGACTCAACCATATCATTTGCGCTTCGAGTCGGGCCGCGTTTGACTTACCCTTATAATTTGCACCACGATTTGGCCTTCGTTTGACTTAACCATATTAGTTGTGCTTCAAGTCGGATCTCGTTTCACTAAACCATACCATTTGTGCTTCGAGTCTGGCCTCGTTTGACAGAATCATATCATTTGCACCTCAAGTCGGGCATCGTTTGACTTAACTATATCAGTTGTGCCTCGTGTCGGGACTCGTTTGACTCAACCATATCAGTTGCACCTCAACTCGGGCTTCGTTTGACTCAACCATATTATTTGTACCTCGAGTCGGGCCTCGTTTGACTCAACCATATAAGTTGTACCTCGAGTTGGGCTTCATTTGGCGCCTCGAGTCAGGCCTCGTTTGACTCAACCATATCAAACGTGCCTCGAATCAGGCCTTGTTTGACTCAACCACAACTGCTGTGCCTCGAGTCGGGCCTCGTTTGTCTTACACGCATAACTTGCACCTCGAGTTGGGCCACGTTTGACTCAACCATATCAGTTGTGCCACGAGTTAGGCATCGTTTGACTCAACCATATCAATTGTGCCTCGAGTCGGGCCCTCATTTGACTTAACCATATCATTTGCGCCTCGAGTCAGGCCTCGTTTGACTCAACCATATCATTTGTAGCTCTCGAGTCAGGCCTCGTTTGACTAACCCTTATAATTTACGCTGCGAGTCAGACTTCATTTGACTCAACCGTATCATTTGTGCCCCGAGTCAGGCCTCGTTTGACTCAACCATATCATTTGCGCCTCGAGTCGGGCTTCGTTTGACTTACCCTTATAATTTGCACCTCTAGTAAAGCCTCGTTTGACTCAACCATATCAAATGTGCCTCGAGTTGGGCCTCATTTGACACAACCATATCATTTGCGCCTCGAGTCGGCCCTCGTTTGACTCAACCATATCAGTTGTGCCTCGAGTCGGGCCTCGTTTGACTCAACCATATCATTTGCATCTCGAGTTGGTCCTCGTTTGGCTCAACCATATCATTTTCGCCTCGATTTGGTCCTCGTTTAGCTTACCCTTATAATTTGCGCCTTGTGTCAGGCCTCGTTTGACTCAACCATATCAAATGTGCCTCGAGTTGGGCCTCGTTTGACTCAACCACATCAGTTGTGCCTCGAGTCGGGCCTCGTTTGAATTAACCATATCTGTTGTGCCTCGAGTTGGGACTCGTTTGACTCAACCATATCAGTTATGCCTTGAGTCGAGCCTCGTTTAGCTCAACCATTTCATTTAAAAGTCGGGCCTCGTTTGACTTACCCTTACAAATTGGGCCTCATGTTGGGCCTCGTTTTGACTCAACCATATCATTTGCGCCTCAGGTCAGGCCTCGTTTGACTCAACCATATAATTTGCGCCCCGAGCCGGGCCTCGTTTGACTTACTCTTATAATTTGTGCCTAAAGTCAGTCCTCATTTGACTCAACCACATCAGTTGGGCCTCGTTTGACTCAACCGTATCATTTTCCCCTCGAGTCGGGCCTCGTTTGACTCAACCATATCATTTGCGCCTCAGGTCGGGACTCGTTTGACTTACCCTTATAATTTGTGCCTCGAGTCAGGCCTCGTTTGACACAACCATATCAAATGATCCTCGAGTCGGCCTCGTTTGACTCAACCACATCTGTTGTACCTCGAGTCGGGCCTCCTTTGACTCAAGCATATCATTTGCGCTTCGAGTCGGGCCTCATTTGACTCAACTATATCAGTTGTGCCTCGAGTCACGACTTGTTTGACTCAAGCATGTCAGTTGTACCTCGAGTTGGGGCTCGTTTAGCTCAACCATATCATTTGCGCCTCGAGTCGGGCTTCGTTTGACTCAACCATATCAGTTATGCCTCGAGTTGGGCCTCATTTTAGTTAACCATATCATTTGTGGCTTTCGAGTTGAGCCTTGTTTGACACAACCACATCATTTGCGCCTCAAGTCGGGCCTCGTTTGAGTTAACTGTATCATTTGTAGCTCTCGAGTCGGGCCTCGTTTGACTTACCCTTATAATTTGCGCCTCGAGTCGGGCCTTGTTTGACTCAACCATCTTAGTTGTGCCTCAATCGGGGCTCGTTTGACTCAACCAGATCATTTGCGCATCAAGGCGGGCCTCGTTTGACACAACCATATCATTTTTGCCTTGAGTCGAGCCTCGTTTTACTCAACCATATCAATTGCGCCTCGAGTCGGGCCTCGTTTGCCATAACCATATCAGTTACGCCTCGAGTCGGGCATAGTTTGACTCAACCATATCAGTTGTGCCTCGAGTTGGGCCTCGTTTGACTCAACCATATCAGTTGTGCCTCAAGTTGGGACTCGCTTGACCCAACCATATCAGTTGTGCCTCGAGTCGGGCCTCGTTTGACTCAACCATATCATTTGCGTCTCGGGTTGGGACTCGTTTGACTTACCCTTATAATTTGTGCCTCGAGTCAGGCCTCGTTTGACTTAACCATATCAAATGATCCTCGAGTTGGCCTCGTTTGACTCAACCATATCTGCTGTACCTTGAGTCGGGCCTCCTTTGACTCAAGCATATCATTTGTGCTTCGAGTCGGGCCTTGTTTGACTCAACCATATCAGTTGTGCCTCAAGTCACGACTCGTTTGACTCAAGCATATCAGTTGTACCTCGAGTTGGGGCTCATTTAACACAACCATATCATTTGCGCCTCGAGTCGGGCCTCGTTTGACTCAACCATATCTGTTACGCCTCGAGTCGGGCCTCATTTGAGTTAACCATATCATTTGTGGCTCTCGAGTCGAGCCTCATTTGACACAACCACATCATTTGCGCCTCGAGTCGGGCCTCGTTTGAGTTAACCATATCATTTGTAGCTCTCGAGTCGGGCCTCGTTTGACTTACCCTTATAATTTGCGCCTCGAGTCAGGCCTCGTTTGACTCAACCATCTCAGTTGTGCCTTAAGTTGGGGCTCGTTCGACTGAACCAAATCATTTGCGCATCGAGGCGGGCCTCGTTTGACATAACCATATCATTTGTGCCTTGAGTCGGGCCTCCTTTGACCCAACCATATCATTTGCGCCACGATTCGGCCCTCGTTTGACTTAACCATATCAGTTGTGCTTCGAATCAGGTCTCGTTTCACTAAACCATATCATTTGTGCCTCGAGTCGGGTCTCGTTTGATAGAATCATATCATTTGTGCCTCAAGTCGGGATCGTTTGACTTAACTATATCAGTTGTACCTCGTGTCAGGACTCGTTTGACTCAACCATATCAGTTGCACCTCTAGTCAGGCCTCGTTTGGCATAACCATTTCATTTGCGCCTCGAGTCGGGCCTCGTTTGACTCAACCATATTTTTGTACCTCGAGTCGGGCCTCGTTTGACTCAACCATATAAGTTGTACCTCGAGTCGGGCCTCGTTTGGCGCCTCGAGTCAGGCCTCGTTTGACTCAACATATCAAATGTGCCTCGAGTCAGGCCTCGTTTGACTCAACCATATCAAATGTGCCTCGAGTCAGGCCTCGTTTGACTCAACCATATCTGCTGTGCCTCGAGTCGGGCCTCGTTTGACTAAACCATATCATTTGTAGCTCTCAAGTCGGGCCTCATTTGTCTTACACGCATAACTTGCGCCTCGAGTCGGGCCACGTTTGACTCAACCATATCAGTTGTTCCTCGAGTCAGGCCTCGTTTGACTCAACCATATCAGTTGTGCCTCGAGTCGGGCACTCATTTGACTCAACCATATCATTTGCGCCTCCAGTCAAGCCTCGTTTGACTCAACCATATCATTTGTAGCTCTCAAGTCTGACCTCGTTTGACTTACCCTTATAATTTATGCCGCGGGTCAGACTTCATTTGACTCAACCGTATCATTTGTGCCTCGAGTCGGGCCTCGTTTGACTCAACCATATCATTTGCACCTCGAGTCGTGCTTCGTTTGACTTACCCTTATAATTTGCGCCTCCAGTAAAGCCTTGTTTGACTCAACCATATCAAATGTGCCTCGAGTCGGGCCTCATTTGACATAACCATATCATTTGCGCCTCGAGTCGGGCCTCATTTGACTCAACCATATCAGTTGTGCCTTGAGTTGGGGCCTCATTTGACTCAACCATATCATTTACGCCTCAAGTTGGGCCTCGTTTTGACTCAACCATATCATTTGCGCCTTGGGTCGGGCTTCATTTGACTCAACCATATCATTTGTGTCTCGAGTCGGTCCACGTTTGACTTACTTTTATAATTTGTGGCTTAAGTCAGTCCTCCTTTAACTCAACCATATCAAATGTGCCTCGAGTTGGCCCTCGTTTGACACGACCACATCAGTTGTGCCTCGAGACGGGCCTCATTTCGCTTAACCATATCAATTGTGCCTCGAGTCATGACTTGTTTCACTCAACCATATCAGTTGCGCCTCGAGTCGGGACTCGTTTAACTCAACCATATTAAATGTACCTCAAGTCGGGCCTCGTTTGACCCAACCATATCAAATGTGCCTCAAGTCAGGCCTCGTTTGACTCAACCAAATCAGTTGTGCCTTGAGATGGGCCCCAATTGACTCAACCATATCATTTGCGCTTCAAGGCAAGCCTCGTTTGACTCAACCATATCAGTTGTGCCTCGAGTCAGTACTCGTTTGACTCAACCATATCAGTTGTGCCTCGAATTAGAACTTGTTTGACTCAACCATATCAGTTGTGCCTCGAGTTGAGCCTCGTTTGACACAATCATATCATTTGTGCCTTGAGTCAGACCTCGTTTGACACAATGATATCATTTGTGCCTCGAGTCGAGCCTTGTTTGACTTAACCATATCATTTCTGCCTCGAGTCGGGCCTCATTTACGTTACCTTTATAATTTGCGCCTTGAGTTGGGTCTCGTTTAACTCAACCATATCATTTGCATCTCAAGTCGGGCCTCGTTTGACTCAACCATTTCATTTGCGCTTCGAGCCGGGCTGCGTTTGACTTATCCTTATAATTTGCGCCTCGATTTAGCCCTCGTTTGACTTAACCATATCAGTTGTGCTTCGAGTCGGGTCTCGTTTCACTAAACCATATCATTTGTGCCTTGAGTGGGGCCTTGTTTGACTCAACCATATCATTTGCGCTTCGAGTCAGGCCACGTTTGACTTGTCCTTATAATTTGCGCCACGATTTGGCCCTCGTTTGACTTAACCATATCAGTTGTGCTTCGAGTCAGGTCTCGTTTCACTAAACCATATCATTTGTGCCTCGAATCGGGCCTCGTTTGACAGAATCATATCATTTGTGCCTCAAGTCGGGATCGTTTGACTTAACTATATCAGTTGTACCTCGTGTCAGGACTCGTTTGACTCAACCATATCAGTTGCACCTCTAGTCGGGCCTCTTTGGCACAACCATTTCATTTGCGCCTCGAGTCGGGCCTCGTTTGACTCAACCATATCAGTTGTGCCTCGAGTTGGGCCTCGGTTGACTCAACCATATCAGTTGTGCCTCAAGTTGGGACTCGCTTGACCCAACCATATCAGTTGTGCCTCGAGTCCGGCCTCGTTTGACTCAACCATATCATTTGCGTCTTGGGTCGGGACTCGTTTGACTTACCCTTATAATTTGTGCCTCGAGTCAGGCCTCGTTTGACTTAACCATATCAAATGATCCTCGAGCCAGGCCTCGTTTGACTCAACCATATCAAACGTGCCTCGAGTCAGGCCTTGTTTGACTCAACCACAACTGCTGTGCCTGGAGTCGGGCCTCGTTTGACTTAACCATATCATTTGTAGCTCTCGAGTCGGGCCTCATTTGTCTTACACGCATAACTTGCACCTCGAGTCGGGCCACGTTTGACTCAACCATATCAGTTGTGCCTCGAGTCAGGCCTCGTTTGGCTAAACCATATCAGTTGTGCCTCGAATCGGGCCCTTATTTGACTTAACCATATCATTTACGCCTTGAGTCAGGCCTCGTTTGACTCAACCATATCATTTGTAGCTCTCGATTCGGGCCTCGTTTGACTAACCCTTATAATTTACGCCGCGAGTCAGACTTCATTTGACTCAACTGTATCATTTGCGCCTCGAGTCGGGCTTCATTTGACTTACCCTTATAATTTGCACCTCTAGTAAAGCCTCGTTTGACTCAACCATATCAAATGTGCCTCGAGTCGGGCCTCATTTGACACAACCATATCATTTGCGCCTCGAGTCGGGCCTCGTTTGACTCAACCATATCAGTTGTGCCTCGAGTCGGGCCTCGTTTGACTCAACCATATCATTTGTATCTCGAGTTGGTCCTCGTTTGATTCAACCATATCATTTGCGCTTTGAGTCAGGCCACGTTTGACTTGCCCTTATAATTTGCGTCACGATTCGGCCCTCGTTTGACTTAACCATATCAGTTGTGCTTCGAGTCAGGTCTCGTTTCACTAAACCATATCATTTGTGCCTCGAGTCGGGCCTCGTTTGACAGAATCATATCATTTGCGCCTCAAGTTGGGATCGTTTGACTTAACTATATCAGTTGTACCTCGTGTCAGGACTCGTTTGACTCAACCATATCAGTTGCACCTCTAGTCGAGCTTCGTTTGGCACAACCATTTCATTTGCGCCTCGAGTCGGGCCTTGTTTTACTCAACCATACTACTTGTACCTCGAGTCGGGCCTCGTTTGACTCAACCATATAAGTTGTACCTCAAGTCGGGCCTCGTTTGGCGCCTCGAGTCAGGCCTCGTTTGACTCAACCATATCAAACGTGCCTCGAGTCAGGCCTCGTTTGACTCAACCACATCTGCTGTGCCTTGAGTCAGGCCTCGTTTGACTAAACCATATCATTTGTAGCTCTCAAGTCGGGCCTCGTTTGTCTTACACGCATAACTTGTGCCTCGAGTCGGGCCACGTTTGACTAAACCATATCAGTTGTTCCTCGAGTCTGGCCTCGTTTGACTCAACCATATCAGTTGTGCCTTGAGTCGGGGCCTCATTTGACTCAACCATATCATTTGCGCCTCGAGTCGAGCCTCATTTGACACAACCACATCATTTGCGCCTCGAGTCGGGCCTCGTTTGAGTTAACCATATCATTTGTAGCTCTCGAGTCGGGCCTCGTTTGACTTACCCTTATAATTTATGCCTCGAGTCGGGCCTCGTTTGACTCAACCATCTCAGTTGTGCCTCAAGTTGGGGCTCGTTCGAACTCAACCAAATCATTTGCGCATCAAGGCGGGCCTCGTTTGACACAACCATATCATTTTTGCCTTCAGTCGGGCATCATTTTACTCAACCATATCAGTTGTGCCTCAAGTCGGGCCTTGTTTGACACAACCATATCTGTTGCGCCTCGAGTCGGGCATCGTTTGACTCAACCATATCAATTGTGCCTCGGGTTGGGCCACGTTTGACTCAACCATATCAGTTGTGCCTCAAGTTGGGACTCGCTTGAACCAACCATTTCAGTTGTGCCTCGAGTCGGGCCTCGTTTGACTCAACCATATTAGTTGCACCTCGAGTCAGGCCTCGTTTGACACAACCATATCATTTACGCCTCGAGTCGGGCCTCGTTTGACTCAACCATATCAGTTGTGCCTCGAGTCGGGGCTCATTTGACTCAACCATATATTTGCGCATCGAGCCGGTCCTCATTTGACACAACCATATCATTTGCGCCTCGATTCGGGCCTTGTTTGACTGAACCATATCAGTTGTGCCTCGAGTTAGGCCTCGTTTGACTCATACATATTAGTTGTGCCTCGAGTCAGCCCTCGTTTGACACAACCATATCATTTGCGCCTCAAGTCAGGCCTCATTTGACTCAACCATATCATATGCACCTCGAGAGGGGCCTTGTTTGACTTACCGTTATAATTTACGCCTCGAGTCAGGGCTCATTTGATTCAACCATATCATTTGTGCATCGAGTCGGGCCTTGTTTGACTTAGCCATATTAGTTGTGCCTCAAGTCGGTACTCGTGTGACTCAATCATATCAGTTGTGCCTCGAGTCGGGCCTTGTTTGACTCAACCATATCAGTTGTACCACGAGTTGGGGCTCGTTTGACACAACCATATCATTTGCGCCTCGAGTCGGGCCTCATTTGACTCAACCACATCATTTGCGCCTCGAGTCGGTCCTCGTTTGAGTTAACTATATCATTTGTAGCTCTCGAGT
Organism: Dicorynia guianensis; assembly: GCA_037013595.1. NCBI lineage: Eukaryota > Viridiplantae > Streptophyta > Magnoliopsida > Fabales > Fabaceae > Dicorynia > Dicorynia guianensis. The sequence goes on along the minus strand of JASUAB010000006.1, from coordinate 14,457,705 downwards.
CAGGCCTCATTTGACTTACCCTTATAATTTGTGCCTTAAGTTGAGCCTCGTTTGACTCAACCATCTCTGTTGTGCCTCGAGTCAGGGCTCGTTTGACTCAACCAGATCATTCGCGCATCGAGTCGGGCCTCGTTTGACACAACCATATCATTTTCTCCACTAGTCAGGCCTCGTTTTACTCAACCATATCAGTTGTGCCTCGACTTGGGCCTTGTTTGACATAACCATATCAGTTGCGCCTCGAGTCGGAACTCGTTTGACTCAACCATATCAGTTGTGCCACGAGTCGGGCCTCGTTTGACTCAACCATATCATTTGTGCTTAGAGTTAGGCCTCGTTTGACACAATCATATAATTTGCCCCTCGTGTCGGCCTCGTTTGACTCAACCATGTCATATGCAACTCGAGTCGGGCCTTGTTTGACTTACCCTTATAATTTACACCTCGAGTCGAGCCTCGGTTGACTCAACCATATCATTTGCATCTCGAGTCGGGCCTCATTTGACTCAACCATATCATTTGCGCCTCGAGTTAGGCCTCGTTTGGCTTACCCTTATAATTTGTGCGTCGAGTCAGGCCTCGTTTGACTCAACTATATCAAATGTGCCTTGAGTTGGGTCTCGTTTGACTCAACCACATCAGTTATGCCTCGAGGCGGGCCTCAGTTGACTCAACCATATCATTTGCGCTTTGCGTCAGGCCTCGTTTGACTTAATCATATAAGTTGTGCCTCGAGATGAGACTCGTTTGAGTCAACCACATCAGTTGTGCCTCGAGTCGGGACTCGTTTGACTCAACTATATCAAATGTGCCTTGAGTCGTGCGTCGTTTGACTCAACCATATCATTTGTGCTTTGAGGCGGGCCTCGTTTGACTGAACCATATCAGTTGTGCCTCGATTCGGGACTCGTTTGTCTCAACCATATCTGTTGTGCGTCGAGTCAGGCCTCGTTAGACTCAACCATATCATTTACGCATCGAGTCATGCCTCGTTTGGCACAACCATATCATTTGCGCCTCAAGTCGGGCCTCGTTTAACTCAACCATATCATATGCACCTCGAGTCGGGCCTCGTTTAACTTACCGTTATAATTTACGCCTCGAGTCGGGCCTTGTTTGACTCAACCATATCATTTGTGCCTCGAGTCGGGCCTCGTTTAACTCAACCGCATCATCTGCGCCTCGAGTCGGGCCTCGTTTGACTCAACCTTATCATTTGTGCCTCGGGTTGGGACTCGTTTGACTAACTGTTAGAATTTACGCCTCAAGTCAGGCCTCGTTTGACTCAACCATATCAAATGTGCCTCGAGTCGGGCATCATTTGACTGAACCACATCAGTTGCACCTCGAGTCGAGACTTGTTTGACTTAACCATATCATTTTCGCTTTGAGTCGGGCCTCGTTTGACTCAACCATATTAGTTGTGCCTCGAGTCAAGACTCGTTTGACTTAACCATATCAGTTGTGCCTCGAGTTGTGGCTCGTTTGACTCAACCATATCATTTGTGCCTCGAGTCGGGCCTCGTTTGACTTAACCATATCAGTTATGCCTCGAGTCGGGCCTCGTTTGACACAACCACATCATTTGCGCCTTGACTTGGGCCACGTTTGAGTTAACCATATCATTTGTAGCTCTCTAGTCGGGCCTTGTTTGACTTACCCTTATAATCAAGTCGGACCTCGTTTGACTCAACCATCTCAGTTGTGCTTGAGTTAGGGCTCGTTTGACTCAACCAGATCATTTGCGCATCAAGTCGGGCCTCGTTTGACATAACCATATCATTTTTGCCTCGACTCGGGCCTCGTTTTACTCAACCATATCAGTTGTGCCTCAACTCGGGCCTCATTTGACACAACCATATCAGTTGCGCCTCAAGTCGGACCTTGTTTGACTCAACCATATCAGTTGTGCCTCGAGATGGGCCTCGTTTGACTCAACCATATTAGTTGTACCTCAAGTCGGGACTCGTTTGACTTAACCATATCAGTTGTGCCTCGAGTTGGGCCTCGTTTGACTCAACCATATCATTTGCGCTTCGAGTCAGTCCTCGTTTGACATAATCATATCATTTGCGCCTCGAGTTGGACTCTTTTGACATAACCATATCATTTGTGGCTCAAGTCGGGTCTCGCCAACCATGTCATATGCACCTCGAGTCGGGCCTTGTTTGACTTACCCTTATAATTTATGCCTTGAGTCGGGCCTCGGTTGACTCAACCATATCATTCGCATCTCGAGTCAGGCCTCGTTTGACTGAACCATATCTTTTGTGCCTCTAATCGGGTCTCGTTTGGCTTACCCTTATAATTTGCATGTCGAGTCAGGCCTCGTTTGACTCAACCATATCAAATGTGCCTCGAGTCGGGTCTCGTTTGACTCAACCAGATTAGTTGTGCCTCGAGGCGGACCTCATTTGACTCAACCATGTCATTTTCACTTTGAGCCAGGCCTCATTTGACTCAACCATATCAGTTGTGCCTCGAGATGTGAATCGTTTGAGTCAACCACATCTGTTGTGCCTCGAGTTGGGACTCGTTTGACTCAACCATATCAAATGTGCCTCGAGTCGCGGCTCGTTTGACTCAACCATATCATTTGCGCTTCGACGTGTGCCTCGTTTGACTCAACCATATCATTTACGCATCGAGTCGTGCCTCGTTTGACACAACCATATCATTTGCGCCTCAAGTCGGGCCTTGTTTGACTCAACCATATCATATGCACCTCGAGTCGGTCCTCGTTTGACTTACCGTTATAATTTATGCCTCGAGTCGGGCCTCGTTTGACTCAACCATATCATTTGTGCCTCGGGTCGGGACACGTTTGGCTTAACCTTACAATTTGCGCCTCGAGTCAGGCCTCGTTTGACTTAACCATATCAAATGTTCCCCGAGTCAGGCCTTATTTGACTTAAGCACATCAGTTGCACCTCGAGTCAAGACTCGTTTGACTCAACCATATCATTTTCGCTTCGAGTCGGGCCTCGTTTGTCTCAACCATATCAGTTGTGCCTCGAGTTGAGGCTCGTTTGACTCAACCATATCATTTGCGCCTCGAGTCGGGCCTTGTTTGACTAAACCATATCAGTTTTGCCTTGAGTCGGGCCTCGTTTGACACAACCACATCATTTTCGCCTCGAGCCGGGCCTCGTTTGAGTTAACCATATCATTTGTAGCTCTCGAGTCAGGACTCATTTGACTTACCCTTATAATTTGTGCCTCGAGTCAGGCCTCGTTTGACTCAACCATATCAAATGTGCCCCGAGGCGGGCCTCATTTGATTCAACCACATTAGTTGCACCTCGAGTCGGGCCTCGTTTGACTCAGCTATATCATTTTTGCTTCGAGTCGGGCCTCGTTTGACTCAACCATATCTGTTGTGCCTCAAGTCTGGATTCATTTGACTCATCCATATCAGTTGTGCCTCGAGTTGGGGCTCGTTTCACTCAACCATATCATTTGCGCCTCGAGTCAGGCCTCGTTTCACTTACCCTTATAGTTTGTGCCTCAAGTCGTGCCTCGTTTGACTCAACCATCTCAATTGTGCCTCGAGTCGGGGCTCATTTGACACAACCAGATCATTTGCGCATCGAGTCGGGCCTCGTTTGACACAACCATATCATTTTTTCCTCTAGTCGGGCCTTATTTTACTCAACCATATCAGTTGTGCCTCGACTCGGGCCTCGTTTGACACAACCATGTTAGTTGTGCCTCGAGTCGGCCTTGTTTGACTCAACCATATAAGTTGTGCCTCAAGTCAGGACTCGTTTGACTTAACTATATCAGTTATGCCTCGAGTGGGGCCTCGTTTGACTCAACCATATCATTTGCGCATCGAGTCAAGCCTCGTTCGACACAATCATATCATTTGCGTGTTGAGTCGGGCTCGTTTGACACAACCATATCATTTGCGCCTCGAGTCGGGCCTCGTTTGACTCAACCATGTCATATGCACCTCGAGTCGGGCCTCGTTTGACTTACCCTTATAACTTATGCCTCGAGTCAGGCCTCGGTTAACTCAACCATATCATTTGCATCTCGAGTCAGGCCTCGTTTGACTCAACCATATCATTTGCGCCTCGAGTCGGGCCTCGTTTGGCTTACCCTTATAATTTGCGTATCGAGTCAGGCCTCGTTTGACTCAACCAAATCAATTGTGCCTCGAGTCGGGTCTCATTTCACTCAACCACATTAGTTGTGCCTCGAAGCAGGCCTCGTTTGACTCAACCATATCATTTGCGCTTTGAGTTAGGCCTCGTTTGACTCAACCATATCAGTTGTACCTCGAGTCAGGCCTCGTTTGACTCAACCATATCATTTACTCATCGAGTCGGGCCTCATTTGACACAACCAAATCATTTGCGCCTCAAGTTGGGCCTCGTTTGACTCAACCATATCATATGCACCTCGAGTCGGGCCTCGTTTGACTTACCGTTATAATTTATGCCTCGAGTTGGGCCTCGTTTGACTCAACCATATCATTTATGGCTCGAGTCGGGCCTCGTTTGACTCAACTGTATCATTTGCGCCTCGAGTTGGACCTCGTTTGACTTAACCTTATCATTTGCTCCTCAGGTCAGGACTCATTCGACTTACCCTTATAATTTGCGGCTCAAGTGAGGCCTCGTTTGACTCAACCACATCAGTTGCACGTCGAGTCGGGACTTGTTTGACTCAAACATATCATATTCGTTTCGAGTTGGGCCTCGTTTCACTCAACCATATCATTTGCACCTCGAGTCGGGACTCGTTTGGCTTACCCTTTTAAATTGTGTGTCGAGTCAGGCCTCGTTTGACTCAACCATATCAAATGTCCCTCGAGTTGGGTCTCGTTTGACTCAACCACATCAGTTGTGCCTCGAGGCAGGCCTCGTTTAACTTAACCATATCATTTACGCTTTGAGTCAGACCTCATTTGACTCAACCATATAAGTTGCCCCTCGAGACAAGACTCGTTTGAGCCAACCACATCAGTTGTGCCTCGTGTCGGGCCTCGTTTGACTCAACCATATCATATGCACCTCGAGTCAGACCTCGTTTGACTTACCGTTATAATTTATGCCTCGAGTCGGGCCTCGATTGACTCAACCATATCATTTGCGCCTCGAGTCAGGCCTCATTTGACTCAACCATATCAGTTGTGCCTCGAGTCGGGACTCGTTTGACTCAACCATATCAGTTGGGCCTCAAGTTGGGGCTCGTTCGACTCAACCATATCATTTGCTCCTCGAGTCGGGCCTCGTTTGACTCAACCATATCAGTTACGCCTTGAGTCGGGCCTCGTTTGACGTAACCACATCATTTGCGCCTCAGGTCGGGCTTCGTTTGAGTTAACCATATCATTTATAGGTCTCGAGTCGGGCCTCGTTTGACTTACCCTTATAATTTGTGCCTCGAGTTGGGCCTCGTTTGACTCAACCATCTTAGTTGTGCCTCGAGTCAGGGCTCGTCTGACTCAACCAGATCATTTGCGCATTGAGTTGGGCCTCATTTGACACAACCATGTCATTTTCTCCCTGAGTCGGGCCTTGTTTTACTCAACCATATCAGTTGTGCCGTGACTCAGGCCTCATTTGACATAACCATATCAGTTGCACCTCGAGTCGGGCCTTGTTTGACTCAACCATATCAGTTGTGCCTCAAGTTGGTCCTCGTTTGACTTAACCACATCAGTTGTTCCTCAAGTTGGGACTCGTTTGACTCAACCACATTTGACTTAATCATATCATTTGCGCCTTGAGTCGGGCTCGTTTGACACAACCATATCATTTGTGCATCGAGTCGGGCGTCGTTTGACTCAACCATGTCATGTGCAACTTGAGTCGGGCCTCGTTTGACTTACCGTTATAATTTATGCCTCGAGTCAGGTCTCATTGGACTCAACCATATCATTTGTGTGTCGAGTCGGGCCTCGTTTGACTCAGCCATATCAGTTGTGCCTCAAGTCGGTACTCGTTTGACTCAACCATTTTAGTTGTGTCTCGAGTCGGGCCTCGTTTGACTCAACCATATCCGTTGTGCCTCGAGTCAGGGCTCGTTTGACTCAACCATATCAATTATGCCTCGAGTTGGGCCTCATTTGACTCAACCACATCATTTGCGCCTCGAATTGGTCCTCATTTGAGTTAACCATATCATTTGTAGCTCTCGAGTCGGGCCTCGTTTGACTTGCCCTTATAATTTGTGCCTCGAGACAGGCCTCGTTTGACTCAACCATCTCAGTTGTGCCTCAAGTTGGGGCTCGTTTGACTCAACCAGATCATTTGCGCATCGAGTCGGGCCTCGTTTGACATAACCACATCATTTTCTCCTTGAGTCAGGCTCGTTTTACTCAACCATATCAGTTGTGCCTCAACTTGGGCCTCGTTTGACACAACCATATCAGTTGCGCCTCGAGTCGGGACTCGCTTGACTCAACCATATTAGTTGTGCCTTCTGTCGGGCCTCGTTTGACTCAACCATATCATTTGCGCATAGAGTCAGGCCTCGTTTGACACAATCATATCATTTGCCACTTGAGTCGGCCTCGTTTGACTCAACCATGTCATATGCAACTCAAGTCGGGCCTTGTTTGACTTACCCTTATAATTTACACCTCGAGTCGAACCTCGGTTGACTCAACCATATCATGTGCATCTCGAGTCGGGCCTCGTTTGACTCAACCATATCATTGCGCCTCGAGTAGGGCCTCGTTTGGCTTACCCTTATAATTTGTGCATCGAGTCAGGCCTCGTTTGACTCAACCATATCAAAATGTGCCTCGAATCGGGTCTCGTTTGACTTAACCACATCAGTTATGCCTCGAGGCGAGCCTTAGTTAACTCAACCATATCATTTGCGCTTTGAGTCAGGCCTCGTTTGACTCAACCATATCAGTTGTGCCTCGAGATGAGACTCGTTTGAGTCAACGACATTAGTTGTGCCTCGAGTCGGGACTCATTTGACTAAAGCATATCAAATGTGCCTCAAGTCACGGCTTGTTTGACTCAACCATATCATTTGCGCCTCGAGGCGGGCCTCGTTTGAGTCAACCATATCAGTTGTGCCTTGAGTCGGGACTCGTTTGAGTCAACCATATCAGTTGTGTCTCGAACCGGGCCTCGTTTGACTCAACCATATCATTTACGTATTGAGTTGGGCCTCATTTGACACAATCATATCATTTGTGCCTCGAGTCTGGCTTGTTTGACACAACCATCTCATTTGCGCCTCAAGTCGTGCCTTGTTTGACTCAACCATATCATATGCACCTCAAGTCGGGCCTCGTTTGACTTACCATTATAATTTACACCTCGTGTCAGGCCTCGTTTGACTCAACCATATGATTTGTGCCTCAAGTCAGGGCTCGTTTGACTCAACCATATCATTTGTGCCTCGAGTCAGGCCTCGTTTGACTTAACCATATCATTTACGCCTTCAGTTGGGACTCGTTTGACTTACCCTTAATATTTACGCCTTGAGTCAACCCTCGTTTGACTCAACCATAACAAATGTGCTTCAAGTCGGGCCTCGTTTGACTCAACCACATCAGTTGCACCTCGAGTCGGGCCTCGTTTGACTCAACCATATCATTTGTGCTTCGAGTCGGGCCTCGTTTGAGTCAACCATATCAGTTGTGCCTTGAGTCAGGACTCGTTTGACTCAACCATATCATTTGCGCATCGAGTCGGGCCTCGTTTGACTCAACCATATCAGTTACGCCTCTAGTCAGGCCTCGTTTGACTCAACCATATTAGTTACACCTCGAGTCGCTCCTCGTTTGACAAAATCGCATTATTTGCGCCTCAAGTCGGGTCTCGTTTGAGTTAACCATATCATTTGTAGCTCTCGAGTCGGGCCTCGTTTGACTTACCCTTATAATTTGCACCTCGAGTCGGGACTCGATTGACTCAACCATCTGAGTTGTGCCTCGAGTCGGGGCTCGTTTGACTTAACTAGATCGTTTGCGCATCGAGTCGGGCCTCGTTTGACTCAACCACATCAGTTGCACCTCGAGTCGGGCCTCGTTTGAGTCAACCATATCAGTTGTGCCTCGTGTCGGGCCTCGTTTGGCTCAACCATATCATTTGCGCATCGAGTCAAGCCTCGTTTGACACAATCATATCATTTGCGCCTCGAGTCGGGTCGTTTCACACAACCAAATCATTTGCGCCTCGAGTTGCATCTCGTTTGGCATTCCCTTATAATTTGCTCATCGAGTCAGGCCTCGTTTGACTCAACCACATCAAATGTGCCTCGAGTCGGGTCTTGTTCGACTCAACCACATCAGTTATGCCTCAAGGCGGGCCTTGTTTGACTTAACCATATCATTTGCGCTTTGAGTTAGGCCACGTTTGACTCAACCATATTAATTGTGACTCGAGACGGGACTCGTTTGAGTCAACCACATCAGTTGCACCTCGAGTCGGGACTGGTTTGACTCAATCATATTAAATGTGCCTTGAGTCGCGTCTCGTTTGACTGAACCATATCATTTGCGCTTTGAGGTGGGCCTCGTTTGACTGAACCATATCAGTTGTGCCTCGATTCAGGATTCGTTTGACTCAACCATATCAGTTGTACCTCGAGTCGAGCCTCGTTTGACTCAACCATATCATTTACGCATCGAGTCGGGCCTCATTTGACACAACCATATCATTTGCGCCTCAAGTCGGGCCTCATTTGACTCAACCATATCTTATGCACCTCGAGTCAGGCCTTGTTTGACTTACCGTTATAATTTACGCCTCGAGTCGGGCCTCGTTTGACTCAACCATATCATTTGCGCCTCGAGTCGGGCCTCGTTTGACTCAACCCTATCATTTGCGCCTCGGGTCAGGACTCGTTTGACTTACCCTTATAATTTGTGCCTCGAGTCAGGCCTCGTTTGACTCAACCATATCAAATGTGCCCCGAGTCGGGCCTCATTTGACTCAACCACATCAGTTGCACCTCGAGTCGGGACTTGTTTGACTCAACCATATCATTTTTGCTTCGAGTCGGGCCTCGTTTGACTCAACCATATCAGTTGTGCCTCGAGTCAGGACTCGTTTGACTCAACCATATCAGTTGTGCCTCGAGTTGAGGCTCGTTTGACTTAACCATATCATTTGCACCTGGAGTCGGGCCTCGTTTGACTCAACCATATTGCTTACGCCTCGAGTCAGGCCTCATTTGACACAACCACATCATTTACGCCTCGACTTGGGCCACGTTTGAGTTAACCATATCATTTGTAGCTCTCGAGTCGAGCCTCGTTTGACTTACCCTAATAATTTGCGCCTCGAGTCGGGCCTCGTTTGACTTAACCATCTTAGTTGTGCCTCGAATCAGGGCTCGTTTGACTCAACCAGATCAGTTGCGCATCAAGTCGGGCCTCGTTTGACACAATCATATCATTTTCGCCTCAAATCGGGCCTCATTTTACTCAACCATATCAGTTGTGCCTCGACTCGGGCCTTGTTTGACATAACCATATATGTTACGCCTCAAGTCGGGCCTCGTTTGACTCATCCATATCAGTTGTGCCTCATGTTGGCCTCGTTTGACTCAACCATATCAGTTGTGCCTCAAGTCGGGACTCATTTGACTCAACCATATCAGTTGTGCCTCGAGTTGGGCCTTGTTTGACTCAACCCTATCATTTGCGCTTCAAGTGAGGCTTCGTTTGACACAATCATATCATTTGCGCCTCGAGTTGGGCTCTTTTGACACAATCGTATCATTTGCGGCTCAAGTTGGGTCTCGTTTGACTCAACCATGTCATATGCACCTCGAGTCGGGCCTTGTTTGACATACCCTTATAATTTACGCCTCGAGTCAGGCCTCGGTTGACTCAACCATATCATTTGCATCTTGAGTCAGGCCCCGTTTGACTCAACCATATCTTTTGCGCCTCGAGTCGAGCCTCGTTTGGCTTACCCTTATAATTTGCGCATCAAGTCAAGCCTCGTTTGACTCAACCATATCAAATGTGCCTCGAGTTGGGTCTCGTTTGACTTAACCAAATCAGTTGTGCCTCGAGGCAGGCCTCATTTGACTCAACCATGTGATTTCCGCTTTGAGTCAGGCCTCGTTTGACTCAACCATATCAGTTGTGCCTCGAGACAGGAATCGTTTGAGTTAACCACATCTGTTGTGCCTCGAGTCGGGAATCGTTTAACTCAACCATATCAAATGTGTCTCGAGTCGCGGGTCGTTTGACTCAACCATATCATTTGCACTTCGACGCGGGCCTCATTTGCCTCAACCATATCAGTTGTGCCTCGATTCGGGACTCGTTTGACTCAACCATATCAGTTGTCCCTCGAGTCGGGCCTTGTTTGACTGAACCATATCATTTACGCATCGAGTCGTGCCTCATTTGACACAAAGATATCATTTGTGCCTCAAGTCGGGCCTCGTTTGACTCAACCATATCATATGCACCTCGAGTCGGGCCTCGTTTAACGTACCGTTATAATTTATGCCTCAAGTCGGGCCTAGTTTGACTCAACCTTATCATTTGTGCCTCGAGTCGGGCCTCGTTTGACTCAACCTTATCATTTGTGCCTCGGGTTGGGACACATTTGACTTACCCTTACAATTTACGCCTCGAGTCAGGCCTCGTTTCACTCAACCATATCAAATGTGCCCCGAGTCAGGGCTCATTTGACTAACCACACCAATTGCACCTCGAGTCAGGACTCGTTTGACTCAACCATATCATTTTCGCTTCGAGTCGGGCCTCGTTTGACTCAACCATATAAGTTGTGCTTCGAGTCGGGACTCGTTTGACTCAACCATATCAGTTGTGCCTCGAGTTAAGGCTTGTTTGACTCAACCATATCATTTGCGCCTCGAGTCGGGCCTCGTTTGACTCAACCATATCAGTTACGCCTTGAGTCGGGCCTCGTTTCACACAACCACATCATTTGCGCCTCGAGGCGGGCCTCGTTTGAGTTAACCACATCATTTGTAGCTCTCGAGTTGAGACTCGTTTGACTTACCCTTATAATTTATGCCTCGAGTCAGGCCTCGTTTGACTCAACCATATCAAATGTGCCCCGAGGCGGGCCTCATTTGACTCAACCACATCAGTTGCACCTCGAGTCGGGCCTCTTTTGACTCAACCATATCATTTTCGCTCCGAGTCGGGCCTTGTTTGACTCAACCATATCAGTTGTGCCTCAAGTCAGGACTCGTTTGAGTCAACCATATCAGTTGTGCATCGAGTTGGGGCTCATTTGACTAACCGTATCATTTGTGTCTCGAGTCAGGCCTCGTTTCACTTACCCTTATAGTTTGCGCCTCGAGTCGGCCCTCGTTTGACTTAAGCATCTTAGTTGTGCCTTAAGTCGGGGCTTGTTTGACACAACCAGATCATTTGCGCATCGAGTCGAGCCTCGTTTGACACAACCATATCATTTTTGCCTCGAGTCGGGCCTCATTTTCCTCAACCATATCAGCTGTGCCTTGACTCGGGCCTCGTTTGACATAACCATATCAGTCCCGCCTCGGGTTGGGCCTTGTTTGACTCAACCATATCAGTTGTGCCTCAAGTCGGGACTCGTTTGACTTAACCATATCAGTTATGCCTCGAGTGGGGCCTCGTTTGACTCAACCATATCATTTGCGTATCGAGTCAAGCCTCATTTGACACAATCATATCATTTGCGTGTCGAGTCAGGCTCGTTTGACATAACCATATCATTTGCGCCTCGAGTCAAGCCTCGTTTGACTCAACCATGTCATATGCACCTCGAGTCGGGCCTCGTTTGACTTACCCTTATAATTTATGCCTCGAGTCAGGCCTCGATTGACTCAACCATATCATTTGCATCTCGAGTTGGGCCTCGTTTGACTCAACCATATTATTTGCTCCTCGAGTCAAGCCACGTTTGGCTTACCCATATAATTTGTGCATCGAGTCAGGCCTCGTTTGACTCAACCATATCAAATGTGCCTCGAGAAGGGTCTCGTTTCACTCAACCACATTAGTTGTGCCTCTAGGCGGGCCTCGTTTGACTCAACCATATCATTTGCGCGTTGTGTCAAGCCTCGTTTGACTCAACTATATCAGTTGTGCCTCGAGTCAGGCCTCGTTTGACTCAACCATATCATTTCAGCATCGAGTTGAGCCTCGTTTGACACAATCATATCATTTGCGCCATGAGTCTGGCTCGTTTGACACAACCATATCATTTGCGCCTCAAGTCGGGCCTCGTTTGACTCAACCATATCATATGCACCTCGAGTCAAGCCTCGTTTGACTTACCGTTATAATTTACGCCTCGAGTTGGGGCTCGTTTGACTCAACTATATCATTTGTGGCTCGAGTCAGGGCTTGTTTGACTCAACCGTATCATTTGTGCCTCGAGTTGGGGCTCGTTTGACTGAACCTTATCATTTGCTCCTCGGGTCAGGACTCATTTGACTTACCCTTATAATTTGCGCCTCAAGTCAGGCCTTGTTTGACTCAACCATATCAAATGTGCCTCGAGTCGGGCCTCGTTTGACTCAACCATATCATTTTCGCTTCGAGTCGGGCCTCGTTTGACTCAACCATATCATTTGCACCTCGAGTCGGGACTCGTTTGGCTTATCCTTTTCATTTGGGTGTGGAGTCAGGCCTCGTTTGACTCAACCATATCAAATGTCCCTCGACTCGGGTCTCATTTGACTCAACCACATCAGTTGTGCCTTGAGACTGGCCTTGTTTGACGTAACCATATCATTTGCGCTTTGAGTCAGGCCTCGTTTGACTCAACCATATAAGTTTTTCCTCGAGATGAGACTCGTTTGAGTCAACCACATCAGTTGTGCGTCGTGTCGGGCCTCATTAGACTCAACCATATCATATGCACCTCGAGTCAGGCCTTGTTTGACTTACCGTTATAATTTACGCCTCGAGTCGGGCCTCGATTGACTCAACCATATCATTTGTCACTCGAGTCGGGCCTCGTTTGACTCAACCATATCATTTGCACCTCGAGTTGGGCCTTGTTTGACTCAACCTTATCATTTGTGCCTCTGGTCGGGACTCGTTTGACTTACCCTTATAATTTGTGCCTCGAGTCAGGCCTCGTTTGACTCAACCATATCAGTTGTGCCTCGAGTTGGGACTCGTTTGACTCAACCATATCAGTTGTGCCTCAAGTCAAGACTCGTTTCACTTAACCATATCAGTTATGCCTCGAGTGGGGACTCGTTTGACTCAACCATATCATTTGCGCATCAAGTCAAGCCTCGTTTGACACAATCATATCATTTGCATGTCGAGTCAGGCTCGTTTGACACAACCATATCTTTTGCGCCTCGAGTCGGGCCTCGTTTGACTCAACCATGTCATATGCACCTCGAGTCGGGCTTTGTTTGACTTACCCTTATAATTTATGCCTCGAGTCGGGCCTCGGTTGACTCAACCATATCATTTGCATCTCAAGTCGGGCCTCGTTTGACACAACCATATCATTTACGCCTCAAGTCAGGCACATTTGACTCAACCATATCAGTTACGCCTTGAGTCGGTCCTCGTTTAACATAACCATATCATTTGCGCCTCGGGTCGGGGCTCGTTTGAGTTAACCATATCATTTGTAGCTCTTAAGTCAGGCCTCGTTTGACTTACCCTTATAATTTGTGCCTCGAGTCGGGCCTCGTTTGACTCAACCATCTCAGTTCTGCCTCGAGTCAGGGCTCGTCTGACTCAACCAGATCATTTGTGCATCGAGTTGGGCCTCGTTTGACACAACCATATCATTTTCTCCTCGAGTCGGGCCTTGTGTTACTCAACCATATCAGTTGTGCCTCGACTCGGGCCTCGTTTGACACAACCATATCAGTTGCGCCTCGAGTCGGGCCTTGTTTGACTCAACCATATCAGTTGTGCCTCAAGTTGGGACTCGTTTGACTCAACCACATCATTTGCGCATAGAGTCAGGCCTCGTTTGACACAATCATATCATTTGTGCCTTGAGTCGGGCTCATTTGACAAAACCACATCATTTGTGCCTCGAGTCAGGCCTCGTTTGAGTTAACCATATCATTTGTAGCTCTCGAGTTAGGACTCGTTTGACTTACCCTTATAATTTATGCCTCAAGGCAGGCCTCGTTTGACTCAACCATATCAAATGTGCCCCGAAGAGGGCCTTGTTTCACTCAACCACATTAGTTGCACCTCGAGTCAGGCATCGTTTGACTCAACCATATCATTTCGCTTCGAGTCGGGCCTCGTTTGACTCAACCATATCAGTTGTGCCTCGAGTTGGGACTCGTTTGACTCAACCATATCAGTTGTGCCCCGAGTTGGGGCTCGTTTTACTCTACCATTTCATTTGCGCCTCAAGTCAAGCCACGTTTAACTTACCCTTATAATTTGCGCCTCGAGTCGGGCCTCGTTTGACTCAACCGTCTTAATTGTGCCTCGAGTCGGGGCTTGTTTGACTTAACCAGATCATTTGCGCATCGAGTTGGGCCTCGTTTGACACAACCATATCATTTTCACCTCGAGTCGGGCCTCGTTTTACTCAACCATCTCAGTTGTGCCTCAACTCGGGCCTCGTTTGACATAACCATATCAGTTGCGCCTCGAGTCGGGCCTCGTTTGACTCAACCGTATCAGTTGTGCCTCGAGTTGGGCCTCGTTTGACTCATCCAAATTAGTTATGCCTTAAGTCGGGACTCGTTTGACTTAACCATATCAGTTATGCCTCGAGTGGGGCCTCGTTTGACTCAACCATATCATTTGCGCATCGAGTCAAGCCTCGTTTGACATAATCATATCATTTGCGTGTCGAGTCGGGCTCATTTGACACAACCATATCATTTGCGCCTCCAGTCGGGCCTCGTTTGACTCAACCATGTCATATGCACCTCGTGTCGGGCTTCGTTTGACTTACCCTTATAATTTACGCCTCGAGTTGGGCCTCGGTTGACTCAACCATATCATTTGCATCTCAAGTCGGGCCTCGTTTAACTCAACCATATCATTTGCGCCTCAAATCGGGGCTCGTTTAACTCAACCATATCAGTTACGCCTTGAGTCGGGCCTCGTTTGACATAACCACATCATTTGTGCCTCGGGTCAGGGCTCGTTTGAGTTAACCATATCATTTGTAGCTCTCGAGTCAGGCCTTGTTTGACTTACCCTTATAATTTGCGCCTCTAGTCGGGCCTCGTTTGACTCAACCATCTCAGTTGTGCCTTAAGTCAGGGCTCATCTCACTCAACCAGATCATTTGTGCATCGAGTCGAGGCTCGTTTGACACAACCATATCATTTTCTCCTCGAGTTGGGCCTTGTTTTACTCAACCATATTAGTTGTGCCTCGACTCGGGCCTCGTTTGACACAACCATATTAGTTGCGCCTCGAGTCGGGCCTTGTTTGACTCAACCGTATCAGTTGTGCCTCAAGTTGGGACTCGTTTGACTCAACCATATCATTTGCGCATAGAGTCATGCCTCGTTTGACACTATCATATCATTTATGCCTTGAGTCAGGCTCGTTTGACACAACCACATTATTTGCGCCTGGAGTCGGGCCTCGTTTCAGTTAACTATATCATTTGTAGCTCTCGAGTCGAGACTCATTTGACTTACCCTTATAATTTGTGCCTCAAGGCAGGCCTCATTTGACTCAACCATATCAAATGTGCCCCGAGGCAGGCCTCATTTCACTCAATCACATCAGTTGCACCTCAAGTCGGGCATCGTTTGACTCAACCATATCATTTTCGCTTTGAGTCGGGCCTCGTTTGACTCAACCATATCAGTTGTGCCTCAAGTTGGGACTCATTTGACTCAACCATATCAGTTGTGCCTCGAGTTGGGGTTCGTTTGACTCTACCATTTCATTTGTGCCTCAAGTCAGGCCTCGTTTGACTTACCCTTATAATTTACACCTCGAGTCGGGCCTCGTTTGACTCAACCATCTCAGTTGTGCCTCGAGTCGGGGCTTGTTTGACTCAACCAGATCATTTACACATCGAGTTGGGCCTTGTTTGACACAACCATATCAGTTGCGCCTCGAGTCAGGCCTTGTTTGACTCAACCATATTAGTTATGCCTCAAGTTGGGCCTCGTTTGACTCATCCATATCAGTTGTGCCTCAAGTCGGGACTCGTTTGGCTCAACCATATCAGTTATGCCTCGAGTGCGGCCTCATTTGACTAAACCATATCATTTGCGCATCGAGTCAAGCCTCGTTTGACACAATCATATCATTTGTGCCTTGAGTCGAGCTCGTTTGACACAACCATATCATTTGCGCCTTGAATCGGGCCTCGTTTGACTCAACCATGTCATATGAACCTCGAGTCGGGCCTCATTTGACTTACCCTTATAATTTACGCCTCAAGTCGGGCCTCAGTTGATTCAACCATGTTATTTGCATCTCGAGTCGGGCCTCGTTTCACTCAACCATATCATTTGCGCCTCGAGTCGCGCCTCATTTGGCTTATGCTTATAATTTGCGCATCGAGTCATGCCTCGTTTGACTCAACCATATCAAATGTGCCTCGAGTCGGGTCTCGTTTGACTCAACCACATCAGTTGTGCCTCGAGGTGGGCCTCGTTTGACTCAACCATATCATTTGCGCTTTGAGTTAGGCCTCATTTGACTCAACCATATTAGTTGTGCCTCGAGGCGGGCCTCGTTTGACTCAACCATATCATTTACGCATGGAGTCAAGCCTCGTTTGACACAATCATATCATTTGCGCCTCGAGTCGGGCTCGTTTGACATAACCATATCATTTGCGCCTCAAGTCGGGCCTGATTTGACTCAACCGTATCATATGCACCTCGAGTCGGGCCTCGTTTGACTTACCGTTATAATTTATGCCTCGAGTCGGGCTTCGTTTGACTCAACCATATCATTTGCGTCTCGAGTCGGGCCTCGTTTGACTTAATCGTATCATTTATGCCTCGAGTCGGGCCTCGTTTGACACAACCTTATTATTTGCGCCTCGGGTCAGGACTCAGTTGACTTACCCTTATAATTTGCGCCTCGAGTCAGGCCCCGTTTGACTAAACCATATCAAATGTGCCCTGAGTCGGGCCTTGTTTAACTCAACCACATCAGTTGCACCTCGAGTCGGGTCTCATTTGAATCAACTGTATCATTTTCGCTTTGAGTCGGGCCTCGTTTGACCCAACCATATCAGTTGTGCCTCGAGTCGGAACTCATTTGACTCAACCAAGTCAGTTGTGCCTCGAGTTAGGGCTCGCTTGACTCAACCATATCATTTGCGCATAGAGTCGGGCCTCGTTTGACACAATCATATCATTTGCACCTTGAGTCTGGCTCATTTGACACAACCATATCATTTGCGCCTCAAGCCAGGCCTCATTTGACTTAACCATATCATATGCACCTCGAGTCAGACCTCATTTGACTTACCGTTATAATTTATGCCTCGAGTCGGGACTCATTTGACTCAACCATATCAGTTACGCCTTGAGTCGGGCCTCGTTTGACACAACCACATCATTTGCGCCTCGAGTCGTGCCTCATTTGAGTTAACCATATCATTTGTAGCTCTCAAGTCAGGCCTTGTTTAACTTACCCTTATTACTTGCACCTTGAGTCGGGCCTCGTTTGACTCAACCAGAACATTTGCGCATCGAGTTGGGCCTCGTTTGACATAACCATATCATTTTCTCCTCGAGTCGGGCCTCGTTTTACTCAACCATATTAGTTGTGCCTCGACTCGGGCCATGTTTGACTCAACCATATCAGTTGTGCCTCGAGGTCGACCTTGTTTGACTCAACCATATCAGTTGTGCCTCCAGTCGGGACTCGTTTGACTCAACCATATCATTTGCGCATAGAGGCAGGCCTCGTTTGACACAATTATATCATTTGCACCTCGAGTCAGGCTCGTTTGACACAACCAAATCATTTGCGCCTTGAGTCGGGCCTCGTTTGACTCAACCATGTCATATGCAACTCGAGTCGGGCCTCGTTTGACTTACCCTTATAATTTACACCTCGAGTCGGGCGTCGGTTGACTCAACCATATCATTTGTATCTCGAGTCAGACCTTGTTTGACTCAACCATATCATTTGCGCCTCGATTCGGGCCTCGTTTGGCTTACCCTTTTAATTTGCGTGTCGAGTCAGGCCTCGTTTGACTGAAGCATATCAAATGTGCCTCGAGTTGGGTCTTGTTTGACTCAACCACATGAGTTGTGCCTCGAGGAGGGACTCGTTTGACTTAACCATATCATTTGCACTTTGAGTCAGGCCTCGTTTGACTCAACCATATAAGTTGTGCCTCGAGACAAGACTCGTTTGAGCCAACCACATCAGTTGTGCCTTGAGTTGGGACTCGTTTGACTCAACCATATCAAATGTGCCTCGAGTCGCGGCTCGTTTGACTCAACCATATCATTTACGCTTCGAGGTGGGCCTCGTTTGACTCAACCATATCAGTTGTGCCTCGAGTCGAGACTCGTTTGAGTCAACCATATCAGTTGTGCCTCGAGGTGGGCCTCATTTGACTCAACCATATCATTTACGCATCGAGTCGGGCCTCGTTTGACACAATCATATCATTTGTGCCTCGTGTCTGGCTCGTTTGACACAACCATATCATTTGCACCTCAAGTCGGGCCTCGTTTGACTTACCATTATAATTTACACCTTGAGTCAGGCCTCGTTTGACTCAACCGTATCATTTGCGCCCCGAGTCAGGCCTCGTTTGACTTAACCATATCATTTGTGCCTCGGGTCAGGACTCGTTTGACTTACCCTTATTATTTGCGCCCAAGTCAGGCCTCGTTTGACTCAACCATATCAAATGTGCCTCGGGTCGGGCCTCGTTTGGCTCAACCATATAATTTACGCATCGAGTCGGGCCTCTTTGACACAATCATATCGTTTGTTCCTCGAGTCTGGCTCGTTTGACACAACCATATCATTTGTGCCTCAAGTCGTGCCTTGTTTGACTCAACCATATCATATGCACCTCGAGTTGGGCCTCGTTTAACTTACCATTATAATTTACACCTCGAGTCGGGCCTCGTTTGACTCAACCATATCATTTGTGTCTTGAGTCGGGCCTCGTTTGACTCAACTGTATCATTTGCGCCTCGAGTCGGGCCTTGTTTGACTCAACCGTATCATTTGCGCCTCGAGTCAGGCCTTGTTTGACCCAACCGTATCATTTGCGCCTCGAGTTGGGCCTCGTTTGACTCATCATTTGCGCCTCGGGTCAGGACTCGTTTGACTTACCCTTATTGTGCTCGAGTCAGGCCTCGTTTGACTCAACCATATCAAATGTGCCTCGAGTCGGGCCTCGTTTGACTCAACCATATCAATTGCGCCTCCAGTCGAGACTCGTTTGACTAAACCATATCAGTTGTGCCTCGAGTTGAGGCTCGTTTGACTCAACCATATCATTTGTGCCTTGAGTCGGGCCTCGTTTGACTCAACCGTATCATTTGCGCCTCGAGTTGGGCCTCGTTTGACTCAACCATATCATTTGCGCCTCGAGTCGAGCCTCGTTTGACTTAACCATATCAGTTACGCCTTGAGTCGGGCCTCGTTTGACTTACCCTTATAAATTGCGCCTTGAGTCGGGCCTCATTTGACTCAACCATATCCTTTGCATCTCGAGTCAGGCCTTGTTTGACTCAACCATATCATTTGTAGCCCTCGAGTCGGGCCTCGTTTGACTCAACCATATCTGTTGTGCCTCGAGTCTGGCCTCGTTTGACTTAACCATATCATTTGCGGCTCGATTCGGGCCTCGTTTTACTCAACCATATCATTTGTAGCTCTCGAGTCAGTCCTCGTTTGACTAAACCATATCCGTTGTGCCTCGAGTCGGGACTCATTTGACTCAACCATATTAGTTGTGCCTCGAGGCAGGGCTCATTTGACTCAACAATATCATTTGCGCCTCAAGTCGGGCCTCGTTTGACTCAACCATATCAGTTATGTCTTGAGTCGGGCCTCGTTTGACACAACCACATCATTTGTGCCTCGAGGCGGGCCTCGTTTGAGTTAACAATATCATTTGTAGCTCTCGAGTCGGGCCTCGTTTGACTTACCCTTATAACTTGCGCCTCGAGTCGGGCCTCGTTTGACTCAACCATCTCAGTTGTGCCTCGAGTCCGAGTTCATTTGACTCAACTAGATCATTTGCGCATCGAGTCGGGCCTCATTTTATTCAACCATATTAGTTGTGCCTCGACTCGAGCCTTGTTAGACTCAACCATATCAGTTGTACCTTGAGGTGGGCCTTGTTGGAATCAACCATATCAGTTGTGCCTCCGGTCGGGACTCGTTTGACTCAACCATATCATTTGCACATAGAGTCAGGCCTCGTTTGACACAATCATATCATTTGCGCCTCGAATTGAGCCTCGTTTGACTCAACCATGTCATATGCAACTTGAGTCGGGCCTCGTTTGACTTACACTTATAATTTACGCCTTGAGTCGGGCCTCGGTTGACTCACCCATATCATTTGCATCTCGAGTCGGGCCTCGTTTGACTCAACCATATCATTTGCACCTCGAGTCGAGCCTCGTTTGGCTTACCCTTTTAATTTGCGTGCCGAGTCAGGCCTCATTTGACTCAACCATATCAAATGTGCCTCGAGTTAGGTCTCGTTTGACTCAACCACATCAGTTGTGCCTCAAGGCGGGACTCGTTTGACTCAACCATATTATTTGCGCTTTGAGTCAGGCCTCGTTTGACTCAACCATATAAGTTGTGCCTCGAGACGAGACTCGTTTGAGTTAACCACATCAGTTGTGCCTCGAGTCGAGAGTCATTTGACTCAACCATATCAAATGTGCCTCAAGTCGCGGCTCGTTTGACTTAACCATATCATTTACGCTTCGAGGTGGGCCTCGTTTGACTCAACCATATCAGTTGTACCTCGAGTCAGGACTCGTTTGAGTTAACCATATCAGTTATGCATCGAAGCGGGCCTCATTTGACTTAACCATATCATTTATGCATCGAGTCGGGCCTCGTTTGACACAATCATATCATTTGTGCCTCAAGTCGGGCCTCGTTTGACACAATCATATCATTTGTGCCTCGAGTCTGGCTCGTTTGACACAACCATATCATTTGTGCCTCGAGTCAGGCCTCGTTTGACTTACCATTATAATTTACACCTTGAGTCGGGCCTCGTTTGACTCAACCGTATCATTTATGCCGCGAGTTAGGCCTTGTTTGACTCAACCATATCAATTGCGCCTCCAGTCGAGACTCGTTTGACTAAACCATATCAGTTGTGCCTCGAGTTGAGGCTCGTTTGACTCAACCATATCATTTGTGCCTCGAGTCGGGCCTCGTTTGACTCAACCGTATCATTTGCGCCTCGAGTTGGGCCTCGTTTGACTCAACCATATCATTTGTGCCTCGGGTCGGGACTCATTTGACTTACCCTTATTATTTGCGCCTCGAGTTAGGCCTCGTTTGACTCAACCATATCAAATGTGCCTCGAGTCGGGCCTCGTTTGACTTAACCACATCAGTTGCACCTTGAGTCGGGCCTCGTTTGACTCAACCATATCATTTGTGCTTCGAGTTGGGCCTCGTTTGACTCAACCATATCAGTTCTGCCTCGAGTCGGGACTCGTTTGACTCAACCATATCAGATGTGCCTCGAGTTGGGGCTCATTTGACTCAACCATATCATTTGCGCCTCGAGTCGAGCCTCGTTTGACTCAACCATATCAGTTACACCTTGCATCGGGCCTCGTTTGACTTACCCTTATAATTTACGCCTTGAGTTGGCCTCATTTGACTCAACCATATCCTTTGCATCTCGAGTCGGGCCTTGTTTGACTAAACCATATCATTTGTAGCTCTCGAGTCGGGCCTCATTTGGCTCAACCATATCTGATGTGCCTTGAGTCTAGCCTAGTTTGACTCAACCATATCATTTGCAGCTCAATGTGGGCCTCGTTTGACTAAACCATATCATTTGTAGCTCTCGAGTCGGTCCTCGTTTGACTAGACCATATCCGTTGTGCCTCGAGTCGAGACTCATTTGACTTAACCATATCAGTTGTGCCTCGAGGCAGGGCTCGTTTGACTCAACCATATCATTTGCGGCTCGAGTCAGGCCTCGTTTGACTCAACCATATCAGTTATGCCTCGAGTCGGGCCTCGTTTGACGCAACCATATCATTTGCACCTCGAGTCGGGCCTCGTTTGGCTTACCCTTACAATTTGCGCCATGAGTCGGGCCTCTTTTGACTCAACCATATCATTTGCATCTCGAGTTGGGCCTCGTTTGACTCAACCATATTAGTTGTACCGCGAGTCAGGCCTCGTTTGGCACAACCTATCATTTGCACCTCGAGTCGGGCTTCGGTTGACTCAACCATATCATTTATACCTCGAGTTGGGTCTCGTTTGACTTAACCATATCATTTGTAGCTCTCGAGTTGAGCCTTGTTTGACTTACCCTTATAATTTGCACCTCGAGTTGGGCCTCGTTTAACTCAACCATATCATTTGCACGTCGGGTCCGGGATCGTTTGACTCAACCATATCATTTGCGTGTCGAGTCGGGCCTTATTTGACACAACCATATCATTTGCGCCTCGAGTCAGGTCTCATTTTACTCAACCATATCAGTTGTGCCTCGAGTCCGGCCTCGTTTGACTGATCCATATCAGTTGCACCTCAAGTTGGACCTCGTTTGACACAACGATATCATTTGCACCTCGAGTCAGACCTTGTTTGACTCAACCTTATCAGTTGTGCGTCGAGTCGGGGCTCGTTTGAGTCAACCATATCAGTTGTGC
Source organism: Dicorynia guianensis (assembly GCA_037013595.1). Lineage (NCBI taxonomy): Eukaryota > Viridiplantae > Streptophyta > Magnoliopsida > Fabales > Fabaceae > Dicorynia > Dicorynia guianensis. The sequence goes on along the minus strand of JASUAB010000006.1, from coordinate 14,434,965 downwards.
CATGAGTCAGGACTCATTTGACTCAACCATATTAGTTGTGCCTCGAGTCGGGCCTCATTTGACTCAACCATATCAGTTGTGCTTGGAGACAGGACTCGTTTGACACAACCATATCAGTTGCGCCTCGAGTCGGGCCTTGTTTGACTCAACCATATCAGTTGTGCCTCGAGTCGGGCCTCGTTTGACAACACCATATCAGTTGCGCTTCGCGTCGGGCCTCGTTTGACTCAACCATATCATTTGCGCCTCGAGTCGGGCGTCGTTTGGCTTACCCTTATAATTTGCGCGTCGAGTCAAGCCTCGTTGGACTCAACCATATCAAATGTGCCTTGAGTCGGGTCTCGTTTGACTCAACCACATCAGTTGTGCCTCGAGGTGGGCCTCATTTGACTCAACCATATCATCTGCGATTTGAGTCAGGCCTTGTTTGACTCAACATTATTAGTTGTGCCTCAATTCGGGACTCGTTTGACTCAACCATATTAGTTGTGCCTCGAGTCGGGCCTCGTTTGACTCAACCATATCATTTACGCATCGAGTCAAGCCTCGTTTGACACAACCATATAATTTGTGCCGCAAATCGGGCCTCGTTTGACTTAACCATATCATATGCACCACGAGTCGGGCCTCGTTTGACACAACCATATCAGTTGTGGCTCGAGTTGGGGCTCGTTTGACTCAACCATATCATTTGCGCCTCAAGTCAGGCCTCGTTTGACTCAACCATATCGGTTACGTCTCGAGTCTGGCTCGTTTGACATAACCATATCATTTGTGCCTCAAGTCCGGCCTTGTTTGACTCAACCATATCATTTACGCATCGAGTCGGGTCTCGTTTGACACAACCATATCATTTGCGCCTCAAATTGGGCCTCGTTTAACTTATCGTTATAATTTATGCCTCGAGTCGGGCCTCGTTTGACTCAACCATATCATTTGTGCCTCGAGTCAGGACTCCTTTGACTCAACCGTATCATTTGCGCCTCGAGTTGGGCCTCGTTTGACTCAACCTTATCATTTGCGCCTCGAGTCGGGACTTGTTTGACTTTCCCTTATAATTTGCGCCTCCAGTCAGGCCTCATTTGACACAAGCATATCAAATGTGCCCCGAGTCGGGCCTCGTTTGACTTAACCACATCAGTTGTACCTCGAGTCAGGCCTCATTTGACTCAACCATATCATTTTTGCTTCAAGTTGGGCCTCGTTTGACTCAGCCATATCAATTATGCCTCGAGTCGAGACTCGTTTAACTTAACCATATCAGTTGTGCCTCGAGTTGGGGCTCGTTTGACTTAACCATATCATTTGCGCCTCAAGTCAGCCTCATTTGGCTCAACCATCTCAGTTACGCCATGAGTTAGGCCTCGTTTGACTCAACCATCTCAGTTATGCCTCGAGTCGAGGTTCGTTTGACTCAACAAGATCATTTGCGCATCAAGTCAGGCCTCGTTTTACTCAACCAAATCAGTTGTGCCTCGACTCAGGCCTCGTTTGATACAACCATATCAGTTGTGCCTCGAGTTGGGCCTTGTTTGACTCAAACATATCAGTTTTGCCTTGAGGTGGGCCTCGTTTGACTTAACCATATCAGTTGTGCCTCTAGTCGGACTCGTTTGACTCAACCATATCAGTTGTGCCTCGAGCGGGCCTCATTTGACTCAACCACATAATTTACGCATCGAGTTGGGCCTCGTTTGACACAATCATATCATTTGTGCCTCGAGTCTGGCTTGTTTGACACAACCATATCATTTGCGCCTCAAGTCGGGCCTTGTATGACTCAACCATATCATATGCAACTTGAGTCGGGCCTCGTTTGACTTACCATTATAATTTACACCTCGAGTCGGGCCTCGTTTGACTCAACCATATCATTTGTACCTCGAGTCAGGCCTCATTTGACTCAACCATATCACTTGCGCCTCGAGTCGGGCCTCGTTTGACTGATCCATATCAGTTGCACCTCGAGTTGGACCTCGTTTGACACAACGATATCATTTGCACCTCGAGTCGGACCTTGTTTGACTCAACCTTATCAGTTGTGCATCGAGTCGGGGCTCGTTTAAGTCAACCATATCAGTTGTGCCATGAGTCAGGACTCATTTGACTCATCCATATCAGTTGTGCCTCGAGTCGGGCCTCATTTGACTCAACCATATCAGTTGTGCTTTGAGACAGGACTCGTTTGACACAACCATATCAGTTGCGCCTCGAGTCGGGCCTCGTTTGACACAACCATATCAGTTGTGCCTCGAGTCAGGCCTCGTTTTACTCAACCATATCATTTGCGCCTCGAGTCGGGCCTCGTTTGGCTTACCCTTATAATTTGCGCATCGAGTCAAGCCTCGTTTGACTCAACCATATCAAATGTGCCTTGAGTCGGGTCTCGTTTGACTCAACTACATCAGTTGTGCCTCGAGGTGGGCCTCATTTGACTCAACCATATCATTTGCGCTTTGCTTCAGGCCTCGTTTGACTCAACCATATTAGTTGTGCCTCGATTTGGGACTCATTTGACTCAACCATATTAGTTGTGGCTCGAGTTGGGCCTCGTTTGACTCAACCATATCATTTACGCATCGAGTCGGGCCTCGTTTGACACAATCATATCATTTCCGCCTCGAGTCTGGCTCGTTTGACACAACCATATAATTTGCGCCTCAAATCGGGCCTCGTTTGACTTAACCATATCATATGCACGTCAAGTCGGGCCTCATTTGACTTACCGTTATAATTTATGCCTCAAGTCGGGCCTCGTTTGACTCAACCATATCATTTGCGCCTCAAGTTGGGCCTCCTTTGACTCAACCTTATCATTTGCGCCTCGAGTTGGGGCTCGTTTGACTTACCCTTATAATTTGCACCTCCAGTCAGGCCTCATTTGACTCAGCCATATCCAATGTTCCCCGAGTCGGGCCTCGTTTGACTCAACCACATCTGTTGCACCTCGAGTTGTGCCTCGTTTGACTCAAGCATATCATATGCACCTTGAGTTGGGCCTAGTTTGACTTACCATTAAAATTTACACCTCAAGTCAGGCCTCGTTTGACTCAACCATATCATTTGTACCTCGAGTCGGGCGTCGTTTGACTCAACCGTATCATTTGTGCCTCGAGTCGGGCCTTGTTTGACTCAACCATATCATTTACGCCTCAGGTCGGGCCTCATTTGACTTAGCCTTATTGTTTGCGCTCGAGTTAGGCCTCGTTTGACTCAACCATATCAAATGTGCCTCGAGTCGGGCCTCTTTGACTCAACCACATCAGTTGCACCTCGAGTCGGGCCTCGTTCGACTCAACCATATCATTTGTGCTTTGAGTCGGGCCTCGTTTGACTCAACCATATCAGTTGTGCCTCGAGTCGGGACTCATTTGACTCAACCATATCAGTTGGGGATCGTTTGACTCAACCATATCATTGGCGCCTCAAGTCAAGCCTCGTTTGACTCAACCATATCAGTTATGCCTCAAGTCGGACCTCGTTTGACACAACCACATCATTTGCGCCTTGAGTCGGGCCTCGTTTGAGTTAACCATATCATTTGTAGCTCTCGAGTTGGGCCTCATTTGACTTAGCATTATAAGTTGTGCCTCGAGTCGGGCCTAGTTTGACGCAACATCTCAGTTATGCCTCGAGTCGGGACTCGTTTGACTCAACAAGATCATTTGCGCATCAAGTCGGGCCTCGTTTTACTCAACCATATCAGTTGTGCCTCGACTCGGGCCTCGTTCGACACAACCATATCAGTTGTACCTCGAGTCGGGCCTTGTTTGACTCAACCATATTAGTTGTGCCTCGAGGTAGGCCTCATTTTACTCAACCATATCAGTTGTGCCTCCATTTGGGACTCATTTGACTCAACCATATCAGTTGTGCCTCGAGTTGGCCCTCGTTTGACTTAACCATATAATTTACGCATCGAGTCGGGCCTCGTTTGACACAATCATATCATTTGTGCCTTGAGTCTGGCTCGTTTGACACAACCATATCATTTGTGCCTCAAGTCGGGCCTTTTTTGACTCAACCATATCATATACATCTTGAGTTGGGCCTCGTTTGACTTACCATTATAATTTACATCTCGAGTTGGGCCTTGTTTGACTCGACCGTATCATTTGTGCCTCGAGTCGGGCCTCGTTTGACTCAACCTTATCATTTGTGCCTCGAGTCGGGCCTCGTTTGACTCAACCATATAATTTATGCCTCGGGTCGGGACTCGTTTGACTTAGCCTTATTGTTTGCGCTCGAGTTAGGCCTCGTTTGACTCAACCATATCAAATGTGCCTCGAGTCGGGCCTCGTTTGACTCAACCATATCATAATCAGTTGTGCCTCGAGTCGGGACTCGTTTGACTCAACCATATCAGTTGTGCCTCGAGTTGGGGCTCGTTTGACTCAACCATATCATTGACGCCTCAAGTTAGGCCTCGTTTGACTCAACCATATCAGTTATGCCTCGAGTCGGGCCTCGTTTGACACAACCACATCATTTGTGCCTCGAGTCGGGCCTCATTTGAGTTAACCATATCATTTGTAGCTCTCGAGTCGGGCCTCGTTTGACTTAGCCTTATAATTTGTGCCTCGAGTCAGGCCTAGTTTGACTCAACCATCTCAGTTATGCCTCGAGTCGGGGATCGTTTCACTCAACAAGATCATTTGCGCATCAAGTTGGGCCTCGTTTTACTCAACCATATCAGTTGTGCCTCGACTTAGGCCTCGTTTGACACAACCATATCTGTTGCGCCTTGAGTCGGGCCTTGTTTGACTCAACCATATCAGTTGTGCTTTAAGGTGGGCCTCATTTGACTCAACCATATCAGTTGTGCCTCCAGTCAGGACTCGTTCGACTCAACCATATCAGTTGTGCCTCGAGTCGGGCCTCGTTTGACTCAACCATATAATTTACACATCAAGTCAGGCCTCGTTTGACACAATCATATCATTTGTGCCTCGAGTCTGGCTCGTTTAAGACAACCATATCATTTGTGCATCGAGTCGGGCCTCGTTTGACTTACCATTATAATTTACACCTCGAATCGGGCCTCGTTTGACTTAACCGTATCATTTATGCCTTGAGTCAACCCTCATTTGACTCAACCATATCGTTTACGCCTCGGGTCGGGACTCGTTTGACTTACCCTTATTATTTTTGCTCGAGTCAGGCCTCGTTTGATTCAACCATATCAAATGTGCCTGGAGTCGGGCCTCGTTTGACTCAACTACATCAGTTGCACCTCGAGTCGTGCCTCGTTTGACTCAACCATATCATTTGTGCTTCGAGTCGGGCTTGGTTTGACTCAACCATATCAGTTGTGCCTAGAGTCGGGACTCGTTTGACTCAACCATATTAGTTGTGCCTCAAGTTGGGGCTCATTTGACTCAACCATATCATTTGTGCCTCGAGTCGAGCCTCGTTTGACTCAACCATATCAGTTACGCCTTGAGTCGGGCCTCGTTTGACTTTCCCATATAATTTACGCCTTAAGTCGGGCCTCATTTGACTCAACCATATCCTTTGCATCTCGAGTCAGGCCTTGTTTGACTTAACCATATCATTTGTATCCCTCGAGTCGGGCCTCGTTTGACTCAACCATATCATTTGCGGCTCGATTTGGGCCTCATTTGACTCAACCATATCATTTGTAGCTCTCGAGTCGGGCCTCGTTTGACTCAACCATATCCGTTGTGCCTCGAGTCAGGACTCATTTCACTCAACCATATCAGTTGTGCCTCGAGACAGGGCTCGTTTGACTCAACCATATCATTTGCGTCTCGAGTCGGGCCTCGTCTGACTCAACCATATCAGTTATGCCTCGAGTCGGACCTCATTTGACACAACCATATCATTTACGCCTCGAGTCGAGCCTCGTTTGACTTACCCTTATAATTTGCGCCTTGAGTTGGGCCTCGTTTGACTCAACCATATCATTTGCATCTCGAGTCGAGCCTCGTTTGACTCAACCATGTTAGTTGTACCGCGAGCCAGGTCTCGTTTGGCATAACCTATCATTTGTGCCTCGAGTTGGGCTTCGATTGACTCAACCATATCATTTCTACCTCGAGGCGGGTCTCGTTTGACTTAACCATATCATTTGTAGCTCTCGAGTTGAACCTTGTTTGACATACCCTTATAATTTGTGCCTCAAGTCGGGCCTCGTTTAACTCAACCATATCATTTGCACCATAAGTTGGGGCTCATTTGACTCAACCATATCATTTGCGCGTCGAGTCAACCCTTGTTTGTTATAACCATATCATTTGCGCCTCGAGTCGGGCCTCGTTGTACTCAACCATATCAGTTGTGCCTCGAGTCAGGCCTTGTTTGACTGATCCATATCAATTGCACCTCGAGTTGGACCTCGTTTGACACAATGATATGTTTTGCACCTCTAGTCAGGCCTTGTTTGACTCAACCTTATCAGTTGTGCGTCGAGTCGGGGCTTGTTTCAGTCAACCATATCAGTTGTGCCATGAGTCGGGACTCATTTGACTCAACCATATCAATTCTGCCTTGAGTCGGTCCTCGTTTGACTCAACCATATTAGTTGTGCTTTGAGATAGGACTCGTTTGACACAACCATATCAGTTGCGCCTCGAGTTGGGCCTCGTTTGACTCAACCATATCAGTTGCGCCTTGAGTCGGGCCTCGTTTGACACAACCATATCAGTTGCGCCTCGCGTCAGGCCTCGTTTGACTCAACCACATCTGTTGTGCCTCGAGCCGGGCCTCGTTTGACTCCACCATATCATTTGGGCTGAGTCAGGCCTTGTTTGACTCTACTACATCAATTGTGCATCGATCCGGGACTCGTTTGACTCAACCATATTAGCTGTGCCTCGAGTCGGTCCTCGTTTGACTAAACCATATCATTTATGCATCGAGTCGGGCCTTGTTTGACACAATCATATCAATTGCGCCTCGAGTTGGGCCTCGTTTGACTCAACTTTATCATTTGCGCCTCGAGTTGGGACTCGTTTGACTTACCCTTATAATTTGTGCCTTCAGTCAGGCCTCATTTGACTCAAGCATATCAAATGTGCCCCGAGTCAGGCCTCGTTTGACTTAACCACATCAGTTGCACCTCGAGTCGGGCCTCGTTTGACTTAACCATATCATTTTCGCTTCAAGTTGGGCCTCGTTTGACTCAACCATATCAGTTGTGCCTCGAGTCGAGACTCGTTTAACTCAACCATATCAGTTGTGCCTCGAGTTGGGGCTCGTTTGACTTAACCATATCATTTGCGCCTCAAGTCGGGCCTCGTTTGACTCAACCATATCAGTTACGCTTGAGTCGGGCCTCGTTTGACACAACCACATCATTTATGCCTCGAGTTGGGCCTCATTTGACTCAACCATCTCAGTTGTGCCTCGAGTCAGGGTTCGTTTGACTCAACAAGATCATTTGCGCATCAAGTCGGGTGTCGTTTTACTCAACCATATCAGTTGTGCCTCGACTCAGGCCTCGTTTGACACAACCATATCAGTTGCGCCTCGAGTCAAGCATTGTTTGACTCCACCATATCAGTTTTGCCTCGAGGTGGGCCTCGTTTAACTCAACCATATCAGTTGTGCCTCCAGTCGGACTCGTTTGACTCAACCATATCAGTTGTGCCTCGAGTTGGGCCTCATTTGACTTAACCATATAATTTATGCATCGAGTTGGGCCTCGTTTGACACAATCATATCATTTGTGCCTCGAGTCTAGCTCGTTTGACACAACCATATCATTTGTGCCTCAAGTCGGTCCTTGTATGACTCAACCATATCATATGCACCTTGAGTCGGGCCTCGTTTGACTTTCCATTATAATTTACACCTCGAGTCGGGCCTCATTTGACTCAACCATATCAATTGTGCCTCGAGTCGGGCCTTGTTTGACTCAACCATATCACTTGCGCCTCGAGTCAGGCCTCGTTTGACACAATCATATCATTTGTGCCTTGAGTCTGGCACGTTTGACACAACCATATATTTGTGCCTCAAGTCGGGCCTCATTTGACTCAACCGTATCATTTGCGCCTCGAGTCTGGCCTCGTTTGACTCAACCAAATCATTTGAGCCTTAGGTCGGGACTCATTGGACTTACCCTTATTATTTGCGCTCAAGTCAGGCCTCATTTGACTTAACCATATCAAATGTGCCTCGAGTCGGCCCTCGTTTGACTCAACCACATCAGTTGCACCTCGAGTCGGGCCTCGTTTGACTTAACCATATCATTTGTGCTTTGAGTTGGGCCTCGTTTGACTCAACCATATCGGTTGTGCCTCGAGTCGGGACTCGTTTGACTCAACCATATCAGTTGTGCTTCGAGTTAGGGCTCGTTTGACTAAACCATATCATTTGCACCTCGAGTCCAGCCTTGTTTGACTCAACCATATCAGTTACGCCTTGAGTCGGGCCTCGTTTAACTTACCCTTATAATTTGTGCCTTGAGTCGGGCCTCATTTGACTCAACCATATCCTTTGCATCTCGAGTCAGGCCTTGTTTGACTTGACCATATCATTTGTAGCTCTCGAGTCGGGCCTCGTTTGACTCCACCATATCTGTTGTGGCTCGAGTCTGGCCTTGTTTGACTCAACCATATCATTTATAACTCTCGAGTCGGGCCTCGTTTGACTAAACCATATCCGTTGTGCCTCAAGTCGGCACTCATTTGACTCAACCTTATCAGTTGTGCCTTGAGGTATGGCTCGTTTGACTCAACCATATCATTTGCGCCTCGAGTTGGGCCTCGTTTGACTCAACCATATCAGTTATGCCTCGAGGCGGGCCTCATTTGACACAACCATATCATTTGCGCCTCGAGTCGGGCCTCGTTTGACTTACCCTTATAATTTACACCTTGGGTTGGGCCTCGTTTGGCTTAACCATATCAAATGTGCCTCGAGTTGGGCCTCGGTTGCTCAACCACATCGGTTGTGCCTCGAGTCGGGCCTCGTTTGACTCAACCATATCAGTTGTGCCTCAAGTCGGGCCTCATTTGACTCAACCATATCAGTTGTGCCCCGAGTTGGGACTCATTTGACTCAACCATATCAGTTGTGTCTCGAGTCGAGCCTCGTTTGACTCAACCATATCATTTGCGCCTTGAGTCAGGCCTGGTTTTGACTCAACCATATCATTTGCACCTCGAGTTGGCCCTCGTTTGACATGATCACATCAGTTGTCCTTAGAGACGGGCCTCGTTTGGCTTAACCATATCAGTTGTGCCTCGATTCATGACTTGTTTCACTCAACCATATCAGTTGTGCCTCGAGTCGGGACTCGTTTGACTCAACCATATTAAATGTGCCTCGAGTCGGGCCTCGTTTGACTCAACCGTATCAAATGTGCCTCAAGTCGGGCCACATTTGACTCAACCACATCAGTTATGCCTTGAGATGGGCCTCGTTTGACTCAACCATATCAGTTGTGCCCCGAGTTGGGACTCATTTGACTCAACCATATCAGTTGTGTCTCAAGTCGAGCCTCGTTTGACTCAACCATATCATTTGAGCCTCGAGTCGGGCCTCGTTTTGACTCAACCATATCATTTGCACCTCGAGTTGGCCCTCGTTTGACATGACCACATCAGTTGTGCCTAGAGACGGGCCTTGTTTGGCTTAACCATATCAGTTGTGCCTCGAGTCATGACTTGTTTCACTCAACCATATCAGTTACGCCTCGAGTCGGGACTCGTTTGACTCAACCATATTAAATGTGCCTCGAGTCGGGCCTCGTTTGACTCAACCATATCAAATGTGCCTCAAGTCGGGCCACATTTGACTCAACCACATCAGTTATCCTTGAGATAGGCCTCGTTTGACTCAACCATATCAGTTGTGCCTCGAGTCTGGCCTTGTTTGACTCAACCATATCTGTAGTCCCCAAGTCGGGCCTCGTTTGACTCAACCGTATTAAATGTGCCTCGAGTTGGGTCTCGTTTGACTAAACCATATCTTTTGCATCTCGAGTTGGGCCTTGTTTGGCTTACCTTTATAATTTGCGCCTCGAGTCAGGCCTCGTTAGACACAACCATATCAAATGTGCCTCGAGTCGGGCCTTGTTTGACTCAACCGTATCATTTGCGCTTCGAGGCAGGCCTCGTTTGACTCAACCATATCAGTTGTGCCTCAAGTCGGGCCTCATTTGACTCAACCATATCAGTTGTGCCCCGAGTTGGGACTCGTTTGACTCAACCATATCAGTTGTGCCTCGAGTCGAGCCTCGTTTGACTCAACCATATCATTTATGCCTCGAGTCGGGCCTCGTTTTGACTCAACCATATCATTTGCACCTCGAGTTAGCCCTCGTTTGACACGACCACATCAGTTGTGCCTAGAGACGGGCCTCGTTTGGCTTAACCATATCAGTTGTGCCTCGAGTCATGACTTGTTTCACTCAACCATATCAGTTGCGCCTCGAGTCGGGACTCGTTTGACTCAACCATATTAAATGTGCCTCGAGTCGGGCCTCATTTGACTCAACCATATCAAATGTGCCTCAAGTCGGGCCACATTTGAATCATCCACATCAGTTATGCCTTGAGATAGGCCTCGTTTGACTCAACCATATCAGTTGTGCCTCGGGTCGGGCCTTGTTTGACTCAACCATATCTGTAGTCCCCAAGTCGGGCCTCATTTGACTCAACCGTATTAAATGTGCCTCGAGTTGGGTCTCGTTTGACTAAACCATATCTTTTGCATCCCGAGTTGGGCCTTGTTTGGCTTACCTTTATAATTTGTGCCTCGAGTCAGGCCTCGTTAGACACAACCATATCAAATGTGCCTCGAGTCGGGCCTCGTTTGACTCAACCGTATCATTTACGCTTCGAGGCAGGCCTCGTTTGACTCAACCATATCAGTTGTGCCTCAAGTCGAGCCTCATTTGACTCAACATATCAGTTGTGCCCTGAGTTGGGACTCATTTGACTCAACCATATCAGTTGTGCCTCGAGTCGAGCCTCGTTTGACTCAACCATATCATTTATTCCTCGAGTCGGGCCTCGTTTTGACTTAACCATATCATTTGCACCTCGAGTTAGCCCTCGTTTGACACGACCACATCAGTTGTGCCTAGAGACGGGCCTCGTTTGGCTTAACCATATCAGTTGTGCCTCAAGTCATGACTTGTTTCACTCAACCATATTAGTTGCGCCTCAAGTCGAGACTCGTTTGGCTCAACCATATTAAATGTGCCTCGAGTCGGGCCTCGTTTGACTCAACCATATCAAATGTGCCTCAAGTTGGGCCACATTTGACTCAACCACATCAGTTATGCCTTGAGATGGGCCTCGTTTGACTCAACCATATCAGTTGTGTTTCGAGTCGGGACTTGTTTGACTCAACCATATCTGTAGTCTCCAAGTTGGGCCTTGTTTGACTCAACCGTATTAAATGTGCCTCGAGTTGGGTCTCGTTTGACTACACCATATCTTTTGCATCTCGAGTTGGGCCTTGTTTGGCTTACCTTTATAATTTGCACCTCGAGTCAGGCCTCGTTAGACACAACCATATCAAATGTGCCTCAAGTTGGGCCTCGTTTGACTCAACCGTATCATTTGCGCTTTGAGGCAGGCCTCGTTTGACTCAAGCATATTAGTTGTGCCTCGAGTTGGGACTCGTTTGACTCAACCATATCAGTTGTGCCTCGAATTGGGACTCGTTTGACTCAACCATATCATTTACGCATCGAGTTGGGCCTTGTTTGACACAACCATATCATTTGTGCCTCGAGTTGGACCTCGTTTTACTTAACCATATCAGTTGTGCCTTGAGTCAGGCCTTGTTTGACTGATCCATATTAGTTGCACCTCGAGTTGGACCTCGTTTGACACAACGACATCATTTACACCTCGAGTCGGGCCTTATTTGACTCAACCTTATCAGTTGTGCCATGAGTCGGGACTCGTTTGACTCAACCATATCAGTTGTGCCTCGAGTCGGGCCTCGTTTAACTCAACCATATCAGTTATGCTTTGTGTCAGGACTCGTTTTATACAACCATATCAGTTGTGCCTCCAGTCAGGACTCCTTTGACTTAACCATATCAGTTGTGCCACGAGTTAGGCCTCGTTTGACTCAACCATATAATTTACGCATATAGTCGGGCCTTGATTGACACAATCATATCATTTGTGCCTCGAGTATGGCTCATTTGACATAACCATATCATTTGCGACTCGAGTTGGGCCTCATTTGACTTACCATTATAATTTACACCTCGAATTGGGTCTCATTTGACTCAACCGTATTATTTACGCCTCGAGTCGGGCCTCGTTTGACTCAACCATATCATTTACGCCTTGGGTCAGGACTCGTTTGACTTACCCTTATTATTTGCACTCGAGTCAGGTCTCGTTTGACTCAACCATATCAAATGTGCCTCGAGTCGGGCCTGGTTTGACTCAACCACATCAGTTGCACCTCGAGTCGTGCCTCGTTTGACTCAACCATATCATTTGTGCTTCGAGTCGGGCCTGGTTTGACTCAACCATATCAGTTGTGCCTAGAGTCGGGACTCGTTTGACTCAACCATATTAGTTGTGCCTCGAGTTGGGGCCGTTTGACTCAACCATATCATTTGCGCCTTGAGTCGAGCCTCGTTTGACTCAACCATATTAGTTACACCTTGAGTCGGGCCTCGTTTGACTTTCCCATATAATTTACGCCTTGAGACGGGCCTTATTTGACTCAACCATATCCTTTATATCTCGAGTCAGGCCTTGTTTGACTCAACCATATCATTTGTAGCCCTCGAGTCAGGCCTCGTTTGACTCAACCATATCTATTGTGCCTCGAGTGTAGCCTCGTTTGACTTAACCATATCATTTGCGGCTTGATTCGGGCCTCGTTTGACTCAACCATATCATTTGTAGCTCTCGAGTCGGGCCTCGTTTGACTCAACCATATCCGTTGTGCCTCGAGTCAGGACTCATTTGCCTCAACCATATCAGTTGTGCCTCGAGGCAGGGATCGTTTGACTCAACCATATCATTTGCGCCTCGAGTTGGGCCTCGTTTGACTCAACCATATTAGTTATCCCTCGAGTCGGGCCTCGTTTGACACAACCATATCATTTGCGCCTCGAGTCGGGCCTCATTTGACTTACCCTTATAATTTGCGCCTTGAGTTGGGCCTTGTTTGACTCAACCATATCATTAGCATCTCGAGTCGGGCCTCGTTTGACTCAACCATATTAGTTGTACCACGAGCTAGCCCTCGTTTGGCACAACCTATCATTTGCACCTCTAGTCGGGCTTCGATTGACTCAACCATATCATTTATACCTCGAGTTGGGTCTCGTTTGACTTAACTGTATCATTTGTAGCTCTCGAGTTGACCCTTGTTTGACTTACCCTTATAATTTGTGCCTCAAGTCGGGCCTCGTTTAACTCAACCATATCATTTGCACCTCGAGTTGGGGCTCGTTTGACTCAGCCATATCATTTGCGCGTCGAGTCGGGCCTCGTTTGACACAACCTTATCATTTGCGCCTTGAGTCTGGCCTCGTTTTACTCAACCATATTAGTTGTGCCTCGGGTCAGGTCTCGTTTGACTGATCCATATCAATTGCACCTCTAGTTGGACCTCATTTGACACAACAATATCTTTTGCACCTCGAGTCGGACCTTGTTTGATTCAACCTTATCAGTTGTCCGTCGAGTCAGGGCTTGTTTGAGTCGACCATATCAGTTGTGCCATGAGTCGGGACTCGTTTGACTCAACCGTATCAAATGTGCCTAGAGGCGGTCCTCGTTTGACTCAACTATATTAGTTGTGCTTTGAGACAAGACTTGTTTGACACAACCATATCAGTTGCGCCTCGAGTCGGGCCTCGTTTGACTCAACCATATCATTTGCGCCTCGAGTCGGGCCTCGTTTGGCTTACCCTTATAATTTACGCGTCGAGTCAGGCCTCAGTTGACTCAACCATATCAAATGTGCCTTGAGTCGGGTCTCGTTTGACTCAACCACATCAGTTGTGCCTCGAGGCGGGCCTCGTTTGACTCCACCATATCATTTTCGCTTCAAGTCGGGTCTCGTTTGACTCAACCATATCAAATGTACCTAGAGGCGGTCGTCATTTGACTTAACCACATCAGTTGCACCTCGAGTCGGGCCTCGTTTGACTCAACCATATCATTTTCGCTTCGAGTCGGGCCTCGTTTGACTCAACCATATCAGTTGTGCCTCGAGTTGGGGCTCGTTTGACTCAACCATATCAGTTGTGCGTCGAGTTGGGGCTCGTTTGACTCAACCATATCATTTGCGCCTCGAGTCCGACCTCGTTTCACTTACCCTTATAGTTTGTGCCTCGAGTCGGGCCTCGTTTGACTCAACCATCTCAGTTGTGCCTTGCGTCGGGGCTTGTTTGACACAACCAGATCATTTGCACCTCGAGTCGGGTCTCGTTTGGCATAACCATATCATTTGTGCTTTGAGTTGGGCCTCGTTTGACTCAACCATATAGGTTGTACTTCGAGTCGGGACTCGTTTGACTCAACCATATTAGTTGTGCCTCGAGTTGGGGCTCGTTTGACTCAACCATATCATTTGCGCCTTGAGTCGAGCCTGGTTTGACTCAACCATATTAGTTACGCCTTGAGTCGGGCCTCGTTTGACTTACCCTTATAATTTGCACCTTGAGTCGGGCCTCATTTGACTCAACCATATCCTTTGCATCTCGAGTCAGGCCTTGTTTGACTCGACCATATCATTTGTAGCTCTCGAGTCGGGCCTCGTTTGACTCAACCATATCTGTTGTGCCTTGAGTTAGGCCTTGTTTGACTCAACCATATCATTTGTAGCTCTCGAGTCGGGCCTCGTTTGACTAAACCATATCTGTTGTGCCTCGAGTCGGGACTCATTTGACTCAATCTTATCTGTTGTGCCTCGAGGTATTGCTCGTTTGACTTAACCATATCATTTGCGCCTAATGTCGGGCCTCGTTTGACTTACCCTTATAATTTGCACCTTGGGTCAGGCCTCGTTTGTCTCAACCATATCAAATGTGCCTCGAGTTGGGCCTCGGTTGACTCAACCACATCAGTTGTGCCTCGAGTCGGGCCTCGTTTGACCCAACCATATCAGTTGTGCCTCGAGTCGGGCCTCATTTGACTTAACCATATCAGTTGTGCCTCGAGTTGGACCTCATTTGACACAACGACATCATTTGCACCTCGAGTCGGGCCTTGTTTGACTCAACCTTATCAATTGTGCCATGAGTCGGGACTCGTTTGACTCAACCATATCAGTTGTGCCTCGAGTCGGGCCTCGTTTAACTCAACCATATCAGTTATGCTTTGAGTTAGGACTCGTTTTGTACAACCATATCAGTTGTGCCTCTAGTCAGGACTCGTTTGACTCAACCATATCAGTTGTGCCTCGAGTCGGGCCTCATTTGACTTAACCATATAATTTACGCATCGAGTCAGGCCTCATTTGACACAATCATATCATTTGTGCCTCGAGTCTGGCTTGTTTGACATAACCATATCATTTGCGCCTCGAGTCGGGCCGCGTTTGACTTACCATTATAATTTACACCTCGAATCGGGTCTCGTTTGACTCAACTGTATCATTTACGCCTCGAGTCGGGCCTCGTTTGACACAACCATATCATTTACACCTTGGGTCAGGACTCATTTGGCTTACCCTTATTATTTGCGCTCGTGTCAGGCCTCGTTTGACTTAACCATATCAAATGTGCCACGAGTCGGGCCTAGTTTGACTCAACCACATCAGTTGCACCTCGAGTCGTGCCTCGTTTGACTCAACCATATCATTTGTGCTTCGAGTCAGGCCTGGTTTGACTCAACCATATCAGTTGTGCCTAGAGTCGGGACTCATTTGACTCAACCATATTAGTTGTGCCTCGAGTTGGGGCCGTTTGACTCAACCATATCATTTGCGCCTTGAGTCGAGCCTCGTTGGACTCAACCATATCAGTTACGCCTTGAGTCGGGCCTTGTTTGACTTTCCCATATAATTTGCGCCTTAAGACGGGCCTCATTTGACTCAACCATATCCTTTGCATCTCGAGTCAGGCCTTGTTTGACTCAACCATATCATTTGTAACCCTCGAGTCGGGCCTCGTTTGACTCAACCATATCTATTATGCCTCGAGTCTGTCCTCGTTTGACTTAACCATATCATTTGCGGCTTGATTCGGGGGTCCTTTGACTCAACCATATCATTTGTAGCTCTCGAGTCGGGCCTCGTTTGACTCAACCATATCCGTTGTGCCTCGGGTCGGGACTCGTTTGACTCAACCATATAATTTACGCCTCGGGCCAGAACTCGTTTGACTTAGCCTTATTGTTTGTGCTCGAGTTAGGCCTCGTTTGACTCAACCATATCAAATGTGCCTCGAGTCGGGCCTCGTTTGACTCAACCATATCATTTGTGCTTTGAGTCGGGCCTCATTTGACTCAACCATATCAGTTGTGCCTCAAGTCGGGACTCGTTTGACTCAACCATATCAGTTGTGCCTCGAGTTGGGGTTCGTTTGACTCAACCATATCATTGACGCCTCGAGTTAGGCCTCATTTGACTCAACCATATCAGTTATGCCTCGAGTTGGGCCTCGTTTGACACAACCACATCATTTGCGCCTCGAGTCGGGCCTCATTTGAGTTAACCATATCATTTGTAGCTCTCGAGTCGGGCCTCGTTTGACTTAGCCTTATAATTTGTGCCTCGAGTCGGGCCTAGTTTGACTCAACCATCTCAATTATGCCTCGAGTCGGGGCTCGTTTGACTCAACAACATCATTTGCGCATCAAGTTGGGCCTTGTTTGACTCAACCATATCAGTTGTGCCTTAAGGTGGGCCTCATTTGACTCAACCATATCAGTTGTGCCTCCAGTCAGGACTCGTTTGACTCAACCATATCAGTTGTGCCTCGAGTCGGGCCTCGTTTGACTCAACCATATAATTTACACATCAAGTCAAGCCTCGTTTGACACAATCATATCGTTTGTGCCTCGAGTCTGGCTCGTTTAAGACAACCATATCATTTGCGCCTCGAGTCGGGCCTCGTTTGACTTACCATTATAATTTACACCTCGAATTGGGCCTCGTTTGACTTAACCGTATCATTTACGCCTAGAGTCAGGCCTCATTTGACTTAACCATATCATTTACGCCTCGGCTCGGGACTCGTTTGACTTACCCTTATTATTTGCGCTCGAGTCAGACCTCGTTTGACTCAACCATATCAAATGTGCCTCGAGTTGGGCCTCGTTTGACTCAACCACATTAGTTGCACCTCGAGTTGTGCCTCGTTTGACTCAACCATATCATTTGTGCTTCGAATCAGGCCTGGTTTGACTCAACCATATAGTTGTGCCTAGAGTCGGGACTCGTTTGACTCAACCATATCATTTGTGCCTCGAGTCAAGCCTCGTTTCACTCAACCATATCTGTTACGCCTTGAGTCGGGCCTCGTTTGACTTTCCCATATAATTTGCGCCTTGAGTCGGGCCTCATTTGACTCAACCATATCCTTTGCATCTCGAGTCAGGCCTTGTTTGACTTAACCATATCATTTGTAGCCCTCGAGTCGAGCCTCGTTTGACTCAACCATATCTATTGTGCCTCGAGTCTGGCCTCGTTTGACTCAACCATATCATTTGCGGCTCGATTTGGGCCTCGTTTGACTCAACCATATCATTTGTAGCTCTTGAGTCGGGCCTCGTTTGACTCAACCATATCTGTTGTGCCTCAAGTCAGGACTCATTTCACTCAACCATATCAGTTGTGCCTCAAGACAGGCTCGTTTGACTCAACCATATTATTTGCGTCTCGAGACGGGCGTCGTTTGACTCAACCATATCAGTTATGCCTCGAGTCGGGCCTCATTTGACACAACCATATCAGTTGCGCCTCGAGTCGAGCCTCGTTTGACTTACCCTTATAATTTGTGCCTTGAGTTGGGCCTCGTTTGACTCAACCATATTAGTTGTACCGCGAGCCAGGCCTCGTTTGGCATAACCTATCATTTGCACCTCGAGTCGGGCATCGATTGACTCAACCATATCATTTCTACCTCGAGGTGGGTCTCATTTGACTTAACCATATCATTTGTAGCTCTCGAGTTGAACCTTGTTTGACATACCCTTATAATTTGTGCCTCAAGTCGGGCCTCGTTTAACTCAACCATATCATTTGCACCTCGAGTTGGGGCTTGTTTCACTCAATCATATCATTTGCGCGTCGAGTCAGGCCTTGTTTGACATAACCATATCATTTGTGCCTCGAGTCGGGCCTCGTTTTACTCAACCATATCAGTTGTGCCTTGAGTTAGGCCTCGTTTGACTGATCCATATCAATTGCACCTTGAGTTGGACCTCGTTTGACACAACGATATCTTTTGCACCTCTAGTCAGGCCTTGTTTGACTCAACCTTATCAGTTGTGCGTCGAGTCGTGGCTTGTTTGAGTTAACCATATCAGTTGTGCCATGAGTCGGGACTTGTTTGACTCAACCATATCAGTTGTGCCTCTAGTCGGTCCTCGTTTGACTCAACCATATCAGTTGTGCTTTGAGATAGGACTCGTTTGACACAACCATATCAGTTGCGCCTCGAGTTGGGCCTCGTTTGACTTAACCATATCAGTTGCGCCTTGAGTCGGGCCTCGTTTGACACAACCATATCAGTTGCGCCTCGCGTCGGGCCTCGTTTGACTCAACCATATAATTTGCGCCTCAAGTCAGGCCTCGTTTGGCTTACCATTATAATTTACGCGTCGAGTCAGGCCTCGTTTGACTCAACCATATCAAATGTGCCTTAAGTCGGGTCTCGTTTGACTCAACCACATCTGTTGTGCCTCGAGCTGGGCCTCGTTTGACTCTACCATATCAGTTGGGCATTGAGTCAGGCCTTGTTTGACTCTACCATATCAGTTGTGCATCGATTCAGGACTCGTTTGACTCAACCATATTAGCTGTGCCTCGAGTCGGGCCTCGTTTGACTAAACCATATCATTTATGCATCGAGTCAGGCCTCGTTTGACACAATCATATCATTTGCGCCTCGAGTCTGGCTCGTTTGACACAACTATATCATTTGCGCCTCAAATCGGGCCTCGTTTGACTTACCGTTATAATTTACGCCTCGAGTCGGGCCTCGTTTGACTCAACCATATCATTTGTGCCTCGAGTCGAGCCTCGTTTGACTTAACCATATCATTTGTGCTTTGAGTCGGGCCTCGTTTGACTCAACCATATCGGTTGTGCCTCGAGTTGGGACTCATTTGACTCAACCATATCATTTGTGCCTCGAGTTGGGGCTCATTTAACTCAACCATATCATTTGCGCCTCGAGTCGAGCCTCGTTTGGCTCAACCATATTAGTTACGCCTTGAGTCGGGCCTCGTTTGACTTACCCTTATAATTTACGCCTTGACTCGGGCCTCATTTGACTCAACCATATCCTTTGCATCTCGAGTCAGGCCTTGTTTGACTCGACCATATCATTTGTAGCTCTTGAGTCGGGCCTCGTTTGACTCAACCATATCTGTTGTGCCTCGAGTCTAGCCTTGTTTGACTCAACCATATCATTTGTAGCTCTCGAGTCGGGCCTCGTTTGACTAAACCATATCCGTTGTGCCTCGAGTCGGGACTCATTTGACTCAACCTTATCAGTTGTGCCTCGAGGTATGGCTCGTTTGACTCAACCATATCATTTACGCCTCGAGTTGGGCCTCGTTTGACTCAACCATATCATTTGCGCCTCGAGTCGGGCCTCGTTTGACTTACCCTTATAATTTGCACCTTGGGTTGGGCCTCATTTGACTCAACCATATCAAATGTGCCTCGAGTTGGGCATCGGTTGACTCAACCACATCAGTTGTGCCACGAGTCGGGCCTCGTTTGACTCAACCATATCAGTTGTTCCTCAAGTCAGGCCTCATTTGACTCAACCATATCAGTTGTGCCCCGAGTTGGGACTCATTTGACTCAACCATATCAGTTGTGTCTCGAGTCGAGCCTTGTTTGACTCAACCATATCATTTGTGCCTCGAGTCGGGCCTGGTTTTGACTCAACCATATCATTTGCACCTCGAGTTGGCCCTCGTTTGACACTACCACATCAGTTGTGCCTAGAGACGGGCCTCGTTTGGCTTAACCATATCAGTTGTGCCTCGAGTCATGACTTGTTTCACTTAACCATATCAGTTGTTTCCTCGAGTCGGGACTTGTTTGACTCAACCATATTAAATGTGCCTCGAGTCGGGCCTCGTTTGACTTAACCATATCAAATGTGCCTCAAGTCGGGCCACATTTGACTCAACCACATCAGTTATCCTTGAGATGGGCCTCGTTTGACTCAACCATATCAGTTGTGCCTCGAGTCGGGCCTTGTTTGACTCAACCATATCTGTAGTCCCCAAGTCGGACCTCATTTGACTCAACCGTATTAAATGTCCCTCGAGTTGGGTCTCGTTTGACTAATCCATATCTTTTGCATCTCGAGTTGGGCCTTGTTTGGCTTACCTTTATAATTTGCGCCTCGAATCAGGCCTCGTTAGACACAACCATATCAAATGTGCCTCGAGTCGGGCCTCGTTTGACTCAACCATATCATTTGCGCTTTGAGGCAGGCCTCGTTTGACTCAACCATATCAGTTGTGCCTCGAGTCGAGACTCGTTTGACTCAACCATATCAGTTGTGCCTCGGATTGGGACTCGTTTGACTCAACCATATCATTTACGCATCGAGTTGGGCCTTCTTTGACACAACCATATCATTTGCGCCTCAAGTTGGGTCTCGTTTTACTCAACCATATCAGTTGTGCCTCGAGTCAGGCCTCGTTTGACTGATCCATTCAGTTGCACCACGAGTTGGACCTCGTTTGACACAACGACATCATTTGCACCTCGAGTCGGGCCTTCTTTGACTCAACCTTATCAGTTGTGCCATGAGTCGGGACTCGTTTGACTCAACCATATCAGTTGTGCCTCGAGTCGGGCCTCGTTTAACTCAACCATATCAGTTATGCTTTGAGTCAAGACTCGTTTTATACAACCATATAAGTTGTGCCTTTATTCAGGACTCGTTTGACTCAACCATATCAGTTGTGCCTCGAGTCAGGCCTCTTTTGACTCAACCATATAATTTACGCATCGAGTTGGGCCTCATTTGACACAATCATATCATTTGTGCCTCGAGTCTGGCTCGTTTGACATAACCATATCATTTGCGCCTTGAGTCGGGCCACGTTCGACTTACCATTATAATTTACACCTCGAATTGGGTCTCGTTTGACTCAACTGTATCATTTACGCCTCGAGTCAAGCCTCGTTTGACTCAACCATATCATTTACGCCTTGGGTCGGGACTCGTTTGACTCAACCATATCAGTTGTGCCTCGAGTTGGGCCTCGTTTGACTCAACCATATCAGTTGTGCCTCGAGTTGGGACTCGTTTGACTCATCCATATCAGTTGAGCCTCAAGCCGGGACTCGTTTGACTCAACCATATAAGTTATGCCTCGAGTGTGGCCTCGTTTGACTCAACCATATCATTTGCACATCGAGTCAAGCCTCGTTTGACACAATCATATCATTTGTGCCTTGAGTCGGGCTCGTTTAACACAACCATATCATTTGTGCCTCGAATCGAGCCTCGTTTGACTCAACCATATCATATGAATCTCGAGTCGGGCCTCGTTTGACTTACCCTTATAATTTACGCCTCGAGTCGGGCCTCAGTTGACTCAACCATATTATTTGCATCTCGAGTCGGCCCTCGTTTCACTCAACCATATCATTTGCGCCTCGAGTCAGGCCTCGTTTGGCTTACCCTTATAATTTGTGCGTCAAGTCATGCCTCGTTTGACTCAACCATATCAAATGTGCCTCGAGTCAGGTCTCGTTTGACTCAACCACTCAGTTGTGCCTCGAGGCAGGCCTTGTTTGACTCAACCCTATCATTTGTACTTTGAGTCTGGCCTCATTTGACTCAACCATATCAGTTATGCCTCGAGGCGGGCCTCGTTTGACACAATCATATCATTTGCGCCTCGAGTCTGGCTCGTTTGACACAACCATATCATTTACGCCTCAAGTCGGGCCTCATTTGACTCAACCATATCTTATGCACCTCAAGTTGGGCCTCGTTTGACTTATCGTTATAATTTACGCCTCGAGTCGGGCCTCGTTTGACTCAACCATATCATTTGTGTCTCGAGTCAGACCTCGTTTGACTCAACCGTATCATTTGTGCCTCGAGTCGGGCCTCATTTGACACAACCTTATTATTTGCGCCTCAGGTCAGGACTCATTTAACTTATCCTTATAATTTGTGCCTCGAGTCAGGCCTCGTTTGACTCAACCATATCAAATGTGCTCTGAGTCGGGCCTTGTTTGACTCAACCACATTAGTTGCACCTCGAGTCGAGTCTCATTTGAATCAACCATATCATTTTCGCTTCGAGTCGGGCGTCGTTCGACCCAACCATATCAGTTGTGCCTCGAGGTGGGCCTCATTTGACTCAACCATATCAGTTGTGCCTCCAGTCGGGACTCGTTTGACTCAACCATATCATTTGCGCATAGAGTTGGGCCTCGTTTGACACAATCCTATCATTTGTGCCTCGAGTCTGGCTTGTTTGACACAACCATATCATTTGCACCTCAAGCCGGGCCTCATTTGACTTAACCATATCATATGCACCTCGAGTTGGGCCTCGTTTGACTTACCGTTATAATTTACGCCTCGAGTCGGGCCTCGTTTGACTCAACCATATCAGTTATGCCTTGAGTCGGGCCTTGTTTGACACAACCACATCATTTTGCGCCTCGAGTCGGGCCTCGTTTGAGTTAACCATATATTTTGTAGCTCTCGAGTCGGGCCTCATTTGACTTACCCTTATTACTTGTGCCTCGAGTCGGGCCTCGTTTGACTCAACCATCTCAGTTGTGCCTCGAGTTGGGGCTCGTTTTACTCAACCCGATCTTTTGTGCATCGAGTCGGGCCTTGTTTGACACAACCATATCATTTTCTCCTCGAGTCGGGCCTCGTTTTACTCAACCATATCAGTTGTGCCACGACTCAGGCCTTGTTTAACTCAACCATATCAGTTGTGCCTCGAGGTGGGCCTCATTTGACTCAACCATATCAGTTGTGCCTCCAGTCGGGACTCGTTTGACTCAACCATCTCATTTGCGCATAGAGTCAGGCCTCGTTTGACACAATCATATCATTTGTGCCTCGAGTCAGGCTCGTTTGACACAACCATATCATTTGCGCCTCGAGTCGGGGCTCGTTTGATGCAACCATGTCATATGCAACTCGAGTCGAGCCTCGTTTGACTTACCCTTATAATTTTCGCCTCGAGTCGGGCCTCGTTTGGCATACCCTTTTAATTTGCATGTCGAGTCAGGCCTCGTTTGACTCAACCATATCAAATGTGCCTCAAGTTAGGTCTTGTTTGACTCAACCACATCAGTTGTGGCTCGAGTCAGGCCTCGTTTGGCTCAACTGTATCATTTGCGCCTCGAGTCAGGCCTCGTTTGACTCAACCTTATCATTTGCTGCTCGGGTCAGGACTCATTTGACTTACCTTTTTAATTTGTGCCTCAAGTCATACCTCGTTTGACTCAACCATATCAAATGTGCCCCGAGTCGGGCCTGGTTTGACTCAACCACATCAGTTGCACCTCGAGTCGGGCCTCGTTTGACTCAACCATATCATTTGCGCCTCGAGTCGGGACTCGTTTGGCTTACCCTTTTAATTTGCGTGTCGAGTCAGGTGTCGTTTGACTCAAGCATATCAAATGTCCCTCGACTCAGGTCTCGTTTGACTCAACACATTAGTTGTGCCTCGAGGCAGGCCTCGTTTGACTTAACCATATCATTTGCGCTTTGAGTCAGGCCTCGTTTGACTCAACCATATAAGTTATGCCTCGAGACGAGACTCGTTTGAGTCAACCACATCAGTTGTGCCTCGTGTCAGGCCTCGTTTGACTCAACCATATCATATGTAGCTTGAGTCAGGCCTCGTTTGACATACCGTTATAATTTACGCCTCGAGTCGGGCCTCGATTGACTCAACCATATTAGTTATGCCTCGAGTTGGGTCTCGTTTGACTCAACCTTATCATTTGCGCCTCGAGTCGAGACTCATTTGAATTACCCTTATAATTTGTGCCTCAAGTCAGGCCTCGTTTGACTCAACCATATCAGTTGTGCCTCGAGTCGGGACTCATTTGACTCAACCATATCAGTTGGGCCTTAAGTTGGGGCTTGCTTGACTCAACCATATCATTTGCGCCTCGAGTCGGGCCTCATTTGACTCAACCATATCAGTTACGCCTTGAGTCGGGCCTCGTTTGACATAACCACATCATTTGCGCCTCGGGTTGGGCCTCGTATGAGTTAACCATATCATTTGTAGCTCTCGAGTCGGGCCTCGTTTGACTTACCCTTACAGTTTGTGCCTCAAGTAGGGCCTCGTTTGACTCAACCATCTCAGTTGTGCCTCGAGTTAGGGCTCGTCTGACTCAACCAGATCATTTGCGCATCGAGTCGGGCCTCGTTTGACACAACCATATCATTTTCTCCTCGAGTCGGGCCTTGTTTTACTGAACCATATCAGTTTTGCCTCGACTCGGGCCTTGTTTGACACAACCATATCAGTTGCGCCTCGAGTCGGGCCTTGTTTGACTTAACCATATCAGTTGTGTCTCAAGTTGGCCCTTGTTTGACTCAACCATATTAGTTATGCCTCAAGTTGGGACTCGTTTGACTCAACCATATCATTTGCGATAGAGTCAGGCCTCGTTTGACATAATCATATCATTTGCGCCTTGAGTTGGGCTCGTTTGACATAACCATATCATTTGCGCCTCAAGTCGGGCCTCGTTTGACTCAACCATGTCATATGCAACTCGAGTTGGGCCTTGTTTGACTTACCCTTATAATTTACGCCTCAAGTCGGGCCTCGGTTGGGACAACCATATGATTTGCATCTCGATTTGGGCCTCGTTTGTCTCAACCATATCAAATGTGCCTCGAGTCGGGTCTCGTTTGACTCAACCACATCAGTTGTGCCTTGAGGCGGGCCTAGTTTGACATAACCATATCATTTGCGCTTTGAGTTAGGCCTCATTTGACTCGAACATATAAGTTGTGCCTCGAGACGAGACTCATTTCAATCAACCACATCAGTTGTGTCTCGACTTGGGCCTTGTTTGACTCAACCATATCATATGCACCTCGAGTCGGGCCTCGTTTGACTCAACCATATCAGTTGTGCATCGAGTTGGGGCTCGTTTGACTCAACCATATCATTTGTGCCTCGAGTCGGGCCTCCTTGGACTCAACCATATCAGTTATGCCTGGAGTCAGGCCTCGATTGACACAACCACATCATTTGCGCCTCGAGTCAGGTCTCGTTTGAGTTAACCATATCATTTGTAGCTCTTGAGTCGGGACTCGTTTGACTTATCCTTATAATTTGTGCCTCGAGTCAGGCCTCGTTTGAGTCAACCATATCAGTTGTGCCTCGAGTCGGGACTCATTTGACTCTACCATATCATTTGCGCTTTGAGTCGGGCCTTATTTGAGTTGCCCTTATAATTTGCACCTTGATTCGGCCCTCGTTTGACTCAACCATCTCGGTTGTGCCTCGGGTTGGGGTTCGTTTGACTCAACCATATCATTTACGCCTCGAGTCGGGCCTCGTTTGACTCAACCCTATCAGTTACGCCTTGAGTCGGGCCTCGTTTGACATAACCACATCATTTGCGCCTCGAGTCGGGCCTCGTTTGACTTACCCTTATAATTTGCGCCTCGAGTCGGGCCTCGTTTAACTCAACCATATTAGTTGTGCCTCGAGTTGGGGCTCGTTTGACTCAACCATATCTTTTACGCCTCGAGTCGGGCCTTGTTTGAGTCAACCATATCAGTTATGCCTGGAGTCGGACCTCGTTTGACACAACCACATCATTTGTACCTCGAGTCGGGCCTCGTTTGACTCAACCATATCAGTTGTAGCTCTCGAGTCGGGACTCGTTTGACTTACCCTTATAATTTGTGCCACAAGGCAGGCCTTGTTTGACTTAACCATATCAAATGTGCCCAGAGGCGGGCCTCGTTTGAGTCAACCACATCAGTTGCACCTCGAGTCAGGCATCGTTTGACTCAACCATATCATTTTCGCTTCAAGTCGGGTCTCGTTTGACTTAACCATATCAGTTGTGCCTTGAGTCAGGACTCGTTTGACTCAACCATATCAGTTGTGCCTCGAGTTGGGGCTCGTTTGACTCTACCATTTCGTTTGCGCCTTGAGTCGGGCCTCGTTTGACTTACCCTTATAATTTGCGCCTCGAGTCGGGCCTCGTTTGACTCAACCATCTCAGTTGTGCCTCGAGTCGGGGCTTGTTTGACTCAACCAGATAATTTGTGCATCGAGTCGGGCCTCGTTTGACACAACCATATCATTTTCACCTCAAGTCGGGCCTCGTTTTACTCAACCATCTCAGTTGTGCCTTGACTCGGGCCTCGTTTGACACAACCATCTCAGTTGCACCTCGAGTCGGGCCTCGTTTGACTCAACCATATCAGTTGTGCCTCGAGTTGGGCCTCGTTTGACTCATCCATATCAGTTGAGCCTCAAGCCGGGACTCGTTTGACTCAACCATATAAGTTATGCCTCGAGTGTGGCCTCATTTGACTCAACCATATCATTTGCGCATCGAGTCAAGCCTCGTTTGACACAATCATATCATTTGTGCCTCAAGTTGGGCTCATTTAACACAACCATATCATTTGTG
Organism: Dicorynia guianensis; assembly: GCA_037013595.1. Lineage (NCBI taxonomy): Eukaryota > Viridiplantae > Streptophyta > Magnoliopsida > Fabales > Fabaceae > Dicorynia > Dicorynia guianensis. Next base: position 14,408,199 of record JASUAB010000006.1, on the reverse strand, counting down.
CCTCGAATCAGGCCTCGTTTGACTCAACCATGTCATATGAACCTCGAGTCGGGCCTCGTTTGACTTACCCTTATAATTTACGCCTCGAGTTGGGCCTCAGTTGACTCAACCATATTATTTGCATCTCGAGTCGGGCCTCATTTGACTCAACCATATCAGTTGCGCCTCGAGTCAGGCCTCGTTTGGCTTACCCTTATAATTTGCGCATCAAGTCATGCCTCGTTTGACTCAACCATATCAAATGTGCCTCGAGTCAGGTCTCGTTTGACTCAACCACATCAGTTGTGCCTCGAGGCAGGCCTTGTTTGACTCAACGATATCATTTGTACTTTGGGTCTGGCCTCATTTGACTCAACCATATCAGTTATGCCTCGAGGCGGGCCTCGTTTGACACACTCATATCATTTCGCCTCGAGTCTGGCTCGTTTGACACAACCATATCATTTACGCCTCAAGTCGGACCTCATTTGTCTCAACCATATCTTATGCACCTCAAGTTGGGCCTCGTTTGACTTACCGTTATAATATACGCCTCGAGTCGGGTCTCGTTTGACTCAACCATATCATTTGTGTCTCGAGTCGGACCTCGTTTGACTCAACCGTTTCATTTGTGCCTCGAGTCGGGCCTCATTTGACACAACCTTATTATTTGTGCCTCAGGTCAGGACTCATTTGACTTATCCTTATAATTTGTGCCTCGAGTCAGGCCTCGTTTGACTCAACCATATCAAATGTGCTCTGAGTCGGGCCTTGTTTGACTCAACCACATCAGTTGCACCTCGAGTCGAGTCTCATTTGAATCAACCATATCATTTTTGCTTCGAGTCGGGCGTCGTTCAACCCAACCATATTAGTTGTGCCTCGAGGTAGGCCTCATTTGACTCAACCATATCAGTTGTGCCTCCAGTCGGGACTCGTTTGACTCAACCATATCATTTACGCATAGAGTTGGGCCTCGTTTGACACAATCATATCATTTGTGCCTCGAGTCTGGCTCGTTTGACACAACCATATCATTTGCACCTCAAGCCGGGCCTCATTTGACTCAACCATATCATATGCACCTCGAGTCGGGCCTTGTTTGACTTACCGTTATAATTTATGCCTCGAGTCGGGCCTCGTTTGACTCAACCATATCAGTTGTGCCTTGAGTCGGGCCTCGTTTGACACAACCACATCATTTACGCCTCGAGTCGGGCCTCGTTTGAGTTAACCATATATTTTGTAGCTCTCGAGTCGGGCCTCGTTTGACTTACCCTTATTACTTGCGCCTCGAGTCGGGCCTCGTTTGACTCAACCATCTCAGTTGTGCCTCGAGTTGGGGCTTGTTTTACTCTACCAGATCTTTTGTGCATCGAGTCGGGCCTTGTTTGACACAACCATATCATTTTCTCCTCGAGTCGAGCCTCGTTTTACTCAACCATATCAGTTGTGCCACGACTCAGGCCTTGTTTAACTCAACCATATCAGTTGTGCCTCGAGGTGGGCCTCATTTGACTCAACCATATCAGTTGTGCCTCCAGTCGGGACTCGTTTGACTCAACCATCTCATTTGCGCATAGAGTCAGGCCTCGTTTGACACAATCATATCATTTGTGCCTCGAGTCAGGCTCGTTTGACACAACCATATCATTTGCGCCTCGAGTCGGGGCTCGTTTGACTCAACCATGTCATATGCAACTCGAGTCGGGCCTCGTTTGGCTTACCCTTTTAATTTGCATGTCGAGTCAGGCCTCGTTTGACTTAACCATATCAAATGTGCCTCAAGTTGGGTCTTGTTTGACTCAACCACATCAGTTGTGCCTCAAGGCGGGACTCGTTTGGCTCAACCATATCATTTGCACTTTGAGTCAGGCATCGTTTGACTCAACCATATAAGTTGTGCCTCGAGACGAGACTCGTTTGAGTCAACCACATCAGTTGTGCCTCGAGTTGAGACTCGTTTGACTCAACCATATCAAAAGTGCCTCGAGTCACAGCTCGTTTGACTCAACCATATCATTTGCGCTTCGAGGCGGGCCTCGTTTGACTCAACCATATCAGTTGTGCCTCGAGTTGGGACTTGTTTGAATAAACCATATCAGTTGTGCCTCGATGCAGGCCTGATTTGACTCAACCATATCATTTATGCATTGAGTCGGGCCTCGTTTGACACAATCATATTATTTGTGCCTTGAGCCTGGCCCGTTTGACACAACCATATAGTTTGCGCCTTAAGTCAGGGCTTGTTTGACTCAACCATATCATATGCACCTCGAGTCGGGCCTCGTTTGACTTACCATTATAATTTACTCCTCGAGTCGGGCCTCGTTTGACTCAACCATATCATTTGTGCCTCATGTCGGGCCTCATTTGACTCAACCGTATCATTTGCGCCTCGAGTTGGGCCTCGTTTGACTTAGCCATATCATTTGCGCCTCGGGTCGGGACTCGTTTGACTTATCCTTATTATTTGTGCTTTGAGTTAGGCATCGTTTGACTCAACCATATCAAATGTGCCTAAAATTGGGCCTCGTTTGACTTAACCACATCAGTTGCACCTTGAGTCGGGCCTCGTTTGACTCAACCATATCATTTGTGCTTCGAGTTGGGCCTCGTTTGACTAAACCATATCCGTTGTGCCTCGAGTCGGTACTCATTTGACTCAACCATATCAGTTGTGCCTCGAGGCAGGGCTCGTTTGACTCAGCCATATCATTTGTGCCTCGAGTCGGGCCTCATTTGACTCAACCATATCAGTTACGCCTCGAGTTGGGCTTCGTTTGACATAACGATATCATTTGCCCCTCGAGTCGGGCCTCGTTTGACTTACCCTTACAATTTGCGCCTTGAGTCGGGCCTCGTTTGACTCAACCATGTTATTTGCATCTCAAGTCGGGCCTCATTTGACTCAACCATATTAGTTGTACTGCGAGTCAGGCCTCATTTGGCACAACCTATCATTTGCGCCTCGAGTCCGGCTTCGGTTAACTCAACCATATCTTTTATACCTCGAGTCGGGTCTCGTTTGACTTAACCATATCATTTGTAGCTCTCGAGTTGAGCCTCGTTTGACTTACCCTTATAATTTGCGCCTTGAGTTAGTCCTCGTTTAACTCAACCATATCATTTGCTCCTTGAGTCGAGGCTCGTTTGACTTAACAAGATCATTCGTGCATCGAGTCGGGCCTCCTTTTACATAACCATATCAGTTGTGCCTCGGCTCGGGCCTCGTTTGACACAACCATATCAGTTGCGCATCAAGTCGGGCCTTGTTTCACTCAACCATATCAGTTGTGCCTCGAGGTGGGCCTCGTTTGACTCAACCATATCAGTTGTGCTGCTAGTCAGGACTCGTTTGACTCAACCAAATAATTTATGCATCGAGTCGGGCCTCGTTTGACACAATCATATCATTTGTGCCTCGAGTCTGGCTCATTTGACATAACCATATCATTTGCGCCTCGAGTCGGGCCTCGTTTGACTTACCATTATAATTCACACCTCGAGTCGGTCCTCGTTTGACTCAACCATAACGTTTGTGCCTCGGGTCGGGACTCGTTTGACTTACCCTTATTATTTGCGCACGAGCCAGGCCTCGTTTGACTCAACCATATCAAATGTGCCTCAGGTCGGGCCTCGTTTGACTCAACCATATAATTTACACATCGAGTCGAGCCTCTTTGACACAATCATATCATTTGTGCCTCGAGTCTGGCTCGTTTGACACAACCATATCATTTGCGCCTCAAGTCGGGCCTTGTTTGACTCAACCATATCATATGCACCTTGAGTCGGGCCTCGTTTAACTTACCATTATAATTTACACCTTGAGTCAGGCCTCGTTTGACTCAACCATATCATTTGTGCCTCGAGTCGGGCCTCGTTTAACTCAACCGTATCATTTGCGCCTCGAGTCGGGCCTCGTTTGACTTAACCATATCATTTTCGCCTCGAGTCGGAACTTGTTTGACTTACCCTTATTATTTGCGCTCGACTCAGACCTCATTTGACTCAACCATATCAAATGTGCCTCGAGTCGGGCCTCATTTGACTCAACCACATCAGCTACACCTTGAGTCATGCCTCATTTGACTCAACCATATCATTTGTGCTTTGAGTCGGGCCTCGTTTGACTTAACCATATCAGTTGTGCCTCGAGTTGGGGCTCGTTTGACTCGACCATATCATTTGCGCCTCGAGTCGAGCCTCGTTTGACTCAACCATATCTGTTACGCCTTGAGTCGGGCCTCGTTTGACTTACCCTTATAATTTGTGCCTTGAGTTGGGCCTCATTTGACTCAACCATATCCTTTGCATCTCGAGTCAGCCCTTGTTTGACTCAACCATATCATTTGTAGCTCTCGAGTTGGGCCTCATTTGACTCAACCATATCTGTTGTGCCTCGAGTCTGGCCTTGTTTGACTCAACCATATCATTTACGACTCGATTCGGGCCTCATTTGACTCAACCATATCATTTGTAGCTCTCGAGTCTGGCCTCATTTGACTAAACCATATTTGATGTGCCTTGAGTCAGGACTCATTTGACTCAACCATATTAGTTGTGCCTCGAGGCAGGGCTCGTTTGACTCAACAATATCATTTGCGCCTCGAGTTGGGCCTTGTTTGACTCAACCATATCAGTTATGCCCTGAGTTGGGTCTCATTTGACACAACCACATCATTTGTGCCTCGTGGCGGGCCTCGTTTGAGTTAACAATATCATTTCTAGCTCTCGAGTCGGGCCTTATTTGACTTACCTTTATAACTTGCGCCTCGAGTTGGGCCTCGTTTGACTCAACCATCTCAGTTGTGCCTCGAGTCTGGGCTCATTTGACTCAACCAGATCATTTGCGCATCGAGTCAGGCTTCGTTTGACACAACCATATCAATTTCTCCTCGAGTCGGGCCTCGTTTTACTCAACCATATCAGTTGTGCCTCGACTTGGGCCTTGTTTGACTCAACCATATTAGTTGTGCCTCGAGGTGGGCCTCGTTTGACTTAACCATATCAGTTGTGCCTCCGGTCGGGACTCGTTTGACTCAACCATATCATTTGCGCATAGAGTCAGGCCTCATTTGACACAATCATATGATTTGCACCTCGAGTCGGGTTTGTTTGACACAACCATATCATTTACGCCTCAGGTCAGGCCTCGTTTGACTTAACCATGTCATATGCAACTCGAGTCGGGCCTCGTTTGACTTACCCTTATAATTTACGCCTCGAGTCGGGCCTCGGTTGACTCAACCATATCATTTGCATCTCGAGTCAGGCCTCGTTTGACTCAACCATATCATTTGCTCCTAGAGTCGGGCCTCGTTTGGCTTTCCCTTTTAATTTGCATGTCGAGTCAGGCCTCGTTTGACTCCACCATATCAAATGTGCCTCGAGTTGGGTCTCGTTTGACTCAACCACATCAGTTGTGCCTCGAGGCGGCACTCGTTTGACTCAACCATATCATTTGCGCTTTGAGTCAGGCCTCGTTTGACTCAACCATATAAGTTGTGCCTCGAGACAAGACTCGTTTGAGTCAACCACATAGTTGTGCCTCGAGTCGGGACTCATTTGACTCAACCATATCAAATGTGCCTCGAGTTGCGGCTCATTTGACTTAACCATATCATTTGCGCTTCGAGGTGGGCCTCGTTTGACTCAACCATATCAGTTGTCCTCGAGTCAGGACTCGTTTGAGTCAACCATATCAATTGTGCCTCGAGGCAGGCCTCGTTTGACTCAACCATATCATTTACGCATCAGGCCTCGTTTGACACAATCATGTCATTTGTACCTCGAGCCTGGCACGTTTGACACAACCATATCATTTGCGCCTCAAGTTGGGCCTTTTGTACTTAACCATATCATATGCACCTCGAGTCTAGCCTCGTTTGACTTACCATTAGAATTTACTCCTTGAGTCGGGCCTCGTTTGACTCAACCATATCATTTGTGTCTCGAGTTGGGCCTCGTTTGACTTAACCGTATCATTTGCGCCTCAAGTTGGGCCTCGTTTGACTCAACCATATCATTTGCACCTTGGGTTGGGACTCGTTTGACTTACCCTTATTATTTGTGCCTCGAGTTAGGACTCATTTGACTCAACCATATCAAATGTGCCTTGAGTCGGGCCTCATTTGACTTAACCACATCAATTGCACCTCGAGTCAGGCCTCGTTTGACTCAACCATATCATTTGTGCTTCGAGTTAGGCCTCGTTTGACTCAACCATATCAGTTCTGCCGCGAGTTGGGACTCGTTTGACTCGACCATATCAGTTGTGCCTCGAGTTAGGGCTCGTTTGACTCCACCATATCATTTGTGCCTCAAGTCGAGCCTTGTTTGACTCAACCATATCAGTTACGCCTTGCATCGGGCGTCGTTTGACTTACCCTTATAATTTATGCCTTGGATCAGGCCTCATTTGACTCAACCATATCCTTTGTATCTCGAGTCGGGCCATGTTTGACTCAACCATATATTTGTAGCTCTCGAGTCGGTCCTTGTTTGACTAAACCATATTCGTTGTGCCTCGAGTCAGGACTCATTTGACTCAACCATATCAGTTGTGCCTCGAGGCAGGGCTCATTTGACTCAACCATATCATTTGCGCTGCGACTTAGTCCTCGTTTGACTCAACCATATCAGTTACGCCTCGAGTCGGGCCTCGTTTGACGCAACCATATCATTTGCTCCTCGAGTCGGGCCTCGTTTGGCTTACCCTTACAATTTGCGCCTTGAGTCGGGCGTCGTTTGACTCAACCATATCATTTGCATCTCAAGTCGGGCCTCGTTTGACTTAACCATAGTAGTTGTACCATGAGTCAGGCCTCGTTTGGCACAACCTATCATTTGCCCCTCGAGTCGGGCTTCGGTTGACTCAACCATATCATTTATTCTCGTTTGACTTAACCATATCATTTGTAGCTCTCGAGTTGAGCCTCGTTTGACTTACCCTTATAATTTGCGTCTCGAGTCAGGCCTCGTTTAACTCAACCATATCATTTGCACCTTGAGTCGGGGCTCGTTTGAATCAACAAGATCATTTGCGCATCGAGTCGGGCCTCGTTTTACTCAACCATGTTAGTTGTGCCTCAACTCGGGCCTCATTTGACACAATCATATCAGTTGCACCTCGAGTCGGGCCTTGTTTGACTCAACCATATCAGTTGTGCCTCGAGGTGGGCCTTGTTTGACTCAACCATATCAGTTGCGCCTCTAGTCGGGACTCGTTTGACTCAACCATATCAGTTGTGCCTCGAGTTGGGCCTCGTCTGACTCAACCATATAATTTACGCATCGAGTCGGGCATCGTTTGACACAATCACATCATTTGTGCCTCGAGTCTGGCTCATTTGACACAACCATATCATTTGCGTCTCGAGTTGGGCCTCATTTGACTTACCATTATAATTTACACCTCGAGTCAGGCCTCGTTTGACTCAACCATATCATTTGTGCCTCGAGTCGGGCCTCGTTTGACTCAACCATATCATTTGCGCCTCGTGTCGGGACTGGTTTGACTTACCCTTATTATTTGCGTGTGAGTCAGGCCTCGTTTGACTCAACCATATCAAATGTGCCTCAGGTCAGGCCTCGTTTGACTTAACCATATAATTTACGCATCGAGTCAGGCCTCGTTTGACACAATCATATCATTTGTGCCTTGAGTCTAGCTCATTTGACATAACCCTATCATTTGCGCCTCGAGTCGGGCCTCGTTTGACTTATCATTATAATTCACACCTCGAGTCGGGCCTCGTTTGACTTAACCATATCATTTCCGCCTCGAGTCGAGACTTGTTTGACTTACCCTTATTATTTGCGCTCAACTCAGACCTCGTTTGACTCAACCATATCAAATGTGCCTCAAGTCGGGCCTCGTTTGACTCAACCACATCAGCTGCACCTTGAATCAGGCCTCGTTTGACTCAACCATATCATTTGTGCTTTGAGTCGGGCCTCGTTTGACTTAACCATATCAGTTGTGCCTCGAGTTGGGGCTCGTTTGACTCGACCATATCATTTGCGCCTCGAGTCGAGCCTCGTTTGACTCAACCATATCTGTTACGCCTTGAGTCGGGCCTCGTTTGACTGACCGTTATAATTTGCGCCTTGAGTTGGGCCTCATTTGACTCAACCATATCCTTTGCATCTCGAGTTAGCCCTTGTTTGACTCAACCATATCATTTGTAGCCCTCGAGTCGGGCCTCGTTTGACTCAACCATATCTGTTGTGCCTTGAGTCTGGCCTTGTTTGACTCAACCATATCATTTGCGGCTCAATTCGGGCCTCGTTTGACTCAACCATATCATTTGTAGCTCTTGAGTCTGGCCTCGTTTGAGTAAACCATATCTGTTGTGCCTTGAGTCGAGACTCATTTGACTCAACCATATTAGTTGTGCCTCGAGGCAGGGCTCGTTTGACTTAACAATATCATTTGCGCCTCGAGTCGGGCCTTGTTTGACTCAACCATATTACTTATGCCCTGAGTCAGGCCTCATTTGACACAACCACATCATTTGCGCCTCGAGGCGGGCCTCGTTTGAGTTAACCATATCATTTCTAGCTCTCGAGTCGGGCCTTGTTTGACTTACCCTTATAACTTGCGCCTCGAGTTGGGCCTCGTTTGACTCAACCATCTCAGTTGTGCCTCGAGTCTGGGCTCGTTTGACTCAACCAGATCATTTGCGTATCGAGTCGGGCTTCGTTTGACATAACCATATCATTTTCTCCTCGAGTCGGGCCTCGTTTTACTCAACCATATCAGTTGTGCCTCGACTTGGGCCTTGTTTGACTCAACCATATTAGTTGTGCCTCGAGGTGGGCCTCGTTTGACTCAACCATATCAGTTGTGCCTCCGGTCAGGACTCGTTTGACTCAACCATATCATTTGCGCATAGAGTCAGGCCTCATTTGACACAATCATATCATTTGCCCCTCGAGTCGGGTTCGTTTGACTCAACCATATCATTTACGCCTCAGGTCGGGCCTCGTTTGACTCAACCATGTCTTATGCAACTCGAGTCGGGCCTCGTTTGACTTACCCTTATAATTTACGCCTTGAGTCGGGCCTCGGTTGACTCAACCACATCATTTGCATCTCGTGTCAGGCCTCGTTTGACTCAACCATATTATTTGCGCCTAGAGTCGGGCCTCGTTTGGCTTCCCCTTTTAATTTGCATGTCGAGTCAGGCCTCATTTGACTCAACCATATCAAATGTGCCTCGAGTTGGGTCTCGTTTGACTCAACCACATTAGTTGTGCCTCGAGTCGAGGCGGGACTCATTTGACTCAACCATATCATTTGCGCTTTGAGTCAGGCCTCGTTTGACTGAACCATATAAGTTGTGCCTCGAGACGAGACTCGTTTGAGTCAACCACATCAGTTGTGCCTCGAGTCGGGAATCGTTTGACTCAACCATATCAAATGTGCCTCAAGTTACGGCTCATTTGACTTAACCATATCATTTGAGCTTCGAGGCGGACCTCGTTTTACTCAACCATATCAGTTGTGCCTCGAGTAAGGACTCGTTTGAGTCAACCATATCAGTTGTGCCTCGAGGCGGGCCTCGTTTGACTCAACCATATCATTTACGCATCGAGTCAGACCTCATTTGACACAATCATGTCATTTGTGCCTCGAGCCTGGCACGTTTGACACAACCATATCATTTGCGCCTCAAGTCGGGCCTTGTTTGACTTAACCATATCATATGCACCTCGAGTCTAGCCTCGTTTGACTTACCATTAGAATTTACTCCTTGAGTCGGGCCTCGTTTGACTCAACCGTATCATTTGTGCCTCGAGTTGGGCCTCGTTTGACTCAACCGTACTCAACCGTATCATTTGCGCCTCGAGTTGGGCCTCGTTTGATTCAACCATATCATTTGCGCCTCGGGTTGGGACTCGTTTGACTTACCCTTATTATTTGCGCCTCGAGTTAGGACTCGTTTGACTTAACCATATCAAATGTTCCTTGAGTCGGGCCTCGTTTGACTTAACCACATAGTTGCACCTCGAGTCAGGCCTCGTTTGACTCAACCATATCATTTGTGCTTCGAGTTAGGCCTCGTTTGACTCAACCATATCAGTTCTGCCGCGAGTCGGGACTCGTTTGACTTAACCATATTAGTTGTGCCTCGAGTTAGGGCTCGTTTAACTCAACCATATCATTTACACCTCGAGTCGAGCCTCGTTTGACTCAACCATATCAGTTACGCCTTGCATCGAGCGTCGTTTGACTTACCCTTATAATTTACGCCTTGGGTCAGGCCTCATTTGACTCAACCATATCCTTTGAATCTCGAGTCGCGCCATGTTTGACTCAACCATATATTTGTAGCTCTCGAGTTGGTCCTTGTTTGACTAAACCATATCTGTTGTGCCTCGAGTCAGGACTCATTTGACTCAACCATATCAGTTGTGCCTCAAGGCAGGGCTCGTTTGACTCAACCATATCATTTGCGCTGCGACTCAGTCCTCGTTTGACTCAACCATATCAGTTACGCCTCGAGTCAGGCCTTGTTTGATGCAACCATATCATTTGCTCTTCGAGTCGGGCCTCATTTGGCTTACCCTTACAATTTACGCCTTGAGTCGGGCGTCGTTTGACTCAACCATATCATTTGCATCTCAAGTCGGGCCTCATTTGACTCAACCATATTAGTTGTACCATGAGTCAGGCCTCGTTTGGCACAACCTATCATTTGCGCCTCGAGTCCGGCTTCGGTTGACTCAACCATATCATTTATACCTCGAGTTGGGTCTAGTATGACTTAACCATACCATTTGTAGCTCTCGAGTTGAGCCTCGTTTGACTTACCCTTATAATTTGCGTCTCGAGTCAGGCCTTGTTTAACTCAACCATATCATTTGCACCTTGAGTCAGGGCTCGTTTGAATCAACAAGATCATTTATGCATCGAGTCGGGCCTCATTTTACTCAACCATGTTAGTTGTGCCTCGACTTGGGCCTCATTTGACACAACCATATCAGTTGCGCCTTGAGTCGGGCCTTGTTTGACTCAACCATATCAGTTGTGCCTCGAGGTGGGCCTCGTTTGACTCAACAATATCAGTTGTGCCTCTAGTCGGGACCGGTTTGAGTCAACCATATCAGTTGTGCCTCGAGTCGGGCCTCGTCTGACTCAACCATATAATTTACGCATCGAGTCGGGCATCGTTTGTCACAATCACATCATTTGTGCCTCGAGTCTAGCTCATTTGACACAACCATATCATTTGCGTCTCGAGTCGGGCCTCGTTTGACTTAACCATTATAATTTACACCTCGAGTCAGGCCTCGTTTGACTCAACCATATCATTTGCGCCTCGAGTCGGGCCTCATTTGACTCAACCATATCATTTGTGCCTCGTGTCGGGACTAGTTTGACTTACCCTTATTATTTGCGCGCAAGTCAGGCCTCGTTTGACTCAACCATATCAAATGTGCCTCGGGTTGGGCCTCGTTTGACTGTACCATATAATTTACGCATCGAGTCAGGCCTCTTTGACACAATCATATCATTTGTGCCTCGAGTCTGGCTTGTTTGACACAACCATATCATTTGTGCCTCAAGTTGGGCCTTGTTTGGCTCAACCATATCATATGCACCTCGAGTCGGGCCTTGTTTAACTTACCGTTATAATTTACACCTCGAGTCGAGCCTCGTTTGACTCAATCATATCATTTGTGCCTCGAGTCAAGCCTCGTTTGACTCAACCGTATCATTTGCGCCTTGAGTCGGGCCTCGTTTGACTCAACCCTATCATTTGCACCTCGGGTCGGGACTCGCTTGTCTTACCCTTATTATTTGCGCTCGAGTCAGGCCTCGTTTGACTCAACCATATCAAATGTGCCTCGAGTCAGGCCTCGTTTGACTCAACCACATTAGCTGCACCTCGAGTCAGGCCTCGTTTGACTCAACCATATCATTTGTGCTTTGAGTCGAGCCTCGTTTGACTCAACCATATCAGTTGTGCCTCGAGTCGGAACTCGTTTTACTCAACCATATCAGTTGTGCCTCGAGTTGGGGCTCGTTTGACTCAACCATATCATTTGCGCCTTGAGTCAAGCCTCGTTTGACTTAACCATATCAGTTCTGCCTTGAGTCGGGCCTCGTTTGACTTACCCTCATAATTTGTGCCTTGAGTCAAGCCTCGTTTGACTCAACCATATCAGTTCTGCCTTGAGTCGGGCCTCGTTTGACTTACCCTCATAATTTGCGCCTTGAGTCGGGCCTCATTTGACTCAACCATATCCTTTGCATCTCGAGTCAGGCCTTGTTTGACTTAACCATATCATTTGTAGCTCTCGAGTCGGGCCTCGTTTGACTCAACCATACCTGTTGTGCCTCGAGTCTGGCCTCGTTTGACTCAACCATATCATTTACAGCTCGATTTGGGCCTCGTTTGACTCAATTGTATTATTTGTAGCTCTTGAGTCGGGCCTCGTTTGACTAAACCATATCTGTTGTGCCTCGAGTCGGGACTCATTTGACTTAACCATATCAATTGTGCCTTGAGGCAGGGCTCGTTTGACTCAACAATATCATTTGCGCCTCGAGTCGGGCCTCGTTTGACTCAACCATATCAGTTACGCCTCGAGTCAGGCCTCGTTTGACACAACCATATCATTTACGCCTCGAGTCGGGCCTCGTTTGACTTACACTTATAATTTACGCCTTGAGTCGGGCCTCGTTTGACTCAACCATATCATTTGCATCTCAAGTCGGGCCTCGTTTGACTCAACCATATTAGTTGTACCGCGAGTCAGGCCTTGTTTGGCACAACCTATCATTTGCGCCTCGAGTCATGCTTCGGTTGACTTAACCATATCATTTATACCTCAAGTCGGGTCTCATTTGACTTAACCATATCATTTGTAGCTCTCGAGTTGAGTCTTGTTTGACTTACCCTTATAATTTGCGCCTCGAGTCGGGCCTCGTTAAACTCAACCATATCATTTGCACCTCGAGTCGGGGATTGTTTGACTCAACCATATCATTTGTGCATCGAGTTGGGCCTTGTTTGACACAACCATATCATTTGCACTTTGAGTCAAGTCTCATTTTACTCAACCATATCAGTTGAGTCTCGAGTCAGGCCTCGTTTGACTAATCCATATCTGTTGCACCTCGAGTTGGACCTCGTTTGACACAACGATATCATTTGCACCTCGAGTCGGGCCTTGTTTGACTCAACCTTATCAGTTGTGCGTCGAGTCGGGGCTCGTTTGAGTCAACCATATCAGTTGTGCCATGAGTCGGGACTCGTTTGACTCAACCATATCAGTTGTGCCTCGAGTCGGGCCTCATTTGACTCAACCATAATAGTTGTGCTTTTAGACAGGACTCATTTGACACAACCATATCAGTTGTGCCTCGAGTCAGGCCTCGTTTGACTCAACCATATCAGTTGTGCCTCGAGTCGGGCCTCGTTTGACACAACCATATCAGTTGTGCCTTGTGTTGGGCCTTGTTTGACTCAATCATATCATTTGCGCCTCGAGTCAGGCCTCGTTTGGCTTACCCTTATAATTTGTGCATCGAGTCAGGCCTCATTTGACTCAACCATATCAAATGTGCCTTGAGTTGAGTCTCGTTTGACTCAACCACATTAGTTGTGCCTCGAGGCGGGCCTCATTTGACTCAACCATATCATTTGCGCTTTGAGTCAAGCCTCGTTTGACTCAACCATATCAGTTGTGCCTCGATTCGGGACTCGTTTGACTCAACCATATTAGTTGTGCCTCGAGTCGGGCCTCGTTTGACTCAACCATATCATTTATGCATCGAGTCGGGCCTTGTTTGACACAATCATATCATTTGCGCCTTGAGTCTGGCTCGTTTGACACAACTATATCATTTGCGCCTCAAATCGGGCCTCGTTTGACTTAACCATATCATATGCACCTCGAGTCAGGCCTCATTTGACTTACCATTAAAATTTACGCCACGAGTCGGGCCTCGTTTGACTCAACCATATCATTTGTGCCTCGAGTCAGGCCTCCTTTGACTCAACCGTATCATTTGCGCCACGAGTTGGTCCTCGTTTGACTCAACCTTATTATTTGTGCCTCGAGTCGGGGCTCGTTTGACTTACCCTTATAATTTGCGCCTCTAGTCAGGCCTCATTTGATTCAACCATATCAAATGTTCCCCGAGTCGGACCTCGTTTGACTCAACCACATCTGTTGCACCTCGAGTCGGGCCTCGTTTGACTTAACCATATCATTTTCGCTTCGAGTCGGGCCTCGTTTGACTCAACCATATTAGTTGTGCCTTGAGTTGGGACTCGTTTGACTCAACCATATCAGTTGTGCCTCGAGTTGGGGCTCGTTTGACTCAACCATATCATTTGCGCCTCAAGTCGGGCCTCATTTGACTCAACCATATCAGTTACGCCTTGAGTCGGGCCTCATTTGACACAACCACATCATTTGCGCCTCGAGTCGGGCCTTGTTTGAGTTAACCATATCATTTGTAGCTCTCGAGTCGGGCCTCGTTTAACTTTCCCTTATAATTTGTGCCTCGAGTCGGGCCTCGTTTGACTCAACCATCTCAATTATGCCTCGAGTCGGGGCTCATTTGACTCAACAAGATCGTTTACACATCGAGTCGGGCCTCGTTTTACTCAACCATATCAGTTGTGTCTCGACTCGGGCCTCGTTTGACATAACCATATCAGTTGCGCCTCGAGTCGGGTCTTGTTTGACTCAACCATATCAGTTGTGCCTTGAGGTGGGCCTCGTTTGACTCAACCATATCAGTTGTGCCTCCAGTCAGGACTCGTTTGACTCAACCATATTAGTTGTGCCTCGAGTCAGGCATGTTTGACTCAACCATATAATTTACGCATCGAGTCGGGCCTCGTTTGACACAATCATATCATTTGTGCCTCGAGTCTGGCTCGATTGACAAAACCATATCATTTGCGCCACAAGTCGGGCCTTGTTTGAGTCAACCATATCATATGCACCTTGACTCAACTAGATCATTTGCGTGTCAAGTCGGGCCTTGTTTGACACAACCATATGATTTTTACCTCGAGGCGGGCCTCACTTTACTCAACCATATCAATTGTGCCTCGAGTCGGGCCTCGTTTAACTCTACCATATCAGTTGTACCTTGAGTCGGGCCTCGTTTGACACAACCATATCATTTGCGCCTCGAGTCGGGCCTCATTTGACTTAACCATATCATTTGTACCTCTTGAGTCGAGCCTCATTTGACACAACCATATCAGTTGTGCCTTGAGTCGGGTCTCGTTTGACTCAACCATATCAGTTGTGCTTCGACTCGAGACACGTTTGACTCAACCATATCAAATGTGCCTCGAGTTGGGACACGTTTGACTCAACCATATCAAATGTACCTCAAGTTGGGCCTTATTTGACTTAACCATATCATTTGTGCTTCGAGGCGGGCCTCATTTGACTCAACCATATCATTTGCACCTCGAGTTGGGAATCGTTTGACTCAACCATATCAGTTGTGCCTCGAGTCGGGCCTTGTTTGTCTCAACCATATCAGTTATGCCTCAAGTCGAGACACGTTTGACTCCACCATATCAAATGTGCTCGAGTCAGGCCTCATTTAACTCAACCATATCATTTGTGCTTCGAGGCGGGCCTCGCTTGACTCAACCATATTAGTTGAGCCTCGAGTCGAGGCTCATTTGACTCAACTAGATTATTTGTGCGTCGAGTCGGGCCTTGTTTGTCACAACCATATGATTTTTGCCTCGAGGCGGGCCTCACTTTACTTAACCATATCAATTGTGCCTCTAGTCAGGCCTCGTTTAACTCTACCATATCAGTTGTGCCTCGAGTCGGGCCTCGTTTGACACAACCATATCATTTGCGCCTCGAGTCGGGCCTCATTTGACTTAAGCATATCATTTGTACCCCTTGAGTTGGGCCTTGTTTGACACAACCATATCATTTATGCCTCGAGTTGGGCCTCGTTTGACTCAACCATATCAGTTATGCCTCGAGTCGGGACACGTTTGACTCAACCATATCAGTTGTGCCTCGAGTTGGGCCTCGTCTGACTTAACCATATCGTTTGCGCATTGAGTCGGGCCTCGTTTGACACAATCATATCATTTGCGCCTTGAGTCGGGCTCGTTTGCCACAACCATATCCTTTGTGTCTCGAGTCGGGCTCGTTTGAGACAACCATATCCTTTGCGCCTCGAGTTGGGCCTCATTTGACTTAACTATATCTGTTGTGCCTCGAGTCTGGCCTCGTTTGACTCAACCATATCAGTTGTGCCTTGAGTTGGGCCTCATCGACTTAACCATATTGTTTGCGCATTGAGTTGGGCCTCGTTTGACACAATCATATCATTTGCGCCTTGAGTCGGGCTCGTTTGCCACAACCATATCCTTTGCACCTCGAGTCAGGATCGTTTGACACAACCGTATCCTTTGCGCCTCGAGTCGGGCCTCGTTTGAGTCAACTATATCTGTTGTACCTTGAGTTGGGCCTCATTTGACTAAACCATATCAGTTGTGCCTCAAGTCGGGCCTCGTTTGTCTCAACCATATATTTGTGCCTTGAGTTGGGCCTCGTTTGACACAACCATATCATTTGCGCCTCGAGTCAGGCCACGTTTGATTTAACCACATCAGTTGTGGCTCGAGTCAGGTCTTGTTTGACTCATCCATATTAGTTGTTCCTCGAGTCGTCCCTCATTTGACACAACCATATCATTTGCGCCTCGAGTCGGGCCTCGTTTGCATAACCTTATCAGTTGTACCTCGAGTCAGGACTCGTTTGACTCAACCATATCTGTTGTGCCTCGAGGCGGACCTCGTTTGGCTTAACCATATCAGTTGGGCCTCGAGTTAGGCCTCGTTTGACTCAACCATATCGTTTGCGCATCAAGTCGAGCCTCGTTGGACTCAACCATATCATTTGCGCCTCGAGTCAGGCCTCGTTTGACTTACCCTTATAATTTGTGCCTCGAGTCGGGCCTCGTTTGACTCAACCACATCAGCTGTGCCTCAAGTCGGGCCTCGTTTGACTCAACCATATAAGTTGTTCCTCGAGTTGGGACTCGTTTGACTCAACCATATCAGTTGTGCCTCGAGTCGAGCCTTGTTTGACTTAACCATATCATTTGCGCCTCGAGTCGGACCTCGTTTGACTTACTCTTATAATTTGTGCCTTGAGTCGGGACTCATTTGACTAAACCACATTAGTTGTGCCTCGAGTCGGGCCTCGTTTGACTGAACCATATCATTTGCGTCTCGAGTTAGGCCTCGTTTGACTCAACCATATCAGTTGTACCTCGACTCGGGACTCGTTTAACTTAACCATATCACTTGTGTCTCGTGTCGGGCCTCGTTTGGCTCAACCATATCATTTGTCCTTTGAATCGGGCCTTGTTTGACTTACTCTTATAATTTACGCCTCAAGTCAGCCCTTATTTGACTCTACCGTATCAGTTGTGCCTCGAGTTGGGCCTTGTTTCACTAAACCATATCCTTTGTGCCTCGAGTCGGGCCTCGTTTGACAAAATCATATCATTTGTGCCTTGAGTCGGGCCTCGTTTGACTCAACCATATCATTTACGCTTTGAGTCGGGCCTTATTTGACTCAATCATATCTGTTCTGCCTCTAGTCGGGCCTCGTTTGACTCAACCATATCATTTGCGCCTCGAGCGTGGCCTTGTTTGACACAATCATATCATTTGCGCCTCAAGTCTGGCCTCGTTTGACACAACCATATCATTTGTGCCTCGAGTCGGGCCTCGTTTGACACAACCATATCATTTGTGCCTCGAGTTAGGCCTCATTTGCGTTACCCTTATAATTTTCGCATCGAGTTAGGTCTCGTTTGACTCAACCATATCATTTGCATCTCGAGTCGGGCCTCATTTGACTCAACCATATCATTTGCGCCACGAGTTGGGCTTGTTTGGCTTACCCTTATAATTTGCGCCTTGAGTCAGGCCTCGTTTGACACATCCCTATCAAATGTGCCTCAAGTCGGGCCTCATTTGACTCAACCACATCAGTTGTGCCTCGAGTCAGGCCTCGTTTGACTCAACCATATCATTTGCGTCTCGAGTTGGACCTCGTTTCACTCAACCATATCAGTTGTGCCTCAACTCGGGACTCGTTTGACTTAACCATACCAGTTGTGCCTCGTGTCGGGACTCGTTTGGCTCAACCATATCATTTGTCCTTTGAATCAGGCCTCGTTTGACTTACCCTTATAATTTGTGCCTCGAGTCGGCCCTCATTTGACTCAACCGTAACAGTTGTGCCTCGAGTTGGGCCTTGTTTCACTAAACCATATCCTTTGTGCCCCGAGTCAGGCCTCATTTGACACAATCATATCATTTGCGCCTCGAGTTGGGCCTCGTGTGACTCAACTATATTATCTGTGCCTTGTGTCGGGACTCGTTTAACTCAACCATATAAGTTGTCCTCGAGTTGAGTCACGTTTGACTCAACCATATCGTTTGTACCTCGAGTCGGGCCTCGTTTAACTCAACCATATTTGTTGTACCTCGAGCCGGGCCTCATTTGGTGCCTCGAGTCAGGCCTCGTTTGACTCAACCATATCAAATGTGCCTCGAGTTAGGCCTCGTTTGACTCAACCATATCATTTGCACCTCGAGTCGGGCCTCGTTTGACTCCACCATATCATTTGTAGCCCTCGAGTCGGGCCTCGTTGGACTTACCCTTATAATTTGCGCCACAACTCAATCGTATCATTTGCGCCTCGAGTCAGGCTTCGTTTGACTTAACCATATCATTTGCACCTCGAGTCGGGGTTCGTTTGACATACCCTTATAAATTACATCTCGACTAAAGCCTCATTTGCCTCAACCATATCAAATGTGCCTCGAGCTGAGCCTCATTTGACACAACCATATCATTTGCACCTTGATTCGGTCCTCGTTTGACTTAACCATATCAGTTGTGCCTAGAGTCGGGCCTCGTTTGACTCAACCATATCATTTGCATCTCGAGTCGGGCCTCGTGTAGCATAACCATATCATTTGCACCTTGATTTGGTCCTCGTTTGGCTTACCCTTATAATTTGTGCCTCAAGTCAGGCCTCATTTGACTCAACCATATCAAATGTGCCTCGAGTTGGGCATCGTTTGACTCAACCACATCAGTTGTGCCTTGAGTCGGGCCTCGTTTGACTCAACCATATCAGTGGTGCCCCGAGTTTCAACTCATTTGGCTCAACCATATCAGTTGTGCCTCGAGTCAAGCCTCGTTTGATTTAACCATATCATTTGTGCCTCGAGTCGGGCCTCGTTTTGACTCAACCATATCATTTGCACCTCGGGTCGAGCTTCGTTTAACTCAACCATATAATTTGCATCTCGAGTTGGGCCTCTTTGACTTACGCTTATAATTTGTGGCTTAAGTTAGTCCTCGTTTGACTCAACCATATCAAATGTGCCTCGAGTTGGCCCTCGTTTGACATGACCACATCAGTTGTGCCTCGAGATGGGCCTCGTTTGGCTTAACCATATAAGTTGTGCCTCGAGTCATGACTTGTTTCACTCAACCATATCAGTTGCGCCTCGAGTCGGGACTCGTTTGACTCAACCATATTAAATGTGCCTCGAATCGGGCCTCATTTGACTCAACCATATCAAATGTGCCTCAAGTCGGGCCACATTTGACTCAACCACATCAGTTGTGCCTTGAGATGGGCCTCGTTTGACTCAATCATATCAGTTGCGCCTCGAGTCAGGCCTTGTTTGACTCAACCATATCTGTAGTGCCCCAAGTCAGGCCTCGTTTGACTCAACCATATTAAATGTGCCTCGAGTTGGGTCTCGTTTGACTAAACCATATCTTTTGCATCTCGAGTTGGGCCTTGTTTGACCCAACCATATCATTTGTGCCTCAAGTCGGGCCTCGTTTAGCTTACCCTTATAATGTGCGCCTCGAGTCAGGCCTCGTTAGACACAACCATATCAAATGTGCCTCGAGTCGGGCCTCGTTTGACTCAACCGTATCATTTATGCTTCGACGCGGGCATCTTTTGACTTAACCATATCAGTTGTGCCTCGAGTCAGGACTTGTTTGACTCAACCATATTAGTTGTGCCTTGAATTGGGACTCGTTTGACTCAACCATATTAGTTGTGTCTCAAGTTGAGCCTCATTTGACACAATGATATCATTTGCGCCTCGAGTCAGGCCTCGTTTGGCACAATGATATCATTTGTGCCTCAAGTCGAGCCTTGTTTGACTCAACCATATCATTTTCGCCTCGAGTTGGGCCTCGTTTATGTTACCTTTATAATTTGTGCCTCGAGTGGGGTCTCGTTTGACTCAACCATATCATTTGCATCTCGAGTCGGGCCTCGTTTGACTCAACCATATCATTTCCGCTTCGAGTCGGGCCGCGTTTGATTTACCCTTATAATTTGTGCCTCGATTCAGCCCTCGTTTGACTTATCCATATCAGTTGTGCTTCGAGTCGGGCCTCGTTTCACTAAACCATATCATTTGTGCCTTCAGTTGCGCCTCGTTTGACAGAATAATATCATTTGCGCGTCAAGTCGGGCATCATTTGACTCAACTATATCAGTTGTGCCTCGTGCTGGGACTCGTTTGACTCAACCATATCAGTTGCACCTCGAGTCGAGCCTCGTTTGACACAACCATATCATTTGCGCCTTGAGTTGGGCCACATTTGATTCAACCACATCAGTTGTGGCTCGAGTCAGGTCTCATTTGACTCATCCGTATTAGTTGTGCCTCGAGTCGGCCCTCGTTTGACACAACCATCTTATTTGTGCTTCGAGTCGAGCCTCATTTGGCACAACCTTATCAGTTGCACCTCGAGTCAGGAATCGTTTGACTTAACCATATCTGTTGTGCCTCGAGTCGGGCCTCGTTTGACTCAACCATATCAGTTGGGCCTCGAGTCAGGCCTCGTTTGACTCAACCATATCATTTGCGCATCGAGTTGAGCCTTGTTGGACTCAACCATATTATTTGCACCTCGAGTCGAGCCTCGTTTGACTTACCCTTATAATTTGTGCCTCGAGTCATGCCTCGTTTTGACTCAACCATATCATTTGCGCCTCGGGTCATGTCTCGTTTGACTCAAGCTTATAATTTGTGCCTCGAGTCGGGCCTTGTTTGACTTACTCTTATAATATTTGGCTTGAGTTAGTCCTCGTTTGACTCAACGATATCAAATGTGCCTCGAGTCGAGCCTCGTTTGACTCAATCACATCAGTTGTGCCTCGAGATGGGCCTCGTTTGGCTCAACCACATCATTTATGCTTCGAGTCGGGCCTCATTTGACTCAACCATATCTATTGTGCCTCTAGTTGAGCCTCGTTTGACTCAACCATATCATTTGCGCCTCGAGTGTAGCCTCGTTTGACACAATCATATCATTTGCGCCTCAAGTCTGGCCTCGTTTGACACAACCATATCATTTGTGCCTCGAGTCGGGCCTCGTTTGACACAACCATATCATTTGTGCCTCGAGTTAGGCCTCGTTTGCGTTACCCTTATAATTTGCGCATCGAGTTAGGTCTCGTTTGACTCAACCATATCATTTGCATATCGAGTCGGGCCTCGTTTGACTCAACTATATCATTTGCGCCTCGAGTTGGGCCTCGTTTGGCTTACCCTTATAATTTGCGCCTCGAGTCAGGCCTCGTTTGACACATCCATATCAAATGTGCCTCGAGTCGGGCCACGTTTGACTCAACCACATCAGTTGTGCCTCGAGTTGGGCCTCGTTTGACTCAACCATATCATTTGCATCTCGAGTTGGGCCTCGTTTGACTCAACCATATCAGTTGTACCTCAACCCGGGACTCATTTGACTTAACCATATCAGTTGTGCCTCATGTTGGGCCTCGTTTGGCTCAACCATATCATTTGTCCTTTGAATCAGGCCTCGTTTGACTTACCCTTATAATTTGCGCCTCGAGTTGGCCCTCATTTGACTCAACTGTATTAGTTGTGCCTCGAGTTAGGCCTTGTTTCACTAAACCATACCCTTTGTGCCTCGAGTCGGGCCTCGTTTGACACAATCATATCATTTGCGCCTCGAGTCAGGCCTCGTTTGACTCAACTATATCATCTGTGCCTTGTGTCGGGACTCGTTTAACTCAACCATATAAGTTGTGCCTCGAGTCGAGTCACATTTGACTCAACCATATCATTTGTACCTCGAGTTGGGCCTCGTTTAACTCAACCATATTTGTTGTACCTCGAGCTAGGCCTCGTTTGGCACCTCATGTCAGGCCTCATTTGACTCAACCATATCAAATGTGCCTCGAGTGAGGCCTCGTTTGACTCAACCATATCATTTGAGCCCCGAGTCAGGCCTCGTTTGACTCCACCATATCATTTGTAGCCCTCGAGTCGGGCCTCGTTGGACTTACCCTTATAATTTGCGCCACGACTCAATCGTATCATTTGCGCCTCGAGTCGGGCTTCGTTTGACTTAACCATATCATTTGCACCTCGAGTCGGGCTTCATTTGACATACCCTTATAAATTACATCTTGACTAAAGCCTCGTTTGACTCAACCATATCAAATGTTCCTCGAGTCGAGCCTCATTTGACACAACCATATCATTTGCACCTTGAGTCGATCCTCGTTTGACTTAACCATACCAGTTGTGCCTAGAGTCGGGCCTCGTTTGACTCAACCATATCATTTGCATCTCGAGTCGGGCCTCGTGTAGCATAACCATATCATTTGCACCTCGATTTGGTCCTCGTTTGGCTTACCCTTATAATTTGTGCCTCGAGTCAGGCCTCGTTTGACTCAACCATATCAAATGTGCCTCGAGTTGGGCATCGTTTGACATGACCACATCAGTTGTGCCTCGAGTCGGGCCTCGTTTGACTCAACCATATCAGTTGTTCCCCGAGTTTCAACTCATTTGGCTCAACCATATCAGTTGTGCCTCGAGTCAAGCCTCGTTTGATTTAACCATATCATTTGCGCCTTGAGTCGGGCCATGTTTTGACTCAACCATATCATTTGCGCCTCGGGTTGAGCTTCGTTTAACTCAACCATATAATTTGCATCTCGAGTTGGGCCTCTTTGACTTACGCTTATAATTTGTGGCTTAAGTTAGTCCTTGTTTGACTCAACCATATCAAATGTGCCTCGAGTTGGCCCTTGTTTGACATGACCACATCAGTTGTGCCTCGAGATGGGCCTCGTTTGGCTTAACCATATAAGTTGTGCCTCGAGTCATGACTTGTTTCACTCAACCATATCAGTTGCGCCTCGAGTCGGGACTCGTTTGACTCAACCATATTAAATGTGCCTCGAGTCGGGCCTCGTTTGACTCAACCATATCAAATATGCCTCAAGTCGGGCCACGTTTGACTCAACCACATCAGTCGTGCCTTGAGATGGGCCTCGTTTGACTCAATCATATCAATTGCGCCTCGAGTTGGGCCTCATTTGACACATCCATATCAAATGTGCCTCGAGTCGGGCCTCGTTTGACTCAACCACATCAGTTGTGCCTCGAGTTGGGCCTTGTTTGACTCAACCATATCATTTGCGTCTCGAGTCGGGCCTCGTTTGACTCAACCATATCAGTTGTACCTCAACTCTGGACTCATTTGACTTAACCATATCAGTTGTGCCTCATGTTGGGCCTCGTTTGGCTCAACCATATCATTTGTCCTTTGAATCGGGCCTCGTTTGACTTACCCTTATAATTTGCGCCTCGAGTCGGCCCTCATTTGACTCAACTGTATCAGTTGTGCCTCGAGTTAGGCCTTGTTTCACTAAACCATATCCTTTATGCCTCGAGTCGGGCCTCATTTGACACAATCATATCATTTGCGCCTCGAGTCAGGCCTCGTTTGACTCACTATATCATCTGTGCCTTGTGTCGGGACTCGTTTAACTCAACCATATAAGTTGTGCCTCGAGTCGAGTCACATTTGACTCAACCATATCATTTGTACCTCGAGTCGGGCCTCGTTTAACTTAACCATATTTGTTGTACCTCGAGCTAGGCCTCGTTTGGTGCCTCGAGTCAGGCCTCGATAGACTCAACCATATCAAATGTGCCTTGAGTTAGGCCTCGTTTGACTCAACCATATCATTTGCGCCTCGAATCGGGCCTCATTTGACTCCACCATATCATTTGTAGCCCTCGAGTCGGGCCTCGTTGGACTTACCCTTATAATTTGCGCCACGAGTCAGACCTTGTTTGACTCAATCGTTTCATTTGCGCCTCAAGTCGGGCTTCGTTCGACTTAACCATATCATTTGCACCTCAAGTCGGGCTTCATTTGACATACCCTTATAAATTACAACTCGACTAAAGCCTCGTTTGACTCAACCATATCAAATGTGCCTTGAGTCGAGCCTCATTTGACATGACCATATCATTTGCACCTTGAGGCAGGCCTTGTTTTACTCAACCATATCAGTTGTGCCTAGAGTCGGGCCTCGTTTGACTCAACCATATCATTTGCATCTCGAGTCGGGCCTCGTGTAGTATAACCATATCATTTGCGCCTTGATTTGGTCCTCGTTTGGCTTACCCTTATAATTTGTGCCTCGAGTCAGGCCTTGTTTAACTTAACCATATCAAATGTGCCTCGAGTTGGGCCTCGTTTGACTCAACCACATCAGTTGTGCCTCAAGTCAGGCCTCATTTGACTCAACCATATCAGTTGTGCCCCGAGTTGGAACTCATTTGGCTCAACCATATCAGTTGTGCCTCGAGTCGAGCCTTGTTTGATTTAACCATATCATTTGCACCTCGAGTCAGGCCTCGTTTTGACTCAACCATATCATTTGCGCCTCAGGTCGAGCTTCGTTTAACTCTACCATATAATTTGCATCTCGAGTCGGGCCTCGTTTGACTTACGCTTATAATTTGTGGCTTAAGTTAGTCCTCGTTTGACTCAACCATATCAAATGTGCCTCGAGTTGGCCCTCGTTTGACATGACCACATCAGTTGTTCCTCGAGATGTGCCTTGTTTGGCTTAACCATATCAGTTGTCCCTCGAGTCATGACTTGTTTCACTCAACCATATTAGTTACGCCTTGAGTCAGGACTCGTTTGACTCAACCATATTAAATGTGCCTCGAGTTGGGCCTCGTTTGACTCAACATATCAAATGTGCCTCAAGTCGGGCCACGTTTGACTCAACCACATCAGTTGTGCCTTGAGATGGGCCTCGTTTGACTCAACCATATCAGTTACGCCTCGAGTTGGGCCTTGTTTGACTCAACCATATCTGTAGTGCCCCAAGTCGGGCCTCGTTTGACTCAACCATATTAAATGTGCCTCGAGCTGGGTCCCGTTTGACTAAATCATATCTTTTGCATCTCGAGTTGGGGCTTGTTTGACTCAACCATATCATTTGCGTCTCGAGTCGGGCATCGTTTGGCTTACCCTTATAATTTGCGCCTCAAGTCAGGCCTTGTTAGGCACAACCATATCAAATGTGCCTCGAGTTGGGCCTCGTTTGACTCAACCGTATCATTTGCGCTTCGACGTGGGCCTTGTTTGACTTAACCATATCAGTTGTGCCTCGAGTCAGGACTCGTTTGACTCAACCATATCAGTTGTGCCTCGAATTGGGACTTGTTTGACATAATGATATCATTTGCGCCGCGAGTCAGGCCTCGTTTGACTCAACCATATCATTTGCGCATTGAGTCGAGCCTCGTTGGACTCAACCATATCATTTGCGCCTCGAGTCGGGCCTCGTTTGACTTACCCTTATAATTTGTGCCTCGAGTCAGGCCTTGTTTTGACTCAACCATATCATTTGTGCCTCGGATCATGTCTCGTTTGACTCAAGCTTATAATTTGTGCCTCGAGTCAGGCCTCATTTGACTTACTCTTATAATTTTTGGCCTGAGTCAGTCCTCGTTTGACTCAACGATATCAAATGTACCTCGAGTCGGGCCTCGTTTGACTCAACCACATCAGTTGTGCCTCGAGACGGGCCTTGTTTGCTCAACCATATCATTTACGCTTCGAGTCGGGCCTCATTGGACTCAACCATATCTGTTGTGCCTCTAGTCGGGCCTCGTTTGACTCAACCATATCATTTGCACCTCGAGTGTGGCCTCGTTTGACACAATCATATCATTTGCGCCTCAAGTCTGGCCTCGTTTGACATAACCATATCATCTGTGCCTCGAGTCGGGCCTCGTTTGACTCAACCACATCAGTTGTGCCTCGAGACGGGCCTCGTTTGGCTCAACCATATCATTTACGCTCCGAGTCGGGCCTCATTTGACTCAACCATATCTGTTGTGCCTCTAGTCGGGCCTTGTTTGACTCAACCATATCATTTGCGCCTCGAGTGTGGCCTCGTTTGACACAATCATATCATTTGCGCCTCAAGTTTGGCCTCGTTTGACATAACCATATCATTTGTGCCTAGAGTCGGGCCTCATTTGACTCAACCATATCAGTTGTGCCTAGAGTCGGCCCTTGTTTGACTCAACCATATCATTTGCATCTCGAGTCGGGACTCGTGTAGCATAACCATATCATTTGCGCCTCGATTTGGTCCTCGTTTGGCTTACCCTTATATTTTGTGCCTCGAGTTAGGCCTCGTTTGACTCAACCATATCAAATGTGCCTTGAGTTGGGCCTCGTTTGACTCAACCATATCAGTTGTGCCCTGAGTTGGAATTCATTTGGCTCAACCATATCAGTTGTGCCTTGAGTCGAACCTCGTTTGATTTAACCATATCATTTGCGCCTCGAGTCAGGCCTCGTTTTGACACAACCATATCATTTGCCCCTCGGGTCGAGCTTCGTTTAACTCTACCATATAATTTGCATCTCGAGTCAGGCCTCGTTTGACTTACGCTTATAATTTGTGGCTTAAGTTAGTCCTCGTTTGACTCAACCATATCAAATGTGCCTCGAGTTGGCCCTCATTTGACATGACCACATCAGTTGTGCCTCGAGATAGGCCTCGTTTGGCTTAACCATATCAGTTGTGCCTCGAGTCATGACTTGTTTCACTTAACCATATTAGTTGCGCCTCGAGTCGGGACTCGTTTGACTCAAACATATTAAATGTGTCTCGAGTTGGGCCTCGTTTGACTCAACCATATCAATGTAGCTCAAGTCGGGCCACATTTGACTCAACCACATCAGTTGTGCCTTGAGATGGGCCTCGTTTGACTCAACCATATCAGTTGCGCCTCGAGTCGGGCCTTGTTTGACTCAACCATATCTGTAGTGCCCCAAGTCGGGCCTCGTTTGACTCAACCATATTAAATGTGCCTCAAGTTGGGTCTCGTTTGACTAAACCATATCTTTTGCATCTCGAGTTGGGGCTTGTTTGACTCAACCATATCATTTGTGCCTCGAGTCGGGCATCGTTTGGCTTACCCTTATAATTTTCGCCTCAAGTCAAGCCTCGTTAGACACAACCATATCAAATGTGCCTCGAGTCAGTCCTCGTTTGACTCAACCGTATCATTTGCGCTTCGACGTGGGCCTTGTTTGACTTAACCATATCAGTTGTGCCTCGAGTCAGGACTCGTTTGACTCAACCATATCAGTTGTGTCTCGAATTGGGACTTGTTTGACATAATGATATCATTTGCGCCTCGAGTCAGGCCTCGTTTGACTCAACCATATCATTTGCGCATTGAGTCGAGCCTCGTTGGACTCAACCATATCATTTACGCCTCGAGTCGGGCCTCGTTTGACTTACCCTTATAATTTGTGCCTCGAGTCAGTCCTCGTTTTGACTCAACCATATCATTTGCGCCTTGGGTCATGTCTCGTTTGATTCAAGCTTATAATTTGTGCCTCTAGTCAGGCCTCGTTTGACTTACTCTTATAATTTTTGGCCTGAGTCAGTCCTCATTTGACTCAACGATATCAAATGTACCTCGAGTCGGGTCTCGTTTGACTCAACCACATCAGTTGTGCCTCGAGACGGGCCTTGTTTAGCTCAACCATATCATTTACGCTTCGAGTTGGGCCTCATTGGACTCAACCATATCTGTTCTGCCTCTAGTCGGGCCTCGTTTGACTCAACCATATCATTTGCACCTCGAGTGTGGCCTCGTTTGACACAATCATATCATTTGTGCCTCAAGTCTGGCCTCGTTTGATATAACCATATCATTTGTGCCTCGAGTCGGGCCTCGTTTGACTCAACCACATCAGTTGTGCCTCGAGACGGGCCTCGTTTGGCTCGACCATATCATTTACGCTTCGAGTCGGGCCTCATTTGACTCAACCATATCTGTTGTGCCTCTAGTTGGGCCTCGTTTGACTCAACCATATCATTTGCGCCTCGAGTGTGGCTTCGTTTGACACAATCATATCATTTGCGCCTCAAGTTTGGCCTCGTTTGACACAACCATATCATTTGTGCCTCAAGTCGGGCCTCGTTTGACTCAACCATATCAGTTGTGCCTAGAGTCGGCCCTCGTTTGACTCAATCATATCATTTGCATCTCGAGTCGGGCCTCGTGTAGCATAACCATATCATTTGCGCCTCGATTTGGTCCTCGTTTGGCTTACCCTTATAATTTGTGCCTCGAGTTAGGCCTCGTTTGACTCAACCATATCAAATGTGCCTCGAGTTAGGCCTCGTTTGACTCAACCATATCAGTTGTGCCCCGAGCTGGAACTCATTTGGCTCAACCATATTAGTTGTGCCTTGAGTCGAGCCTCGTTTGATTTAACCATATCATTTGCGCCTCGAGTCAGGCCTCGTTTTGACTCAACCATATCATTTGCACCTCGGGTCGAGCTTCGTTTAACTCTACCATATAATTTGCATCTCGAGTCGGGCCTCGTTTGACTTACGCTTATAATTTGTGGCTTAAGTTAGTCCTCGTTTGACTCAACCATATCAAATGTGCCTCGAGTTGGCCCTCATTTGACATGACCACATCAGTTGTGCCTCGAGATTGGCCTCGTTTGGCTTAACCATATCAGTTGTGCCTCGAGTCATGACTTGTTTCACTTAACCATATTAGTTGCGCCTCGAGTCGGGACTCGTTTGACTCAACCATATTAAATGTGTCTCGAGTTGGGCCTCGTTTGACTCAACCATATCAATGTACCTCCAGTCGGGCCACATTTGACTCAACCACATCAGTTGTGCCATGAGATGGGCCTCGTTTGACTCAACCATATCAGTTGCGCCTCGAGTCGGGCCTTGTTTGACTCAACCATATCTGTAGTGCCCCAAGTCGGGCCTCGTTTGACTCAACCATATTAAATGTGCCTCGAGTTGGGTCTCGTTTGACTAAACCATATCTTTTGCATCTCGAGTTGGGGCTTGTTTGACTCAACCATATCATTTGTGCCTCGAGTCGGGCATCGTTTGGCTTACCCTTATAATTTTCGCCTCAAGTCAAGCCTCGTTAGACACAACCATATCAAATGTGCCTCGAGTCGGTCCTCGTTTGACTAACCGTATCATTTGCGCTTCGACGTGGGCCTTGTTTGACTTAACCATATCAGTTGTGCCTCGAGTCAGGACTCGTTTGACTCAACCATATCAGTTGTGTCTCGAATTGGGACTTGTTTGACATAATGATATCATTTGCGCCTCGAGTCAGGCCTCGTTTGACTCAACCATATCATTTGCGCATTGAGTCGAGCCTCGTTGGACTCAACCATATCATTTACGCCTCGAGTCGGGCCTCGTTTGACTTACCCTTATAATTTGTGCCTCGAGTCAGTCCTCGTTTTGACTCAACCATATCATTTGCGCCTTGGGTCATGTCTCGTTTGACTCAAGCTTATAATTTGTGCCTCGAGTCAGGCCTCGTTTGACTTACTCTTATAATTTTTGGCCTGAGTCAGTCCTCGTTTGACTCAACGATATCAAATGTACCTCGAGTCGGGCCTCGTTTGACTCAACCACATCAGTTGTGCCTCGAGACGGGCCTTGTTTGGCTCAACCATATCATTTACGCTTCGAGTCGGGCCTCATTGGACTCAACCATATCTGTTCTGCCTCTAGTCGGGCCTCGTTTGACTCAACCATATCATTTGCACCTCGAGTGTGGCCTCGTTCGACACAATCATATCATTTGCGCCTCAAGTCTGGCCTCGTTTGACATAACCATATCATTTGTGCCTCGAGTCGGGCCTCGTTTGACTCAACCACATCAGTTGTGCCTCCAGACGGGCCTCGTTTGGCTCGACCATATCATTTACGCTTCGAGTCGGGCCTCATTTGACTCAACCATATCTGTTGTGCCTCTAGTTGGGCCTCGTTTGACTCAACCATATCATTTGCGCCTCGAGTGTGGCTTCGTTTGACACAATCATATCATTTGTGCCTCAAGTTTGGCCTCGTTTGACACAACCATATGATTTGTGCCTCAAGTCGAGCCTCGTTTGACTCAACCATATCAGTTGTGCCTAGAGTCGGCCCTCGTTTGACTCAATCATATCATTTGCATCTCGAGTCGGGCCTCGTGTAGCATAACCATATCATTTGTGCCTCGATTTGGTCCTCGTTTGGCTTACCCTTATAATTTGTGCCTCGAGTTAGGCTTCGTTTGACTCAACCATATCAAATGTGCCTCGAGTTAGGCCTCGTTTGACTCAACCATATCAGTTGTGCCCCGAGTTGGAACTCATTTGGCTCAACCATATCAGTTGTGCCTTGAGTCGAGCCTCGTTTGATTTAACCATATCATTTGTGCCTCGAGTCAGGCCTCGTTTTGACTTAACCATATCATTTGCACCTCGGGTCGAGCTTCGTTTAACTCTACCATATAATTTGCATCTCGAGTCGGGCCTCGTTTGACTTACGCTTATAATTTGTGGCTTAAGTTAGTCCTCGTTTGACTCAACCATATCAAATGTGCCTCGAGTTGGCCCTTATTTGACATGACCACATCAGTTGTGCCTCGAGATAGGCCTCGTTTGGCTTAACCATATCAGTTGTGCCTCGAGTCATGACTTGTTTCACTTAACCATATTAGTTGCGCCTCGAGTCGGGACTCGTTTGACTCAACCATATTAAATGTGTCTCAAGTCGGGCCTCGTTTGACTCAACCATATCAAATGTGCCTCAAGTCGGGCCACATTTGACTAAACCACATCAGTTGTGCTTGAGATGGGTCTCGTTTGACTCAACCATATCAGTTGCGCCTCGAGTCGGGCCTTGTTTGACTCAACCATATCTGTAGTGCCCCAAGTCGGGCCTCGTTTGACTTAACCATATTAAATGTACCTCGAGTTGGGTCTCGTTTACTAAACCATATCTTTTGCATCTCGAGTTGGGGCTTGTTTGACTCAACCATATCATTTGCGCCTCGAGTCGGTCCTCGTTTGGCTTACCCTTATAATTTGCGCCTTGAGTCAGGCCTTGTTAGACACAACCATATCAAATGTGCCTCGAGTCAGGCCTTGTTTGACTCAACCGTATCATTTGCGCTTCGACGCGGGCCTCGTTTGACTTAACCATATCAGTTGTGCCTCGAGTTAGGACTCGTTTGACTCAACCATATCAGTTGTGCCTCGAATTGGGACTCGTTTGACTCAACCATATTAGTTGTGTCTCAAGTCGAGCCTTGTTTGACACAATGATATAATTTGCACCTCGAGTCAGGCCTCGTTTGACTGAACCATATAATTTGAGCATCAAGTCGGCCCTCGTTGGACTCAACCATATCATTTGTGCCTCGAGTTGGGGCTCGTTTGACTTACCCTTATAATTTGTGCCTCAAGTCAGCCTCGTTTTGACTCAACCATATCATTTGCGCCTCGGGTCATGTCTCGTTTGACTCAAGCTTATAATTTGTGCCTCGAGTCGGGCATCGTTTGACTTACTCTTATAATTTTTGACTTGAGTTAGTCCTCGTTTGACTCAACGATATCAAATGTGCCTCGAGTCGAGCCTCGTTTGACTCAAGCACATCAGTTGTGCGTCAAACCGGGCCTCGTTTGGGTCAACCATATCATTTACGCTTTGAGTCGGGCCTCATTTGACTCAACCATATCTGTTGTGCCACTAGTCGGGCCTCGTTTGACTCAACCATATCATTTGTGCCTCGAGTGTGGCTTCGTTTGACACAATCATATCATTTGCGCCTCAAGTTTGGCCTCGTTTGACACAACCATATCATTTGTGCCTCATGTCGGGCCTCGTTTGACTCAACCATATCAGTTGTGCCTAGAGTCGGCCCTCGTTTGACTCAATCATATCATTTGCATCTCGAGTCGGGCCTCGTGTAGCATAACCATATCATTTGCGCCTCGATTTGGTCCTCGTTTGGCTTACCCTTATAATTTGTGCCTCGAGTTAGGCCTCGTTTGACTCAACCATATCAAATGTGCCTCGAGTTAGGCCTCGTTTGACTCAACCATATCAGTTGTGCCCCGAGTTGGAACTCATTTGGCTCAAGCATATAAGTTGTGCCTTGAGTCGAGCCTCGTTTGATTTAACCATATCATTTGCGCCTCGAGTCAGGCCTCGTTTTGACTCAACCATATC
The DNA here is from genome assembly GCA_037013595.1 of Dicorynia guianensis. Taxonomy (NCBI): domain Eukaryota; kingdom Viridiplantae; phylum Streptophyta; class Magnoliopsida; order Fabales; family Fabaceae; genus Dicorynia; species Dicorynia guianensis. Next base: position 14,375,756 of record JASUAB010000006.1, on the reverse strand, counting down.
ATTTGCACCTCGGGTCGAGCTTCGTTTAACTCTACCATATAATTTGCATCTCGAGTCGGGCCTCGTTTGACTTACGCTTATAATTTGTGGCTTAAGTTAGTCCTCGTTTGACTCAACCATATCAAATGTGCCTCGAGTTGGCCCTCATTTGACATGACCACATCAGTTGTGCCTCGAGATAGGCCTCGTTTGGCTTAACCATATCAGTTGTGCCTCGAGTCATGACTTGTTTCACTTAACCATATTAGTTGCGCCTCGAGTCGGGACTCGTTTGACTCAACCATATTAAATGTGTCTCGAGTCGGGCCTCGTTTGACTCAACCATATCAAATGTGCCTCAAGTCGGGCCACATTTGACTAAACCACATCAGTTGTGCTTGAGATGGGTCTCGTTTGACTCAACCATATCAGTTGCGCCTCGAGTCGGGCCTTGTTTGACTCAACCATATCTGTAGTGCCCCAAGTCGGCCCTCGTTTGACTTAACCATATTAAATGTACCTCGAGTTGGGTCTCGTTTACTAAACCATATCTTTTGCATCTCGAGTTGGGCCTTGTTTGACTCAACCATATCATTTGCGCCTCGAGTCGGTCCTCGTTTGGCTTACCCTTATAATTTGTGCCTTGAGTCAGGCCTTGTTAGACACAACCATATCAAATGTGCCTCGAGTCAGGCCTTGTTTGACTCAACCGTATCATTTGCGCTTCGACGCGGGCCTCGTTTGACTTAACCATATCAGTTGTGCCTCTAGTTAGGACTCGTTTGACTCAACCATATCAGTTGTGCCTCGAATTGGGACTCGTTTGACTCAACCATATTAGTTGTGTCTCAAGTCGAGCCTCGTTTGACACAATGATATCATTTGCACCTCGAGTCAGGCCTCGTTTGACTGAACCATATCATTTGCGCATCGAGTCGGCCCTCGTTGGACTCAACCATATCATTTGTGCCTCGAGTTGGGCCTCGTTTGACTTACCCTTATAATTTGTGCCTCAAGTCATCCTCGTTTTGACTCAACCATATCATTTGCGCCTCGGGTCATGTCTCGTTTGACTCAAGCTTATAATTTGTGCCTCGAGTCGGGCATCATTTGACTTACTCTTATAATTTTTGACTTGAGTTAGTCCTTGTTTGACTCAACGATATCAAATGTGCCTCGAGTCGAGCCTCGTTTGACTCAAGCACATCAGTTGTGCGTCAAGACGGGCATCGTTTGGGTCAACCATATCATTTACGCTTTGAGTCGGGCCTCATTTGACTCAACCATATCTGTTGTGCCACTAGTCGGGCCTCGTTTGACTCAACCATATCATTTGCGCCTTGAGTGTGGCCTCATTTGACACAATCATATCATTTGTGCCTCAAGTCTGACCTCGTTTGACACAACCATATCATTTGTGCCTCGAGTTGGGCCTCGTTTGTGTTACCCTTATAATTTACACATCGAGTTAGGTATCGTTTGACTCAACCATATCATTTGCATCTCGACTCGGGCCTCATTTGACTCAACCATACCATTTGCCCCTCAAGTTGGGCCTCGTTTGGCTTACCCTTATAATTTGCGCCTCGAGTTAGGCCTTATTTGACACATCCATATCAAATGTACCTCAAGTTGGGCCTCGTTTGACTCAACTACATCAGTTATGCCTCGAGTCGGGCCTCGTTTGACTCAACCATATCATTTGCGTCATTTGCGCCTCTAGTCGGGCCTCATTTGACTCAACCTTATCATTTGTGCCTAAGGTCGGGCCTCGTTTGATTCAACCATATCATTTACGCCTCGAGTTGGGCCTTGTTTGACTCAAACATATCATTAGTGCCCCGACTTGGGCCTCGTTTGACTCAACCTTTTCATTCACACCTCGAGTCAGGCCTCGTTTGACTCAACCATATCATGTGTGGCTCGATTCGGGCCTTGTTTGACTCATCCTTATGATTTGCACCTTAAGTCGAGCCTCGTTTGACTCAACCATTTACGCCTCGAGTCAGGCCTCATTTGACTCATCCTTACCATTTGTGCCTCGAGTCGGGCCTCGTATGACTTAACCATATCATTTGCGCCTCGAGTCAGGCCTCGTTTGACTCAATGATATCATTTAGGCCTCGAGTCGGGCCTCGTTTGACTCAACCTTATCATTTGTGCCTTAAGTCAGGCCTCGTTTGACTCAACCATATCATTTACACCTCGAGTTGGGCCTCGTTTGACTCAAACAAATCATTTGTGCCCCGACTTGGGCCTCGTTCGACTCAACCTTTTTATTTACACCTTGAGTCGGGCCTCGTTTGACTCAACCATATCATTTGTGCCTCGATTCGGGCCTCATTTGACTTGTCCTTACAATTTGCACCTCAAGTCGAGCCTCATTTGACTCAACCATATCATTTACGCCTCGAGTCGGGCCTAGTTTGACTCATCCTTACCATTTGTGCCTCGAGTCGGGCCTCGTTTGACTCAACCATATCATTTGTGCCTTTAGTTGGGCCTCATTTGACTCAACGATATCATTTAGGCCTCGAGTCGGGCATCGTTTGACTCAACCATATCATTTATGCCATGAGTCAAGAATCATTTGACTTAACCTTATCATTTGTGGCTCGAATCTAGCCTCGTTCAACTCCACCTTACTAGTTGAGCCTTGAGTCGGGCCTCGTTTGTCTCACCCTTCTGATTTGTGCCTCGAGTGAGGCCTTGTTTGACTCAATCATATCATTTGTGCCTCGACTCGATCCTCGTTTCACTCAACCTTATCATTTGTGCCTTGAGTCGAGCTTCGTTGGACTCAACTCTATCATTTGCGCCTCGAGTTGGGCCTCATTCGACTCAACTTTATCATTTACGCCTCGAGGTTGGCCTCATTCGGCTCAACCTTATCATTTACAACTCGAGTCGGGCCTCATTTGACTCAAGCATATCATTTGTGCCTCGAGTCGGGCCTTGTTGGACTTAAGCATATCATTTGCACCTCATGTCAGGCCTCGTTTGACTCAACCATATCTTTTGTGCCTTGAGTCGAGCCTCGTTTGACTCAACCTTATCATTTATGCCTCGAGTCAGGCCACGTTTGACTCAACCATATCTTTTACGCCTCGAGTCGGGCCTTGTTTGACTCAACCATATCATTTGCGCCTCGAGTTGGGCCTCATTCGAATCAACTTTATCATTTACGCCTCGAGGTTGGCCTCATTCGACTCAACCTTATCATTTACATCTCGAGTCGGGCCTCATTTGACTCAAGCATATCATTTGCACCTCGTGTCAGGCCTCGTTTGACTCAACCATATCTTTTGTGCCTCGAGTCGAGCCTCGTTTGACTCAACCTTATCATTTATGCCTCGAGTCAGGCCACGTTTGACTCAACCATATCTTTTACACCTCGAGTCGGGCCTTGTTTGACTCAACCATATCATTTACGCCTCGAGTCGGGCCTTGTTTGACTCAATGTTATCATTTGTGCCTTGAGTCGGGCCTTATTCGGCTCAACCTTATCATTTGCGCCTCGAGTCGCACCTCGTTTGACTCAACCATATCATTTATGCCTCGAGTCGGACCTCGTTGGACTCAACCATATCATTTGCACCTCGAGTCGAGCCTTGTTCGACTCAACATTATCATTTGCGCCTCGAGTCGAGCTTTGTTTAACTTAACCAGATCATTTGTCCCTTGAGTCAGGCCTCATTTGACTCATCTTTACCATTTGTGCCTCGAGACGAGCCTCATTTGACTCAACCTTATCATTTGTGGCTCGAGTCAGGCCTCATTTGACTCAACCTTATCATTTGTGGCTCGAGTCGGGCCTCGTTTGACTCAACCTTATCATTTGTGCCTTGAGTGGGGCCTCGTTTGACTCATCCTTCTCATTTGCGCCTCGAGCCAGGCCTCGTTTGACTCAGCCATATCATTTGCACCTCAACTCGATCCTCGTTTCACTCAACCCTATCATTTGTACCTCGAGTCGGGCCTCGTTCAACTCAACCTTATCATTTACGCCTCGATTCGGGCCTTATTTGACTGAAGCATATCATTTGTGCCTCGAGTCAGTCCTCGTTGGACTCAAGCATCTCATTTGCAGCTCGAGTCAGGCCTCGTTTGACAGAACCATATCTTTTGCGGCTTGACTTGAGCCTCATTTGACTCAACCTTACCATTTGCGCCTCGAGTCGGGCCTCGTTCGACTCAACCATATCATTTGTGCTTTGAGTCGGTCCTCGTTAGACACACCCTTATCATTTGCGCCTCGAGTCAGGCATCGTTCGACTAAACCTTACCATTTGTGCCTCGAGTCAGGTCTCATTTGACTCAACCATATCATTTGTGCCTGGAGTTGGGCCTCATTTGAGTCCTCCTTATCATTTGCACCTTGAGTCGGGCCTAGTTTGATTTAGCCATATCATTTGTGCTAAGAGTCGGGCCTTATTGGACTCAACCTTAACATTTGTGCCTCGAGTCGGGCCTCAGTCGACTCAACCTTATATTTGCCCCTCAAGTCAAGCCTCGTTTGACTCAACTATATCATCTGCACCTTGAGTCAGGCCTCGTTTGACTAAACCTTATCATTTGTGCGTCTAGTTGGGCCTCGTTCAACTCAACCTTATCATTTGCGCCGTGAGTTGGGCATCGTTCAACTCAACCTGATCATTTGTTCCTTGAGTTGAGCCTCATTCGACTCATCCTTATATTTGCGCAATGAGTCAGGCCGCGTTTGACTCAACCATATCATTTGTGGCTTGAGTCAGGCCTCATTTGACTCACCCTTACCATTTGCGCCACGAGTTGGGGCTTGTTTGACTTAACCATATCATTTGTGCCATGAGTCGGTCCTTGTTTGACTCAACCTTATCAATTGTGCCTCAAGACTGGCCTCGTTTGACTCAACCTTATGATTTGCGCCTCGAGTCAGGCCTCGATTGACTTAACCATATCATTTTTGCCTTGAGTCGGGCCTCGTTTGACTCTCCCCTTACCCTTTGCGCCTTGAGTTAGGCCTCGTTTGACTCAACAATATCATTTATGCCTCGAGTCAGGCCTCGTTTGACTCAACCTTATCATTTGCGCCTTGAGTCATGCCTCGTTCTACTTAACCTTATCATTTGCACCTCGTGGTGGGCCTTGTGTGACTCAACCATATCATTTGTGCCTTGAGTCAAGCCTTCTTTGACTCATCCTTACCATTTGCACCTCGAGTCGGGCCTCGTTGGACTCAACCTTATCATTTGGGCCTCCAATCGGGCCTTATTCGACTAAACCTTCTCATTCGTGCCTCGAGTCGGGCATTGTTTGACTCAACCATATCATTTGTGCCTCGAGTCAGGCCTCGTTTGACTCATCCTTACCATTTGCGCCTTGACTCAGGCCTCGTTTGACTCAACCATATCATTTGTGCCTCAAGTCGAGCCTCGTTTGACTCAACCTTATCATTAATGCCATAAGTCGGATCTCATTTGACTCAACCATATCATTTTCGCCTCGAGTCGAGCCTCGTTTGACTCAACCATATCATTTGTGCCTTGAGTCAGGCGTTGTTTGACTCAACCCTATCATTTGTGCCTCAGGTCAGGCTTTGTTTGACTCAACCTTATCATTTGTCCCTCTAGTCAGGCCTCGTTTGACTCACCCTTACCATTTGTGCATCGTGTCGAGCCTCATTTGACTTAACCATATCATTTTCGCCTTGAGTCAAGCCTCGTTTGACTCAACCATATCATTTCACCCTAGAGTCGGGACTCGTTCAACTCAACCATATCATTTACTCCTCGAGTCGGGCCTCGTTTGACTCACCCATATCATTTGGCCCTAGAGTCGGGCCTCGTTTGACTCAACCTTATCATTTGCCCCTCGGGTTAGACCGCGTTGGACTTAACCTTATCATTTGCGCCTTGAGTCGGGCCTCGTTTGACTCAACCTTACCATTTGCGCCTCGAGTCGCGCCTTGTTTGACTCACCCTTATCATTTGCGCCTTGAGTAGGGCCTCATTCGACTCAACCTTATCATTTGTGCCTGGAGTCAACCGCATTCAACTCAACGTTATCATTTGCCCCTTGAATCGAGCCTCGTTTGGCTCAACCTTATCATTTGCGCCTCGAGTCGGGCCTTGTTTGACTCACCCTGACCATTTGCGCCTTGAGTCATGCCTCGTTTGACTCAACCATATCAACTATGCATCGAGTCAGTCCTCGTTTGACTCAACCATATCAACTATGCATCGAGTCAGTCCTCGTTTGACTCAACCTTATCAACTATGCATCGAGTCTGGCCTCGTTTAACTCACCCTTATCACTTATGCCTTGAGTCAGGTCTCGTTTGACTCACCCTTATCATTTGTGTCTAGAGTCGGGCCTTGTTTGACTCAGCCATATTATTTGCGCCTTAAGCTGGGCCTCATTCGACTCAACCATATCATTTACTCCTCAAGTCGCACCTCGTTTGATTCAACCTTATCATTTAAACCTTGAGTTAGGCCTCGTTTGACTTAACCTTATCATTTGCACTTGAGTCGGGCCTCGTTCAACCCAACCTTATCATTTGTGCCTTGAGTCAGGCCTCGTTCGACTCAACCATATCATTTGTGCCTCGATTCAGGCCTTGTTTGACTCAACCATATCATTTGTGCCTTGAGTTGGGCCTCGTTTGACTCAACCTTACCATTTGTGTCTCGAGTCGGGCCTCGTTTGACTGAACCATATTATTTGTACCTCGAGTCGGGCCTCATTTGACTCAACCATATCATTTGCGCCTCGAGTCGGGCCACGTTGGACTCAACCTTATCAATTGGGCCTCGAGTCAGGCCTCGTTCGACTCAACCTTATCATTTGTACCTCAAGTCGGGCCTCATTTGACTCAACCATATCATTTGTGCCTCGAGTCCATCCTCGTTTGACTCAATCTTATCAATTGTGCCTCGTGTCGGGCCTCGCTCGACTCAACCTTATCATTTGCGCCTGGAGTCGGGCCTCGTTAGACTCACCCTTATCATTTGCTCCTCAAGTCGAGCCTCGTTTGACTTAACCATATCATTTGTGCCTCGAGTCGGGCCACGTTGTACTCATCCTTATCATTTGTGCCTCGAGTCGGGCCTCGTTCGACTCAACCTTATCATTTGTGCCTCGAGTCAGGCCTCATTTGACTCAAACATATCATTTGTGCCTTGAGTCAGGCCTCGTTTGACTCAACCTTACCATTTATGCCTCGAGTCGGGCCTCATTTGACTCAACCTTATCATTTGTGCCTGGAGTCGGTCCTCGTTTGACTCAATCTTATCAATTATGCCTCGTGTCGGGCCTTGCTCGACTCAACCTTATCATTTGCGTCTTGAGTCGGGCCTCATTAGACTCACCCTTATCATTTGCGCCTGAAGTCGAGCCTCATTTGACTCAACCATATCATTTACGCCTCGAGTCGGGCCACGTTGGACTAAACCTTATCATTTGCACCTCAAGTCGAGCCTCGTTTGACTCAACCATATCATTTGCGCCTCGAGTCGGGCCACGTTGGACTCAACCTTATCATTTGCACCTCGAGTCGGGCCTCGTTCGACTCAACCTTATCATTTGTGCCTTGAGTCGGGCCTCATTTGACTCAACCATATCATTTGTGCCTTGAGTTGGGCCTCGTTTGACTCAACCTTATGATTTGTGGCTAGAGTCAGTCCTCGTTTGACTCAACTTTATCAATTGTGCCTCGAGTCGGGCCTCGTTCGACTCAACCTTATCATTTATGCCTCGAGTCGAGCCTCGTTTGACTCAACCTTACCATTTGTGCCTCGAGTCGGGCCTGGTTCTACTCAACCACATTATTTGTGCATTAAGTTGGGCCTCATTTGACTAACCCATATCATTTGTTCTTTAAGTCAGGCCTCATTCGACTCACCCTTATCATTTGCCCCTCAGGTCAAGCCTTGTTTGACTCAACCTTATCATTTGCACCTTGAGTCGGGACTCGTTCGACTCAAACTTATCATTTTCACCTCGAGTCAGGCCTCAATTGACTTAGCCATATCATTTGTGCCTTGAGTCGGGCCTCGTTTGACTCAACCATATCAATTGTGCCTCAAGTTGGTCCTTATTTTACTCAACCTTATCACTTGTGCCTTGAGTCGAGCCTCGTTTGACTTAACCTTATCATTTGTGCCTTGAGTCGGGTCTCGTTTGACTCACCCTTATCATTTGCATCTCGAGTCAGGCCTCGTTTGACTTAACCCTATCATTTGTGCATCGCCTCGTTTAACTCAACCTTATCATTTGTGCCTGGAGCTGGGCCTCATTTGACTCAACCTTATCATTTGTGCCTTGAGTTGGGCCTGATTCGACTCAACCTTATCATTTGCGCCTCAAGTCGGGCCTTATTTGACTCAACTTTGTCATTTGCGCCTTGAGTCGGGCCTCGTTCGACTCAACCTTATTATTTATGCCTCGAGTCAGGCCTCATTTGACTCAACCTGATCATTTGCGCCTCGAGTCAGGCCTCGTTCAACTCATCCTTACCATTTGTGCCTCGAGTTGGGCCTCGTTTGACTCACCCATATCATTTACGCCTAAAGTTGAGCCTCGTTGGAGTCACCCTTACCATTTGCGCCTGGAGTCGGGCCTCGGCTGACTCAACCTTATATTTGTGCCTCGAGTCGAGCCTCGTTTGACTCACCCATATAATTTGTGCCTCGAGTCAAGCCTCGTTTGACTCATCCTTACCATTTGTGCCACAAGTCGGGCCCCGTTTGACTCACCCTTACCATTTGCACCTCGAGTCATGCCTCTTTCGACTTAATCATATCATTTATGCCTCAAGTCAAGCCTCGTTTGACTCACCCATATCATTTGTGCCTCGAGTCAGGCCTTGTTTGACTCCCCCTTATCATATGTGCCTCAAGTCGGGCCTCGTTTGACTCACCCTTACCATTTGCGACTCAAGTCAAGCCCATTTTGACTCAAACATATCATTTGCGCTTCGAGTCAGGCCTCGTTTGACTCACCGTTACCTTTTGTGCCTCGAGTCAAACCTCATGTGATGCAACCTTATCATTTGTGCCTCGAGTCAGGCCTCGTTCGACTCGACATTATCATTTGTGCCATGAGTCGGGCCTCGTTTGACTCACCCATATCATCTGTGCCGTGAGGCAGGCCTCGTTTGACTTAACCATATCTTTTACGCCTCGAGCTGGACCTTGTTTGACTCACCCATATCTTTTGCGCCTAGAGTTAGGTCTCGTTGGACTCAACCTTATCATTTTTGCTTCGTCTCCAGCCTCGTTCGACTTAACCTTATCATTTGCCCCTCGAGTCGGGCCTCATTTGACTCACACATACCATTTACACAATGAGTCGGGCCTCGTTTGACTCAACCATATCATTTGCACCTCGAGTCGGGCCGTGTTCGACTCAACCACATCATTTGTGCCTTAAGTCAGGCCTCGTTTGACTCAACCTTATCATTTGCGCCTCGAGTCGGGCCTCGTTCGACTCAACCTTGTCATTTGTTCCTCGAGTCAGGCCTCATTTGACTCAACCATATGCCTTGAGTCGGTCCTCGTTTGACTCACCCTTACCATTTGCGCCTTGAGTTGGGCCTCGTTTGACTCAACCATATCATTTGTGCCTCGAGTTAGTCCTCGTTTGACTCAACCTTATCAATTGTGCCTCAAGTCAGGCCTCGTTCGACTCAACCTTATCATTTACGCCTCGACTCGGCCCTCGTTTGACTCTGCCATATCATTTGCGCCCCGAGTTGCGCCTCGTTTGACTCAACCATATCATCTGCGCCTCGAGTCCCATCTCGTTTGACTCCACCTTATCATTTGTGCCTTAAGTCGGGCCTCATTTGACTCAACCTTATCACTTGCGCCTCGAGTCAGGCCTCGTTTGACTCAACCATATCATTTGCACGTCAACTCGCACCTCATTTGACTTAACCTTACTATTTGTGCCTTGAGTCAGGCCTCGTTCGACTCAACCTTATGATTTGCACCTTGAGTCGGGCCTCTTTTCACTCAACCTTATTGTTTGCACCTTGAGTCGGGCCTCATTTGACTCAACAATCTCATTTGAGCCACGAGTCAGGCCTCGTTTGAGTTAACCATATCATTTGTGCCTTGAGTTGGGCCTCGATTGAATAAACCTTATTATTTATGCCTCGAGTCGAGGCTCGTTCGACTCAACCTTGTCATTTGCGCCTCGAGTCGGGCCTCATTCGACTCCACCTTATCATTTGCGCCTCGAGTCGGGCCTTGTTCAACCCATCCTTACGATTTGCGCCTCAAGTTGGGCCTCGTTTGACTCACCCATATCATTTGTGCCTAGAGTCGGGCCTCGTTGGACTCACGCTTACAATTTGTACCTCGAGGCTGGCCTTGTTTGACTTAACCATAACATTTGTCCCTCAAGTCAGGCCTCGTTCAACTCAACCTTACCATTTGCGCCTCGAGTCAAGCCTCGTTTCACTCACCCTTACTATTTGAGTCTCGAGTCGGGCCTTGTGTGACTCAACCTTATCATTTGCGCCTCGAGTCGGGCCTCATTCGACTCAACCTTATCATTTATGCCTCGAGTCGGGCTTGTTTAACTCAACCATATCATTTGTGCCTCAAGTCAAGCATCGTTTGAGTCAACCATATAATTTGCGCCTCAAGTCGGGCCTCGTTTGACTCACCCATATAATTTGTGCCTCGAGTCGGGCCTCGTTTGACTTAACCATATCTTTTATGCCTCGAGTCGGGCCTCATTTAACTCACCCATATCCTTTGTGCCACGAGACGGGCCTCGTTGGACTCAACATTGTCATTTACGCTGCGAGTCAGCATCGTTTGACTGACCCAAATCATTTGCGCCTAGAGTCGGGCCTCGTTTGATTGACCCATATCATTTGCACCAAGAGTCAGGCCTCGTTGGACTCAACCTTATCATTTGCGCCTTAAGTTGGGCCTCATTCAACTCAACCTTATCATTTGCCCCTCGAGTCGGGCCTCGTTCGACTCAATCTTATGATTTGTGCCATGAGTCGAGTCTCTTTTGACTCAACCTTACCATTTGCACATCGAGTTAGGCATCGTTTGAGTCAACCATATAATTTGTGCCTTGAGTCGGGCCTCGTTTGACTCAACCATATCATTTACGCCACGAGTTAGGCCTCGTTTGACTCAACCATATCATTTGCATCTTGAGTCGCGCTTCATTTGACTCAAACCTTATCATTTGCACCTCGAGTCGGGGTTTGTTCGACTCAACCTTATCATTTGCACCTCGAGTCAGGCCTCGTTTGACTCAACCTTATCTTTTGCGCCATAAGGCGGGCCTCGTTTGACTCAACCTTATCATTTGCGCCTCGAGTCGGGCCTTGTTTGACTCACCCTTATGATTTGTAGCTCGAGGCGGGCCTCGTTTGACTCACCCTTACCATTGGCCCCTCGAGTCGACCCTCGTTTGACTCAACCATATCAATTGCATCTCGAGTAGACCTTCGTTTGACTCATATATATCATTTGTGCCTCAAGTCGGGTCTCGTTTAACTCACCCTTATCATTTATGCCTCGAGTCGGGCCTCATTTGATTCAACCTTACAATTTATGGCTCGAGCCGAGCCTCTTTTGACTCAACCATATCATTTGTGCCTCGAGTCGAGCCTCGTTTGACCTAACCATATCATTTGCGCCTTGAGTCAGGCCTCATTTGATCCTCCTATATCATTTGTGCCTAGAGGCGGGACTCATTTATCTCAACCTTATCATTTGCGCCTCGAGTTGGGCCTTGTTCACCACATCCTTACCATTTGCGCCTCGAGTCAAGCCTCGTTTGACTCAACCATATCATTTGTGCCTTGAGTCGGGCCTTGTTTGACTCACCCATATCATTTGCGCCTAGAGTCAGGCCTCGTTGGACTCACGCTTACCATTTGTACCTCGAGGTGGGCCTTGTTTGACTCAACCATAACATTTGTCCCTCGAGTTAGGCCTCATTTGACTCAACCTTACCATTTGTGCCTCGAGTCGGGCCTCGTTTCACTCACCCTTACTATTTGAGTCTCGAGTCGGGCCTTGTGTGACTCAACCTTATCATTTGTGCCTCGAGTCGGACCTCGTTTGACTCAACCTTATCATTTATGCCTCGAGTCGGGTCTTGTTTAACTCAACCATATCATTTGCACCTCGAGTCTAGTATTGTTTGAGTTAACCTTATAGTTTGTGCCTCCAGTCGGGCCTCGTTTGACTCACCCATATAATTTGTGCCTTGAGTTAGGCCTCATTTGACTTAACTGTATCTTTTATGCCTCGAGTCGGGCCTCGTTTAACTCACCCATATCTTTTGTGCCACGAGACGGGCCTCGTTGGACTCAACCTTGTCATTTGTGCCGCGAGTCAGGCATCGTTTGACTGACCCAAATCATATGCGCCTGGAGTCGAGGCTCATTTAACTGACCCATATCATTTGCGCCTAGAGTTGGGCCTCATTGGACTCAACCTTATCATTTGCGCCTCAAGTTGGGCCTCATTCGACTCAACCTTATCATTTGCCCCTCGAGTCGAGCCTCATTCGACTCAATCTTATGATTTGCGCCATGAGTCGGGTCTCTTTTGACTCAACCTTACCATTTCCACCTTGAGTCAGGCATCGTTTGAGTCAACCATATAATTTGCGCCTTAAGTCAGGCCTCGTTTGACTCAACCATATCATTTACGCCACGAGTCAAGCCTTGTTTGACTCAACCATATCATTTGCGTCTTCAGTCGCGCTTCATTTGACTCAAACCTTATCATTTGCACCTCGAGTCGGGGTTTGTTCGACTCAACCTTATCATTTGCGCCTTGAGTCAGGCCTCGTTCGACTCAACCTTATCTTTTGCACCACAAGGCGAGCCTCATTTGACTTAACCTTATCATTTGCGCCTCGAGTCGGGCCTTGTTAGACTCGCCCATATCATTTGCGCCTAAAGTCGGGCCTTGTTGGACTCACCCTTACGATTTGTACCTCGAGGCAGGCCTCGTTTGACTCACCCTTACCATTGGCCCCTCAAGTTGACCCTCATTTGACTCAACCATATCATTTGCGTCTCGAGTCGACCTTCGTTTAACTCACCCATATCATTTGTGTCTCGAGTCGGGCCTCATTTGACTCACCCTTATCATTTGTGCCTCGAGTCGGGCCTCATTTGATTCAACCTTACAATTTATGCCTTGAGCCGTGCCTCTTTTGACTAAATCATATCATTTGTGGCTCGAGTCGGGCCTCGTTTGACCTAACCATATCATTTACGCCTTGAGTCGGGCCTCGTTTGACCCACCTATATCATTTGTGCCTTGATGCGGGACTCATTTGTCTCAACCTTATCATTTGCGCCTCGAGTCGAGCCTTGTTCACCATATCCTTACCATTTGCACCTCAAGTCAAGCCTCGTTTGACTCAATCATATTATTTGTGGCTTGAGTCGGGCCTCATTTGACTCACCCATATCATTTGCGCCTAGAGTCGGGCCTCGTTGGACTCACGCTTACCATTCGTACCTCGAGGCGTGCCTTGTTTGACTCAACCATAATATTTGTCCCTCGAGTCAGGCCTCGTTCGACTCAACCTTACATTTGCATCTCGAGTCGGGCCTTGTTTGACTAACAATATCATTTGCGCCACGAGTCGGGCCCTGTTTGAGTCAACCATATCATTTGCGCCTCGAGTCGTGCCACAATTGACTCAACCTTATCATTTGCGCCTCGAGTCGGGGCTCATTCAACTCAACCTTATCATTTGCGTCTTGAGTCGGGCCTCATTCAACCCATCCTGACCATTTGTGCCTTGAGTTGGGCCTCGTTTGACTTAACCATATCATTTGCACCTAGAGTTAGGCCTCGTTGGACTCACGCTTACCATTTGTACCTTGAGCAGGGCCTTGTTCAACCCAACCTTATCATTTGTCCCTTGAATCGGGCCTCGTTCGACTCAACCTTACCATTTGTGCCTCGAGTCAGGCCTCGTTTCACTCAACCTTATCATTTGAGCCTCGAGTCGGGCCTCGTTCGACTGAACCTTATCATTTGTGCCTCAAGTTGGGTCTCGTTTGACTCATCCTTACCATTTGCTCCTCGAGTCAGGCATCGTTTGAGTCAACCATATAATTGGTGCCTCGAGTCGGTCCTCGTTTGACTCACCCATATAATTTATGCCTCGAGTCGAGCCTCGTTTGACTTAACCATATCATTTATACCTCGACTCGGGCATCGTTGCACTCAACCTTATCATTTGCGCCTCGAGTCAGGCATCGTTTGAGTCAACCATATAATTTGTGCCTGGAGTCGGGCCTCGTTTGACTGACCCATATCATTTACGCCCAGAGTCGGGCCTCATTGGACTCAATCTTATCATTTGCGCCTCGAGTCGGGCCTCGTTCGACTCTACCTTATCATTTGCCCCTCGAGTCAGGTCTCTTTTGACTCTACCTTATCATTTGTGCCTCAAGTCGGGGTTCGTTCAACCCATCCTTACCATTTGCACCTCGAGTTCGGCCTCGTTTGACTCAACCATATCATTTGTGCCTAGAGTTGGGCGTCGTTGGACTCACGCTTACCATTTGTACCTCAAGACGGGTCTTGTTCGACCCAACCTTATCATTTGTCCCTTGAGTCGGGCCTCGTTCGACTCAACCTTACCATTTGTGCCTCGAGTCGGGCCTCGTTTCACTCACCGTTACCATTTGAGCCTCGAGTCGGGCCTCGTGTGACTCAACCTTATCATTTGCGCCTCGAGTCGGGCCTCGTTCGACTGAACCTTATCATTTGTGCCTCGAGTCGGGTCTCGTTTGACTCATCCTTACCATTTGCTCCTCGAGTCAGGCATCATTTGAGTCAACCATATAATTTGTGCCTCGAGTCGGGCCTCGTTCAACTCACCCATATAATTTATGCCTTGAGCCGAGCCTCATTTAACTTAACCATATCATTTACGCCTCGACTCGGGCCTCGTTTGACTCACCCATATCCTTTGTGCCATGACTCAGGCATCGTTGCACTTAACCTTATATTTGCGCCTCGAGTTAGGCATCGTTTGAGTCAACCATATAATTTGTACCTAGAGTCGGGCCTCGTTTGACTGACCCATATCATTTGCACCTAGAGTCGGGCCTCATTCGACTCTACCTTATCATTTGTGCCTCGAGTCGGGCCTCGTTCAACTCTACCTTATCATTTGCCCCTCGAGTCGGGTCTCTTTTGACTCAACCTTACCATTTGCACCTTGAGTCAGGCATCATTTAAGTCGACCATATAATCTACGCCTCGAGTCGGGCCTCGTTTGACTCAACCATATCATTTGCGCAATGAGTCAAACCTCATTTGACTCAACCATATCATTTGTGCCTCGAGTCGCACCTCGTTTGACTCAACCTTATCATTTGCGCCTCAAGTTGGGGTTCGTTCGACTCAACCTTATCATTTGTGCCTTGAGGTGGGCCTCATTTGACTCAACCTTATCATTTGTGCCTCGAGTTAGGCTTCATGTGACTTAACCTTATCATTTGCGCCTCGAGTCAGGCCTCGTTCGACTGAACCTTATCATTTGTGCCTCGAGTCAGGTCTCGTTTGAGTTAACCGTAGCATTTGCACCTCGAGTCAGCCATCGTTTGAGTCAACCATATAATTTGCGCCTCGAGTCGGGCCTCGTTTGACTCACCCATATAATTTGTGCCTCCAGTCGACCCACGTTTGACTCACCCATATCATTTGTGCCTCGCATCGGGCCTCGACTGACTCACCCTTATCATTTGTGCCTTGAGTCGGGTCTCATTTGACTCACCGTTACAATTTACGCCTCGAGTCGAGCCTCTTTTGACTCGACCATATCATTTGCGCCTTGAGTCGACCCTCGTTTGACTCACCCATATCATTTGCGCCTCGAGTCAGGCCTTGTTTGACTCACCCTTATCATGTGTGCCTCGAGTTAGGTCTCATTTGACTCACCCTTACAATTTGTGCCTTGAGCCGAGCCTCTTTTGACTCAACCATATCGTTTGTGCCTCGAGTCGGGCCTAGTTTGACCCACCCATATCATTTGCACCTCAAGTCGGGCCTTGTTTGACCCACCCTATCATTTGCACCTCGAGGTAGGACTTATTTGACTCAACCTTATCATTTGCGCCTCGAGTCGGGCCTCGTTCAACCCATCCTTACCATTTGCGCCTTGAGTCGGGGCTTGTTTGACTCACCCATATCATTTGCGCCTAGAGTCGGGCCTCGTTGGACTCATCCTCACCATTTATGCCTCGAGGCAGGCCTTGTTTGACTCAACCTTATCATTTGCCCCCCAAGTTGGGCCTTGTTTGACTTATCCTTACCATTTGCATCTCGAGTCGGGTCTTGTTTGACTCACCCTTATCATTTGAGCCTTGAGTCGGGCCTCGTTTAACTCAACCATATCATTTGTACCTTGATTTGAACCTCGTTTGACTCACTCTTACCATTTGCACCTCGAGTTGAACCTCGTGTGACTCAACCTTATCATTTGTGCGTCGTTTGACTCAACCTTATCATTTGCGCCTCGAGTCGGGTCTCGTTCGACTCAACCTGATTATTTGTGCCATGAGTTGGGTCTCATTTGACTAAACCTTACCATTTGCACCTCGAGTTAGGAATTGTTTGAGTCAACAATATAATTTGCGCCTCGAGTCGGGCATTGTTTGACTCACCCATTTCATTTGTACCTTGAGTCGGGCCTCGTTTGACTCAACCATATCTTTTGCGCCTTGAGTCCGGCCTCGTTTGACTCAACCTTATCATTTGCGCCTCGAGTTAGGCCCCGTTCAACTTAATCTTATTATTTGCCCCTCAAGTCGGGCCTCGTTCGACTCAACCTTATCATTTGCGCCTTGAGTCGGGCCTCATTTTACTCACCCTTACCATTTGCGCCCTGAGTCGGCCCTCGTTTGACTCACCCTTACCATTTGCGCCTCGAGTCAGGCCGTGTTCAACTCAACCACATCATTTGTGCCTTAAGTCAGGCCTCATTTGACTCACCCATGTGATTTGTACCTTAAGTCGGGCCTTGTTCGACTTAACCTTATCATTTGCCCATCGAGTAGGGGCTCGTTTGACTAAACCTTATCATTTGTGCCTCGAGTCAGGCCTCGTTTGACTCAACCATTCATCTGTGCCTTAAGTCGGGCCTCGTTAGACTCACCCTTACCATTTGTGTGGTGAGTCGGGCGTCCTTTGACTCAACCATATCATTTGTGCCTCGAGTCGAGCCTCATTTGACTCAACCTTATCAATTGTGCCTCAAGTCAAGCCTCGTTTGACTTAACCTTATCATTTGCACCTCGAGTTCGGCCTCGTTTGACTAATCCTTATGATTTGCGCCTAGAGTCGTGCCTCGTTTGACTCAACCTTATCATTTACACCTCGAGTCGGGCCTTATTTGACTCACCCCTATCATTTGTGCCTCGAGTCAGGCTGTATTTGACTTAACCATATTATTTATGCCTCGAGTCGGCCCTCATTCGACTCAACCTTATAATTTATGCCTCGAGTCAGGCCTCATTTGACTTAACCTTATCATTTGTGCCTCGAGTCAGGCCTCATTCGACTCGACCTTATCATTTGTGCCTCGAGTCGGGCGTCTTTTGACTTGACCTTATCATTTGCGCCTCGAGCCAGGCCTCGTTCGACTCCACCTTATCATTTGCACCTCGGGTCGGGCCTCATTTCTCTCAACCATATCATTTGTTCCTCGAGTTAGGTTGGGCCATGTTTGACTCACACTTACCATTTGTGCCACAAGTCGGCCTCATTTGACTTAACCATATCATTTGCGCCTCGAGTCGGGCCTCGTTCGACTCAACCTTATCATCTGTGCCTCAAGTCTGGTCTTGTTCGACTCAACCTTATCATTTGTGCCTTGAGTCGGGCCTCGTTTGAATCACCCTTATCATTTTCGCCTCGAGTTGGGCCTCGATCAATTCACCCTTACCATTTGTGCCTCGAGTTAGGCCTCGTTTAACCTACCCATTTAATTTGTGCCTCAAGTTGGCCTTATTTGACTTAACCTTATCCTTTGTACCTTGAGTCGGGCCTTGTTCGACTCAACCATATCATTTGCGCCTTGAGTTGGGCCACGTTCGACTCAACCACATCATTTGTGCCTTAAGTCGGGCCCTATTTGACTCACCCATATCATTTGCGCCTAGAGTCGGGCCTCGTTGGACTCACCCTTACCATTTGTGCCTCGGGCGGGCCTTGTTCGACTCAACCTTATCATTTGCTCCCTAAGTCAGGCCTCGTTTGACTCATCCTTACCATTTGTGCCTCAACTCGGGCCTTGTTAGACTCACCCATATCATTTGCACCCAGAGTCGGGCCTTGTTGGACTCACCCTTACCATTTGTACCTCGAGGTCGTTTGACTCAACCTTACCATTGGCACCTCGAGTTGACCCTTGTTTGACTCAACCATATGATTTGCGTCTCGAGTCAACCTTCATTTGACTCACCCATATCATTTGTGCCTCCAGTTAGGCCTCATTCGACTCAACCTTATCATCTGTGCCTCGAGTCGGGCCTCGTTTGACTCGACCTTATCATTTATGCCTCGAGTCAGGCTCGTTCGACTCTACCTTATCATTTGCACCTCGGGTCAGGCCTCGTTTGTCTTAACCATATCATTTGTGCCTCGAGTCGGGCCTCGTTTGACTCACACATACCATTTGCGCCTCGAGTCGGCCTCATTTGTCTCAACCATATCATTTGGGCCTCGAGTCGGGCCTGATTCGACTCAACCTTATCATTTGTGCCATCAGTCGGGCCTCGTTTGAATCACCCTTATCATTTTTGCCTCGAGTTAGGCCTCATTCAACTCACCCTTACCATTTGTGCCTCGAGTCAGGCCTCGTTTAACCCACCCATATAATTTGTACCTCAAGTCAGGCCTCATTTGACTCAACCTTATCTTTTGCACCTCGAGTCGGGCCTCGTTCGACTCAACCATATCATTTGCGCCTCGAGTTGGGCTGTGTTCGACTCAACCACATCATTTGTGCCTTAAGTCGGGCCTTGTTTGACTCACCCATATCATTTGTGCCTAGAGTTGGGCCTTGTTGGACTCACCCTTACCATTTGTGCTTTGAGGTGGGCCTCGTTTGACTCAACCATATCACTTGCGTCTCAAGTCGACCTTCGTTTGACTCACCCATATCATTTGTGCCTCGAGTCGGGCCTCGTTTGAGTTACCCTTATCATTTGTTCCTCGAGTCGGGCCTCATTTTACTCAACCTTACAATTTATGCCTCGAGCCGAGCCTCTTTTGACTCAACCATATCATTTGTGCCTCGAGTCGAGCCTCGTTTGACCTAACCATATCATTTGCGCCTTGAGTCAGGCCTCGTTTGACCCACCTATATCATTTGTGCCTTGAGGCAGAACTCATTTGCCTCAACCTTATCATTTGCGCCTCGAGTCGGGCCTCGTTTGACTCACACATATCATTTGTGCCTTGTGTCGGGCCTCGTTTGAGTCCCCCTTATCATTTGCATATCGAGTTGGGCCTCTTTTGACTCAACAATATCATTTGCGCCACAAGTCGGGCTCGTTTGAGTCAACCATATCATTTGCGCCTCGAGTCGTGCCTTGATTGACTCAACCTTATCATTTGCATCTCGAGTCGGGGTTCGTTCAACTCAACCTTATCATTTGCGTCTCGAGTCAGGCCTCGTTCAACCCATCCTTACCATTTGCTCCTAGAGTTCGGCCTCGTTTAACTCAACCATATCATTTGCGCCTAGAGTTAGGCGTCGTTGGAGTCACACTTACCATTTGTACCTCTAGACGGGCCTTGTTCGACCTAACCTTATCATTTATCCCTTGAGTCGAGCCTCGTTCGACTTAACCTTACCATTTACATCTCGAGTCGGGCCTCGTTTCACTCACCCTTACCATTTGAGCCTCGAGTTGGGCCTCGTGTGACTCAACCTTATCATTTATGCCTCGAGTCGGGCCTCGTTCGACTGAACCTTATCATTTGTGCCTTGAGTCAGGTCTCGTTTGACTCATCCTTACCATTTGCTCCTCGAGTCTGGCATCATTTGAGTCAACCATATAATTTGCACCTCGAGTTGGGCTTCATTTGACTCACCCATATAATTTGTGCCTCTAGTCGAGCCTCGTTTGACTTAACCATATCATTTACACCTCAAGTCGAGCCTCGTTTGACTCACCCATATCCTTTGTGCCACGACTTGAGCATCGTTGCACTCAACCTTATCATTTGTGCCTCGAGTCAGGCATCGTTTGAGTCAACCATATAATTTGTGCCTAGAGTCAGGCCTCGTTTGACTGACCCATATCATTTGTGCCTAGAGTCGGGCCTCGTTGGACTCAACCTTATCATTTGCACCTCGAGTTAGGCCTCGTTCGACTCTACCTTATCATTTGCCCCTTGAGTCGGGCCTCGTTCGACTCAATCTTATCATTTGTGCCATGAGTTAGGTCTCTTTTGACTCAACCTTACCATTTGCACCTTGAGTCAGGCATCGTTTAAGTTGACCATATAATCTACGCCTCGAGTCGGGCCTCGTTTGACTCAACCATATCATTTGCACCACGAGTCATGCCTCATTTGACTCAACCATATCATTTGTGCCTTGAGTCATGCCTCGTTTGACTCAACCTTATCATTTGCGCCTCAAGTCGAGGTTCATTCGACTCAATCTTATCATTTGCGCCTTGAGTCGGGCTTCATTCGACTCAACCTTATCATTTGTGCCTCGAGGCAGGCCTTATTTGACTCTACCTTATCATTTGCGCCTCGAGTTGGGCCTCGTTCGACTGAACCTGATCATTTGTGCCACGAGTTGGGTCTCGTTTGACTCAACCTTACCATTCGCACCTCGAGTCAGCCATCGTTTGAGTCAACCATATAATTTGCACCTCGAGTCGGGCCTCATTTGACTCACCCATATAATTTGTTCCTCGAGTTGACCCTTGTTTGACTTACCCATATCATTTGTGCCTCGCGTCGGGCCTCAATTGACTCACCCTTATCATTTGTGCCTCGAGTCGGGCCTCATTTGACTCACCCTTACAATTTACGCCTCGAGTCGAGCCTTTTTTGAATTGACCAAATCATTTGTGCCTCAGGTCGACCCTCGTTTGACTCGTCCATATCATTTGCGCCTCGAGTCAACCCTCGTTTGACTCACCCATATCAGTTGTGCCTCGAGTTGGGCCTCATTTGACTCACCCTTATCATGTGTGCCTCGAGTCGGGCCTCATTTGACACACCCTTACAATTTGTGCCTCGAGCCGAGCCTCTTTTTACTCAATCATATCATTTGCGCCTCAAGTCGGGCCTAATTTGACCCACCCATATCATTTGCACCTCGAGTCCAGCCTCGTTTGACCCACCCATATCATTTGCGTCTCGAGGCAGGACTCATTTGATTCAACCTTATCATTTGTACCTTGAGCCAGGCCTCGTTTGACTCACCCATATCATTTCTACCTAGAGTCAGGCCTTGTTGGACTCATCCTCACCATTTATGCCTCGAGGCAGGCCTTGTTCAACTCAACCTTATCATTTGCCCCCAAGTCGGGCCTCGTTTGACTCATCCTTACCATTTGCACCTCGAGTCGGGACTCGTTTGACTCACCCTTACCATTTGAGCCTCGAGTCAGGCCTCGTTTAACTCAACCATATCATTTGCAACTTGAGTTGAGCCTCGTTTGACTCACCCTTACCATTTGCGCCTCGAGTCGAGCCTCATGTCACTCAACCTTATCATTTGTGCCTTGTTAAACTCAACCTTATCATTTGTGCCTCATTCAACTCAACCTTATCATTTGTGCCTTGTTCAACTCAACCTTATCATTTGCGCCTCGAGTCGGGCCTCGTTCGACTCAACCTGATTATTTACGCCCCGAGTCGGGTCTCATTTGACTCAACCTTACCATTTGCACCTCGAGTTAGGAATCATTTGAGTCAACAATATAATTTGCGCCTCGAGTCAGGCGTCGTTTGACTCACCCATATCATTTGTACCTCGAGTCGGGCCTCGTTTGACTCAACCATATCTTTTACGCCTTGAGTCTGACCTCGTTTGACTCAACCTTATCATTTGCACCTCGAGTCGAACCTCGTTCAACTCAACCTTATCATTTGCGCCTCGAGTCAGGGCTCATTTTACTTACCCTTACCATTTGCGCCTTGAGTCGGGCCTTGTTTGACTCACCCTTACCATTTGTGCCTCGAATCAGGCCGTGTTCGACTTAATCACATACTTTTGTGCCTTAAGTCGGGCCTTATTTGACTTGCCCATGTGATTTATACCTCAAGTCGGGCCTCGTTCGACTCAACCTTATCATTTGCGCCTCTAGTTGGCCTCGTTCAACCCATCCTTACCATTTGCGCCTCGAGTTGGGCCTCGTTTGACTCAACCATATCATTTGCACCTAGAGTTAGGCCTCGTTGGACTCACGCTTACCATTTGTACCTCAAGCCAGGCCTTGTTCGACTCAACCTTATCATTTGTCCCTTGAGTCGGGCCTCGTTCGACTTAACCTTACCATTTGCGCCTCGAGTCGGGCCTCGTTTCACTCACCCTTACCATTTGAGCTTCGAGTTGGGTCTCGTGTGACTCAACCTTATCATTTGTGCCTCGACTCAGGCCTTGTTCGACTGAACCTTATCATTTGTTCCTCGAGTCGGGTCTCATTTGACTCAACCTTACCATTTGCTCCTCGAGTCAGGCATCGTTTGAGTCAACCATATAATTTGTAACTGGAGTCAGGCCTCGTTTGACTGACCCATGTCATTTGCACCTAGAGCCGGGCCTCGTTGGACTCAACCTTATCATTTACGCCTCGAGTCTGGCCTCGTTCGACTCTACCTTATCATTTGCCCCTTGAGTCGGGCCTCGTTTGACTCAATCTTATCATTTGCGCCATGAGTCGGATCTCTTTTGACTCAACCTTACCATTTGCACCTCGAGTCAAGTATCATTTAAGTCAACCATATAATCTACGCCTCGAGTTAGGCCTCATTTGACTCAACCATATCATTTGCACCATGAGTCAGGCCTCGTTTCACTCAACCATATCATCAGCGCCTCAAGTCGCACCTCATTTGACTCAACCTTGTCATTTGCACCTCAAGTCGGGGTTCGTTCGACTTAACCTTATCATTTGCGCCTCAAGTCAGGCCTCGTTCGACTCAACCTTATCATTTGCGCCTCGAGGTAAGCCTCATTTGACTCAACCATATCATTTGTGCATCGAGTTGGGCCTCATGTGACTCAACCTTATCATTTGCGCCTCGAGTCGGGCCTCGTTCAACTAAACCTTATCATTTGTGCCTCGAGTCGAGTCTCGTTTGACTCAACCTTACCATTTGCACCTTGAGTCAGCCATCGTTTGAGTCAACCATATAATTTACGCCTTCAGACGGGCCTTGTTTGACTCACCCATATAATCTGTGCCTCGAGTCGACCCTTATTTGACTCACCCACATCATTTGTACCTCGAGTCGGGCCTTGATTGACTCACCCTTATCATTTGTGCCTCAAGTCGGGCCTCATTTGACTCACCCTTACAATTTACACCTCGAGTTGGGCCTCTTTTGACTCGACCATATCATTTGTGCCTCGAGTTGACCCTTGTTTGACTCGACCATATCATTTGCGCCTCAAGTCAACCCTCGTTTGACTCACCCATATCATTTGCACCTCGAGTCGGGCCTCGTTTGACTTGCCCTTATCATGTGTGCCTCGAGTCGGGCCTTATTTGACTTACCCTTCCAATTTGTGCCTCGAGCTGAGCCTCTTTTGACTCAACCATATCATTTGCGCCTCGAGTCGAGCCTAGTTTGACCCACCCATATCATTTGCACCTCGAGTCGGGCCTCATTTTACCCACCCATATCATTTGTGCCTTGAGATGAGACTCATTTGACTTAACCTTATCATTTGCACCTCGAGTCAGTTTCGTTCAACCCATCCTTACCATTTGCGCCTTGAGTCAGGGCTCGTTTGACTCACCCATATCATTTGCGCCTAGAGTCGGGCCTCGTTGGACTCATCCTCACCATTTATGCCTCAAGGCGGGCCTTGTTCGACTCGACCTTATCATTTGCCCCCAAGTCAGGCCTCGTTTGACTCATCCTTACCATTTGCACCTCGAGTTGGGCCTCGTTTGACTCACCCTTACCATTTGAGCCTCGAGTCGGGCCTCGTTTAACTCAACCATATCATTTGTTCCTTGAGTCAAGCCTCGTTTGACTCACCCTTACCATTTGCGCCTCGAGTCGAGCCTTGAGTGACTCAACCTTATCATTTGCGCCTCGAGTCAGGCCTCGGTCAACTCAACCCGATTATTTGTGCCACGAGTTGGGTCTCATTTGACTCAACTTTACCATTTGCACCTCGAGTCAGGAATCGTTTGAGTAAACAATATAATTTACGCCTCGAGTCGGGACTCGTTTGACTCACCCATATCATTTGTACCTCGAGTCGGCCCTCGTTTGACTCAACCATATCTTTTACGCCTCGATTCTAGCCTCGTTTAACTCAACCTTATCATTTGCGCCTCGAGTCGGGCCTCGTTCGACTTAATCTTATCATTTGCCCCTCGAGTCGGGCCTCGTTCGACTCAACCTTATCATTTGCGCCTCGAGTCGGGCCTCATTTTACTTACCCTTATCATTTGCTCCTTGAGTCGGGCCTCGTTTGACTCACCCTTACCATTTGCGCCTCGAGTCAAGCTGCGTTCGACTCAACCCCATCATTTGTGCCTTAAGTCGGGCCTCATTTGACTTGCCCATGTGATTTGTACCTCAAAGCGGGCCTCGTTCGACTCAACCTTATCATTTGCCCATCGAGTCAGGCCTCTTTTGACTCAACCTTATCATTTGCACCTCGAGTCAGGCCTCGTTTCACTCAACCATGTCATCTGTGCCTTGAGTCGGACCTTGTTAGACTCGCCCTTACCATTTGCACGTCGAGTTGGGCCTCCTTTGACTCAACCATATCATTTGTGCCTCAAGTTGAGCCTCATTTGACTCAACCTTATCAATTGTGTCTCAAGTCAGGCCTCATTCGACTCAACCTTATCATTTGCGCCTCGAATCCGGCCTCGTTTGACTAATCCTTATGATTTGCGCCTAGAGTTGTGCCTTGTTTGACTTAACCTTATCATTTATGCCTCGAGTCGGGCCTCGTTTGACTCACCCATATCATTTGCGCCTCGAGTCGGGCCGCATTTGACTTAACCATATTATTTACGCCTCGAGTCAGCCCTTGTTTGACTCAACCTTATCATTTGTGCGTCAAGTCAGGCCTCGTTTGACTCAACCTTATCATCTGTGCCTCGAGTGGGGCTTCGTTTGACTCGACCTTACCATTTGCGCCTTGAGTCAGGTCTTGTTCGACCTCACCTTATCATTTGCACCTTGGGTCAGGCCTCATTTGTCTCAACCATATCATTTATGCCTCAGTCGAGTCTCATTTGACTCACACTTACCATTTGCGCCTCGAGTCTGCCTCGTTTGTCTCAACCATATCATTTATGCCTTGAGTTGGGCCTTGTTTGACTCACACTTACCATTTGCGCCTTGAGTCAGCCTCATTTGACTCAACCATATCATTTACACCTCGAGTCAAGCCTCGTTTGACTCAACCTTATCATCTGTGCCTCAAGTCGGGCCTTGTTCGACTCAACCTGATCATTTGTGCCTTGAGTCGGGCCTCGTTTGAATCACCCTTATCATTTTTGCCTCAAGTTAGGCCTCGTTCAACTTACCCTTACCATTTGTGCCTCAAGTTAGGCCATGTTTAACCTACCTATATAATTTGTGCCTCAAGTCGAGCCCTATTTGACTCAGCCTTATCTTTTGTGCCTCGAGTTGGGCCTCGTTCGACTCAACCATATCATTTGTACCTCGAGTTAGGCCGCGTTCAACTCAACCACATCATTTGTGCCTTAAGTCGAGCCTCGTTTGACTCACCCATATCATTTGCACCTAGAGTCGGGCCTCGTTGGACTTACCCTTACCATTTGTGCCTCGTGGTAGGCCTTGTTCAACTCAACCTTATCATTTGCCCCCCAAGTCGGGCCCCATTTGACTCATCCTTACCATTTGTGCCTTGAGTTGGGCCTTGTTAGACTCACCCATATCATTTGTGCCTAGAGTCAGGCCTTGTTGGACTCAACCTAACCATTTGTACCTTGAGGCGGGCCTCGTTTGACTAACCCTTACCATTGGCACCTCGAGTTGACCCTCGTTTGACTAAACCATATCGTTTGCGTCTCGAGTCAACCTTCGTTTGACTCACCCATATCATTTGTGCCTCTAGTCGGGCCTCGTTTGACACACCCTTATCATTTGTGCCCCAAGTCGGGCCTCATTTAACTCAACCTTACAATTTACGCCTTGAGCCGAGCCTCTTTTAACTCAACCATATCATTTGTGCCTCGAGTCGAGCCTCGTTTAACCCAACCATATCATTTACCCAACCATATCATTTGCGCCTCGAGGCAGACTCATTTGTCTCAACCTTATCATTTGTGCCTAGAGTCGGGCCTCGTTTGACTTACCCATATCATTTACGCCTAGAGTCGGCCCTCGTTGGACTTACCCTTACCATTTGTGCCTCGTGGCTGGCCTTGTTCGACTCAACCTTATCATTTGCCCCTAAGTCGGGCCTCATTAGACTCATCCTTACCATTTATGCCTCGAGTTGGGCCTCGTTTGACTCACCCTTACCATTTGAGCCTCGAGTCGGGCCTTGTTTAAGTTAACCATATCATTTGTACCTTGAGTTGAGCCTCATTTGACTCACCCTTAGCATTTGCACCTCGAGTCGAGCCTCATGTGACTTAACCTTATCATTTGCGCCTCGTTCGACTCAACCTTATCATTTGCACCTCGAGTCAGACCTCGTTCGACTCAACCTGATCATTTGTGCCATGAGTTGGGTCTCATTTGACTCAACCTTATCATTTCTGCCTCGAGTCGGGCCTCATTTGACTCACCCATATCATTTGCACCTCGAGTCAGGCCTGATTTGACTCAACCATATTATTTATGCCTCGAGTCGGACCTCGTTTAACTCAACCTTATCATTTGTGCCTTGAGTCAAGCCTCGTTCGACTCAACCTTATCATTTGCACCTCGGGTCAGGCCTCATTTGTCTCAACCATATCATTTGTGCCTCAAGTCAGGCCTCGTTTGACTCATACTTACCATTTGCGCCTCGAGTCGGCCTCATTTGGCTCAGCCATATCATTTGCACCTCGAGTCGGGCCTCGTTCGACTCAACCTTATCATCTGTGGCTCAAGTTAGGCCTCGTTCGACTCAACCTTATCATTTGTGCCTTGAGTTGGGCCTCGTTTGAATCACCCTTATCATTTTTGCCTCGAGTCGGGCCTCGTTTGACTTAACCATATCATTTACACCTTGAGTCATGCCTCATTTGACTCAACCTTATCATTTGTGCCTCGAGTCAGGCCTCGTTCAACTCACCCTTACCATTTGTGCCTCAGGTCAGGCCTCGTTTGACCCACCTATATAATTTGTGCCTCGAGTCGGGCCTCATTTGACTCAACCTTATCTTTTGTGCCTCGTGTCTGGCCTTGTTTGTCTCAACCATATCATTTGTGCCTCGAGTTGTGCCGCGTTCGACTCAACCACATCATTTGTGCCTTAAGTCGGGCCTGGTTTGACTCACCCAGATCATTTGCGCCTAGAGTCAGGCCTCGTTCGACTCACCCTTACCATTTGTGCCTCGAGGCAGGCCTTGTTCGACTCAACCTTATCATTTGTCCCCCAAGTCGGGCCTCGTTTGACTCATCCTTACCATTTGTGCCTCGGGTCGGGCCTCGTTTGACTCACTCTTACCATTTGAGCCTCAACTCGGGCCTCGTTTAACTCAACCATATCATTTGTACCATGAGTCAAGCCTCGTTTGACTCACCCTTATCATTTGCGCCTTGAGTCGAGCCTCGTGTGACTCAACCTTATCATTTGTGCCTCGTTCGACTCAACGTTATCATTTGCGCCTCGTTCGACTCAGCCTTATCATTTGTGCCTCGAGTCAGTCCTCGTTCGACTCAACCTGATCATTTGCGCCACGAGTTAGGTCTCGTTTGTCTTAACCTTACCATTTGCACCTCGAGTCAGGAATCGTTTGAGTCAACAATATAATTTACGCCTCGAGTTGGGCATTGTTTGACTCACCCATATCAATTGTACCTCGAGTCAGGCCTCGTTTGACTCAACCATATCTTTTACGCCTCGAGTCCAGCCTTGTTTGACTCAACCTTATCATTTGTGCCTCGAGTCGGGCCTCGTTCGACTCAATCTTATCATTTGCCCCTCGAGTCGGGCCTCGTTCGACTCAACCTTATCATTTGCGCCTCGAGTCAGGCGTCATTTGACTCACCCTTACCATTTGCGCCTTGAGTCGGGCCTCGTTTGACTCACCCTTACCATTTGCTCCTCAAGTTAGGCCGCATTCGACTCAACCACATCATTTGTGCCTTAAGTTGGGCCTCGTTTGACTCAACCTTATCATTTGCCCATCGAGTCGGGCCTCCTTTGACTCAACCTTATCATTTGTGCCTCGAGTTAGGCCTCGTTTGACTCAACCATATCATCTGTGCCTTGAGTCAGGCCTCGTTAGACTCACCCTCACCATTTGCGCGTCGAGTCAGCCTCATTTGACTTAACCATATCATTTGTACCTCAAGTCGAGCCTCATTTGACTCAACCTTAGCAATTGTGCCTCAAGTCGGGCCTCGTTTGACTCAACCTCATCATTTGCACCTTGAGTCCGACCTCGTTTAACTAATCCTTATGATTTGTACCTAGAGTCGGGCCTCGTTTGACTCAACCTTATCATTTATGCTTCGAGTCGGGCCTCGTTTGACTCACCCATATATTTGTGCCTTGAGTTAGGCCTCATTTGACTGAACCATATTATTTATGCCTCGAGTCAGCCCTCATTCGACTCAACCTTATCATTTGTGCCTCGTGTCAAGCCTCGTTCGACTCAACCTTATCATCTGTGCCACAAGTCGGGCCTCGTTTGGCTCGACCTTATCATTTGCATGTCGAGTCGGGCCTCGTTTGACTCAACCTTATCATTTGTGCCTCGAGTCAAGCCTCATTTGACTCAACCTTATCAATTGTACCTCAAGCCGGGCCTCGTTCAACTCAACCTTATAATTTGCGCCTCGAGTCTGGCCTCGTTTGACTAATCCTTATGATTTGCGCCTAGAGCCGGGCCTCGTTTGACTCAACCTTATCATTTGCACCTTGAGTCGGGCCTTGGTCGACTTAACCTTATCATTTGCTCCTCGATGCGGGCCTCGTTCGACTCAACCTTATCATTTGCACCTTGACGCAAGCTTCATTCGACTTAACCTTATCATTTGCACCTCGAGTCAGGACTCGTTTGACTCCCCCTTACCATTTGCGCCTCAAGGCGGGTCTTGTTCAACTCAACCATATCATTTACGCCTCGAGTCGGGCCTCGTTTGACTTAACCTTATCATCTGTGCCTCGAGTCAGTCCTTGTTTGACTCAGCCATATATTTTACGCATTGAGTTGGGCCTCGTTGGACTCAACCTTATCATTTATGCCTCGAGTCGGGCCTTGTTCGACTCAACTTTATCATTTGCACCTCGAGTCGAGCCTCATTTGACTCACCCTTACCATTTGCGCCTCATGTTAGGCCTCGTTTGACTCAACCTTATCATTTACGACTCGAGTCGGGCCTCGTTTGACTTAACCTTATCATCTATGCCTCGAGTCGATCCTTGTTTGACTCAACCATATCTTTTATGCATCGAGTTAGGCCTCGTTTGACTCATCCTTATCATTTGTGCCTCGAGTCGGGCCTCATTCGACTCAGCCTTATCATTTGCACCTTGAGTCGAGCCTCATTCGACTCAACCATCTCATTTATGCCTCGACTCGGACCTCGTTTGACTCACCCTTACCATTTGTGCCTCGAGTCGGGCCTCGTTTGACTCAACCTTATCATCTATACCTCAAGTCGGGCCTCGTTTGACTCAACCTTATATTTGTTCCTGGAGTCGGGCCTCGTTTAACTTACCCTTATCATTTGTGCCTCATGTCAGGCCTCGTTTGACTCAACCATATCCTTTGCGCCTCGAGTTGAGCCTTGTTTGCCTCAACCTTATCATTTGTGCCGCGAACCAGGCCTTGTTTGACTGAACCTTATCATTTGCGCCTTGAGTTGGGCCTCGTTCTACTCTCCCCTACCATTTGCGCCTCGAGCTGAGATTATTTGACTCAACCGTATGAATTGTGCCTCGAGTCATGCCTCGTTGGACTCAACCGTATCATTTGTGCCTCGAGTCGGGCCTCGTTCGACTCAACCTAATCATTTACGCATCGAGTCGGACCTCGATCGACTCAACCTTATCATTTGTGCCTCGATTTGAACCTCGTTTGACTTAACCATATCATTTGTTCCTCAAGTCAGGCCTCGTTTGACTCAACCTTATCATTTGCGCCTCGGTCGAGCCTCATTTGACTCACCCATATGCTTTGTACCTCGAGTCGGGCCTCATTTGACTCACCCTTTCCACTTGCACCTTGAGTCAAGCCTCGTTTCACTTAACCATATCATTTGCGCCTCGAGTCGGGCCTCGTTTGACTCAACCATATCATTTATCCCTCGAGTCAGGAATCGTTTGACTCACCCTTACCATTGGTGCCTCAAGTCGCACCTCGTTTGACTAACCCTGACCATTTGTGCCTCGAGTCGGGCCTCGTTTGACTCAACCTTATCATTTGCGCCTCGAGTTGGGCCTCGTTTGACTCAACCTTATCATTTGCGCCTCGAGGCGGTCTTCGTTCGACTTAACTTTATCATTTGCACCTCGAGTCAGGACTCGTTCGACTCAACCTGATCAATTGTGCCTCAAGTTGGGTCTCGTTTGACTCAACCTTATCATTTGTGCCTCGAGTCGGCCCTCGTTTGACTCACCCTTACCATTTGTACCTCAAGTCAGGCCTTGTTTTACTCAACCTTATCATCTAGACCTCAAGTCAGGCTTCATTTGACTCAACCTTATGATTTTTGCCTGTAGTCGGGCCTCGTTTGACTCACCCTTACCATTTGCGCCTCGAGTTGGGCCTTGTTTAACTCAACCTTATCATCTAGACCTCAAGTCGGGCTTTGTTTGACTCAACCTTATGATTTGTACCTGTATTCGGGCCTCATTTGACTCAATCGTATAATTTGTGCCTCGAGTCAGGCCTCATTCGATTCAACCTTGTCATTTGCGGCTCGAGTCAGGATTCATTTGACTCACCCTTACCATTTGTGCCTTAAGTCGGGCCTCGTTTGACTCAACCTTACCCTTTGCGCTTTGAGTCGGGCCTCATTTGACTAAACCTTATCATTTGCGCCTCGAGCCATGCCTCGTTCGACTCAACCTGATCATTTGTGCCTTAAGTTGGGCCTCGTTCAACTCAACCTTATCATTTGCACCTTGAGTCGGGCCTCGTTCGACCCAACCATATCATTTGCACCTTGAGTTGGGCCTTGTTTGACTCAACCATATCATTTGCACCTCGAGTCGGGCATCATTGGACTTAACCTTATCATTTGTGCCTTGAGTCAGGCCTCGTTCGACTCAACCTTATCATTTGTGCCTCGAGGCAGGCCTCGTTTGACTCGACCTTATCATTTGGCCCTCAAGTCGGGCCTCGTTTGACTCAACCTTATCATTTGTGCCTCGAGTCAGGCCTCGTTTGACTCAACCATATCATTTGTGCCTTGAGTCGGGCCTCGTTTAACTCAACATTATCATTTGCGCTGTAGGTTGGGGCTCGTTTGACTCAACCATATGATTTGTGCTTCGAGTCAAGCCTTGTTTGGCTCACCCTTACCACTTGCACCTTTACCCTTTGCGCCTTGAGTCAGGCCTCACGCCTTGAGTCAGGCCTCATTTGACTCAACCATATCATTTGTGCCTCGAGTCGGGCCTCGTTTGACTCAACGTTATCATTTGCGCCGCGGGTTGAGGCTCGTTTGACTTAACCTTATCATTTGCGCCTCGAGTCGAGCCTCGTTTAACTCAACCATATGATTTGTGCCTCGAGTCAGGCCTCATTTGGCTTGCCCTTACCACTTGCACCTTTAGTCAAGCCTCGTTTAACTCAACCTTATCATTTACACCTTGAGTCAGGCCTCGTTCGACTCAACCTTATCATTTGCACCTCGAGGCTGGCCTCGTTTGACTTAACCTTATCATTTGCTCCTCAAGGCCAGCCTCGTTCGACTCAACCTTATCATTTGTGCCTCAAGTCAGGCATTGTTTGACTCACCCTTACCATTTGTACCTTGAGTTGAGCCTTGTTTAACTCAACCTTATCATCTGGACCTTAAGTCAGGCTTCGTTTGACTCAACCTTATCATTTGTGCCTGCAGTCAGGCCTCGTTTGACTCAACCGTATAATTTGTTCCTTGAGTCAGGCCTCATTCGACTTAACCTTATTGTTTGGGCCTCGAGTTAGGCCTTGTTCGACTTAACCTTGTCATTTGCGCCTTTAGTCGGGATTCGATTAACTCACCCTTACATTTGCGCCTTAAGTTGGGCCTTGTTTGACTCAACCTTACCGTTTGCGCCTCGAGTCGGGCCTTGTTTGACTCAACCTTATCATTTATGCCTCGAGTCATGCCTCGTTCGACCCAACCTGATCATTTGTGCCTCGAGTCGGGCCTCATTCCAACCAACCATATCATTTGCACCTTGAGTCGGGCCTTGTTTGACTCAATAATATCATTTGTCCCTTGAGTCGGGCTTCGTTGGACTTAACCTTATCATTTGCTCCTCGATTCGGGCCTCGTTCGACTCAACCTTATCATTTGCGCCTCGAGGCGGGCCTCAATCAACTCGACCATATCATTTGCCCCTCGAGTCGAGCCTCATTTAACTTGACCTTATCATTTGCGACTTGAGTCAGGCCTCATTCGAATCAACCTTATCATTTGTGCCTCGAGGCGGGCCTTGTTCTACTCAACCTTATCATTTGCACCTCGAGTTGGGCCTTGTTTGACTCACCCTTACCATTTGCGCCACGAGTCAGGCCTCGTTTGACTCAACCATATCATTTGCACCTCGAGTCGGTCCTTATTGGACTCACCCATACCATTTGCACCTCGAGCTGGCCCCTGTTTGACTCAACCATATCATTTGCACCTTGAGTCGGGCCTTGTTCGACTCAACCATATCATTTGTACCTTGACTCGGGCCTCATTTGACTCACCCTAACCATTTGCCCCACAAGTCAGGCCTCGTTTGACTCAACAATATCATTTGCACCTCAAGTCAGTCCTCGTTGGACTCACCCATATCATTTGTACCTCGAGGTGGGCCTCGTTCGACTCAACCTTATCATTTGTACCTCAAGTCGGGCCTCATTCAGCTCAACCATATCATTTGTGCCTCGAGTCATGCCTTGTTCGACTCAACCATATCATTTGCACCTCGAGTCGTGCCTCATTTGACTCAACCTTATCAATTATGCCTCGAGGCGATCCTCGTTCGACTCAACCTTATCATTTGAGCCCTGAGTCAGGACTCGTTCGACTCAACCTGATCATTTGTGCCTCAAGTCGGGCCTCGTTTGACTCAACCTTATAATTTGTGTCTTGAGTCAGGCCTCGTTCGACTCAACCTGATCATCTGTGCCTCAAGTCGAGCCTCGTTTGACTCAACCTTATCATTTGTGCCTCAAATCGGGCGTTGTTTGACTCAACCATATCCTTTGTGCCTCGAGTCGAGCCTCGTTTGACTCAACCTTTTTATTTACGCCACGAGTCAGGCCTCGTTTGACTCAACCTTATCATCCGTACCTCGAGTCAATCCTTGTTTGACTCAACCATATCTTTTACGCGTAGAGTCAGGCCTCGTTTGACCCAACCTTAACATTTGTGCCTCGAGTCGGGCCTCGTTCGACTCAACCTTATCATTTGTACCTCGAGTCAAGCCTCTTTTGACTCAACCTTATCATTTACGCCTCGAGTTAGGCCTCGTTTGACTTAACCTTATCATCTATGCCTTGAGTCGGGCATCGTTTGACTCAACCTTATCATTTGTGCCTCGAGTTGGGCCTTGTTCGACTTAACCGTATCATTTGTGCCTCGAGTCAGTCCTCGTTTGACTTACTCTTATAATTTGCACCTCGAGTTAGGCCTTGTTTGACTCAACCATATCAAATGTGCCTCGAGTCAGGCCTTGTTTGACTCAACCACATCAGTTGTGCCTCGAGTTAGGCCTTGTTTGACTCAACCATATCATTTGCACTTTGAGTCGGGACTCGTTTGACTCAACCATATCAGTTGTGCCTCGAGTCAGTACTCGTTTGACTTAACCATATTAGTTGTGCCTTGAGTCGGGCCTCGTTTTGATCAACCATATCATTTGTGCCTCGAGTTGGGCCTCGTTTACCACAATCATATCATTTGTGCCTCGAGTTAGACCTTGTTTTAGTCAACCATATAAGTTGTGCCCTGAGTTGGGACTCATTTGACTCAACCATATTAGTTGTGCCTCGAGTCGGGCCACATTTGACTCAACCATATCAGTTGCACCTCGAGTCAGGCCTCCTTTGACATAACCATATCATTTGCACCTTGAGTTGGGCCTCGTTTGACTTAACCACATCAGTTGTGCCTTGAGTCAAGCCTCGTTTGACTCAACCATATCATTTGCGCTTTGAGTCGGGCCTTGTTTGACTCAACCATATCAGTTGTGCCTCGAGACAGGCCACGTTTTGCTCAACCATATCATTTGTGCCTCTAGTCGGGCCTTGTTTGCCATAATCATATCACTTACGCCTCGAGTCGGGCCTCGTTTGACTCAACCATATCAGTTGTGCCTCGAGTTAGGACTCGTTTGACTCAACCATATTAGTTGTGCCTTGAGTCGAGCCTCATTTGACTCAACTATATCATTTGCGCCTCGAGTCAGGGCTCGTTTGACTTAACCATATCGTTTGCGCCTTGAGTCGGGCTTCGTTTGACTCAACCATATCATTTGCGCCTCAAGTCGACCCTCGTTTGACTCAACCATATCATTTGTGCCTCAAGTCAGCCCTCGTTTGACTTACTCTTATAATTTGTGGCTAGAGTCAGGCCTCGTTTGACTCAACCATATCAAATGCGCCTCGAGTCGGGCCTTGTTTGACTCAACCATATCATTTGCGCCTCGAGTCGGGCCTCGTTTGACTTACTCTTATAATTTGCCCCTTGAGTCAGGCCTCGTTTGACTCAACCATATCAAATGTGCCTCGAGTCGGGCCTCATTTGACTCAACCACATCAATTGTGCCTCAAGTCAGGCCTCGTTTGACTCGACCATATCATTTGCGCTTTGAGTCAAGCCTCGTTTGACTCAACCATATCAGTTGTGCCTCGAGTCAATACGCGTTTGACTCAACCATATCAATTGTTCCTCGAGTCGGGCCTTGTTTGGCTCAACCATATCATTTGTGCCTCAAGTTGGGCCTCATTTGCCACAATCATATCATTTACGCCTCGAGTCGGGCCTCGTTTGACTCAACCATATTAGTTATGCCTCGAGTTGGGACTTGTTTGACTCAACTATATCAGTTGTGCCTTGAGTCGAGCCTTATTGGACTCAACCATATCATTTGTGCCTCGAGTCGGGCCTTGTTTGACTCAGCCATATCATTTGTGCCTCGAGACGGGCCTCATTTGACTTCCCCTTATAATTTGTGCCTCGAGTCAGGCCTTATTTGACTCAACCATATTATTTGCGCCTCGGGGTCGGGCCTCGCTTGACTCAACCATATTATTTGCACCTCGAGTTAGGCCTCGTTTGACTTACTATTATAATTTGTGGCTCGAGTCAGGCCTCATTTGACTCAACCATATCAAATGTGCCTCGAGTCGGGCCTTATTTGAGACAACCATATCATTTGTGCCTCGAGTCAGACCTCGTTTGACTTAACCATATCATTTGTAGCTCTCAAGTCGGGCCTCATTTGACTTGCCCTTATAATTGTTGCCTCGAGTCAAGCCTCGTTTGACTCAACCATATCAGTTTGCCCTCAAGTCGGGCCTCGTTTGACTCAACCATATCAGTTGTGCCGCGAGTCGGGGCTCGTTTGACTCAACCATATCAGTTGTGCCATGAGTCGGGGCTCCTTTGACTCAACCATATCATTTGCGTCTCGAGTCGAGCTCGTTTGACACAACCATATTATTTCCGCCTCGAGTCGAGCCTTGTTTTACTCAACCATATTAGTTGTGCCTCGAGTCGGGCCTCATTTGACTCAACCATATTAGTTGCACCTCAAGTCTGGCCTTGTTTGACACAATTATATGATTTACGCCTCGAGTCGGGCCTTGTTTGACTTACCCTTAAAATTTGAGGCTTGAGTCGGGTCTTATTTGACTCAACCATATTAGTTGTGCCTCGAGTCGGGGCTCGTTTGACTCAACCATATCATTTGCGCATCGAATTGAACCTCGTTTGATGCAACCATATCATTTGCGCCTCGAGTTAGGCCTCGTTTGACTCAACCATCTCATTTGCATCTCGAGTCAGGTCTTGTTTCACTCAACCATATCATTTACGCCTCGAGTCGGGCTTCGTTTGGCTTACCCTTATAATCTGTGCCTCGAGTTAGGCCTCATTTGACTCAACCATATCAAATGTGCCTCGAGTCAGTCCACCTTTGACTCAACCACATTAGTTGTGCCTCAAGTCGGGCCTCGTTGGACTCAACCATACCATTTGTGCTTTGAGTCAGGCCCCATTTAACTCAACCATATAAGTTGTGCCTCGAGTCGGGACTCGTTTAACTTAGCCATATCAGTTGTGCCTTGAGTCAGGCTTCGTTTGGGTTAACCATATCATTTGTGCCTCGAGTCGGGCCTCGTTTGCCGTAATCATACCATTTGCGCCTCAAGTTGAGCCTCATTTGACTCAACCATATCAGTTGTGCCTCGATTTGAGACTGATTTGACTAAACCATAATAGTTATGCCTCGAGTCGAGCCTCATTTGATTCAACCATATCATTTGCACCTAGAGTCGGGCCTCATTTCACTCAACCATATCATTTGCGGCTCAAGTCAGGCCATATTTGACTTACCCTTATAATTTGCGCCTCGAGTCGAGCCTCGTTTGACTTAACCATATCATTTGCACCTCAGGTCAGGCCTCGTTTCACTCAACCATATCAAATGTGCTTTGAGTCGGGCCTCGTTTGACACAACCATATCATTTGCGCCTCAACTTGGGCCTCGTTTGACTTAACCATATCATTTGTAGCTCTTGAGTCAGGCCTCGTTTGACTTACTCTTATAATTTGTGGCTCGAGTCAGGCCTCATTTGACTTAACCATATCAAATGTGCTCTTAGTCAGGCTCATTTGACTCAACCATATCATTTGTGGCTCGAGTCGGGCGTCATTTGACTCAACGATATCAGTTGTGCCTCGAGTTGGGACTCGTTTGACTCAACCGTATCATTTGTGCCTCGAGTCAGGCCTCGTTTGACTTAACCATATCAGTTGCGCCTCTAGTCGGGCCTCGTTTGTCACAACCATATCATTTGTGCCTCGAGTCGGGCCTCGTTTGACTTAACCATATCTTTTGCGCCTCGAGTCGGGACTCGTTTGACTCAACTATATCAGTTGTGCCTTGAGTCAAGCCTCGTTTGGCTCAACCATATCAGTTATGCCTCGAGTCGGGCCTCGTTTGACACAATCATATCATTTGCGCCTCGAGTCGGTCCTCATTTGACTCAACCATAACAGTTGTGCCTCGAGTTGGGACTCATTTGACTCAACCATATCAGTTGTGCCTCGGGTTGAGCCTCGTTTGACTCATCCATATTAGTTGTGCCTCGAGTTAGGCCTCGTTTGACACAACCATATCATTTGCCCCTCCAGTCGAGCCTCGTTTGACTCAACGATATCATTTGTGCCTCGAGTCAGGCCTCATTTGGCTCACCCTTTTAATTTGTGCCTCAAGTCGGGCCTCGTTTGACTTAACCATATCATTTGCACCATAGGTCGGGCCTCGTTTCACTCAACCATATCATTTGCGCCTCTAGTCAGGCCCCATTTGACTTCCTCTTACAATTGGTGGCTCGAGTTAGGCCTCGTTTGACTA
Organism: Dicorynia guianensis; assembly: GCA_037013595.1. NCBI lineage: Eukaryota > Viridiplantae > Streptophyta > Magnoliopsida > Fabales > Fabaceae > Dicorynia > Dicorynia guianensis. The sequence goes on along the minus strand of JASUAB010000006.1, from coordinate 14,337,626 downwards.
AACCATATCAAATGTGCTTCAAGTCGGGCCTCGTTTGACACAACCATATCATTTGCGCCTCGACTCAGGCCTCATTTGACTCAACCATATCATTTGTAGCTCTCGAGTCGGGCCTCGTTTGACTTACTCTTATAATTTATGGCCCGAGTCAAGCCACGTTTGACTCAACCATATCAAATGTGCTTCTAGTCGGGCCTCGTTTGCCATAATCATATCATTTGTGCCTCAAGGCGGACGTCGTTTGACTCAACGATATCAGTTGTGCCTTGAGTTGGGACTCATTTGACTCAACCGTATCATTTGTACCTCGAGTCGGGCCTCGTTTGACTTAACCATATCAGTTGCGCCTCCAGTAGCGTGTCGTTTAACACAACCATGTCATTTGTGCCTCGAGTCGGCCCTCGTTTGACTCAACCATATCTGTTGTGCCTCGAGTCGAGCCTCCTTAGACTCAACCATATGAGTTGTGCCTCGAGTCGGGACTTGTTTGACTCAACCATATCAGTTGTGCCTCAAGTCGGGCCTCGTTTGACTCAACCATATCATTTGTGCCTCAAGTCTGGCTCCGTTTGACACAACCATATCATTTGCGCCACAAGTCAAGCCTCGTTTGAGTCAACCATATCGTTTGCGCTTTGAGTCGGGCATCGTTTGACTCAACCATATCAGTTGTGCCTCGAGTCGGGACTCGTTTGACTCAACCATATCTGTTGTGCCTTGAGTCGAGCCTTGTTTGGCTCAACCATATCATTTGTGCCTCGAGTCGGGCCTCGTTTGCCACAATCATATCATTTGCGCCTTGAGTCGGGCCTCGTTTGACTCAACCATAACAATTGTGCCTGGAGTTGGGACTCGTTTGACTCAACCATATTAGTTGTGCTTCGAGTTAAGCGTCGTTTGACTCAACCATATCAGTTGTGCCTCGAGTCGGGCCTCGTTTGACTTAACCATATCAATTGCACCTCGAGTCAGTCCTCGTTTGACTCAACCATATCTTTTGCGCCTCGAGTCAGGACTCGTTTGACTCAACTATATCAGTTGTGCCTTGAGTCGAGCCTCGTTTGGCTCAACCATATCAATTGTGCCTCAAGTCGGGCCTCGTTTGGCACAATCATATCATTTGTGCCTCGAGTTGGGCCTCATTTGACTTAACCATAACAGTTGTGCCTCGAGTTGGGACTCGTTTGACTCAACCATATCAGTTGTGCCTCGAGTTGAGCCTCGTTTGACTCAACCATATTAGTTGTGCCTCGAGTCGGGCCTCGTTTGACATAACCATCTAATTTGTGCCTTGAGTCGGGCCTCGTTTGACACAACCATATAATTTGCCCCTCGAGTCGAGCCTCGTTTGACTCAATGATATCATTTGCGCCTCGAGTCAGGCCTCATTTCGCTCACCCTTTTAATTTGCGCTTCAAGTCGGGCCTCGTTTGACTTAACCATATCATTTGCACCTGAGGTCGGGCCTCGTTTCACTCAACCATATCACTTGCGCCTGTAGTCAGGCCCCGTTTGACTTCCTCTTACAATTTATGGCTCGAGTTAGGCCTCATTTGACTAAACCATATCAAATGTGCTTCATGTCGGGCCTCGTTTGACACAACCATATCATTTGTGCCTCGATTCGGGCCTCGTTTGACTCAACCATATCATTTGTAGCTCTCGAGTCGGGCCTTGTTTGACTTACTCTTATAATTTGTGGCCCGACTCAAGCCTCGTTCAACCATATCAAATGTGCTTCGAGTCGGGCCTCGTTTGCCATAATCATATCATTTGCGCCTCGAGGCGGGCATCGTTTGACTCAACGATATAAGTTGTGCCTTAAGTTGGGACTCATTTGACTCAACTGTATCATTTGTACCTCGAGTCGGGCCTCGTTTGACTCAACCATATCAGTTGTGCCTCGAGTCGGGCCTCGTTTGACTTAACCATATCAGTTGCGCCTCGAGTCGGGCCTCGTTTGACTCAGCCATATCTTTTGTGCCTCAAGTCGGGACTTGTTTGACTCAACTATATCAGTTGTGCCTTGAGTCGAGCCTCGTTTGGCTCAACCATATCAGTTGTGCCTCAAGTTGGGCCTCATTTGGCACAATCATATCATTTGCGCCTCGAGTCGGGCCTCATTTGACTTAACCATAACAGTTGTGCCTCGAGTTGGGACTCGTTTGACTCAACCAATTAGTTGTGCCTCGAGTTGAGCCTCGTTTGACTCAACCATATTAGTTGTGCCTCAAGTCGGGCCTCGTTTGACATAACCATCTGATTTGTGCCTCGAGTCGGGCCTTATTTGACACAACCATATCATTTGCCCCTTGAGTCGAGCCTCGTTTGACTCAACGATGTCATTTGCGCCTCGAGTCAGGCCTTATTTGGCTCACCCTTTTAATTTGTGCCTCAAGTCGGGCCTCATTTGACTTAACCATATCATTTGCACCTGAGGTCGGGCCTCGTTTCACTCAACCATATCACTTGCGCCTCTAGTCAGGCCTCATTTGACTTCCTCTTACAATTTGTGGCTCGAGTTAGGCCTTGTTTGACTAAACCATATCAAATGTGCTTCAAGTCGGGCCTCGTTTGACACAACCATATCATTTGTGCCTCGACTCGGGCCTCGTTTGACTCAACCATATCATTTGTAGCTCTCGAGTCGGGCCTCGTTTGACTTACTCTTATAATTTGTGGCCCGAGTGAAGCCTCGTTTGACTCAACCATATCAAATGTGCTTCAAGTCGGGCCTTGTTTGCCATAATCATATCATTTGCGCCTCGAGGCGGGTGTCGTTTGACTCAACGATATCAGTTGTGCCTTGAGCTGGGACTCGTTTGACTCAACCGTATCATTTGTACCTCGAGTCGGGCCTCGTTTGACTCAACCATATCAGTTGCGCCTCCAATCGGGTGTCGTTTAACACAACCATGTCATTTGTGCCTCGAGTCGGCCCTCGTTTGACTCAACCATATCTGTTGTGCCTCGAGTCGAGCCTCATTAGACTCAACCATATCAGTTGTGCCTCGAGTCGGGACTTGTTTGACTCAACCATATCAGTTGTGCCTCAAGTCGGGCCTCGTTTGACTCAACCATATCATTTGTGCCTCAAGTCTGGCTCCGTTTGACACAACCATATCATTTGCGCCACAAGTCAAGCCTCGTTTAAGTCAACCATATCGTTTGCGCTTTGAGTCGAGCATCGTTTGACTCAACCATATAAGTTGTGCCTCGAGTCGAGACTCGTTTGACTCAACCGTATCTGTTGTACCTTGAGTCGAGCCTTGTTTGGCTCAACCATATCATTTGTGCCTCGAGTCAGGCCTCGTTTGCCTTAATCATATCATTTGCGCCTCGAGTCGGGCCTCGTTTGACTCAACCATAACAATTGTGCCTCGAGTTGGGACTTGTTTGACTCAACCATATCAGTTATGCTTCGAGTTGAGCCTTGTTTGACTCAACCATATCAGTTGTGCCTCGAGTCGGGCCTCGTTTGACACAACCATCTGATTTGTGCCTCAAGTCGGGCCTTGTTTGACATAATCATATCATTTGTGCCTCAAGTCTAGCCTCGATTGACACAATCATATCATTTGCCCCTCGAGTCGGGCCTCGTTTGACTCAACCATATCAGTTGTGCGTTGAGTCAGGACTCATTTGACTCATCCATATCAGTTATGCATCGAGTCGGGCCTCGTTTGGCTCAACCATATCATTTGTGCCTTGAGTCAGGCCTTGTTTGCCACAATCATATCATTTGTGCCTCGAGTCGAGCCTTGTTTGACTAAACCATATCAGTTGTGCCTCGAGTTAGGACTCGTTTGACTCAACCATATCAGTTGTGCATTGAGTCGAGCCTCGTTGGACTCAACCATATCATTTGCACCTCGAGTCGGGCCTTGTTTGACTCAACGATACCATTTGCGCCTCGAGTCGGCCCACGTTTGACTTACTTTTATAATTTGTGGCTCAAGTCAGGCCTCGTTTGACTCAACCATATCAAATGTGCCTTGAGTCGGGCCTCGTTTGACATAACCATATCATTTGCGCTTCAATTTGGGCCTCGTTTAACTTAATCATATCATTTGTAGCTCTCGAGTCGGGCCTCGTTTGACTTACTGTTATAATTTGTGCCTCAAGTCGGGCCTCGTTTGACTCAACCATATCAGTTGTGCCTCAGTTCGGGCCTCGTTTGACTCAACCATATCATTTGCGCCTCGAGTCAGGTTTCGTTTGACTTACCCTTATAATTTGCGCCTCAAGTCGGGCCTCGTTTGACTCAACCATACCATTTGTGCCTCGAGTCGATCCCCGTTTGACTTACTCTTATAATTTGTGGCTCGAGTCAGGCCTCATTTGACTCAACCATATCAAATGTGCCTCGAGTCGAGCCTCGTTTGACACAATCATATCATTTGCGCCTCGACTCGGGCCTTGTTTGACCTAATCATATCATTTGTAGCTCTCAAGTCGGGCCTCGTTTAAATTACTCTTATAATTTGGGGCTCGAGTCAGGTCTTGTTTGACTCAACCATATCAAATATGCTTCAAGTCAGGCCTCGTTTACCACAATCGTATCATTTGCGCCTCAAGTTGGGCGTCGTTTAATGCAATGATATCAGTTGTGCCTCGAGTTGGGACTCGTTTGACTCAACCGTATCATTTGTGCCTCGAGTCGGGCCTCATTTGACTCAACCATATCAGTTGCGCCTCTAGTCGCGTCTCGTTTGACACAATCATATCATTTGCGCTTCGAGTCTGGCCTCGTTTGACTTAACCATATCATTTGCAAATCAAATCAGGCCTCGTTTGACTCAACCATGCCAGTTGTGCCTCGAGTCAGGCCTCGTTTAACTCAACCATATCTGTTGTGCCTTGAGTCGGGCCTCTTGTTTGACTTAACCATATCAGTTGTGCCTCGAGTCGGGCCTCGTTTGACTAAACTATACCAGTTGTACCTCGAGTCAGGCCTTGTTTGACTCAACCATATCTATTGTGCCTCAAGTTGGGCCTTGTTTGGCTCATCCATATCAGTTGTGCCTTGAGTCGGGACTGGTTTGACTCAACCATATCAGTTGTGCCTCAAGTCGGGGCTCGTTTGACTCAACCATATCAGTTGTGCCTCGAGTCGGGCCTCATTTGACACAAACATATCATTTGCGCCTCGGGTCAAGCCCTGTTTGACATAATCATATCATTTGCACCTCGAGTCAGGCCTCGTTTGACACAACCATATCATTTGGGCCTCGTTTGACTCAACCATATCATTTGCACCTCGAGTCGGGCCTTGTTTGGCTCACCCTTATAATTTGTGCCTCGAGTCGAGCCTCTTTTGACTCAACCATATCATTTCCATCTTAAGTTGGGCCTCGTTTAACTCAACCATATTATTCAAGCCTCATTTGGCTTACCCTTATAATTTGCACCTCGAGTCATGCCTCGTTTGACTCAACCATATCATTTGCGCCTCAAGTCTAGCCTCGTTTGACACAACCATATCATTTGCGCCTCAAGTCAGGACTCATTTGACTCAACCATATCATTTGTGCCTCGAGTCGGGGCTTGTTTTCCACAATCATATCATTTGCTCCTCGAGTTGGGCCTCGTTTGACTCAACCATATAAGTTGTGCCTCGAGTTGGGACTCGTTTTACTCAACCATATCAGTTGTACCTCAAGTCGAGCCTCATTTGACTCAACCATATCAGTTGTGCCTCATGTCAGTCCTCATTTGACACAACCATATCATTTGCGCCTCGGGACGGGCCTCGTTTGACATAACCATATCATTTGCGCCTTGAGTCAAGCCTTGTTTGACTCAAACATATAATTTGTGCCTCGATTGGCTCACCCATATAATTTGTGCCTTGAGTCAGGCCTTGTTTGACTCAACTAAATCATTTCCATCTCGAGGCGGGCCTCATTTGACTCAACCATAATGTTTGCACTTTGAGGCGAGCCTCGTTTGACTCAACCATATCAGTTGTGCCTCAAGTTAGGACTCGTTTGACTCAACCATATCAATTGTACATCGAGTCGGGCCTCGTTTGGCTCAACCATATCATTTGTGCCTCGAGTTGGGCCTCGTTTGCCATAATCATATCATTTGCACATCGAGTCCGGCCTCGTTTGACTCAACCATATCAGTTGTGCCTCGAGTTGGGACTCGTTTAACTCAACCATATCAGCTGTGCCTTGAGTTGAGCCTCGATTGACTCAACCATATCAAATGTGCCTCGAGACGGGACATGTTTGACACAAGCATATCATTTGCGCCTCGAGTCGGGCCTCGTTTGACTTAACCATATCATTTGTGCCTTGAGTCGGGCCTCGTTTGACTCAACCATATCATTTGCGTCTCGATTCGGGCGTCGTTTGACTCAACCATATGATTTCTAGCCTTCGAGTCGGGCCTCGTTTGACTTACCCTTATAATTTGCGCTGCGAGTCATGCCTCGTTTGACTCAACCATATCATTTGCATCTCGAGTCGGGCCTCGTTTGCTACAATCATATCATTTGCGCCTCGAGTCGGGCCTTGATAGACTCATCCATATCAGTTGTGCCTCGAGTTAGGCCTTGTTTGACTCAACCATATCAGTTGTGCCTCGAGGCGAGCCTTGTTTGACTCAACCATATCATTTGTGCCACAAGTCGGGCCTCGTTTGACTTAACCTTATAATTTGCGCCTCAAGTTGGGCCTTTTTTGACTCAACCATATCATTTGCGTCTCGAGTCGGGCCTTGTTTGACTTAACCATATCATTTGCGCCTCGACTCGGGCCTTGTTTGGCTTACCCTTATAATTTATGCCTCAAGTCAGGCCTTGCTTGACTCAACCATGTCAAATGTGCCTCGTGTCAGGCCTCGTTTGACTTAACCACATCAGTTGTGCCTCGACCCAGGCTCTGTTTGACTTAGCCATATCATTTTCGCTTTGAGTCGGGCCTCGTTTGACTCAGCCATATCAGTTGTAACTAGAGTTGGGACTCATTTGACTCAACCATATCAGTTGTGCCTCGAGTCGGGCCTCGTTCAGCTAACCATACATTTATGCCTCTAGTCAGGCCTCATTTGCCACAATTATATCATTTGTGCCTCAAGTCGGGCCTCGTTTGACTCAACCATATCAGTTATGCCTCGAGTTGGGACTCGTTTGACTCAACCATATCAGTTGTACCTTGAGTCGAGCCTTGTTTGACTCAACCATATCATTTGCGCCTTGAGTCAAGCCTTGTTTGGCTTACCCTTAAAATTTGTGCCTCGAGTCAGGCCTCATTTGACTCAACCATATGAAATAAGCTTCAAGTCAGGCCTCATTTTACTCAGCCACATCAGTTGTGCCTTGAGCCAGGCCTCGTTTGACTCAAACATATCATTTGCGCTTTGAGTCGGGCCTCGTTTGACCCCACCATATCAGTTGTGCCTCGAGTCAGTACTCGTTTGACTCAACCATATCAGTTGTGCCTCGAGTCAGTCCTCGTTTGGCTGAACCATATCATTTGTGCCTCAAGTCGGGCCTCGTTTGCCACAATCATATCTGTTGCGCCTCGAGCTGGGCCTCGTTTGACTCAGCCATATTAGTTGTGCCTCAAGTTGGGGCTCGTTTGACTCAACCATATTAGTTGTACCTCGAGTCGGGGCTCGTTTGCCATAATCATATCATTTGCGCCTCGAGTCAGGCCTCGTTTGACTCAACCATATCAGTTGTGCCTCAAGTTGGCCTCATTTGGCTCAACCATATCAGTTGTGCCTCGAGTCGAGCCTCGTTTGACTAAAGCATATCATTTGTGCCTTAAGTCAGGCCTCGTTTGACTTACCCTAATAATTTACGCCTCAAGTCGGGCCTCGTTTGACTCAACCATATCATTTGCATCTCGAGTTGGGTGTCGTTTTACATAACCATATCATTTGTGCCTTGAGTCAGGCCTCATTTAGCTTATCCTTATAATTTATGCCTCGAGTCAAGCCTTGTTTGAGTCAGCAATATCAAATGCGCCTCAGGTCGAGCCTCGTTTGACTCACCCATATCAGTTGTAACTCGACCCAGGCTTTGTTTGACTCAGACATATCATTTGCACTTTGAGTCGGGCCTCGTTTGACTCAACCATATCAGTTGTGCCTAGAGTTTGGACTCGTTTGACTCAACCATATCAGTTGTGCCTCAAGTCAGGCCTCGTTTCGCTCAACCATATAATTTATGCCTCCAGTCAGGCCTCGTTTACCACAATCATATCATTTGCACCACGAGATGGGCGTCGTTTGACTCAAACGTATCAATTGTGCCTCGAGTTGGGACTTGTTTGACTCAACCATATCAATTGTGCCTCGAGTCGAGCCTCGTTTGACTCAACCATATCATTTGCGCCTCGAGTCAGGTCTCGTTTGACTCAACCATATCATTTGCATCTCGAGTCGAGCCTCGTTTGACTTAACCATATCATTTGCGCCTCGAGTCGAGCCTCGTTTGTCTTACTCTTCTAATTTGTGCCTCGAGTCAGGCCTCGTCTGACTCAGCCACATCTATTGTGCCTTGAGCTAGGCCTTGTTTGACTTAACCATATCGTTTACACTTTGAGTCGGGCCTCGTTTGACTCCACCATATCAGTTATGTCTCAAGTTAGGACTCGTTTGTCTCAATCATATCAGTTGTGCCTTGAGTCAGTCCTCGTTTTGCTGAACCATATCATTTGTGCCTCAAGTCGGGCCTCGTTTACCACAGTCATATCTGTTGCGCCTCGAGCTGGGCCTCGTTTGACTCAACCATATCAGTTGTGCCTCGAGTTGGGGCTCGTTTGACTCAACCATATTAGTTGTACCTCAAGTCGGGGCTTGTTTGCCGTAATCATATCGTTTGCGCCTCGAGTCGGGCCTCGTTTAACTCAACCATATTAGTTGTGCCTCGAGTTGGCCTCATTTGACTCAACCATATCATTTATGCCTCGTGTTGAGTCTCGTTTGACTAAATCATATCATTTATGCCTCGAGTCGGGCCTCGTTTGACTCAACCATATCATTTGCACCTCGAGTCAGGCCTTGTTTGACTTACCCTAATAATTTACGCCTCAAGTCGGGCCTCGTTTGACTCAACCATATCATTTGCATCTCCAGTCGGGTGTCGTTTGACTTAACCATATCATTTGCGCCATGAGTCAGGCCTCGTTTGGCTTATTCTTATAATTTGTTCCTCGAGTTAGGCCTTGTTTGACTCAACAATGTCAAATATGCCTCGAGTTGGGCCTCGTTTGACTCACCAACATCAGTTGTGCCTCGACCCGGGCTTTGTTTGACTCAGCCATATCATTTGTACTTTGAGTCGGGCCTCGTTTGACTCAACCATATCAGTTGTGCCTAGAGTTGGGACTCGTTTGACTTAACCATCTCAGTTGTGCCTCGAGTCGGGCCTCGTTCGGCTCAACCATATCATTTATGCCTCAAGTCGGGCCTCGTTTGCCACAATCATATCATTTGTGTCTCGAGTCGGGCGTCGTTTGACTCAACCGTATTAGTTGTGCCTTGAGTTAGGACTCATTTGACTCAACCATATTAGTTGTGTCTCAAGTCGAGCCTCATTTGACTCAACCATGTCATTTGCACCTTGAGGCGGGCCTCGTTTGACTCAACCATATCATTTTCATCTCGAGTCGGGCCTTGTTTGACTTGACCATATCATTTGCGCCTCGAGTCGCGCCTCGTTTGGCTTACCCTTAGAATTTGTGCCTCGAGTCAGGCCTCGTTCGACTCAACCATATGAAATAAGCCTTGAGTCGGGCCTCGTTTGACTCAGCCACATCTGTTGTGTCTCGAGCTGGGCCTCGTTTGACTCAACCATATTATTTGCACTTTGAGTCAGGCCTCGTTTGACTCCACCATATTAGTTATGCCTCGAGTCAGGACTCGTTTGACAATATCATATCAGTTGTGCCTCGAGTCGGTCCTCGTTTGGTTGAACCATATCATTTGTGCCTCGAGTCGGGCCTTGTTTGCCATAATCATATCTTTTGCGCCTCGAGCCGGGCCTCCTTTGACTCAACCATATCAGTTGTGCCTCGAGTTGGGACTCGTTTGACTTAACCATATTAGTTGTGCCTCGAGTCGGGGCTTGTTTGCAGCAATCATATCATTTGCGCCTCGAGTCAAGCCTCGTTTGACTCAACCATATCAGTTGTGCCTTCAGTTGGGCCTTGTTTGAGTCAACCATTTCAGCTGTGCCTTGAGTCGAGCCTCATTTGACTCAACCATATCATTTGCGCCTCGAGTCAGGCCTTGTTTGACTCAACCATATCATTTGCACCTCAAGTCAGGCCTCGTTTGACTCAACTATATCATTTGCGCCTTGAGTCGTACCTCGTTTGGCTTACCCTTATAATTTATGCCTTGAGTCAGTCCTTGTTGGACTCAACCATATCAAATGTGCCTCGAGTCAGGCCTCATTTGACTCACCCACATTAGTTGTGCCTCGACCCGGGCTTTGTTTGACTCAGCCATATCATTTGTGCTTTGAGTCGGGCCTCGTTTGACTTAACCATATCAGTTGTGCCTTGAGTAGGGACTCGTTTGGCTCGACCATATTAGTTGTGCCTAGAGTCAGGCCTCGTTTGGCTCAACCATATCATTTATACCTCGAGTCGGGCCTCGTTTGCCACAATCATATCATTTCTGCCTCGAGTCGGGCCTCGTTTGACTCAACCATATCAATTGTGCCTCAAGTTGGGACTCATTTGACTCAACCATATCAGTTGTGCCTTGAGTCGAGCCTCGTTGGACTCAACCATATCATTTACGCCTCGAGTTGGGCCTCGTTTGACTCAATCATATCATTTGTGCACCGAGCCAGGCCTCGTTTGACTTACTCTTATATTTTGTGGCTCGAGTCAGGCCTCGTTTAATTTAATCATATCAAATGTGCCTTGAGTCAGGTCCCGTTTGGCACAACCATATCATTTGTGCCTCGAGTCGGGCCTCGTTTGACTTAACCATATCATTTGTAGCTGTCGAGTCAGGCCTCATTTGACTTACCCTTATAATTTGTGCCTGGAGTCAGGCCTCATTTAACTCAACCATATCATTTGCTCCTCGAGTCGGGACTCGTTTTACTCAACCATATCTATTGTGCCTTGAGTCGGGACTCGTTTGACTCAACCATATCAGTTGTGCCTCGAGTTCGGCCTCATTTGCCACAATCATATTATTTGCGTTTTGAGTCGGGCCTCATTTGACTCAACCATATCTGTTGTACCTCGAGTTGGGGCTCGTTTGACTCAAGCATATCAGTTGTGCCTCGAGTAGAGCCTCATTTGACTCAAGCATATCATTTGCGTCTCGACTCGGGTCTCATTTGACACAATCATATCATTTACGCCTCGAGTCTGCCCTCGCTTGACACAACCATATCATTTACCCCTCGAGTCGGTCCTCGTTTGACACAATCATATCATTTGCAACTCGAGTCGGGCCTCGTTTGGCTTACCCTTATAATTTGCGGCTCGAGTCAGGCCTCGTTTGACTCAACCATATCAAATGTGTCATGAGTTGGGTCTCGTTTGACTCAGCCACATCAGTTGTGCCTCGAGCCGGGCCTCGTTTGACTCAACCATATTAGTTGTGCCTCGAGTCGGTCCTTGTTTGGCTCAACCATATCATTTGTGCCTCGAGTCAGGCCTCGTTTGCCATAATCATATCTTTTGCGCCTTGAGCCAGGCCTCATTTGACTCAACCATATCAGTTGTGCCTCGAGTTAGGACTCGTTTGACTCAACCATATTAGTTGTGCCTTGAGTCAGGCCTCGTTTGCCACAATCATATCATTTGTGCCTCGAGTCGGGCCTCGATAGACTCAACCATATCAGTTGCGCCTCGAGTTAGGCCTCGTTTGACTCAACCATATCAGTTATGCCTTGAGTCGAGCCTCGTTTGACTCAACCATATTATTTGCGCCTCAAGTCGGGCCTCGTTTGACTTACCCTTATAATTTACGCCTCAAGTCGGGCCTCATTTTACTCAACCATATCAGTTGTGCCTAGAGTTGGGACTCGTTTGACTCATCCATATCAGTTGTGCCTTGAGTCGGGCCTCGTTTGGCTCAACCATATCATTTATGCCTCAAGTCAGGCCTCGTTTGCCATAATCATATCATTTGCGCCTCGAGTCGGGCCACGTTAGACTTAACCATATCAGTTGTGCCTCAAGTTAGGCCTCGTTTGACTCAACCATATCAGCTGTGCCTCGAGTCAATCCTTGTTTGACTCAACCATATCATTTGTGCCTCGAGTTGGGCCTCGTTTGACTTACCCTAATAATTTGCGCCTCAAGTCGGGCCTCGTTTGACTCAACCATATCATTTGTATCTTGAGTTGTGCCTCGTTTGACTCAACCATATCATTTGCGCCTCGAGTCGAGCATCGTTTGGCTTACCCTTCTAATTTGTGCCTCGAGTCAGGCGTTGTTTGACTCAACCATTTCAAATGTGCCTCGAGTCGGGTCTCATTTGACTCAACCACATTAATTGTGCCCCGACGCAGGCCTTGTTTGACTCAGCCATATCATTTGCGATTTGAGTTGGACCTCATTTGACTTAACCATATCAGTTGTGCCTAGAGTTGGGACTTGTTTGACTCAACCATATTAGTTGTGCCTCGAGTCGGGCCTCGTTTGACTCAACCATATCTGATGAGGCTCGAGTTGGGCCTTGTTTGACACAACCATATCATTTGCGCCTCGAGTCAGGCCTTGTTTGACTCAACCATATTAGTTGTGCCTCGAGTGGGTCCTCGTTTGACTCAACCATATCATTTACGCCTCGTGTCAGGCTTCGTTTGACTCAACCATATCATTTGTAGCTCTTGAGTCGGGCCTCATTTGACTTACCCTTCTAATTTGCGCCTCGAGTTAGGCATCGTTTAACTCAACCACGTCTGTTATGCCTCCGGTTGGGCCTCGTTTGACTTACCCTTATCATTTGTGGCTTGAGTCAGGCCTCATTTAACTCAACCATATCATTTGTGCCTTAACTTTGGCCTCGTTTGACTCAATCATATCATTTGCGCCTCGAGTCAGGCCTCGTTTGACTTACCCTTATAATTTGCACCTCGAGTCAGGCCTCGTTTGACTCAACCATATCATTTGTAGCTCTCGAGTCGGGCCTTGTTTGACTAACCCTTATCATTTGGAACTCGAGTTAGGCTCGTTTGACTAAACCATGTCGTTTGTACCTCGAGTCGGGCCTCGTTTGACTCAACCATATAGTTGTGCCTCGAGTCGGGCCTCGTTTGACTCAACCATATCATTTGTAGCTCTCGAGTCGGGCCTTGTTTGACTTGCCCTTATAATTTGTGCCTTGAGTCAGGCATCATTTGACTCAACCACATCTGCTGTGCCTCGAGTCAGGCCTCGTTTGACTTACCCTTATAATTTGTGCCTCGAGACAGGCCTCGTTTGACTCAACCACATCATTTGCACCTCGAGTTGGGCCTTGTTTGACTCAATCATATCATTTGCACCTTGAGTTAGGCCTCATTTTACTGAACCATATCATTTGCGCCTCGAGTCGGCCCTCGTTTGACTCAACCCTTATAATATGTGCCTCGAGTCAGGCCTCGTTTGACTCAACCATATCATTTTTAGCTCTCGAGTCGGTCCTCGTTTGACTTACCCTTATAATTTGTGCTTTGAGTCAGGCCTCATTTGACTCAACCATATCTGTTGTGCCTCGAGTCGGGCCTCATTTGACTTACCCTTATCATTTGGAAATCGAGTTGGGCCTCGTTTCACTAAACCAAGTTGTTTGTACCTTGAGTCGAGCCTCGTTTGACTCAACCATATAAGTTGTACCTCGAGTCGGGCCTCGTTTGACACATCCATATCATTTTTGCTTCAAGTCGGGTCTCGTCGGACACAACCATATCATTTGTGTCTCGAGTCGGGCCTCGTTTGACTTAACCATATCATTTGTTGCTCTCGGGTCGGGGCTCGTTTGACTTACCCTTATAATTTGCGCCTCGAGTCAGGCCTCGTTTGACTCAACCTATCATTTGCACCTCGAGTCGGGCCTTGTTTGACTCAACCATACCATTTGTGCCTCGAATCAGGCCTCGTTTGACACAAGCATATCATTTGTGACTCGAGTCGGGCCTCATTTGACTCAACCATATCATTTGTGCTTTGAGTCCGGCATCGTTTGATGTACCCTTATCATTTGTGCCTCGAGTCGGGCCTCGTTTGACTCAACCATATCATTTGTAGCTCTCGAGCCGGGCCTCGTTTGACTTACCCTTATAATTTGCACCTCGAGTCAGGCCTCATTTCACTTAACCATATCTGTTGTGCCTCGAGTCGGGTCTCGTTTGACTTAACCACATCTGTTGTGCCTCGAGTCAGGCCTCGTTTGACTTACCCTTATAATTTGCGCCTCGAGTCAGGCCTCGTTTGACTCAACCACATCATTTGCACCTCGAGTCGGGCCTTGTTTGACTCAATCATATCATTTGCGCCTCGAGTTGGGCCTCGTTTTACTCAACTATATCATTTGCGCCTCGAGCGGGCCTCATTTGACTTACCCTTATAATTTGTGCCTCGAGTTAGGCCTTGTTTGCCTCAGCCATATCATTTGTAGCCCTCGAGTCGGGCCTCGTTTGACTTACCCTTATAATTTGTGCCTCGAGTCAGGCCTCATTTGACTCAACCATATCTGTTGAGCCTCGAGTCGGGCCTCATTTGACTTACCCTTATCATTTGAAAATCGAGTCGGGCCTCGTTTCACTAAACTAGGTCATTTGTACCTCGAGTCGAGACTCGTTGAACTCAACCATATCAATTGTGCCTCGAGTCAGGCCTCGTTTGACTCAACCATATCATTTGTGCCTTGAGTCAGGCCTCATTTGACTCAACCATATCTAATGAGGCTCGAGTCGGGCCTCGTTTCACACAACCATATCATTTCCGCCTTGGGTCAGCCCTCATTTGACTCAACCATATCATTTGTGCCTCGAGTCGGTCCTCGTTTGACTCAACGATATCATTTGCACCTCTAGTCGGGCCTCATTTGACTCAACCATATCATTTGTAACTCTCGAGTCGGGCCTCGTCTGACTTACCCTTTTAATTTGTGCCTCGAGTCAGGCATCGTTTGACTTAACCACATCTGTTGTGCCTCTACATAGGCCTCATTTGACTTACCCTTATTATTTGTGGCTTGAGTCAGGCCTCGTTTGACTTAACCATATCATTTGCACCTCGTGTCGGGCCTCGTTTGACTCAATGATATCATTTGCACCTCGAGTCAGGCCTCGTTTGAGTGGCCCTTATAATTTGCTCCTTGAGTCAGGCCTCATTTGACTTAACCATATCATTTGCACCTCATGTCGGGCCTCGTTTGACTCAATGATATCATTTGTGCCTCGAGTTAGGGCTCGTTTAACCCAACCATATCATTTACTCCTTGAGTCGGGCCTCATTTGACACAACCATATCATTTGCAGCTCGAGTCGGGCCTCGTTTGACTCAACCATATCAGTTGAGCATCGAGGCGGGCCTCGTTTCACTCAACCATATCATTTGCACCTTGAGCCGGGCCTCATTTGACTCAACCATATTAGTTAGGCCTCATTTGACTCAACCATATCATTTGTGCCTTGAGTCGGGTCTTGTTTGACACAACCATATCATTTGCGCCTCGAGTTGGGCCTTGTTTGATATAACAATATCGTTTGTGCCTCGAGTTGGGCCTCGTTTGACTCAACTATATTAGTTGTGTGTCGAGTCGGGCCTCGTTTGACTCAATCATATCAGTTGTGCCTCCAGCTGGATCTCATTTGACTCAACCATATCATTTACGCCTTGAGTCGGGCCTCATTTGACACAACCGTATCATTTGCGCCTCGAGTCGGCCCTCGTTTGACTCAACCATATTTGATGAGGCTCGAGTCAGGCCTCATTTCACACAACCATATCATTTCCGCCTTGAGTCAGCCCTCGTTTGACTCAACCATATCATTTGTGCCTCGAGTCGGTCCTCGTTTGACTCAACCATATCATTTGTACCTCTAGTCGGGCCTTGTTTGACTAAACCATATCATTTATAACTCTCGAGTCGGGCCTCGTTTGACTCAACCATATCAGTTGAGCATCAAGGCGGTCCTCATTTCACTTAACCGTGTCATTTGCACCTCGAGTCGAGCCTCGTTTGACTCAACCATATTCGTTGGGCCTCGAGTCAGGCCTCATTTGACTCAACCATATCATTTGCACCTCGAGTCGGGCCTCGTTTGACTCAACCATATTAGTTGGGCCTTGAGTCAAGCCTCATTTAACTCAACCATATCATTTGCGCCTCGAGTCGGGCCTCATTTGACATAACGATATCGTTTGCACCTCGAGTCGGGCCTCGTTTGACTCAACGATATTAGTTGTGCCTTGAGTCGGGCCTCGTTTGACTCAATCATATTAGTTGTGCCTCCAGCTGGACCTCATTTGACTCAACCATATCATTTATGCCTCGAGTCGGTCCTCGTTTGACTCAACCATATCATTTGCACCTCTAGTCGGGCCTCGTTTGACTCAACCATATCATTTGTAACTCTCGAGTTGGGCATCGTTTGACTTACCCTTTAGATTTGTCCCTCAAGTCAGGCATTGTTTGACTCAACCACATCTGTTGTGCCTCCAGTCAGGCATCGTTTGACTTACCCTTATCATTTGTGGCTCGAGTCAGGCCTCGTTTGACTTAACCATATCATTTGCACCTCGTGTCGGGCCTCGTTTGACTCAATCATATCATTTGTACCTCAAGTCAGGCCTCGTTTGACTTAACTATATCATTTGCACCTCGTGTCGGGCCTTGGTTAACTCAATGATATCATTTGCGCCTCGAGCCAGGCCTCGTTTAACCCAACCATATCATTTACTCCTCGAGTCGGGCCTCATTTGACACAACCGTATCATTTGTGCCTCGAGGCGGGCCTTGTTTGACTCAACTGTATCAGTTGAGCATCGAGGGGGGCCTCGTTTCACTCAACCATATCATTTGCACCTCGAGTTGGGCCTCGTTTGACTCAACCATATTAGTTGGGCCTTGAGTCAGGCCTCATTTGACTCAACCACATCATTTGCGCCTCGAGTTGGGCCTCGTTTGACATAATGATATCGTTTGCGCCTCGAGTCGGGCCTCGTTTGACTCAACGATATTAGTTGTGCCTCGAGTTGGGCCTCATTTGACTCAACGACATTAGTTGTGCCTCGAGTCGGGCCTCGTTTGACTCAATCATATTAGTTGTGCCTCCAGCTGGACCTCATTTGACTCAACCATATCATTTATGCCTCTAGTTGGGCCTCATTTCACACAACCGTATCATTTGCGCCTCGAGTCTGCCCTCGTTTGACTTAACCATATCATTTGTAGCTCTCAAATCTGGACACGTTTGACTTACCCATACCATTTGCGCCTCGAGTCAGGCCTCATTTGACTCGACCATATCATTTGCCCCTCGAGTTGGGCCTCGATTGACTCAATCATATCATTGGCACCTCGAGTCGGGCCTCATTTGACTCAACCTTATCATTTGCACCTCGAGTCAGGCCCCATTTGACACAACCATATCATTTGTGCATCGAGTCAGGCCTCGTTTGACTTAACCATATCAGTTGTGCATCAAGTTGGGCCTCATTTGACTAAACCATATCTGTTGTACCTCGAGTCTGGCCTCGTTTGACATAACCATTTCATTTGTACCTCGAGTCGGGCCTCGTTTGACTCAACCATATCAGTTGTGCCTCGAGTCGGGCCTCATTTGACTCAACCATATCATTTGCGTCTCAAGTCAGGCCTTGTTTGACTCAACCATATCATTTGTGCCTCGAGTCGGGTCTTGTTTGATTTAACCATATCTTTTGTAGCTCACAAGTTGGGCCTCGTTTAACTTACTATTATAATTTCTGCCTCGAGTCAGGCCTCGTTTGAATCAATCATATCATTTGTACCTCGAGTCGGGCAGCATTTAACTCAACCATATCTGATGTGCCTCGAGTCGGGCATCGTTTGACTCAACCATATTAGTTGTGCCTCGAGTCGAGCCTCATTTGACTTAACCATATCATTTGCGCCTCAAGTCGAGCCTCGTTTGACACAACCATGTCATTTGTGCCTCGAGTTGGGTCTCGTTTGACTCAACCATATCATTTGTGCCATAGGTTGGGCCTCGTTTGACTCAACCATATCATTTGCGTCTCAAGTCAGGCCTTGTTTGGCTCCATCATATCATTTGTGCCTCGAGTCGGGCCTCGTTGGATTCAACCATATCATTCGTAGCTCTCGAGTCGGGCCTTCTTTGACTCAACCATATCTGATGTGCCTCGAGTCGGGCCTCGTTTGACTCAACCATATCAGTTGTGCCTCGTGTCGAGCCTTGTTTGACTCAACCATATCATTTGTAGCTCTCGAGTCGGGCCTCATTTGACTCAACCATATCATTTGTAGCTCTCGAGTTGGGCCTCGTTTGACTCAACCAAATCATTTATACCTCGAGTCGGGCCTCATTTGACTCAACCATATCTGATGTGTCTCGAGTCGAGCCTCGTTTGACTCAAGCATATCATTTGTATATTGAGTCGGGCCTCGTTTGACTCAACCATATCAGTTGTGCCTCGAGTCGGGCCTCGTTTGACTTGCCCTTATAATTTGCGCCTCGAGTCAGGCCTCGTTTGGCTTAACCATATCATTTGCACCTCGTGTCGGGTCTCGTTTGACTCAATCATATCATTTGCACCTCGAGTTGGGCCTCGTTTAACCCAACCATATCATTTACTCCTCGAGTCGAACCTCATTTGACACAACCATATCATTTGCTCCTCTAGTCGGGCCTCATTTGACTCAACCATATCATTTGCTCCTTGAGTCGGGCCTCGTTTGACTCAACCATATCATTTGTAGCTCGAGTCGGACCTTATTTGACTCAACCATATCTGATGTGCCTCGAGTTGGGCCTTGTTTGACTCAATCATATTAGTTGTGCCTCGAGTCAACCCTCGTTTGACTCAACCATATCTTTTGCGCCTTAAGTCGGGACTCATTTGAATTACCCTTAGCATTTGTAGCACATTCAGGCTTCGTTTGGCTCAACCATATCATTTGTGCTTGCAGTCGGGCCTTATTTGACTTACCCTTATCATTTGTGCCTCGAGTCGGGAATTGTTTGACATAACCATATCATTTTTGCCTCGTGTCGGGTCCCATTTGACTCAGCCATATCATTTGTACCTCTCGAGTCGGGCCTCATTTGACTCAACCATATCATTTGTGCTTGGAGGCGGGCCCTATTTGACTGTCCCATATCATTTGTGACTCGAGTCGGGCCTCGTTTGACTCAACCATATCAGTTGTGCATCGAGTCAGGCCTCGTTTAACTTAACCATATCAGTTGAACCTCGAGTCGGGCCTCGTTTGACACAAGCATTTCATTTGTACATCGAGTCGGGCCTCGTTTGACTGAACCATATCAGTTGTGCCTCGAGTTGGTCCTCGTTTGACTTAACCATATCATTTGCGTCTCGAGTCGAGCATTGTTTGACTCAACCATATCATTTGCGCCTCGAGTCAGGCCTCATTTGACTCGACCATATCATTTGCCCCTCGAGTCGGGCCTCAATTGACTCAATCATATCACTAGCACCTCGAGTCGAGCCTTATTTGACTCAACCTTATCATTTGCACCTTGAGTCAGGCCCCATTTGACACAACCATATCATTTGTGCGTCAAGTTGGGCCTCGTTTGACTCAACCATATCAGTTGTTCATCAAGTCGGGCCTCGTTTGACTAAACCATATCTGTTGTACCTCGAGTCTGGCCTCGTTTGAGACAACCATTTCATTTGTATGTCGAGTCGGGCCTCGTTTGACCCAACCATATCAGTTGTGCCTTGAGTCGGGCCTCGTTTGACTCAACCATATCATTTGTGCCTCGAGTCGGGCCTCATTTGATTCAACCATATCTTTTGTAGCTCACGAGTCGGGCCTTGTTTGACTTACCATTATAATTTTTGCCTCGAGTCAGGCCTCTTTGACTCAACCATATCAGTTGTACCTCGAGTTAGGCTTCATTTGACTCAACCATATCTGAGGTGCCTCGAGTCAGGCATCGTTTGACTCAACCATATCAGTTGTGCCTCGAGTCGAGCCTTGTTTGACTCAACCATATCATTTGCACCTCAAGTCAAGCCTCGTTTGATGCAACCATATCATTTCCGCCTCGAGTTGGGTCTCGTTTGACTCAACCATATCATTTGTGCCATAGGTTGGGCCTCATTTAACTCAACCATATCATTTGTGTCTCGAGTCGGGCCTTGTTTGGCTCTACCATATCATTCGTGCCTCGAGTCGGGCCTCGTTTGATTCAACCATATCATTTGTAGCTCTCGAGTCGGGCCTCATTTGACTTACCCTTATAATTTCCGCCTTGAGTCAGGCCTCATTTCACTCAACCATATCATTTGTACCTCGAGTCGGGCCTCATTTGACTTAACCATATCTGACGTGCGTGGAGTCGGGCATCGTTTGACTCAACCATATCAGTTGTGCCTCGAGTTGAGCCTCGTTTGACTCAACCATATCATTTGCGCCTCAAGTCGAGCCTTGTTTGACACAACCATATTATTTGTGCCTCGAGTTGGGTCTCGTTTGACTCAACCATATCATTTGCGTCTCAAGTCGGGCGTTGTTTGGCTCTACCATATCATTTGTGCCTCGAGCCAGGCCTTGTTTGACTCAACCATATCATTTGCACCATGAGTTGGGCCTTATTTGACATAACCATATCATTTGCGCCTCGAGTCGGGCCTGGTTTGACTGAACCATATCTGTTGTACCTCAAGTCGGGCCTCA
The DNA here is from genome assembly GCA_037013595.1 of Dicorynia guianensis. Taxonomy (NCBI): domain Eukaryota; kingdom Viridiplantae; phylum Streptophyta; class Magnoliopsida; order Fabales; family Fabaceae; genus Dicorynia; species Dicorynia guianensis. The sequence continues at coordinate 14,316,776 of JASUAB010000006.1, read as the reverse complement.
TTTGACTTATCTATATCAGTTGTGCCTCGAGTCGGGCCTTGTTTGACTCAATCATATCAGTTTTACCTCTAGCTGGACCTCATTTGACTCAATCATATCATTTATGCCTCGTGTCGGGCCTCATTTGACACAACTGTATCATTTGCGCCTTGAGTCGGGCCTCGTTTGACTCAACCATATCATTTGTAGCTCTCGAGCCTGGCCTCGTTTGACTTTCCCTTATAATTTGCACCTCGAGTCAAGCCTCATTTGATTCGACCATGTCATTTGCCCCTCGAGACGAGCCTCAGTTGACTCAATCATATCATTGGCACCTCGAGTCAGACCTCGTTTGACTCAACCATATCATTTGTACCTCGAGTCGGGCCTCATTTGACTCAACCATATCTGACATGCCTCGAGTCGGGCATCGTTTGACTCAACCATATCAGTTGTGCCTCGAGTCGAGCCTCATTTGACTCAACCATATCATTTGCACCTTAAGTCGAGCCTCGTTTGACACAAACATATCATTTGCACCTTGAGTTGGGTCTCGTTTGACTCAACCATATCATTTGTGCCATAGGTTGGTCCTCGTTTGACTCAACCATATCATTTGTGTCGCGAGTCGGGCCTTGTTTGGCTCCACCATATCATTTGTGCCTCGAGTCAGGCCTCGTTTGATTCAACCATATCATTTGTGGCTCTCGAGTCGGGCCTCATTTGACTTACCCTTATAATTTTTGCCTCGAGTCAGGCCTCGTTTGACTCAACCATATCATTTGTACCTCGAGTCGGGCCTCATTTGACTCAACCATATCTGACGTGCGTGGAGTCGGGCATCGTTTGACTCAACCATATCAGTTGTGCCTCGAGTCGAGCCTTGTTTGACTCAACCATATCATTTGTGCCTCAAGTCGAGCCTTGTTTGACACAACCATATCATTTGTGCCTCGAGTTGGGTCTCGTTTGACTCAACCATATCATTTGCGTCTCGAGTTAGGCCTTGTTTGGCTCCACCATATCATTTGTGCCTCAAGTCGGGCCTCGTTTGATTCAACCATATCATTTGTAGCTCTCGAGTAGGGCCTCATTTGACTTACCCTTATAATTTTCACCTCGAGTCAGGCCTCGTTTGACTCATCCATATCATTTGTCCCTCGAGTCGGGCCTCATTTGACTCAACCATATCTGATGTGCCTCAACTTGGGCCTCGTTTCACTCAACCATATCAGTTGTGCCTCGTGTCGAGCCTCATTTGACTCAACCATATCATTTGTAGCTCTCGAGTCGGGCCTCATTTGACTCAACCATATCATTTGTACCTCGAGTCGGGCCTCATTGGACTCAACCATATCTGATGTGTCTCGAGTCGGGCCTCGTTTGACTCAAGCATATCATTTGTACGTCGAGTCAGGCCTCGTTTGACTCAACCGTATCAGTTGTGCCTCAAGTCGGGCCTCGTTTGACTCAACCATATCATTTGTACCTCGAGTCGGGCCCTCGTTTGACACAACCATATCATTTGCAGCTTGAGTTGGGCCTCGTTTGGCTTAACCATATCATTTGTGCCTCGAGCCGGGCCTCGTTTGACATACCCTAACCATTTGTGCCTCAAGTCAGGCCTCATTTGAGATAGCCATATCATTTGTGCCTCGAGTTGGGCCTCGTTTGAGACAACCATATCATTTGTGCCTTGAGACAGGCCTTGTTTGACTGCCCCTGATAATTTGCGCCTCGAGTTAGGCCTCGTTTGACTTAACCATATCATTTGCACCTCGTGTCGGGCCTCGTTTGACTCAATCATATCATTTGCGTCTCGAGTTGGGCCTCGTTTAACCCAACCATATCATTTACTCGTCGAGTCGAGCCTCATTTGACACAACCATATCATTTGCGCCTCTAGTCAGGCCTGGTTTGACTCAACCATATCAGTTGAGCCATGAGGTGGGCCTCGTTTGACTTAACCATATTAGTTGGGCCACGAGTCGAGCCTCATTTGACTCAACCATATCATTTGCGCCTCGAACCAGGCCTTGTTTGACTCAACCATAATATTTGCGCCATGAGTCGGGCCTCATTTGACATAACCATATCGTTTGTGCCTTGAGTCGGGCCTGGTTTGACTCAACCATATCTGTTGTACCTCAAGTCGGGCCTCATTTGACTCATTTATATCAGTTGTGCCTTGAGTCAGGCCTTGTTTGACTCAATCATATCAGTTGTGCCTCTAGCCGGACCTCATTTGACTCAATCATATCATTTATGCCTTGTGTTGGGCCTCATTTGACACAACCGTATCATTTGCGCCTCGAGTCGGGCCTCGTTTGACTCAACCATATCATTTGTAGCTCTCGAGCCTGGCCTCGTTTGACTTTCCCTTTTAATTTGTGCCTCGAGTCCGGCCTCATTTGATTCGACCATGTCATTTGCCCCTCGAGACAGGCCTCAGTTGACTCAATCATATCATTGGCGACTCGAGTCGGGCCTCGTTTGCCTCAACCATAACAGTTGTGCCTTGAGTCAGGCCTCATTTGACTCAACCATATCACTTGCATCTCGAGTCGGGCCTTGTTTGACTCAACCATATCATTTGTGCCTCGAGTCGGGCCTCATTTGATTTAACCATATCATTTGTAGCTCACGAGTTGGGCCTCGTTTGACTTACCCTTATAATTTCTGCCTTGAGTTAGGCCTCGTTTGACTCAACGATATCGTTTGTACCTCGAGTTGGGCCTCATTTGACTCGACCATATCTGATGTGCCTTGAGTCGGGCCTCGTTTAACTAAACCATATCAGTTGTGCCTCGAGTCGAGCCTCGTTTGACTCAACCATATCATTTGCGCCTTGAGTCGGGCCTCGTTTGACACAACCATATCATTTGCGCCTCGAGTTGGGCCTCGTTTGACTCAACCATATCATATGGGCCATAAGTTGGTCCTCGTTTGACTCAACCATATCATTTGAGCCTCGAGTCAGGCTTTGTTTGACTCAACCATATCATTTGTGCCTCGAGTTGGTCCTCATTTGATTCAACAATATCATTTGTAGCTCTCGAGTTAGGCCTCATTCGACTTACACTTATAATTTCTTCTTCGAGTCAGGCCTCGTTTGACTCAACCATATCATTTGTAGCTCGAGTCGGACCTTATTTGACTCAACCATATCTGATGTGTCTCGAGTCAGGCCTTGTTTGACTCAACCATATCAGTTGTGCCTCGAGTCGAGCCTCGTTTGACTTAACCATATCTTTTGCTCCTCAAGTCGGGCCTCGTTTGAATTACCCTTATCATTTGTGGCTCGATTCGGGCTTCGTTTGGCTCAACCATATCATTTGTGCTTGCAGTCGGGCCTCATTTGACCTACCCTTATCATTTGTGCCTCGAGATGGGACTCGTTTGATATAACCATATCATTTGCGCCTCGTGTCGAGCCCCGTTTAACTCAGCCATATCATTTGTAGCTCTCGAGTTGGGCCTCATTTGACTCTACCATATCATTTGTGCTTGGAGGCGGGCCCCATTTGACTGACCCTTATCATTTGTGCCTCGAGTCGGGCCTTGTTTGACTCAACCATATCAGTTGTGCATTGAGTCGGGCCTCGTTTGACTCAACCATATCAGTTGAACCTTGAGTCGGGCCTCGTTTGACACAAGCATTTCATTTGTACCTCTAGTCGGGCCTCGTTTGACTCAACCATATCAGTTGTGCCTCGAGTCGGTCCTCGTTTGACTCAACCATATCATGTGCGTCTCGAGTCGGGTCTTGTTTGACTCAACCATATCATTTACGCCTTGAGTCAGGCCTCGTTTGACATAACCATATCATTTGCGCCTCGAGTTGGGCCTCGTTTGACTCAACCATATCATTTGTGCCATAAGTTCGGCCTTGTTTGACTCAACCGTATCATTTGCACCTCGAGTCGGTCCTCATTTGACACAACCATATCATTTGCACCTCAAGTCGGGCCTTGTTTGACTTAAGCATATCATTTGTACCTCGAGTTAAGCCTCATTTGACTCAACCATATCTGATACGCATCAAGTCGGGCCTCGTTTGACACAACCATATCATTTGTGCTTTGAGTTAGGCCTCGTTTGACTTACCCTTATCATTTGTGGCTTGAGTTGGGCCTCATTTGCCTCAACCATATTATTTGTGCTTTGATTCGGGCCTCGTTTGACTTACCTTTATCATTTGTGCCTCAAGTCAGGACTCGTTTGACTCAACCATATCATTTGCACCTCAAGTCAGGCCTTGTTTAACATAACCATATCATTTGCGCCTCGTGTCGGGCCCCGTTTGACTCAACCATATCATTTGTACCTCTCGAGTCGGGCCTCGTTTGACTGACCCTTATAATTTGCGCCTTGAGTAAGGCCCCGTTTGACTCAATTATATCATTTGTGGCTCGAGTCGGGCCTCGTTTAACTCAACCATATCATTTGCACCTCGAGTTGGGGCACGTTTGAATCAACCATATCAATTGTGCCTCGAGTCAGTCCTCATTTGACACAACCATATCATTTGCAGCTCGAGTCGGGCCTCGTTTGAGATAAGCTTACAATTTATTCCTTGAGTCAGGCCTCGTTTGAGACAACCATATCATTTGTGCCTCGAGTCGGGCCTTGTTTGAGACAACTATATCATTTGCGCCTTGAGTCGGGCCTCGTTTGACTGACCCTTATAATTTGTGTCTTGAGTCAGGCCTTGTTTGACTCAACCATATCATCCGCACCTCGAATCAGGCCTCGTTTGACTCAACCATTTTAGTTGGGCCTCGTTTGACTCAACCATATCATTTGTGCCTCGAGTCGGGCCTCGTTTGACTCAACCATATCATTTGCGCCTCGAGTCGGTCCTCGTTTGACACAACCATATCATTTTCGCCTCGAGTCGGGCCTCGTTTGACTCAACCATATCTGTTGTACCTTGAGTCAGGCCTCGTTTGACTCAACTATAGCAATTGTGCCTCGGGTTGGGCCTCGTTTGACTCAATCATATCAGTTGTGCCTCCAGTCGGACCTCATCTGACACAACCATTTCATTTGGACCTCGTTTGACTCAACCATATCATTTGTAGCTCTCGAATCTGGCCTCGTTTGACTTACCCTTCTAATTTGCGCCTAGAGTTAGGCCTCGTTTGACTTGACCATATAATTTGCCCCCGAGTCAGGCCTCGTTTGACACAACCATATCGTTTGCGCCTCAAGTTAGGCCTTGTTTGACACAACCACATCATTTGTGCCTCGATTCGGGTCTCGTTTGACTCAACCATATCCTTTGTACCACGAGTCGAGCCTCATTTGACACAACCATATAATTTGCGCCTTGAGCCGGGCCTCGTTTGACATAACCATATAATTTGCGCCTCGAGTTGGGCCTCGTTTGACTCAACCTTATAATTTCCACCTCGAGTTTGTCCTCATTCGACGTAACCATATCATTTGCGCCTCGAGTTGGGCCTCGTTTGACTCAACCATATTAGTTGTGCATCGAGTCGGGCCTCGTTTGACTCAACCATATCTGTTGTACCTCGAGTCGGGCCTCGTTTGACACAACCATTTCATTTGTACCTTGAGTCGGGCCTCGTTTGACTCAATCACATTAGTTGTGCCTCGAGTTAGTCCTCATTTGACTCAACCATATCATTTGCGTCTCGAGTCGGGCCTTGTTTGACTCAACCATATTATTTGTGCCTCGAGTCGAGCCTCGTTTGATTCAACCATATCATTTGTAACTCTCGAGTTAGGCCTCATTTGAATTACCCTTATAATTTGTGCCTCGAGTCAGGCCTTGTTTGAATCAACCATATCATTTGCGCCTCGAGTCGGGCCTCGTTTGACACAACCATATCATTTACGCCTCGAGTTGGGCCTCATTTGACTTAACCATATCATTTGTGCCATAAGTTGGGCCTTGTTTGACTTAACCATATTATTTGTGCCTCGAGTCAGTCCTCATTTGACACAACCATATCATTTGCACCTCGAGTCGGGTCTCGTTTGACTCAACCATATCATTTGTACCTCGGGTTAGGCCACATTTGACTCAACCATATCTGATGTGCATCGAGTTAGGCCTCATTTGGCTCAACCATATCATTCGTGCTTTGAGTCGGGCCTCGTTTGACTTACCTTTATCCTTTATGCCTCGAGTTGGGAATCGTTTGACTCAACCATATCATTTGTGGCTTGAGTCAGGCCTGGTTTGATACAACCATATCATTTGTACCTCGTGTCGGTCCCCGTTTGACTCAACCATGTCATTTGGCTTACCCTTATAATTTGTACCCTGAGTTAGGCCTCATTTGACTCAATCATATCACTTGCGGCTCGAGTCGGACCTCGTTTAACTCAACCATATCATTTGCACTTTGAGTTGAGGCTCGTTTGAATCAACCATATCAGTTGTGCCTCAAAGCGGTCCTCGTTTGACACAACTATGTCATTTACGGCTTGAGTCGGGCCTCGTTTGACTTAACCATATCATTTGTGCCTCGAGTCAGGCCTCATTTGACATGCTGTTACAATTTACACCTCGAGTCAGGGATCGTTTTAGACAACCATATCTTTTGCGCCTCGAGTTGGGCCTCGTTTGAGACAACCATATCATTTGCGCCTTGAGTCGGGCCTCGTTTGACTAACCCTTATAATTTGCGCCTCGAGTCTGGCCTCGTTTGACTTAACCATATCATTTTCACCTCGAGTCGAGCCTCATTTGACTTAATCTTGTCATTTGTGCCTCGAGTCGGGCCTCGTTTGACCCAACCATATCAGTTGTGCCTCGAGTCAGGCCTCGTTTGACTCAACCATCTTAGTTGCGCCTCGAGTCGGGCCTCGTTTAACTCAACCATATCATTTGCGCCTCGATTCGGGCCTGGTTTGACTCAACCATATCATTTGCTCCTTGAGTCGGTCCTTATTTGACACAACCATATCATTTGCACCTTGAGCCAGGCCTCGTTTGACTCAACCATATCGTTTGCGCCTCGAGTTGGGCCTCGTTTGACTCAACCATATCAATTGTACCTTGAGTCGGGCCTTGTTTGACTCAACTATATCAGTTGTGCCTTAAGTCGGGCCTCGTTTGACTCAATCATATTAGTGTGCCTTTAGTCAGACCTCATTTGACACAACCATTTCTTTTGTGCCTCGTGTCAGGCCTCGTTTGAATCAACCATATCATTTGTAGCTATCGAGTCTGGCCTCGTTTGACTTATCCTTGTAATTTATGCCTCGAGTCAGGCCTTGTTTGACTCGACCATATATTTTGCCCTCGAGTCGGGCCTCAATTGACTCAATCATATCATTGGCACCTCGAGTCAGGCCTCGTTTGACTCAACCTTATCATTTGCACCTTGAGTTAGGCCTCATTTGACGTAACCATATCATTTGCGCCTCGAGTCGGGCTTCGTTTGACTCAACCATATTAGTTGTGCATCGAGTCGGGCCTCATTTGACTCAACCATATCTGTTGTACCTCAAGTCAGGACTCGTTTGACATAACCATTTCATTCGTACCTCGAGTCGGGCCTCGTTTGACTCAACTATATCAGTTGTGCCTTGAGTTGGTCCTTATTTGACTCAACCATATCATTTGCATCTCGAGTCGGGACTTGTTTGACTCAACCATATCATTTGTGCCTCGAATCAGGCCTCATGTGATTCAGCCATATCATTTTTACCTCTCGAGTCGGGCCTTGTTTGAATTACCCTTATAATTTGTGCCTCGAGTAAGGCCTACCACATCATTTGCCCCTCAAGTCGGGCCTCAGTTGACTCAATCATATCATTGGCGCCTCGAGTCGGGCTTGTTTGACTCGACCTTATCATTTGCACCTCGGGTTGGGCCTCATTTGACGTAACCATATCATTTGCACCTCAACTCGGGCCTCATTTGACTCAACCATATCAGTTGTGCATCGAGTCAGGCTTCATTAGACTCAACCATATCTGTTGTACCTTGAGTCGGGGCTCGTTTGACACAACCATTTCATTTGTACCTCGAGTCGGGCCTTGTTTGACTCATTTGACATAACCATATCATTTGCGCCTCGAGTCGGTCCTCATTTGACATAACCATATCATTTGCACCTCGAGTCGGTCCTCGTTTGACTTAACCATATCATTTGTACCTCGGGTTAGGCCTCATTTGACTCAACCATATCTGATGTGCATCGAGTCGGGCCTCGTTTGACTCAACCATACATTTGTGGTTTGAGTCGTGACTCATTTGACTTACCCTTATCATTTGTGGCTCAAGTCGGGCCTCGTTTGGCTCAACCATATCATTTGTGCTTTGAGTCAGGCCTCGTTTGACTTACCTTTATCCTTTGTGCCTCGAGTCAGGACTCGTTTGACTCAACCATATCATTTGCGCCTCGAGTCAGGCCTCGTTTGACATAACCATATCATTTGCGCCTCGTGTTGGTCCCCGTTTGACGCAATCATATCATTTGTACCTCTCGAGTCGGGCCTTGTTTGACTTACCCTTACAATTTGTGCCTTGAGTTAGGCCTCGTTTGACTCAATCATATCACTTGCAGCTCGAGTCAGGCCTCGTTTGGCTTAACCATATCATTTCTACTTCGAGTCGGGGCTCGTTTCATTCAACCATATCAGTTGTGCCTCGAAGCGGTCCTCGTTTGACACAACCATATCATTTGCGGCTTGAGTCGGGCCTCATTTGACTCAGCCATATCATTTGTGTCTCGAGTTGGGCCTCGTTTGACATAGCATTACAATTTACGCCACGAGTCAGGCCTCGTTTGAGACAACCATATAATTTCTGCCTCAAATTGGGCCTCGTTTGACTAACCCTTATAATTTGCGCCTCGAGTTAGGCCTTGTCTGACTCATCCATATCATTTGCACCTCGAGTCGGGCCTCGTTTGACTTAATCTTATCATTTTTGCCTTGAGTCAGGGCTCATTTAACTCAACCGTATCATTTGCATCTCGAGTCGAGCCTCATTTGATATAACTATATCATTTACGCCTCGAGTTGAGCCTCATTTGACTCAACCATATTAGTTGTGCCTTGAGGCAGGCCTCGTTTGACTCAACCATATCAGTTGCACCTCGAGTTGGGCCTCGTTTGACTCAACCATATCATTTGTGCCTCGAGTCAGTCCTCATTTGACACAACCATATCATTTGCACCTCAAGTCGGGCCTCATTTGAATTAACCATATCATTTGTAGCTCTCGAGTCTGGCCTCGCTTGACTTACCCTTCTAATTTGCACCTCGAGTTAGGCCTTGTTTGACTTGACCATATCATTTGTCCCTCAAGTCGGGTCTCAGTAGACTCAATCATATCATTGGCGCCTCGAGTCGGGCCTCGTTTGACTCAACCTTATCATTTGCACCTAGAGTCGGGCCTCATTTGACGTAACCATATCATTTGCGCCTCGAGTTGGGCCTCGTTTGACTCAACCATATCAGTTGTGCATCGAGTCGGGCCTCATTTGACTCAGCCATATCTGTTGTACCTCAAGTCGGACCTTGTTTGACACAACCATTTCATTTGTACCTCGAGTCGGGCCTTGTTTGACTCAACCATATTAGTTGTGCCTCGAGTTGGGCCTCGTTTGACTCAACCATATCATTTCCGTCTCGAGTCAGGCCTTGTTTGACTCAACCATATCATTTGTGCCTCGAGTTGGGCCTTATTTGATTCAACCATATCATTTTTAGCTCTCGAGTTGGGCCTTGTTTGAATTACCCTTATAATTTGTGCCTCAAGTAAGGCCTCATTTGACTCGACCATATCATTTGCCTCTCAAGTTAGGCCTCATTTGACGTAACCATATCACTTGCGCCTCGAGTCGGGCCTTGTTTGACTCAACCATATCAGTTGTGCATCGAGTCGAGCCTCATTTGACTCCACCATATCTGTTGTACCTCGAGTCAGGGCTCGTTTGACACAACCATTTCATTTTTACCTCGAGTCGGGCCTTGTTTGACTCAACCATATCATTTGCGCCTCAAGTCAGTCCTTATTTGACATAACCATATCATTTGCGCCTCGAGTCGGTCCTCGTTTGACTCAACCATATCATTTGTACCTCGGGTTAGGCCTCATTTGACTCAACCATATCTGATGTGCATCGAGTCAGGCCTCATTTGACTCAATCATATTAGTTGTGCCTCCAGTCAGGCCTCATTTGACATAACCATTTCTTTTGCGCCTCTTGTCGGGCCTCGTTTGAATTAACCATATCATTTGTAGCTCTCGAGTCAGGCCTCAGTTGACTCAATCATATCATTGGCGCCTCGAGTCGGGCCTCGTTTGACTCAACCATATCAGTTGTGCATCGAGTCGGGCCTCATTTGACTTAACCATATCTGCTGTACCTCGAGTCGGGGCTCGTTTGATACAACCATTTCATTTGTACCACGAGTTGGGCCTTGTTTGGCTCAACCATATCATTTGTGTGTCGAGTCGGTCCTTATTTGACATAACCATATCATTTGCGCCTCGAGTCGGTCCTTGTTTGACTCAACCATATCATTTGTAGTCCGGGTTAGGCCTCATTTGACTCAACCATATCTGATGTGCATCGTGTCGGGCCTCATTTGTGCTTTGAGTCGTGCCTCATTTGACTTACCCTTATCATTTGTGGCTCGAGTCGGTCCTCGTTTGGCTCAACCATATCATTTGTGCTTTGAGTCAGGCCTCGTTTGACTTACCTTTATCCTTTGTGCCTCGAGTCAGGACTCATTTGACTCAACCATATCATTTGCACCTCGAGTCAAGCCTCTTTTGATACAACTATATTATTTGCGCCTCGTGTTGGTCCCCGTTTGACTCAATCATATCATTTGTACCTCTTGAGTCGGGCCTCGTTTGACTTTTTCTTATAATTTGCGCCTTGAGTTAGGCCTCGTTTGACTCAATCATATCACTTGCGGCTCGAGTCAGGCCTCGCTTGAATCAACCATATCATTTGTACTTCTAGTCGAGGCTCGTTTGAATCAACCATATCAGTTGTGCCTCGTAGCGGTCCTCGTTTGACACAACCATATCATTTGTGGCTCGAGTCGGGCCTCGTTTGACTCAACCATATCATTTGTGCCTCGAGTCGGGCCTCGTTTGACATACCATTACAATTTACGCCACAAGTTGGGCCTCGTTTGAGACAACCATATAATTTGCGCCTCTAGTCGGGCCTCGTTTGACTGACCTTTATAATTTACGCCTCGAGTCAGGCCATGTTTAACTCAACCATATCATTTGCACCTCGAGTCGGGTCTCATTTGACACAACCATATCATTTGTGCCTCTAGTCGAGCCTCATTTGATTCAACCATATCAGTTGTCCTCGAGTTGGGCCTCGTTTGACTCAACCATATCAGTTGTAGCTCGAGTTGGGCCTCGTTTGACTGAATCATATCAGTTGTATCTCGAGTCGGGCCTCGTTTGACTCAACCATATCATTTGTGCCTTGAGTTGGGCCTCGTTTGACAAAACCATATCATTTATGCCTCAAGTTGGGCCTCGTTTGACTCAACCATATCATTTGTGCCTCAAGTCGAGCCTCGTTTGACTCAACAATATCATTTGCACCTCGAGTCGGTCCTCATTTGACATAACCATATCATTTGCACCTCGAGTCAGGCCTCGTTTGACTCAACCATATCATTTGAGCCGCTACTCTGGCCTTGTTTGACATATTCATATCTTTTGTGCCTTGAGTCGGGCCTCGTTTGACTCAACCATATCTGTTGTATCTCGAGTGGGGCCTCGTTTGGCTCAATCATATCAGTTGTGCCTCGATTCGGGCCTCATTTGACTCAACCATATCAGTTGTGCCTCGAGTCAGACCTCATTTGACTCAACCATATCATTTACGCCTCGAGTCGGGACTCATTTGAGACAACCATATCATTTGCACTTTGACTCGGTCCTTGTTTGACTCAATCATATCATTTGTACCTCGAGTTGGGCCTCATTTGATCCCACCATATCTGCTGTGCCTCGAGTCAAGCCTCATTTAACTCAACCATATCAGTTGTGCCTCAAGTCGGGCCACGTTTGACTCAACCATATCATTTGTACCTCGAGTCGAGCCTCGTTTGAGACAACCATATCATTTGTGCCTCGAGTCGGGCCTTGTCTGATTCAACCATATCATTTATAACTCTCGAGTCGGGCCTCGTTTGACTTACCCTTATAATTTGTGCCTCAAGTCAGGCCTCATTTGACTCAACCATATCATTTGTAGCTCTCGAGTCGGGCCTCGTTTGACTTACCCTTATAATTTGCACCTCGAGTCAGGCCTCATTTGACTCGACCATATCATTGGCACCTTGAGTCGGGCCTCGTTTGACTCAATCATATCATTTGTGCCTAGAGTTGGGCCTCGTTTGACTCAACCATATCATTTGTGTCTCGACTCGAGCCTTCTTTGACTCAACCATATCATTTGCACCTCGAGTCGGGCCTTGTTTGACACAACCATATCATTTCCGCCTCAAGTCGGGCCTCATTTGACACAACCATGTCTGTTGTACCTCGAGTCGGGCCTCAATTAACTCAACGATATTAGTTGTGCCTCGATTCTAGCCTCGTTTGTCTCAACCATATGAGATGTGCCTTGAGTCAACCCTCATTTGAGTGAACCATATCATTTGCACCTCGAGTCGGGCCTTAACCATATCAGTTGTGTCTCAATTCGGGCCTCGTTTAACTCAACTATATCATCTGTAGCTCTCGAGTCGGGTGTCGTTTGACTTACCCTTATAATTTGTGCCTCAAGTCGAGTCTCGTTTGACTTAACCATATCATTTGCACCTTGAGTCAGGTCTCATTTGACACAACCATATCAATTGCGCCTCGAGTCACGCCTCATTTGACTCAACCTTATCAGTTGTGCATCGAGTCAGGCCTCATTTGACACAACCATGTCATTTGTACCACGAGTCGGGCCTCGTTTGACTTAACCATATCAGTTGTGCCTCGAGTCGAGACTCATTTGACTCAGCCATCTCAATTGCGTGTCAAGTCGAGCCTCAACCATATCTTTTGACATAACCGTATCATTTGTGCCTCGTTTCGGGCCTCGTTTGACTCAACCATATCTGTTGTACCTCGAGTTGCGCCTCGTTTGGCTCAACCATATTAGTTGTGCCTCGATTGACTCAACCATATCAGTTGTGCCTCGAGTCAGACCTCATTTCACTCAACCATATCATTTACGCCTCAAGTTGAGACTCATTTGACACAACCATATCATTTGCGCCTCGACTCGGTCCTTGTTTGACTCAATCATATCATTTATACCTCGAGTCGGGCTTCATTTGGCTCCACCATATCTGCTGTGCCTTGGGTCAAGCCTCGTTTCACTCAACCATATCAGTTGTGCCTCAAGCCGGGCCACGTTTGACTAAACCATATCATTTGTTCCTCGAGTTGAGCCTTGTTTGACGCAACCATATCATTTGTGCCTCGAGTTGGGCCTCATCTGATTCAACCATATCATTTGAAGCTCTCGAGACGGGCCTTGTTTGACTTACCCTTATAATTTACGCCTCAAGTTAGGCCTCGTTTGACTCAACCATATCATTTGCACCTTGAGTCGGGCCTCATCTGACATAAGCATATCATTTGCGCCTCTAGTCGGGCCTCATTTGACTTAACCATATCATTTGCGCCTCGAGTCGGGCCTCATTTGACACAACCATATCATTTGCGCCTCGAGTTGGGCCTCGTTTGACTCAACCATATCTGATGTGCCTTGAGTCAAGCCTCGTTTGACACAACCATATTAGTTGTGCCTCGAGTTGAGCCTCGTTTGACTCAACCATATCATTTGTGCCTCGAGTCGGGACTCGTTTAACTTACCCTTATCATTTGTGAATCGAGTCAGGTCTCATTTGGCTCAACCATATCATTTGTGCTTTGAGTCGGGCCTCTTTTGACTTACCTTTATCATTTGTGCCTCGAGTCGGGACTCGTTTGACTCAACATATCATTTGTGCCTCGAGTCAGGCATCGTTTGACACAACCATATCATTTCCATCTCGAGTCGGGCCCCGTTTAACTCAACCGTATCATTTGTACCTCTCGAGTTGGCCTTTAATTGACTTACCCTTATCATTTGTGCCTCGAGTTAGGCCTCATTTGACTCAATCATATAATTTGCACCTCGAGGTGGGCTCATTTGACTCAACCATATCAGTTGTGCCTCGAGTTAGGCCTCGTTTGACTTAACCATATCATTTGTGCCTCGAGTCGGGCTTTGTTTGACTCAACTGTATCAATTGCACCTCGACTCGGGCCTCATTTGACACAACGATATTGTTTGTGCCTCGAGTCAGGCCTTGTTTCACACAACCATATCATTTTTGCCTCGAGTCGAACCTCATTTTACCCAACCAAATCATTTATGCCTCGAGTTGGGGCTTATTTGACACAACCATATTATTTGTACCTCGAGTCGGGTCTTATTTGACTCAACCATATCAGTTGTGCCTCGAGTCGGGCCTCGTTTGACTCAACCATGTCATTTGCGTGTCGAGTCGGGCCTGGTTTGATTCAACCACATCATTTGCGCCTCGAGTTGGGCCTTGTTTGACTCAACCATATCATTTGTACCTCAAGTCAGGCCTCATTTGACTCAACCATATCTGTTGTGCCTCGAGTTGGGTCTCGTTTGACTCAACCATATCATTTGTACCATGAGTCGAGCCTCGTTTGACACAACCATATAATTTGCGCCTCGAGTCGGGCTTTGTTTGACACAACTATACCATTTGTGCATCGAGTTGGACCTTATTTGAATCAACCATATCATTTGTAGCTCTCAACTCGGGCCTCGTTTGACTTACCGTTATAATTTGCGTCGCGAGTCAGGCCTCGTTTGACTCAACCATATCATTTGCGCCTCGAGTTAGGCCTTGTTTGACTCAACCATATCTGTTGTACCTCGAGTCGAGCCTCGTTTGACTGAACTTTATTAGTTGTGCCTCAGTTAGGCCTCGATTGACTCAACCATATTAGTTGTGCCCCCAATCAGACCTCATTTGACTCAACCATATCATTTACACCTCGAGTTGGGGCTTATTTGACACAACCATATCATTTGCCCCTCGAGTCGGACCTCGTTTGACTTGACCATATTGTTTGCCCCTCGAGTCAGGCCTCGTTTGACTCAATCATATCATTTGCGCCCCAAGTCGGGCCTCGTTCGACTCAACCATATCTATTGTACCTTGAGTCGGGCCTTAATTGACTTAACCATATCAATTGTGCCTCGATTCAGGTCTCGTTTGACTCAACCATATTAGTTGTGCCTCGAGTCTGACCTCATTTGACTCAACCATATCATTTACGCCTCGAGTCGGCCCTTATTTGACACAACCATATCATTTGTGCCTCGAGTCGGGCCTCGTTTGACTCAACCATATCATTTGTAGCTCTCGAGTCGGGCGTCGTTTGACTTACCCTTATAATTTGCGCCACGAGTCAGGCCTCGTTTGACTCAACCATATTATTTGTACCTCTCGAGTTGGGCCTTGTTTGACTTACCCTTATCATTTGCGCCTCGAGTTAGGTCTCATTTGACTCAATCATATAATTTGCACCTCGAGGCAGGTCTCGTTTGACTCAACTGTATCAGTTGTGCCTTGACTCAGGACTCATTTGACTAAACCATATCATTTGCGCCTCGAGTCGGGCCTTGTTTGACTCAACCGTATCAATTGCGCCTCGAGTTGGGCCTCGTTTGACACAACCATATCATTTATGCCTCGAGTCAGGCCTCGTTTCACACAACCATATCAATTGTGCCTCGAGTCAAACCTCATTTTACCTAACCATATCATTTACACCTCAAGTTAGGCCTTATTTGACACAACCATATCATTTGTGCCTTGAGTCGGGGCTCTTTCGACTCAACCATATCATTTGTAGCTCTCGAGTCGGGCCTCGTTCGACTTACTCTTATAATTTGCACCATGAGTCAGGCCTCGTTTGACTCAACCATATCATTCGCACTTCGAGTGGGGCCTCGTTTGACTCAACCATATCAATTGTGCATCGAGTCGGGCCTCGTTTGACTCAACCATATCATTTGTACCTCGAGTCGGGTCTTGTTTGACTCAACCATGTCATTTGCATCTTGAGTCGGGCTTGGTTTGACTCTACCACATCATTTGTGCCTACAGTCAGGCCTCGTTTGACTCAACCATATCATTTGTACCTCGAGTCGGGTCTCATTTGACTCAACCATATCTGTTGTGCCTCGTGTTGGGTCCCGTTTGACTACCCAATATCATTTGTACCACGAGTCGAGCCTCGTTTGACACAACCATATAATTTGTGCCTCAACTCGGGCCTTGTTTGACATAACTATACCATTTGTGCCTCGAGTTGGACCTCATTTCAATCAACCATATCATTTATAGCTCTTGACTCGGGCCTCGTTTGACTTACCATTATAATTTATGCCATGACTCAGGCCTCGTTTGACTCAACCATATCATTTGCGCCTCGAGTTGGGCCTCGTTTGACTTAACCATATCTATTGTACCTCAAGTCGGGCCTCGTTTAACTGAACTTTATTAGTTGGGCCTCGATTGACTCAACCATATTAGTTGTGCCTCCAGTCAAACCTCATTTGACTCAACCATATCATTTACGCCTCGAGTTGGACCTTATTTCACACAACCATATCATTTGCCCCTCGAGTCGGGCCTCGTTTGACTCAACCATATCATTTGTAGCTCTCAAGTCGGGCCTCGTTTCACTTACCCTTATAATTTTCACCTCGAGTCAGGCCTCATTTGACTCAACCATATCATTTGCCCCTCGAATCTGGCCTCGTTTAACTCAATCATATCATTTGCCCCTCGAGTCGGGCCTCATTCGACTCAACCATATCTGTTGTACCTCGAGTCGGGCCTCAATTGACTCAACCATTTCAGTTGTGCCTCGATTCGGGCCTCGTTTGACTCAACCATCTCCGTTGTGCCTCGAGTCTGACCTCATTTGACTCAACCATATCATTTGTAGCTCTCAAGTCGGGCCTCGTTTCACTTACCCTTATAATTTTCACCTCGAGTCAGGCCTCGTTTGACTCGACCATATAATTTGCCCCTCGAATCTGGCCTCGTTTAACTCAATCATATCATTTGCCCCTCGAGTCGGGCCTCATTCGACTCAACCATATCTGTTGTACCTCGAGTCGGGCCTCAATTGACTCAACCATTTCAGTTGTGCCTCGATTCGGGCCTCGTTTGACTCAACCATCTTCGTTGTGCCTCGAGTCTGACCTCATTTGACTCAACCATATCATTTACGCCTCGAGTTGGGCCTTATTTGGCACAACCATATCATTCGTGCCTTGAGTTGGGCCTCGTTTGACTCAACCAAATCATTTGTAGCTCTCAAGTTGGGCGTCGTTTGACTTACCCTTATAATTTGTGCCACGAGTCAGGCCTCGTTTGACTCAACCATATCATTTGTGCCTCGAGTCGGGCCTCGTTTGACTTAACCATATCTATTGTACCTCGAGTCAGGCCTCGTTTAACCCAACTATATCAGTTGGGCCTTGAGTTGGGCCTCGTTTGACTCAACCATATCAGTTGTGCCTCCAGTCAGACCTCATTTGACTCGACCACATCATTTACGACTTGAGTCGGATGTCATTTGACACAACCATATCATTTGCGCCTCGAGTCGGGCCTCGTTTGACTCAACCATATCATTTGTAGCTCTCAAGTCTGGCCTCGTTTGACTCACCCTTATAATTTGCGCCTCGAGTTAGGCCTCGTTTGACTCGACCGTATCATTTGCCCCTCAAGTCGGGGCTCGTTTGACACAACCATATTGTTTACGCCTCGAGTCGGGCCTCGTTTGACATAACCACATCATTTGTGCCTTGAGTTGGGCCTCGTTTGACTCAACCATATCATTTGTATCTTGAGTCGAGCCTCGTTGGACACAACTATATAATTTGCGCCTCGAGTCGGGCCTCATTTGAATCAACCATATCATTTGTAGCTCTCGAGTCAGGCCTCATTTGGCTTATAGTTATAATTTGCGCCTCGAGTCAGGCCTCGTTTGACTCAACCATATCATTTGCTCCTTGAGTCGGGCCTCATTTGACTTAACCATATCTGTTGTAACTCGAGCCAGGACTCGTTTGACAAAACTATATCAGTTGTGCCTCGAGTCGGGCCTTGTTTGACTCAACCATATCAGTTGTGCCTCCAGTCGGACCTCATTTGACTCAACTATATTATTTACGCCTCGAGGCGGGCCACATTTGACACAACCATATTATTTGCGCCTCAAATTGGGCCTCGTTTGACTCAACCATATCATTTGTAGCTCTCGAGTCAGGTGTCGTTTGACTTACCCTTATAATTTGCACCTCAAGCCAGGTGTTGTTTGACTCAAGCATATCTTTTCCGCCTCAAGTTAGGCCTCATTTGACTCAACCATATCTGTTGTACCTTGAGTCGGGCCTCGTTTGACTTAACTATATTAGTTGTGGCTCAAGTCGGGCCTCGTTTGACTAAACCACATCAGTTGTGCCTCGAGTTGGGCCTCGTTTGACTCAATAACATCATTTGTGCCTCGAGTCGAGCCTCATTTGACACAACCATATCATTTGCACCTAGAGTCGGGCCTCGTTTGACTCAACCATGTCATTTGTACCTCGAGTCAGACCTCGTTTGACTCAACCACATCATTTGCACTTTGAGTCGAGCCTCGTCTGACTTATTCATCTTATTTGCGCCTCGATTTGAGCCTCGTTTAACTCAACCATATCATTTGTGCCGAGAGACGGGCCTCGTTTAACTCAGCCATATTATTTGTACCTCGAGTCGGGTCTCGTTTCACTCAACCATATCAGTTATGCCTCGAGTCAGGCCTTGTTTGACTAAACCATATCATTTGTGCCTCGAGTCGGGCCTCATTTGACACAACCATATCATTTGCACCTCAAAATGGGTCTCGTTTTACTAAACCATATCATTTGTGCCTCGAGTTAGACCTCGTTTGACTCAACCACATCCTTTTCACCTCAAGTCGGTCCTCGTTTGACTTAATCATATCATTTGCACCTCGATTTGGGCCTCATTTGACTCAACCATCTCAGTTGTGCCTCGAGTCGGGCCTCGTTTGACTCAAGCATATCATTTGAGCCTCGAGTTGGGCCTCGTTTGACTCAACCATATCAGTTGTGCCTTGAGTTGGGCCTCATTTGACTCAACCATATCAGTTGTACCTCGATTCGGGCCCTATTTGACTCAGCCACATCATTTGCGCCTTGAATCGGACCTCGTTTAATGCAACCATATTGTTTGCGCCTTGAGTTGGGCTACGTTTGACTCAACCATATTAGTTGTGCTTGGAGTCGGGCCTTGTTTGACTATACCATATCATTTACGCCTCGAGTCGGGCCTCGTTTGATACAATCAAATCGTTTGCGCCTCGAGTCAGGCCTCGTTTGACACAATCATATCATTTGTGCCTCGAATTAGGGCTCGTTTGACTCAACCATATCATTTGTGCCTCGAGTCAGGCCTCGTTTGACTCAACCACTTCATTTGCACCTCGAGTCGGGCCTCATTTGACTCAACCATATTTGTTGTGCCTCGAGTCGGGCCTCATTTGACACAACCATACAAGTTGTGCCTCGAGTCGTGCCTCGTTTGACTCAACCATATCATTTGCACATCGAGTCGGGCCTTATTTGACTGACCCTTATAATTTGCGCCTCATGTCTGGTGTCGTTTAACTCAACCACATCATTTGCACCTCGAGTCAGGCCTCGGTTGACTGAACCACATCATTTGCGCCTTGAGTCGGGCCTCGATTGACTCAACCATATCAGTTGTGCCTTGAGTCGGGCCTAGTTTGATTCAACAATATCATTTGGGCCTCGAGTCAGGCCTCGTTAGACTCAACCATATTAGTTGTGGCTCGAGTCGACCTCTGTTTGACTTAACCACATCATTTGCGCCTCGAGTCGAACCTCGTTTGACACAACCATATTGTTTGCACCTCGAGTCGGGCTTCATTTGACTCAACCATATCAGTTGTGCCTCGAGTCGTGCCTCGTTTGACTCAGCCATATCATTTATACCTCGACTCGAGCCTCGTTTGACTCAACCATCTCAGTTGTGCCTCGAGTTGGGCCTCGTTTGACTTAATCATATCATTTGCGGGTCGAGTCGAGCCCTGTTTGACTCAACCACATTATTCGCACCTAGAGTCAGACCTCGTTTCACACAACTATATTGTTTGAGCCTCGAGTTGGGCTTCATTTGACTCAACCATATTAGTTGTGCCCCGAGTCGGGCCCTGTTTGACTCAACCGTATAATTTGTGCCTCGAGTCGGGCCTCATTTGACACAAGCATATCATTTGCACCTCGAGTCAGGCCTCATTTGACACAACCATATCATTTGTGCCTCGAGTCGGGGCTCGTTTGACTCAACCATATCATTTGTGCCTCGAGTTGGGCCTCGTTTGACTCAACCACTTCATTTGCACCTCGAGTTGGGCCTCATTTGACTCAACCATACAAGTTGTGCCTCGAGTCGTGCCTCATTTGACTTAACCATATCATTTGCGCCTCGAGTCGGGCCTTGTTTGACTCAACCGTACTAGTTGTGCCTCGAGACGGGCCTAGTTTGACTCAATAATATCATTTGGGCCTCGAGTCGGGCCTCATTAGACTCAACCATATTAGTTCTGGCTCGAGGCAGGCTCTGTTTGACTCAACCACATTATTTGCGCCTCGAGTCAGACCTCGTTTAACACAACCATGTTGTTTGCACCTCGAGTTAGGCTTCATTTGACTCAACCATATCAGTTGTGCCTCGTTTGACTCAGCCATATCATTTGTACCTCGAGTCGAGCCTCGTTTGACTCAACCATCTCAGTTGTGGTTCGAGTCGGGCCTCGTTTGACTCAAACATATCATTTGCGGCTCGAGTCGAGCTCTGTTTGACTCAACCACATCATTTGCGCCTCGAGTCGGACCTCGTTTCACACAAGCATATTGTTTGTGCCTCGAGTTAGGCTTCATTTGACTCAACCATATCAGTTGTGCCTCAAGTCGGGCCCTGTTTGACTCAACCATATAATTTGTGCCTTGAGTCAGGCCTCATTTGACACAAGCATATCATTTGCGCCTCGAGTCAGGCCTCATTTGACATAACCATATCATTTGTGCCTTGAGTCGGGGATTGTTTGACTCAACCATATCATTTGTGCCTTGAGGCGGGCCTCGTTTGACAAAACCACATCATTTGCACCTCGAGTCGGGACTCGTTTGACTCAACCATATTTGTTGTGCCTCAAGTTGGGCCTCATTTGGCTCAACCATACAAGTTGTGCCTCGAGTGGGCCTCGTTTGACTCAACCATATCATTTGCGCCTCGAGTCGGAACTCGTTTGACGCAACCATATTGTTTGCACGTCGAGTCGGGCTTCGTTTGACTCAACCGTATCAGTTATGCCTCGAGTTGGGCCCTGTTTGACTCAATCATATCATTTGTGCCTCGAGTCGGGCCTCGTTGGACTCAACCATATTATTTGTACGTTGAGTCAGACCTCGTTTGACTAAACCACATCATTTGCACCTCGAGTCGAGCCTCGTCTGACTTAATCATCTCATTTGTGCCTAGATTTAGGCCTCGTTTGACTCAACCATATCATTTGTACCGAGAGATGGGCCTCATTTGACTCAGCCATATCATTTGTACCTTGAGTCAGGCCTCATTTCCCTCAACCATATCAGTTGTGCCTCGAGTCGAGCCTCATTTGACTCAACCATATCATTTATGCCTCGAGTCAGGCCTCATTTAACACAACCATATCATTTGCGCCTCGAGCCGGGCCTCGTTTGACTCAACCATATCATTTGTACCTTGAGTCAGACCTCGTGTGACTCAACCAAATCATTTGCAGCTCGAGTCAAGCCTCGTTTGACTTAATCATATCATTTGCACCTCGATTTGAGTCTCATTTGACTCAACCATATCAGTTGTGCCTCAATCCAGGCCTCATTTGACTCAACCATATCATTTGGTCCTCGAGTCAGGCCTCGTTTGACTCAACCATATCATTTGTGCTGAGAGACGGGCCTCGTTTGACATAGCCATATCATTTGTACCTCGAGTCGTGCCTCATTTCACTCAACCATATCAGCTGTGTCTCGAGTCGAGCCTCATTTGACACATCCATATCATTTGCACCTCGAGTCGGGCCTCATTTGACACAACCATATCATTTGTGCCTTGAGCTGGGTTTCGTTTGACTTAACCATGTCATTTGTACCTCGAGTCAGACCTCGTTTGACTTATCCAAATCATTTACACCTCGAGTCAGGCCGCGCTTGACTTAATCATATCATTTGCACCACGATTTGGGCCTCGTTTGACTCAACCATATCAGTTGTGCCTCGAGTCGTGCCTCGTTTAATTCAACCATATCATTTGTGCCTAGAGACGGGCCTCGTTTGACTCAACCATATCATTTGTACCTCGAGTCGGGCCTCATTTCATTCAACCATATCAGTTGTGCCTTGAGTCGAGCCTCATTTGACACATACATATCATTTGTGCCTCGAGTCGGGCCTTATTTGACACAACCATATCATTTGTGCCTCAAGCCAGGTCTCGTTTGACTCAACCATATCATTTGTACCTTGAGTCAGACCTCGTTTGACTTAACCAAATAATTTGCACCTCGAGTCGGGCCTTGTTTGACTTAATCATATCATTTGCACCTCAATTTGGGCCTCATTTGACTCAACCATATCAGTTGTGCCTCAAGCCGGGCCTCGTTTGACTCAACCATATCAGTTGCGCCTCGAGTCGGGCCTTATTTGACCCAATCACATCATTTGTGCCTCGAGTCGGACCTCGTTTGATACAACCATATTGTTTGCGCCTCGAGTTAGGCTACGTTTGACTCAACCATATCAATTGTGCTTGGAGTCGGGCCTTGTTTGACTCAACCATATCATTTGCGCCTTGAGTCGGGCCTCGATTGATGCAACCATATCATTTGTGCCTCGAGTCGGGCCTCATTTAACTAAACCACTTTATTTGCACCTCAAGTCGGGCCTCATTTGACTCAACCATACAAGTTGTGCCACGAGTCGTGCCTCGTTTGACTCAACCATATCATTTGCGTCTCGAGTCGGGCCTCATTTGACTTACCCTTATAATTTACGCCTCAAGTCAGGCGTCGTTTGACTCAACCACATCATTTGCACTTCGAGTCAGGCCTCGTTTGACTCAACCACATCATTTGCACCTCGAGTCGGGCCTCGTTTGACACAACCATATTAGTTGTACCTCGAGTCGGGCCTTGTTTGACTCAAGAATATCATTTGGGCCTTGAGTCAGGCCTCGTTTGACTCAACCATATCATTTGCGCCCTAAGTCGGGCCCTGTTTGACTCAACCATATCATTTGCGCCTCGAGTCGGACCTCGTTTGACATAACCATATTGTTTGCGCCTCGAGTCGGGCTTCATTTGACTCAACCTTATCAGTTGTGGCTCGGGTCGGGCCTCGTTTGACGCAACCATATCATTTGTGTCTCGAGTCAGGCCTCCTTTGACACAACCATATCATTTGCGCCTCGAGCCGGGCCTCGTTTGACTCAACCATATCATTTGTACCTCGAGTCAAACCTCGTTTGACTCAACCACATCATTTACACATCGAGTCGAGCCGCGCTTGACTTAATCATATCATTTGCACCGTGATTTGGGTCTCGTTTGACTCAACCAAATCAGTTGTGTCTCGAGTTGTGCCTCGTTTGACTCAGCCATATCATTTGTACCTCGAGTCGAGCCTCATTTGACTCAACCATCTCAGTTGTGCCTCAAGTCGGGCCTCGTTTGACTCAACCATATCATTTGTGGCTCGAGTCGAGCCCTATTTGACTCAACCACAACCTTTGCGCCTCGAGTCGGACCTCGTTTGACATAACCATATTGTTTACGCCTCGAGTCGGGCTTCGTTTGACTCAACCATATCAGTTGTGCCTCGAGTTGGGCCCTGTTTGACTCAACCATATCAGTTGTGCCTCGAGTCAGGCCTTATTTGGCGTAAGCATACTGTTTGTGCCTTGAGTCAGGCCTCGTTTGACACAACCATATCATTTGTGCCTTTAGTCAGGGCTTGTTTGACTCAACCATATCATTTGCACCTCGAGTCGGCCCCTGTTTGACTCAACCATATTTGTTGTGCCTCAAGTCAGGCCTTATTTGGCTCAACCATACAAGTTATGCCTCGAGTGGGCCTCGTTTAACTCAACCATGTCATTTGCACCCCGCGTCGGGCCTTATTTGACTTACCCTTATAAGTTGTGCATCGAGTCAGGCCTCGTTTGACTCAACCATATCAGTTGTGCTTGGAGTCGGGCCTTGTTTGACTCAACCATATCATTTGCGCCTCGAGTCGGGCCTCGTTTGATACAACCAAATCATTTGTGCCTCGAGTTAGACCTCGTTTGACAGAACCATATCATTTGTGTCTCAAGTCGAGGCTCGTTTGACTCAACCATATCGTTTGTGCCTCGAGTTAGGCCTCGTTTGACTCAACCACTTTATTTACACCTCGAGTCGGGCCTCATTTAACTCAACCATATTTGTTGTGCCTCGAGTCGGGCCTCATTTGACTCAACCATACAAGTTGTGCCGCGAGTCGTGCCTCGTTTGACTCAATCATATCATTTGCGCCTCGAGTCGGGACTCATTTGACTTACCCTTACTATTTGTGCCTCGAGTCAGGCATCGTTTGACTCAACCACATCATTTGCACCTCGAGTCCGGGCTCGTTTGACTTAATCACATCATTTGCGCCTCGAGTCAGGCCTCATTTGACACAACCATATCACTTGTGCCTTGAGTCGGGCCTTGTTTGACTCAACAATATCATTTGGGCCTTGAGTCGGGACTTGTTTGACTCAACCATATCAGTTGTGGCTCGAGTCAGGCCTCATTTGGCACAACCATATCATTTGCGCCTCGAGCCGGGACTTGTTTGACTCAACCATATCATTTGTACCTCGAGTCAGACCTTATTTGACTCAACCACATCATTTGCACCTCGAGTTGGGCCTCGTTTGACTTAATCATTTCATTTGCACCTCGATTTGGGCCTCATTTGACTCAACCATATAAGTTGTGCCTCATGCCAGGCCTCGTTTGACTCAACCATATCATTTGGTCCTCGAGTCGGCCCTTGTTCGACTCAACCATATTAGTTGCGCCTCGAGTCAGGCCTTATTTAACTCAACCACATCATTTACGCCTTGAGTCGGACCTCGTTTGACTCAACCATATCATTTGTGCCTCGAGTCAGGGATTGTTTGACTCAACCACATCATTTGTGCCTCGAGTCAGAGCTCGTTTGACACAACCATATTGTTTGCACCTCGAGTTAGGCTTTGTTTGACTTAACCATATCAGTTGTGCCTTGAGTTGGGCCCTATTTGACTCAACCATATCATTTGTGCCTCGAGTCGGGCCTTATTTGGCACAAGCATACTGTTTGTGCCTTGAGTCAGGCCTCGTTTGACACAACCATATCATTTGTGCATCGAGTCAGGGCTCGTTTGACTCAACCATATCATTTGTACCTCGAGTCGGCCCCCGTTTGACTCAACCATATTTGTTGTGCCTCAAGTCGGGCCTTATTTGGCTCAACCATACAAGTTGTGCCTCGAGTGGGCCTCGTTTAACTCAACCATGTCATTTGCACCCCGCGTTGGGCCTTATTTGACTTACCCTTATAATTTGTGCATCGAGTCAGGCCTCGTTTGACTCAACCATATCAGTTGTGCTTGGAGTTGGGCCTTGTTTGACTCAACCATATCATTTGCGCCTCGAGTCGGGCCTCGTTTGATACAACCAAACATTTGCGCCTCGAGTTAGGCCTCATTTGACAGAACCATATCATTTGTGTCATGAGTCGAGGCTCGTTTGACACAACCATATCACTTGTGCCTCGAGTCGGGCCTTGTTTGACTCAACAATATCATTTGGGCCTCGAGTCGGGCCTCGTTTGACTCAACCATATTAGTTGTGGCTTGAGGCCTCATTTGACACAACCATATCATTTGTGCCTCGCGGGACTTGTTTGACTCAACCATATCATTTGTACCTCGAGTCAGACCTTGTTTGACTCAACCACATAATTGCATCTCGAGTTGGGCCTCGTTTGACTTAATCATTTCATTTGCACCTCGATTTGGGCCTCATTTGACTCAACCATATAAGTTGTGCCTCAAGCCAGGCCTCGTTTGACTCAATCATATCATTTGGGCCTTGAGTCGGCCCTCATTTGACTCAACCATATCAGTTGCGCCTCGAGTCAGGCCTTATTTAACTCAACCACATCATTTACACCTTGAGTTGGACCTCGTTTGACACAACCATATCATTTGTGCCTCGAGTTGGGGCTCGTTTGACATAACCACATCATTTGTGCCTCGAGTCAGACCTCGTTTGACACAACCATATTGTTTGCGCCTCGAGTCGGGCTTTGTTTGACTCAACCGTATCAGTTATGCCTCGAGTTGGGCCTCGTTTGACTTAATCATATAATTTGTGCCTCAAGTCGGGATTCATTTGACACAACCTTATGATTTGCGCCTCGAGTCAGGCCTCGTTTGACTCAACCATATCATTTGTACATCAAGTCAGACCTCGTTTGACTCAACCATATCATTTGTACCTCGAGTCATGCCTCGTCTAACTTAATCATCTCATTTGCGTCTCGATTTGGGCCTCGTTTGGCTCAACCATATCATTTGTGCCGAGAGACGGGCCTCGTTTGACTCAGCCATATCATTTGTACCTCGAGTCGAGTCTTGTTTCACTCAACCATATCAGTTGTGCCTCGAGTCGGGCCTCGTTTGACTCAACCATATCATTTGTGCCTTAAGTCAGGCCTTATTTGACACAACCATATCATTTCCGCCTCGAGCCGTGCCTCGTTTGACGCAACCGTATCATTTGTACCTTGAGTCAGACCTCGTTTGACTCAACCACATCATTTTCACTTCGAGTCGAGTCTCGTTTGACTTAATCATATCATTTGCACCTCGATTTGGGCGTTGTTTGACTCAACCATATCAGTTATGCCTTGTGTCGGGTCTCGTTTGACTCAACCATATCATTTGCACCTTGAGTCAGGCCTCATTTGACACAACCATATCATTTCTGCCTCGAGCCGTGCCTCGTTTGATGCAACCATATCATTTGTACCTTGAGTCAGACCTCGTTTGACTCAACCACATCATTTTCACTTTGAGTCGGGTCTCGTTTGACTTAATCATATCATTTGCACCTCGATTTGAGCCTCGTTTGACTCAACCATATCAGTTGTGCCTCGAGTCGGGCCTCGTTTGACTCAACCATAACATTTGTGCCTTGAGTTAGGCCCCATTTGACATAACCGTATCATTTCTGCCTCGAGCCGTGCCTCGTTTGACGCAACCATATCATTTGTACCTTGAGTCAGACCTCGTTTGACTTAACCACATGATTTTCACTTCGAGTCAGGTCTTGTTTGACTTAATCATATCATTTGCACCTCGATTTCGGCCTCGTTTTACTCAACCATATCATTTGTACCTCAAGTCAGACCTCATTTGACTCAACCACATCATTTGCACCTCAAGTCAGGCCTTGTTTGACTTAATCAAATCATTTGCACCTCGATTTGGGCCTCGTTTGACTCAACCATATCAGTTGTGCCTCGTGTCGGGCCTCATTTGACTCAACCATATTAGTTGTGCCTCGAGCCGGGCCTCGTTTGACTCAACCATATCATTTAGGCCTCGAGTCAGGCCTCGTTTGACTCAAACATATCAGTTGTGCATCGAGTCGGTCCCTGTTTGACTCAACCACATCATTTGCGCCTTGTGTTGGACCTCGTTTGACACAACCATATTGTTTGCGCCACGAGTCAGGCTACGTTTGACTCAACCATATCAGTTGTGCTTGGAGTCATGCCTTGTTTGACTCAACCATATCATTTGCGACTCGAGTCGGGCCTCGTTTAATACAACCAAATCGTTTGTGCCTTGAGTCAAGCCTCGTTTGACACAACCATATCATTTGTGCCTTGAGTCGGGGCTCATTTGACTCAACCATATTGTTTGTGCCTCGAGTCGGGCCTCGTTTGACTCAACCACTTCATTTGCACCACGAGTCAGGCCTCATTTGATTCAACCATATTTGTTGTGCTTCAAGTGGGCCTCATTTGACTCAACCATACAAGCTGTGCCTCGTGTCGTGCCTCGTTTGACTCAACCATATCATTTGCACCTCGAGTCGGGGCTCATTTGACTTACCCTTATAATTTGCGCCTCGAGTCAGGTGTCGTTTGACTCAACCACATCATTTGCACCTCGAGTTAGGCCTCGTTTGAGCCAACCACATCATTTGCACCTTGAGTCGGGCCTCGTTTGACTCAACCATATCAGTTGTGCCTCGAGTCGAGCCTCGTTTGACTCAACAATATCATTTGGGCCTCGAGTCGGGCCTCGTTTGACTTAACCATATCATTTGCACTTCGAGTCCGGCCTCATTTGACTTAACCATATTAATTGTGCCTCGAGTCGAGACTCGTTTGGCTCAACCATATCATTTGTTCCTCGAGTCAGAGCTCGTTTAACACAACCGTATTGTTTGCGCCTCGAGTCAGGCTACGTTTGTCTTAACTATATTAGTTATGCCTCGTGTCAGGCCATGTTTAACTCAACCATATCATTTGTGCCTCAAGTCGGGCCTCATTTGATACAACCAAATCATTTGCGCTTTGAGTCAGGCCTCATTTGACATAACCATATCATTTGTTCCTCGAGTCTGGGCTCATTTGACTCAACCATATTATTTGTGCCTCGAGTCGAGCCTCGTTTGACTTAACCACATCATTTGCACCTCGAGTCGGGCCTCGTTTGACTCAACCATATTTGTTGTGCCTCGAGTCGAGCCTCATTTGAATCAACCATACAAGTTGTGCCTCAAGTCGTGCCTCGTTTGACTCAACCATATCATTTGTGCCTTGAGTCAGGCCTCATTTGACTTACCCTTATAATTTGTGCCTCGAGTCAAGCCTCGTTTGACTCAACCACATCATTTGCACCTTGAGTTGGGCCTCATTTGACTTAATCATATCATTTGCGCCTCGAGTTGGGGGAGCCTCGTTTGACCCAATCATATCGATTTGTGCCTCGTTTGACTCAACCATCTCATTTGTGCCTCGAGTCAGGCCTCGTTTGACTCAATCACATCACTTGCACCTTGAGTCGAGCCTCGTTTGACTTAACCATATTTGTTGTGCCTCGAGTCGGGCCTCATTTGACTCAACCATACAAGTTGTGCCTCGAGTCGGGCCTTGTTTGACTCAACCATATCATTTGCACCTCGAGTCGGGCCTCGTTTGGCTTACCCTTATAATTTGCGCATCGAGTCAGGCCTTGTTTGACTCCACCATATCAAATGTGCCTCGAGTCGAGCCTTGTTTGACTCAACCCCATCAGTTGTTCCTCGAATCGGGCCTAATTTGGCTCAACCATATCATTTGCGCTTTGAGTCAGGCCTCATTTGACTCAACCATATCAGTTGTGCCTCAAGTCAGGACTCATTTGAGTTAACCATATCAGTTATGCCTAGAGTCGGGCCTCATTTGGCTCAACCATATCAGTTGTGCCTCGAGTCGAGCCTCGTTTGACTCAACCATATCATTTGTGCCTCGAGTCGAGCCTCATTTGCCTTACCCTTATAATTTGCGCCTCGAGTTAGTCCTCGTTTGACTCAACCATACAAGTTGTGCCTCGAGTCTGGCCTCGTTTGACTCAACCATATCATTTGTGCTTCGAGTTAGGCCTCGTTTGACTCAACCATATTAGTTGTGCCTCGAGTCTGGCCTCGTTTGGCTCATCCATATCATTTGTGTCTTGAGTCGGGCCTCGTTTTCCACAATGATATTATTTGCACCTCGAGTCGGGCCTCATTTGCCATAATGATATTATTTGCACCTCGAGTCGGGCCTCGTTTGCCACAATGATATCATTTGCACCTCGAGTCAGGCCTCGTTTGACTCAACCATATCAGTTGTGCCTCAAGTTGGGCCTCGTTTGGCTCAACCATATCATTTGTTCCCTAAGTTGGGCCTCGTTTGCCACAATCATATCATTTGCACCTCGAGTTGGGCCTTATTTGACTCAACCATATCAGTTGTGTCTCAAGTTGGGACTCGTTTGACTCAACCATATATGTTGTGCCTCGAGTCGGGCCTCGTTTGCCCCAATCATATCATTTGCACCTCGAGTTGGGCCTTGTTTGACTCAACCATATCAGTTGTGCCTCAAGTTGGGACTCGTTTGACTCAACCATATCAATTATGCCTCGAGTCGGGCCTCGTTTGACTCAACCATATCATTTATTCATTGAGTCGGGCCTCGTTTGCCACAATCATATCATTTGCACCTTGAGTTGGACCTCGTTTGACTCAACCATATCAGTTGTGCCTCAAGTTAGGACTCATTTGACACAACCATATATGTTGTGCCTAGAGTCGAGCCTCGTTTGCCACAATCATATCATTTGCACCTTGAGTTGGGCCTTGTTTGACTCAACCATATATGATGCACCTCGAGTCTAGCCTCGTTTGACTCAACCATATCATTTGCACCTCGAGTCAGGCCTTGTTTGACATACCCTTATAATTTGCGCCTCGAGTCGGGCCTCGTTTGACTCAACTATATCATTTGCATCTCGAGTCGAGCCTCATTTGACTCAACCATATCATTTGCGCCTCGACTCGGGCCTTGTTTGACTTACCCTTATAATTTGCGCCTCGATTTAGGCCTCGTT
Source organism: Dicorynia guianensis (assembly GCA_037013595.1). NCBI lineage: Eukaryota > Viridiplantae > Streptophyta > Magnoliopsida > Fabales > Fabaceae > Dicorynia > Dicorynia guianensis. The sequence goes on along the minus strand of JASUAB010000006.1, from coordinate 14,285,923 downwards.
TGACTCAACCATATCAAATGAGCCTCAAGTCAGGCCTCGTTTGACTCAACCACATCAGTTGTGCCTCGAGTCGGGCCTTGTTTCACTCAACCATATCATTTGCTCTTCGTGTCCGGCCTCATTTGACTCAACCATATAAATTGTGCCTCGAGTCGGGCTCGTTTGGCTCAACCATATCATTTGTTCCTCGAGTCAGGCCTCGTTTGCCACAATCATATGATTTGCACCTCGAGTTGGGCCTCGTTTGACTCAACCATATGATTTGGGCCTCGAGTTGGGCCACGTTTGACTCAACCATATCAGTTGTGCCTCGAGTCGGGCCTCGTTTAACTCAACCATATCAGTTGCACCTCGAGTCGGGCCCTGTTTGACTCAACCACATCATTTCCGCCTCGAGTTGGACCTCGTTTGACACAATCATATTGTTTGCGCCTTGAGTCGGGCTACGTTCGACTCAACCATATTAGTTGTGCCTCAAGTCAGGCCTTGTTTCACTCAACCATATCATTTGCGCCTCGAGTCGGGCCTTGTTTGATGCAACCAAATTGTTTGCGCCTCGAGTCAGGCCTCGTTTGACACAACCATATCATTTGTGCCTCGAGTCGGGGCTCGTTTGACTCAACCATATCATTTGTGCTTCGAGTCGGGCCTCATTTGATTCAACCACATCATTTGCACCTCGAGTCGGGCCTTGTTTGACTCAACCATATTTGTTGTGCCTTGAGTTGGGCCTCATTTGACTCAACCATACAAGTTGTGCCTCGAGTTATGCCTCGTTTGACTCAACCATATCATCTGCGGCTCGAGTCGGGCCTCATTTGACTTACCATTATAAATTGCACCTTGAGTCAGGCCTCGTTTGACTCAACCACGTCAGTTGCACCTTGTGTCAAGCCTCGTTTGACTTAATCATATCATTTGCACCTTGAGTCAGGCCTCGTTTGACATAACCATATCGATTGTGCCTCAAGCCAGGCCTCATTTAACTCAACCATATCATTTGTGCCTCATTTGACTCAACCATCTCATTTGTACCTTGAGTCGGGCCTTGTTTGACTCAACCACATCACTTGAACCTTGAGTCGGGCCTCATTTGAATCAACCATATTTGTTGCGCCTCGAGTCGGGCCTCATTTGACTCAACCATACAAGTTATGCCTCGAGTCGAGCCTCGTTTGACTCAACCATATCATTTGCGCCTCGAGTTGGGCCTCGTTTGGCTTACCCTTATAATATACGCATCGAGTCTGGCCTCGTTTGACTCAACCATATCAAATGTGCCTCAAGGCGGGCCTCGTTTGACTCAACCCCATTAGTTGTTCCTCGAATCGGGCCTCATTTGACTTAACCATATCATTTGCGCTTTGAGTCGGGCCTCATTTGACTCAACCATATTAGTTGTGCCTCGAGCCAGAACTCGTTTTAGTCAAACATATCAGTTGTGCTTGGAGTCAGGCCTCGTTTGGCTTAACCATGTCAGTTGTGCCTTGAGTCGAGCCTCGTTTGACTCAACCATAACATTTGTACCTCGAGTTAGGCCTCATTTGCCTTACCCTTATAATTTGCGCCTCGAGTCAGGCTTCGTTTGACTCAACCATATCAAATGAGCCTCGAGTCGGGCCTCGTTTGACTCAACCACATCAGTTGTGCCTCGAGTCAGGCCTCGTTTGACTCAACCATATCATTTGCTCCTTGAGTCCAGCCTTGTTTGACTCAACCATATCAATTGTTCCTCGAGTCGGGCCTTGTTTGGCTTAACCATATCATTTGTTCCTCGAGTCAGGGATCGTTTGCCATAATCATATGATTTGCACCTCGAGTTGGGCCTCGTTTGACTCAACCATATGATATGGGCCTCGAGTAGGGCCTTGTTTGACTCAACCATATCAGTTGTGCCTCGAGTCAGGCCTCGTTTGACTCAACCATATCAGTTGCACCTCGAGTCGAGCCCTATTTGACTCAACCACATCATTTGCGCCTTGAGTTGGACCTCATTTGACAACCATATTGTTTGTGCCTTGAGTCGGGCTACGTTTGACTCAACCATATCAGTTGCGCCTCGAGTTGGGCCTTGTTTCACTCAACCATATCATTTGTGCCTCGAGTCGGGCCTCATTTGATACAACCAAATCGTTTACGCCTCGAGTCAGGCCTCGTTTGACACAACCATATCATTTGTGCCTCGAGTCGGGGCTCGTTTGACTCAACCATATCATTTGTACCTCAAGTCGGGCCTCGTTTGACTCAACCACATCATTTGCACCTCGAGTCGGGCCTCGTTTGACTCAACCATATTTGTTGTGCCTCGAGTCGGGCCTCATTTGACTCAACCATACAAGTTGTGCCTCGAGTTACGCCTCGTTTGACTCAACCATATCATTTGCACCTCGAGTCGGGCCTCATTTGACTTATCATTATAAATTGCGCCTTGAGTCAGGCCTCGTTTGACTCAACCACATCAGTTGACCTCGAGTCAGGCATCATTTGACTCAATCAAATCATTTGCACCTTGAGTCGGGCCTCGTTTGGCACAACCATATCTATTGCGCCTCGAGTCAGGCCTCGTTTGACTCAACCATATCATTTGTCCCTTGTTTGACTCAACCATCTCATTTGTGCCTCGAGTCGGGCCTCGTTTGACTCAACCACATCACTTAAACCTTGAGTCAGTCCTCGTTTGAATCAACCATATTTGTTGTGCCTCGAGTCAAACCTCATTGGACTCAACCATCCAAGTTGTTCCTCTAGTCGGGCCACGTTTGACTCAACCATATCAAATGTGGCTCAAGTCGGGTCTCGTTTGACTCAACCCCATCAGTTGTTCCTCGAATCAGGCCTCATTTGACTCAACCATATCATTTGCGCTTTGAGTCGGGCCTCGTTTGGCTCAACCATATCAGTTGTGCCTGGAGTCGGGCCTCATTTGGCTCAACCATATCAGTTGTGCCTCGAGTCGAGCCTCGTTTGACTTAACATATCATTTGTGCCTCGAGTTGGGCCTCGTTTACCTTACCCTTATAATTTGCGCCTCGAGTCAGTCCTCGTTTGACTCAACCATATCAAATGTGCCTCGAGTCGGGCCTCGTTTGACTCAACCACATCAGTTGTGCTTTGAGTCCGGCCTTGTTTGACTCAACCATATCATTTGTGCTTCGAGTCGGGCCTCGTTTAACATAACCATATCAGTTGTGCCTTAAGTGGGGACTCGTTTGACTTAACCATATTAGTTGTGCCTCGAGTCGGGCCTTGTTTGGCTTAACCATATGATGTGGGCCTCGAGTAGGGCCTCATTTGACTCAACCATATCAGTTGTACCTCGAGTCGGGCCTCGTTTGACTCAACCACATCATTTGCGCCTCGAGTCGAACCTTGTTTGACACAACCATATTGTTTGTGCCTCGAGTCGGGCTACGTTTGACTCAACCATATCAGTTGTGCCTCGAGTCGGGCCTTGTTTCACTCAACCATATCATTTGTGCCTCGACTCGGGCCTCGTTTGATACAACCAAATCGTTTATGCCTCGAGTCAGACCTCGTTTGACACAACCATATCATTTGTGCCTTGAGTCGGGGCTCGTTTGACTCAACCATATCATTTGTGCCTCAAGTCGGTCCTCGTTTGACTCAACCACATCATTTGCACCTCGAGTCGGGCCTCGTTTGACTCAACCATTTTTGTTGTGCCTCGAGTCGGGCCTCATTTGACTCAACCATACAAGTTGTGCCTCGAGTTATGCCTCGTTTGACTCAACATATCATTTGCGCCTCGAGTCGGGCCTCATTTGACTTACCATTATAAATTACGCCTTTAGGCAAGCCTCGTTTGACTCAACCACATCAGTTGCACCTCGAGTCAGGCATCATTTGACTCAATCAAATCATTTGCACCTTGAGTCGGGCCTCGTTTGGCACAACCATATCTATTGCACCTCGAGTCAGGCCTCGTTTGACTCAACCATATCATTTGTGCCTTGTTTGACTCAACCATCTCATTTGTGCCTCGAGTCGGGCCTCGATTGACTCAACCACATCACTTGCACCTTGAGTCAGTCCTCGTTTGAATCAACCATATTTGTTGTGCGTCGAGTTAAGCCTTATTGGACTCAACCATACAAGTTGTTCCTCGAGTCGGGCCACGTTTGACTCAACCATATCATTTGCGCCTCGAGTCGGGCCTCGTTTGGCTTACCCTTATAATTTGCGCATCGAGTCTAGCCTCGTTTGACTCAACCATATCAAATGTGCCTCAAGTCGGGCCTCGTTTGAATCAACCCCATCAGTTGTTCGTCGAATCGGGCCTCATTTGACTCAACCATATCATTTGCGCTTTGAGTCGGGCCTTGTTTGGCTCAACCATATCAGTTGTGCCTCGAGTAGGAACTCATTTTAGCTAACCATATCAGTTGTGCCTGGAGTCAGGCCTCATTTCGCTCAACCATATCAGTTGTGCCTCGAGTCGAGCCTCGTTTGACTCAACATATCATTTGTGCCTCGAGTTGGGCCTCGTTTGCCTTACCCTTATAATTTGCGCCTGGAGTCAGACCTCGTTTGACTCAACCATATCAAATGTGCCTCAAGTCGGGCCTCGTTTGACTCAACCACATCAGTTGTGATTTGAGTCTGGCCTCGTTTGACTCAACCATATCATTTGCACTTCGAGTCGGGCCTCGTTTAACAAAACCATATCAATTGTGCCTTGAGTGGGGACTCGTTTGACTTAACCATATGAGTTGTGCCTCGAGTCGGGCCTCGTTTAGCTCAACCATATCATTTGTGCATCGAGTCAGGTCTTGTTTGCCACAATGATATCATTTGCGCCTCGAGTCAGTTGTACGTCAAGTTAGGACTTGTTTGACTCAACCATATCTGTTGTGCCTCGAGTCGGGCCTCGTTTGACTCAACCATATCATTTGCGCCTTGAGTCGGGTCTCGTTTGACATATCCTTATAATTTGTGCCTTGACTCGGGCCTCGTTTGACTCGACTGTATCATTTATGCCTCAAGTCGGGCCTCGTTTGACTTACCCTTATAATTTGTGCCTCGAGTCAGGCCTCGTTTGACTCAACCATATCAAGCCTCGAGTCGAGCCTCGTTTGACTCAACCACATCAGTTGGGCCTCGAGTCGGCCCTCGTTTGACTCAACCATATCAATTATGCCTCAAGTCGGGCCTCGTTTGGCTCAACCATATGATTTGTTCCTCGAGTCGGGGCTCGTTTGCCCTAATCATATCATTTGCACCTCGAGTTGGGCCTCGTTTGACATATCCTTATAATTTGTGCGTTGACTCGGGCCTCGTTTGACTCGACCGTATCATTTATGCCTCGAGTCGGGCCTCGTTTGACTGACCCTTATAATTTGTGCCACGAGTCAGGCCTCATTTGACTCAACCATATCAAGCCTCGAGTCGAGCCTCGTTTGACTCAACCACATCAGTTGTGCCTCAAGTCGGCCCTCGTTTGACTCAACCATATCAATTATGCCTCAAGTCGGGCCTCGTTTGGCTCAACCATATGATTTGTTCCTCGAGTCGGGGCTCGTTTGCCCTAATCATATCATTTGCACCTCGAGTTGGGCCTCGTTTGACTCAACCATATTAGTTGTGCCTCAAGTTCAGACTAGTTTGACTCAACCATATATGTTGTGCCTTGAGTCTGGCCTCGTTTGACTCAACCATATCTATTGCACCATGAGTCGGGCCTCATTGACTAACCCTCATAATTTGCGCCTCGACTAAAGCCTCGTTTGACTCAACCATATCAAATGCGCAATGAGTCGGGCCTCGTTTAACTCAACCTTGTTAGTTGCATCTGGAGTCGAGCCTCGTTTGACTCAACCATATCATTTGCATCTCTAGTCGGGCCACGTTTGACTCAACCATATCATTTGCGCCTCGAGTAGAGCCTCGTTTGACTCAACCATATCATTTGCGCTTCGAGTCGGGCCTCGTTTGACTTAACCATATCAGTTGTGCCTCAAGTCGGGACTCGTTCGAATCAACCATATCAGTTTTGCCTCGAGTCAGGGCTCCTTTGACTCAACAATATCATTTGTGCCTCGAGTCGGGCCTCGTTTGATACAACTATATCTTTTCTTCCTTGAGTTGGGCCTTGTTTGACTCAACCATATCAGTTGTGCCTCGAGTTGGGACTCGTTTGACTCAACCATATCAGTTGTGCCTCGAGTCGAGCCACGTTTGACTCAACCATATCATTTGCGCCTCGAGCCGGGCCTTGTTTGACTCAACCATATCAGTTCTGCCTCGAGTTGGGGCTCGTTTGACACAACCATATCATTTCTGCCTCGAGTCGAGCCTCGTTTGACTCCACCATATCAGTTGTTCCTCGAGTTGGGACTCGTTTGACTCAACTACATCATTTGCGCGTCGAGTCGGGTCTCGTTTGACATAGCCATATCATTTGCGGCGCGAGTCAGGCCTCGTTTGACTTACCCTTATAATTTACACCTTGAGTTGGGCCTCGTTTGACTCAACCATATCGTTGTGCCTCGAGTCAGTGCTCGTTTGACTCAACCACACCATTTGCGCATCGAGTAGGGTCTCATTTGACACAACCATATCATTTGTGCCTCGAGTTGGGCCTCGTTTTTCTTAACCATATCAGTTGTGCCTCGAGTCAGGCCCCGTTTGACTCATCCATATTAGTTGTGCCTCGAGTCGGGACTCCTTTGACTTAACCATATCAATTGTGCCTCGAGTCGGACCTTGTTTGACTCAACCATATCATTTGCATCTCGAGTCAGGCCTTGTTTGACTCAACCATATGATTTGCGCTTCGAGTCGAGCCTCTTTTGGCTTACCCTTATAATTTGCTCATCGAGTTAGGCCTCGTTTAACTCAACCATATCAAATGTGCCTCGAGTCGGGCCTCGTTTGATTCAAACATATCATTTGCTCCTTGAGTCAGGCCTCGAGTCAGGACACATTTGATTCAACCATATCATTTGCGCCTCGAGTCGGGCCTCATTTCACACAATCAGATAATTTGCACCTCGAATCTGGCCTTGTTTGACACAACCATATCATTTGCGCCTCGAATCAGGCCTCGTTTGACACAACCATATCATTTGTGCCTCGAGTCTGGCCTCATTTAACTCAACCATATCAGTTGTGCCTATAGTCGAGACTCGTATGACTCAACCACATCAGTTGTGGCTCGAGTCGGGCCTCGGTTGACTCAACCATATCATTTACGCCATGAGTCGGGCCTCGTTTGACATAACCATATCATTTGCGCCTCGAGTCAGGCCCCGTTTGACTCAACCATATCATTTGCGCCTCGAGTCGAGCCTCGTTCGGCTTACCCTTATGATTTGCGCATCGAGTTAGGCCTCGTTTGACTCAACCATATCATTTGCTCTTTGAGTCAGGCCTCGTTTGACACAACCATATCAATTGTGCCTCGAGTCGGGACTCATTTGAGTCAACCATATCAGTTGTACCACGAGCCGGGCCTCGTTCAGCTCAACTATGTCTCTTGTGCCCCGAGTCAGGCCTTGTTTGCTACAATCATATCATTTGCGTCTCGAGTTGGGCCTCGTTTAACTCAACCATATCAGTTATGCCTCAGTTTGGGACTCGTTTGACTCAACCACATATGTTGTGCCTCGAGTCTAGCCTCGTTTGACTCAATCATATTAGTTGTGCCTTGAGTTGGGACTCGTTTCACTCAACCATATAAGTTGTGCCTCGAGTCGGGCCTCGTTTGGCTCAACCATATCATTTGTGCCTCGAGTCAGGCCTCATTTGCCACAATCATATCATTTGCACCTCGAGTCGAACCTCATTGGACTCAACCATATCAGTTGTGCATCAAGTTGGGACTTGTTTGACTCAACCATATCTATTGTGCCTCGAGTCAGGCCTCGTTTGACTCAACCATATCATTTGTGCCTCGAGTCATGCCTCGTTTGACTCACCCTTATAATTTACGCCTTGAGTTGAGCCTCATTTGACTCAACCATATCATTTGCGCCTTGAGTCGGGCCTCGTTTGACTTGCCCTTATAATTGGTGCTTTGAGTTAGGCCTCGTTTGACTCAACCATATCATTTGTGCCTCGAGTCATGCCTCGTTTGACTCACCCTTATAATTTACGCCTTGAGTTGAGCCTCGTTTGACTCAACCATATCATTTGCGCCTCGAGTCGGGCCTCGTTTGACTTGCCCTTATAATTGGTGCATCGAGTCAGGCCTCGTTTGACTCAACCATATCAAATGAGCCTCGAGTTAGGACTCGTTTGACTCAACCACATCATTTACGCTTCGAGTCGGGCCTCATTTGACTCAACTGCATCAGTTGCACCTCGAGTCGGGCCTCGTTTGACTCAACCATATCATTTGCGCTTCGAGTCGTGCCTTGTTTGACTCAACCATATCAGTTGTGCCTCAAGTTAGGACTCATTTGACTCAACCATATCAGTTGTGCATCGAGTCAGGGCTCATTTGACTCAACCATATCATTTGCGCCTCGAGTCGGGCCTTGTTTGACACAACCATATCATTTTTGCCTCGAGTCAGACCTCGTTTAACTCAACCATATTTGTTGTGCCTCGAGTGAGGACTCGTTTGACTCAACTATATCAGTTGTGCCTCGAGTCATCCCTCGTTTGACTCAACCATATCAGGTGTGCCTCGAGTCGGGCCTCGTTTGGCTCAACCATATCAGGTGTGCCTCGAGTCGGGCCTCGTTTGGCTCAACCATATCAGGTGTGCCTCGAGTCGGGCCTCGTTTGACTTACCCTTATAATTTACGCCCCGAGTCGAGCCTCGTTTAACACAACCATATCATTTGCGCCTCAAGTCGGTCCTCGTTTGGCTCAACCATATTAGGTGTGCCTCGAGTCGGGCCTCATTTAACTCAACCAGTTGTGCCTCGAGTCGAGACTCGTTTGACCCAACCATATTAGTTGTTCCCCAAGTCGGGCCTCGTTTGTCCCAACCATATCAGTTGTTCCTCAAGTCGGGACTCGTTTGACTCAATCATATCAGTTATGCCTCGAGTCGAGGCTCGTTTGACTCAACCATATGATTTGCGCTTCGAGTCGAGCCTCTTTTTGCTTACCGTTATAATTTGCCTATCGAGTTAGGCCTCGTTTAACTCAATCATATCAAATGTGCCTTGAGTAGGGCCTCGTTTGATTTAACCATATCATTTGCTCTTTGAGTCAGGCCTCGAGTCAGGCCTCATTTGACTCAACCATATCATTTGTGCCTCGAGTCGGGCCTCGTTTCACACAATTAGAAAATTTGTGCCTCGAATCTGGCCTCGTTTGACACAACCATATCATTTGTGCCTCGAGTCAGGCCTCATTTGACGCAACCATATCATTTACGCCTCGAGTCGGGCCTCGTTTGACTCAACCATATCACTTGTGCCTATAGTCGAGACTCGTTTGACTCAACTACATCAGTTGTGGCTCGAGTCGGGCCTCGGTTGACTCAACCATATCATTTTCGCCATGAGTCGAGCCTTGTTTGACACAACCAGATCATTTGCGCCTCGAGTCAGGGCTCGTTTGACTCAACCATATTATTTGCGCCTCGAGTCGGGCCTTGTTTGACACAACCATATCAATTTTGCCTCGAGTCAGGCCTCGTTTGACTCAACCATATCTGTTGTGCCTCCAGTGAGGACTCATTTGACTCAACTATATCAGTTGTGCCTCGAGTCAGGCCTCGTTTGACTCAACCATATCAGTTGTGCCTTGAGTCGGGCCTTGTTTGACTCAAGCATATTAGTTGCGCCTCGAGTCGGGTCTCGTTTAGCTCAACCATATCAGGTGTGCCTCAAGTTGGGCCTTGTTAGACCCAACCAAATTAGTTGTTCCTCGAGTCAGGCCTCGTTTGACCCAACCATATCAGTTGTGCCTCGAGTCGGGACTCGTTTGACTCAATCATATCAGTTGTGCCTCGAGTCGAGGCTCGTTTGACTCAACCATATTAGTTGTGCTCCGAGTCGGGACTCGTTTAACACAACCATATCATTTGCGCCTCAAATCGGGCCTCGTTTGGCTCAACCATATTAGGTGTCCCTCGAGTCGAGCCTCGTTTGACTCAACCATATTAGTTGTGCCCCGAGTTGGGACTCGTTTGACCCAACCATATCAATTGTTTCTTGAGTTGGGCCTTGTTTGACCCAACCATATCAGTTGTTCCTCGAGTCAGGCCTCGTTTGACCCAACCATATCAGTTGTGCCTCGAGTCGGGACTCGTTTGACTCAATCATATCAGTTGTGCCTCGAGTTGAGGCTCGTTTGACTCAACCATATGATTTGCGCTTCGAGTCAAGCCTCTTTTGGCTTACCATTATAATTTGCCCGTCGAGTTAGGCCTCGTTTAACTCAACCATATCAAATGTGCCTCGAGTCGGGCCTCGTTTGATTTAACCATATCATTTGCTCTTTGAGTCAGGCCTCGAGTTAGGCCTCATTTGACTCAACCATATCATTTGCGCCTCGAGTCCGACCTCATTTCACACAATCAGATAATTTGTGCCTCGAATCTGGCCTCGTTTGACTCAACCATATCACTTGTGCCTATAGTCAGGCCTCATTTGACTCAACCACATCAATTGTGGCTCGAGTTGGGCCTCGGTTGACTTAACCATATCATTTGTGCCATAAGTCGGGCCTTGTTTGACACAACCATATCATTTGCGCCTCGAGCCAGGGCTCGTTTGACTCAACCATCTCATTTGCGCCTCGAGTCGGGCCTTGTTTGACACAACCATATCATTTTCGCCTCGAGTCAGGCCTCGTTTGACTCAACCATATCTGTTGTGCCTCCAGTGAGGACTCGTTTGACTCAACTATATCAGTTGTGCCTCGAGTCGGGCCTCGTTTGACTCAACCATATCGGTTGTGCCTTGAGTCGGGCCTTGTTTGACTCAAGCATATTAGTTGCACCTCGAGTCGGGTCTCGTTTAGCTCAACCATATCAGGTGTGCCTCAAGTCGGGCCTCGTTTGACTTACCCTTATAATTTACACCCCGAGTCGAGCCTCGTTTAACACAACCATATCATTTGCGCCTCAAATCGGGCCTCGTTTGGCTCAACCATATTAGGTGTCCCTCGAGTCAGGCCTCGTTTGACTCAACCATAATAGTTGTGCCCCGAGTCGGGACTCGTTTGACCCAACCATATCAATTGTTCCTCGAGTTGGGCCTTGTTTGACCCAACCATATCAGTTGTTCCTCGAGTCAGGCCTCGTTTGACCTAACCATATTAGTTGTGCCTCGAGTCAGGACTCGTTTGACTCAATCATATCAGTTGTGCCTCGAGTCGAGGCTCGTTTGACTCAACCATATTATTTGCGCTTCGAGTCGAGCCTCTTTTGGCTTACCGTTATAATTTGCCCATCGAGTTAGGCCTCGTTTAACTCAACCATATCAAATGTGCCTCGAGTCGGGCCTCGTTTGATTTAACCATATCATTTGCTCTTTGAGTCAGGCCTCATTTGACTCAACCATATCATTTGCGCCTCGAGCCGGGCCTCGTTTCACACAATCAGATAATTTGCGCCTCGAATCTGGCCTCGTTTGACACAACTATATCACTTGCGCCTCGAGTCAGGCCTCATTTGACACAACCATATCATTTGCGCCTCGAGTCAGGCCTCGTTTGACTCAACCATATCACTTGTGCCTATAGTCGGGACTCGTTTGACTCAACCACATCAGTTGTGGCTCGAGTCGGGCCTCGGTTGACTTAACCATATCATTTGCGCCATGAGTTGGGCCTTGTTTGACACAACCATATCATTTGCGCCTCGAGTCAGGGCTCGTTTGACTCAACCATCTCATTTGCGCCTCGAGTCGAGCCTTGTTTGACACAACCATATCATTTCCACCTCGAGTCAGGCCTCATTTGACTCAACCATATCTGTTGTGCCTCCAGTGAGGGCTCGTTTGACTCAACTATATCAGTTGTGCCTCGACCTGGGCCTCGTTTGACTCAACCGTATAAGTTGTGCCTCGAGTCGGGCCTCGTTTGACTCAAGCATATTAGTTGTGCCTCGAGTCGGGCCTCGTTTGGCTCAACCATATCAGGTGTGCCTCATGTCGGGCCTCGTTTGACTTACCCTTATAATTTACACCCCGAGTCGAGCCTCGTTTAACACAACCATATCATTTGTGCCTCAAATCGGGCCTCGTTTGGCTCAACCATATCAGGTGTGCCTCGAGTCGGGCCTTGTTTGACTCAACCATATTAGTTGTGCCCTGAGTCGGGACTCGTTTGACCCAACCATATCAGTTGTTCCTCGAGTTGGGCCTCATTTGACCCAACCATATCAGTTGTTCCTCGAGTCAGGCCTCGTTTGTCGGGGCTCGTTTGACTCAACCATATGATTTGCGCTTCGAGTCGAGCCTCTTTTGGCTTACCATTATAATTTGCCCGTCGAGTTAGGCCTCGTTTAACTCAACCATATCAAATGTGCCTCGAGTCAGGCCTCGTTTGATTTAACCATATCACTTGCTCTTTGAGTCAGGCCTCATTTGACTCAACCATATCATTTGCGCCTCGAGTCGGGCCTCATTTCACACAATCAGATAGTTTACGCCTCGAATCTGGCCTCATTTGACACAACCATATCATTTGTGCCTTGAGTCAAGCCTCATTTGACACAACCATATCATTTGTGCCTCGAGTCGGGCCTTGTTTGACACAACCATATCACTTGTGCCTATAGTCAGGACTCGTTTGACTCAACCACATCAGTTGTGGCTCGAGTCGGGCCTCGGTTTACTCAACCATATCATTTGCGCCTCAAGTCAGGCCCCGTTTGACTCAACCATATCATTTGTGCCTCGAGTCGAGCTTCGTTTGGCTTACCCTTACGATTTGTGCATCGAGTTAGGCCTCGTTTGACTTAACCATATTAGTTGTGCCTCGTGTCAGGACTCATTTGCATCAACCACATCAGTTGTACCACGAGCCAGGCCTCGTTCAGCTCAACCGTATCTCTTGTGCCCCGAGTCAGGCCTCGTTTGCCATAATCATATCATTTGCATCTGGAGTTGGGCCTCGTTTAACTCAATCATATTAGTTGTGCCTTAGTTTGAGACTTGTTTGACTCAACCACATATGTTGTGCCTCGAGTCTGGCCTCGTTTGACTCATTCATATTAGTTGTGCCTTGAGTTGGGACTCGTTTGACTCAACCATATAAGTTGTGCCTTGAGTCGGGCCTTGTTTGGCTCAACCATATCATTTGTGCCTCGAGTCCGGCCTCGTTTGCCACAATCATATCATTTGCGCCTCGAGTCGGGCCTCGTTTGACTCAACCATATCAGTTGTGCGTCAAGTTGGGACTTGTTTGACTCAAACATATCTGTTGTGCCTCAAGTCAGGCCTCATTTGACTTAACCATATCATTTGCGCCTCGAGTCAAGCCTCGTTTAACTCACCCTTATAATTTACGCCTTGAGTCAACCTCGTTTGACTCGACCATATCATTTGTGCCTCGAGTCGGGCCTCGTTTGACTTGCCCTTATAATTGGTGCTTCGAGTCAGGCCTCGTTTGACTCAACCATATCAAATGAGCCTCGAGTTGGGACTCGTTTGACTCAACCACATCATTTGCGCTTCAAGTCGGGCCTCGTTTGACTCAACCACATCAGTTGCACCTCGAGTCGGGCCTCATTTGACTCAACCATATCATTTGCGCTTCGAGTCGTGTCTCGTTTGACTCAACCATATCAGTTGTACCTCGAGTCGGGACTCATATGACTCAACCATATTAGTCGTGCATCGAGTCAGGGCTCGTTTGACTTAACCATATCATTTGTGCCTCGAGTCAGGCCTTGTTTGACACAACCATATCATTTCTGCCTCGAGTCTGGCCTCGTTTGACTCAACCATATCAGTTGTGCCTCGAGTCGGGCCTCGTTTGACTCAAGCATATTAGTTGCGCCTCGAGTCGGGCCTCATTTAGCTCAACCATATCAGGTGTGCCTCAAGTCGGGCCTCGTTTGACTTACCCTTATATCTTATACCCCGAGTTGAGCCTCGTTTAACACAACCATATCATTTGTGCCTCAAATCGGGCCTCGTTTGGTTCAACCATATCAGGTGTCCCTCGAGTCGGGCCTCGTTTGACTCAACCATATTAGTTGTGCCCTGAGTCGGGACTCGTTTGACCCAACCATATCAGTTGTTCCTCGAGTCAGGCCTCGTTTGACCTAACCATATCAGTTGTGCCTCGAGTCGGGACTCGTTTGACTCAACCATATCAGTTGTGCGTCGAGTCGGGCCTCGTTTGACTCAACCATATCATTGGTGCCTCGAGTCGGGCCTCGTTTGACATAATCATATCATTTGCGCCTCGAGGCTGGCCTCGTTTGACACAATCATATCTTTTGCACCTCGAGTTGGGCCTCAGTTCACTCAACCATATCATTTACACCTCGAGTTGGACCTCATTTGACTTACCCTTATAATTTGCGCCTTGAGTCGGGCCTCGTTTGACACAACCATATCATTTGTTCCTCGAGTCAAACCTCATTTGACTCAACCATATAGTTGTGCCTCGAGTCGGGGCTCATTTGACTCAACCATATCATTTGCACATCGAGGTGGGCCATGTTTGACACAACATATCATTTACGGCTTGAGTCAGGCCTCGTTTGACAAAACCATATCATTTGCACCAAGAGTCGGGCCTCGTTTGGCTCAACCATATCAGGTGTGCCTCGAGTCAGGCCTCGTTTGACTCAACCATATCAGTTGTGCCTCGAGTCGAGACTCGTTTGCCTCTACCATATCAGTTGTGCCTGAAGTCGGGCCTCATTTGACCCAACCATATTAGTTGTTCCTTGAGTTGGGACTTGTTTGACTCAACCATATCAGTTGTGCCTCGAGTCGGGCCTCCTTTGACTTAACCATATCATTGGCGCCTCGAGTCTGGCCTCGTTTGACACAATCACATCTTTTGCACCTCGAGTCGGGCCTCAGTTGAGTGAACCATATCATTTACATCTCGAGTCGGGTCTCATTTGACTTACCCTTATAATTTGCGCCTCGAGTCGAGCCTTGTTTGACTCAACCATATCATTTGCATCTCGAGGCGGGCCTCGTTTGGCTCAACCATATTATTTGCGCCACGAGTCGAGCCTCGTTTGGCTTACCCTTATAATTTGCGCGTTGAGTTACGCCTCGTTTAACTCAACCATATCAAATGTGCCTCGAGTCGGGCCTTGTTTGACTCAACCATATCAATTATGCCTCGAGTCGAGCCTCGTTTGACTCAACCATATCATTTGCGCTTTGAGTCAGGCCTCGTTCGACTCAACCATATCAGTTGTGCCTCGAGTCGAGCCTTGTTTGACTCAACCATATTAGTTGTGCCTCGAGTCGAGCATCCTTTGACTCAACCATATCATTTGTGCCTCGAGTCTAGCATCATTTGACTTACCCTTATAATTTGTGCCTCGGGTCGGGCCTCGTTTGACTCAACCATATCATTTGCGCCTTGGGTCAGGCCTCGTTTGACTCAACCATATCATTTACGCTTCGAGTCGGGCCTCATTTGACTCAACCATATCAGTTGTGCGTTGAATCGGGACTCGTTTGACTCAACATATCATTTGTGCCTCGAGTTGGTCCTCGTTTGGCACAACCATATCATTTGAAGCTCTCGAGTTGGGCCTCGTTTCACTTACCCTTAAAATTTGCACCGCGAGTTAGTCCTCGTTTGGCTCAACCGTATCATTTGCGCCTCGAGTATATGCCCATTTGACTCAACCATATCGATTGTGCCTCAAGTCAGGCCTCGTTTGACTCAACCACATCAGTTGCGCTTCGAGTTAAGCCTCGTTTGACACAAGGATATCATTTGTGCCTTGAGTCAGCCCTCGTTTGACTTAACCATATCAGTTGTGTCTCGAGTCGGGGCTCATTTAACTCAAGCATATTATTTTTGCCTCAAGTCAGGCCTCATTTGACTCAACCATATCATTTGTGCCTCGACTCGAGCCTCGTTTGACTTACCCTTATAATTTGTGCCTCGAGTCAGGCCTTATTTGACTCAACCATATCAAATGAGCCTCGAGTCAGGCCCTGTTTGACTCAACCACATCATTTCTGTCTCAAGTCAGACCTCGTTTGACACAATCATATTGTTTGCGCCTCGAGTCGGGCTACATTTGACTCAACCATATAAGTTGTGCCTCGAGTCGGGCCTTGCTTCACTCAACCATATCATTTGTGCCTCGAGTCGGGCCACGTTTGATACAACCAAATCATTTGCGCCTCGAGTTAGGCCTCGTTTGACACAACCATATCATTTGTGCCTCGAGTCGGGCCTCGTTTGACTTAACCATCTCATTTGTACCTCGAGTCGGGCCTCGTTTGGCTCAACCATATTTCTTGTGCCTCGAGTCAGGCCTTATTTCACTCAACCATACAAGTTGTGCCTCGAGTCGTGCCTCGTTTGACTTAACCATATCATTTGCGCCTCGAGTCGGGCCTCATGTGACTTACCACTATAAATTGTGCCTCGAGTCAGGCCTCGTTTGACTCAACCACATCAGTTGCACCTCGAGTCGGGCATCGTTTGACTCAATCATATCATTTACACCTTAAGTCGGGCCTTGTTTGACACAACCATATCGATTGCGCCTCGAGTCAGGACTCGTTTGGCTCAACCATATCATTTGTGCCTCGTTTGACTCAACCATCTCATTTGTGCCTCGTTTGACTCAACCATATCATTTGTGCCTCGAGTCGGGCCATGTTTGATGCAACCAAATCGTTTGCGCCTCAAGTTAGGCCTCGTTTGACACAACCATATCATTTGTGCCTCGAGTCGGGCCTCGTTTGACTTAACCATATCATTTGTACCTCGAGTCGGGCCTCGTTTGGCTCAACCATATTTCTTGTGCCTCGAGTCAGGCCTCATTTCACTCAACCATACAAGTTGTGCCTCGAGTCGTGCCTCATTTGACTCAACCATATCATTTGCGCCTCGAGTCGGGCCTCATGTGACTTACCACTATAAATTGTGCCTCGAGTCAGGCCTCGTTTGACTCAACCACATCAGTTGCACCTCGAGTCGAGCATCGTTTGACTCAATCATATCATTTAGACCTTAAGTCGGGCCTTGTTTGACACAACCATATCGATTGCGCCTCGAGTCAGGACTCGTTTGACTGAACCATATCATTTGTGCCTCGTTTGACTCAACCATCTCATTTGTGCCTCGTTTGACTCAACCATATCATTTGTGCCTCGAGTCGGGCCATGTTTGATACAACCAAATCGTTTGCGCCTCGAGTTAGGCCTCGTTTGACACAACCATATGATTTGTGCCTCGAGCCGGGCCTCGTTTGACATAACCATATCATTTGTACCTCGAGTCGGGCCTTGTTTGGCTCAACCATATTTCTTGTGCCTCGAGTCAGGCCTCATTTCACTCAACCATACAAGTTGTGCCTCGAGTCGTGCCTCGTTTGACTCAACCATATCATTTGCGCCTCGAGTCGGGCCTCATGTGACTTACCACTATAAATTGTGCCTCGAGTCAGGCCTCGTTTGACTCAACCACATCAGTTGCACCTCGAGTCGGGCATCGTTTGACTCAATCATATCATTTACACCTTAAGTCGGGCCTTGTTTGACACAACCATATCGATTGCGCCTCGAGTCAGGACTCGTTTGACTCAACCATATCATTTGTGCCTCGTTTGACTCAACCATCTCATTTGTGCCTCGTTTGACTTAACCATCTCATTTGTGCCTCGAGTCGGGCCTTCTTTAACTCAACCACATCACTTGCACCTTGAGTCGGGCCTCGTTTGAATCAACCATATTTGTTGTGCCTCGAGTCGGGCCTCATTTGACTCAACCATACAAGTTGTTCCTCGAGTCAGGCCTCGTTTGACTCAACCATATCATTTGCACCTCGAGTTGGGCCTCGTTTGGCTTACCCTTATAATTTACGCATCGAGTCCGGCCTTGTTTGACTCAACCATATCCAATGTGACTCAAGTCGGGCCTCGTTTGACTCAACCCCATCAGTTGTTCCTCGAATCGGGCCTCATTTGACTCAACCATATCATTTGCGCTTTGAGTCAGGCCTCATCTGACTCAACCATATTAGTTGTGCCTCGAGTTGGAACTCGTTTCAGTCAACCATATTAGTTATGCCTAGAGTCGGTCCTCGTTTGGCTCAACCATCTTAGTTGTGCCTCAGGTCGGGCCTCGTTTGACTCAACCATATCATTTGCATCTTGGGTCGGGCCTCGTTTGACTCAACCATATCATTTACGCTTCGAGTCAGGCCTCATTTGACTCAACCATATCAGTTGTGCCTCAAGTCGGGACTCATTTGACTCAACATATCATTTGCGCCTCGAGTCGGGCCTCGTTTGACACAATAATATCATTTAAAGCTCTCGAGTCAGGCCTCATTTCACTTACCCTTATAATTTGCACCGCGAGTCGGGCCTCGTTTGGCTTAACCGTATCATTTACGCCTCGAGTCTGTGCTCGTGTGCCTCAAACATATCATTTGCGCCTCGAGTCGGGCCTCGTTTGACACAACCCTATCATTTTTACCTCGAGTCTGGCCTGTTTGATTCAACCATATCAGTTGTGCCTCGAGTGGGGACTTGTTTGACTCAACCATATCAGTTGTGCCTTGAGTCAGGCCTCATTTGACTCAACCACATAAGTTGCACTTTGAGTCAAGCCTCATTTGACACAAGCATATCATTTGTGCCTCGAGTCGGGGCTCATTTGACTCAACCATATTATTTGCGCGTCAAGTCAGGCCTCATTTGACACAACCATATCATTTGCGTCTCGAGTCGGGCCTCATTTTACTTAACCATATTAGTTGTGCCTCGAGTCGAGCCTCGTTTGACTCATCCATATTGTTTTCGCCTCGAGTCGGGCCTCGTTTGACACAACCATATCATTTGCGCCTTGAGTCGGGCCTTGTTTGACTCAACCATATCAGTTGTGCCTCGAGTCGAGACTCGTTGGACTCAACCATATCAGTTGTGCCATGAGTCGGGCCTCGTTTGACTTAACCATATTATTTGTGCCTCCAGTCTGGCCTAGTTTGACACAACCATATCATTTGCAGCTCAAGTCGGGCCTCGTTTGACTTAACCATATCATTTGCACCTCAAGTTGGGCCTCGTTTCACTTACCCTTATAATTTGCGCCTCGAGCCGGGCCTCGTTTGACTTAACCATATCATTTGCATCTCAAGTCAGGCCTCGTTTGACTCAACCATATTATTTACACTTTGAGTCAAGCCTCGTTTGGCTTACCCTTATAATTTGCACGTTGAGTCAAGCCTCATATAACTCAACCATATCAAATGTGCCTCGAGTCGGGCCTCATTTGACTTAATTACATCAGCTGTGCCTCGAGTCGAGCCTTGTTTGGCTCAACCATATCATTTGCGCTTTGAGTCGGGCCTCGTTTGACTTAACCATATCAGTTGTGCCTCGAGTCAGGACTCGTTTGACTCAACCATATCAGTTGTGCCTTGAGTTGAGGTTCGTTTGACTCAACCATATTATTTGTGCGTCGAGTCAGGCCTCGTTTGACACAACCATATCATTTGCGCCTCGAGTCGGGCCTCGTTTGACTCAACCATATCAGCTGTGCCTATAGTCGGGACTCGTTTGACTCAATCACATTAGTTGTGGCTCGAGTCGGGCCTCATTTGACTCAACCATATCATTTGCGCCATGAGTCGGGCCTCGTTTGACACAACCATATCATTTGCACCTCGGGTTGGGCCCTATTTGACTCAACCATATCATTTGCGCCTCGAGTTGAGCCTCGTTTGGCTTACCCTTATCATTTGCGTGTCGATTCAGGCCTCATTTGACTCAACCATATCATTTGCTCTTTGAGTCTAGCCTCGTTTGACTCAACCATATCAATTGTGCCTCGAGTCGGGACTCATTTGAGTCAACTATATCAGTTGTACCACGAGCTGGGCCTCGTTCGGCTCAACCATATCTCTTGTGCCCAGAGTCGGGCCTTGTTTGCCACAATCATATCATTTGTGTCTCGAGTTGGGCCTCGTTTAACTCAACCATATCAGTTGTGCCTCCGTTTGGGACTCGTTTGACTCAACCACATATGTTGTGCCTCGAGTCTGGCCTCGTTTGACTCAATCATATTAGTTGTGCCTTCAGTTGGGACACGTTTGACTGAACCATATAAGTTGTGCCTCGAGTCGGACCTTGTTTGGCTCAACCATATGATTTGTGCCTCGAGTCGAGCCTCGTTTGCCACAATCATATCATTTGCGCCTCGAGTTGGGCCTCGTTTGACTCAACCATATCAGTTGTGCTCAAGTTGGGACTCGTTTGATTGAACCATATCTGTTGTGCCTTGAGTCAGGCCTCGTTAGACTCAACCATATCATTTGCGCCTTGAGTCGGGCCTTGTTTGACTCACCCTTATAATTTGCGCCTCGAGTCGAGCCTCGTTTGACTCAATCATATCATTTGTGCCTCAAGTCGGGCCTCGTTTGACTTGCCCTTATAATTGGTGCCTCGAGTCAGGCCTTGTTTGACTCAACCATATCAAATGAGCCTCGAGTCGGGACTCGTTTGACTCAACCACATCATTTGCGTTTTGTGTCGGGCCTCGTTTGACTCAACCACATTAGTTGCACGTCGAGTCGGGCCTCATTTGACTCAACTATATCATTTGCACTTCGAGTTGGGCCTCGTTTGACTTAACCATATTAGTTGTGCCTCGAGTCAGGGCTCGTTTGACTCAACCATATAATTTGCGCCTTGAGTCAGGCCTTGTTTGACACAACCATATCATTTCCACCTTGAGTCGGGCCTTGTTTGACTCAACCATATCTATTGTGCCTCGAGTGAGGACTCGTTTGACTCAACTATATCAGTTGTGCCTCGTGTTGGGCCTCGTTTGACTTAACCATATTAGTTACGCCTCAAGTCGGGCCTTGTTTGGCTCAACTATATCAGGTGTGCCTTGAGTCAGGCCTTGTTTGACTTACCCTTATAATTTACACCCTGAGTCGGACCTCGTTTAAAAAAACCATATTATTTTTGCCTCGAGTTGGGCCTCGTTTGGCTCAACCATATCAGGTGTGCCTCGAGTCGGGCCTCGTTTGACTCAACCATATCAGTTGTGCTTCGAGTCGGGCCTCTTTTGACTCAACCATATCAATTGTGCCTCGAGTCAGGACTCGTTTGACTCAATCATATCAGTTGTTCCTCGAGTCGGGCCTCGTTTGACCTAACCATATTAGTTGTACCTCGAGTCAAGACTCGTTTGACTTAACCGTATCAGTTGTACCTCGAGTCAGGCCTCGTTTGACTCAACCATATCATTTGTGCCTCGAGTCGGGCCTCGTTTGACATAATCATATCATTTGCGCCTCGAGTCTAGCCTCGTTTGACACAATCATATCTTTTGCACCTCAAGTCGGGCCTCGATTGACTCAACCACATCATTTACACCTCGACTTAGGCATCATTTGACTTACCCTTATAATTTGTGCCTCGAGTCGGGCCTCGTTTGACACAACCATATCATTTATGCATCGAGTCGAACCTTGTTTGACTCAACCATATCAGTTGTGCCTCGAGTCGGGGCTCATTTGACTCAACCATATCATTTGCACATCAAGGCAGGCCACGTTTGACACAACCATATCATTTGTGCCTTGAGTTAGGTCTCGTTTGACAAAACCATATCATTTGCACCACGAGTCGGGCCTTGTTTGACTCAACAATATCAGGTGTGTCTCGATTCAGGCCTCATTTGACTCAACCATATCAGTTGTGCCTCAAGTCGGGATTCGTTTAACTCAACCATATCAGTTGTGCCTCGAGGTAGGCCTCGTTTGACCCAACCATATCAGTTGTTCCTCGAGTCGGGACTCATTTGACTCAACCATATCAGTTGTGCCTCAAGTCGGGCCTCGTTTGACTCAACCATATCATTGGCGCCTTGAGTCGGGCCTCGTTTGACATAATCATATCATTTGCACCTCGAGTCTAGCCTCGTTTGACATAATCATATCTTTTGCACCTCGAGTCAAGCCTTAGTTGACTCAACATATCATTTACACCTCGAGTCGGGCCTCATTTGACTTACTCTTATAATTTGCGCTTCGAGTCCGGCCTCGTTTGACTTAACCATATCATTTGCATCTCGAGGCGGGCCTCATTTGGCTCAACTGTATTATTTGCGCCATGAGTCAAGCCTCGTTTGGCTTACCCTTATAATTTGCGCATCGAGTTAGGCCTCATTTAATTCAACCATATCAAATGTGCCTCGAGTCGGGCCTCATTTGACTCAACCATATCAATTGTGCCTCGAGTCGAGCATCGTTTGACTCAACCATATCATTTGCAATTTATTCAGGCCTCGTTTGACTCAACCATATCAGTTATGCCTCGAGCCGAGCCTCGTTTGACTCAACCATATCATTTGTGCCTTGAGTCGATCATCGTTTGACTTACCCTTATAATTTGCGCCTCGGGTCGGGCCTCGTTTGACTCAACCATATCATTTGCGCCTCGGGTCGGGCCTCGTTTGACTCAACCATATCATTTACGCTTCGAATCGGGCCTCATTTGACTCAACCATATCAGTTGTGCATTGAGTCGAGACTCGTTTCGCTCAACCATATCATTTGTACCTTGAGTCGGGCCTCGTTTGGCACAACCATATCATTTGAAGCTCTCGAGTCGGGCCTCGTTTCACTTACCCTTATAATTTGCACTGCGAGTCGGGCCTCGTTTGGCTCAACCGTATCATTTGTGCCTCGAGTTTGTGCTTGTTTCACTCAACCATATAGTTATGCCTCGAGTCAGGCCTCGTTTGACTCAACCACATCAGTTGCGCTTCGAGTCAAGCCTCGTTTGACACAAGCATATAATTTGTTCCTCGAGTCAGCCCTCGTTTGACTCAACCATATCAGTTGTGCCTCGAGTCGGGGCTCATTTGTATCAACCATAGTATTTTCGCCTAAGTTAGGCCTCATTTGACTCAACCATATCATTTTCGGCTCTACTCGAGCCTCGTTTGACTTACCCTTATAATTTGCGCCTCGAGTCAGGCCTCGTTTGACTCAACCATATCAAATGAGCATCGAGTCGGGCCTCGTTTGACTCAACCACATTAGTTGTGCCTTGAGTCAGGCCTCGTTTGACTCAACCATATCATTTGCTCTTCGAGTCCGGCCTCATTTAACTAAACCATATAAATTGTGCCTTGAGTCGGGCCTCGTTTGGCTCAACCATATCATTTGTTCGTCGAGTCGGGCCTCGTTCGCCACAATCATATGATTTGCACCTCGATTTGGGCCTCGTTTGACTCAACCATAATAGTTATGCCTCGAGTTGGGCCTCGTTTGACTCAACCATATCAAGTGTGTCTCGATTCAGGCCTCGTTTGACTCAACCATATCAGTTGTGCTCTGAGTTAGGCCTCGTTTAACCCAACCATATCAGTTGTTGCTTGAGTCAGGACTCGTTTGACTCAACCATATCAGTTGCGCCTCGAGTCGGGCCTTGTTTGACTCAACCATATCATTGGCGCCTCGAGTCGGGCCTCGTTTGACATAATCATATCATTTGCACCTCGAGTCGAACCTCATTTGACTCAACCATATCTGTTGTGCCTCGAGTCGGCCCTTATTTGACTTACTCTTATAATTTGCGCCTTGAGTTGGGCCCGTTTGACACAACTATACCGTTTGTGCCTCGAGTCAAACCTCATTTGACTCAACCATATCAGTTGTGCCTCGAGTCGGGACTCATTTGACTCAACCATATCATTTGCACGTCGAGGCAAGCCACGTTTGACACAACATATCATTTACGCCTCGAGTCGGGCCTTGTTTGACAAAACCATATCATTTGCGCCACGAGTCGGGCCTTGTTTGGCTCAACAATATCAGGTGTGCCTCGAGTCAGGCCTCATTTGACTCAACCATATCAGTTGTGCCTCGAGTCGGGACTCGTTTAACTCAACCATATCAGTTGTGCCTCGAGGTAGGCCTCGTTTGACCTAACCATATCAGTTGTTCCTCGAGTCGGGACTCATTTGACTCAACCATATCAGTTGTGCCTCAAGTCGGGCCTCGTTTGACTCAACCATATCATTGGCGCCTTGAGTCGGGCCTCGTTTGACATAATCATATCATTTGCACCTCGAGTCTAGCCTCGTTTGACATAATCATATCTTTTGCACCTCGAGTCGAGCCTTAGTTGACTCAACATATCATTTACACCTCGAGTCGGGCCTCATTTGACTTACTCTTATAATTTGCACTTCGAGTCCGGCCTCGTTTGACTTAACCATATCATTTGCATCTCGAGGCGGGCCTCATTTGGCTCAACTGTATTATTTGCGCCATGAGTCAAGCCTCGTTTGGCTTACCCTTATAATTTGCGCGTCGAGTTAGGCCTCATTTAATTCAACCATATCAAATGTGCCTCGAGTCGGGCCTCATTTGACTCAACCATATCAATTGTGCCTCGAGTCGAGCATCGTTTGACTCAACCATATCATTTGCAATTTATTCAAGCCTCGTTTGACTCAACCATATCAGTTATGCCTCGAGCCGAGCCTCGTTTGACTCAACCATATCATTTGTGCCTTGAGTCGATCATCGTTTGACTTACCCTTATAATTTGCGCCTCGGGTCGGGCCTCGTTTGACTCAACCATATCATTTGCGCCTCGGGTCGGGCCTCGTTTGACTCAACCATATCATTTACGCTTCGAATCGGGCCTCGTTTGACTCAACCATATCAGTTGTGCATTGAGTCGAGACTCGTTTCGCTCAACCATATCATTTGTGCCTTGAGTCGGGCCTCGTTTGGCACAACCATATCATTTGAAGCTCTCGAGTCGGGCCTCGTTTCACTTACCCTTATAATTTGCACTGCGAGTCGGGCCTCGTTTGGCTCAACCGTATCATTTGCGCCTCGAGTTTGTTGCTGTTTCACTCAACCATATAGTTATGCCTCGAGTCAGGCCTCGTTTGACTCAACCACATCAGTTGCGCTTCGAGTCAAGCCTCGTTTGACACAAGCATATCATTTGTTCCTCGAGTCAGCCCTCGTTTGACTCAACCATATCAGTTGTGCCTCGAGTCGGGGCTCATTTGTATCAACCATAGTATTTTCGCCTAAGTTAGGCCTCATTTGACTCAACCATATCATTTTCGGCTCTACTCGAGCCTCGTTTGACTTACCCTTATAATTGCGCCTCGAGTCAGGCCTCGTTTGACTCAACCATATCAAATGAGCATCGAGTCGGGCCTCGTTTGACTCAACCACATTAGTTGTGCCTTGAGTCAGGCCTCGTTTGACTCAACCATATCATTTGCTCTTCGAGTCCGGCCTCATTTAACTAAACCATATAAATTGTGCCTTGAGTCGGGCCTCGTTTGGCTCAACCATATCATTTGTTCGTCGAGTCGGGCCTCGTTTGCCACAATCATATGATTTGCACCTCGATTTGGGCCTCGTTTGACTCAACCATAATAGTTGTGCCTCGAGTTGGGCCTTGTTTGACTCAACCATATCAGGTGTGTCTCGATTCAAGCCTCGTTTGACTCAACCATATCAGTTGTGCCCTGAGTTAGGCCTCGTTTAACCCAACCATATCAGTTGTTGCTCGAGTCAGGACTCGTTTGACTCAACCATATTAGTTGTGCCTCGAGTCGGGCCTTGTTTGACTCAACCATATCATTGGCGCCTCGAGTCGGGCCTCGTTTGACATAATCATATCATTTGCACCTCGAGTCGAACCTCATTTGACTCAACCATATCTGTTGTGCCTCGAGTCGGCCCTTATTTGACTTACTCTTATAATTTGCGCCTTGAGTTGGGCCCGTTTGACACAACTATACCGTTTGTGCCTCGAGTCAAACCTCATTTGACTCAACCATATCAGTTGTGCCTCGAGTCGGGACTCATTTGACTCAACCATATCATTTGCACGTCGAGTCAGGCCCTATTTAACTTAACCACATCATTTCCGCCTCGAGTCAGACCTCGTTTGACACAATCGTATTGTTTGCGCCTCGAGTCAGGCTACGTTTGACTCAACCATATAAGTTGTGCCTCGAGTCGGGCCTTGTTTCACTCAACCATATCATTTGCGCCTCGAGACGGGCCACGTTTGATACAACCAAATCATTTGCGCCTCAAGTCAGGCCTCGTTTGACACAACCATATCATTTGTGCCTCGAGTCGGGCCTCATTTGACTCAACCACATCATTTGCATCTCGAGTCAGGCCTCGTTTGACTCAACCATATTTGTTGTGCCTCGAGTCGGGCCTCATTTCACTCAACCATACAAGTTGTGCCTTGAGTCGTGCCTCGTTTGACTCAACCATGTCATTTGCGCCTCGAGTCGGGCCTCATTTGAATTACCATTATAAATTGCGCCTCGAGTTAGGCCTCATTTGACTAAACCACATCAGTTGCACCTCGAGTCGGGCATTGTTTGACTCAATCATATCATTTACACCTTGAGTCAGGCCTCGTTTGACACAACCATATCGATTGCACCTTGAGTTGGGCCTCGTTTGACTCAACCATATCATTTGTGCCTCGTTTGACTCAACCATCTCATTTGTGCCTCAAGTCAGGCCTCGTTTAACTCAACCACATCACTTGCACCTTGAATCAGGCCTCGTTTGAATCAACCATATTTGTTGTGCCTCGAGTGGGGCCTCATTTGACTCAACCATACAAGTTATGCCTCGAGTCGGGCCTCGTTCGACTCAACCATATCATTTGCGCCTCGAGTCAGCCCTTGTTTGGCTTACCCTTATAATTTATACGTTGAGTCCGGCCTCGTTTGACTCAACCATATCAAATGTGCCTCAAGTCAGGCCTCGTTTGACTCAACCCCATCTGTTGTTCTTCGAATTGGGCCTTATTTGACTTTACCATATCATTTGCGCTTTGAGTCGGGCCTCGTCTGACTCAACCATATTAGTTGTGCCTCGAGTTGGAACTCATTTTAGTCAACCATATGAGTTGTTCCTGGGGTCGGTCCTCGTTTGGCTCAACCATATCAATTGTGCCACAGGTCGGGCCTCGTTTGACTCAACCATATCATTTGCGCCTCAGGTCGGGCCTCGTTTAACTCAACCATATCATTTACGCTTCAAGTCGGGCCTCATTTGACTCAACCATATAAGTTGTGCCTCGAGTCGGGACTCAATTGACTCAACCATATCATTTGCGCCTCGAGTCGGGTCTCGTTTGACACAGCAATATCATTTGAAGCTCTCGAGTCAGGCCTCATTTCACTTACCCTTACAATTTGCACCGCAAGTCAGGCCTCGTTTGGCTCAACCGTATTATTTGCGCCTCGAGTCTGTGCTCGTGTTCCTTAACCATATCATTTGTGCCTCGAGTCAGGCCTCGTTTGACATAACCATAACATTTTGGCCTCGAGCCTGGCCTTGTTTGACTCAACCATATCAGTTGTGCCTCGAGTGGGGACTCGTTTGACTCAACCATATCAGTTGTGCCTCGAGTCAGGCCTCGTTTGACTCAACCACATCAGTTGCACTTCGAGTCAAGCCTCGTTTGACACAAGCATATCATTTGTGCCTCGAGTCGGGGCTCGTTTGACTTAACCATATTATTTGCGCATTGAGTTGGGCCTCATTTGACATAACCATATTATTTGCACCTCGAGTCGGGCCTTGTTTGACTCAACCATATCAGTTATGCCTCGAGTCGGGCCTCGTTTGACTCAACCATATGATTTGCCCCTCGAGTCGGGCCTCGTTTGACTCAACCATATCAGTTGTGCCTCGAGTCTAGCCTCATTTGACTCAACCATATCATTTGCGCCTCGAGTCTAGCCTCGTTTGACACAACCATATCAAATGTGCCACGAGTCGGGCCTCGTTTGACGTAATTACATTAGTTGAGCCTCAAGTCGAGCCTTGTTTGACTCAACCATATCATTTGCACTTTGAGTCGGGCCTCGTTTGACTCAACCATATCAGTTGTGCCTCGAGTCGGGACTCGTTTGATTCAACCATATCAGTTGTGCCTTGAGTCGGGGCTCGTTTGACTCAACCATATTATTTGCGTGTCGAGTCAGGCCTCGTTTGACACAACCATATCATTTGCGTCTCGAGTCGGGCCTCGTTTGACTCAACCATATTAGTTGTGCCTATAATCGGGACTCGTTTGACTCAACCACATCAGTTGTGGCTCAAGTCGGGCCTCGTTTGACTTAACCATATCATTTGCGCCATGAGTCGAGCCTTGTTTGAGATAACCATATCTCTTGCACCTCGATTGGGCCCCATTTGACTCAACCATATCATTTTTGCCTCGAGTCGATCCTCATTTGGCTTACCCTTTTCATTTGTGCGTCAAGTCAGGCCTCGTTTGACTTAACCATATCATTTGCTCTTTCAGTCAGGCCTCGTTTGACTCAACCATATCAGTTGTACCTCGAGTCGGGACTCATTTGAGTCAACCATATCAGTTGTACCATGAGCTGGGCCTCGTTCGGCTCAACCATATCTCTTGTGCCTCGAGTCGGGCCTCGTTTGCCATAATCATATCATTTGAGTCTCGAGTTGGTCTCGTTTAACTCAACCATATCAGTTGTGCCTCAGTTTGGGACTCATTTGACTCAACCATAAATGTTGTGCCTCGAGTCTGGCCTCATTTGACTCAATCATATTAGTTGTGCCTTGAGTTGGGACACGTTTGACTCAACCATATAAGTTGTGCCTCGAGTCGGGCCTCATTTGGCTCAACCATATATTTGTGCCTCCAGTCGGGCCTCGTTTGCCACAATCATATCATTTGCACCTAGAATCGGGCCTCGTTTGACTCAACCATATCAATTGTGCATCAAGTTGGGACTCGTTTGACTCAACCATATCTATTGTGCCTCGAGTCAGGCCTCGTTTGACTCGACCACATCATTTACGCCTCGAGTTAGGCCTTGTTTGACTCACCCTTATAATTTGCACCTCAAGTCGGGCCTCATTTGACTTGCCCTTAATAATTGGTGCCTCAAGCTAGGCCTCGTTTGACTCAACCATATCAAATGACTCAACCACATCATTTGCGCTTCGAGTCGGGCCTCGTTTGACTCAACCACATCAGTTGCACCTTGAGTCGGGCCTCGTTTGACTCAACCATATCATTTCCGCCTCGAGTCGGGCCTCGTTTGACTCAACCATATCTATTGGGCCTCGATTGAGGACTCGTTTGACTCAACTATATCAGTTGTGCCTCGCATTGGGCCTCGTTTGACTCAACCATATCAGTTGCGCCTCGAGTCAGACCTCGTTTGGCTCAACCATATCAGGTGTGCCTCGAGTCGGGCCTCGTTTGACTTACCCTTATAATTTACACCCTGAGTCAGGCCTTGTTTAACACAACAATATCATTTTTGCCTTGAGTCAGGCCTTATTTAACTCAACCATACCATTTGTGCCTCAAGTCGGGCCTCGTTTGGTACAACCAAATCTTTTGTGCCTCGAGTCAGGCCTCGTTTGACACAACCATATCATTTGTGCCTCGAGTCGGGGCTCGTTTGACTCAACCATATCATTTGTGCCTCGAGTCGAGTCTCGTTTGACTCAACCACACCAATTGCACCTCGAGTCGGACCTCGTTTTACTCAACCATATTTGTTGTGCCTCGAGTCGGGCCTCCTTTGACTCAACCATACAAGTTGTGCCTCGAGTCGTGCCACGTTTGACTCAACCATATCATTTGCACCTCGAGTCGGGCCTCATTTGACTTACCATTATAAATTGCGCCTTGAGTCAGGCCTCGTTTGACTCAACCACATCAGTTGCACCTCGAGTCGGGCCTCGTTTGACTCAATCATATCATTTGCACCTTGAGTCGGGCCTCGTTGGACATAACCATATTGATTGCATGTCGAGTCAGGCCTTGTTTGACTCAACCAACCATTTATGCCTCGTTTGACTCAACCATCTCATTTGTGCCTTGAGTCGGTCCTCGTTTGACTTAACCACATCACTTGCACCTTGAGTTGGGCCTCGTTTGAATCAACCATATTTGTTGTGCCTCGAGTCGGCCCTCATTTGACTCAACCATATCATTTGCGCCTCGAGTCGGGCTTCGTTTGGCTTACCCTTATAATTTACGCGTCGATTCTAGCCTTGTTTGACTCAACCATATCAAATGTGCTTCAAGTCGGGCCTCGTTTGACTCAACCCCATTAGTTGTTCCTTGAATCGGGCCTCATTTAACTCAACCATATCATTTGCACTTTGAGTCAGGTCTCATTTGACTCAACCATATTAGTTGTGCCTCGAGTCGGAACTCATTTTAGTCAACCATATTAGTTGTGCCTGGAGTCGGGCCTCGTTTGGCTCAACCATATCAGTTGTGCCTTGGGATGGGCCTCGTTTGACTTAACCATATCATTTGCGCCTTGGGTCAGGCCTCGTTTGACTCAACCATATCATTTACGCTTTGAGTCGGGCCTCATTTGACTCAACCATATCAATTGTGCCTCGAGTCGGGACTCATTTGACTCAACCATATCATTTGCGCCTCGAGTCGGGCCTCGTTTGACACAACCATATCATTTAAAGCTCTCGAGTCGGGCCTCATTTCACTTACCCTTATAATTTGCACCGCGAGTCAGGCCTCGTTTGGCTCAACCATATCATTTGTGCCTCGAGTCTGTGCTTGTGTTCCTTAACCATATCATTTGTGCCTCGAGTCAGGCCTCGTTTGACACAACCATATCATTTTCGCCTCGAGTCTACCCTCGTTTGACTCAACCATATCAGTTGTGCCTCGAGTTGGGACTCGTTTGACTCAACCATATTAGTTGTGCCTCGAGTCTGGCTTCGTTTGACTCAACCACATCAGTTGCGCTTCGAGTCAAGCCTCGTTTGACGCAAGCATATTATTTGTGCCTCGAGTTGGGGCTCGTTTGACTCAACCATATTATTTACGCGTCGAGTTAGGCCTCGTTTGACACAACCATATCATTTGCGCCTTGAGTCGGGCCTCATTTTACTCAAACATATCAGTTGTGCCTTGAGTCGGGCCTCGTTTGACACATCCATATTGTTTGCGCCTCGAGTCAGTCCTCATTTGACACAACCATATCATTTGCGCCTCGAGTCGGACCTTGTTTGACTTAACCATATCAGTTGTGCTTCGAGTCAGGACCCATTTGACTCAACCATATCAGTTGTGCCTCGAGTCGGGCCTCGTTTGACTCAACCATATAATTTGCGCCTCGAGTCGTGCCTCGTTTGACTCAACCATATCAGTTGTGCCTCAAGTCGGGCCTCGTTTGACTCGACCATATCATTTGCGCCTCGAGTCTAGCCTTGTTTGACACAACCATATCATTTGTGCCTCGAGTCGGGCCTCGTTTGGCTTAACCATATCATTTGCACCTCAAGTCAGGCCTCGTTTGACTTACCCTTATAATTTGCGCCTTGAGGTGGGCCTCGTTTGACTCAACCATATCATTTGCATCTCGAGTCGGGCCTCGTTCGACTCAACCATATTATTTGTGCCTCGAGTCAAGCCTCGTTTGGCTTACCCTTATAATTTGTGCGTCGAGTCAGGCCTCATTTAACTCAACCATATCAAATGTGCCTCGAGTTGGGCCTCATTTGACTTAATTACATCAGTTATGCCTCGAGTCGAGCCTCGTTTGACTCAACCATATCATTTGCGCTTTGAGTCAGGCCTCGTTTGACTCAACCATATCAGTTGTGCCTTGAGTCGGGACTCGTTTGACTCAACCATATCAGGTGTGCCTCGAGTCAGGCCTCGTTTGACTCAACCATATCAGTTGTGCCTCGAGTCGGGACTCGTTTGACTCAACCATATCAGTTGTGCCTCGAGTCGGGGGTCGTTTGACTCAACCATATTATTTGCACGTCGAGTCAGGCCTCGTTTGATACAACCGTATCATTTGCGTTAGGAGTCGGGCCTCATTTGACTTAACCACATCAATTGTGGCTCGAGTCGGGCCTCGTTTGACTCAACCATATCATTTGCGCCATGAGTCAGCCT
Organism: Dicorynia guianensis; assembly: GCA_037013595.1. Lineage (NCBI taxonomy): Eukaryota > Viridiplantae > Streptophyta > Magnoliopsida > Fabales > Fabaceae > Dicorynia > Dicorynia guianensis. The sequence goes on along the minus strand of JASUAB010000006.1, from coordinate 14,253,864 downwards.
CGTTTGACACAACCATATCACTTGCGCCTCGAGTCGGGCCTCGTTTGACACAACCGTATCATTTGCGTCAGGAGTCGGGCCTCGTTTGACTCAACCACATCACTTGCGCCGCGAGTTGGACCCCATTTGACTCAACCATATCATTTGCACCTCGAGTCGAGCCTCGTTTGGCTTACCCATATCATTTGCGCATCGAGTCAGGCCTCGTTTGACTCCACCATATCATTTGCTCTTTGAGTCAGGCCTCGTTTGACGCAACCATATCAGTTGTGCCTCGAGTCGGGACTCATTTGAGTCAACCATATCTGTTGTACCATGAGCTGGGCCTCGTTCAGCTCAACCATATCTCTTGTGCCCCGAGTCGGGCCTCGTTTGCCACAATCATATCAATTGTGTCTCGAGTTGGGCCTCGTTTAACTCAACCATATCAGTTGTGCCTCAGTTTAGGACTCATTTGACTCAACCACATATGTTGTGCCTCGAGTTTGGCCTCGTTTGACTCAATCATATTAGTTGTGCCTTGAGTTGGAACATGTTTGACTCAACCATATAAGTTGTACCTCGAGTTGGGCCTTGTTTGGCTCAACCATATCATTTGTGCCTCGAGTCGGGCCTCGTTTGCCATAATCATATCATTTGCGCCTCGAGTCGGGCCTCGTTTGACTCAACCATATCAGTTGTGCATCAAGTTGGGACTCGTTTGACTCAACCATATTTGCTGTGCCTCGAGTCAGGCCTCGTTTGACTCAACCATATCATTTGTGCCTCAAGTCGGGCCTCGTTTGACTCACCCTTATAATTTGCGCCTCGAGTCGAGCCTCGTTTGACTCAACCATATCAATTGCGCCTCAAGTCAAGCCTCGTTTCACTTGCCCTTATAATTGGTGCCTCAAGTTAGGCCTCGTTTGACTCAACCATATCAAATGAGCCTCAAGTCGGGACTCGTTTGATTCAACCACATCATTTGCGCTTCGAGTCAGGCCTCATTTGACTCAACCACATCAGTTGCACCTTGAGACGGGCCTCGTTTGACTCAACGATATCATTTGCCCTTTGAGTCGGGCGTCGTTTGACTCAACCATATCAGTTGTGCCTCGAGTCGGGACTCATTTGACTCAACCATATAAGTTATGCCTCGAGTCAGGGCTCGTTTGACTCAACCATATAATTTGCGCCTCGAGTCGGGCATTGTTTGACACAACCATATCATTTCTGCCTCGAGTCGGGCCTCATTTGACTCAACGATATCTGTTGTGCCTTGAGTGAAGACTCGTTTGACTCAACTATATCAGTTGTACCTCGAGTCGGGCCTCGTTTGACTCAACCATATCAGTTGCGCCTCGAGTTAGGCCTCGTTTGGCTCAACCATATCAGGTGTGCCTCGAGTCGGGCCTCGTTTGACTTACCGTTATAATTTACACCCTGAGTCGGGCCTCGTTTAACACAAGCATATCATTTTTGCCTTGAGTCGGGCCTCGTTTGGCTCAACCATATCAGGTGTGCCTCGAGTTAGGACTCGTTTGACTCAACCATATCAGTTGTTCCTCGAGTCGGGCCTCGTTTGTCCCAACCATATCAGTTGTGCCTCGAGTCAGGACTCGTTTGACTCAACCATATCAGTTGCGCCTCAAGGTGGGCCTCGTTTGACTCAACCATATCATTTGCATCTCGAGTTGGGCCTCGTTTGACTCAACCATATTATTTGTGCCTTGAGTCAAGCCTCGTTTGGCTTACCCTCATAATTTGCGCGTCGAGTCAGGCCTCATTTCACTCAACCATATCAAATGTGCCTCGAGTTGGGCCTCGTTTGACTTAATTACATCAGTTGTGCCTCGAGTCGAGCCTCGTTTGACTCAACCATATCATTTGCGCTTTGAGTCGGGCCTCGTTTGACTCAACCATATCAGTTGTGCCTTGAGTCGGGACTCATTTGACTCAACCATATTAGGTGTGCCTCGAGTCAGGCCTCGTTTGACTCAACCATATCAATTGTGCCTCGAGTCGGGACTCGTTTGACTCAACCATATCAGTTGTGCCTCGAGTCGAGGCTCATTTGACTCAACCATATTATTTGCACGTCGAGTCAGGCCTCGTTTGATACAATCGTATCATTTGCGTTAGGAGTCGGGCCTCGTTTGACTTAACCACATCAGTTGTGGCTCGAGTCGGGCCTCGTTTGACTCAACCATATCATTTGCGCCATGAGTCAGCCTCGTTTGACACAACCATATCACTTGCGCCTCGAGTCGGGCCTCGTTTGACACAACCGTATCATTTGCGTTAGGAGTCGGGCCTCGTTTGACTCAACCACATCAGTTGCGCCTTGAGTCGGACCCTATTTGACTCAACCAAATCATTTGCACCTCGAGTCGAGCCTCGTTTGGCCTACCCTTATCATTTGCGCATCGAGTCAGGCCTCATTTGACTCCACCATATCATTTGCTCTTTGAGTCAGGCCTCGTTTGACGCAACCATATCAGTTGTGCCTCGAGTCGGGACTCATTTGAGTCAACCATATCTGTTGTACCATGAGCCAGGCCTCGTTCAGCTTAACCATATCTCTTGTGCCCCGAGTTGGGCCTCGTTTGCCACAATCATATCAATTGTGTCTCGAGTTAGGCCTCGTTTAACTCAACCATATCAGTTGTGCCTCAGTTTGGGACTCATTTGACTCAACCACATATGTTGTGCCTCGAGTCTGGCCTCATTTGACTCAATCATATTAGTTGTGCCTTGAGTTGGAACATGTTTGACTCAACCATATAAGTTGTGCCTCGAGTTGGGCCTTGTTTGGCTCAACCATATCATTTGTGCCTCGAGTCGGGCCTCGTTTGCCATAATCATATCATTTGCGCCTCGAGTCGGGCCTCATTTGACTCAACCATATCAGTTGTGCATCAAGTTGGGACTCGTTTGACTCAACCATATTTGCTGTGCCTCGAGTCAGGCCTCGTTTGACTCAACCATATCATTTGCGCCTCAAGTCGGGCCTCGTTTGACTCAACCATATCAAATGAGCCTCAAGTCGGGACTTGTTTGACTCAACCACATCATTTGCGCTTCGAGTCGGGCCTCATTTGACTCAACCACATCAGTTGCACCTTGAGACGGGCCTCGTTTGACTCAACGATATCATTTGCGCTTTGAGTCGGGCGTCGTTTGACTCAACCATATCAGTTGTGCCTCGAGTCGGGACTCATTTGACTCAACCATATCAGTTATGCCTCGAGTCAGGGCTCGTTTGACTCAACCATATAATTTGCGCCTCGAGTCGGGCATTGTTTGACACAACCATATCATTTCTGCCTCGAGTCGGGCCTCATTTGACTCAACGATATCTGTTGTGCCTTGAGTGAAGACTCGTTTGACTCAACTATATCAGTTGTACCTCGAGTCGGGCCTCGTTTGACTCAACCATATCAGTTGTGCCTCGAGTTAGGCCTCGTTTGGCTCAACCATATTAGGTGTGCCTCGAGTCGGGCCTCGTTTGACTTACCGTTATAATTTACACCCTGAGTCGGGCCTCGTTTAACACAAGCATATCATTTTTGCCTCGAGTCGGGCCTCGTTTAGCTCAACCATATCAGGTGTGCCTCGAGTTGGGCCTCATTTGACTCAACCATATTAGTTGTGCCTCGAGTTAGGACTCGTTTGACTCAACCATATCAGTTGTTCCTCGAGTCGGGCCTCGTTTGACCCAACCATATCAGTTGTGCCTCGAGTCAGGACTCGTTTGACTCAACTATATCAGTTGTGCCTCGAGTCGGGCCTCGTTTTACTCAACCATATCATTGGTGCCTCAAGTCGGGCCTCGTTTGACCTAATCATATCATTTGCGCCACGAGTCTGGCCTCATTTGACATCATCATATCTTTTGCACCTCGAGTCGGGCCTCGGTTGACTCAACCATATCATTTACACCTCGAGTTGGGCCTCATTTGACTTACCCTTATAATTTGCGCCTTGAGTCGGGCCTCGTTTGACACAGCCATATCATTTGTGCCTCGAGTCAAACCTCGTTTGACTCAACCATATCAGTTGTGCCTCGAGTTGGGGCTCGTTTGACTCAACCATATCATTTACACATCGAGGTGGGCCACGTTTGACATAACCATATCATTTGCGCCTTGAGTCGGGCCTCATTTGACAAAACCATATCATTTGCGCCACGAGTCGGGTCTCGTTTGGCTCAACCATATCAGGTGTGCCTCGAGTCAGGCCTCATTTGACTCAACCATATCAGTTGTGCCTCAAATCGGGACTCGTTTGACTCAACCATATCAGTTATGCCTCGAGTCGGGCCTCGTTTGACTCAACCATATCATAGGCGCCTCGAGTTGGGCCTCGTTTGACATAATCATATCATTTGCACCTCGAGTCCGACCTTGTTTGACACAATCATATCTTTTGCATGTCAAGTCGGGCCTCGGTTGAGTCAACCATATCATTTACACCTCGAGTTGGGCCTCATTTGACTTACCCTTAAAATTTGCGCCTCGAATCGGGCCTCATTTGACTCAACCATTTCATTTGCATCTCGAGGTGGGCCTCGTTTGGCTCAACCATATTATTTGCGCCATGAGTCAAGCCTCGTTTGGCTTACCCTTATAATTTACGCATCCAGTTATGCCTCGTTTAACTCAACCATATCAAATGTGCCTCGAGTCGGGCCTCGTTTGACTCAACCATATCAGTTGTGCCTCGAGTCGAGCATCGTTTGACTCAACCATATCAGTTGTGCCTCGAGTAAGAACTCGTTTGACTCATCCATATTGTTTACGCTCGAGTCGGGCCTCGTTTGACACAACCATATCATTTGTGCCTCAAGTCGGGCCTTGTTTGACTCAACCATCTCAGTTGTGCCTCGAGTCGGGCCTCGTTTGACTCAACCATATCATTTGCACCTCGAGTCAGGCATCGTTTGACACAATCATATGATTTGTGCCTCAAGTCTAGCCTCGTTTGACACAACCATATCAATTGCGCCTCGAGTCGGGCCTCGTTTGACTCAACCATATCATTTGCACCTCGATTGGGCCTCGTTTGACTTACCCTTATAATTTACGCATCGAGTCAGGCCTCGTTTGACTCAACCATATCAAATGTACCTTGAGTCAGGCCTCGTTTGACTCAACCGCATCAGTTGTGCGTCGAGTTGGGCTTCGTTTGACTCAACCATATCATTTGCGCTTTGAGTCAGGCCTCGTTTCTCTCAACCATATCAGTTGTGCCTCGAGTCGAGACCCGTTTGACTCAACCATATTTGTTGTACCTCGAGTCAGGGCTCCTTTGACCCAACCATATCATTTGCGCTTCGAGTCGGGCCTTGTTTGACTCAACCATATCAGTTGCGCCTCGAGTCAAGACTCGTTTGAGTCAACCATATCAGTTGTACCCCGAGTTGGGGCTCTTTTGACTAAACCATATCATTTGTGCCTCGAGTCGTGCCTCGTTTGACACAACCATATCATTTCCGCCTCGAGTCAGGCCTCTTTTGACTCAACCATATTAGTTGTGCCTCAAGTGGGGATTCGTTTGACTCAACCATATCAGTTGCGCCTCGAGTCAAGCCTCGTTTGAGTCAACCATATCAGTTGTACCATGAGCCAGGCCTCGTTCAGCTCAACCATATCTCTTGTGCCCCGAGTCGGGCCTCGTTTGCCACAATCATATCATTTGTGTCTCGAGTTGGGCCTCGTTTAACTCAACCATATCAGTTGTGCCTCAGTTTGGGACTCGTTTGACTCAACCACATATGTTATGCCTCGAGTCTGGCCTCGTTTGACTCAATCATATTAGTTGTGCCTTGAGTTGGAACATGTTTGACTTAACCATATAAGTTGTGCCTCGAGTCGGGCCTTGTTTGGCTCAACCATATCATTTGTGCCTCGAGTCGGGCCTCGTTTGCCACAATCATATCATTTGCGCCTCGAGTCGGGCCTCGTTTGACTCAACCATATCTGTTGTGCCTCGAGTCAGGACTCATTTGACTCAACCATATCATTTGCGCCTCGAGTCGGGCCTCGTTTGACTCACCCTTAGAATTTGTGCCTCGAGTCGAGCCTCATTTGACTCAACCATATCATTTGTACCTCAAGTCAGGCCTCGTTTCACTTGCCCTTATAATTGGTGCCTCAAGTCAGGCCTCGTTTGACTCAACCATATCAAATGAGCCTCAAGTCGGAACTTGTTTGACTCAACCACATCATTTGCGCTTCGAGTTGGGCCTCGTTTGACTCAACCACATCAGTTGCACCTTGAGACGGACCTCGTTTGATTCAATGATATCATTTGCGCTTTGAGTCGGGCCTCGTTTGACTCAACCATATCAGTTGTGCCTCGAGTCGGGACTCATTTGACTCAACCATATCAGTTATGCCTCGAGTTAGGGCTCGTTTGACTCAATCATATAATTTGCGCCTCGAGTCGGGCCTTGTTTGACATAACCATATCATTTCTGCCTCGAGTCGGGCCTCATTTGACTCAACCATATCTGTTGTGCCTCGAGTGAGGACTCGTTTGACTCAACTATATCAGTTGTGCCTCGAGTCGGGCCTCGTTTGACTCAACCATATCAGTTGCGTCTCGAGTCAGGCCTCGTTTGGCTCAACCATATCAGGTGTGCCTCGAGTCTGGCCTCATTTGACTTACCGTTATAATTCACACCCTGAGTTAGGCCTCATTTAACATAAGCATATCATTTTTGCGTCGAGTTAGGCCTCGTTTGGCTCAACCATATCAGGTGTGCCTCGAGTTGGGCCTCGTTTGACTCAACCATATCAGTTGTACCTCGAGTCAGGACTTGTTTGACTCAACCATATCAGTTGTTCCTCGAGTCGGGCCTCGTTTGACCCAACCATATCAGTTGTGCCTCGAGTCAGGACTCGTTTGACTCAACCATATCATTTGTGCCTCGAGTCGGGCCTCGTTTGACTCAACCATATCATTGGTGCCTTAAGGCGGGCCTCGTTTGACATAATCATATCATTTGCGCCTCGAGTTTGTCCTCATTTGACATAATCATATCTTTTGCACCTCGAGTTGGGCCTCGGTTGACTCAACCATATCATTTACACCTCGAGTTGGGCCTCATTTGACTTACCCTTATAATTTGCGCCTCGAGTCGGGCCTTGTTTGACACAACCATATCAGTTGTGCCTCAAGTCGGGGCTCGTTTGACTCAACCATATCATTTGCACATTGAGGTGGGCCACGTTTGACACAACCATATCATTTGCGCCTTGATTCGGGCCTCGTTTGACAAAACCATATCATTTGCGCGACGAGTCGGGCCTCGTTTGGCTCAACCATATCAGGTGTGCCTCGAGTCAGGCCTCATTTGACTCAACCATATCACTTGTGCCTCAAGTCGGGACTCGTTTGACTCAACCATATCAGTTGTGCCCTGAGTCCCATATCAGTTGTTCCTCGAGTCGGGACTCGTTTGACTCAACCATATCAGTTTTGCATCGAGTCGGGTCTCATTTGACTTAACCATATCATAGGCACCTCGAGTTGGGCCTCATTTGACATAATCATATCATTTGCACCTTGAGTCTGGCCTCGTTTGACACAATCATATCTTTTGCACCTCGAGTCGGGCCTCGGTTGACTCAACCATATCATTTACACCTCGAGTTGGGCCTCATTTGACTTACCCTTATAATTTGCGCCTCGAGTCGGGCCTCGTTTGTCTCAACCATTTCATTTGCATCTCGAGGTGGGCCTCATTTGACTCAACCATATTATTTGCGCCACGAGTCAAGCCTCGTTTGGCTTACCCTTATAATTTACGCGTCGAGTTATGCCTCGCTTAACTCAACCATATCAAATGTGCCTCGAGTCGGGCCTCGTTTGACTCAACCATATCAGTTGTGCCTCGAGTTGAGCATCGTTTGACTCAACCATATCATTTGTGCCTCGAGTCGAGCATTGTTTGACTTACCCTTATGATTTGCGCCTCGGGTCAGGCCTCGTTTGACTCAACCATATCATTTACGCATCGGGTTGGGCCTCGTTTAACTCAAACATATCATTTATGCTTCGAGTCGGGCCTCATTTGACTCAACCAAATTAGTTGTGCCTTGTGTCGGGACTCGTTTGACTCAACCATATCATGTACGCCTCGAGTCGGGCCTCGTTTGACACAACCATATCATTTGAAGCTCTCGAGTCAGGCCTTGTTTCACTTACCCTTATAATTTGCACCACGAGTTGGGCCTCGTTTGGCTCAGCCATATCATTTGCGCCTGGAGTCTGTGCTTGTTTGCCTCAACCATATCATTTGCGCCTCGATTCGGGCCTTGTTTGACACAGCCATATCATTTTTGCCTCGAGTGTAGCCTCGTTTAACTGAACCATATCAGTTGTGCCTCAAGTCAGGCCTCATTTTACTCAACCACATCAATTGCGCTTCGAGTCAAGCCTTGTTTGACACAAGCATATCATTTGTGCCTTAGGTCGGCCCTCGTTTGACTCAACCATATCAGTTGTGCCTCGAGTCGGGGTTCGTTTGACTCAACCATATTATTTGCGTGTTGAGTCAGGCCTTATTTGACTCAACCATATCATTTGTGCCACGGCTCGGGACTCGTTTGACTTATCCTTATAATTGGCGCCTCGAGTTAGGCCTTGTTTGACCCAACCACATCAGTTGTGCCTCGAGTCGGGCCTCGTTTGACTCAACCATATCATTTGCTCTTCGAGTCCGGCCTCGTTTCACTCAACCATATAAATTGTGCCTCGAGTCGGGCCTCGTTTGGCTCAACCATATCATTTGTTCTTCGAGTCGGGCCTGTTTGGAACAATCATATGATTTGCACCTCAAGTTGGGCCTCGTTTGACTCAATCATATGATTTGGGCCTCGAGTTGGGTCTCGTTTGACTCACCCATATCAGTTGTGCCTCGAGTCGTGCCTCGTTTGACTCAACCATATCATTTCGCCTCGAGTCGAGCCTCATTTGACTTGCCATTATAAATTGTGCCTCAAGTCAGGCCTTGTTTGACTCAACCACATCAGTTGAACTTCAAGTCAGGCCTCGTTTGACTTAATCATATCATTTGCACCTTGAGTCGGGCCTCATTTGACACAACCATATTGATTACGCATCGAGTCAAGCCTCGTTTGACTCAACCATATCATTTGTGCCTCGTTTGACTCAACCATTTCATTTGTGCCTCGAGTCGGGCCTCGTTTGACTCAACCACATCACTTGCACCTTGAGTCAGTCCTCGTTTGAATCAACCATATTTGTTGTGCCTCAAGTTGGGCCTCGTTTGACTCAACCATATCAAACGTGCCTCAAGTTGGGCCTCGTTTGAGTCAACCCCATCAGTTGTTCTTCGAATCGGGCCTCATTGGACTCAGCCATATCATTTGCGCTTTGAGTCGGGCCTCGTTTGACTAAACCATATTAGTTGTGCCTCGATTCGAAACTCGTTTGAGTCAACCATATCAGTTGTGCCTGGAGTTGGGCCCCGTTTGGCTCAACCATATCAGTTGTACCTCGGGTCAGGCCTCGTTTGACTCAACCATATCATTTGCGCCTCGGGTCAGGCCTCATTTGACTCAACTATATCATTTACGCTTCGAGTCGGGCCTCATTTGACTTAACCATATCAGTTGTGCCTCGAGTCGGGACTCATTTGACTTAACCATATCAGTTGTGCCTCGAGTCGGGCCTCGTTTCACTTACCCTTATAATTTGCACCGCGAGTCAGGCCTCGTTTGGCTCAACCATATCATTTGTGCCTCGAGTCTGTGCTCGTGTGCCTTAACCATATCATTTGCACCTCGAGTCAGGCCTCCTTTGACACAACCATATCATTTTCTCCTTGAGTCTAGCCTCGTTTGACTCAACCATATCAGTTGTGCCTCGAGTCGGGACTCGTTTGACTCAACCATATAAGTTGTACCTCGAGTCAGGCCTCATTTTACTCAACCACATCAATTGCGCTTCGAGTCAAGCCTCGTTTGACACAAGCATATCATTTGTTCCTCGGGTCGGCCCTTGTTTGACTCAACCATATCAGTTGTGCCTCGAGTTTGGGTTCATTTGACTCAACCATATTATTTCCGCGTTGAGTCAGGCCTTATTTGACTTAACCATATCATTTGTGCCTCAACTCGGGACTCGTTTTACTTACCCTTATAATTGGCGCCTCGAGTTAGGCCTTGATTGACTCAACCACATCAGTTGTGCCTCGAGTCGGGCCTCGTTTGACTCAACCATATCATTTGCTCTTCGAGTCCGGCCTCGTTTGACTCAACCATATCAATTGCGCCTCGAGTCTGGCCTCGTTTGGCTCAACCATATCATTTGTTCTTCGAGTTGGGCCTCGTTTGGAGCAATCATATGATTTGCACCTCACGTTGGGCCTCGTTTGACTCAACCATATGATTTAGGCCTCGAGTTGGGTCTCGCTTGACTCACCCATATCAGTTGTGCCTCGAGTTTGGCCTCGTTTGACTCAACCATATCAGTTGCACCTCAAGTCGGGCCCTGTTTGACTCAACCACATCATTTCCGCCTCGAGTCGGACCTCATTTGACACAATCATATTGTTTGCACCTCGAGTCAGGCTACGTTTGACTCAACCATATAAGTTGTGCCTCGAGTCAGGCCTTATTTCACTCAACCATATCATTTGCGCCTCAAGTCGGGCCTCGTTTGGCATAACCAAATCTTTTGCGCCTCGAGTCAGGCCTTGTTTGACACAACCATATCATTTGTGCCTCGAGTCGGGGCTCGTTTGACTCAACCATACCATTTGTGCCTCGAGTCGGGTATCGTTTGACTCAACCACATCATTTGCACCTCGAGTCGGGCCTCGTTTGACTCAACCATCTTTGTTGTGCCTCGAGTCGGGCCTCCTTTGACTCAACCATACAAGTTGTGCCTCGAGTCGTGCCTCATTTGACTCAACCATATCATTTGCGCCTCGAGTCGGGCCTCATTTGACTTGCAATTATAAATTGCGCCTCGAGTCAGGCCTCATTTGACTCAACCACATCAGTTGCACCTCAAGTCAGGCCTCGTTTGACTCAATCATATCATTTGCACCTTGAGTCGGGCCTCGTTTGACACAACCATATTGATTACGCATCGAGTCAGTCCTCGTTTGACTCAACCATATCATTTGTGCCTCGTTTGACTCAACCATCTCATTTGTGCCTTGAGTCGGGCCTCGTTTCACTCAACCACATCACTTGCACCTTGAGTCAGTCCTCGTTTGAATCAACCATATTTGTTGTGCCTCGAGTTGGCCCTCGTTTGACTCAACCATATCATTTGTGCCTCGAGTCGGGCCTCGTTTGGCTTACCTTATAATTTATGCGTCGATTCCAGCCTCGTTTGACTCAACCATATCAAATGTGCCTCAAGTTGGGCCTCGTTTGAGTCAACCCCATCAGTTGTTCTTCGAATCGGGCCTCATTTGACTCAACCATATCATTTGCGCTTTGAGTCGGGCCTCGTTTGACTCAACCATATTAGTTGTGCCTCGATTCGAAACTCGTTTTAGTCAACCATATCAGTTGTGCCTGGAATCGGGCCCCGTTTGGCTCAACCATATCAGTTGTGCCTCGGGTCAGGCCTCGTTTGACTCAACCATATCGTTGCGCCTCGGGTCAGGCCTCGTTTGACACAACCATATCATTTTTGCCTCGAGTCTAGCCTCATTTGACTCAACCATATCATTTGCGCCTCGTTTGACTTAACCATCTCATTTGTGCCTCGAGTCGGGCCTCGTTTGACTCAACCACATCACTTGCACCTTGACTCGGTCCTTGTTTGAATCAACCATATTTGTTATGTCTCAAATTCGCCCTCGTTTGACTCAACTATATCATTTGTGCCTTGAGTCGGGCGTCGTTTGGCTTACCCTTATAATTTACGTGTCGATTCCGGCCTCATTTGACTCAACCATATCAAATGTGCCTCAAGTCGGGCCTCGTTTGACTCAACCCCATCAGTTGTTCCTCAAATCAGGCCTCATTTGACTCAACCATATCATTTGCGCTTTGAGTTGGGCCTCGTTTGACGCAACCATATTAGTTGTGCCTCGAGTTGAAACTCGTTTTAGTCAACCATATCAGTTGTGCTTGGAGTCGGGCCCCGTTTGGCTCAACCATATCAGTTGTGCCTCGGGTCGGGCCTCGTTTGACTCAACCATATCATTTGTGCCTCGGGTTTGGCCTCATTTGACTCAACTATATCATTTACGCTTCGAGTCGAGCCTCGTTTGACTCAACCATATCAGTTGTGCCTCAGTCGGGACTCATTTGACTCAACCATATCATTTGCGCCTTGAGTCGGGCCTCATTTCACTTACCCTTATAATTTGCACCGTGAGTCAGGCCTCGTTTGGCTCAACCATATCATTTGTGCCTCGAGTCTGTGCTCGTGTGCCTTAACCATATCATTTGCGCCTCGAGTCAGGCCTCATTTGACACAACCATATCGTTTTTGCCTCGAGTCTAGCCTCGTTTGACTCAACCATATCAGTTGTGCCTCGAGTCAGGACTCGTTTGACTCAACCATATTATTTGCGCATCGAGTTTGACCTCGTTTGACACAACCACATCACTTGCACCTTGAGTCAGTCCTCATTTGAATCAACCATATTTGTTGTGCCTCGAGTTGGCCCTCGTTTGACTCAACCACATCAGTTGCGCTTCGAGTCAAGCCTCGTTTGACACAAGCATATCATTTGTGCCTCGAGACGGGCCTCGTTTGACTCAACCACATCACTTGCACCTAGAGCCAGTCCTCGTTTGAATCAACCATATTTGTTGTGCCTCGAGTAGGCCCTCGTTTGACTCAACCATATCAATTGTGCCTCGAGTCCAGCCTTGTTTGACTCAACCACATCAGTTGCGCTTCGAGTCAAGCCTCGTTTGACACAAGCATATCATTTGTGCCTCGAGTCGGGCCTCATTTTACTCAACCATATCATTTGCGCCACAAGTCGGGCCTCATTTTACTTAACCATATCAGTTGTGCCTCGAGTCGGGCCTCGTTTGACTCATCCATATTGTTTGCGCCTCGAGTCGGGCCTCGTTTGACACAATCATATCATTTGTGCCTCAAGTCGGGCCTTGTTTGACTCAACCATATCAGTTGTGCCTCGAGTCAGGCCTCGTTTGACTCAACCATATCATTTGCACCTCGAGTTGGGCATCGTTTGACACAATCATATCATTTGCGCCTCGAGTCTGGCCTTGTTTGACACAACCATATCAATTGCGCCTCGAGTCAGGCCTCGTTTGACTCAACTATATCATTTGCACTTCGAGTCAGGCCTCGTTTGACTTACCCTTATAATTTGCACCTCGAGTCGGGCCTCGTTTGATTCAACCATATCATTGGTGCCTCGAGTTGGGCCTCGTTTGGCTTACCCTTATAATTTACGCATCGAGTCAGGCCTCGTTTGACTCAACCATATCAAATGTGCCTAGAGTCAGGCCTTGTTTGACTCAACCACATCAGTTGTGCGTCGAGTTGGGCCTCGTTTGATTCAACCATATCTTTGCGCTTTGAGTCAGGCCTCGTTTCTCTCAACCATATTAGTTGTGCCTCGAGTCATGCCTCGTTTGACTCAACCATATCATTTATGCCTCGAGTCGGGCCTCATTTGACTTGCCATTATAAATTGCGCCTCAAGTCAGGCTTCGTTTGACTCAACCACATCAGTTGCACCTCAAGTCAGGCCTCGTTTGACATAATCATATCATTTGCACCTTGAGTCAGGCCTTGTTTGACACAACCATATTGATTACGCATCGAGTCAGGCCTCGTTTGACTCAACCATATCATTTGTGCCTCGTTTGACTCAACCATCTCATTTGTGCCTCGAGTCAGGCCTCGTTTGACTCAACCATATCATTTGTGCCTCGAGTCTGGCCTCGTTTGGCTCAACCATATCATTTGCGCCTCGAGTTTGTGCTCGTGTGCCTTAACCATATCATTTGCGCCTCGAGTCAGGCCTCGTTTGACACAACCATATCATTTTTGCCATGAGTCTAGCCTCATTTGACTCAACCATATCATTTCTGCCTCGTTTGACTCAACCATATCATTTGCGCCTCGAGTCAGGCCTCGTTTGACTCAACCACATCAGTTGTGCGTCGAGTTGGGCCTCGTTTGACTCAACCATATCATTTGTGCCTCGGGTCAGGCCTCATTTGACTCAACTATATCATTTACGCTTCGAGTCGGGCCTCATTTGACTCAACCATATCAGTTGTGCCTCGAGTCGTGACTCATTTGACTTAACCATATCATTTGTGCCTCGAGTCAGGCCTCACTTCACTTACCCTTATAATTTGCACCGCGAGACAGACCTCGTTTGGCCCAACCATATCATTTGCGCCTCGAGTCTGTGCTCGTGTGCCTTAACCATATCATTTACGCCTCGAGTCAGGCCTCGTTTGACACAACCATATCATTTTTGCCACGAGTCTAGCCTCATTTGACTCAACCATATCATTTGTGCCTCGTTTAACTCAACCATCTCATTTGTACCTCGAGTCGGGCCTCGTTTGACTCAACCACATCACTTGCACCTTGAGTCGGTCCTTGTTTGAATCAACCATATTTGTTGTGCCTTGAGTTGGCCCTCGTTTGACTCAACCATATCATTTGTGCCTCGAGTCGGGCCTCGTTTGGCTTACCCTTATAATTTATGTGTCGATTCCGGCCTCGTTTGACTCAACCATATCAAATGTGCCTCAAGTCGGGCCTCGTTTCACTCAACCCCATCAGTTGTTCCTTGAATCGGGCCTCATTTGACTCAACCATATTAGTTGTGCCTCAAGTCAAAACTTGTTTTAGTCAACCATATCAGTTGTGCCTGGAGTCGGGCCCTGTTTGGCTCAACCATATCAGTTCTGCCTCGGGTCGGGCCTCGTTTAACTCAACCATATCATTTGCGCCTCAGGTCAGGCCTCATTTGACTCAACTATATCATTTACGCTTCGAGTCGGGCCTCATTTGACTCAACCATATCAGTTGTGCCTCGAGTCAGGACTCATTTGACTCAACCATATCATTTGCGCCTCGAGTCAGGACTCATTTGACTCAACCATATCATTTGCGCCTCGAGTTGGGCCTCATTTCACTTACCCTTATAATTTGCACCGCGAGTTAGGCTTCGTTTGGCTCAACCATATCATTTGCGCCTCGAGTCTATGCTCGTGTGCCTTAACCATATCATTTGCGCCTTGAGTCAAGCCTTGTTTGACACAACCATATCATTTTTGCCTTGAGTCTAGCCTTATTTGACTCAACCATATCATTTGTGTCTCGTTTGACTCAACCATCTCAATTGTGCCTCGAGTCGGACCTCGTTCGACTCAACCACATCACTTGCACCTTGAGTCGATCCTTGTTTGAATCAACCATATTTGTTGTGCCTTGAGTTGGTCCTTGTTTGATTCAACCATATCATTTGTGCCTCAATGGGGGCCTCGTTTGGCTTACCCTTATAATTTACGCGTCGATTTTGGCCTCGTTTGACTCAACCATATCAAATGTGCCTCAAGTCAGGCCTCGTTTGACTCAACCCCATCAGTTGTTCCTCGAATCGGGCCTCATTTGACTCAACCATATCATTTGCGCTTTGAGTTGGGCCTCGTTTGACTCAACCATATTAGTTGTGCCTCGAGTCAAAAGTCGTTTTAGTCAACCATATCAGTTGTGCTTAGAGTCGAGCCCCGTTTGGCTCAACCATATCAGTTGTGCCTCAGGTCGGGCCTCGTTTGACTCAACCATATCATTTGTGCCTCGGGTCAGGCCTCATTTGACTCAACTATATCATTTACGCTTCGAGTCGGGCCTCGTTTGACTCAACCATATCAGTTGTGCCTCAAGTCGGGACTCATTTGACTCAACCATATCATTTGCGCCTCGAGTCGGGCCGCGTTTCACTTACCCTTATAATTTGGACTGTGAGTCAGGCCTCGTTTGGCGCAACCATATCATTTGCGCCTCGAGTCTGTGCTTGTTTGCCTTAACCATATCATTTGCGCCTCGAGTCAGGCCTCGTTTAACACAACCATATCATTTTCGCCTCGAGTCTAGCCTCGTTTGACTAAACCATATCAGTTGTGCCTCGAGGTGGGACTCGTTTGACTCAACCATATCAGTTGTGCCTCGAGTCCAGCCTCGTTTGACTCAACCACATCAGTTGCGCTTCGAGTCAAGCCTCGTTTGACACAAGCATATCATTTGTGCCTCGAGTCAGGGCTCGTTTGACTCAACCATATTATTTGCGCGTCGAGTCTGGCCTCGTTTGACACAACCATATCATTTGCACCTCGAGTCAGGCCTCATTTTACTCAACCATATCATTTGCGCCTTGAGTCTGTGCTTGTTTGCCTTAACCATATCATTTGCGCCTCGAGTCAGGCCTCGTTTGACACAACCATATCATTTTTGCCTCGAGTCTAGCCTCGTTTGACTAAACCATATCAGTTGTGCCTCGAGGCGGGACTCGTTTGACTCAACCATATCAGTTGTGCCTCGAGTCCAGCCTCGTTTGACTCAACCACATCAGTTGCGCTTCGAGTCAAGCCTCGTTTGACACAAGCATATCATTTGTGCCTCGAGTCAGGGCTCGTTTGACTCAACCATATTATTTGCGCATCGAGTCTGGCCTCGTTTGACACAACCATATCATTTGCACCTCGAGTCAGGCCTCATTTTACTCAACCATATCATTTGCACCACGAGTCAGGCCTCATTTTACTCAACCATATCAGTTGTGCCTCGAGTCGGACCTCGTTTGACTCATCAATATTGTTTGCGCCTCGAGTCGGGCCTCGTTTGATACAACCATATCATTTGTGCCTCAAGTCGGTCCCTGTTTGACTCAACCATATCAGTTGTGCCTCGAGTCGGGCCTTGTTTGACTCAACCCCATCAGTTGTTCCTCGAATCGGGCCTCATTTGACTCAACCATATCATTTGCGCTTTGAGTTGGGCCTCGTTTGACACAACCATATTAGTTGTGCCTCGAGTCAAAAGTCGTTTTAGTCAACCATATCAATTGTGCCTAGAGTCGGGCCCCGTTTGGCTCAACCATATCAGTTGTGCCTCAGGTCGGGCCTCGTTTGACTCAACCATATCATTTGCGCCTCGGGTCAGGCCTCATTTGACTCAACTATATCATTTACGCTTCGAGTCGGGCCTTGTTTGACTCAACCATATCAGTTGTGCCTCAAGCCGGGACTCATTTGACTCAACCATATCATTTGCGCCTCGAGTTGGGCCGTGTTTCACTTACCCTTATAATTTGGACCGCGAGTCAGGCCTCGTTTGGCTCAACCATATCATTTGCGCCTCGAGTCAGTGCTTGTTTGCCTTAACCATATCATTTGCGCCTCGAGTCAGGCCTCGTTTAACATAACCATATCATTTTCGCCTCGAGTCTAGCCTCGTTTGACTAAACCATATCAGTTGTGCCTCGAGGCGGGACTCGTTTGACTCAACCATATCAGTTGTGCCTCGAGTCCAGCCTCGTTTGACTCAACCACATCAGTTGCGCTTCGAGTCAAGCCTCGTTTGACACAAGCATATCATTTGTGCCTCTAGTCAGGGCTCGTTTGACTCAACCATATTATTTGCGCGTCGAGTCTGGCCTCGTTTGACACAACCATATCATTTGCACCTCGAGTCAGGCCTCATTTTACTCAACCATATCATTTGCACCATGAGTCAGGCCTCATTTTACTCAACCATATCAGTTGTGCCTCGAGTCGGACCTCGTTTGACTCATCAATATTGTTTGCGCCTCGAGTCAGGCCTCGTTTGACTCAACCATATCATTTGCACCTCGAGTCGGGCATCGTTTGACACAATCATATCATTTGCGCCTCGAGTCTGGCCACATTTGACGCAACCATATCAATTGCGCCTCGAGTCGGGCCTCGTTTGACTCAACCATATCAGTTGTGCCTCAAGTCGGGACTCATTTGACTTAACCATATCATTTGCGCCTCGAGTCGGGCCGCGTTTCACTTACCCTTATAATTTGGACCGCGAGTCAGGCCTCGTTTGGCTCAACCATATCATTTGCGCCTCCAGTCTGTGCTTGTTTGCCTTAACCATATCATTTGCGCCTCGAGTCAGGCCTCGTTTAACACAACCATATCATTTTCGCCTCGAGTCTAGCCTCATTTGACTAAACCATATCAGTTGTGCCTCGAGGCGGGACTCGTTTGACTCAACCATATCAGTTGTGCCTCGAGTCCAGCCTCGTTTGACTCAACCACATCAGTTGCGCTTCGAGTCAAGCCTCGTTTGACACAAGCATATCATTTGTGCCTCGAGTCAGGGCTCGTTTGACTCAACCATATTATTTGCGCGTCGAGTCTGGCCTCGTTTGACACAACCATATCATTTGCACCTCGAGTCAGGCCTCATTTTACTCAACCATATCATTTGCACCACGAGTCAGGCCTCATTTTACTCAACCATATCAGTTGTGCCTCGAGTCGGACCTCGTTTGACTCATCAATATTGTTTGCGCCTCGAGTCAGGCCTCGTTTGACACAACCATATCATTTGTGCCTCAAGTCGGGCCTTGTTTGACTCAACCATATCAGTTATGCCTCGAGTCGGGCCTCGTTTGACTCAACCATATCATTTGCACCTCGAGTCGAGCATCGTTTGACACAATCATATCATTTGCGCCTCGAGTCTGGCCTCATTTGACGCAACCATATCAATTGCGCCTCGAGTCGGGCCTCGTTTGACTCAACCATATCATTTGCACCTCGAGTCGGGCCTCGTTTGACTTACCCTTATAATTTGCGCCTCAAGTCAGGCCTCGTTTGATTCAACCATATCATTTGTGCCTCGAGTTGGGCCTCGTTTAGCTTACCCTTATAATTTACACATCGAGTCAGGCCTCGTTTGACTCAACCATATCAAATGTGCCTTGAGTCAGGCCTCGTTTGACTTAACCACATCAGTTGTGCATCGAGTTGGGCCTCGTTTGACTCAACCATATCATTTGTGCCTCGGGTCAGGCCTCATTTGACTCAACTATATCATTTACGCTTCGAGTCGGGCCTCATTTGACTCAACCATATTAGTTGTGCCTCGAGTCGTGACTCATTTGACTCAACCATATCATTTGCGCTTCGAGTCGGGCCTCATTTCACTTACCCTTATAATTTGCACTGCGAGTCAGGCCTCGTTTGGCTCAACCATATCATTTGCGCCTCAAGTCTGTGCTCGTGTGCCTTAACCATATCATTTACGCCTCGAGTCAGGCCTCGTTTGACACAACCATATCATTTTTGCCACGAGTCTAGCCTCATTTGACTCAACCATATCATTTGTGCCTTGTTTGACTCAACCATCTCATTTGTGCCTCGAGTCGGGCCTCGTTTGACTCAACCACATCACTTGCACCTTGAGTCGGTCCTTGTTTGAATCAACCATATTTGTTGTGCCTTGAGTTGGCCCTCGTTTGACTCAACCATATCATTTGTGCCTCAAACCGGGCCTCGTTTGGCTTACCCTTATAATTTATGTGTCGATTCCGGCCTCGTTTGACTCAACCCCATCAGTTGTTCCTTGAATCGGGCCTCATTTGACTCAACCATATCATTTGCGCTCTGAGTTGGGCCTCATTTGACTCAACCATATTAGTTGTGCCTCAAGTCAAAACTTGTTTTAGTCAACCATATCAGTTGTGCCTGGAGTCGGGCCCCGTTTGGCTCAACCATATCAGTTCTGCCTCGGGTCGGGCCTCGTTTGACTCAATCATATCATTTGCACCTCAGGTCAGGCCTCATTTGACTCAACTATATCATTTACGCTTCAAGTCGGGCCTCGTTTGACTCAACCATATCAGTTGTGCCTCAAGTCGGGACTCGTTTGACTCAACCATATCTGTTGTGCCTCAATTCAGGCCTCGTTTCACTCAACCATATCTTTAGCACCTTGAGTCGGGCCTCGTTTGACTTACCCTTATAATTTGCGCCTCGAGTCGGGCCTCATTTGACTCAACCTTATCATTTGCATCTCGAGTCGGGCCTCATTTGTTTCAACCGTATTATTTGCGCCTCGAGTCGGGCCTTGTTTGTCTTAACCATATCGTTTGTGCCTCGAGTTGGGCCTCGTTTGACTCAACCACATCAATTGCACCTTGACTCGGGCCTCGTTTGACTCAACCATATCATTTGCGCTTTGAGTCGGGCTTTGTTTGACTTAACCATATCAGCTGTGCCTCGAGTCGGGCCTCATTTGACTCAACCATATCGGTTGTGGCTCGAGTTGAGGCTTGTTTGACTCAACCATATCATTTGCACCTTGAGTTGGGCCTCGTTTGACACAACCATATCATTTCCGCCTCGAGTCAAGCATCGTTTGACTCATCCATATCAGTTGTGCCTCAAGTTGGGACTCGTTTGACTTCACCATATCAGTTGTACCTCGAGTCGGGCCTCGTTTGGTTTAACCATATCATTTGTGCCTCGAGTCGGGCCTCGTTAGCCATGATCATATCATTTGTGCCTCGAGTCAGGCCTCGTTTGACTCAACCATATCAGTTGTGTGTCGAGTTAGGACTCGTTTGACTCAACCATTTCAGTTGTGCGTCGAGTCGAGCCTCGTTTGTCTCAACCATATCATTTGTGCCTCGAGGTGGGCCTCATTTGACTCAACAATATCATTTGTGCCTCGGGTCGGCCCTCGTTTAACTTACCCTTATAATTTACACCTCGAGTCAGGGCTTGTTTGACTCAACCATATCAAATGTGCCTCGAGTCAGGCCTCATTTGACTTAATCACATCAGTTGTGCCTCGAGTCGGGCCTCATTTGACTTAACCATATCAGTTGTGCATCAAGTTGGGACTCGTTTGACTCAACCATATCTGTTGTGCCTCGATTCGGGCCTCGTTTCACTCAACCATATCATTTGCACCTCGAGTCGGGCCTCATTTGACTTACCCTTATAATTTGCGCCTCGAGTCAGGCCACATTTGACTCAACCATATCATTTGCACCTCGAGTCAGGTCTCGTTTGCCACAATCATATCATTTGTGCCTCGAGTCAATCCTCGTTTGACTCAACCATATCATTTGTGCCTCGAGTTGGGGATCATTTGACTCAACCATATCATTTGCGCTTCGAGTCGGGCCTCGTTTGACTCATCCATATCAGTTGTACCTCGAGTCGGGACTCGTTTGATTCAACCATATCAGTTGTACCTCGAGTCGGGGCTCGTTTGACTCAACCATATCATTTGCTCTAAGAGTTGGGCCTCGTTTGACTCAACCATATCAGTTATGCCTTGAGTCGGGCCTCAATTGAATCAACCATATCATTTGCGCCTCGAGTTAGGCCTCATTTGCCACAATCATTACATTTGCGCCTCGAGTCGAGCCTCTTTTGACTCAACCACATCAGTTGCATCGCGAGTCGGTCCTTGTTTGACTCAACCGTATCATTTGTGCCTCAAGTTGGGCCTTGTTTGACTTAACCATATCATTTGCGCCTCGAGTTGGGCCTCGTTTGACTCAACCATATTATTTGCGCCTCGAGTCAAGCCTCGTTTGGCTTACTCTTGTAATTTGTGCATCGAGTTAGGCCTCGTTTAACTTAACCATATCACATGTGCCTCGAGTCGGGACTCGTTTGACTCAACCACATCAGTTGTGCCTCGAGTCGAGCCTCGTTTGACTCAACCATATAGTTTATGCTTCGAGTCGGGCCTCGTTTGCGTGAACCATATCAGTTGTGCCTTGAGTAGGGACACGTTCGATTCAACCATATCAGTTGTGCCTCGAGTCAGGCCTCGTTTGGCTCAACCATATCATTTGCTCCTCGAGTCGGGCATCGTTTGCCACAATCATATCATTTGTGCCTCGAGTTGGGCCTTGTTTGACTCAACCATATCAGTTATGCCTCAAGTTGGAACTCGTTTGACTCAACCATATCTGTTGTGCCTCGATTCTAGCCTCGTTTGACTCAACCATATCATTTGCACCTCGGGCCTCATTTGACTTATCCTTATAATTTGTGCCTCAAGTCGGGCCTCATTTGACTCAACCATATCAAATGCGCCTCGAGTTGGGCCTCGTTTGACACAACTATATTTTTGCACCTCGAGTCGGGCCTCGTTTGACTCAGCCATATCATTTGGGCCTCGAGTCGGGCCTCGTTTTACTTACCCTTATAATTTGCGCCTCGAGTTGGGCCTCGTTTGACTCAACCATATCAAATGTGCCCCGAGTCAAGCCTCGTTTCACTCATCCAGATCAGTTGTGCCTCGAGTCGAGCCTCATTTGACTCAACCATATAGTTTATGCTTCGAGTCGGGCCTCGTTTGCGTGAACCATATCAGTTGTGCCTTGAGTAGGGACACGTTTGATTCAACCATATCAGTTGTGCCTCGAGTCGGGCCTTGTTTGGCTCAACCATATCATTTGTGCCTCGAGTCGGGCATCGTTTGCCACAATCATATCATTTGTGCCTCGAGTTGGGCCTTGTTTGACTCAACCATATCAGTTATCCCTCAAGTTGGAACTCGTTTGACTCAACCATATCTGTTGTGCCTTGATTCTGGCCTCGTTTGGCTCAACCATATCATTTGCACCTTGGGCCTCATTTGACTTATCTTTATAATTTGTGCCTCAAGTCGGGCCTCATTTGACTCAACCATATCAAATGCGCCTCGAGTCAGGCCTCGTTTGACACAACTATATCTTTTGCACCTCGAGTTGGACCTTGTTTGACTCAACCATATCAGTTGTGCCTCGAGTCGAGACTCGTTTGACTCAACCATATCAGTTGTGCCTCGAGACGGGCCTCGTTTGACTCAACCATATCATTTGACCCTCGAGTCGGGCCTCATTTGACTCAACCATATCATTTGCACCACGAGTCGGGCCTTGTTTGATTTACCCTTATAATTTGTGCCTCGAGTTGAGACTCATTAGACTCAACCATATCTGTCGTAACTCAACCATATCACATATGCCTCGAGTCGGGACTCGTTTGACTCAACCACATCAGTTGTGCCTCGATTCGAGCCTCGTTTGACTCAACCATATCATTTATGCTTTGAGTCGGGCCTGGTTTGACTCAACTATATCAGTTGTGCCTTGAGCGAGCCTCATTTGACTCAACCATATCATTTGTACCTCGAGTCGGGCCTCGTTTGACTTACCCTTATAATTTATGCCTCGAGTCGAGCCTCGTTTGACTCAACTATATCATTTGTGCCTCGAGTCTGGCTTCGTTTGACACAACCATATCATTTGCGCCTCAAGTCGGGCCACGTTTGACTCAACCATATTAGTTGTGCCTCGAGTTGAGCCTCGTTTGACTCAACCATATTTGTTATGCCTCGAGTCAGGACTCGTTTGACTCAACCATATTTGTTGTGCCTCGAGTCGGACCTCGTTTGACTCAACCATATCATTTGCGCCTCGAATCTAGCCTCATTTGACACAACCTTATCATTTGCACTTCGAGTTTGGATCTCATTTGACTCAACCATATCAGTTGTGCCTCGAGTTGGGACTCGTTTGACTCAACTATATCAGTTGTGCCTCATGTCGGGGCTCATTTGGCTCAACCATATCATTTGCGCCTCGAGTCAGGCCTCGTTTGACATAACCATATCATTTTGGCCTCGGGTTGGGCCTCATTTGACTCAACCATATCAGTTGTACCTCGAGTGGGGACTTGTTTGACTTAGCCAGATCAGTTGTGCCTCGAGTCAAGACTCGTTTGACTTAACCATATCAGTTGCGCCTTGAGTCGGGCCTCGTTTGACATAATCAGATCATTTGCTCCATGAGTTTGGCCTTGTTTGACACAACCATATCATTTGCGCCTCGAGTAGGGACTCGTTTGACTCAACCATATTAGTTGTGCCTTGAGTCAGGCCTCGTTTGACTCCACCATATCATTTGTACCTCGAGTCGAGCCTCGTTTGACTCAGCCATATCATTTGCACTCGAGTCTGGCCTCATTTGACACAACCATATCATTTGTGCCTCGAGTCAGGTTTCGTTTGACTCAACCATATCATTTGCACCTCGAGTTTGGCCTTGTTTCACTTACCCATATAATTTGTGCCTCGAGTTAGGCCTCGTTTGACTCAACCATATCATTTGCATCACGAGTCGGGCCTCGTTTGACTCAACCATATTATTTGCGGCCCGAGTCAAGCCTCATTTGGCTTACCCTTATAATTTGCGCATCGAGTCAGGCCTTGTTTAACTCAACCATATCACATATGCCTCGAGTCAGGACTCATTTGACTCAACCACATCAGTTGTGCCTCGAGTCGAGCCTTGTTTGACTCAACCATATCATTTGTGCTTTGAGTCGGGCCTCGTTTGACTCAACCATATTAGTTATGCCTCGAGCCGAGCCTCGTTTAACTCAACCATATCATTTGTGCCTTGAGTCAGGCCTCGTTTGACTTACCCTTATAATTTGTTCCTTGAGTCGGGCCTCATTTGGCTCATTCATATTAGTTGTGCCTCGAGTCAGGCCTCGTTTGACTCAATCATATCATTTGTGCCTCGAGTCAGGCCTTGTTTGACTCAACCATATCATTTGCGTCTCGAGTCTAACCTCGTTTGACATAACCATATCATTTGCGGCTCAAGTCGGGCCTCGTTTGACTCAACCATATCATTTGCGCCTCGAGTTGGGCCTCGTTTAACACAATCAGATCATTTGTGCCTCGAGTTTGGCATCGTTTGACACAACCATATCGTTTGCGCCTCGAGTCGGGACTCGTTTGACTCAACCATATTAGTTGTGCCTCGAGTTGGGCCTCGCTTGACACAATCAGATCATTTGTGCCTCGAGACTAGCCTCGTTTGACACAACTATATCATTTGCTCCTCAAGTTGGGCCTCGTTTTACTTACCCTTATAATTTGCGCCTCGAGTCGAGCCTTGTTTGCCTCAACCATATCATTTGCATCTCGGATCGGGCCTTATTTGACACAACCATATTATTTGCGCCTTGAGTCAAGCCTCGTTTGGCTTACCCTTGTAATTTGTGCATCGAGTCGGGCCTCGTTTAACTCAACCATATCACATGTGCCTCGAGTCGGGACTTGTTTGACTCAACCACATCAGTTGTGCCTCGAGTCGAGCTTTGTTGGATTCAACCATATCATTTGCACTTTGAGTCGGGCCTGGTTTGACTCAACCATATCAGTTATGGCTCGAGCCAAGCCTCGCTTGACTCAGTCATATCATTTGTGCCTCGAGTCGGGCCTCGTTTGACTTACCCTTATAATTTGTGCCTCGAGTCGGGATTCATTTGACACAACCACATCAGTTGTCCATCGAGTTGGGCCTTGTTTGACTCAACAATATCATTTGCACTTAGCTTTAGGCCTCATTTGACATAACCATATCAGTTGTGCCTCGAGTCGAGACTCGTTGGACTCAATCATATCAGTTGTGGCTCAAGTCGGTCCTCGTTTAGCTCAACCATATTATTTGTGCCTCGAGTCGGGCCTCGTCGGTCCTCGTTTAGCTCAACCATATTATTTGTGCCTCGAGTCGGGCCTCGTTTGCCACAATCATATCATTTGCGCCTCGAGTCGGGACTCGTTTGACTCAACCATATTTGTTGTGCCTCGAGTCGGGCCTCGTTTGACTCAACCATATCATTTGCGCCTCGAGTCTAGCCTCGTTTAACATAACCTTATCATTTGTACTTCGAGTTGGGCCTCGTTTGACTCAACCATATCAGTTGTGCCTCGAGTCAGTACTCGTTTGACTCAACCATATCAGTTGTGCCTCTAGTCGAGACTTGTTTGACTCAACCATATCATTTGCGCCTCGAGTCGGGCCTCGTTTGACATAACCATATCATTTTTGCCTCGGGTCGAGCCTCGTTTGACTCATCCATATCTGTTGTGCCTCGAGTGGGGACTCGTTTGACTCAATCATATTTGTTGTGCCTCCAGTTGAGAGTCGTTTGACTCAACCATATTTGTTGTGCCTCGAGGCGGGCCTCATTTGACTCAACCATATCCTCGAGTCTAGCCTCGTTTGACACAACCTTATCTTTTGCACTTCAAGTCGGGGCCTCGTTTGACTCAACCATATCAGTTGTGCCTCGAGTCAGTACTCATTTGACTCAACCATATCAGTTATGCCTCCAGTCGAGGCTCGTTTGACTTAACCATATCATTTGCGCCTCGAGTCTGGCCTCGTTTGACACAACCATATCACTTGCACCTCGAGTCGGGCCTCGTTTGACTCAACCATATCAATTGCGCCTCGAGTCGAGCCTCGTTTGACTTAACCATATTTGATGTGCCTCGAGTTGGGACTTGTTCGACTCAACCATATTTGTTGTGCCTCGAGTCGGGCCTCGTTTGACTTAACCATATCATTTGCGCCTTGAGTCTAGCCACGTTTGACACAACCTTATTATTTGCACTTCAAGTCGGGACCTTGTTTGACTCAACCATATCAGTTGTGCCTCGAGTCGGGACTCATTTGACTCAACCATATCAGTTGTGCCTCAAGTCGGGGCTCGTTTGACTCAACCATATCATTTGCGCCTCGAGTCGGGTCTCGTTTGACACAACCATATCATTTTCGCCTTGGGTCGGGCCTCGTTTGACACAACCATATCAGTTATGCCTCAAGTGGGGACTCGTTTGACTTAACCATATCAGTTGCGCCTCGAGTCGAGACTCGTTTGACTCAACCATATCAGTTGCGCCTCGAGTCAGGCCTCGTTTGACACAATCAAATCATTTGTGACTCGAGTGTGGCCTCATTTGACCCAATCATATCTTTTCACCTCGAGTAGGGACTCGTTTGACTCAACCATATTAGTTGTGCCTCGAGTCGGGCCTCGTTTGACTTAACCATATCATTTGTGCCTTGAGTCGGGCCTTGTTTGACTCAACCATATTATTTGCTCCTCGAGTCTAGCCTCGTTTGACACAACCATATCATTTACACCTCGAGTCGGGCCTCGTTTGACTCAACCATATCATTTGCACCTCGAGTTAGGCCTTGTTTCACTTAATTTGTGCCTCAAGTCAGGCCTCGTTTGACTCAACCATATCATTTGCATCTCGAGTTGGGCCTCGTTGGACTCAACCATATTATTTGCGCCCCGAGTGAATCCTCGTTTGGCTTTCCCTTATAATTTGCGCATCGAGTCAGGCCTCGTTTAACTCAACCATATCACATGTGCCTCAAGTCAGGACTCGTTTGACTCAACCACATTAGTTGTGCCTCGAGTCAAGCCTCGTTTGACTCAACCATATCATTTGCACTTTGAGTCAGGCCTCGTTTCACTCAACCATATAGTTATGCCTCGAGCCAAGCCTCATTTGACTCAACCATATCATTTGTGCATTGAGTCGGGCCTCGTTTGACTTACCCTTATAATTTACGCCTCGAGTCGGGCCTCGTTTGACTCAACCATATTAGTTGTGCCTCGAGTCGGTCCTCGTTTGACTCAACCACATCATTTGTGCCTCGAGTCTGGCTTTGTTTGACACAACCATATCATTTGCGCCTCAAATCGGGCCTCATTTTACTCAACCATATCATTTGCACCTCGAGTTAGCCCTCGTTTCACTTACCCTAATAATTT
Organism: Dicorynia guianensis; assembly: GCA_037013595.1. Lineage (NCBI taxonomy): Eukaryota > Viridiplantae > Streptophyta > Magnoliopsida > Fabales > Fabaceae > Dicorynia > Dicorynia guianensis. The sequence goes on along the minus strand of JASUAB010000006.1, from coordinate 14,226,244 downwards.
GTGCCTCGAGTCGGGCCTCATTTGACTTAACCATATCAGTTGCATCTCGAGTCGAGCCTCATTTGCCACAATCATATCATTTGCGCCTCGAGTCGTGCCTCGTTTAACTCAACCATATCAGTTACGCCTTGAGTCGGGCCTCGTTTGACGCAATCAGATCATTTGCTCCTCGAGTTTGGCCTCATTTGACACAACCATATCGTTTGCGCCTCAAGTCGGGACTCGTTTAACTTAACCATATTAGTTGTCCCTCGAGTCGGGCCTTAATTGACTCAACCATATTATTTGCACCTCGAGTCGGGCCTCGTTTGACACAATCAGATCATTTACGCCTCGAGTCTGGCCTCGTTTGATACAACTATATCATTTACACCTCGAGTCGGGCCTTGTTTGACTCAACCATATCATTTGCACGTCGAGTTGGGCCTCGTTTCACTTACCCTTATAATTTGCGCCTCAAGTCAGGCCTCGTTTGACTCAACCATATCATTTGCATCTCGAGTCGGGTCTTATTTGACTCAACCATAATATTTGTGCCTCGAGTCAAGCCTCATTGGGCTTACCCTTGTATTTTGCGAGTCGAGGCAGGCCTCGTTTAACTCAACCATATCACATGTGCCTCGAGTTGGGACTCGTTTGACTTAACCACATTAGTTGTGCCTCGAGTCGAGCCTCGTTTGACTCAACCATATCATTTGCGCTTTGAGTCGGGCCTGGTTTGACTCAACCATATCAGTTGTGCCTCGAGTCGAGCCTCGTTTGACTCAACCATATCATTTGTGCCTCGAGTCGGGCCTCGTTTGACTTACCCTTATAATTTGCGCCTCGAGTCAGGCCTCATTTGACTCGACCACATTAGTTCTGCCTCGAGTCGGGCCCTGTTTGACTAAACCATATTTGTTGTGCCACGAGTCGGGCCTTGTTTGACTCAACCATATCATTTGTGCTCGACTCTAGCCTCATTTGACACAACCTTATCATTTGCATTTTGAGTCGGGGCCTCGTTTAACTCAACCATATCACATGTGCCTCGGGTTAGGACTCGTTTGACTTAACCACATCAGTTGTGCCTTGAGTCAAGCCTCGTTTGACTCAATCATATCATTTGTGCTTTGAGTCGGGCCTTGTTTGACTCAAGCATATCAGTTGTGCCTCGAGTCAAGCCTAGTTTGACTCAACCATATTTGTTGTGCCTCTAGTCAGGACTCGTTTGACTCAACCATATTTGTTGTGCCTCGAGTCAGGCCTCGTTTGACTCAACCATATCATTTGCACCTCGACTCTAACCTTGTTTGACACAACCTTATCATTTATATTTCGAGTTGGGGCCTCGTTTGACTCAACCATAATAGTTGTGCCTCGAGTCAGTACTCATTTGATTCAACCATATCAGTTGTGCCTCTAGTCGGGGCTCATTTGACTCAACCATATCATTTGCGCCTCGAGTCGGGCCTCATTTGACACAACCATATCATTTTTGCCTCGGGTCGGGCCTCATTTGACTCAACCATATCAGTTGTGCCTCGAGTGGGGACTCGTTTGACTCAACCATATTAGTTGCGCCTCGAGTAGGGCCTCGTTTGACACAATCAGATCATTTGCGCCTCGAGTTTGGCCTCATTTGACACAATCATATCATTTGTGCCTCGAGTAGGGACTCGTTTGACTCAACCATATTAGTTGTGCCTCAAGTCGAGCCTTGTTTGACTCAACCATATTATTTGCGCCTCGAGTTGGGCCTTGTTTGACTCAACCATATCATTTGTGCCTCGAGTCTGGCCTCGTTTCAAACAACCATATCAAATGTGCCTCAAGTTGGGTGTCATTTGACTTAGCCACATCAGTTGTGCCTCGAGTCGGGCCTCATTTGGATCAACCATATTAGTTGTGCCTTCTGTAGGGACCCGTTTGACTCAACCATATTAGTTGTGCCTCGAGTTGGGCCTCATTTGGCTCAACCATATCATTTGTGCCTCGAATCGGGCCTTGTTTGCCATAATCATATAATTTGTGCCTCGAGTCAGGCCACGTTTGACTCAACCGTATCAGTTGTGCATCAAGTTGGGACTCATTTGACTCAACCATATCTGTTGTGCCTCGAGTTAGTCCTCGTTTGACTCAACCATATCATTTGTGCCTCGAGTCAGGCCTTGTTTGACTTACCCTTATAATTTGCCCCTCAAGTCGAGCCTCGATTGACTCAACCATATCATTTGCATCTCGAGTTGGGCCTCATTTGACTTAACCATATCATTTCTGCCACGAGTTGGGCCTTGTTTGACTTACCCCTATAATTTGAACCTCGAGTCAGGCCTCATTTGACTAAACCATATCAAATGTGCCTCGAGTCGGGCCTCGTTTGTCTCAACCACATCAGTTGTGCCGCGAGTCGGGCCTCATTTGACTCAACCATACCATTTGCACTTAGCGTCGGTCCTCATTTGACTCAACCATATTAGTTGTGCCCTAAGTCGAGAGTTGTTTGACTCAACCATATCGGTTGTGCCTCGAATCGGGCCTCGTTTGGCTCAACCATATTATTTGTGCCTCAAGTTGGGCCTCATTTGACTCAACCATATTAGTTGTGCCTCGAGTCGGGCCTCGTTTGACTCAACCATATCATTTATGCCTCGAGTTTGGCCTCGTTTGACACAACCATATCATTTGTGCCTCGAGTTGGGCCTCGTTTGACTCAACCATATTAGTTGTCCCTCTAGTCTAGCCTCGTTTGACTCAACCATATCATTTGCGCCTCGAGTCTAGCCTCATTTGGCTTTCCCTTGTAATTTGTGCATCGAGTCAGGCCTCGTTTAACTCAACCATATCACATGTGCCTCGAGTCAGGACTCGTTTGACTTAACCACATCAGTTGTGCTCGAGTCGAGCCTCGTTTGACTTAACCATATCATTTGTGGTTCGAGTCGGGCCTAGTTTGACTCTACCATATCAGTTGTGCCTCGAGCCGAGCCTCGTTTGACTCAACCATATCATTTGTGCCTCGAGTCGGGCCTCGTTTGACTTACCCTTATAATTTGTGCCTCGAGCCGAGCCTTGTTTGACTCGACCACATTAGTTCTACCTCGTGTCGGGCCCCATTTGACTCAACCATGTCATGCACTTAGCGTCAGGCCTCGTTTGACACAACCATATCAGTTGTGCCTCGAGTCGAGACTCATTTCACTCAACCATATCAGTTGTGCCTCAAGTCGGGCCTCGTTTGGCTCAACCATATTATTTGGGTCTCGAGTTGGGCCTCATTTCACTGAACTATATCATTTGTGCCTCAAGTTGGGCCTCGTTTAACTTACCCTTATAATTTGCGCCTCAAGCCGGGCCTCGTTTGACTCAACCATATCAGTTGTGCCTTGAGTCAAGCCTAGTTTGACTCAACCATATTTGTTGTGCCTCGAGTCGGGACTCGTTTGACTCAACCATATTTGTTGTACCTTGAGTCTGGCCTCATTTGACTTAACCATATCATTTGCGCCTCGAGTCTAGCCTTGTTTGACACAACCTTATCAATTGCACTTCGAGTTGGGGCCTCGTTTGACTCAACCATATTAGTTGTGCCTCGAGTTAGTACTCATTTGACTCAACCATATCAGTTGTGCCTCTAGTCGGGGCTCGTTTGACTCAACTATATTATTTGCACCTCGAGTCGGGCCTCGTTTGACACAACCATATCATTTTTGCCTCGGGTCGGGCCTCGTTTGACTCAACCATATTAGTTGTGCCTCAAGTGGGGACTCATTTGACTTAACCATATCAGTTGTGCCCCAAGTCGGGCCTTGTTTGACACAATTAGATCATTTGCGCCTCGAGTTTGGCCTCATTTGACACAACCATATCATTTGTGCCTCGAGTAGGGACTCATTTGACTCAACCACATTAGTTGTGCCTCGAGTCAGGCCTCGTTTGACTCAACCATATCATTTATACCTCGAGTCGGGCCTCGTTTGACTCAACCATATCATTTGCGCCTCGAGTCTGGCCTCGTTTGACATAACCATCTCAAATGTGCCTCAAGTTAGGCATCGTTTGACTCAGCCACATCAGTTGTGCCTCGAGTCGGGCCTCATTTGACTCAACCATGTCATATGTGCTTCGAGTCGGGCCTCGTTTGGCTAAACCATATCAGTTGTGCCTTCAATAGGGATTCATTTGACTCAACCATATCAGTTGTGCCTCGAGTTGGGCCTCGTTTGGCTCAACCATATAATTTGTGCCTCAAATAGGGACTCGTTTGCCACATCATATAATTTGCACCTCGAGTCGGGCCACGTTTGACTTAACCATATCAGTTGGGCATCAAGATGGGACTCGTTTGACTCAACCATATCTGTTGTGCCTCAAGTTGGGTCTCGTTTGACTCAACCATATCATTTGTGCCTTGAGTCACCCTTATAATTTGTTCCTCAAGTCGGGCCTCAATTGACTCAACCATATCATTTGCATCTCGAGTCGGGCCTCATTGGACTTAACCATATCATTTCCGCCACGAGTCGAGCCTCGTTTGACTTACCCTTATAATTTGCACCTCGAGTCTGGCCTCATTTGACTCAACCATATCAAATGTGCCTCGAGTCAAGCCTCGTTTGTCTCAACCACATCAGTTGTGCCACGAGCCGGGCCTCGTTTGACTCAACCATATCATTTGCACTTAGCGTCGATCCTCATTTGACTCAACCATATCAGTTGTGCCCTGAGTCAAGAGTCGTTTGACTCAACCATATCGGCTGTGCCTCGAGTCGGGCCTCATTTGGCTCAACCATATTATTTGTGTCTCGAGTTGGGCCTCGTTTGACTCAACCATATTAGTTGTGCCTCGAGTCAGGCTTCGTTTGACTCAACCAATCATTTGCGCCTCGAGTCTGGCCTCGTTTGACATAACCATATCATTTGTGCCTTGAGTCGGGCCTCGTTTGACTTAACCATATCATTTGCACCTCGAGTCAGGCCTCGTTTGACTCAACCATATCATTTCCACCTCGAGTTGGGCCTCGTTTCACTTACCCTTATAATTTGCGCCTCGAGTTGAGCCTCGTTTGACTCAACCATATCATTTGCATCTCGAGTCGGGCCTCCTTTGACTCAACCATATTATTTATGCCTCGATTCAAGCCTTGTTTGGCTTACCCGTATAATTTGCGCGTCGAGTTAGGCCTCGTTTAACTCAACCATATCACATGTGCCTCAAGTTGGGACTCGTTTGACTCAATCATATCATTTGCGCTTTGAGTCAGGCCTCGTTTGACTCAACCATATCAGTTGTGCCTCGAGCCGAGCCTCGTTTGACTCAACCATATCATTTGTGCCTCGAGTCGAGCCTCGTTTGACTTACCCTTATAATTTCCGCCTCGAGTCGGGCCTCGTTTAACTCAACCACATCAGTTGTGCCTCGAGTCGGGCCTCGTTTGACTCAACAATATCATTTGCACTTATCGTCGAGCCTCGTTTGACTCAACAAGATCAATTGTGCCTTGAGTCGACACTCGTTTGACTCAACCATATCAGTTGTGCCTCGAGTCAGGCCTCGTTTGGCTCAACCATATTATTTGTGCATCGAGTCGGGCCTCGTTTGCCATAATCATATCATTTGCGCCTTGAGTCGGGCCTCGTTTGACTTACCCTTATAATTTGCGCCTCGAGTCAGGCCTCATTTGACTCAACCATATCAAATATGCCTCGAGTCAGGCCTCGTTTGACTCAACCATATCATTTGTGCCTCGAGTCAGGCTTCGTTTGGCATAATCAGATCATTTGTGCCTCGAGTCTGGCCTCGTTTGACACAACCTTATCTTTTGCACCTCGGGTCGGGCCACGTTTGACTCAACCATATCATTTGCACCTCGAGTTGGGCCTCATTTCACTTACACTTATAATTTGTGCCTCGAGTCAGGCCTCGTTTGACTCAACCATTTCATTTGGATCTCGGGGCGGGCCTCGTTTGGCTTAACTATATTATTTGTGCCACGAGTCAAGCCTTATTTGGCTTACTGTTATAATTTTTGCATCGAGTCAGGCCTCGTTTAACTCAACCATATCACATGTGCCTTGAGTCGGGACTGGTTTGACTCAACCACATTAGTTGTGCCTCGAGTCGAGCCTCGTTTGACTCAACCATATCATTTGTGCTTTAAGTCGAGCCTCGTTTGCCTTAACCATATCAGTTGTGCCTCGAGCCGAGCCGAGTTTGACTTAACCATATCATTTGTGCCTCGAGCCGGTCCTCATTTGACTTACCCTTATAATTTGCACCTCAAGTCGGGCCTCGTTTGACTTACCCTTATAATTTGCGTCTCAAGTCAGGCCTCATTTGACTTTACCATATCAAAATGTGCCTCGAATCGGGCCTCGTTTGACTCAACCATATCATTTCCACCTCGAGTTGGGCCTTGTTTCACTTACCCTTATAATTTGCGCCTTGGGTCGGGCCTCGTTTGACTCAACCATATCATTTCCACCTCGAGTTGAGCCTCGTTTCACTTAGCCTTATAATTTGCACCTCGAGTCGGGCTTCGTTTGACTCAACCATATCATTTCTACCTCGAGTTGGGCCTCGTTTCACTTACCCTTATAATTTTGCCTCGAGTCGGGCCTCGTTTGACTCAACCATATCATTTGCATCTCGAGTCGGGACTTGTTCGCCACAATCATATCATTTGTGCCTTGACTCGGGCCTTGTTTGACTTACCCTTATAATTTGCGCCTCGAGTCAGGCCTCATTTGACTCAACCATATCAAATGTGCCTCGAGTCGGGCCTCGTTTGACTCAGCCGTATCATTTGCGCCTCGAGTCGGGCCTCATTTCACACAATCTGATGATTTGTGCCTCGAGTCTGTCCTCGTTTGATACAACCATATCTTTTTCACCTCGAGTCAGGCCTCGTTTGACTCAACCATATCATTTGCACCTCGAGTTGGGCCTCATTTGACTTGCCCTTATAATTTGTGCCTTGAGTTGGGCCTCATTTGATTCAACCATATCATTTGCATCTCGAGTCAGGCCTCGTTTAACTCAACCATATCACATGTGCCTCGAGTCGGGACTTGTTTGACTCAACCACATCAGTTGTGCCTCGAGTTGAGCCTCGTTTGACTCAACCATATCATTTCCGCTTTAAGTCGAGCCTCGTTTGCCTCAACCATATCAGTTGTGCCTCGAGCCGAGCCTCGTTTGACTTAACCATATCATTTGTGCCCCGAGTCGGGACTCATTTGACTTACCCTTATAATTTGCACCTCGTGTCGGGCTTCGTTTGATTTACCCTTATAATTTGCGACTCAAGTCAGGCCTCATTTGACTCAACCATATCAAATGTGCCGCGAGTCGGGCCTTGTTTGACTCAATCATATAATTTGCACTCTGAGTCGGGCCTCGTTTGCCTCAACATATCAGTTGTGCCTTCAGTAGGGACTCGTTTGACTCAACCATATCAGTTGTGCCTTGAGTTGGGGCTTGTTTGGCTCAACCATATCATTTGTGCCTCGAATCGGGCCTCGTTTGCCACAATCATATCATTTGCGCCTCAAGTCGGGCCACATTTGACTCAACCATATTAGTTGTTCGTCAAGTTGGGACTCATTTGACTCAACCATATATGTTGTGCCTCGAGTTAGGTCTCGTTTGACTCAACCATATCATTTGTGCTTCGAGTCGGGCCTTGTTTGACTTACCCTTATAATTTGTGCGTCAAGTCGGGCCTTGATTGACTCAACCATATCATTTGCAACTCGAGTCGAGCCTCGTTTGACTTAACCATATCATTTGTGCCTCGAGTTGGGACTCATTTGACTTACACTTATAATTTGCACCTCGAGTCGGGCTTCGTTTGATTTACCCTTATAATTTGCGACTCAAGTCAGGCCTCATTTGACTCAACCATATCAAATGTGCCACGAGTCGGGCCTTGTTTGACTCAATCATATAATTTGCACTCTGAGTCGGGGCTCGTTTGCCTCAACCATATCAGTTGTGCCTTCAGTAGGGACTCGTTTGACTCAACCATATCAGTTGTGCCTTGATTTGGGGCTTGTTTGGCTCAACCATATCATTTGTGCCTCGAATCAGGCCTCGTTTGCCACAATCATATCATTTGCGCCTCGAGCCGGGCCACATTTGACTCAACCATATTAGTTGTTCGTCAAGTTGGGACTCGTTTGACTCAACCATATCTGTTGTGCCGCGAGTTAGGTCTCGTTTGACTCAACCATATCATTTGTGCTTCGAGTCGGGCCTTGTTTGACTTACCCTTATAATTTGTGCCTCAAGTTGGGCCTTGATTGACTCAACCATATCATTTGCACCTCGAGTCGGGCCTCGTTTGACTTAACCATATCATTTCTGCCACGAGTCGGGCCTCGTTTGACTTAGCCTTATAATTTACGCCTCGAGTCAGGCCTTATTTGACTCAACCATATCAAATGTGCCTCGAGTTGGGTCTCGTTTGTCTCAACCACATCAGTTGTGTCGCGAGTTGGGCCTCATTTGACTCAACCATATCATTTGCACTTAGCGTCGGGCCTCGTTTGACTCAACTATATTAGTTGTGCCTCGAGTCGGCCCTTGTTTGGCTCAACCATATCATTGGGCCTCAAGTCGAGCCTCATTTGCCATAATCATACCATTTGCGCCTCGAGTCGGGCCTCGTTTGACTCAACCATATTAGTTATGCGTTAAGTTGGGACTCATTTGACTCAACCATATCATTTGTGCCTTGAGTCAGGCTTCATTTGACTCAACTATATCATTTGCACCTCGAGTCGAACCTCGTTGGGTCTCGTTTGTCTCAACCACATCAGTTGTGTCGCGAGTCGGGCCTCATTTGACTCAACCACATCATTTGCACTTAGCGTCGGGCCTCGTTTGACTCAACCATATTAGTTGTGCCTCGAGTCGGGCCTCGTTTGGCTCAACCATATTATTTGTGCCTCGAATTGGGCCTCGTTCGCCACAATCATATCATTTGCGCCTCGAGTTAGGCTTCGTTTGACTCAACCATATTACTTATGCCTCAAGTTAGGACTCGTTTGACTCAACCACATTTGTTGTGCCTCGAGTCTGGCCGCGTTTGACTTAACCATATCATTTGCGCATCGAGTCGGGCCTCGTTTAACTCAACCATATCATTTGCGACTCGAGTCGAGCCAAGTTTGACTCAACCATATCATTTGTAGCTCTCGAGTCGGACCTCGTTCGACTTACCCTTATAATTTGCGCCGTGAGTCGGGCCTCATTTCACTCAACCATATCAGTTGTGCCTCAAGTCGGGGCTCGTTTGACTCAACCATATCATTTCCGCATCGAGTCAGGCTTCGTTTGACACAACCATATCATTTACGCCTTGAGTCAGGCCTCGTTTGATTCAACCATATCAGTTGTGCATCAAGTTGGGACTTGTTTGACTTAACCATATCTATCGTGCCTCGAGTCGGGCCTCATTGGACTTACCCTTATAGTTTGCGCCTCGAGCCGGGCCTTGTTTGACTCAACCATATCATTTGCATCTCGAGTTGGGCCTTGTTTGACTCAACCATATTATTTGCACCTCGAGTTGGGCCTCGTTTGACTTACCCTTATAATTTGTGCCTCAAGCTAGGCCTCATTTGACTCAACCATATCAAATGTGCCTCGAGTCAGGCCTCGTTTGACACAACCACATTAGTTGTGCCTCAAGTCAGGACTCGTTCGACTTGACCATATCAAATGTGCCTCGAGTCGGGCCTTATCTAACTCAACCACATCAGTTGTCCCTCGAGTCGGGCCTTGTTTGACTCAACCATATTATTTGCGCCTCAAGTCAAGCCTTGTTTTGCTTACCCATATAATTTGCGCGTCGAGTCAGGCCTCGTTTAACTCAACCATATCACATGTGCCTTGGGTTAGGACTTGTTTGACTCAACCATATCATTTGCGCTTTGAGTCAGGCCTCGTTTGACTCAACCATATCAGTTGTGCCTCGAGCCGAGCCTCGTTTGACTCAACCGTATCATTTGTGCCTCGAGTCAAGCCTCGTTTGACTTACCCTTTTAATTTGCGCCTCGAGTCGAGCCTCGTTTGACTCAACCACATCAGTTGTGCCTCGAGTCAGGCCTCGTTTGACTCAATAATATCATTTGCACTTAGCGTCGGGCCTCGTTTGGCTCAACCATATCAGTTGTGCCTCGAGTCGAGACTCATTTGACTCAACCATATCAGTTGTGCCTCGAGTCGAGCCTCGTTTGGCTTAACCATATTATTTGTACCTCGAGTTGGGCCTCGTTTGCCATAATCATATCATTTGCGCCTCGAGTCGCGCCTCGTTTGACTTACCCTTATAATTTGCGCCTTGAGTCGGGCCTTATTTGACTCAACCATATCATTTGCACTGAGCATCGGGCCTCGTTTAACTCAACCATATCAGTTGTGCCTCGAGTCAGGCCTCGTTTGGATCAACCATATTATTTGTGCCTCGAGTCAGGCCTTGTTTGACTCAACCATATTAGTTGTGCCTCAAGTTAGGACTCGTTTGACTTAACCACATTTGTTGTGCCTCGAGTCTGGCCACGTTTGACAAAACTATATCATTTGCGCGTCGAGTCGGGCCTCATTTGACTCAACCATATCATTTCCGGCTCGAGTCGGGCCAAGTTTGACTCAACCATATCATTTGTAGCTCCCAAGTTGGGCCTCGTTGGACTTACTCTTATAATTGGCACTGCGAGTCAGGCCTCATTTGACTCAACCATATCAGTTGTGCCTGAAGTCGGGGCTCGTCTGACTCAACCATATCATTTCCGCTTCGAGTTGGGCTTCGTTTGACACAACCATATCATTTGCGCCTTGAATCGGGCCTCGTTTGACTCAACCATATCATTTGTAGCTCTCAAGTTTGGCCTCGTTTGACTCACCCTTATAATTTGCGCCTCGAGTCGGACCTCGTTTGACTTACCCTTATAATTTGCGCCTTGAGTTAGGCCTCATTTGACTCAACCATATCAATTATGCCTTGAGTCAGGACTCGTTTGACTCAGCCACATTAGTTGTGGCTCGAGTCAGGACTCGTTTGACTCGACCATATCAAATGTGCCTCGAGTCGGGCCTCGTCTGACTCAACCACATTAGTTGTCCCTCGAGTCGGGCCTCGTTTGACTCAACCATATCATTTGCACTTAGACTTGGGCCTCGTTTGACTCAACTATATCAGTTGTGCCTCGTGTCTAGCCTCGTTTGACTCAACCATATCATTTGTGCATCGAGTCAGGCCTTGTTTGACTCAACCATATCATCTATAACTCTCAAGTCGGGCCTCGTTTGACTTACCCTAATAATTTGCACTCAAGTCGGGCCTTGTTTGACTCAACAATATCAGTTGTGCCTCAAGTCGGGCCTCGTTTGACTCAACCATATCATTTGTAGCTCTCAAGTTAGACCTCGTTTGATTCAACCAAATGATTTGCGCCTCGTGTCGGGCCTCGCTTGACTTACCCTTCTAATTGGCGCCTCTAGTCGGGCCTCGTTTGACACAACCATATCATTTGCGGCTCGAGTCGGGCCTCGTTTTACTCAACCATATCTGTTGTGCCTCGAGTCGGGCCTCGTTTGACTCATCCATATCATTTGGCCCTCGAGTTACACCTCATTTGACACAACCATATCATTTACGCCTCGAGTTGGGCCTCATTTGACTTGACCATATTAGTTGTGCCATGAGTCGGGACTCATTTGACTCAACCATATGAGTTGTACCTCGATTCGGGACTCATTTGACTCAACCATATTAGTTCTACCTCGAGTCAGGACTCGTTTGACTTAACCATATCAGTTGTGCCTCGAGTCGGGCCTTGTTTGAATTAACCATATCATTTGCACCTCGAGTGGTGCCTCGTTTGACATAATTATATCATTTGTACCTCGAGTCTGGCCTCGTTTGACGTAACCATATCATTTGCACCTTAAGTCAGGCCTTGTTGGACTCAACCATATCATTTGCACCTCAAGTCGGGCCTTATTTGACTTACCCTTATAATTTGCACCTCGAGTCGGGTCTCGTTTGACTCAACCATATCATTTGCGCCTCGAGTCGGGCCTCATTTAACTCAACCACATCAGTTGCAGTGCGAGTCGGGCCTCGTTTGACTCAATCGTATCATTTGCACCTCAAGTCGGGCCTCATTTGACCCAACCATATCATTTGCGGCTCGAGTTGGGCCTCGTTTGACTAACCCTTATAATTTGCACCTCAACTAAAGCCTCATTTGAGTCAACCATATCAAATATGCCTCGTGTTGGGCCTCGTTTGACTTAACCACATCAGTTGTACCTCAACTTGGGCCTCGTTTTACCCAATCATATCATTTGCGCTTTGAGTCGGGCCTCGTTTAACTCAACCATATTAGTTGTGCATCGAGTTGGGACTCATTTAACTTAACCATATCAGTTGTGCCTCGAGTCAGGGCTTATTTGACTCAACTATATCATTTGTGCCTCGAGTCGGGCCTCGTTTGACACAACTATATCATTTCTGCCTCGAGTCAGGTGTCGTTTGACTCATCCATATCAGTTGTGCCTCGAGTCGGGCCTCATTTGACGCAACCATATCAGTTGCGCCTTGAGTCGGGTCTCGTTTGACACACCCATATCATTTGCGCCTCGAGTCGAGCCTCGTTTGACTTACCCTTATAATTTGCGCCTCGAGTCGGGCCTCGTTTGACTCAACCACATCATTTGCACCTGAAGTTGCCTTGTTTTGCCACCATCATATCATTTGTGCCTCGAGTTCGGCCTCGTTTGACTCAATCACATCAGTTCCAGTGTGAGTCAGGCCTCGTTTGATTCAACCGTATCATTTGCGCCTCGAATCAAGCCTCGTTTGACTCAACCATAACATTTGCGCTTGGAGTTGGGCCTCGTTTGACTAACCCTTATAATTTGCACCTCGACTAAAGCCTTGTTTGACTCAACAATATTAAATGTTCCTCAAGTCGGGCCTCGTTTGACTCAACCACATCAGTTGTACCTCGAGTCAGGCCTCGTTTGACTGAACCATATCATTTGCGCTTCAAGTCGGGGCCTCGTTTGACTCAACTATATCAGTTGTGCCTCGAGCCAGGATTCGTTTGACTCAACCATATCAGTTGTGCCCCAAGTTAGGGCTCGTTTCACTCAACCATGTCATTTGCGCCTCGAGTCGGGCCTCGTTTGACACAACCATATCATTTTCGCCTCAAGTCGAGCCTCGTTTGACTCAACCATATCAGTTGCGCCTCGAGTGGGACTCGTTTGACACAACCATATTAGTTGTGCCTCGAGTCGGGCCTTATTTGATGCAACCATATAAGTTGCGCCTCGAGTCAGGTCTCGTTTGACACACCCATATCATTTGCGCCTCGAGTCAAGCCTCGTTTGACTTACCCTTATAATTTGCGCCTCAAGTCGGGCCTCGTTTGACTCAACCATATCATTTGCACCGCGAGTTGCCTCGTTTGCCACCATCATATCATTTGCGCCTCAAGTCCGGCCTCGTTTGACTCAACCACATTAGTTGCAGTGCGAGTTGGGCCTCGTTTGACTCAACCGTATCATTTGCGCCTCGAATCAGGCCTCGATTGACTTAACCATAACATTTGCGCCTGGAGTTGGGCCTCGTTTGACTAACCCTTATAATTTGCGCCTCGGCTAAAGCCTTGTTTGACTCAACAATATCAAATGTTCCTTGAGCCGGGCCTCGTTTGACTCAACCGCATCAGTTGTACCTCGAGTCGAGCCTCATTTGACAGAACCATATCATTTGCACTTCGAGTCGGGGCCTCATTTGACTCAACCATATCAGTTGTGCCTCGAGCCGGGATTCGTTTGACTCAACCATATCAGTTGTGCCCCAAGTCAGGGCTTGTTTCACTCAACCATGTCATTTGCGCCTCGAGTCGGGCATCGTTTGACACAACCATATCATTTTCGCCTCGAGTCGGCCTCGTTTGACTCAACCATATCAGTTGTGCCTCGAGTAGGGACTCGTTTGACTCAACCAAATCAGTTGTGCCTCGAGTCGGGCCTCATTTGACTCAACCATATCAGTTGTGCTTTGAGTCAGGCCTCGTTTGACACAATTAGATCATTTGTGTATCAAGTTTAGCCTCGTTTGACACAACCATATTATTTACGCACCGAGTCAGGCCTCATTTGGCTCAACCATATCATATGTGGCTCGAGTCGGGCCTAGTTTGGCTCAACCATATCATTTGTAGCTCTCGAGTCGGCCCTCGTTTGACTTACCCTTATAACTTGCACCGCGAGTCGGGCCTCATTTGACTCAACCATATTAGTTGTGCCTCAACTCGGGGCTCGTTTGACTCAACCATATCATTTCCACGTCGAGTCAGGCTTCATTTGACCCAACCATATCATTTGCGCCTCAAGTCAGGCCTCGTTTGACTCAACCGTATCAGTTGTGTGTCAAGTTGGGACTCGTTTGACTTAACCATATTTGTTGTGCCTCGAGTCAGGCCTCATTTGACTTACCCTTAAAATTTGCGCCTCGAGCCGAGCCTTGTTTGACTCAACCATATCATTTGCATCTCGAGTTGGGCCTCATTTGACTCAAGCATATCATTTGTGCCTCGAGTTGGGCCTCATTTGACTTACCCTTATACTTTGCGCCTTGAGTCAGGCCTCGTTTGACTCAACCATATCATTTGCGCCTCGAGATGGACCTCGTTTGACTCAACCACATCATTTGTAGCTCTCGAGTCGAGCCTCGTTTGACTTACCCTGATAATTTGCACCGCGAGTCAGGCCTCGTTTCACTCAACCATATCAGTTGTGCCTTGAGTTGGGACTCGTTTGACTTAACCATATCAGTTGTGCCTCGATTCAGGACTCGTTTGACTCAACCATATCAGTTGTGCCTCGAGTCGGCACTCGTTTGACTTAACCATATCAGTTGTGCCTTGAGTCGGGCCTCGTTTGACACCAGCATATCATTTGCGCCTCGAGTCAGGCCTCGTCTGACTTAACCATATCATTTGCACCTCGAGTTGTGCCTCGTTTGACTTACCCTTATAGTTTGCGCCTCGAGTCGGGCCTCGTTTGACTCAACCATATCATTTGCATCTCGAGTTGGGCCTCGTTTGACTCAACCATATCATTTGCGCCTCGAGTCGGGCCTCGTTTGGCTTACCCTTATAATTTGTGCATCGAGTCAGGCCTCTTTTAACGTAACCATATCGAATGTCCCTCGAGTCGGGCCTCGTTTGTCTCAACCACATCAGTTGTGCCGTGAGTCAGGCCTTATTTGACTCAACCATATATTTGCACTTAGCGTCGGGCCTCCTTTAACTCAACCATATCAGTTGTGCCTCAAGTCGGGCCTCGTTGTACTCAACCATATCAGTTGTGCCTCGAGTCAGGCCTCATTTGACTCAACCATATCATTTGTGCTTTCAGTCGAACCTCATTTGACTCAATCATATCAGTTGTTTCTCGAGTAGGGACTCGTTTAACTCAACCATAATAGTTGTGCCTCGAGTCAGCCCTTGTTTGGCTCAACCATATCATTTGGGCCTCAAGTCGAGCCTCATTTGCCATAATCATACCATTTGCGCCTCGAGTCGGGCCTCGTTTGACTCAACCATATTAGTTATGCGTCAAGTTGGGACTCATTTGACTCAACCATATCAGTTGTGCCTCGAGTCAGGCCTCGTTTGACACAACCATATCATTTGTGCCTTGAGTCAGGCTTCATTTGACTCAACTATATCATTTGCACCTCGAGTCGAACCTCGTTCGACTCAACCACATCATTTGTAGCTCTCGAGTCGGGCCTCGTTTGACTTACCCTGATAATTTGCACCGCAAGTCAGGCCTGGTTTCACTTAACCATATTAGTTGTGCCTTGAGTCGGGACTCGTTTGACTCAACCATATCAGTTGTGCCTCGATTCAGGACTCGTTTGACTCAACCATATCAGTTGTGCCTCGAGTCGGCACTCGTTTGACTTAACCATATTAGTTGTGCCTTTAGTCGGGCCTCGTTTGACACAAGCATATCATTTGCGCCTCGAGTCAGGCCTCGTCTGACTTAACCATATCATTTGCACCTCGAGTTGGGCCTCGTTTGACTTACCCTTATAGTTTGCGCCTCGAGTCGGGCCTCGTTTGACTCAACCATATCATTTGCATCTCGAGTTGGGCCTCGTTTGACTCAACCATATCATTTGCGCCTCGAGTCGGGCCTCGTTTGGCTTACCCTTATAATTTGCGCATCGAGTCAGGCCTCTTTTAACGTAACCATATCAAATGTCCCTCGAGTTGGGCCTTGTTTGTCTCAACCACATCAGTTGTGCCGTGAGTTGGGCCTAATTTGACTCAACCATATATTTGCACTTAGTGTCGGGCCTCCTTTGACTCAACCATATCAGTTGTGCCTCAAGTTGGGCCTCGTTGTACTCAACCAATTAATTGTGCCTCAAGTTAGGCCTCGTTTGACTCAACCATATCATTTGCACTTTCAGTCGGGCCTCATTTGACTCAACCATATCAGTTGTTTCTCGAGTAGGGACTCGTTTAACTCAACCATAACAGTTGTGCCTCGAGTCAGCCCTCGTTTGGCTCAACCATATCATTTGGGCCTCAAGTTGGGCCTCATTTGCCATAATCATACCATTTGCGCCTCGAGTCGGGCCTCGTTTGACTCAACCATATTAGTTATGCGTCAAGTTGGGACTCGTTTGACTCAACCATATCAGTTGTGCCTCGAGTCGGGCCTCGTTTGACACAACCATATCATTTGTGCCTTGAGTTAGGCTTCATTTGACTCAACTATATCATTTGCCCCTCGAGTCGAACCTCGTTCGACTCAACCACATCATATGTAGCTCTCGAGTCAGGCCTCGTTTGACTTACCCTGATAATTTGCACCGCGAGTCAGGCCTCGTTTCACTCAACCATATCATTTATGCATCGAGTTAGGCCTCGTTTGACTCAACCATATCATTTGTGCCTCGAGTCGGGCCTTGTTTGACTCAACCACATCATTTGTATCTCTCGAGTCATGCCTCGTTTGACTTACCTTGATAATTTGCACCACGAGTCAAGCCTCATTTGACACAACCATATCAGTTATGCCTCGAGTCGGGCCTCGTTTGACTCAACCATATCATTTGTATCTCTCGGGTCGGGCCTTGTTTGACTCAACCAAATGATTTGCCCCTCGTGTCAGGCCTCGCTTCACTTACCCTTATAATTGGCGCCTCTAGGCGGGCCTCATTTGATATAACCATATCATTTGTGCCTCGAGTCGGGCCTCGTTTTACTCAACCATATCAGTTGTGCCTCAAGTCGGGCCTCGTTTGACTCATCCATATTATTTGCGTCTCGTGTCGGGCCTTATTTGCCAAGACCATATCATTTACGCCTCGAGTGGGGCCTCGTTTGACTCGACCATATTAGTTGTGCCATGAGTGGGGACTCGTTTGACTCAACCATTTCAGTTGTGCCTCGATTCGGGACTCGTTTGAATCAACCATATTAGTTGTGCCTCGAGTCGGAACTCGTTTGACTTAACCATATCAGTTATGCCTCGAGTCGGGCCTCGTTTGACACAATCATATCATTTGCGCCTCGAGTCAGGCCTTGTTTGACACAACCATATCATTTGTGCCTCCAGTCGGTTGTTTGGCTTACCTTTATAATTTGCGCGTCAAGTCAGGCCTCTTTTAATGCAACCATATCAAATGTGCCTTGAGTCCGGCATCATTTGACTCAACCACATCAGTTGTGCCTCGAGTCAGGCCACGTTTGACTTAACCATATTATTTGTGCCTTGAGTCGGGCCTCATTTGACTCAACGATATCAGTTGTGCCTTGAGTCGAGCCTCGTTTGACTCAACCAGATCAGTTGTGCCTCGAGTCGGGCCTCGTTGTACTCAACCATATCAGTTGTGCCTCGAGTCAAGCCATGTTTGACTCAACCACATCAATTGTACCTCGAGTCGGGCCTCGTTTGACTCAACCATATTAGTTGTGTCTCGAGTCGGGACTCGTTTGACTCAACCATAATAGTTGTGCCTCAATTCAGCCCTCATTTGGCTCAACCATACCATTTGCACCTCGAGTCAGGCCTCGTTTGACTCAACCATATCAGTTGTGCATCAAGTTGGGACTCATTTGACTTAACCATATCTGTTGTGCCTCGAGTCAGGCCTCATTTGACTTACCCTTATAATTTACGCCTCGAGCTGAGCCTCGTTTGACTCAACCATATCATTTGCATCTCGAGTTGGGCCTAATTTGACTCAAGCATATCATTTGCGCCTCGAGTTGGGCCTCATTTGACTTACCCTTATACTTTGCGCCTTCAGTCAGGCCTTGTTTGACTCAACCATATCATTTGTGCATCGAGCCAGGCCTCGTTTGACTCAACCATATCATTTGCGCCTCGAGTTAGACCTCGTTTGACTCAACCACATCATTTGTAGCTCTCGAGTCGGGCCTCGTTTGACTTACCCTGAGAATTTGCACCGCGAGTCAGACCTCGTTTCACTCAACCATATCAGTTGTGCCTTGAGTTGGGACTCGTTTGACTCAACCATATCAGTTGTGCCTCAATTCAAGACTCGTTTGACTTAACCATACAAGTTGTGCCTCGTGTCGGCACTCGTTTGACTTAACCATATCAGTTATGCCTTGAGTCAGGCCTCGTTTGACAAAAGCATATCATTTGCGCCTCGAGTCAGGCCTCGTCTGACTTAACCATATCATTTGCACCTCGAGTTGGGCCTCGTTTGACTTACCCTTATAGTTTGCGCCTCGAGTCGGGCCTCGTTTGACTCAACCATATCATTTGCATCTCGAGTTGGGCCTCGTTTGACTCAACCATATCATTTGCGTCTCGAGTCGAGCCACGTTTGGCTTACCCTTATAATTTGCGCATCGAGTCAGGCCTCTTTTAACGTAACCATATCAAATGTCCCTCGAGTCGGGCCTCGTTTGTCTCAACCACATCAGTTGTGCCGCGAGTCGGGCCTCATTTGACTCAACCATATATTTGCACTTAGCGTCGGGCCTCCTTTGACTCAACCATATCAGTTGTGCCTCAAGCCAGGCCTCGTTGTACTCAACCATAACAATTGTTCCTCGAGTCAGCCCTCGTTTGACTCAACCATATCATTTGCGCTTTCAGTCGGGCCTCATTTAACTCAACCATATCAGTTGTTTCTCGAGTAGGGACTCGTTTAACTCAACCATAATAGTTGTGCCTCGAGTCGGCCCTTGTTTGGCTCAACCATATCATTTGGGCCTCAAGTCGGGCCTCATTTGACTCAACAATATCAGTTGTGCCTTGAGTCAAGCCTCGTTTGACTCAACCAGATTAGTTGTGCCTCAAGTCGGGCCTCATTGTACTCAACCATATCAGTTGTGCCTCGAGTCAAGCCATGTTTGACTCAACCACATCAATTGTGCCTCGAGTCGGGCCTCGTTTGACTCAACCATATTAGTTGTGTCTCGAGTCAGGACTCGTTTGACTCAACCATAACAGTTGTGCCT
Source organism: Dicorynia guianensis (assembly GCA_037013595.1). Lineage (NCBI taxonomy): Eukaryota > Viridiplantae > Streptophyta > Magnoliopsida > Fabales > Fabaceae > Dicorynia > Dicorynia guianensis. The sequence goes on along the minus strand of JASUAB010000006.1, from coordinate 14,206,720 downwards.
CAAGTCGGGCCTCGTTTGGCTCAACCATACCATTTGCACCTCGAGTCGGGCCTCGTTTGACTCAACCATATGAGTTGTGCGTCAAGTTGGGACTCGTTTGACTTAACCATATCAGTTGTGCCTTGAGTTGGGCCTCATTTGACTCAACCATATCATTTGAGCCTCGAGTCGGGCCTTGTTTGACTTACCCTTAAAATTTGCACCTCAAGTCGAGCCTCATTTGACTCAACCATATCATTTGCATCTCGAGTCAGGCCTCATTTGACTCAACCATATCATTTGCGCTTCGAGCTAGGCCTCGTTCGACTAACCCTTATAATTTGTGCCTCGAGTCAAGCCTCGTTTGACTTAGCCATAACAGTTGTGCCTCAAGTCAGCCCTCGTTTCACACAACCATATCATTTGCGCCTCGAGTCAGGCCTCGTTGGACTTAACCATATCATTTGTAACTCTCAAGTCGGGCCTCGTTTGACTCAACCACATCAGTTGTGCCTCGAGTCGGGCCATGTTTGACTCAACCATATCATTTGCGCTTGGAGTTGGGCCTCATTTGACTCAACCATATCTGTTGTGCCTTAAGTTGAGACTCGTGTGACTCAACTATATCTGTTGTGCCTCAAATCTGGCCTCAATTGACTCAACCATATCATTTGTGCCTTGAGTTGGGCCTCATTTGTGCCTCGAGTCAGGCCTCGTTTGACTCAACCATATCATTTGCGCTTCGAGTCGGGCCTCATTTCACTCAACCATATTAGTTCTGCCCCGAGTCGAGACTTGTTTGACTCAGCCATATCAGTTGTGCCTTGAGTCGGGCCTCGTTTGACTCAACCACATTATTTGCGCCCTGAGTTGAGCCTCATTTGACACAACCATATCATTTCTGCCTCGAGTCGAGCCTCATTTGACCCAACCATATAGTTGTGCCTCGAGTTTGGACTCGTTTGACTTAACCATATCAGTTGTGGCTCGAGTCAGGCCTCGTTTAACTCAACCATATTAGTTGCAACTCGAGACGGGCCTTGTTTGACACAACCATATCATTTGCGCCTCGAGTCAGGCCTCGTTGGACTTAACCATATCATTTGTAACTCTCAAGTCGAGCCTCGTTTGACTCAACCATATCATTTGTGCCTCAAGTCGAGCATCGTTTGACTCAACGATATCAGTTGTGCCTCGAGTCGGGCCTTGTTTGACTTACCCTTATAATTTGCGCCTCAAGTCGAGCCTCGTTTGACTCAACCATATCATTTGCATCTCGAGTCAGGCCTCATTTGACTCAACCATATCATTTGCGCCTCGAGCTGGGCCTCGTTCGACTAACCCTTATAATTTGCGCCTCGAGTCAGGCCTCGTTTGACTCAGCCATATCAAATGTGCCTCGAGTCGGGCCTCATTTGACTCAACCACATCAGTTGTGCCTCGAGTTGGGCCTCCTTTGAACTCAACCATATCATTTGTACCTAGAGTCGGGCCTTGTTTGACTCAACCATATCAGTTGTGCCTTGAGTCGGGACTCGTTTGACTCAACCATATTAGTTGTGCCTTCAGTCGGGGCTCGTTTGGCTAACCATATCATTTGCACCTCGAATCGAGTCTCGTTTGCCATAATCTTATCATTTGCACCTCGAGTCGGGCCTCGTTTGTCTCAACCATATCAGTTGTGCCTCAAGTTGTGACACGTTTGACTCAACCATATCTGTTGTGCCTAGAGTCGGGCCTCGTTTGACTCAACCATATCAGTTGTGCCTCAAGTTGGGACTCGTTTGACTCAACCATATCTGTTGTGCCTCGAGTCTGGCCTCGTTTGACTCAACCATATCATTTGCGCCATGAGCCGGGCCTCGTTTGACTCAACCATAACATTTGCGCCTCGAGTCAGGCCTCGTTTGACTCAACCATATCATTTATAGCTCTCGAGTCAAGCCTCGTTTGACTTGCCCTTATAATTTGCACAGCGAGTTGGGCCTCGTTTGACTTAACCATATCAGTTGTGCCTTGACTCGGGCCTCATTGGACTCAACCATATCATTTGTAGCTCTCAAGTCGGGCCTCGTTTGACTCAACCATATCATTTGCAACTTGAGTCGGGACTCGTTTGACTAAACCAAATGATTTGCGCCTCATGTCGAGCCTCGTTTGGCTTACCCTTATAATTGGCGCCTCCAATCGGGCATCGTTTGACACAACCATATCATTTACGCCTCGAGTCGGGCTTCGATTTACTCAAGCATATCAGTTGTGCCTCGAGTCAGGCCTCGTTTGACTCATCCATATCTTTTGTGCCTCGAGTTGGGCCTCGTTTGACACAACCATATTATTTGCGCCTTGAGTCGACCCTCGTTTAACTCAGCCATATCAGTTGTCCCTCGAGTCGGGACTCATTTGACTCAACCATATAAGTTGTTCCTCAAGTCGGGACTCGTTTGACTCAACCATAACAGCTCAGCCTCGCGTTGGGACTCGTTTGACTTAACCATATCAGTTGTGCCTTAAGGCGGCCTCGTTTGACTTAACCATATCATTTGTGCCTCGAGTCAGGCCTCGTTTGACTCAACCATATCATTTGCACCTGGAGTCGGGCCTCGTTTGACTTACCCTTATAATTTGCACCTCGAGTTGGGCCACGTTTGCCTCAACCATATCATTTGCATCTCGAGGCCAGCCTTGTTTGACTCAACCATATCATTTGCGCCTCGAGTTGGGCCTCGTTTGGCTTACCCTTATAATTTGCGCATCGGGTCAGGCCTCATTTAACTCAACCATATCAAATGTGGCTCAAGTCGGGCCATGTTTGACTCAACCATATCATTTGCACTTGGAGTTGGGCCTCGTTTGACTCAACCATATCTGTTGCGCCTCAAGTCTGGCCTCAATTGACTCAACCATATCATTTGTGCCTTGAGTTGGCCTCATTTGTGCCTCAAGTCAGGCCTCGTTTGACTCAACCATATCATTTGCGCTTCGAGTCGGGCCACATTTCACTCAACCATATTAGTTGTGCCCCAAGTCGAGACTTGTTTGACTCAGCCATATCAGTTGTGCCTTGAGTCGGGGCTCGTTTGACTCAACCATATCATTTGCGCCTCGAGCCGGGCCTCATTTAACTCAACCATATCAGTTGCAACTCGAGATGGGCCTCGTTTGACACAACCATATCATTTGCGCCTCGAGTCAGGCCTCGTTGGACTTAACCATATCATTTGTAACTCTCAAGTCGGGCCTCGTTTGACTCAACCATATCATTTGTGCCTCAAGTCGAGCATCGTTTGACTCAACGATATCAGTTGTGCTCAAGTCGGGCCTTGTTTGACTTACCCTTATAATTTGTGCCTCAAGTCGAGCCTCGTTTGACTCAACCATATCATTTGCATCTCGAGTCAGGCCTCATTTGACTTAACCATATCATTTGCGCCTCGAGTTGGGCCTCATTCGACTAACCCTTATAATTTGCGCCTCGAGTCAGGCCTCGTTTGACTCAGCCATATCAAATGTGCCTCGAGTCGGGCCTCATTTGACTCAACCACATCAGTTGTGCCTCGAGTTGGGCCTCGTTTGAACTCAACCATATCATTTGTACCTAGAGTCGGGCCTTGTTTGACTCAACCATATCAGTTGTGCCTTGAGTCGGGACTCGTTTGACTCAACCATATTAGTTGTGCCTTCAGTCGGGGGTCATTTGGCTCAACCATATCATTTGCACCTCGAGTCGAGTCTCGTTTGCCATAATCTTATCATTTGCACCTCGAGTCGGGCCTCGTTTGTCTCAACCATATCAGTTGTGCCTCAAGTTGTGACACGTTTGACTCAACCATATCTGTTGTGCCTAGAGTCGGGCCTCGTTTGACTTAACCGTATCAGTTGTGCCTCAAGTTGGGACTCGTTTGACTCAACCATATCTGTTGTGCCTCGAGTCTGGCCTCGTTTGACTCAACCATATCATTTGCGCCATGAGCCGGGCCTCGTTTGACTCAACCATAACATTTGTGCCTCGAGTCGAGCCTTGTTGGACTCAACCATATCATTTATAGCTCTCGAGTCAAGCCTCGTTTGACTTACCCTTATAATTTGCACAGCGAGTTGGGCCTCGTTGGACTTAACCATATCAGTTGTGCCTTGACTCGGGCCTCATTGGACTCAACCATATCATTTGTAGCTCTCAAGTCGGGCCTCGTTTGACTCAACCATATCATTTGCAACTCGAGTCAGGACTCGTTTGACTCAACCAAATGATTTGCGCCTCATGTCGAGCCTCGTTTGGCTTACCCTTATAATTGGCGCCTCCAATCGGGCATCGTTTGACACAACCATATCATTTGCGCCTCGAGTCGGGCTTCGATTTACTCAAGCATATTAGTTGTGCCTCGAGTCGGGCCTCGTTTGACTCATCCATATCTTTTGTGCCTCGAGTCGGGCCTCGTTTGACATAACCATATTATTTGCGCCTCGAGTCGACCCTCGTTTGACTCAGCCATATCAGTTGTCCCTCGAGTCGGGACTCATTTGACTCAACCATATAAGTTGTTCCTCAAGTCGGGACTCGTTTGACTCAACCATAACAGCTCAGCCTCGAGTTGGGACTCGTTTGACTTAACCATATCAGTTGTGCCTTAAGGTGGCCTCGTTTGACTCAACCATATCATTTGTGCCTCGAGTCAGGCCTCGTTTGACTCAACCATATCATTTGCACCTAGAGTCGGGCCTCGTTTGACTTACCCTTATAATTTGCGCCTCGAGTTGGGCCACGTATGCCTCAACCATATCATTTGCATCTCGAGTCGGGCCTTGTTTGACTCAACCATATTATTTGCGCCTCGAGTTGGGCCTCGTTTGGCTTACCCTTATAATTTGCGCATCGAGTCAGGCCTCATTTCACTCAACCATATCAAATGTGGCTCGAGTCGGGCCTCATTTGACTCAACCACATCAGTTGTGCCTCGAGTCGGGCCATGTTTGACTCAACCATATCATTTGCGCTTGGAGTTGGGCCTCATTTGACTCAACCATATCTGTTGTGCCTTAAGTTGGGACTCGTGTGACTCAACCGTATCTATTGTGCCTCAAGTCTGGCCTCAATTGACTCAACCATATCATTTGTGCCTTGAGTTAGGCCTCATTTGTGCCTCGAGTCAGGCCTCGTTTGACTCAACCATATCATTTGCGCTTCGAGTCGGGCCTCATTTCACTCAACCATATTAGTTGTGCCCTGAGTCGAGACTTGTTTGACTCAGCCATATCAGTTGTGCCTTGAGTCAGGGCTCGTTTGACTCAACCACATCATTTGCGCCCCGAGTTGGGCCTCATTTGACACAACCATATCATTTCCGCCTCGAGTCGAGCCTCATTTGACCCAACCATATAGTTGTGCCTCAAGTCTGGACTCGTTTGACTCAACCATATCAGTTGTGGCTTGAGTCAGGCCTCATTTGACTCAACCATATCAGTTGCAACTCGAGACGGGCCTCGTTTGACACAACCATATCATTTGCGCCTCGAGTCAGGCCTCGTTGGACTTAACCATATCATTTGTAACTCTCAAGTCGGGCCTCGTTTGACTCAACCATATCATTTGTGCCTCAAGTCGAGCATCGTTTGACTCAACGATATCAGTTGTGCCTCGAGTTGGGCCTCGTTTAACTTACCCTTATAATTTACGCCTCGAGTTGGGCCTCGTTTGACACAACCATATCATTTATGCCTCGAGTCAGGCCTCATTAACTTAACCATATCATTTGAACCTCGAGTCGGGGCTCGTTTGACTGACCCTTATAATTTGTGTCTCGAGTCAGGCCTCGTTTGAGTCCACCATATCATTTGTATCTTGAGTCGGGCCTCGTTTGACTCAACCATATCAAATGTGCATCGAGTCGGGCCTCGTTTGACTTAACCATATCATTTTTGCTTTGAGTCAGAACTATTTGACTCAACCATATCATGTTGCACCTCAAATTGGGACTCGTTTGCCTCAACCATATTAGTTGTGCCTCGAGTCGAGCCTCGTTTGACTCAACGATATCATTTGCGCCTCGAGTCGAGTCTCGTTTGACTTACCCTTATAATTTGTGCCTCGAGTCGGGTCTCGTTTGACACAACCATATCATTTGCGCCTCGGGTCGGGCCTCATTTAACTCAACCATATAATTTGTCCCTCGAGTCGGGCCTCGTTTGAGTCAGCCATATCATTTGCGCTTCGAGTCAGGCCTAGTTTGGCTCAACCATATCAGTTGTTCCTTGAGTCAGGACTCATTTGACTCATCCATATCTGTTGCGCCTCGAGTCGGGCCTTGTTTGACTCAACCACATCAGTTGTGTCTCGAGCCGGGCCTTGTTTGACTCAACCATATCACTTTCGCTTTGAGTCAGGCCTCGTTTGAGTCAACCTCATCAGTCGATCCACGAGTTGGGCCTCGTTTGACTCAACCATATCATTTCCGCTTTGTGTTGGGCTTCGTTTGACTCAACCATATCAGTTGTGCATCTAGTCAGGACTCGTTTGACTCAACCATATCAGTTGTGCCTCAAGTCGGCCCGCATTTGGCTCAACCATATCATTTGTGCCTCAAGTCGGTCCTCGTTTGCCATAATCATACCATTTGCGCCTCGAGTCGGGCCTCGTTTGACTCAACCATACCAGTTGTGCGTCAAGTTGGGACTCGTTTGACTCAACCATATCTGTTGTGCCTTGAGCTGAGCCTCATTTGACTCAGCCATATCATTTGTGCATCGAGTCGGGCCTCGTTTCACTCTACCATATTAGTTGTGCCTCGAGTCAAGACTTGTTTGACTCAACCATATCATTTGTTCCTCGAGTCGGGCCTCGTTTGACTCAACTATATCATTTGTACCTCGAGTCGGTCCTCGTTTGACTGACCCTTATAATTTGTGCCTCGAGTCGGGCCTCATTTGAGTTAACCATATCATTTGCATCTTGAGTCAGGCCTCGTTTGACTCAACCATATCATTTGCGCCTCGAGTCGTGCCTCGTTTGGCTTACCCTTATAATTTGCGCATCGAGTCAGGCCTCGTTTGACTCAACCATATCAACTGTGCCTCGAGTCAGGCCTCATTTTACTTAACTGTATCACTTATGCTTTGAGTTAGGCCTCATTTGACTCAACCACATCTTGTTGCAACTAGACTTTGGACTCGTTTGCCTCAACCATATCAGTTGTGCCTCAAGTCAAGCCTCGTTTGACTCAACCATATCATTTGTGCCTCGAGTCGGGCCTCGTTTGACTTACCCTTATAATTTGTACCTCAAGTTGCGCGACACAACCATATCATTTACGCCTCAGGTCGGGCCTCGTTTGACTCAACCATATAATTTGTGCCTCGAGTCAGGCCTTGTTTGACTCACAACCATATCATTTGCACTTCGAGTCAGGCCTCGTTTGGCTCAACCATATCAGTTGTTCCTTGAGTTGGGCCTCATTTGACTTACTCTTTTAATTTGCACCTCGAGTCATGCCTCGTTTGACTCAACCACATCAAATGTGCCTCGAGTCGGGCCACGTTTGACTCAACCACATCAGTTGTGCCTCGAGTCGGGCCTCGTTTGACTCAACCATATCATTTGCACTTAGAGTCAGGCCTCGTTTGACTCAACCATATCAGTTGGGCCTTGAGTCGGGACTTGTTTGACTCAACCATATCAGTTGTGCCTCGAGTCAGGCCTCATTTGGCTCAACCATATCATTTGTGCCTTGAGTCGGGCCTTGTTTGCCACAATCATATCATTTGTGCCTCAAGGGGGGCCTCGTTTGACTTAACCATATCAGTTGTGCCTCAAGTTGGGACTCGTTTGACTCAACCACATCAGTTGCTTTGAGACGGGCCACGTTTCACTCAACCATATCATTTGCGCTTTGAGTCGGGCCTCGTTTGACTCAACCATATCAGTTGTGCCTCGTGTCGGGCCTTGTTTGACTCAACCACATCAGTTGTGCCTCGAGTCAGGCCACGTTTGAATCAACCATATCATTTGCGCTTTGAGGTGGGCCTCGTTTGACTCAACCATGTCAGTTGTGCCTCAAGTCAGGACTTGTTTGATTCAACCATATCAGTTGTGCCTCGAGTCAGCCCTCGCTTGGCTCAACCATATCTTTTGTGCCTCAAGTCGAGCCTCGTTTGTCGCAATTTTATCTTTTGCGCCTCGACTTGGGTCTCGTTTGACTCAACCATATCATGTTATGCCTCGAGTTAGGACTCGTTTGATTCAACCATATCAGTTGTGCCTCAAGTCGAGCCTTGTTTGACTCGACCATATCATTCGAGCCTCGAGTCAGTCCTCATTTGACTTACCCTTATTATTTGCGCCTCGAGTCGGGCCTCGTTTAGCACAACCATATCATTTGAGCCTCTGGTCGAGCCTCGTTTGACTCAACCAAATCTGTTGTGCCTTGAGTCGTGCCTCGTTTGACACAACCATATTATTTGCGCCTCAAGTCGGGCCTCATTTGACATAACCATATTAGTTGTGCCTCGAGTTGGGCCTCGTTTGACTCAACCATATCAGTTGCGCCTCGAGTCGGGCCTCATTTGACTTAACCATATCATTTGTAGTTCTCGAGTCGAGCCTCATTTGACTCAACCATATTAGTTGTGCCTCAAGTAGGGCCTCTTTTGACTCAACCATATAATTTGTGCGTCGAGTCGGGCCTCTTTTGACACAACCCTATCATTTGCGCCTTGAGTCGGGCCTCGTTTGACTCAACTACATTAGTTGTGCCTCGAGTCGGGCCTTGTTTGACTCAACGATATCATTTGCGCTTTGAGTCGGGCCTCGTTTGACTCAACCATATCAGTTGTGCCTTGAGTCAGGACCTGTTTGACTCAACCATATCAGTTGTGCCTCGAGGCAGGCCTCATATGACTTAACCATATCATTTGTGCCTCGAGTCGGGCCTCATTTGCCACAATCATATCATTTGCGCCTCGAGTCAGACCTCGTTTAGCACAACCATATCTGTTGTGCCTCAAGTTAGGACTTGTGTGACTCAACCATATCTGTTGTACCTCGAGCCTGGCCTCATTTGACTCAACCATATCATTTGCACCTCAAGTCAGGCCTCGTTTGACTCAACCATATCAGTTGTGCCTCGAGTCGGGCCTTGTTTGACTCAACCATATCATTTGCACATTGAGTCAGGCCTCGTTTCACTCAACCATATGAGTTGTGCCTCGAGTCGGGACTCATTTGACTCAACCATATCAGTTGTGCCTCGAGTCGGGGCTCGTTTGACTCAACCACATCATTTGCGCCCTAAGTCGGTCCACGTTTGACTCAACTATATCAGTTGTGCCTTGAGTCGGGACTCGGTTGACTCAACCATATCAGTTGTGCTTTGAGTCGGGCCTCATTTGACACAACCATATCATTTGTGCCTCGAGTCAAGCCTCATTTAACTTAACCATATCATTTGTAGCTCTCGAGTCGGGCCTCGTTTGACTTACCCTTATAATTTGTGCCTCGAGTCGGGTCTCATTTGACTTAACCATATGATTTGTGCCTCGAGTTGGGCCTTATTTGACTTAACCACATTAGTTGTGCCTCGATTCGGGCCTCGTTTGACTTACCCTTATAATTTGTGCCTCGAGTCGGGCCTCGTTTGACTCAACCATATCATTTGCGTCTCGAGTCGGGCCTCGTTTGACTCAACCATATCATTTGCGCCTCGAGTCAGCCCTTGTTTCACTCAACCATATCATTTGTAGCTCTTGAGTCGGGCCTCATTTGACTTACCCTTATAATTTGCACTGCGAGTCGGGCCTCAGTTGGCTCAACCATATCATTTGTGCCTCAAGTTGGACCTCGTTTGCCACAATCATATCATTTGTGCCTCGAGTCAGGCCACGTTTGACGTAACCATATCAGCTGTGCCTTGAGTCAGGCCACGTTTGAGTCAATCATATCAGTTGTGCCTCGAGTCAGGCCTTGTTTAACTCAACCATATTAGTTATGCTCGAGTCAGGCCTCGTTTGACTCAACCATATCAGTTGTGCCTTAAGTCAGGGCTCGTTTGACTCAACCATATCATTTGTGCCTCGAGTCAGGCCTCATTTGACACGACGATATCATTTCCACCTTGAGTCGGGCCTCATTTGACTCAACCATATTAGCTGTGCCTCGAGTTGGGACTCATTTGAGTCAACCATATCAGTTGTACCTCGAGTCAGCCCTTATTTGACTCAACCATATAGTTGCACCTTGAGTCGGGCCTTGTTTTATACAACCATATCATTTACACATCGAGTCGGGCCTCGTTTGACTTAACCATATCATTTGTAGCTCTTAAGTCGGGGCTCGTTTGACTTAACCATATCAGTTGTGCCTCGAGTCGGGCCTTGTTTGACTTACCCTTAGAATTTGCACCTCGAGTTGGGCCTTGTTTGATACAACCATATCATTTGCACCTCGAGTCGAGCCTCATTCGACTCAACCATATTATTTGCACCTCGAGTCGAGCCTCGTTTGACTTACCCTGATAATTTGTGCCTCTAGTCGGGCCTCATTTGACTCGACCATGTCATTTGCATTTCAAGTCGGGCCTCGTTTGTTTCAACCATATCATTTGGGGCTCGAGTCATACCTCGTTTGGCTTACCCTTATAATTTGTGCATTGAGTTAGGCCTCGTTTGACTCAACCATATCAAATGTGCCTTTAGTCTGGCCTCGTTTGACTCAACCACATCTGTTGTGCCTCGAGTCAGGCCTCGTTTGTCATAATCGTATCATTTGCGCCTCAAGTTGGGCCTCATTTGACTCAACCATAATAGTTGTGCCTTGAGTTAGGACTCGTTTGACTCAACCATATCAAATGTACCTCGAGTCGAGCCTCGTTTGACTCTACCATCTCATTTGTGCCTTGAGTCAAGCCTCGTTTGACTTACCCTTTCAATTTGTGCCTCGAGTCGGGCCTCGTATGGCTCAACCATATCATTTGTTCCTCGGGTCGGGCCTCATTTCACTTACACTTACAATTTATGCCTCAAGCCAGGCCTCGTTTGACTCAACCATATCAAATGTGCCTCGAGTCAGGCCTCATTTGACTCAACCACATCAGTTGTGCCTCGAGTCGGGTTTCGTTTGACTCAACCATATCATTTGTGCTTCGAGTCGAGCCTCGTTTGACTTGACCATATCAGTTGTACCTTGAGTCGGGACTCGTTTGACTCAACCATATCAGTTATGCCTCAAGTCGAGCCTCGTTTGGCTCAACCATATCATTTGTGCCTCGAGGCGGGCCTCGTTTGCCACAATTATATCATTTGCACCGCGAGTTGGGCCTTGTTTGACTTAACCATATCAGTTGTGCCTCAAGTTGGGACTCATTTGACTCAACCATATCAGTTGCACCTCGAGTTGGGCCTCATTTGACACAATCATATCATTTGCGCCTCGAGTTGGGCCTCATTTGACTTAACCATATCATTTGTAGTTCTCGAGTTGAGCCTCGTTTGACTCAACCATATTAGTTGTGCCTCAAGTCGGGGCTCATTTGACTCAACCAAATCATTTGCGTGTCGAGTAGGGCCTCTTTTGACACAATCATATCATTTGCACCTCGAGTCAGGCCTCTTCTGACTTACCCTTATAATTTGCGTCTCGAGTCAGGCCTTATTTGACTCATCCATATCAGTTGCGCCTCGAGTCGGGGATCGTTTGACTTAACCATATCATTTGCGTGATGAGTCGGGCCTCTTTTGACACATCCCTATCATTTGCGCCTTGAGTCGAGCCTCGTTTGACTCAACCACATCAGTTGTGCCTCGAGTCGGGCATCGTTTGACTCAATGATATCATTTGCACTTTGAGTCGGGCCTCGTTTGACTCAACCATATCAGTTGTGCCTCGAGGCAGGCCTCACTTGGCTCAACCATATCATTTGTGCCTCGAGTCGGGCCTCATTTGCCACAATCATATCATTTGCGCCTCGAGTCAGACCTCGTTTAGCATAACCATATCTGTTGTGCCTCAAGTTAGGACTTGTGTGACTCAACCATATCTGCTGTACCTCGAGCCTGGCCTCATTTAACTCAACCATATCATTTGCGCCTCAAGTTAGGCCTTGTTTGACTCAACCATATCAGTTGTGCCTCGAGTCGGGCCTTATTTGACTCAACCATATCATTTGTGCATTGAGTCGGGCCTCGTTTCACTCAACCATATGAGTTGTGCCTCGAGTCGGGACTCATTTGACTCAACCATATCAGTTGTGCCTCGAGTCGGGGCTCGTTTGACTCAACCACATCATTTGTGCCATGAGTCGGTCCACGTTTGACTCAACTATATCAGTTGTGCCTCGAGTCGGGACTCGGTTGACTCAACCATATCAGTTGTGCTTCGAGTCGGGCCTCGTTTGACACAACTATATCATTTGTGCCTCGAGTCAAGCCTTATTTAACTTAACCATATCATTTGTAGCTCTCGAGTTGGGCCTCGTTTGACTTACCCTTATAATTTGCGTCTCGAGTCGGGTCTCATTTGACTCAACCATATCATTTGTGCCTCGAGTTGGGCCTCATTTGACTTAACCACATCAGTTGTGCCTCGATTCGGGCCTCGTTTGACTCAACCATATCAATTGCGCCTTGAGTCGAGCCTCGTTTGACTCAATCATATCATTTGCGCCTCGAGTCAGGCCTCGTTTGACTCAACCATATCATTTGCGCCTCGAGTCAGCCCTCGTTTCACTCAACCATATCATTTGTAGCTCTTGAGTTGGGCCTCGTTTGACTTACCCTTATAATTTGCACTGCGAGTCGGGCCTCGTTTGACTCAACCGTATCATTTATGCCTCGAGTCGGGCCTCGTTTGACTAACCCTTATAATTTACGCCTTGAGTAAAGCCTCATTTGACTCAACCATATCAAATGGGCCTCGAGTCGGGACTCGTTTGACTCAACCACATCCGTTGCACTTCGAGTCGGGCCTCATTTGACACAACCATATAATTTGCGCCTTGAGTTGGGCCTCATTTCACTCAACCATATCATTTTTAGCTCTTGAGTCGGGCCTCGTTTGACTTACCCTTATAATTTGCGCCTCGAGTCAGGCCTCATTTGACTCAACCATATCATTTACGCTTTGAGTCGAGCCTCGTTTGACTCAACCATATCAGTTGTGCCTAGAGTCGGGCCTCAGTTGGCTCAACCATATCATTTGTGCCTCGAGTTGGGCCTCGTTTGCCACAATCATATCATTTGTGCCTTGAGTCAGGCCACGTTTGACGTAACCATATCAGCTGTGCCTCGAGTCAGACCACGTTTGAGTCAATCATATCAGTTGTGCCTCGAGTTAGGCCTCGTTTGACTCAACCATATTAGTTGTGCCTCGAGTCAGGCCTCGTTTGACTCAACCATGTCAGTTGTGCCTTAAGTCAGGGCTCGTTTGAATCGTATCATTTGTGCCTCGAGCCAGGCCTCATTTGACACGATGATATCATTTCTGCCTCGAGTCGGGCCTCGTTTAACTCAACCATATCAGTTGTGCCTCTAGTTGGGACTCATTTGACTCGACCATATCAGTTGCACCTCGAGTTAGGCCTTGTTTTACACAACCATATCATTTACACATCGAGTCGGGCCTCGTTTGACTTAAGCATATCATTTGTAGCTCTTGAGTCGGGGCTCGTTAGACTTACCCTTATAATTTGTACCTCGAGACGGGCCTCGTTTGACTCAACCATATCAGTTGTGCCTCGAGTCGGGCCTTGTTTGACTTACCCTTAGAATTTGCACCTCGAGTTGGGCCTCGTTTGACACAACCATATCATTTGCGCCTCGAGTCGAGCCTCATTCGACTCAACCATATTATTTGCACCTCTTGTCGAGCCTTATTTGACTTACCCTGATAATTTATGCCTCCAGTCGGGCCTCATTTGACTCGACCATGTCATTTGCATTTCAAGTCGGGCCTCATTTGTTTCAACCATATCATTTGTGGCTCGAGTCATGCCTCGTTTGGCTTACCCTTATAATTTGCGCATCGAGTCAGGCCTCGTTTGACTCAACCATATCAAATGTGCCTTTAGTCTGGCCTCATTTGACTCAACCACATCTGTTGTGCTTCGAGTCAGGCCTCGTTTGTCACAATCATATCATTTGCGCCTCAAGTTGGGCCTCATTTGACTCAACCATAACAGTTGTGCCTCGAGTTGGGACTCGTTTGACTCAACCATATCAAATGTACCTCGAGTCGAGCCTTGTTTGACTCTACCATCTCATTTGTGCCTTGAGTCAAGCCTCGTTTGACTTACCCTTTCAATTTGTGCCTCGAGTCGGGCCTCGTATGGCTCAACCATATCATTTGTTCCTCAGGTCGGGCCTCATTTGACTTACACTTACAATTTATGCCTCAAGCCAGGCCTCGTTTGACTCAACTATATCAAATGTGCCTAGAGTCGGGCCTCATTTGACTTAACCACATCAGTTGTGCCTCGAGTCGGGTTTCGTTTAACTCAACCATATCATTTGTGCTTCGAGTTGAGCCTCGTTTGACTCAACCATATCAGTTGTACCTTGAGTCGGGATTCGTTTGACTCAACCATATCAGTTGTGCCTCGAGTCGAGCCTCGTTTGGCTCAACCATATCATTTGTGCCTTGAGGCAGGCCTCGTTTGCCATAATTATATCATTTGCACCTCGAGTTGGGCCTCGTTTGACTTAACCATATTAATTGTGCCTCAAGTTGGGACTTGTTTGACTCAACCATATCTGTTGTGCCTCGAGTCGGACCTCGTTTGACTCAACCATATCATTTGTGCCTTGAGTTGGGCCTCATTTGACTTTCCCTTATAATTTGCGCCTCGAGTCGGGCCTCATTTGACTCAACCATATCATTTGCAACACGAGTCAGGCCTCATTTGACTTACCCTTATAATTTAAGCCTCGAGTTAAGCCTCGTTTAACTCAACCATATCATTTGTGCCTCAAGTCTGGCCTCGTTCAACAAAACCATATCATTTGCGCCTCGAGTCGGGCCTCGTTTGGCTCAACCATATCATTTGTGCCTTGAGTCAGGTCTTGTTTGACTCAACCATATTAAATGTGCCTCGAGTCGGGCCTCGATTGAGTCAACCACATCAGTTGCGCCTCAAGTTGGGTCTCGTTTGACTCAACCATATCATTTGCACTTTGAGTTGAGCCTCGTTCGACTTCACCATATCAGTTGTGCCTTAAGCCGGGACTCGTTTGACTCAACCATATCAGTTGTGCCTCGAGTCGGGCCTCGTATGCCATAATCATATCATTTGTGCCTCGAGTCGGGCCTCGTTTGACTCAACCGTATCAGTTGTGCCTCAAGTTGGGACTCGTTTGACTCAACAATATCTGTGGTGCCTCGAGTCGGGCCTCGTTTGACCCAACCATATCATTTGCGCCTCGAGTCGGGCCTCATTTGACTTACCCTTATAATTTGCGCCTAGAGTCGGGGCTCGTTTCACTCAACCATATCATTTGCATCTCGAGTCGGGCCTCGTTTGACTCAACCATATCATTTTCACCTCGAGTCAGGCCTCGTTTGACTTACCCTTATAATTTGTGCCTCGAGTCAGGCCTCATTTGACTCAACCATATCAAATGTGTCTCGAGTCGTTTGACTCAAACTAATCAGCTGTGCCTCGAGTCGGACCTCATGTGACTCAACCATATCATTTGTGCTTCGAGTTGGGCCTTATTTGACTCAACCATATCAGTTGTGCCTCGAGTCAGGCCTCGTTTGCCTCAACTACATCATTTGTGCCTCGAGTCGGGCCTCGTTTGACTCAACCATATCAATTGCGCCTCAAGTTGGGACTCGTTTGACTCCACCATATCTGTTGTGCCTCGAGTCAGGCCTCGTTTGACTTAACCATATCATTTGCGCTTTGAATCGGGCCTCGTTTGACGCAACCATCTCAGTTGTGCCTGGAGTCGGGACTCGTTTGACTCAAGCATATCAGTTGTGCCATGAGTCATGCCATGTTTGCCTCAACCACATCATTTGTGCCTCGTGTCGGGCCTCATTTTCCATAATCATATATTTTGCGCCTCGAGTCGGGCCTCGTTTGACTCAACCATATCAGTTGTGCCTCAAGTTTGGACTTGTTTGACTCCACCATATTTGTTGTGCCTCGAGTCTGGCCTTGTTTGAGTCAACCATATCATTTGCGCCTAGTGCCAGGCCTCATTTGACTTAGCCATATCATTTGTAGCTCTCGAGTCGGGCCTTGTTTGACTTACCCTTATAATTTGCACTGCGAGTCAGGCCTCGTTTGACTATACCACATCATTTGTGCCTCGAGTCGGGTCTCGTTTGACTTAACCATATCATTTGCACTTCGAATCGGGCCTCAGTTGACTCAACCATATCAGTTGTACCTCGAGTCAGGACTCGTTTCACTAACCATCATAATTTGCGCGTCGAGTCATGCCTCGTTTGACTAAACCATATCAAATGCACCTTGTGTCGGGCCTCGTTTGACTCAACCATATCAGTTGTGCCTCGAGGCGGGTCTCGTTTGACTCAAACATATCATTTACGCTTTGAGCCGAGCCTCGTTTGACTCAACCATATCAGTTGTGCCTCGTGTTAGGCCTCATTTACCACAATCATATCATTTGCGCCTGAGTCGAGCCTTGTTTGCCACAATAATATCATTTGTGCCTTGAGTCAAGCCTCGTTTGTCTCAACCATATCAGTTGTGCCTTGAGTCGGGACTCGTTTGACTTAACCATATCAGTTGTGCCTTGTGTCGGGCCTCATTTGACTCAACCACAACAGTTGCACCTCGAGTTACGACTCGTTTGACTTAACCATATCATATGCGCTTTAAGTTAGGCCTTGTTTGACTCAACCATATCAGTTATGCCTCAAGTCAGGACTCATTTGACTCAACCATATCATTTGCGCCTTGAGTCAGGCCTCGGTTTACTAACCCTTATAATTTGTGCCTCGAGTAAAGCCTCGTTTGACTCCAGCATATCAAATGTGCCTCGAGTTGGGCCACGTTTGGCTCAACCACATCAGTTGCACCTCGAGTTAGGCCTCGTTTGACACAACCATATCATTTGTGCTTCGAGTCAGGCCTCGTTTGACTCAACCATATCAATTGTGCCTCGAGTCGAGCCTCGTTTAGCTCAACCATATCATTTGTGTCTCGAGGCAGGCCTCGTTTGCCACAATCATATTATTTGCGCCTCGAGTTGGGCCTCGTTTGACTCAACCATATCAGTTGTGCCTCAAGTTGAGACTTGTTTAACTCAACCATATTTGTTGTACCTCAAGTCGGACCTCGTTTGACTCAACCATATCATTTGTGCCTCGAGTCAGGCCTCGTTTGACTTTCCCTTATAATTTGCACCTCAAGTCGGGCCTCGTTTGACTCAAGCATATCATTTCCAACTCGAGTCGGGCCTCGTTTGACTTACCCTTATAATTTGCGCCTTGTGTTAGGCCTTGTTTGACTCAACCATATCATTTGTGCCTCGAGTCTGGCCTTGTTTGACTCAACCATATCATTTGCGCCTCGAGTCGGGCCTCGTTTGACTTAACCATATCATTTGCGCCTCGAGTTAGCCCTTGTTTGACTCAACCATATCATTTGTAGCTCTTGAGTCAGGCCTCATTTGACTTACCCTTATAATTTGCACCGCGAGTTGGGCCTCGTTTGACTCAACCATATCATTTACACCTCGAGTCGGGCCTCATTTGATTAACCCTTATAATTTGCGCCCTGAGTAAAGTCTTGTTTAACTCAACAATATCAAATGGGCCTCGAGTCAGGCCTCATTTGACTCAACTACATCAGTTGCACTTCGAGTCGGGCCTCGTTTGACACAACCATATAACTTGCTCCTCGAGTCAGGCCTTGTTTGACTCAACCATATTAGTTGTGCCTTGAGTTGAGCCTCGTTTGACTTACCCTTATAATTTGTGCCTCGAGTCGGCCCTCGTTTGACACAATCATATCATTTGCGCCTCGAGTTGGGCCTCGTTTAACTCAACCATATCATTTGCACCACGAGTCGGGTCTCGTTTGACTAACCCTTATAATTTGTGCCTTGAGTCGGCCCTCGTTTGACTCAACCACATCAGTTGCACCTCGAGTCAGGACTCGTTTGACTCAACCATATCATTTGCGCTTTGAGTCAGGCCTCATTTGACTCAACCATATCAGTTGTGCCTCAAGTCGGGACTCATTTGACTCAACCATATCATTTGCGCTGTGAGTCGGGCCTCAGTTTACTAACCCTTATAATTTATGCCTCGAGTAAAGCCTCGTTTGACTCAACCATATCAAATGTGTCTCGAGTCGGGCCACGTTTGGCTCCACCACATCAGTTGCACCTCAAGTCAGGCCTCGTTTGACACGACCATATCATTTGCGCTTCGAGTCATGCCTCGTTTGACTCAACCCATCAGTTGTGGCTCGAGTCGAGCTCGTTTGGCTCAACCATATCATTTGTTCCTCGAGGCAGGCCGCGTTTGCCACAATCATATCAGCTGTGCCCTGAGTCGGGATTCGTTGACTCAACCATATAAGTTGTGCCTCGAGTCAGGCCTCGTTTGACTAACCCTTACAATTTGCGCCTCGAGTAAAGCCTCGTTTGACTCAACCATATCAAATGTGCATCGAGTTGGGCCTCGTTTCACTCAACCACATCAGTTGCACGTCGAGTCAGGACTCGTTTGACTCAACCATATCAATTGTGCTTTGAGTTGGTCCTCGTTTGACTTAACCATATCAGTTGCGCCTCAAGTTGGGACTCATTTGACTCAACCATATCATTTGCGCCTTGAGTCAAGCCTCGGTTTACTAACCCTTATATTTTGTGCCTCGATTAAAGCCTCGTTTGACTCAACCACATCAAATGTGCCTCGAGTCGGACCACGTTTGGCTTAACCACATCAGTTGCACCTCAAGTCAGGCCTCGTTTGACACAACCATATCATTTGTGCT
Organism: Dicorynia guianensis; assembly: GCA_037013595.1. Taxonomy (NCBI): domain Eukaryota; kingdom Viridiplantae; phylum Streptophyta; class Magnoliopsida; order Fabales; family Fabaceae; genus Dicorynia; species Dicorynia guianensis. The sequence goes on along the minus strand of JASUAB010000006.1, from coordinate 14,187,782 downwards.
TCGAGTCGGGCCTCAGTTGACTTAACCATATCAATTGTGCCTCGAGTCGGGACTCGTTTCACTAACCCTTACAATTTACGAGTCGAGTCAGGCCTTGTTTGACTCAACCATATCAAATGCACCTCGAGTCGGGCCTCGTTTGACTCAACCATATCTTTTGCCTCGAGTCGGGACTCGTTTGACTGACCCTTATGATTTACGCATCGAGTCAGGCCTCGTTTGACTCAACCATATCAAATGCACCTCGAGTTGGGCCTCATTTGACTCAACCATATCTTTTGCAACTTGAGTTAGGCTTCGTTCGACTTACCCTTACAATTTGCACCTCGAGTCGGCCCTCGTTTGACACATTCATATCATTTGCGCCTCGAGTCGGGCCTCGTTTAACTCAACCGTATAATTTGCACCTCGAGTTGGGTCTCGTTTAACTAACCCTTATAATTTGTGCCTCGAGTCAGGCCTCGTTTGACTCAACCATATATTTGCATCTCGAGTTGGGCCTCATTTGACTCAACCATATCAGTTGTGCCTCGAGTTGGGCCTCGTTTGACTAACCCTTATAATTTGTACCTCGAGTGAAGCCTCATTTGACTTAACCATATCAAATATGCCTCGAGTCGGGCCTCGTTTGACTCAACCATATATTTGCAACTCGAGTCAGGTCTCGTTTGACTAACCCTTATAATTTGTACCTCGAGTCGGGCCTCGTTTGAGTCAACCACATCAGTTGCACCTCGAGTCAGGACCCGTTTGACTCAACCATATCATTTGCACTTTGAGTTGGGCCTCGTTTGACTCAACCATATCAGTTGTGCCTCAAGTCGGGACTCATGTGACCCAACCATATCATTTGCGCTATGAGTCAGGCCTCGGTTTACTAACCCTTATAATTTGTGCCTCGAGTAAAGCCTCATTTGACTCAACCATATCAAATGTGCCTCGAGTCGGGCCACATTTGGCTCAACCACATTGGTTGCACCTCGAGTCAGGCCTCGTTTGACACAACCATATCATTTGCGCTTTGAGTCGGGCCTCGTTTGACTCAACCATATCAGTTGTGACTCGAGTCGAGCCTCGTTTGGCTCAACCATATCATTTGTGCCTCGAGGCGGGCCTCGTTTGCCATAATCATATCAGTTGTGCCCTGAGTCAGGACTCATTTGACTCAACCATATTAGTTGTGCCTCAAGTCGGGCCTCGTTTGACTAACCCTTATAATTTGCGCCTCGAGTAAAGCCTCATTTCACTTAACTATATCAAATGTGCCTCAAATCAGGCCTCGTTTGACTTAACCACATCAGTTGCACGTTGAGTCAGGACTCGTTTGACTCAACCATATCATTTGCGCTTTGAATTGGTCCTCATTTGACTCAACCATATCAGTTGTGCCTCAAGTCGGGACTCATTTGACTCAACCATATCATTTGCGCCTTGAGTTGGGCCTCGGTTTACTAACCTTTATAATTTGTACCTCGAGTAAAGCCTTGTTTGACTCAACCATATCAAATGTGCCTCGCGTCGGCCCACGTTTGGCTTAACCACATCAGTTGCACCTCGAGTTAGGCCTGGTTTGATAGAACCATATCATTTGTGCTTCGAGTCGGGCCTCGTTGGACTCAACCATATCAGATGTGCCTCGAGTCGGGACTCGTTTGACTGACCCTTATAATTTGTGTGTCGAGTCAGACCTCGTTTGACTCAACCAAATCAAATGCACCTCGAGTCGGGCCTCGTTTGACTCAACCACATTAGTTGTGCCTCGAGTCAGGTCTCATTTGACTCAACCATATCATTTACGCTTCGAGTGGAGCCTCGTTTAACTCAACCATATCAGTTGTGCCTCGAGTCTGGCCTTGTTTGCCACAATCATATCATTTGTGCCTCGAGTCGGGACTCGTTTGCCACAATAATATCATTTGCGCCTCGAGTCAGGCCTCGTTTGTCATAACCATATCAATTGTGACTTGAGTCGGGACTTGTTTGACTCAACCATATCAGTTGTGCCTCGAGTCGGGCCTCGTTTGACTAACCCTTATAATTTGTGCCTCGAGTAAAGCCTCGTTTGACTCAACCATATCAAATGCACCTCGAGTCGGGCCTCGTTTGACTCAACCATATCATTTGCAACTCGAGTCGGGCCTCATCCGACTTACCCTTATAATTTGCGCCTCGAGTCAGCCCTCGTTTGACACAATCATATCATTTGCGCCTCGAGTCGAGCCTCGTTTGACTCTACCGTATGATTTGCACCTCGAGTCGGGTCTCGTTTGACTAACCCTTATAATTTGTGCCTCGAGTCGGGCCTTGTTTGACTCAACCATATCATTTGCATCTCGAGTCGGGCCTCATTTGACTTAACCATATCAGTTGTGCCTCGAGTCAGGCCTCGTTTGACTAACCCTCATAATTTGCGCCTCGAGTAAAGCCTCGTTTGACTCAACCATATCAAATGTGCCCCGAGTCGGGCCTTGTTTGACTCAATCATATCATTTGCACCTCGAGTTAGGTCTCATTTGACTAACCCTTATAATTTGTGCCTCGAGTCAGGCCTCGTTTGACTCAACCATATCAGTTGTGCCTCGAGGTAGGACTCGTTTGAGTTAACCATATCAATGGTGCCTCGAGTCAGGCCTCATTTAACTCAACCATATCAGTTGTGCCTCAAGTCATGCCTCATTTGACTTAACCATGTCATTTTCACCTCGAGTCAGGCCTCGTTTGACTTAACCATATCATTTGTGGCTCTCGAGTTGAGCCTTGTTTGACTTACCCTTATAATTTGAGCCTTGAGTTGAGGCTTGTTTGACTCAACCATCTCATTTGTGCCTCGAGTTGGGCCTCGTTTGACTCAACCATGTCAGTTGTTCCTCAAGTCAGGCCTCCTTTGACTTGCCTTTATAATTTGCGCCACGAGTCGGCCCTCGTTTGACACAACCATATCATTTGCGCCTCGAGTCGGGTCTCGTTTGACTCAACCATATCATTTGCCCCTCGAGTCGGGCCTCGTTAGACTTATCCTTATAATTTGTGCCTTGAGTTGGGCCTCGTTTGACTCAACCATATCATTTACATCTCGAGTCGGGCCTCGTTTGACTTAACCATATCATTTGTGCCACGAGTCGTGCCTCATTTGGTTTACCCTTATAATTTGCGCATCGAGTTAGGCCTCGTTTGACTAAACCCTATCAAATGTGCCTCGAGTCAGGACACGTTTGAGTCAACCATTTTAGTTGTGCCTCAAGTCGGGGCTCGTTTGGCTCAGCCATATCATTTGTGCCTCAAGTCAGGCCTCGTTTGCACAATCATATCATTTGCGCCTCAAGTTGGGCCTCGTTTGGCTTAACCATAACAGTTGTGCCTCAAGTTGAGACTCGTTTGACTCAACCATGTTAGTTGTGCCTCGAGTCGAGCCTCGTTTGACTCAACCATCTCATTTGCACCTCGAGTCCAGCCTTGTTTAACTTACCCTTATATTTTGCACCTCGAGTCAGGCCTTGTTTGACTCAACCATATCAAATGTGCCTCGAGTCGAACCACATTTGGCTTAACCACATCAGTTGCACCTCGAGTCAGGCCTCGTTTGACACAACCATATCATTTGCGCTTCGAGTCGGGCCTCGTTTGACTCAACCATATCAGTTGTGCCTCGAGTCAGGACTCGTTTGACTAACCCTTATAATTTGTGCATCGAGTCAGGCCTCGTTTGACTTAACCATATCAAATGCACCTCGAGTCGGGCCTCGTTTGACTCAACCACATCAGTTGTGCCTTGAGTCAGGTCTCGTTTGACTCAACCATATCATTTACGTGTCGAGTCGAGCCTTGTTTGACTCAACCATATCAGTTGTGCCTCGAGCCAGGCCTCGTTTGCCACAATCATATCATTTGTGCCTTGAGTCGGGACTCGTTTGCCATAATAATATCATTTGTGCCTCGTGTCAGGCGCCATTTGTCACAACCATATTAGTTGTGCCTTGAGTCGGGACTCGTTTGACTCAACCATATCAGTTGTGCCTTGAGTCGGGCCTCGTTTGACTAACCCTTATAATTTGCACCTCGAGTAAAGCCTCGTTTGACTCAACCATATGAAATGCGCCAAGAGTCGGGACTCGTTTGACTCAACCATATCATTTGCAACTCGAGTTGGGCCTCGTTCGACATCCCCTTATAATTTGCGCCTCGAGTCGGCCCTCGTTTGACACAATCATATCAATTGCGCATCGAGTCAGGCCTCGTTTGACTCAACCATATCATTTGCACCTTGAGTCGGGTCTCGTTTGACTAACCCTTATAATTTGTGCCTCGAGTCAGACCTCGTTTGACTCAACCATATCATTTGCATCTTGAGTCGGGCCTCGTTTGACCCAACCATATTATTTACGCCTCGAGTCGGGTCTCGTTTGACTTAACCATATCAGTTGTGCCTCGAGTCAGGACTCGTTTGAGTTAACCATATCAGTTATGCCTCGAGTCGGGCCTCATTTGGATCAACCATATCATTTGCACCTCAAGTTGGGCCTCATTTGCCATAATCCTATCATTTACGGCCCGGGTCGGGCCTTGTTTGACTCAAGCATATCAGTTGTGCCTTGAGTCGGACCTCGTTTGACTCAACCATATCAGTTGTGCCTTAAGTTGGGACTCATTTGACTCAACCATATCTGTTGTGCCTCGAGTCGGGCCTCGTTTGACCCAACCATCTCATTTGCGCCTTGAGTCGGGCCTTATTTGACTTACCCTTATAATTTACGCCTCGAGTCGGGCCTCGTTTGACTCAACCGTATTATTTGCATCTCGAGTCGGGCCTCGTTTGACTCAACCATATCATTTGCACCTCGAGTCGGGCCTCGTTTTACTTACCCTTATAATTTGTGCCTCGAGTCAGGCCTCATTTGACTCAACCATATCAAATGTACCTCGAGTCGGGCCTCGTTTGACTCAGCCTGATCAGTTGTTCCTCGAATCGGGCCTCGTGTGACTCAACCATATAATTTGCGTTTCGAGTCGGGCCTCATTTGACTCAACCATATCATTTACGCTTCGAGTTGGGTCTTGTTTGACTCAATCATATCAGTTGTGCCTCGAGTCGAGACTCGTTTGACTCAACCATATCAGTTGTGCCTCGAGTCGGGGCTCATTTGACTCAACCATATCATTTGCACCTCGAGTCAGGCCTCGTTTGACACAACCATGTCATTTGCACCTCGAGTTGGGCCTCGTTTGACTTAACCATATCATTTGTGGCTCTCGAGTCGAGCCTTGTTTGACTTACCCTTATAATTTGAGCCTCGAGTTGAGGCCTGTTTGACTCAACCATCTCATTTGCGCCTCGAGTCGGGCCTCGTTTGACTCAACCGTACCAGTTGTTCCTCGAGTCAGGCCTCGTTTGACTTGCCCTTATAATTTGTGCCACGAGTCGGGCCTCGTTTGACATAACCATATCATTTGCGCCTCGAGTCGGTCCTTGTTTGACTCAACCATATCATTTGCCCCTCGAGTCGGGCCTCGTTAGACTTACCCTTATAATTTGTGCCTCGAGTTGGGCCTCGTTTGACTCAACCATATCATTTGCATCTTGAGTCGGGCCTCGTTTGACTTCACCATATCATTTGTGCCTCGAGTCGTGCCTCGTTTGGTTTACCCTTATAATTTGCTCATCGAGTGAGGCCTCGTTTGACTAAACCCTATCAAATGTGCCTCGAGTCAGACCTCGTTTGACTCAACTGCATCAGTTGTGTCTCGAGTTGGGCCTCATTTGACTCAACCGTATCATTTGCACTTTGAGTTGGGCCTCATTTGACTCAACCAAATTAGTTGTTCCTCGAGTCGGGACTCGTTTGAGTCAACCATTTCAGTTGTGCCTCGAGTTAGGCCTCGTTTGGCTCAGCCATATCATTTGTGCCTCGAGTCAGGCCTCGTTTGCATAATCATATCATTTGCACCTCAAGTTGGACCTCGTTTGACTCAACCATAATTATTGTGCCTTGAGTTGGGACTTGTTTGACTCAACCATATTAGTTTTCCCTCGAGTTGAGCCTCATTTGACTCAACCATCTCATTAGCACCTCGAGTCCAACCTCGTTTGACATACCCTTATAATTTGCACCTCGAGTCGGGCCTCGTTTGACTCAACCATATCAAATGTGCCTCGCGTCGGGCCACGTTTGGCTTAACCACATCAGTTACACCTCGAGTCAGGCCTCGTTTGACATAACCATATCATTTGCGCTTTGAGTCGGGCCTCGTTTGACTCAACCATATCAGTTGTGCCTCGAGTCGGGACTCGTTTGACTAACCCTTATAATTTGTGCATCGAGTCAGGCCTCATTTGACTTAACCGTATCAAATGCACCTCGAGTCGGGCCTCGTTTAACTCAACCACATCAGTTGTGCCTCGAGTCAGGTCTCGTTTGACTCAACCATATCATTTACGCTTCGAGTCGAGCCTCGTTTGACTCAACCATATTAGTTGTGCCTCGAGTCAGGCCTCGTTTGCCACAATCATATCATTTGTGCCTCGAGTCGGGACTCGTTTGCCATAACAATATCATTTGCGCCTCATGTCAGGCCTCGTTTGTCACAACCATATTAGTTGTACCTTGAGTCGGGACTCGTTTGACTTAACCATATCAGTTGTGCCCCAAGTCGGGCCTCATTTGACTAACCCTTATAATTTGCACCTCAAGTAAAGCCTCGTTTGACTCAACCATATCAAATGCGCCACCAGTCAGGCCTCGTTTGACTCAACCATATCATTTGCAACTTGAGTCGGGCCTCGTTCGACATCCCCTTATAATTTGCGCCTCGAGTCGGCCCTCATTTGACATAATCATATTATTTACGCCTCGAGTCGGGCCTCGTTTGACTCAACCATATCATTTGCACCTTGAGTCGGGTCTCGTTTGACTAACCCTTATAATTTGTGCCTCGAGTCGGGCCTCGTTTGACTCAACCATATCATTTGCATCTCGAGTCGGGCCCCGTTTGACCCAACCATATTATTTGCGCCTCGAGTCGTGCCTCGGCACAACCTTAAATTTATGGGTCAAGTCAGGCCTCGTTTGACTCAACCATATCAAATGTGCCTTGAGTCAGGCCTCATTTGACTCAACCACATCAGTTGTGCCTCGAGTCAGGCCTCATTTGACTCAACCATATCATTTACGCTTTGAGTCGGGCCTCGTTTGACTCAACCATATCAGTTGTGCCTCGAGTCAGGACTCGTTTGAGTTAACCATATCAGTTGTGCCTCGAGTCGAGTCTCATTTGGATCAACCATATCATTTGCGCCTCGAGTTGGGCCTCATTTGACTCATCCATATCAGTTGTGCCTTGAGTCGGGCCTCGTTTGACTCAACCATATCATTTGCGCTTCGAGTCGGGACTCGTTTGACTCAACCATATCAGTTGTGCCTCGAGTTGGGGCCCTGTTTGACTCAACCATATCATTTGTGCCTCGAGTCGGGCCACGTTTGACACAACCATGTCATTTGTGCCTCGAGTCGGGCCTCATTTGACTTAACCATATCATTTGTGGCTCTCAAGTCGAGCCTTGTTTGACTTACCCTTATAATTTGAGCCTCGAGTCGAGGCTCGTTTGACTCAACCATCTCATTTGCACCTTGAGTCAGGCCTCATTTGACTCAACCATATCAGTTGTTCCTCGACTCAGGACTCGTTTGACTTACCCTTATAATTTGTGCCACGAGTCGGGCCTTGTTTGACATAACCATATCATTTGCGCCTTGAGTCAGGCCTCGTTTGACTCAACCATATCATTTGCCCCTCGAGTCGGGCCTCGTTTGACTTACTCTTATAATTTGTACCTCGAGTTGGGCCTCGTTTGACACAACTAAATTATTTGCATCTTGAGTTGGGCCTCGTTTGACTTAACCATATCATTTGTGCCTCGAGTCATGCCTTGTTTGGTTTACCCTTACAATTTACGCATCGAGTTAGGCTTGATTTGACTAAACCCTATCAAATGTGCCTCCAGTCGGGCCTCGTTTGACTAAACCGCATCAGTTGTGCCTCGAGTCGGGCCTCATTTGACTTAACCATATCATTTGCGCTTTGAGTCGGGCCTTATTTGACTCAACCATATCAGTTGTTCCTCGAGTCAAGACTCGTTTGACTCAACCATTTCAGTTGTGCCTCGAGTCAGGCCTCGTTTGGCTCAGCCATATCATTTGTGCCTCGAGTGGGGCCTCGTTGGCACAATCATATCATTTGCGCCTCAAGTTGGGCCTCGTTTGACTCAACCGTAAGAGTTGTGCCTCGAGTTCGGACTCGTTTGACTTAACCATATTAGTTGTGCCTCGAGTCGAGCCTCGTTTGACTCAACCATCTTATTTGGACCTCGAGTCCAGCCTCATTTGACTCAACCATATTAAATGTGCCTAGAGTCAAGCCACATTTGGCTTAACCACATCAGTTGCGCCTCGAGTCAGGCCTCGTTTGACACAAGCATATCATTTTCGCTTCGAGTCGGGCCTCGTTTGACTTAACCATATCAGTTGTGCCTCGAGTCTGGACTCGTTTGACTAACCCTTATAATTTGCGCATCGAGTCAAGCCTCGTTTGACTTAACCATATCAAATGCACCTTGAGTTGGCCTCGTTTGACTCAACCACATTAGTTGTGCCTCGAGTCAGGTCTCGTTTGACTCAACCATATCATTTACGCTTCGAGTCAAGCCTCGTTTGACGCAACCATATCAATTGTGCCTCGAGTTAGGCCTCGTTTGCCACAATCATATCATTTGTGCATCAAGTCGGGACTCGTTTGCCACAATAATATCATTTGCGCCTCGTGTCAGGCCTCATTTGTCACAACCATATTAGTTGTGCCTTGAGTCGGGACTCGTTTGACTCAACCATATCAGTTGTGCCTCGAGTCGGGCCTCGTTTGACTAACCCTTATAATTTGCGCCTTGAGTAAAGCCTCGTTTGACTCAAGCATATCAAATGCGCCACAAGTCGGGCCTTGTTTGACTCAACCATATCATTTGCAACTCGAGTCGGGCCTCATTCAACATCCCCTTATAATTTGTGCCTCGAGTCGGACCTCATTTGACACAATCATATCATTTGCACTTCGAGTCGGGTCTCGTTTGACTCAACCATATCATTTGCACCTCGAGTCGGGTCTCGTTTGACTAACCCTTATAATTTGTGCCTCGAGTCGGGCCTCGTTTGACTCAACCATATCATTTGCATCTCGAGTCGGGCCTCGTTTGACCTAACCATATTATTTGCGCCTCGAGTCGTGCCTCGGCACACCCTTAAATTTGCGTGTCGAGTCAGGCCTCGTTTGACTCAACCATATCAAATGTGCCTCGAGCCAGGCCTCGTTTGACTCAACCACATCAGTTGTGCCTCGAGTCATGCCTCATTTGACTCAACCATATCATTTACGCTTTGAGTCGGGCCTCGTTTGACTCAACCATATCAGTTGTGCCTCGAGTCAGGACTCGTTTGAGTTAACCATATCAGTTGTGCCTCATTTGGATCAACCATATCATTTGCGCCTCGAGTTGGGCCTCATTTGCCATAATCATATCATTTGCCCCTCGGGTCGGGCCTTGTTTGACTCAACCATATCAGTTGTGCCTTGAGTCGGGCCTTGTTTGACTCAACCATATCATTTGCGCTTCGAGTCGAGCCTTATTTGACTCACCCTTATAATTTGTGCCTCGAGTCAGGCCTCATTTGACTCAACCATATCATTTGCATCTCGAGTCGGGCCTCATTTGATTCAACCATATCATTTGCATCTCGAGTCGGGCCTCATTTGGCTCAACCATATCATTTGTGCCTCGAGTCGTGCCTCGTTTGGCTAACCCTTATAATTTGCGCGTTGAGTCAGGCCTCGTTTGACTCAACCATATCAAATGCGCCTCGAGCCGGGCCTCGTTTGACTCAACCACATCAGTTGTGCCTCGAGTTGGGTCTCGTTTGACTCAACCATATCATTTACGCTTCGAGTTGAGCCTCGTTTGACTCAACCATATTAGTTGTGCCTCGAGTCAGGCCTCATTTGCCACAATCATATCATTTGTGCCTCAGGTCGGGCCTCATTTGCCACAATAATATAATTTGCGCCTCGAGTCAGGCCTCGTTTGTCTCAACCATATCAGTTGTGCCTTGAGTCGGGACTCATTTGACTTAACCTTATCAGTTGTGTCTTGAATCGGGCCTCGTTTGCCACAATAATATCATTTGCGCCTCGAGTCAGGCCTCGTTTGACTAAACCATATTAGTTGTGCCTCGAGTCGGGCCTCGTTTGCCACAACCATATCATTTGCGCCTCAAGTCGAGCCTCGTTTGACTCAACCATATCAGTTGTTCCTCGAGTCAGGCCTTGTTTGCCACAAGCATATCATTTGTGCCTCGAGTCAGGCCTCGTTTGCACAATCATATCATTTGCGCCTCAAGTTGGGCCTCGTTTGACTCAACCATAACAATTGTGCCTCGAGTTAGGACTCGTTTGACTCAACCATATCAGTTGTGCCTCGAGTCGAGTCTCGTTTGACTCAACCATCTCATTTGTGCCTCAAGTCAGGCCTCGTTTGACTTACCCTTATAATTTGTGCCACGAGTCAGGCCTCGTTTGACACAACCACACCAAATGTGCCTTGAGTCGAGCCTCGTTGGACTCAACCACATCAGTTGCGCCTCGAGTCGGGTGTCGTTTGACTCAACCATATCATTTGCGCTTCGAGTTGAGCCTTGTTTGACTCAACCATATCAGTTGTGCCTTGAGTCGGGACTTGTTTGACTCAACCATATCAGTTGTACCTCGACTCAGGCCTCGTTTGTCATAATCATATCATTTGTGCCTCGAGTTGGGCCTTGTTTGACTTAACCATATCAGTAGTGCCTCAAGTTGGGACTCATTTGACTCAACCATATCTGTTGTGCCTCGAGTCGGGCCTCATTTGACCTAACCATATCATTTGTGCCTCGAGTCGAGCTTCGTTTGACTTACCCTTATAATTTACGCCGCGAGTCGGGCCTCGTTTGACTCAACCATATCATCTGCATCTCGAGTTGGGCCTCGTTTGACTCAACCATATCATTTGTGCCTCAAGTTGGGCCTCGTTTGACTTATCCTTATAATTTGCGCCTCGAGTCAGGCCTCGTTTGACTCAACCATATCAAATGTGCCTCGAGTTGGGCGTTGTTTGACTCAACCTGATCAGCTGTGCCTCGAGTCGGGCCTTGTGTGACTTAACCATATAATTTGCGCTTCGAGTCGGGCCTCGTTTGACTCAACCATATCAGTTGTGCCTTAAGTCGGGACTTGTTTGACTCAACCATATTAGTTGTGCCTCGAGTCGGGCCTCGTTTGCCTCAACCACGTCATTTGTGCCTCGAGTCAGGCCTTGTTTGCCATAAGCATATCATTTGCGCCTCCAGTCGGGCCTCGTTTGACTCAACCATATCAGTTGTGCCTCAAGTTGGGACTTGTTTGACTCCACCATATTTGTTGTGCCTCGAGTCTGGCCTCGTTTGACTCAACAATATCATTTATGCTTCAAATCGGGCCTCGTTTGACGCAACCATATCAGTTGTGCCTGGAGTTGAGACTCGTTTGACTCAACCATATCAGTTGTGCCTCAAGTCGAGCCTCGTTTGCCTCAACCACATCATTTGTGCCTCGAGTCGGGCCTTGTTTGCCATAATAATATCATTTACGCATCGAGTCAGGCTTCGTTTGACTCAACCATATCAGTTGTGCCTCAAGTTGGGACTCGTTTAACGCCACAATATCTGTTGTGCCTCGAGTCTGGCCTCGTTTGACTTAACCATATCATTTGTCCCTAGTGGCAGGCCTCATTTGAGTTAACCATCTCATTTGTAGCTCTCGAGTCGGGCCTCATTTGACTTACGCTTATAATTTGCACTGCGAGTCGAGCCTCGTTTGACTCAACCATATCATTTGCGCCTCAAGTCGGGCCTCGTTTGACTAACCCTTATAATTTGCACCTCGATTAAAACCTCATTTGACTCAACCATATCAAATGTGCCTCGAGTCAGGCCTTGTTTGACTCAACCACATCAGTTGCACCTCGAGTCAGGACTCGTTTGACTCAACCATATCATTTGCGCTTTGAGTCGGGCCTCGTTTGACTCAACCATATCAGCTGTGCCTTAAGTCGGGACTCATTTGACTCAACCATATCATCTGCGCTTCGAGTCAGGCCTCAGTTTACTAACCCTTATACTTTGTACCTCGAGTAAAGCCTTGTTTGACTCAACCATATGAAATATGCCACGAATCGGGCCACGTTTGGCTCAACCACATCAGTTGCACCTTGAGTCAGGCCTCGTTTGACACAACCATATCATTTGCGCCTCAAGTCGGGCCTCGTTTGACTAACCCTTATAATTTGCACCTCGAGTAAAGCCTCATTTGACTGAACCATATCAAATGTACCTCGAGTCGCGCCTCGTTTGACTCAACCACATCTGTTGCACCTCGAGTCAAGACTTATTTGACTTAACCATATCATTTGCACTTTGAGTTCGGCCTCGTTTGACTCAACCATATTAGTTGTGCCTCAAGTCGGGACTCATTTGACTCAACCATATCAAATGCACCTCGAGTCGGGCCTCGTTTGACTCAACCACATTAGTTGTGTCTCGAGTCAGGTCTCGTTTGACTCAACCATATCATTTACGCTTCGAGTCGAGCCTCGTTTGACTAAACCATATCAGTTGTGCCTCGAGTTAGGCCTCGTTTGCCACAATTATATCATTTGTGCCTCAAGTCGGGCTTGTTTGCCACAATAATATCATTTGCGCCTTGAGTTGGGACTCGTTTGACTCAACCATATCAGTTGTGCCTCGAGTCGGGCCTCGCTTGACTAACCCTTATAATTTGCGCCTCGAGTAAAGCCTCGTTTGACTCAACCATATCAAATGCGCCTCAAGTCGGGCCTCGTTTCACTCAACCATATCATTTACAACTCGAGTCAGGCCTCGTTCGACATACCCTTATAATTTGTGCCTCAAGCCGGCCCTCGTTTGACACAATCTTATCATTTGCGCCTCGAGTCGGGCCTCGTTTGACTCAACCATATCATTTGCACCTCGTGTCGGGTCTCATTTGACAAACCATTATAAGTTGTGCCTCGAGTCGGGCCTCGTTTGACTCAACCATATCATTTGCATCTCGAGTCGGGACTCGTTTGACCCAACCGTATTATTTGCACCTCGAGTCGTGCCTCGTTTGGCACACCCTTAAATTTGCGCATCGAGTCAGGACTCGTTTGACCCAACCATATCAAATGTGCCTCGAATCGGGTCCCGTTTGACTTAACCACATCAGTTGTGCCTCGAGTCAGGCCTCATTTGACTCAACCATATCATTTACGCTTTGAGTCGGGCCTCATTTGAGTCAACCATATCAGTTGTGCCTAGAGTCAGGACTCGTTTGAGTTAACCATATCAGTTGTGCCTCGAGTCGGGCCTCATTTGGCTCAACCATATCAGTTTTGCCGCGAGTCGGGACTCGTTTGACTCAACCAAATTAGTTGTGCCTCGAGTCGGGGCTCGTTTGACTCAACCGTATCATTTGCACCTCGAGTCGGGCCTCGTTTGGCACAACCATGTCATTCACACCTCGAGTCGGGCCTCGTTTGACTTAACCATATCATTTGTGGCTCTCGAGTTGAGCCTTGTTTGACTTACCCTTATAATTTGAGCCTCGAGTAGAGGCTCATTTAACTCAACCATCTCATTTGCGCCTCGAGTCGGGCCTCGTTTGACTCAACCTTATCAGTTGTTCCTCGAGTCAGGCCTCATTTGACTTACCCTTATAATTTGTGCCACGAGTCGGGTCATTTGACATAACCATATCATTTGTGCCTCGAGTCAGGCCTTGTTTGACTCAACCATATAATATGCCCCTCGAGTCGGGCCTCGTTTGACTTACCCTTATAATTTGTGCCTCGAATTGGGCCTCATTTAACTCAACCATATCATTTGCATCTCGAGTCGGGCCTCGTTTGACTTAACCATATCATTTGTGCCTCGTGTCGTGCCTCATTTTGTTTACCCTTATAATTTGTGCTTCGAGTAAAGCCTCGTTTGACTCAACCATATCAAATGTGCCTCGAGTTGGGCCTCGTTTGACTCAACCACATCAGTTGCACCTCGAGTCTAGACTCGTTTGATTCAACCATATTATTTACGCTTTGAGTCGGGCCTCGTTTGACTCAACCATATCAGTTGTGCCTCAAGTCAGGACTCATTTGACTCAACCATTTCATTTGTGCCTCGAGTCGGGCCTCGGTTTACTAACCCTTATAATTTGTGCCTTGAGTAAAGCCTCGTTTGACTCAACCATATCAAATGTGCCTTGAGTCGGGCCACGTTTGGCTCAACCACATCAGTTGCACCTCGAGTCAGGCCTTGTTTGACACAACCATATCATTTGCACTTTGAGTCGGGCCTCGTTTGACTCAACCATATCAGTTGTGCCCCGAGTCGAGACTTGTTTGACTTAGCCATATCATTTATGATTCGAGTTGAGCCTCGTTTGACTCAAGCATATCAATTGTGCCTCAAGTCAGGCCTCGTTTGCCACAATCATATCATTTGTGCCTGGAGTTGGGCCTCGTTTGACACAATAATGTCATTTGTGCCTCAAGTTAGGCCTCGTTTGTCTCAACCATATTAGTTATGCCTCGAGTCGGGCCTCGTTTGACTAACCCTTATAATTTGCACCCCGAGCAAAGCCTCGTTTGACTCAACCATATCAAATGTGCCTCGAGTCGGACCTCATTTGACTTAACCACAATAGTTGCACCTCGAGTCAGGACTCGTTTGACTCAACCATATCATTTGCAGTTTGAGTCGGGCCTTATTTGACTCAACCATATCATTTGCGCCTCGAGTCGGGCATCGGTTTACTAAACCTTATAATTTGTGCCTCGAGTAAAGCCTCGTTTGACTCAACCATATCATTTGTGCCTCGAGTCGGGCCTTGTTTGACTCACCCATATCAGTTGTGCCTCGAGTCGGGCCTCGTTTAACTCAACCACATTAGTTGTACCTCGAGTTAGGCCTTATTTGACACAACCATATCATTTGTGCCTCGAGTTACGTCTCATTTGACTCAACCATATCATTTGCACGTCGTGTCGTGCCTCGTTTGGCTAACCCTTATAATTTGCGCATCGAGTTAGGCCTTGTTTGACTCAACCATATCAAATGCACCTTGAGTTGGCCCTCATTTGACTCAACCACATCAGTTGTGCCTCGAGTTGGGTCTCGTTTGACTCAACCATATCATTTACGCTTCTAGTCAAGCCTCGTTTGACTCAACCATATCAGTTGTGCCTCGAGTCAGGCCTCGTTTGCCACAATCATATCATTTGTGCCCTGAGTCGGGCCTCGTTTGCCATAATAATATCATTTGCGCCTCGAATTAGGCTTCGTTTGTCTCAACCATATCAGTTGTGCCTTTGACTCAACCTTATCAGTTGTGCCTCGAGTCATGCCTCATTTAGCTCAACCATATCATTTGTGCCTTGAATCGAGCCTCGTTTGCCACAATAATATCATTTGCGCCGCGAGTCAGGCCTCGTTTGACTAAACCATATCAGTTGGGCCTCGAGTTGGGCCTCGTTAGCCACAACCATATCATTTGCGCCCCGAGTCCAGCCTCGTTTGACTCAACCATATCAGTTGTGCCTCGAGTCAGGCCTTGTTTGCCACAATCATATCATTTGTGCCTCGAGTCGGGCCTCGTTTGCCACAATCATATCATTTGCGCCTCGAGTCGGGCCTCGTTTGACTCAACCATATCAGTTGTGCCTCAAGTTGGGGCTCGTTTGACTCAACCATATCTGCTGTGCCTCGAGTCAGGCCTCATTTGACTAAACCATATCATTTGTGCCTCGAGTTGGTCCTCGTTTGACTTACCATTATAATTTGCACCTCAAGGCGGGCATCATTTGACTCAACCATATAGTTTGCATCTTGAGTCGGGCCTCGTTTGACTCAACCATATCATTTGCGCCTCGAGTCAGGCATCGTTTGACTTATACTTATAATTTGCACCTCGAGTCAGGCCTCGTTTAACTCAACCATATCAAATGTACCTCGAGTCGGGCCTCAGCCGTGCCTCGAGTCGGTCCTCGTTTGACTCAATCATATCATTTGTGCTTCGAGTCGAGCCTCGTTTGACTTAACCATATCAGTTCTGCCATGAGTCGGGACTCGTTTGTCTCAACCATATCAGTTGTGCCTCAAGTCGGGCCTCGTTTGGCTCAACCATATCATTTGTGCCTCAAGTTGGGCTCGTTTGCCACAATCATATCATTTGCGCATCGTGTCAGGTCTAGTTTGACTCAACCATATCAGTTGTGCCTCGAGCCTGGCCTCGTTTAACTTAACCATATCATTTGCGCCTCGAGTCGGGCCTCGTTTGACTCAACCATGTCATTTGCGCCTTGAGTAGGGCCTCGTTTGACTCAACCTTATCATTTGTAGCTCTAGAGTCGGTCCTCGTTTGACTTTCCCTTATAATTTGAACCGCGAGCTAGGCCTTGTTTGACTCAACTGTATCATTTGCAACTCAAGTCGGGCCTCGTTTACCTCAACCATATCATTTGCGTCTCGAGTCAGGCCTTGTTTGACTAACCCTTATAATTTGTGCCTCAACTAAATCCTCGTTTGACTCAACCATATCAAATGTGCCTCGAGTCGGTCCTCGTTTGACTCAACCACATCAGTTGCACCTCAAGTCAGGCCTCGTTTGACTCAACCATATCAGTTGCGCTTTGAACCGGGCCTCGTTTGACACAACCATATCATTTGCACCATGAGTCGGGTCTCATTTGACTTAACCATATCATTTGTAGCTC
The DNA here is from genome assembly GCA_037013595.1 of Dicorynia guianensis. Lineage (NCBI taxonomy): Eukaryota > Viridiplantae > Streptophyta > Magnoliopsida > Fabales > Fabaceae > Dicorynia > Dicorynia guianensis. The sequence goes on along the minus strand of JASUAB010000006.1, from coordinate 14,170,903 downwards.
TCAAGTTAGGCCTCGTTTGACTTACCCCTATAATTTGTGACTCGATTCGGGCCTCGTTTGACTCAACCATATCATTTGTGTTTTGAGTTGGGCCTCATTTGACTTAACCATATTAGTAGTGCCTCGAGTCAGGGCTCGTTTAACTCAACCAGATCATTTGCACATCGAGGCAAGCCTCGTTTGATACAACCATATCATTTGTGCCTCGAGTCGGGCCTCGTTTTACTCAACCATATTAGTTGTACCTCGAGTCAGGTATTGTTTGACTCATCCATTTCAGTTGCACCTGGAGTCGGGCCACGTTTGACACAACCATATCATTTGCACCTCAAGTCAGGCCTCGTTTGGCTCAACCATATCAGTTGTGCCTCGAGTCGGGACTTGTTTAACTCAACCATATCAGTTGTGCCTCGAGTCAGCGCTCGTTTGACTCAACCATATCATTTGCACCTCGAGTCATGCCTCATTTGACACAACCGTATCATTTTTGCCTCGAGTCGGGCCATGTTTGACTCAACCATATCAGTTGTACCTTGAGTTGGGACTCGTTTGACTACACCATATCAGTTGTGCCCCGAGTTGGGCCTCTTTTGACTCAACCATATCAGTTATGCTTTGAGTCGGGCCTCGTTTGACACAACCCTATCATTTGCGCCTCGAGTCGGGTCCCATTTGACTTAATCATATCATTTGTAGCTCTCGAGTTAGGTCTCGTTTGACTCAACCATATTAGTTGTTCCTCGAGTTGGGACTCATTTGACTCAACCACATAAGCTGTGCCTCGAGTCGGGCCTCGTTTGACTCAACCATATCAGTTGTGCTTTGAGTCAGGCGTCGTTTGACACAACCATATCATTTATGCCTCGAGTCAGGTCTCGTTTGACTTAACCATATCATTTGTAGCCCTCGAGTCGGGCCTTGTTTGACTTGCCCTTATAATTTGTGCCTCGAGTCTAGCCTCGTTTTACTTAACCATATCATTTGCGCCTCGAGTCGGGCCTCATTTGACTCAACCATATCATTTGTGCCTTGAGTAGGGCCTCGTTTGACTCAGCCATATCATTTCTAGCTCTAGAGTCGGTCCTCGTTTGACTTACCCTTATAATTTGAACCGCGAGCTGGGACTCGTTTGACTCAACTGTATCATTTGCACCTCAAGTCGGGCCTTGTTTGCCTCAACCATATCATTTGCGCCTCGGGTCGGGCCTTGTTTGTGTAACTCTTATAATTTGTGCCTCAAGTAAATCCTCATTTGACTCAACCATATCAAATGTGGCTCGAGTCGGTCCTCGTTTGACTCAACCACATCAGTTGCACCTCGAGTCAGGCCTCGTTTGACTCAACCATATCAGTTGCGCTTCAAACCGGGCCTCGTTTGACACAACCATATCATTTGCGCCTCGAGTCGGGTCTCATTTGACTTAACCATATCATTTGTAGCTCTCGAGTTAGGCCTCGTTTGACTTACCCCTATAATTTGTGACTCAATTCGGGCCTCGTTTGACTCAACCATATCATTTGTGTTTTGAGTTGGGTCTCATTTGACTTAACCATATTAGTTGTGCCTTGAGTCAGGGCTCGTTTGACTCAACCAGATCATTTGCACATCGAGGCGGGCCTCGTTTGACACAACCATATCATTTGTGCCTCAAGTCGGGCCTCGTTTTACTCAACCATATTAGTTGTGCCTCAAGTCAAGCATTGTTTGACTCATCCATTTCAGTTGTGCCTCAAGTCGGGCCACGTTTGACACAACCATATCATTTGCACCTCAAGTCAGGCCTCATTTGGTTTAACCATATCAGTTGTGCCTCAAGTCGAGCCTCGTTTGACTCAACAATATCAGTTGTGCCTCGAGTCGGGACTTGTTTGACTCAACCATATCAGTTGTGCCTCGAGTCGGGGCTCATTTGAATTAACCATATCATTTGCGCCTCGAGTTGGGCCTCATTTGACACAACCGTATCATTTCTGCCTCGAGTCGGGCCATGTTTGACTCAACCATATCAGTTGTGCCTTGAGTTGGGACTCGTTTGACTCAACCATATTAGTTGTGCCCCGAGTTAGGCCTCGTTTGACTCAACCAGATCAGTTACGCTTTGAGTCGGGCCTCGTTTGACATAACCCTATCATTTGCGTCTCAGGTCGGGTCTCGTTTGACTTAATCATATCATTTGTTGCTCTCGAGCCAGGCCTCGTTTGACTCAACCATATCAGTTGTTCCTCGAGTTGGGACTCATTTGACTCAACCACATAAGTTGTGCCTCGAGTCGGGCCTCGTTTGACTCAACCATATCAGTTGTGCTTTGAGCCAGGCGTCGTTCGACACAACCATATCATTTATGCCTTGAGTCGGGTCTCGTTTGACTTAACCATATCATTTGTAGCTCTCGAGTCGGGCCTCGTTTGACTTGCCCTTATAATTTGTGACTCGAGTCGGGCCTCGTTTGACTCAACCATATTATTTGCACTTCGAGTTGGGCCTCGTTTGACTAAACCATATCATTTGCACATTGAGGTGGGCCTCGTTTGACACAACCATATCATTTGCGCCTCGAGTCGGGCCTCGTTTTACTCAACCATATAAGTTGTGCCTCGAGTCAGGCGTCATTTGACTCATCCATATTAGTTGTGCCTCGAGTCAGGCCCAGTTTTACTAAACCATATTAGTTGTGCCTCAAGTCGGGCCTCGTTTGACTCAATCACATCAGTTGTGCCTCCAGTCGGCACTCGTTTTACTCAACCATATCAGTTGTGCCTCGAGTCGGGGATCGTTTGACTCAACCATATCATTTGTGCCTCGAGTCGGGCCTCGTTTGACACAATCATATCATTTGCACCTCAAGTCTGGCCTCGTTTGACACAACCATATCAGTTGTGCCTCGAGTCGGGACTCGTTTGAGTCAAACTTATCAGTTGTGCCTCGAGTCGAGCCTAGTTTGACACAATCATATCATTTGCATCTCGAGTCTGGCCTCGTTTGACATAACCATATCAGTTGTGTCTTGAGTCGGGACTCGTTTGAGTCAAACTTATCAGTTGTGCGTCGAGTAAGGCCTCGTTTGGCTCAACCATATCATTTGTGCTTAGAGTCGGGCCTCGTTCGCCACAATCATATCATTTGTGCCTCAAGTCGGGCCTCGTTTGACTCGACCATAACAGTTGTGCCTCGAGTCGGGCCTCGTTTGACTAACCCCTATAATTTGTGCCTCAAGTAAATCCTTGTTTGACTCAACCATATCAAATGTGCCTCGAGTCGGTCGTCGTTTGACTCAACCACATCAGTTGCACCTCGAGTCAGGCCTCGTTTGACTCAACCACATCAGTTGTGCCTCGAGTTGGGTCTCGTTTGACTCAACCATATCATTTACGCTTCAAGTCGAGCCTCGTTTGACTCAACCATATCAGTTGTGCCTCGAGTCAGGCCTCATTTGCCACAATCATATCATTTGTGCCCTGAGTCGGGCCTCGTTTGCCATAATAATATCATTTGCGCCTCGAATCAGGCCTCATTTGTCTCAACCATATCAGTTGTGCATTTGACTCAACCTTATCAGTTGTGCCTCGAGTCATGCCTCATTTGGCTCAACCATATCATTTGTGCCTTGAATCGGGCCTTGTTTGCCATAATAATATCATTTGCGCCGCGAGTCAGGCCTCGTTTGACTAAACCATATCAGTTTTGCCTCAAGTTGGGCCTCGTTAGCCACAACCATATCATTTGCGCCTCGAGTCGAGCCTCGTTTGACTCAACCATATCAGTTGTGCCTCGAGTCAGGCCTTGTTTGCCACAATCATATCATTTGTGCCTCGAGTCGGGCCTCGTTTGCCATAATCATATCATTTGTGCCTCGAGTCGGGCCTCGTTTGACTAAGCCTTATAATTTGCGCCTCGAGTAAAGCCTCGTTTGACTCAAGCATATCAAAATGCGCCACTAGTCGGGCCTTGTTTGACTCAACCATATCATTTGCAACTCGAGTCGGGCCTCATTCGACATCCCCTTATAATTTGCGCCTCGAGTCGGCCCTCATTTGACACAATCATATCATTTGCACTTCGAGTCGGGTCTCGTTTGACTCAACCATATCATTTGCACCTCGAGTCGGGTCTCGTTTGACTAACCCTTATAATTTGTGCCTCGAGTCGGGCCTCGTTTGACTCAACCATATCATTTGCATCTCGAGTCGGGCCTCGTTTGACCCAACCATATTATTTGCGCCTCGAGTCGTGCCTCGGCACACCCTTAAATTTGCGCGTCGAGTCAGGCCTCGTTTGACTCAACCATATCAAATGTGCCTCGAGCCAGGCCTCGTTTGACTCAACCACATTAGTTGTGCCTCGAGTCATGCCTCATTTGACTCAACCAAATCATTTACGCTTTGAGTCGGGCCTCGTTTGACTCAACCATATCAGTTATGCCTCGAGTCAGGACTCGTTTGAGTTAACCATATCAGTTGTGCCTCATTTGGATCAACCATATCATTTGTGCCTCGAGTTGGGCCTCATTTGCCATAATCATATCATTTGCCCCTCGAGCCGGCCCTCGTTTAACTCAACCACATCAGTTGTGCCTCGAGTTGGGTCTCGTTTGACTCAACCATATCATTTACGCTACGAGTTGAGCCTCGTTTGACTCAACCATATTAGTTGTGCCTCGAGTCAGGCCTCATTTGCCACAATCATATCATTTGTGCCTCAGGTCGGGCCTCATTTGCCACAATAATATAATTTGCGCCTCGAGTCAGGCCTCGTTTGTCTCAACCATATCAGTTGGGCCTTGAGTCGGGACTCGTTTGACTTAACCTTATTAGTTGTGTCTTGAATCGGGCCTCGTTTGCCACAATAATATCATTTGCGCCTCGAGTCAGGCCTCGTTTGACTAAACCATACTAGTTGTGCCTCGAGTCGGGCCTCGTTTGCCACAACCATATCATTTGCGCCTCAAGTCGAGCCTCGTTTGACTCAACCATATCAGTTGTGCCTCGAGTCAGGCCTTGTTTGCCACAAGCATATCATTTGTGCCTCGAGTCAGGCCTCGTTTGCACAATCATATCATTTGCGCCTCAAGTTGGGCCTCGTTTGACTCAACCATAACAATTGTGCCTCGAGTTAGGACTCGTTTGACTCAACCATATCATTTGGGCCTCGAGTCGAGTCTCGTTTGACTCAACCATCTCATTTGCGCCTCAAGTCAGGCCTCGTTTGACTTACCCTTATAATTTGTGCCACGAGTCAGGCCTCGTTTGACTAACCATACCAAATGTGCCTCGAGTCGGGCCTCGTTTGACTCAACCACATCAGTTGCGCCTCGAGTTGCGTGTCGTTTGACTCAACCATATCATTTGTGCTTCGAGTTGAGCCTTGTTTGACTCAACCATATCAGTTGTGCCTTGAGTCGTGACTTGTTTGACTCAACCATATCAGTTGTACCTCGACTCAGGCCTCGTTTGCCATAATCATATCATTTGTGCCTCGAGTTGGGCCTCGTTTGACTCAACCATATCAGTAGTGCCTCAAGTTGGGACTCATTTGACTCAACCATATCTGTTGTGCCTCGAGTCGGGCCTCATTTGACCTAACCATATCATTTGCGCCTCGAGTCGGGCTTCGTTTGACTTTCCCTTATAATTTATGCCGCAAGTCGAGCCTCGTTTGACTCAACCATATCATTTGCATCTCGAGTCGGGCCTCGTTTGACTCAACCATATCATTTGTGCCTCGAGTTGGGCCTCGTTTGACTTACCCTTATAATTTGCGTCTCGAGTCAGGCCTCGTTTGACTCAACCATATCAAATGTGCCTCGAGTTGGGCCTCGTTTAACTCAACCTGATCAGCTGTGCCTCGAGTCAGGCCTCGTGTGACTCAACCATATAATTTGCACTTCGAGTCGGCCCTCATTTGACTCAACCATATCAGTTGTGCCTTGAGTCGGGACTCGTTTGACTCAACCATATTAGTTGTGCCTCGAATCGGGCCTCGTTTGCCTCAACCACGTCATTTGTGCCTTGAGTTAGGCCTTGTTTGCCACAAGCATATCATTTGCACCTCCAGTCGGGCCTCATTTGACTCAACCATATCAGTTGTGCCTCAAGTTGGGACTCATTTGACTCCACCATATCTGTTGTGCCTCGAGTCTGGCCTCGTTTGACTCAACAATATCATTTGCGTTTCGAATCGGGCCTCGTTTGACGCAACCATATCAGTTGTGCCTAGAGTCGAGACTCGTTTGACTCAACCATATCAGTTGTGCCTCGAGTCGAGCCTCGTTTGCCTCAACCACATCATTTGTGCCTCGAGTCGGGCCTCGTTTGCCACAATAATATCATTTACGCATCGAGTCGGGCTTCGTTTGACTCAACCATATCAGTTGTGCCTCAAGTTGGGACTCGTTTAATGCCACAATATCTGTTGTGCCTTGAGTCTGGCCTCGTTTGACTCAACCATATCATTTGTCCTTAGTGGCAGGCCTCATTTGAGTGAACCATCTCATTTGTAGCTCTCGAGTCGGGCCTCATTTGACTTACGCTTATAATTTGCACTGCGAGTCGAGCCTCGTTTGACTCAACCATATCATTTGCGCCTCAAGTCGGGCCTCGTTTGACTAACCCCTTATAATTTGCACCTCGAGTAAAGCCTCATTTGACTCAACCATATCAAATGTGCCTCGAGTCGGGCTTCGTTTGACTCAACCACATCAGTTGCACCTCGAGTTAGGACTCGTTTGACTCAACCATATCATTTGCGCTTTGAGTCGGGCCTCGTTTGACTCAACCATATCAGCTGTGCCTCAAGTCGGGACTCATTTGACTCAACCATATCATCTGCGCTTTGAGTCGGGCCTCAGTTTACTAACCCTTATACTTTGTGCCTCGAGTAAAGCCTTGTTTGACTCAACCATATGAAATATGCCACGAATCGGGCCACGTTTGGCTCAACCACATCAGTTGCACCTCGAGTTAGGCCTCGTTTGACACAATCATATCATTTGTGCCTCAAGTCGGGTCTCGTTTGACTAACCCTTATAATTTGCGCCTCGAGTAAAGCCTAATTTGACTCAACCATATCAAATGTACCTCGAGTCGGGCCTCGTTTGACTCAACCACATCTGTTGCACCTCGAGTCAGAACTCGTTTGACTCAACCATATCATTTGCACTTTGAGTTCGGCCTCATTTGACTCAACCAAATTAGTTGTGCCTCAAGTCGGGACTCATTTGACTCAACCATATCATTTGCGCCTCGAGTTGGGCCTCGGTTTACTAACCCTTATAATTTGTGCCTCATTAAAGCCTTGTTTGACTCAACCATATCAAATGCACCTTGAGTCGAGCCTCGTTTGACTCAACCACATCAGTTGTGCCTCGAGTCAGGTCTCGTTTGACTCAACCATATCATTTACGCTTCGAGTCGAGCCTCGTTTGACTAAACCATATCAGTTGTGCCTCGAGTCAGGCCTTGTTTGCCACAATTATATCATTTGTGCCTCGAGTCGGGCTCGTTTGCCACAATAATATCATTTGCGCCTTGAGTCAGGCCTCGTTTGTCATAACCATATCAATTGTGCCTTGAGTTGGGACTCGTTTGACTCAACCATATCAGTTGTGCCTCGAGTCGGGCCTCGCTTGACTATCCCTTATAATTTGCGCCTCGAGTAAAGCCTCGTTTGACTCAACCATATCAAATGCGCCTCAAGTCGGGCCTCGTTTCACTCAACCATATCATTTGCACCTCGAGTCGTGCCTCGTTTGGCACACCCTTAAATTTCCGCATCGAGTTAGGCCTCGTTTGACCCAACCATATCAAATGTGCCTCGAGTCGGGCCTCGTTTGACTTAACCACATCAGTTGTGCCTCGAGTCAGGCCTCATTTGACTCAACCATATCATTTACGCTTTGAGTTGGGCCTCATTTGAGTCAACCATATCAGTTGTGCCTCAAGTCAGGACTTGTTTGAGTTAACCATATCAGTTATGCCTCGAGTTGGGCCTCCTTTGGCTCAACCATATCAGTTTTGCCACGAGTCGGGACTCGTTTGACTCAACCATATCAGTTGTGCCTCGAGTCGGGGCTCGTTTGACTCAACCGTATCATTTGCACCTCGAGTCGGGCCTCGTTTGGCACAACCATGTCATTCACACCTCGAGTCGGGCCTCGTTTGACTTAACCATATCATTTGTGGCTCTCGAGTCGAGCCTTGTTTGACTTACCCTTATAATTTGAGCCTCGAGTAGAGGCTCATTTAACTCAACCATCTCATTTGCGCCTCGAGTCGGGCCTCGTTTGACTCAACCTTATCAGTTGTTGCTCGAGTCAGGCCTCATTTGACTTACCCTTATAATTTGTGCCACGAGTCGGGTCATTTGACATAACCATATCATTTGTGCCTCGAGTCAGGCCTTGTTTGACTCAACCATATAATATGCCCCTCGAGTCGGGCCTCGTTTGACTTACCCTTATAATTTGTGCCTCGAGTTGGGCCTCATTTAACTCAACCATATCATTTGCATCTCGAGTCGGGCCTCGTTTGACTTAACCATATCATTTGTGCCTCGAGTCGTGCCTCGTTTTGTTTACCCTTATAATTTGCGCTTCGAGTAAAGCCTCGTTTGACTCAACCATATCAAATGTGCCTCGAGTCGGGCCTCGTTTGACTCAACCACATCAGTTGCACCTCGAGTCTAGACTCGTTTGATTCAACCATATCATTTGCGCTTTGAGTCGGGCCTCGTTTGACTCAACCATATCAGTTGTGGCTCAAGTCGGGATTCATTTGACTCAACCATTTCATTTGTGCCTCGAGTCGGGCCTCGGTTTACTAACCCTTATAATTTGTGCCTTGAGTAAAGCCTCGTTTGACTCAACCATATCAAATGTGCCTTGAGTTGGGCCACGTTTGGCTCAACCACATTAGTTGCACCTCGAGTCAGGCCTTGTTTGACACAACCATATCATTTGCACTTTGAGTCGGGCCTCGTTTGACTCAACCATATCAGTTGTGCCCTGAGTCGGGACTTGTTTGACTTAACCATATCATTTACGATTCGAGTTGAGCCTCGTTTGACTCAACCATATCTATTGTGCCTCAAGTTAGGCCTCGTTTGCCACAATCATATCATTTGTGCCTGGAGTTGGGCCTCGTTTGACACAATAATGTCATTTGCGCCTCAAGTTAGGCCTCGTTTGTCTCAACCATATTAGTTATGCCTCGAGTCGGGCCTCGTTTGACTAACCCTTATAATTTGCACCCCGAGCAAAGCCTCGTTTGACTCAACCATATCAAATGTGCCTCGAGTCGGGCCTCGTTTGACTTAACCACAACAGTTGCACCTCGAGTCAGGACTCGTTTGACTCAACCATATCATTTGCAGTTTGAGTCGGGCCTTATTTGACTCAACCATATCATTTGCGCCTCGAGTCGGGCATCGGTTTACTAAACCTTATAATTTGTGCCTCGAGTAAAGCCTCATTTGACTCAACCATATCATTTGTGCCTCGAGTCGGGCCTCGTTTGACTCAACCACATTAGTTGTACCTCGAGTCAGGCCTTATTTGACACAACCATATCATTTGTGCCTCGAGTCAGGTCTCATTTGACTCAACCATATCATTTGCACGTCGTGTCGTGCCTCGTTTGGCTAACCCTTATAATTTGCGCATCGAGTCAGGCCTCGTTTGACTCAACCATATCAAATGCACCTCGAGTCGGCCCTCGTTTGACTCAACCACATCAGTTGTGCCTCGAGTTGGGTCTCGTTTGACTCAACCATATCATTTACGCTTCAAGTCAAGCCTCGTTTGACTCAACCATATCAGTTGTGCCTCGAGTCAGCCTCGTTTGCCACAATCATATCATTTGTGCCCTGAGTCGGGCCTCGTTTGCCATAATAATATCATTTGCGCCTCGAATCAGGCCTCATTTGTCTCAACCATATCAGTTGTGCCTTTGACTCAACCTTATCAGTTGTGCCTCGAGTCATGCCTCATTTGGCTCAACCATATCATTTGTTCCTTGAATCGGGCCTCGTTTGCCACAATAATATCGTTTGCGCCGCGAGTCAGGCCTCGTTTGACTAAACCATATCAGTTGTGCCTCGAGTTGGGCCTCGTTAGCCACAACCATATCATTTGCGCCTCGAGTCGAGCCTCGTTTGACTCAACCATATCAGTTGTGCCTCGAGTCAGGCCTTGTTTGCCACAATCATATCATTTTCAGGCCTTGTTTGCCACAATCATATCATTTGTGCCTCGAGTTGGGCCGCGTTTGACTCAACCATATCAGTTGTGCCTCAAGTTGGGGCTCGTTTTACTCAACCATATCTGTTGTGCCTCGAGTCGAGCCTCGTTTGACTAAACCATATCATTTGTGCCTCGAGTTGGGCCTCGTTTGACTTACCCTTATAATTTGCACCTCAAGACGGGCATCGTTGGACTCAACCATATAGTTTGCATCTTGAGTCGGGCCTCATTTGACTCAACCATATCATTAGCGCCTCGAGTCAGGCATCGTTTGACTTATACTTATAATTTGCGCCTCGAGTCAGGCCTCGTTTAACTCAACCATAACAAATGTACCTCGAGTCGGGCCTCAGTCGTGCCTCGAGTCGGTCCTCGTTTGACTCAATCATATCATTTGTGCTTCGAGTCGAGCCTCGTTTGACTTAACCATATCAGTTCTGCCATGAGTCAGGACTCGTTCGACTCAACCATATCAGTTGTGCCTCAAGTCGGGCCTCGTTTAGCTCAACCATATCATTTGTGCCTCAAGTCGGGCTCGTTTGCCACAATCATATCATTTGCGCATTGAGTTAGGTCTAGTTTGACTCAACCATATCAGTTGTGCCTTAAGTTGGGATCCGTTTGACTCAACCATATCAGTTGTGCCTCGAGCCTGGCCTCGTTTGACTTAACCATATCATTTGCACCTCAAGTCGAGCCTCGTTTGACTCAACCATATCATTTGTGCATTGAGTAGGGCCTCGTTTGACTCAACCTTATCATTTGTAGCTCTAGAGTCGGTCCTCGTTTGACTTTCCCTTATAATTTGAACCGCAAGCTAGGCCTTGTTTGACTCAACTGTATCATTTGCAACTCAAGTCGGGCCTCGTTTGCCTCAACCATATCATTTGCGTCTCGAGTCGGGCCTTGTTTGACTAACCCTTATAATTTGTGCCTCAACTAAATCCTCGTTTGACTCAACCATATCAAATGTTCCTCGAGTCGGTCCTCGTTTGACTCAACCACATTAGTTGCACCTCGAGTCAGGCCTCGTTTGACTCAACCATATCAGTTGCGCTTTGAACCGGGCCTCGTTTCACACAACCATATCATTTGCGCCACGAGTCAGGTCTCATTTGACTTAACCATATCATTTGTAGCTCTCGAGTCAGGCCTCGTTTGACTTACCCCTATAATTTGTGACTCGATTCGGGCCTCGTTTGACTCAACCATATCATTTGTGTTTTGAGTTGGGCCTCGTTTGACTTAACCATATTAGTAGTGCCTCGAGTCAGGGCTCGTTTAACTCAACCAGATCATTTGCACATCGAGGCAAGCCTCGTTTGACACAACCAAATCATTTGTGCCTCGAGTCGGGCCTCGTTTTACTCAACCATATTAGTTGTACCTCGAGTCAAGTATTGTTTGACTCATACATTTCAGTTGCACCTTGAGTCGGGCCATGTTTGACACAACCATATCATTTGCATCTCAAGTCAGGCCTCGTTTGGCTCAACCATATTAGTTGTGCCTCGAGTCGGGACTTGTTTAACTCAACCATATCAGTTGTGCCTCGAGTCGGGGCTCGTTTGACTCAACCATATCATTTGCGCCTCGAGTCGGGCCTCATTTGACACAACCGTATCATTTTCACCTCGAGTCGGGCCATGTTTGACTCAACCATATCAGTTGTGCCTTGAGTTGGGACTCGTTTGACTACACCATATCAGTTGTGCCCTGAGTTGGGCCTCTTTTGACTCAACCATATCAGTTACGCTTTGAGTCGGGCCTCGTTTGACACAACCCTATCATTTGTGCCTCGAGTCGGGTCCCGTTTGACTTAATCATATCATTTGTAGCTCTCGAGTCAGGTCTCGTTTGACTCAACCATATTAGTTGTTCCTCGAGTTGGGACTCATTTGACTCAACCACATAAGCTGTGCCTCGAGTCGGGCCTCGTTTGACTCAACCATATCAGTTGTGCTTTGAGTCAGGCGTTGTTTGACATAACCATATCATTTATGCCTCGAGTCGAGTCTTGTTTGACTTAACCATATCATTTGTAGCTCTCGAGTCGGGCCTTGTTTGACTTGCCCTTATAATTTGTGCCTCGAGTCTGGCCTCGTTTTACTTAACCATATCATTTGCGCCTCAAGTCGGGCCTCGTTTGACTCAACCATATCATTTGTGCCTTGAGTAGGGCCTCGTTTGACTCAACCATATCATTTCTAGCTCTAGAGTCGGTCCTTGTTTGACTTACCCTTATAATTTGAACCGCGAGCTGGGACTCGTTTGACTCAACTGTATCATTTGCACCTCAAGTCGGGCCTCATTTGCCTCAACCATATCATTTGTGCCTCGGGTCGGGCCTCGTTTGTCTAACTCTTATAATTTGTGCCTCAAGTAAATCCTCGTTTGACTCAACCATATCAAATGTGCCTCGAGTCGGTCGTCGTTTGACTCAACCACATCAGTTGCACCTCGAGTCAGGCCTCGTTTGACTCAACCATATCAGTTGCGCTTTGAACCGGGCCTCGTTTGACACAACCATATCATTTGCACCTCGAGTCGGGTCTCATTTGACTTAACCATATCATTTGTAGCTCTTGAGTTAGGCCTCGTTTAACTTACCCCTATAATTTGTGACTCAATTCGGGCCTCGTTTGACTCAACCATATCATTTGTGTTTCGAGTTGGGTCTCATTTGACTTAACCATATTAGTTGTGCCTTGAGTCAGGGCTCGTTTGACTCAACCAGATCATTTGCACATCGAGGCGGGCCTCGTTTGACACAACCATATCATTTGTGCCTCGAGTCGGGCCTCGTTTTACTCAACCATATTAGTTGTGCCTCAAGTCAAGCATTGTTTGACTCATCCATTTCGGTTGTGCCTCAAGTCGGGCCACGTTTGACACAACCATATCATTTGCACCTCAAGTCGGGCCTCATTTGGTTTAACCATATCAGTTGTGCCTCAAGTCGAGCCTCGTTTGACTCAACAATATCAGTTGTGCCTCGAGTTGGGACTTATTTGACTCAACCATATCAGTTGTGCCTCGAGTCGGGGCTCATTTGAATCAACCATATCATTTGCGCCTGAGTTGGGCCTCATTTGACACAACCGTATCATTTCTGCCTCGAGTCGGGCCATGTTTGACTCAACCATATTAGTTGTGCCTTGAGTTGAGACTCGTTTGACTCAACCATATTAGTTGTGCCACAAGTTAGGCCTCATTTGACTCAACCATATCAGTTATGCTTTGAGTCGGGCCTCGTTTGACATAACCCTATCATTTGCGTCTCAGGTCGGGTCTCATTTGACTTAATCATATCATTTGTTGCTCTCGAGTCAGGCCTCATTTGACTCAACCATATCAGTTGTTCCTCGAGTTGGGACTCATTTGACTCAACCACATAAGTTGTGCCTCGAGTCGGGCCTCGTTTGGCTCAACCATATCAGTTGTGCTTTGAGCCAGGCGTCGTTCGACACAACCATATCATTTATGCCTCGAGTCGGGTCTTAACCATATCATTTGTAGCTCTCGAGTCAGGCCTCGTTTGACTTGCCCTTATAATTTGTGACTCGAGTCAGGCCTCGTTTGACTCAACCAAATTATTTGCGCTTCGAGTTGGGCCTCGTTTGACTAAACCATATCTATTGCACATTGAGGTGGGCCTCGTTTGACACAACCATATCATTTGCGCCTCGAGTCGGGCCTCGTTTTACTCAACCATATCAGTTGTGCCTCGATTCAGGCGTCATTTGACTCATCCATATTAGTTGTGCCTCGAGTCAGGCCTAGTTTGACTAAACCATATAAGTTGTACCTCAAGTCGGGCCTCGTTTGACTCAACCACATCAGTTGTGCCTCCAGTCGACACTCGTTTTACTCAACCATATCAGTTGTGCCTCGAGTCAGGGCTCGTTTGACTCAACCATATCATTTGCGCCTCGAGTCGGGCCTCGTTTGACTCAATCATATAATTTGCACCTCAAGTCTGGCCTCGTTTGACATAACCATATCAGTTGTGCCTCTTGTCGGGACTCGTTTGAGTCAAACTTATCAGTTGTGCCTCGAGTCAAGCCTAGTTTGACACAATCATATCATTTGCACCTCGAGTCTGGCCTCGTTTGACATAACCATATCAGTTGTGCCTCGAGTCGGGACTCGTTTGAGTCAAACTTATCAGTTGTGCCTCGAGTCAAGCCTAGTTTGACACAATCATATCATTTGCACCTCGAGTCTGGCCTCGTTTGACATAACCATATCAGTTGTGCCTTGAGTCGGGACTCGTTTGAGTCAAACTTATCAGTTGTGCCCGAGTCAGGCCTCGTTTGGCTCAACCATATCATTTGTGCTTAGAGTCGGGCCTCGTTTGCCACAATCATATCATTTGTGCCTCAAGTCGGGCCTCGTTTGACTCGACCATAATAGTTGTGCCTCGAGTCGGGCCTCGTTTGACTAACCCCTATAACTTGTGCCTCAAGTAAATCCTCATTTGACTCAACCATATCAAATGTGCCTCGAGTCGGTCCTCTTTTGACTCAACCACATTAGTTACCTCGAGTCAGGCCTCGTTTGACTCAACCATATCAGTTGCGCTTCGAACCAGGCCACGTTTGACACAACCATATCATTTGCGCCTCGAGTCGGGTCTCATTTGACTTAACCATATCATTTGTAGCTCTCGAGTCAGGCCTCGTTTGACTTACCCCTATAATTTGTGACTCGATTCGGGCCTCGTTTGACTCAATCATATCATTTGTGTTTCGAGCTGGGCCTCGTTTGACTTAACCATATTAGTTGTGCCTCGAGTCAGGGCTCATTTGACTCAACCAGATCATTTGCACATTGAGGCAGGCCTCGTTTGACATAACCATATCATTTGTGCCTCGAGTCGGGCCTCGTTTTACTCAACCATATTAGTTGTGCCTTTAGTCAGGCATTATTTGACTCATCCATTTCAGTTGCGCCTCGAGTCGGGCCACGTTTGACACAACCATACCATTTGCACCTCAAGTCAGGCCTTGTTTGGCTCAACCATATTAGTTGTGCCTCAAGTCGAGCCTCGGTTGACTCAACCATATCAGTTGTGCCTCGAGTCGGGACTTGTTTGACTCAACCATATCAGTTGTGCCTCGAGTCGGGGCTCGTTTGACTTAACCATATCATTTGCGCCTCGAGTCGGGCCTCATTTGACACAACCATATCATTTTTGCCTCGAGTCGGGCTATGTTTGACTCAACCATATCTGTTGTGCCTTGAGTTGGGACTCGTTTGACTCAACCATATTAGTTACGCTTTGAGTCAGGCCTCGTTTGACACAAGCCTATCATTTGTGCCTCGAGTCGGGTCTCGTTTGACTTAATCATATCATTTGTAGCTCTCGAGTCAGGCCTCGTTTGACTCAACCATATCAGTTGTTCCTCAAGTTGGGGCTCATTTGACTCAACCACATAAGCTGTGCCTCGAGTCGGGCCTCGTTTGACTCAACCATATCAGTTGTGCTTTGAGTCAGGCATCGTTTGACACAACCATATCATTTATGCCTCGAGTCGAGTCTCGTTTGACTTAACCATATCATTTGTAGCTCTCGAGTCGGGCCTCGTTTCACTTGCCCTTATAATTTGTGCCTCGAGTCTAGCCTCGTTTGACTTAACCATATCATTTGCGCCTCGAGTCGGGCCTCGTTTGACTCAACCATATCATTTGCGCCTTGAGTAAGGCCTCATTTGACTCAACCATATCATTTGTAGCTCTAGAGTTGGTCCTCGTTTGACTTACCCTCAAGTCGGGCTTCGTTTGCCTCAACTATATTATTTGCACCTCGAGTCGGGCCTCGTTTGACTAACCCCTATAATTTGTGCCTCAAGTAAATCCTCGTTTGACTCAACCATATCAAATGGGCCTCGAGTCGGTCCTCGTTTGACTCAACCACATCAGTTGCACCTTGAGTCAGGCCTCGTTTGACTCAACCATATTAGTTGCGCTTCAAACCGGGCCTCGTTTGACACAACCATATCATTTGCGCCTCGAGTCGGGTCTCATTTGACTTAACCATATCATTTGTAGCTCTTGAGTCAGGCCTCGTTTAACTTACCCCTATAATTTGTGACTCGATTCGGGCCTCATTTAACTCAATCATATCATTTGTGTTTCGAGTTGGGCCTCGTTTGACTTAACCATATTAGTTTTGTCTTGAGTCAGGGTTCGTTTGACTCAACCAGATCATTTGCACATCGAGGCGGGCCTCGTTTGACACAACCAAATCATTTGTGCCTCAAGTTGGGCCTCGTTTTACTCAACCATATTAGTTGTGCCTCGAGTTAGTCATTGTTTGACTCATCCATTTTAGTTGTGCCTCGAGTCGGGCCACGTTTGACATAACCATATCATTTGCACCTCAAGTCAGGCCTCGTTTGGCTTAACCATATCAGTTGTGCCTCAAGTCGAGCCTCGTTTGACTCAACCATATCAGTTGTGCCTCAAGTCAAGTCTTGTTTGGCTCAACCATATCAGTTGTGCCTCGAGTCGGGGCTCGTTTGACTCAACCATATCATTTGTGCCTCGAGTCAGGCCTCATTTGACATAACCGTATCATTTTCGCCTCAAGTTGGGCCATGTTTGACTCAACCATATCAGTTGTGCCTTGAGTTGGGATTCATTTGACTCAACCATATCAGTTGTGCCCCGAGTTGGGCCTCGTTTGACTCAACCATATTAGTTACGCTTTGAGTCGGGCCTCGTTTAACATAACCCTATCATTTGCGTCTCGAGTCGGGTCTCGTTTGACTTAATCATATCATTTATAGCTCTCGAGTCAGGCCTCGTTTGACTCAACCATATCAGTTGTTCCTCAAGTTGGGACTCATTTGACTCAACCACATAAGCTGTGCCTCGAGTCGGGCCTCGTTTGACTCAACCATATCAGTTGTGCTTTGAGTCAGGCATCGTTTGACACAACCATATCATTTATGCCTCGAGTCGGGTCTCGTTTGACTTAACCATATCATTTGTAGCTCTCGAGTCGGGCCTCGTTTGACTTGCCCTTATAATTTGTGACTCGAGTCGGGCCTCGTTTGACTCAACCATATTATTTGCGCTTCGAGTTGGTCCTCGTTTGACTCAACCATATCAGTCGTGCCTCGAGTTAGGGCTCATTTGACTCAACCAAATCATTTGCACATTGAGGCGGGCCTCGTTTGACACAACCATATCATTTGTGCCTCGAGTCGGGCCTCGTTTTACTCAACCATATCAGTTGTGCCTCGAGTTGGGGCTCATTTAACTCAACCATATCATTTGCGCTCTGAGTCGGGCCTCGTTTGACACAATCATATCATTTGCACCTCGGGTCTGGCCTCGTTTGACACAACCATATCAGTTGTGCCTCGAGTCGGGACTCGTTTGAGTCAAACTTATCAGTTGTGCCTCGAGTCGGGCCTTATTTGGCTCAACCATATCATTTGTGCCTCGAGTCGTGCCTCGTTTGCCACAATCATATCATTTGTGCCTCAAGTCGGGCCTCGTTTGACTCGACAATAACAGTTGTGCCTCGAGTCGGCCCTCGTTTCACCCAACCATATCATTTGCAACTCGAGTCGGACCTCGTTTGACTCAAACATCTCATTTGCGCCTCGAGTCAGGCCTCGTGTGACTAACCCTTATAATTTGTGCCTCAAGTAAATCCTCATTTGACTCAACTTGAGTCGGTCCTCGTTTGACTCAATCACATCAGTTGCACCTCGAGTCAGGCCTCGTTTGACTCAACCGTATCATTTGCGCTTCGAGTAGGGCCTCGCTTGACTCAACCATATCAGTAGTGCCTCGAGCCGGGACTCGTTTGACTCAACCATATCATTTACGCATCGAGTCAGGCAACGGTTTACTAACCCTTATATTTTGTGCCTCAAGTAAAGCCTCGTTTGACTTGACCATATCAAATGTGCCTTGAGTTGGGCCTCATTTGACTCAACCACATTAGTTGCACCTCGAGTCAGGCCTCATTTGACATAACCATATCATTTGTGCCTCGAGTCGGGCCTCATTTGACTCAACCATATCATTTGCACATCGAGTCGGGCCTCCTTTGACTTACCCTTATAATTTATGCCTCGAGTCAGGCCTCATTTGACCCAACCATATTATTTGCATCTCGAGTTGGGCCTCGAGTCGGGACTCATTTCAGTCAACCATATCAGTTATGCCTCGAGTCAGGCCTCGTTTGCCGCAATCATATCATTTATGCCTCAAGTCGGGTCTCGTTTGACTTAACTATAATAGTTGTGCCTCAAGTTGGGACTCGTTTGACTCAACCATATTAGCTTTGCCTCGAGTCGATTCTCGTTTGACTCAACCATCTCATTTGTGCCTCGAGTCAGGCCTCGTTTGATTTACCCTTTTAATTTGTGTCTCGAGTCAGGCCTCGTTTGACTCAACCATATCATTTGCGCCTCGGGTCAGTCCTCGTTTAATATACCCTTATAATTTGCCCCTCGAGTCAGGCCTCATTTGACTCAACCATATCAAATGTGCCTCGAGCCGGGCCTCGTTTGACTCAACCACATCAGTTGTGTCCCGAGTCGGGTGTCATGTGACTCAATCATATCATTTGTGCCTCGAGTCAGGCCTCGTTTGACTTAACCTTATCATTTGTAGCTCTCTAGTCGGGCCTTGTTTGACTTACCCTTATAATTTGCACCATGAGTCGGGCCTCGATTGACTCAGCCGTATAATTTGCGCCTCAAGTTGAGCCTCGTTTGACTCAACCATATCATTTGCGCCTGGAGACGGCCCCC
Organism: Dicorynia guianensis; assembly: GCA_037013595.1. Classification (NCBI taxonomy): domain Eukaryota; kingdom Viridiplantae; phylum Streptophyta; class Magnoliopsida; order Fabales; family Fabaceae; genus Dicorynia; species Dicorynia guianensis. Next base: position 14,151,888 of record JASUAB010000006.1, on the reverse strand, counting down.
ATTTGACTAACCCTTAGAATTTGCGCTTCGAGTAAAGCCTCGTTTGACTCAACCATATCAAATGTGCCTCGAGTCGGGCCTCGTTTGACTCAACCATATCATTTGTGCTTCTAGACCGGCCTCGTTTGGCTCAACCATATCAGTTGTGCGTCAAGTCGGGACTCGTTTGACTCAACCATATCATTTGCGCCTCGAGTCGGGCCTTGTTTGACACAACCATATCATTTCTGCCTCGAGTCGGGCCTCGTTTGACTCAACCATATCAATTGTTCCTCGAGTTGGGACACGTTTGACACAACTATATCAGTTGTGCCTTGAGTCGTGCCTCGTTTGACACAACCATATCAGTTGCGCCTCGAGTCGGGCCTTGTTTGACACAACCATATCATTTCTGCCTCGAGTCGGGCCTGGTTTGACTCAACCATATCAGTTGTTCCTCGAGTCGGGACTCGTTTTACTCAACCATATTAGATGTGCCTCGAGTCGGGCCTTGTTTGACTCAACCATATCATTTGCGCATCGAGTCGGGCCTCGTTTGACACAACCATATCATTTTTGCCTCGAGTTAGGTCTCGTTTGACTCAACCATATCAATTGTGCCTCGAGTTGGGACTCGTTTGACTCAACCATATCAGTTGTGCTTCGAGTCAGGCGTCGTTTGACACAACCATATCATTTACGCCTCGAGTCGGGTCTCGTTTGACGTAACCATATCATTTGCAGCTCTTGAGTTGGGCCTCGTTTGACTTACCCTTATAATTTGCGGCTCGAGTCAGTCCTCGTTTGACTCAACCATATCATTTGTGCTTCGAGTTGGGTCTCGTTTGACACAACTGATAGGCCTCGTTGACTCAACCATATCAGTTGTGCTTCGAGTTGTGCCTCGTTTGACTCAACCATATCAGTTGTGCCTCGAGTCAGGGCTCGTTTGACACAACCAGATCATTTGCACATCGAGGAGAGCCTCGTTTGCCACAACCATATCATTTGTGCCTCGAGTCGGGCCTCGTTTTACTCAACCATATCAGTTGTGTCTTGAGCCAGGCCTCGTTTGACTTATCCATATCAGTTGTGCCTCGAGTCAGGCGACGTCTGACTTATCCATATCAGTTGTGCCTCGAGTCGGGCCACGTCTGACACAACCATATCATTTGCACCTCAAGTCGAGCCTCGTTTGGCTCAACCTTATCAGTTGTTCCCCAAGTCGAGCCTTGTTTGACTCAACTATATCAGTTGTGCCTCGAGTCGGGGCTCGTTTGACTCAACCATATCATTTACGCCTTAAGTCGGGCCTCGTTTAACATAACCGTATCATTTTTACCTCGAGTCGGGCCACGTTGGACTTAACCATATCAGTTGTGCCTGGAGTGGGGCCTCATTTGACTCAACCATATCAGTTGTGCTTCGAGTCAGGCCTCGTTTGACACAACCATATCATTTGCGCCTCGAGTCGGGTCTCATTTGACTTAACCATATCATTTGTAGCTCTCGAGTCAGGCCTCATTTGACTTACCCCTATAATTTGTGACTTGTTTCGGGCCTCATTTGACTCAACCATATCATTTGTACTTCGAGTTGGGCCTCGTTTGACTTAACCATATTAGTTGTGCCTTGAGTTAGGGCTCGTTTGACTCAACCAGATCATTTGCACATCGAGGCGGGCCTCGTTTGACACAACCATATCATTTGCGCCTCGAGTCGGGCCTCGTTTTACTCAACCATATCAGTTGTGCCTCGAGTCAGGCGTCGTTTGACTCATCCATTTCAGTTGCGCCTCTAGTCAGGCCACGTTTGACACAACCATATCATTTGCACCTCAAGTTGGGTCTCGTTTGGCTCAACCATATCAGTTGTGCCTCAAGTCGAGCCTCGTTTGACTCAACCATATCAGTTGTGCCTCGAGTCGAGACTCGTTTGACTCAACCATATCAGTTGTGGCTCGAGTTGGGCCTCGTTTGACTCAACCACATCATTTGCGCCTTGAGTCGGGCCTCATTTGACACAACCGTATCATTTTCGCCTCGAGTCAGGCCATGTTTGACTCAACCATATCAGTTGTGCCTTCAGTTAGGACTCATTTGACTCAACCATATCAGTTGTGCCCCGAGTTGGGCCTCGTTTGACTCAACCATATCAGTTACGCTTTGAGTCGGGCCTCGTTCGACACAACCCTATCATTTGCGCCTCGAGTCGGGTCTCATTTGACTTAATCATATCATTTGTAGCTCTCGAGTCAGGCCTCGTTTGACTTACGCTTATAATTTGTGACTCGAGTTGGGCCTCGTTTGATTCAACCATATCATTTGTGCTTTGAGTTGGGCCTCGTTTGACTCATTCATATTAGTTGTGCCTCGAGTCGGGCCATGTTTGACACAACCATATCATTTACGCCTCGAGTCGGGCCTCGTTTAACTCAACCATAATGGTTGTGCCTCGAGTCGGGACTCATTTTACTCAACCATATCAGTTGTGCCTCGAGTCGGGGCTTGTTAGACTCAACCATATCATTTGCACCTCGAGTCGGGCCTCGTTTGACACAATCATATCAATTGCGCCTCGAGTCTGGCCTCGTTTGACACAACCATATCAGTTGTGCCTCGAGTTGGGACTCATTTGACTCAACCATATCAGTTGTGCCTCGAGTTGGCCCTCGTTTGACTCAACCATATCAGTTGCGCTTCGAGTCAGGCCTCGTTTGACACAACCATATCATTTGTGCCTCGAGTCGGGTCTCGTTTGACTTAACGATATCACTTGAAGCTCTCAAGTCAGGCCTCTGTTTGACTTACCCTTATAATTTGTGACTCGAGTCGGGCCTCGTTTGACTCAACCATATCATTTGCGCTTCGAGTTAGGCCTCATTTGACTCAACAATATTAGTTCTGGCTCAAGTCGAGGCTCGTTTGACCCAACCAGATCATTTGCACGTCGAGGCAGGCCTCGTTTGACACAACCATATCATTTGCGCCTCGAGTCGGGCCTCGTTTTACTCAACCATATTAGTTGTGCCTCGAGTCAGTCCTCGTTTGACTCATCCATATCAGTTGCACCTCGAGTCAGGCCATGTTTGACGTAACCATATCATTTGCACCTCAAGGTGGGCCTCGTTTGACCCAACCATATCAGTTGTGCCTCGAGTGGGGCCTCGTTTAACTCAACCATATCAGTTGTGCCTCAAGTCGGGACTCATTTGACTCAACCATATCTATTGTGCCTCGAGTCGAGCCTCGTTTGACTCAACCATATCAGTTGTGCCCCAAGTCGGGACTCGTTTGTCTCAACCATATCAGTTGCGCCTCGAGTCAGGCCTCGTTTGACTCAACCATATCATTTGCGCATAGAGTCAGGCATTGTTTGACACAATCATATCATTTGCGCCTCGTGTCTGGCTCGTTTGACATAACCATATCATTTGTGCCTCGAGTCGGTCCTCGTTTAACACAACCATATCATTTTCGCCTCGAGTTGGGCATCGTTTGACTTAACCATATCAGTTGTGCCTCGAGTTAGGACTCGTTTGACTCAACCATATTAGTTGTGCCTCGAGTCGGGCCTCGTTTGACTCAACCATGCCAGTTGCGCTTCAAGTCGGCCCTTGTTTGGCACAACCATATCATTTGTGCCTTGAGTTGGGTCTCATTTCACTTAACCATATCATTTGTAGCTCTCAATTCGGGCCTCGTTTGACTTACCCTTATAATTTGCGGCTCGAGTCAGGCCTGGTTTGACTCAACCATATCATTTGTGCCTCGAGTTAGGGTTTGTTTGACTCAACCAGATCATTTGTGCATCGAGGCAGGCCTTGTTTGACATAACCATATCATTTGCGCCTCGAGTCGGGACTCATTTGACTCAACCATATCTATTGTGCCTCGAGTCGAGCCTCGTTTGACTCAACCATATCAGTTGTGCCCCAAGTCGGGACTCGTTTGACTCAACCATATCAGTTGTGCCTCGAGACGGGACTTGTTTGACTCAGCCATATCAGTTGTACCTCGAGTCGGTCCTCGTTTGAGTCGAACATATCTTTTGTGGCTCGAGTCGGGCCTTGTTTGACTAACCCTTAAAATTTGCGCCTCGAGTAAAACCTCGTTTGACTTAACCATATTAAATGTGCCTCGAGTCGGGCCTCGTTTTACTTAACCATATCAGTTGTCCCTCGAGTCAGGCTTCGTTTGACTCAGCCATATCAGTTGTGCCTCGAGTCAGGCCTTGTTTGACTCAACCATATCAGTTGTGCCTTGAGTCAGGACTTGTTTGACTCAACCATATTTGCTGTTCCTCGAGTCGAGCCTCGTTTGACTAAACCATATCAGTTGTGCCTCGAGTCAGGACTCGTTTGACTCAACCATATCTATTGTTCCTCGAATCGGGCCTCGTTTGACTCAACCATATTAGTTGTGCCTCATTTGACTCAACCATATCATTTGTGCCTGGAGTCGGGCCTCGTTTGACACAACCATATCATTTGTGCCTCGAGTCGAGCCTCGTTTGACTTAACCATATCATTTGTACCTCTTGAGTCATGCCTTGTTTGACTTAACCATATCAGTTGTGCCTCAAGTCGGGGATTGTTTGACTCAACCATATCATTTGCTCATCGAGTCGGGCCTCATTTGACATAACCATATCATTTGCGCCTCAAGTTGAGCCTCATTTTACTCAACCATATCAGTTCTACCTCTAGTCAGGCCTCGTTTGACTTGGCCATATCAGTTGTGCCTCGAGTCGGGCCTTGTTTGACTCAACCATATCAGTTGTGCCTCGAGTTGGGACTCGTTTGACTCAACCATATCTATTGTTCCTCGAGTTGAGCCTCATTTGACTAAACCATATCAGTTGTGCCTTGAGTCAGGACTCGTTTGACTCAACCATATCTGTTGTTCCTCGAATCGGGCCTCGTTGGACTCAACCATATCAGTTGTGCCTCATTTGACTCAACCATATCATTTGCGCCTCGAGTCAGGCCTCGTTTGACTCAACCATATCATTTGCACATCGAGTTGGGCCTCGTTTGACACAACCATATCATTTGCATCTCGAGAGGGGTCTCGTTTGACTTACCCTTATAATTTGTGGCTCGAGTTAGGCCTCGTTTGACTCAACCATATCATTTGTGCCTCGAGTTGGGCCTCGTTTGACTCAACCGTATCAATTGTGCTTTGAGTTAGGGTTCGTTTGACTCAACCAGATCATTTGCGCATTGAGGCGGGCCTCGTTTGACATAACCATATCGTTTGCGCCTCGAGTCGGGCCTCGTTTTACTTAACCATATTAGTTGTACCTCAAGTTAGGGTTCATTTGACTCAACCATATCATTTGCGCCTCGAGTCGGGCCTCGTTTGACTTACCCTTATAATTTGCGCCTTGAGTTAGGCCTCATTTGACTCAACCATATCGTTTGTGCCTCGAGTTGGGTCTCATTTGACTCAACCGTATCAATTGTGCCTCGAGTTAGGGTTCGTTTGACTCAACCAGATCATTTGCGCATCAAGGCGAGCCTCGTTGGACATAACCATATCATTTGCGCCTCGAGTTAGGCCTCGTTTTACTCAACCATATCAGTTGTGCCTCAAGTCGAGGCTCATTTGACTCAACCATATCATTTGCACCTCAAGTCGGGCCTCGTTTGACACAATCATATCATTTTCGCCTCGAGCCAGGCCACGTTTGACTCAACCATATCAGTTGTGCCTTGAGTTGGGACTCGTTTGACTAAACCATATTAGTTGTGCCTCGAGTTGGGCCTCGTTTGACTCAACCATATCAGTTGCACTTCGAGTCGGGCCTCATTTGACACAACCATATCATTTGCGCCTTGATTTGGGTCTCGTTTGACTTAATGATATCATTTGAAGCTCTCGAGTCAGGCCTCGTTTGACTTACCCTTATAATTTGTGACTCGAGTCGGGCCTCATTTGACTCGACCATATCATTTGCACTTCGAGTTGGGCCTCATTTGACTTAACCATATCAGTTGTGCCTCGAGTTGGGCCTCATTTGACTTAACCATATCAGTTGTGCCTCGAGTCGGGCCTGTTTTTACTCAACCATATCATTTGCGCCTCAGGTCAGGCCTCATTTGACTCAACCATATCATTTGCGCCTCGAGTCGGGACTCATTTGACTCAACCATATCAGTTGTGCCTCGAGTTGGGACTTGTTTGACTCAACCATATTAGTTGTGCCTCGAGTCGGGCCTCGTTTGACTCAACCATATCAGTTATGCTTCGAGTCAGGCCTCGTTTGACACAACCATATCATTTACACCCTGACTCGGGTTTCATTTGACTTAACCATATCATTTGTGCCATGAGTCAGGGCTCGTTTGACACAACCATAACATTTGCGCCTCGAGTCAGGCCTCGTTTGACTCAACCACATCAGTTACGGCTCGAGTCAGGCCTTGTTTGACACAACCATATCATTTGCACCTCGAGTCGGGCATCGTTTGAGTTAACCATATCACTTGCAGCTCTCGAGTCATTCCTCGTTTGACTTACCCTTATAATTTGCGCCTCGAGTCGGTCCTCGTTTGACTAAACCATATCATTTGTGCCTCGAGTAGGGGCTCATTTGACTCAACCAGATCATTTGCGTGCTGAGTTGAGACTCGTTTGACTCAACCATATCGGTTGTGCCTTGGGTCAGGCCTCGTTTCACTCAACCATATATGTTGTGCCTTGAGTCGGGACTTATTTGACTCAAACATATCAGTTGCGCCTCGAGTTGGGCCTCATTTGACATAGCCATATCATTTGTGCCTCGAGTCAGGCCTCATTTGACTCAACCATATTAGTTATGCCTCGAGTCGGGACTCGTTTGACTCAACCAGATCTGTTGTGCCTCGAGTTGGGCCTCGTTCGACTAAACCCAATCAGTTGTGCCTCGAGTCGGGACTCGTTTAACTCAACCATATAGTTGTGCCTCGAGTCAGGGCTCGTTTGACTTAACCATATCATTTGCGCATCGAGTTGGGCCTCGTTTGAGACAACCATATCATTTGTGCCTCAAGGCAGGCCTCGTTTTACTCAACCATATCAGTTATGCCTCGAGTCAGGCCTCGTTTGACTCAGCCATATTAGTTGTGCCTCGAGTCGTCCCTCGTTTGACGCAACCATATCATTTGCGCCTTGAGTTAGGCCTCATTTTACTTAGCCATATCAGTTGTCCCTCGAGTCTGGCCTCGTTTGACTTATCCATATTAGTTGCGCCTTGAATCGGGCCTCGTTTGACACAACCATATCATTTGCGCCCCGAGTCGGGCCTCATTTTACTCAACCATATCAGTTGTGCCTCAAGTCAGGCCCCGTTTGACTCAGCCATATTAGTTGCATCTCGAGTTGGCCCTCGTTGGACGCAACCATATCATTTGCGCCCTGAGTTGGGCCTCGTTTTACTCAACCATATCAGTTGTGCCTCGAGTCTGGCCTCGTTTGACTCATCCATATTAGTTGTGCCACGAGTCGGGCCTCGTTTGACACAACCATATCATTTGTGCCTCGAGTCGGCCCTCATTTGACTCAACCATATCAGTTGTGCCTCAAGACGGGACTCGTTTGACTCAGCCATATCAGTTGTACCTCGAGTCCATCCTCGGCTGAGTCAACCATATCTTTTGCGGCTCGAGTCGGGCCTCGTTTGACTAACCCTTAAAATTTGCGCCTCGAGTAAAGCCTCGTTTGACTCAACCATATCAAATGTGCCTCGAGTCGGGCCTCGTTTTACTTAACCATATCAGTTGTGCCTCGAGTCAGGCCTCGTTTGACTCAGCCATATCAGTTGTGCCTCAAGTCGGGCCTCGTTTGACTCAACCATATCAGTTGTACCTTGAGTGGGGACTTGTTTGACTCTACCATATTTGTTGTTCCTCGAGTCGAGCCTCGTTTGACTAAACCATATCAGTTGTGCCTCGAGTTAGGACTCATTTGACTCAACCATATCTGTTGTGCCTCATTTGACTCAACCATATCATTTGCGCATCGAGTTGGGCCTCATTTGACATAACCATATCAACTGCATCTCGAGACGAGCCTCGCTTTACTGAACCATATTAGTTGTGCCTCGAGTCAGGTCTCGTTTGACTAACCCATATCATTTGTGCCTCGAGTTGGGGCTTGTTTGACTCAATCAGATCATTTGTGCAATGAGTCGGGCCATGTTTGACACAAGCATATCATTTGCGCCTTGAGTTGGACCTCGTTTTACTAAACCATATTAGTTGTGCCTCGAGTCATGCCCAGTTTGACTCATCCATATCAGTTGCGCCTCGAGTCGGGCCTCGTTTGACATAACCATATCATTTGCGCCTCGTGTCGAGCCTCGTTTGACTCAACCATATCAGTTGTGCCTTGAGTCAGGCATCGTTTGACTCAACCATATTAGCTGTGCCTGGACTCGGGCCTCGTTTGACTCAACCATATCATTTGCGCTTCGAGGCAGGCCTCATTTGACCAAACCATATTAGTTGTGCCTCAAGTCGGGACTCGTTTGACCCAACCATATCAACTGTGCTGCGAGTCGGGCCTCGTTTGACTTAACCATATCATTTACGCATCGAGTTGGGCCTCGTTTCACACAATCATATCATTTGTGCCTCAAGTCTGGCTCGTTTGACACAACCATATCATTTGTGCCTCGAGTCGGGCCTCATTTGACTCAACCATATCATATGCACCTTGAGTCGGGCCTCGTTTGACTTACCCTTATAATTTACGCCTCAAGTCGGGCCTCGTTTGACTCAACCATACCATTTGTGCCTCGAGTTGGCCCTCGTTTAACTAACCCTTATAATTTGCGCTTCGTGTAAAGCCTCATTTGACTCAACCATATCAAATGTGCCTCGAGTCGAGCGTCGTTTGACTCAACCACATCAGTTACACCTCGAGTCAAGCCTCGTTTGACTCAACCATATCATTTGCACTTCGAGTTGGGCCTCGTTTGATTTAACCATATCAGTTGTACTTCGAGCCGGGGCTCGTTTGACTCAACCATATCATTTACGCCTCGAGTCAGGCCTCGTTTGACTTAACCATATCATTTATAGCTCTCGAGTCGGGCCTCGTTTGACTTACCCTTACAATTTGTGCCTCAAGTCGGGCCTCGTTTGACTCAACCATATCAGTTGTGCCTCGAGTCGGGGCTCATTTGACTCAACCAGATCATTTGCGCGTCGAGTCTAGCCTCGTTTGACACAACCATATCATTTTTGTCTCGAGTCGGGCCTCATTTTACTCAACCATATCAATTGTGCCCAGGGTCAGGCCTCGTTTGACTCATCCATATTAGTTGTGCCTTGAGTCGAGCCTCGTTGGACTCAACCATATCAGTTGGGCCTCAAGTTGGGACTTGTTGGACTCAACCATATCAGTTGTGCCTCGAGTTGGGCGTCGTTCGACTCAACCATATCAGTTCTGCCTCGAGTTGGTACTCGTTTGACTCAACCATATCAGTTGTGCCTCGACTCAGGACTCGTTTGACTCAACCATATCAGTTGTGCTTGGAGTCGGGCCTCGTTTGACTCAACCATATCATTTGTGCCTCGAGTCAGGCCTCGTTTCACTAACCCTTATAATTTGCGCCTCGAGTAAAGCCTCGTTTGACATAACCATATCAAATGTACCTCGAGTCGGGCCTCGTTTGACTCAACCACATCAGTTGTACCTCGAGTCAGGCCTCGTTTGACTCAGCCATATCAGTTGCGCTTCGAGTCGGGCCTCGTTTGACACAACCATATCGTTTGTGCCTCGACTCGGGTATCGTTTGACTTAACCATATCATTTGTAGCTGTCGTGTCGGGCCTTGTTTGACTTACCCTTATAATTTGCACCTCGAGTCGGGCCTTGTTTGACTCTACCTTATCATTTGTGCCCTGAGCCGAGCCTCATTTGATCAACCATATCAGTAGTTCCTCGAGTCGGGGCTCATTTGAGTCAACTAGATCATTTACGCATTGAGACGGTCCTCGTTTGACACAATTATATCAGTTGTGCCTCGAGTCGGGCCACGTTTGACACAACCATATCAATTGTGCCTCGAGCTGGGGCTTGTTTGACTCAACCAGATCATTTACGCATCGAGTTGGGCCTCGTTTGACACAACCATATCATTTTCACCTCGGGTTTGGCCTCGTTTTACTCAACCACCTCAGTTGTGCCTAGACTCGGGCCTCGTTTGACACAACCATATTAGTTGTGCCTCGAGTCGGGCCTCGTTTGACTCAACTATATTAGTTGCGCCTCGAGTTGGGCCTCGTTTGACTCATCCATATCAGTTGTGCCTCAAGTCAGGACTCGTTTGACTCAACCATATCAGTTATGCCTCGAGTGTAGCCTCGTTTGACTCAGCCATATCATTTGTGCATCGAGTCAAGCCTCGTTTGACACAATCATATCATTTATGCCTTGAGTCGGGCTCGTTTCACACAACCATATCATTTGCGCCTCGAATCGGGCCTCGTTTGACTCAACCATGTCATATGAACCTCGAGTCGGGCCTCGTTTGACTTACACTTATAATTTGCCCGTCGAGTCATGCCTCGTTTGACTCAACCATATCAAATGTGCCTCGAGTCGGGTCTCGTTTGACTCAACCACATCAGTTGTGCCTCGAGGCGGGCCTCATTTGACTCAACCATATCATTTGCACTTTGAGTCAGTCCTCGTTTGACTCAACCATATCAGTTGTGCCTCGAGGCGGGCCTCGTTTGACTCAACCATATCATTTATGCATGGAGTCAAGCCTCGTTTGACATAATCATATCATTTGCACCTTGAGTCTGGCTTGTTTGACATAACCATATCATTTGCACCTCAAGTCGGGCCTCATTTGACTCAACCATATCATATGCACCTCGAGTCGGGCCTCGTTTGACTTACCGTTATAATTTATGTCTCGAGTCAGGCTTCGTTTGACTCAACCATATCATTTGCGTCTCGAGTCGGGCCTCGTTTGACTCAACCGTATCATTTGTGCCTCGAGTCAGGCCTCGTTTGACACAACCTTATTATTTGCACCTCGGGTCAGGACTCATTTGACTTACCCTTATAATTTACGCCTCGAGTCAGGCCTCGTTTGACTAAACCATATCAAATGAGCCCTGAGTCGGGCCTTGTTTAACTCAACCACATTAGTTGTACCTTGAGTCGGGTCTCGTTTGAATCAACCGTATCATTTTCGCTTCGAGTCGGGCCTCGTTTGACCCAACCATATCCGTTGTGCCTCGAGTCAGAACTCGTTTGACTTAACCAAGTCAGTTGTGCCTCGAGTTGGGGCTCGTTTGACTCAACCATATCATTTGCGCATAGAGTTGGGCCTTATTTGACACTATCATATCATTTGCGCCTCGAGTCTAGCTCGTTTAACACAACCATATCATTTGTGCCTCAAGCCGGGCCTCATTTGACTCAACCATATCATAAGCACCTCGAGTCAGGCCTCGTTTGACTTACCGTTATAATTTATGCCTCGAGTCGGGCCTCGTTTGACTCAACCATATTAGTTACGCCTTGAGTCGGGCCTCGTTTGACACAACCACATCATTTGCGCCTCGAGTTATGCCTCGTTTGAGTTAACCATATCATTTGTAGCTCTCGAGTCGGGCCTCGTTTGACACAACCATATCATTTTCTCCTCGAGTCGGGCCTCGTTTTACTCAACCAGATCAGTTGTGCCTCGACTCGGGCCTTGTTTGACTCAACCGTATTAGTTGTGCCTCGAGGTCGGCCTTGTTTGACTCAACCATATCAGTTGTGCCTCCAGTCGGGACTCGTTTGACTCAACCATATCATTTGTGCATAGAGTCAGGCCTCATTTGACACAACCATATCATTTACACCTCGAGTCAGGCTCGTTTGACACAACCATATCATTTGCACCTCGAGTCAAGCCTCGTTTGACTCAACCATGTCATATGCAACTCGAGTCGGGCCTCGTTTGACTTAGCCTTATAATTTACACCTCAAGTTGGGCCTCAGTTGACTTAACCATATCATTTGCATCTCGAGTCGGGCCTCATTTGGCTTACCCTTTTAATTTGCGTGTTGAGTCAGGCCTCGTTTGACTGAACCATATCAATTGTGCCTCGAGTTGGGTCTCATTTGACTCATTTGACTCAACCATATCATTTGCACTTTGAGTCAGGCCTCGTTTGACTCAACCATATAAGTTGTGCCTAGAGACGAGACTCGTTTGAGTCAACCACATCAATTGTGCCTCGAGTCGGGACTCGTTTGACTCAACCATATCAAATGTGCCTCGAGTCGCGGCTCGTTTAACTCAACCATATCATTTACGCTTCGAGGCGGGCCTCGTTTGACTCAACCATATCATTTACGCATCGAGTCGGGCCTCGTTTGACACAATCATATCATTTGTGCCTCAAGTCGGGCCTTGTTTGACACAATCATATCATTTGCACCTCGAGTCTAGCTCGTTTGACACAACCATATCATTTGCGCCGCGAGTCAGGCCTCGTTTGACTCAACCATATCATTTGTGCCTCAGGTCAGGACTCGTTTGACTTACCCTTATTATTTGTGCCTGAGTCAGGCCTCGTTTGACTCAACCATATCAAATGTGCCTCGGGTCGGACCTCATTTGACTCAACCATATAATTTATGCATCGACTCGGGCCTCTTTGACACAATCATATCATTTGTGCTCGAGTCTGGCTCGTTTGACACAACCATATCATTTGCGCCTCAAGTCGGGCCTTGTTTGACTCAACCATATCATATGCACCTCGAGTCGGGCCTCGTTTAACTTTCCATTATAATTTATACCTCGAGTCGGGCCTCGTTTGACTCAACCCTATCATTTGCGCCTTAGGTCTGGACTCGTTTGACTTACCCTTATTATTTGTGCTCGAGTCAGGCCTCGTTTGACTCAACCATATCAAATGTGCCTCGAGTTGGGCCTCGTTTGACTCAACCACATCAGTTGCACCTCAAGTCAGGCCTCGTTTGACTCAACCATATCATTTGTGCTTTGAGTCGGGCGTCGTTTGAGTCAACCATATCAGTTGTGCCTCAGGTCGAGACTCGTTTAACTCAACCATATCAGTTACGCCTTGAGTCAGGCCTCGTTTGACTTACCCTTATAATTTGCACCTTGAGTCAGGCCTCATTTGACTCAACCATATCCTTTGCATCTCGAGTCAGGCCTTGTTTGACTCAACCATATCATTTGTAGCCCTCGAGTCGGGCCTCGATTGACTCAACCGTATCTGTTGTGCCTCGAGTCTAGCCTCGATTGACTCAACCATATCATTTGCAGCTCGATTCTAGCCTCGTTTGACTCAACCATATCATTTATAGCTCTCGAGTCGGGCCTCGTTTGACTAAACCATATCCATTGTGCCTCGAGTCGGGACTCATTTGACTCAACCATATTAGTTGTGCCTCGAGGCAGGGCTCGTTTGACTCAACAATATCATTTGTGCCTCGAGTCAGGCCTCGTTTGACTCAACCATATCAGTTATGCCTTGAGTCGGGCCTTGTTTGACACAACCACATCATTTACGCCTCGAGGCGGGCCTCGTTTAAGTTAACCATATCATTTGTAGCTCTTGAGTCGGGCCTCGTTTGACTTAACCTTATAACTTGCACCTCGAGTCGGGCCTCATTTGACTCAACCATCTCAGTTGTGCCTCGAGTTCGGGCTTGTTTGACTCAACCAGATCATTTGCGCATTGAGTCGGGGCTCATTTGACACAACCATATCATTTTCTCATCGAGCGGGCATCGTTTTACTCAACCATATCAGTTGTGCCTCGACTCGGGCCTTGTTTGACTCAACCATATCAGTTGTACCTCGAGGTGGACCTCGTTTGAATTAACCATATCAGTTGTGCCTCTGGTCGGGACTCATTTGATTCAACCATATCATTTGCGCATAGAGTCAGGCCTCATTTGAGACAATCATATCATTTGCGCCTTGAGTCGGGCTCGTTTGTCACAACCATATCATTTACACCTCGGGTCGGGCCTTGTTTGACTCAACCATGTCATATGCAACTCGAGTCGGGCCTCGTTTGGCTTACCCTTTTAATTTGCATGTCGAGTGAGGCCTCATTTGACTCAACCATATCAAATGTGCCTCGAGTTGGGTCTCATTTGACTCAACCACATCAGTTGTGCCTGGAGGCAGGACTCGTTTGACTCAACCATATTATTTGTGCTTTGAGTCAGGCCTCGTTTGACTCAACCATATAAGTTGTGCCTCGAGACGAGAATCGTTTGAGTCAACCACATCAATTGTGCCTCGAGTCAGGACTCGTTTAACTCAACCATATCAAATGTGCCTTGAGTCGCGGCTCATTTGACTCAACCATATCATTTACACTTTGAGGCAGGCCTCGTTTGACTCAACCATATCAGTTGTGCCTCGAGTCGGGACTCGTTTGAGTCAACCATATCAGTTGTGCCTCGAGGCAGTCCTCCTTTGACTCAACCATATCATTTACGCATCGAGTCGGGCCTCGTTTGACACAATCATATCATTTGTGCCTCGAGTCTGGCTCGTTTGACACAACCATATCATTTGCGCCTCTAGTCGGGCCTCGTTTGACTTACCTTTATAATTTACACCTTGAGTCGGGCCTCGTTTGACTCAACCGTATCATTTGCGCTGCGAGTCGGGCCTCGTTTGACTCAACCGTATCATTTGCGCCACGAGTCGGGCCTCATTTGACTCAACCATATCAGTTGTGCCTCGAGTCAGGACTCGTTTGACTCAACCATGTTAGTTGTGCCTCGAGTTGGGGCTCGTTCGACTCAACCATATCATTTGTGCCTCGAGTCGGGCCTCGTTTGACTTAACCGTATCATTTGCGTCTTGAGTTGGGCCTTGTTTGACTCAACCATATCATTTGCGCCTGGGGTCGGGACTCGTTTGACTTACCCTTATTATTTGCGCCTCGAGTTAGCCCTCGTTTGACTCAAGCATATCAAATGTGCCTCGAGTTGGGCCTCGTTTGACTTAATCACATCAGTTGCACCTCGAGTCGGGCCTTGTTTGACTCAACCATATCATTTGTGCTTCGAGTCAGGCCTTGTTTGACGCAAGCATATCATTTGCACCTCGAGTCAGGCCTCGTTTGGCTTACCCTTACAATTTTCGCCTTGAGTCGGGCCTCGTTTGACTCAACCATATCATTTGCATCTTGAGTCGGGCCTCATTTGACTTAACCATATCATTTGTAGCTCTTGAGTTGAGCCTCGTTTGACTTAACCTAATAATTTGCGTCTCGAGTTAGGCCTCGTTTAACTCAACCATATCATTTGCACCTCGAGTTGGGGCTCGTTTGACTCAACAAGATCATTTGTGCATCGAGTCGGGCCTTGTTTTACTCAACCATGTCAATTGTGCCTCGACCCGGGCTTTGATTGACACAGCCATATCAGTTGCGCCTCAGGTCGGGCCTTGTTTGACTCAACCATATCAGTTGTGCCTCAAGGTGGGCCTCGTTTGACTCAACCATATGATTTTTGCTTCGAGTCGGGCCTCGTTTGACCCAACCATATCAGTTGTGCCTCGAGTTGGGGCTCGTTTGACTCAACCATATCACTTGCGCCTCGAATCGGGTCTCGTTTGACTCAACCATGTCATATGAACCTCGAGTCGGGCCTCGTTTGACTTACCCTCATAATTTATGCCTCGAGTCGGGCCTCAGTTGACTCAACCATATTATTTGCATCTCGAGTCGGGCCTCGTTTGACTCAACCATATCATTTGCGCCTCGAGTTGGGCCTCGTTTGGCTTACCCTTATAATTTGCGCATCGAGTCATGCCTCGTTTGACTCAACCATATCATTTGCGCCTCGAGTCGGGCCTCATTTGGCTTACCCTTATAATTTGCGCGTCGAGTCATGCCTCGTTTGACTCAACCATATCAAATGTGCCTCGAGTCAGGTCTCGTTTGACTCAACCACATCAGTTGTGCCTAGAGGTGGGCCTTGTTTGACTCAACCATATCATTTGTGCTTTGAGTCTGGCCTCGTTTGACTCAACCATATCAGTTGTGCCTCGAGGCGGGCCTCGTTTGACTCAACCATATCATTTACGCATGGAGTCGAGCCTCGTTTGACATAATCATATCATTTGCGCCTCGAGTCTGGCTCGTTTGACACAACTATATCATTTATGCCTCAAGTCGGGCCTTATTTGACTTAACCATATCTTATGCACCTCGAGTCGGGCCTCGTTTGACTTACCGTTATAATTTATGCCTCGAGTCGGGCCTCGTTTGACTAAACCATATCATTTGTGTCTCGAGTCAGACCTCGTTTGACTCAATCGTATCATTTGTGCCTCGAGTCAGGCCTCGATTGACACAACCTTATTATTTGCGCCTCAGGTCAGGAATCATTTGACTTACCCTTATAATTTGCGCCTCGAGTCAGGCCTCGTTTGACTCAACCATATCAAATGTGCCCTGAGTCGAGCCTTGTTTCACTCAACCACATCAGTTGCACCTCGAGCCGGGTCTCGTTTGAATCAACCATATGATTTTTGCTTCGAGTCGGGTCTCGTTTGACCCAACCATATCAGTTGTTCCTCGAGTTGGGGCTCGTTTGACTCAACCATATCATTTGCGCCTCGAATCGGTTCTCGTTTGACTCAACCATGTCATATGAACCTCGAGTCGGGCCTCGTTTGACTTACCCTTATAATTTATGCCTCGAGTCGGGCCTCAGTTGACTCAACCATATTATTTGCATCTCGAGTCGGGCCTCGTTTGACTCAACCATATCATTTGCGCCTCGAGTTGGGCCTCGTTTGGCTTACCCTTATAATTTACGCATCGAGTCATGCCTCATTTGACTCAACCATATCATTTGCGCCTCGAGTCGGGCCTCGTTTGGCTTACCCTTATAATTTGTGCGTCGAGTCATGCCTCGTTTGACTCAACCATATCAAATGTGCCTCGAGTCAGGTCTCGTTTGACAACCACATCAGTTGTGCCTCGAGGCGAGCCTTGTTTGACTCAACCATATCATTTGTGCTTTGAGTCTGGCCTCGTTTGACTCAACCATATCAGTTGTGCCTCGAGGCGGGCCTCGTTTGACTCAACCATATCATTTACGCATGGAGTCGAGCCTCGTTTGACATAATCATATCATTTGCGCCTCGAGTCTGGCTCATTTGACACAACCATATCATTTATGCCTCAAGTCGGGCCTCATTTGACTTAACCATATCTTATGCACCTCAAGTCAGGCCTCGTTTGACTTACGTTATAATTTATGCCTCGAGTCGGGCCTCGTTTGACAAAACCATATCATTTGTGTCTCGAGTCAGACCTCGTTTGACTCAACCGTATCATTTGTGCCTCGAGTCGGCCTCGATTGACACAACCTTATTATTTGCCCCTCAGGTCAGGACTCATTTGACTTACCGTTATAATTTGCGCCTCAAGTCAGGCCTCGTTTGACTCAACCATATCAAATGTGCCCTGAGTCAAGCCTTGTTTCACTCAACCACATCAGTTGCACCTCGAGCCGGGTCTCGTTTGAATTAACCATATGATTTTTGCTTCGAGTTGGGCCTCGTTTGACCCAACCATATCAGTTGTGCCTCGAGTTGGGGCTCGTTTGACTCAACCATATCATTTGCGCATAGAGTCGGGCCTCATTTGACACAATCATATCTTTTGTGCCTCGAGTCTAGCTCGTTTGACACAACCATATCTTTTGCACCTCAAGTCGGGCCTCATTCGACTCAACCATATCATATGCACCTCGAGTCGGGCCTCGTTTGACTTACCGTTATAATTTATGCCTTGAGTCAGGCCTCGTTTGATTCAACCGTATCAGTTATGCCTTGAGTCGGGTCTCGTTTGACACAACCACATCATTTACGCCTCGAGTTGGGACTCGTTTGAGTTAACCATATCATTTGTAGCTCTCGAGTTGGGCCTCGTTTGACTTACCCTTATTACTTGTGCCTCGAGTCAGGCCTCGTTTGACTCAACCATCTCAGTTGTGCCTCGAGTTGGGGCTCGTTTGACTCAACCAGATCATTTCACATCGAGTCGGGCCTCGTTTGACAGAACCATATCATTTTCTCCTTGAGTTGAGCCTCGTTTTACTCAACCATATCAGTTGTGCCTCAACTCGGGCCTGGTTTGATTCAACCATATCAGTTGTGCCTCGAGGTAGGCCTCGTTTGACTCAACCATATCAGTTGTACCTCCAGTTGGGACTCATTTGACTCAACCATCTCATTTGCACATAGAGTCAGGCCTCGTTTGACACAATCATATCATTTGTGCCTCGAGTCAGGCTCGTTTGACACAACCATATCATTTGCGCCTCGAGTCGGGCCTCATTTGACTCAACCATGTCATATGCAACTCGAGTCGGGAATCGTTTGACTTGCCTTTATAATTTTTGCCTCGAGTCGGGCCTTAGTTGACTCAACTATATCATTTGCATCACAAGTCGGGCCTCGTTTGACTCAACCATATCAAATGTGCCTCCAGTTAGGTCTTGTTTGACTCAACCACATCAGTTGTGCCTCGAGGTGGGACTTGTTTGACTCAACCATATCATTTGCGCTTTGAGTCAGGCCTCATTTGACTCAACCATATAAGTTGTGCCTCGAGACGAGACTCATTTGAGTCAACCACATCAGTTGTGCCTCGAGTCGGGACTCGTTTGACTCAACCATATCAAATGTGCCTCGAGTCGCGGCTCGTTTGACTCAACCATATCATTTGCGCTTCGAGGCGGGCCTCGTTTGACTCAACCATATCAGTTGTACCTCGAGGCAGGCCTCATTAGACTCAACCATATCATTTACGCATCGAGTCGGGCCTCGTTTGACACAATCATATAATTTGTGCCTCGAGCTTGGCCCGTTTGACACAACCAATTCATTTGCGCCTCAAGTCGGGCCTTGTTTGACTCAACCATATCATATGCACCTCGAGTTGGGCCTCGTTTGAGTTACCCTTCTAATTTACTCCTCGAGTCGGGCCTCATTTAACTCAACCATATCATTTGTGCCTCGAGTCAGGCCTCGTTTGACTCAACCGTATCATTTGTACCTCGAGGCGGGACTCGTTTGACTCAACCATATCATTTGCGCTTTGAGTCAGGCCTTGTTTGACTCCACCATATAAGTTGTGCCTCTGACGAGACTCATTTGAGTCAACCACATCAGTTGTGCCTCGAGTCAGGACTCGTTTGACTTAATCATATCAAATGTACCTCGAGTCGCGGCTCGTTTGACTCAACCATATCATTTGTGCTTCGAGGCGGGCCTCATTTGACTCAACCATATCAGTTGTGCCTTGAGGCAGGCCTCATTTGACTCAACCATATCATTTACGCATTGAGTCGGGCCTCGTTTGACACAATCATATCATTTGTGCCTCGAGTCTGGCCCGTTTGACATAACCATATTGTTTGTGCCTCATGTCGGGCCTTGTTTGACTCAACCATATCTTATGCACCTCAAGTCAGGCCTCGTTTGACTTACCATTATAATTTACTCCTCGAGTCGGGCCTCGTTTGACTCAACCATATCATTTGTGCCTCGAGTCGGGCCTCATTTGACTCAACTGTATCATTTGTGCCTCGAGTTGGGCCTCGTTTGACTCAACCATATCATTTGCGCCTCCGGTTGAGACTCGTTTGACTTACCCTTATTATTTACACCTCGAGTTAGGCATCGTTTGACTCAACCATATCAAATGTGCCTCGAGTCGGGCCTTGTTTGACTTAACCACATCAGTTCCACCTCGAGTCGGGCCTTGTTTGACTCAACCATATCATTTGTGCTTCGAGTCGGGCCTCGTTTGACTCAACCATATCAGTTCTGCCTCGAGTCGAGACTCATTTGACTTAACCATATCAGTTGTTCCTCAAGTTGGGGCTCGTTTGACTCAATCATATCATTTGAGGCTCGTTTGACTCAACCATATTAGTTACACTTGCGTCGGGCCTCGTTTGACTTACCCCTATAATTTATGCCTTGAGTTGGGCCTCATTTGACTGAACCATATCCTTTGCATCTCGAGTCAGGCCTTGTTTGACTCAACCATATCATTTGTAGCTCTCGAGTCGGGCCTCGTTTGACTCAACCATATCTGTTGTGCCTCGAGTCTGGCCTCCTTTGACTCAACCATATCATTTGCACCTCGATTTAGGCCTCATTTGACTCAACCATATCATTTGTAGCTCTCGAGTCGGTCCTCGTTTGACTAAACCATATCCGTTGTGCCTCGAGTCGGGACTCATTTCACTCAAGCATATCAGTTGTGCCTCGAGGCAGGGCTCGTTTGACTTAGCCATATGATTTGCGCCTCGAGTCGGGCCTCGTTTGACTCAACCATATCAGTTACGCCTCGAGTTGGGCCTCGTTTGACACAACCATATCATTTGCGCCTCGAGTCGGGCCTCGTTTGACTTACCCTTACAATTTGCGCCTTGAGTCGGGCCTCGTTTGACTCAACCATATAATTTGCATCTCGAGTCAGGCCTTATTTGACTCAACCATATTAGTTGTACTACGAGTCAGACCTCATTTGGCACAACCTATCATTTGCGCCTCGAGTCCGGCTTCGGTTGACTCAACCATATCTTTTATACCTCGAGTCGGGTCTCGTTTGACTTAACCATATCATTTGTAGCTCTCGAGTTGAGCCTCGTTTGACTTACCCTTATAATTTGTGCCTCGAATCAAGCCTCGTTTAACTCAACCATATCATTTGCACCTTGAGTCGGGGCTCGTTTGACTCAACAAGATCATTTGCGTATCGAGTCAGGCCTCGTTTTACATAACCATATTAGTTGTGCCTCGAGGTGGGCCTCGTTTGACTCAACCATATCAGTTGTGCCTCTAGTCGGGACTCGTTTGACTCAACCATATAATTTATGCATCGAGTCGGGCCTCGTTTGACACAATCATATCATTTGTGCCTCGAGTTTGGCTCGTTTGACTCAATCGTATCATTTGCACCGCGAGTCGGGCCTCGTCTAACTTAACCATATCACTTGTGCCTCGGGTTGGGACTCGTTTGACTTACCCTTATTATTTACGCACGAGTCAGACCTCGTTTGACTCAACCATATCAAATGTGCCTCGGGTCGGGCCTCGTTTGACTCAACCATATAATTTATGCATCGAGTCGGGCCTCTTTGACACAATCATATCATTTGTGCCTCGAGTCTAGCTCGTTTGACACAACCATATCATTTCCGCCTCAAGTCGGGCCATGTTTGACTCAACCATATCATATGCACCTCGAGTCGGGCCTCGTTTAACTTACCATTATAATTTACACCTCGAGTCAGGCCTCATTTGACTTAATTGTATCATTTGCGCCTCGAGTCGGGCCTCGTTTGACTCAACCATATCATTTGCGTCTCGAGTCGAGACTTGATTGACTTACCCTTATTATTTGCGTTGAGTCAGGCCTCGTTTGACTCAACCATATCAAATGTGCCTCGAGTCGAGCCTCATTTGACTCAACCACATTAGCTGCACCTCGAGTCAGGCCTCGTTTGACTCAACCATATCATTTGTGCTTTGAGTCAGGCCTCGTTTGACTCAACCATATCACTTGTGCCTCAAGTTGGGACTCGTTTGACTCAACCATATCAGTTGTGCCTCGAGTTAGGGCTCGTTTGACTCGACCATATCATTTACGCCTCGAGTCGAGCCTCGTTTGACTCAACCTTATCAGTTACGCCTTGTGTCGGGCCTCGTTTGACTTACCCTTATAATTTGTGCCTTGAGTTGGGCCTCATTTGACTCAACCATATCCTTTGCATCTCGAGTCAGGCCTTGTTTGACTCAACCATATCATTTGTAGCCCTTGAGTGGGGCCTCGTTTGACTCAACCATATCTGTTGTGCCTCGAGTCTGGCCTTGTTTGACTCAACCATATCATTTGTGGCTCGATTCGGTCCTTGTTTGACTCAACATATCATTTGTAGCTCTCGAGTCCGGCCTCGTTTGACTAAACCATATCCGTTGTGCCTCGAGTCGGGACTTATTTAACTCAACCATGTTAGTTGTGCCTCGAGGCAGGGCTCGTTTGACTCAACAATATCATTCGTGCCTTGAGTCAGGCCTCGTTTGACTCAACCATATCAGTTACGCCTTGAGTCGGGCCTCGTTTGACACAACCACATCATTTGCGCCTCGAGGCGGGCCTCGTTTGAGTTAACGATATCATTTGTAGCTCTTGATTCGGGCCTTGTTTGACTTACCCTTATAACTTGCGCCTCGAGTCGGGCCTCGTTTGACTCAACCATCTCAGTTGTGCCTCGAGTCTGGGCTCGTTTGACTCAGCCAGATCATTTGCGCATCAAGTCAGGCTTCGTTTGACATAACCATATCATTTTCTCCTCGAGTTGGGCCTTGTTTTACTCAACCATATCAGTTGTGCCTCGACTCGGGCCTTGTTTGACTCAACCATATCAGTTGTGCCTCGAGGTGGGCCTCGTTTGACTCAACCACATCAATTGTGCCTCCGGTCGGGACTCGTTTGACTCAACCATATCATTTGCGCATAGAGTCAGGCCTCATTTGACACAATCATATCATTTGCGCCTCGAGTCGGGCTCATTTGACACAACCATATCATTTTCGCCTTGGGTCAGGCCTCATTTGGCTCAACCATGTCATATGCAACTCGAGTCAGGCCTCGTTTGACTTACCCTTATAATTTACGCCTCAATTCAGGCCTCGGTTGACTTAACCATATCATTTGCATCTCGAGTCGGGCCTCATTTGACTCAACCATATCATTTGCGCCTAGAGTCGGGCCTTGTTTGGCTTTCCCTTTTAATTTGCGTGTCAAGTCAGGCCTCGTTTGACTCCACCATATCAAATGTGGCTTGAGTTGGGTCTCGTTTGACTCAACCACATCAGTTGTGCCTCGAGGTGGGACTCGTTTGACTCAACCATATCATTTGCACTTTGAGTCAGGCCTCGTTTGACTCAACCATATAAGTTGTGCCTCGAGACGAGACTTGTTTGAGTCAACCACATCAGTTGTGCCTCGAGTCGGGACTCGTTTGACTCAACCATATCAAATGTGCGTCGAGTCACGGCTCATTTGACTCAACTCTATCTTTTACGCATCGAGTCGGGCCTCATTTGACACAATCATGTCATTTGTGCCTCGAGCCTGGCTCGTTTGACACAACCATATCATTTGTGCCTCAAGTCGGGCCTTGTTTGACTTAACAATATCATATGCACCTCGAGTTTAGCCTCGTTTGACATACCATTATAATTTACTCCTCGAGTCGGGTCTCGTTTGACTCAACCATATCATTTGTGCCTCGAGTTGGGCCTCGTTTGACTCAACTGTATCATTTGCGCCTCGAGTTGGGCTTCGTTTGACTCAACCATATCATTTGCGCCTCGGGTCGGGACTCTTTAGACTTACCCTTATTATTTGCGCCTCGAGTTAGGCCTTGTTTCACTCAACCATATCAAATGTGCCTTGAGTCGAGCCTCATTTGACTTAACCACATTAGTTGCACCTCGAGTCGGGCGTCGTTTGACTCAACCATATCATTTGTGCTTCGAGTTAGGCCTCGTTTGACTCAACCATATCAGTTCTACCTCGAGTCGAGACTCATTTGACTCAACCATATCAGTTGGGGCTCGTTTGACTCAACCATATCAGTTGGGGCTCATTTGACTCAACCATATCATTTGCGCCTCGAGTCGAGCCTCGTTTGACACAACCATATCAATTACGCCATGCATCGAGTGTCGTTTGACTCACCCTTATAATTTATGCCTTGAGTCAGGCCTCATTTGACTCAACCATATCCTTTGCATCTCGAGTCGGGCCTTGTTTGACTCAACCATATATTTGTAGCTCTCGAGTCGATCCTTGTTTGACTAAACCATATCCGTTGTGCCTCGAGTCAGGACTCATTTGACTCAACAATATCAGTTGTGCCTCGAGGCAGGGCTCATTTGACTCAACCATATCATTTGCGCTGCGACTCGGGCCTCGTTTGACTTAACCATATCAGTTACGCCTCGAGTCGGGCCTCATTTGATGCAACCATATCATTTGCGCCTCGAGTTAGGCCTCGTTTGGCTTACCCTTACAATTTGCGCCTTGAGTCGGGCCTCGTTTGACTCAACCATATCATTTGCATCTCAAGTTGGGCCTCGTTTGACTCAACCATATTAGTTGTACCGCAAGTCAGGCCTCGTTTGGCACAACCTATCATTTCCGCCTCGAGTCGGGCTTCAGTTCACTCAACCATATCATTTATACCTCGAGTCGGGTCTCGTTTGACTTAACCATATCATTTGTAGCTCTCGAGTTGAGCCCCATTTGACTTACCCTTATAATTTGCGTCTCGAGTCAGGCCTCGTTTAACTCAACCATATCATTTGCACCTCGAGTCGGGGATTGTTTGACTCAACAAAATCATTTGCGCATCGAGTCAGCACTCGTTTTACTCAACCATGTCAGTTGTGCCTCGACTCGGGCCTCGTTTGACACAACCATATCAATTCCGCCTCGATTAAGGCATTCTTTGACTCAACCATATCAGTTGTGCCTCGAGGTGGGCCTTGTTTGACTCAACTATATCAGTTGCGCCTCTAATCGGGACTCGTTTGACTCAACCATATCAGTTTTGCCTCGAGTTGGGCCTCGTTTGACTCAACCATATAATTTACGCATCGAGTCGGGTCTCGTTTGACACAATCATATCATTTGTGCCTCGAGTCTGGCTCATTTGACACAACCATATCATTTGCGCCTCGAGTCGGGCCTCGTTTGACTCAACCATATCATTTGCGCCTCGGGTTGGGACTGGTTTGACTTACCCTTATTATTTGCGCACGAGTCAGGCCTCGTTTGACACAACCATATCAAATGTGCCTCGGGTCGGGCCTCGTTTGACTCAACCATATAATTTACGGATCGAGTCGGGCCTCTTTGACACAATCATATCATTTGTGCCTCGAGTCTGGCTTGTTTGACACAACCATATCATTTGCGCCTCAAGTCGGGCCTTGTTTGACTCAACCATATCATATGCACCTCAAGTCGGGCCTCGTTTAACTTACCATTATAATTTACACCTCGAGTCGGGCCTCGTTTGACTCAACCGTATCATTTGTGCCTCGAGGGCCTCGTTTGACTCAACCGTATCATTTGCGCCTCTATTCGGGCCTCGTTTAACTCAACCCTATCATCTGTGCCTCAGGTCGGGACTCGTTTGACTTACCCTTATTATTTGCGCTCGAGTCAGGCCTTGTTTGACTCAACCATATCAAATGTGCCTCGAGTCAGGCCTCGTTTGACTCGACCACATCAGCTGCACCTCGAGTCAGGCCTCGCTTGACTCAACCATATCATTTGTGCTTTGAGTTGGGCCTCGTTTGACTCAACCATATCAGTTGTGCCTCGAGTTGGGGGTCATTTGACTCAACCATATCATTTGTGCCTTGAGTCGAGCCTCGTTTGACTTAACCATATCAGTTACGCCTTGAGTCAGGCCTCATTTGACTTACCCTTATAATTTGCGCCTTGAGTCGGGCCTCATTTAACTCAACCATATCCTTTGCATCTCGAGTTAGGCCTTGTTTAACTTAACCATATCATTTGTAGCTCTTGAGTCGGGCCTCGTTTGACTCAACCATATCTGTTGTGCCTCGAGTCTGGCCTCGTTTAACTCAACCATATCATTTGCAGCTCGATTTGGGCCTCGTTTGACTCAACCGTATTATTTGTAGCTCTCGAGTCAGGCCTCGTTTGACTAAACCATATCCGTTGTGCCTCGAGTTGGGACTCATTTGACTCAACCATATTAGTTGTGCCTCGAGTCAGGCCTCGTTTGACTAAACCATATCCGTTATGCCTCGAGTCAGGCCTCGTTTGATACAACCATATCATTTGCGCCTCGAGTCGGGCCTCATTTGACTTACCCTTATAATTTGCGCCTTGAGTCGGGCCTCGTTTGACTCAACCATATTAGTTGTACGGCGAGTCAGGCATTTGGCACAACCTATCATTTGCGCCTCGAGTCGGGCTTCGGTTGACTCAACCTTATCATTTATACCTCAAGTCGGGTCTTGTTTGACTTAACCATATCATTTGTAGCTCTCGAGTTGAGCCTTGTTTGACTTACCCTTATAATTTGCACCTCGAGTTGGGCCTCGTTTAACTCAACCATATCATTTGCACCTCGAGTCGGGGATCGTTTGACTTAACCATATCATTTGCGTGTCGAGTCGGGCCTTGTTTGACACAACCATATCATTTGTGCTTCGAGTCAAGTCTCATTTTACTCAACCATATCAGTTGTGCCTCGTGTCAGGCCTCGTTTGACTAATCCATATCAGTTGCACCTCGAGTTGGACCTCGTTTGACACAACGATATCATTTGCACCTTGAGTCGGGCCTTCTTTGACTCAACCTTATCAGTTGTGCGTCAAGCCGGGGCTCGTTTGAGTCAACCATATCAGTTGTGCCATGAGTAGGGACTTGTTTGACTCATCCATATCAGTTGTGCCTCGAGTCAGGCCTTATTTGACTCAACCATAATAGTTGTGCTTTGAGACAGGACTCGTTTGACACAACCATATCAATTGCACCTCGAGTCGGGCCTCGTTTGACTCAACCATATCAGTTGTGCCTCGTGTTGGGCGTTGTTTGACTCAACCATATCATTTGCGCCTCGAGTCGGGCCTCGTTTGGCTTACCCTTATAATTTGCGTGTCGAGTTAGGCCTCGTCTGACTCAACCATATCAAATGTGCCTTGAGTTGGATCTCGTTTGACTCAACCACATCAGTTGTGCCTCGAGGCGGGCCTTGTTTGACTCAACCATATCATTTGCATCTCGAGTCGGGCCTCGTTTGACTCAACCATATTAGTTGTACTACGAGTCAGGCCTCGTTTGGCATAACTTATCATTTACGCCTCGAGTCGGGCATCGGTTGACTCAACCTTATCATTTATACCTCTAGTCAGGTCTCGTTTGACTTAACCATATCATTTGTAGCTCTCGAGTTGAGCCTTGTTTGACTTACCCTTATAATTTCCACCTCGCGTTGGGCCTCGTTTAACTCAACCATATCATTTGCACCTCGAGTCGAGGATCGTTTGACTCAACCATATCATTTGCGCGTCGAGTCGGGCCTTGTTTGACACAACCATATCAGTTGTACCTCGCGTCGGGCCTCGTTTGACTCAACCATATCATTTGCGCCTCGAGTCGGGCCTTGTTTGGCTTACCCTTATAATTTGTGCGTCGAGTCAGGCCTTGTTTGACTCAACCATATCAAA
This sequence comes from Dicorynia guianensis, assembly GCA_037013595.1. Lineage (NCBI taxonomy): Eukaryota > Viridiplantae > Streptophyta > Magnoliopsida > Fabales > Fabaceae > Dicorynia > Dicorynia guianensis. Next base: position 14,124,600 of record JASUAB010000006.1, on the reverse strand, counting down.
TGTGCCTTGAGTTGGATCTCGTTTGACTCAACCACATCAGTTGTGCCTCGAGGCGGGCCTTGTTTGACTCAACCATATCATTTGCATCTCGAGTCGGGCCTCGTTTGACTCAACCATATTAGTTGTACTGCGAGTCAGGCCTCGTTTGGCATAACTTATCATTTGCGCCTCGAGTCGGGCATCGGTTGACTCAACCTTATCATTTATACCTCAAGTCGGGTCTCTTTTGACTTAACCATATCATTTGTAGCTCTCGAGTTGAGCCTTGTTTGACTTACCCTTATAATTTGCACCTTGCGTTGGGCCTCGTTTAACTCAACCATATCATTTGCACCTCGAGTCGAGGATCGTTTGACTTAACCATATCATTTGCGCATCGAGTCGGGCCTTGTTTAACACAACCATATCAGTTGTGCCTCGCGTCGGGCCTCGTTTGACTCAACCATATCATTTGCGCCTCGAGTCGGGCCTCGTTTGGCTTACCCTTATAATTTGCGCGTCGAGTCAGGCCTCGTTTGACTCAACCATATCAAATGTGCCTTGAGTTGGATCTCGTTTGACTCAACCACATCAGTTGTGCCTCGAGGCGGGCTTGTTTGACTCAACCATATCATTTGCATCTCGATCGGGCCTCGTTTGACTCAACCATATTAGTTGTACCGCGAGTCAGGCCTCGTTTGGCACAACCTATCATTTACGCCTCGAGTCGGGCTTCGGTTGACTCAACCTTATCATTTATACCTCAAGTCGGGTCTTGTTTAACTTAACCATATCATTTGTAGCTCTCGAGTTGAGCCTTGTTTGACTTACCCTTATAATTTGCACCTCGAGTTTGGCCTCGTTTAACTCAATCATATCATTTGCACCTCGAGTCGGGGATCGTTTGACTCAACCATATCATTTGCGCGTCGAGTCGGGCCTTGTTTGACACAACCATATCATTTGTGCTTCGAGTCAAGTCTCATTTTACTCAACCATATCAGTTGTGCCTCGTGTCAGGCCTCGTTTAACTGATCCATATCAGTTGCACCATGAGTTGGACCTCGTTTGACACAACGATATCATTTGCACCTCGAGTCGGGCCTTCTTTGACTCAACCTTATCAGTTGTGCGTCGAGTCGGGGCTCGTTTGAGTCAACCATATCAGTTGTGCCATGAGTAGGCACTCGTTTGACACATCCATATCAGTTGTGCCTCGAGTCGGGCCTCATTTAACTCAACCATAATAGTTGTGCTTTGAGACAGGACTCATTTGACACAACCATATCAGTTGCACCTCGAGTCGGGCCTCGTTTGACTCAACCATATCAGTTGTGCCTCGAGTCGGGCCTTGTTTGACACAACCATATCAGTTGCGCCTCGCGTCGGGCCTCGTTTGACTCAACCATATCATTTGCGCCTCGAGTCGGGCCTCATTTGGCTTACCCTTATAATTTGCGCGTCGAGTCAGGCCTCATTTGACTCAACCATATCAAATGTGCCTTGAGTTGGATCTCGTTTGACTCAACCACATCAATTGTGCCTCAAGGCAGGTCTTGTTTGACTCATCCATATCATTTGCGCTTTGAGTCAGGCCTCATTTGACTCAACCATATCAGTTGTGCCTCGATTTTGGACTCGTTTGACTCAACCATATTAGTTGTGCCTCGAGTCGGGCCTCGTTTGACTTAACCATATCATTTACGCATCGAGTCGGGCCTCGTTTGACACAATCATATCATTTGCGCCTTGAGTCTGGCTCATTTGACACAACTATATCATTTGCGCCTCAAATCGAGCCTCGTTTGACTTAACCATATCATATGCACCTCGAGTCGGGCCTCATTTGACTTACTGTTAAAATTTACGCCTCAAGTCAGGCCTCGTTTGACTCAACCATATCATTTGTGCCTCGAGCCGGGCCTCCTTTGACTTAATCGTATCATTTGCGCCTCGAGTTCGGCCTCGTTTGACTCAACCTTATCATTTGCGCCTCGAGTCGGGGCTCGTTTGACTTACCCTTATAATTTGTGCCTCCAGTCAGGCCTCATTTGACTCAACCGTATCAACTGTTCCCCGAGTTGAGCCTCGTTTGACTCAACCACATCTGTTCCACCTCGAGTCAGGTCTCATTTGACTCAACCATACCATTTTCGCTTCGAGTCAGGCCTCGTTTGACTCAACCAAATCAGTTGTGCCTTGAGTCGGGACTCGTTTGACTCAACCATATTAGTTGTGCCTCGAGTTGGGGCTCGTTTGACTCAACCATATCATTTGTGCCTCAAGTCAGGCCTCGTTTGACTTAACCATATCAGTTACGCCTCGAGTCGGGCCTCATTTGACATAACCACATCATTTGTGCCTCGAGTCTGGCCTTGTTTGAATTAACCATATCATTTGTAGCTCTCGAGTCGGGCCTTGTTTGACCTTCCCTTATAATTTGTGCCTCGAGTCGGGCCTCGTTTGACTCAACCATCTTAGTTATGCCTCGAGTTGGGGCTCGTTTGACTCAACAAGATCATTTGCACATCGACTTGGGCCTCGTTTTACTCAACCATATCAGTTGTGCCTCGACTCGGGCCTTGTTTGACATAACCATATCAGTTGCGCCTCGAGTCAGGTCTTGTTTGACTCAACCATATCAGTTGTGCCTCGAGGTGGGCCTCGTTTGACTCAACCATATCAGCTGTGCCTTCAGTCGGGACTCGTTTGACTCAACCATATCAGTTGAGCCTCGAGTCGGGCACGTGCGACTCAACCATATAATTTACGCATCGAGTCGGGCCTCGTTTGACACAATCATATCATTTGTGCCTCGAGTCTGGCTCGATTGACAAAACCATATCATTTGCGCCTCAAGTCGGGCGCTGTTTGACTCAACCATATCAGTTGTGCCTCGAGGTGGGCCTCGTTTGACTCAACCATATCAGTTGTGCCTCAAGTCGGGCACGTTTGACTCAACCATATAATTTACGCATCGAGTCGGGCCTCGTTTGACACAATCATATCATTTGTGGCTCGAGTCTAGCTCGATTGACAAAACCATATCATTTGCGCCTCAAGTCGGGCCATGTTTGACTCAACCATATCATATGCACCTTGACTCAACTAGATCATTTGCACATCGAGTCGGGCCTTGTTTGACACAACCATATGATTTTTACCTCAAGGCGGGCCTCACTTTACTCAACCATATCAATTGTGCGTCGAGTCGGGCCTTGTTTAACTCTACCATATCAGTTGTGCCTTGAGTCGGGCCTCGTTTGAACCATGTCATTTGTGCCTCGAGTCGGGCCTCATTTGACTTAACCATATCATTTGTACCTCTTGAGTCGGGCCTCGTTTGACACAACCATATCATTTACGCCTCAAGCCGGGCCTCGTTTGACTCAACCATATCAATTGTGCCTCGAGTCAGACCTCATTTGACTCAACCATATCAGTTGTGCCTCGAGTCGTAACACGTTTGACTCAACCATATCGAATGTGCCTCGAGTCGGGCCTCATTTAACTCAACCATATCATTTGCGCTTCGAGGCGGGCCTCATTTGACTCAACCATATCATTTGCGCCTCGAGTCGGGAATCATTTGACTCAACCATATCAGTTGTGCCTCGAGTCGGGCCTCGTTTGTCTCAACCATATCCGTTATGCCTCAAGTTGGGACACGTTTGACTCAACCATATCAAATGTGCCTCGAGTCAGGCCTCGTTTGACTCAACCATATCATTTGCGCTTCGAGGCGGGCCTCATTCAACTCAACCATATAAGTTGTGCCTTGAGTCGAGGATTATTTGACTTAACTAGATCATTTGTGCGTCGAGTCGGGCGTTGTTTGTCACAACCATATGATTTTTGCCTCGAGGTGGGCCTCACTTTACTCAACCATATCAATTGTGCCTCGAGTCGGGCCTCGTTTGAAACAACCATATCATTTGCGCCTCGAGTCAGGCCTCATTTGACTTAACCATATCATTTGTACCCCTTGAGTCGGGCCTTGTTTGACACAACCATATCATTTACGCCTCGAGTCGGACCTCATTTGACTCAATCATATCAGTTTTGCCTCGAGTCGGGACACGTTTGACTCAACCATATCAAATGTGCCTCGAGTCAGGACATGTTTGACTTAACCATATCAAATGTGCCTCGAGTCGGACCTCATTTGACTCAACCATATCATTTGCGCTTCGACGTGGGCCTCGTTTGACTCAAACATATCATTTGCACCTCGAGTCGGGACTCATTTGACTTAACCATATCAGTTGTGCCTCGAGTCGGGCCTCGTTTGTCTCAACCATATCAGTTATGCCTCAAGTCGGCACACGTTTGACTCAACCATATCAAATGTGCCTCGAGTCGGGCCTCGTTTGACTCAACCATATCAGTTGTGCCTCGAGTCGGGCCTTGTTTGTCTCAACCATATCAGTTATGCCTCAAGTTGGGACACGTTTGACTCAACCATATCGAATGTGCCTCAAGTCAAGCCTCGTTTGAGTCAACCATATTATTTGCGCTTCAAGGCGAGCCTCGTTCGACTCAACCATATCAGTTGTGCCTCCAGTCGGCCCTCGTTTGACTCAACCATATCAGTTGTGCCTCGAGGCAGGCCTCATTTGACTCAACCATATCATTTACGCATCGAGTCAGGCCTCATTTGACACAACCATATCATTTATGCCTTAAGTCGGGCCTTGTTTGACTTAACCATATCATATGCACCTCGAGTCAGGCCTCGTTTGACTTACCGTTATAATTTACGCCTCGAGTCGGGCCTTGTTTGACTCAACCATATCATTTGCGCATAGAGTCAGGCCTCGTTTGACACAATCATATCATTTGTGCCTCGAGTTGTGCTCGTTTGACTCAACCATATTAGTTACGCCTCGAGTCAGGCCTCATTTGACACCATCATATCATTTGCACCTTGCGTCGGGCTTCGTTTGAGTTAACCATATTATTTATAGCTCTCAAGTCGAGCCTCATTTGACTTACCCTTATAATTTGTGCCTCGAGTCTGGTCTCGTTTGACTCAACCATATCATTTGTGCCTCGAGTCGGGCCTTGTTTGACTAACCCTTATAATTTATGCGTCGAGTAAAGCCTCATTTCACTCAACATATCAAATGTGCCTCAAGTCGGGCCTCGTTTGACTCAATCACATCAGTTGCACCTCGAGTCATCCTCGTTTGACCCAACCATACCATTTGCGCTTTGAGACGGGCCTCGTTTCACTCAACCATATTAGTTGTGCATCGAGTCGGGACTTGTTTGACTCAGCCATATTAGTTCTACCTCGAGTTGGGGCTTGTTTGACTCAACCATATCATTTGTGCCTCGAGTCAGGCCTTGTTTGACTCAACCATATCAGTTACACCTCGAGTCGGGCCTGGTTCAACACAACCACATCATTTGCGCCTCGAGTCAGACCTCGTTTGAGTTAACCATATCATTTGTAGCTCTCGAGTCAGGCCTCGTTTGACTGAACCATATCAGTTGTGCCTCGAGTCTGGGCTTGTTTGACTCAACCATATATTTGCGCGTCAAGTCAGGCCTCGTTTGACACAACCATATTATTCACGCCTCGAGTTAGGCCTTGTTTGACTCAACCATATCAGTTGTGCCTCGAGTCGAGCCTCGTTTGACTCAACCATATCAGTTGTGCCTCGAGTCGGGACTCGTCTAACTCAACCATATCAGTTGTGCCTTGAGTTAAGCCTCATCTGACTTAACCATATCGTTTGTGCATTGAGTCGGACCTTGTTTGACACAATCATATCATTTGCGCCTTGAGTCGGGCTCGTTTGCCACAACCATATCCTTTGCGCCTCGAGTCGGGCTTGTTTGACACAACCATATCCTTTGCGTCTCGAGTCAGGCCTCATTTGACTCAACTATATCTGTTCTGCCTCAAGTTGGGCTTCGTTTGACTCAACCATATCAGTTGTGCCTCGAGTCAGGGCTCGTTTGACTCAACCATATGTTTGTGCCTCGAGTTGGGCCTTGTTTGACACAACCATATCATTTGCGCCTCGAGTCAGGCCACGTTTGACTCAACCATATTAGTTGTGGCTTGAGTTAGGTCTCGTTTGACTCATCCATATTAGTTGTGCCTCGAGTCGGCCCTCGTTTGACACAACCAAATCCTCGAGTCGGGCCTCGTTTGGCACAACCTTATCAGTTGTTCCTCGAGTCAGGACCATTTGACTCAACCATATCTGTTATGCCTCGAGTCGGGGCTCGTTTGACTCAACCATATTAGTTGGGCCTCGAGTCGGGCATCATTCAACACAACTACATCATTTGTGCCTCGAGTCAGGCCTCGTTTGAGTCAACCATATCATTTGTAGCCCTCGAGTCAGGCCTCGTTTGACTGAACCATATCAGTTGTGCCTCGAGTCTGGGCTTGTTGGACTCAACCATTTATTTGCGCATCGAGTCAGGCCTCATTCGACACAACGATATTATTCGTGCCTCGAGTCGGGCCTTGTTTGACTCAACCATATCAGTTGTGCCTCGAGTCGGGCCTCGTTTGACTCAACCATATCAGTTGTGCCTCGAGTCGGGACTCGTCTGACTCAATCATATCAGTTGTGCTTTGAGTCGGGCCTCGTCTGACTTAACCATGTCGTTTGCGCATTGAGTCGGGCCTCGTTTGACACAATCATATCATTTGCGCCTTGAGTCGGGCTGGTTTGCCACAACCATATCCTTTGCACCTCGAGTCGGGCTCGTTTGACACAACCATATCCTTTGCGCCTCGAGTCGGGCCTCGTTTGACTCAACTATATCTGTTGTGCCTCGAGTTGGGGCTCGTTTGACTCAACCATATAAGTTGTGCCTCAAGTCAGGGCTTGTTTGACTCAACCATATATTTGCGCCTCGAGTTGGGCCCGTTTGACACAACCATATCATTTGCGCCTCGAGTCAGCCCTCGTTTGACACAACCATATCCTCGAGTCGGGCCTCGTTTGGCACAACCTTATCAGTTGTACCTCGAGTCAGGACTCGTTTGACTCAACCATATCTGTTGTGCCTCGAGTCGGGCCTCGTTTGACTCAACCATATCAGTTGGGCCTTGAGTTAGGCCTCGTTTGTCTCAACCATATCAGTTATGCCTCAAGTCGGGACACGTTTGACTCAACGATATCAAATGTGCCTCGAGTCGGGCCTCGTTTGACTCAACCATATCATTTGCACTTCGAGGCGGGCCTCGTTCCACTCAACCATATCAGTTGTGCCTCGAGTCGAGGCTCATTTGACTCAACTACATCATTTGTGCGTCGAGTCGGGCCTTGTTTGTCACAACCATATGATTTTTGCCTCGAGGCGGGCTTCACTTTACTCAACCATATCAACTGTACCTCGAGTCAGGCCTCGTTTAACTCTACCATATCAATTGTGCCTCGAGTCGGGCCTCTTTTGACACAACCATATCATTTGCACCTCAAATCGGGCCTCATTTGACTAACCATATCATTTGTACCTCTTGAGTCGGGCCTCGTTTGACACAATCATATCATTTATGCCTCGAATCGGGCCTCGTTTGACTCAACCATATCAGTTGTGCCTCGAGTCGGGACACGTTTGACTCAACCATATCAAATGTGCCTCGAGTCAGGACACGTTTGACTTAACGATATCAAATGTGCCTCGAGTCGGGCCTCATTTGACTCAACCATATCATTTGCGCTTTGAGGTGGGCCTCGTTTGACTCAACCATATCATTTGCGCTCGAGTCGGGACTCATTTGACTCAAACCATATTAGTTGTGCCTCGAGCCAGGCCTTGTTTGTCTCAACCATATCAATTATGCCTGAAGTCGGGACACGTTTGACTCAACCATATCAAATGTGCCTCGAGTCATTCCACGTTTGACTCAACCATATCAGTTGTGCCTCGAGTCGGGCCTCGTTTGTCTCAACCATATCAGTTATGCCTCAAGTCGGGACACGTTTTACTCAACCATATCGAATGTGCCTCGAGTCGGGCCTTGTTTGACTGAACCATATCATTCACACATCGAGTCGGGCCTCGTTTGACACAACCATATCATTTGCGCCTCAAGTTGGGCCTCGTTTGACTCAACCATATCATATGCACCTCAAGTCGGGCCTCATTTGACTTACCGTTATAATTTATGCCTCGAGTCGGGCCTCCTTTGACTCATCCATATCAGTTGTGCCTCAAGTCGGGACTCGTTTGACTCAACCATATCATTTGCGCATAGAGTCAGGCCTTGTTTGACACAATCATATCATTTGCGCCTCAAGTCGAGCTCGTTTGACTCAACCATATTAGTTATGCCTCGAGGCAGGCCTCGCTTGACACCATCATATCATTTGCATCTCGAGTCAGGCCTCGTTTGAGTTAACCATATCATTTGTAGCTCTCAAGTCGAGCCTCGTTTGACTTACCCTTATAATTTGCGCCTCGAGTCTAGCCTCATTTGACTCAACCATATCATTTGTGCTTCGAGTTGGGCCTTGTTTGACTAACCCTTATAATTTGTGCATCGAGCAAAGCCTCATTTGACTCAACCATATCAAATGTGCCTCAAGTCAGGCCTTGTTTGACTCAATCACATCAGTTGCACCTTGAGTCATCCTTGTTTGACCCAACCATACCATTTGCGCTTTGAGATGGGCCTCATTTCACTCAACCATATTAGTTGTGCGTCGAGTCGGGACTTGTTTGACTCAACCATATCAGTTCTACCTCAAGTCGGGGTCCGTTTGACCCAACCATATCATTTGCGCCTCGAGTCGGGCCTTGTTTGACTCAACCATCTTAGTTACGCCTTGAGTCGGTCCTCGTTCAACGCAACCACATCATTTGTGCCTCGAGTCGGGCCTCGTTTGAGTTAACCATATCATTTGTAGCCCTCGAGTTAGGCCTCGTTTGACTGAACCATATCAGTTGTGCCTCGAGTCTGGGCTTGTTTGACTCAACCATTTATTTGCGCATCGAGTCAGGCCTCATTCGATACAACGATATTATTCGTACCTCGAATCGGGCCTTGTTTGACTCAACCATATCAGTTGTGCCTTGAGTCGGGCCTTGTTTGACTCAACCATATCAGTTGTGCCTCGAGTCGGGACTCGTCTGACTCAGCCATATCTGTTGTGCTTTGAGTCGGGCCTCGTCTGACTTAACCATATCGTTTGCGCATTGAGTCGGGCCTCGTTTGACACAATCATATCATTTGCGCCTTGAGTCGGGCTCGTTTGCCACAACCATATCCTTTGCGCCTCGAGTCGGGCTCGTTTGACACAACCATATCCTTTGTGCCTCGAGTCGGGCCTCGTTTGACTTAACTATATATGTTGTGCCTCGAGTCGGGCCTCGTTTGACTCAACCATATCAGTTGTGCCTCGAGTCAGGGCTTGTTTGACTCAACCATATATTTGCGCCTCGAGTTGGCCTCGTTTGACACAACCATATCATTTGCACCTCGAGTCAGCCCTCGTTTGACACAACCATATCCTCAAGTCGGGCCTCGTTTGGCACAACCTTATCAGTTGTACCTCGAGTCAGGACTCGTTTGACTCAACCATATCTATTGTGCCTCGAGTCGGGCCTCGTTTGACTCAACCATATCAGTTGGGCCTTGAGTTAGGCCTTGTCTCAACCATATCAGTTATGCCTCAAGTCGGGACACGTTTGACTCAACCATATCAAATGTGCCTCGAGTCGAGGGTCATTTGACTCAACTAGATCATTTGTGCGTCGAGTCGGGCCTTGTTTGTCGCAACCATATGATTTTTGCCTCGAGGTGGGCCTCACTTTACTCAACCATATCAATTGTACCTCGAGTCGGGCCTCATTTAACTCTACCATATCAGTTGTGCCTCGAGTAGGGCCTCGTTTGACACAACCATATCATTTGTGCCTCGAATCGGGCCTCATTTGACTTAACCATATCATTTGTACCTCTTGAGTCGGGCCTCGTTTGACACAACCATATCATTTACGCCTCGAATCGGGCCTTGTTTGACTTAACCATATAGTTGTGCCTCGAGTCAAGACATGTTTGACTCAACCATATCAAATGTGCCTTGAGTCAGGACACGTTTGACTAAACTATATCAAATGTGCCTCGAGTCGGGCCTCATTTGACTCAACCATATAATTTGCGCTTTGAGGCGGGCCTCGTTTGACTCAACCATATCATTTGCGCCTCAAGTCGGGACTCGTTTGACTCAACCATATTAGTTGTGCCTCGAGTCGGGCCTCATTTGACTCAACCATATAATTTGCGCTTTGAGGCGGGCCTCGTTTGACTCAACCATATCATTTGCGCCTCAAGTCGGGCCTCATTTGACACAATCATATCATTTGCGCCTCGGGTCGGGCCTCGTTTGACTCAACTATATCATCTGTGCCTTGTGTTGGGACTCGTTTAACTCAACCATATAAGTTGTGCCTCGAGTCAAGTCACGTTTGACTCAACCATATCATTTGTACCTCGAGTCGGGTCTTGTTTAACTCAACCATATTTGTTGTACCTCGAGTCGTGCCTCGTTTGGCGCCTCGAGTCAGGCCTCGTTTGACTCAACCATATCAAAATGTGCCTCGAGTCAGGCCTCGTTTAACTCAACCATATCATTTGCGCCTCGAGTCGGGCCTCATTTGACTCCACCATATCTTTTGTAGCCCTCGAGTCGGGCCTCGTTGGACTTACCCTTATAATTTGCGCCACGAGTCAGACCTTGTTTGACTTAATCGTATCATTTGCGCCTCGAGTCGGGCTTTGTTTGAATTAACCATATCATTTGCACCTCGACTCGGGCTTTGTTTGACATACCCTTATAAATTACATCTCGACTAAAGCCTCGTTTGACTCAACCATATCGAATGTGCCTCGAGTTGAGCCTCATTTGACACAACCATATCATTTGCACCTTGAGTCGGGCCTTGTTTGACTCAACCATATCAGTTGTGCCTAGAGTTGGGCCTCGTTTGACTCAACCATATCATTTGCATCTCGAGTCGGGCCTCGTGTAGCATAACCATATCATTTGCCCCTCGATTTGGTCCTCATTTGGCTTGCCCTTATAATTTGTGCCTCGAGTCAGGCCTCGTTTGACTCAACCATATCAAATGTGCCTCGAGTTGGGCCTCCTTTGACTCAACCACATCAGTTGTGCCTCGAGTTGGGCCTCGTTTGACTCAACCATATCAGTTGTGCCCCGAGTTGGAACTCATTTGGCTCAACCATATCAGTTGTGCCTCGAGTCGAGCCTCGTTTGACTTAACCATATCATTTGTGCCTCGAGTCGAGCCTCGTTTTGACTCAACCATATCATTTGTGCCTCGGGTCGAGCTTCGTTTAACTCAACCATATCATTTGCATCTCGAGTCGGGCCTCGTTTGACTTACGCTTATAATTTGTGGCTTAAGTTAGTCCTCATTTGACTCAACCATATCAAATGTGCCTCGAGTTGGCCCTCGTTTGACATGACCACATCAGTTGTGCCTCGAGATGGGCTTCGTTTGGCTTAACCATATCAGTTGTGCCTCGAGTCATGACTTGTTTCACTCAACCATATCAGTTACGCCTCGAGTCGAGACTCGTTTGACTCAACCATATTAAATGTGCCTCGAGTCGGGCCTCGTTTGACTCAACCATATCAAATGTGACTCAAGTCGGGCCACGTTTGACTCAATCACATCAGTTGTGCCTTGAGATGGGCCTCGTTTGACTCAACCATATCAGTTGCGCCTTGAGTCAGGCCTTGTTTGACTCAACCATATCTGTAGTACCCCAAGTCGGGCCTCGTTTAACTCAACCATATTAAATGTGCCTCGAGTTGGGTCCCGTTTGACTAAACCATATCTTTTGCATTTCAAGTGGGGCCTTGTTTGACTCAACCATATCATTTGTGCCTCGAGTCGGGCCTCGTTTGGCTTACCCTTATAATTTGCGCCTCGAGTCAGGCCTCGTTAGACACAACCATATCAAATGTGCCTCGAGTCAGGCCTCGTTTGACTCAATCGTATCATTTGCGCTTTGACGCGGGCCTCGTTTGACTTAACCATATCAGTTGTGCCTCGAGTCAGGACTCGTTTGACTCAACCATATCAGTTGTGCCTCGAATTGGGACTTGACTCAACCATATTAGTTGTATCTCAAGTCGAGCCTCGTTTGACACAATGATATCATTTGCGCCTCGAGTTGAGCCTTGTTTGACTTAACCATATCATTTCCGCCTCGAGTCGGGCCTCGTTTATGTTACCTTTATAATTTGTGCCTCGAGTTGGGTCGCGTTTGACTCAACCATATCATTTGCATCTCGAGTCGGGCCTCGTTTGACTCAACTATATCATTTTCGCTTCAAGTCAGGCCACGTTTGACTTACCCTTATAATTTGTGCCTCGATTCAGCCCTCGTTTGACTTATCCATATCAGTTGTGCTTTGAGTCGGGCCTCGTTTGACAGAATTATATCATTTGCGCCTCAAGTCGGGCATCATTTGACTCAACTATATCAGTTGTACCTCGTGCTGGGACTTGTTTGACTTAACCATATCAGTTCCACCTGGAGTCGGGCCTTGTTTGGCACAACCATTTCATTTGTGCCTCGAGTCGGGCGTCGTTTGACAAAACCATATTATTTGTACCTCGAGTCGGGCCTCGTTTGACTCAACCATATAAGTTGTACCTCGAGTCGGGCCTCATTTGGCGCCTCAAGTCAGGCTTCATTTGCCTCAACCATATCAAATATGCCTCGAGTCAGGCCTCGTTTGACTCAACCACATCTGTTGTGCCTCGAGTCGGGCCTTGTTTGACTCAACCATATCATTTGTAGCTCTCGAGTCGGGCCTCGTTTGTCTTACACGTATAACTTGCGCCTCGAGTCAGGCCACGTTTGACTCAACCATATCAGTTGTGCCTCGAGTCAGGCCTCGTTTGACTGAACCATATCAGTTGTGCCTCGAGTTGGAGCCTCATTTGACACAACCATATGATTTGTGCCTCAAGTCAGGCCTCATTTAACTCAACCATATCATTTGAAGCTCTCGAGTCAGGCCTCGTTTGACTTACCCTTATAATTTGCGCCACGAGTCAGACTTTGTTTGACTCAACCGTATCATTTATGCATCGAGTTAGGCCTCATTTGACTTAACCATATCATTTGCGCCTCGAGTCGGGCTTCGTTTGACTTACCCTTATAATTTGCGCCTCTAGTAAAGCCTCGTTTGACTCAACCATATCAAATGTGGCTCGAGTCGGGCCTCATTTGACACAACCATATCATTTGCGTCTCGAGTCGGGCCTCATTTGACTCAACCATATCATTTGCGCCTCGATTTGGTCCTCGTTTGGCTTACCCTTATAATTTGCACCTCTAGTTAGGCCTCGTTTGACTTAACCATATCAAATGTGCCTCGAGTTGGGCCTCGTTTAACTCAACAACATCAGTTGTGCCTCAAGTTTGGCCTCATTTGACTCAACCATATCAGTTGTGCCTCGAGTTGGGACCCGTTTGACTCAACCATATCAGTTGTGCCTCGAGTCGGGCCTCATTTGACTCAACCATATCATTTCTGCTTCGAGTCAGGCGGCATTTGACTTACCCTTATAATTTGCGCCTCGATTCAGCCCTCGTTTGACTTATCCATATCAGTTGTGCTTCGAGTTGGGCCTCGTTTGACAGAATTATATCATTTGCGCCTCAAGTCGGGCATCGTTTAACTCAACTATATCAGTTGTGCCTCGTGCTGGGACTCGTTTGACTCAACCATATCAGTTGCACCTTGAGTCGGGCCTTGTTTGGCACAACCATTTCATTGTGCCTTGAGTCATGCGTCGTTTGATAAAACCATATTATTTATACCTCGAGTCGGGCCTCGTTTGACTCAACCATATAAGTTGTACCTCGAGTCGGGCCTCATTTGGTGCCTCAAGTCAGGCTTCGTTTGCCTCAACCATATCAAATGTGCCTCGAGTCAGGCCTCGTTTGACTCAACCACATCTGCTGTGCCTCGAGTCAGGCCTTGTTTGACTCAACCATATCATTTGTAGCTCTCGAGTCGAGCCTCGTTTGTCTTACACATATAACTTGCGCCTCGAGTCGGGCCACATTTGACTCAACCATATCAGTTGTGCCTCGAGTCAGGCCTCGTTTGACTCAACCATATCAGTTGTGCCTCGAGTCGGGGCCTCATTTGACTCAACCATATGATTTGTGCCTCAAGTCGGGCCTCGTTTAACTGAACCATATCATTTGAAGCTCTCGAGTCGGGCCTCGTTTGACTTACCCTTATAATTTACGCCGCGAGTCAGACTTTGTTTGACTCAACCGTATCATTTGTGCATCGAGTTAGGCCTCATTTGACTCAACCATATCATTTGCGCCTCAAGTCGGGCTTCATTTGACTTACCCTTATAATTTGTGCCTCCAGTAAAGCCTCGTTTGACTCAACCATATCAAATGTGGCTCGAGTCGGGCCTCATTTGACACAACCATATCTTTTGCGTCTCGAGTCAGGCCTCGTTTGACTCAACCATATCATTTGCGCCTCGATTTGGTCCTCGTTTGGTTTACCCTTATAAATTGCGCCTCTAGTCAGGCCTCGTTTGACTCAACCATATCAAATGTGCCTCGAGTTAGGCCTCGTTTGACTCATCCACATCAGTTGTGCCTCAAGTCGAGCCTCATTTGACTCAACCATATCAGTTGTGCCTCAAGTTAGGACTCGTTTGACTCAACCATATCAGTTGTGCCTTGAGTTGAGTCTCGTTTGGCTCAACCATATCATTTGAAAGTCGGGCCTTGTTTGACTTACCCTTACAATTTGGGCCTTAAGTCGGGCCTCGTTTTGACTTACTCTTATAATTTGTGGCTTAAGTCAGTCCTCATTTGACTTAACCATATCAAATGTGCCTCGAGTTGGGCCTTGTTTGAATTGACCACATCAGTTGTGCCTCGAGACAGCCCTCGTTTAGCTTAACCATATCAGTTGTGCCTCGAGTCGGGAATCGTTTCACTCAACCATATCAGTTGCGCCTCGAGTCAGGCCTTGTTTGACTCAACCATATCATTTGTGCCTCGAGTCGAGCCCTGTTTGACTCAACCATATCAAATGTCCCTCAAGTTGGGCCTCGTTTGACTCAAGCACATCAGTTGTACCTTGAGATGGGCCTCGTTTGACTCAAGCACATCAGTTATACCTTGAGATGGGCCTCGTTTGACACAACCATATTGGTCGGGACTCGAGTCTGGCCTTCTCTAACTCAACCATATCTGTTGTGCCTCAAGTCGGGCCTCGTTTGACTCAACCATATTAAATGTGCCTCGAGGTGGGTCTCGTTTGACTCAACCATATCATTTATGCCTCGAGTCGGGCCTCGCTTGGCTTACCCTTATAATTTACGACTCGAGTCAGGCCTCGTTAGACACAACCATATGAAATGTGCCTCGAGTCGAGCCTCGTTTGACTTAACTAGATCATTTGCACCTAGAGTCGGGCCTCATTTGACTCAACCATATCAGTTATACCTCGAGCTGAGACTCATTTGACTCAACCATATCAGTTGTGCCTCAAGTCGGTCCTCGTTTGGCTCAACCATATCATTTGTGCATTGAGTCGGGCCTCGTTTGCCACAATCATATCATTTCTGCCTGGAGTCAGGCATCATTTGACTCAACGATATCAGTTGTGCCTTGAGTTGGGACTCGTTTGACTCAACCATATCAAATGTGCCTCGAGTCGAGCCTCGTTTGACTCAACCACATCAGTTGTGCCTCGAGTCGGGCCTTGTTTGACTTATCCATATCAAATGTGCCTCAAGTCGGGTCTCGTTTGACTCAACCACATCAGTTGTGCCTCGAGGCGAGCCTCATTTAACACAACCATATCATTTGTGCTTTGAGTCGGGCATCGTTTGAGTCAACCATATTAGTTGTTCCTCAAGACAGGACTCATTTGAGTCAACCACATTAGTTGTGGCTCGAGTCAGGCCTCGTTTGACTCAACCATAACAAATGCGCCTCGAGTCAGGCCTTGTTTGACTTACCCTTATAATTTGTGCATCGAGTCGGGCCTTGTTTGGCTTACCCTTATAATTTGTGCCTTGAGCCGGGTCTCGTTTGGCTTACCCTTATAATTTGTGCCTCGAGCCAGGTCTCGTTTGACTCAACCACATCAGTTATGCCTCGAGGTGAGCCTTAGTTGACTTAACCATATCATTTGCGCTTTGAGTCAGGCCTCGTTTGACTCAACCATATAAGTTGTGCCTCGAAACGAGACTTGTTTGAGTGAACCACATCAGTTGTGCCTCGAGTCGGGACTCATTTGACTCAACCATATCAAATGTGCCTCGAGTCGTGGCTCGTTTGACTCAACCATATCATTTGCACTTCGAGGCGGGACTTGTTTGACTCAACCATATAAGTTGTACCTCGAGTCGGGACTCGTTTGAGTCAACCATCTCAGTTGTGTCTCGAGTCAGGCCTCGTTTGACACAACCATATCTTTTACGCATCGAGGCGGGCCTCATTTGACATAACCATATCATTTTCGCCTCAAGTCGGGCCTCGGTTTACTCAACCATGTTAGTTGTGTCTCGACTTGGGCCTCGTTTGACACAACCATATCAGTTGCACCTCGAGTCGAGCCTCATTTGACTCAACCATATCAGTTGTCCCTCGAGTTAGGGCTCGTTTGACTCTAACAGATCATTTGCGCATCGAGTCCAGCCTCGTTTGACATAACCGTATCATTTGCGCCTCGAGTTGGGACTCGTTTGACTTACCCTTATTATTTACGCCTCGAGTCAGGCCTCGTTTGATTCAACCATAACAAATGTGCCTCGAGTCAGGCCTCGTTTGACTCAACCACATCAGTTGCACCTCGAGTCGAGACTCGTTTGAGTCAACCATATAAGTTGTGTCTGGAGTCGTGCCTCGTTTGACTCAACCATATCATTTACGCATCGAGTCAGGCCTCGTTTGACACAATCATATCATTTGTGCCTCGAGTCTGGCTCGTTTGACACAACCATCTCATTTGCGCCTCAAGTCGGGCCTTGTTTGACTCAACCATATAATACGCACCTCGAGTCAGGCCTCGTTTGACTTACCATTATAATTTATGCCTCGAGTCGGGCCTTGTTTGACTCAACCATATGATTTGTGCCTCGAGTCAGGCCTCGTTTGACTCAACCGTATCATTTGCACCTCGAGTCGGGCCTCGTTTGCCTCAACCATATCATTTGCGCCTCGAGTTGGGACTCGTTTGACTTACCCTTATTATTTACGCCTCGAGTCAGGCCTCGTTTGACTCAACCATAACAAATGTGCCTCAATTTAGGCCTCGTTTGACTCAACCATAACAAATGTGCCTCGAGTCAGGCCTCATTTGACTCAACCAAATCGTTGCACCTCAAGTCGGGCCTCGTTTGACTCAACCAAATCATTTGTGCTTCGAGTCGGGCCTCAATTGACTCAACCATATTAGTTGTGCCTCGAGTCAAGACTCATTTGACTCAACCATATCAGTTGTGCCTTGAGTTAGGGCTCATTTGACTCAACCATATCATTTGCGCATCGAGTCGGCCCTCATTTGACTCAAAATATCAGTTACGCCTTGAGTCGGGCCTCGTTTGACTCAACCATTCAATTTCACTTCGAGTCGGTCCTCGTGTGACTCAACCATATCAGTTACGCCTCGAGTCGGGTCTCGTTTGACTCAACTAGATCGTTTGCGCATCAAGTCGGGCCTCGTTTGACACAACCATATCAGTTGCGCCTCGAGTTGGGCCTCGTTTGACTCAACCATATTAGTTGTGCCTTGAGTTGGGACTCGTTTGACTCAAACATATCAGTGGTGCCTCTAGTCGGGACTCGTTTGACTCAACCATATTAGTTGTGCCTCGAGTCAGGCCTCGTTTGACTCAACCATATCATTTGCGCATCGAGTTAGGCCTCGGTTGACACAATCATATCATTTGCGCCTCGAGTTGGGTCGTTTGACACAACCATATCATTTGCACCTCGAGTTGGGCTTCGTTTGGCTTTCCCTTATAATTTGCGTGTCGAGTCAGGCTTCATTTGACTCAACCATATCAAATGTGCCTCGAGTCGGGTCTCATTTGACTCAACCACATCAGTTGTGCCTTGAAGCAGGCCTCGTTTGACTTAAACATATCATTTGCGCTTTGAGTCAGGCCTTGTTTGACTCAACCATATCAGTTGTGCCTCGAGACGGGACTCATTTGAGTCAACCACATCAGTTACACCTCGAGTCAAGACTCGTTTGACTCAACCATATCAAATGTGCCTCGAGTCGTGCCTCGTTTGACTTAACCATATCGTTTGCGCTTTGACGCGGGCCTCGATTGACACAACCATATCAGTTGTGCCTCGATTCGGGACTCGTTTAACTCAACCATACCAGTTGTGCCTCGAGTCGGGCCTCGTTTGACTTAACCATGTCATTTTCGCATCGAGTCGGGCCTCGTTTGATACAACCATATTATTTGCGCCTCAAGCTGGGCCTCGTTTGACTCAACCATATCATATGCACCTCGAGTCGGGCCTCGTTTGACTTACCGTTATAATTTACGCCTTGAGTTGGGGCTCGTTTGACTCAACCATATCATTTGTGCCTCAAGTCGGGCATTGTTTGACTTCACCATATCATTTGCGCCTCGAGTCGGGCCTTGTTTGGCTCAACCTTATCATTTGTGCCTCGAGTCAGGCCACGTTTGAGTTAACCAGATCATTTGTAGCTCTCGAGTCAGGCCTCATTTGACTTACCCTTATAATTTGCGCCTCGAGTCGGGCCTCGTTTGACTCAACCATCTTAGTTGTGCCTCGAGTTGGGGCTCGTTTGACTCAACCAGATCATTTGAGCATCGAGTCGTGCCTCGTTTGACATAACCATATCATTTTCGCCTCGAGTCGGGCCTCGTTTGACACAACCATATCAGTTGCGCCTCGAGTCGGGCCTCGTTTGACTCAACCATATTAGTTGTGCCTTGAGTTGGGCATCGTTTGACTCAACCATATCAGTTGTGCCTCGAGTCGGGCCTCATTTGACTCAACCATATCATTTGCGCATCAAGTCAGGCCTCGTTTAACACAATCATATCATTTGCGCCTCGAGTCAGGGTCTTTTGACACAACAATATCATTTGCGCCTCGAGTCAAGCCTCGTTTAACTCAACCATGTCATATGCACCTCGAGTCGGGCCTCGTTTGACTTACCCTTATAATTTACGCCTCGACTCGGGCCTCGGTTGACTCAACCATATCATTTGAATCTCGAGTCGAGCCCTGTTTGACTCAACCATATCAAATGTGCCTCGAGTCGGGCCTCGTTTGACTCAACCATATAATATGCACCCCGAGTTGGGCCTCGTTTGACTTACTCTTATAATTTGTGGCTTATTCAGTCCTCCTTTGACTCAACCATATCAAATGTGTCTCGAGTCGGGCCTCATTTGACTCAACCACATCAGTTGTGCCTCGAAACGGCCTCGTTTGACTCAACCATATCATTTGTGCTTTGAGTCAGGCCTCGTTTGACTCAACCATATCTGTTGTACCTCCAGTCGGGTTGAGTCAAATATCAATTGCGCCTTGAGTCGTGCCTTGTTTGACTCGACCATATCAGTTGTGCCTCGAGTCGAGCCTCGTTTGACAAAACCATATCATTTGCGCCTCGAGTCAGGCCTCGTTTGACATAACCATATCATTTGCGCCTCGAGTTGGGCCTCGTATGACCAACCAAATCTTTTGCGCCATGAGTCGGGCCTCGTTTGACTCAACCATATCATTTGTAGCTCTCGAATCGAGCCTTATTTGACTTACCCTTATAATTTGTGCCGCAAGTCAGGCCTCGTTTGACTCAATAGTATCATTTGCACCTTGAGTCGGGCCTCGTTTGACTTACCCTTATAATTTGTGCCTTGAGTAACCTCATTTGACTAAACCATATCAAATGTGCCTCGAGTCGGGCCTCGTTTGACTCAACCATACCATTTGCACCTCGAGTCGGGCCTTGTTTGACTCAACCATATCAGTTGTGCCTCGTGTCGGGCCTCGTTTGACTCAACGATATCATTTGCATCTCGAGTCGGGCCTTGTTTGGCTGAACCATCTCATTTGCACCTCGATTCGGTCCTCATTTGGCTTACCGTTATAATTTATGCCTCGAGTCTGGCCTTGTTTCACTTAACCATATCAAATGTGCCTTGAGTTAGGCCTCGTTTGACTCATCCACATCAACTGTACCTCGAGTCAGGCCTCGTTTGACTCAACCATATCATTTGCGCCTCGAGTAGGGCCTCATTTGACTCAACCATATCTATTGTGCCTCGAGTCGTGACTCATTTGACTCAACCATATCAGTTGTGTCTCGAGTCGGGCCTCGTTTGACTCAACCATATCATTTGCGCCTCAAGTCGGGCCTCATTTGCGTTACCCTTATAATTTGCGCCTCGAGTTAGGTCGTGTTTGGCTAAAGCATATCATTTGCATCTCGAGTTGGCCCTCGTTTGACTCAATCATATCATTCACGCCTCGAGTCGGGCCTCGTTTGGCTGGCCTCATTTGACTCAACCATATCAAATGTGCCTTAAGTAAGGCCTCATTTGACTCAACCACATCAGTTGTGCCTCGAGTCGGTCCTTGTTTGACTCAACCATATCATTTGTAGCTCTCGAGTCGGGCCTGGTTTGACTTAAACGTATAATTTGTACCTTGAGTCGGGCCTCATTTGACTCAACCATATCAGTTGTGCCTCGAGTCGGGCCTCGTTTGACTCAACCATGTCATTTGTAGCTCTCGAGTCGTGCCCCGTTTGACTTACCCTTATAATTTGCGCTGCAAGTCAGGTCTCGTTTGACTCAGCCATATCATTTGTGCCTCGAGTCGGGCCTCGTTTGACTTAGCCATATCATTTGCGCCATGAGTCGATCCTCGTTTGACTCAACCATATCATTTGTAGCTCTCGAGTCGGGCCTCATTTGACTTACCCTTATAATTTGCACCGCAAGTCAGGCCTTGTTTGACTCAACCGTATCATTTGCGCCTTGAGTCAGGCCTCGTTTGACTTACCCTTATAATTTGCGCCTTGAGTAAAGCCTCATTTGACTCAACCATATCAAATGTGCCTCGAGTCGGGCCTCGTTTGACTCAACCATACCATTTGTGCCTCGAGTCGGGCCTCGTTTGACTCAACCATATCAGTTGTGCCTCGTGTCGGGCCTCGTTTGACTTAACCATATCATTTGCATCTCGAGTCGGGCCACATTTGGCTCAACCATATTATTTGCACCTCAATTCGGTCCTCGTTTGGCTTACCCTTATAATTTGCGCCTCGAGTCTGGCCTTGTTTGCCTCAACCATATCAAATGTGCCTCGAGTTGGGCCTCATTTAACTCAACCACATTAGTTGTACCTCGAGTCAGGCCTCGTTTGACTCAACCATATCATTTGCGCCTCGAGTCGAGCCATGTTTGACTCAACCATATCTGTTGTGCCTCGAGTCGGGACTCGTTTGACTCAACCATATCAATTGTGCCTCGAGTTGGGACTCGTTTGACTCAACCATATCAGTTGTGCCTCGAGTCGAGCCTCGTTTGACTCAACCATATCATTTGCACCTTGAGTCGGGTCTCGTTTGACTTACCCTTATAATTTGCGCCTCGAGTCAAGCCTCGTTTTGACTCATCCATATCATTTGCGTCTTGGGTCGGGCCTCATTTGACTCAACCATATAATATGCACCCCGAGTTGGGCCTCGTTTGACTTACTCTTATAATTTGTGGCTTATGTCAGTCCTCCTTTGACTCAACCATATCAAATGTGTCTCGACTCGGGCCTCATTTGAGTCAACCACATCAGTTGTGCCTCGAGACGAGCCTCGCTTGACTCAAGCATATCATTTGCGCTTCGAGTCGGGCCTTATTTGACTCAACCATTTCTATTGTGCCTCCAGTCAGGTTGAGTCAAATATCAGTTGTGCCTTGAGTTGTGCCTCGTTTGACTCAACCATATCAGTTGTGCCTCGAGTCGGGCCTCGTTTGACACAACCATATCATTTGCGCCTCGAGTCAGGCCTCGTTTAACATAATGATATCATTTGCGCCTCGAGTCAGGCCTCGTTTGACACAACCATATCATTTACGCCTCGGGTTCGGTCTTGTATGACTCAACCAAATCATTTGCGCCTCGAGTCAGGCCTCGTTTGCATTACCCTTATAATTTGCACCTCGAGTTGGGTCTCGTTTGGCTAAACCATATCATTTGCATCTCGAGTCAGCCCACGTTTGACTCAATCATATCATTTGCGCCTCGAGTCAGGCCTCGTTTGGCTGACCCTTATAATTTGCGCATCGAGTCAGGCATCGTTTGACTCAACCATATCAGTTGTGCCTCGAGTCGGGCCTCGTTTGACACAACCATATCATTTGCGCCTTGAGTCAGGCCTCGTTTAACATAATGATATCATTTGTGCCTCGAGTCAGGCCTCGTTTGACACAACTATATCATTTGCGCCTCGGGTTCGGTCTTGTATGACTCAACCAAATCATTTGCGCCTCGAGTCGGGCCTCGTTTGCATTACCCTTATAATTTGCACCTCGAGTTGGGTCTCGTTTGGCTAAACCATATCATTTGCATCTCGAGTCAGCCCACGTTTGACTCAATCATATCTTTTGCGCCTCGAGTCGGGCCTCGTTTGGCTGACCCTTATAATTTGCGCATCGAGTCAGGCATCGTTTGACTCAACCATATCAAATGTGCCTCGAGTTGGGCCTCGTTTGACTCAACCATATCAGTTGTGCCTCGAGTCGGTCCTCGTTTGACTCAACCATATCATTTGTAGCTCTCGAGTTGGGCCTGGTTTGACTTAAACATATAATTTGCACCTCGAGTCAGGCCTCATTTGAGTCAACCATATCAGCTGTGCCTCGAGTCGGGCCTCGTCTGACTAAACCATATCATTTGTAGCTCTCGAGTTAGGCCTCATTTGACTTACCCTTATAATTTGCGCCGCAAGTCAGGCATCGTTTGACTCAATCGTATCATTTGTGCCTCGAGTCGGGCCTCCTTTGACTCAACCATATCATTTGCGCCACGAGTCGGGCCTCTTTGACTTAACCATATCATTTGTAGCTCTAGAGTCAGGCCTTGTTTGACTTACCCTTATAATTTGTGCCGGGAGTCAGGCCTCGTTTGACTCAACCGTATCATTTGCGCCTCGAGTCGGGCCTCATTTGACTTACCCTTATAATTTGTGCCTTGAGTAAAGCCTCATTTGACTCAACCATATCAAATGTGCCTCGAGTCTGGCCTTATTTGATTCAACCATACCATTTACACCTCAAGTCGGGCCTCGTTTGACTTAACCATATCAGTTGTGCCTCGCGTCGGGCCTCGTTTGATTCAACCAAATCATTTGCATCTCGAGTCGGGCCTCATTTGGCTCAACCATACCATTTGTGCCTCGATTCACCCCTCGTTTGGCTTACCCTTATAATTTGAGCCTCGAGTCAGGCGTTGTTTGACTCAACCATATCAAATGTACCTCAAGATGGGCCTCATTTGACTCGACCACATCAGTTGTGCCTCGAGTCGGGCCTTGTTTGACTCTACCATATCATTTGCGCCTCGAGTCAGGCCTCATTTGACTCAACCGTATCTATTATGCCTCAAGTCGGGACTCGTTCGACTCAACCATATCGGTTGTGCCTAGAGTCAGGCCTCGTTTGACTCAACCATATCAGTTGTGCCTTGAGTTGGGACTCGTTTGACTCAACCATATCAGTTGTGCCTCGAGTCGAGCCTCATTTAACTCAACCATATCATTTGTGCCTCGATTCAGGCCTCGTTTGACATAATCATATCATTTGCGCCTCGAGTCAGGCCTCGTTTGACACAACCATATCATTTGCACCTCGAGTTGGGCCTCGTTTGACTCAACCATATCATTTGTGCCTCGAGTCGGGCCTCGTTTGTGGTACCCTTATAATTTGTGCCTCAAGTTGGGTCTTGTTTGGCTAAACCATATCATTTACATCTCGAGTCGGCCCTCATTTGACTCAACTATACCATTTGCGCCTTGAGTCGGGCCTCGTTTGGCTTACTCTTATAATCTGCGCCTCGAGTCAGGCCTCGTTTGACTCAACCATATCAAATATGCCCTGAGTCGGACCTCGTTTGACTCAACCACATCAGTTGTGCCTCGAGTCAGTCCTCGCTTGGCTCAACCACATCAGTTATGCCTCGAGTCGGGCCTCGTTTGATTTAACCATATCAAATGTGCCCCAAGTGGGGCCTCGTTTGACTCAACCACATCAGTTGTGCCTCGAGATGGGCCTCGTTTGACTCAACCATATCAATTGCACCTCGAGTCAGACCATGTTTGACTCAACCGTATCTATTGTGCATTGAGTCGAGCCTTGTTTGACTCAACCATATCAGTTAGGCCTAGAGTCGGGACTTGTTTGACTCAACCATATTAGTTGCGGCTCGAGTCGGGACTCGTTTGACTCAACCACATCAGTTATGCCTCGAGTCGAGCCTCGTTTGACTCAACCATATCATTTGTGTCTCGAGTCGGGTCTCGTTTGACTTAACCTTATAATTTGCGCCTCGAGTCGAGCTCATTTTGACTCATCCATATCATTTGCGCGTCGGGTCGGGCCTCGTTTGACTCAACCATATAATATGCACCCCAAGTTGGGCCTCGTTTGACTTAGTCTTATAATTTGTGGCTTATGTCAGTCCTCCCTTGACTCAACCATATCAAATGTGTCTCGAGTCGAGCCTCATTTGACTCAACCACATCAGTTGTGCCTCAAGACGGGCCTCGTTTGACTTAACCATATCATTTGCGCTTTGAGTCGGGCCTCATTTGACTCAACCATATCTGTTGTACCTCCAGTCGGGTTGAGTCAAATATCAGTTGTGCCTTGAGTTGTGCCTCGTTTGACTCAACCATATCAGTTGTGCCTCGAGTCGAGCCTCGTTTGACACAACCATATCATTTGCGCCTCGAGTCAGGCCTCGTTTGACACAATCATATCATTTGCGCCTCGAGTCTGGCCTCGTTTGACACAACCATATCATTTGCACCCCGAGTTGGGCCTCGTATGATCAACCAAATCATTTGTGCCTCGAGTTGGGCCTCGTTTGCGTTACCCTTATAATTTGTGCCTCGAGTTGGGTCTCATTTGGCCAAACCATATCATTTGCATCTCGAGTTGGCCCTCGTTTGACTCAACCATATCATTCGCGCCTCAAGTCGGGCCTTGTTTGGCTTACCCTTATAATTTGCGCATCGAGTCAGGCCTCGTTTGACTCAACCATATCAAATGTGCCTTGAGTCGGGACTCGTTTGACTCAACCACATCAGTTGTGCCTTGAGTCGGTTCCTGTTTGACTCAACCATATCATTTGTAGCTCTCGAGTCGGGCCTGGTTTGACTTAAACGTATAATTTGCACCTCGAGTCAGGCCTTGTTTGAGTCAACCATATCAGTTGTGCCTCGAGTCGGGCCTCGTCTAACACATCCATATCATTTGTAGCTCTCGAGTTAGGCCTCGTTCGACTTACCCTTATAATTTGTGCCGTAAGTCAGGCCTCGTTTGACTCAACTGTATCATATGTGCCTCGAGTCGAGCCTCATTTGACTCAACCATATCATTTGTGCCACGAGTCGGGCCTCTTTGACTCAACCATATCATTTGTAGCTCTAGAGTCGGGCCTCGTTTGACTTACCCTTATAATTTGCACCGCGACTCAGGTCTCGTTTGACTCAACCGTATCATTTGCGCCTCGAGTCGGGCCTCATTTGACTTACCCTTGTGATTTGCGCCTTGAGTAAAACCTCATTTGATTCAACCATATCAAATGGGCCTCGAGTCAGGCCTCGTTTGACTTAACCATACCATTTGTGCCTCGATTGACCATATAATTTGCACCTCGAGTTAGGCCTCATTTGACTTACTCTTATAATTTGTGGCTTAAGTCAGTACTCGTTTGACTCAACCATATCAAATGTGTCTCGAGTTAGGCCTTATTTGACTCAACCACATCAGTTGTGCCTCAAGATGGGCCTCGTTTGACTCAACCATATCATTTGAGCTTCGAGTCGGGCCTCGTTTGACTCAACCATATTAGTTAAGCCGCGAGTCGGGCTTCGTTTGACTCAGCCATATCAGTTGTGCCTCGAGTCGGGACTCGTTTCACTCAACCACATCAGTCGTGCCTTGAGTCGGGCCTCGTTTGAGTCAACCATATTATTTGCGCCTCAGGTCAGGCCTTGTTTGACACAACCATATGATTTGCACCTCGAGTTATGCCTCGTTTGACTAAACCATATCATTTGTGCCTCGAGTCTGGACTCATTTGACTCAACCATATCAGTTGTGCCTCGAGTCGGGGATCGTTTAGCTCAACCATATCATATGCACCTTGAGTCAGGCCTCGTTTGACTCAACCATATCAGTTACGCCTTGAGTCAGGCCTCGTTTGAAACAACCATATCATTTGTGCCTCGAGTTGGGGCTCGTTTGAGTTAACCATATCATTTGTAGCGCCCAAGTCAGGCCTTGTTTGACTTACCATTATAATTTGTGCCTTGAGTCGGGCCTCATTTGACTCAACCATATCATTTGTGCATCGAGTCGGGCCACGTTTGACTCAACCATATCTGTTGTGCCGTCAGTCAGGGCTCATTTGACTTAACCATATCATTTGTGCCTCGAGTCGGGTATCGTTTAACTCAACCATATCAGTTGTCCCTCAAGTCTGAACTCATTTGACTCAACCATATCAATTGTGCCTCGAGTCGGGCCTCGTTTGTCTCAACCGTATCATTTTTCCTTCGAGTCGGCCCTCGTTTGCCACAATCATATCATTTGCTCCTCGAGTCGGGCCTCGTTTGACTCAACCATATTAGTTGTGCCTCGAGTTGGGACTCGTTTGACTCAACCATATCAGTTGTGCCTCGAGTCGAGCCTCGTCTGACTCAACCATATCATTTGCGCCTTGAGTCGGGCCTCGTTTGACTTACCCTTATAATTTGTGCCTCAAGTCGGGCCTCGTTTTGACTCAACCATATCATTTGCGCCTTGGATCGAGCCTCGTTTGACTCAACCATATAATTTATGCCTCGAGTCAGGCCTCGTTTGACTTATTCTTATAATTTGTGGTTTGAGTCAGTCCTCGTTTGACTCAACCATATCAAATGTGCCTCGAGTCGGGCCTTATTTGGCTTAAGCACATCAGTTGTGCCTCGAGACCGGCCTCGTTTGACTCAACCATATCATTTGAGCTTCGAGTCGGGCCTCGTTTGACTCAACCATATTTGCTAGGCCTCGAGTCGGGCTTCGTTTGACTCAATCATATTAGTTGAGCATCGAGTCGGGACTCGTTTCTCTCAAGCATATTAGTTGTGCCTCGAGTCGGGACTCGTTTGACTTACCCATATAAGTTGTGCCTCGAGTCGGGGCTCGTTCGACTCAACCATATCATATGCGCCTTGAGTCGGGCCTCGTTTGACTCAACCATATCAGTTGTGCCTCGACTCAGGCCTCATTTGAAACAGTCATATCATTTGCGCCGCGAGTCAGGCCCCGTTTGACTTAACCATATCATTTGTAGCGCTCGAGTCTGGCCTCGTTTGACTTACCATTATAATTTGCGCCTTGAGTCGTTCCTCATTTGACTCAACTATATCATTTGCGCCTTGAGTCGGGCCACATTTGACTCAACCATATCTGTTGTGCCATCAGTCACGGCGTGTTTGACTCAACCATATCATTTGCGCCTCGAGTCGGGTATTGTTGAACTCAACCATATCAGTTGTGCCTCAAGTCTGAACTCGTTTGACTCAACCATATCAGTTGTGCCTCGAGTCGGGCCTCGTTTGACTCAACCATATCAGTTGTGCCTCGAGTAGGGACTCGTTTGACTCAACCATATCAATTGTGCCTCGAGTCGAGCCTCGTCTAGCTCAACCATATCATTTGCACCTCGAGTCGGGCCTCGTTTGACTTACCCTTATGATTTGCGCCTCGAGTCGAGCCTCATTCTGACTTAACCATATCATTTGCGCCTCGGATCGAGCCTCGTTTGACTCAACCATATAATTTATGTCTTGAGTCAGGCCTCGTTTGACTTATTCTTATAATTTGTGGTTTGAGTCAGTCCTCGTTTGACTCAACCATATCAAATGTGCCTCGAGTCGGGCCTTATTTGACTTAACCACATCAGTTGTGCCTCGAGACGGGCCTCATTTGAATCAACCATATCATTTGAGCTTTGAGTCGGGCCTCGTTTGACTCAATTATATATGTTAGGCCTCGAGTCGGGCTTCGTTTAACTCAACCATATCAGTTGCGCCTCGAGTCGGGACTCGTTTCACTCAACCATATCAGTTGTGCCTCAAGTCGGGCCTCGTTTGACTCAATCATATTATTTGCGCCTTAGGTCGGGCCTCGTTTGACTCAACCATATCACTTGCGCCTCGAGTTAGGCCTCATTTGCGTTACCCTTTTAATTTACACCTCGAGTTGTATCTTGTTTGACTCAACCATATCAGTTGTGCCTCGAATCTGGACTCATTTGACTTAACCATATCAGTTGTGCCTCGAGTCGGGGCTCGTTCGGCTCAACCATATCATATGCACCTTGAGTCGGGCCTCGTTTGACTCAACCATATCAGTTGTGCCTCGACTCAGGCCTCATTTGAAACAGTCATATCATTTGTGCCGCGAGTCAGGCCTCATTTGACTTAACCATATCATTTGTAGCGCTCGAGTCAGGCCTCGTTTGACTTACCATTATAATTTGTGCCTTGAGTCGGGCCTCATTTGACTCAACTATATCATTTGCGCCTCGAGTCGGGCCACATTTGACTCAACCATATCTGTTGTGTCGTCAGTCAGGGCTTGTTTGACTCAACCATATCATTTGTGCCTCAAGTCGGGTATTGTTTAACTCAACTATATCAGTTGTGCCTCAAGTCTGAACTCGTTTGACTCAACCATATCAGTTGTGCCTCGAGTCGGGCCTCGTTTGACTCAACCATATTAGTTGTGCCTCGAGTAGGGACTCATTTGACTCAACCATATCAGTTGTGCCTCGAGTCAAGCCTCGTCTAACTCAACCATATCATTTGCACCTCGAGTCGGGCCTCGTTTGACTTACCCTTATGATTTGCGCCTCGAGTCGAGCCTCGTTCTGACTTAACCATATCATTTGCGCCTCAGATCGAGCCTCGTTTGACTCAACCATATAATTTATGTCTTGAGTCAGGCCTCGTTTGACTTATTCTTATAATTTTTGGTTTGAGTCAGTCCTCATTTGACTCAACCATATCAAATGTGCCTCGAGTCGGGCCTTATTTGACTTAACCACATCAGCTGTGCCTCGAGACGGGCCTCGTTTGACTCAACCATATCATTTGAGCTTTGAGTCAGGCCTCGTTTGACTCAACCATATCTGTTAGGCCTCGAGTCAGGCCTTGTTTGACTCAATCATATCAGTTGAGCCTCGAGTTGGGACTCGTTTCTCTCAACCATATTAGTTGTGCCTCGAGTCGGGCCTCGTTTGACTCAACCATATTATTTGCGCCTTAGGTCGGGCCTTGTTTGATACAACCATATCATTTGCACCTCGAGTCGTGCCTCATTTGACTTAACCATATCATTTGTGCCACGAGTCGGGCCTCGTTTGCGTGACCCTTATAATTTGCACCTCGAGTTGGGTCTCATTTGACTTAACCATATCAGTTGTGCCTCGAGTTTGGACTCGTTTGACTCAACCGTATCAGTTGTGCTTCGAGTCGGGGCTCATTTGGCTCAACCATATCATATGAGCCTTGAGTCGGGCCTCGTTTGACTTACCATTATAATTTGTGCCTTGATCGGGCCTCATTTGACTCAACCATATCATTTGCGTCTCGAGTCGGGACATGTTTGACTCAACCATATCCGTTGTGCCGTGAGTCAGGGCTCATTTGACTTAACCATATCATTCGCGCCTCGAGTCGGGCCTCGTTTAACTCAACCATATCAGTTGTGCCTCAAGTCTGAACTCGTTTGACTCAACCATATCAGTTGTGCCTCAAGTCAAGCCTCGTTTGTCTCAACCATATCATTTGTCCATCAAGTCGGGCCTCGTTTGCCATAATCATATCATTTGCTCCTCGAGTCAGGCCTCATTTTACTCAACCATATCAGTTGTGCCTCGAGTTGGGACTCGTTTGACTCAACCATATCAATTGTGCCTCGAGTCGAGCCTCGTTTGGCTCAACCATATCATTTGCGCCTCAAGTCGGGCCTCGTTTGACTTACCCTTATAATTTGCGCCTCGAGTCGGGCCTCGTTTTGACTCAACCATATAATTTGCGCCTCGAGTCAGGCCTCATTTGACTTACTCTTGTAATTTGTGGCTTGAGTCAGTCCTCGTTTGACTCAACCAAATCAAATGTGCCTCGAGTCGAGCCTCATTTGACTCAACCACATCAGTTGTGCCTCGAGATAGGCCTCGTTTGACTCAACCATATCATTTGAGCTTCGAGTCAGGCCTCGTTTGACTCAACCATATCAAATGTGCCTCGAGCCGGGCCTCCTTTAACTCAACCATATCAGTTGTGCCTCAAGTCTGAACTCGCTTGACTCAGCCATACCAGTTGTGCCTCGAGTCAGGCCTTGTTTGTCTTAACCATATCATTTGTCCATCGAGTCAGGCCTCGTTTGCCATAATCATATCATTTGCTCCTCGAGTCGGGGCTCGTTTGACTTAACCATATAAGTTGTGCCTCGAGTTGGGACTCCTTTGACTCAACCATATCAATTCTAGCGCTCAAGTCGGGCCTCGTTTGACTTACCATTATAATTTGCGCCTTGATTCGGGCCTCACTTTACTCAACCATATATTTGTGCCTCGAGTCGGGCCATGTTTGACTCAACCATATCCGTTGTGCCGTGAGTCAGGGCTCGTTTGACTCAACCATATCATTCGCGCATCGAGTCGGGCCTCGTTTAACTCAACCATATCAGTTGTGCCTCAAGTCTAAACTCGTTTGACTCAACCATATCAGTTGTGCCTCGAGTCGGGCCTCGTTTGACTCAACCATATCAGTTGTGCCTCGAGTTGGGACTTGTTTGACTCAACCATATCAGTTGTGCCTCGAGTTGAGCCTCGTTTGGCTCAACCATATCATTTGTGCCTCGAGTTGGGGCTCATTTGACTTACCCTTATAATTTGCGCCTCGAGACAGGCCTCATTTTGACTCAACCATATCATTTGCGCCTCAGATCGAGCCTTGTTGACTCAACTATATAATTTGCGCCTCGAGTCAGGCCTCGTTTGACTTACTCTTATAATTTATGGCTTGAGTCAATCATCATTTGACTCAACCATATCAAATGTGCCTCGAGTCGGGCCTTATTTAACTTAACCACATCAGTTGTGCCTAGAGACTGGCCTTGTTTGACTCAACCATATCATTTGAGCTTTGAGTCGGTCCTCGTTTGACTCAACCATATCAAATGTGCCTCGAGTCAGGCCTCCTTTAACTCAACCATATCAGTTGTTCCTCAAGTCTAAACTCGCTTAACTCAACCATACCAGTTGTGCCTCGAGTCAGGCCTCGTTTGTCTCAACCATATCATTTGTCCATCGAGTCGGGCCTCGTTCGCGATAATCATATCATTTGCTCCTCGAGTCGGGCCTCGTTTGACTTAACCATATCAGTTGTGCCTCGAGTTGGGACTCGTTTGACTCAACCATATCATTTGTAGCGCTCAAGTCGGGCCTCGTTTGACTTACCATTATAATTTGTGCCTTGATTCGGGCCTCACTTGACTCAACCACATATTTGTGCCTCGAGTCGGGCCACTTTTGACTCAACCATATCCATTGTGCTGTGAGTCAGGGCTCGTTTGACTCAACCATATCATTCGCGCCTCGAGTCGGGCCTTGTTTAACTCAACCATATCAGGTGTGCCTCAAGTCTGAACTCGTTTGACTCAACCATATCAGTTGTGCCTCGAGTCGGGCCTCGTTTGACTCAACCATATAGTTGTGCCTCGAGTTGGGACTCGTTTGACTCAACCAAATCAGTTATGCCTATGGTCGAGCCTCGTTTGGCTCAACCATATCATTTGTGCCTCGAGTTGGGCATCGTTTGACTTACCCTTATAATTTGCGCCTCGAGTCAGGCCTTATTTTGACTCAACCATATCATTTGCGCCTCAGATCGAGCCTCGTTGACTCAACCATATAATTTGCGCCATGAGTCAGGCATCATTTGACTTACTCTTATAATTTGTGGCTTGAGTCAGTCCTCGTTTGACTCAACCATATCAAATGTGCCTCGAGTCGGGCCTTATTTGACTTAACCACATTAGTTGTGCCTCGAGACGGACCTCATTTGAATCAACCATTTCATTTGAGCTTTGAGTTGGGCCTTGTTTGACTCAATTATATATGTTAGGCCTCGAGTCAAGCGTCGTTTAACTTAACCATATCAGTTGCGCCTCGAGTCGGGACTCGTTTCACTCAACCATATCAGTTGTGCCTCGAGTCAGGCCTCGTTTGACTCAACCATATTATTTGTGCCTTAGGTCAGGCCTCGTTTGACACAACCATATCATTTGCACCTCGAGTCGGGCCTTGTTTGACTCAACCATATCATTTGCGCCTCGAGTTAGGCCTCGTTTACGTTACCCTTTTAATTTACACCTCGAGTTAGATCTTGTTTGACTCAACCATATCAGTTGTGCCTCGAGTCTGGACTCGTTTGACTTAACCATATCAGTTGTGCCTCGAGTCGGGGCTCGTTCGGCTCAACCATATCATATACGCCTTGAGTCGGGCCTCGTTTGACTCAACCATATCAGTTGTGCCTCGACTCAGGCCTTATTTGAAACAATCATATCATTTGCGCTGCGAGTCAGGCCTCGTTTGACTTAACCATATCATTTGTAGCGCTCGAGTCAGGCCTCGTTTGACTTACCATTATAATTTGCACCTTGAGTCGGGCCTCATTTGACTCAACCATATCATTTGCACCTTGAGTCGGGCCACATTTGACTCAACCATATCTGTTGTGCCGTCAGTCAGGGCTCGTTTGACTAAAGCATATCATTTGCGCCTCGAGTCAGGTATTGTTTAACTCAACCATATCAGTTGTGCCTCAAGTCTGAACTCGTTTGACTCAACCATATCAGTTGTGCCTCGAGTCGGGCCTCGTTTGACTCAACCATATCAGTTGTGCCTCGAGTAGGGACTCGTTTGACTCAACCATATCAGTTGTGCCTCGAGTTGAGCCTCGTCTAACTCAGCCATATCATTTGCACCTCGAGTCGGTGCTCGTTTGACTTACCCTTATGATTTGCGCCTCGAGTCGAGCCTCGTTTTGACTTAACCATATCATTTGTGCCTCGGATCGAGCCTCGTTTAACTCAACTATATAATTTACGTCTTCAATCAGGCCTCGTTTGACTTATTCTTATAATTTGTGGTTTGAGTCAGTCCTCATTTGACTCAACCATATTAAATGTGCCTCGAGTCGGGCCTTATTTGACTTAACCACATCAGTTGTGCCTCGAGACAGGCCTCGTTTGACTCAACCATATCATTTGAGCTTCGAGTCAGGCCTTGTTTGACTCAACCATATCTGTTAGGCCTCGAGTCGGTCTTCGTTTGACTCAATCATATCAGTTGAGCCTCGAGCCGGGACTCGTTTCTCTCAACCATATTAGTTGTGCCTCGAGTCGAGCCTCGTTTGACTCAACCATATTATTTGCGCCTCAGGTCGGGCCTTGTTTGACACAACCATATCATTTGCACCTCGAGTTGTGCCTCATTTGACTTAACCATATCATTTGTGCCTCGACTCAGGCCTCGTTTGCATTACCCTTATAATTTGCACCTCGAGTTGGGTCTCGTTTGACTCAACCATATCAGTTGTGCCTCGAGTTTGGACTCGTTTGACTCAACCATATCAGTTGTGCTTCGAGTCGGGGCTCGTTTGGCTCAACCATATCATATGCGCCTTGAGTCGGGCCTCGTTTGACTCATCCATATCAGTTGCGCC
Organism: Dicorynia guianensis; assembly: GCA_037013595.1. Classification (NCBI taxonomy): domain Eukaryota; kingdom Viridiplantae; phylum Streptophyta; class Magnoliopsida; order Fabales; family Fabaceae; genus Dicorynia; species Dicorynia guianensis. The sequence goes on along the minus strand of JASUAB010000006.1, from coordinate 14,090,548 downwards.
TTGAGTCAGGCCTCGTTTGAAACAACCATATCATTTGTGCCCCGAGTCGGGCCTCGTTTGACTTAACCATATCATTTGTAGCGCCCAAGTCGGGCCTCGTTTAACTTACCATTATAATTTGTGCCTTGATCGGGCCTCATTTGACTCAACCATATCATTTGCGTCTCGAGTCAGGCCATGTTTGACTCAACCATATCTGTTGTGCCGTGAGTCAGGGCTCATTTGACTTAACCATATCATTCGTGCCTCGAGTCAGGCCTCGTTTAACTCAACCATATTAGTTGTGCCTCAAGTCTGAACTCGTTTGACTCAGCCATATCAGTTGTGCCTCAAGTCAAGCCTTGTTTGTCTCAACCATATCATTTGTCCATCAAGTTCAGCCTCGTTTGCCACAATCATATCATTTGCTCCTCGAGTCGGGCCTCGTTTTACTCAACCATATCAGTTGTGCCTCGAGTTGGGACTCGTTTGACTCAACCATATCAGTTGTGCCTCGAGTTGATCCTCGTTTGGCTCAACCATATCATTTGCGCCTCGAGTCGGGCCTCGTTTGACTTACCTTTATAATTTGTCCTCAAGTCGGGCCTCGTTTTGACTCAACCATATAATTTGCGCCTCGAGTCAGGCCTCGTTTGACTTACTCTTGTAATTTATGGCTTGAGTCAGTCCTCGTTTGACTCAACCAAATTAAATGTGCCTCGAGTCGAGCCTCATTTGACTCAACCACATTAGTTGTGCCTCGAGACAGGCCTCGTTTGACTCAACCATATCATTTGAGCTTCGAGTCGGGCCTCGTTTGACTCAACCATATCAAATGTGCCTCGAGCCGGGCCTCCTTTAACTCAACCATATCAATTGTGCCTCAAGTCTGAACTCGCTTGACTCAACCATACCAGTTGTGCCTCGAGTCAGGCCTCATTTGTCTCAACCATATCATTTGTCCATCGAGTCAGGCCTCGTTTGCCATAATCATATCATTTGCTCCTCGAGTCGGGCCTCGTTTGACTCAACCATATCAGTTGTGCCTTGAGTTGGGACTCGTTTGACTCAACCATATCATTTGTAGCACTCAAGTCGGGCCTTGTTTGACTTACCATTATAATTTGCGCCTTGATTTGGGCCTCACTTGACTCAACCATATATTTGTGCCTCGAGTCGGGCCACGTTTGACTCAACCATATCCGTTCTGCCGTGAGTCAGGGCTCGTTTGACTCAACCATATCATTCGCGCCTCGTTTGACTCAACCATATCAGTTGTGCCTCGAGTCGGGCCTCATTTGACTTAACCATATCAGTTGTGCCTCGAGTCGAGCCTCGTTTGGCTCAACCATATCATTTGTGCCTTGAGTTGGGGCTCATTTGACTTACCCTTATAATTTGTGCCTCAAGACAGGCCTCATTTTGACTCAACGATATCATCTGCGCCTCAGATTGAGCCTCGTTGACTCAACTATATAATTTGCACCTCGAGTCAGGCCTCATTTGACTTACTCTTATAATTTGTGGCTTGAGTCAGTCATCATTTGACTCAACCATATCAAATGTGCCTCGAGTCGGGCCTTATTTGACTTAACCACATCAGTTGTGCCTCGAGACGGGCCTCGTTTGAATCAACTATATCATTTGAGCTTTGAGTCGGGCCTCGTTTGACTTAACCATATCTGTTAGGCCTCGAGTCGGGCCTCGTTTAACTCAACCATATCAGTTGCGCCTCGAGTTGGGACTCGTTTCACTCAACCATATCAGTTGTCCCTCGAGTTGGGCCTCGTTTGACTCAACATATTATTTGCGACTTAGGTCGGGCCTCGTTTCACATAACCATATCATTTGCACCTCGAGTCGGGCCTCGTTTTGACTTAACCATATCATTTGCGCCTTGAGTTAGGCCTCGTTTGCGTTAACCTTTTAATTTACACCTCGAGTTGGATCTTGTTTGACTTAACCATATTAGTTGTGCCTCGAGTCTGGACTCGTTTGACTTAACCATATCAGTTGTGCCTCGAGTCGGGGCTCGTTCGGCTCAACCATATCATATGCGCCTTGAGTCGGGGCTCGTTTGACTCAACCGTATCAGTTGTGCCTCGACTCAGGCCACATTTGAAACAATCATATCATTTGCGCCTCGAGTCAGGCCTCGTTCGACTTAACCATATCATTTGTAGTGCTCGAGTCGGGCCTCGTTTGACTTACCATTATAATTTGTGCCTTCAGTCGGGCCTCATTTGACTCAACCATATCATTTGCAGCTCGAGTCGGGCCACATTTGACTCAACCATATCGTTGTGCCGTCAGCCAGGGCTCGTTTGACTCAACCATATCATTTGCGCCTTGAGTCGGGTATCGTTTAACTCAACCATATTAGTTGTGCCTCAAGGCTGAACTCGTTTGACTCAACCATATCAATTGGGCCTCGAGTCAGGCCTCGTTTGTCTCAACCATATCATTTTTCCTTCAAGTCGGGCCTCGTTTGCCACAATCATATCATTTGCTCCTCGAGTCGGGCCTCGTTTGACTCAACCATATCAGTTGTGCCTCGAGTTGGGACTCGTTTGACTCAACCATATCAGTTGTGCCTCGAGTTGGGACTCGTTTGACTCAACCATATCAGTTGTGCCTCGAGTCGAGCTTCGTCTGACTTAACCATATCATTTGCACCTCGAGTCGGTCCTCGTTTGACTTACCCTTATAATTTGCGTCTCGAGTCGGGCCTTGTTTTGACTCAACCCATTTGCGCCTCAGATCGAGCCTCGTTTGACTCAACCATATCAAATGTGCCTCGAGTCAGGCGTCATTTGACTCAACCACATTAGTTATGCCTCGAGACGGGCCTCGTTTGACCTAATCATATCAATTGTACCTCGAGTCGGGCCTCGTTTGACTCAACCGTATCAATTGTGCCTCGAGTCGGGCCTCGTTGGACTCAACCATATTAGTTGTGCCTCGAGTCGGGACTCGTTTCACTCAACCATATCAGTTGTGCCTCGAGTCGGGCCTTGTTTGACTGAACCATGTTATTTGCGCCTCAGGTCAAGCCTCGTTTGCCACAACCATATCATTTGCGCCTCGAGTCGGGCCTCGTTTGACTCAACCATATCATTTGCGCCTTAAGTCGGGCCTTGTTTGCGTTTCCCTGATAATTTGTGCCACAAGTTGGGTCTCGTTTGGCTAAACCATATTATTTGCATCTCGAGTCGGGCCTCGTTTGACTTAACCATATCATTTGCACCTCGAGTCAGGCCTCGTTTGGCTTATGCTTCTAATTTGCGTCACGAGTCAGGCCTCATTTGACACAACCATATCAAATGTGCCTCGAGTCGGGCCTTGTTTGACTCATCCACATCTGTTGTGCCTCGAGTCGGGCCTCGTTTGGCTCAACCATGTCATTTATTCCTCAAGTCGGGCCTCGTTTGCCACAATCATATCATTTGCACCTCGGGTCGAGGCTCGTTTGACTCAACTATATTAGTTATGCCTTGAGTTGGGACTCGTTTGGCACAACCATATCAGTTGTGCCTCGAGTTAACCCTCATTTGACTTAACCATATCATTTGCGCCTCGAGTTGGGCCTCATTTGACTTATCCTTATAATTTACGCCTCAAGTCGGGCCTCGTTTGACTCAACCATATCATTTGCGTCCCGAGTTGGGCCTCGTTTGACTTACTCTTATAATTTGTGGCTCGAGTGAGCCTCGTTTGACTCAACCATATCAAATGTGCCTTGAGTTGGGCCTCATTTGACTCAACCACATCAGTTGTGCCTCAAGACGGGCTTCGTTTGACTCAACCATATCTTTTGCGCTTCGAGTTGGGCCTTGTTTGGCTCAACCATATCTGTTGTGCCTCGAATCGGGCCTCGTTTGACTCAACCATGTAAGTTGTGCCTCGAATCTGGACTCGTTTGACTCAACCATATCAATTGTGCCTCGAGTCGGGGCTTGTTTGGCTTAACCATATCATATGCGCCTTGAGTCGGGCCTCGTTTGACTCAACCATATCAGTTGTGCCTCGAGTCAGGCATCGTTTGACACAACCATATCATTTGTGTCTTGAAGCGGGCCTCGTTTGACTTAACCATATCATTTGTATCGCTCGAGTTGGGCCTCGCTTGACTTACCATTATAATTTGCGCCTTGAGTCGGGCCTCATTTGACTCAACCATAACATTTGCTTCTCGAGTCGGGCCACGTTTGGCTCATCCATATCTGTTGTGCCATGAGTCAAGGCTCGTTTGACTCAACCATATCATTTGTGCATCGAGTAGGGCCTCGTTTGACACAACCAAATCATTTGTTCCTCGAGTTGGGCCTCGTTTGACTTAACCTTATCAGTTGTGCCTCGAGTCAAGCCTCGTTTGACTCATCCATGTTAGTTGCGCCTCAAGTCGGGCCTCATTTGACACAACCATATCATTTGTGCCTCGAGTCGTGCCTCGTTTGACTCAACCATATCATTTGTGCCTCGAGTCAGACCATGTTTGACACAATCATATCATTTGCGCCTAGAGTCAGGCCTCATTTTACTCAAGCATATTAGTTGTACCTCGAGTTAGACCTCGTTTGACACAACCATATCATTTGCACCTCGAGTCGGCCCTCGTTTGTCTCAAACATATCATCTATACCTCGAGTCAGGCCTCGTTTGACTCAACCACGTCTGTTGTGCTTCGAGTCAGGCCTCGTTTGACTCAACCATATCATTTGTGCCTTGAGTCGGGCTTCGTTTGACACAACCATATCAGTTTTGCCTTGAGTCGGGCCTCGTTTGACTAAACCATATAAGTTGTGCCTCGAGTTGGGACCCATTTGACTCAACCATATTAGTTGTACCTCGAGTCGCCCTCATTTGACTCAACCATATCATTCACATCTTGAGTCGGGCCTCGTTTGACTCAACCATATCATTTGCGCTTTTAGTCGGGCCTCGTTTGACTCAACCAAATCAGTTGTGCCTCGAGTCAGTACTCGTTTGACTCAACCATATCAGTTGTACCTCGAGTCGGGCCTCGTTTGGCTTAACCATATCGTTTGTGCCTCAAGTCGGGCCTCATTTGGCGCCTCGAGTCAGGCTTCGTTTGACTCAACCATATCAAATGTGCTTCGAGTCAGGTCTTGTTTGACTCAACCACATTTGTTGCGTCTCGAGTCGGGCCCCATTTGACTCAACCATATTATTTGCGCCTGGAGTTGGGCCTCGTTTGACTCAACCATATCATTTGCGCCTCGAGTCGGGCCTCATTTGACTTAACCATATCATTTGTAGCTCTCGAGTCGGGCCTCGCTTGACTCAACTACATCAGTTATGCCTAGAGATGGACCTCGTTTGACATAGCCATATCAGTTGCACCTCGAGTCGGGCCTCGTTTGGCTTAACCATATCTGTTGTGCCTTGAGTCGGGCCTCGTTTGACTTAACCATATCAGTTGTGCCTCGAGTCGGGCCTCGTTTGACACAACCATATAATTTGTGCCTCGAGACGGGCCTCGTTTGACTCAACCATATCAGTTGCGCCTCAAGTTGGGCCTCGTTGGACTCAACCATATCATTTGCATCTCGAGTCAGGCCTCGTTTGACTCAACCATATCATTTGCGCCTTGAGTTGGGCACGTTTGGCTTACCCTTGTAATTTGTGCCTCGAGTCAAGCCACGTTTGACTCAACCATATCAAATGTGCCTCGAGTCAGGCCTCGTTTGAGTCAACCACATTAGTTGTGCCTTGCGTCGGACCTCATTTGACTCAACGATATCATTCGCGCCTTGAGTCAGACCTCGTTGAACTTAACCATATCAGTTGTGCCTCAAGTCTGAACTTGTTTGACTCAATGATATCAGCTGTTCCTCGAGTTGGACCTCGTTTGGCTCAACCATATCATTTGTGCTTCGAGTCAGGCCTCGTTTGCCACAATCATATCATTTGTGCCTCGAGTCGGGCCTCGTTTGACTCAACCGTATCATTTGTCCCTCGAGACGAGCCTCATTTGACTCAACCATATCATTTGCGCCTCGAGTCGAGCCTTGTTTCACTTATTCTTATAATTTGTGGCTCGAGTCAGGCCTTGTTTGACTCAACCATATCAAATGTGCCTCGAGTCGGGCTCGTTTGACTCAACCATATCATTTATACCTCGAGTCAGGCCTCGTTTGGTGCCTCGAGTCAATCTTCATTTGACACAACCATATCAAATGTGCCTCGAGTCAGGCCTTGTTTGACTCAACCACATCTGTTGCGCCTCGAGTCGGGCCTCGTTTGACTCAACCATATCAGTTGTTCCTCGAGCCGGGCCTCGTTTGACTCAACCATATCATTCGCGCTTGGAGTTGGGCCTCGTTTGACTCAACCAATATCATTTGCGCCTCGAGTCGGGCCTCATTTGACTTAATCATATCATTTGTAGCTCTCGAGTCGGGCCTCGCTTGACTTACCCTTATAATTTGCGCCACGAGTAGGGCCTTGATTGACTCAACTATATCATTTGTGCATCGAGTCGGGACTCATTTGACTCAACCATATCAGTTGCACCACGTTTGACTTACTCTTATAATTTGTGGCTCGAGTCAGGCCTCATTTGGCTCAACCAAATAAAATGTGCCTCGAGTCGGGCCTCGTTTGACTCAACCATATCATTTGCGCCTCGATTTAGGCCTCTTTTGACTCAACGATATCAAATGTGCCTCGAGTTGGGCCTCATTTGACTCAACCACATCAGTTATGCCTTGAGTCAGGCCTCGTTTCACTCAACTAGGTCATTTGCGCCTCGAGTTGGGCCTCGTTTGACTCAACCATATCAGTTGTACCTCAAGTCGGGACTCGTTTGACTCAACCATATCTGTTGTGCCTCAAGTCGGGCCCCATTTGGCTCAAGCATATCATTTGTGCTTTAAGTCAGGCCTTGTTTGCACAATCATATCTTTTGCGCCTCGAGTTGGGCATTGTTTGACTCAACGATATCAGTTATGCTTCGAGTTGGGACTCGTTTGACTCAACCATACCAAATGTGCCTCTAGTCGGGCCTCAGTTGACTCAACCATATCATTTGCGCCTCGAGTCGGGCCTCGTTTGGCTCAACCACATCAGTTGTGCCTCGGGTAGGGCCTCATTTGACTCATCCATATCAAATGTGCCTCGAGTCGGGCCTCGTTTAACTCAACCACATCAGTTGTGCCTTGAGTTAGGCCCTGTTTGACTTAGCCATATCAGTTGCGCCTCGAGCTGGGCCTTGTTTGACTTAACCATATCTGTTGTGCCTCGAGTCGGGCCTTGTTTGACTCAACCACATTAGTTGTGCCTCGAGTCGGGCCTTGTTTGACTTAGCCATAACAGTTGCACCTCGAGTTGAGCCTTGTTCGACTCAACCATATTTGTTGTGCCTCAAGTCGAGCCTCGTTTGACTCAACAAAATAAAATGTGCCTCGAGTCAGGCCTCGTTTGACTCCACCACATCAGTTGTGCATAGAGACAGGCCTCATTTGACTTAACCATATCATTTCGCTTTGAGTCGGTCCTCGTTTGACTCAACCATATCAGTTGTGTCTCAAGTTGGGCCTCGTTGGACTCAACCATATCATTCGCATCTCGAGTCAGGCCTCGTTTGACTCAACCATATCATTTGTGCCTCGAGTTGAGCCACGTTTGGCTTACCCTTGTAATTTGTGCCTCGAGTCAAGCCACGTTTGACTCAACGATATCAAATGTGCCTCGAGTCAGGCCTCGTTTGAGTCAACCACATTAGTTGTACCTTGCGTCAGGCCTCATTTGACTCAACGATATCATTCGCGCCTTAAGTCAGACCTCGTTGAACTTAACCATATCAGTTGTGCCTCAAGTCTGAACTCGTTTGACACAACGATATCAGCTGTTCCTCGAGTCGGACCTCGTTTGGCTCAACCATATCATTTGTGCTTCAAGTCGGGCCTCGTTTGCCACAATCATATCATTTGTGCCTCGAGTCGGGCCTCGTTTGACTCAACCGTATCATTTGTCCCTTGAGACGAGTCTCATTTGACTCAACCATATCATTTGCGCCTCGAGTCGAGCCTTGTTTCACTTACTCTTATAATTTGTGGCTCGAGTCAGGCCTCGTTTGACTCAACCATATCAAATGTGCCTCGAGTCGGGCTCGTTTGACTCAACCACGTCAGTTGTGCCTCGAGTCAGGCCTCGTTTGACTCAACCATATCATTTATACCTCGAGTCAGGCCTCGTTTGGCACCTCGAGTCAATCTTCGTTTGACTCAACCATATCAAATCTGCCTAGAGTCAGGCCTTGTTTGACTCAACCACATCTGTTGCGCCTCGAGTCGGGCCTCGTTTGACTCAACCATATCAGTTGTTCCTCGAGTCGGGCCTCGTTTGACTCAACCATATCATTCGCGCTTGGAGTTGGGCCTCGTTTGACTCAACCAATATCATTTACGCCTCGAGTCGGGCCTCATTTGACTTAACCATATCATTTGTAGCTCTCAAGTCGGGCCTCGCTTAACTTACCCTTATAATTTGCGCCACGAGTAAGGCCTTGATTGACTCAACCGTATCATTTGTGCATCGAGTTGGGACTCATTTGACTCAACCATATCATTTGCACCACGTTTGACTTACTCTTATAATTTGTGGCTCGAGTCAAGCCTCATTTGGTTCAACCAAATAAAATGTGTCTCGAGTCGGGCCTCGTTTGACTCAACCACATCAGTTGTGCCTTGAGATGGGCCTTGTTTGACTCAACCACATCATTTCGCTTTGAGTCGGGCCTCGTTTCACTCAACCATATCTGTTGTGCCTCGAGTCGGGCTTCGTTTCACACAACCGTATCAGTTGCACCTCGTGTCGGGACTCGTTTGACTCAACCATATCATTTGCGCCTCGATTTAGGCCTCGTTTGACTCAACGATATCAAATGTGCCTCGAGTTGGGCCTCGTTTGACTCAACCACATCAGTTATGCCTTGAGTCAGGCCTCGTTTCACTCAACTAGGTCATTTGTGCCTCGAGTTGGGCCTCGTTTGACTCAACCATATCAGTTGTACCTCAAGTCGGGACTCGTTTGACTCAACCATATCAGTTGTGCCTCAAGTCGGGCCTCATTTGGCTCAAGCATATCATTTGTGCTTTAAGTCATGCCTCGTTTGCACAATCATATCTTTTACGCCTCGAGTCGGGCGTTGTTTGACTCAACGATATCAGTTATGCTTCGAGTTGGGCCTCGTTTGACTCAACCATACCAAATGTGCCTCTAGTTGGGCCTCAGTTGACTCAACCATATCATTTGCGCCTCGAGTCGGGCCTCGTTTGGCTCAACCACATCAGTTGTGCCTCGGGTAGGGCCTCGTTTGACTCATCCATATCAAATGTGCTTCGAGTCAGGCCTCGTTTGACTTAACCACATCAGTTGTGCCTCGAGTCAGGCCCTGTTTGACTTAGCCATATCAGTTGCGCCTCGAACTGGGCCTTGTTTGACTTAACCATATCTGTTGTGCCTCGAGTCGGGCCTCATTTGACTCAACAAAATAAAATGTGCCTCGGGTCGGGCCTTGTTTGACTCAACCACATTAGTTGTGCCTCGAGTCGGGCCTTGTTTGACTTAGCCATAATAGTTGCACCTCGAGTCGAGCCTTGTTTGACTCAACCATATTTGTTGTGCCTCGAGTCGGGCCTCGTTTGACTCAACAAAATAAAATGTGCCTCGAGTTAGGCCTTGTTTGACTCCACCACATCAGTTGTGCAGAGACAGGCCTCATTTGACTTAACCATATCATTTCGCTTTGAGTCGGGCCTCGTTTGACTTAACCAAATCTGTTCTGCCTCGAGTCGGGCCTCGTTTGACTTAACCATATCAGTTGTGCCTCGGGTCGGGACTCGTTTGACTCAACCATATCAGTTGTGCCTCGAGTTGGGACTTGTTTGACTCAACCATATTTGTTGTGCCTCGAGTCGGGCCTCATTTGACTCAATAAAATAAAATGTGCCTCGAGTCGGGCCTCGTTGGACTCAGCCACATCAGTTGTGCCTCGAGACGGGCCTCGTTTGACTCAACCATATCATTTCGCTTTGAGTCGGGCCTCATTTGACTTAACCATATCTGTTGTGCCTCGAGTCGGGCCTCGTTTCACTCAACCATATCAGTTGTGCCTCGAGACGGGCCTCGTTTGACTCAACCATATCATTTCGCTTTGAGTCGGGCCTCATTTGACTCAACCATATCTGTTGTGCCTCGAGTTGGGCCTTGTTTGACTCAACCATATCAGTTGTGGCTCAAGTTGGGACTCGTTTGACTCAACCATATCAAATGTGCCTCGAGTCGGGCCTCATTTGACTCAACCACGTCAGTTGTGCCTCGAGTCGAGCCTCATTTGACTCAACCATATCATTTAGACCTCGAGTCGGGCCTCATATGGCGCCTTGAGTCAGGCTTCGTTTGAGTCAACCATATCAAATGTGCCTCGAGTCGGGCCTCGTTTGACTTACTCTTATAATTTGTGGCTCGAGTCAGGCCTCGTTTGACTCAACGAAATAAAATGTGCCTCGGTCGAGCCTCGTTTGACTTAACCACATCTGTTATGCCTCGAGTCGGGACTCGTTTGACTCAACCATATCAGTTGCGCCTCTAGTCGGGACTCATTTGACTCAACCATATCATTTGCGCCTAAAGTCAGGCCTCGTTTGACTCAACTAGGTCATTTGCGCCTCGAGTCGGGCCTCGTTTAACTCAACCATATCAGTTGTACCTTGAGTCGGGACTCATTTGACTCAACCATATCAGTTGTGCCTCAAGTCGGGCCCCGTTTGGCTCAAGCATATCATTTGTGCTTTAAGTCGGGCCTCGTTGCCACAATCATATCATTTACGCCTCGAGTCGGGCCTCGTTTGACTCAACGATATCAGTTGTGCTTCAAGTTGGGACTCGTTTGACTCAACCATACCAAATGTGCCTCTAGCCAGGCCTTGTTTGACTCAACCATATCATTTGCGCCTCGAGTCAGGCCTCGTTTGGCTTACCCTTATAATTTGCGCCTCGAGTCAGGCCTCGTTTGGCTTACCCTTATAATTTGTGCCTCGAGTCAGGCCTCATTTGACTCAACCATATCAAATGTTCCTCGAGTTGGGACTTGTTTGACTCAACCACATCAACTGTGCCTCGAGTCGGGCCTCGTTTGGCTCAACCACATTAGTTGTGCCTCGGGTCAGGCCTCGTTTGACTCATCCATATCAAATGTGCCTTGAGTCGGGCCTTGTTTGACTCGACCACATCAGTTGTGCCTCAAGCCGGGCCTTGTTTGACTTAGCCATATCAGTTGCGCCTAGAGTCAGACCTTGTTTGACTCAACCATATCTGTTGTGCCTCGAGTTAAGCCTCGTTTGACTCAACCAAATAAAATATGCCTCGAGTCAGGCCTCGTTTGACTCAACCACATTAGTTGTGCCTCGAGTCGGGCCTTGCTTGACTTAGCCATATCAGTTGCGCCTCGAGTCAGGCCTTGTTTGACACAACCATATTTGTTGTGCCTCGAGTTGGGCCTTGTTTGACTTAACCAAATAAAATGTGCCCCGAGTCAGGCCTCGTTTAACTCAACCACATCAGTTGTGCCTCGAGACGAGCCTTATTTGACTCAACCATATCATTTCGCTTTGAGTCGGGCATCGTTTGACTCAACCATATGTGTTGTGCCTTGAGTTGGGCCTCGTTTGACTTAACCATATCAGTTGTGCCTCGAGTCGGGACTTGTTTGACTCAACCATATCAAATGTGCCTCGAGTCGAGCGTCGTTTGACTCAACCATATCATTTGCGCCTCAAGTCGGGCCTCATTTGGGTTACCCTTATAATTTGAGCCTCGCGTCAGGCCTTGTTTGACTCATCCATATCAAATGTACCTCGAGTCGGGCCTCGTTTGACTCAACCACATCAGTTGTGCCTTGAGATAGGCCTCGTTTGACTTAGCCATGTCAGTTGCACCTCGAGTCGGGCCTTGTTTGACTCAATCATATTTGTTGTGCCTCGATCGGGCCTCGTTTGACTCAACCATATCAGTTGTGCCTCTAGTCGGGCCTCATTTGACACAACCATATCATTTGTTCCTCGAGTCGGGCCTCATTTGACTCAACCATATCAGTTGTGCCTCAATTCGGGCCTCGTTGGACTCAACCATATCATTTGCATCTCGAGTTGGGCCTTGTTTGACTCAACCATATTTGTTGTGCCTCGAGTCGGGCCTCGTTTGGTTCAACCACATTAGTTGTGCCTCGAGACGGGCCTCGTTTGACTCAACCATATCATTTCGCTTTGAGTCAGGCCTCGTTTGCCTCAACCATATCTGTTGTGCCTCGAGTCGGGCCTCGTTTGACTCAACCATATCAGTTGTGCCTCGAGTCGGGACTTGTTTGGCTCAACCATAGCAGTTGTGCCTCGAGTCGGGACTTGTTTGCCTCAACCATATTTGTTGTGCCTCAAGTCGGGTCTCGTTTGACTCAACCACATCAGGTGTGCCTCGAGACGGGCCTTGTTTGACTCAACCATATAATTTCGCTTTGAGTCGGGCCTCGTTTGACTGAACCATATCAGTTGTGCCTCAAGTCGGGACTCGTTTGACTCAACCACATCAGTTGTGCCTCAAGACAGTCCTCATTTGACTCAACCATATCATTTCGCTTTGAGTCGGGCCTCGTTTGACTCAACCATATCTGTTGTGCCTCGAGTCGGGCCTCGTTTGACTCAACCATATTAGTTGTGCCTTGAGTCGGGACTCGCTTGACTCAACCATATCAAATGTGCCTCGAGTCGGGCCTCGTTTGACTCAACCACGTCAGTTGTGCCTTGAGTCGAGCCTCGTTTGACTCAACCATATCATTTAGACCTCGAGTCGGGCCTCATTTGGCACCTCGAGTCAGGCTTCGTTTGAGTCAACCATATGAAACGTGCCTCGAGTTAGGCCTCGTTTGACTCAACCACATCTATGTTTGACTCAACCATATCCGTTGTTCCTCGAGCTGGGCCTCGTTTGACTCAACCATATCATTTGCGCTTGGAGTTGGGCCTCGTTTGACTCAACCATATTATTTGCGCCTCGAGTCAGGCCTCGCTTGACCTACCCTTATAATTTGCACCATGAGTAGGGCCTTGATTGACTCAACCGTATCATTTGTGCTTGAGTCGGGCCTCATTTGACTCAACCATATCAGTTGCACCTCGAGTCAGGCCTCGTTTGACTTACTCTTATAATTTGTGGCTCGAGTCCGGCCTCGTTTGACTCAACCAAATAAAATGTGCCTCGAGTCGGGCCTCGTTTGACTCAAACACATCAGTTGTGCCTCGAGACAGGCCTCGTTTGACTCAACCATATCATTTTGCTTTGAGTCGGGCCTCGTTTGACTCAACCATATCTGTTGTGCCTCGAGTCGAGCCTCGTTTGACTTAACCATATCAGTTGCGCCTCGAGTCGGGACTCGTTTGACTTAACCATATCATTTGCGCCTCGAGTCAGGCCTCGTTTGACTCAACTAGGTCATTTGCGCCTCGAGTCGGGCCTCGTTTGACTCAACCATATCAGTTGTACCTCGAGTCAGGACTTGTTTGACTCAACCATATCAGTTGTTCCTCAAGTCGGGCCCCATTTGGCTCAAGCATATCATTTGTGCTTTAAGTCGGGCCTCGTTTGCCACAATCATATCATTTGCGCCTCGAGTCGGGCCTTGGTTGACTCAACATATCAGTTGTGCTTTGAGTTGGGACTCGTTTGACTCAACCATACCAAATGTGCCTCTAGTCAGGCCTCGTTTGACTTAACCATATCATTTGCGCCCCAAGTCGCGCCTCGTTTGGCTTACCCTTATAATTTGCGCCTCGAGTCAGGCCTCGTTTGACGCCACCATATCAAATGTTCCTCGAGTCAGACTTGTTTGACTCAACCACATCAGTTGTGCCTCGAGTCGGGCCTCATTTGGCTCAACCACATTAGTTGTGCCTCGGGTTGGGCCTCGTTTGACTCATCCATATCAAATGTGCCTCGAGTCGGGCCTCGTTTGACTCAACCACATCAGTTGTGCCTCGAGTCGGGCCTTGTTTGACTTAGCCATATCAGTTTCGCCTCGAGTCGGTCCTTGTTTAACTCAACCATATCTGTTGTGCCTCGAGTCGGGCCTTGTTTGACTCAACCACATCAGTTGTGCCTCGAGTCGGGCCTTGTTTGACTTAGCCATATCAATTGCGCCTCGAGTCGGGCCTTGTTTGACACAACCATATTTGTTGTGCCTTGAGTTGGGACTCGTTTGACTTAACCAAATAAAATGTGCCTCAAGTCGGGCCTTGTTTAACTCAACCACATCAGTTGTGCCTCGAGACGGGCCTCATTTGACTCAACCATATCATTTCGCTTTGAGTCGGGCCTCGTTTGACTCAACCATATCAGTTGTGCCTTGAGTTAGGCCTCGTTTGACTCAACCATATCAGTTGTGCCTCGAGTTGGGACTTGTTTGACTCAACCATATCAAATGTGGCTCGAGTTGGGCCTCGTTTGACTCAACCACATCAGTTGTGCCTCGAGATGGGCCTCGTTTGACTTAGCCATATCAGTTGCGCCTCGAGTCGGGCCTGGTTTGACTCAACCATATCTGTTGTGCCTCGAGTCGGGCCTCGTTTGACTTAACCATATTAGTTGTGCCTCCAGTCGAGCCTCATTTGACACAACCATATCATTTGTGCCTCCAGTCGGGCCTCATTTGACATAACCATATCATTTGCATCTCGAGTCAGGCCTCGTTTGACTTAACCATATCATTTGCGCCTCGAGCCAGGCCTCGTTTGGCTTACCCTTATAATTTGTGCCTCGAGTCAAGCCACGTTTAACTCAACCATATCAAATGTGCCTCGAGTCAGGCCACTTTTGACTCAACCACATCAGTTGTGCCTCGAGTCGGGCCTCGTTTGACTCAACCATATCATTCGCGCCTCGAGTCTGAACTCGTTTGACTCAATGATATCGGCTATGCCTCAAGTCAGACCTCGTTTGGCTCAACCATATCATTTGTTCTTCGAGTCGGGCCTCGTTTGCCATAATCATATCATTTGTACCTCGAGTCGGGCCTCGTTTGACTCAACCGTATCATTTATCCCTCGAGTCAGGCCTCATTTGACTCAACCATATCAAATGTGCCTCGAGTCGGGCCTCATTTGACTCAACCATGTCAGTTGTGCCTCGAGTCGGGCCTCGTTTGACTCAACCATATCATTTATACCTCGAGTCGGGCCTCGTTTGACTTACCCGTAAAATTTGCACCTCAAGTCGGGCCTCGTTTGACTCAACCATATCAGTTGTGCCTCAAGTCCGGACTCGTTTGACTCAACCATATCATTTGTGCCTCAAGTCGGGGCTCGTTTGAGTCAACCACATCGGTTGTGCCTCGAGTCAGGCCTCGTTTGGCTCACCCACATCAGTTGTGCTTCGAGTCAGGCCTCATTTGACTCATCCATATGAAATGTGCCTCGAGTCGGGCCTCGTTTGACTCAACCACATCAGTTGTACCTCGAGATGGGCCTCGTTTGACTCAACCATAATAGTTTTGCCTCGAGTCGGGCCTTGTTTGACTCAACAATATCCGTTGTGCCTTGAGTCGAGCTTCGTTTGACTTAACCATATCAGTTGTGCCTCGAGTTGGTCCTCGTTTGACTCAACCATATCATTTGTGCCTCGAGTTGGTCCTCGTTTAACTCAACCATATCATTTGTGCCTCGAGTTTGGCCTTGTTTGACTCGACCATATCTGTTGTGCCTCGAGTCGGGCCTCATTTGACACAACCTTATCATTTGTGCCTCGAGTCGGGCCTCATTTGACTCAACCATATCATTTGTGCCTCGAGTTCGGCCTTGTTTGACACAACCATATCATTTGTGCCTCAATTCGGGCCTTGTTTGACTCAACCATATCAGTTGTACCTCGAGTTGGGACTCGTTTGACTCAACCATATCAGTTGTGCCTCAAGTGGGGCCTCGTTTGGCTCAACCATATCATTTGTGCTTGGAGTCAGGCCTGGTTTGCCACAATCATATCATTTGCGCTTCGAGTTGAGCATCGTTTGACTCAACGATATCAGTTGTACCTCGCGGTGGGACTCGTTTGACTTAACCATAGCAAATGTGCCTCGAGTCGGGCCTCGTTTGGCTTACCCTTATAATTTTTGCCTCGAGTCTGGCCTCGTTTGGCTCAACCATATCAAATGTGCCTCGAGTCGAGCCTCATTTGACTCATCCATATCAAATATGCCTCGAGTCAGGCCTCGTTTGACTCAATCACATCAGTTGTACCTCGAGATGGGCCTCGTTTGATTCAACCATTTCAGTTGCGCCTCGAGTCAGGCCTTGTTTGGCTTAACCATATTTGTTGTGCCTCGAGTCGGGCCTCGTTTGACTCAACCATATCAGTTGCGCCTCGAGTCAGTTTTGGTTTGACTCAACCATATCTGTTGGGCCTCGAGTCGGGCCTCATTTACTCAACCATATCAGTTGTGCCTCGAGTCAGGCCTCATTTGACACAACCATATCATTTGCGCCTCGAGTCGAGCCTTGTTTGACTCAACCATATTTGTTGTGTCTCGAGTCGGGCCTCGTTTGACTCAACCATATCAGTTGTGCCTCGAGTCGGGCCTCGTATGACACAACCTTATCATTTGCGCCTCGAGTCAGGCCTCATTTGACTTACCCGTAAAATTTGTGCCTCGAGTCGGGCCTCGTTTGACACAACCATATCATTTGCGCCTCAAGTTGGGCCTTGTTTGAATCAACCATATCTGTTGTGCCTCGAGTCAGGCCTCGTTTGACTCAACCATATCAGTTGTCCCTCGAGCCGAGCCTCATTTGACTCAACCATATCATTTGCGCTCGAGTCGGGCCTGGTTTAACTTACCCATATAATTTACGCCTCGAGGCGGGCCTTGTTTTGACTCAACCATATCATTTGTGCCTCGAGTCAGGCCTCGTTTGACTCAACCATATCTTTTGTAGCTCTCAAGTCGGGCCTCGTTTGACTGACCCTTATAATTTGTGCCAAGAGTTGGGCCTTGTTTGACTCAACCGTATCATTTACGTCTCGAGTCGGGCCTCGTTTGATTTAACCTTGTAATTTGCACCTCGAGTAAATCCTCGTTTCACTTAACCTTATCAAATGTGTCTCGAGTCGGGCCTCATTTGACACAACCATATCATTTGCACCTCGAGACGGGCCTCGTTTAACTCAACCATATCAGTTGCGCCTCAAGTCGGGCCTCGTTAAACTCAACCATATATTTATACCTCGAGTCGGGCCTCGTTTGGCGCCTCGAGTCAGGCTTTGTTTGACTCAACCATATCAAATGTGCCTCGAGTCAGGCCTCGTTTGACTCAACCACATCTGTTGTGCCTCGAGTCAGGCCTCGTTTGACTCAACCACATCATTTGTAGCTCTCGAGTCAGGCCTCGTTTGACTCAACCACATCATTTGTAGCTCTCGAGTCAGGCCTCGTTTGACTTACCTGTAAAATTTGCGCCTTAAGTCGGGCCTCGTTTGACTTAACCATATCAGTTGTGCCTCAAGTCGGGCCTCGTTTGACACAACCATATCATTTGTGCCAGGAGTCGGGCCTTGTTTGACTTAACCATATCATTTGTAGCTCTCGAGTTGGGCCTCGTTTGACGTACCCTTATAATTTGTGCTGCGAGTAGGGCCTCATTTGACTCAACCGTAACATTTGTGCCCTGAGTCGGCCCCATTTGACTCAACCATATCATTTGCGCCTCGAGTCGGGCCTTGTTTGACTCAACCATATTAAATGTGCCTCGAGTCGAGCCTTATTTGACTCAACCACATCAGTTGTGCCTCGAGACGGCCTCGTTTGACTCAACCATATCATTTCGCTTCAAGTCGGGCCTCGTTTGACTCAACCATATCTGTTGTGCCATGAGTCAGGCCTCGTTTGACTCAACCATATCTGTTGTGCCTTGAGTCGGGACTCGTTTGACTCATTCTTACCATTTGCACCTCGCGTTAGGCCTCGTTGGACCCAACCATATCATTTGCGCCTTGGGTCAGGCCTCGTTCGACTCAACCTTACCATTTGTGCCTCGAGTCAGGCCTCGTTTGACTCAACCATATCATTTATGCCTCGAGTCGGGCCTCGTTTGACTCATCCTTACCATTTGCACCTCTAGTCAGGCCTTGTTTGTCTCAACCATATCATTTGCACCTCAAGTCAGGCCTCGTTTGACTCAACCATAACATTTATGCCTCAAGTCGGCCATTGTTTGACTCAACTTTATCATTTGTGCCTCAAGTCGGGCCTCGTTTGACTCAACCATATCATTTACGCCTCGAGTCGGGCATCGTTTGACTCAACCATATCATTTGCGCCTCGAGTCAGGCCTCGTTCGACTCAACCTTATCATTCGTACCTCGGGTCAAGCCTCGTTTGACTCAACCATATCATTTGTGCCTCGAGTGGGCCTCGTTTGACTCAACCTTATCATGTGCTACTCGAGCCATGCCTCGTTCTACATAACCTTATCATTTGCACCTTGAAGCAAGCCTCGTTTGACTCAACCATATCATTTGTGCCTCGAGTCGGGCCTTGTTTGACTCACCCTTACCATTTGCACCTCGAGTCGAGCCTTGTTTGACTCAACCATAACATTTGCGCCTTGAGTCGGGCCTTGTTTGACTCAACCTTATCATGTGCTCCTCGAGCCATGCCTCGTTCTACTTAACCTTATCATTTGTGCCTAGAGGCAGGCCTCATTTGACTCAACTATATCATTTGTGCCTCGAGTCGGGCCTTATTTGACTCACCCTTACCATTTGCTCCTCGAGTCGGGCCTCGTTGGACTGAACCATATCATTTGTGCCTCGAGTCGGGGCTCGTTCGACTCAACCTTACCATTTACACCTCGAGTTAGGCCTCATTTGACTCAACCAAATCATTTACGCCTCGAGTCGGACCTCGTTTGACTCATCCTTACCATTTGCACCTCGAGTCAGTCCTCGTTTATCTCAACCATATAATTTGCGCCTCGAGTCGGCCCTCATTTGACTCAACCATATCATTTATGCCTTACGGCGGGCCTCGTTCGACTAAACCTTATCATTCGCGGCTCGAGTTGGGCCTTGTTTAACTCAACCATATCATTTACGCCTTTAGTCGGGCCTCATTTGACTCATCCTTACCATTTGCACCTCGTGTCGGGCCTCGTTTGTCTCAACCATATCATTTGCGCCTCGAGTCGGGCCTCGTTTGACTCAACCATATCATTTATGCCTCGAGTCGGCCATTGTTTGACTCAACTTTATCATTTGTGCCTCAAGTCGAGCCTCGTTTGACTTAACCATATCATTTACGCCTCAAGTCGGGCCTCGTTTGACTCAACCATATCATTTGCGCCTTGAGCCGGGCCTCGTTTGACTCAATCTTATCATTCGCACCTCGAATCGAGCCTCGTTTGACTCGACCATATCATTTGTTCCTCGAGTCGGGCCTCGTTTGACTCAACCATATCATTTGCGCCTCGATCCTTGCCTCGTTTGAATCAGCCATATCATTTACGCCTCAAGTCGGGCCTGGTTTGACTCAACCATATCATTTGTGCCATGAGTCGGGCCCCGTTTGACTCATTCTTACTATTTGTGCCTCAGGTTGGGCCACGTTCGACTCAACCTTATCATTTGTGCCTCGAGTCGAGCCTCGTTTAACTCAACCATATCATTTATGCCTCGGGCCTAGTTTGACTCATCCTTACCATTTGCACCTCGAGTCAGGCCTTGTTTGTCTCAACTATATCATTTGCGCCTCAAGTCGGGCCTCGTTTGACTCAAGCATAACATTTATGCCTCAAGTCAGCCATTGTTTAACTCAAACTTATCATTTGTGCCTCAAGTCAGGCCTCGTTTGACTTAACCATATAATTTACGCCTCGAGTCGGGCATCGTTTGACTCAACCATATCATTTGTGCCTCGAGTCGGGCCTCGTTCGACTCAACCTTATCATTTGCACCTCGAGTCAAGCCTCGTTTGAATTAGCCATATCATTTGTGCCTCGAGTCGGGCCTTATTTGACTCACCCTTACCATTTGCTCCTCGAGTCAAGCCTTGTTTGACTCAACCATAACATTTGCGCCTTGAGTCAGGCCTTGTTTGACTCAACCTTATCATGTGCTCCTCGAGCCATGCCTCGTTCTACTTAACCTTATCATTTGCGCCTTGAGGCAGGCCTCGTTTTGCTCAACCATATCATTTGTGCCTCGAGTCGAGCCTTGTTTGACTCACCCTTACCATTTGCTCCTCGAGACGGGCCTCGTTGGACTGATCCTTATCATTTGCACCTTGACTCGGAGCTCGTTCGACTCAACCTTACCGTTTACGCCTCGAGTCGGGCCTCATTTGACTCAACCATATCATTTACACCTCAAGTCGGGCCTCGTTTGACTCATCCTTACCATTTGCACCTCGAGTCGGTCCTCGTTTGTCTCAACCATATAATTTACGCCTCGAGTTGGCCCTCGTTTGACTCAACCATATCATTTATGCCTTACGTTGGGCCTCATTCGACTAAACGTTATCATTTGCAGCTCGAGTCGGGCCTCGTTTGGCTCAACCATATCATTTACCCCTCGAGTCGGGCTTCGTTTGACTCATCCTTACCATATGCACCTCGAGTCGGGTCTCATTTGTCTCAACCATATCATTTGCGCCTTGAGTCGGGCCTCGTTTGACTTAACCATATCATTTATGCCTCGAGTCGGCCATTGTTTAACTCGACTTTATCATTTGTGCCTCAAGTCGAGCCTTGTTTGACTCAACCATATCATTTACGCCTCGAGTCGGGCCTCGTTTGACTCAACCATATCATTTGCGCCTCGAGTTGGGCCTCGTTTGACTCAATCTGATCATTCGCACCTTGAATCGAGCCTCGTTTGACTCAACCATATCATTTGTTCCTCGAGTCGGGCCTCGTTTGACTTAACCTTATCATTTGCGTCTCGAGTAGGGCCTGGTTTGACTCAACCATATGATTTGTGCCTTGAGTCGGGCCTTGTTTGACTCACCCTTACCATTAGCTCCTCAAGTCGGGCCTTGTTGGACTCAACCTTATCATTTGGGCCTCTAGTAGGGCCTCGTTTGACTAAACCTTATCATTCACGCCTCGAGTCAGGCATCGTATGACTCAACCATATCATTTGTGCCTTGAGTCGGGCCTCATTTGACTCATTCTTACTCGTTTGACTCAATCATATCATTTACGCCTCAAGTCGAGGTTTGTTTGACTAATCCTTACCATTTGCACCTCGAGTCGGGCCTCGTTTGTCTCAACCATATCATTTGCGCCTTGAGTCAGGCCTAGTTTGACTCAACCATATCATTTATGCCTCGAGTCGGCCATTGTTTGACTCAATCTTATCATTTGTGCCTCAAGTTGGGACTCCTTTGACTCAACCATATCATTTGCACCTCGAGTCGGGTCTCGTTTGTCTCAACCATATCATTTGCAACTTGAGTCAGGCCTCGTTCGACTCAATCTGATCATTTGCACCTTGAATCAAGCCTCGTTTGACTCAACCATATCATTTGTTCCTCAAGTCAGGCCTTGTTTGACTTAACCTTATCATTTGCTCCTCGATCCATTCCTCGTTCTACTTAACCTTATCATTTGTGTCTCGAGGATGGCCTGGTTTGACTCAACCATATGATTTGTGCCTAGAGTCAGGCCTTGTTTGACTCACCCTTACCATTAGCTCCTCAATTCGGGCCTTGTTTGACTCAACCTTATCATTTGGGCCTCTAGTAGGGCCTCGTTCGACTAAACCTTATCATTCACAACTCGAGTCAAGCATCGTTTGACTCAACCATATCATTTGTTCCTTGAGTCGGGTCTCATTTGACTCATTCTTACTCGTTTGACCCAACCATATCATTTACGCCTCAAGTCGGGCATCGTTTGACTAATCCTTACCATTTGCACCTCGAGTCGGGCCTCGTTTGTCTTAACCATATCATTTGCGCCTTGAGTCAGGCCTAGTTTGACTCAACCATATCATTTATGCCTCGAGTCGGCCATTGTTTGACTTAACGTTATCATTTGTGCCTCAAGTCGGGACTCCTTTGACTCAACCATATCATTTACGCCTCGAGTCGGGCCTTGTTTGACTCAACCATATCATTTGCGCTTCGAGTTGGGCCTAGTTTGACTCAACCTTATCATTCGCACCTCGAGTCGAGCCTCGTTTGACTCAACCATATAATTTGTTCCTCGAGTCGGGCCTCGTTTGACTCAACCATCTCATTTGCGTCTCGAGTCATGCCTTGTTCTACTTAACCTTATCGTTTGTGCCTCAAGGTAGGCCTTATTTGACTCAACCATATCATTTGTGCCTCGAGTCGTGCCTCGTTTGACTCATTCTTACCATTTGTGACTCGAGTCGGGCCTCGTTTGACTCAACCATATCATTTGCGCCTCCAGTCAGGCTTTGTTTGACTCAACCATATCATTTGTGCCTCGAGTCGGGCCTCGTTTGACGTAACCTTATCATTTGTGCCTTAAGCCGGGTTCGTTTGACTCAACCATATCATTTCCGCCTCGAATCAGTCCTCATTTGACTCAACCATATCATTTATGCCTCGAGTCGAGAATCGTTTGACTTAACCTTATCATTTGTGCATCGAGTCAGGCCTTGTTCGACTCAACCTTACCATTTGCACCTCGAGTTGGGCCTCGTTTGACTCAACCACATCATTTACGCCTCGAGTCAAGAATCGTTTGACTCGACCTTATCATTTGTGCCTCGAGTTGGGCCACATTCGACGCAACCTTACCATTTGTGGCTCGAGTCGGGCCTCGTTTGTCTCAGCCATATCATTTGCACCTCGAGTTAGGCCTCGTTTGACTCAACCATATCATTTATGCCTCGAGTCGGCCATTGTTTGACTCAACCTTATCATTTGTGCCTCAAGGCGGGCCTCCTTTGACTCAACCATATCATTTGTGCCTCGAGTCTGGCCTCGTTTGACTCAACCTTATCATTCGCACCTCGAGTCGAGCCTCGTTTAACTCAACCATATCATTTGTGCCTCGAGTCGGGCCTCGTTTGACTCAACCATATCATTTGCGTCTCGAGTCTTGCCTCGTTCTACTTAACCTTATCGTTTGTGCCTAGAGGCAGGCCTCGATTGACTTAACCATATCATTTGTGCCTCAAGCCGAGCCTTGTTTGACTCAACCGTATCTATTGTGCCTCGAGTCGGGCCTCGTTTGACCTAACCTTATCATTTGTGCCTTTAGCCAGGTCTCGTTTGACTTAACCATATCATTTCCGCCTCGAGTCGGTCCTCGTTTGACTCAACCTTATCATTTGTGCCTCGAGTCAGGCCTTGTTCGACTCAACCTTACCATTTGCGCCTCAAGACGGGCCTCGTTTGACTCAATCATATGTTTTACGCCTCGAGTCGAGAATCGTTTGTCTCAACCTTATCATTTGTGCCTCGAGTTGGGCCTCGTTCGACTCAACCTTACCATTTGTAACTCGTGTCGGACCTCGTTTGACTCAACCATATCATTTGTGCCTCGAGTCGGGCCTCGTTTGACTCACCCTTACCATTTGCACCTCGAGTCGTGCCTCATTCGACTCAACCTTATCATTTGCGCCTCGAGTCGGGACTCGTTTGACTTAACCATATCAATGTGTCTTGAGTCGGGACTCGTTTGACTCAACCATATCATTTACGCTTCGAGTCGGGGCTCGTTTGACTTAACCATATCATTGGCGCCTTAAGTCGGCCCTTGTTTGACTCATCCATATCATTTGTGCCTCGGGTCAGGCCTAGTTCGACTTAATCATATCATTGTTGCCTCGAGTCGGTTCTTGTTTGACTCACCCATATCATTTGTGCCTCGTTTCTCTCAACCGTACCATTTGTCCCTCGAGTCGGCCCTTGTTTGACTCACCCTTACCATTTGCGCCTCGAGTTGGGCCTCGATTGGCTTAATCATATCATTGAGCCTTGAGTCAGGCCTCGTTTGACACACCCTTATCATTTACGCCTCGAGTCGGGCCTCGTTTGACTCAACCATATCATTTACGCCTCGAGTCGGGCCTTGTTTGACTCACCCATATCATTTGTGCCTCATGTCGGGCCTCGTTTGACGAAACCATATCATTGACGCCTAGAATCGGGCATCGTTTAACTCAACCTTATCAATTGTGCCTCGTGTCGGACCTCGTTTCACTTAATCATATCATTTGTGCCCCGAGTCGGGCCTTGTTTGACTCACTCTTACCATTTGTACCTGAGTCGAGCCTCATTGGACTTAACCTTATCAATCGCACCTCAACTCAGGACCCGTTCAACTCAACCTTTTCATTCACACCTCGAGTCGGGCCTCGTTTGTCTCAACCATATCATTTGTGCCTCGAGTCGGGCCTCGTTTGACTCAACCTTATCATTTGCTGCTCGAGCCATGCCTTGTTCTACTTAACCATATCATTTGCGCCTCGAGGCGGGACTCGTTTGACTCCACCATATTATTTGGGCCTCGAGTTAGGCCTTGTTTGACTCAACCATACCATTTGTGCCTCAAGGCAGGCATCATTGGACTTAACCTTATCATTTGGACCTCTAGTCGGGCCTTATTCAACTAAACGTTATCATTCGCACCACGAGTCAGGCATCGTTCGACTCAACCATATCATTTGTGCCTTGAGTCAGACCTCGTTTGACTGATTCTTACCATTTGCACCTTGAGTTGCACCTCGTTGGACTGAACCATATCATTTGTGCCTCGAGTCGGGCCTCGTTCGACTCAACCTTACCATTTATGCCTTGAGTCGGGCCTCGTTTGAATCAACTGTATCATTTACGCCTCGAGTCAGGCCTCGTTTGACTCATCCTTATCATTTGCACCTCGAGTCAGTCCTCGTTTGTCTCAACCATATAATATGCGCCTCGAGTCGAGCCTCGTTTGACTCAACCATATCATTTATGCCTCAAGTCGGCCATTGTTTGACTCAACCTTATCATTTGTGCCTCAAGTCGGGCCTCGTTTGACTCAACCATATCATTTACGCCTCGAGTCAGGCCTCGTTTGACTCAACCATATCATTTGCGCCTCGAGTCAGGCATCGTTTGACTTAACCTTATCATTCGCACCTCGAGGCGAGCCTCGTTTGACTCAACCCTATCATTTGCGCCTGGAGCCATGCCTCGTTCTACTTAACCTTATCATTTGCACCTTGAGGCGGGCCTCGTTTGACTCAACCATATCCTTTGTTCCTCAAGTCGGGCGTTGTTTGACTCACCCTTACCATTTGCTCCTCGAGTTGGGCCTTGTTGGACTCAACCTTATCATTTGGCCCTCTAAACGGGCCTCGTTCGACAAAACCTTATCATTCGCACCTCGAGTCAGGATCGTTTCACCTAACCATATCTTTTGTGCCTTGAGTCGAGGCTCGTTTGACTCATTCTTATCATTTGCGCCATGAGTTGGGCCTCGTTGGACTCAACCATATCATTTGCGCCTCGAGGCGAGCAGCGTTCGACTCAACCTTACCATTTGTGCCTCGAGTTAGGTGTTGTTTGACTCAACCATATCATTTACACCTCGAGTCGGGCCTTGTTTGACTTATCCTTACCATTTGCACCTCGAGTCAGGCCTTGTTTGTCTCAACCATATCATTTACGCCTCAAGTCAGGCCTCATTGGACTCAACCATATCATTTACGCCTCACGTCGGGCCTCGTTTGACTAAACCTTATCATTCACAGCTCGAGTCGGGCCTCGTTTGACTCAACCATATCATTTGTGCCTCAAGTGGGCCCTCGTTTGACTCAACCATATCATTTGTGCCTCGAGTCGGGCCTCGTTTGACTCAACCTTATCATTTGTTCCTTAAGTTGGGTCTCGTTTGACTCAACCATATCATTTCCGCCTCAAGTCGAGTCTCGTTTGACTCATCCTTACCATTTGCGCCTCGTGTCAAGCTTCATTTGACTCAACCATATCATTTACGCCTCGAGTCAGGCCTTGTTTGACTCAACCATATCATTTGCGCCTCGAGTCGGGCCTCATTTGACTCAACCTTATCATTTGCATCTCCAGTCATGCCTCATTCTACTTAACCTTATTGTTTCCCCCTCGGGGCGAGCCTCGTTTGACTCAACCATATAATTTGTGCCTCAAGTCTGGCCTCATTTCACTAAACCTTATCATTTGGGCCTCCAATTGGGCCTCGTTCGACTAAACCTTATCATTCGCACCTTGAGTCAGGCATCGTTTGACTCAACCATATCATTTGTGCCTCATTTGACTCATTTTTACTATTTGCGCCTCGAGTCGGGCTTCCTTTGACTCAACCATATCATTTGCGCCTCCAGTCGGGCCTTGTTTGACTCAACTGTATCATTTGTGCCTCGAGTCAGGCCTCGTTTGACTCAACCTTATCATTTGTGCCTTAAGCCAGGTCTCGTTTGACTCAATCATATCATTTCCAACTCGAGTTGGGCCTCATTTGACTCAACCATATCATTTACGCCTTGAGTTGAGAATTGTTTGACTCGACCTTATCATTTGTGCCTCGAGTCAGGCCTCGTTTGACTCAACCTTACCATTTGCGTCTCGAGTCGGGCCTCGTTTGACTCAACCATACTATTTACGCCTTGAGTCGAGAATAGTTTGACTCAACCTTATCATTTGTGTCTCGAGTTGGGTCACATTCGACTCAACCTTACCATTTGTGACTCGAGTTGGCCCTCGTTTGACTTAACCATATCATTTGTGCCTCAAGTCAGGCCTCATTTGACTCACCCTAACCATTTGCACCTCGAGTCGTGCCTCATTCGACTAAACCTTATCATTTGCGCCTCGAGTCAGGCCTCGTTCGACTCAACCTTACCATTTGCGCCTTGAGTCGGGCCTCGTTTGACTCGACCATATTATTTATGCCTTGAGTCGAGAATAGTTCGACTCAACCTTATCATTTGCGCCTTGAGTCGGGACTCGTTTAACTCAACCATATCATTTACGCTTCGAGTCAGGCCTCGTTTGACTTAACCATATCATTGGCGCCTTAAGTCGACCCTCGTTTGACTCACCCATATCATTTGTGCCTCGAGTCAGGCCTAGCTCCACTTAACCATATCATTTATGCCTCGAGTTGGGCCTCGTTTGACTCACCCATACCATTTGTGCCTCGTTTCTCTCAACTGTACCATTTGTCCCTCGAGTCGGCCCTTGTTTGACTCACCCTTACCATTTGCGCCTCGAGTTGGGCCTCGATTGGCTCAATCATATCATTGTGCCTTGAGTTAGGCCTCATTTGACTCACCCTTATCATTTGCGCCTCGAGTTAGGCCTTGTTTGACTCATCCATATGGTTTGTGCCTCATGTCGGGCTTCATTTGACTAAACCATATCATTGACGCCTCGAGTCGGGCATCGTTTAACTCAACCTTATCAATTGCGCCTCGTGTTGGACTTAACCTTATCAAGCTTATCAACCTTACCATTTGTGCCATGAGCAGGCTTGTTGGACTTAACCTTATCAATCGCGCCTCAACTCGGGCCCCGTTCAACTCAACCTTTTCATTCGCACCTCGAGTTGGGCCTCGTTTGTCTCAACCATATCATTTGTGCCTTGAGTCGGGGCTCATTTGACTTACCCTTCCCATTTGCGCCTTGAGTCAGGCCTCATTTGACTCAACCATATCATTTGCGCCTTAACTCGATCCTTGTTTCACTCAACCTTATCTTTTGTGCCTCGAGTCAAGCCTCGTTGGACTCAACCTTATCATTTGCACCTCGAGTTAGGCCTCGTTCGACATAACATTATCATTTGTGCCTCGAGTTGGGCCTCGTTCAACTCAACGTTATCATTTACACCATGAGTCGGGCTTTATTTGACTCCAGCATATAATTTGTGCCTCGATTCGGGCTCGTTGGACTCATGCATATCATTTGTGCCTCGAGTCGGGACTTGTTTCACTCAACCATATCTTTTGCGCCTCAAGTCGAGCCACGTTTGACTCCACCTTATCATTTGTGCCTCAAGTCGAGCCACGTTTGACTCAAAAATATCAGTTATGCCTTGAGTCAGCCCTCTTTTGACTCAACCATATCATTTATGCCTCGAGTTGATCCTCGTTTGAGTCAGCCTTATCATTTCCGCGTCGAGTCAGGCCTCGTTCGGCTCAACCTTATCATTTGTGCCTCGAGTCATGCCTCGTTTGAGTTAACCGTATCATTTATGCCTTGAGTCGGGCCTCATTTAACTCAACCTTATCATTTGTGCCTGAAGTCAGACCTTATTTGACTCAACTATATCATTTACGCATTGAGTAGAGCCTTGTTTGATTCAACCGTATCATTTTTTCCTCGAGTTGAGCCTCATTTGACTCAACCTTATTATTTGTGCCTCGAGTCACGCCTCGTTTGAGTTAACCATATCATTTACGCCTCGAGGCGGGCCTTGTTTGACTCAACCTTATCATTTGTTCCTTAAGTCGGGCCTCCTTTGACTCAACCATATCATTTATGCCTCGAGTCGGGCCTCGTTCAACTTAACCTGACCATTTGCGCCTCGAGTCAGGCCTCGTTTGACTCAACCTTATCATTTATTCCTTGAGTAGGGCGTCGTTTGACTCATCCTTATGATTTGCACCTCGAGTTGGGCCTCGTTTGTCTCAACCATATCATTTGCGCCTCGAGACGTTTGACTCAACGATATCATTTATGCCTCACGTCGGCCATTGTTTGACTCAACCTTATCATTTGTGCCTCCAGTCGAGCCTCGTTCGACTCAACCATAGCATTTACACCTCGAGTCGGGCCTTGTTTGGCTCAACCAAATCATTTACACCTCGAGTCGGGTCTCGTTAGACATAACCATATCATTTGTGCCTCGAGTCGAGCCTCGTTCGACTCAACCTTACCATTTACGCCTCAAGTCGGGCCTCGTTTGACTCAACCAAATCATTTACGCCTCGAGTCAGGCCTCATTTGACTTATCCTTACCATTTGCACCTCAAGTCGGGCCTCGTTTGACTCAACCATATCATTTGCGCCTCGAGTCAGGCCTTGTTTGACTCAACCATATCATTTATGCCTCAAGTCGACCATTGTTTGACTCAACCTTATAATTTGTGCCACGAGTCAGGCCTTGTTTGACTCAACCATATCATTTACACCTCGAGTCAGGCCTCGTTTGACTCAACCATATCATTTACGCCTTAAGTCGGGCCTCGTTTGACTCAACCTTATCATTCGCACCTCGAGTCGAGCCTCGTTTGACTCAACCATATAATTTGTGCCTCGAGTTGGGCCTCATTTGACTCACCCTTACCATTTGCTCCTTGAGTCGGGCCTCGTTTGACTCAACCATATCATTTGTGCCTCGAGTCGGGCCTCGTTCGACTCAACCTCATCATTCGCACCTTGAGTCGAGCCTCGTTTGACTCAACCATATAATTTGTGCCTCGAGTCGGGCCTCGTTTGACTCAACCTTACCATTTGCGCATCGAGCCATGCCTCGTTCTACTTAACCTTATCATTCGCGCCCCGAGTCAGGCATCGTTTGACTCAACCATATCATTTCTGCCTTGAGTCGGGCCTGTTTGACTCATTCTTAACAATTCGCCTCGAGGGGGGCCTCGTTTGACTCAACCATGTCATTTGCGCCTCAAGTCGGGCCATATTTGACTCAACCATATCATTTGTGCCCTTAGTCGGGCCTCGTTTGACTCAACCATATGATTTGTGCCTTGAGTCAGGCCTTGTTTGGCTCACCCTTACCATTTGCTCCTCGAGTCAGGCCTCATTTGACTCAACCATATCATTTGTGCCTCGTTCGACTCAACCTTATAATTCGCACCTTGAGTCAAGCCTCGTTTGACTTAACCATATAATTTGTTCCTCGAGTCGAGCCTCATTTGACTCAACCTTATCATTTGTGCCTCGAGCCATGCCTCGTTCTACTTAACCTTATCATTCACGCCTCAAGTCAGGAATCGTTTGATTCAACCATATCATTTGTGCCTTGAGTTGGGCCTCGTTTGACTCATTCTTACCATTTGTGCCTCGAGGGGGGCCTCGTTTGACTCAACCATATCATTTGCGCCCCAAGTCGGGCCTTATTTGACTCAACCATATCATTTGTGCCTTGAGTTGGGCCTCGTTTGACTCGACCTTATCATTTGTGCCTTAAGCCGGGTCTCGTTTGACTCAACCATATCATTTACGCCTCGAGTCGAGAATCATTTGACTAAACCTTATCATTTGTGCCTCGAGTCAGGCCTCGTTCGAGTCAACCTTACCATTTGTGCCTAGAGTCGTGCCTCGTTTGACTCAACCATATCATTTATGCCTCAAGTCGAGAATCGTTTGACTCAACCTTATCATTTGTGCCTCGAGTTGGGCCTCGCTCGACTCAACCTTACCATTCGCGACTCGAGTCGGCCCTCATTTAACTTAAGCGTATCATTTGTGCCTCGAGTTGGGCCTCGTTTGACTTACCCTTACCATTTGCACCTCAAGTCGTGCCTCGTTCGACTCAACCTTATCATTTGCACCTCGAGTCGGGATTCATTTGACTCAACCATATTGTTTGCGCCTTGAGTCGTGCCTCGTTTGACTCACCCATATCATTTGTACCTCAAGTTGGGCCTCGTTTGACTCCACCATATCATTAACGCCTCGAGTCGGGCATCGTTTAACTCAACCTTATCAATTGCGCCTCGTGTTGGACCTCGTTTCACTTAACCATATCGTTTGTGCCTCAAGTTGGGCCTTGTTTGACTCATCCTTACCATTTGCGCCTCGACTCGGGCCTCTTTGGACTTAACCTTATCAATCGCGCCTCAACTCGTGCCCCGTTCGACTCATCCTTTTCATTCGCACCTCGAGTTAGGCCTTGTTTGTCATAACCATATCATTTGTGCCTTGAGTTGGGCCTCGTTTGACCTGCCCTTCTCATTTGTGCCTCGAGTCGGGCCTTGTTTGACTCAACCATTTCATTTGTGCCTCAACTCGATCCTCGTTTCACTCAACCTTATCTTTTGTGCCTCAAGTTGGGCCTCGTTCGACACAACATTATCATTTGCACCTCGTGTCGGGCCTCGTTCAACTTAACCTTATCATTTGCGCCTCGAGTCGGGCCTTATTTGACTCCAGCATATAATTTGTGCCTCGTTGGACTCAAGCATATCATTTACGCCTTGAGTTAGGCCTCGTTTGACTCAACCATATCTTTTGAATCTCGAGTCGAGCCTCGTTTGACTCAACGTTATCATTTGTGCCTCAAGTCGAGCCTCATTTGACTCAAAAGTATCATTTATGCCTCAAGTCGGCCCTTGTTTGACTCAACCATATCATTTATGCCTCGAGTCGAGCCTCGTTCGGCTCAGCCTTATCATTTGCGCCTCGAGTCGGGCCTCATTTGACTTAACCATATCATTTACACCTCGAGTCAGGCCTCGTTTACTCAACCTTATCATTTGTGCCTCCAGTCAAGCCTCGTTTGACTCACCCTTACAACTCACACCCTGAGTTGGGCCTCGTTTGAGACAACCTTATCATTTGTGCCCCAAGTTGGGCCTCGTTTGACTCAACCATATCATTTACGCCTTGAGTCGGGCCTCGTTCAACTTAACCATATCATTTGCGCCTCGAGTCAGGCCTCGTTCGACTTAACCTTATCATTCACGCCTCGAGTTGAGCCTCGTTTGACTTAACCATATCATTTATGCCTTGAGTCGGGCCTCGTTTGACTCAACCTTATCGTTTGCGCCTTAAGTCGGCCCTCGTTTGACTCACCCATCTCGTTTGTGCCTCGAGTCGGGCCTAGTTCGACTTAACCATATCATTTACACATCGAGTCGGGCCTCATTTGACTCACCCATATCATTTGTGCCTCGTTTCTCTCAACTGTATCATTTTTGCCTCGAGTCGGGCCTTGTTTCACTCACCCTTACCATTTGTGCCTCAGGTCAGGCCTCAATTGGCTCAATCATGTCATTGTGCCGAGCCTCGTTTGACTCACCCTTATTATTTGCGCCACGAGTCACGCCTTGTTTGACTCAACCATATCATTTGCGTCTTGAGTCAGTCCTTGTTTGACTCACCCATATCATTTGTGTCTCATGTCGGGCCACGTTTAACTCAACCATATCATTGATGCCTCAAGTTGGGCATCGTTTAGCTCAACCTTATCATTTGCGCCTCGAGTCAGACCTCGTTTGACTCAACCATATCATTTGTGCCTCGAGGCGGGTCTTGTTTGACTCACCCTTACCATTTGCGCCTCGAGTCGGGCCTCATTGGACTCAACCTTATCAATTGCACCTCGACACTGCCCTCATTCGCCTCAACCTTTTCTTTCGCACCTCGAGTCGGGCCTCGTTTCTTTCAACCATATCATTTGTGCCTTGAGTTGGGCCATGTTTGACTCATCCTTACCGTTTGCGCCTCAAGTCAGGCCTTGTTTGACTCAACCATATCATTTATGGCTCGAGTCAGACCTTGTTTGACTCATCCTGACCATTTGCACCTCGAGTCGGGCCTCATTTGTCTCAACCATATCATTTGTGACTCAAGTCGGGCCTCGTTTGACTCAACCATATCATTTTTACCTCGACTTGAGCCGTCATTTGACTTAACCTTATCTTGTGTGTCCAAGTCAGGCCTTGTTTGACTCAACCATATCGTTTACACCTCGAGTCGGGCCTCGTTTGACTCAACCATATCATTTACACCACGAGTCAAGAATCGTTTGACTCAACCTTATCATTTGTGCCTCGAGTCGGGCCTCGTTCGACTTAACCTTATCATTTGTGCCTTAAGTCGGACCTCATTTGACTTACCCTTCTCATTTGTGCCTCGGGTCGGGCCTCGTTTGACACAACCATATCCTTTGCACCTCGACTCGATCCTCGTTTCACTCAACCTTATCATTTGTGCCTCGACTCGAGCCTCATTGGACTAAACCTTATCATTTGTGCCTCGAGTTAGGCCTCGTTTGACACAACCTTATCATTTGTTCCTTAAGTTAGGCCTCATCTGACTCAACCATATCATTTACACCTCGAGTCGGGTCTCGTTAGACTCAACCATATCATTTGCGCCTCGAGTCGGGCCTTGTTCGACTCAACCTTACCATTTGCACCTTGAGTTGGGCCTCGTTTGACTCAACCATATCATTTTGGCCTCGAGTTGGGCCTCGTTTGACTCATCCTTACCATTTGCACCTCAAGTCAGGCCTCGTTATACTCAGCCATATCATTTGTGCCTCGAGTCAGGCCTCGTTTGACTCAACCATATCATTTATGCCTCGAGTCAGCCATTGTTTGACTCAACCTTATCATTTGTACCTCAAGTCGGGCCTCGTTTGTCTCAACCATATCATGTACACCTCAAGTCGGGCCTCGTTTGACTCAACCATATCATTTGCACCTCGAGTCAGGCCTCGCTCGACTGAAACTTATCATTTGCACCTCGAGGCAAGCCTCATTTGACTCAACCATATAATTTGTGCCTTGAGTTGTGCCTCATTTGACTCAACTTTATCATTTGCGCCTCGAGCCATGCCTCGTTCTACTTCACCTTATTGTTTGCACCTCGAGGCGGGCCTCGTATGACTCAACCATATCATTTGTGCCTGGAGTCGGGCCTTGTTTGACTCACCCTTACCATTTGCTCCTCGAGTCAGGCCTCGTTGGATTCAACCTTATCATTTGGGCCTCCAATCAGGCCTCGTTCGACTAAACCTTATCATTCATGCCTCGAGTTAGGCATCGTTTGATTCAACCATATCATTTGTGTCTCGAGTCAGGCCTCGTTTGACTCATTCTTACCATTTGCGCCACGAAGGGGGCCTCATTTGACTCAACCATATAATTTGCGCTTCAAGTCGGACCTTATTTGACTCAACCATATAATTTGTGCCTCGAGTTGGGCCTCGTTTGACTGAACCATTTCATTTGTGCCTTAAGTCAGGCCTCGTTTGACTCAACCATATCATTTACACCTCAAGTCGAGAATCATTTGACTCAGCCTAATCATTTGTGCCTCGAGTCAGGCCTCGTTTGACTCAACCTTACCATTTGCGCCTTGAGTCGGGCCTCGTTTCAGTCAACCATATCATTTGCGCCTCGAGTCAGGCCTTGTTTGACTCAACCTTTCCATTTGTTCCTCGGGTCGGGCCTCGTTGGACTTAACCTTATCAATCGCGCCTCGAGTTGGGCCTCATTTTCCTTAGCCTTTTCTGTCGCACCTCGAGTCAGGCCTCGTTTGACTTAACCATACCATTTGTTCCTTGAGTCGGGCCACGTTTGACTCATCCTTACCATTTGCGCCTCGAGTCGGGCCTCATTTGTCTCAACCATATCATTTTTGCCTCAACTCGGCCGTCGTTTGACTTAACCTTATCATTTGTACCTCAAGTCGGGAGTCGTTTGACTTAACCATATCATTTACGCCTCGAGTCCAGCCACGTTTGACTTAACCATATCATTTACGCCATGAGTCGAGAATCATTTGACTCAACCTTATCATTTGTGCCTCCAGTAGGGCCTCGTTCGACTCAACCTTATCATTTATGCCTTGAGTCTGGCCTCGTTTGACTTACCCTTCTCATTTGTGCCTCGAGTCGGGCCTCGTTTCACACAACCATATCATTTGCGCCACGACTCGATCCTTCTTTCACTCAACCTTATCATTTGTGCCTCGACTCAGGCCTCATTGGACTCAACCTTATCATTTACGCCTCGAGTTGGGCCTCGTTTGACTCAACTTTATCATTTGCGCCTTGAGTCAGACCTCGTTCTACTTAACCGTATCATTTACGCCTCAAGTCGGGTCTCATTTGACTCAAGCATCTCATTTGCGCCTCAAGCCGGGCCTCGTTTGACTCAACCTTGTCTTTTACACCTCAAGTCGAGCCTCGTTTGACTCAACCTTATCATTTGTGCCCCAAGTTGAGCCTCGTTTAACTCAACCATATCATCAACGCCTCGAGTCGCCCTTCGTTTGACTTAACCAAATCATTTACGCCTCGAGTCGAGCCTCGTTTGACTCAACCTTATCATTTGCTCCTTGAATCGGGCCTCGTACGGCTTAACCTTATCATTTGTACCTCGAGTCGCACCTCGTTTGACTCATCCATATCATTTATGCCTTAAGTCGGGCCTTGTTTGACTCACCCTTACAACTTCCACCTTAAGTCGTGCCTCGTTTGACTCAACCTTATCATTTGTGCCTCAAGTCGGGCCTCATTTGACTCAAAAATATCATTTATACCTTGAGTTAGGCCTCATTTGACTTAACCATATCATTTGTGCCTCGAGTCGGGCCTCGTTTGAGTTAACCTTATCATTTGTACCTCCAGTCAGGCCTCGTTTGACATACCCTTACAACTTACATCTCGTGTTGGGCCTCATTTGACACAAACTTATCATTTATGCCTCATGTCAGGCCTCATTTAACTCAACCATATCATTTATGCCTCGAGTCGCGCCTCGTTTGACACCACCTTATCATTTGTGCCTCAAGTCATGCCTTGTTTTACTTGACCTTATCATTTGCGCCTCGAGGCAGGCCTCGTTTGACTCAACCATATCATTTGTGCCTCGAGTCGGGCCTTGTTTGACTCACCCTTACCATTTGCGCCTTGAGTCAGGCCTCATTGGACTCAACTTTATCATTTGGGCCTCCAGTCAAGCCTTGTTTGACCAAACCTTATCATTCATGCCTCAAATCGGGCATCGTTTGACTCAACCATATCATTTGTGCCTCGAGTCGGGCCTCGTTTGTCTAATCCTTACCATTTGAGCCTAGAGTCGGGCCTTGTATAACTCAACCATATCATTTGTGCCTCAAGTCGGGCCTCATTTGGCTCAACCATGTCATTTATGCCTCGAGTCAGGCCTCGTTTGACTCAACCTTATCATTTGTGCCTTAAGTCAGGTCTCGTTTGACTCAACCATATCATTTCCGCCTTAAGTCGGGCCTCGTTTGACTCAACCATATTATTTGTGCCTCGAGTCGGGTGTCATTTGACTCAACCTTATCATTTGTGCCTCAATTCAGGCCTCGTTTGACTGAACCATATCATTTACGCCTTGACTCAGGCCTCGTTTGACTCATACTTACTGTTTGCACCTTGAATCGGGCCTCGTTTGACTCAACCATATCATTTATGCCTCGAGTTGAGAATCGTTTGACTCAACCTTATCATTTGTGCCTTAAGTTTGGCCTCGTTTGACTTAACCTTATCATTTGTGCCTTGAGTCAGGCCTCGTTTGACTAACCCTTCTCATTTGCACCTCGAGTCGGGCCTCGTTTGACTCACCATATCATTTGCGCCTCGACTCGATTCTCGTTTCACTCAACCTTAGCAGTTGTGCCTCGAGTCGGGCCTTGTTGGACTCAACCTTATTGTTTGTGCCTCGAGTCAGGCCTCATTCAACTTAACTTTACCAATTGTGCCTTGAGTCGGGCCTTGTTCAACTCAACCTTATCATTTGCGCCTCGAGGCGGGCCTCATTTGAATCAAGCATATCATTTGTACCTCGAGTCGGGCCTCGTTTGACTCACCCATATCATTCACCTCAAGTCGGGCCTTGTTTGACTCAACCATATCATTTGCACATCGAGTCGGGCCTCATTCGACTGAACCTTTCCATTCATGACTTGAGTCGGCCCTTGTTTGACTCAACCATATCATTTGTGCCTCGAGTAGGGACTCGTTTAACTCACCCTTACCATTTGCACCTCAAGTCGTGCCTCGTTCGACTTAACCTTATCATTTGCACCTCGAATTGAGACTCGTTTGACTCAACCATATTGTTTGCACCTTGAGTCGTGCCTCGTTTGACTCACCCATATCATTTGTGCCTCAAGTTGGGCCTCGTTTGACTCAACCATATCTTTAACGCCTCGAGTCAGGCATCGTTTAACTCAACCTTATCAATTGCGCCTCCTGTTGGACCTCGTTTCACTCAACCATATTGTTTGTGCCTCGAGTCGGGCTTGTTTGACTCACCCTTACCATTTGTGCCTCGAGTCGAGCCTCGTTGGACTTAACCTTATCAATCGCGCCTCAACTCATGTCCCGTTTGACTCAACCTTTTCATTCGCACCTCGAGTCAGCCCTCGTTTGACTTAAGCATATCATTTGCGCCTCGAGTCGAGCCTCATTTGACTCAACCATATCTTTTGCGTCTCGAGTTGAGCCTCGTTTGACTCAATGTTATCATTTGTGCCTCAAGTCGAGCCTCGTTCGACTCAGCCTTATCATTTGCGCCTCGAGTCGAGCCTCGTTCGGCTCAACCTTATCATTTCTGCCTCGAGTCGCACCTCATTTGAGTCAATTTACACCTCGAGTCCGGCCTCATTTGACTCAACCTTATCATTTGTGCCTAAAGTCAGACCTCATTTGACACAACCATATCATTTACGCGTTGAGTAGGGCCTCATTTGACTCAACCATATCATTTGTGCCTCGAGTCGGGCCTCGTTTACTCAACCTTATCATTTATGCCTCTAGTCAAGCCTTGTTTGACTCACCCTTACAACTTGCACCTTGAGTTCGGCCTTGTTTGAGACAACCTTATCATTTGTGTCCCAAGTTGGGCCTCGTTTGACTCAACCATATCATTTATGCCTCGAGTTGGGCCTAGTTGGACTCAACCATATCATTTACACCTCGAGTCGGGCCTCGTTCAACTCAACTTTATCATTCACGCCTCGAGTTAAGCCTTGTTTGACTTAACCATATCATTTGTGCCTCGAGTCGGGACTCGTTTGACTCACCCTTACCATTTGCACCTCAAGTTGTGCCTCGTTCGACTCAACCTTATCATTTGCACCTCGAGTCGAGACTCGTTTGACTCAACCATATCGTTTGCACCTTGAGTCGTGTCTCGTTTGACTCACCCATATCGTTTGTGCCTCAAGTTGGGCCTCGTTTGACTCAATCATATCATTAACGCCTCGAGTCAGGCATCATTTAACTTAACCTTATCAATTGCACCTCCTATTGGACCTCGTTTCACTCAACCATATCATTTGTGCCTCGAGTCGGGCCTTGTTTGACTCACCTTACCATTTGCGCCTCGAGTCGGGCCTCGTTGGACTTAACCTTATCAATCGTGCCTCAACTCATGTCCCGTTGGACTCAACCTTTTCATTTGCACCTCGAGTCGGCCCTCATTTGTCTCAACCATATCATTTGTGCCTTGAGTCGAGCCTTGTTTGACTTGCCCTTCTCATTTATGCCTCGAGTTGGGCCTCGTTTGACTCAACCATTTCATTTGCGCCTGAACTCGATCCTCGTGTCACTTAACCTTATCTTTTGTGCCTCGAGTTGGGCCTCGTTCGACTCAACATTATCATTTATGCCTCGAGTCGGGCCTCGTTCGACTCAACCTTATCATTTATGCCTCAAGTCGGGCCTTATTTGACTCTAGCATATAATTTGTGCCTCGATTTGGGCCTCGTTGGACTTAAGCATATCATTTGCGCCTCGAGCCGGGCCTCATTTGACTTAACCATATCCTTTGCGTCTCGAGTCGAGCCTCGTTTGACTCAATGTTATCATTTGTGCCTCAAGTCGAGCCTCGTTTGACTCAATAATATCATTTACGCCTCAAGTCGGCCCTCGTTTGACTCAACCATATCATTTATGCCTCAAGTCAAGTCTCGTTTGACTTAGCCTTATCATTTGCGCATCGAGTCGGGCCTCGTTCGACTCAACCTTATCATTTCTGCCTCGAGTCGCACCATATTTGAGTCAATTTACACCTCGAGTTCGGCCTCGTTTGACTTAACCTTATCATTTGTGCCTTAAGTCCAACCTCATTTGACATAACCATATCATTTACGCATTGAGTAGCGCCTTATTTGACTCAACCATATCATTTGCGCCTCGAGTTAGGCCTTGTTTACTCAACCTTATCATTTGTGCCTCCAGTCAAGCCTCGTTTGACTCACCCTTACAACTTACACCTTGAGTTGGGCCTTGTGTGAGATAACCTTATCATTTGTGCCCCAAGTTGGGCCTCATTTGACTTAACCATATCATTTAAGCCTCGAGTCGGGCCTCGTTTGACTCAACCTTATCATTCACACCTGGAGTTGAGCCTCGTTTGACTTAACCATATCATTTGTGCCTCGAGTCGGGACTCGTTTGACTCACCCTTACCATTTGCACCTCAAGTCGTGCCTCATTCGACTCAACCTTATCATTTGCACCTCGAGTCGAGACTCGTTTGACTCAACCATATCGTTTGCACCTTGAGTCGTGCCTCGTTTGACTCACCCATATCATTTGTGCCTCAAGTTGGGCCTCGTTTGATTTAACCATATCATTAACGCCTCGAGTCAGGCATCGTTTAACTCAACCTTATCAATTGCGCCTCCTGTTGGACCTCGTTTCACTCAACCATATCGTTTGTGCCTCGAGTCGGGCCTTGTTTGACTCACCCTTACCATTTGTGCCTCGAGTCGGGCCTCGTTGGACTTAACCTTATCAATCGCGCCTTAACTCATGTCTCGTTTGACTCAACCTTTTCATTCGCACCTCGAGTTGGCCCTTGTTTGTCTCAACCATATCATTTGTACCTTGAGTCGGGCCTCGTTTGACTTCCCCTTCTCATTTGCGCCTCAAGTCGGGCCTCATTTGACTCAACCATTTCATTTGCGCCTGAACTCGATCCTCGTTTCACTCAACCTTATCTTTTGTGCCTCGAGTTGGGCCTCGTTCGACTCAACATTATCATTCACGCCTTGAGTCAGGCCTCGTTCGACTCAACCTTATCATTTATGCCTCGAGTCGGGTCTTATTTGACTCCAGCATATAATTTGTGCCTCAATTCGGGCCTCGTTGGACTCAAGCATATCATTTGCGCCTCGAGTCGGGCCTCATTTGACTTAACCATATCTTTTGCATCTTGAGTCGAGCCTCGTTTGACTCAATGTTATCATTTGTGCCTCAAGTCGAGCTTCGTTTGACTCAATAATATCATTTATGCCTCAAGTTGGCCCTAGTTTGACTCAACCATATCATTTATGCCTCGAGTCGAGCCACGTTTGACTCAGCCTTATCATTTGGACATCGAGTCGGGCCTCGTTTGGCTCAACCTTATCATTTCTGCCTCGAGTCGCACCACATTTGAGTCAATTTGCGCCTTGAGTCCGGCCTCGTTTGACTCAACCTTATCATTTGTGCCTAAAGTCGGACCTCATTTGACATAACCATATCATTTACGCGTTGAGTAGGGCCTCATTTGACTCAACCATATCATTTGCACCTCGAGTTAGGCCTCGTTTACTCAGCCTTATCATTTGTGCCTCCAGTCAAGCCTCGTTTGACTCACCCTTACAACTTACACCTTGAGTTGGGCCTTGTTTGAGACCACCTTATCATTTGTGCCCCAAGTTGGGCCTCGTTTAACTCAACCATATCATGTACGCCTCGAGTCAGGCCTCGTTAGACTCAACCATATCATTTACACCTCGAGTCGGGCGTCGTTCAACTCAACCTTATCATTCACGCTTCGAGTTGAGCCTCGTTTGACTTAACCATATCATTTGTGCCTCGAGTCAGGACTCGTTTGACTCACCCTTACCATTTGCACCTTAAGTCGTGCCTCGTTCGACTCAACCTTATCATTTGCACCTCGAGTCGAGACTCATTTGACTCAACCATATCGTTTGCACCTTGAGTCGTGCCTCGTTTGACTCACCCATATCATTTGTGCCTCAAGTTGGGCCTCGTTTGACTCAACCATATCATTAACACCTCAAGTCGGGCATCGTTTAACTCAACCTTATCAATTGCGCCTCCTGTTGGACCTTGTTTCACTTAACCATATCATTTGTGCCTCGAGTCGGGCCTTGTTCGAGTCAACCTTATCATTCACACCTCGAGTTGAGCCTCATTTTACTTAACCATATCATTTGTGCCTCGAGTCAGGCCTCGTTTGACTTAACCTTATCGTTTGCACCTTAAGTTGGCCCTCGTTTGACTCACGCATATCATTTGTGCCTTGAGTCGAGCCTAGTTCGACTTAACTGTATCATTTACACATCGAGTCAGGCCTCGTTGGACTCTCCCATATCATTGGTGCCTCGTTTCTCTCAACTGTATCATTTATGCCTCGAGTCGGGCCTTGTTTCACTCACCCTTACCATTTGTGCCTCGGGTTGGGCCTCAATTGGCTCAATCATGTCATTGTACCGGGCCTCGTTTGAGTCACTCTTATCATTTGCGTCACGAGGTAGGCCTCGTTTGACTCAACCATATCGTTTGTGTCTTGAGTTGGTCCTCGTTTGACTCAACCATATCATTGACGCCTCAAGTCGGGCATCGTTTAACTCAACCTTATCATTTGCGACTCGAGTTGGGCCTCGTTTGACTCAACCATATCATTTGTGCCTCAAGGCGGGTCTTGTTTGACTCACCCTTACCATTTGCACCTCAAGTCGGGCCTCGTTGGACTTAAC
This sequence comes from Dicorynia guianensis, assembly GCA_037013595.1. Lineage (NCBI taxonomy): Eukaryota > Viridiplantae > Streptophyta > Magnoliopsida > Fabales > Fabaceae > Dicorynia > Dicorynia guianensis. The sequence goes on along the minus strand of JASUAB010000006.1, from coordinate 14,049,066 downwards.
CTTATCAATTGCGCCTCGACACGGCCCTCAATCACCTCAACCTTTTCTTTTGCACCTCGAGTCGGGCCTCATTTGACTCAACCATATCAATTATGCCTTGAGTCGGGCCACGTTTAACTCATCCTTACCATTTGCGCCTCGAGTTGGCCCTTGTTTGACTCAACCATATCATTTATGGCTCGAGTCAGACCTCGTTTGACTCATCCTTACCATTTGCATCTCGAGTCCGGCCTCGTTTGTCTCAACCATATCATTTGCGACTCAAGTTAGGCCTTGTTTGACTCAACCATATCATTTTTGCCTCGACTTGGCCATCGTTTGACTTAACCTGATCATGTGTGTCCAAGTCGGGCCTCGTTTGACTCAACCATATCGTTTACGCCTCGAGTCGGGCCTCGTTTGACTCAACCATAACATTTACACCACGAGTCGAGAATCGTTTGACTTAACCTTATCATTTGTGCCTCGAGTCGGCCCTCGTTCGACTCAACCTTATCATTTGTGCCTTGAGTCGGGCCTCGTTTAACTTCCCCTTCTCATTTGCGCCTCGAGTCGGGCCTCATTTGACATAACCATATCCTTTGCACCTCGACTCGATCCTCGTTTCACTCAAGCTTATCATTTGTGCCTCGACTCGAGCCTCATTGGACTCAACCTTATCATTTGCGCCTCGAGTTGGGCCTCGTTTGACACAACCTTATCATTTGTTCCTTAAGTTGGGCCTCGTCTGACTCAACCATATCATTTACACCTCGAGTCGGGTCTCGTTAGACTCAACCATATCATTTGCGCCTCGAGTCAGGCCTCGTTTGACTCAACCATATAATTTACACCTCGAGTTGGGTCTCGTTAGACTCAACCATATCATTTGTGCCTCGAGTCGGGCCTTGTTCGACTTAACCTTACCATTTGCACCTCGAGTCGGGACTCGTTTGACTCAACCATATCATTTAGGCCTCGAGTTGGGCCTCGTTTGACTCATCCTTACCATCTGCACCTCGAGTCGGGCCTTGTTATACTCAACCATATCATTTGCGCCTCGAGTCAGGCCTTATTTGACTCAACCATATCATTTATGCCTCGAGTTAGCCATTGTTTGACTCAACCTTATCATTTGTACCTGAAGTCGGGCCTTGTTTGTCTCAACCATATCATGTACACCTCGAGTCGGGCCTTGTTTGACTCAACCATATCATTTGCACCTCGAGTTGGGCCTTGTTCGACTGAACCTTATCATTCGCACCTCAAGTCGAGCCTCGTTTGACTCAACCATATAATTTGTGCCTTGATTCATGCCTTGTTTGACTCAACCTTATCACTTGCGCCTCGAGCCATGCCTCATTCTACTTAACCTTATCGTTTGCACCTCGAGGCGGGCCTCATATGACTCAACCATATCATTTGTGCCTGGAGTCGAGCCTTGTTTGACTCACCCTTACCATTTGCTCCTCGAGTCAGGCCTCGTTGGATTCAACCTTATCATTTGGGCCTCCAATCAGGCCTTGTTTGACTAAACCTTATCATTCATGCCTCGAGTCAGGCATTGTTTGATTCAACCATATCATTTGTGTCTCGAGTCAGGCCTTGTTTGACTCATTCTTTCCATTTGCGCCTCGTGTCGAGCCTCGTTTGACTCAACCTTATCATTTGTGCCTTTAGGCAGGCCTCGTTTGACTCAACGATATTATTTATACCTCGAGTTGGGCCTCATTTGACTCAACCATATCATTTACGCCTCGAGTCAACCCTATCATTTGTGCTTTGGGTCGGGCCTTGTTTGACTCACCCTTCTCATTTGCACTTCGAGTCGGGCCTCGTTTAACTCAACCATATCATTTGCGCCTAGAGTTAATCCTCATTTAACTCAACCTTATCATTCGTGACTCGAGTCGGGCCTTATTGGACTCAACCTTATCATTTACACCTCAAGTCGGGCCTCGTTCGACTCAACTTTATCATTTGCGCCTCAAGTCAAGCCTCGTTTGACTCAATCTTATCATTTACGCCTCGAGGCAGGCCTTGTGTGACTCTACCATATCATTTGCGCCTCGAGTCGGGCCTTGTTGGACTCAACCTTATCATTTGCGCCTTAAGTCGGGCCTCGTTTGACTCAACTTTATCATTTGTGCCTCGAGTCAGGCCTCGTTCGACTCAACCTTATCAATAGCACCTTGAGTCAGGCCTCATTTGACTCAACCATATCATTTACGCCTCGACTTGTGCCTCGTTTGACTCAAACATATCATTTGTGCCTCGAGTCAGACCTCGTTTGACTCAACCTAATCATTTGTGCCTCTAGTCGGGCCTCGTTTGACTTAACTATATAATTTACGCCTCGAGTCGAGCTTCGTTTGACTCAACCTTATCATTTGTGCCTTAAGTCAGGCCTCGTTTGAGTCAACCATGTCATTTATGCCTTGAGTTGGGCTTCGTTTGACTCAAACATATCATTTGTGCCCCGACTTGGGCCTCGTTCGACTCAACCTTTTCCTTCGTACCTCGAGTTGGGCCTCGTTTGACTCAACCATATCATTTGCGCCTCGAGTCAGGCCTCGTTCGACTCAACTTTATTCTTTGTGCCTCAAGTCGAGCCTCGTTTGACTCAACCTTATCATTTGTGCCTCCAGTCGGGCCTCGTTTGACTCATCCTTACCATTTGTGCCTCGAGTCGGGCCTCGTTTGACTCAACAATATCATTTGCGCCTTAAGCCGGGCCTCGTTCGACTTATCTTTATCATTTGCGCCTTGAGCCGAGCCTTGTTTGACTCAACCTTATCATTTGTGCCTCCAGTCGGGCCTTGTTTGACTCAATCATATTATTTACCCCTCGGGTTGGGCCTCGTTTGACTCAACCATATCATTTACGCCTCGAGTTGGGAATCGTTTGACTCAACCTTATTGTTTGTGCTTTGGGTCGGGCGTCGTTTGACTCACCCTTCTCATTTGCGCTTTGAGTCAGGCCTCGTTTAACTCATCCATATCATTTGCGCCTCGAATGAATCCTCGTTTGACTAAACCTTATCATTTGTGCCTTGAGTCGGGCCTCATTGGACTCATCCTTATCATTTGTGTCTCAAGTCGGGCCTCGTTCGACTGAACTTTATCATTTGTGCCCCGAGTCAAGCCTCGTTCGACTCAACCTTATCATTTGCACCTCAAGTCAGGCCTCATTTGACTCAACCATATCATTTACACCTCGAGTTAGGCCTCGTTTGACTTAAACAAATCATTTGCGCCTCGAGTCAGGCCTCGTTTGACTCAACCTTATCATTTGTGCCCACTGTTGGGCCTCGTTTGACTCAACCATATCATTTCTACCTCGAGTCAAGGCTCGTTTGACTCAACCTTATCATTTGTGGCTTAAGTCGGGCCTCATTTGACTCAACCATATCATCTATGCCTTGAGTTGGGCCTCATTTGACTCAACCATATCATTTGTGCCTCGAGTCGGGCCTCGTTTAACTGAACGATATCTTTTAGGGCTCGAGTTGGGCATCGTTTGATTTAACCTTATCATTTGTGCCTAAAGTCGGGCCTTGTTTGACTTAACCATATCATTTACACCTTGAGTCGGGCATCGTTTGACTCAACCATATCATTTACGCCACGAGTTGTGAATCGTTTGACTCTACCTTATCATTTGTCGCTCGAGTCGGGCCTCGTTCGACTCCACCTTAACATTTGTGCCCTGAGTCGGGCCTCATTTGACTCATCTTTCTCATTTGCGCCTCAAGTTGGGCCTTGTTTGACTCAACCTTATCATTTGCGCCTCGACTCGATTCTCGTTTCACTCAACCTTATCATTTGTGCCTCGAGTCGAGCTTCGTTGGACTCAACCCTATCATTTGCGCCTCGAGTTGGGACTCATTTGACTCAACTTTATCATATATGCCTCGAGTTGGGCCTCATACGACTCAACCTTATCATTTACACCTCGTGTTGGGCCTCATTTGACTCAAGCATATCATTTGTGCCTCGAGTTGGGCCTCGTTGGACTCAAGCATATCATTTGCGCCTTGTGTCGGGCCTCATTTGACTTAACCATATCTTTTGTGCCTCGAGTTGAGCCTCGTTTGACTCAACCTTATCATTTGTGCCTCGAGTTAGGCCACATTTGACTCAACCATATCATTTACGCCTCAAGACGGGCCTTGTTTGACTTAACCTTATCATTTGTGCCTCGAGTCAGGCCTTGTTCGGCCTAACCTTATCATTTGCGCCTTGAGTCACGCCTCGTTTGACTTAACCTTACAACTTGTGCCTCGAGTCGGGCCTCATTTGACTCAACCTTATCAATTGTGCCTCAAGTTCGGCCTCGTTTGACTCAAGCATATCATTTACGCCTCGAGTCAGGCCTCGTTGGACTTAACCATATCATTTGCGCCTTGAGTCGGGCCTCATTCGACTCAACCTTATCATTCGTGCCTCGAGTCAAGCCTCATTTGACTTAACCATATCAGTTGTGCCTCGAGTCGGGCCTCATTTGACTCATCCTTACCATTTGTGCCTTGAGTCGGGCCTCATTTGACTCATCCTTACCATTTGTGCCTTGAGTCGGGCCTCGTTTGAGTCAACCATATCATGTACACCTCAAATTGGGCCTCGTTTGACTCAAACATATCATTTGTGCCCCAACTTGGGCCTCGTTCGACTCAACCTTTTCATTCGCACCGCGAGTTAGGCCTCGTTTAACTCAACCATATCATTTGTGCCTCAAATCGGGCCTCGTTTGACTATTTCTTATGATTTGCACCTCAAGTCGGGCCTTGTTTGACTCAACCATATCACTTACGGCTCGAGGCGGGCCTTGTTTGACTCATCTTTACCATTTGCACCTTGAGTTGGGCCTCGTTTGAGTCAACCATATAATTTGTGCCTCGAGTCGGGCCTCGTTTGACTCATCCTTATCATTTGTGCCTTAAGTCGGGCCTCGTTTGAGTCAACCATGTCATTTATGCCTCGAGTTGGGCCTCGTTTAACTCAAACATATTATTTGTGCCCCAACTTGGGCCTCATTTGACTTAACATTTTCATTCGCACCTCGAGTCGGGCCTTGTTTGACTCAACCATATCTTTTGCACCTCGAGTTAGGCCTCGTTCGACTCAACTTTATCATTTGTGCCTCAAGTTGCGCCTCATTTGACTCAACCTTATCTTTTGTGCCTCCAATCGGGCCTCGTTTGACTCATCCTTATCATTTGCACCTCGAGTCGGGCCTCGTTTGACTCAACTATATCATTTGCGCTTTGAGTTGGGCCTCGTTTAACTTAACTTTATCATTTGCGCCCCGAGTCGTGCCTTGTTTGACTCAACCTTATCATTTGTGCCTCCAGTCAGGCCTCGTTTGACTCAATCATATTATTTATGCCTCGAGTCGGGGCTCGTTTTACTCAACCATATCTTTTGCGCCTCGAGTTAAGCCTCGTTTGACCCAAACTTATCATTTGTGCCTCGAGTCAGGTCACATTTGACTCAACCATATCATTTACGCCTCGACTCGAGCCTCGTTTGCTCATCCTTATGATTTGCACCTCGAGTCGAGCCTCGTTTGACTCAACCATATCATTTACGGCTCGAGTCGGGCCTCGTTTGACTCATCCTTACCATTTGCACCTTGAGTTGGGCCTCGTTTGACTCAACCATATCATTTGTGCCTCGAGTCGGGCCTCGTTCGACTCAACTTTATAATTTGCACCTCGAGTCGAGTCTCATTTGACTCAACCTTATCAATTGTGCCTCCAGTCGGGCCTCGTTTAACTAAATCATATTATTTATGCCTTGGGTCGGGCCTCGTTTGACTCAACCATATCATTTACGCCTCGAGTCGGGAATCGTTTGACTCAACGTTATCATTTGTGCTTTAGGTCGGGCCTCGTTTGACTTACCCTTCCCATTTGTGCTTCGAGTTGGGCCTCGTTTAACTCAACCATATCATTTGCACCTCGAGTCAATCCTCGTTTGACTCAACCTTATCATTTGTGCCTCGAGTCGGGCCTCGTTGGACTCAATCATATCATTTGCGTCTCAAGTCGGGCCTCGTTCGACTCAACTTTATCATTTATGCCTCTAGCTAGGCCTCGTTCGACTCAACCTTATCATTTGCACCTCAAGTCAGGAAACATTTGACTCAACCATATCATTTATGCCTCGAGTTGGGCCTCGTTTGACTCAAACATATCATTTGCGCCTCGAGTCAGGCCTCGTTTGACTCAACCTTATCATTTGTTCCTCTAGTCGGGCCTCATTTGACTTAACCGTATCATTTCTGCCTCGAGTCAGACCTCGTTTGTCTCAACCTTATCATTTGTGCCTCGAGTCAGACATCGTTGGACTCAATCTTATCATTTGCGTCTCAAGTCAGGCCTCGTTTGACTCAACTTTATCATTTGCGCCTCGAGCCAGGCCTCATTCGACTCAACCTTATCATTTGTACCTCGAGTCAGGCCTCATTTGACTCAACCATATCATTTATGACTTGAGTTGGGCCTCGTTTGACTCAAACATATCATTTGCACCTCGAGTTGGGCCTTGTTTGACTCAACGTTATCATTTGTGCCTCCAGTCGGGCCTCGTTTGACTCAACCATATCATTTCTGCCTCGAGTCAGACCTCGTTTGTCTCAACCTTATCATTTGTGCCTTAAGTCGAGCATCATTTGACTCAACCATATCATTTATGCCTCGATTGGGACTCGTTCGACTCAAACATATCATTTGTGCCCCGACTTGGGCCTCGTTCGACTTAACCTTTTCATTTGCACCTCGAGTCGGGCCTCGTTTGACTCAACCATATCATTTGTGCCTCGATTCGGGCCTCGTTTGGTTTATCCTTATGATTTGCACCTTGAGTCGGGCCTCGTTTGACCCAACCATATCATTTACGCCTGGATTCGGCCTTCATTCGACTCAACGATATCATTTAGGCCTCGAGTCAGGGATCGTTTGACTTAACCTTATCGTTTGTGCCTCTAGTTGGGCCTCGTTTGACTCAACCATATCATTTATGCCTCGAGTCGGGCATTGTTTGAATCAACCATATCATTTATGCCATGGGTCGAGAATTGTTTGACTCAACCTTATCATTTGTGCCTCGAGTCGGGCCTCGTTCGACTCCACCTTATGATTTGTGCCTTGAGTCGGGCCTCATTTGACTCACCCTTCTCATTTGCGTCTCGAGTCAGGCCTCGTTTGACTCAACCATATCATTTGCACCTCAACTCGATCCTTGTTTCACTCAAAATTATCATTTGTGCATCGAGTCAGGCCACGATGACTCAACCATATCTTTTACGCCTCGGGTCGGGCCTCGTTTGACTCAACCATATCATTTACGCCTCGACTCGCACCTCGTTTGACTCAACCTTATCATTTGTGCCTCGAGTAAGGCCACGATTGACTCAACCATATCTTTTACACCTCGAGTCGGGCCTCGTTTGACTCAACCATATCATTTATGCCTCGAGTTAGGCCCTGTTTGAGTCAACCTTGTCATTTGTGCCTCGAGTTGGGCCATGTTCGGCTCAACCTTATCATTTGTGCCTTGAGTCGCGCCTCATTTGACTCAACCATATCATTTATGCCTTGGGTCAGACCTCATGGGACTCAACCATATCATTTACACCTCGAGTCAGGCCTCGTTCGATCAACCTTATCATTTGCGCCTCGAGTCGAGCTTTGTTGGACTTAACCATATAATCTGTGCCTCGAGTCGGGCCTCGTTTGACTCATCCTTACCATTTGCGCCTCGAGTCGGGCCTCATTTGACTCAACCATATAATTTACGCCTCGAGTTGGGCCTCATTTGACTCAACCATATCTTTTGTGTCTCGGGTCGGGCGTCGTTTGACCCAACCATGTCATTTGTGCCTCAAGTCGAGCCTCGTTTGACACAATCATATAACTTACACCTCGAGTTGGGCCTCGTTTGACTCAACCATATCATTTGTGCCTCGATTCTGGCCTTGTTTGACTGATCCTTATGATTTGCACCTTGAGTCATGCCTCATTTGACTTAATTATATCATTTTTGCCTCGAGTCGGGCCTTGTTTGACTCATCCTTACCATTTGCACCACAAGTCGGGCCTCGTTTGACTCAACCATATCATTTACGCCTGGATTCGGGCTTCATTTGACTTAACGATATCATTTAGGCCTCGAGTCGGGGATCGTTTGACTCAACCTTATCATTTGTGCCTCAAGTGGGGCCTCGTTTGACTCAACCATATCATTTATGCCTCGAGTCGGGCATTGTTTGACTCAACCATATCATTTATGCCATGAGTCGAGAATTGTTTGACTCAACCTTATCATTTGTGGCTCGAGTCAGGCCTCGTTCGACTCCACCTTATCATTTGTGCCTTAAGTCAGGCCTCGTTTGACTTACCCTTCCCATTTGCGTCTCGAGTTGGGCCTCGTTTGACTCAACCATATCATTTATACCTCGATTCGATCCTCGTTTCACTCAACCTTATCATTTGTGCCTCAAGTCAGGCCACAGTTGACTCAACCTTATCATTTGTGCCTCGAGTCAGGCCACGGTTGACTCAACCATATCTTTTACGCCTCGAGTCGGGCCTTGTTTGACTCAACCATATCATTTACGCTTCGAGTCCGGCCTTGTTTGACCCAACCATATCATTTGTGGCTCGAGTCGGGCCGTGTTTGGCTCAATCTTATCATTTGTGCCTCGAGTCATGCCTCGTTTGACTCAACCATATCATTTACGCCTCGAGTCAGACCTCGTGGGACTCAACCATATCATTTGAGGCTTCAGTCGGGCCTCGTTCAACTCAACCTTATCATTTGCGCCTCAAGTCGAGCTTTGTTTGACTTAACCATATCATTTGTGCCTCAAGTCAGGCCTCGTTTGACTCATCCTTACCATTTGCACCTCGAGTCGGGCCTCGTTTGACTCAACCATATCTTTTGTGTCTCGAGTCAGGCGTCGTTTGACCCAACCATGTCATTTGCGCCTCAAGTCGGTCCTCGTTTGACTTGACCATATAATTTACACCTCGAGTTGGGCCTCGTTTGACTCATCCTTACCATTTGCGCCTCGAGTCGGGCCTCGTTTAACTCATCCTTACCATTTGCGCCTCGAGTCGGGCCTCATTTGACTCAATCATATCTTTTGTGTCTCGAGTCGGGCGTCGTTTAACCCAACCATGTCATTTGTGCCTCAAGTCGGGCCTCGTTTGACTCAACCATATAATTTACACCTCGAGTTGGGACTCGTTTGACTCATCCTTACCATTTGCGCCTCGAGTCGGGCCTCGTTTGACTCAACCATATCATTTATACCTCGAGTCGAGAATCGTTTGACTCAACCTGATCATTTGTGGCTCAAGTCGAGCCTCGTTCGACTTAACCTTCTCGTTTGTGCCTTGAGTCAGGCCTCGTTTGACTCAACCTTCTCATTTGCGCCTCGAGTCGGGCCTCATTGGACTCAACCTTATCCTTTGCGCCTCGAGTCAGGCCTTATTCATCTTAACCTTATCATTTACGTCTCGAGTCAGGCCTCATTTGACTCAAGCATATCATTTGTGCCTCGAGTGGACTCAAGCATATCATTTATGCCTCGAGTCGGGCCTTGTTTGACTGAACCATATCTTGTGCGCCTCGACTTGAGCCTCGTTTGACTAAACCTTATCAATTGTGCGTCTAGTCAGGCCTCGTTTGACTCAACCAATCATTTATGCCTCGAGTCGGGCCTCGTTTGACTCAACCATATCAATTACGCCTCGATTTGGGCCTCGTTTGACTTAACCTTTTCATTTGTGCCTCGTGTCGGGCCTCGTTTGGCTCAACCTTATCAATTATGCCTTGAGTCGCGCCTTGTTTGACTCAACCATATTATTTACACCTCGAGTCAGGCCTCGTTTGACTCAACCTTACAACTTGCGCCTCGAGTCGGGCATCGTTTGACTCAACCTTATTATTTGGGCCTCAAGTCGGGCCTTGTTTGATTGAACCATATCATTTATGCCTCTAGTTGACCTCGTTTGACTCAACCATAGTGATTGTGCCTCGAGTCGGGCCTCGTTCGACTCAACCTGATCATTGACATTTCGAGTCGAGTCTCGTTTAACTTAACCATATCATTTGTGCCTCGAGTCAGGCCTCATTTGACTCACCCTTCCCATTTACACATCGAGTCGGGCCTCGTTTGACTCATCCTTACCTTTTGCGCCTCAAGTTAGGCCTCGTTTGAGTCAACCATATCATTACGCCTCGAGTTGGGCCTCGTTTGACTTCAACATATCATTTGTGCCCTAACTTAGGCCTCGTTCGACTCAACCTTTTCATTTGCACTGCGAGTCAAGCTGCGTTTGACTCAACCATATCATTTGTGCCTCGATTCGGGCCTCGTTTGACTCATCCTTATGATTTGCAGCTCGAGTCAGGCCTCATTTGACTCAACCATATCATTTATGCCTCGAGTTGGGTTTCGTTTGACTCATCCTTATGATTTGCGCCTCGAGTCGAGCCTCCTTTGACTCAACCATATCATTTGCGCCTCGAGTCGGGCCTCGTTCAACTCAACTTTATATTTGCACCTCGAGTCGAGCCTCATTTGATTCAACCTTATCATTTGTGCCTCCAGTCGGGCCTCGTTTGACTCAATCATATTGTTTACGCCTCGGGTCGGGCCTTGTTTTACTCAACCATATCATTTACGCCTCGAGCCAGGAATCGTTTGACTCAACCTTATCATTTGTGCTTTGGGTCGGGCCTCCTTTGACTCACCCTTCTCATTTGCGCTTCAAGTCGAGCCTCGTTTAACTCCACCATATCATTTGCGCCTCGAGTCAATCCTCGTTTGACTCAACCTTATGATTTGTGCCTCGAGTCGGGCCTAGTTGGACTCAATCTTATCATATGCGCCTCAAGTCAGGCCTCATTCGACTCAACTTTATCATTTGCGCCTCGAGTCAGGCCTCGTTCGACTCAACCTTATCATTTGCACCTCAAGTTAGGCCTCATTTGACTTAACCATATCATTTATGCCTCAAATCGGGCCTCATTTGACTCAACCATATCATTTTCGCCTCGAGCCGGGCCTCGTTTGTCTCAACCTTATCATTTGTGCCTTAAGTAGGGGCTCATTTGACTCAACCATATCATTTATGCCTTGAGTTGGGCCTCATTTGACTCAAACATATCATTTGTGCCCTGGCTTGGGCCATATTCGACTTAACCTTTTGATTCGCAACTCAAGTCGGGCCTTGTTTGACTCAACCATATCATTTGTGCCTCAATTCAGGTCTTATTTGAGTCATCCTTACGATTTGCACCTCAAGTCGGGCCTCATTTGTCTCAACCGTATCATTTATGCCTCGAGTCGGGCCTTGTTTGACTCATCCTCACCATTTGTACCTCGAATCGGGCCTTGTTTGACTCAACGATATCATTGGGGCATCGAGTCGGGGGTCGTTTGACTCAACCTTATCATTTGTGCCTCAAGTGGGGCCTCGTTTGACTCAACCATATCATTTTCGCCTCGAGTCGGGCATCGTTTGACTCAACCTTATCATTTGTCGCTCGAGTCGGGCCTCGTTCAACTCCACCTTATCATTTATGCCTTGAGTCGGGTCTCGTTTGACTTACCCTTCTCATTTGCGCCTCGAGTCGGGCCTTGTTTGACTCAACCATATCATTTGTGCCTCGACTCGATCCTCGTTTCACTTAACCTTATCATTTGTGCCTCGAGTCGGGCCTCGTTGGACTCAACCTTATCATTTGTGCCTCGAGTCGGGCCTCATTTAACTCAACTTTATCATTTGCGCCTCGAGTCGAGCCTCGTTTGACGCAACCTTATCATTTGTGCCTCCAGTCGAGTCTTGTTTGACTCAACCATATTATTTATGCCTCGGGTTGGGCCTTGTTTGACTCAACCATATAATTTATGCCTCGAGTCAGGAATCGTTTGACTCAACCATATCATTTGTGCTTTGGGTCAGGCCTCGTTTGACTCACCCTTCTCATTTGTGCTTCGAGTTGTGCCTCGTTCAACTCAACCATATTATTTGCCCCTCGAGTCAATCCTCATTTGACTCAACCTTATCATTTGTGCCTCAAGTCGGGCCTTGTTCGACTCAACTTTATCATTTGCACCTTGAGTCAGGCCTCGTTCGACTCAACCTTATCATTTGTGCCTCGAGGTAGGCATCGTGTGAATCAACCATATCATTTGTACCTCAAGTCGAGCCTTGTTTGGCTCATCCTTACCATTTACGCCTCAAGTCAGGCCTCGTTGGATTCAACCTTATCATTTGCACCACAAGTCGGGCCTCGTTCGACTCAACTTTATCATTTGTGCCTCGAGTCAGGCCTCGTTGGACTCAACCTTATCATTTGCACCTCGAGTTAGGCCTCATTTGACTCAACCATATCATTTACGCCTCGAGTTGCGCCTCATTTGATTCAAACATATCACTTACACCTTGAGTTGGGCTTCGTTTAAATCAACCTTATCCTTTGTGCCTCCAGTTGAGCCTTGTTTGAGTAAACCATATCATTTGCGCCTCTAGTCGGGCCACATTTGACTCAACCTTATCATTTGTGCCTAAAGTCGGGCCTCATTTGACTCAACCATATCATTTACGCCTCGAGTTGGGCCTCGTTTGACTCAAACATATCATTTGTGCCCCGACTTGGGCCTCGTTTGACTCAACCTTTTCATTCACAACTCGAGTCAGGCCTCGTTTGACTCAACCATATCATGTGTGCCTCGATTCGGGCCTTGTTTGACTCATCCTTATGATTTGCACCTTAAGTCGAGCCTCGTTTGACTCAACCATATCATTTACGCCTCGAGTCGGGCCTCATTTGACTCATCCTTACCATTTGTGCCTCGAGTCGGGCCTCGTCTAACTCAACCATATCATTTGCGCCTCGAGTCAGGCCTCGTTTGACTCAACGATATCATTTAGGCCTCGAGTCGTGCCTCGTTTGACTCAACCTTATCATTTGTGCCTTAAGTCAGGCCTCGTTTGACTCAAATAAATCATTTGTGCCCCGAGTTGGGCCTCGTTTGACTCAACCTTTTCATTCGCACCTCAAGTCAGGCCTCGTTTGACTCAACCATATTATTTGTGCCTCGATTTGGGCCTCGTTTGACTTATCCTTACAATTTGCATCTCAAGTCGGGCCTCATTTGACTCAACCATATCATTTACACCTCGAGTCGGGTCTCGTTTGACTCATCCTTACCATTTGTGCCTCGAGTCGGGCCTCGTTTGACTCAACCATATCATTTGTGCCTTGAGTCAGGCCTCGTTTGACTCAACAATATCATTTAGGCCTCGAGTCGGGGCATCGTTTGACTCAACCATATCATTTATGCCACGAGTCAAGAATCAATTGACTCAACCTTATCATTTGTGGCTCGAGTCTAGCCTCGTTCGACTCCACCTTACCAGTTGTGCCTTGAGTCGGGCCTCATTTGTCTCACCCTTCTCATTTGTGCCTCGAGTGGGGCCTCGTTTGACTCAATCATATCATTTGTGCCTCAACTCGATCCTTGTTTCACTCAACCTTATCATTTGTGCCTCGAGTCGAGCTTCGTTGGACTCAACTCTATCATTTGCGCCTCGAGTTGGGCCTCATTCGACTCAACTTTATCATTTACGCCTCGAGGTGGGCCTCATTCGACTCAACCTTATCATTTACACCTCGAGTCAGGCCTCATTTGACTCAAGCATATCATTTGTGCCTAGAGTCGGGCCTCGTTAGACTCAAGCATATCATTTGCACCTCGTGTCGGGCCTCATTTGACTCAACCATATCTTTTGCGCCTCGAGTCGAGCCTCGTTTGACTCAACCATATCATTTACGCCTCGAGTCGGGCCTTGTTTGACTCAACGTTATCATTTGTGCCTTGAGTCGGGCCTTGTTCGGCTTAACCTTATCATTTGCGCCTCGAGTCGCGCCTCGTTTGACTCAACCATATCATTTATGCCTCGAGTCAGACCTCGTTGGACTCAACCATATCATTTGTGCCTCGAGTCGAGCCTTGTTCGACTCAGCATTATCATTTGCGCCTCGAGTTGAGCTTTGTTTGACTTAACCATATCATTTGTCCCTTGAGTCAGGCCTCGTTTGACTCATCCTTACCATTTGTGCCTCGAGACGAGCCTCGTTTGACTCAACCATATGATTCACGCCTCAAGTCAAGAATTGTTTGACTCAACCTTATCATTTGTGGCTTGAGTCGGGCCTCATTTAACTCAACCTTATCATTTGTGCCTTGAGTCGGGCCTCGTTTGACTCATCCTTCTCATTTGCGCCTCGAGCCAGGCCTCGTTTGACTCAGCCATTTCATTTGTGCCTCAACTCGATCCTTGTTTCACTCAACCCTATCATTTGTGCCTCGAGTCGGGCCTCGTTCAACTCAACCTTATCATTTACGCCTCGATTCGGGCCTTATTTGACTCAAGCATATCATTTGTGCCTCGAGTCGGTCCTCGTTGGACTCAAGCATCTCATTTGCAGCTCGAGTCGGGTCTCGTTTGACAGAACCATATCTTTTGCACCTGGACTTGAGCCTCATTTGACTCAACCTTACCATTTGTGCCTCGAGTCGGGCCTCGTTCGACTCAACCATATCATTTGTGCTTCAAGTCGGTCCTCGTTAGACACACCCTTATCATTTGCGCATCGAGTCGGGCATCGTTCGACTAAACCTTACCATTTGTGCCTCGAGTCAGGTCTCATTTGACTCAACCATATCATTTGTGCCTGGAGTTGGGCCTCATTTGAGTCCTCCTTATCTTTTGCACCTTGAGTCGGGCCTCGTTTGATTCAGCCATATCATTTGTGCCAAAAGTCGGGCCTTATTGGACTCAACCTTAGCATTTGTGCCTCGAGTCGAACCTCAATCGACTCAACCTTATATTTGCCCCTCAAGTCAAGCCTCGTTTGACTCAACCATATCATCTGTGCCTCTAGTCGGGCCTCGTTCGACTCAACCTTATGATTTGTGCCCTAAGTTGGGCCTCTTTCAAATCAACCTGATCATTTGTTCCTCGACTCGAGCCTCATTCGACTCAACCTTATATTTCCGCAACGAGTCAGGCCGCGTTTGACTTAACCATATCATTTGTGGCTTAAGTCAGGCCTCATTTGACTCACCCTTACCATTTGTGCCACGAGTTGGGGCTCGTTTGACTTAACCATATCATTTGTGCCACGAGTCGGTCCTCGTTTGACTCAACCTTATCAATTGTGCCTCAAGACGGGCCTCGTTCGACTCAACCTTATGATTTGCGCCTCGAGTCAGGCCTCGATTAACTTAACCATATCATTTTTGCCTTGAGTCGGGCCTCATTTGACTCACCCTTACCCTTTGCGCCTTGAGTTGGGCCTCGTTTGACTCAACCTTATCATTTACGCCCTGAGTCATGCCTCGTTCTACTTAACCTTATCATTTATGCCTCGTGGCGGGCCTCGTGTGACTCAACCATATCATTTGTGCCTTGAGTCAAGCCTTGTTTGACTCATCCTTACCATTTGCACCTCGAGTCAGTCCTCGTTGGACTCAACCTTATCATTTGAGCCTCCAATCGGGCCTTGTTCGACTAAACCTTCTCATTTGTGCCTCGAGTCGGGCATCGTTTGACTCAACCATATCATTGTGCCTCGAGTCAGGCCTCATTTGACTCATCCTTACCATTTGCACCTTGAGTCAAGCCTCGTTTGACTCAACTACATCATTTGTGCCTCAAGTCGTGCCTCGTTTGACTCAACCTTATCATTAATGCCATAAGTCAGATCTCGTTTGACTCAACCATATCATTTCTGCCTCGAGTCGAGCCTCGTTTGACTCAACCATATCATTTGTGCCTTGAGTTAGGCGTCGTTTGACTCAATCCTATCATTTGTGCCTTGAGTTAGGCGTCGTTTGACTCAACCCTATCATTTGTGCCTCAGGTCAGGCCTCGTTTGACTCAACCTTATCATTTGTGCCTCAAGTCAGGCCTCGTTTTACTCACCCTTACCATTTGTGCCTCATGTCGAGCCTCGTTTGACTCAACCATATCATTTTTGCCTCGAGTCAAGCCTCGTTTGACTCACCCATATCATTTTGCCCTAGAGTCGGGACTCGTTCGACTCAACCATATCATTTACTCCTCGATTCGGGCCTCATTTGACTCACCCATATCATTTGGCCCTAGAGTCAGGCCTCGTTCGACTCAACCTTATCATTTGCCCCTCGGGTTGGACCGCGTTGGACTTAACCTTATCATTTGTGCCTCGAGTTGGGCCTTGTTTGACTCAACCTTACCATTTGCGCCTCGAGTCTTGCCTTGTTTGACTCACCCTTATCATTTGCGCCTTGGGTAGGGCCTCATTCGACTCAACCTTATCATTTGCGCTTGGAGTCAGCAGCGTTCAACTCAACGTTATCATTTGCCCCTCGAATCGGGCCTCGTTTGGCTCAACCTTATCATTTGTGCCTCGAGTTGGGCCTTATTTGACTCACCCTGACCATTTGCGCCTCGAGTCAGGCCTCGTTTAACTCAACCATATCAACTGTGCATCGAGTCAATCCTCGTTTGACTCAACCTTATCAATTGTGCCTCAAGTCTAGCCTCGTTTAACTCACCCTTATCACTTACGCCTTAAGTCGGGTCTCGTTTGACTCACCCTTATCATTTGCGTCTCGAGTCGGGCCTTGTTTGACTCAGCCATATTATTTGCGCCTTAAGCTGGGCCTCGTTCGACTCAACCATATCATTTACTCCTCAAGTCGCACCTCATTTGATTTAACCATAGCATTTGAACCTTGAGTCAGGCCTCGTTCGACTTAACCTTATCATTTGCACTTGAGTCAGGCCTCGTTAACCCAACCTTATCATTTGCGCCTTGAGCCGGGCCTTGTTCGACTCAACCATATCATTTGTGCCTCGGTTCAGGCCTCGTTTGACTCAACCATATCATTTGTGCCTTGAGTCGGGCCTCGTTTGACTCAACCTTACCATTTGTGTCTCGAGTCGGGCCTCGTTTGACTGAACCATATCATTTGTGCCTCGAGTCGGTCCTCGTTTGACTCAATCTTATTAATTGTGCCTCGAGTCGGGCCTCACTCGACTCAACCTTATCATTTGCGCCTGGAGTCAGGCCTCGTTAGACTCACCCTTATCATTTGCACCTCGAGTCGGGCCTCATTTGACTCAACCATATCATTTGCGCCTCGAGTCGGGCCACGTTGGACTCAACCTTATCAATTGCGCCTCGAGTCAGGCCTCGTTCGACTCAACCTTATCATTTGTGCCTCGAGTCGGGCCTCATTTGACTCAACCATATCATTTGTGCCTTGAGTCGGGCCTCGTTTGACTCAACCTTACCATTTGTGCCTCGAGTCGGGCCTCGTTTGACTTAACCATATCATTTGTGCCTCGTGTTGGGCCTCGCTCAACTCAACCTTATCATTTGCTCCTGGAGCTAGGCCTCATTAGGCTCACCCTTATCATTTGCACCTCAAGTCAAGCCTCGTTTGACTCAACCATATCATTTGCACCTCGAGTCGGGCCACGTTGGACTTAACCTTATCATTTGCGCCTCAAGTCGGGCCTCGTTTGACTTAACCTTATCATTTGTGCCTCGAGTCGGGCTCATTTGACTCAAACATATCATTTGTGCCTTGAGTCGGGCCTCATTTGACTCAACCTTACCATTTATGCCTCGAGTTGGGCCTCATTTGACTTAACCATATCATTTGTGCCAGGAGTCAGTCCTCGTTTGACTCAATCTTATCAATTGTGCCTCGTGTTGGGCCTTGCTTGACTCAACCTTATCATTTGCGCCTAGAGTCGGCCCTCGTTAGACTCACCCTTATCATTTGCGCCTCAAGTCGAGCCTCGTTTGACTCAACCATATCATTTGCGCCTCGAGTCGGGCCATGTTGGACTCAACCTTATCATTTGCGCCTCAAGTCGGGCCTCGTTTGACTCAACCTTATCATTTGTGCCTCGAGTCAGGCCTCATTTGGTCAACCATATCATTTGTGCCTTGAGTCGGGCCTCATTTGACTCAACCTTACCATTTGTGCCTCGAGTCGGGCCTCGTTTCACTCAACCATATGATTTGTGCCTCGAGTCGGGCTTCGTTTGACTCAACCATATGATTTGTGCCCCGAGTCGGTCCTTGTTTGACTCAATCTTATCAATTGTGCCTTGAGTCAGGCCTCGCTCGACTCTACCTTATCATTTGCGCCTGGAGTCAGGCCTCGTTAGACTCACTCTTATGATTTCTGCCTCGAGTTAGCCTCGTTTGACTCAACCATATTATTTGCGCCTCAAGTTGGGCCATGTTGGACTCAACCTTATCATTTGCACCTCGAGTCAGGCCTTGTTCGACTCAACCTTATCATTTATGCCTCGAGTCGGGTCTCGTTTGGCTCAACCTTACCATTTGTGCCTCGAGTCGGGCCTCGTTCGACTCAACCACATTATTTATGCATTAAGTCGGGCCTCGTTTGACTAACCCATATCATTTGTACCTTAAGTCAGGCCTTATTTGACTCACCCTTATCATTTGCCCCTCAGGTCTGGCCTCGTTTGACTCAACCTTATCATTTGCACCTCAAGTCGGGACTCGTTTGACTCAACCTTATCATTTGTGCCTCGAGTCAGGCCTCATTTGACTTAGCCATATCATTTATGCCTTGAGTCGGGCCTCGTTTGACTCAACCATATCAATTGTGCCTCAAGTTGGTCCTTGTTTGACTCAACCTTATCACTTGTGCCTTAAGTTGGGCCTCGTTTGACTCAACCTTATCATTTGCGCCTTGAGTCGGGTCTCGTTTGACTCACCCTTATCATTTGCATCTCGAGTCAGGTCTCGTTTGACTCAACCCTATCATTTGTGCATTGCCTCGTTTGACTCAACCTTATCATTTGTGCCTGGAGCTGGGCCTCATTTGACTCAACCTTATCATTTGTCCCTTGAGTCGGGCCTGATTTGACTCAACCTTATCATTTGCGCCTCGAGTCGGACCTCATTTGACTCAACTTTGTCATTTACGCCTTGAGTCGAGCCTCGTTTGACTCAACCTTATCATTTATGCCTTGAGTCAGGCCTCATTTGACTCAACCTGATCATTTGTGCCTCGAGTCAGGCCTCGTTCAACTCATCCTTACCATTTGTGCCTCGAGTCGGGCCTCGTTTGACTCACCCATATCATTTACGCCTAGAGTTGAGCCTTGTTGGAGTCACCCTTACCATTTGCGCCTGGAGTCGGGCCTCGGCCGACTCAACCTTGTATTTGCGCCTCGAGTCGAGCCTCGTTCGACTCACCCATATAATTTGTGCCTCGAGTCAAGCCTCGTTTGACTCACCCTTACCATTTGTGCCTCGAGTCGAGCCTCTTTTGACTTAATCATATCATTTATGCCTCGAGTCAAGCCTCGTTTGACTCACCCATATCATTTGTGCCTCGAGTCGGGCCTTGTTTGACTCACCCTTATCATATGTGCCTCAAGTCGGGCCACGTTTGACTCACCCTTACCATTAGCGACTCAAGTCAAGCCCCTTTTGACTCAAACATATCATTTGCGCTTCGAGTCAGGCCTCGTTTGACTCACCGTTACTTTTTGCGCCTTGAGTCAAGCCTCATGTGACTCAACCTTATTATTTGTGCCTCGAGTCAGGCCTCGTTCGACTCAACATTATCATTTGTGCCATGAGTCGGGCCTCATTTGACTCACCCATATCATCTTTGACTTAACCATATCTGTTACGCCTCGAGCCGGACCTTGTTTGACTCACCTATATCTTTTGTGCCTAGAGTCGGGTCTCGTTGGACTCAACCTTATCATTTTTGCTTCGTGTCTGGCCTCGTTCGACTTAACCTTATCATTTGCCCCTCGAGTCGGGCGTTATTTGACTCACACATACCATTTACACAATGAGTCAGACCTTGTTTGACTCAACCATATCATTTGCACCTCGAGTCGGGCTGCGTTTGACTCAACCACATCATTTGTGCCTTAAGTCAGGCCTCGTTTGACTCAACCTTATCATTTGCGCCTCGAGTCAGGCCTCGTTCGACTCAACCTTGTCATTTGTTCCTCGAGTCAGGCCTCATTTGACTCAACCATATGCCTTGAGTCGGTCCTCGTTTGACTCACCCTTACCATTTGCGCCTCGAGTCGGGCCTCGTTTGACTCAACCATATCATTTGTGCCTCGAGTCAGTCCTCGTTTGGCTCAACCTTATCCATTGTGCCTTAAGTCGGGCCTCGTTCGACTCAACCTTATCATTTACGCCTGGAGTCAGGCCTCATGTGACTCAACCTTATCATTTGTGCCTTGACTCGGCCCTCGTTTGACTCTGCCATATCATTTGCTCCCCGAGTTACGCCTCGTTTGACTCAACCATATCATTTGTGCGTCAACTCGCACCTCGTTTGACTGAACCTTACTATTTGTGCCTTGAGTCAGGCTTCGTTCGACTCAACCTTATGATTTGCACCTTGAGTCGGGCCTCTTTTCACTCAACCTTATTGTTTACGCCTTGAGTTGGGCCTCATTTGATTCAACAATCTCATTTGAGCCACGAGTCAGGCCTCGTTTGAGTCAACCATATCATTTGTGCCTCGAGTCATGCCTCGTTTGATTAAACCTTATTATTTACGCCTCGAGTCGAGGCTCGTTCGACTCAACCTTGTCATTTGCGCCTCGAGTCGGGCCTCGTTCGACTCCACCTTATCATTTGTGCCTTGAGTCGGGCCTTGTTCAACCCATCCTTACCATTTGCGCCTCGAGTTAGGCCTCGTTTGATTCACCCATATCATTTGTGCCTAGAATTGGGCCTCGTTGGACTCACGCTTACAATTTGTACCTCGAGGTGGGCCTTGTTCGACTTAACCATAACATTTGTCCCTCGAGTCGTGCCTTATTCAACTCAACCTTACCATTTGCGCCTCGAGTCAAGCCTCGTTTCACTCACCCTTACTATTTGAGTCTCGAGTCGGGCCTTGTGTGACTCAACCTTATCATTTGCGCCTCAAGTCAGGCCTCGTTCGACTCAACCTTATCATTTATGCCTCGAGTTGAGTCTTGTTTGACTCAACCATATCATTTGCGCATCAAGTCAGGCATAGTTTGAGTCAACCATATAATTTGTGCCTCAAGTCGGGCCTCGTTTGACTCACCCATATAATTTGTGCCTCGAGTCGGGCCTCGTTTGACTTAACCATATCTTTTATGCCTCGAGTCGGGCCTCGTTTAACTCACCCATATCCTTTGTGCCACGAGACGGGCCTCGTTGGACTTAACATTGTCATTTGCGCTACGAGTCAGCATCGTTTGACTGACCCAAATCATTTGCGGCTGGAGTCGGGCCTCGTTTGATTGACCCATATCATTTGCACCTAGAGTCAGGCCTTGTTGGACTCAACCGTATCATTTGCACCTCAAGTTGGGCCTCATTCGACTCAACCTTATCATTTACCCCTCGAGTTGGGCCTCGTTCAACTCAATCTTATGATTTGTGCCATGAGTCGGGTCTCTTTTGACTCAACCTTACCATTTGCACATCGAGTCAGGCATCGTTTGAGTCAACCATATAATTTGTGCCTTGAGACGGGCCTTGTTTGACTCAACCATATCATTTACGCCATGAGTCAGGCCTCGTTTGACTCAACCATATCATTTGCATCTTGAGTCGCGCTTCATTTGACTTAAACCTTATCATTTGCACCTCGAGTCGGGGTTCGTTCGACTCAACCTTATTATTTGTGCCTCGAGTCAGGCCTCGTTCGACTCAACCTTATCTTTTGCGCCACAAGGCGGGCCTCATTTGACTCAACCTTATCATTTGCGCCTCGAGTCGGGCCTTGTTAGACTCACCCATATCATTTGCGCCTAAAGTCGGGCCTTGTTGGACTCACCCTTACGATTTGTAGCTCGAGGCAGGCCTCGTTTGACTCACCCTTACCATTGGTCCCTCGAGTCGACCGTCGTTTGACTCAACCATATCATTTGCGTCTCGAGTAGACCTTCGTTTGACTCACATATATCATTTGTGCCTCGAGTCGGGCCCCGTTTGACTCACCCTTATCATTTATGCCTCGAGTCGGGCCTCATTTGATTCAACCTTACAATTTACAGCTCGAGCTGAGCCTCTTTTGACTCAACCATATAATTTGTGTCTCGAGTCAGGCCTCATTTGACCTAACCATATCATTTGCGCCTTGAGTCGGGCCTCGTTTGATCCTCCTATATCATTTGTGCCTAGAGGCAGGACTCATTTATCTCAACCTTATCATTTGCGCCTCGAGTTGGGCCTTGTTCATCAAATCCTTACCATTTGCGCCTCGAGTCAAGCCTCATTTGACTCAACCATATCATTTGTGCCTTGAGTCGGACCTCGTTTGACTCACCCATATCATTTGCGCCTAGAGTCAGGCCTCGTTGGACTCACGCTTACCATTTGTACCTTGAGGTGGGCCTTGTTCGACTCAACCATAACATTTGTCCCTCGAGTTGGGCCTCGTTTGACTCAACCTTACTATTTGCGACTCGAGTCAGGCTTTGTTTCACTCACCCTTACTATTTGAGTCTCGAGTCGGTCCTTGTGTGACTCAACCTTATCATTTGTGCCTCGAGTCGGACCTCGTTCGACTCAACTTTATCATTTATGCCTTGAGTCGGGTCTTGTTTGACTCAACCATATCATTTGCACCTTGAGTCTAGCATTGTTTGAGTCAACCATATAGTTTGTGCCTCGAGTCGGGCCTCGTTTGACTCACCCATATAATTTGTGCCTCGAGTTAGGCCTCATTTGACTTAACTGTATCTTTTATGCCTCGAGTCGGGCCTCGTTTAACTCACCCATATCCTTTGTGCCACGAGACGGGCCTCGTTGGACTCAGCCTTGTCATTTGTGCCGCGAGTCAGGCATCGTTTGACTGACCCAAATCATTTGCGCCTGGAGTCGGGGCTCGTTTGACTGACCCATATCATTTGCGCCTAAAGTCGGGCCTCATTGGACTCAACCTTATCATTTGCGCCTCAAGTCGGGCCTCATTTGACTCAACCTTACCATTTGCCCCTCGAGTCGGGCCTCGTTCGACTCAATCTTATGATTTGCGCCATGAGTCGGGTCTCTTTTGACTCAACCATATAATTTGTGCCTTGAGACGGGCCTTGTTTGACTCAACCATATCATTTACGCCACGAGTCAGGCCTCGTTTGACTCAACCATATCATTGTTATCTTGAGTCACGCTTCATTTGACTCAAACCTTATCATTTGCACCTCGAGTCGGGGTTTGTTCGACTCAACCTTAGCATTTGCGCCTCGAGTCAGGCCTTGTTCGACTCAACCTTATCTTTTGCACCACAAGGCGGGCCTCATTTGACTTAACCTTATCATTTGCGCCTCGAGTCAGACCTTGTTAGACTTACCCATATCATTTGCACCTAAAGTCGGGCCTTGTTGGACTCACCTTTACGATTTGTAGCTCAAGGCAGGCCTCGTTTGACTCACCCTTACCATTGGCCCCTCGAGTTGACCCTCATTTGACTCAACCATATTATTTGCGTCTCGAGTCGACCTTCGTTTGACTCACCCATATCATTTGTGTCTCGAGTCGGGCCTCATTTGACTCACCCTTATCATTTGTGCCTCGAGTCAGGCCTCCTTTGATTCAACCTTAGAATTTATGCCTTGAGCCGTGCCTCTTTTGACTAAATCATATCATTTGTGGCTCGAGTCGGGCCTCGTTTGACCTAACCATATCATTTACGCCTTGAGTCAGGCCTTGTTTGACCCACCTATATCATTTGTGCCTTGATGTGGGACTCATTTGTCTTAACCTTATCATTTGCGCCTCGAGTCAGGCCTTGTTCACCACATCATTACCACTTGTGCCTCAAGTCAAGCCTTGTTTGACTCAATCATATCATTTGTGCCTTGAGTCGGGCCTCCTTTGACTCACCCATATCATTTGTGCCTAGAGTCGGGCCTCGTTGGACTCATGCTTACCATTAGTACCTCGAGGCAGGCCTTGTTTGACTCAACCATAACATTTGTCCCTCGAGTCAGGCCTCGTTCGACTCAACCTTACATTTGCATCTCGAGTCGGGCCTCGTTTGACTAACAATATCATTTGCACCACGAGTCGGGCCCCGTTTGAGTCAACCATATCATTTGCGCCTCGAGTCGTGCCACGATTGACTCAACCTTATCATTTGTGCCTCGAGTCAGGGTCATTCGACTCAACCTTATCATTTGCGTCTTGAGTCGGGCCTCATTCAACCTATCCTGACCATTTGCGCCTTGAGTTGGGCCTTGTTTAACTCAACCATATCATTTGCACCTAGAGTTGGGCCTCGTTGGACTCACACTTACCATTTGTACCTCGAGCAGGGCCTTGTTCAACCCAACCTTATCATTTGTCCCTTGAATCGGGCCTTGTTGGACTCAACCTTTTGTGCCTCGAGTCAGGCCTCGTTTCACTCAACCTTATCATTTGAGCCTTGAGTCGGGCCTCGTTCGACTGAACCTTATCATTTGTGCCTTGAGTTGGGTCTCGTTTGACTCATCCTTACCCTTTGCTCCTCGAGTCAGGCATCGTTTGAGTCAACCATATAATTTGCGCCTTGAGTCGGTCCTCATTGGACTCAACCATATAATTTATGCCTCGAGTCGAGCCTCGTTTGACTTAACCATATCATTTATGCCTCAACTCGGGCATCGTTGCACTCAACCTTACCATTTGGGCCTCGACTCGAGCATCGTTGCACTCAACCATATCATTTGTGCCTGGAGTCAGGCCTCGTTTGACTGACCCATATCATTTGCGCCTAGAGTCGGGCCTCATTGGACTCAACCTTATCATTTGCGCCTCGAGTCGGGCCTCGTTCGACTCTACCTTATCATTTGCCCCTCGAGTCAGGTCTCTTTTGACTCAACCTTATCATTTGTGCCTCAAGTCGGGGTTCGTTCAACCCATCCTTACCATTTGCACCTCGAGTTTGGCCTCGTTTGACTCAACCATATCATTTGTGCCTAGAGTTGGGCGTCGTTGGACTCACGCTTACCATTTGTACCTCGAGACGGGCCTTGTTCGACCTAACCTTATCATTTGTCCCTTGAGTCGGGCCTCGTTCGACTCAACCTTACCATTTGCACCTCGAGTAGGGCCTCGTTTCACTCACCCTTACCATTTGAGCCTCGAGTTGGGCCTCGTGTGACTCAACCTGATCATTTGCGCCTCGAGTCGGGCCTCGTTCGACTGAACCTTATCATTTGTGCCTCGAGTCGGGTCTCGTTTGACTCATCCTTACCATTTGCTCCTCGAGTCAAGCATCATTTGAGTCAACCATATAATTTGTGCCTCGAGTCGGGCCTTGTTTGACTCACCCATATAATTTATGCCTTGAGTCAAGCCTCGTTTAACTTAACCATATCATTTATGCCTCAAGTCGGGCCTTGTTTGACTCACCCATATTCTTTGTGCCACGACTCGGGCATCGTTGCACTCAACCTTATATTTGTGCCTCAAGTCAGGCATTGTTTGAGTCAACCATATAATTTGTGCCTGGAGTCGGGCCTCGTTTGACTAACCCATATCATTTGCACCTAGAGTCGGGCCTCGTTCGACTCTACCTTATCATTTGTGCCTCGAGTCGGGCCTCATTCGACTCTACCGTATTATTTGCCCCTCGAGTCGGGTTTCTTTTGACTCAACCTTACCATTTGCACCTGGAGTCAGGCATCATTTAAGTCGACCATATAATCTATGCCTTGACTCGGGCCTCGTTTAACTCAACCATATCATTTGCGCAACGAGTCAAACCTCGTTTGACTTAACCATATCATTTGTGCCTCGAGTCGCACCTCGTTTGACTCAACCTTATCATTTGCACCTCAAGTCGGGGTTCGTTCGACTCAACCTTATCATTTGTGCCTCAAATCGGACCTCGTTTGACTCAACCTTATCATTTGTGCCTTGAGGTGGGCCTCATTTGACTCAACCTTATCATTTGTGCCTCGAGTTAGGCTTCATGTGACTCAACTTTATCATTTACGCCTCGAGTCAGGCCTCGTTTGACTAAACCTTATCATTTGTGCCTCGAGTCAGGTCTCGTTTGAGTCAACCATATAATTTGCGCCTCGAGTCGGGCCTCGTTTGACTCACCCATATAATTTGTGCCTCGAGTCGACCCACGTTTGACTCACCCATATCATTTGTGCCTCGCGTCGGGCCTCGACTGACTCACCCTTATCATTTGTGCCTTGAGTCAGGCCTCATTTGACTCACCCTTACAATTTACGCCTCGAGTCGAGCCTCTTTTGACTCACCCATATCATTTGTGCCTTGAGTCGACCCTCGTTTGACTCACCCATATCATTTGCGCCTCGAGTCAGGCCTTGTTTGACTCACCCTTATCATGTGTGCCTCGAGTTGGGCCTTATTTGACTCACCCTTACAATTTGTGCCTTGAGCCGAGCCTCTTTTGACTCAACCATATCGTTTGTGCCTCGAGTCAGGCCTAGTTTGACCCACCGATATCATTTGCACCTCAAGTCGGGCCTCGTTTGACCCACCCTATCATTTGCGCCTCGAGGCAGGACTTATTTGACTCAACCTTATCATTTGTGCCTCGAGTCGGGCCTCGTTCAACCCATCCTTACCATTTGCGCCTTGAGTCGGGGCTCATTTGACTCACCCATATCATTTGCGCCTAGAGTCGGGCCTCGTTGGACTCATCCTCACCATTTATGCCTTGAGGCGGGTCTTGTTTGACTCAACCTTATCATTTGCCCCCCAAGTTGGGCCTCGTTTGACTCATCCTTACCATTTGCATCTCGAGTCGGGCCTTGTTTGACTCACCCTTATCATTTGAGCCTCGAGTCAGGCCTTGTTTAACTCAACCATATCATCTGTACCTTGTGTTGAACCTTGTTTGACTCACTCTTACCATTTGCACCTCGAGTCGAGCCTCGTGTGACTCAACCTTATCATTTGTGCGTCGTTCGACTCTACCTTATCATTTGCGCCTCGAGTCGGGCCTCGTTCGACTCAACCTGATTATTTGTGCCATGAGTTGGGTCTCATTTGACTCAACCTTACCATTTGCACCTCGAGTCAGGAATTGTTTGAGTCAACAATATAATTTGCACCTCGAGTTGGGCATTGTTTGACTCACCCATATCATTTGTACCTCGAGTCGGGCCTCGTTTGACTCAACCATATCTTTTGCGCCTTGAGTCTAGCCTCGTTTGACTCAACCTTATCATTTGTGCCTGGAGTCGGGCCTCGTTCGACTTAATCTTATCATTTGCCCCTCAAGTCAGGCCTCGTTCGACTCAACCTTATCATTTGCGCCTCGAGTCGGTCCTCATTTTACTCACCCTTACCATTTGCGGCTTGAGTCGGCCCTCGTTTGACTCACCCTTACCATTTGCGCCTCGAGTCAGGCCGTGTTCAACTCAACCACATCATTTGTGCCTTAAGTCGGGCCTCATTTGACTCGCCCATGTGATTTGTACCTCAAGTCGGGCCTTGTTTGACTTAACCTTATCATTTGCCCATTGAGTAGGGCCTCGTTTGACTAAACCTTATCATTTGTGCCTCGAGTCAGGCCTTGTTTGACTCAACCATATCATTTGTGCCTTGAGTTAGGCCTCGTTAGACTCACCCTTACCATTTGCATGTCGAGTCGGGCCTCCTTTGACTCAACCATATCATTTGTGCCTCGAGTCGAGCCTCATTTGACTCAACCTTATCAATTGTGCCTCAAGTGAAGCCTCGTTCGACTCAACCTTATCATTTGTGCCTCGAGTTCGGCCTCGTTTGACTAATCCTTATGATTTGCGCCTAGAGTCGTGCCTCGTTTGACTTAACCTTATCATTTACGCCTCGAGTCGGGCCTCATTTGACTCACCCCTATCATTTGTGCCTCGAGTTAGGCTTTATTTGACTTAACCATATTATTTATGCCTCGAGTCGGCCCTCATTCAACTTAACCTTATCATTTGTACCTCGAGTCAGTCCTTGTTTGACTTAACCTTATCATTTGTGCCTCGAGTCAGGCCTCATTCGACTCGACCTTATCATTTGTGCCTCAAGTTGGGCCTCGTTTGACTCGACCTTATCATTTGCGCCTTGATCCGGGCCTCGTTCGACTCTACCTTATCATTTGTGCCTCGGGTCGGGCCTCATTTCTCTCAACCATATCATTTGTGCCTCGAGTCGGGTTGGGCCTCGTTTGACTCACACTTACCATTTGTGCCACAAGTTGGCCTCATTTGACTTAACCATATCATTTGCAGCTCGAGTCGGGCCTCGTTCGACTCAACCTTATCATCTGTGCCCCAAGTCGGGCCTTGTTCGACTCAACCTTATTATTTGTGTCTTGAGTTAGGCCTTGTTTGAATCACCCTTATCATTTTTGCCTCGAGTCGGGCCTCGATCAATTCACCCTTACCATTTGTGCCTCGAGCCAGGCCTCGTTTAACCCACCCATTTAATTTGTGCCTCAAGTTGGGCCTTATTTGACTTAACCTTATCCTTTGCGCCTTGAGTCGGGCCTCGTTCGACTCAACCGTATCATTTGCGCCTTGAGTTGGGCCACGTTCGACTCAACCACATCATTTGTGCCTTAAGTCGGGCCTTGTTTGACTCACCCATATCATTTGCGCCTAGAGTCGGGCCTCGTTGGACTCACCCTTACCATTTGTGCCTCGGGCGGTCCTTGTTCGACTCAACCTTATCATTTGCCCCCCAAGTCGGGCCTCGTTTGACTCATCCTTATCATTTGTGCCTCAAGTCAGGCCTTGTTAGACTCACCCATATCATTTGTGCCTAGAGTCGGGCCTTGTTGGACTCACCCTTACCATTTGTACCTCGAGGTAGGCCTCGTTTGACTCAACCTTACTATTGGCGCCTCGAAAAGAGCCTCATTTGACTCAACCATATCATTTGCGTCTCAAGTTGACCTTCGTTTGACTCACCCATATCATTTGTGCCTCGAGTCAGGCCTCGTTTGACTCAACCTTATCATCTGTGCCTCGAGTCGGGCCTCGTTTGACTCGACCTTATCATTTATGCCTTAAGTCGGGCCTCGTTCGACTCTACCTTATCATTTGCACCTCAGGTCAGGCCTCGTTTGTCTCAACCATATCATTTGTGCCTCAAGTCAGGCCTCGTTTGACTCACACATACCATTTGCGCCTCGAGTCGGCCTCATTTGTCTCAACCATATCATTTGGGCCTCGAGTCGGGCCTCGTTCGACTCAACCTTATCATTTTTGCCTCGAGTCGGGCCTCGTTCAACTCACCCTTACCATTTGTGCCTTGAGTCAAGCCTTGTTTAACCCACCCATATAATTTTTGACTCAACCTTATCTTTTGCACCTCGAGTCGGGCCTCGTTCGACTCAACCATATCATTTGCGCCTCGAGTTGGGCCGCGTTCGACTCAACCACATCATTTGTGCCTTAAGTCGAGCCTCATTTGACTCACCCATATCATTTGCGCTTAGAGTTTGGCCTCGTTGGACTCACCGTTACCATTTGTGCCTTATGGCGGGCCTTGTTCGACTCAACCTTATCATTTGCCCCCCAAGTTAGGCCTTGTTTGACTCATCCTTACCATTTGTGCCTCGAGTCAGGCCTTGTTAGACTCACCCATATCATTGGCACCTAGAGTCGGGCCTTGTTGGACTCACCCTTACCATTTGTGCCTTGAGGTGGGCCTCGTTTGACTCAACCATATCACTTGCGTCTCAAGTCGACCTTCATTTGACTCACCCATATCATTTGTGCCTCGAGTCGGGCCTCGTTTGAGTCACCCTTATCATTTGTTCCTCGAGTTGGGCCTCATTTGACTCACCCTTACAATTTACGCCTCGAGCCGAGCCTCTTTTGACTCAACCATATCATTTGTGCCTCGAGTCGAGCCTCTTTTGACCTAACCATATCATTTGCGCCTTGAGTCGGGCCTCGTTTGACCCACCTATATCATTTGTGCCTCGAGGCGAAACTCATTTGCCTCAACCTTATCATTTGCACCTTGAGTTGGGCCTCGTTTGACTCACACATATCATTTGTGCCTTGTGTTGGGCCTTGTTTGAGTCCCCCTTATCATTTGCATCTCGAGTCAGGCCTCTTTTGACTCAACAATATCATTTACGCCACGAGTTGGGCCTCGTTTGAGTCAACCATATCATTTGCGCCTCGAGTTGTGCCTCGATTGACTTAACCTTATCATTTGCACCTCGAGTCGGGGTTCGTTCGACTCAACCTTATCATTTGCATCTCGAGTCAGGCCTCGTTCAACCCATCCTTACCATTTGTACCTCGAGTTCAGCCTCGTTTGACTCAACCATATCATTTGTGCCTAGAGTTAGGCGTCATTGGAGTCACGCTTACCATTTGTACCTCGAGACGGGCCTTGTTCGACCCAACCTTATCATTTGTCCCTTGAGTTGGGCCTCGTTCGACTCAACCTTACCATTTGCATCTCGGGTCGGGCCTCGTTTCACTCACCCTTACCATTTGAGCCTTGAGTTAGGCCTTGTGTGACTCAACCTTATCATTTGCGCCTCGAGTTGGGCCTCGTTTGACTGAAGTGCCTCGAGTAAGGTCTCGTTTGACTCATCCTTACCATTTGCTCCTTGAGTCTGGCATCGTTTGAGTCGACCATATAATTTGCGCCTCGAGTTGGGCCTCGTTTGACTCACCCATTTAATTTGTGCCTCGAGTCGAGCCTCGTTTGACTTAACCATATCATTTACACCTCAAGTCGGGCCTCATTTGACTCACCCATATCCTTTGTGCCACGACTCGGGCATCGTTGCACTCAACCTTATCATTTGTGACTCGAGTCAGGCATCGTTTGAGTCAACCATATAATTTGTGCCTAGAGTCAGGCCTCGTTTGACTGACCCATATCATTTGTGCCTAGAGTCGGGCCTCGTTGGACTCAACCTTATCATTTGCACCTCGAGTTAGGCCTCGTTCGACTCTACCTTATCATTTGCCCCTTGAGTCGGGCCTCGTTTGACTCAATCTTATCATTTGCGCCATGAGTCAGGTCTCTTTTGACTCAACCTTACCATTTGCACCTTAAGTCAGGCATCGTTTAAGTCGACCATATAATCTATGCCTCGAGTCGGGCCTCGTTTGACTCAACCATATCATTTGCACCACGAGTCATGCCTCATTTGACTCAACCATATCATTTGTGCCTTGAGTCACACCTCGTTTGACTCAACCTTATCATTTGCGCCTCAAGTCGTGGTTCATTCGACTTAACCTTATCATTTGCGCCTCGAGTTAGGCCTCATTCGACTCGACCTTATCATTTGTGCCTTGAGGCGGGCCTCATTTGACTCAAACTTATCATTTGTGCCTCGAGTTGGGCCTCGTTCGACTAAACCTGACCATTTGTGCCACGAGTTGGGTCTCGTTTGACTAAACCTTACCATTTGCACCTCGAGTCAGCCATCGTTTGAGTCAACCATATAATTTGCACCTCGAGTCAGGCCTCGTTTGACTCACCCATATAATTTGTTCCTTGAGTCGACCCTCGTTTGACTCACCCATATCATTTGTGCCTCGCGTTGGGCCTCGATTGACTCACCCTTATCATTTGTGCCTCGAGTCGGGCCTCATTTGACCCACCCTTACAATTTATGCCTCGAGTCAAGCCTTTTTTGACTCGACCAAATCATTTGTGCCTCGGGTCGACCCTCGTTTGACTCGACCATATAATTTACGCCTTGAGTCGACCCTCGTTTGACTCACCCATATCATTTGCGCCTCGAGTTGAGCCTCATTTGACTCACCCTTATCATGTGTGCCTTGAGTCAGGCCTCATTTGACACACCCTTACAATTTGTGCCTCGAGCCGAGCCTCTTTTCACTCAATCATATCATTTGCGCCTCAAGTCGGGCCTAATTTGACCCACCCATATCATTTGCACCTCAAGTCAAGCCTCGTTTGACCCACCCATATCATTTGTGTCTCGAGGCAGGACTCATTTGACTCAACCTTATCATTTGCGCCTCGAGTCAGGCCTCGTTCAACCCATTCTTACCATTTGCTCCTCAAATCGGTGCTCATTTGACTCACCCATATCATTTACACCTAGAGGCGGGCCTTGTTCAACTCATCCTTATCATTTGCCCCCTAAGTCGGGCCTCGTTTGACTCATCCTTACCATTTGCACCTCGAGTTGGGCCTCGTTGACTCACCCTTACCATTTGAGCCTCGAGTCAGGCCTCGTTTAACTCAACCAGATCATTTGCAACTTGAGTCGAGCCTCGTTTGACTCACCCTTACCATTTGCACCTCGAGTCGAGCCTCATGTGACTCAACCTTATCATTTGTGCCTCGTTCAACTCAACCTTATCATTTGCGCCTCGAGTCGGGCCTCGTTCGACTCAACCTGATTATTTACGGCCCAAGTCAGGTCTCATTTGACTCAACCTTACCATTTGCACCTCGAGTTAGGAATCGTTTGAGTCAACAATATAATTTGCGCCTCGAGTCGGGCATCGTTTGACTCACCCATATCATTTGTACCTCGAGTCGGGCCTCGTTTGACTCAACCATATCTTTTACGCCTTGAGTCCGGCCTCGTTTGACTCAAGCTTATCATTTGCACCTCGAGTCGAGCCTCGTTCAACTCAACCTTATCATTTGCGCCTCGAGTCAGGGCTCATTTTACTTACCGTTACCATTTGTGCCTTGAGTCGGGCCTTGTTTGACTCACCCTTACCATTTGTGCCTTGAATCAGGCCGTGTTCGACTCAATCACATACTTTTGTGCCTTAAGTCGGGTCTTATTTGACTTGCCCATGTGATTTATACCTCAAGTCGGGCCTCGTTCAACTCAACCTTATCATTTGCGCCTCTAGTTGGCCTCGTTCAACCCATCCTTACCATTTGCGCCTCGAGTTGGGCCTCGTTTGACTCAATCATATCATTTGCACCTAGAGTTGGGCCTCGTTGGACTCACGCTTACCATTTGTACCTTGAGCCAGGCCTTGTTCGACTCAACCTTATCATTTGTCCCTTGAGTTGGGCCTCGTTCGACTCAACCTTACCATTTGCGCCTCGAGTCGGGCCTCGTTTCACTCACCCTTACCATTTGAGCTTCGAGTCGAGCCTCGTGTGACTCAACCTTATCATTTGTGCCTCGACTTCAGCCTTGTTCGACTGAACCTTATCATTTGTTCCTTGAGTCGGGTCTCGTTTGACTCAACCTTACCATTTGCTCCTCGAGTCAAGTATCGTTTAAGTCAACCATATAATTTGTGCCTGGAGTCAGGCCTCGTTTGACTGACCCATATCATTTGCACCTAGAGCTGGGCCTCGTTGGACTCAACCTTATCATTTGCCCCTCGAGTCGGGCCTCGTTCGACTCAATCTTATCATTTGCGCCATGAGTCGGGTCTCTTTTGACTCAACCTTACCATTTGCACCTCGAGTCAAGTATCATTTAAGTCAACCATATAATCTACACCTTGAGTTAGGCCTCGTTTGACTCAACCATATCATTTGCACCACGAGTCAGGCCTCGTTTCACTCAACCATATCATCAACACCTCAAGTCGCGCCTCATTTGACTCAACCTTATCATTTGTGCCTCAAGTTAGGATTCGTTCGACTCAACCTTATCATTTGCGCCTCGAGGTGAGCCTCATTTGACTCAACCATATCATTTGTGCATCGAGTTGGGCCTCATGTGACTCAACCTTATCATTTGCAACTTGAGTCGGACCTCATTCAACTAAACCTTATCATTTGTGCCTTGAGTCGAGTCTCATTTGACTCAACCTTACCATTTGCGCCTTGAGTCAGCCATCGTTTGAGTCAACCATATAATTTACGCCTCGAGACAGGCCTCGTTTGACTCACCCATATAATCTGTGC
This sequence comes from Dicorynia guianensis, assembly GCA_037013595.1. Classification (NCBI taxonomy): domain Eukaryota; kingdom Viridiplantae; phylum Streptophyta; class Magnoliopsida; order Fabales; family Fabaceae; genus Dicorynia; species Dicorynia guianensis. Next base: position 14,015,166 of record JASUAB010000006.1, on the reverse strand, counting down.
CTCGAGTCGACCCTTATTTGACTCACCCACATCATTTGTACCTTGAGTCGGGCCTCGATTGACTCACCCTTATCATTTGTGCCTCGAGTTGTGCCTCATTTGACTCACCCTTACAATTTACACCTCGAGTTGACCCTCATTTGACTCGACCATATCATTTGCGCTTCAAGTCGACCCTCGTTTGACTCACCCATATCATTTGCGCCTCGAGTCGGGCCTCGTTTGACTCGCCCTTATCATGTGTGCCTCGAGTCAAGCTTTATTTGACTCACCCTTACAATTTGTGCCTAGAGCTGAGCCTCTTTTGACTCAACCATATCATTTACACCTCGAGTCGAGCCTAGTTTGACCCACCCATATCATTTGCACCTTGAGTCGGGCCTCATTTGACCCACCCATATCATTTGTGCCTTGAGGCTAGACTCATTTGACTTAACCTTATCATTTGCACCTCGAGTCAATTTTGTTCAACCCATCCTTACCATTTGTGCCTTGCGTCGAGGCTCGTTTGACTCACCCATATCATTTGCGCCTAGAATCGGGCCTCGTTGGACTCATCCTCACCATTTATGCCTCGAGGCAGGCCTTGTTCGACTCAACCTTATCATTTGCCCCCAAGTCAGGTCTCGTTTGACTCATCCTTACCATTTGTACCTCGAGTTGGGCCTCATTTGACTCACCCTTACCATTTGAGCCTCGAATCGGGCCTCGTTTAACTCAACCATATCATTTGTTCCTTGAGTCAAGCCTCGTTTGACTCACCCTTACCATTTGTGCCTCGAGTCGAGCCTCGTGTGACTCAACCATATCATTTGCGCCTCGTTCGACTTAACCTTATCATTTGCGCCTCGAGTCGGGTCTCGTTCAACTCAACCTGATCATTTGCACCACGAGTCGGGTCTCATTGGACTCAACCTTACCATTTGCACCTCGAGTCAGGAATCATTTGAGTCAACAATATAATTTACGCCTCGAGTCGGGACTCGTTTGACTCACCCATATCATTTGTACCTCGAGTCGGCCCTCGTTTGACTCAACCATATCTTTTACGCCTCGATTCTAGCCTCGTTTGACTCAACCTTATCATTTGTGCCTCGAGTCGGGCCTCGTTCGACTTATTCTTATCATTTGCCCCTCGAGTCGGGCTCGTTCGACTTAACCTTATCATTTGCGCCTCGAGTCGAGCCTCATTTTACTTACCCTTACCATTTGCTCCTTGAGTTGGGCCTCGTTTGACTCACCCTTACCATTTGCGCCTCGAGTCAGGCTGCATTCGACTCAACCCCATCATTTGTGCCTTAAGTCGAGCCTCATTTGACTCGCCCATGTGATTTGTACCTCAAAGGGGGCCTCGTTCGACTCAACCTTATCATTTGCCCATCGAGTCAGGCCTCGTTTGACTCAACCTTATCATTTGCACCTCGAGTTAGGCCTCGTTTGACTCAACCATATCATCTGTGCCTTGAGTCGGACCTCATTAGACTCACCCTTACCATTTGCACATCGAGTTGGGCCTCCTTTGACTCAACCATATCATTTGTGCCTCAAGTCGAGCCTCATTTAACTCAACCTTATCAATTGTGTCCCAAGTCAGGCCTCATTCGACTCAACCTTATCATTTGCGCCTTGAATCTGGCCTCGTTTGACTAATCCTTATGATTTGCGCCTAGAGTCGTGCCTCGTTTGACTTAACCTTATCATTTATGCCTCGAGTCGGGCCTCGTTTGACTCACCCATATCATTTGCACCTCAAGTCAGGCCGCATTTGACTTAACCATATTATTTATGCCTCGAGTCAGCCCTCGTTTGACTCAACCTTATCATTTGTGCGTCAAGTTAGGCCTCGTTCGACTCAACCTTATCATCTGTGCCTCGAGTCGGACCTCGTTTGACTCGACCTTACCATTTGTGCCTCGAGTCGGGTCTCGTTTGACTCCACCTTATCATTTGCGCCTCGGGTCGGGCCTCGTTTGTCTCAACCATATCATTTATGCCTCTAGTCGGGCCTCATTTGACTCACACTTACCATTTGCGCCTCGAGTTAGCCTCGTTTGTCTCAACCATATCATTTATGCCTTGAGTTGGGCCTTGTTTGACTCACACTTACCATTTGCGCCTTGAGTCAGCCTCATTTGACTCAACCATATCATTTGCACCTCGAGTCGAGCCTCGTTCGACTCAACCTTATCATCTGTGCCTCAAGTCGGGCCTTGTTCGACTCAACCTTATCATTTGTGCCTTGAGTCGGGCCTCGTTTGAATCACCCTTATCATTTTTGCCTCAAGTTGCGCCTCGTTCAACTCACCCTTACCATTTGTGCCTGGAGTCAGGCCACGTTTAACCTACCCATATAATTTGTGCCTCAAGTCGGGCCCCATTTGACTCAACCTTATCTTTTGTGCCTCGAGTTGGGCCTCGTTCGACTCAACCATATCATTTGTGCCTTGAGTTGGGCCGCGTTCAACTCAACCACATCATTTGTGCCTTAAATCGAGCCTCGTTTGACTCACCCATATCATTTGCACCTAGAGTCGGGCCTCGTTGGACTTACCCTTACCATTTGTGCCTCGTGGTAGGCCTTGTTCAACTCAACCTTATGATTTGCCCCCCAAGTCGGGCCCCATTTGACTCATCCTTACTATTTGCACCTTGAGTCAGGCCTTGTTAGACTCACCCATATCATTTGTGCGTAGAGTCGGGCCTTGTTGGACTCACCCTAACCATTTGTACCTCGAGGTGGGCCTCATTTGACTCACCCTTACCATTGGCACCTCGAGTTGACCCTCGTTTGACTAAACCATATCGTTTGCGTCTCGAGTCAACCTTCATTTGACTCACCCATATCATTTGTGCCTCTAGTTGGGCCTTGTTTGACACACCCTTATCATTTGTGCCTCAAGTCGGGCCTCATTTAACTCAACCTTATAATTTACGCCTTGAGCCGAGCCTCTTTTGACTCAACCATATCATTTGTGCCTCGAGTCGAGCCTCGTTTGACCCAACCATATCATTTGTGCCTTGAGTCAAGCCTTGTTTGACCCAACCATATCATTTGCGCCTCGAGGCGGGACTCATTTGTCTCAACCTTATCATTTGCGCCTAGAGTCGAGCCTCGTTTAACTTACCCATATCATTTGCGCCTAGAGTCGGCCCTCGTTGGACTCACCCTTACCATTTGTGCCTCGTGGCGGGGCTTGTTCAACTCAACCTTATCATTTGCTCCCAAGTCAGGCCTCATTAGACTCATCCTTACCATTTACGTCTCAAGTCGGGCCTCGTTTGACTCAACCTTACCATTTGAGCCTCGAGTCGGGCCTCGTTTAACTTAACCATATCTTTTGTACCTTGAGTTGAGCCTCGTTTGACTCACCCTTACCATTTGCACCTCGAGTTGAGCCTCATGTGACTTAACCTTATCATTTGTGCCTCGTTCGACTCAACCTTATCATTTGCGCCTTGAGTCGGGCCTCGTTCGACTCAACCTGATCATTTGTGCCACGAGTCGGTCTCATTTGACTCAACCTTATCATTTCTGCCTCGAGTCAGGCCTCATTTGACTCACCCATATCATTTGCACCATGAGTCAGGCTTGATTTGACTCAACCATATTATTTATGCCTCGAGTCGGCACTCATTTAACTCAACCTTATCATTTGTGCCTCGAGTCAAGCCTCGTTCGACTCAACCTTATCATTTGCACCTCGGGTCAGGCCTCATTTGTCTCAACCATATCATTTGTGCCTCAAGTCGGGCCTCGTTTGACTCATACTTACCATTTACGCCTCGAGTCGGCCTCATTTGGCTCAGCCATATCATTTGCGCCTCGAGTCAGGCCTCGTTCGACTCAACCTTATCATCTCTGCGTCAAGTTGGGCCTTGTTCGACTCAACCTTATCATTTGTGCCTTGAGTTGGGCCTTGTTTGAATCACCCTTATCATTTTCGCCTCGAGTCGGGCCTCATTTGACTTAACCATATCATTTGCACCTTGAGTCATGCCTCATTTGACTCAACCTTATCATTTGCGCCTCGAGTCAGGCCTCGTTCAACTCACCCTTACCATTCGTGCCTCAGGTCAGGCCTCGTTTAACCCACCTATATAATTTGTGCCTCGAGTCGGGCCTCATTTGACTCGACCTTATCTTTTGTGCCTCGTGTCTGGCCTTGTTCGTCTCAACCATATCATTTGCGCCTCGAGTTGTGCCGCGTTCGACTCAACCACATCATTTGTACCTTAAGTCGGGCCTGGTTTGACTCACCCATATCATTTGCGCCTAGAGTTGGGCCTCGTTGGACTCACCCTTACCATTTGTGCCTTGAGGCGGGCCTTGTTCGACTCAACCTTATCATTTGCCCCCCAAGTCGGGCCTCGTTTGACTCATCCTTACCATTTGTGCCTCGGGTCGGGCCTCGTTTGACTCACCCTTACCATTTGAGCCTCAAGTCGGGCCTCGTTTAACTCAACCATATCATTTGTACCATGAGTCAAGCCTCGTTTGACTCACCCTTATCATTTGCGCCTCGAGTCGAGCCTCGTGTGACTCAACCTTATATTTGTGCCTCGTTCAACTCAACATTATCATTTGTGCCTCGTTCGACTCAACCTTATCATTTGCGCCTCGAGTCAGGCCTCGTTCGACTCAACCTGATCATTTGCACCACGAGTTAGGTCTCGTTTGACTTAACCTTACCATTTGCACCTCGAGTTAGGAATCGTTTGAGTCAACAATATAATTTATGCCTCGAGTTGGGCATTGTTTGACTCACCCATATCATTTGTACCTCGAGTCAGGCCTCATTTGACTCAACCATATCTTTTACACCTCGAGTCCAGCCTTGTTTGACTTAACCTTATCATATGCACCTCGAGTCGGGCCTTGTTCAACTCAATCTTATCATTTGCCCCTCGAGTCGGGCCTCGTTCAACTCAACCTTATCATTTGCGCCTCGAGTCAGGCGTCATTTGATTCACCCTTACCATTTGCGCCTTGAGTCGGGCCTCGTTTGACTCACCCTTACCATTTGCTCCTCGAGTCGGGCCGCGTTCGACTCAACCACATCATTTGTGCCTTAAGTCGGGCCTCGTTTGACTCAACCTTATCATTTGCCCACCGAGTCGGGCCTCGTTTGACTCAACCTTATCATTTGTGCCTCGAGTCAAGCCTCGTTTGACTCAACCATATCATCTGTGCCTTGAGTTAGGCCTCGTTAGACTCACCCTTACCATTTGCGCATCGAGTCGGCCTCATTTGACTTAACCATATCATTTGTACCTCAAGTCGAGCCTCATTTGACTCAACCTTAGCAATTGTGCCTCAAGTCAGGCCTCATTTGACTCAACCTTATCATTTGCACCTTGAGTCTGACCTCGTTTAACTAATCCTTATGATTTGTACCTAGAGTCGGGCCTCGTTTGACTCACCCATATATTTGTGCCTCGAGTTAGGCCTCATTTGACTGAACCATATTATTTATGCCTCGAGTCAGCCCTCATTTGACTCAACCTTATCATTTGTGCCTCGTGTCAAGCCTCGTTCGACTTAACCTTATCATCTGTGCCTCGAGTCGGGCCTCATTTGGCTTGACCTTATCATTTGCATGTCGAGTCGGGCCACGTTTGACTTAACCCTATCATTTGTGCCTCGAGTCAAGCCTCATTTGACTCAACCTTATTAATTGTGCCTCAAGCTAGGCCTCGTTCAACTCAACCTTATAATTTGCGCCTCGAGTCTGGCCTCGTTTGACTAATCCTTATGATTTGGGCCTCGTTTGACTCAACCTTATCATTTGTACCTCGAGTCGGGCCTTGGTTGACTCAACCTTATCATTTGCTCCTTGATGCGGGCCTCGTTCGACTCAACCTTATCATTTGCGCCTTGACGCAAGCCTCATTCGACTCAACCTTATCATTTGCACCTCGAGTCAGGACTCGTTTGACTCCCCCTTACCATTTGCGGCGGGTCTTGTTTGACTCAACCATATCATTTACGCCTCGAGTCGGGCCTTATTCGACTTAACCTTATCATCTATGCCTTGAGTCAACCATATCATTTACGCCTCGAGTCGGGCCTTATTCGACTTAACCTTATCATCTATGCCTTGAGTCAGTCCTTGTTTGACTCAGCCATATATTTTACGCATTGAGTTGGGCCTCGTTGGACTCAACCTTATCATTTGTGCCTCGAGTCGGGCCTTGTTCGACTCAACTTTATCATTTGTACCTTGAGTCGAGCCTCGTTTTACTCACCCTTACCATTTGTGACTCGTGTTAGGCCTCGTTTGACTCAACCTTATCATTTACCCTCGAGTCGGGCCTCGTTTGACTTAACCTTATCATCTATGCCTCGAGTCGATCCTTGTTTGACTCAACCATATCTTTTACGTGTCGAGTTGGGCCTCGTTTGACTCAACCTTATCATTTGTGCCTCGAGTCGGTCCTCATTCGACTCAGCCTTATCATTTGCACCTTGAGTCGAGCCTCATTTGACTCAACCATCTCATTTATGCCTCGAGTCAGACCTCGTTTGACTCACCCTTACCATTTACGCCTCGAGTCGGGCCTCGCTTGACTCAACCTTATCATCTGTACCTCAAGTCGGGCCTCGTTTGACTCAACCTTATCATTTGTTCCTGGAGTCGGGCCTCGTTTAACTTACCCTTATCATTTGTGCCTTATGTCAGGCCTCGTTTGACTCAACCATATCCTTTGCGCCTCGAGTTGGGCCTTGTTTGACTCAACCTTATCATTTGTGCCACGAGCCAGGCCTTGTTTGACTGAACCTTATCATTTGCGCCTTGAGTTAGGCCTCGTTCAACTCTCCCTTACCATTTGCGCCTCAAGCTGAGCATCGTTTGACTCAACTGTATGAATTGTGCCTCGAGTCGTGCCTCGTTGGACTCAACCGTATCATTTGTGCCTCGAGTCAGGCCTCGTTCGACTCAACCTAATCATTTATGCATCGAGTCGGACCTCGATCCACTCAACCTTATCATTTGCGCCTCGATTTGGGCCTCGTTCGACTTAACCATATCATTTGTTCCTCAAGTCAGGCCTCGTTTGACTCAACCTTATCATTTGCGCCTCGGTCGAGCCTCATTTGACTCAACCATATGCTTTATGCCTCGAGTCAGGCCTCATTTGACTCACCCTTTCCACTTGCACCTTGAGTCAAGCCTCGTTTCACTCAACCATATCATTTGCGCCTCGAGTTAGGCCTCGTTTGACTCAACCATATCATTTATCCCTCAAGTCAGGAATCGTTTGACTCACCCTTACCATTGGTGCCTCGAGTCGCGCCTTGTTTGACTAACCCTTACCATTTGTGCCTCAAGTCGGGCCTCGTTTGACTTAACCTTATCATTTGCGCCTCGAGTCGGGCCTCGTTTGACTCAACCTTATCATTTGCGCCTCGAGGCGGTCTTCGTTCGACTTAACCTTATCATTTGCACCTCGAGTCAGGACTCGTTTGACTCAACCTGATCAATTGTGCCTCAAGTTGGGTCTCATTTGACTCAACCTTATCATTTGTGCCTCGAGTCGGGCCTCGTTTGACTCACCCTCACCATTTTTGCCTCAAGTCAGGCATTGTTTTACTCAACCTTATCATCTGGACCTCAAGTCAGGCTTCATTTGACTCAACCTTATGATTTTTCCCTGCAGTCGGGCCTCGTTTGACTCACCCTTACCATTTGCGCCTCGAGTTGGGCCTTGTTTAACTCAACCTTATCATCTAGACCTCAAGTCGGGCTTTGTTTGACTCAACCTTATGATTTGTACCTGTATTCGGGCCTCGTTTGACTCAATCATATAATTTGTGCCTCGAGTCAGGCCTCATTCAATTCAACCTTGTCATTTGCGGCTCGAGTTGGGATTCGTTTGACTCACCCTTACCATTTGTGCCTTAAGTCGGGCCTCGTTTGACTCAACCTTACCCTTTGCGCCTTGAGTCAGGCCTCGTTTGACTAAACCTTATCATTTGCGTCTCAAGCCATGCTTCGTTCGACTCAACCTGATCATTTGTGCCTCAAGTCGAGCCTCGTTCAACTCAACCTTATCATTTGCACCTCGAGTCGGGCCTCATTCAACCTAACCATATCATTTGCACCTTGAGTCGGGCCTTGTTTGACTCAACCATATCATTTGCACCTCGAGTCAGGCATCATTGGACTTAACCTTATCATTTGTACCTTGAGTTAGGCCTCGTTTGACTCAACCTTATCATTTGCGCCTCAAGGCAGGCCTCGTTCAACTCGACCTTATCATTTGGCCCTCGAGTCGGGCCTCGTTTGACTCGACCTTATCATTTGTGCCTTGAGTCAGGCCTCGTTTGACTCAACCTTATCATTTGCGCCTCGAGGTGGGCCTCGTTTGACTCAACCTTATCATTTGCTCCTCGAGGCGGGCCTCATTTGACTCAACCTTATCATTTGTGCCTCGAGTCAAGCCTCGTTTGACTCAACCTTATCATTTGCGCCTCGAGTTGGGCCTTGTTCTACTTAACCTTGTCATTTGCGCCTCGAGTCAGGATTCGTTCGACTCAACCTTACCTTTTGCACCTTAAGGCAGGCCTCATTTGACTCAACCATATCATTTGTGCCTTGAGTCGGGCCTCGTTTAACTTAACATTATCATTTGCGCTGCGGGTTAGGGCTCGTTCGACTCAACCATATGATTTGTACCTTGAGTCAAGCCTCATTTGGCTCACCCTTACCACTTGCACCTTTACCCTTTGTGCCTCGAGTCAAGCCTCATTTGACTCAACCATATCATTTGTGCCTCGAGTCGGCCCTCGTTTGACTCAACCTTATCATTTGCGCCTCGAGTCGAGCCTCGTTTAACTCAACCATATGATTTGTGCCTCGAGTCAGGCCTTGTTTGGCTCACCCTTACCACTTGCACCTTTAGTCGAGCCTCGTTTAACTCAACCTTATCATTTACACCTAGAGTCAGGCCTTGTTGGACTCAACCTTATCATTTGCGCCTCGAGGCCGGCCTTGTTTGACTTAACCTTATCATTTGCTCCTCAAGGCCAGCCTTGTTCGACTCAACCTTATCATTTGTGCCACAAGTCAGGCCTCGTTTGACTCACCCTTACCATTTGCGCCTCGAGTCGAGCCTTATTTAACTAAACCTTATCATCTAGACCTTAAGTCGGGCTTCATTTGACTCAACCTTATCATTTGTGCCTACAGTCAGGCCTCATTTGACTCAACCGTATAATTTGTTCCCCAAGTCAGGCCTCGTTCGACTTAACCTTATCGTTTGGGCCTCGAGTTGGGCCTTGTTCGACTTAACCTTGTCATTGGTGCCTTTAGTCGGGATTCGATTAACTCACCCTTACATTTGTGCCTTATGTCGGGCCTCGTTTGACTCAACCTTACCGTTTGCGCCTCGAGTCGGGCCTTGTTTGACTCAACCTTATCATTTACGCCTCGAGTCATGCCTCGTTCGACCCAACCTGATCATTTGTGCCTCAAGTAGGGCCTCGTTCGACTTAACCTTATCATTTACGCCTTGAGTCGGGCCTTGTTTGACTCAATAATATCATTTGTCCCTTGAGTCGAGCTTCGTTGGACTTAACCTTATCATTTGCTCCTCGATTTGGGCCTCGTTTGACTCAACCTTATCATTTGCGCCTCGAGGTTAGCCTCGATCGACTCGACCATATCATTTGCCCCTCGAGTCGAGCCTCGTTTAACTTGACCTTATCATTTGCGACTTGAGTCAGGCCTCGTTCGAATCAACCTTATCATTTGTGCCTCGAGGCAGGCCTTGTTCGACTCAACCTTATCATTTGCACCTCGAGTTGGGCCTCGTTTGACTCACCCTTACCATTTGTGCCACGAGTCAGGCCTCGTTTGACTCAACCATATCATTTGCACCTCGAGTCGATCCTCGTTGGACTCACCCATATCATTTGTACCTCGAGCTGGCCCTTGTTCGACTCAACCATATCATTTGGCCCTCGACTTGGGCCTCATTTGACTCACCCTAACCATTTGCGCCACAAGTCAGGCCTCGTTTGACTCAACCATATCATTTGTGCCTCGAGTTAGTCCTCGTTGGACTCACCCATATCATTTGTACCTCGAGGTGGGCCTCATTCGACTCAACCTTATCATTTGTGCCTCGAGTCGGGCCTCGTTCAGTTTAACCATATCATTTGTGCCCCGAGTCATGCCTTGTTCGACTCAACCATATCATTTGCACCTCGAGTCATGCCTCATTTGACTCAACCTTATCATTTATGCCTCAAGGCGATCCTCATTCGACTCAACCTTATCATTTGAGCCTTGAGTCAGGACTCGTTCGACTCAACCTGATCATTTGTGCCTCAAGTCGGGCCTCGTTTGACTCAACCTTATAATTTGCGCCTTGAGTCAGGCCTCGTTCGACTCAACCTGATCATCTGTGCCTCAAGTCGGGCCTCGTTTGACTTAACCTTATCATTTGTGCCTCAAGTTGGGCGTCATTTGACTCAACCATATCCTTTGTGCCTCGAGTCAGGCCTCGTTTGACTTAACCTTTTCATTTACGCCATGAGTCAGGCCTCGTTTGACTCAACCTTATCATCCGTGCCTCGAGTCAATCCTTGTTTGACTCAACCATATCTTTTACGCGTCGAGTCAGGCCTCGTTTGACCCAACCTTATCATTTGTGCCTCGAGTTGGGCCTCGTTCGACTCAACCTTATCATTTGTATCTCGAGTCAGGCCTCTTTTGACTTAACCTTATCATTTATGCCTCGAGTCAGGCCTCGTTCGACTTAACCTTATCATCTATGCCTCGAGTCGGGCATCGTTTGACTCAACCTTTTCATTTGTGCCTCGAGTTGGGTCTCGTTCGACTTAACCGTATCATTTGCGCCTCGAGTCAGTCCTCGTTTGACTTACTCTTATAATTTGCACCTCAAGTCAAGCCTTGCTTGACTCAACCATATCAAATGTGCCTCGAGTCAGGCCTCGTTTGACTTAACCATATCATTTGCACTTTGAGTCAGGACTCGTTTGACTCAACCATATCAGTTGTGCCTCGAGTCAGTACTCATTTGACTCAACCATATTAGTTGTGCCTTGAGTCGAGCATCGTTTCGCTCAACCATATCATTTGTGCCTCGAGTTGGGCCTCATTTACCACAATCATATCATTTGCGCCTCGAGTCGGACCTTGTTTTAGTCAACCATATAAGTTGTGCCTTGAGTTGGGACTCATTTGACTCAACCATATCAGTTGTGCCTCGAGTTGGGCCACATTTGACTCAACCATATCAGTTGCACCTCGAGTCGGGCCTCCTTTGACATAATCATATCATTTGCGCCTTGAGTCGGGCCTCGTTTGACTTAACCACATCAGTTGTGCCTTGAGTCAAGCCTCGTTTGACTCAACCATATCATTTGCGCTTTGAGTCAGGCCTTGTTTGACTCAACCATATCAGTTGTGCCTCGAGGCAGGCCACGTTTTGCTCAACCATATCATTTGTGCCTCGAGTCGGGCCTTGTTTGCCACAATCATATCACTTATGCCTTGAGTCGGGCCTCATTTGACTCAACCATATCAGTTGTGCCTCGAGTTGGGACTCGTTTGACTCAACTGATATAAACCCGCCTAACTCCACCTCAAAAGCTAGCTTGTAAGGGGAGGTTTACAAACCCATATATATAACACCCAAGACCTCCCTACCTAACCAATGTGGGACTTCATCATTCCCGACCCCTTTAGACTGTACGTCCTTGTACAGAGAACCAAGATCCATGGCCCACATCGACCAGAGTAGAATAGGCTCTGATACCATATGATATAAACCCACCTAACTCCACCTCAAAAGCTAGCTTTTGAGGTGGAGTTAGGTGGGTTCATATAATCAACCATATCAGTTGTGCCTTGAGTCGAGCCTCGTTTGACTCAACCATATCATTTGCGCCTCGAGTCGGGGCTCGTTTGGCTTAACCATATCGTTTGCACTTCGAGTCGGGCTTCGTTTGACTCAACCATATCATTTGCGCCTCGGGTCGACCCTCGTTTGACTCAACCATATCAAATGCGCCTTGAGTCGGGCCTCGTTTGACTTAACCATATCATTTGCGCCTCGAGTCGGGTCTCGTTTGACTTACTCTTATAATTTGCCCCTTGAGTCAGGCCTCGTTTGACTCAACCATATCAAATGTACCTCGAGTTGGGCCTCGTTTGACTCAACCACATCAATTGTGCCTCAAGTCAGGCCTCGTTTGACTCAACCATATCATTTGCGCTTTGATTCAGGCCTCATTTGACTCAACCATATCAGTTGTGCCTCGAGTCAGTACTCGTTTGACTCAACCATATCAATTGTTCCTCGAGTCGGACCTTGTTTGGCTCAACAATATCATTTGTGCCTCAAGTTGGGCCTTATTTGCCACAATCATATCATTTACGCCTCGAGTCGGGCCTCGTTTGACTCAACCATATTAGTTGTGCCTCGAGTTGGGACTTGTTTGACTCAACCATATCAGTTGTGCCTTGAGTCAAGCCTTGTTGGACTCAACCATATCATTTGTGCCTCAAGTCGGGCCTCGTTTGACTCAGCCATATCATTTGCGCCTCGAGTCGGGCCTCATTTGACTTCCCCTTATAATTTGTGCCTCGAGTCAGGCCTCATTCGACTCAACCATATCATTTGTGCCTCGGGATCGGGCCTCATTTGACTCAACCATATGATTTGCGCCTCGAGTCGGGCCTCATTTGACTTACTGTTATAATTTGTGGCTCGAGTCAGGCCTCGTTTGACTCAACCATATCAAATGTTCCTCGAGTCGGGCCTCGTTTGAGACAACCATATCATTTGCGCCTCGAGTCGGGCCTTGTTTGACTTAACCATATCATTTGTAGCTCTCGAGTCGGGCCTCATTTGACTTACCCTTATAAATTTTGCCTTGAGTCAAGCCTCGTTTGACTCAACCATATCAGTTTTGCCTCGAGTCGGGCCTTGTTTGACTCAGCCATATCAGTTGTGCCTCGAGTCGAGACTCATTTGACTCAACCATATCAGTTGTGCCACAAGTCAGTGCTCCTTTGACTCAACCATATCATTTGCGTCTCGAGTCGAGCTCGTTTGACACAACCATATCATTTCTGCCTCGAGTCGGGCCTTGTTTGACTCAACCATATCAGTTGTGCCTCGAGTCGGGCCTCATTTGACTCAACCATATTAGTTGCACCTCTAGTCCAGCCTTGTTTGACGCAATTATATGATTTACGCCTCGAGTCGGGCCTCGTTTGACTTAACCATATCATTTGTAGCTCTCGAGTCAGGCCTTGTTTGACTTACCCTTAAAATTTAAGGCTCGAGTCGGGTCTTGTTTGACTCAACCATATCAGTTGTGCCTCGAGTCGGGGCTCGTTTGACTCAACCATATCATTTGCGCATCGAATCGAGCCTCGTTTGATGCAACCATATCATTTGCGCCTTGAGTCGGGCCTCGTTTGACTTACCCTTATAATTTGCGGCTCGAGTCAGGCCTCATTTGACTCAACCATCTCATTTGCATCTCGAGTTAGGCCTTGTTTTACTCAACCATATCATTTACGCCTCGAGTCAGGCTTTGTTTGGCTTACCCTTATAATTTGCGCCTCGAGTCTGGCCTCATTTGACTCAAGCATATCAAATGTGCCTCGAGTCAGTCCACCTTTGACTCAACCACATCAGTTGTGCCTCGAGTCGGGCCTCGTTGGACTCAACCATATCATTTGCGCTTTGAGTCAGGTCTCATTTGACTCAACCATATCATTTGTGCCTTGAGTCGGGACTCGTTTAACTCAGCCATATCAGTTGTGCCTTCAGTCAGGCTTCGTTTGGGTCAACCATATCATTTGTGCCTCAAGTCGGGCCTCGTTTGTCATAATCATACCATTTGCGCCTCAAGTTGGGCCTCATTTGACTCAACCATATCAGTTGTGCCTCGAGTTGAGACTCATTTGACTCAACCATAATAGTTATGCCTCGAGTCGAGCCTCGTTTGATTCAACCATATCATTTGTGCCTAGAGTCGGGCCTCGTTTCACTCAACCATATCATTTGCGCCTCAAGTCAGGCCACATTTGACTTACCCTTATAATTTGCGCCTCGAGTCGAGCCTCATTTGACTTAACCATATCATTTGCACCTCAGGTCGGGCCTCGTTTCACTCAATCTTATCATTTGCGCCTCTAGTCAGGCCTCGTTTGACTTCCTGTTATAATTTGTGGCTCGAGTCAGCCTTGTTTGACTCAACCATATCAAATGTGCTTCAAGTCGGGCCTCGTTTGACACAACCATATCATTTGCGCCTCGACTTGGGCCTCGTTTGACTTAACCATATCATTTGTAGCTCTTAAGTCAGGCCTCGTTTGACTTACTCTTATAATTTGTGGCTCGAGTCAGGCCTCGTTTGACTCAACCATATCAAATGTGCTCTGAGTTAGGCCTCGTTTGCCACAATCATATCATTTACGCCTCGAGTCGAGCATCGTTTGACTCAACAATATTAGTTGTGCCTCGAGTTGGGACTCGTTTGACTCAACCGTATCATTTGTGCCTTAAGTCGGGCCTCGTTTGACACAACCATATCATTTGCGCCTCGAGTTGGGCCTCATTTGACTCGACCATATCTTTTGCGCCTCGAGTCAGGACTCGTTTGACTCAACTATATCAGTTGTCCCTTGAGTCGAGCCTCGTTTGGCTCAACCATATCAGTTGTGCCTCGAGTCAGGCCTCGTTTGGCACAATCATATCATTTGTGCCTCGAGTCGGGCCTCATTTGACTCAACCATAACAGTTGTGCCTCGAGTTGGGACTCGTTTGACTCAACCATATCAATTGTGCCTCGAGTTGAGCCTCGTTTGACTAAACCATATTAGTTGTGCCTCGAGTTAGGCCTCGTTTGACATAACCATCTGATTTGCACCTCAAGTCGGGCCTCGTTTGACACAATCATATCATTTACGCCTCGAGTCTGGCCTCGTTTCACACAACCATATCATTTGTCCCTCGAGTCGAGCCTCGTTTGACTCAACGATATCATTTGCGCCTCGAGTTAGGCCTCATTTGGCTCACCTTTTTAATTTGCGCCTCAAGTCGGGCCTCGTTTGACTTAACCATATCATTTGCACCTCAGGTCAGGCCTCGTTTCACTCAACCATATCATTTGCGCCTCTAGTCAGGCCCCGTTTGACTTCCTCTTATAATTTGTGGCTCGAGTTAGGCCTTGTTTGACTAAACCATATCAAATGTGCTTCAAGTCGGGCCTCGTTTGACACAACCATATCAGTTGTGCCTTGAGCTGGGACTCGTTTAACTCCACCGTATCATTTGTACCTCGAGTCGGGCCTCGTTTGACTCAACCATATCAGTTGTGCCTCTAGTCGAGTATCGTTTAACACAACCATGTCATTTGTGCCTCGAGTCGGGCCTCGTTCGACTCAACCATATCTGTTTTGCCTCGAGTCGGGCCTCATTAGACTCAACCATATCAGTTGTGCCTCAAGTCGGGCCTCGTTTAACTCAACCATATCATTTGCGCCTCAAGTCTGGCTCCGTTTGACACAACCATATCATTTGCATTACAAGTCAGGCCTCGTTTGAGTCAACCATATCATTTGCGCTTTGAGTCGGGCATCGTTTGACTCAACCATATCAGTTGTGCCTCGAGTTGGGACTCATTTGACTCAACCATATCTGTTGTGCCTTGAGTCGAGCCTTTTTGGCTCAACCATATCATTTGTGCCTCGAGTCGGGCCTCATTTGCCATAAACATATCATTTGCACCTCGAGTCGGGTCTCGTTTGACTTAACCATAACAATTGTGCCTCGAGTTGGGACTCGTTTGACTCAACCATATCAGTTGTGCTTCTAGTTGAGCCTCATTTGACTCAACCATATTAGTTATGCCTCGAGTCGGGCCTCGTTTGACACAACCATCTGATTTGCACCTCAAGTCGGGCCTTGTTTGACACAATCATATCATTTGCGCCTCAAGTCTAGCCTCGAATGACACAACCATATCATTTGCCCCTCGAGTTGGGCCTCGTTTGACTCAACCATATCATTTACGCCTTGTGTCAGGCCTCGTTCAGCTCGCCCTTATAATTTGTGCCTCGAGTCGGGCCTCGTTTGACTCAACCATATCATTTGCACCTCGAGTCGGGCCTCATTTGGCTTACCCTTATAATTTGTGCCTCGAGTCGGGCCTCGTTTGACTCATCCACATCAGTTGTGCCTTGAGTTGGGCCTCGTTTGACTCAACCATATCATTTGCGTTTTGGGTCGGGCCTCATTTGACTTAACCATATCAGTTGTGCCTCGAGTCAGGACTCATTTGACTCAACCATATCAGTTATGCATCGAGTCAGGCCTCGTTTGGCTCAACCATATCATTTGTGCCTCGAGTCAGGCCTTATTTGCCACAATCATATCATTTGCGCCTCGAGTCGAGCCTTGTTTGACTCAACCATATCAGTTGTGCCTCGAGTTGGGACTCGTTTGACTCAACCATATCAGTTGTGCCTTGAGTCGAGCCTCGTTTGACTCAACCATATCATTTGCACCTCGAGTCGGGCCTCGTTTGACTCAACGATACCATTTGTGCCTCGAGTCGGCCCTCGTTTGACTTACTTTTATAATTTGTGGCTCAAGTCAGGCCTCGTTTGACTCAACCATATCAAATGTGCCTTGAGTCAGGCCTCGTTTGACATAACCATATCATTTGCACCTCAATTCGGGCCTCGTTTGACTTAATCATATTATTTGTAGTTCTCGAGTTAGGCCTCGTTTGACTTACTGTTATAATTTGTGCCTCTAGTCGGGCCTCGTTTGACTCAACCATACCATTTGTGCCTCAAGTCGATCCCCGTTTGACTTACTCTTATAATTTGTGGCTCGAGTCAGGCGTCGTTTGACTCAACCATATCAAATGTGCCTTGAGTCGAGCGTCGTTTGACACAACCTTATCATTTGCGCCTCAACTCAGGCCTTGTTTGACCTAATCATATCATTTGTAGCTCTCGAGTCGGGCCTCATTTAAATTACTCTTATAATTTGGGGCTCGAGTCAGGTCTTGTTTGACTCAACCATATCAAATATGCTTTGAGTCAGGCCTCGTTTACCATAATCGTATCATTTGCGCCTCAAGTCGGGCATCGTTTAATGCAATGATATCAGTTGTGCCTTGAGTTGGGACTCGTTTGACTCAACCGTATCATTTGTGCCTCGAGTCAGGCCTCATTTGACTCAACCATATTAGTTGTGCCTCTAGTCGAGCCTCGTTTGACATAATCATATCATTTGCGCCTCGAGTCGAGCCTCGTTTGACTTAACCATATCATTTGCGCCTTGAGTCAAGCCTCGTTTGACTCAACCATACTAGTTGTGCCTCGAGTCGGGCCTCGTTTGACTCAACCATATCTGTTGTGCCTCGTGTCGGGCCTCTTGTTTGACTCAACCATATCAGTTGTGCCTCGAGTTGGGCCTCATTTGACTAAACCATACCAGTTGTGCCTCAAGTTAGGCCTCGTTTGACTCAACCATATCTATTATGCCTCGAGTTAGGCCTCGTTTGGCTCAACCATATCAGTTGTGCCTTGAGTCGGGACTGGTTTGACTTAACCATATCAGTTGTGCCTCGAGTCGGGCGTTGTTTGGCTCACCCATATAATTTGTGCCTCGAGTCAGGCCTTGTTTGACTTGACTATATCATTTCCATCTCGAGGCGGGCCTCATTTGACTCAACCATATTGTTTGCACTTTGAGGCGAGCCTCGTTTGACTCAACCATATCAGTTGTGCCTCGAGTCAGGACTCGTTTTACTCAACCATATCAGTTGTACATCGAGTCGGGCCTCGTTTGGCTCAACCATATCATTTGTGCCTCGAGTCAGGCCTCGTTTGCCATAATCATATCATTTGCACCTCGAGTTTGGCCTTGTTTGACTCAACCATATCAGTTGTGCCTCGAGTTGGGACTCGTTTGACTCAACCATATCAGCTGTGCCTTGAGTCGAGCCTCGATTGACTCAACCATATCAAATGTGCCTCGAGATGGGACACGTTTGACACAAGCATATCATTTGCGCCTCGAGTCGGGCCTCGTTTGACTTAACCATATCATTTGCTCCTTGAGTCGGGCCTCGTTTGACTCAACCATATCGTTTGCATCTCGATTCGGGCCTCGTTTGACTCAACCATATCATTTCTAGCCTTCGAGTCGGGCCCCGTTTGACTTACCCTTATAATTTGTGCTGCGAGTCATGCCTCGTTTGACTCAACCATATCATTTGCATCTCGAGTCGAGCCTCGTTTGACTCAACCATATCATTTGCGCCTCAAGTCAGGCATCGTTTGGCTTGCAATTATAATTTGCACCTCGAGTCAGGCCTTGTTTGACTTAACCATAACAAATGTGCCTTAAGTTAGGCCTTATTTGACTCAACCACATTAGTTGTGCCTTGAGTCGGCCTTGTTTTACTCAACCATATTATTTGCGCTTTGAGTCAGGCCTCGTTTAACTCAACCATATCAGTTGTGTCTTGAGTCGGGTCTCGTTTGACTCAACCACATCAGTTGTGCCTTGAGTCAAGCCTTGTTTGGCTAAACCATATCATTTGTGCCTCGAGTCGGGTCTCGTTTGCCACAATCATATCATTTGCACCTCGAGTCGGGCCTTGTTTGACTCAACCATATCAGTTGTGGCTCAAGTTGGGACTCGTTTGACTCAACCATATCAGTTGTGCCTTGAGTCGAGCTTCGTTTGACTTAACCATATCATTTTCGCCGTGAGTCGGGCCTCGTTTGACTTAACCATATCATTTGCGTCTAAGTTGGGCCTTGTTTGACTCAACCATATTAGTTGCGCTTCAAGGTGGGCGTCGTTTAACTCAACCATATCGTTTGTGCCCCGATACGGGCCTCGTTTGAGTCAACCATATCATTTCTAGCCCTCGAGTTGGGCCTCGTTTAACTTACCCTTATAATTTGCGCCGCGAGTTGTGCCTCATTTGACTCAACCATATCATTTGCACCTTGAGTCGGGCATCGTTTGACTTAACCATATCATTTGTGCCTCGAGTCGGGCCTCATTTGACTCAACCATATCAGTCGTGCTTCGAGTTGGGCCTCATTTGACTCAACCGTATCATTTGCACCTAAAATCAGGTCTCGTTTGACATAATGATATCATTTGCGCCTTGAGTATGGCCTCCTCTGACACAACCATATCATTTACAGCTCGAGTCGGGCCTCGTTTGACTCAACCATATCTTTTGTGCCTCGAGTCAGGACTCATTTGACTTAACCATATATGTTGTGCCTCGAGTCGGGCCTCGTTTTACTGAACCATATCATTTGCGCCTCGAGTCGGGCCTCGTTTGACTCAACCATACCATTTGCGCCTCGAGTCGATCCCCGTTTGACTTACTCTTATAATTTGTGGCTCAAGTCAGGCCTCGTTTGACTCAACCATATCAAATGTGCCTCGAGTCGAGCGTCGTTTGACACAACCATATCATTTGTGCCTCGACTCGGGCCTCGTTTGACCTAATCATATCATTTGTAGCTCTCAAGTCGGGCCTCGTTTAAATTACTCTTATAATTTGGGGCTCGAGTCAGGTCTTGTTTGACTCAATCATATCAAATATGCTTCGAGTCAGGCCTTGTTTACCATAATCGTATCATTTGCGCCTCAAGTCGGGCATCGTTTAATGCAATGATATTAGTTGTGCCTCGAGTTGGGACTCGTTTGACTCAACCGTATCATTTGTGCCTCAAGTCAGGCCTCGTTTGACTCAACCATATCAGTTGTGCCTCTAGTCGGGTCTCGTTTGACACAATCATATCATTTGCGCCTCAAGTCGGGCCTCGTTTGACTTAACCATATCATTTGCGCCTCGAGTCAAGCCTCGTTTGACTCAACCATACCAGTTGTGCCTCGAGTCGGGCCTCGTTTGACTCAACCATATCTGTTGTGCCTCGTGTCAGGCCTCTTGTTTGACTCAACCACATCAGTTGTGCCTCGAGTCGGGCCTCATTTGACTAAACCATACCAATTGTGCCTCAAGTCAGGCCTCGTTTGACTCAACCATATCTATTGTGCCTTGAGTCGGGCCTTGTTTGGCTCAACCATATCAGTTGTGCCTTGAGTCGGGACTGGTCTGACTCAACCATATCAGTTGTACCTCGAGTCGAGCCTCGTTTGACTCAACCATATTAGTTGTGCCTCGAGTCGGGCCTCATTTGACACAAACATATTATTTGCACCTCGAGTCAGGCCCCGTTTGACACAATCGTATCATTTGCGCCTCGAGTCAGGCCTCGTTTAACACAACCATATCATTTGTGCCTCAAGTTGGGCTTGGTTTGACTCAACCATATCATTTGCACCTCCAGTCGGACCTTGTTTGGCTCACCCTTATAATTTGTGCCTCGACTCGGGCCTCTTTTGACTCAACCATATCATTTCCATCTTGAGTCGGGCCTCGTTTGACTCAACCATATTATTTGTGCCTCGAGTCGGGCCTCATTTGGCTTAACCTTATAATTTGCACCTCGAGTCATGCCTCATTTGACTCAACCATATCATTTGCGCCTCAAGTCAGGACTCGTTTGACTCAACCAATCATTTGTGCCTCGAGTCGGTCCTTATTTCCCACAATCATATCATTTGCTCCTCGAGTCGGGCCTCATTTGACTCAACCATATCAGTTGTGCCTCGAGTTGGGACTCGTTTGACTCAACCATATCAGTTGCGCCTCAAGTTGAGCCTCATTTGACTCAACCATATCAATTGTGCCTCATGTCAGGCCTCATTTGACACAACCATATCATTTGCGCCTCGGGTTGGGCCTTGTTTGACATAACCATATCATTTGCGCCTTGAGTCAGGCCTTGTTTGACTCAACCATATCATTTGTGCCTCGAGTCAGGCCTCGTTTGGTTCACCCATATAATTTGTGCCTCGAGTCAGGCCTTGTTTGACTCAACTATATCATTTCCATCTCGAGGCGGGCCTCGTTTGACTCAACCATATCAGTTGTACATCGAGTCGGGCCTCGTTTGGCTCAACCATATCATTTGTGCCTCGAGTCAGGCCTCGTTTGCCACAATCATATCATTTGCAACTCGAGTCCGGCCTCGTTTGACTCAACCATATCAGTTGTGCTTCGAGTTGGGACTCGTTTGACTCAACCATATCAGCTATGCCTTGAGTCGAGCCTCGATTGACTCAACCATATCAAATGTGCCTCGACACGGGACACATTTGACACAAGCATATCATTTGCGCCTCGAGTTAGGCCTCGTTTGACTTAACCATATCATTTGCGCCTTGAGTAGGGCCTCGTTTGACTCAACCATATCGTTTGCGTCTTGATTGGGCCTCGTTTAACTCAAACATATTATTTCTAGCTTTCGAGGTGGGCCCCGTTTGACTTACCCTTATAATTTGCGCTGTAAGTCATGCCTCGTTTGACTCAACCATATCATTTGCATCTCGAGTCGGGCCTCGTTTGACTCAACCATATCATTTGCGCCTCAAGTCAGGCATCGTTTGGCTTGCACTTATAATTTGCGCCTCGAGTCAGGCCTTGTTTGACTTAACCATAACAAATGTGCCTCAAGTCAGGCCTTATTTGACTCAACCACATTAGTTGTGCCTTGAGTCGGGCCTCGTTTCACTCAACCATATTATTTGCGCTTTGAGTCAGGCCTCGTTTGACTCAACCATATCAGTTGTGTCTCGAGTCGGGTCTCGTTTGACTCAACCACATCAGTTGTGCCTTGAGTCAAGCCTTGTTTGGCTCAACCATATCATTTGTGCCTCGAGTCGGGCCTCGTTTGCCACAATCATATCATTTGCACCTCGAGTCGGGCCTTGTTTGACTCAACCATATCAGTTGTGCCTCAAGTTGGGACTCGTTTGACTCAACCATATCAGTTGTGCCTTGAGTCGAGCCTCGTTTGACTTAACCATATCATTTCCGCCTTGAGTCGGGCCTCGTTTGACTTAACCATATCATTTGCACCTTGAGTTAGGCATCGTTTGACTTAACCATATCATTTGCGCCTCGAGTCGGGCCTCATTTGACTCAACCATATCAGTCGTGCTTCGAGTCGGGCCTCGTTTGACTCAACCGTATCATTTGCGCCTAAAATCAAGTCTCGTTTGACATAATAATATCATTTGTGCCTCGAGTCTGGCCTCCTTTGACACAACCATATCATTTGCGACTCGAGTCGAGCCTCATTTGACTCAACCATATCTTTTGCGCCTTGAGTCAGGACTCGTTTGACTTAACCATATATGTTGTGCCTCGAGTCGGGCCTCGTTTGACTGAACCATATCATTTGCGCCTCAAGTCGGGCCTCGTTTGACTCAACCATATCAAATGTGCCTCTAGTCGGGCCTCGTTTGACACAACCATATCATTTATGACTCAAGTTGAGCCTCGTTTGACTTAATCATATCATTTGTAGCTCTTGAGTTGAGCCTCATTTGACTTACCCTTAAAATTTGTGCCTCGAGTCGTGCCTCGTTTGACTCAACCATATGAGTTATGCCATGAGTCGGGCCTCGTTTGACTCAACCATATCATTTCTAGCTCTCGAGTCGGGCCTCGTTTGACTTTCCCTTTAATTTGCGCCATGATTTGTGCCTCATTTGACCCAACCTTATCATTTGTGCCTCGAGTCGAGCATTGTTTCACTCAACCATATCATTTGCGCCTTGAGTAAACCCTCGTTTGACTCAACCATATCAAATGTGCCTCATGTCAGGCCTCGTTTGACTCAACCATAGCATTTGTGCTTCAAGTTGGGCCTCAATTGACTTAACCATATAAATTATGCCTCGAGTCAGGGCTCGTTTGACTCAACCATATCATTTGTGCCTCGAGTCGGGCCTCATTTGACACAACCATATCATTTCTGACCCGAGTCAGTCCTCGTTTGACTCAACCGTATCAATTATGCCTCGAATTGGGATTCGTTTGACTCAACCATATCAGTTGTGCCTCGAGTCGGGCCTCGTTTGACACAACCAGATCATTTGCACCTCGAGTCAGGGCTCATTTGACTCAACCATATCAGTTGCACCTCGAGTCGGGCCTCGTTTGACATAACCATATCATTTTTGCCTCGTGTCGGTCCTCGTTTGACTCAACCATATCAGTTGTGCCTCGAGTCACCCAACCATATCAAATGTACCTCGAGACGGGCCTCATTTGACACAACTATATCATTTGGGCCTCAAGTCGGGCCTCGTTTGACTTAACCATATCATTTATGCCTCGAGTCGGTCCTTGTTTGACTCAACCATATCAGCTGTGCTTTGAGTCGGGCCTCGTTTGACCCAACCATATCATTTGCGCCTCAAGTCGAGCCTCGTTTGACACAATGATATCATTTATGCCTCGAGTTTGGCCTTGTTTGACACAACCATATCATTTTGCGGCTTGAGTCGGGCCTCGTTTGACTCAACCATATCATTTGTGCCTTAAGTCGGGCCTCGTTTGACTTACCCTTATAATTTGCACCTCGAGTTAGGCCTTGCTTGACTCAACCATACCAATTGTGCCTCGGGTCAGGACTCGTTTGACTCAACCATATCTGTTGTGCCTCGAGTCGGGACTTGTTTTACTCATCCATATAATTTACGCCTCGAGTTGGGCCTCGTTTGTCACAATGATATCATTTGTGCCTCGAGTCTGGCCTTATTTGACACAACCATATCATTTGCGCCTCGAGTCGGGCCTCGTTTGACTCAACCATATCATATGCACCTCGAGCCGGGCCTCATTTGACTTACCCTTATAATTTAAGCCTCAATTCTAGCCTCGTTTCACTCAATCATATCATTTGCATCTCGGGTCGGCCTTGTTTGACTCAACCATATCATTTGCGCCTCGAGTCGGGACTCGTTTGACTTACCCTTATCATTTGCGTCACGAGTCATGCCATGTTTGACTCAACCATATCAGTTGTGCCTCGAGCCGCGCCTTGTTTGACACAACCGTATCATCTACGCCTCGAGTCGGGCCTCGTTTGACTCAACCATATCATTTGTGCCTCGAGTCGGGCCTTGTTTGACTCAACCATATGATTTGCGCCTTGAGTTAGGCCTCATTTGACTCATCCATATCAGTTGTGCCTCGAGTCAGGACTTGTTTGACTCAACCATATCAGTTGTGCCTCGAGTCGGGCCTCATTTGACACTACCATATCATTTGCACCTCGAGTCGGGCCTCGTTTGACTCAACCATATCATTTACGCCTCGAGTCAGGCCTCGTTTGACTTACCCTTAAAATTTGTGCCTCGAGTCTGGTCTCATTTGACTCAACCATACCAGTTGTGCCTCGAGTCGGGACTCGTTTGACCCAATCGTATCTGTTGTGCCTCAGGTTGGGCCTCATTTGACTCAACCATATCAGTTGCGCCTCGAGTCGGACCTCGTTTGACTCAACCATATTTGTTGTGCCTCGAGTCGGTACTCGTTTGGCTTAACCATATCTATTGTGTCTCCAGTCGGGCCTCATTTGACTCAAGCATATCAGTTGTGCCTTTAGTTGGGCCTCGTTTAACTCAACCATATCATTTGCACCTCGAGTCTGGCCTCGTTTGACTCAACCAAATCATTTGCGTCTCGAGGAGGGCTTCGTTTGACTTACCCTTATAATTTGGGGCTTCAGTCGGTCCTCGTTTGACTTAACCATATCATTTGCATCTCAAGTTGGGTCTCGTTTGACTCAGCCATATCATTTGTCCCTCAAGTCGGGCCTCGTTTGACTCAACCATATCAAATGAGCCTTGAGTCGGGCCTTGTTTGACTTAACCACATCAGTTGTGCCTCGAGTTGGGCCTCGTTTGACTCAACCATATCAATTGTGCCTCGAGTCGGGTCTCATTTGACTCAACCGCAAAAGTTGTGCCTTGACCCAGGCCTTGTTTGGCTCAACCATATCCTTTGGGCCTCGAGTCGGGCCTCGTTTGCCACAATCATATCATTTGCACCTCGAGTCGGGCCTTGTTTGACTCAACCATATCAGTTGTGCCTCAAGTTGGGACTCGTTTGACTCAACCATATCAGTTGTGCCTTGAGTCGAGCCTCGTTTGACTTAAACATATCATTTCCGCCTTGAGTCGGGCCTCGTTTGACTTAACCATATCATTTGCACCTTGAGTCAGGCATCGTTTGACTTAACCATATCATTTGCGCCTCGAGTCGGGCCTCATTTGACTCAACCATATCAGTCGTGCTTCGAGTCAGGCCTCGTTTGACTCAACCGTATCATTTGCGCCTAAAATCAGGTCTCGTTTGACATAATGATATCATTTGTGCCTCGAGTCTGGCCTCCTTTGACACAACCATATCATTTGTGGCTCGAGTCGAGCCTCATTTGACTCAACCATATCTTTTGCGCCTCGAGTCAGGACTCGTTTGACTTAACCATATATGTTGTGCCTCGAGTCGGGCCTCATTTGACTGAACCATATCATTTGCGCCTCAAGTCGGGCCTCGTTTGACTCAACCATATCAAATGTGCCTCTAGTCGGGCCTCGTTTGACACAACCATATCATTTATGACTCAAGTTGAGCCTCGTTTGACTTAATCATATCATTTGTAGCTCTTGAGTTGAGCCTCATTTGACTTACCCTTAAAATTTGTGCCTCGAGTCGTGCCTCGTTTGACTCAACCATATGAGTTATGCCATGAGTCGGGCCTCGTTTGACTCAACCATATCATTTCTAGCTCTCGAGTCGGGCCTCGTTTGACTTTCCCTTTAATTTGCGCCATGATTTGTGCCTCATTTGACCCAACCTTATCATTTGTGCCTCGAGTCGAGCATTGTTTCACTCAACCATATCATTTGCGCCTTGAGTAAACCCTCGTTTGACTCAACCATATCAAATGTGCCTCAAGTCAGGCCTCGTTTGACTCAACCATATCATTTGTGCTTCAAGTTGGGCCTCAATTGACTTAACCATATAAATTATGCCTCGAGTCAAGGCTCGTTTGACTCAACCATATCATTTGTGCCTCGAGTCGGGCCTCATTTGACACAACCATATCATTTCTGACCCGAGTCAGTCCTCGTTTGACTCAACCGTATCAGTTATGCCTCGAATTGGGACTCGTTTGACTCAACCATATCAGTTGTGCCTCGAGTCGGGCCTCGTTTGACACAACCAGATCATTTGCACCTCGAGTCAGGGCTCATTTGACTTAACCATATCAGTTGCACCTCGAGTCAGGCCTCGTTTGACATAACCATATCATTTTTGCCTCGCGTCGGTCCTCGTTTGACTCAACCATATCAGTTGTGCCTCGAGTCACCCAACCATATCAAATGTACCTCGAGACGGGCCTCATTTGACACAACTATATCATTTGGGCCTCAAGTCGGGCCTCGTTTGACTTAACCATATCATTTATGCCTAGAGTCGGTCCTTGTTTGACTTAACCATATCAGCTGTGCTTTGAGTCGGGCCTCGTTTGACCCAACCATATCATTTGCGCCTCAAGTCGAGCCTCGTTTGACACAATGATATCATTTATGCCTCGAGTCTGGCCTTGTTTGACACAACCATATCATTTTGCGGCTTGAGTCGGGCCTCGTTTGACTCAACCATATCATTTGTGCCTTAAGTCGGGCCTCGTTTGACTTACCCTTATAATTTGCACCTCGAGTTAGGCCTTGCTTGACTCAACCATACCAATTGTGCCTCGGGTCAGGACTCGTTTGACTCAACCATATCTGTTGTGCCTCGAGTCGGGACTTGTTTTACTCATCCATATAATTTACGCCTCGAGTTGGGCCTCGTTTGTCACAATGATATCATTTGTGCCTCGAGTCTGGCCTTATTTGACACAACCATATCATTTGCGCCTCGAGTCGGGCCTCGTTTGACTCAACCATATCATATGCACCTCGAGCCGGGCCTTATTTGACTTACCCTTATAATTTAAGCCTCAATTCTGGCCTCGTTTCACTCAATCATATCATTTGAATCTCGAGTCGGCCTTGTTTGACTCAACCATATCATTTGCGCCTCGAGTCGGGACTCGTTTGACTTACCCTTATCATTTGCGTCACGAGTCATGCCATGTTTGACTCAACCATATCAGTTGTGCCTCGAGCCGCGCCTTGTTTGACTCAACCGTATCATTTACGCCTCGAGTCGGGCCTCGTTTGACTCAACCATATCATTTGTGCCTCGAGTCGGGCCTTGTTTGACTCAACCATATGATTTGCGCCTTGAGTTAGGCCTCATTTGACTCATCCATATCAGTTGTGCCTCGAGTCAGGACTTGTTTGACTCAACCATATCAGTTGTGCCTCGAGTCGGGCCTCATTTGACACTACCATATCATTTGCACCTCGAGTCGGGCCTCGTTTGACTCAACCATATCATTTACGCCTTGAGTCAGGCCTCGTTTGACTTACCCTTAAAATTTGTGCCTCGAGTCCGGTCTCATTTGACTTAACCATACCAGTTGTGCCTCGAGTCGGGACTCGTTTGACCCAACCGTATCTGTTGTGCCTCAAGTTGGGCCTCGTTTGACTCAACCATATCAGTTGTGCCTCGAGTTGGGCCTCATTTGACACAACCATATCATTTGTGCCTCCAGTCTGGCCTCATTTGACACAACCATATCAGTTGCGCCTTAAGTCGGGCCTTGTTTGACTCAACCATATCATTTGTGCTTTGAGTCAGGCCTCGTTTGACTCAATCATATCAGTTGTGCCTCAAGTCGGGACTCATTTGACTCAACCATATCAGTTGTGCCTTGAGTCGAGCCTCGTTTGGCTCAACGATTTCAGTTGTGCCTAGAGTCGGGCCTCATTTGCCACAATCATATCATTTGCGCCTTGAGTCAGACCTCATTTGACTCAACCATATCAGTTGCGCCTCGAGTCGGACCTCGTTTGACTCAACCATATTTGTTGTGCCTCGAGTCGGTACTTGTTTGGCTTAACCATATCTATTGTGTCTCGAGTTGGGCCTCATTTGACTCAAGCATATCAGTTGTGCCTTTAGTTGGGCCTCGTTTAACTCAACCATATCATTTGCACCTCGAGTCTGGCCTCGTTTGACTCAACCAAATCATTTGCGTCTCGAGGAGGGCTTCGTTTGACTTACCCTTATAATTTGGGGCTTGAGTTGGTCCTCGTTTGACTTAACCATATCATTTGCATCTCAAGTTGGGTCTCGTTTGACTCAGCCATATCATTTGTCCCTCAAGTCGGGCCTCGTTTGACTCAACCATATCAAATGAGCCTTGAGTCGGGCCTTGTTTGACTTAACCACATCAGTTGTGCCTCGAGTTGGGCCTCGTTTGACTCAACCATATCAATTGTGCCTCGAGTCGGGTCTCATTTAACTCAACCGCAAAAGTTGTGCCTTGACCCAGGCCTTCTTTGGCTCAACCATATCCTTTGGGCCTCGAGTCGGGCCTCATTTGACACAACCATATCATTTGCACCTCCAATCTGGCCTCATTTGACACTACCATATCATTTGCACCTCAAGTCGGGCCTTGTTTGACTCAACCATATCATTTGCGCTTTGAGTCGAGCCTCATTTGACTCAATCATATTAGTTGTGCCTTGAGTCGGTCCTCGTTTGGCTCGATGATATCATTTGTGCCACAAGTCGGGCATCATTTGCCACAATCATATCATTTGCGCCTCGAACCGAACCTCGTTTGACTCAACCATATCTGTTGTGCCTCGAGTCAAGACTCATTTGGCTCAACCATATCTATTGTGCCTCGAGTCAGGCCTCATTTGAGTCAACCATATCAGTTGTGCCTCGAGTCAGGACTCGTTTGACTCAAGTATGTCAGTTGTGCCTCGAGGCGGGCCTCATTTAACTCAACCATATCATTTGCGCCTCATGTCTGGCCTCGTTTGACTCAACCATATCATTTGCACCTCGAGGAGGGTCTCGTTTGACTTATAATTTGCAGCTCGAGTTAAGCATCGTTTGACTCAACCATATCATTTGCATCTCAAGTCGGGCCTCGTTTGACTTAACCATATCATTTGTGCCTCAAGTTGGGCCTCGTTTGGCTTGCACTTATAATTTGCACCTCGAGTCAGGCCTCATTTGACTTAACCATATCAAATGTGCCTCGAGTCAGGTCTCGTTTGACTTAACCACATCAGTTGTGCCTTGAGTCGAGCCTCGTTTGGATTAACCATATCATTTGTGGCTCGAGTCGGGCCTCGTTTGCCACAATCATATCATTTGTGCCTCAAGCCGGGCTTCGTTTAACTCAACCATATTAGTTGTGCCGCGAGTTGGGACTCATTTGACTCAACCATATCAGTTGTGCCTTGAGTCGGGACTCGTTTGCCATAATCATATCATTTATGCCTCGAGTCAAACCTCGTTTGACTCAACCATATCAATTGTTCCTCGTGTCGAGACTCGTTTGGCTCAACCATTTCTATTGTGCCTCGAGTTGGGCCTCGTTTGACTCAAGCATATCAGTTGTGCCTCGAGTCGGGACTCGTTTGACTCAAGCATGTTAGTTGTGCCTTGAGTCGGGCCTTGTTTAACTCAACCATATCATTTGCGCTTCGAGGCTGGCCTCATTTGACTCAACCAAATCATTTGCGCCTCAAGGAAGGCCTCATTTGACTTACCCTTATAATTTGGGGCTGGAGTCGGGCCTCGTTTGACTTAACCATATCATTTGCATCTCGAGTCGGGCCTCGTTTGACTCAACCATAATATTTGCGCCTCAAGTCGGGCCTCGTTTGGCTTGCACTTATAATTTACGCCTCGAGATAAGCCTCGTTTGACTCAACCATATCAAATGTGCCTCGAGTCAGGCCTCGTTTGACACAACCATATCATTTGCGCCTCGAGTCAGGTCTCGTTTGACTCAATCATATTAGTTGTGGCTCGAGTCAGGCCTCGTTTAACTAATCCGTATCAGTTGCACTATGAGTCGGGCCTTGTTTCACACATCCATATCATTTACGCCTCGAGTCGGGCATCATTTGACTCAATCATATCAGTTGTGGCTCGAGTCGGGACTCGTTTGACTTAACCATATCGGTTGTGCCATGAGTTGGGACTCATTTGATTCAACCATATCAAATGTGCCTCGAGTTGGGCCTCGTTTGACTCCACCACATTAGTTGCACCTTGAGTCGGGCCTCATTTAACTCAACCATATCATTTGCGCTGCAAGTCGGGCCTCGTTTAACACAATCATATCATTTGCGCCTTGAGTCAGGTCTTATTTGACTCAACCATATGATTGGTGCCTCGAGTCGAGCGTTGTTTGACACAATTATATCATTTACGACTCGTGCTGGGCCTCGTTTGACTCAACCATATCAGTTGTGCCTCGAGTCGGGCCTCGTTTGACTCAACCATATCATTTGCGCCTCAAGTTGGGCCTCGTTTGACACAATCATATCAGTTGTGCCTCGAGTTAGGCCTCGTTTAACTAATCCATATTAGTTGCGCCACGAGTCGAGCCTCGTTTAACATAACCATATCATTTGCGCCTCAAGTCAGGCATCGTTTGACTAAACCATATCAGTTATGCATCGAGTCGGGCCTCGTTTGACTCAACCATATCAGTTGTGCCTGTCGAGACTCGTTTGACTTAACCATATCGGTTGTGCCTCGAGTCCGGACTCATTTGATTCAACCTTATCAAATGTGCCTCGAGTCGAGCCTTGTTTGATTCAACCATATCAGTTGCGCCTCGAGTTGGGCCTTGTTTAACACAATCATATCCTTTGCGCCTCGAGTCCGGCCTTGTTTGACTCAACCACATCGTTGATGCCTCGAGTTGAGCCTCGTTTGACATAATCATATCATTTGCACCTTGAGTCGGGCCTCGTTTGACTCAACCATATCAGTTGTGCGTCGAGTCGGGCCTCATTTGACACAACCATATCATTTGCACCTCGAGTCGGGCCTCGTTTGACACAATCATATCATTTACGCCTCGTGTTGGCCTCGTTTGACTTACCCTTATAATTTGTGCCTCGAGTTGTGCCTCGCTTGACTCAACCATACCAGTTGTGCCTCGAGTCGGGACTTGTTTGACTCAACCATATCTGTTGTGCCTTGAGTTAGGCCTCATTTGACACAATCATAACGTTTGTGCCTCGAGTCAAGCCTCATTTGACTCAACCATATCAGTTGTGCCTCAAGTCAGGCCTCGTTTAACTAATCCATATCAGTTGCGCCACGAGTCGGGGCTCGTTTGACATAACCATATCATTTGCACCTCGAGTCGAGCTTCGTTTGACTAAACCATATCAGTTGTGCCTCGAGTCGGGCCTCGTTTGACTCAACCATATCAGTTGTGCCTGTTGGGACTCGTTTGACTTAACCATATCGGTTGTGCCTTGAGTCGGGACTCGTTTGATTCAACCATATCAAATGTGCCTCGAGTTGGGCCTCGTTTGATTCAACCATATCAGTTGCGCCTCGAGTTGGGCCTTGTTTAACACAATCATATCATTTGCGCCTCGAGTCAGAATTGTTTGACTTAACCACATCATTGATGCCTCGAGTCGGGCCTCGTTTGACTCAACCATATCATTTGCGCGTCGAGTCGAGCCTCATTTGACTCAACCATATCAGTTGTGCCTTAAGTCGGGACTCATTTGACTTAACCATATCGGTTGTGCCTCGAGTTGGGACTCATTTGATTCAACCATATCAAATGTGCCTCAAGTTGGGCCTCATTTGACTCAACCACATCAGTTGCGCCTCGAGTCAGGCCTCGTTTTACTCAACCATATAGTTGTGCCTTGAGTCGGGACTCGTTTGACTAAACCATATCAATTGTGGCTCGAGTCGGGCCTTGTTTGACACAACCATATCAGTTGTGCCTCAAGTCGGGTCTCGTTTGACTCAACCAAACCAGTTGTGTCTCGAGTCGGGTCTCGTTTGACTCAACCATATCTGTTGTGCCTCGAGTCGGGCCTCCTTTGACACAACCATATCATTTGTGCCTCGAGTCAGGCCTCGTTTGACTTAACCATATCAGTTGTGCCTCGAGTTGGGACTCATTTGACTCAACCATATCTTTTGTGCCTCGAGTCAGGCCTAGTTGGACTCCACCATATCAGTTGTGCCTCGAGTCGGGCCTCATTTGACACAACCATATCATTTGTGCCTCGAGTTGGGCCTTGTTTGACTTAACCATATCATTTGTAGCTCTTGAGTCAGGCCTCATTTGACTTACCCTTATAATTTGCAATTTGAGTCGGGCCTCATTTGACTTAACCATATCATTTGTGCTTCGAGTCGGGCCTCATTTGGATCAGCCATATCAGTTGTGCCTCAAGTTGGGACTCATTTGACTCAACCATATATGTTGTGCCTCGAGTTGGGCCTCGTTTAAGTCAACCATATCATTTGCGCTTCGAGTCGGGCCTCGTTTGAGACAATCATATCCTTTGCGCCTCAAATCAAGCCTCATTTGACTCAACCATATCATTTGCGCCTCGGGTCGGGCCTTGTTTGACTCACCCTTATAATTTGCGCCTCGAGTCGGGCCTTGTTTGACTCAACCATATCAGTTGTGCCTCGAGTCGGTCCTTGTTTGACTCAACCATATCATTTCTGCCTCGAGTCTAGTTTGATACAACCATATCATTTGCGCCTCAAGTCGGGTCTCATTTAACTCAACCATATCAGTTGCGCCTCGAGTCAGGCCTCGTTTGACTTACTCTTATAATTTGCGCCTCGAGCCGAGCCTCGTTTGACTCAACCATACCAGTTGTGCCTCGAGGCAGGACTCATTTGACACAACCATATCTGTTGTGCCTCAAGTCGAGCCCCATTTTATTCAACCATATCATTTGTGCCTCGAGTTAGGTCTCGTTTGACTTAACCATATCATTTGCGCTTTGCGTCGGGCCTCGTTTGACTCAACCATATCAATTGTGCCTCGAGTCGGGTCTCATTTGACTCAACCGCATAAGTTGTGCCTTGACCCAGGCCTTGTTTGGCTCAACCATATCCTTTGGGCCTCGAGTCGGGCCTCATTTGACACAACCATATCATTTGCACCTCCAATCTGGCCTCGTTTGACACTACCATATCATTTGCGCCTCAAGTCAGGCCTTGTTTGACTCAACCATATCATTTACGCTTTGAGTCGAGCCTTATTTGACTCAATCATAATAGTTGTGCCTTGAGTCGGTCCTTGTTTGGCTCGATGATATCATTTGTGCCTCAAGTCGAGCCTCATTTGCCACAATCATATCATTTGCGCCTCGAGCCGAACCTCGTTTGACTCAACCATATCAGTTGCTCATCAAGTCGGGCCTCGTTTGACTCAACCATATCTGTTGTGCCTCGAGTCAAGACTCATTTGGCTCAACCATATCTGTTGTGCCTCGAGTTAGGCCTCATTTGAGTCAACCATATCAGTTGTGCCTCGAGTCGGGACTCGTTTGACTCAAGTATGTCAGTTGTGCCTCGAGGCGGGCCTCATTTAACTCAACCATATCTTTTGCGCCTCATGTCTGGCCTCGTTTGACTCAACCATATCATTTGCACCTCGAGGAGGGTCTCGTTTGACTTATAATTTGCGGCTCGAGTCAGGCATCGTTTGACTCAACCATATCATTTGCATCTCAAGTCGGGCCTCGTTTGACTTAACCATATCATTTGTGCCTCAAGTTGGGCCTCGTTTGGCTTGCACTTATAATTTGCACCTCGAGTCAGGCCTCGTTTGAGTTAACCATATCAAATGTGCCTCGAGTAAGGTCTCGTTTGACTCAACCACATCAATTGTGCCTTGAGTCGGGCCTCGTTTGGATCAACCATATCATTTGTGGCTCGAGTCGGGCCTCGTTTGCCACAATCATATCATTTGCGCCTCGAGCCGTGCTTCGTTAAACTCAACCATATTAGTTGTGCCACGAGTTGGGACTCCTTTGACTCAACCATATCAGTTGTGCCTTGAGTCGGGACTCGTTTGCCATAATCATATCATTTATGCCTCGAGTGAAACCTTGTTTGACTCAACCATATCAGTTGTTCCTCGTGTCGAGACTCGTTTGGCTCAACCATTTCTATTGTGCCTCGAGTTGGGCCTCGTTTGACTCAAGCATATCAGTTGTGCTTCGAGTCGGAACTCATTTGACTCAAGCATGTTAGTTGTGCCTTGAGTCGGGCCTTGTTTAACTCAACCATATCATTTGCGCCTCGAGGCTGGCCTCATTTGACTCAACCAAATCATTTGCACCTCAAGGAAGGCCTCATTTGACTTACCCTTATAATTTGGGGCTGGAGTCGGGCCTCGTTTGACTTAACCATATCATTTGCATCTCGAGTCGGGCCTCGTTTGACTCAACCATAATATTTGCGCCTCAAGTCGGGCCTCGTTTGGCTTGCACTTATAATTTATGCCTCGAGATAAGCCTCGTTTGACTCAACCATATCAAATGTGCCTCGAGTCAGGCCTCGTTTGACACAACCATATCATTTGCGCCTCGAGTCAGGTCTCGTTTGACTCAATCATATTAGTTGTGGTTCGAGTCAGGCCTCGTTTAACTAATCCGTATCAGTTGCACTATGAGTCGGGCCTTGTTTCACACATCCATATCATTTACGCCTCGAGTCGGGCATCATTTGACTCAATCATATCAGTTGTGGCTCGAGTCGGGACTCGTTTGACTTAACCATATCGGTTGTGCCTCGAGTTGGGACTCATTTGATTCAACCATATCAAATGTGCCTCGAGTTGGGCCTCGTTTGACTCCACCACATTAGTTGCACCTTGAGTCGGGCCTCATTTAACTCAACCATATCATTTGCGCTGCAAGTCGGGCCTCGTTTAACACAATCATATCATTTGCGCCTTGAGTCAGGTCTTATTTGACTCAACCATATCAGTTGTGCCTCGAGTCGGGCCTCGTTTGACTCAACCATATCATTTGCGCCTCAAGTTGGGCCTCGTTTGACACAATCATATCAGTTGTGCCTCGAGTTAGGCCTCGTTTAACTAATCCATATTAGTTGCGCCACGAGTCGAGCCTCGTTTAACATAACCATATCATTTGCGCCTCAAGTCAGGCATCGTTTGACTAAACCATATCAGTTACGCATCGAGTCGGGCCTCGTTTGACTCAACCATATCAGTTGTGCCTGTCGAGACTCGTTTGACTTAACCATATCGGTTGTGCCTCGAGTCCGGACTCATTTGATTCAACCTTATCAAATGTGCCTCGAGTCGAGCCTTGTTTGATTCAACCATATCAGTTGCGCCTCGAGTTGGGCCTTGTTTAACACAATCATATCCTTTGCGCCTCGAGTCCGGCCTTGTTTGACTCAACCACATCATTAATGCCTCGAGTCGAGCCTCGTTTGACATAATCATATCATTTGCACCTTGAGTCGGGCCTCGTTTGACTCAACCATATCAGTTGTGCCTGTCGAGACTCGTTTGACTTAACCATATCGGTTGTGCCTCGAGTCCGGACTCATTTGATTCAACCATATCAAATGTGCCTCGAGTCGGGCCTCGTTTGATTCAACCATATCAGTTGCGCCTCGAGTCGGGCCTTGTTTAACACAATCATATCCTTTGCGCCTCGAGTCGGGCCTTGTTTGACTCAACCACATCATTGATGCATTGAGTCGGGCCTCGTTTGACATAATTATATCATTTGCACCTTGAGTCGAGCCTCGTTTGACTCAACCATATTAGTTGTGCCTCGAGTCGAGCCTCATTTGACACAACCATATCATTTGTGCCTCGAGTCGGGCCTCATTTGACACAATCATATCATTTACACCTCGTGTTGGCCTCGTTTGACTTACCCTTATAATTTGTGCCTCGAGTTGTGCCTCGCTTGACTCAACCATACCAGTTGTGCCTTGAGTCGGGACTTGTTTGACTCAATCATATCTGTTGTGCCTTGAGTCGGGCCTCGTTTGACACAATCATAACGTTTGTGCCTCGAGTCAGGCCTCGTTTGACTCAGCCATATCAGTTGTGCCTCAAGTCAGGCCTTGTTTAACTAATCCATATCAGTTGCGCCACGAGTCGGGGCTCGTTTAACTCAATCATATTAGTTGTGGCTCGAGTCAGGCCTCGTTTAACTAATCCGTATCTGTTGCACTGTGAGTCGGGCCTTGTTTGACACATCCATATCATTTACGCCTCAAGTCGGGCATCGTTTGACTCAACCATATCAGTTGTGGCTCGAGTCGAGACTCGTTTGACTTAACCATATCGGTTATGCCTCGAGTTGGGACTCATTTGATTCAACCATATCAAATGTGCCTCGAGTTGGGCCTCGTTTGACTCCACCACATTAGTTGCACCTTGAGTCGGGCCTCGTTTAACTCAACCATATCATTTGCGCTGCATGTCGGGCCTCGTTTAACACAATCATATCATTTGCACCTTGAGTCAGGTCTCATTTGACTCAACCATATGATTGGTGCCTCGAGTCGAGCCTTGTTTGACACAATTATATCATTTGCGCCTCGAGCCAGGCCTCGTTTGACTCAACCATACCAGTTGTGCCACGAGGCTGGACCCATTTGACACAACCATATCTGTTGTGCCTCAAGTCGAGCCCCATTTTATTCAACCATATCATTTGTGCCTCGAGTTGGGCCTCGTTTGACTTAACCATATCATTTGCGCTTTGCATCGGGCCTCGTTTGACTCAGCCATATCAGTTGTACCTCGAGTTGGGACTCATTTGACTCAACCATATCTGTTCTGCCTCGAGTCGGGCCTCGTTTGACTCAACCATATCAGTTGCACCTTGAGTCGGGACTCGTTTGACTTAACCACATCAGTGTGCCTCGAGTCGGGCCTCGTTTGACGCAACCACATCACTTACACCTCGAGTCGGGCCTCGTTTGACTCAACCATATTTGTTGTGCCTCGAGTTGGGCCTCGTTTGGCTCAACCGTACCAGTTGTGCCTCGAGTCGAGACTCATTTGACTCAACCATATCAGTTGTGCCTGTTGGGACTCGTTTGACTTAACCATATTGGTTGTGCCTCAAGTCGAGACTCGTTTGAATCAACCATATCAAATGTGCCTCGAGTCGGGCCTCGTTTAACTAATCAATATCAGTTGTGCCATGAGTCGGGCCTCGTTTGACATAACCATATCATTTGTGCCTCGAGTCGGGCATCGTTTGACTCAACCATATCAGTTGCGCCTCGAGTCAGGGCTTATTTGACGTAACGATATCAGTTGTGCCTGTTGGGACTCGTTTGACTTAACCATATCGGTTATGCCTCGAGTGGGGACTCGTTTGAATCAACCATATCAAATGTGCCTCGAGTCGAGCCTCGTTTGACTCAACCACATTAGTTATGCCTTGAGTCGGGCCTCGTTGGACTCAACCATATCATTTGCGCTTCAAGCCGGGCCTCGTTTAAGACAATCATATCATTTGCGCCTTGAGTTGGGCCTCGTTTGACCCAACCATATCATTGGTGCCTCGAGTTGGGCCTTAGTTGACACAATCATATCATTTGCGCCTCGAGTTGGGCCTTGTTTGACTCAACCATATCAGTTGTGCCTCGAGTCGGGCCTCGTTTGACTCAACCATATCATTTGCTGCTCGAGGCGGGCCTCATTTGACATAATCATATCATTTGTGCCTTGAGTCAGCCTCGTTTGACTTACCCTTATAATTTGTGCCTCGAGTTGGGCCTTGTTTGACAGAGCCATACAAGTTGTGCCTCGAGCCAGGTCTCATTTGACTTAACCATATCAGTTGTGCCTCGAGTTGGGACTCATTTGACTTAACCATATCAGTTGTGCCTCGAGGTGGGCCTCGTTTGACTAAACCATATCACTTGAGCCTCGTGTCGGGCCTCGTTTGACTCAACCATATCAGTTGTTCCTCGAGTCGGGCCTCGTTTGACTCAACCAAACCAGTTGTATCTCGAGTTGGGCCTCATTTGACACAACCATATCTGTTGTGTCTTGAGTCGGGCCTCGTTTGACATAACCATATCATTTGCGCCTTGAGTCGGGCCTCGTTTGACTCAACCATATCAGTTGTGCCTCGAGTTGGGAGTCATTTGACTCAACCATATTAGTTGTGCCTCAAGTCGGGCCTCATTTGACTTAACCATATCAGTTGCGCCTCGAGTCAGGCCTCGTTTGACACAACTATACCATTTGTGCCTCGAGTCGGGCCTCGTTTGACTTAACCATGTCATTTGTAACTCTCGAGTCGGGCCTCGTTTGACTTAACCCTATCATTTGCAACTCGAGTCGGGCCTCGTTTGACTTAACCATATCATTTGCGCCTCGAGTAAGGCCTCGTTTGACTCAACCATATTAGTTGTTCCTCGAGTTGGGCCTCGTTTGACTCAACCAAACCAGTTGTATCTCGAGTTGGGCCTCATTTGACACAACCATATCTGTTGTGTCTCGAGTTGGGCCTTGTTTGACATAACCTTATCATTTGTGCCTCGAGTTGGGCCTCGTTTGACTCAACCATATCAGTTGTGCCTCGAGTTGGGACTCGTTTGACTCAACCATATCAGTTGTGCCTGAAGCTGGGCCTCATTTGACTCAACC
The DNA here is from genome assembly GCA_037013595.1 of Dicorynia guianensis. Taxonomy (NCBI): domain Eukaryota; kingdom Viridiplantae; phylum Streptophyta; class Magnoliopsida; order Fabales; family Fabaceae; genus Dicorynia; species Dicorynia guianensis. Next base: position 13,976,608 of record JASUAB010000006.1, on the reverse strand, counting down.
ATATCAATTGTGCCTCGAGTCGGGCCTCGTTTGACACAACTATACCATTTGTGCCTCGAGTTAGGCCTCGTTTGACTTAACCATATCATTTGTAACTCTCGAGTCGGGCCTCGTTTGACTTAACCCTATCATTTGTGACTCAAGTCGGGCCTCGTTTGACTTAACCATATCATTTGCCTCTCAAGTCGGGCCTTGTTTGACTCAACCATATCGTTTGCGAGTCAAGTTGGGCCTCGTTTGACACAACCATAACATTTGTGCCTCGAGTTGTGCCTCGCTTGACTCAACCATACCAGTTGTGCCTCAAGTCGGGACTCGTTTGACTCAACCATATCTGTTGTGCCTTGAGTCGGGCCTCGTTTGACACAATCATAACATTTGTGCCTCGAGTCAGGCCTCGTTTAACTAATCCATATCAGTTGCGCCACGAGTCGGGCCTCGTTTGACATAACCATATCATTTGCGCCTCGAGTCGGGCATCATTTGACTAAACCATATCAGTTGCGCCTCGAGTCAGGCCTCATTTGACTCAACCATATCAGTTGTGCTTGTCGGGACTCGTTTGACTTAACCATATCAGTTGTGCCTCGAGTAAGGACTCGTTTGATTCAACCATATCAAATGTGCCTCGAGTCGGGCCTCATTTGATTCAACCATATCAGTTGCGCCTCGAGTCGGGCCTTGTTTAACACAATCATATCATTTGTGCCTCGAGTCGGGCCGTGTTTGACTCAACCACATCATTGATGCCTCGAGTCGGGCCTCGTTTGACACAATCATATCATTTGCGCCTTGAGTCGGGCCTCGTTTGACTCAACCATATCAGTTGTGCCTTGAGTCGAGCCTCGTTTGACCCAACCGTATCATTTGTGCCTTGAGTCAGGCCTCGTTTGCGTGAACCATATAAGTTGTGCCTTGAGTAGGGACTCATTTGATTCAACCATATCAGTTGTGCCTCGAGTCGAGCCTTGTTTGACCCAACCATATCATTTGCGCCCCAAGTCGGGCCTCGCTTGACTCAACCATATCATTTGCGCCTTGAGTCGGGCGTCGTTTGACTTACCCTTACAATTTGTGTCTCGAGTTGGGCCTCGTTTGACTCAACCATATCATTTGCGCCTCAGGTCAGGACTCGTTTGCCTTACTCTTATAATTTATGGCTCGAGTCAGGCCTCGTGTGACTCAACCATATCGAATGTGCCTCGAATCAGGCCTCGTTTGACTCAACACATCAGTTGTGCCTCGAGACGGGCGTCGTTTGACCCAACCATATCATTTGCGCCTCGAGTTTGGCCTCGCTTGACTCAACCATATCATTTGCACCTCGAGATGGGCCTCGCTTGACTCAACCATATCTTTTGCGCTTCGAGTCGGGCCTCGTTTGACTCAACCAGATCAGTTGTGCATCGAGTTGGGACTCGTTTGACTCAACCACATCAGTTGTGCCTTGAGTCGGCCTCGTTTGACATAACCATTTCATTTGCCCCTCGAGTCGGGCCTTATTTGACTCAACCATAGTAGTTGTGCCTTGAGTCGGACCTCGTTTGGCTAAACCATACCAATTGTACCTCGAGTCAGGACTCGTTTAACTCAACCATATATGTTATGCCTCGAGTCGGGCCTCATTTGACTCAACCATATCAGTTGTGCCTCGAGTCGGGTCTCGTTTGACACAGCCATGTCATTTGCGCCTCGAGTCGGGCCTCGTTTGACTCAATCATATCAGTTGTGCCTCAAGTCGGGCCTCGTTTGACTCAACCATATCAGTTATGCCTCGAGTCTAGACTCATTTGACTTAACCATATCTGCTGTCCTTGAGTTGGGCCTCATTTGACTCAACCATATTAGTTGTGCCTTGAGTCAGGACTCGTTTGACTCCACTTTATCAGTTGTGCCTCGAGTCAGGACTCGTTTGACTCAACCATATCATTTGCTCCTCGAGTCGGGGCTTGTTTGACACAATCATATCATTTGCTTCTCAAGTCTAGCCTTGTTTGGCACAACCATATCATTTGCGCCTTAAGTCAGGCTTCGTTTGACTCCACCATATCATTTGCGCCTCGAGTCAAGCCTCGTTTTACTTACCCTTACAATTTGCGCCTCGAGTCGGGCCTTGTTTGGCTCAATCATATCATTTGTGCCTAGGGTCGGTCCTCGTTTGCCTCAACCATATCACTTACCCCTCGAGTTAGGCCTCGTTTGACTTATTCTTATAATTTGTGGCTTGAGTCTAGCCTTGTTTGACTTAACCATATCAATTGTCCCTCGAGTTAGCCTCATTTAACTTAACGCATTAGTTGGGCCTCGAGACGGGCCTCGTTTGGCTTAACCATATCATTTGTGCTTTGAGTCGGGCCTCGTTTGACTAAACCATATCATTTGCGCTTTGAGTCGGGCCTGATTTGACTCAACCATGTTAGTTCGTGCCTCGAGTCGGGACTCGTTTGACTCAATCATATTAGTTGTGCCTCGAGTTAGGCCTCGTTTGGCTTAACGATATCATTTGTGCCTCGAGTCAGGCCTCATTTGCCGCAACCATATCACTTGCGCCTCCAGTCGGGCCTCATTTGACTCAACCATATCAGTTGTGCCTTGAGTTGAGCGTCGTTTGACTCAACCATATCATTTGTGCCTCGAGTCAGGCCTCGCTTGACTCAACCATATCATTTGCGCCTCAAGTCGGGCCTCGCTTGACTCAACCATATCATTTGTGCCTCGGCTCGGGCCTCATTTGCCTTACTCTTATAATTTGTGGCTCGAGTCAGGCCTCGAGTGACTCAAGCATATCAAATGTGCCTCGAGCCAGGCCTTGTTTGATTCAACACATAGTTGTGCCTCGAGACGGGCATCGTTTGACTCAACCATATCATTTGCGCTTCGAGTCGGGCCTCGTTCAACTTAACCATATCAGTTGTGCCTCGAGTTGGGCCTCGTTGGACTCAACCGTATCAGTTGTGCCTTGAGTCGGGCCTCGTTTGACACAACCACATCATTTGCACCTAGAGTCGGGCCTCATTTGACTCAACCATATCAGTTGTGCCTCGAGTCAGGCCTCGTTTGACTCAACCAAATCAGTTGTGCCTCGAGTCGAGACTCATTTGACTCAACCATATCTGTTGTCCCTCGAGTTGGGCCTCGTTTGACTAACTATATCAGTTGTGCCTCGAGTCAAGACTCATTTGACTCAACCATATCAGTTGTGCCTCGAGTTAGGCCTTATTTGACTCAACCATATAATTTGCACCTCGAGTCGGGCCTCATTTGACATAATCATGTCATTTGTGCCTCAAGTCTGGCCTTGTTTGACATAACCATATCATTTGCGCCTCAAGTTGGGCCTCATTTGACTCAACCATACCATTTGCGCCTCAAGTTAGGCCTCGTTTGACTTACCCTTATAATTTGCGCCTCGAGTTAGGCCTTCTTTGTCCTAACCATATCATTTATGCCTCGGGCCAGGCCTAGATTGCCTCAACCATATCATTTGCCCCTCGAGTCGGGCCTTATTTGATTGAATCTTATAATTTATGGCTTGAGTCTAGCCTCGTGTGACTCAACCATATCAAATGTGCCTCAGGTCAGGCCTCGTTTGACATAACACATTAGTTGTGCCTCGAGACGAGCCTCGTTTGACTCAACCATATCATTTATGCTTTGAGTCTAGCCTCATTTGACTCAACCACATCAGTTGTCCCTCGAGTCGGGCCTCGTTTGACTCAACTGTATCAGTTGTGCCTCGAGTCAGGCCTCGTTTGACATAACCATATCATTTGCACCTTGAGTCAGCCTCGGTTGGCTCAACCATACCAATTGTGCCTCGTGTCGGGACTCGTTTAACCCAACCATATCATTTGTGACTCGAGTCGGGCCTCGTTTGACTTAACCATATTAGTTATGCCTCGAGTCGGGCCTCGTTTGACTCAACCATATCAGTTATGCCTTGAGTCGGGACTTGTTTGACTCAACCATATCAGTTGTGCCTGGAGTCAGGACTCGTTTGACTCAACCAAATCAATTGTGCCTCGAGTCAGGACTCGTTTGACTCAACCATATCAGTTGTGCCTCGAGTCGGGCCTCGTTTGACTTAACCATATCATTTGCGCCTAGAGTCGGGCCTCGTTTGACATAATCATGTCATTTGCGCCTCAAGTCTAGCCCTGTTTGACACAACCATATCATTTGCGCCTCAAGTTTGGCTTCGTTTGACTTAACCATATCATTTGCACCTTAAGTTGGGCCTCGTTTGACTTACCCTTATATTTTGCGCCTCGAGTCGGGCCTTGTTTGACTTAACCATATCATTTGTGCCTCGGGTTGAGCCTAGTTTGCCTCAACCATATTAGTTGCCCCTCGAGTCGAGCCTCGTTTGACTTACTCTTCTAATTTGTGCCTTGTGTCGGGCCTCGTTTGACTCAACCATATCTGCTGTGCCTCGAGTCGAGCCTCGTTTGACTCAACCATATCAGTTGTTCTTCGAGTCAAGACTTGTTTGACTCAACCATATCTGTTCTGCCTCGAGTTAGGACTCGTTTGACTCAACCACATCAGTTGTTCCTCGAATCGAGCCTCGTATGACTCAACCATATCAATTGCCCTCGAGTCGAGCCTCGCTTGACTCAACCATATCATTTGTACATCGAGTTGGGACTCATTTGGCTCAACCATACAAGTTATGCCTCGAGTTGGGCCTCGTTTGACACAACCAGTTGATTTGCGCCTTGAGTCGGGCCTCGTTTGACTCAGCCATATCTATTGTGCCTCGAGTTGGGCCTCATTTGACTAAACCATATCATTTGTACTTCTAGTCGGGACTCGTTTGACTCAACCATATCTGTTGTGCCTCTAGTTGGGCCTCGTTTGACACAACCATATCATTTGCGCCTCGAGTCAGGCCTCGTTTGACTCAACCATGTCAGTTGTGCCTCGAGTCAGTCCTCGTTTGACTCAACCATATTAGGTGTGCCTCGAGTCGGACCTCGTTTGACTGAACCATATCATTTGCACCTCGAGTAGGTGCTCGTTTGACACAACCATATCATTTGCGCCTCGTGTTTGGCCTTGTTTGACATAACCATATCTTTTGCACCTCGAGTCGGGACTCGTTTGACTCAACCATATCAGTTGTGCCTCGAGTCAGGCCTCGTTTGGCTTAACCATATCATTTGTGCCTCAAGTCAGGCCTCGTTTGCTGCAATCATATCACTTGCGCCTCGAGTCGGGCCTTATTTGACTCAACCATATCAGTTGTGCCTCAAGTTGGGACTCATTTGACTCAACCATATCAGGTGTGCCTTGAGTTGAGCCTCGTTTGACTCAACCATATCATTTGCGCCTCGAGTCAGGCCTCGCTTGACTTAACCATATCATTTGCACCCTGAGTCGGGCCTCACTTGACTCAACCATTTCATTTGTACCTCGGGTCGGGCCTCATTTGGCTTACGCTTATAATTTGTGGCTCGAGTCAGGCCTCGAGTTACTCAACCATATCAAATGTGCCTCGAGCCAGGCCTCGTTTGACTCAACACATAGTTGTGCCTCGAGTCGGGCCTCGTTGAACTCAACCATATCAGTTGTACCTCGAGTCGGGCCTCGTTGGACTCAACCATATCAGTTGTGCCTCGAGTCGAGTCTCATTTGACACAACCATATCATTTACGCCTAGAGTCGGGCCTTGTTTGACTCAACCATATCATTTACGCCTAGAGTCGGGCCTCGTTTGACTCAACCATATCAATTGTGCCTCGAGTCAGGCCTCGTTTGACTCAACCTAATCAGTTGTGCCTCGAGTCGAGACTCGTTTGACTCAACCATATCTGCTGTGCCTCGAGTTGGGCCTTGTTTGACTCAACCATATCAATTGTGCCTCGAGTCAGGACTTATTTGACTCAACCATATCAGTTGTGCCTCGAGTCAGGCCTCGTTTGACTCAACCATATCATTTGCGTTTCGAGTCAGGCCTCATTTGACATAATCATGTCATTTGCGCCTCAAGTCTGGCTTTGTTTGACATAACCATATCACTTACGCCTCAAGTTGGGCCTCCTTTGACTCAACCATACCATTTGCACCTCAAGTTAGGCCTCGTTTGACTTACCCTTATAATTTGAGCCTCGAGTTAGGCCTTCTTTGACTTAACCATATTATTTGTGCCTCGGGCCGGGCCTTGATTGCCTCAACCATATCATTTGCCCCTCGAGTCGGGCCTCGTTTGACTGACTCTTATAATTTGTGGCTTGAGTCTGGCCTCGTGTGACTCAACCATATCAAATGTGCCTCGGGTCAGGCCTCATTTGACTCAACGCATTAGTTGTGCCTCGAGACGGGCCTCGTTTGACTCAAACATATCATTTGTGCTTTGAGTCTGGCCTCGTTTGACTCAACCATATCATTTGTGCTTCGAGTCTGGCCTCATTTGACTCAACCACATCAGTTGTGCCTCGTGTCAGGCCTTGTTTGACTCAACTGTATCAGTTGTGCCTCGAGTCAGGCCTTGTTTGACATAACCATATCATTTGCGCCTCGAGTCAACCTCGGTTGGCTCAACCATATCAGTTGTGCCTCGAGTTGGGACTCGTTTGACCCAACCATATCATTTGTGATTCGAGTCGGGTCTCGTTTGACTTAACCATATTAGTTGTGCCTCGAGTCGGGTCTTGTTTGACTCAACCATATCAGTTGTGCCTCGAGTCAGGCCTCGTTTGACTCAACCATATCAGTTGTGCCTTGAGTAGGGACTCGTTTGACTCAACCATATCAGTTGTGCCTCGAGTCGGGACTCATTTGACTCAACCATATTAGTTGTGCCTCGAGTCGGGCCTCGTTTGACTTAACCATATCATTTGCGCCTCGAGTCGGGCCTCGTTTGACATAATCATGTCATTTGCGCCTCAAGTCTAGCCCTGTTTGAGACAACCATATCATTTGCGCCTCAAGTTTGGCCTTATTTGACTTAACCATATCATTTGCGCCTCGTTTGACTTACCCTTATATTTTGCGCCTCGAGTCGGGCCTTGTTTGACTTAACCATATCATTTGTGCCTCGGGTTGAGCCTAGTTTGCCTCAACCATATCAGTTGCCCCACGAGTCAGGCCTCGTTTGAGTTACTCTTATAATTTGTGCCATGCGTCGGGCCTCGTTTGACTCAACCATATCTGCTGTGCCTCAAGTCGGGCCTCGTTTGACTCAACCATATCAGTTGTACTTCGAGTTAGGACTTGTTTGACTCAACCATATCTATTGTGCATCGAGTTAGGACTCGTTTGACTCAACCACATCAGTTGTGCCTCGAGTCGAGCCTCGTATGACTCAACCATATCAATTGCCCTCGAGTCAAGCCTTGCTTGACTCAACCATATCATTTGTGCATCAAGTCGGGACTTGTTTGGCTCAACCATACAAGTTGTGCCTCGAGTCGGCCCTCGTTTGACACAACCAGTTGATTTGCGCCTTGAGTTGGGCCTCCTTTGACTCAACCATATCTGTTGTGCCTCGAGTTGGGCCTCATTTGACTTAACCACATCACTTGTGCTTCGACTCGGGACTCGTTTGACTCAACCATATCTGTTGTGCCTCGAGTTAGGCCTCGTTTGACACAACCATATCATTTGTGCCTCGAGTCAGGCCTCGTTTGACTCAACCATGTCAGTTGTGCCTTGAGTCAGTCCTCGTTTGACTCAACCATATTAGGTGTGCCTCGAGTCGGACCTCGTTTGACTTGACCATATCATTTGCACCTCGAGTCGGGCCTCGTTTGACACAACCATATCATTTGCGCCTTGTGTTTAGCCTTGTTTGACATAACCATGTCTTTTGCACCTCGAGTCGGGCCTCGTTTGACTCAACCATATCATTTGTGCCTCGAGTCGGGCCTCGTTTGACTTACCCTTATGATTTGCGCCTCGAGTTAGGCCCCGTTTGACTTAAACATATCATTTGCCCTCGAGTCGGGCCTCGCTTGACTCAATCATATCATTTGAGCCTCGAGTCGAGCGTTGTATGACTCAACCATATCAATTGCCCTCGAGTCGGGCCTCGCTTGACTCAACCATATCATTTGTGGATTGAGTCGGGACTCGTTTGGCTCAACCATACCAGTTGTGCCTTGAGTCAGGCCTCGTTTGATATAACCAGTTGATTTGTGCCTCGAGTCGAGCCTTGTTTGACTCAACCATATCTATTGTGCCTCGAGTTGGGCCTCGTTTGACTCAACCATATTAGTTGTGCCTCGAGTTGAGCCTCCTTTGACTAAACCATATCATTTGTGCATCGAGTCGGGCCTCGTTTGACTTACCCTTATGATTTGCGCCTTGAGTCAGGCCCCATTTGACTTAAACATATCATTTGCCCTCGAGTCGGGCCTCGCTTGACACAACCATATCAATTGCCCTCGAGTTGGGACTCGCTTGACTCAACCATATCAATTGCCCTCGAGTCGGGACTCGCTTGACTCAACCATATCATTTGTGCCTCGAGTCGAGACTCGTTTGGCTGAACCATACCAGTTGTGCCTCGAGTTGGGCCTCGTTTGACTCAACCATATCAGTTGTGCCTCGAGTCGGGCCTTGTTTGACTCAACCATATCATTTGTGCCTCGAGTCAGGCCTCGTTTGACTTACCCTTATGATTTGCACCTCGAGTCGGGCCTCGTTTGACTTAACCATATCATTTGCCTTCGAGTCGGGTCTCGCTTGACTCAACCATATCATTTGCGGCTCGAGTCGAGCCACGTATGACTCAACCATATCAATTGCCCTCGAGTTGGGCCTCGCTTGACTCAACCATATCATTTGCGCCTTGAGTCGAGACTCGGTTGGCTCAACCATACCAGTTGTGCCACGAGTTGGGCCTCGTTTGACACAACTAATTGATTTGTGCTTCGAGTTGGGCCTCGTTTGACTCAACCATATCTGTTGTGCCTCGAGTTAGGCCTCATTTGATTCAACCACATCAGTTGTGCCTCGAGTCAGGCCTCATTTGACTCAACCATATCCTTTGTAGCTCTCAAGTCGGGCCTCGTTTGACTTACCCTTATAATTTGCACCTCAAGTCTGGCCTCGTTTGACTCAACCACATCATTTGCGCCTCGACTCGGCCTCGTTTGACTCATCCATATCAGTTACGCCTCGAGTCGGGTCTCGTTTGACTTAACCATACCAGTTGTGCGTTGAGTTGGGCCTTGTTTAGCTCAACCATACCAGTTGTGCCTTGAGTCGGGACTCGTTTGCCTCAACCATATATGTTGAGCCTTAAGTCGGGCCTCGTTTGACTCAACCATATCATTTGCGCCTCGAGTCGGGCCTCGTTTGACTCAACCATATCATTCGCGCCTCGAGTCGGGCCTCGTTTGACATAATCATATCATTTGCGCCTCGTGTCTGGCCTTATTTGACAAAACCATATCATTTCTGCCTCGAGTCAGGCCTCGTTTGACTTAACCATATCATTTGTGCCTCGAGTCAGGACTCGTTTGACTTACCCTTATAATTTACGCCTCGAGTCGGGACTCGTTTGACTCAACCATATCTGTTGTCCCTCGAGTCGGGCCTCATTTGGCACAACCATATCATTCGCGCCTCGAGTCGGGCCTCGTTTGACTCAATCATATCAATTGTGCCTCGAGTCGGTCCTCGTTTGGCACAACCATATCATTTGCGCCTCGAGTCGAGCCTCGTTTGACTGAACCGTATTAGTTATGCCTTGAATCGGGACTTGTTTAGCTCAACCATACCAGTTGTGCCTCGAGTCGGGACTCGTTTGACTCAACCACATTAGTTGTGCATCGAGTCAGGCCTCGTTTGACACAACCATATCATTTGCGCCTCGAGTCAGGCCTCGTTTGACTCAACCATATCAGTTGTGCCTCGAGTCGGGCGTCGTTTGATTCAATCATTTCTGTTGTGCCTTGAGTTACGCCTCGTTTGACTCAACCATATATGTTGTGCCTTGAGTCAAGACTTGTTTGACTCAACCATATCGGTTGTGCCTCGAGTCGGGCCTTGTTTGACTCAACCACATCATTTGCGCCTTGAGTCAGGCCTCGTTTGACATAATCATGTCATTTGTGCCTCAAGTCTAGCCTTGTTTGACATAACCATATCATTTGGCCTCAAGTTGGGCCTCATTTGATTCAACTATATCATTTGCACCTCAAGTTGGGCCTCGTTTGTCTTATCCTTATAATTTGCGCCTCGAGTCGGGCCTTGTTTGACTTAACCATATCATTTGCGCCTTGGGTCGGGCCTCGTTTGCCTCAACCACATCATTTGCCCCTCGAGTCGAGCATCATTTGACTTACTCTTATAATTTATGGCTTGAGTCAGGCCTCGTGTGACTCAACCATATCAAATGTGCCTAGAGTTGGGCCTCGTTCGACTCAACACATTAGTTGTGCCTCAAGAAGGGCCTCATTTGACTCAACCATATTATTTGCACTTTGAGTTGGGCCTCATTGGACTCAACCATATCAGTTGTGCCTCGAGTCGGGCCTCGTTTGACTCAACCATTTCTGTTGTGCCTCGAGTTACGCCTCGTTTGACTCAACCATATTAGTTGTGCCTTGAGTCGAGACTCATTTGACTCAACCATATTAGTTGTGCCTCGAGTCGGGCCTTGTTTGACTCAACCACATCATTTGCGCCTCGAGTCGGGCCTCATTTGACATAATCATGTCATTTGCGCCTCAAGTCTAGCCTTGTTTGACATAACCATATCATTTGCGCCTCAAGTTGGGCCTCGTTTGATTCAACCATATCATTTGCACCTCAAGTTGGGCCTCGTTTGTCTTACCCTTATAATTTGCGCCTTGAGTTGGGCCTTGTTTGACTTAACCATATCATTTGCGCCTCGGGTCGGGCCTCGTTTGCCTCAACCACATCATTTGCCCCTCGAGTCGGGCGTCATTTTACTTACTCTTATAATTTGTGGCTTGAGTTAGGCCTCGTGTGACTCAACCATATCAAATGTGCCTTGAGTTGGGCCTTGTTTGACTCAACACATGAGTTGTGCTTCAAAAAGGGCCTCATTTGACTCAACCATATCATTTGTACTTTGAGTCGGGCCTTATTGGACTCAACCATATCAGTTGTGCCTCGAGTCGGGCCTCGTTTGACACAACCATATTATTTGCACCTTGAGTCGGCCTCATTTGACTCAACCATATCAGTTATGCCTCGAGTTAGGCTTCGTTTGGCTCAACCATACTAGTGTGCCTCAAGTCAGGACTTGTTTGACTTAACCATATCAGTTGGGCCTCGAGTCGGCCTCGTTTGACACAACCATATCATTTACGTCTCAAGTTGTGCCTGGTTTGACTCAACCATATTAGTTGTGCCGGGAGTCGGGCCTCGTTTGACTCAACCATATCTGGCCTGCCTCTAGTCAGCCTTGTTTGACTCAACCATATCAATTGTGCCTCGAGTCGGGCCTCGTTTGACTCAACCATATCATTTGCGCCTAGAGTCGGGCCTCGTTTGACAAAACCATATCATTTGCGCCTCGTGTCTGGCCTCGTTTGACACAACATTATCATTTGTGCCTCGAGTTGGGCCTCGTTTGACTTAACCGTATCATTTGTGCCTCGAGTCAGGCCTCGTTTGACTTACCCTTATAATATGGGCCTCGAGTCGGGCCTCGTTTGTCTCCACCATATCATTTGCATCTCGAGTAGAGCCTCATTTGACACAACCATATAATTTGTGCCTCGAGTCGGGCATCGTTTGGCTTACCCTTATAATTGTGCCTCGAGTCAGGCCTCATTTGACTCAACCATATCAAATGTGCCCCAAGTCCTGCCTCGTTTGACTTTAGCACATTAGCTGTGCCTCGAGTCGGGCCTCGTTTGACACAACCATATCATTTGCACTTTTAGTTGGGCCTCGTTTGAGTCAACCATATTAGTTGGGCCTCGTTTGGCTTAACCATATCATTTGTGCCTCGAGTCGGTCCTCGTTTGGCACAGCCATATCATTTGTGCCTCGAGTCGGGCCTCGTTTGACTCAACCATATCAATTGTGCCCCGAGTTAGGACTCGTTTGACTCAACCATATTAATTGTGCCTCGAGTCGAGCCTCGTTTGACTCAACCATATCATTTACGCCTCGAGTTGGGCCTCGTTTGACTCAACTGTATCATTTGCACCTCGAGTCGGGCCTCATTTGACTTACCCTTATAATTTGCGCCTCGAGTCGGGCCTGATTTGACTCAACCATTTCATTTGCTCCTCGGGTCAGGCCTCGTTTGCCTCAACCATATCATTTGCGCCTAGAGTCGGGCCTCATTTGACTTACTCTTATAATTTGAGGTTCAAGTCAGGCCTCGTTTGGCTCAACCATATCAAATGTGTCTCGAGTCGGGCCTCGTTTGACTCAACACATCAGTTGTCCCTCGAGATGGGCCTCATTTGACTCAATCATATCATTTGTGCTTCGAGTCGGGCCTCACTTGACTCAGCCATATCAGTTGTGCCTTGAGTCGGGCCTAGTTTGACTCAACCACATCAGTTGTGCCTTGAGTCGAGCCTCGTTTGACACAACCATATCATTTGCGCCTCGAGTCAGGCCTCGTTTGACTCAATCTTATCAGTTGTGCCTCAAGTCGAGCCTCGTTTGGCTCAACCAAACCTATTGTGCCTCGAGTCTGGACTCGTTTGACTCAACCACTTTAGTTATGCCTTGAGTCGGGCCTTGTTTGACACAACCATATCATTTGCGCCTCATGTTGGGGCTCATTTGACTCAACCATATCATTTGCACCTCAAGTTGGGCCTTGTTTGACTTACCCTTATAATTTGCGCCTTGAGTCAGGCCTTGTTTGACTTAACCTTATCATTTGCACCTCGGGTCGAGCCTCGTTTGCGTCAACCATATCATTTGCGCCTCGAGTCAGGCCTCGTTTGACTTACCCTTATAATTTGCGCCTCGAGTCGGGCCTGATTTGACTCAACCATATCATTTGCGCCATAGGTCCGGCCTCGTTTGCCTCAACCATATCATTTGCGGCACAAGTTGGGCCCCATTTGACTTACTCTTATAATTTGTGTCTGGAGTCAGGCCTCGTGTGACTCAACCATATCAAATGTGTCACGAGTCAGGCCTCGTGTGACTCAACCATATCATTTGCACCTCAAGTCAGGCCTCGTTTGGCTCAACCATATCACATGTGCCTTGAGTTGTGCCTCGTTTGACTCAACCACATCAGCTGTGCCTCTAGTCAGGCCTCATTTGACTTAACCATATCATCTGCGCTTTGAGTCGGGCCTCGTTTGACTCAACCATATCATTTGCACCCCGAGTCGCCCTCGTTTGACTCAACCATATCAGTTGTGCCTCGAGTCAAGCCTCGTTTGGCTCAACTATACCAGTTGTGCCTCGAGTCGGGACTCGTTTGACTCAACCATATCAGTTGTGCCTCGAGTCAGCCTCGTTTGACATAACCATATCATTTACGTCTTGAGTCGGGCCTCATTTGACTCAACCATATTAGTTGTGCCTCAAGTCAGGCCTCATTTGACTCAACCATATTAGTTGTGCCTCGAGTCAGGCCTTGTTTGACTTAACCATATCCGGTCTGCCTAGAGTTGGCCTCGTTTAACTCAACCATATCAATTGTTCTTCGAGTCAGGCCTCGTTTGACTCAACCATATCATTTGCGCCTCGAGTCGGGCCTCGTTTGACATAACCATATCATTTGTGCCTCGTGTCTGGCCTTGTTTGACACAACCATATCATTTGTGCCTCGAGGCGGGCCTCATTTGACTTAACCATATCATTTGTGCCTCAAGTCGGGCCTTGTTTGACTTACCCTTATAATTTGCACCTCGAGTTGGGCCTCATTTGTCTCCACCGTATCATTTGCATCTCGAGTCGGGCTCGTTTGACACAACCATATCATTTGTGCCTCGAGTCGGGCATTATTTGGCTTACCGTTATAATTTGTGCCTCGAGTCAGGCCTCGTTTGACTCAACCGTATCAAATGTGCCTCGAGTCGTGCCTCGTTTGACTTAACCACAATAGCTGCGCCTCGAGTTGGGCCTCGTTTGACTCAACCATATCAGTTGGGCCTCATTTGGCTCAACCATATCATTTGTGCCTCAAGTCGATCCTTGTTTGCCACAATCATATCATTTGTGCCTCGAGTTGGGACTCGTTTGACTCAACCATACTAGTTGTGCCTTGAGTTAGGAATCGTTTGATTCAACCACATTAGTTGTGCCTCGAGTCGGGCCCTATTTGACACAACCATATCATTTGCGCCTCGAGTCGGGCCTCGTTTTACATAATCATGTCATTTGCGACTCAAGTCTGGCCTTGTTTGACACAACCATATCATTTGCGCCTCAAGTTGGGCCTCGTTTGACTTACCCTTATAATTTGCGCCTCAAGTCGGGCCTTGTTTGACTTAACCATATCATTTGCACCTCGAGTCGGGCCTCGTTTGACTTACCCTTATAATTTGCGCCTCGAGTCGGGACTAATTTGACTCAACCATATCATTTGCGCCTCGGGGCTGGCCTTGTTTGCCTCAACCATATCATTTGCGCCACAAGTTGGGCACCGTTTGACTCACTCTTATAATTTGTGGCTTGAGTCAGGCCTCGTGTGACTCAACCATATCAAATGTGCCTCGAGTCGAGCCTTGTTTGACTCAACACATTAGTTGTGCCTCAACACGGCCTCGTTTGACACAACCATATCATTTGCGCCTCGAGTCAGTCCTTGTTTGACTCAACCATATCACATGTGCCTTGAGTCGTGCCTCGTTTGACTCAACCACATCAGCTATGCCTTGAGTCGGGCCTCGTTTGACTCAACCATATCATTTGTGCTTTGAGTTGGGCCTCGTTTGACTCAACCATATCAGTTGTGCCTGAAGTTGGCCCTCGTATGGCTCAACCATATCATTTGTGCCTCGAGTCTGGCCACATTTGCCATAATCATATCATTTGCGCCTCGAGTCAGGCCTGATTTGACTCAACCATATCAGTTGTACCTCGAGTCGGGACTCGTTTGTCTTAACCATATCAGTTGTGCCTCGAGTCAGGTCTCATTTGGCTCAACCATACCAGTTGTACCTCGAGTCGGGCCTCGTTGGACTCCACCATGTCAGTTGTGCCTCGAGTCGGGCCTCGTTTGACACAACCATATCATTTGCGCCTCGAGTCGGCCTCTTTTGACTCAACCATATCAGTTGTGCCTCAAGTCAGGCCTGTTTTTGCTCAACCATACCAGTTGTGCCTCGAATCAGGACTCGTTCGACTCAACCATATTATTGTGCCTCAAGTCGGGCCTTGTTTGACATAACCATATCATTTGTGCCTCGAGTCGGGCCTCGTTTGACTCAACCATATCAGTTGTGCCTCGAGTCAAGCCTCATTTGACTCAACCATAGCAGGTGTGCCTCGAGTCAGGCCTCGTTTGACTCAACCATATCAGGTGTACCTCGAGTCGGGCCTCGTTTGACTCAACCATATCATTTGCACCTCAAGTCTGGCCTCATTTGACTGAACCATATCATTTGTGCCTTAAGTTAGGCCCTGTTTGACTTACTCTTATAATTTGTGGCTTGAGTCAGGCCTCGTGTGACCCAACCATATCAAATGCGCCTTGAGTCCGGCCACATTTGACTCAACACATTAGTTGTGCCTCGTTTGACATAACTATATCATTTGCGCCTCGAGTCAGGCCTTGTTTGACTCAACCATACCAAATGTGCCTCGTGTCGTGCCTCGTTTGACTCAACCACATCAACTGTGCCTCAAGTCGGGCCTCGTTTGACTCAACCATATCATTTGCGCTTTGAGTCAGGCCTCGTTTGACTCAACCATATCAGTTATTCCTCAAGTCGGGCCTCGTTTGGCTCAACCATATCATTAGTGCCTCGAGTCCGGTCTCGTTTGCCATAATCATATCATTTGCACCTCAGGTCGGGCCTCGTTTGACTCAACCATATCAGTTGTGCCTCGAGCCGGAACTCGTTTGACTCAACCATATCAGTGGTGCCTCGACTCAGGCCTCATTTGGCTCAACCATATCAGTTGTGCCTCGAGTCGGGCCTCGTTGGATACAACCATGTCAGTTGTGCCTCGAGTCAGGCCTCGTTTGACACAACCATATCATTTGTGCCTCGAGTTGGCCTCGTTTGACTCAACTATATCAGTTGTACCTCGAGTCAGGCCTTGTTTGGTTCAACCATACCAGTTGTGCCTCGAGTCGGGACTCGTTCGACTCAACCATATTTGTTGTGCCTCGAGTCGGGCCTCGTTTGACACAACCATATCAATTGTGCGTCGAGTCGGGCCTCGTTTGACTCAACCATATCAGTTGTGCCTTGAGTCAGGCCTCGTTTGACTCAACCATATCAGGTGTGCCTCGAGTCGGGCCTCGTTTGATTCAACCATATCATTTGCGCCTCAAGTCGGGCCTCATTTGACTCAACCATATCATTTGCGCCTCGAGTCAGGCCTCGTTTGACATAACCATATCATTTGTGCCTCATGTCTGGCCTCGTTTGACACAACCATATCATTTTCGCCTTGAGTCGGACCTCATTTGAGGTAACCATATCATTTGTGCCTCGAGTCGGGCCTCGTTTGACTTACCCTTATAATTTGCGCCTAGAGTCGGGCCTCGTTTGTCTCAACCATACAAATGTGCCTCGAGTCGTGCCTTGTTTGACTCAACCATGTCATTTGCGCTTTTAGTCGGGTGTCATTTGACTCAACCATATCAGTTGTGCCTTAAGTCGGGACTCGTTTGACTCTACCATATCATTTGTGCTTCGAGTTAGCCCTCGTTTGGTTTACCCTTATAATTTGCGCCTCGAGTCAGGCCTCGTTTGACTCAACCACATCAAATGTGCCTCGAGTTGTGCCTCGCTTGACTCAACCACATCAGTTGTGCCTCAAGTCAAGCCTCATTTGACTCAACCATATCATTTGTGCCTCGAGTCGTGCCTCATTTGACACAACCATATCATTTGTGCCTCGTGTCTGGCCTCGTTTGACACAACCATATCATTTGTGCCTTGAGTCGGGCCTCATTTGACTTAACCATATCATTTGCGCTTCGATTCGGGCCTCGTTTGACTTACCCTTATAATTTGCACCTCAAGTCGGGCCTCGTTTGACACAACCATATCATTTGTGCCTCGAGTCAGGCCTCGTTTGACTCAACCATATCAAATGTGCCTCGAGTCGTGCCTCATTTGACTCAACCACATGAGCTGTGCCTCAAGTCGGGCCTCGTTTGACTCAACCATATTAGTTGTGCCTCGAGTCGAGCCTTGTTTAACTCAACCATATCATTTGCACCTCGAGTTGGGCCTCATTTGACTCAACCATGTCATTTGCACCTCGAGTTGGGCCTAATTTGACTCAACCATATCATTTGCGCCACGGGTCAGGCCTCGTTTGCCTCAACCATATAATTTGTGCCTAAAGTTGGGCCTCGTTTGACTTACTCATATAATGTGAGGCTCGAGTCAGGCCTCGTTTGGCTCAACCATATCAAATGTGTCTCGAGTCGGGCCTCGTTTGACTCAATACATCAGTTGTGCTTCGAGATGGGCCTTGTTTGACTCAACCATATCATTTGTGCATCGAGTCGGGCCTCACTTGACTCAACCATATCAGTTGTGCCTCGAGTCGGGCTAGTTTAACTCAACCACATCAGTTGCGTCTCGAGTCGGGCCTCGTTTGACACAACCATATCATTTGCGTCTCAAGTCAGGCCTCGTTTGATTCAACCATATCACATGTGCCTTGAGTCGTGCATCGTTTGACTCAACCACATCAGTTGTGCCTCGAGTTAGGACTCGTTTGGCTCAACCATATCAGTTCTGCTTTAAGTCGAGCCTCGTTTGAATCAACCATATCATTTGCGCTTCAAGTTGGGCCTCGTTGGACTCAACCATATAATTTGCACCTCGAGTCGGGCCTTGTTTGACTTACCCTTATAATTTGCGCCTCGAGTCGGGGCTGATTTGACTCAACCATATCATTTGTGCCTCAGGTCAGGGCTCGTTTGCCTCAGCCATATCATTTGCGCCTAGAGTCGGGCCCTGTTTGACTTACTCTTATAGTTTGTGGCTTGAGTCAGGCCTCGTGTGACTCAACCATATCAAATATGCCTAGAGTCGGGCCTCGTTTGACTCAACACATTAGTTGTGCCTCGAGACGGCCTCGTTTGACACAACCATATCATTTACGCCTCGAGTTAGGCCTCGTTTGACTCAACCATATCACATGTGCCTTGAGTCATGCCTCGTTTGACTCAACCACATCAACTGTGCCTTGAGTTAGGCCTCGTTTGACTCAACCATATCATTTGTGCTTTGAGTCGGGCTCGTTTGACTCAACCATATCATTTGCACCTCGAGTCATCCTCGTTTGACTCAACCATATCAGTTGTGCCTTGAGTCAGGCCTCGTTTGGTTCAACCATACCAGTTGTGCCTCGAGTCGGGACTCGTTTGACTCAACCATGCTAGTTGTGCCTCGAGTCAGCCTTGTTTGACACAACCATATCAGTTGTTCCTCGAGTCGGCCTTGTTTGACACAACCATATCATTTACGTCTCGAGTCAGGCCTCGTTTGAGTCAATCATATTAGTTGTGCCTCGAGTCGGTCCTCATTTGACTCAACCATATCCGGTCTGCCTCGAGTCGTCCTCGTTTGACTCAACCATATCAAATTGTTCCTCGAGTTAGGTCTCGTTTGACTCAACCATATCATTTACGCCTCGAGTCGGGCCTCGTTTGACACAACCGTATCATTTGCACCTCGTGTCTAGCCTCGCTTGACTCCACCATATAATTTGCATCTCGAGTCGGGCCTCGTTTGACACAGCCATATCATTTGTGCCTAGAGTCGGGCATCGTTTAGCTTACCCTTATAATTTGTCCCTCGAATCGGCCTCGTTTGACTCAACGACATCAAATGTGCCTCGAGTCATGCCTCGTTTGACTCAACCACATCAGTTGCATCTCAAGTCGAGCCTCGTTTGACTCAACCATATCATTTGTGCCTCAAGTCGTGCCTCATTTGACACAACCATATCATTTGTGCCTCGTGTCTGGCCTCGTTTGACACAACCATATCATTTGCGCCTTGAGCCGGGCCTCGTTTGACTTAACCATATCATTTGTGCCTCGAGTCGGGCCTCGTTTGACTTACCCTTATAATTTGCACCTCGAGTCGGTCCTTGTTTGTCTTCACCATATCATTTGCATCTCGAGTCGGGCCTCGTTTGACACAACCATATCATTTGTGCCTCGAGTCGGGCATTATTTGGCTTACCCTTATAATTTGTGCCTCGAGTCAGGCCTCGTTTGACTCAACCATATCAAATGTGCCTCGAGTCGTGCCTCATTTGACTCAACCACAATAGCTGCGCCTCGAGTTGGGCCTCGTTTGACTCAACCATATCAGTTGGGCCTCATTTGGCTCAACCATATCATTTGTGCCTCAAGTCGGTCCTTGTTTGCCACAATCATATCATTTGCGCCTCGAGTTGGGACTCGTTTGACTCAACCATAGCAGTTGTGCCTCGAGTCAGGAATCGTTTGATTCAACCACATCAGTTGTGCCTCGAGTCGGGCCCTATTTGACACAACCATATCATTTGCGCTTAGAGTCGGGCCTCGTTTTACATAATCATGTCATTTGTGCCTCAAGTCTGGCCTAGTTTGACACAACCATATCATTTGTGCCTCAAGTTGGGCCTCGTTTGACTTACCCTTATAATTTGTGCCTCGAGTCGGGCCTTGTTTGACTTAACCATATCATTTGAGCCTCGAGTCGGGCCTCGTTTGACTTACCCTTATAATTTGCACCTCGAGTCGGGCCTGATTTGACTCAACCATATTATTTGCGCCTCGGGTCTAGCCTTGTTTGCCTCAACCATATCATTTGCGCCACAAGTTGGGCACCGTTTGACTCACTCTTATAATTTCTGGCTTGAGTCAGGCCTCGTGTGACTCAACCATATCAAAGGTGCCTCGAGTCGAGCCTCGTTTGACTCAACACATTTGTTGTGCCTCAACACGGCCTCGTTTGACATAACCATATCATTTGCGGCTCGAGTTAGTCCTTGTTTGACTCAACCATATCACATGTGCCTTGAGTCGTGCCTCGTTTGACTCAACCACATCAGTTGTGCCTCAAGTTGGGCCTCGTTTGACTCAACCATATCATTTGCGCTTTGAGTCGGGACTCGTTTGACTCAACCATATTAGTTGTGCCTCATGTCGAGCCTCGTTTGGCTCAACCATATCATTAGTGCCTCGAGTCTGGCCTCGTTTGCCATAATCATATCATTTGCGCCTCGAGTCGAGCCTCGTTTGACTCAACCATATCAGTTGTGTCTCGAGTCGATACTCATTTGACTCAACCACATCAGATGTGCCTTGAGTCGGGCCTCGTTTGACACAACCATATCATTTGCGCCTCGAGTCGGGCCTCGTTTTACATAATCATGTCATTTGCGCCTCAAGTCTGGCCTTGTTTGACACAACCATATCATTTGCATCTCAAGTTGGGCCTCGTTTGACTCAACCATATCATTTGCGCCTCAAGTTGGGCCTCGTTTGACTTACCCTTATAATTTGCGCCTCGAGTCGGGCCTTGTTCAACTTAACCATATCATTTGCGCCTTGGGTCGATCCTCGTTTGTGTCAACCATATCATTTGTGCCTCAAGTTGGGCCTTGTTTGACTTACCCTTATAATTTGCGCCTCGAGTCGGGTCTTGTTCAACTTAACCATATCATTTGCGCCTCGGGTCAATCCTCGTTTGAGTCCACCATATCATTTGCGCCTCGTGTCGGGCCTGATTTGACTCAACCATATCATTTGCGCCTCGGGTCTGGCCTCATTTGCCTCAACCATATCATTTACGCCATAAGTTGGGCCCCGTTTGACTTACTCTTATAATTTGTGGCTTGGGTCAGGCCTCGTGTGACTCAACCATATCAAATGTGCCTCGAGTCAGGCCACGTTTGACTCAACACATTAGTTGTACCTCAAGACGGCCTCTTTGACACAACCATATCATTTGCACCTCGAGTCAGGCCTCATTCGACTCAACGATATCACATTGCCTTGAGTTGTGCCTCATTTGACTCAACCACATCAGCTATGCCTCGAGTCGGGCCTCGTTTGATTCAACCATATCATTTGCACTTTGAGTCGAGCCTCGTTTGACTCAGCCATATTAGTTGTGCCTCAAGTCGGGCCTCATTTGGCTCAACCATATCATTTGTGCCTCGAGTCTGGCCTCGTTTGCCATAATCATATCATTTGCGCCTCGAGTTGGGCCTCATTTGACTCAACCATATCAGTTGTGCCTCGAGTCAGGACTCATTTGACTCAACCATATCAGTTGTGTCTCGAGTCAGGCCTCATTTGGCTTAACCATATCAGTTGTGCCTCGAGTCGGGCCTCATTGGACTCAACCATGTCAGTTATGCCTCAAGTCGGGCCTCGTTTCACATAACCATATCATTTGTGCCTCGAGTCAGCCTTGTTTGACTTAACTATATCAGTTGTGCCTCGAGTCAAGCCTCATTTGGCTCAACCATACCAGTTGTGCCTCGAGTCGGGACACGTTCGACTCAACCATATTTGTTGTGCTTCGAGTCGGGCCTCGTTTGACACAACCATATCATTTGCGCCTCAAGTCGGGCCTCGTTTGACTCAACCATATCAGTTGTGCCTCGAGTCGGGCCTCGTTTGACTCAACCATATCAGGTGTGCCTCGAGTCGGGCCTTGTTTGACTCAACCATATCATTTGCGCCATGAGCTGGGCCTCATTTGACTCAACCATATCATTTGTGCCTTAAGTTGGGCCCCATTTGACTTACTCTTATAATTTGTGGCTTGAGTCAGGCCTCGTGTGACTCAACCTTGTCAAATATGCCTCGAGTCGGGCCTCGTTTGACTCAACACATTAGTTGTGCCTCGAGACAGCCTCGTTTCGCATAACCATATCATTTGCGCCTCGAGTCAGGCCTCATTTGACTCAACCATATCAAATGTGTCTCGTGTCGTGCCTCGTTTGACTCAACCACATCAGCTGTGCCTCAAGTCGGGCCTCGTTTGACTTAACCATATCATTTGCGCTTTGAGTTGGGCCTCGTTTGACTCAACCATATCAGTTGTACCTCATGTCGGGCCTCGTTTGGCCCAACCATATCATTTGTGCCTCAAGTCGAGCCTCATTTGCCATAATCATATCATTTGCACCTCGAGTCGAGTCTCATTTGACTCAACCATATCAGTTGTGCCTCGAGTCAGGCCTCGTTTGGCTCAACCATACCAGTTGTGCCTCGAGTCAGGACTCGTTTGGCTCAACCATATCAGTTGTGCCTCGAGTCGGCCTCGTTTGCCATAATCATATCATTTGCACCTCGAGTCAGGCCTTATTTGACTCAACCATCTTAGTTGTGCCTTGAGTCGGGCCTCGTTTGACTTAACCATATCATTTGTGCCTCGAGTCGGGCCTCATTTGATTCTACCATATCTTTTGTAGCTCACGAGGCCTCGTTTGGTTTACCATTATAATTTCTGCCTCGAGTCAGGCCTCGTTTGACTCAACCATATTAGTTGTATCTCGAGTCGGGCCTCATTTGACTCAACCATATCTGTTGTGCCTCAAGTCGGGCCTCATTTGACTCAACCATATCTGATGTGCCTTGACTCGGGCCTCGTTGGACTCAACCATATCAGTTGTGCCTCGAGTTAGGCATCACTGGACACAACCATGTCAGTTGTGCCTCGAGTCGGGCCTCGTTTGACATAACCATATCATTTGTGCCTCGAGTCAGCCTTGTTTGACTCAACTATATCAGTTGTGCCTTCAGTCAGTCCTCGTTTGGCTCAACCATACATGTTGTGCCTCGAGTCAGGACACGTTCGACTCAACCATATCTGTTGTGCCTCAAGTCTGGCCTTGTTTGACACAACCAGATCATTTGCGCCTCGAGTTGGGCCTCGTTTGACTCAACCATATTAGTTGTGCCTCGAGTCAGGCCTTGTTTGACTCAACCATATCAGTTGTGCCTCAAGTCGGGCCTCGTTTGACTCAACCATATCAGGTGTGCCTTGAGTCGGGCCTCGTTTGACTCAACCATATCATTTGTGCCTTGAGTCAGGCCTCATTTGACTCAACCATATCATTTGCGCCTTAAGTTGGGCCCCGTTTGACTTACTCTTATAATTTGTGGCTTGACTCAAGCCTCGTGTGACTGAACCATATCAAATGCGCCTCGAGTCGGGTCTCCTTTCACTCAACACATTAGTTGTGCCTCGAGTCAGGACTCGTTTGACTCAACCATATCAGTTGTGCCTCGAGTTAGGCCTCATTGGCTCAACCATATCAGTTGTGCCTCGAGTCGGGCCTCGTTTCACACAACCATATCATTTGCGCCTCGAGTCAGCCTCGTTTGACTTAACTGTATTAGTTGTGCCTCAAGTCGAGCGTCGTTTGGCTCAACCATATCATTAGTGCCTCGAGTCTGGCCGCATTTGCCATAATCATATCTTTTGTGCCTCGAGTCGAGCCTCGTTTGACTCAACCATATTAGTTGTGTCTCGAGTCGATACTCGTTTGACTCAACCACATCAGTTGTGCCAGAGTCAAGCCTCGTTTGACACAACCATATCATTTGCGCCTCGAGTTGGGCCTTGTTTTACATAATCATGTCATTTGCACCTCAAGTCTGGCCTTGTTTGACACAACCATATTATTTGCGCCTCAAGTTAGGCCTCGTTTGACTCAACCATTTCATTTGCGCCTCAAGTTGGGCCCTTGTTTGACTTACCTTTATAATTTGCACCTCGAGTCGGGCCTTGTTCAACTTAACCATATCATTTACGCCTCGAGTCGATCCTCGTTTGCGTCAACCATATCATTTGCACCTCGTGTCGGGCCTGATTTGACTCAACCATATCATTTGGGCCTCGGGCCTGATTTGACTCAACCATATCATTTGCGCCACAAGTTGGGCCCCGTTTGTCTTACTCTTATAATTTATGGCTTGGGTCAGGCCTCGTGTGACTCAACCATATCAAATGTGCCTCGAGTCAGGCCTCGTTTGACTCTACACATTAGTTGTACCTCGAGACGGCCTCATTTGACACAACCATATCATTTGCGCCTCGAGTTAGGCCTCGTTTGACTCAACCATATCACATGTGCCTTGAGTCGTGCCTCGTTTGACTCAACCACATCAGCTATGCCTCGAGTCGGGCCTTGTTTGATTCAACCATATCATTTGCACTTTGAGTCGAGCCTTGTTTGACTCAGCCATATTAGTTGTGCCTCAAGTCAGGCCTCGTTTGGCTCTACCATATCATTTGTGCCTCGAGTTTGGCCTCATTTGCCATAATCATATCATTTGCGCCTCGAGTTAGGCCTCGTTTGACTCAACCATATCAGTTGTGCCTCGAGTCAGGATTCGTTTGACTCAACCATATCAGTTGTGCCTCGAGTCAGGCCTCATTGGCTCAACCATATCAGTTGTGCCTTGAGTCGGGCCTCGTTGGACTCAACCATGTCAGTTGTGCCTCGAGTCGGGCCTCGTTTCACACAACCATATCATTTGCTCCTCGAGTCAGCCTCGTTTGACTTAACTATATCAAATGTGCCTCGAGTCAGGCCTTATTTGGCTCAACCATACCAGTTGTGCCTTGAGTCGGGACATGTTCGACTCAACCATATCTGTTGTGCTTCAAGTATGGCCTCGTTTGACACAACCATATCATTTGTGCCTCGAGTCGGGCCTCGTTTGACTCAACTATATCAGTTGTGCCTCGAGTCGGGCTTCTTTTGACTCAACCATATCAGGTGTGCCTCGAGTCGGGCCTCGTTTGACTCAACCATATCATTTGCGCTGCGAGTCGGGCGTCATTTGACTCAACCATATCATTTGCGCCTTAAGTTGGGCCCCGTTTGACTTACTCTTATAATTTGTGGCTTGAGTCAGGCCTTGTATGACTCAACCAAATCAAATATGCCTCGAGTCGGGCCTCGTTTGACTCAACACATTAGTTGTGCGTCGAGACGGCCTCATTTGACACAACCATATCATTTGCACCTCGAGTTAGGCCTCGTTTGACTCAACCATATCAAATGTGCCCCGTGTCGTGCCTCGTTTGACTCAACCACATCAGCTGTGCCTCAAGTCGGGCCTCGTTTGACTCAACCATATCATTTGCGTTTGAGTCAGGCCTCGTTTGACTCAACCATATTAGTTGGGCCTCATGTCAGGCCTCGTTTGGCTCAACCATATCATTTGTGCCTCGAGTCAGGCCTCGTTTGCCATAATCATATCATTTGCACCTCGAGCCGAGTCTCATTTGACTCAACCATATCAGTTGTGCCTCGAGCCAGGCCTCGTTTAGCTCAACCATACCAGTTGTGCCTCGAGTCAGGACTCGTTTGGCTCAACGATATCAGTTGTGCCTCGAGTCGGCCTCGTTTGCCATAATCATATCATTTGTGCCTCGAGTCGAGCCTCGTTTGACTCAACCATATCAGTTGTGTCTCGAGTCGATACTCGTTTGACTCAACCACATTAGTTGTGCCAGAGTCAGGACTCATTTGACACAACCATATCATTTGCGCCTCAAGTCTGGCCTTGTTTGACACAACCATATCATTTGCGCCTCAAGTTAGGCCTCGTTTGACTCAACCATTTCATTTGCGCCTCAAGTTGGGCCCTTGTTTGACTTACCCTTATAATTTGCACCTCGAGTCGGGCCTTGTTCAACTTAACCATATCATTTACACCTCGAGTCGATCCTCATTTGCATCAACCATATCATTTGCACCTCGTGTCGGGCCTGATTTGACTCAACCATATCATTTGGGCCTCGGGCCTGATTTGACTCAACCATATCATTTGCGCCACAAGTTGGGCCCCGTTTGTCTTACTCTTATAATTTATGGCTTGGGTCAGGTCTCGTGTGACTCAACCATATCAAATGTGCCTCAAGTCAGGCCTCGTTTGACTCTACACATTAGTTGTACCTCGAGACGGCCTCGTTTGACACAACCATATCATTTGCGCCTCGAGTCAGGCCTCATTTGACTCAACCATATCACATGTGCCTTGAGTCGTGCCTCGTTTGACTCAACCACATCAGCTATGCCTCGAGTCGGGCCTTGTTTGATTCAACCATATCATTTGCACTTTGAGTCGAGCCTTGTTTGACTCAGCCATATCTGTTGTGCCTCAAGTCAGGCCTCGTTTGGCTCAACCATATCATTTGTGCCTCGAGTTTCGCCTCATTTGCCATAATCATATCATTTACGCCTCGAGTTAGGCCTCGTTTGACTCAACCATATCAGTTGTGCCTCGAGTCAGGATTCGTTTGACTCAACCATATCAGTTGTGCCTCGAGTCAGGCCTCATTGGCTCAACCATATCAGTTGTGCCTTGAGTCGGGCCTCGTTGGACTCAACCATGTCAGTTGTGCCTCGAGTCGGGCCTCGTTTCACACAACCATATCATTTGCTCCTCGAGTCAGCCTCGTTTGACTTAACTATATCAAATGTGCCTCGAGTCAGGCCTCATTTGGCTCAACCATACCAGTTGTGCCTTGAGTCGAGACATGTTCGACTCAACCATATCTGTTGTGCTTCAAGTAGGGCCTCATTTGACACAACCATATCATTTGTGCCTCGAGTCGGGCCTCGTTTGACTCAACTATATCAGTTGTGCCTCGAGTCGGGCTTCTTTTGACTCAACCATATCAGGTGTGCCTCGAGTCGGGCCTCGTTTGACTCAACCATATCATTTGCGCTGCGAGTCGGGCGTCATTTGACTCAACCATATCATTTGCGCCTTAAGTTGGGCCCCGTTTGACTTACTCTTATAATTTGTGGCTTGAGTCAGGCCTCGTATGACTCAACCATGTCAAATATGCCTCGAGTCGGGCCTCGTTTGACTCAACACATTAGTTGTGCGTCGAGACGGCCTCATTTGACACAACCATATCATTTGCACCTCGAGTTAGGCCTCGTTTGACTTAACCATATCAAATGTGCCCCGTGTCGTGCCTCGTTTGACTCAACCACATCAGCTGTGCCTCAAGTCGGGCCTCGTTTGACTCCACAATATCATTTGCGTTTGAGTCAGGCCTTATTTGACTTAACCATATTAGTTGTGCCTCATGTCAGGCCTCGTTTGGCTCAACCATATCATTTGTGCCTCGAGTCAGGCCTCGTTTGCCATAATCATATCATTTGCACCTCGAGTCGAGTCTCATTTGACTCAACCATATCAGTTGTGCCTCGAGTCAGGCCTCGTTTAGCTCAACCATACCAGTTGTGCCTCGAGTCAGGACTCGTTTGGCTCAACGATATCAGTTGTGCCTCGAGTCGGCCTCGTTTGCCATAATCATATCATTTGTGCCTCGAGTCGAGCCTCGTTTGACTCAACCATATCAGTTGTGTCTCGAGTCGATACTCGTTTGACTCAACCACATCAGTTGTGCCAGAGTCAGGACTCATTTGACACAACCTATCATTTGCGCCTCGAGTTGGGCCTCGTTTTACATAATCATGTCATTTGCGCCTCAAGTCTGGCCTTGTTTGACACAACCATATCATTTGCGCCTCAAGTTAGGCCTCGTTTGACTCAACCATTTCATTTGCGCCTCAAGTTGGGCCCTTGTTTGACTTACCCTTATAATTTGCACCTCGAGTCGGGCCTTGTTCAACTTAACCATATCATTTACGCCTCGAGTCGATCCTCATTTGCGTCAACCATATCATTTGCACCTCGTGTTAGGCCTGATTTGACTCAACCATATCATTTGGGCCTCGGGCCTGATTTAACTCAACCATATCATTTGCGCCACAAGTTGGGCCCCGTTTGTCTTAATCTTATAATTTGTGGCTTGGGTCAGGTCTCGTGTGACTCAACCATATCAAATGTGCCTCGAGTCAGGCCTCGTTTGACTCTACACATTAGTTGTACCTCGAGACGGCCTCGTTTGACATACCCATATGATTTGCGCCTCGAGTCAGGCCTCATTTGACTCAACCATATCACATGTGCCTTGAGTCGTGCCTCGTTTGACTCAACCACATGAGCTATGCCTCAAGTCGGGCCTTGTTTGATTCAACCATATCATTTGCACTTTGAGTCGAGCCTCGTTTGACTCATCCATATCAGTTGTGCCTCAAGTCAGGCCTCATTTGGCTCAACCATATCATTTGTGCCTCGAGTTTGGCCTCGTTTGCCATAATCATATCATTTGCGCCTCGAGTTGGGCCTCGTTTGACTCAACCATATTAGTTGTGCCTCGAGTCAGGATTTGTTTGACTCAACCATATCAGTTGTGCCCCGAGTCAGGCCTCATTGGCTCAACCATATCAGTTGTGCCTCGAGTCGAGCCTCGTTGGACTCAACCATGTCAGTTGTGCCTTGAGTCGGGCCTCGTTTCACACAACCATATCATTTGCGCCTCGAGTCAGCCTCGTTTGACTTAACTATATCAGTTGTGCCTCGAGTCAGGCCTCATTTGGCTCAACCATACTAGTTATGCCTTGAGTCGAGACATGTTCCACTCATCCATATCTGTTGTGCTTCAAGTAGGGCCTCGTTTGACACAACCATATCATTTGTGCCTTGAGTCGGCCTCGTTTGACTCAACTATATCAGTTGTGCCTCGAGTCAGGCCTCGTTTGGCTCAACCGTACCAGTTGTGCCTCGAGTCAGGCCTCGTTTGACTCAACCATATCATTTGCGCTCTGTGTCGGGCCTCATTTGACTCAACCATCTCAGTTGTGCCTCAAGTCGGGCCTCGTTTGGCTCAACCATATCATTAGTGCCTCGAGTCTGGCCTCGTTTGCCATAATCATATCATTTGCGCCTTGAGTCGAGCCTCATTTGACTCAACCATATCAGTTGTGCCTCGAGTTGAGACTCGTTTGACTCAACCACATTAGTTGTGCCTTGAGTCGGGCCTCGTTTGACACAACCATATATTACGCCTCGAGTCGGCCTCGTTTGCCATAATCATTTCATTTGCACCTTGAGTCGGGCCTCGTTTGACTCAACCATATTAGTTGTGCCTCGAGTCGGGACTCATTTGACTTAACCATATTAGCTGTGCCTCGACTCGGGCCTCGTTGGACTCAACCATATTAGTTGTGCCTCGAGTTAGGCCTCGTTGGACACAACCATGTTAGTTGTGCCTCGACTCGGCGCCCGTTTGATACAACCATATCATTTGCACCTCGAGTCAGCCTCGTTTGACTCAACTATATCAGTTGTGCCTCAAGCCAGGCCTCGTTTGGCTCAACCATACCAATTGTGCCTCGAGTCAGGCCTCGTTTGACTTAACCATGTCAAATGTGCCTCGTGTCGTGCCTCGTTTGACTCAACCACATCAGCTGTGTCTCAAGTTGGGCCTCGTTTGACTCAACCATCTCAGTTGTGCCTCAATTCAGGCCTCGTTTAGCTCAACCATATCATTAATGCCTCGACTCGGGTCTCGTTTGCCATAATCATATCATTTGCACCTCGAGTCGAGCGTTATTTGACTCAACCATAGAAGTTGTGCCTCGAGTCAGTCCTTGTTTGGCTCAACCATACCAGTTGTGCCTCGAGTCAGGACTCGTTTGGCTCAACCATATCAGTTATGCCTCTAGTCGGCCTCGTTTGCCATAATCATATCATTTGCACCTCGAGTCTGGCCTCGTTTGACTCAACCATATCAGTTGTGCCTCGAGTCGGGACTCGTTTGACTCAACCATATTAGCTGTACCTCAACTCGGGCCTCGTTGGACTCAACCATATCTGTTGTGCCTCGAGTTAGGCCTCGTTGGACACAAACATGTTAGTTGTGCCTCGAGTCGGGCCTCGTTTGACACAACCATATCAATTGCGCCTCGAGTCAGGTCTCATTTTACTCAACCATATCAGTTGTACCTTGAGTCAGGCCTCATTTTACTCAACCATATAAGGTGTGCCTCGAGTCGGGCCTCGTTTGACTCAACCATATCATTTGTGCCTCGAGTCAGGCCTCATTTGATTCAACCATATCATTTGTGCCTTGAGTCAGGCCTCGTTTGGCACAACCATATCATTTGCGCCTCATGTCGGGCCTTGTTGGACTTACCCTTATAATTTGCGCCTAGAATCGGGCCTCGTTTGTCTCAACCATATCAAATGTGCCTCGAGTCATGCCTCGTTTGAGTCAATCGTATCATTTGCGCCTCGAGTTGAGCATCGTTTGACTCAACCATATCAATTGTGCCTCGAGTCAGGCCTCGTTTGACATAACCATATCATTTGCGCCTCATTTTTGGCCTCGTTTGACACAACCATATCATTTGCGCCTCGAGTTAGGCCTCGTTTGACTCAATCATGTCAAATGTGCCTCATGTCATGCCTCGTTTGACTCAACCACATCAGCTGTGCCTCAAGTTGGGCCTCGTTTGACTCAACCATATCATTTGCGCTCTGAGTCGGGCCTCGTTTGGCTCAACCATCTAAGTTGTGCCGCAAGTCGGGCCTCGTTTGGCTCAACCATATCATTAGTGCCTCGAGTCTGGCCTCGTTTGCCATAATCATATCATTTGCACCTTGAGTCGAGCCTCATTTGACTCAACCATATCAGTTGTGCCTCGAGTCGGGACTCGTTTGACTTAACCATATTAGCTGTGCCTCGAATCGGGCCTCGTTGGACTCAACCATATCAGTTGTCCCTCAAGTTAGGCCTTGTTGGACATAACCATGTCAGTTGTGCCTTGAGTCGGGCCCCGTTTGACACAACCATATCATTTGCGCCTTGAGTTGGCCTCGTTTGACTTAACTATATCAGTTGTGCCTCGAGTCAGGCCTCGTTTGGCTCAACCATACCAGTTGTGCCTCGAGTCAGGCCTCGTTTGACTCAACCATATCATTTGCGCTCTGTGTCGGGCCTCGTTTGACTCAACCATCTCAGTTGTGCCTCAAGTCGGGCCTCGTTTGGCTCAACCATATCATTAGTGCCTCGAGTCTGGCCTCGTTTGCCATAATCATATCATTTGCGCCTTGAGTCGAGCCTCATTTGACTCAACCATATCAGTTGTGCCTCGAGTCGAGACTCGTTTGACTCAACCACATTAGTTGTGCCTTGAGTCAGGCCTCGTTTGACACAACCATATATTACGCCTCGAGTCGGCCTCGTTTGCCATAATCATTTCATTTGCACCTCGAGTTGGGCCTCGCTTGACTCAACCATATCAGTTGTGCCTCGAGTCGGGACTCATTTGACTTAACCATATTAGCTGTGCCTCGACTCGGGCCTCGTTGGACTCAACCATATCAGTTGTGCCTCGAGTGAGGCCTCGTTGGACACAACCATGTCAGTTGTGCCTCGACTCGGGCCCCGTTTGATACAACCATATCATTTGCACCTCGAGTCGGCCTCGTTTGACTCAACTATATCAGTTGTGCCTCAAGCCAGGACTCGTTTGGCTCAACCATATCATTTGCGCCTCGAGTCAGGCCTCGTTTGACTTAACCATGTCAAATGTGCCTCGTGTCGTGCCTCGTTTGACTCAACCACATCAGCTGTGCCTCAAGTTGGGCCTCGTTTGACTCAACCATCTCAGTTGTGCCTCAATTCAGGCCTCGTTTGGCTCAACCATATCATTAATGCCTCGACTCGAGCCTTGTTTGCCATAATCATATCATTTGCACCTCGAGTCGAGCCTCATTTGACTCAACCATAGCAGTTGTGCCTCGAGTCAGTCCTCGTTTGGCTCAACCATACCAGTTGTGCCTCGAGTCAGGACTCGTTTGGCTCAACCATATCAGTTGTGCCTCTAGTCGGCCTCGTTTGCCATAATCATATCATTTGCACCTCGAGTCAGGCCTCGTTTGACTCAATCATATCAGTTGTGCCTCGAGTTGAGACTCGTTTGACTCAACCATATTAGCTGTGCCTTGACTCGGGCCTCGTTGGACTCAACCATATCTGTTGTGCCTCGAGTTAGGCCTCGTTGGACACAACCATGTCAGTTGTGCCTCGAGTCGGGCCTCGTTTGACACAACCATATCAGTTGTGCCTCGAGTCGGCCTCGTTTGACTCAACTATATCGGTTGTGCCTCGAGTCAGGCCTCGTTTGGCTCAACCATACTAGTTGTTCCTCGAGTCGGGACTCGTTCGACTCAACCACATCTGTTGTGCCTCAAGTCGGGCCTCGTTTGACACAACCATATCAATTGCACCTCGAGTCAGGTCTCGTTTTACTCAACCATATCAGTTGTGCCTCGAGTCAAGCCTCATTTTACTCAACCATATAAGGTGTGCCTCGAGTCAGGCCTCGTTTGACTCAACCATATCATTTGCACCTCGGGTCAGGCCTCATTTGATTCAACCATATCATTTGTTCCTTGAGTCAGGCCTCGTTTGGCACAATCATATCATTTGTGCCTCATGTCGGGCCTTGTTTGACTTACCCTTATAATTTGCGCCTAGAATCGGGCCTCGTTTGTCTCAACCATATCAAATGTGCCTCGAGTCATGCCTCGTTTGAGTCAACCGTATCATTTGCGCCTCGAGTCGGGCCTCGTTTGACTCAACTGTATCAGTTGTGCCTCGAGTTGGGACTCATTTGACTCAACCATATCAGTTGTGCCTCGAGTCGGGCCTCGTTTGACTCAACCATATCATTTGCACCTCTAGTCGGGCCTCGTTTGACTTACCCTTATAATTTGTGCCTCGAGTCAGGCCTAATTTGACTCAACCATATCATTTGCTCCTTGGGTCAAGCCTCGTTTACCTCAACCATATCATTTGCGCCTAGAGTCGGGCCTCATTTGACTTACTCTTATAATTTGTGGCTCGAGTCAAGCCTCGTTTGGCTCAACCATATCATTTGTGCTTTAAGTCGGGCCTCATTTGACTCAACCATATCAGTTGTGCCTCGAGTCGGGTCTAGTTTGACTCAACCACATCAGTTGTGCCTCGAGTCAGGCCTCGTTTGACATAACCATATCATTTGCGCCTTGAGTCGGGCCTCGTTTGACTCAACCTTATCAGTTGTGCCTGAGTCGGGCCTCGTTTGGCTCAACCATACCAGTTGTGCCTCGAGTTGGGCCTCGTTTTACATAATCATGTCATTTGCACCTCAAGTTTGGCCTTGTTTGACACAACCATATCATTTGCGCCTCAAGTTGGGCATCGTTTGACTCAACCATATCAGTTGCGCCTCAAGTTGGGCCTTGTTTGACTTACCCTTATAATTTGTGCCTCGAGTCGGGCCTTGTTTGACTTAACCATATCATTTGCGCCTCGGGTTAAGCCTCGTTTGCATCAACCATATCATTTGCACCCTGAGTCAAGCCTCGTTTGACTTACCCTTATAATTTGCGCCTCGAGTTGGGTCTGATTTGACTCAACCATATCATTTGTGCCTTGGATCCGGCCTCGTTTGCCTCAACCATATCATTTGCGCCACAAGTTGGGCCCCGTTTGACTTACTCTTATAGTTTGTGGCTTGAGTCAGGCCTCGTGAGACTCAACCATATCAAATGTGCCTCGAGTTGGGCCTCGTTTGACTTAACACATTAGTTGTGCCTGAGACGGCCTCGTTTGATGCAACCATATCATTTACGCCAGAGTCAGGCCTCGTTTGACTCAACCATATCACATGTGCCTTAAGTCATGCCTTGTTTGACACAACCACATTAGCTGTGCCTCGAGTCAGGCCTGATTTGACTAACCATATCATTTGCGCTTTGAGTCGGGTCTCGTTTGACACAACCATATCAATTGTGCCTCGAGTCGGCCTCGTTTGACTCAACCATATCAGTTGTGCCTCGAGTCAGGCCTCGTGTGGCTCAACCATACAACTTGTGCCTCGCGTTGGGCCTTGTTTGACTCAACCATATCAGTTGTGCCTCAAGTCAGGCCTCGTTTGACTCAACCATATTAGGTGTACCTCGAGTCGGGCCTCGTTTGACTCAACCATATCATTTGCGCCTCGAGTCGGGACACATTTGACTCAACCATATCATTTATGCCTCAAGTTAGGCCCCGTTTGACTTACTCTTATAATTTGTGGCTTGAGTCAGGCCTCGTGTGACTCAACCATATCAAATGTGCCTTGAGTCGGGCCTTGATTGACTCAACACATTAGTTGTGCCTCGATATGGCCTCATTTGACACAACCATATCATTTGCGCCTGGAGTCAGGCCTCATTTGACTCAACTATATCAAATGTGCCTCGTGTCGTGCCCTGTTTGACTCAACCACATCAGCTGTGCCTCAAGTGGGGCCTCGTTTGACTCAACCATATCATTTGCGCCTTGAGTCTGCCCTCGTTTGACTCAACCATATCAGTTATGCCTCGAGTCGAGACTCGTTTGACTCAACCATATCAGCTGTGCCTTGAGTCGGGCCTTATTTGGCTCAACCATATCAGTTATGCCTCGAGTCGAGCCTCATTGGACTCAACCATGTCAGTTGTGCCTCGAGTCAGACCTCATTTGACAAAACCATATCATTTGCACCTCAAGTCGGCCTCGTTTGACTCAACCATATCAGTTGTGCCTCGAGTCAGGCCTCGTTTGGCTTAACCATACCAGTCGTGCCTCGAGTCAGGACTCGTTCGACTCAACCATATCTGCTGTGCCTCGAGTCGAGCCTCGTTTGACACAACCATATCATTTCCACCTTGAGTCGGTCCTCGTTTGACTCAACCATATCAGGTGTGCCTCGAGTTGGGCCTCGTTTGACTCAACCATATCATTTGTGCCTCGAGTCGAGCCTCACTTCACTCAACCATATCATTTGCACCTCGAGTCAGGCCTCATTTGACACAACCATATCATTTGCTCCTCGTGTCTAGCCTAATTTGACACAACCATATCATTTGCATCTCGAGTCGGGCCTCGTTTGACTCAACCATATCTTTTGTGCCTCGAGTTGGGCCTCGTTTGACTTACCCTTATAATTTGCTCCTCGAGTTAGGCCTCGTTTGTCTTAACCATATCAAATGTGCCTCGAGTCGCGCCTCGTTTGACTCAATCATATCATTTGCGCTTTCAGTCGGGCCTCATTTGACTCAACCATCTCAGTTGTGCCTCAAGTCGAGACTCGTTTGACTCAACCATATCATTTGCGTGTCGAGTCGGGCCTCGTTTTGCTTACCCTTATAATTTGTGCCTCGAGTCAGTCCTCGTTTGACTCAACCACATCAAATGTGCCTCGAGTCGTGCCTCGTTTGCCATAATCATATCATTTGTGCCTCGAGTCGGGCCTCGTTTGACTCAACCATATCAGTTGTGCCTCGAGTTAGGACTGGTTTGACTCAACCATATCAGTTGTGCCTTGAGTCGAGTCTCGTTTGACTCAATCATATCATTTGCACCTCGAGTCAGGCCTGGCTTGACTCAACCATATCATCTGCGCCTCGAGTCGAACCTCGTTTGACTTACCCATATAATTTGCGCCTCGAGTCGGGCTTGATTTGACTCAACCATATCATTTGCACGTCAGGTCGGGCCTCGTTTGCCTGAACCATATTAGTTGTGCCTCGAGTCAGGCCTCGTTTGACTCAACACATCAGTTGTGCCTCGAGTCGGGACTCGTTCGACTTAACCATATCTGTTGTGCCTTGAATCAGGCCTCGTTTGACATAACCATATCATTTGCGCCTCGAGTCAGGCCTCGTTTGACTTAACCATATCAGTTGTTCCTCGAGTCGAGCCTCGTTGGACTCAACCACATCAGGTGTACCACGAGTTGGGCCTTGTTTGACTCAACCATATCATTTGCGCCTCGAGTCAGGCCTCGTTTGACACAACCATATCATCTCCGTCTCGAGTCGGGCCTTGTTTAACTCAACCATATCATTTGAGCCTCGAGTCAGGCCTCGTTTGACTTACCCTTATAA
Organism: Dicorynia guianensis; assembly: GCA_037013595.1. Taxonomy (NCBI): domain Eukaryota; kingdom Viridiplantae; phylum Streptophyta; class Magnoliopsida; order Fabales; family Fabaceae; genus Dicorynia; species Dicorynia guianensis. The sequence goes on along the minus strand of JASUAB010000006.1, from coordinate 13,940,709 downwards.
TTTGCGCCTCGAGTCAGGCCTCATTTGTCTCAACCATATCATTTGCATCTCGAATCGGGCCTCGTTTGACACAACCATATCATTTGCACCTTAAGTTGGACCTCGTTTGGCTTACCCTTATAATTTGCGCCTCGAGTTAGGCCTCGTTTGACTTAACCATATCAAATGTGCCTTGAGTCGTGCCTCGTGTGACTCAACCACATCAGTTGTGCCTCGAGACGGGCCTCGTTTGACTTAACCATATCATTTGCGTTTTCAGTCGAGCCTTGTTTGACTCAACCATATCAGACCATATCAGATGTGCCTCGAGTCGGGCCTTGTTTTGCTCAACCATATCATTTGTGCTTCGAGTCGGGCCTCGTTTGCCACAATCATATCATTTGCACCTCGAATCGGGCCTCATTTGACTCAACCATATTAGTTGTGCCTCGAGTTGGGACTCGTTTGACTCAACCATATCAGTTGTGCCTCGAGTCGAGTCTCGTTTGACTCAATCATATCATTTGCACCTCGAGTTAGGCCTGGCTTGACTCAACCATATCATTTGCGCCTCGAGTCGAGCCTCGTTTGACTTACCCATATAATTTGCGCCTCGAGTCGGGCTTGATTTGACTCAACCATATCATTTGCATGTCAGGTCGGGCCTCGTTTGCCTGAACCATATTAGTTGTGCCTCGAGTCAGGCCTCGTTTGACTCAACACATCAGTTGTGCCTCGAGTCGGGACTCGTTCGACTTAACCATATCTGTTGTGCCTTGAATCAGGCCTCGTTTGACATAACCATATCATTTGCGCCTCGAGTCAGGCCTCGTTTGACTTAACCATATCAGTTGTTCCTCGAGTCGAGCCTCGTTGGACTCAACCACATCAGGTGTACCACGAGTTGGGCCTCGTTTGACTCAACCATATCATTTGCGCCTCGAGTCAGGCCTTGTTTGACTCAACCATATCATTTACACCTTATGTCTGGCCTCGTTTGACACAACCATATCATCTCCGTCTCGAGTCGGGCCTTGTTTAACTCAACCATATCATTTGAGCCTCGAGTCAGGCCTCGTTTGACTTACCCTTATAATTTGCGCCTCGAGTCAGGCCTCATTTGTCTCAACCATATCATTTGCATCTCGAATCGGGCCTCGTTTGACACAACCATATCATTTGCACCTTAAGTTGGGCCTCGTTTGGCTTACCCTTATAATTTGCGCCACGAGTTAGGCCTCGTTTGACTCAACCATATCAAATGTGCCTTGAGTCGTGCCTCGTGTGACTCAACCACATCAGTTGTGCCTCGAGACGGGCCTCGTTTGACTTAACCATATCATTTGCGTTTTCAGTCGAGCCTTGTTTGACTCAACCATATCAGTTGTGCCTCAAGTTGGGACTTGTTTGACTCAACCATATCAGATGTGCCTCGAGTCGGGCCTTGTTTTGCTCAACCATATCATTTGTGCTTCGAGTCGGGCCTCGTTTGCCACAATCATATCATTTGCACCTCGAATCAGGCCTCATTTGACTCAACCATATCAGTTGTGCCTCGAGTTGGGACTCGTTTGACTCAACCATATCAGTTGCGCCTCGAGTCGAACCTTGTTTGACTCAACCATATCATTTGCGCCTCGAGTCGGGCCTCGCTTGACTCAACCATATCATTTGCGCCTCGAGTCGGACCTCGTTTGACCGAACCATATCATTTGTGCCCTGAGTCGGGCATCATTTGAGTCAGCCATATCATTTACACCTCAAGTCAGGCCTCATTTGGTGCCTCGAATCAGGCCTCGTTAGACTCAACCAAAGCAAATGTGCCTCGAGTCAGGCCTCGTTTAACTCAACCACATCTGTTGTGCCTCGTTTGACTCAATCATATCATTTATAGCTCTCGAGTCGGGCCTTGTTTGACTTACCCGTATAATTTGTGCCTCGAGTCGGGCCTCGTTTGACTCAACCATATCAGTTGTGCCTCGAGTCGGGCCTCGTTTGACTCAATCATATCATTTGTGCCTTGAGTCGGGCCTCGTTTGACTCAACCATATCAGTTGTGCCTCGAGTCGGGACTCGTTTGACTCAACTGAACCATATCAATTGTGCCTCGTGTCAGGACACGTTTGACTCAACCATATCAGTTGTGCCTTGAGTCGGGACTCGTTTGACTCAGCCATATCTGTTGCACCACGAGTCGGGCCTCGTTTGACTCAACCATATCAGTTGTGCCATGAGTCCAGACTCATTTGACACAACGATATCAGTTGTCCCTCGGGTCGGGCCTCATTTGACTCAACCATATCATTTGCGCCTTGAGTCAGGTCTCGTTTGACACAATCATATCATTTGCGCCTCGAGTTTGGCCTCGTTTGACTCAACCATATCAGTTGTGCCTCGAGTCAGGGCTTGTTTGACTCAACCATATTATTTGTATGTCAAGTCGGGCCTCGTTTGACACAACCATATCATTTGCACCTCGAGTCGTGTCTCGTTTGACTTAACCATATCAGTTGTGCCTCGAGTCAAGCCTCATTTGACTTATCCATATCAGTTGCACCTGGAGTCGGGCCTCGTTTGACATAACCATATCATTTACTCCTCAAGTCGGGCCTCGTTTGACTCAACCATATCAGTTGTGCCTCGAGTCAGGCCTCGTTTGACTTAACCATACCAGCTGTGCCTCGCGTCGGGACTCGTTTGACTCAACCATATCGGTTTTCCCTCGAGTCGGGCCTGGTTTGACTCAACCATATTAGTTGCGCCTCGAGTCGGGACTCGTTTGACTCAGCCATATCAGTTGTGCCTCGAGTCGGGCCTCGTTTGACTCAACCATATCATTTGTGCCTCGAGTTGGGCGTCCTTTGACACTATCATATCATTTGCCCCTCGAGTCAGTCGTCGTTTGACTCAACCATATCAGTTGTGCCTCGAGTTGAGACTCGTTTGACTCAACCATATCAGTTGTGTCTCGAGTCGAGACTCATTTGACTCAACCATATCATTTGCGCCCTGAGTCGACCTTGTTTGACACAATCACATCATTTGCGCCTTGAGTCGGGCCTAGTTTGACTCTGCCATATCAGTGGTGCCTCAAGTTAGGACTCGTTTGACTCAACCATATCAGTTGTGCCTCGAGTCGGGGCTCGTTTGACTCAACCATATCATTTGCGTGTCGAGTCAGGCCTCGTTTAACTAAACCATATCATTTGCACCTCGAGTCGAACCTCGTGTGGCACCGCCATATTATTTGCGCCTCGAGCCAGGCATCGTTTGACTCAACCATATCATTTGCGCCTCGAGTCGGGCCTCGTTTGACACAACCATATCATTTGCGCCTCGAGTCGGGCCTCGTTTGACACAACCATATCATTTGCGCCTCGAGTCGGGCCTCGTTTGACACAACCATACCATTTGCGCCTCAAGTTGGGCCTCGTTTAACTTAACCATATCAGTTGTGCCTCGAGTTAGGCCTCATTTGACTCAACCATACTAGTTGTGCCTTGTGTCAGGACTCATTTAACTCAGCCACATTTATTGTGCTTTGAGTCGGGCCTCGTTTGACTCAACCATATCAGTTGCACCTCGAGTCAGGACTTGTTTGACTCATCCATATCAAATGTGCCTCAAGTCGGGCCTCCTTTGACTCAATCATATCATTTGCACCTCGAGTCAGGCCTTGTTTGACTCAACCATATCAGTTGCGCCTCGAGTTGGGCCTCGTTTGACTCAACCATATTTGTTGTACCTAGTGTCGGGCATCGTTTGACTAAACCATATCATTTATACCTTGAGTCAGGCCTCGTTTGGCGCCTCAAATCAGGGCTCGTTTGACTCAACCATATCAAATGTGCCTCGAGTCAAGCCTCGTTCGACTCCACCACATCTGTCAGGACTCAATTGACTCAACCATATCATTTGTAGCTCTCGAGTCGAGCCTCGTTTGACTTACCTGTATAATTTGCGCCTTGAGTCAGGCCTCGTTTGACTCAATCATATCAGTTGTGCCTCGAGTCGAGGCTCATTTGACTCAACCATATCATTTGTGCCTCGAGCCAGCCTTGTTTGACACGATCATATCATTTGCGCCACGACCTGGGCCTCATTTGACTCAACCATATCACTTGTGCCTCGAGTCGGGCCTCATTTTACACAATCATATCATTTGTCCCTCGAGTCGGGCCTCGTTTGACTCAAGCAAATCAGTTGTGCCTTGAGTCGGGACTCGTTTGACTCAACCATATCAGTTGTGCCTCGAGTCGGGCCTCGTTTTACACAATCATATCATTTGCCCCTCGAGTCGGGCCTCGTTTGACTCAACCATATCAGTTGTGCCTCGAATCAGGACTCATTTAACTCAACAATATCAGTTGTGCCTTGGGTCAGGCCTCGTTTGACTCAACCATATCATTTGCGCCTCGAGTCGGGCCTTGTTTAACACAATCATATCATTTGTGCCTCGAGTCTGGCCTTGTTTCACTCAACCATGTCAGTTGTGCCTCGAGTTAGGACTCATTTGACTCAACCTTATTAGTTGTGCCTCGAGCCGGGGATCATTTGGCTCAACCATATCATTTGCATGTCGAGTCGGGCCTCGTTTGACACAACCTATCATTTGCCCCTCGAGTCGGGTCTCGTTTGACCCAACCATATCAGTTGTGCCTCGAGTCAGGCCTCGTTTGACTCATCCATATCAGTTGCACCTGGAGTCGGGCCTCGTTTGACTCAACCATATTAGTTGTGCCTCGAGTCGGGCCTCGTTTGACTCAACCATACCAGTTGTGCCTCGAGTCAGGACTCGTTTAAGTCAACCATATCATTTGCACCTCGAGTCGGGCCTTGTTTGACACAACTATGTCATTTGTCTGTCGAGTCAGGTGTCGTTTCACTGAACCATATCATTTATACCTCGAGTTGGACCTCGTTTGGCGCCTCGAGTCAGGCCTCGTTTGACTCAACCATATCAAATGTGCCTCGAGTAAAGCCTCGTTTGACTCAGCCACAACTTTTGTGCCTCGAGTCAGGCCTCGTTTGACTCAACCATATCACTTGTAGCTCTCAAGTCGGGCCTCGTTTGACTTATCCATATAATTTGTGCCTTGAGTCGGACCTCGTTTGACTCAACCCTATCAGTTGTGCCTCAAGTCGGGCCTCGTTTGGCTGAACCATATCATTTGTGCCTCGAGTCGGGCCTCGTTCGACTCAACCATATAAGTTGTGTCTCAAGTCGGGACATGTTTGGCACAACCATATCCGTTGTGCCTTAAGTCGGGACTCGTTTGACTCAACCATATCAGTTGTGCCACGAGTCGGGCCTCGTTTGACTCAACCATATCAGTTGTACCTTGAGTCGAGACTCATTTGACTCAACGATATCAGTTGTGCCACGAGTCGGGCTTCATTTGAGTCAACCATATCATTTGTACCTCGAGCCAGGCCTCGTTTGACTCAACCATATTAGTTGCGCCTCAAGTTAAGACTCGTTTGACTCAACCATATCAGCTGTGCCTCGAGTCAGGGCTCATTTGACTCAACCATATCATTTGCGCATCGAGGCGAGCCTCGTTTAACACAACTGTACCATTTGCACCTCTAGTCGGGTCTCGTTTGACTCAACCATATCAGCTGTGCCTCGAGTCGGGCCTCGTTTGACACAACCATATCATTTGCACCTTGAGTCGGGCCCCGTTTGACTCAACCATATTAGTTGTGCCTCAAGTTGGGACTCGTTTGACACAACCATATCAGTTGTGACTCAAGTTGGGCCTCATTTGACTCAACCATATCAATTGTGCCTCGAGTCGGGGCTTGTTTGAATCAACCATATCATTTGTGCATTGAGGCGAGCCTCGTTTGATACAACCGTATCATTTGTGCGTCCAGTCGGGTCTCGTTTGACTCAACCATATCAGTTGTGCCTCGAGTCAGGACTCGTTTAACTCAACCATATCAGTTGTGCCTCGAGTTGGGGCTCGTTTGACTCAACCATATCATTTGCACGTCGAGACGGGCCTCGTTTGACTCAACCATATCATCTGTGCCTCGAGTCGGGCCTTGTTTAACACAATCATATCATTTACGCCTCGAGTCCGGCCTTGTTTCACTCAACCATGTCAGTTGTGCCTCGAGTTAGGACTCATTTGACTTAACCTTATTAGTTGTGCCTCGAGCCGGGGATTGTTTGGCTCAACCATATCATTTGCATGTCGAGTCAGGCCTCGTTTGACACAACCTATCATTTGCCCCTCTAGTCGGGTCTCGTTTGACTCAACCATATCAGTTGTGCCTCGAGTCAGGCCTCGTTTGACTCATCCATATCAGTTGCACCTGGAGTCGGGCCTCGTTTGACTCAACCATATTAGTTGTGCCTCGAGTCGGGCCTCGTTTGACTTAACCATACCAGTTGTGCCTCGAGTCAGGACTCGTTTGACTCAACCATATCATTTGCACCTCGAGTTGGGCCTCGTTTGACACAACCATATCATTTGTCTGTCGAGTCGGGCGTCATTTCACTGAACCATATCATTTATACCTCGAGTTGGACCTCGTTTGGCGCTTCGAGTCAGGCCTCGTTTGACTCAACCATATCAAATGTGCCTCGAGTAAGGCCTCGTTTGACTCAGCCACATCTGTTGTGCCTCGAGTCAGGCCTCATTTGACTCAACCATATCACTTGTAGCTCTCAAGTCGGGCCTCGTTTAACTTATGCATATAATTTGTGCCTTGAGTCGGACCTCATTTGACTCAAACCTATCAGTTGTGCCTCAAGTCGGGCCTCGTTTGGCTGAACCATATCATTTGTGCCTCGAGTCAGGCCTCGTTCGACTCAACCATATCAGTTGTGCCTCCAGTTGGGACATGTTTGACACAACCATATCCGTTGTGCCTCAAGTCGAGACTCATTTGACTCAACCATATCAGTTGTGCCATGAGTCGGCCTCGTTTGACTCAGCCATATCAGTTGTGCCTTGAGTCGAGACTCATTTGACTTAATGATATCAGTTGTGCCACGAATCAGACTTCATTTGACTTAACCATATCATTTGTACCTCGAGTCGGGCCTCGTTTGACTCAACCATATCAGTTGTGCCTCAAGTTAAGACTTGTTTGACTCAACCATATTAGCTGTGCCTCGAGTCAGGGCTCATTTGACTCAACCATATCATTTGCGCATCGAGGCGGGCCTCGTTTGACACAACTGTATCATTTACGCCTCTAGTCGGGTCTCGTTTGACTCAACCATATCAGCTGTGCCTCGAGTCGAGCCTCGTTTGACACAACCATATCATTTGCGCCTTGAGTCGGACCTCGTTTGACTCAACCATATTAGTTGCGCCTCGAGTTGGGACTCGTTTGACTCGACCATATCAGTTGTGACTCAAGTTGGGCCTCATTTGACTCAACCATATCAGTTGTGCCTCGAGTCGGGGCTTGTTTGAATCAACCATATCATTTGTAAATTGAGGCGAGCCTCGTTTGACACAACCGTATCATTTGTGCGTCCAGTCGGGTCTCGTTTGACTCAACCATATCAGTTGTGCCTCGATTCAGGACTCGTTTGACTTAACCATATCAGTTGTGCCTCGAGTCGGGCCTCGTTTGACTTAACCATATCAGTTGTGCCTCGAGTTGGGGCTCGTTTGACTCAACCATATCATTTGCACGTCGAGACAGGCCTCGTTTGACACAACCATATCATTTGTGCATCGAGTCGGGTCTCGTTTGACTCAACCATATCAGTTGTGCCTCGAGTCAGGCCTCGTTTGACTCATCCATATCAGTTGTGCCTAGAGTCAGGCCTCATTTCACACAACCACATCATTTGCACCTTGAATCGAGCCTCGTTTGACTCAACCATATCAGGTCTCCCTCGAGTCGGGCCTGGTTTGACTCAACCATATCAGTTGCGCCTCGAGTCGGGACTCCTTTGACATAACCATATCAGTTGTGCCTCGAGTCGGGACTCGTTTGACTCAACCATATCATTTACGCCTAGAGGCTGGCCTCGTTTGACACAACCATATCATTTGTGCCTCGAGTCAGGCATCGTTTGACTCAACCATATCATTTATACCTCGAGTCGGGCCTCATTTGGCGCCTCGAGTCAAGCCTCGTTTCACCCAACTATATCAAATGTGCCTCGAGTTAGGCCTCGTTTGACTCAACCACATCTGTTGTGCCTCAAGTCGAGCCTCATTTGACATAATTGTATCATTTGTAGCTCTCGAGTTGGGCCTCATTTGACTTAACCATATAATTTGTGCCACGAGTCGGGCCTCGTTTGACTGAACCATATCATTTGTACCTCGAGTTGGGCCTCGTATGACTCAACCATATCAGTTGTGCCTCAAGTTAGGACTCATTTGACTCAACCATATCAGTTGTGCCTCTATTCAGGGCTCGTTTGACTCAACCATATCATTTACGCGTTGAGTCGGGCCTTGTTTGACACAACGATATCCTTTGCGCCATGAATCGGGCCTCGTTTGACTCAACCATATTAGTTGTGCCTCGAGTCGGGACTCCTTTGACTCAACCATATTAGTTGTGCCTCGAGTTAGGACTCGTTCAACTCAACCATATCAGTTTTGCCTTGAGTCGGGCTCGTTTGACTCAACCATATCATTTGCGCTTAAGTTGGGCCTTGTTTGACACAATCATATCCTTTGCGCCACGAGTCGGGCCTCATTTGACTCAATCATATCAGTTGTGCCTCGAGTTAGGGCTCCTTTTACTCAGCTCATTTGACTTAACCATATCATTTGCGAGTCGAGTCGGGCCTTTTTTGAGACAACCATATTATTTGCGCTCCATGTCGTGCCTCGTTTGACTCAACCATATCAGTTGTGCCTCGAGTTAGGCCTCATTTGACTCATCCATATTAGTTGCGCCTTGAGTCAGGCCTCGTTTGACTCAACCATATCATTTGTGCCTCGAGTTGGGCCTCATTTGACTTACTCTTATAATTTGTCGCTCGAGTCGGGCCTCGTTTGCCACAATCATATCTTTTGTACCTCGAGCCGGGCCTCGTTTGACTCAACTGTATCAGTTGTGCCTCGAGTTGGGACTCGTTTGACTCAACCATATCATTTGCGCCTCGAGTCCGGCCTCGTTTGACTCAACCATATAAGTTTGCCTCGAGTCGAGCCTCATTTGACTCAACCGTATCATTTCTAGCTCAATTCGAGCCTCGTTTGACAGAATCATATCATTTATGCCTCAAGTCGAGCCTCATTTAACTCAACCATATCAGTTGTGCCTCGTGTTGGGACTTGTTTAACTCAACCATGTCTGGGTTATCTCGAGAAGGGCCTTGTTTGACTCAACCATAATATCTGTACTTCATGTCAGGCCTTGTTTAACTAAACCATATTAGTTGTAACTCGAGTCGGGCCTCATTTGACACAACCATATCATTTGCGCCTCGAGTCAGGCATTGTTTAACTTAACCATATCAGTTGTGCCTCGAGTCGGGCCTCGTTTACCACAATCATATCATTTTTGCCTCGAGACGGGCCTCGTTTGACTCAACCATATTAGTTGTGCCTCGAGTTGGGACTCGTTTGACTCAACCATATCAGTTGTACCTCGAGTCAAGCCTCGTTTGACTCAACCATATCATTTATGCCTCGAGTCGGGCCTCGTTTCACTCAACCATATCATTTGCGCCTCGAGTCTGGCCTCGTTTGACACAACCATATCCTTTGCGCCTCGAGTCGGGCCTCGTTTGACTCAACCATATCATTTGTGCCTCGAGTCAGGCCTCGTTTGACTTACCCTTACAATTTGTGCCTCGAGTCAGGCCTTGTTTGACTCAACCATATCATTTGCATCTTGAGTCAGGCCTCATTTGACTCAACCACATCATTTGTGCATCGAGTCGGGCCTCGTTTGGCTTACCCTTATAATTTATGCCTCAAGTCAAGCCTTGTTTGACTCAACCATATCAAATGTGCCTCAAGGTGGGCCTCGTTTGACTCAACCACATCAGTTGTGCCTCGAGTCAGGACTTGTTTGACTTAACCATATCAGTTGTGCCTCGAGTCAGACCTCGTTTGGCTCAACCATATCATTTATGCCTCGAGTCGGGTCTTGTTTGCCATAATCATCTTATTTGTGCCTCGAGCCGAGCCTCGTTTGACTCAACCATATCAATTGTGCCTCGAGTTGGGACTCATTTGACTCATTCATATCAGTTGTGCCTCGAGTCGAGCCTCGTTTGACTAAAGCATATCATTTGTGCCTCGAGTCGGACATCATTTGACCCAAACATATCATTTGCATCTTGAGTTGGGACTTGTTTGACTCAACCATATAATTTGCGCCTCGAGTCGAGCCTCGTTTGGCTTACCCTTATAATTTGTGCCTCGAGTCAGGCCTCGTTTGACTCAACCATATGAAAAAAGCCTCGAGTCAGGCCTCGTTTGACTTAGCCACATCAGTTGTGCCTCGAGTTGGGACTCGTTTGACTTAACCATATCATTTGCGCTTTGAGTCGGGCCTCATTTAACTCAACCATATCAGTTGTGCCTCGAGTAAGGACACATTTGACTCAACCATATTAGTTGTGCCTCGAGTCGGTCCTCGTTTGGCTCAACCATATCATTTGTTCCTCGAGTCACGCCTCGTTTGCCACCATCATATCCTTTGCGCTGGAGCTGGGCCTTATTTGACTCAACCATGTCAATTGTGCCTCGAGTTGGGACTCGTTTGACTCAACCATATCAGTTGTGCCTCGAGTCGGGCCTTGTTTACCACAATCATATCATTTGCGCCTCGAGTCGGGCCTCGATAGACTCATCCATATCAGTTGTGCCTCGAGTTAGGCCTCGTTTGACTCAACCATATCAGCTGTTCCTTGAGGCGAGCCTCGTTTGACTCAACCATATCGTTTGCGCCTCGAGTTGAGCCTCATTTGACTTACCCTTATAATTTGTGCCTCAAGTTGGGCCTCTTTTGACTCAACCATATCATTTGCGTCTCGAGTCAAACCTTGTTTGACTTAACCATATCATTTGCGCCTCGAGTCGGGCCTCATTTGGCTTACCCTTATAATTTTTGCCTCGAGTCAGGCCTTGTTCGACTCAACCATATCAAATGTCCCTCGTGTCGGGCCTCATTTGACTCAACCGCATCAGTTGTGCCTCGACCCAGGCTTTGTTTGACTCAGCCATATCATTTTCGCTTTGAGTCGAGCATCGTTTGACTCAACCATATCAGTTGTAACTAGAGGTTGGAGTCGTTTAACTCAACCATATCAGTTGTGCCTTGAGTTGGCTCTCGTTCGGCTCAACCATACATTTATGCCTCAAGTCGGGCCTCGTTTGCCACAATCATATCATTTGCGCCTCAAGTCATGCCTCGTTTGACTCAACCATATCAGTTGTGCCCCCAGTTGGGACTCGTTTGACTCAACCATATCAGTTGTGCCTCGAGTCGAGCCTCGTTGGACTCAACTATATCAGTTGTGCCTCAAGCCAGGCCTCGTTTGGCTCAACCATACCAGTTGTGCCTCGAGTCAGGCCTCGTTTAACTCAACCATATCAAATGTGCCTTGAGTAAGGCCTCGTTTGACTCAGCCACATCAGTTGTGCCTCGAGTTGGGACTCGTTTGACTTAACCATATCATTTGCGCTTTGAGTCGGGCCTCATTTAACTCAACCATATCAGTTGTGCCTCGAGTAAGCACACATTTGACTCAACCATATTAGTTGTGCCTCGAGTCGGTCCTCGTTTGGCTCAACCATATCATTTGTTCCTTGAGTCACGCCTCGTTTGCCACCATCATATCCTTTGCGCCTGGAGCTGGGCCTTATTTGACTCAACCATGTCAATTGTGCCTCGAGTTGGGACTCGTTTGACTCAACCATATCAGTTGTGCCTCGAGTCGGGCCTTGTTTACCACAATCATATCATTTGCGCCTCGAGTCGGGCCTCGATAGACTCATCCATATCAGTTGTGCCTCGAGTTAGGCCTCGTTTGACTCAACCATATCAGTTGTGCCCCCAGTTGGGACTCGTTTGACTCAACCATATCAGTTGTGCTTCGAGTCGAGCCTCGTTGGACTCAACCATATCAGTTGTGCCTCAAGCCAGGCCTCGTTTGGCTCAACCATACCAGTTGTGCCTCGAGTCAGGCCTCGTTTGACTCAACCATATCAAATGTGCCTCGAGTAAGGCCTCGTTTGACTCAGCCACATCAGTTGTGCCTTGAGTTGGGACTCGTTTGACTTAACCATATCATTTGCGCTTTGAGTCGGGCCTCATTTAACTCAACCATATCAGTTGTGCCTCGAGTAAGGACACATTTGACTCAACCATATTAGTTGTGCCTCGAGTCGGTCCTCGTTTGGCTCAACCATATCATTTGTTCCTCGAGTCATGCCTCGTTTGCCACCATCATATCCTTTGTGCCTGGAGCTGGGCCTTATTTGACTCAACCAAGTCAATTGTGCCTCGAGTTGGGACTCGTTTGACTCAACCATATCAGTTGTGCCTCGAGTCGGGCCTTGTTTACCACAATCATATCATTTGCGCCTCGAGTCGGGCCTCGATAGACTCATCCATATCAGTTGTGCCTCGAGTTAGGCCTCGTTTGACTCAACCATATCAGCTGTTCCTCGAGGCGAACCTCGTTTGACTCAACCATATCGTTTGCGCCTCGAGTCGAGCCTCATTTGACTTACCCTTATAATTTGCGCCTCAAGTTGGGCCTCTTTTGACTCAACCATATCATTTGCGTCTCGAGTCAAACCTTGTTTGACTTACCCATATCATTTGCGCCTCAAGTCGGGCCTCATTTGGCTTACCCTTATAATTTGTGCCTCGAGTCAGGCCTTGTTCGACTTAACCATATCAAATGTCCCTCGTGTCGGGCCTCATTTGACACAATCGCATCAGTTGTGCCTCGACCCAGGCTTTGTTGGACTCAGCCATATCATTTTTGCTTTGAGTCGAGCTTCGTTTGACTCAACCATATCAGTTGTAACTAGAGGTTGGAGTCGTTTAACTCAACCATATCAGTTGTGCCTTGAGTTGGCTCTCGTTCGGCTCAACCATACATTTATGCCTCAAGTCGGGCCTCGTTTGCCAGAATCATATCATTTGCGCCTTGAGTCGTGCCTCGTTTGACTCAACCATATCAGTTGTGCCCCCAATTGGGACTCGTTTGACTCAACCATATCAGTTGTGCCTCGAGTCGAGCCTCGTTGGACTCAGCCATATCAGTTGTGCCTCAAGGCAGGCCTCGTTTGGCTCAACCATACCAGTTGTGCCTCGAGTCAGGCCTCGTTTGACTCAACCATATCAAATGTGCCTCGAGTAAGGCCTCGTTTGACTCAGCCACATCAGTTGTGCCTCGAGTTGGGACTCGTTTGACTTAACCATATCATTTGCGCTTTGAGTCGGGCCTCATTTAACTCAACCATATCAGTTGTGCCTCGAGTAAGGACACATTTGACTCAACCATATTAGTTGTGCCTCGAGTCGGTCCTCGTTTGGCTCAACCATATCATTTGTTCCTCGAGTCACACCTCGTTTGCCACCATCATATCCTTTGCGCTTGGAGCTGGGCCTTATTTGACTCAACCATGTCAATTGTACCTCGAGTTGGGACTCGTTTGACTCAACCATATCAGTTGTGCCTTGAGTCGGGCCTTGTTTACCACAATCATATCATTTGCGCCTTGAGTCGGGTCTCGATAGACTCATCCATATCAGTTGTGCCTCGAGTTAGGCCTCGTTTGACTCAACCATATCAGCTGTTCCTCGAGGCGAGCCTCGTTTGACTCAACCATATCCTTTGCGCCTCGAGTCGAGCCTCATTTGACTTACCCTTATAATTTGCGCCTCAAGTTGGGCGTCTTTTGACTCAACCATATTATTTGCGTCTCGAGTCAAACCTTGTTTGACTTAACCATATCATTTGCGCCTCGAGTCGGGCCTCATTTGGCTTACCCTTATAATTTGTGCCTCGAGTCAGGCCTTGTTCGACTCAACCATATCAAATGTCCCTCGTGTCGGGCCTCATTTGACTCAACCGCATCAGTTGTGCCTCGACCCAGGCTTTGTTTGACTCAGCCATATCATTTTCGCTTTGAGTCGAGCTTCGTTTGACTCAACCATATCAGTTGTAACTAGAGGTTGGAGTCGTTTAACTAAACCATATCAGTTGTGCCTTGAGTTGGCTCTCGTTCGGCTCAACCATATATTTATGCCTCAAGTCGGGCCTCGTTTGCCAGAATCATATCATTTGCGCCTCGAGTCGTGCCTCGTTTGACTCAACCATATCAGTTGTGCCCCCAGTTGGGACTCGTTTGACTCAACCATATCAGTTGTGCCTCGAGTCGAGCCTCGTTGGACTCAACCATATCAGTTGTGCCTCAAGCCAGGCCTCATTTGGCTCAACCATACCAGTTGTGCCTCAAGTCAGGCCTCGTTTGACTCAACCATATCAAGTGTGCCTCGAGTAAGGCCTCGTTTGACTCAGCCACATCAGTTGTGCCTCGAGTTGGGACTCATTTGACTTAACCATATCATTTGCGCTTTGAGTCGGGCCTCATTTAACTCAACCATATCAGTTGTGCCTCGAGTAAGGACACATTTGACTCAACCATATTAGTTGTGCCTCGAGTCGGTCCTCGTTTGGCTCAACCATATCATTTGTTCCTCGAGTCACGCCTCGTTTGCCACCATCATATCCTTTGCGCCTGGAGCTGGGCCTTATTTGACTCAACCATGTCAATTGTGCCTCGAGTTGGGACTCGTTTGACTCAACCATATCAGTTGTGCCTCGAGTCGGGCCTTGTTTACCACAATCATATCATTTGCGCCTCGAGTCGGGCCTCGATAGACTCATCCATATCAGTTGTGCCTCGAGTTAGGCCTCGTTTGACTCAACCATATCAGCTGTTCCTCGAGGCGAGCCTCTTTTGACTCAACCATATCGTTTGCACCTTGAGTCGAGCCTCATTTGACTTACCCTTAAAATTTGCGCCTCAAGTTGGGCCTCTTTTGACTCAACCATATCATTTGCGTCTCGAGTCAAACCTTGTTTGACTTAACCATATCATTTGCGCCTCGAGTCGGGCCTCATTTGGCTTACCCTTATAATTTGTGCCTCGAGTCAGGCCTTGTTCGACTTAACCATATCAAATGTCCCTCGTGTCGGGACTCATTTGACTCAATCGCATCAGTTGTGCCTCGACCCAGGCTTTGTTTGACTCAGCCATATCATTTTCGCTTTCAGTCGAGCTTCGTTTGACTCAACCATATCAGTTGTAACTGGAGGTTGGAGTCGTTTAACTCAACCATATCAGTTGTGCCTTGAGTTGGCTCTCGTTCGACTTAACCATACATTTATGCCTCAAGTCGGGCCTCGTTTGCCACAATCATATCATTTGCGCCTCGAGTCGTGCCTCGTTTGACTCAACCCTAGCAGTTGTGCCTCGAGTCGAGCCTCGTTGGACTCAACCATATCAGTTGTGCCTCAAGCCAGGCCTCGTTTGGCTCAACCATACCAGTTGTGCCTCGAGTCAGTCCTCGTTTGACTCAATCATATCAAATGTGCCTTGAGTAAGGCCTCGTTTGACTCAGCCACATCAGTTGTGCCTCGAGTTGGGACTCGTTTGACTTAACCATATCATTTGCGCTTTGAGTCGGGCCTCATTTAACTCAACCATATCAGTTGTGCCTCGAGTAAGCACACATTTGACTCAACCGTATTAGTTGTGCCTCGAGTCGGTCCTCGTTTGGCTCAACCATATCATTTGTTCCTCGAGTCACGCCTCGTTTGCCACCATCATATCCTTTGCGCCTGGAGCTGGGCCTTATTTGACTCAACCATGTCAATTGTGCCTCGAGTTGGGACTCGTTTGACTCAACCATATCAGTTGTGCCTCGAGTCGGGCCTTGTTTACCACAATCATATCATTTGCGCCTCGAGTCGGGCCTCAATAGACTCATCCATATCAGTTGTGCCTCGAGTTAGGCCTCGTTTGACTCAACCATATCAGCTGTTCCTCGAGGTGAGCCTTGTTTGACTCAACCATATCGTTTGCGCCTCGAGTCGAGCCTCATTTGACTTACCCTTATAATTTACGCCTCAAGTTGGGCCTCTTTTGACTCAACCATATCATTTGCGTCTCGAGTCAAACCATGTTTGACTTAACCATATCATTTGCGCCTCGAGTCGGGCCTCATTTGGCTTACCCTTATAATTTGTGCCTCGAGTCAGGCCTTGTTCGACTCAACCATATCAAATGTCCCTCATGTCGGGCCTCATTTGACTCAACTGCATCAGTTGTGCCTCGACCCAGGCTTTGTTTGACTCAGCCATATCATTTTCGCTTTGAGTCGAGCTTCGTTTGACTCAACCATATCAGTTGTAACTAGAGGTTGGAGTCGTTTAACTCAACCATATCAGTTGTGCCTTGAGTCGGCTCTCGTTCGGCTCAACCATACATTTATGCCTCAAGTCGGGCCTTGTTTGCCACAATCATATCATTTGCGCCACGAGTCGTGCCTCGTTTGACTCAACCATATCAGTTGTGCCCCCAGTTGGGACTCGTTTGCCTCAACCATATCAGTTGTGCCTCGAGTCGAGCCTCGTTGGACTCAACCATATCATTTGTGCCTCGAGTCAGGCCTCGTTTCACTCAACCATATCATTTGCGCCTCGAGTCTGGCCTCGTTTGACTCAACCATATCATTTGTGCCTCGAGTTGGGCCTCGTTTGACTTACCCTTATAATTTGCGGCTCGAGTCAGGCCTTGTTTGACTCAACCATATCATTTGCATCTCAAGTCGAGCCTCGTTTGACTCAACCACATCATTTGTGCCTCGAGTCAGGCCTCATTTGGCTTACCCTTATAATTTGTGCCTCGAGTCAAGCATTGTTTGACTCAACCATTTCAAATGTGTCTCGAGTCAGGCCTCATTTGACTTAACCACATCAGTTGTGCCTCGACCCGAGCTTTGTTTGACTCAGCCATATCATTCGCGCATTGAGTCGGGCCTTGTTTGACTCAACCATATCAGTTGTGCCTCGAGTCGGGACTTGTTTGAGTCAACCATATCAGTTGTGCCTTGAGTTAGGCCTCGTTTGGCTCAACCATATCATTTATGCCTCGAGTCGGGCCTTGTTTGCCATAATCATATCATTTGCTCCTCGAGTCGAGCCTCGTTTGACTCAACCATATCTGTTGTGCCTCGAGTTGGGACTCGTTTGACTCATCCATATCAGTTGTGCCTCGAGTTGAGCCTTGTTTGACTAAACCATATCATTTGTGCCTTGACTCGGGCATCATTTGACCCAACCATATCATTTGCATCTCAATTTGGGACTCGTTTGACTTAACCATATCATTTGCACCTCGAGTCGAGCCTTGTTTGTTTTACCCTTATGATTTGTGCCTCAAGTCAGGCCTCATTTGACTCAACCATATGAAATAAGCCTCGAGTCAGGCCTCATTTGACTTAGCCACATCAATTGTGCCTCGAGTCGGGACTCATTTGACTCAACCATATCATTTGCGCTTTGAGTCGGGCCTCATTTAACTCAACCATATCAGTTGTGCCTTGAGTCGGGACACGTTTGACTCAACCATATCAGTTGTGCCTCGAGTCGGTCCTCGTTTGGCTCAACCATATCATTTGTTCCTCGAGTCGGGCCTCGTTTGCCACCATCATATCCTTTGCGCCTGGAGCCGGGCCTCATTTGACTTAACCATATCAGTTGTGCCTCGAGTTAGGACTCGTTTGACTCAACCATATTAGTTGTGCCTCGAGTCGGTCCTCGTTTGCCACAATCATATCATTTGTGCCTCGAGTCGGGCCTCAATACACTCATCCATATCAGTTGTGCCTCGAGTTAAGACTCGTTTGACTTAACCATACCAGTTGTGGCTTGAGGCGAGCCTCGTTTGACTCAACCATATCATTTGCGCCTCGAGCCGAGCCTCGTTTGACTTACCCTTATAATTTGTGCCTCAAGTCAGGCCTCTTTTGACTCAACCATATCATTTGCGTCTCGAGTCGGGCCTCGTTTGACTCAACCACATCAGTTGTGCCTTGACCCAGGCTTTGTTTGACTCAGCCATATCATTTTTGCCTTGAGTCAGGCCTCATTTGACTCAACCATATCAGTTGTAACTAGATTTGGGACTCGTTTGACTCAATCATATCAGTTGTGCCTCGAGTCCGGCCTCGTTCAGCTCAACCATACATTTATGCATCAAGTCGGGCCTCGTTTGCCATAATCATATCATTTGCACCTTGAGTCGGGCCTCGTTTGACTCAACCATATCAGTTGTGCCCCGAGTTGGGACTTGTTTGACTTAACCATATTAGTTGTGCCTCGAGTCGAGCCTCGTTTGACTCAACCATATCATTTCTGCCTCGAGTCGGGCCTCGTTTCACTCAACCTTATCATTTGCGCCTCGAGTCTGGCCTCGTTTGACACAACCATATCCTTTGCGCCTCGAGTCAGGCCTCGTTTGACTCAACCATATCATTTGTGCCTCAAGTTGGGCCTCGTTTGACTTACCCTTACAATTTGCGCCTTGAGTCGGGCCTCGTTTGGCTTACCCTTATAATTTGTGCCTTGAGTCAAGCCTTGTTTGACTTAACCATATCAAATGTACCTCGAGTCTGGCCTCGTTTGACTCAACCACATCAGTTGTGCCTCGACCCGGGCTTTGTTTGACTCATCCATATCATTCGCGCTTTGAGTCGGGCCTCGTTTGACTCAACCATATCATTTATGCCTCAAGTGGGGCCTTGTTTGCCACAATCATATCATTTGCGTCTCGAGTCCGGCGTCGTTTGACTCAACTGTATCAGTTGTGCCTCGAGTTAGGACTCGTTTGACTCAACCATATTAGTTGTGTCTCAAGTCGAGCCTCGTTTGACTCAACCATGTCATTTGCGCCTCGAGTCGGGCCTCGTTTGACTCAACCATATAATTTTCATCTCGAGTCGGGCCTTGTTTGACTTAACCATATCATTTGCGCCTCGAGTCGCGCCTCGTTTGGCTTACCCTTAGAATTTCTGCCTCGAGTCAGGCCTCGTTTGACTCAACCATATGAAATAAGCTTTGAGTCGGGCCTCGTTTCACTTAGCCACATCTGTTGTGCCTCGTGCCGGGCCTCATTTGACTCCACCATATCAGTTATGCCTCGAGTCAGGACTTCTTTGACAATATCATATCAGTTGTGCCTCGAGTCGATCCTCGTTTGGCTGAACTATATCATTTGTGCCTCGAGTCGGGCCTCGTTTGCCACAATCATATCTTTTGTGCCTCGAGCTGGGCCTCATTTGACTCAACCATATCAGTTGTGCCTCGAGTTGGGACTCGTTTGACTCAACCATATCAGTTGTGCCTCGAGTCGGGGCTCATTTGCAGCAATCATATCATTTATGCCTCGAGTCGGGCTCGTTTGACTCAACCATATCAGTTGTGCCTCCAGTTGGGCCTTGTTTGAGTCAACCATTTCAGCTGTGCCTCGAGTCGAGCCTCGTTTGACTTAACCATATCATTTGCGCCTCGAGTCAGGCCTCGTTTGACTCAACCATATCATTTACACCTCGAGTCAGGCCTCGTTTAACTTACCCTTATAATTTGCGCCTTGAGTCAGGCCTCGTTTGACTCAACCATATCATTTGCGCCTCAAGTCGTACCTCGTTTGGCTTACCCTTATAATTTGTGCCTTGAGTCAGTCCTTGTTGGACTCAACCATATCAAATGTGCCTCGAGTCAGGCCTCGTTTGACTCACCCACATCAGTTGTGCGTTGACCCAGGCTTTGTTTGACTCAGCCATATCATTTGCGCTTTGAGTCGAGCCTCGTTTGACTCAATCATATCAGTTGTGCCTCGAGTAGGGACTCGTTTGGCTCAACCATATTAGTTGTGCCTAAAGTCGGGCCTCGTTTGGCTCAACCATGTCATTTATGCCTCGAGTCAGGTCTTGTTTGCCATAATCATATCATTTGCGCCTCGAGTCGAGCCTCGTTTGACTCAACCATATCAGTTCTGCCTCAAGTTAGGACCTGTTTGACTCATCCATATCAGTTGTGCCTTGAGTCGAACCTCGTTGGACTAAACCTTATCATTTGTGCCTCGAGTTGGGCATCATTTGACCCAACCATATCATTTGCATCTCGAGTTGAGACTCATTTGACTCAACCATATCATTTGTGCCTCGAGTCGAGCTTCGTTTGGCTTACCCTTATAATTTGTGCCTCGAGTCAGGCCTTGCTTGACTCAACCATATCAAATGTGCCTCATGTCGGACGTCGTTTGACTCAACCACATCAGTTGTGCCTCGACCCAGGCTTTGTTTGACTTAGCCATATCATTTGTTCCTCGAGTCGGGCCTCGTTTGCCACTATCATATGCTTTGCGCCTCGAGCTGGGCCTCAGTTGACTTAACCATATCAGTTGTGCCTCGAGTTGGGACTCGTTTGACTCAACCATATCAGTTGTGCCTCGAGTTGGGCCTTGTTTGCCACAATCATATCATTTGCGCCTCGAGTTGGGCCTTGATAGACTCATCCATATCAGTTGAGCCTCGAGTTATGCCTTGTTTGACTCAACCATATCAGTTGTGCCTCAAGGCGAGCCTCGTTTGACTCAACCATATCATTTGTGCCTCGAGTCAGGCCTCGTTTGACTTACCCTTATAATTTGCGCCTCCAGTCGGGCCTCTTTTGACTCAACCATATCATTTGCATCCCAAGTCAGGCCTTGTTTGACTCAACCATATCATTTTCGCCTCGAGTCGGGCCTCGTTTGGCTTACCCTTATAATTTGTGCCTCGAGTCAGGCCTTGCTTAACTCAACCATGTCAAATGTGCCTCGTGTTGGGCCTCGTTTGACTCAACCACATCAGTTGTGCCTCGACCCAGGCTTTGTTTGACTTAGCCATATCATTTTCACTTTGAGTCGGGCCTCGTTTGACTCAACCATATCAGTTGTAACTAGAGTTGGGACTCGTTTGACTTAACCATATCAGTTGCGCCTCGAGTCGGGCCTCGTTTGCCACAATCATATCATTTGTCCCTCGAGTCAGGCCTCGTTTGACTTAACCATATCAGTTGTGCCTCGAGTTGGGAGTCGTTTGACTCAACCATATCAGTTGTACCTCGAGTCGAGCCTCGTTTGACTCAACCATATCATTTGCGCCTCGAGTCAGGCCTTGTTTGGCTTACCCTTATAATTTGTGCCTCGAGTCGGGCCTCGTTTGCCACAATCATATCATTTGCGCCTCGAGTCGGGCCTTGATAGACTCATCCATATCAGTTGTCCCTCAAGTTAGGCCTTGTTTGACTCAACCATATCAGTTGTGCCTCGAGGCGAGCCCCGTTTGACTCAACCATATCATTTGTGCCTCGAGTCGGGCCTCATTTGACTTACCCTTATAATTTGTGCCTCAAGTCGGGCCTCTTTTGACTCAACCATATCATTTACGTCTCGAGTCAGGCCTTGTTTGACTCAACCATATCATTTGTGCCTCAAGTTGGGCCTCGTTTGGCTTACCCTTACAATTTGTGCCTCGAGTCAGGCCTTGTTTGACTCAACCATGTCAAATGTGCATCGTGTTGGGCCTCGTTTGACTCAACCACATCAGTTGTGCCTCAATCCAGGCTTTGTTTGACTTAGCCATATCATTTTTACTTTGAGTCGGTCCTCGTTTGACTCAGCCATATTAGTTGTAACTAGAGTTGGGACTCGTTTGACTCAACCATATCAGTTGTGCCTCGAGTCGAGCCTCGTTTGGTTCAGCTATACATTTATGCCTCAAGTCAGGCCTCATTTGCCACAATCATATCATTTGTGCCTCGAGTCGGGCCTCGTTTGACTTAACCATATCAGTTGCGCCTCGAGTTGGGACTCGTTTGACTCAACCATATCAGTTGTACCTCGAGTCGGGCCTCGTTTGACTCAACCGTATCATTTGCGCCTCGAGTCAGGCCTTGTTTGGCTTACCCTTATAATTTGCGCCTCGAGTCAGGCCTTGTTTGTCTCAACCATATGAAATAAGCCTTAAGGCAGGCCTCGTTTTACTCAGCCACATCAGTTGTGCCTTGAGCTAGGCCTCGTTTGACTCAACCATATCATTTGCGCTTTGAGTCAGGCCTCGTTTAACCCCGCCATATCAGTTGTGCCTCGAGTCAGTACTCGTTTGACTCAACCATATCAGTTGTGCCTCGAGTCAGTCCTTATTTGGCTGAACCATATCATTTGTGCCTCGAGTCGGGCCTCGTTTGCCACAATCATATCTGTTGCGCCTTGAGCCGGGTCTTGTTTGACTCAACCATATAAGTTGTGCCTCGAGTTGGGGCTCGTTTGACTCAACCATATCAGTTGTACCTCGAGTCGGGGCTCGTTTGCCGCAATCATATCATTTGCGCCTTGAGTCAGGCCTCGTTTGACTCAACCATATCAGTTGTGCCTCGAGTTGGCCTCATTTGGCTCAACCATATCAGCTGTGCCTCGAGTCGAGCCTCGTTTGACTAAACCATATCATTTGTGCCTTGAGTCGGGCCTCGTTTCACTCAACCATATCATTTGCACCTCGAGTCGGGCCTCGTTTGACTTACCTTAATAATTTATGCATCAAGTCGGGCCTCGTTTGACTCAACCATATCATTTGCATCTCGAGTCGGGTGTTGTTTGACATAACCATATCATTTGCACCTCGAGTCAGGCCTCATTTGGCTTATCCTTATAATTTGTGCCTCGAGTCAGGCCTTGTTTGAGTCAGCAATATCAAATGTGCCTCGGGTTGGGCCTCGTTTGATTCACCCATATCAGTTGTAACTCGACCTGGGCTTTTTTTGACTCAGACATATCATTTGCACTTTGAGTCGGGCCTCGTTTGACTCAACCATATCAGTTGTGCCTAGAGTTTGGACTCATTTGACTCAACCATATCAGTTGTGCCTCTAGTCGGGCCTCGTTTGACTCAACCATATCATTTATGCCTCAAGTCAGGCCTCGTTTTCCACAATCATATCATTTGGGCCACGAGTTGGGCATCGTTTGACTCAACCGTATCAGTTGGGCCTCGAGTTGGGACTCGTTTGACTCAACCATATCAGTTGTGCCTCGAGTCGAGCCTCGTTTGACTCAACCATATCATTTGCGCCTCGAGTCGGGTCTCGTTTAACTCAACCATATCATTTGCATCTCGAGTCGGGCCTCGTTTGACTTAACCATATCATTTGCGCCTCGAGTCGAGCCTCGTTTGTCTTACCCTTCTAATTTGTGCCTCGAGTCAGGCCTCGTCTGACTCAGCCACATCTGTTGTGCCTCGAGCCGGGCCTCGTTTGACTCAACCATATCATTTACACTTTGAGTCGGGCCTCGTTTGACTCTAACATATTAGTTATGCCTCAAGTCAGGACTCGTTTGACTCAATCATATCAGTTGTGCCTCGAGTCAGTCCTCGTTTTGCTGAACCATATCATTTGTGCCTCGAGTTGGGCCTCGTTTACCACAGTCATATCTATTGCGTCTCGAGCCGGGCCTTGTTTGACTCAACCATATCAGTTGTGCCTCGAGTTGGGGCTCGTTTGACTCAACCATATTAGTTGTACCTCGAGTCGGGGCTCGTTTGCCGCAATCATATCATTTGCGCCTCGAGTCGGGCCTCGTTTAACTCAACCATATTAGTTGTGCCTTGAGTTGGCATCATTTGACTCAACCATTTTTGCTATGCCTTGTGTCGAGCCTCGTTTGACTAAACCATATCATTTATGCCTCGAGTCGGGCCTCGTTTGACTCAACCATATCATTTGCACCTCGAGTCGGGCCTTGTTTGACTTACCCTAATAATTTACGCCTCAAGTCGAGCCTCATTTGACTCAACCATATCATTTGCATCTCGAGTCGGGTGTCAGTTGACTTAACCATATCATTTGCACCATAAGTTGGGCCTCATTTGGCTTATCCTTATAATTTGTGCCTCGAGTCAGGCCTTGTTTGACTCAACAATATCAAATATGCCTCGAGTCGGGCCTCGTTTGACTCACCCACATCAGTTGTGCCTCGACCCGGGCTTTGTTTGACTCAGCTATATCATTTGCACTTTGAGTTAGGCCTCGTTTCACTCAACCATATCAGTTGTGCCTAGAGTTGGGACTCGTTTGACTCAACCATCTCAGTTGTGCCTCGAGTTGGGCCTCGTTTTGCTCAACCATATCATTTATGCCTCAAGTCGGGCCTCGTTTGCCATAATCATATCATTTGCGTCTCGAGTTGGGCGTCGTTTGACTCAACCGTATCAGTTGTGCCTCGAGTTAGGACTCATTTGACTCAACCATATTAGTTGTGTCTCAAGTCGAGCCTCGTTTGACCCAACCATGTCATTTGCGCCTCGAGTCGGGCCTCGTTTGACTTAACCATATCATTTTCATCTCGAGTCGGGCCTTGTTTGACTTAACCATATCATTTGCGCCTCGAGTCGCACCTCGCTTACCCTTAGAATTTATGCCTCGAATCAGGCCTCGTTTGACTCAACCATATGAAATAAGCCTTGAGTCGGGCTTCGTTTGACTCAACCACATCTGTTGTGCCTCGAGCCAGGCCTCGATTGACTCAACCATATTATTTGCACTTTGAGTCGGTCCTCGTTTGACTCCACCATATCAGTTATGCCTCGAGTCAGGACTCGTTTGACAATATCATATCAGTTGTGCCTCGAGTTAGTCCTCGTTTGGCTGAACCATATTATTTGTGCCACTAGTCGGGCCTCGTTTGCCACAATCATATCTTTTGTGCCTCAAGCCGGGCCTCATTTGACTCAACCATATCAGTTGTGCCTCGAGTTGGGACTCGTTCGACTCAACCATATCAGTTGTGCCTCAAGTCGGGGCTCGTTTGCAGCAATCATATCATTTGCGCCTCGAGTCAGGCCTCGTTTGACTCAACCATATCAGTTGTGCCTTGTTTGAGTCAACCATTTCAGCTGTGCCTCAAGTTGAGCCTCGTTTGACTCAACCATATCATTTGCACCTCGAGTCAGGCCTCGTTTGACTCAACGATATCATTTGCACCTCGAGTCAGGCCTCGTTTGACTTACCCTTATAATTTATGCCTTGAGTCAGGCCTCGTTTGACTCAACCATATCATTTGTTCCTCGAGTCATACCTCGTTTGGCTTACCTTTATAATTTGTGCCTTGAGTCTGTCCTTGTTGGACTCAACCATATCAAATGTGCCTCGAGTCAGGCCTCATTTGACTCACCCACATCAGTTGTGCCTCGACCCGGGCTTTGTATGACTCAGCCATATCCTTTGCGCTTTGAGTCGGGCCTCGTTTGACTCAACCATATCAGTTGTGCCTCAAGTAGGGACTCATTTGGCTCAACCATATTAGTTGTGCCTAGAGTCGGGCCTCGTTTGGCTCAACCATATCATTTATGCCTCGAGTCGGGACTCGTTTGACTCAACCATATCAATTGTGCCTTGAGTTGGGACTCATTTGACTCAACCATATCAGTTGTGCCTTGAGTCGAGCCTCGTTTAACTGAACCATATCATTTACACCTCGAGTTGGGCCTCGTTTGACTCAACCATATCATTTGCGCACCGAGTCAGGCCTCGTTCGACTTACTCTTATAATTTGTGGCTCGAGTCAGGCCTTGTTTAATTCAACCATATCAAATGTGCCTTGAGTCGGGCCCCGTTTGGCACAACCATATCATTTGTGCCTCGAGTCGGGCCTCGTTTGACTTAACCATATCGTTTGTAGCTCTCGAGTCAGGCCTCGTTTGACTTACCCTTATAATTTGTGCCTAGATTCAGGCCTTATTTAACTCAACCATATCATTTGCTCCTCGAGTCGGGACCCGTTTTACTCAACCATATCTATTGTGCCTCGAGTCGGGACTCGTTTGACTCAACCATATCAGTTGTGCCCCGAGTTCGGCCTCGTTTGCCACAATCATATTATTTGCGCCTTGAGTCGGGCCTCGTTTGACTCAACCATATCTATTGTGCCACGAGTTGGGGCTCGTTTGACTTAACCATATTAGTTGTGCCTCGAGTCGAGCCTTGTTTGACTCAAGCATATCATTTGCATCTCGACTCGGGTCTTGTTTGACACAATCATATCATTTGCGCCTCGAGTCTGCCCTCATTTGACACAACCATATCATTTGCGCCTCGAGTTTGGCCTCGTTTGACACAACCATATCATTTGCGCCTCGAGTCGGTCCTCATTTGACACAATCATATCATTTGCAACTCGAGTCGAGCCTCGTTTGGCTTACCCTTATAATTTGCGGCTCAAGTCAGGCCTCGTTTGACTCAACCATATCAAATATGCCTCGAGTTGAGCCTTGTTTGACTCAGCCACATCAGTTGTGCCTCGAGCCGGGCCTCGTTTGACTCAACCATATCAGTTGTGCCTTGAGTCGGTCCTCATTTGGCTCAACCATATCATTTGTGCCTCGAGTCGGGCCTCGTTTGCCATAATCATATCTTTTGCGCCTCGAGCCGGGCCTCATTTGACTCAACCATATCAGTTGTGCCTCTAGTCGGGCCTCGTTTGCCACAATCATATCATTTGTGCCTCGAGTCGGGCCTCGATATACTCAACCATATCAGTTGTGCCTTGAGTTAGGCCTCGTTTGACTCAACCATATTAGCTATGCCTTGAGTTGAGCCTCGTTTGACTCAACCATATTATTTGTGCCTCGAGTCGGGCCTCGTTTGACTTACCTTTATAATTTACGCCTCAAGTCGGGCCTTGTTTGACTTAACCATATCATTTGTATTTTGAGTCGGGCCACGTTTAACTTAACCATATCATTTGCACCTCGAGTTAGGCCTCGTTTGGCTTACCCTTATAATTTGTGCCTTGAGTCAGGCCTTGTTTGACTCAACCATATCAAATGTGCCTTGAGTCGGGCCTCGTTTAACTTAACCACATCAGTTGTGCCACGACCCAAACTTTGTTTGACTCTGCCATATCATTTGCGCTTTGAGTCGAGCCTCGTTTGACTCAACCATATCAGTTGTGCCTAGAGTTGGGACTCGTTTGACTCAACCATATTAGTTGTGCCTTGAGTCGGGCCTTGTTTGGGTCAACCATATCATTTATGCCTCAAGTTAGGCCTCGTTTGCCATAATCATATCATTTGCGCCTCGAGTCAGGCCACGTTAGACTTAACCATATCAGTTGTGCCTCGAGTTAGGCCTTGTTTGACTCAACCATATCAGCTGTGCCTCGAGTCAATACTCGTTTGACTCAACCATATCATTTGCGCCACGAGTTAGGCCTCGTTTAACTTACCCTTATAATTTGCGCCTCAAGTCGAGCCTTGTTTGACTTAACCATATCATTTGTATCTCGAGTCAGGCCTCGTTTGACTCAACCATATCATTTGCGCCTCAAGTCGAGCCTCGTTTGGCTTACCCTTATAATTTCTGCCTCGAGTCAGGCCTTGTTTGACTCAACCATATCAAATGTGCCTCGAGTCGGGTCTCATTTGACTCAACCACATCAGTTGTGCCCCGACGCAGGCTTTGTTTGACTCAGCCATATCATTTGTGCTTTGAGTTGGACCTCATTTGACTTAACCATATCAGTTGTGCCTAGAGTTGGGACTCGTTTGACTCAACCATATTAGTTGTGCCTCGAGTCGGGCCTCGTTTGACTTAACCATATCTGATGAGGCTCGAGTTGGGCCTCGTTTGACACAACCATATCATTTGCGCCTCGAGTCGGGCCTTGTTTGACTCAACCATATCAGTTGTGCCTCGAGTCGGTCCTCGTTTGACTTAACCATATCATTTACGCCTCGAGTTAGGCTTCGTTTGACTCAACCATATCATTTGTAGCTCTCGAGTCGGGCCTCGTTTGACTTACCCTTCTAATTTACACCTCGAGTTAGGCATCATTTGACTCAACCACATCTGTTGTGCCTCCAGTTGGTCCTCGTTTGACTTTACCTGATCATTTGTGGCTCGAGTCGGGCCTCATTTGACTCAACCATATCATTTGTGCCTCAACTTTGGCCTCATTTCACTCAATCATATCATTTGCGCCTCTAGTCGGGCCTCGTTTGACTTACTCTTATAATTTGCACCTCGAGTCAGGCCTCATTTGACTCAACCATATCATTGTTGCTCTCGAGTCGGGCCTCGTTTGACTTACCCTTATAATTTGTGCCTCGAGTTAGGCCTCATTTGACTCAACCATATCTATTGTGCCTCAAGTCGGGCCTCGTTTGACTTACCCTTATCATTTGGAACTCGAGTTAGGCCTCGTTTGACTAAACCATGTCGTTTGTACCTCGAGTAAGGCCTCGTTTGACTCAACCATATCAGTTGTGCCTCGAGTCGGGCCTCGTTTGACTCAACCATATACTTTACGTCTCGAGTCGGGTCTCGTTTGACTCAACCATATCATTTGCGCCTCGAGTCGGGCCTCGTTTGACTTAACCATATCATTTGTAGCACTCGAGTTTGGCCTCGTTTGACTTGCCCTTATAATTTGTGCTTGAGTCAGGCATCATTTGACTCAACCACATCTGTTGTGCCTCTAGTCAGGCCTCGTTTGACTTACCCTTATAATTTGTGCCACGAGTTAGGCCTCGTTTGACTCAACCACATCATTTGCACCTCGAGTTGGCCCTTGTTTGACTCAATCATATCATTTGCGCCTCGAGTTGGGCCTCGTTTTACTCAACCATACCATTTGCGCCTCGAGTCAGGCCTCAATTGGCTCAACCCTTATAATATGTGCCTCGAGTCAGGCCTCGTTTGACTCAACCATATCATTTGTAGCTCTCGAGTCGGGCCTCGTTTGACTTACCCTTATAATTTGTGCCTCGAGTTAGGCCTCATTTGACTCAACCATATCTATTGTGCCTCAAGTCGGGCCTCGTTTGACTTACCCTTATCATTTGGAACTCGAGTTAGGCCTCGTTTGACTAAACCATGTCGTTTGTACCTCGAGTAAGGCCTCGTTTGACTCAACCATATCAGTTGTGCCTCGAGTCGGGCCTCGTTTGACTCAACCATATACTTTACGTCTCGAGTCGGGTCTCATTTGACTCAACCATATCATTTGCGCCTCGAGTTGGGCCTCGTTTGACTTAACCATATCATTTGTAGCACTCGAGTTTGGCCTCGTTTGACTTGCCCTTATAATTTGTGCCTTGAGTCAGGCATCATTTGACTCAACCACATCTGTTGTGCCTCTAGTCAGGCCTCGTTTGACTTACCCTTATAATTTGTGCCTCGAGTTAGGCCTCGTTTGACTCAACCACATCATTTGCACCTCGAGTTGGCCCTTGTTTGACTCAATCATATCATTTGCGCCTCGAGTTGGGCCTCGTTTTACTCAACCATACCATTTGTGCCTCGAGTCAGGCCTCAATTGGCTCAACCCTTATAATATGTGCCTCGAGTCAGGCCTCGTTTGACTCAACCATATCATTTGTAGCTCTCGAGTCGGGCCTCGTTTGACTTACCCTTATAATTTGTGCCTCGAGTTAGGCCTCATTTGACTCAACCATATCTGTTGTGCCTCGAGTCAGGCATCATTTGACTTACCCTTATCGTTTGGAAATCAAGTCGGGCCTCGTTTCACTAAACCATGTTGTTTGTACCTTGAGTCGAGCCTCGTTTGACTCAACCATATCAGTTGTACCTCGAGTCGGGCCTCGTTTGACACATCCATATCATTTTTGCTTCG
The DNA here is from genome assembly GCA_037013595.1 of Dicorynia guianensis. Taxonomy (NCBI): domain Eukaryota; kingdom Viridiplantae; phylum Streptophyta; class Magnoliopsida; order Fabales; family Fabaceae; genus Dicorynia; species Dicorynia guianensis. Next base: position 13,911,025 of record JASUAB010000006.1, on the reverse strand, counting down.
GGTCGGGTCTCGTTTGACACAACCATATCATTTGTGTCTCGAGTCGGGCCTCGTTTGACTTAACCATATCATTTGTAGCTCTCGGGTCGGGGCTTGTTTGACTTACCCTTATAATTTGCGCCTCGAGTCAGGTCTCGTTTGACTCAACCTATCATTTGCACCTCGAGTCGGGCCTTGTTTGACTCAACCATACCATTTGTGCCTCGAATCAGGCCTCGTTTGACACAAGCATATCATTTATGGCTCGAGTCGGGCCTCATTTGACTCAACCATATCATTTGTGCTTTGAGTCAAGCATCGTTTGATGTACCCTTATCATTTGCACCTTGAGTCAGGGCTCGTTTGACTTAGCCATATCGTTTGTTCCTGGAGTCGAGCCTCGTTTGACTCAACCACTTCATTTGCACCACGAGTCAGGCCTCATTTGACTTAAGCATATTTGTTGTGCCTCAAGTCGGGCCTCATTTGACTAAACCATACAAGTTGTGCCTCGTTTGACTCAACCATATCATTTGCGCCTCGAGTCGGGCCTCATTTGACTTACCCTTATAATTTGCGCCTCGAGTCAGGCGTCGTTTGACTCAACCACATCATTTACACCTCGAGTCGGGCCTCGTTTGACTCAACCATATCATTTGTAGCTCTCGAGTTGGGCCTCGTTTGACTTACCCTTATAATTTACACCTCGAGTCAGGCCTCATTTGACTTAACCATATCTGTTGTGCCTCGAGTCGGGTCTCGTTTGACTCAATCACATCTGTTGTGCCTCGAGTCAGGCCTCGTTTGACTTACCCTTATAATTTGCGCCTCGAGTCAGGCCTCGTTAGACTCAACCACATTATTTGTACCTCGAGTCGGGCCTTGTTTGACTCAATCATATCATTTGCGCCTCGAGTTGGGCCTCGTTTTACTCAACCATATCATTTGCACCTCGAGTCGGGCCTCGTTTGACTTACCCTTATAATTTCTACCTCGAGTTAGGCCTTGTTTGACTCAGCCATATCATTTGTAGCCCTTGAGTTAGGCCTCGTTTGACTCAGCCATATCATTTGTAGCCCTTGAGTCAGGCCTCGTTTGACTTACCCTTATAATTTGTTCCTCGAGTCAGGCCTTGTTTGTCTCAACCATATCATTTGTACCTTGAGTCAGGCCTCATTTGACTCAACCATATCTGATGAGGCTCGAGTCGGGCCTCGTTTCACACAACCATATCAATTCTGCCTTGAGTTAGCCGTCGTTTGACTCAACCATATCATTTGTGCCTCGAGTTGGTCCTTGTTTGACTCAACGATATCATTTGCACTTCTAGTCGGGCCTCGTTTGACTCAACCATATCATTTGTAACTCTCGAGTCGGGCCTCGTTTGACTTACCCTTTTAATTTGTGCCTCGAGTCAGGCATCATTTGACTTAACCACATCTGTTGTGCCTCTAGTCAGGCCTCGTTTGACTTACCCTTATCATTTGTGGCTCGACTCAGGCCTTGTTTGACTTAACCATATCATTTGCACCTCGTGTCGGGCCATGTTTGACTCAATGATATCATTTGCACCACGAGTCAATCCTCGTTTGACTGGCCCTTATAATTTGCGCCTTGAGTCAGGCCTCATTTGACTTAACTATATCATTTGCACCTCGTGTCGGGCCTCGTTTGACTCAATGATATCATTTGTGCCTCGAGTCAGGGCTTGTTTAACCTAACCATATCATTTACTCCTCGAGTCGGGCCTCATTTGACACAACCATATCATTTGCACCTCGAGTCGAGCCTCGTTTGACTCAACCATATCAGTTGAACATCGAGGCGGGCCTCGTTTCACTTTACCATACATTTGCACCTCGAGCCGGGCCTCGTTTGACTCAACCATATTATTTAGGCCTCGAGTCAGGCCTCATTTGACTCAACCATATCATTTGCGCCTCGAGTCGGGCCTCGTTTGATTCAACTATATCAATTGTGCCTTGAGTCGGGCCTCGTTTGACTCAATCATATCAGTTGTGCCTCTAGCTGGATCTCATTTGACTCAACCATATCATTTATGCCTCGAGTCGGGCCTCATTTGATACAACTATATAATTTACGCCTCGAGTCGGCCCTCATTTGACTCAACCATATCTGATGAGGCTCGAGTCGGGCCTCATTTCACACAACCATATCATTTCTGCCTTGAGTCAACCCTCGTTTGACTCAACCATATCATTTGTGCCTCGAGTCAGTCCTCGTTTGACTCAACGATATCATTTGCACCTCTAGTCGGGCCTCGTTTGACTCAACCATATCATTTATAACTCTCGAGTCAGGCATCATTTGACTTACCCTTTTAATTTGTGCCTCAAGTCAGGCATCGTTTAACTTAACCACATCTATTGTGCCTCCTGTCAGGCATCATTTGACTTACCCTTATCATTTGTGGCTCGAGTCAGGCCTCGTTTGACTTAACCATATCATTTGCACCTCGTGTCGAGCCTCGTTTGACTCAATGATATCATTTGCGCCTCAAGTCAAGCCTTGTTTGACTGGCCCTTATAATTTGTGCCTCAAGTCAGGCCTCGTTTGACTTAACCATATCATTTGCACCTCGTGTCGGGCCTCGTTTCACTCAATGATATCATTTGTGCCTCAAGCCAGGCCTCGTTTAACCCAACCATATCATTTACTCCTTGAGTCAGGCCTCATTTGACACAACCATATCATTTACGCCTTGAGTCGGGCCTCGTTTGACTCAACCGTATCAGTTGAGCATCGAGGTGGGCCTCATTTCACTCAACCATATCATTTGCACCTCGAGTCGGGCCTCGTTTGACTCAACCATATTAGTTGGGCCTCGAGTCAGGCCTCATTTGACTAAACCATATCATTTGCGCCTCGAGTTGGGCCTCGTTTGACATAACGATATCGTTTGCGCCTCGAGTCGGGCCTCGTTTGACTCAACGATATTAGTTGTGCCTCGAGTCGAGCCTCATTTCACATAACCGTATCATTTGCACCTCGAGTCTGCCCTTATTTGACTCAACCATATCATTTGTAGCTCTCAAGTCTGGCCACGTTTAACTTACCCTTATCATTTGTGCCTCGAATCAGGCCTCATTTGACTCGACCATATCATTAACCCCTCGAGTTGGGCCTTGATTGACTCAATCATATCATTGGCACCTCGAGTCGGGCCTCATTTGACTCAACCTTATCATTTGCACCTCGAGTCAGGCCCCATTTGACACAACCATATCATTTGTGCATCAAGTCAGGCCTCGTTTGACTTATCCATATCAGTTGTGCATCAAGTTGGGCCTCGTTTGACTAAACCATATCTGTTGTACCTCGAGTCTGGCCTCGTTTGACACAACCATTTAATTTGTACCTCGAGTCGGGCCTCGTTTGACTCAACCATATCAGTTGTGCCTCGAGTCGGGCCTCGTTTGACTCAACCATATCATTTGCGTCTCGAGTCAAGCCTTGTTTGACTCAACCATATCATTTGTGCCTCGAGTCGGGTCTCGTTTGATTCAACCATATCTTTTGTAGCTCACCAGTTGGGCCTCGTTTGACTTACCATTATAATTTTCGCTTCGAGTCAGGCCTTGTTTGACTCAATCATATAATTTGTACCTCGAGTCGGGCCTCATTTGACTCAACCATATCTGATGTGCCTCGAGTCGGGCATCGTTTGACTCAACCATATCAGTTGTGCCTCGAGTCGAGCCTCGTTTGACTTAACCATATCATTTGCGCCTCAAGTCAAGCCTTGTTTGTCACAACCATATCATTTGAGCCTCGAGTTGGGTCTCGTTTGACTCAACCATATCATTTGTGCCATAAGTTAGGCCTCGTTTGACTCAACCATATCATTTGCGTCTTGAGTCGGGCCTTGTTTAGCTCCACCATATCATTTGTGCCTCGAGTCGGGCCTCATTGGATTCAACCATATCATCCGTAGCTCTCAAGTCGGGCCTTACTTGACTTACCCTTATAATTTCTGCCTCGAGTCAGGCCTCATTTGACTCAACCATATCATTTGTCCCTCGAGTCGGGCCTTCTTTGACTCAACCATATCTGATGTGCCTCGACTCGGGCCTCGTTTGACTCAACCATATCAGTTGTTCCTCGTGTCGAACCTCGTTTGACTCATCCATATCATTTGTAGCTCTCGAGTTGGGCCTCATTTGACTCAATCATATCATTTGTAGCTCTCGAGTCGAGCCTCGTTTGACTCAACTAAATCATTTATACCTCGAGTCGGGCCTCATTTGACACAACCATATCTGATGTGTCTCGAGTTGGGCCTCGTTTGACTCAAGCATATCATTTGTATATTGAGTTAGGCCTCGTTTGCCTCAACCGTATCAGTTGTGCCTCGAGTCGGGCCTCGTTTGACTCAACCATATCATTTGTACCTCGAGTCGGGCCTCGTTTGACACAACCATATCATTTGCAGCTCGAGTTGGGCCTCGTTTGACTCAACCATAACATTTGTGCCTCGAGCCGGGCCTCGTTTGACATACCCTTACCATTTACGCCTCGAGTCGGGCCTCGTTTGAGACAGCCATATCATTTATGCCTCGAGTTGGGCCTCATTTGAGACAACCATATCATTTGCACCTTGAGGCAGGCCTCGTTTGACTGGCCCTTATAATTTGTGCCTTGAGTCAGGTCTCGTTTGACTTAACCATATCATTTGCACCTCGTGTCGGGCCTCGTTTGACTCAATCATATCATTTGCGCCTCGAGTTGGGCCTTGTTTAACCCAACCATATCATTTACTCCTCGAGTCGAGCCTTATTTGACGCAACCATATCATTTGCGCCTCTAGTCGGGCCTCGTTTGACTTAACCATGTCATTTGCTCCTTGAGTTGGGCCTCATTTGACTCAACCATATTAGTTGGGCCTCAAGTTGGGCCTCGTTTGACTCAACCATATCATTTGTGCCTTGAACCAGGCCTTGTTTGACTCAACCATATCACTTGTGCCATGAGTCGGGCCTCATTTGACATAACCATATCATTTGCGCCTCGAGTCGGGCCTGGTTTGACTCAACCATATCTGTTGCACCTCAAGTCGGGCCTCGTTTAACTCATCTATATCAGTTGTGCCTCAAGTCGGGCCTTGTTTGACTCAATCATATCAGTTGTGCCTCTAGCCAAACCTTATTTGACTCAACCATATCATTTATGCCTCGAGTCGGGCCTCATTTGACACAACCGTATCATTTGCGCCTCGAGTCGGGCCTCGTTTAACTCAACCATATCAGTTGAGCCATGAGGCGGGCCTCGTTTGACTTAACCATATAATTTGCACCTTGAGTCGGGTGTCGTTTGACTTAACCATATTAGTTGGGCCTCGAGTCGGCCCTCATTTGACTCAACCATATCATTTGCGCCTCGAGCCAAGCCTTGTTTGACTTAACCATATCATTTGTGCCATGAGTCGAGCCTCATTTGACATAACCATATCGTTTGCGCCTCGAGTCAGGCCTGGTTTGACTCAACCATATCTGTTGTACCCCAAGTTGGGCCTCGTTTAACTCATCTATATTAGTTGTGCCTCGAGTCGGGCCTTGTTTGACTCAATCATATCAGCTGTGCCTCTAGCTAAACCTTATTTGACTCAACCATATCATTTACGCCTCGAGTCAGGCCTCATTTGACACAACCGTATCATTTGCGCCTCGAGTCGGGCCTCGTTTGACTTAACCATATCATTTGTAGCTCTCGAGCCTGGCCTCGTTTGACTTACCCTTATAATTTGCGCCTCGAGTCAGGCCTCGTTTGATTCGACCATGTTATTTGCCCCTCGAGACGGGCCTCAGTTGACTTAATCATATCATTGGCGCCTCGAGTCGTGCCTCAAGTCAGGCCTCGTTTGACTCAACCATATCATTTGCGTCTCGAGTCAGGCCTTATTTGACTCAACCATATCATTTATGCCTCGAGTTGGGCCTCATTTGATTCAACCATATCATTTGTAGCTCACGAGTTGGGCCTCGTTTGACTTGCCCTTATAATTTCCACCTCGAGTTAGGCCTCGTTTGACTCAACCATATCGATTGTACCTCGAGTCAGGCCTCATTTGACTCAACCATATCTGATGTGCCTTGAGTCGGGCCTCGTTTGACTCAACCATATCAGTTGTGCCTCGAGTCAAGCCTTATTTGAGTCAACCATATCATTTGTGCCTCGAGTCGGCCTCGTTTGACACAACCATATCATTTGTGCCTCGAGTTAGGCCTCGTTTGACTCAACCATATCATATCGGCCATAAGTTGGTCCTCGTTTGACTCAACCATATCATTTGAGCCTCGAGTCGGGCTTTGTTTGACTCAACCATATCGTTTACGCCTTGAGTTGGGCCTCATTTGATTCAACTATATCATTTGTAGCTCTCGAGTCAGGTCTTGTTTGACTTACCCTTATAATTTCTGCCTCGAGTCAAGCCTCGTTTGACTCAACTATACCATTTGTAGCTCGAGTCGGACCTCATTTGACTTAACCATATCTGATGTGCCTCGAGTTGGGCCTTGTTTGACTTAGTCATATCAGTTGTGCCTCGAGTCGAGCCTCGTTTGACTCAACCATATCTTTTGCGCCTTAACTCGGGCCTCGTTTGAATTACCCTTATCATTTGTGGCTCGATTCGGGCTTCGTTTGGCTCAACCATATCATTTGTGCTTGCAGTCGGGCCTTATTTGACTTACCCTTATCATTTGTGCCTCGAGTCGGGACTTATTTGACACAACCATATCATTTGTGCCTCGTGTCAGGCCCCGTTTGACTCAGCCATATCAGTTGTACCTCTCAAGTCGGGCCTCGTTTGACTCAACCATATCATTTGTGCTTGGAGGTGGGTCCCATTTGACTGTCCCTTATCATTTGTGCCTCGAGTCGGGCCTCGTTTGACTCAACCATATCAGTTGTGCATCGAGTCAGGCCTCGTTTGACTTAACCATATCAGTTGAACCTCGAGTCGGGCCTCATTTGACACAAGCATTTCATTTGTACCTCGAGTCGGGCCTCATTTGACTCAACCATATCAGTTGTGCCTCGAGTTAGTCCTCGTTTAACTCAACCATATCATTTGCGTCTCGAGTCGGGCCTTGTTTGACTCAACCATATCATTTGCGCCTCGAGTCAGGCCTCATTTGACTCGACCATATCATTTGCCCCTCAAGTCGGGCCTCGATTGACTCAATCATATCACTAGCACCTCGAGTCAGGCCCTATTTGACACAACCATATCATTTGCGCATCATGTCGGGCCTCGTTTGACTCAACCATATCAGTTGTGCATCAAGTCGGGCCTCATTTGACTAAACCATATATGTTGTACCTTGAGTCTGGCCTCGTTTGACACAACCATTTCATTTGTACCTCAAGTCAGGCCTCGTTTGACCTAACCATATCAGTTGTGCCTCGAGTCGGGCCTCATTTGACTCAACCATATCATTTGTGCCTCGAGTCGGGCCTCGTTTGATTCAACCATATCTTTTGCAACTCACGAGTCGGGCCCCGTTTGACTTACCATTATAATTTTTGCCTTAAGTCAGGCCTCTTTGACTTAACCATATTAGTTGTACCTCGAGTCGGGCCTCATTTGGCTCAACCATATCTGACGTGCCTCGAGTCGGGCATCGTTTGACTTAACCATATTAGGTGTGCCTCGAGTCGAGCCTCGTTGGACTCAACCATATCATTTGCACCTCAAGTCGAGCCTCGTTTGACACAACCATATCATTTGCGCCTCGAGTTGGGTCTCGTTTGACTCAACTATATCATTTGTGCCATAGGTTGGGCCTCGTTTGACTCAACCATATCATTTGCATCTCGAGTCGGGCCTTGTTTGGCTACACCATATCATTTGTGCCTCAAGTCGGGCCTCGTTTGATTCAACCATATCATTTGTAGCTCTCGAGTCGGGCCTCATTTGACTTACCCTTATAATTTCCGCCTCGAGTCAGGCCTCATTTCACTCAACTATATCATTTGTACCTCGAGTCGGGCCTCATTTGACTCAACCATATCTGACGTGCATGGAGTCGAGCATTGTTTGACTCAACCATATCAGTTGTGCCTCGAGTCGAGCCTCATTTGACTCAACCATATCATTTGCGCCTCAAGTCGAGCCTTGTTTGACACAACCATATCATTTGTGCCTCAACTTGGGTCTCGTTTGACTCAACCATATCATTTGCGTCTCGAGTCGGGCCTTGTTTGGCTCCACCATATCATTTGTGCCTCAAGTCGGGCCTCGTTTGATTCAACCATATCATTTGTAGCTCTCGAGCCGGGCCTCATTTGACTCAACCATATCATTTGTCCCTCGAGTCAGGCCTCGTTTGACTCAACCATATCATTTGTCCCTCGAGTCGGGCCTCATTTGACTCAACCATATCTGATGTGCCTTGAGTTGGGCCTCGTTTCACTCAACCATATCAGTTGTGCCTCGTGTTGAGCCTCGTTTGACTCAACCATATCATTTGTAGCTCTCGAGTCGGGCCTCATTTGACTCAACCAAATTATTTGTACCTCGAGTCGGGCCTCATTGGACTCAACCATATCTGATGTGTCTCGAGTTGGGCCTCGTTTGACTGAAGCATATCATTTGTATGTCGAGTCGGGCCTCGCTTGACTCAACCGTATCAGTTGTGCCTCGAGTCGGGCCTCGTTTGACTCAACCATATCATTTGTACCTCGAGTCGGGCCTCGTTTGACACAACCATATCATTTGTAGCTTGAGTTGGGCCTCGTTTGACTCAACCATATCATTTGTGCCTTGAGCTGGGCCTCATTTGAGATACCCTTATCATTTACGCCTGGAGTTGGGCCTCGTTTGAGACAACCATATCATTTGCACCTTAAGGCAGGCCTCGTTTGACTGGCCCTTATAATTTGCGCCTCAAGTCAGGCCTCGTTTGACTTAACCATCTCATTTGCACCTCATGTCAGGCCTCATTTGACTCAATCATATCATTTGCGCCTCGAGTTGGGCCTTGTTTAACTGAACCATATCATTTACTCCTCGAGTCGAGCCTCATTTGACACAACCATATCATTTACGCCTCTAGTTGGGCCTCGTTTGACTCAACCATATCATTTGCTCCTCGAGTCGGGCCTCGTTTGACTCAACCATATTAGTTGGGCCTCAAGTCGGGCCTCGTTTGACTCAACCATATCATTTGTGCCTTGAGCCAGGCCTTGTTTGACTCAACCATATCATTTGTGCCATGAGTCGGGCCTCGTTTGACATAACCATATCATTTGTGCCTCGAGTCAGGCCTGGTTTGACTCAACCATATCTGTTGCACCTCAAGTCGGGCCTCGTTTAACTCAGCTATATCAGTTGTGCCTCGAGTCGGGCCTTGTTTGACTCAATCATATCAGTTGTGCCTCTAGCCGAACCTTATTTGACTCAACCATATCATTTATGCCTTGAGTCGGGCATCATTTGACACAACCGTATCATTTGTGCCTCGAGTCGGGCCTCATTTGACTCAACCATATCAGTTGAGCCATGAGGCGGGCCTCATTTGACTTAACCATATCATTTGCACCTTGAGTCGGGCCTCGTTTGACTCAAGCATATCATTTGCGCCTCAAGTTAGGCCTCGTTTGACTTAACCATATCAGTTGAGCCACGAGGCGGGCCTCGTTTGACTCAACCATATTCGTTGGGCCTCGAGTCGGGCCTCGTTTGACTCAACCATATCATTTGTGCCTCAAACCAGGCCTTGTTTGACTCAACCATAACATTTGCGCCATGAGTCAGGCCTCATTTGACATAACCATATCGTTTGTGCCACGAGTCGGGCCTCGTTTGACTCAACCATATCTGTTGTACCTCAAGTCGGGCCTCATTTGACTCATCTATATCAGTTGTGCCTTGAGTCGGGCCTTGTTTGACTCAATCATATCAATTGTGCCTCTAGCCAGACCTCATTTGACTCAATCATATCATTTATGCCTCGTGTCGGGCCTCATTTGACACAACCGTATCATTTGCGCCTCGAGTCAGGCCTCGTTTGACTCAACCATATCATTTGTAGCTCTCGAGCCTGGCCTCGTTTGACTTTCCCTTATAATTTGAGCCTTGAGTCAGGCTCATTTGATTCGACCATATCATTTGCCCCTCAAGACGGGCCTCAGTTGACTCAATCATATCATTGGCACCTCGAGTCGGGCCTCGTTTGACTCAACCATATCATTTGCGTCTCGAGTCGAGCCTTGTTTGACTCAACCATATCATTTGTGCCTTGAGTCAGGCCTCATTTGATTTAACCATGTCATTTGTAGCTCACGAGTCGGGCCTCGTTTGACTTACCCTTATATTTTTGCCTTGAGTTAGGCCTCGTTTGACTCAACCATATCGTTTGTACCTCGAGTTGGGCCTCATTTCACTCGACCATATCTGATGTGCCTTGAGTCGGGCCTCGTTTAACTGAACCATATCAGTTGTGCCTCGAGTCGAGCCTTGTTTGGCTCAACCATATCATTTGCACCTCGAGTCAGGCCTCGTTTGACACAACCATATCATTTGAGCCTCGAGTCGGGCTTTGTTTAACTCAACCATATCATTTGTGCCTCGAGTTGGGCCTCATTTCATTCAACAATATCATTGGTAGCTCTCAAGTCAGGCCTCGTTTAACTTACACTTATAATTTCTTCCTTGAGTCAAGCCTCGTTTGACTCAACCATATCATTTGTAGCTCGAGTTGGACCTCATTTGACTCAACCATATCGGATGTGTCTCGAGTCAGGCCTTGTTTGACTCAATCATATCAGTTGTGCCTCGAGTCGAGCCTCGTTTGACTCAACCATATCTTTTGCGCCTCAAGTCGGGCCTCGTTTGAATTACCCTTATCATTTGTGGCTCGATTCGGGCTTTGTTTAGCTCAACCATATCATTTGTGCTTGCAATCAGGCCTCATTTGACTTACCCTTATCATTTGTGCCTCGAGACGGGACTCGTTTGACACAACCATATCATTTGTGCCTCGTGTCGAGCCCCATTTGACTCAGCCATACCATTTGTAGCTCTCGAGTCGGGCCACATTTGACTCAACCATATCATTTGTACTTGGAGGTAGGCCCCATTTGACTAACCCTTATCATTTGTGCCACGAGTCGGGCCTCGTTTAACTCAACCATATCAGTTGTGCATCGAGTTGGCCCTCGTTTGACTCAACCATATCAGTTGAATCTTGAGTCGGGCCTCGTTTGACACAAGCATTTCATTTGTACCTCGAGTCGGGCCTTATTTGACTTAACCATATCAGTTGTGCCTCGAATCGGTCCTAGTTTGACTCAACCATATCGTTTGCGTCTCGAGTCGGGCCTTGTTTGACTCAACCATATCATTTGCGCCTTGATTTAGGTCTCGTTTGACTCAACCAAATCATTTGCGCCTCGAGTTGGGCCTCGTTTGACTCAACCATATCATTTGCACCTCGAGTCGGTCCTCATTTAACACAACCATATCATTTGCGCCTCGAGTCGGGCCTTGTTTGACTCAACCATATCATTTGTACCTTGAGTTAGGCCTCATTTGACTCAACCATATCTGATACGCATCGAGTCGGGCCTCGTTTGACACAACCATATCATTTGTGCTTTGAGTTAGGCCTCGTTTGACTTACCCTTATCATTTGTGGCTTGAGTTGGGCCTCATTTGGCTCAACCATATCATTTGTGCTTTGATTCGGGCCTCGTTTGACTTACCTTTATCATTTGTGCCTCAAGTCAGGACTCGTTTGACTCAACCATATCATTTGCGCCTCAAGTCAGGCCTCGTTTGACATAACCATATCATTTGCGCCTCGTGTCGGGCCCCGTTTGACTCAACCATATCATTTGTACCTCTCGAGTTAGGCCTCGTTTGACTGACCCTTATAATTTGCACCTTGAGTTAGGCCCTGTTTGACTCAATCATATCATTTGCGGCTCGAGTCGGGCCTCATTTAACTCAACCATATAATTTGCACCTCGAGTTGGGGCACGTTTGAATCAACCATATCAATTGTGCCTCGAGTCAGTCCTCATTTGACACAACCATATCATTTGCAGCTCGAGTCGGGCCTCATTTGACTCAACCATATCATTTGTGCCTCGAGTCGGGCCTCGTTTGACATAAGCTTACAATTTATGCCTTGAGTCAGGCCTTGTTTGAGACAACCATATCATTTATGCCTCGAGTTGCGCCTCGTTTGAGACAACTATATTGTTTGCGCCTCGAGTCGGGCCTCGTTTGACTGACCCTTATAATTTGTGTCTCGAGTCAGGCCTCGTTTGACTCAACCATATCATCTGCACCTCGAATCAGGCCTGGTTTGACTCAACCATTTTAGTTGGGCCTCGAGTCAGGCCTGGTTTGACTCAACCATATCATTTGTGCCTTGAGTCAGGCCTGGTTTGACTCAACTATATCATTTGCGCCTCGAGTCAGTCCTTGTTTGACACAACCATATCGTTTGAGCCTCAAGTCGGGCCTCGTTTGACTCAACCATATCTGTTGTACCTTGAGTCAAGCCTCGTTTGACTCAACTATAGCAGTTGTGCCTCGAGTTGGGCCTCATTTGACTCAATCATATCAGTTGTGCCTCCAGTCGGACCTTATTTGACACAACCATTTCATTTGCGCCTCGTGTCGGGCCTCGTTTGACTCAACCATGTCATTTGTAGCTCTCGAGTCTGGCCTCATTTGACTTACCCTTGTCGCCTCGAGTTAGGCCTCATTTGACTTGACCAAATAATTTGCCCCCTGAGTTGGGCCTCATTTGACACAACCATATCGTTTGTGCCTCGAGTTAGGCCTCATTTCACACAACCACATCATTTGTGCCTCGATTCGGGTCTCGTTTGACTCAACCATATCCTTTGTACCACGAGTCGAGCCTCATTTGACACAACCATATAATTTGTGCCTTAAGCCAGGCCTCATTTGACACAACCATATAATTTGTGCCTCGAGTTGGGCCTCGTTTGACTCAACCTTATAATTTGCACCTCGAGTCTGTCCTCATTTGACGCAACCATATCATTTGCGCCTCGAGTCTGGCCTCGTTTGACTCAACCATATTAGTTGTGCATCGAGTCGGGCCTCATTTGACTCAACCATATCTGTTGTACCTCGAGTCAGGCCTTGTTTGACACAACCATTTCATTTGTACCTCGAGTCGGGCCTCGTTTGACTCAATCATATCAGTTGTGCCTCGAGTCAGTCCTTGTTTGACTCAACCATATAATTTGCATTTCTAGTCGGGCCTTGTTTGACTCAACCATATTATTTGTGCCTTGAGTCAAACCTCGTTTGATTCAACCATATCATTTGTAACTCTCGAGTCAGGCCTCATTTGAATCAACCATATCATTTGCGCCTCAAGTCGGGCCTCGTTTGACACAACCATATCATTTACGCCTCGAGTTGGGCCTCATTTGACTTAACCATATCATTTGTGCCATAAGTTTGGCCTTGTTTGACTTAACCATATTATTTGTGCCTCGAGTCAGTCCTCATTTGACACAACCATATCATTCGCACCTCGAGTCGGGTCTCGTTTGACTCAACCATATCATTTGTACCTCGGGTTAGGCCACATTTGACTCAACCATATCTGATGTGCATCGAGTCGGGCCTCGTTTGGCTCAACCATATCATTCGTGCTTTGAGTCGGGCCTCATTTGACTTACCTTTATCCTTTGTGCCTCGAGTCGGGACTTGTTTGACTCAACCATATCATTTGCGCCTTGAGTCAGGCCTAGTTTGACACAACCATATCATTTGCACCTCGTGTCGGTCCCCGTTTGACTCAACCATAAATTTGTACCTCTCGAGTCGGGCCTCGTTTGACTTACCCTTATAATTTGTGCCCTGAGTTAGGCCTCATTTGACTCAATCATATCACTTGTGGCTCGAGTCGGGCCTCGTTTGACTCAACCATATCATTTGCACTTTGAGTCGGGGCTCGTTTGAATCAACCATATAGTTGTACCTCGAAGCAGTCCTCGTTTGACACAACCATGTCATTTGTGGCTTGAGTCGGGCCTCGTTTGACTCAACCATATCATTTGTGCCTCGAGTCGGGCCTCGTTTGACATGCCGTTACAATTTACGCCTCGAGTCGGGGATTGTTTAAGACAACCATATCTTTTACGCCTCGAGTTGGGCCTCGTTCAAGACAACCATATCATTTGTGCCTCGAGTCGGGCCTCGTTTGACTGACCCTTATAATTTGCGCCTCGAGTCAGGCCTCATTTGACTCAACCATATCATTTTCACCTCGAGTAGGGCCTCGTTTGACTTAATCTTGTCATTTGTGCCTCGAGTCAGGCCTCGTTTGACTCAACCTTATCATTTGCGCCTCGAGTCGATCCTCATTTGAGTCAACCATATCATTTGTACCTCGAGTCGGGCCTCGTTTGACTCAACCATCTTAGTTGCGCCTCGAGTCAGGCATCGTTTAACTCAACCATATCATTTGCACCTCGAGTCGGGCCTGGTTTGACTCAACCATATCATTTGCTCCTCGAGTCGGTCCTCATTTGACACAACCATATCATTTGCGCCTCGAGTCGGGCCTCATTTGACTCAACCATATCATTTGTACCTTGAGTCGGGCCTCGTTTGACTCAACTATATCAGTTGTGCCTTGAGTCGGGCCTCGTTTGACTCAACCATATCTGTTGTACCTCAAGTCGGGGCTCGTTTGACTTAATCGTATTAGTTGTGCCTTTAGTTAGACCTCATTTGACACAACCATTTCTTTAGTGCCTCGTGTTAGGCCTCGTTTGAATCAACCATTTCATTTGTAGCTATCGAGTCTGGCCTCGTTTGACTTATCCTTCTAATTTATGCCTCGAGTCAGGCCTTGTTTGACTTGACCATATCATTTGCCCTCGAGTTGGTCCTTAGTTGACTCAATCATATCATTGGCGCCTCGAGTCGGGCCTCGTTTGACTCAACCTTATCATTTGCACCTCCAGTCGGGCCTCATTTGACGTAACCATATCATTTGCGCCTTGAGTCAGGCCTCGTTTGACTTAACCATATCAGTTGTGCATCAAGTCGAGCCTCATTTGACTTAACCATATCTGTTGTACCTCAAGTCGGGGCTCGTTTCACACAACCATTTCATTTGTACCTCGAGTCGGGCCTCGTTTGACTAAACCATATCAGTTGTGCCTCGAGTTGGTCCTCATTTGACTCAACCATATCATTTGCGTCTCGAGTCGGGCCTTGTTTCAATCAACCATATCATTTGTGCCTCGAGTCGGGCCTCATTTGATTCAACCATATCATTTTTAGCTCTCGAGTCAGGCCTTGTTTGAATTACCCTTATAATTTGTGCCTCGAGTAAGGCCTACCACATCATTTGCCCCTCAAGTCCGGCCTCAGTTGACTCAATGATATCATTGGCACCTCGAGTCCCGCTTGTTTGACTCAACCTTATCATTTGCACCTCGGGTCGGGCCTCATTTGACGTAACCATATCATTTGCGCCTCAACTCGGGCCTCATTTGACTCAACCATATCAGTTGTGCATCGAGTCAGGCCTCATTAGACTCAACCATATCTGTTGTACCTCAAGTCGGGGCTCGTTTGACACAGCCATTTCATTTGTACCTCGAGTCGGGCCTTGTTTGACTCATTTGACATAACCATATCATTTGCGCCTCGAGCCGGTTCTCATTTGACATAACCATATCATTTGCGCCTCGAGTCGGTCCTCGTTTAACTCAACCATATCATTTGTACCTCGGGTTAGGCCTCATTTGACTCAACCATATCTGATGTGCATCGAGTCGGGCCTCGTTTGACTCAACCATATCATTTGTGCTTTGAGTCATGCCTCGTTTGACTTACCCTTATCATTTGTGGCTCGAGTCGGGCCTCGTTTGGCTCAACCATATCATTTGTGCTTTCAGTCAGGCCTTGTTTGACTTACCTTTATCCTTTGGGCCTCGAGTCAGGACTCGTTTGACTCAACCATATCTGTTGTACCTCGAGTCGGGCCTCAATTGACTCAACCATATCAGTTGTGCCTCAATTCGGGCCTCGTTTGACTCAACCATATCAGTTGTGCCTTGAGTCTGACCTCATTTAACTCAACCATATCATTTACGCCTCGAGTTGGGCCTTATTTGACACAACCATATCATTTGTGCCTCGAGTCGGGTCTCGTTTGACTCAACCAAATCATTTGTAGCTCTCGAGTCGGGTGTCGTTTGACTTACCCTTATAATTTGCGCCACGAGTCAGGCCTCGTTTGACTCAAACATATCATTTGTGCCTCAAGTCGGGCCTCGTTTGACCCAACCATATCTATTGTACCTCGAGTCAGGCCTCGTTTGACCCAACTATATCAGTTGTGCCTTGAGTCGGGCCTCGTTTGACTCAACCATATCAGTTGTGCCTCCAGTCGGACCTCATTTGACTCGACCACATCATTTACGACTTGAGTCGGATGTCATTTGACACAACCATATCATTTACGCCTCGAGTCGGGCCTCGTTTGACTTAACCATACCATTTGTAGCTCTCAAGTCTGGCCTCGTTTGACTAACCCTTATAATTTGTGCCTCGAGTTAGGCCTCGTTTGACTCGACCATATCATTTGCCCCTCAAGTCGGGCCTCGTTTGACATAACCACATCATTTGTGCCTCGAGTTGGGCCTCGTTTGACTCAACCATATCATTTGTACCTTGAGTCGAGCCTCGTTTGACACAACCATATAATTTGCACCTCGAGTTAGGCCTCGTTTGACACAACCATACCATTTGTGCCTTGAGTTGGGCCTCATTTGAATCAACCATATCATTTGTAGCTCCCGAGTCAGGCCTCGTTTAGCTTACAATTATAATTTGCGCCTCGAGTCAGGCCTTGTTTGACTCAACCATATCATTTGCTCCTTGAGTTGGGCCTCGTTTAACTCAACCATATCTGTTGTAACTCGAGCCGGGACTCGTTTGACAAAACTATATCAGTTGTGCCTCGAGTCGGGCTCGTTTGACTCAACCATATCAGTTGTGCCTCCAGTCGGACCTCATTTGACTCAACTATATTATTTACCCCTCAAGGCGGGCCACATTTGACACAACCATATCATTTGCGCCTCAAAATGGGTCTCGTTTGACTCAACGATATCATTTGTACCTCTCGAGTCGGGCATCGTTTGACTTACCCTTATAATTTGTGCCTCGAGTCAGGCGTCGTTTGACTCAAGCATATCTTTTCCACCTCGAGTCGGGCCTCGTTTGACTCAACCATATATGTTATACCTCAAGTAGGGCCTCGTTTGACTTAACTATATCAGTTGTGGCTCAAGTCGGGCCTCGTTTGACTAAACCATATCAGTTATGCCTCCAGTCGGACCTCATTTGACTCAACCATATCATTTACGTCTCGAGTTGGGCCTCATTTGACATAACCATAGCATTTGCAGCTCGAGTTGGGCCTCGTTTGACTCAACCATAACATTTGTACCTCGAGTCGGGCCTCATTTGACTGAACCATATCATTTGTACCACGAGTCTAGCCTTGCTTGACATAACCATATAATTTATGCCTCGAGGCAGGCCTCAATTGGCACAACCATACCATTTATGCCTCGAGTCAGGACTCATTTGAATCAACCATATCATTTGTAGCTCTCGAGTCAGGCCTCGTTTGGCTTACTATTATAATTTACACCTCGAGTCAGGCCTCGTTTGACTCAACCATATCATTTGCACCTCGAGTCGGGCCTCGTTTGACTCAACTATATCAGTTGTGCCTCCAGTTGGACCTCATTTGACTCAACCATATTATTTATGCCTCGAGTCAGGCCTCATTTGACATAACCATATCATTTGTGCCTTGAGTCAGGCCTCGTATGACTCAACCATATCATTTGTAGCTCTCGAGTTGGGCATCGCTTGACTTACCCTTATAATTTGTGCCTCGAGTCAGGCATCGTTTGACTCAAGCATATCTTTTGCACCCTGAGTCAGGCCTCGTTTGACTCAACCATATCTTTTATACCTCGAGTCAGGCCTCGTTTCACTCAACTATATTAGTTGTGCCTCAAGTCGGGCCTCATTTGACTCAACCATATCAGTTGGGCCTCCAGTCGAACCTCATTTGACTCAATCATATCATTTACGCCTTGGGTCGGGCCTTAGTTGACACAACCATATCATTTGTGCCTCGAGTTTGGCCTCGTTTGACTTACCCTTATAATTTGCACCTCGAGTCAGGCGTCGTTTGACTCGAGCATATCTTTTCCGCCTCGAGTTGGGCCTCGTTTGATTCAACCATATCTGTTGTACCTCGAGTCAGGCCTCGTTTGACTCAACTATATCAGTTGTGGCTCGAGTCGGGCCTCGTTTGACTAAACCATATCAGTTGTGCCTCTAGTCGGACCTCATTTGACTCAACCATATCATTTACGCCTCGAGTTGGGCCTCATTTGACACAACCATATCATTTGTAGCTCGATTTGGGCCTCGTTTGACTCAACCATATCATTTGTACCTCGAGTCGGGCCTCATTTGACTCAACCATATCATTTGTACCATGAGTCGAGCCTCGTTTGACACAACCATATAATTTATTCCTCGAGGCAGGCCTCGTTTGGCACAACCATACCATTTATGCCTCAAGTCGGGCCTCATTTGAATCAACCATATCATTTGTAGCTCTCGAGTCGGGCCTCGTTTGGCTTACTATTATAATTTGCATCTCGAGTCAGGCCTCGTTTGACTCAACCATATCATTTGTGCCTCGAGTCGGGCCTCGTTTGACTCAACTATATCAGTTGTGCCTCCAGTCGTACCTCATTTGACTCAACCATATTATTTATGCCTTGAGTCGGGCCTCATTTGACATAACCATATCATTTGCGCCTTGAGTCAGCCCTCGTATGACTCAACCATATCATTTGTAGCTCTCGAGTTAGGCATCGTTTGACTTACCCTTATAATTTGCGCCTCAAGTTAGGCGTCGTTTGACTCAAGCATATCTTTTGCGCCCTGAGTCGGGCCTCGTTTGACTCAACCATATCTTTTATACCTCGAGTCGGGCCTCGTTTGACTCAACTATATCAGTTGTGCCTCGAGTCGGGCCTCGTTTGACTCAACCATATCAGTTGTGCCTCCAGTCGAACCTCATTTGACTGAATCATATCATTTACGCCTTGGGTCGGGCCTTAGTTGACACAACCATATCATTTGAGCCTCGAGTTTGGCCTCGTTTGACTTACCCTTATAATTTGCATCTCAAGTCAGGCCTCATTTTACTCGACCATATCATTTGCCCCTCGGGTCGGGCCTCAGTTGACTCAGTCATATAATTGGTGCCTCGAGTCGGGCCTCGTTTGACTTAACCATATCATTTGCACTTCAATCAGGCCTCATTTGACAGAACCATATCATTTGCGCCTCGAGTCGGATCTCGTTTGACTCAACCGTATCAGTTGTGCATCGAGTCAGGCCTCGTTTGACTCACCTATATCATTTGTAACTCTCGAGTCTGGCCTCGTTTGACTTACCCTTATAATTTGTGCCTCAAGTTAGGCCTCGTTTGACTCGACCATATCATTTGCCCCTTGAGTCGAGCCTTGGTTGACTCAATCATAATATTGGCCCCTCCAGTCAAGCCTTGTTTGACTCAACCATATCATTTGTAGCTCTCGAGTCGGGCCTCGTTTCACTTACCCTTATAATTTTCGCCTCGAGTCAGGCCTCGTTTAACTCGATCATATCATTTGCCCCTCAAGTCTGGCCTCGTTTGACGCAATCATATTATTTGCACCTCGAGTCAGGCCTCGTTTGACTCAACCATATCTGTTGTACCTCGAGTCGGGCCTTAATTGACTCAACCATATCAATAGGGCCTCGATTCGGGCCTCGTTTGACTCAACCATATCAGTTGTGCCTTGAGTCTGACCTCATTTGACTCAACCATATCATTTATGCCTCGAGTCGGGCCTTATTTGACACAACCATATCATTTGTGCCTCGAGTCGGGCCTCGTTTATCTCAACCATATCATTTGTAGCTCTCGAGTCGGGCATCGTTTGACTTACCCTTGTAATTTGCACCACAAGTCAGGCCTCGTTTGACTTAACCATATCATTTGCGCCTCGAGTCGGGCCTCGTTTGACTCAACCATATCTGTTGTACCTCGAGTCAGGCCTTGTTTGACTCAACCATATCAGTTGTGCCTCCAGTCAGACCTCATTTGACTTGACCACATCATTTATGCCTTGAGTCGGATGTCATTTGACACAACCATATCATTTGTGCCACAGTTGGGCCTCGTTTGACTCAACCATATCATTTGTAGCTCTCAAGTCTGCCCTCGTTTGACTTACCCTTATAATTTGCGCCTCGAGTCAGGCCTTGTTTGACTCGACCATATCATTTGCCCCTCAAGTCGAGCCTCGTTTGACACAACCATATCATTTGCGCCTCGAGTCGGGCCTCATTTGACACAACCACATCATTTGTGCCTCGAGTTGGGCCTCGTTTGACTCAACCATATCGTTTGTACCACGAGTCGAGCCTCATTTGACACAACCATAAAATTTGTGCCTCGAGTTGGGCCTCGTTTGACACAATCATACCATTTGTGCTTCGAGTCAGGCCTCATTTGAATCAACCATATCATTTGTAGCCCTTGAGTCGGGCCTCGTTTGGCTTACTATTATAATTTGTGCCTCGAGTCTGGCCTTGTTTGACTCAACCATATCATTTGCACCTCGAGTCGGGCCTCGTTTGACTCAACCATATCATTTGTAGCTCTCGAGTCTAGCCTCGTTTGACTTACCCTTACACTTTGTGCCTCGAGACAGGCCTTGTTTGACTCGACCATATCATTTGCCCCTCGAGTCGGGCCTCGGTCGATTCAATCATATCATTGGGCCTCCATTCGGGCCTCGTTTGACTCAACTATATCATTTGCGCCTCGAGTGGGACCTTATTTGACTCAACCATATCATTTGCTCCTTGAGTTAGACCTCGTGTGACTCAGCCATATCATTTCTACCTCGAGTCGAGCCTCGTTTGACTTAACCATATCTTTTGTGCCTCAAGTCGAGCCTCGTTTGACTCAACCATATAATTTGTGCCTCGAGCCAGACCTCGTTTGACTCAACCATATTATTTGTACCTCGAGTATGACCTCGTTTGACTTAACTACATCATTTACACCTCGAGTCGGGCCTCATTTGACTTAATCATATCATTTGCACCTCGATTTAGGCCTCGTTTGACTTAACCATATCAGTTGTGCCTCGAGTGAGGCCTCATTTGACTCAGCCATATCATTTCTACCTCGAGTCGAGCCTCGTTTGACTCAACCATATCAGTTGTGCCTCGAGTCAGGCTTCATTTGACTCAACCATATCATTTGCACCTCAAGTCAAGCCCTGTTTGACTCAACCACATCATTTGCGCTCGAGTTGGACCTCATTTCACAATACCATATTGTTTTCACCTCAAGTCGGGCTTCATTTGACTCAACCATATTAGTTGTGCCTCGAGTCGGGCCTTGTTAAACTGAACCATATCATTTGCGCCTCGAGTCGGGCCTCGTTTGACATAACCATATTGTTTGCGCCACGAGTTAGGCCTCGTTTGACACAGCCATATCAGTTGTGCCTCGAGTCGGGGCTCGTTTGACTCAACCATATCAGTTGTGCCTCGAGTGGGGCCTCGTTTGACTCAACCATATCATTTGTTCCTTGAGTTGGGCCTCATTTGACTCAACCATATCATTTGCACCTTGAGTCGAGCCTCGTCTGACTTAATCATATCATTTGCACCTCGATTTGGGCCTCGTTTGACTCAACCATATCATTTGTGCCGAGAGACGGGCCTCGTTTGACTCAGACATATCATTTGTACCTCGAGTCGGGTCTCGTTTCACTCAACCATATCAATTGTGCCTTGAGTTGGGTCTCGTTTGACTCAACCATATCATTTGTGCCTCGAGTCAGTCCCTATTTGACTCAACCACATCATTTGTGCCTCGAGTTGGACCTCGTTTGACACAACCACATTGTTTGCGCCTCGACTCGGGTTCGTTTGACTCAACCATATTAGTTGTGCCTCGAGTCGGGCCTCGTTTGACACAACCATATTGTTTGCGACACGAGTTAGCCTCGTTTGACACAGCCATATCATTTGTGCCTCGAGTCGGGGCTCGTTTGACTCAACCATATCATTTGTACCTCGAGTCGGGCCTCGTTTGACTCAACCACATCATTTGCACCTCGAGTCGGGCCTCGTTTGGCTCAACCACACAAGTTATGCCTCATTTAACTCAACCATAACATTTGTGCCTCGAGTCGGGCCTCATTTGACTTACCCTAATAATTTGCGCCTCGACTCAGGCCTCGTTTGACTCAACCACATCATTTGCACCTCGTGTCGGGCCTTGTTTGACTCAATCCTATCATTTGTGGCTCGAGTTGGGCCACGTTTGACTCAACCATATCTGTTGTGCCTCGAGTTAGGCCTGGTTTGACGAAACCATATCATTTGGGCCTCGAGTCGGGCATCCTTTGACTCAACCATATCAGTTGTGTGTCGAGTCGGGCCTCGTTTGACTCAACCGTATTAGTTGCACCTCGAGTTGGGCCCTATTTAACTCAACCACATCATTTGCGCCTCAAGTTAGACCTCGTTTGACACAACCATATTATTTGTGCCTTGAGTCGGGCTTCGTTTGACTCAACCATATCAGTTGTGCCTCGAGTGGGGCCTCGTTTGACTCAACCATATAATTTGTTCCTCGAGTCGGGCCTCATTTGACTCAACCATATCATTTGCACCTTGAGTCGAGCCTCGTCTGACTTAATCATATCATTTGCGCCTCGATTTGAGCCTCGTTTGACTCAACCATATCATTTGTGCCGAGAGACGGGCCTCGTTTGACTCAGACATATCATTTGTACCTCGAGTCGGGTCTCGTTTCACTCAACCATATCAATTGTGCCTCGAGTCGGGTCTCGTTTGACTCAACCATATCATTTGTGCCTTGAGTCGGGCCCTGTTTGACTCAACCACATCATTTGTGCCTTGAGTCGGACCTCGTTTGACATAACCACATTGTTTGCGCCTCGACTCGGGCTTCGTTTGACTCAACCATATTAGTTGTGCCTCGAGTCGGTCCTTGTTAAACTCAACCATATCATTTGTGCCTCGAGTCGGGCCTCGTTTGATACAACCATATTGTTTGCGGCACGATTTAGGCCTTGTTTGACACAGCCATATCATTTGTGCCTCGAGTCGGGGCTCGTTTGACTCAACCACATCATTTGCACCTCGAGTCCTGCCTCGTTTGACTCAACCATATTTCTTGTGCCTCGAGTCGGGCCTCATTTGACTCAACCATACAAGTTGTGCCTCGAGTTGGGCCTCGTTTAACTCAACCATATCATTTGCGCCTCGAGTCGGGCCACATTTGACTTACCTTAATAATTTGCGCCTCGAGTCAGGCCTCATTTGACTCAACCACATTATTTACATCTCGAGTCGGGCCTCGTTTGACTCAATCCTATCATTTATGCCTCGAGTTGGGCCTTGTTTGACTCAACCATGTCAGTTGTGCCTTGAGTTGGGCTTGGTTTGTCTAAACCATATCATTTGGGCCTCGAGTCGGGCATCGTTTGACTCAACCATATCAGTTGTGCATCGAGTCGGGCTTCGTTTGACTCAATCGTATCGTTTGCGCCTCGAGTCAGACCTCGTTTGACATAACCATATTGTTTGCACCTCGACTCGGGCTTCGTTTGACTCAACCATATCAGTTGTGCCTCGAGTCGGTCCTTGTTTGACTTAACCATATCAGTTGTGCCTCATGTCGGGCCCTGTTTGACCTAACCACATCATTTGTGCCTCGAGTCGAACCACGTTTGACACAACCATATTGTTTGCGCCTCGAGTCGGGCTTCGTTTGACTCAACCATATCAGTTGTGCCTCGAGTGGGGCCTCGTTTGACTAAACCATATCATTTGTTCCTCGAGTCGGGCCTCATTTGACTCAACCATATCATTTGCACCTTGAGTCGAGCCTCGTCTGACTTAATCATATCATTTGCGCCTCGATTTAGGCCTTGTTTGACTCAACCATATCATTTGTGCCGAGAGACGGGCCTCATTTGAGTCAGACATATCATTTGTACCTCGAGTCGGGTCTCGTTTCACTCAACCATATCAATTGTGCCTCGAGTCGGGTCTCGTTTGACTCAACCATATCATTTGTGCCTCGAGTCAGGTGCTGTTTGACTTAACCACATCATTTGTGCCTCGAGTTGGACCTCATTTGACACAACCACATTATTTGCGCCTCAAATCGGGCTTCGTTTGACTCAACCATATCAGTTGTGCCTCGAGTCGGTCCTTGTTTAACTCAACCATATCATTTGTGCCTCAAGTCGGGCCCTGTTTGACCTAACCACATTATTTGCGCCTCTAGTCGAACCACGTTTGACACAACCATATTGTTTGTGCCTCAAGTCGGGCTTCGTTTGACTCAACCATATCAGTAGTGCCTCGAGTCGGTCCTTGTTTGACTCAACCATATCATTTGTGCCTAGAGTCGGGCCTCATTTGACAGAACCATATCATTTGTGCCTCGAGTCGGGCCTCGTTTGACTCAACCATATCATTTGTACCTCGAGTCAGACCTCGTGTGACACAACCACATCATTTGCACCTCGAGTCGAGCCTCGTTTGACTTAATCACATCATTTGTGCCTCGATTTGGGCCTCGTTTGACTCAACCATATCATTTGCAACTCGAGTCGGGCCTCGTCTGACATAATCATATCATTTATGCCTCGAGTTGGGTCTCGTTTGACTCAACGATATCTATTATGCCTCGAGTTGGGGCTCGTTTGACACAACCATATCATTTGTACCTTGTGTCAGGCCTCGTTTGACTCAACCATATTATTTGCGCCTCGAGTCGGGCCTCGTTTGACATAACCATATCATTTGCGCCTCGAGTCGGGCCTCATTTGACTCAACCATATCACTTGTAGCTATCAAGTCTGGCCTCGTTTGACTTACCCTTATAATTTGTGCCTAGAGTTAGGCCTCGTTTGACTCAACCACATCATTTGCACCTCGAGTTGGGCCTCGTTTGACTTAATCATATCATTTGCACCTCGATTCGGGCCTCGTTTGACTTAACCATATCAGTTGTGCCTCGAGTCGGGCCTCGTTTAACTCGGCCATACCATTTGTACCACGAGTCGGGCCTTGTTTGATGTAACCATATCAGTTATTCCTCGAGTCAGTCCTCGTTTCACTCAACCATATCATTTGTGCCTCGAGTCGAGCCTCGTTTGACTCAACCACATCATTTGCACCTCGAGTTGGTCCTTACTTGACTCAACCAAATCATTTACGCCTCGAGTTGGGCCTCGTTTGACACAACCATATCGTTTGCACCTCGAGTCGGACCTCGTTTGACACAACCATATCGTTTGCACCTCAAGTCGGACCTCGTTTGACACAACCATATCATTTGGACCTCGATTAAGGCCTCGTTTGACTCAACCATATAAGTTATTCCTCGAGTTAGGCCTCGTTTGACTCAGCCATATCATTTGTACCACGAGTTGGGCCTCGTTTGAATCAACCATATCAGTTGTGCCTCGAGTTAGGCCTCGTTTGACTCAACCATATCATTTGTGCCTCGAGTCGGCCCTAGTTTGACTCAACCATATCATTTGCACCTCAAGTCGGGCCTCATTCGACATAACCATATCATTTGCGCCTAGAGTCGGGCTTCATTTGACCCAACCATATCTGATACGCCTCGTGTCGGGCCTCGTTTGACATAACCATATCTATTGAACCTCGCGTCGAGCCTCGTTTGACTCAACCATATCATTTGCGGCCCGAGTCAGGCCTCGTTTGATTGAACCATATCAGTTGTGCCTCGGGTCAAACCTCATTTGACTCAACCTTATCATTTGTGCCTCGAGTTGGGACTCATTTGACTTACCCTTATAATTTGCGCCTCGAGTCAAGCCTCGTTTGATTCAGCCACATCATTTGCACCTCGAGTCGAGCCTCATTTCACTCAATCATATCATTTGCACCTCGAGTCGGGCCTCATTTGACTCAACCATATCAGTTGTGCCTCGAGTCAGTCTTTGTTTGACTCAACCATATCATTTGGGCCTCGAGTCGGGCCTCGTTTGACTGAACCATATCAGTTGTGCCTCGAGTCGGGCCCTGTTTGACTCAACCACATCATTTGAGCGTCGAGTCGGACCTTGTTTGACATAACCATATAGTTTCTGCCTCGAGTCGGGCTTTGTTTGACTGAATCATATCAGTTGGGCCTTGAGTTGGGCCTCGTTTAACTCAATCATATCTTTTGCGCCTTGAGTCGGGCCTCATTTGACTCAACCGTATCAGTTGTGCCTCAAGTCGGGCCTTGTTTGACTCCACAATATCATTTGGGCCTGGACTCGGGCCTTGTTTAACTTGACCATATTAGTTCTGCCTTGAGTAGGGCCACGTTTGACTCAACCATATCATTTGTGCCTCGAGTCGGGCCCTGTTTGACTCAACCACATCATTTGCGACTTGAGTCAGACCTCGTTTGACACAACCATATTGTTTGCGCCTCGAGTCGGGCCTCGTTTGACTCAACCATATCATTTGCGCCTAAAGTCGGGCCCCATTTGACTTACCCTTATACTTTGCGCCTCGAGTCAGCCTCGGTTGACTCAACCGCATCATTTGCACCTCCAGTTGGGCCTCGTTTGACTCAATCATATCATCTGCACCTCGAGTCAGGCCTCGTTTGACTCAACCATATCAGTTGTGCCATGAGTCAGGCCTGGTTTGACTCAACCATATCATTTAGGCCTCGAGTTGGGTCTTGTTTGACTCATCCATATCATTTGTGCCTCGAGTCAGGCCCTGTTTGTCTAAACCACATCATTTGCGCCTTGAGTCGGACCTCGTTTGACAAACCATATTGTTTGCACCTCGAGTCGAGCTTCGTTTAACTCAACCGTATCAGTTATGCCTCGAGTTGGGCCTCGTTTGACTCAATCATATCATTTGTGCCTCGAGTCGACCCTCATTTGACATAACCATATCATTTGTGCCTCGAGTCGGGCCTCATTTGACTCAACCATATCATTTGTGCATTGAGTCAAACCTCGTTTGACCAAACCATATTGTTTGTGCCTCGACTCGGGCCTCGTTTGACTTAACCATATCATTTGTACCTCGGATCAGACCTCGTTTGACTTAACCACATTATTTGCACTTCAAGTCGGGCCTCATTTGACTTAATCTTATCATTTGTACCTCGATTTGGGCCTCGTTTGACTCAACCATATTGGTTGTGGCTCGTGTCGGGCCTCGTTTGACTCAACCATATTAGTTGTACCTCGAGTCAGACCTCATTTGACTCAACCATATCATTTGTGCCTTGAGTCGGGCCCTATTTGACTCAACCACACCATTTGCACCTCGAGTTGGACCTTGTTTGACAAAACCATATTGTTTGTGCCTCGAGTCGGGCTACGTTTGACTCAACCATATCAGTTGTGCCTCGAGTCGGGCCTTGTTTGACTTAACCATATCATTTACGGCTCAAGTCGGGCCTTGTTTGACACAATCATATCATTTTCGCCTTAAGTCAGGCCTCGTTTGACACAACGATATCATTTGTGCCTCAAGTCAGGGCTCATTTGACTCAAGCATATCATTTGTGCCTCGAGTCAGGCCTGGTTTGACTCAACCATATCATTTGGGCTTCTAGTCGGGCCTCGTTTGAATCAACCATATCAATTGTGCCTCGAGTCGGGCCTCGTTTGACTCAACCACTTCATTTGCACCTTGAGTTGGGCCTCAATTAACTCAACCATATTTGTTGCGCCTCGAGTCGGGTCTCATTTGACTCAACCATACAAGTTGTGCCTCGAGTCGTGCCTCGTTTGAGACAACCATATTGTTTACGCATCGAGTCGGGCATCGTTCGATTTAACCATATCAGTTGTGCCACGAGTTAGGCCTTATTTGACTCAATGATATCATTTATGCATCGAGTCGAGCCTCATTTGACACAGCCATATCATTTGCGCCACGAGTCAGGCCTTGTTTGACTCAACCACATCATTTGCAACTCGAGCCGAGCCTCGTCTGACTTAATCATATCATTTGCGCCTCGATTTGGGCCTCGTCTGACTCAACCATATCATTTGTGCTGAGAGATGGGCCTCATTTGACTCAGCCATATCATTTGTTCCTTGAGTCGGGTCTCGTTTCACTCAACCATATCAGGTGCACCTCGAGTCGGGCCTCGTTTGACTCAATCATATCATTTGCGCCTTGAGTCAAGCCTCGTTTGACTTAACCATATCAGTTATGCCTTGAGTCAAGCCTCGTTTGACTCAACCATATCATTTGAGCCTCGAGTCAGGCCTCGTTTGACTCAACCACATCTGTTGTACCTCGGGTCAGGCCTCGTTTGACTCAACCATATCAGTTGTGCCACAAGTCGGGCTTGGTTTGACTCAACCATATCATTTAGGCCTTGAGTTGGGCCTCGCTTGACTCAACCATATCAGTTGTCCCTCGAGTCAGGCCTCGTTTGACTCAACCATATCATTTGCGTCTCGAGTCGGGCCCCATTTGACTCAACCACATCATTTGTGCCTCAAGTTGGACCTTGTTTGACAGAACCATATTGTTCGCGCCTTGAGTCGGGCTTCAATTGACTCAACCATATCAGTTGTACCTCGAGTTGGGCCTCGTTTGACTCAATAACATCATTTATGCCTCGAGTCGAGCCTCATTTGACACAACCATATCATTTGCGCCTAGAGTCGAGCCTCGTTTGACTCAACCATGTCATTTGTACCTCGAGTCAGACCTCGTTTGACTCAACCACATCATTTGCACTTCGAGTCGAGCCTCGTCTGACTTAATCATCTTATTTGCACCTCGATTTGAGCCTTGTTTGACTCAACCATATCAATTGTACCGAGAGACGGGCCTCATTTAACTCAGCCATATTATTTGTACCTTGAGTCGGGTCTCGTTTCATTCAACCATATCAGTTGTGCCTCGAGTCAGGCCTTGTTTGACTAAACCATATCATTTGTGCCTTGAGTCGGGCCTCATTTGACACAACCATATCATTTGCGCCTCAAACTGGGTCTCGTTTAACTCAACCATATCATTTGTACCTCGAGTCAGACCTCGTTTGACTCAACCACATCCTTTTCACCTCAAGTCGGTCCTCGTTTGACTTAATCATATCACTTGCACCTCGATTTAGGCCTGATTTGACTCAACGATCTCAATTGTGCCTCGAGCCGGGCCTCGTTTGACTCAACCATATCATTTGAGCCTTGAGTCAGGCCTCGTTTGACTCAACCATATCAGTTGTGCCTTGAGTTAGGCCTTGTTTGACTTAACCATATCAGTTGTACCTCTAGTCGGGCCCTGTTTGACTCAACCACATCATTTGCGCCTCGAGCCGGACCTCGTTCGACACAACCATATTATTTGCGCCTTGAGTCGGGCTACGTTTCAATCAACCATATTAGTTGTGCTTGGAGTCGAGCCTTGTTTGACTATACCATATCATTTACGGCTTGAGTCGGGCCTCATTTGATACAACCAAATCGTTTGCGCCTCGAGTCAGGCCTCGTTTGACACAATCATATCATTTGTGCCTCGAGTCGGGGCTCGTTTGACTCAACCATATCATTTGTATCTCTAGTCAAGCCTCGTTTGACTCAACCAATTCATTTGCACCTCGAGTCGGGCCTCATTTGACTCAACCATATTTGTTGTGCCTCGAGTCGGGCCTTATTTGACACAACCATACAAGTTGTGCCTCGAGTCATACCTCGTTTGACTCAACCATATCATTTGCGCCTCAAGTCGGGCCTTATTTGACTGACCCTTATAATATGTGCCTCGTGTCTGGTGTCGTTTGACTCAACCACATCATTTGCACCTCGAGTCAGGCCTCGGTTGACTGAACCACATCATTTGCGCCTTGAGTCGGGCTTCGATTGACTCAACCATATAAGTTGTGCCTTGAGTTGGGCGTAGTTTGATTCAACAATATCATTAGGGCCTCGAGTCAGGCCTCGTTAGACTCAACCATATTAGTTGTGGCTCGAGTCAGCCTCTGTTTGACTTAACCACATCATTTGCGCCTCGAGTCGGACCTCGTTTGACACAACCATATTGTTTGCACCTCGAGTCGAGCTTCATTTGACTCAACTATATCAGTTGTGCCTCGAGTCGTGCCTCGATTGACCCAGCCATATCATTTGTACCTCGACTTGAGCCTCATTTGACACAACCCTCTCAGTTGTGCCTCGAGTTGGGCCTCGTTTGACTCAACCATATCATTTGCAGCTCGAGTCGAGCCCTGTTTGACTCAACCGCATCATTTGCGCCTCGAGTCAGACCTCGTTTCACACAACTATATTATTTGCGCCTCGAGTCGGGCTTCATTTGACTCAACCATATTAGTTGTGCCTCGAGTCGGGCCCTGTTTGACTCAACCATATAATTTATGCCTCGAGTCAGGCCTCATCTGACACAACCATATCATTTGTGCCTCGAGTCAGGGCTCGTTTGACTCAACCACTTCATTTGCACCTCGAGTCAGGCCTCGTTTGACTCAACCACTTCATTTGCACCTCGAGTCGGGCCTCATTTGACTCAACCATATTTGTTGTGCCTCGAGTCGGGCGTCATTTGACTCAACCATACAAGTTGTGCCTCGAGTCGTGCCTCATTTGACTCAACCATATCATTTGCGCCTCGAGTCAGGCCTCATTTGACTTACCCTTATAATTTACGCCTCGTGTTAGGCGTTATTTGACTCAACCACATCATTTGCACCTCGAGTCAGACCTCGGTTGACTGAACCACATCATTTGACACAAGCATATCGTTTGCACCTCGAGTCAGGCCTCATTTGACACAACCATATCATTTGTGCCTCGAGTCGGGGCTTGTTTGACTCAACCATATCATTTGTGCCTCTAGTCGGCGCCCGTTTGACTCAACCATATCATTTGTGTCTCGAGTCAGGCCTCGTTTGACTCAACCACTTCTTTTGCACCTCGAGTCAGGCCTCATTTGACTCAACCATATTTGTTGTGCCTCGAGTCAAGCCTCATTTGATACAACCATACAAGTGGTGCCTCGAGTCGTGCCTCGTTTGACTCAATCATATCATTTGCGCCTCGAGTTCGGCCTTATTTGACTGACCCTTATAATTTGTCCCTCGTGTCTGGTGTCGTTTGATTCAACCACATCATTTGCACCTCAAGTCAGGCCTCGATTGACTAAACCACATCATTTGCGCCTTGAGTCCGGCCTCGATTGACTCAACCATATCAGTTGTGCCTTGAGTCGGGCCTAGTTTGATTCAACAACATCATTAGGGCCCCGAGTCGGGCCTCGTTAGACTCAACGATATTAGTTGTGGCTCGAGTCAGCCTCTGTTCGACTTAACCAGATCATTTGCGCCTCGAGTCGGACCTCGTTTGACACAACCATATTGTTTGCACCTCGAGTCGGGCTTCATTTGACTAAACCATATCAGTTGTGCCTCGAGTCATGCCTCGTTTGACTCAGCCATATCATTTGTACCTCGACTCAACCCTTGTTTGACTCAACCATCTCAGTTGTGCCTCGAGTCGGGCCTTGTTTGACTCAACCATATCATTTGCGGCTCGAGTCAAGCCCTGTTTGACTCAACCACATCATTTGCGCCTCGAGTTAGACCTCGTTTCACACAACTATATTGTTTGCGCCTCGAGTCGGGCTTCATTTGACTCAACCATATTAGTTGTGCCTCAAGTCGGGCCCTGTTTGACTCAACCATATAATTTGTGCCTCAAGTCGGGCCTCATTTGACACAAGCATATCGTTTGCGCCTCGAGTCAGGCCACATTCGACACAACCATATCATTTGTGCCTCGAGTCGGGGCTCGTTTGACTCAACCATATCATTTGTGCCTCGAGTCGGGGCTCGTTTGACTCAACCATATCATTTGTGCCTCGAGTTGGGCCTCGTTTGACTCAACCACTTCATTTGCACCTTGAGTCGGGCCTCATTTGACTCAACCATATTTGTTGTGCCTCGAGTCGGGCCTCATTTGACTCAACCATACAAGTTGTGCCTCGAGTCGTGCCTCGTTTGACTCAGCCATATCATTTGCGCCTCGAGTCGGGCCTCATTTGACTTACCCTTATAATTTGCACCTCGTGTCAGGCGTCATTTGACTCAACCACATCATTTGCACCTCGAGTCAGACCTCGGTTGACTCAACCACATCATTTGCGCCTCGAGTCGGGCCTCGTTTGACTAAACCATACCAGTTGTGCCTCGAGTCGAGCCTAGTTTGACTCAACAATATTATTTGGGACTCGAGTCAGGCCTCGTTAAAATTAACCATATCAGTTGTGGCTCGAGTCGGGCTCTATTCGACTCAACCACATTATTTGCGCCTCGAGTCAGACCTCGTTTAACACAACCATATTGTTTGCACCTCGAGTCAGGCTTCATTTGACTCAACCATATCAGTTGTGCCTCGAGTCGTGCCTCGTTTGACTCAGCCATATCATTTGTACCTCGAGTCGAGCCTCATTTGACTCAACCATCTAAGTTGCACCTCGAGTCGGGCCTCGTATGACTCAAACTATCATTTGCGGCTCGAGTCGAGCACTGTTTGACTCAACCACATCATTTGCGCCTCGAGTCGGACCTCGTTTCACACAAGCATATTGTTTGTGCCTCGAGTTGGGCTTCATTTGACTCAACAATACCAGTTATGCCTCGAGTCGGGCCCTGTTTGACTCAACCATATAATTTGTGCCTCGAGTCGGGCCTCATTTGACATAAGCATATCGTTTGCGGCTCGAGTCAGGCCTCATTTGACACAACCATATCATTTGTGCCTCGAGTCGGGGCTTGTTTGACTCAACCATATCATTTGTGCCTCGAGTCAGGCCTCGTTTGACTCAACCACTTCATTTGCACGTCGAGTCAGGCCTCATGTGACTCAACCATATTTGTTGTGCCTCGAGTCGGACCTCGTTTGACACAACCATATTGTTTGCACCTCGAGTCGGGCTTCATTTGACTCAACAATATCAGTTATGCCTCGAGTCGGCCCTGTTTGACTCAACCATATAATTTGTGCCTCGAGTCATGCCTCATTTGATACAACCATATCATTTGTGCCTCGAGTCGGGGCTTGTTTGACTTAACCATATCATTTGTGCCTCGAGTCGTGGCTCGTTTGACTCAACCATATCATTTGTGTCTCGAGTTAGGCCTCGTTTGACTCAACCACTTCATTTGCACCTCAAGTCGGGCCTCATTTGACTTAATCATATTTGTTGTGCCTCGAGTCGGGCCTCATTTGACACAACCATACAAGTTGTGCCTCGTTTGACTCAACCATATCATTTGCGCCTCGAGTCGGGCCTTATTTGACTGACCCTTATAATTTGCGCCTCGTGTCTGGTGTCGTTTGACTCAACCACATCATTTGCACCTCTAGTCAGGGCTCGGTTAACTGAACCACATCATTTGTGCCTTGAGTCGGGCCTCGATTGACTCAACCATATCAGTTGTGCCTTGAGTCGGGCCTAGTTTCATTCAACAATATCTTTACGGCCTCGAGTCGGGCCTCGTTAGACTCAGCCATATTAGTTGTGGCTCGAGTCGACCTCTGTTCGACTTAACCACATCATTTGTGCCTCGAGTCAGACCTCGTTTGACACAACCATATTGTTTCCACCTCGAGTCGGGCTTCATTTGACTCAACCATATCAGTTGTGCCTCGAGTCGTGCCTCGTTTGACTCAGCCATATCATTTGTACCTCGACTTGACCCTCGTTTGACTCAACCATCTCAGTTGTGCCTCGAGTCGGGCCTCGTTTGACTCAACCATATCATTTGCGGCTCAAGTCGAGCCCTATTTGACTTAACCACATCATTTGCGTCTCGAGTCAGACCTCGTTTCACATAACTATATTGTTTGCGCCTCAAGTCGGGCTTCATTTGACTCAACCATATTAGTTGTGCCTCGAGTCGGGCCCTGTTTGACTCAACCATATAATTTGTGCCTCGAGTCGGGCCTCATTTGACACAAGCATATCGTTTGCACCTCGAGTCAGGCCTCATTTGACACAACCATATCATTTGTGCCTCGAGTCGGGGCTCGTTTGACTCAACCATATCATTTGTGGCTCGAGTTGAGCGTCGGGCCTCGTTTGACTCAACCACTTCATTTGCACCTCGAGTCGGGCCTCATTTGACTCAACCATACAAGTTGTGCCTCGTGTCGTGCCTCGTTTGACTCAGCCATATCATTTGTGCCTCGAGTCGGGCCTCATTTCTCTTACCCTTATAGTTTGTGCCTCGTGTTAGGTGTCATTTGACTCAACCACATCATTTGCACCTCGAGTCAGACCTCGGTTGACTCAACCACATCATTTGCGCCTCGAGTCAGGCCTCGTTTGACTCAACCATACCAGTTGTGCCTCGAGTCGGGCCTAGTTTGACTCAACAATATCATTTGGGCCTCGAGTCTGGCCTCGTTAGACTCAACCATCTCAGTTGTGGCTCTAGTCGGGCTCTGTTTGACTCAACCACATTATTTGCGCCTCGAGTCGGACCTCGTTTAACACAACCATATTGTTTGCACCTTGAGTCAGGCTTCATTTGACTCAACCATATCAGTTGTGCCTCGAGTCGTGCCACGTTTGACTCAGCCATATCATTTGTACCTCGAGTCGAGTCTCATTTGACTCAACCATCTCAGTTGTGCCTCGCGTCGGGCCTCGTTTGACTCAAACATATCATTTGCGGCTCGAGTCGAGCCTTGTTTGACTCAACCACATCATTTGCGCCTCTAGTCGGACCTCGTTTCACAAAAGCATATTGTTTGTGCCTCGAGTTGGGCTTTATTTGACTCAACCATATCAGTTGTGCCTTGAGTAGGGCCCTGTTTGACTCAACCATATAATTTGTGCCCCAAGTCGGGCCTTATTTGACACAAGCATATCGTTTGCGCCTCGAGTCATGCCTCATTTGACACAACCATATCATTTATGCCTCGAGTCGGGGCTTGTTTGACTCAACCATATCATTTGTGCCTCGAGTCATGGCTCGTTTGACTCAACCATATCATTTGTGTCTCGAGTCAGGCCTCGTTTGACTCAACCACTTCATTTGCACCTCAAGTCGGGCCTTATTTGACTCAATCATATTTGTTGTGCCTCGAGTCGGGCCTCATTTGACACAACCATACAAGTTATGCCTCGTTTGACTCAACCATATCATTTGCGCCACGAGTCGGGCCTTATTTGACTGACCCTTATAATTTGCGCCTCGTGTCTGGTGTCGTTTGACTCAACCACATCATTTGCACCTTGAGTCAGGGCTCGGTTTACTGAACCACATCATTTGCGTCTTGAGTCGGGCCTCAATTGACTCAACCATATCAGTTGTGCCTTGAGTCGGGCCTAGTTTGATTCAACAATATCATTAGGGCCTCGAGTCGGGCCTCGTTAGACTCAACCATATTAGTTGTGGCTCAAGTCGACCTCTGTTCGACTTAACCACATCATTGGCGCCTCGAGTCGTACCTCGTTTGACACAACCATATTGTTTGCACCTAGAGTCGGGCTTCATTTGACTCAACCATATCAGTTGTGCCTCGAGTCGTGCCTCGTTTGAATCAGCCATATCATTTGTACCTTGACTCGAGCCACGTTTGACTCAACCATCTCAGTTGTGCCTCGAGTCAGGCCTCGTTTGACTCAACCATATAATTTACGGCTCGAGTCGAGCCCTGTTTGACTCAACCACATCATTTGCGCCTCGAGCCAGACCTCGTTTCACACAACTATATTGTTTGTGCCTCGAGTCGGGTTTCATTTGACTCAACCATATTAGTTGTGCCTCGAGTCGGGCCCCGTTTGACTCAACCATATAATTTGTACCTCGAGTCGGGCCTCATTTGACACAAGCATATCGTTTGCGCCTCGAGTCAGGCCTCATTTGACACAACCATATCATTTGTGCCTCTAGTCGGGGCTCGTTTGACTCAACCATATCATTTGTGCCTCGAGTTGAGCGTCGGGCCTCGTTTGACTCAACCACTTGATTTGCACCTCGTGTCGGGCCTCATTTGACTCAACCATACAAGTTATGCCTTGTGTCGTGCCTCGTTTGACTCAGCCATATCATTTGCGCCTCGAGTCGGGCCTCATTTTAGTTACCCTTATAATTTGCGCCTCGTGTTAGGCGTCATTTGACTCAACCACATCATTTGCACCTCGAGTCAGACCTCGATTGACTCAACCACATCATTTGCGCCTCGAGTCAGGCCTCGTTTGACTCAACCATACCAGTTGTGCCTCGAGTCGGGCCTAGTTTGACTCAACAATATCATTTGGGCCTCGAGTCTGGCCTCGTTAGACTCAACCATCTTAGTTGTGGCTCCAGTCGAGATCTGTTTGACTCAACCATATTATTTGCGCCTCGAGTCGGACCTCGTTTAACACAACCATATTGTTTGCACCTTGAGTCAGGCTTCATTTGACTCAACCATATCAGTTGTGCCTCGAGTCGTGCCACGTTTGACTCAGCCATATCATTTGTACCTCGAGTCGAGTCTCGTTTGACTCAACCATCTCAGTTGTGCCTCGAGTCGGGCCTCGTTTGACTCAAACATAACATTTGCGGCTCGAGTCGAGCCCTGTTTGACTCCACCACATCATTTACGCCTCGAGTCGGACCTCGTTTCACAAAAGCATATTGTTTGTGCCTCGAGTTGGGATTTATTTGACTCAACCATATCAGTTGTGCCTCGAGTCGGGCCCTGTTTGACTCAACCATATAATTTGTGCCTCGAGTCGGGCCTCATTTGACATAAGCATATCATTTGCGCCTCGAGTCATGCCTCATTTGACACAACCATATCATTTGTGCCTCGAGTTGGGGCTTGTTTGACTCAACCATATCATTTGTGCCTCGAGTCATGGCTCGTTTGACTCAACCATATCATTTGTGTCTCGAGTCAGGCCTCGTTTGACTCAACCACTTCATTTGCACCTCAAGTCGGGCCTTATTTGACTCAATCATATTTGTTGTGCCTCGAGTCGGGCCTCATTTGACACAACCATACAAGTTGTGCCTCGAGTCGTGCCTCATTTGACTCAACCATATCATTTGCGCCTCGAGTCGGGCCTTATTTGATTGACCCTTATAATTTGCGCCTCGTGTCTGGTGTCGTTTGACTCAACCACATCATTTGCACCTCGAGTCAGGGCTCGGTTTACTGAACCACATCATTTGCGTCTTGAGTCGGGCCTCAATTGACTCAACCATATCAGTTATGCCTTGAGTCGGGCGTAGTTTGATTCAACAATATCATTAAGGCCTCGAGTCGGGCCTCGTTAGACTCAACCATATTAGTTGTGGCTCAAGTCGACCTCTGTTCGACTTAACCACATCATTGGCGCCTCGAGTCATACCTCGTTTGACACAACCATATTGTTTGCACCTCGAGTCGGGCTTCATTTGACTCAACCATATCAGTTGTGCCTCGAGTCGTGCCTCGTTTGAATCAGCCATATCATTTGTACCTTGACTCGAGCCTCGTTTGACTCAACCATCTCAGTTGTGCCTCGAGTCAGGCCTCGTTTGACTCAACCATATAATTTGCGGCTCGAGTCGAGCCCTGTTAGACTCAACCACATCATTTGCGCCTCGAGTCAGACCTCGTTTCACACAACTATATTGTTTGTGCCTCGAGTCAGGTTTCATTTGACTCAACCATATTAGTTGTGCCTCGAGTCAGGCCCTGTTTGACTCAACCATCTAATTTGTGCCTCGAGTTGGTCCTCATTTGACACAAGCGTATCGTTTGCACCTCGAGTCAGGCCTCATTTGACATAACCATATCATTTGTGCCTCGAGTCGGGGCTCGTTTGACTCAACCATATCATTTGTGCCTCGAGTTGGGCCTTGTTTGACTCAACCACTTCATTTGCACGTCGAGTCGGGCCTCATTTGACTCAACCATACAAGTTGTACCTCAAGTTGGGCCTCGTTTGACTCAACCATATCATTTGCGCCTCGAGTCGGGCCTCATTTGACTTACCCTTGTAATTTGCGCCTCGTGTCAGGCGTCATTTGACTCAACCACATCATTTGCACCTCGAGTCAGACCTCGGTTGACTCAACCACATCATTTGTGCCTCGAGTCGGGCCTCGTTTGACTCAACAATACCAATTGTGCCTCGAGTCGGGCCTAGTTTGACTCAACAATATCATTTGGCCCTCGAGTTGGGTCTCGTTAGACTCAACAATCTCAGTTGTGGCTCGAGTCGGGCTCTGTTTGACTCAACCACATTATTTGCGCCTCGAGTTGGACCTCGTTTAACACAACCATATTGTTTGCACCTCGAGTCAGGCTTCATTTGACTCAATCATATCAGTTGTGCCTCGAGTCGTGCCTCGTTTGACTCAGCCATATCATTTGTACCTCGAGTCGAGCCTCGTTTGACTCAACCATCTCAGTTGTGCCTCGGGTCGGGCCTCGTTTGACTCAAACATATCATTTGCGGCTCGAGTCGAGCCCTGTTTGACTCAACCACATCATTTGCGCCTCGAGTCGGACCTCGTTTCACAGAAGCATATTGTTTGTGCCTCGAGTTAGGCTTCATTTGACTCAACCATATCAGTTGTGCCTCGAGTCGGGCCCTGTTTGACTCAACCATATAATTTGTGCCTCGAGTCAGGCCTCATTTGATACAAGCATATCGTTTGCGCCTCGAGTCAGGCCTCATTTGACACAACCATATCATTTGTGCCTCGAGTCGGGGCTTGTTTGACTCAACCATATCATTTGTGCCTCAAGTCAGGCCTCGTTTGACACAACCACATCATTTGCACCTCGAGTCGAGCCTCGTTTGACTCAACCATATTTGTTGTGCCTCAAGTCGGGCCTCATTTGGCTCAACCATACAAGTTGTGCCTCGAGTGGGCCTCGTTTGACTCAACCATATCATTTGCGCCTCGAGTCGGAACTCGTTTGATGCAACCATATTGTTTGCGCATCGAGTCGGGCTTCGTTTGACTCAACCGTATCAGTTATGCCTCGAGTTGGGCCTCGTTTGACTCAATCATATCATTTGTGCCTTGAGTCGAGCCTCATTTGACACATTCATATCTTTTGCGCCTCGAGTCGGGCCTCGTTTGACTCAACCATATTATGTGTACATCGAGTCAGACCTCGTTTGACTAAACCACATCATTTGTACCTCGAGTCGAGCCTCGTCTAACTTAATCATCTCATTTGTGCCTAGATTTGGGCCTCGTTTGACTCAACCATATCATTTGTACCGAGAGATGGGCCTCGTTTAACTCAGCCATATCATTTGTACCTCAAGTCGGCCCTCATTGCACTCAACCATATCAGTTGTGCCTCAAGTCGAGCCTCATTTGACTCCACCATATCATTTATGCCTCAAGTCGAGCCTCATTTGACATAACCATATCATTTGTGCCTCGAGCCGAGCCTCGTTTGACTCAACCATATCATTTGTACCTTGAGTCAGACCTCGTTTGACTCAACCAAATCATTTGCACCTCGAGTCAAGCCTCGGTTGACTTAATCATATCATTTGCGCCTTGATTTGAGCCTCATTTGACTCAACCATATCAGTTGTGCCTCAATCCGGGCCTCATTTGACTCAACCATATCATTTGGGCCTTGAGTCGAGCCTCGTTTGACTCAACCATATCATTTGTGCTGAGAGACAGGCCTCGTTTGACACAGCCATATCATTTGTATCTTGAGTCGAGCCTCATTTCACTCAACCATATCAGCTGTGCCTCGAGTCGAGCCTCATTTGACACATCCATATCATTTGCACCTCGAGTCGGGCCTCATTTGACACAACCATATCATTTGCACCTTGAGCCGGGTTTTGTTTGACTCAACCATGTCATTTGTACCTCGAGCCAGACCTCGTTTGATTTAACCAAATCATTTGCACCTCGAGTCGGGCCACGTTTGACTTAATCATATCATTTGCACCACGATTTGGGCCTCGTTTGACTCAACCATATCAGTTGTGCCTCGAGTCGTGCCTCGTTTGACTCAACTATATCATTTGTGCCGAGAGACGGGCCTCATTTGACTCAGCCATATCATTTGTACCTCGAGTCAGGCCTCATTTCATTCAACCATATCAGTTGTGCCACGAGTCAAGCCTCATTTGACACATACATATCATTTGCGCCTTGAATCGGGCCTCATTTCACACAACCATATCATTTACGCCTCGAGCCGGGTCTCATTTGACTCAACCATATCATTTGTACCTTGAGTCAGACCTCGTTTGACTTAACCAAATAATTTGCACCTCGAGTCAGGCCTTGTTTGACTTAATCATATTATTTGCACCTCGATTTGGGCCTCATTTCACTCAACCATATCAGTTGTGCCTCAAGCCGGGCCTCATTTGACTCAACCATATTATTTGGGCTTCGAGTCGAGCCTCGTTTGACTCAACCATATCAGTTGCGCCTCGAGTCGGGCCTTATTTGACTCAATCACATCATTTGTGCCTCGAGTCGGACCTCGTTTGATACAACCATATTGTTTGCGCCTCGAGTCGGGCAATGTTTGACTCAACCATATCAGTTGTGCTTGGAGTCGGGCCTTGTTTGACTCAACCATATCATTTGCGCCTTGAGTTAGGCCTCGTTTGATGCAACCATATCGCTTGTGCCTCGAGTCGGGCCTCGTTTAACTAAACCACTTTATTTGCACCTCGAGCCGGGCCTCATTTGACTCAACCATACAAGTTGTGCCACGAGTCGTGCCTCATTTGACTCAACCATATCATTTGCACCTCGAGTCGAACCTCATTTGACTTACCCTTATAATTTACGCCTCAAGTCAGGCGTCGTTTGACTCAACCACATCATTTGCACCTCGAGTCAGGCCTCATTTGACTCAACCACATCGTTTGCGCCTCGAGTCGGGCCTCGTTTGACACAACCATATTAGTTGTACCTCGAGTCGGGCCTTGTTTGACTCAAGAATATCATTTGGGCCTCGAGTCGGGCCTCGTTTGACTTAACCATATCAGTTGTGGCTCGAGTGGGGCCACATTTGACTCAACCATATCATTTGCACCTCAAGTCAGACCCTGTTTGACTCAACCACATCATTTGCGTCTCGAGTTGGACCTCGTTTGACACAACCATATTGTTTGCGCCTCGAGTCGAGCTTCATTTGACTCAATCATATCAGTTGTGGCTCGGGTCGGTCCTCATTTGACTCAACCATATCATTTGTGCCTCGAGTCGGGCCTTATTTGACACAACCATATCATTTGCACCTCGAGCCAGGCCTCGTTTGACTCAACCATATCATTTGTACCTCAAGTCAGACCTCGTTTGACTCAACCACATCATTTGCACATCGAGTCGAGCCGTGCTTGACTTAATCATATCATTTGCACTGTGATTTGGGTCTCGTTTGACTCAACCATATCAGTTGTGCCTCGAGTCGTGCCTCGTTTGACTCAGCCATATCATTTGTGCCTCGAGTCGAGCCTCGTTGGAATCAACCATCTCAGTTGTGCCTCAAGTCGGGCCTCGTTTGACTCAACCGTATCATTTGTGGCTCGAGTCGAGCCCTGTTTCACTCAACCACAACATTTGCGCCTCGAGTCAGACCTCATTTGACATAACCATATTGTTTACGCCTCGAGTTGGACTTCGTTTGACTCAACCATATCAGTTGTGCCTTGGGTTGGGCCCTGTTTGACTCAACCATATCATTTGTGCCTCGAGTCGGGCCTCATTTGGCACAAGCATACCATTTGTGCCTCGAGTCATGCCTCGTTTGACTCAACCATATCAGTTGTGCTTGGAGTCGGGCCTTGTTTGACTCAACCATATCATTTGCATCTTGAGTCAAGCCTCGTTTGATACAACCAAATCATTTGCGCCTCAAGTTAGGCCTCGTTTGACAGAACCATATCATTTGTGTCTCAAGTCGAGGCTCGTTTGACTCAACCATATCGTTTGTGCCTCGAGTTGGGCCTCGTTTGATTCAACCACTTTATTTACACCTAGAGTCGGGCCTCATTTAACTCAACCATATTTGTTGTGCCTCGAGTCGGGCCTCATTTGGCTCAACCATACAAGTTGTGCCACGAGTCGTGCCTCGTTTGACTCAATCATATCATTTGTGCCTCGAGTCGGGACTCATTTGACTTACCCTTACAATTTGCGCCTCGAGTCAGGCGTCGTTTGAATCAACCACATCATTTGCACCTCGAGTCAGGGCTCATTTGACGCAACCACATCATTTGCGCCTCGAGTCAGGCCTCATTTGACACAACCATATCACTTGTGCCTCGAGTCAGCCCTTGTTTGACTCAACAATATCATTTGGGCCTTGAGTCGGGCCTCATTTGACTCAACCATATCAGTTGTGGCTCGAGTCAGGCCTCATTTGACACAACCATACATTTGCGCCTCGAGCCGGGCCTCATTTGACTCAACCATATCATTTGTACCTCGAGTCAGACCTTGTTTGATTCAACCACATCATTTGCACCTCGAGTTGGGCCTCGTTTGACTTAATCATATCATTTGCACCTCGATTTGGGCCTCATTGGACTCAACCATATAAGTTATGCGTCAAGCCAGGCCTCGTTTGACTCAACCATATCATTTGGGCCTCGAGTCGGCCCTCGTTTGATTCAACTATATCAGTTGCGCCTCGAGTTAGGCCTTATTTGACTCAACCACATCATTTACGCCTTGAGTCAGACCTCGTTTGTCACAACCATATCATTTGTGCCTCGAGTCGAGGCTCGTTTGACTCAACCAAATCATTTGCGCCTCGAGTCAGACCTCGTGTGACACAACCATATTGTTTGTGCCTCGAGTCGGGCTTCGTTTGACTCAACAGTATCAGTTATGCCTCGAGTTGGGCCTCGTTTGACTCAATGATATAATTTGTGCCTCGAGTCGGGCCTCATTTGACATAACCTTATCATTTGCGCCTCGAGTCGGGCCTCGTTTGACTCAACCATATCATTTGTATGTCGAGTCAGACCTCGTTTGACTCAACCACATCATTTGCACCTCGAGTCGAGCCTCGTCTGACTTAATCATCTCATTTGCGTCTCGATTTAGGCCTCATTTGGCACAACCATATCATTTGTGCCGAGAGATGGGCCTCGTTTGACTCAGCCATATCATTTGTACCTCGAGTCGGGCCTCATTTGACTCAACCGTATCAGTTGTGCCTCGAGTCGGGCCTCATTTGACTCAACCGTATCATTTGTGCCTCGAGTCAGGCCTCATTTGACACAACCATATCATTTGCGCCTCGAGCCGTGCCTCGTTTGACGCAACCATATCATTTGTACCTTGAGTTAGACCTCGTTTGACTCAATCACATCATTTTCACTTCGAGTTGGGTCTCGTTTGACTTAATCATATCATTTGCACCTCGATTTGGGCCTCGTTTGACTCAACCATATCAGTTGTGCCTTGTGTCGGGCCTTGTTTAACTCAACCATATTAGTTGTGCATCAAGTCCGGCCTCGTTTGACTCAA
This sequence comes from Dicorynia guianensis, assembly GCA_037013595.1. Taxonomy (NCBI): domain Eukaryota; kingdom Viridiplantae; phylum Streptophyta; class Magnoliopsida; order Fabales; family Fabaceae; genus Dicorynia; species Dicorynia guianensis. The sequence goes on along the minus strand of JASUAB010000006.1, from coordinate 13,867,367 downwards.
CCATATCATTTGTGCCTCGAGTCAGGCCTCATTTGACTCAACCATATCATTTGTACCTCGAGTCAGACCTCATTGGACTCAACCACATCATTTGCACCTCAAGTCAGGCCTTGTTTGACTTAATCAGATCATTTGCACCTCAATTTGGGCCTCATTTGACTCAACCATATTAGTTATGGGCCTCGTTTGACTCAACCATATCATTTAGGCCTCGAGTCGGACCTCGTTTGACTCAACCATATCATTTGGGCCTCGAGTCAGACCTCGTTTGACTCAACCATATCAGTTGTGTCTCGAGTCGGGCCCTGTTTGACTCAACCACATCATTTGTGCCTTGAGTCGGACCTCGTTTGACACAACCATATTGTTTGCACCTCGAGTCGGGCTACGTTTGACTCAACCTTATCAGTTGTGCTCGGAGTCATGCCTTATTTGACTCAACCATATCATTTGTGCCTCGAGTCAGGCCTCGTTTAATACAACCAAATCATTTGTGCCTCAAGTCAGGCCTCGTTTGACACAACCATATCATTTGTGCCTTGAGTCAGGGCTCAATTGACTCAGCCATATCGTTTGTGCCTGGAGTCGGGCCTCGTTCGACTCAACCACTTCATTTGCACCACGAGTCAGGCCTCATTTGACTTAACCATATTTGTTGTGCCTCAAGTCGGGCCTCATTTGACTCATCCATACAAGTTGTGCCTCGTTTGACTCAACCATATCATTTGCGCCTCGAGTCGGGCCTCATTTGACTTACCCTTATAATTTGTGCCTCAAGTTAGGTGTCGTTTGACTTAACCACATCATTTGCACCTCGAGTCGGGCCTTGTTTGACTCAACCGTATCAGTTGTGCCTCGAGTCAGGTCTTGTTTGACTCAACAATATCATTTGGGCCTCGAGTCAGGCCTCATTTGACACAACCATATCATTTGTGCCTCGAGCCGGGCCTCATTTGACTCAACCATATCATTTGTACCTCGAGCCGGGCCTCATTTGACTCAACCATATCATTTGTACCTTGAGTCAGACCTCATTTGACTGAACCACATCATTTGCACCTCAAGTCAGGCCTTGTTTGACTTAATCAAATCATTTGCACCTCGATTTGGGCCTCAGTTGACTCAACCATATCATTTGTACCTCGAGTCAGACCTCGTTTGACTCAACCACATCATTTGTGCCTCAAGTCAAGCCTTGTTTGACTTAATCATATCATTTGCACCTCAATTTGGGCCTCATTTGACTCAACCATATTAGTTGTGGGCCTTGTTTGACTCAACCATATCATTTAGGCCTCGAGTCGGGCCTCGTTTGACTCAAACATATTAGTTGTACCTCGAGTCGGGCCCTGTTTGACTCAACCACATGATTTGCGCCTTGAATCGGACCTCGTTTGACACAACCATATTGTTTGTGCCTCGAGTCGGGCTATGTTTGACTCAACCATATCAGTTGTGCTTGGAGTCATGCCTTGTTTGACTCAACCATATCATTTGCGCCTCGAGTCAGGCCTCGTTTAACACAACCAAATCGTTTGTGCCTCGAGTCAGGCCTCGTTTGACACAACCATATTATTTGTGCCTTGAGTCGGGGCTCGTTTGACTCAACCATATTGTTTGTGCCTCGAGTCGGGCCTCATTTGACTCAACCACTTCATTTGCACCACGACTCAGGCCTCATTTGATTCAACCATATTTGTTGTGCCTCAAGCGGGACTCATTTGACTCAACCATACAAGTTGTGCCTCGTGTCGTGCCTCGTTTGACTCAACCATATCATTTGCGCCTCGAGTTGGGCCTCATTTCACTTACCCTTATAATTTGCGCCTTGAGTCAGGTGTCGTTTGACTCAACCACATCATTTGCACCTTGAGTCAGGCCTCGTTTGACTCAACCACATCATTTGCACCTCGAGTCGGGCCTCGTTTGACTCAACCATATCAGTTGTGCCTCGAGTCGAGCCTTGTTTGACTCAACAATATCATTTGGGCCTCGAGTCGGGCCTTGTTTGACTTAACCATATCATTTGTTCTTCGAGTCCGGCCTCATTTGACTCAACCATATCAATTGTGCCTCGAGTCGGGACTCGTTTGGCTCAACCATATCATTTGTTCCTCGAGTCGGACCTCGTTTGACACAACCATATTGTTTGCGCCTCGAGTCAGGCTACGTTTGACTCAACCATATTAGTTGTGCTTCGAGTCAGGCCATGTTTAACTCAACCATATCATTTGCGCCTCGAGTCGGGCCTCGTTTGATACAACCAAATCATTTACGCTTCGAGTCAAGCCTTGTTTGACATAAGCGTATCATTTGTTCCTCGAGTCTGGGCTCGTTTGACTTAACCATATCATTTGTGCCTCGAGCCGGGCCTCGTTTGACTCAACCACATCATTTGTACCTCGAGTCGAGCCTTGTTTGACTCAACCATATTTGTTGTGCCTCGAGTCGAGCCTCATTTTACTCAACCATATTATTTTTGCCTCAAGTCAGCCTCATTTGACTTAACCATATCATTTGCGCCTCGACTCGAGCCTCGTTTGACTTACCCTTATAATTTGTGCCTCGAGTCAGGCCTCATTTGACTCAACCATATCAAATGATCCTCGAGTCGGGCCTCATTTGACTCAACCAAATTAGTTGTGCCTCGAGTCAGGCCTCGTTTGACTCAACCATATCATTTGCTCTTCAAGTCCGGCCTCGTTTGACTAAACCATATCAATTGTGCCTCGAGTCGGGCCTCGTTTGGCTCAACCATATCTTTTGTTCCTCGAGTCGGGCCTTGTTTGCCATAATCATATCATTTGCACCTCGATTTGAGCCTCGTTTGACTCAACCATCTGATTTGGACCTCGAGTTGGGCCACGTTTGACTCAACCATAACAGTTGTGCCTCGAGTTGGTCCTTGTTTGACTCAACATATCAGTTGTATCTCGAGTCGGGCCCTGTTTGACTCAACCACATCATTTCTGCCTCAAGTCGGACCTCGTTTGACACAATCATATTGTTTGTCCCTCGAGTCGGGCTATGTTTGACTCAACCATATAAGTTCTGCCTCGAGTTGGGCCTTGTTTCACTCAACCATATCATTTGCGCCTCGAGTCGTGCCACGTTTGATACAACCAAATCGTTTGCGCCTCGAGTCAGGCATCGTTTGACACAACCATATCATTTGTACCTCGAGTTAGGCCTCGTTTGACTCAACCATATCATTTGCACCTCGAGTCGGGCCTCGTTTGCCTCAATCATATTTGTTGTGCCTCGAGTCAGGCCTCATTTCACTGAACCATACAAGTTGTGCCTCGAGTCGGGCCTCGTTTGACTCCACCATATCAGTTGTGCCTTGAGTTGGGACTCGTTTGACTCAACCACATCATTTGCGCGTCGAGTCGGGTCTCGTTTGGCATAACCATATCATTTGCGGCTCGAGTCGAGCCTCGTTTGACTTACCCTTGTAATTTACACCTTGAGTTGGGCCTCGTTTGACTCAACCATATCATTGTGCCTCGAGTCAGGGCTCGTTTGACTCAACCACATCATTTGCGCATCGAGTCGGGTCTCGTTTGACACAACCATATCATTTGTGCCTCGAGTTGGGCCTCGTTTTTCTTAACCATATCAGTTGTGCCTCGATTCAGGCCTCGTTTGACTCATCCATATTAGTTGTACCTCGAGTCGGGCCTCGTTTGGCACAACCATCTCATTTGCGCCTCGAGTCGGGCCTTGTTTGACTCAACCATATCAGCTGTGCCTCGAGTCGGGACTCATTTGACTCAACCATATCTGTTGTTCCTTGAGTCAGGCCTCGTTTGACTCATCCATATCAGTTGCGCCTCGAGTTGGGCCTCGTTTGACACAACCATATCAGTTGTGCCTCGAGTCGGGCCTCATTTGACTCAACCATATCATTTGCGCCTCAAGTCGGACCTCGTTTCACACAATCAAATCATTTGTGCCTTGAATCTAGCCTCGTTTGACACAACCATATCATTTGCGCCTTGAGTCAGTCCTCGTTTGACTCAACCATATCATTTGCACCTCGAGTCGGGCCTCGTTTGACTTACCCTTATAATTTGCGCCTCGAGTCAGGCCTCGTTTGACTCAACCATACCATTTGCCTCTCGAGTCAGGCCTCGTTTGACTCAACCATATGATTTGTGCTTCGAGTCGAGCCTCTTTTGGCTTACCCTTATAATTTGCCCGTCGAGTTAGGCCTTGTTTAACTTAACCATATCAAATGTGCCTCGAGTCGGGCCTCGTTTGATTCAACCATATCATTTGCTCTTTGAGTCAGGCCTCGAGTCAGGCCTCATTTGACTCAACCATATCATTTACGCCTCGAGTTGGGCCTCGGTTCACACAATCAGATAATTTGTGCCTCGAATCTGGCCTCGTTTGACACAACCATATCATTTGCGCCTCGAGTCAGGCCTCGTTTGACACAACCATATCATTTGCGCCTCGAGTCGGGCCTCGTTTGACTCAACCATATTAGTTGTGCCTATAGTCGGGACTCATTTGACTCAACCACATCAGTTGTGGCTCGAGTCGGGCCTCGGTTGACTCAACCATATCATTTGTGCCATGAGTCGGGCCTCGTTTGACACAACCATATCATTTGCGCCTCGAGTCAGGCCCCGCTTGACTCAACCATATCATTTACGCCTCGAGTCGAGCCTCGTTTGGCTTACCCTTATGATTTGCACATCGAGTCAGGCCTCGTTTGACTCAACCATATCATTTGCTCTTTGAGTCAGGCCTCGTTTGACTCAACCATATCAGTTGTGCATCAAGTCGGGACTCATTTGAGTCAACCATATCAGTTGTACCACGAACTGGGCCTCGTTCGGCTCAACCACATCTCTTGTGCCCCGAGTCAGCCCTCGTTTGCCACATTCATATAGTTTGCGTCTCGAGTTGGGCCTCGTTTAACTCAACCATATTAGTTGTTCCTCAGTTTGGGACTCGTTTGACTTAACCATATAAGTTGTGCCTCGAGTCGGGCCTCGTTTGGCTTAACCATATCATTTGTACCCCGAGTCGGGGCTCATTTGACACAACCATATCATTTGCACCTCGAGTCGGGCCTCGTTTGACTCAACCATATCAATTGTGCATCAAGTTGGGACTCATTTGACTCAACCATATCAGTTGTGCATCAAGTCAGGGCTCGTTTGACTCAACCATATCATTTGCGCCTCGAGTTGGGCCTTGTTTAACACAACCATATCATTTCTGCCTTGAGTCGGGCCTCGTTTGACTCAACCATATCTGTTGTGCCTTGAGTGAGGACTCATTTGACTCAACTATATCAGCTGTGCCTCGAATCGGGCCTCGTTTGACTCAACCATATAAGTTGCGCCTCGAGTCGAGCCTCATTTGACTTACCCTTATAATTTATGCCCCGAGTCGAGCCTCGTTTAACACAACCATATCATTTGCGCCTCAAGTTAGGCCTCGTTTGGCTCAACCATATCAGGTGTGCCTCGAGTTAGGCCTCGTTTGACTCAACCATATCAGTTGTGCCTCAAGTTAGGACTCGTTTTACCCAACCATATCAGCTGTTCCGTGAGTCGGGCCTTGTTTGACCCAACCATATTAGTTGTGCATTGAGTCGGGACTCCTTTTACTCAACCATATCAATTGTGCCTCGAGTTGGGCCTTGTTTGACTCAACCATATCATTTGCATATCGAGTCGGGCCTCATTTGACTCAATCATATGATTTGCGCTTCAAGTCGAGCCTCTTTTGGCTCACCCTTATAATTTGCCCGTCGAGTTAGGCCTTGTTTAACTCAACCATATCAAATGTGCCTCGAGTCGGGCCTCATTTGATTCAACCATATCATTTGCTCTTTGAGTCAGGCCTCGAGTTAGGCCTCATTTGACTCGACCATATCATTTGCGCCTCGAGTCGGGCCTCGTTTCACACATTCAGATAATTTGCGCCTCGAATCTGGCCTCGTTTGACACAACCATATCATTTGCGCCTCGAATCAAGACTCGTTTGACACAACCATATCATTTGCGCCTCGAGTCGGGCCTCGTTTGACTCAACCATATCAGTTGTGCCTATAGTCGGGACTCGTTTGACTCAACCACATCAGTTGTGGCTTGAGTCAGGCCTCGGTTGACTCAACCATATCATTTGTGCCATGAGTCGGGCCTCGTTTGACACAACCATATAATTTGTGCCTCGAGTCAGGCCCCGTTTGACTCAACCATATCATTTGTGCCTCGAGTCGAGCCTCGTTCGGCTTACCCTTATGATTTGCGCATCGAGTCAGGCCTCGTTTGACTCAACCATATCAATTGTGCCTCGAGTCGGGACTCATTTGAGTCAACCATATCAGTTGTACCACAAGCCGGGCCTCGTTCGGCTCAACTATATCTCTTGTGTCCCGAGTCAGGCCTCGTTTGTCACAATCATATCATTTGCGTCTCGAGTTGGGTCTCGTTTAACTCAACCATATCAATTGTGCCTCAGTTTGAGACTCGTTTGACTCAACCACATATGTTGTGCCTCGAGTCTGGCCTCGTTTGACTCAATCATATTAGTTGTGCCTTGAGTTGAGACTCGTTTCACTCAACTATATAAGTTGTGCCTCGAGTCGGGCCTCGTTTGGCTCAACCATATCATTTGTGCCTCAAGTCAGGCCTTGTTTGCCACAATCATATCATTTGCACCTCGAGTCGGGCCTCGTTTGACTCAACCATATCAGTTGTGCATCAAGTTGGGACTTGTTTGACTCAACCATATTTGTTGTGCCTCGAGTCAGGCCTCGTTTGACTCAACCATATCATTTGTGCCTCGAGTCAGGCCTCGTTTGACTCACCCTTATAATTTACGCCTCGAGTTGAGCCTCGTTTGACTCAACCACATCATTTGCGCCTCGAGTTGGGCCTCGTTTGACTTGCCCTTATAATTGGTGCTTCGAGTCAGGACTCATTGGACTCAACCATATCAAATGAGACTCGAGTTGGGACTCGTTTGACTCAACCACATCATTTGCGCTTCAAGTCGGGCCTCGTTTGACTTAACCATATCATTTGTGCTTCGAGTCTTGCCTCGTTTGACTCAACCATATTAGTTGTGCCTCAAGTTAGGACTCGTTTGACTCAACCATATCATTTGCGCCTTGAGTCGGGCCTTGTTTGACACAACCATATCATTTTCGCCTCGAGTCGGGCCTCGTTTGACTCAACCATATCTATTGTGCCTCGAGTGAGGACTCGTTTGACTCAACTATATCAGTTGTGCCTTGAGTTGGGCCTCGTTTGACTCAACCATATCAGTTGCGCCTCGAGTCAAGCCTTGTTTGACTCAACCATATCAGGTGTGCCTTGAGTCGGGCCTCGTTTGACTTACCCTTATAATTTACGCCCCGAGTCGAGCCTCGTTTAACACAACCATATCATTTGCGTCTCAAGTCAGGCCTCGTTTGGCTCAACCATATTAGGTGTGCCTCGAGTCGGGCCTCGTTTGACTCAACCATATCAGTTGTGCCTCAAGTCGGGACTCGTTTGACCCAACCATATCAGTTGCTCCTCGAGTTGGGCCTTGTTTGACCCAACCATATCAGTTGTGCCTCAAGTCGGGACTTGTTTGACTCAATCATATCAGTTGTGCCTCGAGTCGAGGCTTGTTTGACTCAACCATATGATTTGCGCTTCGAGTCGATCCTCTTTTGGCTTACCGTTATAATTTGCCCATCAAGTTAGGCCTCGTTTAACTTAACCATATCAAATGTGCCTCGAGTCGGGCCTCGTTTGATTTAACCATATCATTTGCTCTTTGAGTCAGGCCTCGAGTCAGGCCTCATTTGACTCAACCATATCATTTGCGCCTCGAGTCGGGCCTCGTTTCACACAATCAGATAATTTGCGCCTCGAATCTGGCCTCGTTTGACACAACCATATCATTTGCTCCTCGAGTCAGGCCTCATTTGACACAACCATATCATTTGCGCCTCGAGTTGGGCCTTGTTTGACTCAACCATATCACTTGTGCCTATAGTCAGGACTCGTTTGACTCAACCACATTAGTTGTGGCTCGAGTCGGGCCTCGGTTGACTCAACCATATCATTTGCGCCATGAGTCGAGCCTTGTTTGACACAACCATATCATTTGCGCCTCGAGTCAGGCCCCGTTTGACTCAACTATATCATTTGTGCCTCGAGCCGAGCCTCATTTCTCGTTTGACTCAACCATATCATTTGCTCTATGAGTCAGGCCTTGTTTGACTCAACCATATCAGTTGTGCCTCGAATCAAGACTCATTTGCATCAACCATATCAGTTGTACCACGAGCCGGGCCTCGTTCAGCTCAACCATATCTCTTGTGCCCTGAGTCAGGCCTCGTTTGCCATAATCATATCATTTGCATCTCGAGTTAGGCCTCGTTTAACTCAACCATATCAGTTGTGCCTCTGTTTGGGACTCGTTTGACTCAACCACATATGTTGTGCCTCGTGTCTGGCCTCGTTTGACTCAATCATATTAGTTGTGCCTTGAGTTGGGACTCGTTTGACTCAACCATATAAGTTGTACCTTGAGTCGGGCCTCGTTTGGCTCAACCATATCATTTGTGCCTCGAATCGGGCCTCGTTTGCCATAATCATATAATTTGCGCCTCGAGTCGGGCCTCGTTTGACTCAACCATATCGGTTGTGCATCAAGTTGGGACTTGTTTGACTCAAACATATCTGTTGTGCCTCAAGTCAGGCCTCATTTGACTCAACCATATCATTTACACCTTGAGTCAGGCCTCGTTTGACTCGCCCTTATAATTTACGCCTCGAGTCGAGCCACGTTTGACTCAACCATATCATTTGCGCCTCAAGTCGGGGCTCGTTTGACTCAACCATATCTGTTGTGCCTCCAGTGAGGACTCGTTTGACTCAACTATATCAGTTGTGCCTCGAGTCGGGCCTTGTTTGACTCAACCATATCAGTTGTGCCTCGAGTCGGGCCTCGTTTGACTCAACCATATCAATTGTGCCTCGAGTCGGGCCTCGTTTGACTCAACCATATCAGTTGTACCTCGAGTCTGGCCTCGTTTGGCTCAACCATATTAGGTGTGCCTCAAGTCGGGCCTCGTTTGACTTACCCTTATAATTTACGCCCCGAGTCGAGCCTCGTTTAACACAACCATATCAATTGTGCCTCAAATCGGCCCTCGTTTGACCCAACCATATCAGTTGTCCCACGAGTCGGGCCTCGTTTGACTCAACCATATTAGTTGTGCCTCGAGTCAGGCCTCGTTTGACTCAACCATATATTGGTGCCCCGAGTTGGGCCTCATTTGACATAATCATATCATTTGTGCCTCGAGGCTAGCCTCGTTTGACACATTCATATCTTTTGCACCTCGAGTTGGGCCTCAGTTCACTCAACCATATCATTTACACCTCGAGTCGGGCCTCATTTGACTTACCCTTATAATTTGCTCCTTGAGTCGGGCCTCATTTGACACAACCATATCATTTGTGCCTCAAGTCGAACCTCATTTGACTCAACCATATTAGTTGTGCCTCGAGTCAGGGCTTGTTTGACTCAACCATATCATTTGCACATCAAGGCGGGCCACGTTTGACACAACATATCATTTACGGCTCGAGTTGGGCCTCGTTTGACAAAACCATATCATTTGCGCCACGAGTCAGGCCTCGTTTGGCTCAACCATATCAGGTGTGCCTCGAGTCAGGCCTCGTTTGACTCAACCATATCAGGTGTGCCTCAAGTCAGGCCTCATTTGACTCAACCATATCATTTACACCTTGAGTCAGGCCTCGTTTGACTCGCCCTTATAATTTACGCCTCGAGTCGAGCCACGTTTGACTCAACCATATCATTTGCGCCTCAAGTCGGGGCTCGTTTGACTTGCCCTTATAATTGGTGCTTCGAGTTAGGCGTCGTTTGACTCAACCATATCAAATGAGCCTCGAGTCGGGACTCGTTTCACTCAACCACATCATTGCGCTTCGAGTCGGGCCTCGTTTGACTCAACCACATCAGTTGCACCTCGAGTCCGGCCTCGTTTGACTAACCATATCATTTGCGCTTTGAGTCGTGTCTCGTTTGACTCAACCATATCAGTTGTGCCTCGAGTCAGGACTCATTTGACTCAACCATATCAGTTGTGCATCGAGTCAGGGCCCATTTGACTCAACCATATCATTTGCACCTTGAGTCGGGCCTTGTTTGACACAACCATATCATTTTCGCCTCGAGTCAGGCCTTGTTTGACTCAACCATATCTGTTGTGCCTCCAGTGAGGACTCGTTTGACTCAACTATATCAGTTGTGCCTCGAGTCGGGCCTCGTTTGACTCAACCATATCAGTTGTGCCTCGAGTCGGGCCTCATTTGACTCAACCATATCAATTGTGCCTCGAGTCGGGCCTCGTTTGACTCAACCATATCAGTTGTACCTCGAGTCTGGCCTCGTTTGGCTCAACCATATTAGGTGTGCCTCAAGTCGGGCCTCGTTTGACTTACCCTTATAATTTACGCCCCGAGTCGAGCCTCGTTTAACACAACCATATCAATTGTGCCTCAAATCGGCCCTCGTTTGACCCAACCATATCAGTTGTCCCACGAGTCGGGCCTCGTTTGACTCAACCATATTAGTTGTGCCTCGAGTCAGGCCTCGTTTGACTCAACCATATATTGGTGCCCCGAGTTGGGCCTCATTTGACATAATCATATCATTTGTGCCTCGAGGCTAGCCTCGTTTGACACATTCATATCTTTTGCACCTCGAGTTGGGCCTCAGTTCACTCAACCATATCATTTACACCTCGAGTCGGGCCTCATTTGACTTACCCTTATAATTTGCTCCTTGAGTCGGGCCTCATTTGACACAACCATATCATTTGTGCCTCAAGTCGAACCTCATTTGACTCAACCATATTAGTTGTGCCTCGAGTCAGGGCTTGTTTGACTCAACCATATCATTTGCACATCAAGGCGGGCCACGTTTGACACAACATATCATTTACGGCTCGAGTTGGGCCTCGTTTGACAAAACCATATCATTTGCGCCACGAGTCAGGCCTCGTTTGGCTCAACCATATCAGGTGTGCCTCGAGTCAGGCCTCGTTTGACTCAACCATATCAGTTGTGCCTCGAGTTGAGACTCGTTTGACTCAACCATATCAGTTGTGCCTCAAGTCGGGCCTCGTTTGTCCCAACCATATCAGTTGTTCCTTTAGTCGGGACTTGTTTGACTCAACCATATCAGTTGTGCCTCGAGTCGGGCCTCCTTTGACTCAACCATATCATTGGTGCCTTGAGTCTGGCCTCGTTTGACACAATCACATCTTTTGTACCTCGAGTCGGGCCTCAATTGACTCAACCATATCATTTACACCTCGAGTCGGGCCTCATTTGACTTTCCCTTATAATTTGCGCCTCGAGTCGGGCCTCGTTTGACTCAACCATATCATTTGCATCTCGAGGCGGGCCTCGTTTGGCTCAACCATATTATTTGCGGCACGAGTCATGCCTCGTTTGGCTTACCCTTATAATTTGCGCGTCGAGTTAAGTCTCGTTTAACTCAACCATATCAAATGTGCCTCGATTCGGGCGTCGTTTGACTCAACCATATCAATTGTGCCTCGAGTCGAGCCTCGTTTGACTCAACCATATCATTTGCGCTTTACGTCAGGCCTTGTTCGACTCAACCATATCAGTTGTGCCTCAAGTCGAGCATCCTTTGACTCAACCATTTCATTTGTGCCTCGAGTCAAGCATCGTTTGACTTACCCTTATAATTTGTGCCTCGGGTTGGGCCTCGTTTGACTCAACCATATCATTTGTGCCTCGGGTCGGGCCTCGTTTGACTCAACCATATCATTTACGCTTCGAGTCGGGCCTCATTTGACTCAACCATATCAGTTGTGCGTTGAGTCGGGACTCGTTTGACTCAATATATCATTTACGCCTTGAGTTGGGCCTTGTTTGGCACAACCATATCATTTGAAGCTCTCGAGTCGGGCCTCGTTTCACTTACCCTTATAATTTACACCGTGAGTCGGGCCTCGTTTGTCTCAACCGTATCATTTGCGCTCAAGTATATGCTCGTTTAACTCAACCATATCAGTTGTGCCCCAAGTCAGGCCTCGTTTGACTCAACCACATCAGTTGCGCTTCGAGTCAAGCCTCGTTTGACACAAGCATATCAGTTGTACCTTGAGTCGGGGCTCATTTGACTCATCCATATTATTTTCGCCTAAAGTCAGGCCTCATTTGACTCAACCATATCATTTGCGTCTCGACTTGAGCCTCGTTTTATTTACCCTTATAATTTGTGCCTCGAGTCAAGCCTCATTTGACTCAACCATATCAAATGAGCCTCGAGTCGGGCCTCATTTTACTCAACCACATTAGTTGTGCCTCGAGTCAGGCCTTGTTTGACTCAACCATATCATTTGCTCTTCGAGTCTAGCCTCGTTTGACTAAACCATATCAATTGTGCCTCGAGTCAGGTCTCATTTGGCTCAACCATATCATTTGTTCCTCGAGTCGGGCCTCGTTTGCCACAATCATATGATTTGCACCTCGATTTGAGCCTCGTTTGACTCAACCATATGATTTGGGCCTTGAGTTGGGCCTCGTTTGACTCAACCATAACAGTTGTGCCTCGAGTTAGGCCTCGTTTGACTCAACCATATCAGTTGTACCTCAAGTCAGGCCCTGTTTGACTTAACCACATCATTTCTGCCTCGAGTCGGACCTCGTTTGACACAATCATATTGTTTGTGCCTCGAGTTGGGATACGTTTGACTCAACCATATAAGTTGTGCCTCGAGTTAGGCCTCGTTTGACTCAACCATATCAGTTGTACCTCAAGTCAGGCCCTGTTTGACTTAACCACATCATTTCTGCCTCGAGTCGGACCTCGTTTGACACAATCATATTGTTTGTGCCTTGAGTTGGGATACGTTTGACTCAACCATATAAGTTGTGCCTCGAGTCGGGCCTTGTTTCACTCAACCATATCATTTACGCCTCGAGTTGGGCCACGTTTGATACAACCAAATTGTTTGTGCCTCGAGTCAGGCCTCGTTTGACACAACCAAATCATTTGTGCCTCGAGTCGGGCCTCATTTGACTCAACCATATAATTTGCACCTCGAGTCGGGCCTCGTTTGGCTCAACCATATTTGTTGTACCTCGAGTCAGGCCTCATTTCACTCAACCATACAAGTTGTGCCTAGAGTCGTGCCTCATTTGACTCAACCATATCATTTTCGCCTCGAGTCGGGCCTCATTTGACTTACCACTATAAATTGCGCCTCAAGTTAGGCCTCCTTTGACTCAACCACATCAGTTGCACCTCGAGTCGGGCATCGTTTGACTCAATCATATCATTTACACCTTAAGTCGGGCCTCGTTTGACACAACCATATCGATTGCACCTTGAGTCAGGCCTCGTTTGACTTAACCATATCAGTTGTGCCTCGTTTGACTCAACCATCTCATTTGTGCCTTGAGTCAGGCCTTGTTTAACTCAACCACATCACTTGCACCTTGAGTCGGGCCTCGTTTGAATCAACCATATTTGTTGTGCCTCAAGTCGGGCCTCATTTGACTCAACCATACAAGTTGTGCCTCGAGTCGGGCCTCGTTTGACTCAACCATATCATTTGCGCCTCGAGTTGGGCCTCGTTTCGCTTACCCTTATAATTTACGCGTCGAGTCCGGCCTCGTTTGACTCAACCATATCCAATGTGACTCAAGTCGGGCCTCGTTTGACTCAACCCCATCAGTTGTTCCTCGAATTGGGCCTCATTTGACTCAACCATATCATTTACGCTTTGAGTCGGGCCTCGTCAGACTCAACCATATTAGTTGTGCCTCGAGTTGGAACTTGTTTTAGTCAACCATATTAGTTGTGCCTAGAGTCGATCCTCGTTTGGCTCAACCATCTTAGTTGTGCCTCAGATCGGGCCTCGTTTGACCCAACCATATCATTTGTGTCTAGGGTCGAGCCTCGTTTGACTCAACCATATCATTTACGCTTCGAGTCAGGCCTCATTTGACTCAACCATATCAGTTGTGCCTCAAGTCGGGACTCATTTGACTCAACCATATCATTTGCGCCTCGAGTCGGGCCTCATTTGACACAACAATATCATTTGAAGCTCTCGAGTTAGGCCTCGTTTCACTTACCCTTATAATTTGCACCGCGAGTCGGGCCTCATTTGGCTCAACCGTATCATTTACGCCTCGACTCTGTGCTCGTGTGCCTCAACCATATCATTTGCGCCTCGAGTCGGGCCTTGTTTGACACAACCCTATCAATTTTACCTCGAGTCTAACCTCGTTTGATTCAACCATATCAGTTGTGCCTCGAGTGGGGACTCGTTTGACTCAACCATAATAGTTGTGCCTGAGTCAGGCCTCGTTTGACTCAACCACATCAGTTGCACTTTGAGTCAAGCCTCATTTGACACAAGCATATCATTCGTGCCTCGAGTCGGGGCTCGTTTGACTCAACCATATTATTTGCGCGTCAAGTCAGGCCTCGTTTGACACAACCATATCATTTGCGACTCAAGTCGGGCCTCATTTTACTCAACCATATCAGTTGTGCCTCGAGTCGGTCCTCGTTTGACTCGTCCATATTGTTTGCGCCTCGAGTCGGGCCTCGTTTGACACAACCATATCATTTGCGCCTTGAGTCAGGCCTTGTTTGACTCAACCATATCAGTTGTACCTCGAGTCGGGACTCATTTGACTCAACCATATTAGTTGTGCCTCGAGTCGAGCCTCGTTTGACTTAACCATATCATTTATGCCTCGAGTCTGGCCTAGTTTGACACAACCATATCATTTGCAGCTCGAGTCGGGCCTTGTTTGACTTAACCATATCATTTACACCTCAAGTTGGGCCTCGTTTGACTTACCCTTATAATTTGCGCCTTGAGGCGGGCCTCGTTTGACTCAACCATATCATTTGCATCTCAAGTCGGGCCTCGTTTGACTCAACTATATTATTTGCACCTCGAGTCAAGCCTCGTTTGGCTTACCCTTATAATTTGCGCATTGAGTCAAGCCCCATATAACTCAACCATATCAAATGTGCCTCGAGTCGGGCCTCATTTGACTTAATTACATCAGTTGTGCCTCGAGTCGAGCCTCGTTTGACTCAACCATATCATTTGCGCTTTGAGTCGGGCCTCGTTTGACTCAACCATATCAGTTGTGCCTCGAGTCGAGACTTGTTTCACTCAACCATATCAGTTGTGCCTTGAGTCGGGGTTCGCTGGACTCAACCATATTATTTGCACGTCGAGTCAGGCCTCGTTTGACACAACCATATCATTTGCGCCTCGAGTTGGGCCTCGTTTGACTTAACCATATCAGTTGTGCCTATAGTCGGGACTCGTTTGACTCAACCACATTAGTTGTGGCTCGAGTCGTGCCTCATTTGACTCAACCATATCATTTGTGCCATGATTCGGGCCTCGTTTGACAGAACCATATCATTTGCGCCTCGAGTCGGGCCCCGTTTGACTCAACCATATCATTTGCGCCTCGAGTTGAGCCTCGTTTGGCTTACCCTTATCATTTGCGTGTCGAGTCAGGCCTCATTTGACTCAACCATATCATTTGCTCTTTGAGTCAGGCCTCGTTTGACTCAACCATATCAGTTGTGCCTCGAGTCGGGGCTCATTTGAGTCAACCATATCAGTTGTACCACGAGCCAGGCCTCGTTCGGCTCAACCATATCTCTTGTGCCTTGAGTCGGGCCTCGTTTGCCACAGTCATATCATTTGTGTCTCGAGTTGGGCCTCGTTTAACTCAACCATATCAGTTGTGCCTCAGGTTGGGCCTCGTTTGACTCAACCACATATGTTGTGCCTCGAGTCTGGCCTTGTTTGACTCAATCATATTGGTTGTGCCTTGAGTTGGGACACGTTTGACTCAACCATATAAGTTGTGTCTCGAGTCGGACCTTGTTTGGATCAACCATATCATTTGTGCCTCGAGTCGGGCCTCGTTTGCCATAATCATATCATTTGCGCCTCGAGTCGGGCCTCATTTGACTCAACCATATCAGTTGTGCATCAAGTTGGGACTCGTTTGACTCAACCATATCTGTTGTGCCTTGAGTCAGGCCTCGTTTGACTCAACCATATCATTTGCGCCTCGAGTCGGGCCTCGTTTGACTCACCCTTATAATTTGCACCTCGAGTCGAGCCTCGTTTGACTCAATCATATCATTTGTGCCTCAAGTTGGGCCTCGTTTGACTTGCCCTTATAATTGGTGCCTCGAGTCGGGCCTCGTTTGACTCAACCATATCAGGTATGCCTCGAGTCGGGCCTCGTTTGACTTACCCTTATAATTTACACCCTGAGTCGGGCCTCGTTTGGCTCAATCATATCAGGTGTGCCTCGAGTCGGGCCTCGTTTGACTCAACCATATCAGTTTTGCCTCGAGTCAGGACTCGTTTGACTCAATCATATCAATTGTTCCTCGAGTCGGACCTCGTTTGACCCAACCATATCAGTTGTGCCTCGAGTCGGGCCTCGTTTGACTCAACCATATCATTGGTGCCACGAGTCGGGCCTCGTTTAACATAATCATATCATTTGCGCCTCGAGTCTGGCCTTGTTTGACACAATCATATCTTTTGCACCTCGAGTTGGGCCTTGGTTCATTCAACCCTATCATTTACACCTCGACTTAGGCATCATTTGACTTACCCTTATAATTTGTGCCTCGAGTCAGGCCTCGTTTGACATAACCATATCATTTGTGCCTCAAGTCGAACGTCGTTTGACTCAACCATATCAGTTGTGCCTCGAGTCGGGGCTCGTTTGACTCAACCATATCATTTGCACATCGAGGCGGGCCACGTTTGACACAACCATATCATTTGCACCACGGGTCGGGCCTCGTTTGGCTCAACCATATCAGGTGTGCCTCGAGTCAGGCCTCGTTTGACTTACCCTTATAATTTACACCCTGAGTCGTGCCTCATTTAACACAACCATATCATTTTCACCTCGAGTCGGGCCTCGTTTAGCTCAACCATATCAGGTGTGCCTCGAGTCGGGCCTCGTTTGACTCAACCATATCAGTTGTGCCTCGAGTCAGGACTCATTTGACTCAATCATATCAGCTGTTCCTCGAGTCGGACCTCGTTTGACCCAACCATATCAATTGTGCCTCGAGTTAGGACTCGTTTGACTCAACCATATCATTGGTGCATCGAGTCGGGCCTCGTTGACATAATCATATCATTTGCGCCTAAAGTTTGGCCTCGTTTGACACAATCATATCTTTTGCACCTCGAGTCGGGCCTTGGTTGACTCAACCACATCATTTACAGCTCGACTTAGGCATCATTTGACTTACCCTTATAATTTGTGCCTCGAGTCGGGCTCATTTAACATAACCATATCATTTATGCCTCAAGTCGAATGTTGTTTGACTCAACCATATCAGTTGTGCCTCGAGTCGGGGCTCCTTTGACTCAACCATATCATTTGCACATCGAGGCGGGCCACGTTTGACACAACCATATCATTTGCACCTCGAGTCGGGCCTCGTTTGACAAAACCATATCATTTGCACCACGAGTCAGGCCTCGTTTGGCTCAACCATATCAGGTGTGCCTCGAGTCAGGCCTTGTTTGACTCAACCATATCAGTTGTGCCTCGAGTCGGCACTCGTTTGACCCAACCATATAAGTTGTTCCTCGAGTCAGGACTCATTTGACTCAACCATATCAGTTGTGCCTTGAGTCGGGCCTCGTTTGACTCAACCATCTCATTGGCGCCTCGGGTCGGGCCTCGTTTGACATAATCATATCATTTGCGCCTCGAGTCAAACCTCATTTGACTCAACCATATCTGTTGTTCCTCGAGTCGGGCCTTATTTGACTTACCCTTATAATTTGCGCCTTGAGTCGGGCCTCGTTTGACACAACTATATCATTTGTGCCTCGAGTCAAACCTCATTTGACTCAACCATATCAGTTGCGCCTCGAGTAGGGACTCGTTTGACTTAACCATATCATTTGCACGTCGAGGCGGGCCACGTTTGACACAACATATCATTTACGCCTCGAGTCAGGCCTCATTTAACAAAACCATATCATTTGCGCTACGAGTCGGGCCTTGTTTGGCTCAACCATATCAGGTGTGCCTCGAGTCAGGCCTCATTTGACTCAACCATATCAGTTGTGCCTCGAGTCGGGACTCGTTTGACTCAACCATATCAGTTGTGCCTCGAGGCGGGCCTCGTTTGACCCAACCATATCAGTTGTTCCTCGAGTTGGGACTCGTTTGACTTAACCATATTAGTTGTGCCTCAAGTCGGGCCTTGTTTGACTCAACCATATCATTGGCGCCTCGAGTCGGGCCTCGTTTGACATAATCATATCATTTGTACCTCGAGTCTGGCCTCGTTTGACACAATCATATCTTTTGCACCTCGAGTCGAGCCTCAGTTGACTCAACATATCATTTACACCTCGAGTCGGGCCTCATTTGACTTACCCTTATAATTTGCACTTCGAGTCCGGCCTTGTTTGACTCAACCATATCATTTGCATCTCGAGGCAGGGCTCGTTTGGCTCAACCATATTATTTGCGCCACGAGTCAAGCATCGTTTGGCTTACCCTTATAATTTGCGCGTGGAGTTAGGGCTCGTTTAATTCAACCATATCAAATGTGCCTCGAGTCGGGCCTCGTTTGACTCAACCATATCATTTCCGCCACGAGTCGAGCCTCGTTGGACTCAACCATATCATTTGCAATTTATTCAGGCCTCGTTCGACTCAACCATATCAGTTGTGCCTCGAGCCGAGCCTCGTTTGACTCAACTATATCATTTGTGCCTCGAGTCGAGCATCGTTTGACTTACCCTTATAATTTGCGCCTTGGGTCGGGCCTCGTTTGACTCAACCATATCATTTGTGCCTCGGGTCAGGCCTCATTTGACTCAACCATATCAGTTGTACGTTGAGTCGAGACTCGTTGGACTCAACCATATCATTTGCGCCTCGAGTCGGGCCTCGTTTGGCACAACCATATCATTTGAAGCTCTCGAGTCGGGCCTCATTTCACTTACCCTTATAATTTGCACCGCGAGTCGGGCCTCATTTGGCTCAACCGTATCATTTGCGCCTCGAGTCTGTGCTCGTTTCACTCAACCATATCAGTTGTGCCTCGAGTCAGGCCTCGTTTGACTCAACCACATCAGTTGCGCTTCGAGTCAAGCCTCGTTTGACACAACCATATCATTTGTGCCTCGAGTCAGCCCTCGTTTGACTCAACCAAATCAGTTATGCCTCGAGTCGGGGCTCATTTGTCTCAACCATATTATTTTTGCCTTAAGTCAGGCCTCATTTGACTCATCCATATCATTTCGCCTCGACTCGAGCCTCGTTTGACTTACCCTTATAATTTGCGCCTCGAGTCAGCCCTCGTTTGACTCAACCATATCAAATGAGCCTTGAGTCGGGCCTCGTTTGACTCAACCACATTAGTTGTGCCTCAAGTCAGGCCTCATTTGACTCAATCATATCATTTGCTCTTCGAGTCCGGCCTCGTTAAACTAAACCATATAAATTGTGCCTCGAGTCGGGCCTCGTTTGGCTCAACCATATCATTTGTTCCTCAAGTCGGGCCTCGTTCACCACAATCATATGATTTGCACATCGATTTGGGCCTCGTTTGACTCAACCATATGATTTGAGCCTCGAGTTGGGCCTCATTTGACTCAACCATATCAGTTGTACCCCGAGTCGGGCCCTATTTGACTTAACCACATCATTTCTGCCCCGAGTCGGACCTCGTTTGACACAATCATATTGTTTGCGCCTCGAGTCGGGCTACGTTTGACTCAACCATATAAGTTGTGCCTCGAGTTGGGCCTTGTTTCACTCATCCATATCATTTGCGCCTCAAGTGAGGCCACGTTTGATACAACCAAATCGTTTGCGCCTCGAGTCAGGCCTCGTTCGACACAACCATATCATTTGTGCCTCGAGTTGGGCCTCGTTTGAGTCAACCACATCATTTGCACCTCGAGTCGGGCCTCATTTGACTCAACCATATTTGTTGTACCTCGAGTCGGGCCTCATTTCACTCAACCATACAAGTTGTGCCTCGAGTCGTGCCTCATTTGACTCAACCATGTCATTTGCGCCTCGAGTCGGGCCTCATTTGACTTACCATTATAAATTGCGCCTCGAGTCAGGCCTCGTTTGACTCAACCACATCAGTTGCACCTCGAGTCAGGAATCGTTTGACTCAATCATATAATTTAGAACTTGAGTCAGGCCTCGTTTGACACAACCATATCGATTGCACCTCGAGTCAAGCCTCGTTTGACTCAACCATATCATTTGTGCCTCATTTGACTCAACCATCACATTTGTGCCTTGAGTTGGGCCTCGTTTAACTCAACCACATCATTTGCACCTTGAGTCGGGCCTCGTTTGAATCAACCATATTTGTTGTGCCTCGAGTCGGGCCTCATTTGACTCAACAATACAAGTTGTGCCTCGAGTCAGGCCTCATTCGACTCAACCATATCATTTGCGCCTCGAGTCGGGCCTCATTTGGCTTACCCTTATAATTTTCGCGTCGAGTCTGGCCTCGTTTGACTTAACCATATCAAATGTGCCTCAAGTCAGGCCTCGTTTGACTCAACCCCATCTGTTGTTCCTTGAATCGGGCCTCATTTGACTCAACCATATTAGTTGCGCCTCAAGTCAGAACTCGTTTTAGTCAACCATATGAGTTGTGCCTGGAGTCGGTCCTCGTTTGGCTCAACCATATCAGTTGTGCCACAGGTCAGGCCTCGTTTGACTCAACCATATCATTTGCGCCTCGGGTCGGGCCTCATTTGACTCAACCATATCATTTACGCTTCAAGTCGGGCCTCATTTAACTCAACCATATCAGTTGACTCAACCATATCATTTGCACCTAGAGTCGGGCCTCATTTGGCTCAACCATATCAGTTGTGCCTCGAGTCAGGACTCATTTGACTCAACCATATCATTTGTGCCTCGAGTCGGGCCTCATTTCACTTACCCTTATAATTTGCACTGCGAGTCGGGCCTCGTTTGGCTCAACCATATGATTTACGCCTTGAGTCTGTGCTCGTGTGCCTCAACCATATCATTTGTGCCTCGAGTCAAGCCTCGTTTGACAGAACCATATCAATTTGGCCTCGAGCCTGGCCTCGTTTGACTAAACCATATCAGTTGTGCCTCGAGTGAGGACTCATTTGACTCAACCATATCAGTTGTGCCTCGAGTCAGGCCTCGTTTGACTCAACCACATTAGTTGCACTTCGAGTCAAGCCTCATTTGACACAAGCATTACATTTGTGCCTTGAGTCGGGCTCGTTTGACTAAACCATATTATTTGCACATCGAGTCAGGTCTCGTTTGACACAACCATATCATTTGCGCCTCGAGTCGGGCCACATTTTACTCAACCCTATCAGTTGTGCCTCGAGTCGGGCCTCGTTTGACACATCCATATTGTTTGCGCCTTGAGTTGAGCCTCATTTGACACAACCATATCATTTGCGCCTCGAGTCGGGCCTTGTTTGACTCAACCATATCAGTTGTGCCTCGAGTCAGGCCTCGTTTGACTCAACCATATAATTTGCGCCTTGAGTCGGGCCTCGTTTGACTCAACCATATCAGTTGTGCCTCGAGTCAGGCCTCATTTAACTCAACCATACCATTTGCGCCTCGAGTCTGGCCTCGTTTGACACAACCATATCAAATGTTCCACGAGTCGAGCCTCATTTGACTTAATTACATTAGTTGTGCCTTGAGTCGAGCCTCGTTTGACTCAACCATATCATTTGCGCTTTGAGTCGGGCCTCGTTTGACTCAACCATATCAATTGTGTCTCGAGTCGAGACTCGTTTGAGTCAACCATATCAGTTGTGCCTCGAGTCGGGGCTCGTTTGACTCAACCATATTATTTGCGTGTTGAGTCAGGCCTCGTTTGACACAACCATATCATTTGCGTCTCGAGTCGGGCCTCGTTTGACTCAACTATATTAGCTGTGCCTATAATCGGGACTGGTTTGACTCAACCACATCAGTTGTGGCTCGAGTCAGGCCTCGTTTGACTCAACCATATAATTTGCGCCATGAGTGGGGCCTCGTTTTACACAACCATATCACTTGCGCCTCGAGTAGGGCCCTATTTGACTTAACCATATCATTTGCGCCTCGAGTC
The DNA here is from genome assembly GCA_037013595.1 of Dicorynia guianensis. NCBI lineage: Eukaryota > Viridiplantae > Streptophyta > Magnoliopsida > Fabales > Fabaceae > Dicorynia > Dicorynia guianensis. The sequence goes on along the minus strand of JASUAB010000006.1, from coordinate 13,845,131 downwards.
GATCCTCATTTGGCTTACCCTTTTCATTTGTGCATCAAGTCAGGCCTCGTTTGACTTAACCATATCATTTGCTCTTTGAGTCAGGCCTTGTTTGACTCAACCATATCAGTTGTACCTCGAGTCAGGACTCATTTGAGTCAACCATATCAGTTGTACCATGAGCCGGGCCTCATTCGGCTCAACCATATCTCTTGTGCCCCGAGTCGGGCCTCGTTTGCCACAATCATATCATTTGCGTCTCGAGTTGGGCTCGTTAACTCAACCATATCAGTTGTGCCTCAGTTTGGGACTCATTTGACTTAACCACAAATGTTGTGCCTCGAGTCTGGCCTCGTTTGACTCAATCATATTAGTTGTGCCTTGAGTTGGGATACGTTTGACTCAACCATGTAAGTTGTGCCTCGAGTCGGGCCTCGTTTGGCTTAACCATATCATTTGTGCTCCAGTCGGGCCTCGTTTGCCATAATCATATCATTTGCACCTCGAGTCGGGCCTCGTTTGACACAACCATATCAGTTGTGCATCAAGTTGGGACTCGTTTGACTCAACCATATCTATTGTGCCTCGAGTCAGGCCTCGTTTGACTCAACCATATCATTTACGTCTCGAGTCGGGCCTTGTTTGACTCACCCTTATAATTTGCTCCTCGAGTTGAGCCTCGTTGGACTCAACCATATCATTTGCGCCTCAAGTCGGGCCTCGTTTGACTTGCCCTTAATAATTGGTGCCTCGAGTTAGGCCTCGTTTGACTCAACCATATCAAATGAGCCTCAAGTCAGGACTCGTTTGACTCGACCACATCATTTGCGCTTCGAGTCGGGCCTCGTTTGACTCAACCACATCAGTTGCACCTTGAGTCGAGCCTCGTTTGACTCAACCATATCATTTTCGCCTCGAGTCGGGCCTCGTTTGACTCAACCATATCTGTTGTGCCTCGAGTGAGGACTCATTTGACTCAACTATATCAGTTGTGCCTCGCGTTGGGCCTCGTTTGACTCAACCATATCAGTTGCGCCTCGAGTCAGACCTCGTTTGGCTCAACCATATCAGGTGTGCCTCGAGTCGGGCCTTGTTTGACTTACCCTTATAATTTACACCCTGAGTCGGGCCTCGTTTAACATAACCATGTCATTTTCGCCTCGAGTCGGGCCTTATTTCACTCAACCGTATCATTTGCGGCTCAAGTCGGGCTCGTTTGGTACAACCATATCATTTGTGCCTCGAGTCAGGTCTCGTTTGACTCAACCACATCATTTGCACTTCGAGTCGAGCCTCGTTTGACTCAACCATATTTGTTGTGCCTCAAGTCAGTCCTCCGTTGACTCAACCATACAAGTTATGCCTTGAGTCGTGCCTCGTTTGACTCAACCATATCATTTGCGCCTCGAGTCGGGCCTTATTTGACTTACCATTATAAATTGTGCCTCGAGTTAGGCCTCGTTTGACCCAACCACATCAGTTGCACCTCCAGTCGGGCCTCGTTTAACTCAATCATATCATTTGCACCTTGAGTCAGGCCTCGTTTGACACAACCATATTGATTGCGCGTCTAGTCAGGCCTCGTTTGACTCAACCATATCATTTGTGCCTCGTTTGACTCAACCATCTCATTTGTGCCTCAAGTCGGGCCTCATTTGACTCAACCACATCACTTGCACCTTGAGCCGAGCCTCGTTTGAATTAACCATATTTGTTGTCCCTCGAGTCGGCCCTTGTTTGACTCAACCATATCATTTGCGCCTCGAGTCAGGCTTTGTTTGGCTTACCCTTATAATTTATGCGTCGCTGCTGGCCTCATTTGACTCAACCATATCAAATGTGCTTCAATTCGGGCCTCGTTTGACTCAACCCCATTAGTTGTTCCTCGAATCGGGCCTCATTTGACTACACCATATCATTTGCACTTTAAGTTGGGCCTCGTTTGACTCAACCATATTAGTTGTGCCTCGAGTCGGAACTCGTTTTAGTCAACCATATTAGTTGTGCCTAGAGTCGGGCCTCGTTTGGCTCAACCATATCAGTTGTGCCTCGGGCCGGGCCTTGTTTGACTCAACCATATCATTTGTGCCTCGGGTCAGGCCTCGTTTGACTCAACCATATCATTTACACTTTGAGTTGGGCCTCATTTGACTCAACCATATCAGTTGTGCCTCGACTCAGGACTCATTTGACTCAACCATATAATTTGTGCCTCAAGTTGGGCCTCGTTTCACTTACCCTTGTAATTTACACCGCGAGTCAGGCCTCGTTTGGCTCAACCATATCATTTGCGCCTCGAGTCTGTGCTTGTGTGCCTCAATCATATGATTTGTGCCTCGAGTCGGGCCTCGTTTGACACAACCATATCATTTTCGCCTCGAGTCTAGCCTCGTTTGACTCAACCATATTAGTTGTGCCTTGAGTCGGGACTCGCTTGACTCAACCATATCAGTTGTGCCTCGAGTCTGGCCTCGTTTGACTCAACCACATTAGTTGCGCTTCGAGTCAAGCCTCTTTTGACACAAGCATATCATTTGTGCCTCGAGTCGGGGCTCGTTTGACTCAACCATATTATTTACGCGTTGAGTTAGGCCTCGTTTGACACAACCATATCGTTTGCGCCTTGAGTCGGGCCTCATTTTACTCAACCATATCAGTTGTGCCTCGAGTCGGGCCTCGTTTGACACATCCATATTGTTTGCGCCTCGAGTTGGGCCTCGTTTGACACAACCATATCATTTGCACCTCGAGTCGGGCCTTGTTTGACTCAACTATATCAGTTGTGCCTAGTCAGGACTCGTTTGACTCAACCATATCAGTTGTGCCACGAGTCAGGCCTCGTTTGATTCAACCATATCATTTGCGCCTCGAGTCATGCCTCGTTTGACTCAACCATATCAGTTGTGCCTCGAGTCAGGCCTTGTTTGACTCAACCATATCATTTGTGCCTCGAGTCTAGCCTCGTTTGACACAACCATATCATTTGTGCCTCGAGTCGGGCCTCGTTTGACTTAACCATATCATTTGCACCTCAAGTCGGGCCTCGTTTGACTTACCCTTATAATTTGCGTCTCGAGGCGGGCCTTGTTTGACTCAACCATATCATTTGCATCTCGAGTCGGGCCTCGTTTGACACAACCATATTATTTGCGCCGCGAGTCAAGCCTCGTGTGGCTTACCCTTATAATTTGCACATCGAGTCAGGCCTCATTTAACTCAACCATATCAAATGTGCCTCGAGTCGGGCCTCGTTTGACTTAATTACATCAGTTGTGCCTTGAGTCGAGCCTCATTGGACTCAACGATATCATTTGCGCTTTGAGTCGGGCCTCGTTTGACTTAACCATATCAGTTGTGCCTCGAGTCGGGACTCGTTTGACTCAACCATATCAGTTGTGCCTCGAGTCAGGGCTCGTTTGACTCAACCATATTATTTGCGCGTCGAGTCGGGCCTCGTTTGACACAACCATATCATTTACGCCTCGAGTCGGGTCTCATTTGACATAACCGTATCATTTGCGTCTGGAGTCGGGCCTCGTCTGACTCAACCATATCAGTTGTGCCTATAATCGGGACTCGTTTGACTCAACCACATCAGTTGTGGCTCGAGTCGGGCCTCGTTTGACTCAACCATATCATTTGTGCCATGAGTCGGGCCTCATTTGCCACAATCATATCATTTGTGTCTCGAGTTAGGCCTCGTTTAACTCAACCATATCAGTTGTGCCTCAGTTTAGGACTCGTTTGACTCAACCACAAATGTTGTGCCTCGAGTCTGGTCTCGTTTGACTCAATCATATTAGTTGTGCCTTGAGTTGGAACATGTTTCACTCAACCATATAAGTTGTGCCTCGAGTCGGGCCTCGTTTGGCTCAACCATTCATTTGTCCCTCGAGTTGGGCCTCGTTTGCCACAATCATATCATTTGCGCCTCGAGTTGGGCCTCGTTTGACTGAACCATATCAGTTATGCATCAAGTTGGGACTCGTTTGACTTAACCATATCTGTTGTGCCTCGAGTCAGGCCTCGTTTGACTCAACCATATCATTTGCGCCTCAAGTCGGGCCTCGTTTGACTCACCCTTATAATTTGCGCCTCGAGTCGAGCCTCGTTGGACTCAACCATATCATTTGCGCCTCAAGTCAGGCCTCGTTTGACTTGCCCTTTTGATTGGTGCCTCGAGTCAGGCCTCGTTTGACTCAACCATATCAAATGAGCCTCAAGTCGGGACTTGTTTGACTTAACCACATCATTTGCGCTTTGAGTCGGGCCTCGTTTGACTCAACCACATCAGTTACACCTTGAGACGGGCCTCGTTTGACTCAACGATATCATTTGCGCTTCGAGTCGGGCATCGTTTGACTCAACTGTATCAGTTGTGCCTCGAGTCGGGACTCATTTGACTCAACCATATTAGTTGTGCCTCGAGTCAGGGCTCGTTTGCTCAATCATATAATTTGCGCCTCGAGTCGGGCCTTGTTTGACACAACCATATCATTTCTGCCTCGAGTCGGGCCTCATTTGACTCAACCATATCTGTTGTGCCTCGAGTGAGGACTTGTTTGACTCAACTATATCAGTTGTGCCTCGAGTCGGGCCTCATTTGACTCAACCATATCAGTTACACCTCGAGTCGGGCCTCGTTTGGCTAAACCATATCAGTTGTGCCTCGAGTCGGGCCTCGTTTGGCTTACCGTTATAATTTACACCCTGAGTCGGGCCTCGTTTAACACAACCATATCATTTTCACCTCGAGTCGGGCCTCGTTTGGCTCAACCATATCAGGTGTGCCTCGAATCGGGCCTCGTTTGACTCAACCATATCGGTTGTGCTTCGAGTCAGGACTCGTTTGACTCAATCATATCAGTTGTTCCTCGAGTTGGACCTCATTTGACCCAACCATATCAGTTGTGCCTCGGGTCAGGACTTGTTTGACTCAACTATATCATTTGTGCCATGAGTCGGGCCTCATTTGCCACAATCATATCATTTGTGTCTCGAGTTAGGCCTCGTTTAACTCAACCATATCAGTTGTGCCTCAGTTTAGGACTCGTTTGACTCAACCACAAATGTTGTGCCTCGAGTCTGGTCTCGTTTAACTCAATCATATTAGTTGTGCCTTGAGTTGGAACATGTTTCACTCAACCATATAAGTTGTGCCTCGAGTCGGGCCTCGTTTGGCTCAACCATATCATTTGTCCCTCGAGTTGGGCCTCGTTTGCCACAATCATATCATTTGCGCCTCGAGTTGGGCCTCGTTTGACTGAACCATATCAGTTATGCATCAAGTTGGGACTCGTTTGACTTAACCATATCTGTTGTGCCTCGAGTCAGGCCTCGTTTGACTCAACCATATCATTTGCGCCTCAAGTCAGGCCTCGTTTGACTCACCCTTATAATTTGCGCCTCGAGTCGAGCCTCGTTGGACTCAACCATATCATTTGTGCCTCAAGTCAGGCCTCGTTTGACTGCCCTTTTGATTGGTGCCTCGAGTCAGGCCTCGTTTGACTCAACCATATCAAATGAGCCTCAAGTCGGGACTTGTTTGACTCAACCACATCATTTGCGCTTTGAGTCGGGCCTCGTTTGACTCAACCATATCATTTGCGCCTCGGGTCGGGCCTCATTTGATGCAACCATATAATTTATGCTTCAAGTCAGGCCTCATTTGACTCAACCATATCAGTTGACTCAACCATATCATTTGTGCCTCGAGTCGGGACTCATTTGACTCAACCATATCATTTTCGCCTTGAGTCGGGCCTCGTTTGACACAACAATATCATTTGAAGCTCTCGAGTGGGGCCTCATTTACTTACCCTTATAATTTGCACCGAGAGTCGGGCCTCGTTTGGCTCAACCATATTATTTGCGCCTCGAGTCTGTGCTTGTGTGCCTCAACCATATCATTTGCGCCTCGAGTCAGGCCTCGTTTGCCATAACCATATCATTTTGGCCTCGAGCCTGGCCTCGTTTGACTCAACCATATCAGTTATGCCTCGAGTGGGGACTCGTTTGACTTAACCACATCAATTGCACTTCGAGTCAAGCCTCGTTTGACACAAGCATATCATTTGTGCCTCGAGTCGGGGCTCGTTTGACTCAACCATATTATTTGCGCATCGAGTTAGGCCTTATTTGACACAACCATATCATTTGCGCCTCGAGTCAGGACTCATTTTACTCAACCATATCAGTTGTGCCTCGAGTCGGGCCTCGTTTGACACATCCATATTGTTTGCGCCTCGAGTCGGGCCTCATTTGACATAACCATATCATTTGCGCCTCAAGTCGGGCCTGGTTTGACTCAACCATATCAGTTGTGCCTGAAGTCGGGCCTCGTTTGACTCAACCATATAATTTGTGCCTCGAGTTGGGCCTCGTTTGACTCAACCATATCAGTTGTGCCTCAAGTCGGGCCTCATTTCACTCATCCATATCACTTGCGCCTCGAGTCTAGCCTCGTTTGACACAACCATATCAAATGTGCCACGAGTCGGCCCTCGTTTGACTTAATTACATCAGTTGTGCCTCGAGTCGAGCCTCATTTGACTCAACCATATCATTTGCGCTTTGAGTCGGGCCTCATTTGACTCAACCATATCAATTGTGCCTTGAGTCGGGACTCGTTTGACTCAACCATATAGTTGTGCCTCGAGTCGGGGCTCTTTTGACTCAACCATATTATTTGCATGTCGAGTCAGGCCTCGTTTGACATAACCATATCATTTGCGTCTCAAGTCGGGCCTCGTTTGACTCAACCATATTAGTTGTGCCTATAATCAGGACTGGTTTGACTCAACCACATCAGTTGTGGCTTGAGTCAGGCCTCGTTTGACTCAACCATATCATTTGTGCGATGAGTCGGGCCTCATTTTACACAACCATATCACTAGTGCCTCGAGTCAGGCCCCATTTGACTTAACCATATCAATTGCGCCTCGACTTTATCGTCATTTGGCTTACCCTTTTCATTTGCGCATCAAGTCAGGCCTCATTTGACTTAACCATATCATTTGCTCTTTGAGTCAAGCCTCGTTTGACTCAACCATATCAGTTGTGCCTCGAGTCGGGACTCATTTGAGTCAACCATATCAGTTGTACCATGAGCCGGGCCTCGTTCGGCTCAACCACATCTCTTGTGCCCCAAGTCGGGCCTTGTTTGCCACAATCATATCATTTGCGTCTAGAGTTGGGCTCGTTTAACTCAACCATATCAGTTGTGCCTCAGTTTGGGACTCATTTGACTTAACCACAAATGATGTGCCTCGAGTCTGGCCTCGATTGACTCAATCATATTAGTTGTGCCTTGAGTTGGGACACGTTTGACTCAACCATATAAGTTGTGCCTCGAGTCGGTCCTCGTTTGGCTCAACCATATCATTTGTGCTCCAGTCGGGCCTCGTTTGCCACAATCATATCATTTGCACCTCGAGTCGGGCCTTGTTTGACTCAACCATATCAGTTGTGCATCAAGTTGGGACTCGTTTGACTCAACCATATCTATTGTGCCTCGAGTCAGGCCTCGTTTGACTCAACCATATCATTTGCGCCTTGAGTCGGGCCTCATTTGACTCACCCTTATAATTTGCACCTCGAGTCGAGCCTCGATGGACTCAACCATATCATTTGCGCCTCAAGTCGGGCCTCGTTTGACTTGCCCTTAATAATTGGTGCCTCGAGTTAGGCCTCATTTGGCTCAACCATATCAAATGAGCCTCGAGTTGGGACTCATTTGACTCGACCACATCATTTGCGCTTCGAGTCGGGCCTCGTTTGACTCAACCACATCAGTTGCACCTTGAGTCGGGCCTCGTTTGACTCAACCATATCATTTCCGCCTCGAGTCGGGCCTCGTTTGACTTAACCATATCTGTTGTGCCTCGAGTGAGGACTTATTTGACTCAACGATATCAATTGCGCCTTGCGTTGGGCCTCGTTTGACTGAACCATATCAGTTGCGCCTCGAGTCAGACCTCGTTTGGCTCAACCATATCAGGTGTGCCTCAAGTCGGGCCTCGTTTGACTTACCCTTATAATTTACACCCTGAGTCGGGCCTCGTTTAACACAACCATATCATTTTTGCCTCGAGTTGGGCCTTATTTCACTCAAACATATCATTTGCGCCTCAAGTCGGGCCTCGTTTGGTACAACCAAATCTTTTGTGCCTCGAGTCAGGCCTCGTTTGACACAACCATATCATTTGTGCCTCGAGTCGGGGCTCGTTTGACTCAACCATATCATTTGTGCCTCGAGTCGGGTCTTGTTTGACTCAACCACATCATTTACACCTCGAGTCGGGCCTCATTTGATTCAACCATATTTGTTGTGCCTCAAGTCGGGCCTCCGTTGACTCAACCATACAAGTTGTGCCTTGAGTCGTGTCCCGTTTAACTCAACCATATCATTTGCGCCTCGAGTCGGGCCTCATTTGACTTACCATTATAAATTGCGCCTCGAGTCAGGCCTCGTTTGACCTAACCACATCAGTTGCACCGCCAGTTGGGCCTCGTTTGACTCAATCATATCATTTGCACCTTGAGTCGGGCCTCGTTTGACACAACCATATTGATTGCGCGTCGAGTCAGGCCTCGTTTGACTCAACGATATCATTTGTGCCTTGTTTGACTCAACCATCTCATTTGTGCCTCGAGTCGGCCCTCATTTGACTCAACCACATAACTTGCACCTTGAGCCGGGCCTCGTTTGAATTAACCATATTTGTTGTGCCTCAAGTCGGCCCTCGTTTGACTCAACCATATTATTTGTGCCTCGAGTCGGGCTTCGTTTGGCTTACCCTTATAATTTACACGTCGATATTGGCCTCGTTTGACTCAACCATATCAAATGTGCTTCAATTCGTGCCTGGTTTAACTCAACCCCATTAGTTGTTCCTCGAATCGGGCCTCATTTGACTCAACCATATCATTTGCACTTTGAGTTGGGCCTCGTTTGACTCAACCATATTAGTTGTGCCTTGAGTAGAAACTCGTTTTAGTCAACCATATTAGTTGTGCATGGAGTCAGACCTCGTTTGGCTTAACCATATCAGTTGTGCCTCGGGTCGGGCCTCGTTTAACTCAACCATATCATTTGCGCCTTGGGTCAGGCCTCCTTTGACTCAACCATATCATTTACGCTTTGAGTTGGGCCTCATTTGACTCAACCATATCAGTTGTGCCTCAAGTCAGGACTCATTTGACTCAACCATATCATTTGCGCCTCAAGTCGGGCCTCGTTTGACATAACCATATCATTTGAAGCTCTCGAGTCGGGCCTCGTTTCACTTACCCTCATAATTTGCACCATGAGTCAGGCCTCGTTTGGCTCAACCATATCATTTGTGCCTCGAGTCTGTGCTTGTGTGCCTCAACCATATGATTTGCGCCTCGAGTTGGGCCTCGTTTGACATAACCATATCATTTTTGCCTTGAGTCTAGCCTCGTTTGACTCAACCATATCAGTTGTGCCTCGAGTCTGGCCTCGTTTGACTCAACCACATCAGTTGCACTTCAAGTCAAGCCTCGTTTAACACAAGCATATCATTTGTGCCTCGAGTCGAGGCTCATTTGACTCAACCATATTATTTACGCATCGAGTTAGGCCTCGTTTGACACAACCATATCATTTGTGCCTTGAGTCGGGCCTCATTTTACTCAACCATATCAGTTGTGCCTCGAGTCGGCCTCGTTTGACACATCCATATTGTTTGTGCCTCGAGTCGGGCCTCATTTGACACAACCATATCATTTGCACCTCGTGTCGGGCCTTGTTTGACTCAACCATATCAGTTGTGCCTCGAGTCGGTCCTCGTTTGACTCAACCATATAATTTGCGCCTCGAGTCGTGCCTTGTTTGACTCAACCATATCAGTTGGGTCTCAGTCATGCCTCGTTTGACTTAACCATATCATTTACGCCTCGAGTCTAGCCTCGTTTGACACAACCATATCATTTGTGCCTCGAGTCGAGCCTCATTTGACTTAACCATATCATTTGCACCTCAAGTCGAGCCTCGTTTGACTTACCCTTATAATTTGCGCCTCAAGGCGGGCCTCGTTTGACTCAACCATATCATTTACATCTCGAGTTGGGCCTCGTTTGACTCAACCATATTATTTGTGCCTCGAGTCAAGCCTCGTTTGGCTTACCCTTATAATTTGCGCATCGAGTCAGGCCTCATTTAAATTAACCATATCAAATGTGTCTCGAGTCGAGCCTCGTTTGACTTAATTACATCAGTTGTGCCTCGAGTCGAGCCTCGTTGGACTCAACCATATCATTTGCGCTTTGAGTCGGGCCTCGTTTGACTCAACCATATCAGTTGTGCCTCGAGTCGGGACTCGTTTGACTCAACCATATCAATTGTGCCTCGAGTCGGGGCTCGTTTAACTCAACCATATTATTTGCGCGTCGAGTCAGGCCTCGTTTGACACAACCATATCATTTGCGCCTCGAGTTGGGCCTCATTTGACGTAACCGTATCATTTGCGTCTGGAGTCGGGCCTCGTTTGACTCAACCATATCAGTTGTGCCTATAATCGGGACTCGTTTGACTCAACCACATCAGTTGTAGCTCGAGTCGGGCCTCGTTTGACTCAACCATATTATTTGCACCATGAGTCGGGCCTCGTTTGCCACAATCATATCATTTGTGTCTTGAGTTAGGCCTCGTTTAACTAAACCATATCAGTTGTGCCTCAGTTTGGGACTCGTTTGACTCAACCACAAATGTTGTGCCTCGAGTCTGGCCTCGTTTGACTCAATCATATTAGTTGTGCCTTGAGTTGGAACACGTTTGACTCAACCATATAAGTTGTGCCTCGAGTCGGGCCTCGTTTGGCTCAACCATATCATTTGTCCCTCGAGTCGGGCCTCGCTTGCCACAATCATATCATTTGTGCCTCGAGTTGTGCCTCGTTTGACTCAACCATATCAGTTGTGCATCAAGTTGGGACTCGTTTGACTCAACCATATCTGTTGTGCCTCGAGTCAGGCCTCGTTTGACTCAACCATATCATTTGCGCCTCAAGTCGGGCCTCGTTTGACTCACCCTTATAATTTACGCCTCGAGTCGAGCCTCGTTCGACTTAACCATATCATTTGTGCCTCAAGTCAGGCCTCGTTTGACTTGCCCTTATAATCGGTGTCTCGAGTCAGGCCTCGTTTGACTCAACCATATCAAATGAGCCTCAAGTCGGGACTTGTTTGACTCAACCACATCATTTGCGCTTCGAGTCGGGCCTCGTTTGACACAACCACATCAGTTGCACCTTGAGATGGGCCTCGTTTGACTCAACCATATCATTTGCACTTCGAGTCGGGCCTCGTTTGACTTAACCATATCAGTTGTGCCTCGAGTCGGGACTCATTTGACTCAACCATATCAGTTGTGCCTCGAGTCAGGGCTCGTTTGACTCAACCATATAATTTGTGCCTCGAGTTGGGCCTTGTTTGACACAACCATATCATTTCTGCCTCGACTCGGGCCTCATTTGACTCAACCATATCTGTTGTGCCTCGAGTGAGGACTCATTTGACTCAACTATATTAGTTGTTCCTCGAGTTAGGCCCCGTTTGACTCAACCATATCAGTTGCACCTCGAGTCGGGCCTCGTTTGGCTCAACCATATCAGGTGTGCCTCGAGTCAGGCCTCGTTTGACTTACTGTTATAATTTAAACCCTGAGTCAGGCCTCGTTTAACACAACCATATCATTTTCGCCTTGAGCCGGGCCTCGTTTGGCTTAACCATATCAGGTGTGCCTCGAGTCAGGCCTCGTTTAACTCAACCATATCAGTTGTGCCTCAAGTCAGGACTTGTTTGACTCAATCATATTAGTTGTTCCTCGAGTCGGACCTTGTTTGACCTAACCATATAAGTTGTGCCTCAAGTCGGGCCTCGTTTCACTCAACCATATCATTGGTGCCTCGAGTCGGGCCCCGTTTGACATAATCATATCATTTGCGCCTCGAGTCTGGCCTCATTTGACACAATCATATCTTTTACACCTCAAGTCGGGCCTTGGTTGACTCAACCACATCATTTACACCTTGACTTAGGTATCATTTGACTTACCCTTATAATTTGTGCCTCGAGTCGGGCCTCGTTTGACATAACCATATCATTTGTACCTAGAGTCGAACGTCGTTTGACTCAACCATATCAGTTGTGCCTCGAGTCAGGGCTCATTTGACTCAACTATATCATTTGCACATCGAGGTGGGCCACGTTTGACACAACCATATCATTTGTGCCTCGAGTCGGGCCTCGTTTGACAAAACCATATCATTTGCACCACGAGTCGGGCCTCGTTTGGCTCAACCATATCAGGTGTGCCTCGAGTCAGGCCTCGTTTGACTCAACCATATAAGTTGTGCCTCGAGTTGGCACTCGTTTGACCCAACCATATCAGTTGTTCCTCGAGTCAGGACTCCTTTGACTCAACCATATCAGTTGTGCCTCGAGTCAGTCCTCGTTTGACTCAACCATAACATTGGCGCCTCGAGTCGGACCTCGTTTGACATAATCATATGATTTGTGCCTCAAGTCAAACCTCATTTGACTCAACCATATCTGTTGTGCCTCGAGTCGGGCCTCATTTGACTTACCCTTATAATTTGCGCCTTGAGTCGGGCCTCGTTTGACACAACTATATCATTTGTGCCTCGAGTCAAACCTCATTTGACTCAACCATATCAGTTGCACCTCGAGTCGGGACTCGTTTGACTCAACCATATCATTTGCACGTCGAGGCGGGCCACGTTTGACACAACATATCATTTACGCCTCGAGTCGGGCCTCGTTTGACAAAACCATATCATTTGCGACACGAATTGGGCTTTGTTTGGCTCAACCATATCAGCTGTGCCTCGAGTCAGGCCTTATTTGACTCAACCATATCAGTTGTGCCTCGAGTCAGGACTCTTTTGACTTAACCATATTAGTTGTGCCTCGAGGCGGGCCTCATTTGACCCAACCATATCGTTGGCGCCTCGGGTCAGGCCTCGTTTGACATAATCATATCATTTGCACCTCGAGTCTGGCCTCGTTTGACACAATCATATCTTTTGCACCTCGAGTCGGGCCTTGGTTGACTCAACCACATCATTTACACCTCGACTTAGGGATCATTTGACTTACCCTTATAATTTGTGCCTTGAGTCAGGCCTCGTTTGACTCAACCATATCAGTTGTGCCTCGAGTCAGGACTTGTTTGACTCAATCATATCAGTTGTTCCTCGAGTTGGACCTCGTTTGACCTAACCATATAAGTTGTACCTCGAGTCGGGCCTCATTTGACTCAACCATATCATTGGTGCCTCGAGTCGGGCTTCGTTTGACATAATCATATCATTTGCGCCTCGAGTCTGGCCTCATTTGACATAATCATATCTTTTACACCTCAAGTCGGGCCTTGGTTGACTCAACCACATCATTTACACCTCGACTTAGGCATCATTTGACTTACCCTTATAATTTGTGCCTCGAGTCGGGCCTCGTTTGACATAACCATATCATTTGTACCTAGAGTCGAATGTCGTTTGACTCAACCATATCAGTTGTGCCTCGAGTCGGGGCTCGTTTGACTCAACTATATAATTTGCACATCGAGGTAGGCCACATTTGACACAACCATATCATTTGCGCCTCGAGTCGAGCCTCGTGTGACAAAACCATATCATTTGCACCACGAGTCGGGCCTCGTTTGGCTCAACCATATCAGGTGTGCCTCGAGTCAGGCCTTGTTTGACTCAACCATATCAGTTGTGCCTCGAGTTGGCACTCATTTGACCCAACCATATCAATTGTTCCTCGAGTCAGGACTCCTTTGACTTAACCATATCAGTTATGCCTCGAGTCGGGCCTCGTTTGACTCAACCATATCATTGGCGCCTCGAGTCAGGCCTCGTTTGACATAATCATATCATTTGCGCCTCGAGTCAAACCTCATTTGACTCAACCATATCTGTTGTGCCTCGAGTCGGGCCTCATTTGACTTACCCTTATAATTTGCGCCTTGAGTTGGGCCTCGTTTGACACAACTATATCATTTGTGCCTCGAGTCAAACCTCATTTGACTCAACCATATCAGTTGCACCTCGAGTCGGGACTCGTTCGACTCAACCATATCATTTGCACGTCGAGGCGGGCCACGTTTGACACAACATATCATTTACGCCTCGAGTCGGGCCTCGTTTGACAAAACCATATCATTTGCGCCACGAGTTGGGCCTTGTTTGGCTCAACCATATCAGGTGTGCCTCGAGTCAGGCCTTATTTGACTCAACCATATCAGTTGTGCCTCGAGTCGGGACTCTTTTGACTCAACCATATCAGTTGTGCCTCGAGGCGGGCCTCATTTGACCCAACCATATCAGTTGTTCCTCGAGTCGGGACTCGTTTGACTCAACCATATCAGTTGTGCCTCGAGTCAGGGCTCGTTTGACTCAACCATATCATTGGCGCGTCGGGTCAGGCCTCGTTTGACATAATCATATCATTTGCACCTCGAGTATGGCCTCGTTTGACACAATCATATCTTTTGCACCTTGAGTCGGGCCTTGGTTGACTTAACCACATCATTTACACCTCGACTTAGGCATCATTTGACTTACCCTTATAATTTGTGCCTTGAGTCGGGCCTCGTTTGACATAACCATATCACTTGTGCCTCGAGTCGAACGTCGTTTGACTCAACCATATCAGTTGTGCCTCGAGTCGGGGCTCGTTTGACTCAACCATATCATTTGCACATTGAGGCGGGCCACGTTTGACACAACCATATCATTTGTGCCTTGAGTCGGGCCTCGTTTGACAAAACCATATCATTTGCACCACGAGTCGGGCCTCATTTGGCTCAACCATATCAGGTGTGCCTCGAGTCAGGCCTCGTTTGACTCAACCATATCAGTTGTGCCTCGAGTTGGCACTCGTTTGACCCAACCATATCAATTGTTCCTCGAGTCAGGACTCGTTTGACTCAACCATATCAGTTGTGTCTCGAGTCGAGCCTCGTTTGACTCAACCATACCATTGGCGCCTCGAGTCGGGCCTCGTTTGACATAATCATATCATTTGTTCCTCGAGTCAAACCTCATTTGACTCAACCATATCAGTTGCGCCTCGAGTCGGGACTCGTTTGACTCAACCATATCATTTGCACCTCGAGGCGGGCCACGTTTGACACAACATATCCATTTACGCCTTGAGTCGGGCCTCGTTTGACAAAACCATATCATTTGCGCCACGAGTTGGGCCTTGTTTGGCTCAACCATATCAGGTGTGCCTCGAGTCAGGCCTCATTTGACTCAACCATATCAATTGTGCCTCGAGTCGGGACTCGTTTGACTCAACCATATCAGTTGTTCCTTGAGGAGGTCCTCGTTTGACCCAACCATATCAGTTGTTCATCGAGTCGGGACTCGTTTGACTCAACCATATCAGTTGTGCCTCAAGTCGGACCTTGTTTGACTCAACCATATCATTGGCGCCTCGAGTCGGGCCTCGTTTGACATAATCATATCATTTGCACCTCGAGTCTGGCCTCGTTTGACACAATCATTCCTTTTGCATCTCGAGTCGGGCCTTGGTTGACTCAACCACATCATTTACACCTCGACTTAGGCATCATTTGACTTACCCTTATAATTTGTGCCTCGAGTCGGGCCTCGTTTGACATAACCATATCATTTGTGCCTCGAGTCGAATGTTGTTGGACTCAACCATATCAGTTGTGCTTCGAGTCGGGGCTCATTTGACTCAACCATATCATTTGCACATCAAGGCGGGCCACGTTTGACACAACCATATCATTTGCGCCTCGAGTCAGTCCTCGTTTGACAAAACCATATCATTTGCACCACGAGTCGGGTCTCGTTTGGCTCAACCATATCAGGTGTGCCTCGTGTCAGGCCTCGTTTGACTCAACCATATCAGTTGTGCCTCAAGTCGGGACTCATTTGACAGAACCATATCAATTGTGCCCCGTGTCCCATATCAGTTGTTCCTGGAGTCGGGACTCGTTTGACTCAACCATATCAGTTGTGCCTCGAGTCGGGCCTCATTTGACTAAACCATATCATAGGTGCCTCGAGTTGGGCCTCGTTTGACATAATCATATCATTTGCACCTCGAGTCAGTCCTCGTTTGACATAATCATATCTTTTGCAACTCGAGTCGGGCCTCGGTTGACTCAACCATATCATTTACACCTCGAGTTAGGCCTCATTTGACTTACCCTTATAATTTGTGCCTCGAGTCGGTCCTCGTTTAACTCAACCATTTCATTTGCATCTCGAGGCGGGCCTCATTTGGCTCAACCATATTATTTGCGCCACAAGTCAAGCCTCGTTTGGCTTACCCTTATAATTTACGCGTCGAGTTATGCCTCGTTTAACTCAACCATATCAAATGTGCCTGAGTCGGGCCTCGTTTGACTCAACCATATCAGTTGTGCCTCGAGTTATGCCTTGTTTGACTCAACTATATCATTTGTGCCTCGAGTCGAGCATCGTTTGACTCAACCATATAATTTGCACCTCGGGTCGGGCCTCGTTTGACTCAACCATATCATTTGCGCCTCAGGTCGAGCCTCGTTTAACTCAAACATATCATTTACGCTTCGAGTCGGGCCTCATTTGACTCAACCATATCAGTTGTGCCTCGTGTCGGGACTCGTTTGACTCAACCATATCATGTACGCCTCGAGTCGGGCCTCGTTTTACACAACCATATCATTTGAAGCTCTCGAGTCAGGCCTTGTTTCACTTACCTTTATAATTTGCACCGCGAGTTGGGCCTCGTTTGGTTAACCATATCATTTGCGCCTGGAGTCTGTGCTCGTTTGCCTCAACCATATCATTTGCGCCTCGAGTCGGGCCTTGTTTGACATAGCCATATCATTTTCGCCTCGAGTGTAGCCTTGTTTGACTCAACTATATCAGTTGTGCCTTGAGTCAGGCCTCATTTTACTCAACCACATCAATTGCGATTCGAGTCAAGCCTCGTTTGACACAAGCATATCATTTGTGCCTTGGGTCGGCCCTCGTTTGACTCAAACATATCAATTGTGCCTCGAGTCGGGGGTCGTTTGACTCAACCATATTATTTGCGCATTGAGTCAGGCCTTATTTGACTCAACCATATCATTTGGCCTCGACTCGGGACTTGTTTGACTTACCCTTATAATTGGTGCCTCGAGTCAGGCCTCGTTTAACTCAACCATATCAAATGAGCCTCAAGTCGGGCCTCGTTTGACTCAACCATATCATTTGCTCTTCGAGTCCGGCCTCGTTTGACTCAACCATATCAATTGTGCCTCGAGTCGAGCCTCGTTTGGCTCAACCATATCATTTGTTCTTCAAGTCGGGCCTCGTTTGGAACAATCATACGATTTTCACCTCGAGTTGGGCCTCGTTTGACTCAACCATATGATTTGGGCCTCGAGTTGGGTCTTGTTTGACTCACCCATATTAGTTGTGCCTCGAGTTTGGCCCCATTTAACTCAACTATATCAGTTGCCCCTCAAGTCAGGCCCTGTTTGACTCAACCACATCATTTTCGCCTCGAGTCGAACCTCATTTGACACAATCATATTATTTGCGCCTCGAGTCGGGCTACGTTTGACTCAACCATATAAGTTGTGCCTCGAGTCAGGCCATATTTCACTCAACCATATCATTTGCGCCTCAAGTCGAGCCTCGTTTGGTACAACCAAATCTTTTGTGCCTCGAGTCAGGCCTCGTTTGACACAACCATATCATTTGTGCCTCGAGTTGAGGCTCGTTTGACTCAACCATATCATTTGTGCCTCGAGTCGGGCATCGTTTGACTCAACCACATCATTTGCACCTCGAGTCGGGCCTCGTTTGACTCAACCATATTTGTTGTGCTTCGAGTCGGGCCTCCTTTGACTCAACCATACAAGTTGTGCCTCGAGTCATGCCTCGTTTGACTCAACCATATCATTTCGGCCTCGAGTCGGGCCTCATTTGACTTACCATTATAAATTACGCCTCGAGTCAAGCCTCGTTTGACTCAACCACATCAGTTGCACCTCCAGTCGGGCCTCCTTTGACTCAATTATATCATTTGCACCTTGAGTTGAGCCTCGTTTGACACAACCATATTGATTACGCATCGAGTCAGGCCTCGTTTGACTCAACCATATCATTTGTGCCTCGTTTGACTCAACCATCTCATTTGTGCCTCGAGTCAGGCCTCGTTTGACTCAACCACATCAGTTGTGGCTCGAGTCGGGCCTCGTTTGACTCAACCATATCATTTGCGCCATGAGTCGGGCCTCGTTTGCCACAATCATATCATTTGTGTCTCGAGTTGGGACTCGTTTAACTCAACTGTATCAGTTGTGCCTCAGTTTGGGACTCGTTTGACTCAACCACAAATGTTGTGCCTCGAGTCTAGCCTCGTTTGACTCAATCATATTAATTGTGCCTTGAGTTGGAACACGTTTGACTCAACCATATAAGTTGTGCCTCGAGTCGGGCCTTATTTGGCTCAACCATATCATTTGTACCTCGAGTCGGGCCTCGTTTGCCACAATCATATCATTTGCGCCTCGAGTCGGGCCTCGTTTGACTCAACCATATCAGTTGTGCATCACGTTGAGACTCGTTTGACACAACCATATCTGTTGTCCTAGAGTCAGGCCCCGTTTGACTCAACCATATCATTTGCGCCTCGAGTCGGGTGTCATTTGACTCACCCTTATAATTTGTGCCTCAAGTCGAGCCTTGTTTGACTCAACCATATCATTTGTGCCTCAAGTTAGGCCTCATTTGACTTGCCCTTATAATTGGTGCCTCAAGTCAGGCCTCGTTTGACTCAACCATATCAAATGAGCCTCAAGTCGAGACTTGTTAGACTCAACCACATCATTTGCGCTTCGAGTCAGGCCTTGTTTGACTCAACCACATCAGTTGCACCTTGAGACGGGCCTCGTTTGACTCAACGATATCATTTGTGCTTCGAGTCGGGCCTCGTTTGACTCAACCATATCAGTTGTGCCTCGAGTCGGGACTCATTTGACTCAACCATATCAGTTTTGCCTCGAGTCAGGGCTCATTTGACTCAACCATATAATTTGTGCCTCAAGTCGGGCCTTGTATGACACAACCATATCATTTCTGCCTTGAGTCGGGCCTCATTTGACTCAACCATATCTGTTGTGCCTCGAGTGAGGACTCATTTGACTCAACTATATTAGTTTTACCTCGAGTCGGGCCTCGTTTGGCTCAACCATATCAGGTGTGCCTTGAGTCGGGCCTTGTTTGACTTACCGTTATAATTTACACCCTAAGTCAGGCCTCGTTTAACACAACCATATCATTTTTGCCTCGAGTCGGGCCTCATTTGGCTCAACCATATCAGGTGTGCCTCAAGTCGGGCCTTGTTTGACTTACCGTTATAATTTACACCCTAAGTCGGGCCTCGTTTAGCACAACCATATCACTTTTGCCTCAAGTTGGGCCTCGTTTGGCCCCACCATATCAGGTGTGCCTCGAGTCGGGTCTCATTTGACTCAACCATATCAGTTGTGCCTCGAGTCAGGACTCGTTTGACTCAACCATATCAGTTGTTCCTCGAGTCGGGCCTCGTTTGACCCAACCAAATCAGTTGTGCCTCGAGTCAGGACTCGTTTGACTCAATCATATCAGTTGTGCCTCGAGTCGGGCCTCATTTGACTCAATCATATCATTAGTGCGTCAAGTCGTGCCTCGTTTGACATAATCATATCATTTGCGCCTCGAGTCTGGCCTCATTTGACATAATCATATCTTTTGCACCTCAAGTCGGGCCTCGGTTGACTCAACCATATCATTTACACCTCGAGTTGGGCCTCATTTGACTTACCCTTATAATTTGCGCCTTGAGTCGGACCTCGTTTGACACAACCATATCATTTGTGCCTCGAGTCGAACCTCGTTTGACTCAACCATATCAGTTGTGCCTCGAGTCAGGGCTCGTTTGACTCAACCATATCATTTGCACATCGAGGCGGGCCACGTTTGACACAACCTTATCATTTGCGCCTTGAGTCGGGCCTCGTTTGACAAAACCATATCATTTGCGCCACGAGTCGGGCCTCGTTTGGCTCAACCATATCAGGTGTGCCTCGAGTCAGGCCTTGTTTGACTAAACCATATTAGTTGTTCCTCAAGTCGGGACTCATTTGACTCAACCATATCAGTTGTGCCCCGAGTCCCATATCAGTTGTTCCTCGAGTCGGGACTCGTTTCACTCAACCATATCAGTTGTGCCTCGAGTCGGGCCTCGTTTGACTCAACCATATCATAGGCGCCTCGAGTTGGGCCTCGTTTGACATAATCATATCATTTGCACCTCGAGTCTAGCCTTGTTTGACACAATCATATCTTTTGCACCTCGAGTCGGGCCTCGGTTGACTCAACCATATCATTTACACCTCGAGTTAGGCCTCATTTGACTTTCCCTTATAATTTGCGCCTCAAGTTGGGCCTCGTTTGACTCAACCATTTCATTTGCATCTCGAGGCAGGCCTCATTTGGCTCAACCATATTATTTGCGCCACGAGTCAAGCCTCGTTTGGCTTACCCTTATAATTTACACGTCGAGTTATGCCTTGTTTAACTCAAACATATCAAATGTGCCTCGAGTCAGGCCTCGTTTGACGCAACCATATCAGTTGTGCCTCGAGTCGAGCATCGTTTAACTCAATCATATCATTTGTACCTCGAGTCGAGCATTGTTTGACTTACCCTTATAATTTGTGCCTCGGGTCAGGTCTCGTTTGACTCAACCATATCATTAGCGCCTCGAGTCGGGCCTCGTTTAACTCAAACATATCATTTACGCTTCGAGTCGGGCCTCATTTGACTCAACCATATCAGTTGTGCCTCGTGTCGGGACTCGTTTGACTTAACCATATCATGTACGCCTCGGTCAGGCCTCGTTTGACACAACCATATCATTTGAAGCTCTCGAGTCAAGCCTTGTTTCACTTACCTTTATAATTTGCACCGCGAGTCGGGCCTCGTTTGGCTCAACCATATCATTTGCGCCTGGAGTCTGTGCTCGTTTGCCTCAACCATATCATTTGCGCCTCGAGTCGGGCCTTGTTTGACACAGCCATATCATTTTCGCCTCGAGTGTAGCCTTGTTTGACTCAACCATATCAGTTGTGCCTCGAGTCAGGCCTCATTTTACTCAACCACATCAACTGCGCTTCGAGTCAAGCCTCGTTTGACACAAGCATATCATTTGTGCCTCGGGTTAGCCCTCGTTTGACTCAACCATATCAGTTGTGCCTCGAGTCAGGGGTCGTTTGACTCAACCATATTATTTGCGCGTTGAGTCAGGCCTTATTTGACTCAACCATATCATTTGCGCCTCGACTCGGGACTCGTTTGACTTACCCTTATAATTGGCGCCTCGAGTCAGGCCTCGTGTAACTCAACCATATTAAATGAGCCTCGAGTCGGGCCTCGTTTGACTCAACCATATCATTTGCTCTTCGAGTCTGGCCTCGTTTGACTCAATCATAACAAATGTGCCTCGAGTCGGGCCTCGTTTGGCTCATCCATATCATTTGTTCTTCGAGTCGGGCCTCGTTTGGAACAATCATATGATTTGCACCTCGAGTTGGGCCTCGTTTGACTCAACCATATGATTTGGGCCTCGAGTTGGGTCTCGTTTGACTCACCCATATCAGTTGTGCCTAGAGTTTGGCCTCGTTTGACTCAACCATATTAGTTGCACCTCAAGTCGGGCCCTGTTTGACTCAACCACATCATTTCCGCCTCGAGTCAGACCTCATTTGACACAATCATATTGTTTGCGCCTCGAGTCGGGCTACGTTTGACTCAACCATATAAGTTGTGCCTCGAGTCGGGCCTTATTTCACTCAACCATACCAATTTCGCCTCAAGTCGGGCCTCGTTTGGTACAACCAAATCTTTTGCGCCTCGAGTCAGGCCTCGTTTGACACAACCATATCATTTGTGCCTCAAGTCGGGGCTCGTTTGACTCAACCATATCATTTGTGCCTCGAGTCGGGTATCGTTGGACTCAACCACATCATTTGCACCTCGAGTCGGGCCTCATTTGACTCAACCATATTTGTTATGCCTCGAGTCGGGCCTCCTTTGACTCAACCATACAAGTTGTGCCTCGAGTCGTGCCTCGTTTAACTCAACCATATCATTTGCGCTTCGAGTCAGGCCTCATTTGACTCAACCACATCAGTTGCACCTCCAGTCAGGCCTCATTTGACTCAATCATATCATTTGCACCTTGAGTCGGGCCTCGTTTGACACAACCATAATGATTACGCATCGAGTTAGGCCTCGTTTGACCCAACCATATCATTTGTGCCTCGTTTGACTCAACCATCTCATTTGTGCCTCGAGTCGGGCCTCGTTTGACTCAACTACATCACTTGCACCTTGAGTCGGTCCTCATTTGAATCAACCATATTTGTTGTGCCTCGAGTTGGCCCTCGTTTGACTCAACCATATCATTTGTGCCTCAAGTTGGGCCTCGTTTGGCTTACCCTTATAATTTACGCGTCAATTCTGGCCTTGTTTGACTCAACCATATCAAATGTGCCTTAAGTCGGGCCTCGTTTGACTCAACCCCATCAGTTGTTCCTCGAATCGAGCCTCATTTGACTCAACCATATCGTTTGTGCTTTGGGTCGGGCCTCGTTTGACTCAACCATATTAGTTGTGCCTCGAGTCAAAACTCATTTTAGTCAACCATATCAGTTGTGCCTGGAGTCAGGCCTCGTTTGGCTCAACCATATCAGTTGTGCCTCGGGTCGGGCCTCGTTTGACTCAACCATATCATTTGCACCTCGGGTCAGGCCTCATTTGACTCAACCATATCATTTACACTTCGAGTCGAGCCTCGTTTGACTCAACCATATCAGTTGTGCCTCGAGTCGGGCCACGTTTGACACAACCATATCATTTCTGTCTGGAGTCAGGCGTCGTTTGACTCATCCATATCAGTTGTGCCTCGAGTTGGGACTCGTTTGACTCAACCATATCAGTTGTGCCTCGAGTTGGGCCTCGTTTGGTTCAACAATATCATTTGTGCCTCAAGTCGGGCCTTGTTAGCCATGATCATATCATTTGCGCCTCGAGTCAGGCCTCATTTGACTCAACCATATCAGTTGTGTGTCGAGTCGAGCCTCGTTTGTCTCAACCATATCAGTTGTGCCTCGAGTCGAGCCTCGTTTGTCTCAACCATATCATTTGTGCCTCGAGGTTGGCTTCGTTTGACTCAACAATATCATTTGTGCCTCAGGTCGGCCCTCGTTTGACTTACCCTTATTATTTACGCCTCGAGTCAGGCCTTGTTTAACTCAACCATATCAAATGTGCCTCGAGTCAGGCCTCGTTTGACTCAATCACATCAGTTGTGCCTCGAGTCAGGCCTCGTTTGACTCAACCATATCATTTATTCTTCGAGTCGGGCTTCGTTTGGCTTAACCATATCAGTTGTGCCTTGAGTAGGGACTCATTTGATTCAACCATATTAGTTATGCCTCGAGTCGGGCCTCGTTTGGCTCAACCATATCAGTTGTGCCTCAAGTCGGATGTCGTTTGCCATAATCATATTATTTATGCCTCGAGTTAGGCCTCGTTTGACTCAACCATATCAGTTGTGCGTCAAGTTGGGACTTGTTTGACTCATCCATATCAGTTGTGCGTCAAGTTGGGACTTGTTTGACTCAACCATATTTGTTGTGCCTCGATTTGGGCCTCATTTCACTCAACCATATCAGTTGTGCCTTGAGTAGGGACTCATTTGATTCAACCATATTAGTTATGCCTCGAGTCAGGACACATTTGACTCAACCATATCATTTGCACCTCGAGTCGGGCCTCGTTTGCCATAATCATATCATTTGTGCCTCGAGTCAGGCCTCGTTTGACTCAACCATATCAGTTGTGCCTCTAGTTGGGGATCATTTGACTCAACCATATCATTTGCGCTTCGAGTCGAGCCTCGTTTGACTCATCCATACAGTTGTGCCTCGAGTCAGGACTTATTTGACTCAACCATATCAGTTGTACCTCGAGTCGGGGTTTGTTTGACTCTACCATATCATTTTCACTAAGAGTCAGGCCTCGTTTGACTCAACCATATCAGTTGTGCCTTAAGTCGAGCCTCATTTGAATCAACCATATAATTTGCGCCTCGAGTTAGGCCTCGTTTGCCACAATCATAACATTTGCGCCTCGAGTCGGGCCTTATTTGACTCAACCACATCAGCTGTAGTGCGAGTCGGTCCTTGTTTGACTCAACCGTATCATTTGTGCCTCAAGTTAGGCCTCGTTTGACTCAACCATATTGTTTGCGCCACGAGTTGGGCCTCGTTTGACTAACCCTTATAATTTGCACCTCAATAAAGCATCATTTGACTCAACCATATCAAATGTGCCTCGAGTTGGGCCTCGTTTGACTCAACCACATCAGTTGCACCTCGACTTGGGCCTCATTTGACTCAACCATATCATTTATGCTTCGAGTCGGGCCTCGTTTGGCTTAACCATATCAGTTGCGCCTTGAGTAGGGACTAATTTGATTCAACCATATCAGTTGTGCCTCGAGTCAGGCCTTATTTGGCTCAACCATAACATTTGTACCTCGAGTCGGGCATCGTTTGCAATAATCATATCATTTGTGCCTCGAGGCGGGCCTCGTTTGACTCAACCATATCAGTTATGCGTCAAGTTGGGACTCGTTTAACTTAACCATATCTGTTGTGCCTCGATTTGAGCCTCGTTTCACTCAACCATGTCATTTACACCTCGAGTCAGGCCTCGTTTGACTTACCCTTATAATTTGCGCCTCGAGTCGGGCCTCGTTTGCCACAATCATATCATTTGTGCCTCAAGTCGGGCCTCATTTGACTCAACCATATCAGTTGTGCCTTGAGTTGGGGCTCGTTTGACTCAACCATATCATTTACGCTTCGAGTCGGGCCTCGTTTGACTCATCCATATCAGTTGTGCCTCGAGTCGGGACTCGTTTGACACAACCATATCAATTGTACCTTGAGTCGGGGCTCGTTTGACTCAACCATATCATTTGCGCCTCGAGTCGTGCCTCGTTTGACACAACCATATCATTTCTGCCTCGAGTCGAGCCTCGTTTGACTCAACCATATTAGTTGTGCCTCGAGTGGGGAATTGTTTGACTGAACTATATCAATTATGCCTCGAGTCGGGACTCATTTGAGTTTACCATATCAGTTGTACCTCGAGTTGGGGCTCGTTTGACTCAACCATATCATTTGCGCTTCGAGTACAGCCTTGTTTGACTCAACCATATCAGTTGTGCCTTGAGTCTGGCCTCGTTTGACTCAACCATATCATTTGCGCCTCGAGTCGAGCCTCATTTGACACAACCATATCATTTTCTCCTCGAGTCGGGCCTCATTTGACTCAACCATATCATATGCACCTCGAGTCGAGCCTCGTTTGACATAGCCATATCATTTCTGCCTCGAGTCGGGCCTCATTTGACTCAACCATATCAGTTGTGCGTCGAGTGGGGAATCGTTTGACTCAACCATGTCAAATGTGCCTCAAGTCAGGCCTCGTTTGACTCAACCACATCAGTTGTGCCTCATGTCGGGCCTCGTTTGACTCAGCCATATCATTTGTGCTTCGAGTCGGGCCTCGTTTGGCTTAACCATATTAGTTGTGCCTTAAGTCGGGCCTCGTTTGATTCAATCATATCAGTTGTGCCTCGAGTCAGGCCTTGTTTGACTCAACCATATCATTTGCGTGTCGAGTCAGGCCTTGTTTGACACAACCATATCATTTGCGTCTCGAGTCAGGCCCCATTTTACTCAACCATATCAGTTGTGCCTCGAGTCAGGCCTCATTTGACTCATCCATATTGTTTGTGGCTCGGGTCGGGACTCGTTTGACACAACCATATCTTTTGCACCTCGAGTCGGGCCTCGTTTGACTCAACCATATCAGTTATGCCTTGAGTCGGGCCTTGTTTGACTCAACCATATCATTTGCGCCTCGAGTCGAGCCTTGTTTGACACAACCATATCATTTACGCCTCGAGTCGACCTCGTTTGACTCAACCATATCATTTGCACCTCGAGTCGGGCCTCGTTTGACTTACCCTTATAATTTGTGCCTCGAGTCAGGCCTTGTTTGACACAACCATATCATTTGCGTCTCGAGTCAGGCCTCATTTTACTCAACCATATCAGTTGTGCCTTGAGTCGGGCCTCATTGGACTCATCCATATTGTTTGTGCCACGAGTCGAGACTCGTTTGACTCAGCCATATCTGTTGTACCTCGAGTCGGGGCTCGTTTGACTCAACCATATCATTTGCGCTTTGAGTCGGGCCTTGTTTGACTCATCCATATCAGTTGTGCCTCAAGTTGGGACTCGTTTGACTCAACCATATCAGTTGTACCTCGAGTCGGGGCTCGTTTGACACAACCATATCATTTTTACCTCAAGTCGGGTCTCGTTTGACTCAACCATATTAGTTGTGCCTCGAGTGAGGAATCGTTTGACTAAACCATATCAGTTGTGCCTTGAGTCGGGCCTCGTTTCAGTTAACCATATCAGTTGTACCTCGAGTCAGGGCTCGTTGGACTCAACCATATCATTTGCACCTCGAGTCGGGCTTCGTTTGACTCAACCATATCAGTTGTGCCTTGAGTCGGGACTCGTTTGACTCAACCATATCATTTGCGCCTCGAGTCGAGCCTCGTTTGACACAGCCATATTATTTCTGCCTCAAGTCGGGCCTCGTTTGACTCAACCATATCAGTTGTGCCTCGAGTTATGTCTCGTTTGACTCAACCATGTCAAATGCGCCTCAAGTCAAGCCTTGTTTGACTCAACCACATCGGTTGTGTCTCGTGTCGGGCCTCGTTTGACTCAACCATATCACTTGTGCTTCGAGTTGGGCCTCGTTTGGCTTAACCATATCAGTTGGGCCTCGAGTTGGGCCTCGTTTGACTCAACCATATCATTTGTGCCTCGAGTCGGGCCTTGTTTGACACAACCATATCATTTAGGCCTCGAGTCGGGCCTTGTTTGACTCAACCATATCATTTGCACCTCGAGTCGTGCCTCGTTTGACTTACCCTTATAATTTGCGCCTCGAGTCGGGTCTCGTTTGACTCAACCATATCATTTGCAGCTCGAGTTGGGCCTCGTTTGACTCAACCATGTCATTTGCGTGTTGAGTCAGGCCTCGTTTGGCTAACCCTTATAAATTGCTTGTCGAATTAAGCCTTGTTTGACTCAACCATATCAAATGTACCTTGAGTCAGGCCTCGTTTGACTCAACCACATTAGTTGTGCCTCGAGTCAGACCTCGTTTGACTCAACCGTATCAGTTGTGCCTCGAGTCGGGCCTCGTTTGACTCAACCATATCATTTGCGCCTCGAGACGTTCCTCGTTGGACAGAATCATATCATTTACGCCTCGAGTCTGGCCTCGTTTGACATAACCATATCATTTGCGCCTCGAGTCGGGCCTCGTTTGACTCAAGCATATCATTTGTACCTCGAGTAGGGCCTCGTTTAACTTACCCTTATACTTTAAGCCTCGTGTTGGGCCTCGTTTGACTCAACCACATCATTTGCATCTCGAGTCAGGCCTCGTTTGACTCAACCATATCATTTGTGCCTCGAGTCGGGCCTCGTTTGGCTTACCCTTACAATTTGTGCATCGGGTCAGGCCACGCTTGACTAAACCATATCAAATGTGCCTTGAGTTAGGCCTCGTTTGACTTAACCATATCATTTGCGCTTTGAGTCAGGCCTCGTTTCACTCAACCATATCAGTTGTCCCTCGAATCAGGACTCGTTTGACGCAACCATATCAGTTGTGCCTCGAGTCGAGCCTCGTTTGGTTCAACCATATCATTTGTGCCTCGAGTCGGTCCTCGTTTGCGATAATCATATCATTTGCACCTCGAGCCGGGCCTCGTTTGACTCAACCATATAAGTTGTGTGTCGAGTTGGGACTCGTTTGACTCAACCATATCAGTTGTGCCTCGAGTCGAGCCTTATTTGACTCAACCATATCATTTGCACCTCGAGTCAGGCCTCGTTTGACTCAACCATATCATTTGTGGCTCGGGTCGGCCCTCGTTTGACTTACCCTTATAATTTGCACCTCGAGTCAGGCCTCATTTGACTTAACCATATCAAATGTGCCTCGAGTCAGGCCTTGTTTGACATAACCATAGCATTTTCGCCTCGAGTCGGGCCTCATTTGACTCAACCATATTAGTTGTGCCTCGAGTGGGGAATCGTTTGACTCAACCATATCAGTTGTGCCTCGAGTCAGGCCTCATTTTACTCAACCACATCAATTGCGCTTCGAGTCAAGCCTCGTTTGACACAAGCATATCATTTGTGCCTCGGGTTAGCCCTCGTTTGACTCAACCATATCAGTTGTGCCTCGAGTCAGGGGTCGTTTGACTCAACCATATTATTTGCGCGTTGAGTCAGGCCTTATTTGACTCAACCATATCATTTGCGCCTCGACTCGGGACTCGTTTGACTTACCCTTATAATTGGCGCCTCGAGTCAGGCCTCGTTTAACTCAACCATATTAAATGAGCCTCGAGTCGGGCCTCGTTTGACTCAACCATATCATTTGCTCTTCGAGTCCGGCCTCGTTTGACTCAACCATAACAAATGTGCCTCGAGTCGGCCCTCGTTTGGCTCATCCATATCATTTGTTCTTCGAGTCGGGCCTCGTTTGGAACAATCATATGATTTGCACCTCGAGTTGGGCCTCGTTTAACTCAACCATATGATTTGGGCCTCGAGTTGGGTCTCGTTTGACTCACCCATATCAGTTGTGCCTAGAGTTTGGCCTCGTTTGACTCAACCATATTAGTTGCACCTCAAGTCGGGCCCTGTTTGACTCAACCACATCATTTCCGCCTCGAGTCAGACCTCATTTGACACAATCATATTGTTTGCGCCTCGAGTCGGGCTACGTTTGACTCAACCATATAAGTTGTGCCTCGAGTCGGGCCTTATTTCACTCAACCATACCAATTTCGCCTCAAGTCGGGCCTCGTTTGGTACAACCAAATCTTTTGCGCCTTGAGTTAGGCCTCGTTTGACACAACCATATCATTTGTGCCTCAAGTCGGGGCTCGTTTGACTCAACCATATCATTTGTGCCTCGAGTCGGGTATCGTTGGACTCAACCACATCATTTGCACCTCGAGTCGGGCCTCATTTGACTCAACCATATTTGTTATGCCTCGAGTCGGACCTCCTTTGACTCAACCATACAAGTTGTGCCTCGAGTCGTGCCTCGTTTAACTCAACCATATCATTTGCGCTTCGAGTCAGGCCTCATTTGACTCAACCACATCAGTTGCACCTCCAGTCAGGCCTCGTTTGACTCAATCATATCATTTGCACCTTGAGTCGGGCCTCGTTTGACACAACCATAATGATTACGCATCGAGTTAGGCCTCGTTTGACCCAACCATATCATTTGTGCCTCGTTTGACTCAACCATCTCATTTGTGCCTCGAGTCGGGCCTCGTTTGACTCAACCACATCACTTGCACCTTGAGTCGGTCCTCGTTTGAATCAACCATATTTGTTGTGCCTCGAGTTGGCCCTCGTTTGACTCAACCATATCATTTGTGCCTCAAGTTGGGCCTCGTTTGGCTTACCCTTATAATTTATGCGTCAATTCTGGCCTTGTTTGACTCAACCATATCAAATGTGCCTTAAGTCGGGCCTCGTTTGACTCAACCCCATCAGTTGTTCCTCGAATCGAGCCTCATTTGACTCAACCATATCGTTTGTGCTTTGGGTCGGGCCTCGTTTGACTCAACCATATTAGTTGTGCCTCGAGTCAAAACTCGTTTTAGTCAACCATATCAGTTGTGCCTGGAGTCAGGCCTCGTTTGGCTCAACCATATCAGTTGTGCCTCGGGTCGGGCCTCGTTTGACTCAACCATATCATTTGCACCTTGGGTCAGGCCTCATTTGACTCAACCATATCATTTACGCTTCGAGTCGAGCCTCGTTTGACTCAACCATATCAGTTGTGCCTCGAGTCGGGCCACGTTTGACACAACCATATCATTTCTGTCTGGAGTCAGGAGTCGTTTGACTCATCCATATCAGTTGTGCCTCGAGTTGGGACTCGTTTGACTCAACCATATCAGTTGTGCCTCGAGTTGGGCCTCGTTTGGTTCAACAATATCATTTGTGCCTCGAGTCAGGCCTCGTTAGCCATGATCATATCATTTGCGCCTCGAGTCAGGCCTCATTTGACTCAACCATATCAGTTGTGTGTCGAGTTAAGACTCGTTTGACTCAAGCATATCAGTTGTGCCTCGAGTCGAGCCTCGTTTGTCTCAACCATATCATTTGTGCCTCGAGGCAGGCTTCGTTTGACTCAACAATATCATTTGTGCCTCAGGTCGGCCTCGTTTGACTTACCCTTATTATTTACGCCTCGAGTCAGGCCTTGTTTGACTCAACCATATCAAATGTGCCTCGAGTCAGGCCTCGTTTGACTCAATCACATCAGTTGTGCCTCGAGTCAGGCCTCGTTTGACTCAACCATATCATTTATTCTTCGAGTCGGGCCTCGTTTGGCTTAACCATATCAGTTGTGCCTTGAGTAGGGACTCATTTGATTCAACCATATTAGCTATGCCTCGAGTCGGGCCTCGTTTGGCTCAACCATATCAGTTGTGCCTCAAGTCGGATGTCGTTTGCCATAATCATATTATTTATGCCTCGAGTTAGGCCTCGTTTGACTCAACCATATCAGTTGTGCGTCAAGTTGGGACTTGTTTGACTCATCCATATCAGTTGTGCGTCAAGTTGGGACTTGTTTGACTCAACCATATCTGTTGTGCCTCGATTTGGGCCTCATTTCACTCAACCAAATCAGTTGTGCCTTGAGTAGGGACTCATTTGATTCAACCATATTAGTTATGCCTCGAGTCAGGACACATTTGACTCAACCATATCATTTGCACCTCGAGTCGGGCCTCGTTTGCCATAATCATATCGTTTGTGCCTCGAGTCAGGCCTCGTTTGACTCAACCATATCAGTTGTGCCTCCAGTTGGGGATCATTTGACTCAACCATATCATTTGCGCTTCGAGTCGAGCCTCGTTTGACTCATCCATAACAGTTGTGCCTCGAGTCGAGACTCATTTGACTCAACCATATCAGTTGTACCTCGAGTCGGGGTTTGTTTGACTCTACCATATCATTTTCACTAAGAGTCAGGCCTCGTTTGACTCAACCATATCAGTTGTGCCTTAAGTCGGGCCTCATTTGAATCAACCATATAATTTGCGCCTCGAGTTAGGCCTCGTTTGCCACAATCATAACATTTGCGCCTCGAGTCGGGCCTCATTTGACTCAACCACATCAGCTGTAGTGCGAGTCGGTCCTTGTTTGACTCAACCGTATCATTTGTGCCTCAAGTTAGGCCTCGTTTGACTCAACCATATCGTTTGCGCTACGAGTTGGGCCTCGTTTGACTAACCCTTATAATTTGCACCTCGATAAAGCATCATTTGACTCAACCATATCAAATGTGCCTCGAGTTGGGCCTCGTTTGACTCAACCACATCAGTTGCACCTCGACTTGGGCCTCATTTGACTCAACCATATCATTTATGCTTCGAGTCGGGCCTCGTTTGGCTTAACCATATCAGTTGCGCCTTGAGTAGGGACTAATTTGATTCAACCATATCAGTTGTGCCTAGAGTCAGGCCTCATTTGGCTCAACCATAACATTTGTACCTTGAGTCGGGCATCGTTTGCAATAATCATATCATTTGTGCCTCGAGTCGGGCCTCGTTTGACTCAACCATATCAGTTATGCGTCAAGTTGGGACTCGTTTAACTCAACCATATCTGTTGTGCCTCGATTTGAGCGTCGTTTCACTCAACCATGTCATTTACACCTCGAGTCAGGCCTCGTTTGACTTACCCTTATAATTTGCGCCTCAAGTCGGGCCTCATTTCACTCAACCATATCAATTGCGCCTCGAGTCGGGCCTCGTTTGCCACAATCATATCATTTGTGCCTCAAGTCGGGCCTCATTGACTCAACCATATCTGTTGTGCCTCGAGTTGGGGCTCGTTTGACTCAACCATATCATTTACGCTTCGAGTCGGGCCTCGTTTGACTCATCCATATCAGTTGTGCCTCGAGTCGGGACTCGTTTGACACAACCATATCAATTGTACCTTGAGTCGGGGCTCGTTTGACTCAACCATATCATTTGCGCCTCGAGTCATGCCTCGTTTGACACAACCATATCATTTCTGCCTCGAGTCGAGCCTCGTTTGACTCAACCATATTAGTTGTGCCTCGAGTGGGGAATCGTTTGACTGAACTATATCAATTATGCCTCGAGTCGGGCCTCATTTGAGTTTACCATATCAGTTGTACCTCGAGTTGGGGCTCGTTTGACTCAACCATATCATTTGCACATCGAGTACAGCCTTGTTTGACTCAACCATATCAGTTGTGCCTTGAGTCTGGCCTCGTTTGACTCAACCATATCATTTGCGCCTCGAGTCGAGCCTCATTTGACACAACCATATCATTTTCTCCTCGAGTCGGGCCTCGTTTGACTCAACCATATCATATGCACCTCGAGTCGAGCCTCGTTTGACATAGCCATATCATTTCTGCCTCGAGTCGGGCCTCATTTGACTCAACCATATCAGTTGTGCATCGAGTGGGGAATCGTTTGACTCAACCATGTCAAATGTGCCTCAAGTCAGGCCTCGTTTGACTCAACCACATCAGTTGTGCCTCATGTCGGGCCTCGTTTGACTCAGCCATATCATTTGTGCTTCGAGTTGGGCCTCGTTTGGCTTAACCATATTAGTTGTGCCTTAAGTCGGGCCTCGTTTGATTCAACCATATCAGTTGTGCCTCGAGTCAGGCCTTGTTTGACTCAACCATATCATTTGCGTGTCGAGTCAGGCCTTGTTTGACACAACCATATCATTTGCGTCTCGAGTCAGGCCCCATTTTACTCAACCATATCAGTTGTGCCACGAGTCAGGCCTCATTTGACTCATCCATATTGTTTGTGGCTCGGGTCGGGACTCGTTTGACACAACCATATCTTTTGCGCCTCGAGTCGGGCCTCGTTTGACTCAACCATATCAGTTATGCCTTGAGTCGGGCCTTGTTTGACTCAACCATATCATTTGCGCCTCGAGTCGAGCCTTGTTTGACACAACCATATCATTTACGCCTCGAGTCGGCCTCGTTTGACTCAACCATATCATTTACACCTCGAGTCGGGTCTCGTTTGACTTACCCTTATAATTTACGCCTCGAGTCAGGCCTTGTTTGACACAACCATATCATTTGCGTCTCGAGTCAGGCCTCATTTTACTCAACCATATCAGTTGTGCCTTGAGTCGGGCCTCATTTGACTCATCCATATTGTTTGTGCCATGAGTCGAGACTCGTTTGACTCAGCCATATCTGTTGTACCTCGAGTCGGGGCTCGTTTGACTCAACCATATCATTTGCGCTTTGAGTCGGGCCTTGTTTGACTCATCCATATCAGTTGTGCCTCAAGTTGGGACTCGTTTGACTCAACCATATCAGTTGTACCTTGAGTCGGGGCTCGTTTGACACAACCATATCATTTTTACCTCAAGTCGGGTCTCGTTTGACTCAACTATATTAGTTGTGCCTCGAGTGAGGAATCGTTTGACTAAACCATATCAGTTGTGCCTTGAGTCGGGCCTCGTTTCAGTTAACCATATCAGTTGTACCTCGAGTCAGGGCTTGTTTGACTCAACCATATCATTTGCACCTCGAGTCAGGCCTCGTTTGACTCAACCATATCAGTTGTGCCTTGAGTCGGGACTCGTTTGACTCAACCATATCATTTGCGCCTCGAGTCGAGCCTCGTTTGACACAGCCATATTATTTCTGCCTCAAGTCGGGCCTCGTTTGACTCAACCATATCAGTTGTGCCTCGAGTTGTGTCTCGTTTGACTCAACCATGTCAAATGCGCCTCAAGTCAAGCCTTGTTTGACTCAACCACATCGGTTGTGTCTCGTGTCGGGCCTCGTTTGACTCAACCATATCACTTGTGCTTCGAGTTGGGCCTCGTTTGGCTTAACCATATCAGTTGTGCCTCGAGTTGGGCCTCGTTTGACTCAACCATATCATTTGCGCCTCGAGTCGGGCCTTGTTTGACACAACCATATCATTTAGGCCTCGAGTCGGGCCTCGTTTGACTCAACCATATCATTTGCACCTCGAGTCGTGCCTCGTTTGACTTACCCTTATAATTTGCGCCTCGAGTCGGGTCTCGTTTGACTCAACTATATCATTTGCATCTCGAGTTGGGCCTCGTTTGACTCAACCATGTCATTTGCGTGTTGAGTCAGGCCTCGTTTGGCTAACCCTTATAAATTACGTGTCAAATTAAGCCTTGTTTGACTCAACCATATCAAATGTGCCTTGAGTCAGGCCTCGTTTGACTCAACCACATTAGTTGTGCCTCGAGTCAGACCTCGTTTGACTCAACCGTATCAGTTGTGCCTCGAGTCGGGCCTCGTTTGACTCAACCATATCATTTGTGCCTCGAGACGTTCCTCGTTGGACAGAATCATATCATTTACGCCTCGAGTCTGGCCTCGTTTGACATAACCATATCATTTGCGCCTCGAGTCGGGCCTCATTTGACTCAAGCATATCATTTGCACCTCGAGTAGGGCCTCGTTTAACTTACCCTTATACTTTAAGCCTCGTGTTGGGCCTCGTTTGACTCAACCACATCATTTGCATCTCGAGTCAGGCCTCGTTTGACTCAACCATATCATTTGTGCCTCGAGTCGGGCCTCGTTTGGCTTACCCTTACAATTTGTGCATCGGGTCAGGCCACGCTTGACTAAACCATATCAAATGTGCCTTGAGTTAGGCCTCGTTTGACTTAACCTTATCATTTGCACTTTGAGTCGGGCCTCGTTTCACTCAACCATATCAGTTGTCCCTCGAGTCAGGACTCGTTTGACTCAACCATATCAGTTGTGCCTCGAGTCGAGCCTCGTTTGGTTCAACCATATCATTTGTGCCTCGAGTCGGTCCTCGTTTGCGATAATCATATCATTTGCGCCTCGAGCCGGGCCTCGTTTGACTCAACCATATCAGTTGTGTGTCGAGTTGGGACTCGTTTGACTCAACCATATCAGTTGTGCCTCGAGTCGAGCCTTGTTTGACTCAACCATATCATTTGCGCCTCGAGTCAGGCCTCGTTTGACTCAACCATATCATTTGCGGCTCGGGTCGGCCCTCGTTTGACTTACCCTTATAATTTGCACCTCGAGTCAGGCCTCATTTGACTTAACCATATCAAATGTGCCTCGAGTCAGGCCTTATTTGACATAACCATAGCATTTCCGCCTCGAGTCGGGCCTCATTTGACTCAACCATATTAGTTGTGCCTCGAGTGGGGAATCGTTTGACTCAACCATATCGGTTGTGCCTCGAGTCGGGACTCGTTTGACTCAACCATATCAGTTGTGCCTTGAGTCGGGCCTCGTTTGACTCAACCATATCATTTGCGCCTCGAGTCGGGCCTCATTTGATAGAATCATATCATTTGCGCCTCGATTCTGGCCTCGTTTGACATAACCATATCATTTGCGCCTCGAGTCGGGCCTTGTTTGACTCAAGCATATCATTTGCACCTCGAGTAGGGCCTCGTTTAACTTACCCTTATAATTTGTGCCTCGTGTCGGGCCTCGTTTGACTCAACCACATCATTTGCATCTCGAGTCAGGCCTCGTTTGACATAACCATATTATTTGTACCTCGAGTCGGGCCTCGTTTGGCTTACCCTTATAAATTGTGCGTCGAGTCAAGCCTCGCTTGACTAAACCATAACAAATGTGCCTTCAGTCAGGCCTCGTTTGACTCAACCATATCATTTGCGCTTTGAGTCGGGCCTCGTTTCACTCAACCATATCAGTTGTGCCTCGAGTCGGGACTCGTTTGAGTCAACCATATCAGTTGTGCCTCGAGTTGACCCTCGTTTGGCTCAACCATATGATTTGTGCCTCGAGTCGGGCCTCGTTTGCCATAATCATATCATTTGTGCCTCGAGTTGAGCCTCGTTTGACTCAACCATATCAGTTGTGTGTCGAGTTGGGACTCGTTTGACTCAACCATATCATTTGCATTTCGAGTTGGGCCTCGTTTGACTCAACCGTGTCATTTGTGCGTCGAGTCGGGCCTCATTTGTCTTAGCCTTATAATTTGCGTGTTGAATTAAGCCTCGTTTGACTCAACCATATCAAATGTTTCTTGAGTCGGGCCTCGTTTGACTCAACCACATCAGTTGTGTCTTGAGTCGGATCTCGTTTGACATATCCATATCATTTGTGCTTTGAGGCGGGCCTCGTTTCACTCAACCATATCAGTTATACCTTGAGTCGGGACTCGTTTAACTAAACCATATCAGTTGTGCCTCGAGTCGGGCCTCGTTTGACTCAACCATACCATTTATGCCTCGGGTCAGGCCTCGTTTGACTTACCCTTATAATTTGCGCCTCGAGTCAGGCTTCGTTTGACTCAACCATATCATTTGCGCCTAGAGTCGAGCCTCGTTTGGCTTACTCTTATAATTTACGCATCGAGCCAGGCCTCATTTGACTCGACCATATCATTTACACTTTGAGTCGGGCCTCATTTCACACAACCATATCAGTTGTGCCTCGAGTCGAGACTCATTTGACTCAACCATATCTGTTGTAACTCGAGTCGGGGCTCGTTTGACTTAACCATATCATTTGCACCTCGAGTCGGGCCTCGTTTGGCTTACCCTTATAATTTGCGCGTCGAATCAGGCCTCATTTGACTCAACCATATCAAATGTGCCTTGAGTCGGGCCTCATTTGACTCAACCACATCAGTTGTGCCTCGAGTCGGGCCTCATTTGACTCAACCATATCATTTACGCTTTGAGTTGGGCCTCGTTTCACTCAAACGTATCAGTTGTGCCTCGAGTCGAGACTCGTTTGACTCAGCCATGTCGGTTGTACCTCGAGTCGGGGCTCATTTGACTCAACCATATCATTTGCGCTTCGAGTCGGGCCTTGTTTGACTCATCCATATCAGTTGTGCCTCAAGTCGGCACTCGTTTGACTCATCCATATCAGTTGCACCTCGAGTTGGGGCTCGTTTGACTCAACCATATCATTTGTGCCTCGAGTCGGGCCTCGTTTGCCACAATCATATCATTTGTGCCTCGACTCGGGCCTCGTTTGACTCAACCATATCATTTATGCTTCGAGTCAGGCCTCATTTGGCTTAACCATATCAGTTGTGCCTTGAGTAGGGACTAATTTGATTCAACCATATGAGTTGTGCCTCAAGTCAGGCCTCGTTTGGCTCAAC
Source organism: Dicorynia guianensis (assembly GCA_037013595.1). Taxonomy (NCBI): domain Eukaryota; kingdom Viridiplantae; phylum Streptophyta; class Magnoliopsida; order Fabales; family Fabaceae; genus Dicorynia; species Dicorynia guianensis. The sequence goes on along the minus strand of JASUAB010000006.1, from coordinate 13,807,694 downwards.
CATAACATTTGTGCCGCGAGTCGGGCGTCATTTGCCATAATCATATCATTTGTGCCTCAAGTCGGGCCTCGTTTGCCTCAACTATATCAGTTATGCGTCAAGTTGGGAGTTGTTTGACTCAACCATATCTTTTGTGCCTCGATTCAGGCCTCGTTTCACTCAACCATGTCATTTGCACCTCGAGTCAGGCCTTGTTTGACTTACCCTTAAAATTTTTGCCTTGAGTCGGGCCTCATTTGACTCAACCATATCAATTGCGCCTCGAGTCGGGCCTCGTTTGCCACAATCATATCATTTGCACCTTGAGTCGGGCCTCATTTGACTCAACTATATCAGTTGTGCCTCGAGTTGGGGCTCGTTTGACTCAACCATATCATTTGCGCTTCGAGTTGGGCCTCGTTTAACTCATCCATATCAGTTGTGCCTCAAGTCCAGACTCGTTTGACTCAACCATATTAGTTGTCCCTTGAGTCGGGGCTCGTTTGACTCAACCATATCATTTGTGCCTCGAGTCATGCCTTGTTTGACACAACCATATCATTTCTGCCTCGAGTCGGGCCTCGTTTGACTCAACCATATTAGTTGTGCCTTGACTGGGGAATTGTTTGACTGAACCATATCAGTTGTGCCTCGAGTCGGGACTCATTTCAGTTTACCATATCAGCTGTACCTCGAGTTGGGGCTCGTTTGACTCAACCATATCATTTGTGCTTCGAGTCGGGCCTTGTTTGACTCAACCATATCAGTTGTGCCTTGAGTCTGGCCTTGTTTGACTCAACCATATCATTTGCGGCTCGAGTTGAGCCTCGTTTGACATAACCATATCATTTTCGCCTCGAGTCGGGCCTCGTTTGACTTAACCATATCATTTGCGCCTCGAGTCAAGCCTCATTTGACATAGCGATATCATTTTTGCCTCGAGTCAGGCCTTATTTGACTCAACCATATCAATTGTGCCTCGAGTGGGGAATCGTTTGACTCAACCATGTCAAATGTGCCTCAAGTCAGGCCTCGTTTGACTCAACCACATCAGTTGTGCCTCGTGTCGGCCTCGTTTGACTCAGCCATATCATTTGTGCTTCGAGTCGGGCCTCGTTTGGCTCAACCATATTATTTGCGCCACTAGTCGGGCCTTGTTTGACAAAACCATATCATTTACGCCTCGAGTTGGGCCTCGTTTGACTCAACTATATCATTTGCACCTCGAATCGGGCCTCGTTTGACTTACCCTTATAATTTGCGCCTCGAGTCGGGCCTCGTTTGCCTTAACCATATCATTTGCATCTCGAGTCGGGCCTCGTTTGACTCAACCATGTCATTTGCGCATCGAGTCAGGCCTCGTTTGGCTTACCCTTATAATTTGCGCGTCGAATTAGGCCTCGTTTGACTCAACCATATCAAATGTGCCTTGAGTCGGGCCTCTTTTGACTCAACCACATCAATTGTGCCTCGAGTCGGGCCTCATTTGACTCAACCATATCATTTACGCTTTGAGTCGGGCCTCATTTCACTCAAATGTATCAGTTGTGCCTCAAGTCGAGACTCGTTTGACTCAGCCATATCTGTTGCACCTCGAGTTGGGGCTCGTTTGACTCAACCATATCATTTGCGCTTCGAGTTGAGCCTTGTTTGACTCATCCATATCAGTTGTGCCTCCAGTCGGGACTCGTTTGACTCAACCATATCAGTTGTACCTCGAGTCGGGGCTCGTTTGACTCAACCATATCATTTGTGCCTCGAGTTGGGCCTCGTTTGCCACAATCATATCATTTATGCCTCGACTCGGGCCTCATTTGACTCAACCATATCATTTATGCTTCGAGTCGAGCCTCGTTTGGCTTAACCATATCAGTTGTGCCTTGAGTAGGGACTAATTTGATTCAACCATATCAATTGTGCCTCAAGTCAGGCCTCGTTTGGCTCAACCATAACATTTGTGCCTCGAGTCGGGCGTCGTTTGCCACAATCATATCATTTGTGCCTCGAGTCGGGCCTCGTTTGACTCAACCATATCAGTTATGCGTCAAGTTGGGACTCGTTTGACTCAACCATATCTGTTGTGCCTCGATTTAGGCCTCATTTCACTCAACCATGTCATTTGCGCCTCGAGTTAGGCCTTGTTTGACTCAACCATGTCAAATGTGCCTCAAGTCAGGCCTCGTTTGACTCAACCACATCAGTTGTGCCTCGTGTCGGGCCTCGTTTGACTTAGCCATATCATTTGTGCTTCGAGTCGGGCCTCGTTTGGCTCAACCATATCAGTTGTGCCTTAAGTCGAGCCTCGTTTGATTCAACCATATCAGTTGTGCCTTGAGTCAGGCCTTGTTTGACTCAACCATATCATTTGCGCATCGAGTCAAGCCTTGTTTGACACAACCATATCATTTGCGTCTCGAGTCAGGCCTCGTTTTACTCAACCATATCAGTTGTGGCTCAAGTCGGGCCTCGTTTGACTCATCCATGTTGTTGATGCCTCGAGTCGGGCCTCGTTTGACTCAACCATATAGTTATGCCTTGAGTCGGGCCTTGTTTGACTCAACCATATCATTTGCGCCTCGAGTCGGGCCTTGTTTGATACAACCATATCATTTACGCCTCAAGTCGGGCCTCGTTTGACTCAACCATATCATTTGCACCTCGAGTCGGGCCTCGTTTGACTTACCCTTATAATTTGTGCCTCGAGTCGGGCCTCATTTGACTCAACCATATCATTTACATCTCGAGTTGGTCCTCGTTTCACTCAACCATGTCATTTATGCATTGAGTCGGGCCTCATTTGGCTTACCCTTATAATTTGCGCGTCGAATTAAGCCTCGTTTGACTCAACCATATTAAATGTTTATTGAGTCGGGCCTCGTTTGACTCAACCACATCAGTTGTGCCTCGAGTCGGACCTCATTTGACATATCCATATCATTTGCGCTTTGAGGTGGGCCTCGTTTCACTCAACCATATCAGTTATGCCTCGAGTCGGGACTCGTTTAACTCAACCATATCAGTTGTGCCTTGAGTCGGGCCTCGTTTGACTCAACCATACCATTTATGCCTCGGGTCAGGCCTCGCTTGACTTACCCTTATAATTTGTGCCTCGAGTCAGGCCTCGTTTGACTCAACCATATCATTTGCACCTTGAGTCGAGCCTTGTTTGGCTTACCCTTATAATTTACGCGTCGATCCAGGCCTCGTTTGACTCGACCATATCATTTACACTTTGAGTCGGGCCTCGTTTCACTCAACCATATCAGTTGTGCCTCGAGTTGAGACTTGTTTGACTCAACCATATCTGTTGTACCTCGAGTCGGGGCTCGTTTGACTCAACCATATTATTTGCGCCACTAGTTGGGCCTTGTTTTACAAAACCATATCATTTACGCCTCGAGTTGGGCCTCGTTTAACTCAACCATATCATTTGCACCTCGAGTCGGGCCTCGTTTGACTTACCCTTATAATTTACGCCTCGAGTCGGGCCTCGTTTGCCTTAACCATATCATTTGCATCTCGAGTCGGGCCTTGTTTGACTCAACCATGTCATTTGTGCATCAAGTCGGGCCTCATTTTGCTTTCCCTTATAATTTGCGCGTCGAATCTGGCCTCGTTTGACTCAACCATATCAAATGTGCCTTGAGTCGGGCCTCGTTTGACTCAACCACATCAGTTGTCACATCAGTTGTGCCTCGAGTCGGGCTTCATTTGACTCAACCATATCATTTACGCTTTGAGTCGGGCCTCGTTTCACTCAAACGTATCAGTTGTGCCTCGAGTCAAGACTCGTTTGACTCAACCATATCTGTTGTACCTTGAGTCGGGGCTCATTTGACTCAACCATATCATTTGCGCTTCAAGTCGGGCCTTGGTTGACTCATCCATATCAGTTGTGCCTCAAGTCGGGGCTCGTTTGACTCAACCATATCATTTGCGCCTCGAGTCGGGCCTCGTTTGACACAACCACATCATTTTTGCCTTGAGTCGGGCCTCGTTTGACTCAACCATATTAGTTGTGCCTCGAGTGAGGAATCGTTTGACTGAACCATATCAGTTGTGCCTTGAGTAGGGCCTCATTTGAGTCTACCATATCAGTTGTACCTCGAGTCAGGGCTCGTTTGACTCAACCATATCATTTGCGCTTTGAGTCGGGCCTCGTTTGACTCAACCATATCCGTTGTGACTTGAGTCGAACTCGTTTGACTCAACCATATCATTTGCGCCTCGAGTCGAGCCTCGTTTGACACAACCATATCAATTCCGCCTCGAGTCGGGCCTCGTTTGACTCGACCATATCAGTTGTGCCTCGAGTCATGCCTTGTTTGACTCAGCCATGTCAAATGCGCCTCAAGTCAAGCCTCGTTTGACTCAACCACATCAGTTGTGCCTCGTGTCAGTCCTCGTTTGACTCAACCATATCATTTGTACTTCGAGTCGAGCCTCGTTTGGCTCAACCATATCAGTTGTGCCTCGAGTTGGGCCTCATTTCACTCAACCACATCAGTTGTGCCTCGAGTCGGGCCTCGTTTGAGTCAACCATATCATTTGCGCGTCAAGTCAGGCCTTGTTTGACATAACCATATCATTTGCGTCTCGTGTCAGGCCTCGTTTTACTCAACCATAATAGTTGTGCCTCGAGTCGGGCCTCGTTTGACTCATCCATATCGTTTGCGCCTCGAGTTAGGCCTCGTTTGACACAACCATATCTTTTGCGCCTCGAGTTGGGCCTCGTTTGACTCAACCATATCAGTTGTGCCTCGAGTCGGGACTCGTTTGACTCAACCATATCAGTTATGCCTCGAGCTGGGCCTCGTTTGACTCATCCATATCGTTTGCGCCTCGAGTCGGGCCTTGTTTGACTAAACCATATCAGTTGTGCCTCGAGTCGGGACTCGTTTGACTCAACCATATTAGTTATGCCTTGAGTCGAGCCTGGTTTGACTCAACCATATCATTTGCGCCTCGGGTCGGGCCTTGATTGGCACAACCATATCATTTACGCCTTGAGTCGAGCCTCGTTTGACTCAACCATATCATTTTCACCTCGAGTCGGGCCTCGTTTGACTTACCCTTATAATTTGCGCCTCGAGTCGGGCATCGTTTGGTTCAACCATATCTTTTGCATCTCGAGTCAGGCCTTGTTGGACTCAACCATGTCATTTGCGCATCGAGTTGGGCCTCGTTTGGCTTACCCTTATAATATGCGCATCGAATTAAGCCTCGTTTGACTCAACCATATCAAATGTGCCTTGAGTCGAGCCTCGTTTGACTCAACCACATCAGTTGTGCCTCAAGTTGGACCTCGTTTGACATATCCATATCATTTGCGCTTTGACTTGGGCCTCGTTTCACTCAACCATATCAGTTATGCCTCGAGTCGGGACTCGTTCGACTCAACCATATCAGTTGTGCCTCGAGTCGGGCCTCGTTTGACTCAACCATATCATTTGTGCCTCGGGTCAGGCCTCGCTTGACTTACCCTTATAATTTGCGCCTCGAGTCAGGCCTTGTTTGACTCAACCATATCATTTACGTCTTGAGTCGAGCCTCCTTTGGCTTACCCTTATAATTTACACATCGAGTTAGGCCTCGTTTGACTCAACCATATCATTTATGCTTTGAGTCGGGCCTCGTTTCACTCAACCATACCAGTTGTGCCTCGAGTCGAGACTCGTTTGACTCAACCATATCTGTTCTACCTCGAGTCAGGGCTCGTTTGACTCAACCATATCATTTGTGCCTCTAGTCAGGCCTTGTTTGACAAAACCATATCATTTACGCCATGAGTCGGGCCTCGTTTGACTCAACCATATCAGTTGCACCTTAAGTCAGGCCTCGTTTGACTTACCCTGATAATTTGCGCCTCGAGTCGGGCCTCGTTTGCCTTAACCATATCATTTGCATCTCAAGTTGGGCCTCGTTTGACTCAACCATGTCATTTGTGCATCGAGTCGGGCCTCGTTTGACTCAACCATGTCATTTGCGCGTCGAGTCGGGCCTCGTTTGGCTTTCCCTTATAATTTGCGCATTGAATCAGGCCTCGTTTGACTCAGCCATATCAAATGTGCCTGGAGTCAGGTCTCGTTTGACTGAACCACATCAGTTGTGCCTCGAGTCGTGCCTCGTTTGACTCAACCATATCATTTACGCTTTGAGTTGTCCCTCGTTTCACTCAACCGTATCAGTTGTGCCGCGAGTTGAGACTCATTTCACTCAACCATATCTGTTGTACCTCGAGTCGGGGCTCGTTTGACTCAACCATATCATTTGCGCCTCTAGTCGAGCCTTTTTTGACAAAACTATATCATTTACGCCTTGAGTCGGGTCTCGTTTGACTCAACCATATCATTTGCACCTCGAGTCGGGCCTCGTTTGACTTACCCTTATGATTTGCGCCTCGAGTCGGGCCTCGTTTGCCTTAACCATATCATTTGCATCTCGAGTCAGGCCTCGTTTGACTCAACCATGTCATTTGCGTGTCGAGTCGGGCCTTGTTTGGCTTACCCTTATAATTTGCGCATCGAATCAAGCCTCGTTTGACTCAACCATATCAAATATTCCTTGAGTCAGGCCTTGTTTGACTCAACCACATCAGTTGTGCCTCGAGTCGGGCCTCGTTTTACTCAACCATATCATTGCACATCGAGTCAGGCCTCGTTTGACACAACCATATCATTTTTACTCAACCATATCAGTTGTTCCTTGAGTCGGGCCTTGTTTGACTCATCCATATCGTTTGCGCCTCGAGTCGGGCCTCGTTTGACATTACCATATGTTTTGCGCCTCGAGTTGGGCCTCGTTTGACTCAACCATATTAGTTGTGCCTCGAGTTGAGACTTGTTTGACTCAACCATAATAGTTATGCCTCGAGTCGAGCCTCGTTTGACTCAACCATATCATTTGCGCCTCAAGTCGGGTCTCATTTGACACAATCATATGATTTGTGCCTCGAGTCTGGCCTCGTTTGAGACTACCATATTATTTGTGCCTCGAGTCGGGCCTCGTTTGACTCAACCATATCATTTGCACCTCGAGTTGGGCCTCGTTTGACTTACCCTTGTAATTTGCGCCTCGAGTCAGGCCTCGTTTGACTCAACCATATCATTTGTGCATCAAGTCGGGCCTCATTTGACTCAACCATATCAAATGTGCCCCGAGCCAGGCCTCGTTTGACTCATCCAGATCAGTTGTGGCTCGAGTCGAGCCTCATTTGACTCCACCATATAATTTATGCTTCGAGTCGAGCCTCGTTTGCATGAACCATATCAGTTGTGCCTTGAGTAGGGACACGTTTGATTCAACCATATCAGTTGTGCCTTGAGTTGGGCCTCGTTTGGCTCAACCATATCATTTGTGCCTCGAGTCGGGCATCGTTTGCCAAAATCATATCATTTGTGCCTCGAGTCGGGCCTTGTTTGACTCAACCATATCAGTTGTGCCTCAAGTTGGGACTCGTTTGACTTAACCATATCATTTGCACCTCAAGTCGGGCCTCGTTTGACTTATCCTTATAATTTGTGCCTCGAGTCGGGCCTCATTTGACTCAACCATATCAAATGCGCCTCGAGTCGGGCCTCGTTTGACTCAACCATATCAGTTGTGCCTCGAGTCAGGACTCGTTTGACTCAACCATATCAGTTGTGCCTTGAGTCGGGCCTTGTTTGACTCAACCATATCTTTTGCGCCTCGAGTCAGGCCTTATTTGACTCATCCATATCTGTTGTGCCTCAAGTCGAGACTCGTTTGACTCAACCATATCATTTGCGCATCGAGTCAGGCCTCGTTTGACTCAACCATATCAAATGTGCCTTGAGTCGGGCCTCGTTTGACTTAACCACATCAGTTGTGCCTCGAGCCAGGCCTCGTTTGACTCAACCATATCATTTGCACCTCGAGTCGGGCCTCGTTTGACTTACCCTTATAATTTGCGCCTCGAGTCAAGACTCGTTTGACTCAACCATATCTGTTGTACCTTGTGTCGGGCCTCGTTTGACTTAACCATACCATTTGCGCATCAAGTCATGCCTCGTTTGACTCAACGATATCAAATGTGCCTTTAGTCGGGCCTTGTTTGACTCAACCACATCAGTTGTTCCTCGAGTCGGGCCTCGTTTGACTCAACCATATCATTTGCACCTCGAGTTAGGCCTCGTTTCACTTACCCTTATAATTTACGCCTCGAGTCGGGCCTTGTTTGACTCAACCAAATCATTTGCATCTCGAGTCGGGCCTCATTTGCCACAATCATATCGTTTGCGCCTCGAGTCGTGCCTCGTTTGACTCAACCATATCAGTTGCGCTTTGAGTCAAGCCTCGTTTAACACAATCAGATCATTTGCGCCTCGAGTTTGGCCTCGTTTGGCACAACCATATCATTTGCGCCTCGAGTCGGGACTCGTTTGACTCAACCATATTAGTTGTGCCTCGAGTCGGGCCTCGTTTGACTCAACCATATCATTTGTGCCTTGAGTCGGGCCTCGCTTGACACAATCAGATCATTTGCGCCTCAAGACTAGCCTCGTTTGACACAACCATATCATTTGCACCTCAAGTTGGGCCTCGTTTTACTTACCCTTATAATTTGTGCCTCAAGTCGGGCCTCATTTGACTCAACCATATCATTTGCATCTCGGGTCGGGCCTTATTTGACTCAACCATATTATTTGTGCCTCGAGTCAAGCCTCGTTTGGCTTACCCTTGTAATTTGTGCATCGAGTCAAACCTCGTTTAACTCAACCATATCACATGTGGCTCGAGTCGGGACTCATTTGACTCAACCACATCAGTTGTGCCTCGAGTCGAGCCTCGTTTGACTCAACCATATCATTTGCACTTTGAGTAAGGCCTGGTTTGACTCAACCATATCAGTTGTGGCTCGAGCCTAGCCTCGTTTGACTCAGCCATATCATTTGTATGTCGAGTCAGGCCTCGTTTGACTTACTCTTATAATTTGCGCCTCGAGTCGGGCCTCGTTTGACTCAACCATATCATTTGTGCATCAAGTCGGGCCTCATTTGACTCAACCATATCAATTGTGCCCCGAGTCAGGCCTCGTTTGACTCATCCAGATCAGTTGTGCCTCGAGTCGTGCCTCGTTTCACTCAACCATGTCAAATGCGCCTCAAGTCAAGCCTCGTTTGACTCAACCACATAAGTTGTGCCTTGTGTCGGGCCTTGTTTGACTCAACCATATCATTTACACCTCGAGTTGGGCCTCGTTTCACTTACCCTTATAATTTGCGCCTTGAGTCGGGCCTCGTTTGACTCAACCATATTAGTTGTGCCTCGAGTTGGGCCTCGTTTGACTTAACCATATCATTTGCGCCTCGGGTCGGGCCTCGTTTGACTCAACCATATCATTTGCGCCTTGAGTCTGGCCTTGTTTGACACAACCATATCATTTGCACCTCGGGTCGGGTCTCGTTTGACTCAACCATATCATTTGACCCGAGTTAGGCCTTCTTTCACTTACCCATATAATTTGCGCCTCGAGTCAGGCCTCGTTTGACTCAACCATATTATTTGCAGCCCGAGTCAAGCCTCGTTTGGCTTACCCTTATAATTTGCGCATCGAGTCAGGCCTCGTTTAACTCAACCATATCATATATGCCTCCAGTCAGGACTTGTTTGACTCAACCACATCAGTTGTGCCTCGAGTCGAGTCTTGTTTGACTTAACCATATCATTTTCGATTTGAGTTGGGTCTCGTTTGACTCAACCATATCAGTTATGCCTCGAGCCGAGCCTCGTTTGACTTACCCTTATAATTTGTGCCTCGAGTCGGACCTCGTTTGACTCATCCATATTAGTTGTGCCCCAAGTCGGGCCTCATTTGACTCAACCATATCATTTGTGCCTCAAGTCGGGCCTCGTTTGACTCAACCATATCATTTGCGCCTCGAGTCTGACCTCGTTTGATACAACCATATCATTTGCAACTCAAGCCGATCCTCGTTTGACTCAACCATATCATTTGCACCTCGAGTTAGGCCTCGTTTCGCTTACCCTTATAATTTGCGCCTCGAGTCGGGCCTCGTTTGACTCAACCATATCATTTGCGCCTTGAGTCGGGCCTCGTTTGACACAATCAGATCATTTGCGCCTCGAGTTTGGCATCGTTTGACATAACCATATCATTTGCGCCTCGTGTCGGGACTCGTTTGACTCAACCATATTAGTTGTGCCTCGAGTCGAGCCTCGTTTGACTCAACCATATCATTTGTGCCTCGAGTTGGGCCTCGCTTGACACAATCAGATCATTTGCGCCTCGAGACTAGCCTCGTTTGACACAACCATATCATTTGCACCTCAAGTTGGGCCTCATTTTACTTACCCTTATAATTTATGCCTCGAGTCGGGCCTCATTTGACTCAACCATATCATTTGCATCTCGGGTCGGGCCTTATTTGACTCAACCATATTATTTATGCCTCGAGTCAAGCCTCGTTTGGCTTACCCTTGTAATTTGTGCATCGAGTCAGGCCTCGTTTAACTCAACCATATCACATGTGCCTCGAACCGAGACTCGTTTGACTTAACCACATCAGTTGTGCCTCGAGTCGAGCCTCGTTTGACTCAACCATATCATTTGCACTTTGAGTCAGGCCTGGTTTGACTCAACCATATCAGTTGTGACTCGAGCCAAGCCTCGTTTGACTCAGCCATATCATTTGGACGTCGAGTCGGGCCTCGTTTGACTTACCCATATAATTTGCGCCTCGAGTCAGGCCTCGTTTGACTCAAACATATCATTTGTGCATCAAGTCGGGACTCGTTTGACTCAACCATATCAAATGTGCCCCGAGTCATGCCTCGTTTGACTCATCCAGATCAATTGTGCCTCGAGTCATGCCTCGTTTCACTCAACCATGTCAAATGCGCCTCAAGTCAAGCCTCGTTTGACTCAACCACATAAGTTGTGCCTCGTGTCGGGCCTCGTTTGACTCAACCATATCATTTACACCTCGAGTTGGGCCTCGTTTCACTTACCCTTATAATTTGTCCCTCGAGTCGGGCCTCGTTTGACTCAACCATATCATTTGCATCTCGAGTCAGGCCTTATTTGACTCAACCATATTATTTGCGCCTCGAGTCAAGCCTCGTCTTTCTTACCCTTGTAATTTGTGCGTTGAGTTAAGCCTCGTTTAACTCAACCATATCACATGTGCCTCGAGTTGGGACTCATTTGACTTAACCACATCAGTTGTGCCTCGATTCAAGCCTCGTTTGACTCAACCATATCATTTACGCTTTGAGTCTGGCCTGGTTTGACTCAACCATATCAGTTGTGCCTCGAGCCGAGCCTCATTTCACTAAACCATATCATTTGTACCTCGAGTCGGGCCTCGTTTGACTTACCCATATAATTTGTGCCTCGAGTCAGGCCTCGTTTGACTTAACCATATCATTTGTGCCTCGACTCTGGCTTCGTTTGACACAACCATATAATTTTTGCCTCGAGTCAAGCCACGTTTGACTCAACCATATCAGTTGTGCCTTGAGTCGAGCCTCATTTGACTCAACCATATTTGTTGTGCCTCGAGTTGGGCCTCCTTTGACTCAACCATATCATTTGCGCTTCGAGTCTTGCCTCATTTGACACAACCTTATCATTTGCACTTCGAGTTAGGACCTCGTTTGACTCAACCATTTCAGTTGTGCCTCGAGTGGGGACTTGTTTGACTTAACCATATCAGTTGTGCCTCAAGTCGGGACTCGTTTGACTCAACCATATCAGTTCCACCTTGAGTCGGGCCTCGTTTGACACAATCAGATCATTTGCTCCACGAGTTTGGCCTTGTTTGACACAACCATATCATTTGCGCCTCGAGTCTGGCCTCGTTTGATACAACCATATCATTTGCACCTCGAGTCGGGTCTCGTTTGACTCAACCATATCATTTGCACCTCGAGTTAGGCCTTGTTTCACTTACCCATATAATTTGCGCCTCGAGTCAGGCCTCGTTTGACTCAACCATATCATTTGCATCACGAGTCGGGCCTTGTTTGACTCAACCATATTATTTGCAGCCCGAGTCAAGCCTCGTTTGGCTTACCCTTATAATTTGCGCATCGAGTCAGGCCTCGTTTAACTCAACCATATCACATATGCCTCGAGTCAGGACTCGTTTGACTCAACCACATTAGTTGTGCCTCGAGTCGAGCCTTGTTTGACTCAACCATATCATTTTCGCTTTGAGTCAGGCCTCGTTTGACTCATTCATATCAGTTATGCCTCGAGCCGAGCCTCATTTCACTAAACCATATCATTTGTACCTCGAGTCGGGCCTCGTTTGACTTACCCATATAATTTGTGCCTCGAGTCAGGCCTCGTTTGACTTAACCATATCATTTGTGCCTCGACTCTGGCTTCGTTTGACACAACCATATAATTTTTGCCTCGAGTCAAGGCACGTTTGACTCAACCATATCAGTTGTGCCTTGAGTCGAGCCTCATTTGACTCAACCATATTTATTGTGCCTCGAGTTGGGCCTCCTTTGACTCAACCATATCATTTGCGCTTCGAGTCTTGCCTCATTTGACACAACCTTATCACTTGCACTTCGAGTTAGGACCTCGTTTGACTCAACCATTTCAGTTGTGCCTCGAGTTGAACTAGTTTGATCAACCGTATCAGTTGTGCCTCATGTCGGGGCTCGTTTGACTCAACCATATCATTTGCGCCTCGAGTCGGGCCTCGTTTGACACATCCATATCATTTTTGCCTCGGGTTGGGCCTCATTTGACTCAACCATATCAGTTGTGCCTCGAGTGGGGACTTGTTTGACTTAACCATATCAGTTGTGCCTCGAGTCGGGACTCGTTTGACTCAACCATATCAGTTGCGCCTTGAGTCGGGCCTTGTTTGACACAATCAGATCATTTGCTCCACGAGTTTGGCCTTGTTTGACACAACCATATCATTTGCGCCTCGAGTCTGGCCTCGTTTGATACAACCATATCATTTGCACCTCGAGTCGAGTCTCGTTTGACTCAACCATATCATTTGCACCTCGAGTTAGGCCTTGTTTCACTTACCCATATAATTTGCGCCTCGAGTCAGGCCTCGTTTGACTCAACCATATCATTTGCATCACGAGTCGGGCCTTGTTTGACTCAACCATATTATTTACAGCCCGAGTCAAGCCTCGTTTGGCTTACCCTTATAATTTGCGCATCGAGTCAGGCCTCGTTTAACTCAACCATATCACATATGCCTCGAGTCAGGACTCGTTTGACTCAACCACATTAGTTGTGCCTCGAGTCGAGCCTTGTTTGACTCAACCATATCATTTTCGCTTTGAGTCGGGCCTCGTTTGACTCATTCATATCAGTTATGCCTCGAGCCAAGCCTCGTTTGACTCAACCATATCATTTGTGCCTTGAGTCGGGCCTCGTTTGACATACCCTTATAATTTGTGCCTCGAGTCGGGACTTGTTTGACTCATCCATATCATTTGTGCCTCGAGTCGGGCCTCGTTTGACTCAACCATATCATTTGCGCCTTGAGTCTGACCTCGTTTGACACAACCATATCATTTGCAGCTCAAGTCGGGCCTCGTTTGACACAACCATATCATTTGTGCCTCGTGTTGGGACTCGTTTGACTCAACCATATTAGTTGTGCCTTGAGTCGGGCCTCCTTTGACTCAACCATATCATTTGTGCCTCGAGACTAGCCTCGTTTGACACAACCATATCATTTGCACCTCAAGTTGGGCCTCGTTTTACTTACCCTTATAATTTGTGCCTCGAGTCGGGCCTCATTTGACTCAACCATATCATTTGCATCTCGGGTCGGGCCTTATTTGACTCAACCATATTATTTGTGCCTCGAGTCAAGCCTCGTTTGGCTTACCCTTGTAATTTGTGCATCGAGTCGGCCTCGTTTAACTCAACCATATCACATGTGCCTCGAGTCGGGACTCATTTGACTCAACCACATCAGTTGTGCCTCGAGTCGAGCCTCGTTTGACTCAACCATATCATTTGCACTTTGAGTCAGGCCTGGTTTGACTCAACCATATCAGTTGTGGCTCGAGCCAATCCTCGTTTGACTTAGCCATATCATGTATGTCGAGCCGGGCCTCGTTTGACTTACCCATATAATTTCTGCCTCGAGTCGGGCCTCGTTTGACTCAACCATATCATTTGCGCCTCGAGTCGGGCCTCGTTTGACACATCCATATCATTTTTGCCTTGGGTTGGGCCTCATTTGACTCAACCATATCAGTTGTGCCTCGAGTGGGGACTTGTTTGACTTAACCATATCAGTTGTGCCTCGAGTCGGGACTCGTTTGACTCAACCATATCAGTTGCGCCTTGAGTCGGGCCTCGTTTGACACAATCAGATCATTTGCTCCACGAGTTTGGCCTTGTTTGACACAACCATATCATTTGCGCCTCGAGTCTGGCCTCGTTTGATACAACCATATCATTTGCACCTCGAGTCGAGTCTCGTTTGACTCAACCATATCATTTGCACCTCGAGTTAGGCCTTGTTTCACTTACCCATATAATTTGCGCCTCGAGTCAGGCCTCGTTTGACTCAACCATATCATTTGCATCACGAGTCGGGCCTTGTTTGACTCAACCATATTATTTACAGCCCGAGTCAAGCCTCGTTTGGCTTACCCTTATAATTTGCGCATCGAGTCAGGCCTCGTTTAACTCAACCATATCACATATGCCTCGAGTCAGGACTCGTTTGACTCAACCACATTAGTTGTGCCTCGAGTCGAGCCTTGTTTGACTCAACCATATCATTTTCGCTTTGAGTCGGGCCTCGTTTGACTCATTCATATCAGTTATGCCTCGAGCCAAGCCTCGTTTGACTCAACCATATCATTTGTGCCTTGAGTCGGGCCTCGTTTGACATACCCTTATAATTTGTGCCTCGAGTCGGGACTTGTTTGACTCATCCATATCATTTGTGCCTCGAGTCGGGCCTCGTTTGACTCAACCATATCATTTGCGCCTTGAGTCTGACCTTGTTTGACACAACCATATCATTTGCAGCTCAAGTCGGGCCTCGTTTGACACAACCATATCATTTGTGCCTCGTGTTGGGACTCGTTTGACTCAACCATATTAGTTGTGCCTTGAGTCGGGCCTCCTTTGACTCAACCATATCATTTGTGCCTCGAGACTAGCCTCGTTTGACACAACCATATCATTTGCACCTCAAGTTGGGCCTCGTTTTACTTACCCTTATAATTTGTGCCTCGAGTCGGGCCTCATTTGACTCAACCATATCATTTGCATCTCGGGTCGTGCCTTATTTGACTCAACCATATTATTTGTGCCTCGAGTCAAGCCTCGTTTGGCTTACCCTTGTAATTTGTGCATCGAGTCGGCCTCGTTTAACTCAACCATATCACATGTGCCTCGAGTCGGGACTCATTTGACTCAACCACATCAGTTGTGCCTCGAGTCGAGCCTCGTTTGACTCAACCATATCATTTGCACTTTGAGTCAGGCCTGGTTTGACTCAACCATATCAGTTGTGGCTCGAGCCAATCCTCGTTTGACTTAGCCATATCATGTATGTCGAGCCGGGCCTCGTTTGACTTACCCATATAATTTCTGCCTCGAGTCGGGCCTCGTTTGACTCAACCATATCATTTGCGCCTCGAGTCGGGCCTCGTTTGACACATCCATATCATTTTTGCCTTGGGTTGGGCCTCATTTGACTCAACCATATCAGTTGTGCCTCGAGTGGGGACTTGTTTGACTTAACCATATCAGTTGTGCCTCGAGTCGGGACTCGTTTGACTCAACCATATCAGTTGCGCCTTGAGTCGGGCCTCGTTTGACACAATCAGATCATTTGCTCCACGAGTTTGGCCTTGTTTGACACAACCATATCATTTGCGCCTCGAGTCTGGCCTCGTTTGATACAACCATATCATTTGCACCTCGAGTCGAGTCTCGTTTGACTCAACCATATCATTTGCACCTCGAGTTAGGCCTTGTTTCACTTACCCATATAATTTGCGCCTCGAGTCAGGCCTCGTTTGACTCAACCATATCATTTGCATCACGAGTCGGGCCTTGTTTGACTCAACCATATTATTTACAGCCCGAGTCAAGCCTCGTTTGGCTTACCCTTATAATTTGCGCATCGAGTCAGGCCTCGTTTAACTCAACCATATCACATATGCCTCGAGTCAGGACTCGTTTGACTCAACCACATTAGTTGTGCCTCGAGTCGAGCCTTGTTTGACTCAACCATATCATTTTCGCTTTGAGTCGGGCCTCGTTTGACTCATTCATATCAGTTATGCCTCAAGCCAAGCCTCGTTTGACTCAACCATATCATTTGTGCCTTGAGTCGGGCCTCGTTTGACATACCCTTATAATTTGTGCCTCGAGTCGGGACTTGTTTGACTCATCCATATCATTTGTGCCTCGAGTCGGGCCTCGTTTGACTCAACCATATCATTTGCGCCTTGAGTCTGACCTCGTTTGACACAACCATATCATTTGCAGCTCAAGTCGGGCCTCGTTTGACACAACCATATCATTTGTGCCTCGTGTTGGGACTCGTTTGACTCAACCATATTAGTTGTGCCTTGAGTCGGGCCTCCTTTGACTCAACCATATCATTTGTGCCTCGAGACTAGCCTCGTTTGACACAACCATATCATTTGCACCTCAAGTTGGGCCTCGTTTTACTTACCCTTATAATTTGTGCCTCGAGTCGGGCCTCATTTGACTCAACCATATCATTTGCATCTCGGGTCGGGCCTTATTTGACTCAACCATATTATTTGTGCCTCGAGTCAAGCCTCGTTTGGCTTACCCTTGTAATTTGTGCATCGAGTCGGCCTCGTTTAACTCAATCATATCACATGTGCCTCGAGTCGGGACTCATTTGACTCAACCACATCAGTTGTGCCTCGAGTCGAGCCTCGTTTGACTCAACCATATCATTTGCACTTTGAGTCAGGCCTGGTTTGACTCAACCATATCAGTTGTGGCTCGAGCCAATCCTCGTTTGACTTAGCCATATCATGTATGTCGAGCCGGGCCTCGTTTGACTTACCCATATAATTTCTGCCTCGAGTCGGGCCTCGTTTGACTCAACCATATCATTTGCGCCTCGAGTCGGGCCTCGTTTGACACATCCATATCATTTTTGCCTTGGGTTGGGCCTCATTTGACTCAACCATATCAGTTGTGCCTCGAGTGGGGACTTGTTTGACTTAACCATATCAGTTGTGCCTCGAGTCGGGACTCGTTTGACTCAACCATATCAGTTGCGCCTTGAGTCGGGCCTCGTTTGACACAATCAGATCATTTGCTCCACGAGTTTGGCCTTGTTTGACACAACCATATCATTTGCGCCTCGAGTCTGGCCTCGTTTGATACAACCATATCATTTGCACCTCGAGTCGAGTCTCGTTTGACTCAACCATATCATTTGCACCTCGAGTTAGGCCTTGTTTCACTTACCCATATAATTTGCGCCTCGAGTCAGGCCTCGTTTGACTCAACCATATCATTTGCATCACGAGTCGGGCCTTGTTTGACTCAACCATATTATTTACAGCCCGAGTCAAGCCTCGTTTGGCTTACCCTTATAATTTGCGCATCGAGTCAGGCCTCGTTTAACTCAACCATATCACATATGCCTCGAGTCAGGACTCGTTTGACTCAACCACATTAGTTGTGCCTCGAGTCGAGCCTTGTTTGACTCAACCATATCATTTTCGCTTTGAGTCGGGCCTCGTTTGACTCATTCATATCAGTTATGCCTCGAGCCAAGCCTCGTTTGACTCAACCATATCATTTGTGCCTTGAGTCGGGCCTCGTTTGACATACCCTTATAATTTGTGCCTCGAGTCGGGACTTGTTTGACTCATCCATATCATTTGTGCCTCGAGTCGGGCCTCGTTTGACTCAACCATATCATTTGCGCCTTGAGTCTGACCTTGTTTGACACAACCATATCATTTGCAGCTCAAGTCGGGCCTCGTTTGACACAACCATATCATTTGTGCCTCGTGTTGGGACTCGTTTGACTCAACCATATTAGTTGTGCCTTGAGTCGGGCCTCCTTTGACTCAACCATATCATTTGTGCCTCGAGACTAGCCTCGTTTGACACAACCATATCATTTGCACCTCAAGTTGGGCCTCGTTTTACTTACCCTTATAATTTGTGCCTCGAGTCGGGCCTCATTTGACTCAACCATATCATTTGCATCTCGGGTCGGGCCTTATTTGACTCAACCATATTATTTGTGCCTCGAGTCAAGCCTCGTTTGGCTTACCCTTGTAATTTGTGCATCGAGTCGGCCTCGTTTAACTCAACCATATCACATGTGCCTCGAGTCGGGACTCATTTGACTCAACCACATCAGTTGTGCCTCGAGTCGAGCCTCGTTTGACTCAACCATATCATTTGCACTTTGAGTCAGGCCTGGTTTGACTCTACCATATCAGTGGTGGCTCGAGCCAATCCTCGTTTGACTTAGCCATATCATGTATGTCGAGCCGGGCCTCGTTTGACTTACCCATATAATTTCTGCCTCGAGTCGGGCCTCGTTTGACTCAACCATATCATTTGTGCATCAAGTCGGGCCTCGTTTGACTCAACCATATCAAATGTGCCCCGAGTCAGGCCTCGTTTGACTCATCCAGATCAGTCGTGCCTCGTTTCACTCAACCATGTCAAATGCGCCTCAAGTCAAGCCTCGTTTGACTCAACCACATAAGTTGTGCCTTGTGTCGGGCCTTGTTTGACTCAACCATATCATTTACACCTCGAGTTGGGCCTCGTTTCACTTACCCTTATAATTTGCGTCTTGAGTCATGCCTCGTTTGACTCAACCATAATAGTTGTGCCTCGAGTTGGGCCTCGTTTGACTTAACCATATCATTTGCGCCTCGGGTCGGGCCTCGTTTGACTCAACCATATCATTTGCGCCTCGAGTCTGGCCTCGTTTGACACAACCATATCATTTGCACCTCGAGTCAGGTCTCGTTTGACTCAACCATATCATTTGCACCTCGAGTTAGGCCTTCTTTCACTTACCCATATAATTTGCGCCTCGAGTCAGGCCTCGTTTGACTCAACCATATTATTTGCGGCCTGAGTCAAGCCTCGTTTGGCTTACCCTTATAATTTGCGCATTGAGTCAGGCCTCGTTTAACTCAACCATATCATATATGCCTCCAGTCAGGACTTGTTTGACTCAACCACATTAGTTGTGCCTCGAGTCGAGCGTTGTTTGACTCAACCATATCATTTTCGATTTGAGTTGGGCCTCGTTTGACTCAACCATATCAGTTATGCCTCGAGCTGAGCCTCATTTGACTTACCCTTATAATTTATGCCTCGAGTCGGGCCTCGTTTGACTCATCCATATTAGTTGTGCCCCAAGTCGGGCCTCATTTGACTTAACCATATCATTTGTGCCTCGAGTCGAGCCTCGTTTGACTTAACCATATAATTTGCGCCTCGAGTCTGACCTCGTTTGACACAACCATATCATTTGCAGCTCAAGTCGGGCCTCGTTTGACTCAACCATATCATTTGCACCTCGAGTTAGGCCTCGTTTCACTTACCCTTATAATTTGCGCCTCAAGTCGGGCCTCGTTTGACTCAACCATATCATTTGTGCATCAAGTCGGGCCTCGTTTGACTCAACCATATCAAATGTGCCCCGAGTCAGGCCTCGTTTGACTCATCCAGATCAGTCGTGCCTCGTTTCACTCAACCATGTCAAATGCGCCTCAAGTCAAGCCTCGTTTGACTCAACCACATAAGTTGTGCCTTGTGTCGGGCCTTGTTTGACTCAACCATATCATTTACACCTCGAGTTGGGCCTCGTTTCACTTACCCTTATAATTTGCGCCTTGAGTCAGGCCTCGTTTGACTCAACCATATTAGTTGTGCCTCGAGTTGGGCCTCGTTTGACTTAACCATATCATTTGCGCCTCGGGTGGGGCCTCGTTTGACTCAACCATATCATTTGCGCCTCGAGTCTGGCCTCGTTTGACACAACCATATCATTTGCACCTCGAGTCGGGTCTCGTTTGACTCAACCATATCATTTGCACCTCGAGTGAGGCCTTCTTTCACTTACCCATATAATTTGCGCCTCGAGTCAGGCCTCGTTTGACTCAACCATATTATTTGCGGCCCGAGTCAAGCCTCGTTTGGCTTACCCTTATAATTTGCGCATCGAGTCAGGCCTCGTTTAAATCAACCATATCATATATGCCTCTAGTCAGGACTCGTTTGACTCAACCACATTAGTTGTGCCTCGAGTCGAGCCTTGTTTGACTCAACCATTTCATTTTCGATTTGACTTGGGCCTCGTTTGACTCAACCATATCAGTTATGCCTCGAGCCGAGCCTCGTTTGACTTACTCTTATAATTTGTGCCTCGAGTCGGGCCTCGTTTGACTCATCCATATTAGTTGTGCCCCAAGTCGGGCCTCATTTGACTCAATCATATCATTTGTGCCTCGAGTCGAGCCTCGTTTGACTCAACCATATCATTTGCGCCTCGAGTCTGACCTCGTTTGACACAACCATATCATTTGCAGCTCAAGTCGGGCCTCGTTTGACTCAACCATATCATTTGCACCTCGAGTTAGGCCTCGTTTCACTTACCCTTATAAGTTGCGCCTCGAGTCGGGCCTCGTTTGACTCAACCATATCATTTACGCTTTGAGTCGGGCCTCGTTTGACACAATCACTTGATTTGCGCCTCGAGTTTGGCATCGTTTGACATAACCATATCATTTGCGCCTTGAGTCGGGACTCGTTTGACTCAACCATATTAGTTGTGCCTCGAGTCGGGCCTCGTTTGACTCAACCATATCATTTGTGCCTCGAGTCAGGCCTCGCTTGACACAATCAGATCATTTGCGCCTCGAGACGGGCCTCGTTTGACACAACCATATCATTTGCACCTCAAGTTCGGCCTCGTTTTACTTACCCTTATAATTTGCGTCTCTAGTCGGTCCTCGTATGACCCAACCATATCATTTGCATTCCGGGTCGGGCCTTATTTGACTCAACCATATTATTTGCGCCTCGAGTCAAGCCTCATTTGGCTTACCCTTGTAATTTTTGCATCGAGTCAAGCCTCGTTTAACTCAACCATATCACATGTGCCTCAAGTCGGGACTCGTTTGACATCAGTTGTGCCTCGAGTCGAGCCTCGTTTGACTCAACCATATCATTTGCACTTTGGGTCGGGCATGGTTTGACTCAACCATATCAGTTGTGGCCGAGCCAAGCCTCGTTTGACTCAGCCATATCATTTGTGCGTTGAGTCTGGCCTCGTTTGACTTACCCATATAATTTGCGCCTCGAGTCGGGCCTCGTTTGACTCAACCATATCAAATGTGCCTCGAGTCAGGCCTCGTTTGACTCATCTAGATCAGTTGTGCCTCGAGTCATGGTTCTTTTGAGTCAACCATGTCAAATGCGCCTCAAGTCAAGCCTCGTTTGACTCAACCACATCAGTTGTGCCTCGTGTCGGGCCTCGTTTGCCTCAACCATATCATTTGTGCTTCGACTCGGGCTTCGTTTGGCTCAACTATATCAGTTGTGCCTTGAGTTGGGCCTCGTTTGACTCAACCCCATCAGTTGTGCCTCGAGTCGGGCCTCGTTCAACTCAACCATATCATTTGCGTGTCGAGTCAGTCCTCGTTTGACACAACCATATCATTTGCGTCCCGAGTCAGGCCTCGTTTTAATCAACCACATCAGTTGTGCCTCAAGTCGGGCCTCGTTTGACTCAACCATATCAAATGTGCCCCGAGTCAGGCCTTGTTTGACTCATCTAGATCAGTTGTGCCTCGAGTCATGCCTCGTTTGACTCAAACATGTCAAATGCGCTTCAAGTCAAGCCTCATTTGACTCAACCACATCACTTGTGCCTCGTGTCGGGCCTCGCTTGACTCAACCATATCATTTGTGCTTCGAGTCGGGCTTCGTTTGGCTCAACCATATCAATTGTGCCTTGAGTTGGGCCTCGTTTGACTCAACCACATCAGTTGTGCCTCGAGTCGGGCCTCATTCGACTCAACCATATCATTTGCGCATCGAGTCAATCCTCATTTGACACAACCATATCATTTGCGTCTCAAGTCAGGCCTCATTTTACTCAACGACATCAGTTGTGCCTCGAGTCGGGCCTCGTTTGACTCAACCATATCATTTGCGCATCAAGTCAGTCCTCGTTTGACATAACCATATCATTTGCGTCTCGAGTCAGGCCTCGTTTTACTCAACTATATCAGTGGTGCCTCGAGTCGGGCCTCGTTTGACTCATCCTTATCGTTTGCGCCTCGAGTCGGGCCTCGTTTGACACAACCATATCAGTTGTGCCTCGAGTTGGGACTCGTTTGACTCAACCATATCAGTTATACCTCGAGTCGGGCCTCGTTTAACTCATCCATATCATGTGCGCCTCGAGTCGGGCCTTGTTTGACTCAACCATATCAGTTGTGCCTCGAGTCGGGACTCGTTTGACTCAACCATATCAGTTATGCCTTGAGTCGGGCCTTGTTTGACTCAACCATATCATTTGCGCCTTAGGTCGGGCCTTGATTGACACAACCATATCATTTACGCCTCGAGTCGGGCCTCATTTGACTCAACCATATCATTTGCCCCTCGAGTTGGGCCTCGTTTGACTTACCCTTATAATTTGCGCCTCGAGTCGGGCCTCGTTTGATTCAACCATATCATTTGCATCTCGAGTGGGGCCTTGTTTGACTTAACCATGTCATTTGCGCGTCGAGTCGGGCCTTATTTGGCTTACCTTTATAATATGCGCATCGAATTATGCCTCATTTGACTCAACCATATCAAATGCGCCTTGAGTCAGGCCTCGTTTGACTCAACCACATCAGTTGTGCCTCATGTCGGACCTCGTTTGACATATCCATATCATTTGCGCTTTGAGTTGGGCCTCATTTCACTCAACCATATCAGTTATGCCTCGAGTTGGGAATAGTTTGACTCAACCATATCAGTTGTGCCTCGAGTCGGGCCTCGTTTGACTCAACCATATCATTTGTGCCTCGGGTCAAGCTTCGTTTGACTTACCCTTATAATTTGCGCCTCGAGTCAGGCCTCGTTTGACTCAACCATATCATTTGTGCCTTGAGTCGAGCCTCCTTTGGCTTACCCTTATAATTTACACATCGAGTCAGGCCTCATTTGACTCAACCATATCATTTACGCTTTGAGTCAGGCCTCGTTTCACTCAACCATATCAGTTGTGCCTCGAGTCTAGACTCGTTTGACTCAACCATATCTGTTGTACCTCGAGTCAGGGCTCGTTTGACTCAACCATATCATTTGTGCCTCTAGTCGGGCCTTGTTTGACAAAACCATATCATTTACGCCTCGAGTTGGGCCTCGTTTGACTCAACCATATTATTTGTGGCCCGAGTCAAGCCTCATTTGGCTTACCCTTATAATTTGCGCATCGAGTCAAGCCTCATTTAACTCAACCATATCACATATGCCTCGAGTCAGGACTCGTTTGACTCAACCACATCAGTTGTGCCTCGAGTCGAGCCTTGTTTGACTCAACCATATCATTTGCGCTTTGAGTCAGGCCTTGTTTGACTCAACCATATCAGTTATGCCTCGAGCCGAGCCTCGTTTAACTCAACCCTATCATTTGTGCCTTGAGTCGGACCTCGTTTGACTTACCCTTATAATTTGTGCCTCGAGTCGGGCCTCGTTGGACTAATTCATATTAGTTGTGCCTCGAGTCGGGCCTTGTTTGACTCAACCATATCATTTGTGCCTCGAATCGGGCCTTGTTTGACTCAACCATATCATTTGCGCCTCGAATCTGACCTCATTTGACATAACCATATCATTTGCAGCTCAAGTCAGGCCTCGTTTGACTCAACCATATCATTTGCACCTCCAGTTAGGCCTCATTTCACTTACCCTTATAATTTGCGCCTCGAGTCGGGCCTCGTTTGACTCAACCATATCATTTGCGCCTTGAGTTAGGCCTCATTTGACATAATCAGATCATTTGTGCCTCGAGTTTGGCATCCTTTGACACAACCATATCATTTGCACCTCGAGTTGGGACTCGTTTGACTTAACCATATTAGTTGTGCCTCGAGTCAGGCCTCGTTTGACTCAACCATATCATTTGCGCCTCGAGTTCGGCCTTGCTTGACACAATCAGATCATTTGCACCTCGAGACTAGCCTCGTTTGACACAACCATATCATTTGTTCCTCAAGTTGGGCCTCGTTGTACTAACCCTTATAATTTGCGCCTCGAGTCGGGCCTCGTTTAACTTAACCATATCACATGTGCCTCGAGTCGGGACTCATTTGACTCAACAACATCAGTTGTGCCTCGAGTCGAGCCTCGTTTGACTCAACCATATCATTTGCAGTTTGAGTCGGGCCTGGTTTGACTCAACCATATCAGTTGGGGATCGAGCCAACCCCCGTTTGATTCAGCCATATCATTTGTGCCTCGAGTCGGGCCTCGTTTGACTTACCCTTATAATTTGCAACTCGAGTCGGGCCTCGTTTGACTCAACCACATCAGTTGTGCCTCAAGTCGGGCCTCGTTTGACTGAACCATATCATTTGCACTTAGCATCAGGCCTCGTTTGACATAACCATATCAGTTGTGCCTCGAGTCAAGACTCGTTTGACTCAATCATATCAGTTGTGGCTCGAGTCGGGCCTCGTTTAGCTCAACCATATTATTTGTGCCTCAAGTCAGGCCTCATTTGACATAACCATATCATTTTCGCCTCGAGTCGAGACTCGTTTGACTCAACCATATTAGTTGTGCCTCGAGTGGGGACTCGTTTGACTCAACCATATCATTTGCTCCTCGAGTCGGGCCTTGTTTGACACAATCAGATCATTTGCGCCTCGAGTCTGGCCTCATTTGACACAACCATATCATTTGCACCTCGACTCGGGCCTCGTTTGACTCAACCATATCATTTACGCCTCGAGTTGGGCCTTGTTTCACTTACCCTTATAATTTGCGCCTCGAGTAGGCCCTCGTTTGACTCAACCATATCATTTGCATCTCGAGTCAGGCCATATTTGACTCAACCATATTATTTGTGCCTCGAGTCTAGCCTCATCTTTCTTACCCTTGTAATTTGCGCATTGAGTCAGGCCTCGTTTAACTCAACCATATCACATGTGCCTTGAGTCGGGACTCGTTTGACTCAACCACATCAGTTGTGCCTCGATTCGAGCCTCGTTTGACTCAACCATATCAGTTGTGCCTCGAGCCGAACCTCATTTGACTCAACCATATCATTTGTACCTCGAGTCGAGCCTCGTTTGACTTACCCTTATAATTTGTGCCTCGAGTCAGGACTCGTTTGACTCAACCATATTATTTGTGCCTCGAGTCTGGCTTCGTTTGACACAACCATATCATTTGTGCCTCAAGTCAGGCCACGTTTGACTCAACCATATCAGTTGTGCCTCGAGTCGAGCCTCGTTTAACTCAGCCATATTTGTTATGCCTCGAGTCGGGACTCGTTTTACTCAACCATATTTGTTGTGCCTCGAGTCGGGCCTCGTTTGACTCAACCATATCATTTGTGCCTCGAGTCTAGCCTCATTTGACACAACCTTATCATTTGCACTTCGAGTTGGGACCTCGTTTGACTCAACCATATCAGTTGTGCCTCGAGTCGGGACTCGTTTGACTCAACCATATCAGTTATGCCTCATGCCGGGGCTCGTTTGACTCAACCATATCATTTGCGCCTCGAGTCGGGCCTCGTTTGACACAACCATATCATTTTCGCCTCGAGTTGGGCCTCATTTGACTCAACCATATTAGTTGTGCCTCGAGTGGGGACTTGTTTGACTTAACCATATCAGTTGTGCCTCGTGGCGGGACTCGTTTGACTCAACCATATTATTTGCGCCTTGAGTCGAGCCTCGTTTGACACAATCAGATCATTTGCTCCACGAGTTTGGCCTTGTTTGACATAACCATATCATTTGCGCCTCGAGTAGGGACTCGTTTGACTCAACAATATTAGTTGTGCCTTGAGTCGGGCCTCGTTTTACTCAACCATATCATTTGCGCCTCGAGTCAGGCCTCGTTTGACTCAGCCATATCATTTGCGCCTCGAGTCTGGCCTCGTTTGACACAACCATATCATTTGTGCCTCGAGTCGAGTCTCGTTTGACTCAACCATATCATTTGCACCTCAAGTTAGGCCTTGTTTCACTTACCCATATAATTTGCGCCTTGAGTCAGGCCTCGTTTGACTCAACCATATCATTTGCATCACGAGTCGGGCCTCGTTTGACTCAACCATATTATTTGCGGCCCGAGTCAAGCCTCGTTTGGCTTACCCTTATAATTTGCGCATCGAGTCAGGCCTCGTTTAACTCAACCATATCACATATGCCTCGAGTTAGGACTCGTTTGACTCAACCACATCAGTTATGCCTCGAGTCGAGCCTTGTTTGACTCAACCATATCATTTGCGCTTTGAGTCGGGCCTCGTTTGACTCAACCATATCAGTTATGCCTCGAGCCGAGCCTCGTTTAACTCAACCATATCATTTGTGCCTTGAGTCGGGCCTCGTTTGACTTACCCTTATAATTTGTGTCTCGAGTCAGGCCTCGTTTGACTCATTCATATTAGTTGTGCCTCGAGTTGGGCCTCGTTTGACTCAACCATATCATTTGTGCCTCGAAGCAGGCCTTGTTTGACTCAACCATATCATTTGCGCCTCGAGTCTGACCTCGTTTGACACAACCATATCATTTGCAGCTCAAGTCGGGCCTCGTTTGACTCAACCATATCATTTGCACCTCGAGTTAGGCCTCCTTTCACTTACCCTTATAATTTACGCCTCGAGTCGGGTCTCGTTTGACTCAACCATATCATTTGCGCCTTGAGTTGGGCCTCGTTTGACATAATCAGATCATTTGCGCCTCGAGTTTGGCATCGTTTGACACAACCATATCATTTGCGCCTCGAGTTGGGACTCGTTTGACTCAACCATATTAGTTGTGCCTTGAGTCGGTCCTCATTTGACTCAACCAAATCATTTGCACCTCGAGTTGGGCCTTGCTTGACACAATCAGATCATTTGCGCCTCGAGACTAGCCTTGTTTGACACAACCATATCATTTGTGCCTTGAGTCTGGCCTCATTTGACACAACCATATCATTTGCGCCTTGAGTCGGGCCTCGTTTAACACAACCATATCTTTTGCACCTCGAGTCGAGCCTCGTTTGACTCAACCATATCATTTTCACCTCGAGTCGGGCCTCATTTCACTTACCCTTATAATTTGTGCCTCAAGTCAGGCCTCGTTTAACTCAACCATATCACATGTGCCGCAAGTCAGGACTCGTTTGACTTAACCACATCAGTTGTGCCTTGAGTCGAGCCTCGTTTGACTTAACTATATCATTTGCGGTTTGAGTCAGGCCTGGTTTGACTCAACCATATCAGTTGTGCCTCGAGGCGAGCCTTGTTTGACTGTACCATATCATTTATGCCTCGAGTCAGGCCTCGTTTGACTTACCCTTATAATTTGTGCCTCGAGCCGAGCCTCGTTTGACTCGACCACATCAGTTCTGCCTCGTGTCAGGCCCCGTTTGACTTAACCATATCATTTGCACTTAGCGTCAGGCCTCATTTGACATAACCATATCAGTTGTGCCTCGAGTCGAGACTCGTTTGACTCAACCATATTAGTTGTGCTTCGAGTCAGGCCTCGTTTGGCTCAACCATATTATTTGAGCCTTGAGTTGGGCCTCGTTTCACTCAACTATATCATTTATGCCTCGAGTCAGGCCTCGTTTGACTTATCCTTATAATTTGTGCCTCAAGCCGGGCCTCGATTGACTCAACCATATCAGTTGTGCCTCGAGTCAGGCCACGTTTGACTCAACCACATCAATTGTGCCTCGAGTCGGGCCTCATTTGACTCAACCATATTAGTTGTGTCTCGAGCCGGGACTCGTTTGACTCAACCATAACAATTGTGCCTCGAGTCAGCCCTCGTTTGGCTCAACCATACCATTTGCGCCTCGAGTCGGGCCTCGTTTGACTCAACCATATCAGTTGTGCATCAAGTTGGGACTCGTTTGACCTAACCATATCAGTTGTGCCTCGAGTTGGGCCTCATTTGACTCAACCATATCATTTGCGCCTCGAGTCGGGCCTTGTTTGACTTACCCTAATAATTTGCGCCTCAAGTCAGGCCTCGTTTGACTCAACCATATCATTTGCATCTCGGGTCAGGCCTCATTTGACTCAACCATATTATTTGCGCCTCGAGCCGGGCCTCGTTCGACTAACCCTTATAATTTGTGCCTCGAGTCAGGCCTCGTTTGACTCAGCCATATCAAATGTGCCTCAAGTCGGGCCTCATTTGACTCAACCACATCAGTTGGGCCTCGTTTGAACTCAACCATATCATTTGTACTTAGAGTCGGGACTCGTTTGACTCAACCATATCAGTTGTGCCTTGAGTCAGGGTTCGTTTGGCTCAACCATATCATTAGCGCCTCGAGTCGAGTCTCGTTTGCCATAATCTTATCATTTGTGCCTCGAGTCGGCCCTCATTTGTCTCAACCATATCAATTGTGTCTCAAGTTGTGACACGTTTGACTCAACCATATCTGTTGTGCCTCGAGTCGGGCCTCGTTTGACTCAACCATATCAGTTGTGCCTCAAGTTGGGACTCGTTTGACTCAACCATATTTGTTGTGCCTCGAGTTTGGCCTCGTTTGACTCAACCATATCATTTGCGCCATGAGCTGGGCCTCGTTTGACTCAACCATAATATTTGCGCCTCGAGTCGGGCCTCGTTTGACTCAACCATATCATTTGTAGCTCTTGAGTCGGGCCTCATTGGACTCAACCATATCATTTGTAGCTCTCAAGTCGCGCCTTGTTTGGCTCAACCATATCATTTGCAACTCGGGTAGGGACTCGTTTGACTCAACCAAATGATTTGCGCCTCATGTCGAGCCTCGTTTGGCTTACCCTTATAATTAGAGCCTCCAGTCGGGCCTCGTTTGACACAACCATATCATTTGCACCTCGAGTCGGGCTTCGATTTACTCAAGCATATTAGTTGTGCCTCGAGTCGGGCCTCGTTTGACTCATCCATATCTTTTGTGCCTCGAGTCGGGCCTCGTTTGACACAACCTTATTATTTACGCCTTGAGTCGACCCTTGTTTGACTCGGCCATATCAGTTGTCCCTCGAGTCGGGACTCATTTGATTCAACCATATAAGTTGTGCCTCAAGTCGGGACTCATTTGACTCAACCATAATAGCTCTGCCTCGAGTCGGGACTCGTTTGACTTAACCATATCAGTTGTGCCTTAAGGCGACCTTGTTTGACTCAACCATATCATTTGCACCTGGAGTCGGGCCTCGTTTGACTTACCCTTATAATTTACGCCTCGAGTCGGGCCACATTTGATTCAACCATATCATTTGCATCTCGAGTCGGGCCTTGTTTGACTCAACCATATCATTTGTGCCTCGAGTTGGGCCTCGTTTGGCTTACCCTTATAATTTGTGCATCGGGTCTGGCCTCATTTAACTCAACTATATCAAATGTGGCTCGAGTTAGGCCTCGTTTGACTCAACCACATCAGTTGTGCCTCGAGTCGGGCCATGTTTGACTCAACCATATCATTTGCGCTTGGAGTCAGGCCTCGTTTGACTCAACCATCTCAGTTGTGGCTTAAGTTGGGACTCGTGTGACTCAACCATATTTGTTGTTCCTCAAGTCTGGCCTCAATTGACTCAACCATATCATTTGTGCCTTGAGTCAGGCCTCATTTGTGCCTCGAGTCAGGCCTCGTTTGACTCAACCATATCATTTACGCATCGAGTCGAGCCTCATTTCACTCAACCATATTAGTTGTGCCCCGAGTCGGGACTTGTTTGACTCAGCCATATCAGTTGTGCCTCGAGTCAGGGCTCATTTGACTCAACCACATCATTTGCGCCCCGAGTTGGGCTTCATTTGACAGAACCATATCATTTCCGCCTTGAGTCGAGCCTCATTTGACTCAACCATATAGTTGTGCCTCGAGTTTGGACTCGTTTGACTCCACCATATCAGTTGTGGCTCGAGTCAAGCCTCGTTTGACTCAACCATATCAGTTGCACCTCGAGACGGACCTCGTTTGACACAACCATATCATTTGTGCCTCGAGTCAAGCCTCGTTTGACTTAACCATATCATTTGTAACTCTCAAGTTGGGCCTCGTTTGACTTACCCTTACAATTTGTGCCTCGAGTCGGGCCTCGTTTAAGTTACCCTTATAATTTGCGCCTCGAGTTGGGCCTTGTTTGACACAACCATATCATTTGCGCCTCGAGTCAAGCCTCATTTGACTTAACCATATCATTTGTACCTCGAGTCGGGCCTCGTTTGATTGACCCTTATAATTTGTGCCTCGAGTCAGGCCTCGTTTGAGTCAACGATATCATTTGCATCTCGAGTCGGGCCTCGTTTGACTCAACCATATCATTTACGCCTCGAGTCGTGCCTCGTTTGGCTTACCCTTATAATTTGTGCCAGGCCTCGTTTGACACAACCATATCATTTACGCCTCGACTCGGGTCCCATTTGACTTAACCATATCATTTGTGCCTCGAGTTGGGGCTCGTTTGACACAACCATAACATTTGCGCCTCGAGTCAGGCCTCGTTTGACTCAACCACATCAGTTACGGCTCGAGTCAGGCCTCGTTTGACATAAACATATCATTTGCACCTCGAGTCAGGCCTCGTTTGAGTTAACCATATCACTTGGAGCTCTTGAGTCGGGCCTCGTTTGACTTACCCTTATAATTTGTGCCTCGAGTTGGTCCTCGTTTGACTAAACCATATCATTTGTGCCTCGAGTAGGGGCTCATTTGACTCAACCAGATCATTTGCGTGCCAAGTTAAGCCTCGTTTGACTGAACCATATCAGTTGTGCCTTGAGTCGGGACTCATTTGACTCAACCATATCTTGGGTCAGGCCTCGTTTGACTCAACCATATAAGTTGTGCCTTGAGTCAGGATTTATTTGACTCAAATGTATCAGTTGTGCCTCGAGTCGGGCCTCGTTTGACACAACCATATCATTTGCGCCTCGAGTCGGGCCTCGTTTGACTCACCCATATCAGTTGTACCTCGAGTCGGGACTCGTTTGACTCAACCATATCTGTTGTGCCTCGAGTCGGGCCTCATTTGACTAAACTAAATCAGTTGTGCCTCGAGTCGGGACTCGTTTGACTCAACCATATTAGTTGTTCCTCGAGTCAGGGCTCGTTTGACTTAACCATATCATTTGCGCATCGAGTTGGGCCTTGTTTGAGACAACCATATCATTTGCGCCTCGAGTCGGGCCTCGTTTTACTCAACCATATCAGTTGTGCCTCGAGTCAGGCCTCGTTTGACTCAGCCATATTAGTTGCGGCTCGACTCGGCCCTTGTTTGATGCAACCATATTATTTGCGCCTCGAGTTGGGCCTCGTTTTACTCAACCATATCAGTTGTCCCTCGAGTCTGGCCATGTTTGACTCATCCATATTAGTTGCGCCTCGAGTCGGGCCTCGTCTGACATAACCATATCATTTGCGCCCCAACTCGGGTCTCATTTGACTTAGCCATATCATTTGTGCCTCGAGTCAGGGCTCATTTGACACAGTCATAACATTTGTGCCTCGAGTCAGGCCTTGTTTGACTCAACCAAATCAGTTATGGCTCGAGTTAGGCCTCGTTTGACACAACCATATCATTTGCGCCTCGAGTCGGGCCTCATTTGACTTACCCTTATAATTTGTGCCTCGAGTCGGTCCTTGTTTGACTAAACCATATCAGTTCTACCTTGAGTAGGGGCTCATTTGACTCAACCAGATCATTTGTGTGCCGAGTCGGGACTCGTTTGACTCAACCATATCGGTTGTGCCTTGGGTCAGGCCTCGTTTGACTCAATCATATATGTTGTGCCTAGAGTCGGGACTTATTTGACTTAAACATATCAGTTGCGCCTCGAGTCGGGCCTCGTTTGACACAGCCATATCATTTGCGCCTCGAGTCGGGCCTCATTTGACTCAACCATATCAGTTGTGCCTCGAGTCGGGACTCGTTTGACTCAACCATATCTGTTGTGCCTCGAGTCGGGCCTCATTTGACTAAACCAAATCAGTTGTGCCTCAAGTCGAGACTCGTTTGACTCAACCATATAGTTGTGCCTCGAGTCAGGGCTCGTTTGACTTAACCATATCATTTGCGCATCGAGTTGGGCCTCGTTTGAGACAACCATATCATTTGTGCCTCAAGGCGGGCCTCGTTTTACTCAACCATATCAGTTATGCCTTGAGTTAGGCCTCGTTGGACTCAGCCATATTAGTTGCGCCTCAAGTCGTCCCTCGTTTGATGCAACCATATCATTTGCGCCTTGAGTTAGGCCTCATTTTACTCAGCCATATCAGTTGTCCCTCGAGTCTGGCCTCGTTTGACTTATCCATATTAGTTGCGCCTCGAGTCAGGGCTCGTTTGACACAACCATATCATTTGCGCCTCGAGTCGGGCCTCATTTGACTCAACCATATCAGTTGTGCCTCGAGACGGGACTCGTTTGACTCAGCCATATCAGTTGTACCTCGAGTCGATCCTCGTTTGAGTCAACCATATCTTTTGCGGCTCGAGTCGGGACTTGTTTGATTCAACCATATTTGTTGTTCCTCGAGTCGAGCCTCGTTTGACTAAACCATATCAGTTGTGCCTCGAGTCGGGACTCGTTTGACTCAAACACATCTGTTGTTCCTTGAATCGGGCCTCGTTTGACTCAACCATATCAGTTGTGCCTCATTTGACTCAACCATATCATTTGCGCCTCGAGTCAGGCCTCGTTTGACTCAACCATATCATTTGCGCATCGAGTTGGGCCTCATTTGACACAACCATATCATTTGCGTCTCGAGACGGGCCTCGTTTTACTCAACCATATCGGTTGTGCCTCGAGTCAGGCCTCGTTTGACTAACCCATATCAGTTGTGCCTCGAGTCGAGGCTTGTTTGACTCAACCAGATCATTTGTGCAATGAGTCAGGCACGTTTGACACAAGCATATCATTTGCTCCTTGAGTTGGACCACGTTTTACTCAACCATATTAGTTGTGCCTTGAGTCTTGCCCAGTTTGACTGATCCATATTAGTTGCGCCTCGAGTCGGGCCTCGTTTGACATAACCATATCATTTGTGCCTCGTGTCGAGCCTTGTTTGACTCAACCATAGCAGTTGTACCTTGAGTCAAGCATCGTTTGACTCAACCATATTAGTTGTGCCTTGACTCGGCCTCGTTTGACTCAACCATATCATTTGCGCTTTGAGGCAGGCCTCGTTTGACCAAACCATATTAGTTGTGCCTTGAGTCGGGACTCGTTTGACCCAACCATATCAGTTGTGCCTCGAGTCGGGCCTCGTTTGACTTAACCATATCATTTACGCATCGAGTTGGGCCTCGTTTGACACAATCATATCATTTGTACCTCGAGTCTAGCTCGTTTGACACAACCATATCATTTGCGCCTCGAGTCGGGCCTCATTTGACTCAACCATATCATATGCACCTTGAGTCGGGCCTTGTTTGACTTACCCATATAATTTACGCCTCGAGTCGGGCCTTGTTTGACTCAACCATACCATTTATGCCTCGAGCCGGCCCTCGTTTAACTAACCCTTATAATTTGCGCCTCGTGTAAAGCCTCGTTTAACTCAACCATATCAAATGTGCCTCGAGTCAGGCGTCATTTGACTCAAACACATCAGTTGCACCTCGAGTCAAGCCTTGTTTGACTCAACCATATCATTTGTGCTTCGAGTTGGGGCTCGTTTGACTCAACCATATCAGTTGTGCCTCGAGTCGGGACTCGTTTGACTCAACCATATCAGTTGTGCTTCGAGTCAGGGCTCGTTTGACTCAACCATATCATTTGCGCCTCGAGTCGGGCCTCGTTTGACACAACCATATCATTTGTGCCTCGAGTCGGGCCTCATTTAAGTTAACCATATCATTTGTAGCTCTCGAGTCGGGCCTCATTTGACTTACCCTTATAATTTGTACCTCAAGTCAGGCCTCGTTTGGCTCAACCATATCAGTTGTGCCTCGAGTCAGGGCTCATTTGACTCAACCAGATCATTTGTGCATCGAGTCTGGCCTCGTTTGACATAACCATATCATTTTTGTCTCGAGTCGGGCCTCGTTTTACTCAATCATATCAATTGTGCCTCGAGTCAGGCCTCGTTTGACTCATCCATATCAGTTGCGCCTTGAGTCGAGCCTCGTTTGACTCAACCATATCAGTTGTGCCTTGAGTCAGGACTCGTTGGACTCAACCATATCAGTTGTGCCTCGAGTCGGGCATCGTTCAACTCAACCATATCAGTTTTGCCTCGAGTCGGTACTCGTTTGACTCAACCATATCAGTTGTACCTCGACTCGGGACTCGTTTGACTCAACCATATCAGTTGTGCCTGGAGTCGGGCCTCGTTTGACTCAACCATATCATTTGTGCCTCGAGTCGGGCCTCGTTTCACTAACCCTTATAATTTGCGCCTCGAGTAAAGGCTCATTTGACTCAACCATATAAAATGTACCTCGAGTCGTGCCTCGTTTGACTCAACCACATCAGTTGCACCTCGAGTCAGGCCTCGTTTGACTCAACCATATCATTTGTGTCTCGTTTCGGGTTTCGTTTGACTTAACCATATCATTTGTAGCTGTCGTGTCGGGCCTCGTTTGACTTACCCTTATAATTTGCACCTCGACTAGGGCCTTGTTTGACTCTACCTTATCATTTGCGCCCTGTGTCGGGCCTCATTTGACTCAACCATATCAGTAGTTCCTCGAGTCGGGGCTCGTTTGACTCAACCAGATCATTTGTGCATCGAGACGGTCCTCGTTTGACACAATTATATCAGTTGCGCCTCGAGTTGGGCCACGTTTGACATAACCATATCATTTGCGCCTCGAGTCGGGCCTCGTTTTACTCAACCATATCAGTTGTGCCTCGAGTCAAGCTAGTTTGACTCATCCTTATCAGTTGTGCCTCAAGTTAGACCTCGTTTGACACAAACATATCATTTGTGCCTCGAGTCGGGCCTCGTTTGACTCAACCATATCAGTTGTGCCTCGAGTCAGGGCTCATTTGGCTTAACCATATCAGTTGTGCCTCGAGTCGGGACATGTTTGACTCAATCATATCAAATGTGCCTCGAGTCAGGCCTCGTTTGACTCAATCATATTATTTGCACTTCGAGGCGGGCCTCGTTCGACTAAACCATCTTAGTTGTGCCTCGAGTCGGGACTCGTTTGACTCAACCATATCAGTTGTGCCTCGAGTCGAGCCTCATTTGACTTAAGTATATCATTTACGCATCGAGGCGGGCTTTGTTTGAAACAATCATATCATTTGCGCCTCGAGTCTAGCTCGTTTGACACAACCGTATCATTTGCGCCTCGAGTCGAGCCTCGTTTGACTCAACCATATCATATGCAACTCGAGTCGGGCCTCGTTTGACTTATCCTTATAATTTATGCCTCGAGCCGGGCATCTTTTGACTTAACCACATTAGTTGCACCTTGAGTCGGGCTTCGTTTGACTCAACCATATCATTTACGCTTCGCGTTGGGCCTCGTTTGACTCAACCAGATTAGTTGTGCTTCGTGTCGGAGCTCATTTAACATAACCATATCATTTGCGCCTCGAGTCGGGCCTTATTTGGCTTAACCATATCAGTTGTGCCTCGAGTCGAGCATCGTTTGACTCAACCATATTAGTTGTGCCTCGACTCGGGCCTTGTTTGACTCAACCATATCATTTGTGCTTTGAGGCGGTCCTCGTTTGACCCAACCATATTAGTTGTGCCTCGAGTCGGGACTCGTTTAACCCAACCATATCAGCTGTGCCTCGAGTCGGGACTTGTTTGACCTAACCATATCAGTTGTGCCTCGAGTTGGGCCTCATTTGACTCAACCATATCATTTACGCATTGACTCGGGCCTCATTTGACACAATCATATCATTTGAGCCTCAAGTCGGGCCTCATTTTACTTAACCATATTAGTTGTGCCTCAAGTCAGGCCTCATTTGACTCAGCCATATTAGTTGTGCCTCGAGTTGGGCCTCATTTGATTCAACCATCTCAGTTGTGCCTCGAGCCGGGACTCGTTTGACTCAACCATATCTGTTGTTCCTCGACTCGACCTCGTTTGACTAAACCATATCGGTTGTGCCTCGAGTCGGACTAGTTTGACTCAACCATATCTGTTGTGCCTCATTTGACTCAACCATATCATTTGCGCCTCGAGCCAGGCCTCATTTGACTCAACCATATCATTTGTTCATCGAGTTGGGCCTCATTTGACACAACCATATCAGTTGTGCCTCGAGTCAGGCTTCGTTTGACTCAGCCATATTAGTTGTGCCTCGAGTCGGGGCTCGTTTGACTTAACCAGATCATTTGTGTAACGAGTCGGGGCTCGTTTGACTCAACCAGATCATTTGTGCAATGAATTGGGCCACATTTGACACAAGCATATCATTTGCGCCTTGAGTCAGACCTCGTTTTACTCAACCAAATTAGTTGTGCCTCGAGTCATGCCTAGTTTGACTCATCCATATCAGTTGCGCCTCGAGTCGGGCCTCGTTTGACACAACCATATCATTTGCGCCTCGTGTCGGGCCTCATTTGACTCAACCATATCAGTTGTGCCTCGAGTCGGGCATCGTTTGACTCAACCATTTTAGTTGTGCCTTGACTCGGGCCTCGTTTAACTCAACCATATCATTTGTACTTTGAGGCGGGCCTTGTTTGACCAAACCATATTAGTTGTGCCTCGAGTCGGGACTCGTTTGACCCGACCATATAAGTTGTGCCTCGAGTTGGGCCTCGTTTGACTGAACCATATCATTTACACATCGAGTTAGGCCTCATTTGACACAATCATATCATTTGTGCATCGAGTCTGGCTCGTTTGACACAACCATATCATTTGCGCCTCGAGTCGGGCCTCATTCGACTCAACCATATAATATGCACCTCGAGTCGGGCCTCATTTGACTTACCCTTATAATTTACGCCCCGAGTCGGGCCTCGTTTGGCTCAACCATACCATTTGTGCCTCGAGTCGGCCCTCGTTTAACTAACCCTTATAATTTGCGCCTCGTGTAAAGCCTCATTTGACTCAACCATATCAAATGTGCTCCGAGTCGAGCGTCATTTGACTCAACCACATCAGTTGTACCTCGAGTCAGGCCTCGTTTAACTCAACCATATCATTTGCGCTTCGAGTTGGGCCTCGTTTGACTCGACCATATCAGTTGTTCCTCGAGTCGGGACTCGTTTGACTCAACCATATCAGTTGTGCCTCGAGTCGGGGCTCGTTTGACTCAACCATATCATTTGCGCCTCGAGTTAGGCCTCCTTTGCCATAACCATATCATTTGCGCCTCGAGTTGGGCCTCGTTTGACTTACCCTTATAATTTGTGCCTCGACTTGGGCCTCGTTTGACTCAACCATATCAGTTGTGCCTCGAGTCGGGGCTCATTTTACACAACCAGATGATTTGTACATCGAGTCTGGCCTCGTTTGACACAACCATATCATTTTTGTCTCAAGTCGGGCCTCGTTTTACTCAACTGTATCAATTGTGCCTCGAGTCAGTCCTCGTTTGACTCATCCATATCAGTTGCGCCTTGAGTTGAGTCTCGTTTGACTTAACCAGATCAGTTGTGCCTCGAGTCGAGACTCGTTGGACTCAACCATATCAGTTGTGCCTCGAGTCGGACGTTGTTCGACTCAACCATATCAGTTTTGCCTCGAGTTGGTACTCATTTGACTCAAATATATCAGTTGTGCCTCGACTCAGGACTCGTTTGACTCAACCATATTAGTTGTGCCTAGAGTCGGATTTCGTTTGACTCAACCATATCATTTGCGCCTCGAGTCGGGCCTCGTTTCACTAACCCTTATAATTTGCGCCCCGAGTAAAGCCTCGTTTGGCTCAACCATATAAAATGTACCTCGAGTCAGGCCTCGTTTGACTCAACCACATCAATTGCACCTCGAGTCAGGCCTCGTTTGACTCAACCATATCAGTTGCGCTTCGAGTCGGGCCTTGTTTGACACAACTATATCATTTGTGCCTCGACTGGAGTCTCGTTTGACTTAACCATATCATTTGTAGCTGTCGTGTCGGGCCTCGTTTGACTTACCCTTATAATTTGTACCTCGAGTCGGGCCTTGTTTGACTCTACCTTATCATTTGCGCCCTGAGTCGGGCCTCGTTTGACTCAACCATATCAGTAGTTCCTTGAGTCGGGGCTCATTTGACTCAACCAGATCATTTGCGCGTCGAGACAGTCCTCATTTGACACAATTATATCAGTTGCGCCTCGAGTCGGGCCACGTTTGACACAACCATATCATTTGCGCCTCGAGTCGGGCCTCGTTTTACTCAACCATATCAGTTGTGCCTCGAGTCAGGCCTAGTTTGACTCATCCTTATCAGTTGTGCCTCGAGTCAGACCTTGTTTGACACAAACATATCATTTGTGCCTCGAGTCGGGCCTCGTTTGACTTAACCATATCAGTTGTGCCTGGAGTCGGGCCTCATTTGGCTTAACCATATCAGTTGCGCCTCGAGTCGGGACATGTTTGACTCAACTATATCAAATGTGCCTCGAGTTGGGCCTCGTTTGACTCAATCATATTATTTGCACTTCGAGGCGGGCCTCGTTTGACTCAACCATCTTAGTTGTGCCTTGAGTCGGGACTCATTTCACTCAACCATATCAGTTGTGCCTCAAGTCGAACCTCGTTTAACTTAACCATATCATTTACGCATCAAGGCGGGCTTTGTTTGACACAATCATATCATTTGCGCCTCGAGTCTAGCTCGTTTAACACAACCGTATCATTTCCGCCTCGAATCGAGCCTCATTTGACTCAACCGTATCATATGCAACTCGAGTCGGGCCTCGTTTGACTTATCCTTATAATTTACTCCTCTAGTCGAGCCTCTTTTGACTCAACCATATCATTTGTACCTCTAGCCGGCCATCGTTTGACTAACCCTTATAATTTGTGCCTCATGTAAAGCCTCGTTTGACTCAACCATATCAAAATGTGCCTGGACTCGGGCATCGTTTGACTCAACCACATCAGTTGCACCTCGAGTCGGGCTTCGTTTGACTCAACCATATCATTTGTGCTTCGAGTTGGGCCTCGTTTGACTCAACCATATCAGTTGTGCCTCGAGTCAGGACTTGTTTGACTCAACCATATTAGTTGTGCTTCGTGTCGGGGCTCGTTTGACACAACCATATTATTTGCGCCTCGAGTCGGGCCTCATTTGACTCAACCATATCAGTTGTGCCTCGAGTCGGGCATCGTTTAACTCAACCATATCAGTTGTGCCTCGACTCGGGCCTCGTTTGACTCAACCATATCATTTGTGCTTTGAGGCGATCCTCGTTTGACCCAACCATATTAGTTGTGCCTCGAGTCGGGACTCGTTTGACCCAACCATATCAGTTGTGCCTAGAGTTAGCCCTCGTTTGAGTCAACCATATCATTTACGCATTGAGTCGGGCCTCGTTTGACACAATCATATCATTTGCGCCTCGAGTCTGGCTCGTTTGACATAACCATATCATTTGCGCCTCGATTTGGGCCTCGTTGAACTCAACCATATCATTTACGCCTCGAGTCGAGACTCATATGACTCAACCATATCAATTGTGCCTCGAGTTGGGACTCGATTGACTCAACCATATTAGTTGTGCCTCAATTCGTGCCTTGTTTGACTCAACCATATCAGTTGCGCTTCGAGTCGGGCCTCATTTGACTCAACCATATCAGTTGCGCTTTGAGTCGGGCCTTGTTTGAGATAGCCATATCATTTGCGCCCTGACTCGGGTCTCATTTGACTTAACCATATCATTTGTGCCTTGAGTCATGGCTCGTTTGACATAACCATAACACTTGCGCCTCGAGTCGGGCCTCGTTTGACTCAACCACATCTGTTATGGCTCGAGTCAGGCCTCATTTGACACAACCATATCATTTGCGCCTCGAGTCGGGCCTCGTTTGAGTTAACCATATCATTTGTAGCTCTCGAGTCAGGTTTGTTTAACTTACCCTTATAATTTACGCCTCGAGTCGGTTATCGTTTGACTAAACCATATCAGTTGTGCCTCGAGTAAGGGCTCATTTGACTCAACCAGATCATTTGCGTGCTCGTTTGACTCAACCATATCAGTTGTGCCTTGGGTCAGGCCTCGTTTGACTCAACCATATAAGTTGTGCCTTGAGTCGGGACTTAGTTGACTCAAACATATCAGTTGTTCCTTGAGTCGGGCCTCGTTTCACACAACCATATCATTTGCGCCTCAAGTCAAGCCTCGTTTGACTCAACCATATCAGTTGTGCCTCGAGTCGAGCCTCGTTTGACTCAACCATATCAATTGTGCCTCGAGTCGAGACTCATTTGACTCAACCATATCTGTTATGCCTCGAGTTGGGCCTCGTTTGACTAAACCAAATCAGTTGTGCCTCGAGTCAGGACTCGTTTGACTCAACCATATTAGTTGTGCCTTGAGTCAAGGCTCGTTTGACTTAACCATATCATTTGCGCCTCGAGTCAGGCCTCGTTTGAGACAACCATATCATTTGTGCCTCGAGTCAGGCCTCATTTTACTCAACCATATTAGTCGTGCCTCGAGTCAGGCCTCATTTGACTCAGTCATATTAGATGCGCCTCGAGTCGACCCTCGTTTGATGCAACCATATCATTTGCGCCTCGAGTTGGGCCTCGTTTTACTCAACCATATCAGTTGTCCCTCGAGTTTGGCCTCGTTTGACTCATGTGCCTCGAGTCGGGCCTCGTTTGACACAACCATATCAGTTGTGCCTCAAGTTGGGCCTCGTTTTACTCAACCATATCAGTTGTGCCTTGAGTCAGGCCTCGTTTGACTCAGCCATATTAGTTACGCCTCGAGTCGGCCCTCATTTGATGCAACCATATCATTTGCGCCCCGAGTTAGTCCTTGTTTTACTCAACCATATCAGTGGTGCCTCGAGTCTAGCCTCGTTTGACTCATCCATATTAGTTGACCCTCGAGTCGGGCCTCGTTTGACACAACCATATCATTTGTGCCTCGAGTCGGGCCTCATTTGACTTAACCATATCAGTTGTGCCTCGAGATGGGACTCATTTGACTCAGCCATATCAGTTGTGCCTCGAGTCGGTCCTCGTTTGAGTCAACCATATCATTTGCGCCTTGAGTTGGGCCTCATTTGACTAACC
Organism: Dicorynia guianensis; assembly: GCA_037013595.1. Lineage (NCBI taxonomy): Eukaryota > Viridiplantae > Streptophyta > Magnoliopsida > Fabales > Fabaceae > Dicorynia > Dicorynia guianensis. The sequence goes on along the minus strand of JASUAB010000006.1, from coordinate 13,766,350 downwards.
CTGAAAATTTGTGCCTCGAGTAAGGCCTCATTTGACTCAACCATATCAAATGTGCCTCAAGTTGGGCCTCGTTTGACTCAACCATATAAGTTGTGCCTCAGGTCAGGCCTCGTTTGACTCAACCATATTAGTTGTGCCTCGGGTCAGGCCTCGTTTGACACAACCATATCATTTGCACCACGAGTCGGGCCTCGTTTGACTTAACCATATCAGTTGTGCCTCAAGTCAGGACTCGTTTGACTCAACCATATCTGTTGTGCCTCGAGTCGGGTCTCATTTGACTCAACCATATCATTTACGCATCGAGTCGGGCCTCGTTTGACATAATCATATCATTTGTGCCTCGAGTCTGGCTTGTTTGACGTAACCATATCATCTGCGCCTCGAGTCGAGCCTCGTTTGACTTAACCATATCATATGCACCTAGAGTCGGGCCTCGTTTGACTTATCCTTATAATTTACGCCTTGAGTCAGGCCTCATTTGACTCAACCATATCATTTGTACCTCGAGTTGGCCCTTGTTTGACTAACCCATATAATTTGTGCCTCATGTAAAGCCTTGTTTGACTCAACTGTATCAAAATGTGCCTCGAGTCGGGCGTCGTTTGACTCAGCCATATCAATTGCACCTCGAATCGGGCCTCGTTTGACCCAACCATATCATTTGCACTTCGAGATAGGCCTTGTTTGACTCAACCAGATCAGTTGTGCTTCGTGTCAGGGCTCATTTGACACAACCATATCATTTGCGCCTCGAGTCGAGCCTCATTTGACTCAACCATATCAGTTGTGCCTCGACTCGGGCCTCGTTTGACCCAACCAAATCATTGGCGCTTTGAGGCGGTCCTCATTTGACCCAACCAAATTAGTTGTACCTCGAGTCGGGACTCGTTTGACTCAGTCATATTAGTTGTGCCTCGAGGCAGCCCTCGTTCGATGCAACTATATCATTTGCTCCTCGAGGTGGGCCTCGTTTTATCAACCATATCAGTTGTCCCTCGAGTTTGGCCTCGTTTGACTCATCCATATTAGTTGCGCCTCGAGTCAGGCATCGTTTGACACAACCATATCATTTACACCTTGAGTCGGGCCTCATTTGACTTAACCATATCAATTGTGCCTCGAGTTGGGCCTCGTTTTACTCAACCATATCAGTTGTGCCTCAAGTCAGGCCTCGTTTGACTTAGCCATATTAGTTACGCCTCGAGTCGACCCTCGTTTGACGCAACCATATCATTTGCACCCCCAGTTGGGCCTTGTTTTACTCAACCATATTAGTCGTGCCTCGAGTCTGGCCTTGTTTGACACAACCATATCATTTGTGCCTCAAGTCGGGCCTCGTTTGACTTAACCATATCAGTTCTGCCTCGAGTCGAGCCTCGTTTGACTCAACCATATCAGTTGTGCTTCGAGTCGAGACTCGTTTGACTCAACCATATCTGTTGTGCCTCGAGTTGGGCCTCGTTTGACTAAACCAAATCAGTTGTGCCTCGAGTTGGGCCTCGTTTGACTAAACCAAATTAGTTGTGCATCGAGTAGAGCCACGTTTGACAGAACCATATCATTTTCCCCTTGAGTCGGGCCTCGTTTTACTCAACCATATCAGTTGTGCCTCGAGTCAGGCCTAGTTTGACTCATCCATATCAATTGCGCCTCAAGTCGTGCCTTGTTTGACACAACCACATCATTTACGCCTCAAGCCAGCCTCGTTTTACACAACCATATCAGTTATGCCTCGAGTCGGGCCTCGTTTGACTCAACCATATCAGTTGTGCCTTGAGTTGGGACACGTTTGACTCAACCATATTAAAGGTGCCTCGAGTCGGGCCTCATTTGACTTAACCATATCATTTGTGCTTCGAGGCAGCCTCGTTTGACTCAACCATATCATTTGCTCCTCGATTCAGGACTCGTTTAACTTAACCATATCAGTTGAGCCTCGAGTCGGGCCTCGTTTTACTCAACCAAATCAGTTGTGCCTCGAGTCGGGACACATTTGACTCAACCATATCAAATGTGCCTCGAGTTGGGCCTCGTTTAACTCAACCATATCATTTGAGCTCCGAGGCGGGCCTCGTTCGACTTAACCATATCAGTTGTGCCTTGAGTCGGGACTCATTTGACTCAACTTTATCAATTGTGCCTCATGTCGGGTCTCGTTTGACTCAACCATATCATTTACACATCGAGTCTGGCCTCGTTTGACTCATCCATATTAGTTGCCCCTCGAGTCGGGCCTCGTTTGACACAACCATATCATTTGCGCCTCGAGTCGGGCCTCATTTGACTTAACCATATCAGTTGTGCCTTGAGACGGGACTCGTTTGACTCAGCCATATCAGTTGTGCCTCGAGTCGGTCCTCGTTTGAGTCAACCATATCATTTGCGCCTTGAGTCGGGCTTCATTTAACTAACCCTTAAAATTTGCGCCTTGAGTAAAGCCTCGTTTGACTCAACCATATCAAATGTGCCTCGAGTCAGGCCTCGTTTTACTCAACCATATAAGTTGTGCCTTGGGTCAAGCCTTGTTTGACTTAACCATATCAGTTGTGCCTCAAGTCGGGCCTCGTTTGACTTAACCATATCATTTGTATCTCTCAAGTCGTGCCTCGTTTGACTCAACCATATCAGTTGTGCCTCGAGTCGGGACTCGTTTGACTCAACCATATCTGTTGTGCCTTGAGTCAGGCCTCGTTTGACTCAACCATATGATTTATGCATCGAGTCAGGCCTCATTTGACACAATCATATATTTGCGCCTCGAGCCTGGTTCGTTTGATACAACCATATCATTTGCGCCTCGAGTTGGGCCTCGTTTGACTCAACCATATCATATGCACCTCGAGTCGGGCCTCATTTCACTTATCCTTATAATTTATGCCTCGAGTCGGGCCTCATTTGACTCAACCATATCATTTGTACCTCGAGTTGGCCCTTGTTTGACTAACCCTTATAATTTGTGCCTCATGTAAAGCCTCGTTTGACTCAACCATATCAAAATGTGCCTCGAGTCAGTGTCGTTTGACTCAACCACGTTAGTTGCACCTCGAGTCAGGCCTCGTTTGACTAAACCATATCATTTGCGCTTCGAGTTGGGCCTCGTTTGACTCAACCAGATCAGTTGTGCTTCGTGTCGGGGCTCATTTGACATAACCATATCATTTGCGCCTTGAGCCGAGCCTCATTTGACTCAACCATATCAGTTGTGCCTCGAGTCGGGCATCGTTTGACTCAACCATATCAGTTGTGCCTCGACTCGAGCCTCGTTTGACTCAACCATATCATTTGTGCTTTGAGGCGGTCCTCGTTTGACCCAACCATATTAGTTGTGCCTCGTGTCGGGTCTTGTTTGACCCAACCATATCAGTTGTGCCTCAAGTCAGGCCTCGTTTGACTCAACCATATCATTTACGCATTGACTCGGGCCTCGTTTGACACAATCATATCATTTGCACCTCGAGTCTGGCTCGTTTGACACAACCATATCATTTGCGCATCGATTCGAGCCTCGTTTAACTCAACCATATCATTTGCGCCTCGAGTCGGGACTCATTTGACTCAACCATATCAGTTGTGCCTCGAGTTGGGACTCGTTTGACTCAACCATATTAGTTGCGCCTCAATTCGGGCCTCGTTTGACTCAATCATATTAGTTGCGCTTCGAGTCGGGCCTCGTTTGACTCAACCATATCAGTTGTGCTTCGAGTTGGGCCTTGTTTGAGACAAACATATCATTTGCGCCCTGACTCGGGTCTCATTTGACTTACCCATATCATTTGTGCCTCGAGTCATGGCTCGTTTGACATAACCATAACATTTGTGCCTCGAGTCGGGCCTCATTTGACTCAACCACATCAGTTACGGCTCGAGTCAGGCCTTATTTGACACAACCATATCATTTGTGCCTCGAGTCGGGCCTCGTTTGAGTTAACCATATCATTTGTAGCTCTTGAGTCGGGCCTCGTTTGACTTACCCTTATAATTTGCACCTCAAGTCGGTCATCGTTTGACTAAACCATATCAGTTGTGCCTCGAGTAGGGGCTCATTTGACTCAACCAGATCATTTGCGTGCCGAGTCGGGACTCGTTTGACTCAACCATATCGGTTGTGCCTTGCGTCAGGCCTCGTTTGACTCAACCATTTAAGTTGTGCCTTGAGTCAGGACTTATTTGACTTAAACATATCAGTTGTGCCTCGAGTCGGGCCTCGTTGGACACAACCATATCATTTGCGCCTCAAGTTGGGCCTCGTTTGACTCAACCATATCAGTTCTGCCTCGAGTCGGGCCTCATTTCAGTTAACCATATTAGTTGTGCCTCAAGTTGGGACTCATTTGACTCAACCATATTTGTTGTGCCTCGAGTTGGGCCTCATTTGACTAAACCAAATCAGTTGTGCCTCGAGTCGGGCCTCGTTTGACTAAACCAAATCAGTTGTGCATCGAGTCGATCCACGTTTGACAGAACCATATCATTTTCCCCTTGAGTCGGGCCTCGTTTTACTCAACCATATCAGTTGTGCCTCGAGTCAGGCCTAGTTTGACTCATCCATATCAATTGTGCCTCAAGTCGGCCCTTGTTTGACACAACCATATCATTTACGCCCCGAGTCGGCCTCGTTTGACTCAACCATATCAGTTATGCCTCAAGTCAGGCCTCGTTTGACTCAACCATATTAGTTGTGCCTCGAGTTGGGACTCGTTTGACTTAACCATATCAGTTGTGCCTCGAGTGGGGGCTCGTTTGACTCAAGCATATCTTTTGCGCCCCGAGTCGGGCATCATTTGACACAACCATATCATTTGCGCATTCAGTCGGGCCTCATTTGAGTTAACCATATCATTTGTAGCTCTCGAGTTGGGCCTCGATTGACTTACCCTTATAATTTGCGCCTCGAGTTGAGCCTCGTTTGACTCAACCATATCAGTTGTGCCTCGAGTCGGGGCTCATTTAACTCAACCAGATCATTTGCGCATCGAGTCGGGCCTCGTTTGACATAACCATATCATTTTTGCCTCGAGTCGGGCCTCGTTTTACTCAACCATATGAATTGTGCCTCGAGTCAGACCTTGTTTGACTCATCCATATTAGTTGCGCCACGAGTCGTCCCTCGTTTGACAGAACCATATCATTTGTGCCTCTACTCGGGCCTCATTTGACTCAACCATATCAGTTATGCCTCGAGTCGGGACTCGTTTGACTCAACCATATCAGTTGTGCCTCGAGTCGGGACTCGTTTGAGTCAACCATATCATTTGCGCCTCAAGTCGGGCATCGTTTGACTAACCCTTATAATTTGCGCCTCGAGTAAAGCCTCGGTTGACTCAACCATATCAAATTTGCCTCGAGTCGGGCCTTGTTTGACTCAACCACATCAATTGCACCTCGAGTCAGGCCTCGTTTGACTCAACCTTATCATTTGCGCTTCGAGTTGGGCCTTGTTTGACTCAACCATATCGATTGTACCACGAGTCAGGACTCGTTTGACTCAACCATATCAGTTGCGCCTCGAGTCGGGCCTCATTTGACACAGATATATCATTTCCGCTTCGAGTCGGGGCTCATTTGACTCAACCATATCAGTTGTGCCTCGAGTTGGAACTCGTTTGACTCAACCATGGCAGTTGTTCCTCGAGTTGGGGCTCGTTTGATCAACCATATCATTTGCGCCTCGAGTCGGGCCCTGTTTGAGTTAACCATATCATTTGTAGCTCTTGAGTCGGGCCTCGTTTAACTTACCCTTAAAATTTGCGCATCGAGTTGGGCATCATTTGACTCAACCATATCAGTTGTGCATTGAGTTGTGGCTCATTTGACTCAAACAGATTATTTACGCGCCGAGTCAAGCCTCGTTTGACATAACCATATCATTTTTGCCTCGAGCCGGGCCTCATTTTACTCAACCATATCAGTTGTGCCTCGAGTTGGGTTTCGTTTGTCTTAACGATATCAGTTGTGCCATGAGTTGGGCCTCGTTTGACACAACCATATCATTTCTGCCTCGAGTCGGGCCTCGTTTGACTCAACCATATCATTTGTACCTCTCGAGTCGGGCCTCATTTGACTCACCGGTATCAGTTGTGCCTCGAGTCGAGGCTCGTTTGACTCAACCATATCATTTACGCCGCGAGTCAGGTCTCATTTTTCTGAACCATATCAGTTGTGCCTCGAGTCAGGCCTCGTTTGACTCATCCATATTAGTTGTGCCTCGAGTCATCCCTCGTTTGACATAACCATATCATTTGCGCCTTGAGTCGGGCATCGTTTGACTCAACCATATTAGTTGTGCCTGGAGTCGGGCCTCGTTTGACTCAACCGTATCAGTTGTGCCTCGAGTCAAGCCTCGTTTGACTCAACCGTATCAGTTGTGCCTCGTGTCGGGCCTCATTTGACTTAACCATATCATTTGTGCCTCGAGTCAGGCCTCGTTTGACTAACCTTTTTACTTTGCGCCTCGAGTAAAGCCTCGTTTGACTCAACCATATCAAATGTGCCTCGAGTCAGGCCTCGTTTGACTCACCACATCAGTTGCACCTCGAGTTAGGCCTTGTTTGACTCAACCATATTAGTTGCGCTTCGAGTCGGGCCTCATTTGACACAACCATATTAACTACGCCTCGAGTCAGCCCTCGTTTGACATAACCATATCATTTGTGCCTCAAGGCAGGCCTCGTTTTACTCAATCATATCAGTTGTGCCTCGAGTCATGCCTCGTTTGACTCATCCATATTAGTTGTGCCTCGAGTCATCCCTCGTCTGACATAACCATATCATTTGCGCCTTCAGTCGGGCATTGTTTGACTCAACCATATTAGTTGTGCCTGGATTCGGGCCTCGTTTGACTCAACCGTATCAGTTGTGCCTCAAGTCGAGCCTCTTTGACTCAACCGTATTAGTTGTGCCTCGAGTCGGGCCTCGTTTGACTAACCCTTTTACTTTGCGCCTCAAGTAAAGCCTCGTTTAACTCAACCATATCAAATGTTCCTCGAGTTGGGCCTCGTTTGACTCACCACATCAGTTGCACCTTGAGTTAGGCCTCGTTTGACTCAACCATATCAGTTGCGCTTCGAGTCGGGCCTCGTTTGACACAACCATATCATTTGCACCTCGACTCGGGTCTCGTTTGACTTAACCATATCATTTGTAGCTCTCGAGTCGGGCCTCGTTTGACTTACCCTTATAATTTGTGCCTTGAGTCGGGCCTTATTTTCCTCAACCATATCATTTACGCCTCGAGTCAGGCCTCGTTTAACTCAACCATATCAGTTGTTCCTCGAGTTGGGGCTCGTTTGACTCAACCAAATCATTTGCGCGTTGAGTCGGGCCATGTTTCACACAACCATATCATTTTCGCCTCGAGTCGGGCCTCGTTTTACTCAACCATATCAGTTGTGCCTCGACTTAGGCCTCATTTGACCCATCCATATCAGTTGCGCCTCAAGTCGAGTCTCGTTTGACACAACCATATCATTTGCGTCCCAAGTCGGGCCTCGTTTGACTCAACCATATCAGTTGTGCCTCGAGTCGGGACTCATTTGACTTAACCTTATCAGTTGTGCCTTGAGTCAGGGCTCATTTGAGTCGACCATATCATTTGTGCCTCGAGTCGGGCATTGTTTGACTAACCCTTATAATTTGTGCCTCGAGTAAAGCCTCGTTTGACTCAACCATATCAAATTTGCCTTGAGTCGGGCCTCGTTTGACTCAACCATATCAATTGCATCTCAAGTCAGGCCTCATTTGACTCAACCATATCATGTGCGCTTCGAGTCGGGCCTTGTTTGACTCAACCATATCAGTTGTGCCATGAGTCAGGACTCGTTTGACTCAACAATATTAGTTGCACCTCGAGTTGGGCCTCGTTTGACACAACCATATCATTTCCGCCTCGAGTCGGGGCTCGTTTGACTTAACCATATCAGTTGTGCCTCGAGTTGGGACTCATTTGACTTAACCATGGCAGTTGTGCCTCGAGTCGGGCCTCATTGGAGTCAATCATATCATTTGCGCCTCGAGTCGGGCATCGTTTGACTAACCCTTATAATTTGCGCCTAAGTAAAGCCTCGTTTGACTCAACCATATCAAATTTGCCTCGAGTCGGGCCTCGTTTGACTCAACCACATCAATTGCACCTCGAGTCAGGCCTCGTTTGACTCAACCATATTAGTTGTGCCTCGAGTCGGCCCTTGTTTGACATAACCATATCATTTGCGCCTTGAGTCAGGCCTTGTTTGACTCAACCATATTGGTTGTGCCTGGAGTCGGGTCTCGTTTGACTTAACCATATTAGTTGTGCCTCGAGTCGGGACTCGTTTGACTTAACCACATCAGTTGTGCCTCGAGTCGGGCCTCATTGGAGTCAACCATATCATTTGTGCCTCGAGTCGGGCATCGTTTGACTAACCCTTATAATTTGCGCCTCGAGTAAAGCCTTGTTTGACTCAACCATATCAAACTTGCCTTGAGTCGGGCCTTGTTTGACTTAACCACATCAATTGCACCTCGAGTCAGGCCTCGTTTGACTCAACCATATCATGTGCTCTTTGAGTCGGGCCTTGTTTGACTCAACCATATCAGTTGTGCCATGAGTCAAGACTCGTTTGACTCAACCATATCAGTTGCACCTAGAGTCGGGCCTCGTTTGGCACAACCATATCATTTCTGCCTCGAGTCGGGGCTCGTTTGACTCAACCATATCAGTTGTGCCTCGAGTTGGAACACGTTTGACTTAACCATATCATTTGCACCTTGAGTCGGGGCTCGTTTGATCAACCATATCATTTGCGCCTCGAGTCGGGCCTCGTTTGAATTAAGCATATCATTTGTAGCTCTTGAGTCGGGCCTCGTTTGACTTACCCTTAAAATTTGCGCCTCGAGTTGGGCATCATTTAACTCAACCATATCAGTTGTGCATCGAGTTGTGGCTCATTTGACTCAAACAAATCATTTACATACCGGGTCAGGCCTCGTTTGACATAACCATATGATTTTCGCCTCGAGTCGGGCCTCATTTTACTTAACCATATCAGTTGTGCCTCGAGTTGGGCCTCGTTTGACACAACCATATCATTTGTGCCTCGAGTCAGGCCTTGTTTGACTTAACCATATCATTTGTATCTCTCGAGTCAGGCGTCATTTGACTCAACCGTATGAATTGTGCCTTGAGTCAGGGCTCGTTTGACTCAACCATATCATTTGCGCATCGAGTCGGGCCTCGTTCAACACAATCATATCATTTGCGCCTCGAGTCAGGCCTCGTTTTACTGAACCATATCAGTTGTGCCTCGAGTTAGGCCTCGTTTGACTTAGCCATATTAATTAAGCCTCAAGTCGGCCCTCGTTTGGCACAACCATATCATTTGTGCCTCGAGGCAGTCCTCGTTTTACTCAACCATATCAGTTGTGCATCGAGTCAGGCCTCGTTTGACTCATCCATATTAGTTGTGCCTTGAGACGGCCCTTGTTTGACATAGCCATATCATTTGCACCTTGAGTCGGGTTGCGTTTGACTCAACCATATTAGTTGTGCCTGGAGTCGGGTCTCGTTTGACTCAACCATATCAGTTGTGCCTCGAGTCAGGCTGCATTTGACTCAACCATATCAATTGTGCCTCGAGTTGGGCCTCGTTTGACTCAACCATATCATTTGTGCCTAGAGTCGGGCCTTGTTTGACTAACCCTTTTAATTTGCGCCTCGAGTAAAGCCTCGTTTGACTCAACCATATCAAATGTGCCTCGAGTCGGGCCTCGTTTGACTAAACCACATCAGTTGCACCTCGAGTCAGGCCTCGTTTGACTCAACCATATCAGTTGCGCTTCGAGTCGGGCCTCGTTTGACACAACCATATCATTTGCGCCTCGACTTGGGTCTCGTTTGACTTAACCATATCTTTTTTTGCTCTCAAGTCGGGCCTCGTTTGACTTACCCTTATAATTTGTGCCTCGAGTCGGGCCTTGTTTGACTCAACCATATCATTTGCGCCACGAGTTAAGCCTCGTTTGACTCAACCATATCAGTAGTTCCTCGAGTCGGGGATCGTTTGACTTAACCAGATCATTTGCGCATCGAGTTGGTCCTCATTTGACTCAACCATATCATTTTCGCCTCGAGTCGGGCCTTGTTTTACTCAACCATATCAGTTGTGCCTCGAGTCAGGACTAGTTTGACTCATCCATATTAGTTGCGCCTCGAGTCGGGCCTCATTTGACTCAACCATATCAGTTGTGCCTCGAGTCGGGCCTCGTTTGACTAAACCATATCAGTTGTGCCTCGAGTCGGGACACGTTTGACTCAACCATATCAAATGTGCCTCGAGTCAGGCCTCATTTGACTCAACCATATCATTTGTGCTTCGAGACGGGTGTCGTTTGACTCAACCATATCATTTGCGCCTCGAGTCAGGACTCGTTTGACTCAACCATATCAGTTGTGCCTCGAGTCGGGGCTCGTTTGTCTCACCATATTAGTTGTGCCTCAAGTCAGGACACGTTTGACTCAACCCTATCAAAAGTGCCTCGATTCAGGCCTCATTTGACTCAACCATATCATTTGCGCTTTGAGGCGGGCCTCATTTGACTTAACCATATCAGTTGTGCCTCGAGTCGGGACTCGTTTGACTCAACCATATCAGTTGTGCCTCGAGTCAGGCCTCGTTTGACTCAACGATATCATTTATGCATTGAGTCAGGCCTTGTTTGACACAATCATATCATTTGCGCCTCGTGTCTGACTCGTTTGACACAACCATATCATTTTCGCCTCGAGTCGGGCCTCATTTAACTTAACCTTATAATTTACACCTCGAGTCGGGCCTCGTTTGACTCAACCATAACATTTGTGCCTCGAGTCAGGCATCGTTTGACTCAACCACATCAGTTGCACCTTGAGTCCGGCCTCGTTTGTCACAACCATATCATTTGCGCTTCGAGTTGGGCCTCATTTGACTCAATCATATCAGTAGTGCCTCGAGTCGGGACTCGTTTGACTTAACCATATCAGTTGCGCCCGAGTCGAAACTTATTTGACACAACCATATCATTTGTGCCTTGACTCGGGTCTCGTTTGACTTAACCATATCATTTGTAGCTCTCGAGTCGGGCCTTGTTTGACTTACCCTCATAATTTCCGCCTCGAGTCGGGCCTCATTTGACTCAACCATATCAGTTGTGCCTCGAGTCGAGGCTCATTTGACTCAAGTAGATCATTTGCACGTCGAGTCGGGCCTTGTTTGACATAACCATATGATTTTTGCCTCGAAGCGGGCCTCACTTTACTCCACGATATAAATTGTGCCTTGAGTCTGGCCTCGTTTGACTTTACCATATTAGTTGTGCCTTGAGTCAGGCCTCGTTTGACTCAACCATATCAGTTGTGCCTCGAGTCGGGACACGTTTGACTCAACCATATCAAATGTGCCTCAAGTCGCGCTTCGTTTGACTCATCCATATCATTTGCGCTTCGAGGCAGGGCTCCTTCGACTCAACCATATCAGTTGTGCCTCGAATCGGGCCTCGTTTGACTCAACCATATCATTTACGCATCGAGTCGGGCCTCGTTTGACATAATCATATCATTTGCGCCTCAAGTCTGGGTCGTTTGACACAACCATATCATTTTCGCCTCGAGTCGGGCCTTGTTTGAGTCAACCTTATCATATGCACCTCGAGTTGGGCCTCATTTAACTTACCCTTATAATTTACACCTGGAGTCGAGCCTCGTTTGACTCAACCATATCATTTGTGCCTCGAGTCGGCCCTCATTTGACTAAACCTTATAATTTGCACCTCGTGTAAAGCCTCGTTTGACTCAACCATATCAAATGTGCCTCGAGTCGGGCATTGTTTGACTCAACCATATTAAATGTGCCTCGAGTCGAGCATCGTTGGACTCAACCACATCAGTTGTGCCTCGAGTCAGGCATCATTTGACTAACCCTTATAATTTGCGCCACGAGTAAAGCCTCGTTTGACTCAACCATATCAAATTTGCCTCGAGTCGGGCCTCGTTTGACTCAACCCGATCAATTGCACCTCGAGTTAGGCCTCGTTTGACTCAACCATATTAGTTGTGCCTCGAGTCAGCGCTTGTTTGACATAACCATATCATTTGCGCCTTGAGTCGGGCCTTATTTGACTCAACCATATTAGTTATGCCTAGAGTCAGGTCTCGTTTGACTCAACCATATCAGTTGTGCCTTGATTCGGGCCTCGTTTGACTCAACCATATCAGTTGTGCCTCAAGTCGGGACTCGTTTGACTTAACCATATCAGTTGTGCCTCGAGTCGGGACTCATTTGACTTAACCATATCAGTTGTCCCTCGAGTCGGGCCTTATTGGAGTCAACCATATCATTTGCACCTCGAGTCGGGCATCGTTTGACTAACCCTTATAATTTATGCCTCGAGTAAAGCCTCGTTTGACTCAACCATATGAAATTTGCCTCGAGTCGGGCCTCGTTTGACTCAACCACATCAATTGCACCTCGAGTCAGGCCTCGTTTGACTCAACCATATCATGTGCACTTCGAGTCAGGCCTTGTTTCATTCAACCATATCAGTTGCGCCTCAAGTCGGACCTCGTTTGACACAACCATATCATTACCGCCTCGAGTCGGGGCTCGTTTGACTCAACCATATCAGTTGTGCCTCGAGTTGGAACTCGTTTGACTCAACCATCGCGGTTGTGCCTCGAGTTGGGGCTCATTTGATCAACCATATCATTTGCGCCTCGAGTCCAGCCTCGTTTGAGTTAACCATATCATTTGTAGCTCTTGTGTCGGGCCTCGTTTGACTTACTCTTAAAATTTGTGCCTCGAGTCGGGCATCATTTGACTCAACTATATCAGTTGTGCCTCGAGTCAGGGCTCATTTGACTCAAATAGATCATTTGCGTGCCGTGTCAGGCCTCATTTGACACAACCATTTCATTTGTGCCTCGAGTTGGGCCTCATTTTACTCAACCATATCAGTTGTGCCTCGAGTTGGGCCTCGTTTGACACAAGCATATCATTTATGCCTCGAGTCGGGCCTCGTTTGACTTAACCATATCATTTGTACCTCTCGGGTCAGGCCTCGTTTGACTTAACCATATTAGTTATGCCTTGAGTCAGGGCTCGTTTGACTTAACCATATCATTTGCGCTTCAAGTCGGGCCTCGTTCAACACAACCATATCATTTATGCCTCGAATCAGGCCTCGTTTTACTGAACCATATCAGTTGTGCCTCGCGTCAGGCCTCGTTTGACTTAGCCATATTAATTATGCCTTGAGTCGGCCCTCGTTTGACACAACCATATCATTTGTGCCTCGAGGCAGGCCTCGTTTTACTCAACCATATCAGTTGTGCGTCGAGTCAGCCCTCGTTTGACTCATCCGTATTAGTTGTGCCTCGAGATAGCCCTTGTTTGACATAACCATATCATTTGCGCCTTGAGTCGGGCCGCGTTTGACTCAACCATATTAGTTGTGCCTGGAATCGGGTCTTGTTTGACTCAACCATATCAGTTGTGCCTCGAGTCGGGCCTCGTTTGACTCAACCATATCATTTGTGCCTCGAGTCAGGCCTCGTTTGACTAACCCTTTTAATTTGTGCCTCGAGTAAAGCCTCGTTTGACTCAACCATATCAAATGTGCCTCGAGTCGGGCCTCGTTTGACTCAACCACATTAGTTGTACCTTGAGTCAGGCCTCGTTTGACTCAACCATATCAGTTGCGCTTCGAGTCAGCCCTCATTTGACACAACCATATCATTTGCGTCTCGACTCGGGTCTCGTTTGACTTAACCATATCTTTTTTAGCTCTCGAGTCGGGCCTTGTTTGACTCAACCATATCATTTGTGCCTCGAGTCGGGCCTTGTTTGACTCAACCATATCATTTGTGCCTCGAGTTAGGCCTTGTTTGATTCAACCATATCAGTAGTTCCTCGAGTCGGGGGTCGTTTGATTAACCAGATCATTTGCACGTCGTGTTGGTCCACGTTTGACTCAACCATATCGTTTTTGCCTTGAGTCGGGCCTTGTTTTACTCAACCATATCAGTTGTGCCTCGAGTCAGGACTAGTTTGACTCATCCATATCAGTTGCGCCTCGAGTCAGGCCTCGTTTGACACAACTATATCATTTACGCCCTAAGTCAGGCCTCATTTGACTCAACCATATCAGTTGTGCCTCGAGTCGGGCCTCGTTTGACTCAACCATATCAAATGTGCCTCGAGTCTGGCCTCATTTGACTTAACCATATCATTTGCGCTTCGAGACGGGCCTCATTTGACTCAACCATATCATTTGTGCCTCGAGTCGGGACTCGTTTGACTCAACCATATTAGTTGTGCCTCGAGTCGGGCCTCATTTGTCTTAACCATATTAGTTGTGCCTCGAATCGGGACACGTTTGACTCAACCATATCAAATGTGCCTCGAGTCAGGCCTCGTTTGACTCAACCATATCATTTGCGCTTTGAGGCGGTCCTCGTTCGACTCAACCATATCAGTTGTGCCTCGAGTCGGGCCTCGTTTGACTCAACCATATCATTTATGCATTGAGTCAGACCTTGTTTGACACAATCATATCATTTGCGCCTTGTGTCTGATTCGTTTGACACAACCATATCATTTCCACCTTGAGTCGGGCCTCGTTTGACTCAACCATATCATATGCACCTGGTGTCGGGCATCATTTAACTTAACCTTATAATTTACACCTCAAGTCGGGCCTCGTTTGACTCAACCATATCATTTGTGCCTCGAGTCGGCCCTCGTTTGACTAACCCTTATAATTTGCGACTCGTGTAAACCCTCGTTTGACTCAACCATATCAAATGTGCCTCGAGTCGGGCATCGTTTGACTTAACCACATCAGTTGCACCTCGAGTCCGGCCTCATTTGACTCAACCATATCATTTGCACTTCGAGTCGGACCTCGTTTGACTCAACCATATCAGTTATGCTTCGAGTCGGGACTCGTTTGACACAACGATATCATTTGTGCCTTGACTCGGGTCTCGTTTGACTTAACCATATCATTTGTAGCTCTCGAGTCGGGCCTCGTTTGACTCAACCATATCAATTGTTCCTCGAGTCAAGGCTCATTTGACTCAACTAGATCATTTGCGCATCGAGTCGGGCCTTGTTTGACATAACCATATGATTTTTGCCTCGAGGCGGGCCTCACTTTACTCAACCATATAAATTGTGCCTCGAGTCGGGGCTCGTTTGACTCTACCATATCAGTTGTGCCTTGAGTCAGGCCTCGTTTGACTCAACCATATCAGTTGTGCCTCGAGTCGGGACACGTTTGACTCAACCATATCAAATGTGCCTCAGGTCGGCTTTGTTTAACTCAACCATACCATTTGCGCTTCGAGGCGGGCCTCGTTCAACTCAACCATATCAGTTGTGCCTCGAATCGAGCCTCGTTTGACTCAACCATATTATTTACGCATCGAGTCGGGCCTAGTTTGACATAATCATATCATTTGTGCCTCGAGTCTGGGTCGTTTGACACAACCATATCATTTCTGCGTCGAGTCAGGCCTCGTTTGAGTCAACCTTATCATATGCACCTCGAGTCGGGCCTCATTTAACTTACCCTTATAATTTACGCCTTGAGTCGGGCCTCGTTTGACTTAACCATATCATTTGTGTCTCGAGTTGGCCCTCATTTGACTAACCCTTATAATTTGCACCTCGTGTAAAGCCTCGTTTGACTCAACCATATCAAATGTGCCTCGAGTCGGGCATCGTTTGACTCAACCATATCAAATGTGCCTCGAGTCAGGCATCGTTTGACTCAACCACATCAGTTGCACCTCGAGTCGAGCCACGTTTGACTGAACCATATCATTTGTGCTTCGAGGTGGGCCTCGTTTGACTCAACCATATCAGTTGTACCTCGAGTCGGGGCTCGTTTGACTCAACCATATTTTTTGCGCCTCGAGTTGGGCCTCATTTGACACAAGCATATCATTTGCGCCTCGAGGCAGGCCTTATTTGAGTTAACCATATCATTTGTAGCTCTTGAGCCAGGCCTCGATTGACTTAGCCTTATAATTTGCGCCTCGAGTCGGGCCTCGTTTGACGCAACCATATCAGTTGTGCCTCATTTAACTCAACCAGATCATTTGGCATTGAGTCAGGCCTCATTTGACACAACCATATCATTTTCGCCTCGAGTCGGGCCTCGTTTTGCTCAACCATATCAATTGTGCCTTGAGTCAGGCCTCGTTTGACTCATCCATATTAGTTGCGCCACGAGTCAGCCCTCATTTGACACAACCATATCATGTGCGCCTCTACTCGGGCCTCGTTTGACTCAACCTTATCAGTTGTGCCTCGAGTCAGGCCTCGTTTGACTCAACCATATCAGTTGTGCCTCGAGTCGGGACTCGTTTGACTCAACCATATCATTTGCACTTCAAGTTGGGCCTCATTTGACTAACCCTTATAATTTGTGCCTTGAGTAAAGCCTCGTTTGACTTAACCATATCAAATGTGCCTCGAGTCAAGCCTCATTTGACTCTACCACATCAGTTGCACCTCGAGTCAAGCCTCGTTTCACTCAACCATATCAGTTGCGCTTCGAGTCAGGCCTCGTTTGACACAACCATATCATTTGTGCCTCGACTTGGGTCTTGTTTAACTTAACCATATCATTTGTAGCTCTCGAGTCGGGCCTCATTTGACACAACCATATCATTTGCGCATTGAGTCGGGCCTCGTTTGAGTTAACCATATCATTTGTAGCTCTCGAGTCGAGCCTCGATTGACTTACCCTTATAATTTGTGCCTCGAGTCGGGCCTCGTTTGACTCAACCATATCAGTTGTGCCTCGAGTCGCGGCTCATTTGACTCCACAAGATCATTTGTGCATTGAGTCAGGCCTCGTTTGACACAACCATATCATTTTTACCTCGAGTCGGGCCTCGTTTTACTCAACCATATGAATTGTGTCTTGAGTCAGGCCTCATTTGACTCATCCATATTAGTTGCGCCACAAGTTGTCCCTCGTTTGACAGAACCATATCATTTGCGCCTCTACTCGGGCCTCGATTGACTCAACCATATCAGTTGTATCTTCAGTCGGGCCTCGTTTGACTCAACAATATCAGTTTTGCCTCAAGTTGGGACTTGTTTGACTCAACCATATCAGTTGTGCCTCGAGTTGGGCCTCGTTTGACTCGACCATATCAGTTGTGCCTCGAGTCGGGACTCGTTTAACTCAACCATATCAGTTGTTCCTCGAGTCAGGCCTCATTTGAGTCAACCATATCATTTGCGCCTCAAGCCGAGCCTTGTTTGACTCAACCACATCAATTGTACCTCGAGTCAGGCCTCATTTGACTCAACCATATCATTTGCGCTTCGAGTCGGGCCTTGTTTGACCCAACCATATCATTTGTGCCATGAGTCAGGACTCGTTTGACTCAACCATATCAGTTGCGCCTCGAGTCGGGCCTTGTTTGACACAACCATATCATTTCTGCCTCGAGTCGGTGCTCATTTGACTCAACCATATCAGTTGTGCCTCGAGTTGGGACTCATTTGACTTAACCATGGCAGTTGTGCCTCGAGTTGGGGCTCGTTTGATCAAACATATCATTTGTGCCTCGAGTCAGGCCTGGTTTGAGTTAACCATATCATTTGTAGCTCTCAAGGCAGTCCTTGTTTAATTTACCCTTAAAATTTGTGCCTCGAGTCAGGCTTGGTTTGAGTTAACCATATCATTTGTAGCTCTCAAGGCAGGCCTCGTTTGACTTACCCTTAAAATTTGTGCCTCGAGTCGAGCATCATTTGACTCAACCATATCGGTTGTGCCTCGAGTCGTGGCTCATTTGACTCAAACAGATCATTTGCACACCGAGTCAGGCCTCGTTTGACACAACCATATCATTTTCGCCTCGAGTCGGGCCTCATTCTACTCAACCATATCAGTTGTGCCTCGAGTTGGGCCTCATTTGACTTAACCATATCAGTTGTACCACGAGTTGGGCCTCGTTTGACACAACCATATCATTTGTGCCTCGAGTCGAGCCTCGTTTGACTTAACCATATCATTTGTACCTCTTGAGTCGGGCCTCGTTTGACTCAACCATATCAGTTATGCCTCGAGTCGAGGCTCGTTTAACTCAACCATATCATTTGTGCATTGAGTCGGGCCTTATTTCACACAACCATATCATTTGCGCCTTGAGCCAGGCCTCGTTTTACTGAACCATATCAGTTGTGCCTCGAGTCGGGACTCGTTTGAGTCAACCATATCATTTGCGCCTCAAGTCGGGCATCGTTTGACTAACCCTTATAATTTGCGCCTCGAGTAAAGCCTCGGTTGACTCAACCATATCAAATTTGCCTCGAGTCGGGCCTTGTTTGACTCAACCACATCAATTGCACCTCGAGTCAGGCCTCGTTTGACTCAACCTTATCATTTGCGCTTCGAGTTGGGCCTTGTTTGACTCAACCATATCGATTGTGCATTGAGTCGTGGCTCATTTGACTCAAACAGATTATTTACGCGCCGAGTCAAGCCTCGTTTGACTTAAGCATATCATTTTTGCCTCGAGCCGGGCCTCATTTTACTCAACCATATCAGTTGTGCCTTGAGTTGGGTTTCGTTTGTCTTAACCATATCAGTTGTGCCATGAGTCGGGCCTCGTTTGACTCAACCATATCATTTGTACCTCTCGAGTCGGGCCTCGTTTGACTCACCCGTATCAGTTGTGCCTCGAGTCGAGGCTCGTTTGACTCAACCATATCATTTACGTCGCGAGTCAGGTCTCATTTTTCTGAACCATATCAGCTGTGCCTCGAGTCAGGCTTCGTTTGACTCATCCATATTAGTTGTGCCTCGAGTCATCCCTCGTTTGACATAACCATATCATTTGCGCCTTGAGTCGGGCATCGTTTGACTCAACCATATTAGTTGTGCCTGGAGTCGGGCCTCGTTTGACTCAACCGTATTAGTTGTGCCTCGAGTCAAGCCTCGTTTGACTCAACCGTATCAGTTGTGCCTCGAGTCGGGCCTCATTTGACTCAACCATATCATTTGTGCCTCGAGTCGAGCCTCATTTGACTAACCTTTTTACTTTGCGCCTCGAGTAAAGCCTCGTTTGACTCAACCATATCAAATGTGCCTCGAGTCGGGCCTCGTTTGACTCACCACATCAGTTGCACCTCGAGTTAGGCCTCGTTTGACTCAACCATATTAGTTGCGCTTCGAGTCGGGCCTCATTTGACACAACCATATCATTTGTACCTCGACTCGGGTCTCATTTGACTTAACCATATCATTTGTAGCTCTCGAGTTGGGCCTCGTTTGACTTACCCTTATAATTTGTACCTTGAGTCGGGCCTTATTTTCCTCAACCATATCATTTACGCCTCGAGTCAGGCCTCATTTAACTCAACCATATTAGTTGTTCCTCGAGTCGGGGCTCGTTTGACTCAACCAAATCATTTGCGCGTTGAGTCGGGCCACGTTTCACACAACCATATCATTTTTGCCTCGAGTCGGGCCTCGTTTTACTCAACCATATTAGTTGTGCCTTGACTTAGGCCTCATTTGACCCATCCATATCAGTTGCGCCTCAAGTCGAGTTTCGTTTGACACAACCATATCATTTGCGTCCCAAGTCGGGCCTCGTTTGACTCAACCATATTAGTTGTGCCTCGAGTCGGGACTCATTTGACTTAACCATATCAGTTGTGCCTTGAGTCAGGGCTCATTTGAGTCGACCATATCATTTGTGCCTCGAGTCGGGCATTGTTTGACTAACCCTTATAATTTGTGCCTCGAGTAAAGCCTCGTTTGACTCAACCATATCAAATTTGCCTTGAGTCGGGCCTCGTTTGACTCAACCATATCAATTGCATCTCGAGTCAGGCCTCATTTGACTCAACCATATCATGTGCGCTTCGAGTCGGGCCTTGTTTGACTCAACCATATCAGTTGTGCCACGAGTCAGGACTCGTTTGACTCAACAATATCAGTTGCACCTCGAGTTGGGCATCGTTTGACACAACCATATCATTTCCGCCTCGAGTCGGGGCTCGTTTGACTTAACCATATCAGTTGTGCCTCGAGTTGGGACTCGTTTGACTTAACCATGGCAGTTGTGCCTCGAGTCGGGCCTCATTGGAGTCAACCATATCATTTGCGCCTCGAGTCGGGCATCGTTTGACTAACCCTTATAATTTGCGCCTCAAGTAAAGCCTCGTTTGACTCAACCATATCAAATTTGCCTCGAGTCGGGCCTCGTTTGACTCAACCACATCAATTGCACCTCGAGTCAGGCCTCGTTTGACTCAACCATATTAGTTGTGCCTCGAGTCGGCCCTTGTTTGACATAACCATATCATTTGCGCCTTGAGTCAGGCCTTGTTTGACTCAACCATATTGGTTGTGCCTGGAGTCGGGTCTCGTTTGACTTAACCATATCAGTTGTGCCTCGAGTCGGGACTCGTTTGACTTAACCACATCAGTTGTGCCTCGAGTCGGGCCTCATTGGAGTCAACCATATCATTTGTGCCTCGAGTCGGGCATCGTTTGACTAACCCTTATAATTTGCGCCTCGAGTAAAGCCTTGTTTGACTCAACCATATCAAACTTGCCTTGAGTCGGGCCTTGTTGGAGTCGGGCCTCGTTTGACACAACCATATCATTTTTGCCTCGAGTCGGGCCTCGTTTTACTCAACCATATGAATTGTGTCTTGAGTCAGGCCTCATTTGACTCATCCATATTAGTTGCGCCACAAGTTGTCCCTCGTTTGACAGAACCATATCATTTGCGCCTCTACTCGGGCCTCGATTGACTCAACCATATCAGTTGTATCTTTAGTCGGGCCTCGTTTGACTCAACAATATCAGTTTTGCCTCGAGTTGGGACTTGTTTGACTCAACCATATCAGTTGTGCCTCGAGTCGGGCCTCGTTTGACTCGACCATATCAGTTGTGCCTCGAGTCGGGACTCGTTTAACTCAACCATATCAGTTGTGCCTCGAGTCAGGCCTCATTTGAGTCAACCATATCATTTGTGCCTCGAGCCGAGCCTTGTTTGACTCAACCACATCAATTGCACCTCGAGTCAGGCCTCATTTGACTCAACCATATCATTTGCGCTTCGAGTCGGGCCTTGTTTGACTCAACCATATCATTTGTGCCATGAGTTAGGACTCGTTTGACTCAACCATATCAGTTGCGCCTCGAGTCGGGCCTTGTTTGACACAACCATATCATTTCTGCCTCGAGTCGGTGCTCATTTGACTCAACCATATCAGTTGTGCCTCGAGTTGGGACTCATTTGACTTAACCATGGCAGTTGTGCCTCGAGTTGGGGCTCGTTTGATCAAACATATCATTTGTGCCTCGAGTCAGGCCTGGTTTGAGTTAACCATATCATTTGTAGCTCTCAAGGCAGTCCTCGTTTAATTTACCCTTAAAATTTGTGCCTCGAGTCAGGCCTGGTTTGAGTTAACCATATCATTTGTAGCTCTCAAGGCAGGCCTCGTTTGACTTACCCTTAAAATTTGTGCCTCGAGTCGAGCATCATTTGACTCAACCATATCGGTTGTGCCTCAAGTCGTGGCTCATTTGACTCAAACAGATCATTTGCACACCGAGTCAGGCCTCGTTTGACACAACCATATCATTTTCGCCTCGAGTCGGGCCTCATTTTACTCAACCATATCAGTTGTGCCTCGAGTTGGGCCTCATTTGACTTAACCATATCAGTTGTACCACGAGTTGGGCCTCGTTTGACACAACCATATCATTTGTGCCTCGAGTCGAGCCTCGTTTGACTTAACCATATCATTTGTACCTCTTGAGTCGGGCCTCATTTGACTCAACCATATCATTTATGTCTCAAGTCGAGCCTCATTTGACTCAACCATATAAGTTGTGCCTCGAGTCGGGCCTCGTTTGACACAACCATATCATTTGCGCCCCACGTCGGGCCTCGTTTGACTCAACCATATCAGTTGTGCCTCGAGTCGAGACACGTTTGACTCAACCATATTAAATGTGCCTCGAGTCAGGCCTCATTTGACTTAACCATATCATTTGCGCTTCGAGGCGGGCCTCGTTTGACTCAACCATGTTATTTGCGCCTCGAGTCGAAACTTGTTTGACTCAACCATATCAGTTGTGCCTTGAGTCAGGGCACGTTTGTCTCAACCATATCAGTTATGCCTCAAGTCAGGACACGTTTGACTCAACCATATCAAATGTGCCTCGAGTCAGGCCTCGTTTAACTCAACCATATTAGTTGTGCCTCGAGGTGGGCCTCGTTTGACTTAACCATATCATTTACGCATTGAGTCGGGTCTCGTTTGACACAACCATATCATTTGCGCCTCAAGTCAGGCCTCGATTGACTCAGCTATATCATATGCACCTTGAGTAGGGCCTCGTTTGACTTACCGTTATAATTTATGCCTCGAGTCGGGCCTCGTTTGACTCAACCATATCAGTTGTGCCTCAAGTCGGGACTCGTTTGACTTAACCATATCATTTGCGCATAGAGTCAGGCCTCATTTGACACAATCATATCATTTGCACCTCGACTTGGGCTCGTTTGACTCAACCATATCAGTTATGCCTCGAGGCGGGCCTCATTTGACACCACCATATCATTTGCACCTCGAGTCAGGCCTCATTTGAGTTAACTGTATCATTTATAGCTCTTGAGTTGGGCCTCATTTGACTTACCCTTATAAGTTACGCCTCGAGTCTGGCCTTGTTTGACTCAACCATATCATTTGTGCCTCGAGTCGGGCCTTGCTTGACTAACCCTTATAATTTGCGCGTCGAGTAAAGCCTCATTTGACTCAACCATATCAAATGTGCCTCGAGTCAGGCCTCGTTTGACTCAATCACATCAGTTGCACCTCGGGTCATCCTCATTTGACCCAACCATACCATTTGCGCTTCGAGATAGGCCTCGTTTCACTCAACCATATTAGTTGTGCCTTGAGTCCGGACTTGTTTGACTCAACCATATCAGTTCTGCCTCGAGTCGGGGCTCGTTTGACTCAACCATATCATTCGCACCTCGAGTCGGGCCTTGTTTGACTCAACCAATCAGTTATGCCTCGAGTCGGGCCTCGTTTGACACAACCACATCATTTATGCCTTGAGTCAGGCCTCGTTTGAGTTAACCATATCATTTGTAGCTCTCGAGTCAGGGCTCATTTGACTTAACCACATCAGTTGTGCCTCGAGTTGGGCCTCGTTTGACTCTACCATATCTGTTGTGCCTCGAGTCAGACCTCATTTGACACAACCATATCATTTGCGCCTCGAGTCGGGCCACGTTTGACTCAACCATATCAGTTGTGGCTCGAGTCAGGTCTCGTTTGACTCATCCATATTAGTTGTGCCTCGAGTCGGCCCTCGTTTAACACAACCATATCATTTGCGCCTCGAGTCGGGCCTCGTTTAGCATAACCATATCAGTTGTACCTCGAGTCAGAACTCGTTTGACTCAACCATATCTGTTGTGCCTCGAGTCGGGCCTCATTTGACTCAACCATATCAGTTGGGCCCCAAGTCAGGCCTCATTTAACTCAACCATATCATTTGCGCATCGAGTCGAGCCTCGTTTGACTTAACCATATCATTTGCGCCTCGAGTCGAGCCTCGTTTGACTTACCCTTATAATTTGTGCCTCGAGTCGGGCCTCGTTTTGACTCAACCATATCATTTGCACCTCGGATCATGTCTCGTTTGACTCAACCTTATAATTTGTGCCTCGAGTCAGGCCTTGTTTGACTTACTCTTATAATTTGTGGCTTGAGTCAGTCCTCGTTTCACTCAACAATATCAAATGTGCCTCGAGTCGGGCCTCGTTTGACTCAACCACATCAGTTGTGCCTCGAGTTAGGTCTCGTTTGACTCAACCATATCATTTGCATGTCGAGTCAGGCCTCATTTGACTCAACCATATCATTTGCGCCTTGAGTTGGGCCTCATTTGGCTTACCCTTATAATTTGCGCCTCGAGTCAGGCCTCGTTTGACACATCCATATTAAATGTGCCTCGAGTCAGGCCTTGTTTGACTTAACCACAGCAGTTGTGCCTCGAGTCGGGCCTCGTTTGACTCTACCATATCAGTTGTGCCTCGAGTCGGGCCTCGTTTGATACAATCATATCATTTGCGCCTCGAGTCGGGCCTCGTTTGACTCAACTATATCAACTGTGCCTCGTGTCGGGACTCGTTTAACTCAACCATATAAGTTGTGCCTCGAGTTGAGCCACGTTTGACTCAACCATATCGTTTGTACCTCGAGTCGGGCCTCGTTTGACTCAACCACATTAGTTGTACCTCGAGTTGGGCCTCGTTTGGCGCCTCGAGTCAGGCCTCGTTTGACTCAACCATATCAAATGTGCCTTGAGTCAGGCCTCGTTTGACTCAACCATATCATTTGCGCCTCGAGTCGGGCCTCGTTTGACTCCACCATATCATTTGTAGCTCTCGAGTCGGTCCTCGTTGGACTTACCCTTATAATTTGTGCCACGAGTCAGAACTCGTTTGACTTAACCGTATCATTTGCGCCTCGAATTGAGCCTCGTTTGACTTTACCCTTATAAATTGCATCTTGACTAAAGCTTCGTTTGACTCAACCATATCAAATGTGCCTCGAGTCGAGCCTCATTTGACACAACCATATCAATTGCACCTTGAATCGGGCCTCGTTTGACTCAACCATATCAGTTGTGCCCAGAGTCGGGCCTCGTTTGACTCAACTGTATCATTTGCATCTTGAGTCGTGCCTTGTTTAGCTCAACCATATCATTTGCGCCTCGATGTGGTCCTCGTTTGGCTTACCCTTATAATTTACGCCTCGAGTCAGGCCTCGTTTGACTCAACCATATCAAATGTGCCTCGAGTTGGGCCTCGTTTGACTTAACCACATCAGTTGTGCCTCGAGTCGGCCCTCGTTTGACTCCACCATATCAGTTGTGCCCTGAGTTGGGACTCATTTGACTCAACCATATCAGTTGTGCCTCGAGTCGAGCCTCGTTTGACTCAACCATATCATTTGCGCCTCGAGTTGGGCCTCGTTTTGACTCAACCATATAATTTGCGTCTCGAGTCGGGCCTCGTTTGGCTTACTCTTATAATTTGTGGCTTAAGTCAGTCCTCCTTTCACTCAACCATATCAAATGTGCCTCGAGTTGGCCCTCGTTTGACATAACCACATCAGTTGTGCCTTGAGACCGGCCTCGTTTGGCTTAACCATATCAATTGTGCCTTAAGTCATGACTTGTTTCACTCAACCATATTAGTTGTGCCTCGAGTCGGGACTCATTTGACTCAACCATATTAAATGTGCCTCAAGTCGGGCCTCATTTGACTCAACCATATCAAATGTGCCTCAAGTTAGGCCTCGTTTGACTCAACCAAAATAGTTGTGCCTTGAGATAGGCCTCGTTTGACTCAACCATATCAGTTGCATCTCGTGTCGGGCCTTGTTCGACTCAACCATATCTATAGTGCCCTAAGTCGGGCCTTGTTTGACGCAACCATATTAAATGTGCCTCGAGTTGGGTCTCGTTTGACTAAACCATATCTTTTGCATCTCGAGTTGGGCCTCGTTTGGCTCAACCATATCATTTGCGCCTTGAGTCGGGCCTCGTTTGGCTTACCCTTATAATTTGCGCCTCGAGTTAGGCCTCATTAGACACAACCATATTAAATGTGCCTCGAGTCGGGCCTCGTTTGACTCAACCGTATCATTTGCGCTTCGAGGTGGGCCTCGTTTGACTTAACCATATCAGTTGTGCCTCGAGTCAGGACTCGTTTGACTCAACCATATCAGTTGTGCCTTGAATTGGGACTCGTTTGACCTAACCATATCAGTTGTGCCTCGAGTCGAGCCTCGTTTGACACAATCATATCATTTGCGCCTCGAGTCAGGCCTCGTTTGACACAATGATATCAATTGCGCCTCGAGTCGAGCCTTGTTTGACTCAACCATATCATTTCTACCTCGAGTCGGGCCTTGTTTACCTTACCTTTATAATTTGTGCCTTGAGTTGGGTCTCGTTTGACTTAACCATATCATTTGCATCTCGAGTCGGGCCTCGTTTGACTCAACCATATCATTTGCGCTTCGAGTCAGGCCGCATTTGACTTACCCTTATAATTTGCGCCACCGTTCGTCCCTCGTTTGACTTAACCATATCAGTTGTGCTTCGAGTCGGGTCTCGTTTCACTAAACCATATCATTTGTGCCTCGAGTCGGGCCTCGTTTGATAGAATCATATCATTTGAGCCTCAAGTCGGGCATCATTTGACTTAACTATATTAGTTGTGCCTCGTGTTGGGACTCGTTTGACTCAACCATATCAGTTGCACCTCGAGTTGGGTCTCGTTTGGCACAACCATTTCATTTGAGTCTCGAGTCGGGCCTCATTTGACTCAACCCTATTATTTGTACCTCGAGTCGGGCCTCGTTTGACTCAACCATATAAGTTGTACCTCGAGTCGGGCCTCGTTTGGCGCCTCGAGTCAGGCCTCGTTTGGCACCTTGAGTCAGGCCTCGTTTGACTAAACCACATCTGCTATGCCTCGAGTCAGGCCTCGTTTGACTCAACCAAATCATTTGTAGCTCTCGAGTCGGGCCTTGTTTATCTTACACGCATAACTTGTGCCTCGAGTCGGGCCACGTTTGACTCAACCATATCAGTTGTGCCTCGAGTTAGGCCTCGTTTGACTCAACCATATCAGTTGTGCCTCGAGTCGGGGCCTCATTTGACTCAACCATATCATTTGCGCCTCAAGTCGGGCCTCGTTTGACTCAACCATATCATTTGTAGCTCTCGAGTCGGGCCTCGTTTGACTTACCCTTATAATTTGTGTCGCGAGTCAGACTTCATTTGACTCAACCATATCATTTGCGCCTCGAGTCGGGCCTCATTTGACCAACCATATCATTTACGCCTCGAGTCGGGCTTCGTTTGACTTACCCTTATAATTTGCGCCTCCAGTAAAGCCTCGTTTGACTCAACCATATCAAATGTGCCTCGAGTTGGGCCTCATTTGACACAATCATACCATTTGCGCCTTGAGCCGGGCCTCGTTTGACTTAACCATATCAGTTGTGCCTCGAGTCGGGCCTCGTTTGACTCAACCATATCATTTACATCTCGAGTTGCTCCTCGTTTGGCTTAAACATATCATTTGCTCCTCGATTTGGTCCTCGTTTAGCTTACCCTTATAATTTGTGCCTCGAGCTAGGCCTCGTTTGACTCAACCATATCAAATGTGCCTCAAGTTGGGCCTCGTTTGACTCAACCACATCAGTTGTGCCTCGAGTCGGGCCTCGTTTGACTTAACCATATTAGTTGTGCCTCGAGTTGGGACTCGTTTGACTCAACCATATCAATTATGCCTTTAGTCAAGCCTCGTTTGACTCCACCATATCATTTGAAAGTCGGGCCTCGTTTGACTTACCCTTACAAATTGGGCCTCAAGTCGGGCCTCGTTTTGACTCACCATATCATTTGTGCCTTGAGTCGGGCCTCGTTTGACTCAACCATATAATTTGTGCCCCGAGTCCGACCTCGTTTGACTTACTCTTATAATTTGTGGCTTAAGTCAGTCCTCATTTGACTCAACCACATCAATTGGGCCTCGAGTTGGGCCTCGTTTGACTCAACTGTATCATTTGCCCCTCGAGTCGGGCCTCGTTTGACTCAACCATATCATTTGTGCCTCAGGTCGAGACTCGTTTGACTTACCCTTATAATTTGTGCCTCGAGTTAGGCCTCGTTTGACTCAGCCATATCACATGATCCTCGAGTCGGCCTCATTTGACTTACCCTTATAATTTGCGCCTCGAGTCGGGCCTTGTTTGACTCAACCATCCCAGTTGTGCCTCAAGTCGATTGACTCAACCAGATCATTTGCGTGTCGAGGTGGGCCTCGTTTGACACAACCATATCATTTTTTCCTTGAGTCGGGTCTCGTTTTACTCAACCATATCAGTTGTGCCTTGTGTCGGGCCTCGTTTGACACAACCATATCAGTTGCGCCTCGAGTTGGGCATCGTTTGACTCAACCATATCAATTGTGCCTCGAGTTGGGCCTTGTTTGACTCCACCATATCAGTTGTGCCTCAAGTTGGGACTCGCTTGACCCAACCATATAAGTTATGCCTCGAGTCAGGCCTCGTTTGACTCAACCATATCATTTGCACCTCGGGTTGGGACTCGTTTGACTTACCCTTATAATTTGTGCCTCGAGTCAGGCCTCATTTGACTCAACCATATCAAATGATCCTCGAGTCGATCCTCGTTGGACTCAACCATATCATTTGCGCCTCGGGTTGGGCCTCGTTTTGACTCAACCATATAATTTGCGTCTCGAGTCGGGCCTCGTTTGGCTTACTCTTATAATTTGTGGCTTAAGTCAGTCCTCCTTTGACTCAACCATATCAAATGTGCCTCGAGTTGGCCCTCGTTTGACACAACCACATCAGTTGTGCCTTGAGACCAGTCTCGTTTGGCTTAACCATATCAGTTGTGCCTTAAGTCATGACTTGTTTCACTCAACCATATTAGTTGTGCCTCGAGTCGGGACTCATTTGACTCAACCATATTAAATGTGCCTCAAGTCGGGCCTCATTTGACTCAACCATATCAAATGTGCCTCAAGTTAGGCCTCGTTTGACTCAACCAAAACAGTTGTGCCTTGAGATAGGCCTCATTTGACTCAACCATATCAGTTGCATCTCGTGTCGGGCCTTGTTCGACTCAACCATATCTATAGTGCCCTAAGTCGGGCCTTGTTTGACGCAACCATATTAAATGTGCCTCGAGTTGGGTCTCGTTTGACTAAACCATATCTTTTGCATCTCGAGTTGGGCCTCGTTTGGCTCAACCATATCATTTGCGCCTTGAGTCGGGCCTCATTTGGCTTACCCTTATAATTTGCGCCTCGAGTTAGGCCTCATTAGACACAACCATATCAAATGTGTCTCGAGTCGGGCCTCGTTTGACTCAACCGTATCATTTGCGCTTCGAGGTGGGCCTCGTTTGACTTAACCATATCAGTTGTGCCTCGAGTCAGGACTCGTTTGACTCAACCATATCAGTTGTGCCTTGAATTGGGACTCGTTTGACTTAACTATATCAGTTGTGCCTCGAGTCGAGCCTCGTTTGACACAATCATATCATTTGCGCCTCGAGTCAGGCCTCGTTTGACACAATGATATCAATTGCGCCTCGAGTCGAGCCTTGTTTGACTCAACCATATCATTTCTACCTCGAGTCGGGCCTTGTTTACCTTACCTTTATAATTTGTGCCTTGAGTTGGGTCTCGTTTGACTTAACCATATCATTTGCATCTCGAGTCGGGCCTCGTTTGACTCAACCATATCATTTGCGCTTCGAGTCAGGCCGCATTTGACTTACCCTTATAATTTGCGCCACCGTTCGTCCCTCGTTTGACTTAACCATATCAGTTGTGCTTCGAGTCGGGTCTCGTTTCACTAAACCATATCATTTGTGCCTCGAGTCGGGCCTCGTTTGACAGAATCATATCATTTGAGCCTCAAGTCGGGCATCATTTGACTTAACTATATTAGTTGTGCCTCGTGTTGGGACTCGTTTGACTCCACCATATCATTTGAAAGTCGGGCCTCGTTTGACTTACCCTTACAAATTGGGCCTCAAGTCGGGCCTCGTTTTGACTCAACCATATCATTTGTGCCTTGAGTCGGGCCTCGTTTGACTCAACCATATAATTTGTGCCCCGAGTCCGGCCTCGTTTGACTTACTCTTATAATTTGTGGCTTAAGTCAGTCCTCATTTGACTCAACCACATCAATTGGGCCTCGAGTTGGGCCTCGTTTGACTCAACTGTATCATTTGCCCCTCGAGTCGGGCCTCGTTTGACTCAACCATATCATTTGTGCCTCAGGTCGAGACTCGTTTGACTTACCCTTATAATTTGTGCCTCGAGTTAGGCCTCGTTTGACTCAGCCATATCACATGATCCTCGAGTCGGCCTCATTTGACTTACCCTTATAATTTGCGCCTCGAGTTGGGCCTTGTTTGACTCAACCATCCCAGTTGTGCCTTAAGTCGATTGACTCAACCAGATCATTTGCGTGTCGAGGTGGGCCTCGTTTGACACAACCATATCATTTTTTCCTTGAGTCGGGTCTCGTTTTACTCAACCATATCAGTTGTGCCTTGTGTCGGGCCTCGTTTGACACAACCATATCAGTTGCGCCACGAGTTGGGCATCGTTTGACTCAACCATATCAATTGTGCCTCGAGTTGGGCCTTGTTTGACTCCACCATATCAGTTGTGCCTCAAGTTGGGACTCGCTTGACCCAACCATATAAGTTATGCCTCGAGTCAGGCCTCGTTTGACTCAACCATATCATTTGCACCTCGGGTTAGGACTCGTTTGACTTACCCTTATAATTTGTGCCTCGAGTCAGGCCTCATTTGACTCAACCATATCAAATGATCCTCGAGTCGGCCTCATTTGACTCAACCACATCTGTTGTACCTCGAGTCGGGCCACCTTTGACTCAACCATATCACTTGTGCCTTCAGTCACGACTCGTTTGACTCAAGCATATTAGTTGTACCTCGAGTTGGGGCTCGTTTAACTCAACCATATCATTTGTGCGTCAAGTCAGGCCTCGTTTGACTCAACCATATCATTTGTAGCTCTCGAGTTGGGCCTCGTTTGACTTACCCTTATAATTTACAACTTGAGTCGGCCCTTGTTTGACTCAACTATCTCAGTTGTGCCTCAAGTCAGGGCTCGTTTGACTCAACCAGATCATTTGTGCATCGAGGTGGTCCTTGTTTGACACAACCATATCATTTTTGCCTTGAGTCGGGCCTCGTTTTACTCAACCATTTCAGTTGTGCCTCAAGTCGGGCCTCGTTTGACACAACCATATCAGTTGCGCCTCGAGTCAGGCATCGTTTGACTCAACCATATCAATTGTGCCTCGAGTTGGGACTCGTTTGGCTCAACCATATTAGTTATGCCTCAAGTTGGGACTCGCTTAACCCAACCATATCAGTTGTGCCTCGAGTTGGGCCTCGTTTGACTCAACCATATTAGTTGCGCCTCGAGTTAGGCCTCGTTTGACACAACCATATCATTTGCGCTCGAGTCGGGCCTCGTTTGACTTAACCATATCAGTTGTGCCTCGAGACGGGACTCGTTTGACTTAGCCATATCAGTTGTGCCTCGAGTCGAGGCTCGTTTGACTCAACCATATCAGTTATGCCTCAAGTTGGGACTCGCTTGACCCAACCATATCAGTTATGCATCGAGTCGAGCTTCGTTTCACTCAATCATATTAGTTGCGCCTCGAGTCAGGCATCGTTTGACACAACCATATCATTTGCGCCTCGAGTCGAGGCTCATTTGACTCAACCATATATTTGCGCATCGAGGCGGGCCTCGTTTGACACAAGCATATCATTTGCGCCTCAATTCAGGCCTCGTTTGACTGAACCATATCAGTTGTGCCTCGAGTCAGGCCTCGTTGGACTCATCCATATTAGTTGTGCCTCGAGTCAGCCCTCATTTGACACAACTATATCATTTGCGCCTCGAGTCGGGCCTCGTTTGACTCAACCATATCATTTGCGCCTCGAGTCTGGCTTCATTTGACTTACCCTTATAATTTGCACCTCCAGTAAAGCCTCCTTTGACTCAAGCATATCAAATGTGCCTCGAGTCGGGCCTCATTTGACACAACCATATCATTTGCACCTCGAGCCGGGCCTCGTTTGACTCAACCATATCAGTTGTGCCTCGAGTCGGGCCTCGTTTGACTCAACCATATCATTTACATCTCGAATTGGTCCTCATTTGGCTCAACCATATCATTTGCGCCTCGATTTGGTCCTCGTTTAGCTTACCCTTATAATTTGTGCCTCGAGTCCGGCCTCGTTTGACTCAGCCATATCAAATGTGCCTCGAGTTGGGCCTCGTTTGACTCAACCACATTAGTTGTGCCTCGAGTCGAGCCTCTTTTGACTTAACCATATCAGTTGTGTCTCGAGTTGGGACTTGTTTGACTCAACCATATCAATTGTGCCTTGAGTCGAGCCTCGTTTGACTGAACCATATCATTTGAAAGTCGGGCCTCGTTTGACTTACCCTTACAAATTGGGCCTTAAGTCGGGCCTCGTTTTGACTCAACCATATCATTTGTGCCTTGGGTCGGGCCTCGTTTGACTTAACCATATAATTTGCACCCCGAGTCGGGCCTCGTTTGACTTACTCTTATAATTTGTGGCTTAAGTCAGTCCTCATTTGACTCAACCACATCAATTGGGCCTCGAGTTAGGCCTCATTTGACTCAACTGTATCATTTGCGCCTCAAGTCGGGCCTCGTTTGACTCAACCACATCAGTTGTGCCTCGAGTCGGGCCTCGTTTGACTTAACCATATTAGTTGTGCCTCGAGTTGGGACTCGTTTGACTCAACCATATCAATTATGCGTTGAGTCGAGCCTCGTTTGACTCCACCATATCATTTGAAAGTCGGGCCTCGTTTGACTTACCCTTACAAATTGGGCCTCATGTCGGGCCTCGTTTTGACTCAACCATATCATTTGTGCCTTGAGTCAGGCCTCGTTTGACTCAATCATATAATTTGCGCCCCGAGTCCGGCCTCGTTTGACTTACTCTTATAATTTGTGGCTTAAGTCAGTCCTCATTTGACTCAACCACATCAATTGGGCCTCGAGTTGGGCCTCGTTTGACTCAACTGTATCATTTGCCCCTCGAGTCGGGCCTCGTTTGACTCAACCATATCATTTGTGCCTCAGGTCAGGACTCGTTTGACTTACCCTTATAATTTGTGCCTCGAGTCAGGCCTCGTTTGACTCAGCCATATCACATGATCCTCGAGTCGGCCTCATTGACTTACCCTTATAATTTGCGCCTCGAGTCGGGCCTTGTTTGACTCAACCATCTCAGTTGTGCCTCAAGTCGATTGACTCAACCAGATCATTTGCGTGTCGAGGTGGGCCTCGTTTGACACAACCATATCATTTTTTCCTTGAGTCGGGTCTCGTTTTACTCAACCATATCAGTTGTGCCTTGTGTCGGGCCTCGTTTGACACAACCATATCAGTTGCGCCTCGAGTTGGGCATCGTTTGACTCAACCATATCAATTGTGCCTCGAGTTGGGCCTCGTTTGACTCCACCATATCAGTTGTGCCTCAAGTTGGGACTTGCTTGACCCAACCATATCAGTTATGCCTCGAGTCAGGCCTCGTTTGACTCAACCATATCATTTGCACCTCGGGTTGGGACTCGTTTGACTTACCCTTATAATTTGTGCCTTGAGTCAGGCCTCATTTGACTCAACCATATCAAATGATCCTCGAGTCGGCCTCATTTGACTCAACCACATCTGTTGTACCTCGAGTCGGGCCTCCTTTGACTCAACCATATCACTTGTGCCTTGAGTCACAACTCGTTTGACTCAAGCATATTAGTTGTACCTCGAGTTGGGGCTCGTTTAACTCAACCATATCATTTGTGCCTCAAGTCGGGCCTCGTTTGACTCAACCATATCATTTGTAGCTCTCGAGTTGGGCCTCGTTTGACTTACCCTTATAATTTACGCCTCGAGTCGGCCCTTGTTTGACTCAACTATCTCAGTTGTGCCTCAAGTCGGGGCTCGTTTGACTTAACCAGATCATTTGTGCATCGAGGTGGTCCTTGTTTGACACAACCATATCATTTTTGCCTTGAGTCAGGCCTCGTTTTACTCAACCATATCAGTTGCGCCTCAAGTCAGGCCTCGTTTGACACAACCATATCAGTTGCGCCTCGAGTCAGGCATCGTTTGACTCAACCATATCAATTGTGCCTCGAGTTGGGACTCGTTTGGCTCAACCATATCAGTTATGCCTCAAGTTGGGACTCGCTAAACCCAACCATATCAGTTG
Source organism: Dicorynia guianensis (assembly GCA_037013595.1). NCBI lineage: Eukaryota > Viridiplantae > Streptophyta > Magnoliopsida > Fabales > Fabaceae > Dicorynia > Dicorynia guianensis. Next base: position 13,732,404 of record JASUAB010000006.1, on the reverse strand, counting down.
TGCCTCGAGTTGGGCCTCGTTTGACTCAACCATATTAGTTGCGCCTCGAGTTGGGCCTCGTTTGACACAACCATATCATTTGCGCTCGAGTCGGGCCTCGTTTGACTCAACCATATCAGTTGTGCCTTGAGACGGGACTCGTTTGACTGAGCCATATCAGTTGTGCCTCGAGTCGGGGCTCATTTGACTCAACCATATCAGTTATGCCTCAAGTTGGGACTCGCTTGACCCAACCATATCAGTTATGCATCGAGTCAGGCCTCGTTTCACTCAATCATATTAGTTGCGCCTCGAGTCAGGCTTCGTTTGACACAACCATATCATTTGCGCCTTGAGTCGGGGCTCATTTGACTCAACCATATATTTGCGCGTCGAGGCGGGCCTCGTTTGACACAAGCATATCATTTGCGCCTCAATTCAGGCCTCGTTTGACTGAACCATATCAGTTGTGCCTCGAGTCAGGCCTCGTTGGACTCATCCATATTAGTTGTGCCTCGAGTCAGCCCTCATCTGACACAACCATATCATTTGTGCCTCGAGTCAGGCCTCGTTTGACTCAACCATATCATTTGCACCTCGAGTCTGGCTTTGTTTGACTTACCCTTATAATTTGCACCTCCAGTAAAGCCTCGTTTGACTCAAGCATATCAAATGTGCCTCGAGTCGGGCCTCATTTGACACAACCATATCATTTGCGCCTCGAGCCGGGCCTCGTTTGACTCAACCATATCAGTTGTGCCTCGAGTCGGGCCTCGTTTGACTCAACCATATCATTTACATCTCGAGTTGGTCCTCATTTGGCTCAACCATATCATTTGTGCCTCGATTTGGTCCTCGTTTAGCTTACCCTTATAATTTGTGCCTCGAGTCTGGCCTTGTTTGACTCAGCCATATCAAATGTGCCTCGAGTTGGGCCTCGTTTGACTCAACCACATTAGTTGTGCCTCTAGTCTGGCCTCTTTTGACTTAACCATATCAGTTGTGTCTCGAGTTGGGACTTGTTTGACTCAACCATATCAATTGTGCCTTGAGTCGAGCCTCGTTTGACTGAACTATATCATTTGAAAGTCGGGCCTCGTTTGACTTAACCTTACAAATTGGGCCTTAAGTCGGGCCTCGTTTTGACTCAACCATATCATTTGTGCCTTGGGTCGGGCCTCGTTTGACTTAACCATATAATTTGCACCCTGAGTCAGGCCTCGTTTGACTTACTCTTATAATTTGTGGCTTAAGTCAGTCCTCATTTGACTCAACCACATCAATTGGGCCTCGAGTTGGGCCTCGTTTGACTCAACTGTATCATTTGCGCCTCGAGTCGGGCCTCGTTTGACTCAACCATATCATTTGTGCCTCGGGTCGGGACTCGTTTGACTTGCCCTTATAATTTGTGCCTCTAGTCAGGCCTCGTTTAACTCAACCATATCAAATGATCCTCGAGTTAGCCTCGTTTGACTTACCCTTATAATTTGCGCCTCGAGTCGGGCCTTGTTTGACTCAGCCATCTCAGTTGTGCCTCAAGTCGTTTGACTCAACCAGATCATTTGCGTGTCGAGGCGGGCCTCGTTTGACACAACCATATCTTTTTTGCCTTGAGTCGGGTCTCGTTTTACTCAACCATATTAGTTGTGCCTCGAGTCGGGCCTTTTTTGACACAACCATATCAGTTGCGCCTCGAGTCTAGCATCGTTTGACACAACCACATCATTTGTGCCTCGAGTCGGGCCTCGTTTAGGTTAACCATATCATTTGTAGCTCTTGAGTTGGGCCTCGTTTGACTTACCCTTATAATTTGCGCCTCGAGTCAGCCCTTGTTTGACTCAACTATCTCAGTTGTGCCTCAAGTCGGGGCTGGTTTGACTCAACCAGATCATTTGCGCATCGAGGCGGGCCTCGTTTGACACAACCATATCATTTTTGCCTTGAGTCAGGCCTCGTTTTACTCAACCATATCAGTTGTGCCTCGAGTCGGGCCTCGTTTGACACAACCATATCAGTTACGCCTCGAGTTGGGCCTCGTTTGACTCAACCATATAGTTATGCCTCAAGTTGGGACTCGCTTGACCCAACCATATCAATTGTGCCTCGAGTTGGGCCTCGTTTGACTCAACCATATTAGTTGCACCTCGAGTCAGGCCTTGTTTGACACAACCATATTATTTGTGCCTCGAGTCGGGCCTCGTTTGACTCAACCATATCATTTGCACCTCGGGTCGGGACTCGTTTAACTTACCCTTATAATTTGAGCCTCAAGTCAGGCCTCGTTTGACTCAACCATATCAAATGATCCTCAAGTCGGCCTCGTTTGACTTACCCTTATAATTTGTGCCTCGAGTCGGGCCTTGTTTGACTCAGCCATCTCAGTTGAGCCTCAAGTCGTTTGACTCAACCAGATCATTTGCGCGTCGAGGCGGGCCTTGTTTGACACAACCATATCTTTTTTGCCTTGAGTCGGGTCTCGTTTTACTCATCCATATCAATTGTGCCTCGAGTCGGGCCTCATTTGACACAACCATATCAGTTGCGCCTCGAGTCTGGCATTGTTTGACTCAACCATATCAATTGTGCCTCGAGTTGGGCCTCGTTTGACTCAACCATATCAGTTGTGCCTCAAGTTGGGACTCGCTTGACCCAACCATATCAGTTGTGCCTCGAGTCAGGCCTCGTTTGACTCAACCATATCATTTGCACCTCGGGTTGGGACTCGTTTAACTTACCCTTATAATTTGTGCCTCGAGTCAGCCCTCATTTGACTCAACCATATCAAATGATCCTCGAGTCGGCCTCGTTTGACTCAACCACATCTGTTGTACCTCGATTCGGGCCTCCTTTGACTCAAGCATATCATTTGCGCTTCGAGTCAGGCCTCGTTTGATTCAACCATATCAGTTGCACCTCGAGTCACAACTCGTTTGACTCAAGCATATCAGTTGTACCTCGAGTTGGGGCTCATTTAACTCAACCATATCATTTGCGCCTCGAGCGGGCCTCGTTTGTCTCAACCATATCAGTTACGCCTCGAGTTGGGCCTCATTTGAGTTAACCATATCATTTGTGGCACTCGGGTCGAGCTTTGTTTGACACAACCACATCATTTGCACCTCGAGTCGGGCCTCGTTTAAGTTAACCATATCATTTGTAGCTCTTGAGTTGGGCCTCGTTTGACTTACCCTTATAATTTGCGCCTCAATTCAGCCCTTGTTTGACTCAACTATCTCAGTTGTGCCTCAAGTCAGGGCTGGTTTGACTCAACCAGATCATTTGCGCATCGAGGCGGGCCTTGTTTGACACAACCATATGATTTTTGCCTTGAGTCGGGCCTCGTTTTACTCAACCATATCAGTCGTGCCTCGAGTCGGGCCTCGTTTGACACAACCATATCAGTTGCGCCTCGAGTTGGGCCTCGTTTGACTCAACCATATAGTTATGCCTCAAGTTGGGACTCGCTTGACCCAACCATATCAATTGTGCCTCGAGTTGGGCCTCGTTTGACTCAACCATATCAGTTGCACCTCGAGTCAGGCCTTGTTTGACACAACCATATCATTTGCGCCTCAAGTCGGGCCTCGCTTGACTCAACCATATCAGTTGTGCCTCGAGATGGGACTCGTTTGACTCAGCCATATCAGTTGTTCCTCGAGTTGGGGCTCGTTTGACTCAACCATATCAGTTATGCCTTAAGTTGGGACTCGCTTGACCCAACCATATCAGTTGTGCCTCGAGTCGGACCTCGTTTGACTCAACCGTATTAGTTGCGCCTCGAGTTAGGCCTCGTTTGACACAACCATATCATTTGCGCCTCGAGTCGGGCCTCATTTGACTCAACCATATCAGTTGTGCCTCGAGTCGGGGCTCATTTGACTCAACCATATATTTATGCGTCGAGGCGGGCCTCGTTTGACACAACCATATCATTTGCGCCTCAATTCGGGCCTTGTTTGACTGAACCATATCAGTTGTGCCTCAAGTTGGGACTCGCTTAACCCAACCATATCAGTTGTGCCTCGAGTTGGGCCTCGTTTGACTCAACCATATTAGTTGCGCCTCGAGTTGGGCCTCGTTTGACACAACCATATCATTTGCGCTCGAGTCAGGCCTCGTTTGACTCAACCATATCAGTTGTGCCTCGAGACGGGACTCGTTTGACTGAGCCATATCAGTTGTGCCTCGAGTCGGGGCTCGTTTGACTCAACCATATCAGTTATGCCTCAAGTTGGGACTCGCTTGACCCAACCATATCAGTTATGCATCGAGTCAGGCCTCGTTTCACTCAATCATATTAGTTGCGCCTCGAGTCAGGCCTCGTTTGACACAACCATATCATTTGCGCCTCGAGTCGGGGCTCATTTTACTCAACCATATATTTACGCGTCGAGGCGGGCCTCGTTTGACACAAGCATATCATTTGCGCCTCAATTCAGGCCTCGTTTGACTGAACCATATCAGTTGTGCCTCGAGTCAGGCCTCGTTTGACTCATCCATATTAGTTGTGCCTCGAGTCAGCCCTCGTTTGACATAACCATATCATTTGCTCCTCGAGTCGGGCCTTGTTTAAATTACCGTTATAATTTATGCCTCGAGTCAGGCCGTATTTGATTCAACCATATCATTTGTGCGTCAAGTTGGGCCTTGTTTGACTCAGACATATCAGTTGTGCCTCAAGTCGGTACTCGTTTGACTCAACCATATCAGTTGTGCCTCGAGTCGGCCCTCGTTTGACTCAACCATATCAATTGTGCCTCGAGTTGGGGCTCGTTTGACTCAACCATATCATTTGCGCCTCGGGTCATGCCTCGTTTGACTCAACCAAATCAGTTACGCCTCAAGTTGGGGCTTGTTTGACTCAACCACATCATTTGTGCTTCAAGTCAGTCCTCGTATGAGTTAACCATATCATTTGTAGCTCTCGAGTTGGGCCTCGTTTGACTTACCCTTATAATTTGTGCCTCCAGTTAGGCCTCATTTGACTCAACCATCTCCGTTGTGCCTCGAGTCGAGGCTCATTTGACTCAACCAGATCATTCGCACATCGAGTCGGGTCGCATTTGACACAACCATATCATTTTCTCCTCGAGTCGGGCCTCGTTTTACTCAACCATATAAGTTATGCCTCGACATGGGCCTCGTTTGACACAACCATATCAGTTGCGCCTCAAGTCGGGACTCGTTTGACTCAACCATATCAGTTGTGCCTCGAGTCGGGCATCGTTTGACTCAACCATATCATTTGTGCATAGAGTCAGGCCTCGTTTGACACGATCATATCATTTGCCCCTTGAGTCGGCCTCGTTTGACCCAACCATGTCATATGCAACTCGAGTCGAGCCTTGTTTGACTTACCCTTATAATTTACACCTCGAGTCGAGCCTTGGTTGACTCAACCATATCATTTGCATCTCGAGTCGGGCCTCGTTTGACTCAACCATATCAATTGCGCCTCAATTCGGGCCTCATTTGGCTTACCCTTATAATTTGTGCGCTGAGTCAGGCCTCGTTTGACTCAACCATATCAAATGTGCCTCGAGTCAGGCCTTGTTTGACTCAACCATATTATTTATGCATCGAGTCGAGCCTCGTTTGACACAACCATATCATTTGTGCCTCAAGTCGGCCCTCATTTGACTCAATCATATCATATGCACCTCGAGTCGGGCCTCGTTTGACTTACCGTTATAATTTACGCCTCGAGTTGGGCCTCTTTTGACTCAACCATATCATTTGTGCCTCGAGTCGGGCCTCGTTTGACTTAACCTTATCATTTGCGCCTCGAGTCAGGACTCGTTTGACTCAACCACATCTGCTATGCCTCGAGTCAGGCCTCGTTTGACTCAACCATATCATTTGTAGCTCTCGAGTCATGCCTCGTTTGTCTTACACGCATAACTTGCGCCACGAGTCAGGCCACGTTTGACTCAACCATATCAGTTGTTCCTCGAGTCAGGCCTCGTTTGGCTCAACCATATCAGTTATGCCTCGAGTCGGGGCCTCATTTGACTCAACCATATCATTTGCGCCTTGAGTCGGGCCTCGTTTGACTCAACCATATCAGTTGTGCCTCGAGTCACGACTCGTTTGACTCAAGCATATAAGTTGATCCTTGAGTTGGGGCTAGTTTAACTCAACCATATCATTTGCGCCTCGAGTCGGGCCTCGTTTGACTCAACCATATCATATGCACCTCGAGTCGGGCCTTGTTTAACTTACTGTTATAATTTCCGCCTCGAGTTGGGCCGCATTTGATTCAACCATATCATTTGTGCATCAAGTTGGGCCTTGTTTGACTCAGCCATATCAGTTGTGCCTCAAGTCGATACTTGTTTGACTCAACCATATCAGTTGTGACTTGAGTCGGGCCTCGTTTGGCTTAACCATATCAGTTGTGCCTCGAGTTGGGGCTCGTTTGACTCAACCATATCATTTACGCCTCAAGTCATGCCTCGTTTGACTCAACCAAATCAGTTACGCCTCGAGTTGGGCCTCGTTTGACTCAACCACATCATTTGCGTCTCGAGTTGGTCCTCGTTTGAGTTAACCATATCATTTGTAGCTCTCGAGTTAGGCCTCATTTGACTTACCCTTACAAATTATGCCTCGAGTCGAGCCTCATTTGACTCAACCATCTTTGTTGTGCCTCGAGTCGGGGATCATTTGACTCTACCAGATCATTCGCACATCGAGTCGGGGCTCGTTTGACATAACCATATCATTTTCTCCTCGAGTCGGGCCTCGTTTTACTCAACCATATAAGTTGTGCCTCGACTTGGGCCTCGTTTGACACAACCATATCAGTTGTGCCTCGAGTCGGGACTCGTTTACTCAACCATATCAGTTGTGCCTCGAGTCGGGCCTCGTTTGACTTAACCATATCATTTGTTCATAGCGTCAGGCCTCGTTTGACACAATCATATCATTTGCCCCACGAGTCGGCCTCGTTTGACTCAACCATGTCATATGCAACTCGAGTCAGGCCTTGTTTGACTTACCCTTATAATTTACACCTCGAGTCAAGCCTCGGTTGACTCAAACATATCATTTGCATCTCGAGTCGGGCCTCGTTTGACTCAACCATATCATTTGCACCTCGAGTCGGGCCTCATTTGGCTTACCCTTATAATTTGTGCGTCGAGTCAGGCCTCGTTTGACTCAACCATATCAAATGTGCCTCGAGTCGGGTCTCGTTTGACTCAACCACATCAGTTATGCCTCGAGGCGGGCCTCAGTTGACTCATTCATATCATTTGTGCTTTGAGTCAGGCCTCATTTAACTCAACCATATAAGTTGTGCCTCGAGACAAGACTCATTTGAGTCAACCACATCAATTGTGCCTCGAGTCGGGACTCATTTGACTAAACCATATCAAATGTGCCTCGAGTCGCGGCTCGTTTGACTCAACCATATCATTTGCACTTCGAGGCAGGCCTCGTTTGACTCAACCATATCAGTTGTGTCTCGAGTTAGGCCTTGTTTGACTCAACCATATCATTTGTGCCTTGGGTCGGGCCTCGTTTGACTTACCCTTATTATTTGCGCGTTGAGTTAGGCATCGTTTGACTCAACCATATCAAATGTGCCTCGAGTCGGGTCTCGTTTGACTTAACCACATCAGTTGCACCTCGAGTCGGGTCTCGTTTGACTCAATCATATTATTTGTGCTTCGAGTTGGGCCTCGTTTGACTCAATCATATCAGTTCTGCCTCGAGTCAGGACTCGTTTGACTCAACCATATCAGTTGTTCCTCGAGTTGGGGCTCGTTTGACTCAACCATATCATTTGAGGCTCATTTGACTCTACCATATCAGTTACGCTTTGCGTCGGGCCTCGTTTGACTTACCCTTATACTTTATGCCTTGAGTCGGGCCTCATTTGACCCAACCTTATCCTTTGCATCTCAAGTCAGGCCTTGTTTGACTCAACCATATCATTTACGCATCGAGTTGGGCCTCGTTTGACTCAACCATATCATTTGCGCCTCAAGTCGGGCCTCATTTGACTCAATTATATCATATGCACCTCAAGTTGGGCCTCGTTTGACTTACCATTATAATTTATGCCTCGAGTTGGGCCTCGTTTGACTCAACCATATCATTTGTGCCTCGAGTTAGGCCTCGTTCAACTCAACTGCATCATTTGTGCCTCGAGTCGGGCCTCGTTTGACTCGACCTTATCATTTGCGCCTTGAGTCGGGACTCGTTTGACTCAACCACATCTACTATGCCTCGAGTCGGGCCTCGTTTCACTCAACCATATCATTTGTAGCTCTCGAGTCATGCCTCGTTTGTCTTACTTGCATAACTTGTGCCTCGAGTCGGGCCACGTTTGACTCAACCATATCAGTTGTTCCTCGAGTCTGGCCTCGTTTGACTCAACCATATCAGTTATGCCTCGAGTTGGGGCCTCATTTGACTCAACCATATCATTTGCGCCTCGAGTCGGGCCTCGTTTTACTTAACAATATCAGTTGTGCCTCGAGTCACGACTCGTTTGACTCAAGCATATCAGTTGTACCTCGAGTTGGGGCTAGTTTAACTCAACCATATCATTTGCGCCTCGAGTCGGGCCTTGTTTGACTACACCATATCAAGTACACCTCGAGTCGGGCCTCATTTCAGTTAACCAAATCATTTGTGGCTCTCGAGTCAAGCTTTGTTTGACACAACCACATCATTTGCGCCTCGAGTCGGGCCTTATTTGAGTTAACCATATCATTTGTAGCTTTCGAGTTGGGCCTCGTTTGACTTACCCATATAATTTGCGCCTCGAGTCGGCCCATGTTTGACTCAACTATCTCAGTTGTGGCTCAAGTTGGGGCTCGTTTGACTTAACCAGATCATTTGCGCATCGAGGCGGGCCTCGTTTGACAGAACCATATCATTTTTGCCTTGAGTCGGGCCTCGTTTTACTCAACCATATCAGTTGTGCCTCGAATCGAGCCCCATTTGACACAACAATATCAGTTGCGCCTCGAGTTAGGCATCGTTTGACTCAACCATATCAATTGTGCCTCGAGTTGGCCCTCATTTGACTCAACCATATCAGTTATGCCTCAAGTTGGGACTCGCTTGACCCAACCATATCAGTTGTGCCTCGAGTCGGGCCTCGTTTGACTCAACCATATTTGTCGCGCCTCGAGTCAGGTCTCGTTTGACACAACCATATCATTTGCGCTCGAGTCGGACCTCGTTTGACTCAACCATATCAGTTGTGCCTTGAGACGGGACTCGTTTGACTCAGCCATATCAGTTGTGCCTCGAGTCGGGGCTCGTTTGACTCAACCATATCAGTTATGCCTCAAGTTGGGACTCGCTTGACCCAACCATATCAGTTGTGGCTCGAGTCGGGCCTCATTTGACTCAATCATATTAGTTGCGCCTCGAGTCAGGCCTCGTTTGACACAACCATATCAATTGCGCCTCGAGTCGGGCCTCGTTTGACTCAACCATATTAGTTGTGCCTCAAGTTGGGGCTCATTTGACTCAACCATATATTTGCGCGTTGAGGCGGGCCTCGTTTGACACAACCATATCATTTGTTCCTCGATTCGGGCCTCGTTTGACTGAATCATATCAGTTGTGCCTCGAGTCAAGCCTCGTTTCACCCATCCATATTAGTTGTGCCTCGAGTCAGCCCTCGTTTGACACAACCATATCATTTGCGCCTCAAGTCGGGCCTCGTTTGACTCAACCATATCATATGCACCTCGAGTCGGGCCTTGTTTAACTTACCGTTATAATTTACGCCTCGAGTCGGGCCGCATTTGATTCAACCATATCATTTGTGCGTCAAGTTAGGCCATGTTTGACTCAGCCATATTAGTTGTGCCTCAAGTCGGTACTCGTTTGACTCAACCATATCAGTTGTGCCTCGAGTCGGGCCTCGTTTGGCTTAACCATATCAGTTGTGCCTCGAGTTGGGGCTCGTTTGACTCAACCATATCATTTGCGCCTCGAGTCGTGCCTCGTTTGACTCAACCAAATCAGTTACGCCTCGAGTTGGGCCTCGTTTGACTCCACCACATCATTTATGCCTCGAGTCGGTCCTCGTTTTAGTTAACCATATCATTTGTAGCTCTCGAGTTAGGCCTCGTTTGACTTACCCTTACAAATTATGCCTCAAGTTGGGCCTCATTTGACTCAACCATCTCTGTTGTGCCTCGAGTCGGAGCTCATTTGACTCTACCAGATCATTCGCACATCGAGTCGGGCCTCGTTTGACACAACCATATCATTTTCTCCTCGAGTCGGGCCTCGTTTTACTCAACCATATAAGTTGTACCTCGACTAGGGCCTCGTTTGACACAACCATATCAGTTGCGCCTCGAGTCGGGACTCGTTTGACTCAACAATATCAGTTGTGCCTCGAGTCGGGCCTCGTTTGACTCAACCATATCATTTGTGCATAAAGTCAGGCCTCGTTTGACACAATCATATCATTTGCCCCTCGAGTCGGCCTCGTTTGACTCAACCATGTCATATGCAACTCGAGTCAGGCCTTGTTTGACTTACCCTTATAATTTACACCTCGAGTCGAGCCTTGTTTGACTCAGCCATATCAGTTGTGCCTCAGGTCGGTACTCGTTTGACTTAACCATATCAGTTGTGTCTCGAGTCGGGCCTCGTTTGGCTTAACTATATCAGTTGTGCCTCGAGTTGGGGCTCGTTTGACTCAACCATATCATTTGCGCCTCGGGTCGTGCCTCGTTTGACTCAACCAAATCAGTTACACCTCGAGTTGGGGCTTGTTTGACTCAACCACATCATTTGTGCTTCAAGTCAGTCCTCGTTTGAGTTAACCATATCATTTGTAGCTCTCGAGTTGGGCCTCGTTTGACTTACCCTTATAATTTGTGCCTCCAGTTGGGCCTCATTTGACTCAACCATCTTCGTCGTGCCTCGAGTTGAGGCTCATTGACTCAACCAGATCATTCGCACATCGAGTCGGGTCGCGTTTGACACAACCATATCATTTTCTCCTCGAGTCGGTCCTCGTTTGACTCAACCATATCAGTTGTACCTCGAGTCGGGCATCGTTTGACTCAACCATATCATTTGTGCATAGAGTCAGGCCTCGTTTGACACAATCATATCATTTGCCCCTTGAGTCAGCCTCGTTTGACTCAACCATGTCATATGCAACTCGAGTCGAGCCTTGTTTGACTTACCCTTATAATTTACACCTCGAGTCGAGCCTTGGTTGACTCAACCATATCATTTGCATCTCGAGTCGGGCCTCGTTTGACTCAACCATATCAATTGCGCCTCAATTCGGGCCTCACTTGGCTTACCCATATAATTTGTGCGCCGAGTCAGGCCTCGTTTGACTCAACCATATCAAATGTGCCTCGAGTCAGGCCTTGTTTGACTCAACCATATTATTTACACATCGAGTCGAGCCTTGTTTGACACAACCATATCATTTGTGCCTCAAGTCGGTCCTCATTTGACTCAATCATATCATATGCACCTCGAGTCGGGCCTCGTTTGACTTACCGTTATAATTTACGCCTCGAGTTGGGCCTCTTTTGACTCAACCATATCATTTGTGCCTCGAGTCGGGCCTCGTTCAACTCAACTGCATCATTTGTGCCTCGAGTCGGGCCTCGTTTGACTTAATCTTATCATTTGCGCATCGAGTCAGGACTCCTTTGATTCAACCACATCTGCTATGCCTCGAGTCAGGCCTCGTTTGACTCAACCATATCATTTGTAGCTCTCGAGTCATGCCTCGTTTGTCTTACACGCATAACTTGCGCCTCGAGTCGGGCCACGTTTGACTCAACCATATCAGTTGTTCCTCGAGTCAGGCCTCGTTTGGCTCAATCATATCAGTTATGCCTCGAGTCGGGGCCTCATTTGACTCAACCATATCATTTGCGCCTTGAGTCGGGCCTCGTTTGACTCAACCATATCAGTTGTGCCTCGAGTCACGACTCGTTTGACTCAAGCATATCAGTTGTACCTCGAGTTGGGGCTAGTTTAACTCAACCATATCATTTGCGCCTCGAGTCGGGCCTCGTTTGACTCAACCATATCAGTTACGCCTCGAGTCGGGCCTCATTTCAGTTAACCATATCATTTGTGGCTCTCGAGTTGAGCTTTGTTTGACACAACCACATCATTTGCGCCTCGAGTCGGGCCTCATTTGAGTTAACCATATCATTTGTAGCTCTCGAGTTGGGCCTCGTGTGACTTACCCATATAATTTGCGCCTCGAGTCGGCCCTTGTTTGACTCAACTATCTTAGTTGTGCCTCAAGTTGAGGCTCGTTGACTCAACCAGATCATTTGCGCATCGAGGCGGGCCTCGTTTGACAGAACCATATCTTTTTTGCCTTGAGTCGGGCCTCGTTTGACTCAACCATATCAGTTGTGCCTCGAATCAGGCCCCATTTGACACAACAATATCAGTTGCGTCTAGAGTTAGGCATCGTTTGACTCAACCATATCAATTGTGCCTCGAGTTAGCCCTCGTTTGACTCAACCATATCAGTTATGCCTCAAGTTGGGACTCGCTTGACCCAACCATATCAGTTGTGCCTCGAGTCGGGCCTCGTTTGACTCAACCATATTTGTCGCGCCTCGAGTCAGGCCTCGTTTGACACAACCATATCATTTGCACTCGAGTCGAGCCTCATTTGACTCAACCATATCAGTTGTGCCTCGAGTCGGGCCTTGTTTGACTCAATCATATTAGTTGCGCCTCGAGTCAGGCCTCGTTTGACACAACCATATCAATTGCGCCTCGAGTCGGACCTCGTTTGACTCAACCATATCAGTTGTGCCTCGAGTTGGGGCTCATTTGACTCAACCATATATTTGTGTGTTGAGGCGGGCCTCGTTTGACACAACCATATCATTTGTGCCTCGATTCGGGCCTCGTTTGACTGAACCATATCAGTTGTGCCTCGAGTCAGGCCTCGTTTGACTCATCCAAATTAGTTGTGCCTCGAGTCAGCCCTTGTTTGACACAACCATATCATTTGCGCCTCAAGTCGGGCCTCGTTTGACTCAACCATATTATATGCACCTCGAGTCGGGCCTTGTTTAACTTACCGTTATAATTTACGCCTCGAGTCGGGCCGCATTTGATTCAACCATATCATTTGTGCATCAAGTTGGGCCTTGTTTGACTCAGCCATATCAGTTGTGCCTCAAGTTGGTACTCGTTTGACTCAACCATATTAGTTGTGCCTCGAGTCGGGCCTCGTTTGGCTTAACCATATCAGTTGTGCCTCGAGTTGGGGCTCGTTTGACTCAACCATATCATTTACGCCTCGAGTCATTCCTCGTTTGACTCAACCAAATCAGTTACGCCTCGAGTTGGGCCTCGTTTGACTCAACCACATCATTTGCGCCTCGAGTCGGTCCTCGTTTGAGTTAACCATCTCATTCGTAGCTCTTGAGTTAGGCCTCATTTGACTTACCCTTACAAATTATGCCTCGAGTCGAGCCTCATTTGACTCAACCATCTTTGTTGTGCCTCGAGTCTGGGCTCATTTGACTCTACCAGATCATTCGCACATCGAGTCGGGCCTCGTTTGGCACAACCATATCATTTTCTCCTCGAGTCGGGCCTCGTTTTACTCAACCATATAAGTTGTGCCTCGACTTGGGCCTCGTTTGACACAACCATATCAGTTGCGCCTCGAGTCGGGACTCGTTTGACTCAACCATATCAGTTGTGCCTCGAGTCGGGCCTCGTTTGACTTAACCATATCATTTGTTCATAGCGTCAGGCCTCGTTTGACACAATCATATCATTTGCCCCACGAGTCGGTCTCGTTTGACTCAACCATGTCATATGCAACTCGAGTCAGGCCTTGTTTGACTTACCCTTATAATTTACACCTCGAGTCAAGCCTCGGTTGACTCAAACATATCATTTGCATCTCGAGTCGGGCCTCGTTTGACTCAACCATATCATTTGCACCTCGAGTCGGTCCTCATTTGGCTTACCCTTATAATTTGTGCGTCGAGTCAGGCCTCGTTTGACTCAATCATATCAAATGTGCCTCGAGTCGGGTCTCGTTTGACTCAACCACATCAGTTATGCCTCGAGGCGGGCCTCAGTTGACTCAATCATATCATTTGTGCTTTGAGTCAGGCCTCATTTAACTCAACCATATAAGTTGTGCCTCGAGACAAGACTCATTTGAGTCAACCACATCAATTGTGCCTCGAGTCGGGACTCATTTGACTAAACCATATCAAATGTGCCTCGAGTCGCGGCTCGTTTGACTCAACCATATCATTTGCACTTCGAGGCAGGCCTCGTTTGACTCAACCATATCAGTTGTGTCTCGAGTTTGGCCTCGTTTGACTCAACCATATCATTTGTGCCTTGGGTCGGGCCTCGTTTGACTTACCCTTATTATTTGCGCCTCGAGTTAGGCATCGTTTGACTCAACCATATCAAATGTGCCTCGAGTCGGGCCTCGTTTGAGTTAACCACATCAGTTGCACCTCGAGTCGGGTCTCGTTTGACTCAATCATATTATTTGTGCTTCGAGTTGGGCCTCGTTTGACTTAATCATATCAGTTCTGCCTCGAGTCAGGACTCGTTTGACTCAACCATATCAGTTGTTCCTCGAGTTGGGGCTCGCTTGACTCAACCATATCATTTGAGGCTCATTTGACTCTACCGTATCAGTTACGCTTTGCGTCAGGCCTCGTTTGACTTACCCTTATAATTTATGCCTTGAGTCGGGCCTCATTTGACCCAACCTTATCCTTTGCATCTCGAGTCAGGCCTTGTTTGACTTAACCATATCATTTACGCATCAAGTCGGGCCTCGTTTGACATAACCATATCATTTGCGCCTCAAGTCGGGCCTCATTTGACTCAATTATATCATATGCACCTCAAGTTGGGCCTCGTTTGACTTACCGTTATAATTTATGCCTCGAGTTGGGCCTCGTTTGACTCAACCATATCATTTGTGCCTCGAGTTGGGCCTCGTTCAACTCAACTGCATCATTTGTGCCTCGAGTCGGGCCTCGTTTGACTCAACCTTATCATTTGCGCCTCGAGTCGGGACTCGTTTGACTCAACCACATCTGCTATGCCTCGAGTCGGGCCTCGTTTGACTCAACCATGTCATTTGTAGCTCTCGAGTCATGCCTCGTTTGTCTTACACGCATAACTTGTGCCTCGAGTCGGGCCACGTTTGACTCAACCATATCAGTTGTTCCTCGAGTCTGGCCTCGTTTGACTCAACCATATCAGTTATGCCTCGAGTCGGTGCCTCATTTGACTCAACCATATCATTTGCGCCTCGAGTCGGGCCTCGTTTGACTTAACCATATCAGTTGTGCCTCGAGTCACGACTCGTTTGACTCAAGCATATCAGTTGTACCTCGAGTTGAGGCTAGTTTAACTCAACCATATCATTTGCGCCTCGAGTCGGGCCTCGTTTGACTCAACCATATCAGTTACGCCTCGAGTCGGGCCTCATTTCAGTTAACCATATCATTTGTGGCTCTCGAGTCGAGCTTTGTTTGACACAACCACATCATTTGCGCCTCGAGTCGGGCCTCATTTGAGTTAACCATATCATTTGTAGCTCTCGAGTTGGGCCTCGTTTGACTTACCCATATAATTTGCACCTCGAGTCGGCCCATGTTTGACTCAACTATCTCAGTTGTGGCTCAAGTTGGGGCTCGTTTGACTTAACCAGATCATTTGCGCGTCGAGGCGGGCCTCGTTTGACAGAACCATATCATTTTTGCCTTGAGTCGGGCCTCGTTTTACTCAACCATATCAGTTGTTCCTTGAATCGAGCCCCATTTGACACAACAATATCAGTTGCGCCTCGAGTTAGGCATCGTTTGACTCAACCATATCAATTGTGCCTCGAGTTGGCCCTCATTTGACTCAACCATATCAGTTATGCCTCAAGTTGGGACTCGCTTGACCCAACCATATCTGTTGTGCCTCGAGTCGGGCCTCATTTGACTCAACCATATTAGTCGCGCCTCGAGTCAGGCCTTGTTTGACACAACCATATCATTTGCGCTCGAGTCGGACCTCGTTTGACTCAACCATATCAGTTGTGCCTTGAGATGGGACTCGTTTGACTCAGCCATATCAGTTGTGCCTCAAGTCGAGGCTCGTTTGACTCAACCATATCAGTTATGCCTCAAGTTGGGACTCACTTGACCCAACCATATCAGTTGTGCCTCGAGTCGGGCCTCGTTTGACTCAATCATATTAGTTGCGCCTCGAGTCAGGCCTCGTTTGACACAACCATATCAATTGCGCCTCGAGTCGGGCCTCGTTTGACTCAACCATATTAGTTGTGCCTCGAGTTGGGGCTCATTTGACTCAACCATATATTTGCGCATTGAGGCGGGCCTCGTTTGACACAACCATATCATTTGTGCCTCGATTCGGGCCTCGTTTGACTGAACCATATTAGTTGTGCCTCGAGTCAGGCCTCGTTTGACTCATCCATATTAGTTGTGCCTCAAGTCAGCCCTCGTTTGACACAACCATATCATTTGCGCCTCAAGTCGGGCCTCGTTTGACTCAACCATATCATATGCACCTCGAGTCGGGCCTTGTTTAACTTACCGTTATAATTTACGCCTCGAGTCAGGCCGCATTTGATTCAACCATATCATTTGTGCGTCAAGTTAGGCAATGTTTGACTCAGCCATATTAGTTGTGCCTCAAGTCGGTACTCGTTTGACTCAACCATATCAGTTGTGCCTCGAGTCGGGCCTCGTTTGGCTTAACCATATCAGTTGTGCCTCGAGTTGGGGCTCGTTTGACTCAACCATATCATTTGTGCCTCGAGTCGTGCCTCGTTTGACTCAACCAAATCAGTTACGCCTCGAGTTGGGCCTCGTTTGACTCCACCACATCATTTACGCCTCGAGTCGGTCCTCGTTTGAGTTAACCATATCATTTGTAGCTCTCGAGTTAGGCCTCGTTTGACTTACCCTTACAAATTATGCCTCAAGTTGGGCCTCATTTGACTCAACCATCTCTGTTGTGCCTCGAGTCGGAGCTCATTTGACTCTACCAGATCATTCGCACATCGAGTCGGGCCTCGTTTGACACAACCATATCATTTTCTCCTCGAGTCGGGCCTCGTTTTACTCAACCATATAAGTTGTACCTCGACTTGGGCCTCGTTTGACACAACCATATCAGTTGCGCCTCGAGTCGGGACTCGTTTGACTCAACCATATCAGTTGTGCCTCAAGTCGGGCCTCGTTTGACTCAACCATATCATTTGTGCATAAAGTCAGGCCTCGTTTGACACAATCATATCATTTGCCCCTCGAGTCGGCCTCGTTTGACTCAACCATGTCATATGCAACTCGAGTCAGGCCTTGTTTGACTTACCCTTATAATTTACACCTCGAGTCGAGCCTTGTTTGACTCAGCCATATCAGTTGTGCCTCAGGTCGGTACTCGTTTGACTTAACCATATCAGTTGTGTCTCGAGTCGGGCCTCGTTTGGCTTAACCATATCAGTTGTGCCTCGAGTTGGGGCTCGTTTGACTCAACCATATCATTTGCGCCTCGGGTCGTGCCTCGTTTGACTTAACCAAATCAGTTACGCCTCGAGTTGGGGCTTGTTTGACTCAACCACATCATTTGTGCTTCAAGTCAGTCCTCGTTTGAGTTAACCATATCATTTGTAGCTCTTGAGTTAGGCCTCGTTTGACTTACCCTTATAATTTGTGCCTCCAGTTGGGCCTCATTTGACTCAACCATCTCCGTTGTGCCTCGAGTCGAGGCTCATTTGACTCAACCAGATCATTCGCACATCGAGTCGGGTCGCGTTTGACACAACCATATCATTTTCTCCTCGAGTCGGGCCTCGTTTTACACAACCATATAAGTTATGCCTCGACTTGGGCCTCGTTTGACACAACCATATCAGTTGCCCCTCAAGTCGGGACTCGTTTGACTCAACCATATCAGTTGTGCCTCGAGTCGGGCATCGTTTGACTCAACCATATCATTTGTGCATAGAGTCAGGCCTCGTTTGACACAATCATATCATTTGCCCCTTGAGTCGGCCTCGTTTGACTCAACCATGTCATATGCAACTCGAGTCGAGCCTTGTTTGACTTACCCTTATAATTTACACCTCGAGTCGAGCCTTGGTTGACTCAACCATATCATTTGCATCTCGAGTCGGGCCTCGTTTGACTCAACCATATCAATTGCGCCTCAATTCGGGCCTCATTTGGCTTACCCTTATAATTTGTGCGCCGAGTCAGGCCTCGTTTGACTCAACCATATCAAATGTGCCTCGAGTCAGGCCTTGTTTGACTCAACCATATTATTTATGCATCGAGTCGAGCCTCGTTTGACACAACCATATCATTTGTGCCTCAAGTCGGTCCTCATTTGACTCAATCATATCATATGCACCACGAGTCGGGCCTCGTTTGACTTACCGTTATAATTTACGCCTCGAGTTGGGCCTCTTTTGACTCAACCATATCATTTGTGCCTCGAGTCGGGCCTCGTTCAACTCAACTGCATCATTTGTGCCTCGAGTCGGGCCTCGTTTGACTTAACCTTATCATTTGCGCCTCGAGTCAGGACTCATTTGACTCAACCACATCTGCTATGCCTCGAGTCAGGCCTCGTTTGACTCAACCATATCATTTGTCGCTCTCGAGTCATGCCTCGTTTGTCTTACACGCATAACTTGCGCCTCGAGGCGGGCCACGTTTGACTCAACCATATCAGTTGTTCCTCGAGTCAGGCCTCGTTTGGCTCAACCATATCAGTTATGCCTCGAGTTGGGGCCTCATTTGACTCAACCATATCATTTGCGCCTTGAGTCGGGCCTCGTTTGACTTAACCATATCAGTTGTGCCTCGAGTCACGACTCGTTTGACTCAAGCATATCAGTTGTACCTCGAGTTGGGGCTAGTTTAACTCAACCATATCATTTGCGCCTCGAGTCGGGCCTCGTTTGACTCAACCATATTAGTTACGCCTCGAGTCGGGCCTCATTTCAGTTAACCATATCATTTGTGGCTCTCGAGTCGAGATTTGTTTGACACAACCACATCATTTGCGCCTTGAGTCGGGCCTCATTTGAGTTAACCATATCATTTGTAGCTCTCGAGTTGGGCCTCGTGTGACTTACCCATATAATTTGTGCCTCGAGTCGGCCCTTGTTTAACTCAACTATCTCAGTTGTGCCTCAAGTTGAGGCTCGTTGACTCAACCAGATCATTTGCGCATCGAGGCGGGCCTCGTTTGACAGAACCATATCTTTTTTGCCTTGAGTCGGGCCTCGTTTTACTCAACCATATCAGTTGTGCCTCGAATCAGGCCCCATTTGACACAACAATATCAGTTGCGTCTAGAGTTAGGCATGGTTTGACTCAACCATATCAATTGTGCCTCGAGTTGGCCCTCGTTTGACTCAACTATATCAGTTATGCCTCAAGTTGGGACTCGCTTGACCCAACCATATCAGTTGTGCCTCGAGTCGGGCCTCGTTTGACTCAACCATATTTGTCGCGCCTTGAGTCAGGCCTCGTTTGACACAACCATATCATTTGCACTCGAGTCGAGCCTCGTTTGACTCAACCATATAAGTTGTGCCTCGAGTCAGGGCTCGTTTGACTCAACCATATCAGTTGTGCCTCGAGTCAGGGCTCGTTTGACCCAACCATATCAGTTATGCCTCGAGTCGGGACTCGTTTGACCCAATCATATCAGTTGCGCCTCGAGTCAGGCCTCGTTTGACTCAATCATATTAGTTGCGCCTCGAGTCAGGCCTCGTTTGACACAACCATATCAATTGCGCCTCGAGTCAGACCTCGTCTGACTCAACCATATCAGTTGTGCCTCGAGTTGGGGCTCATTTGAGTCAACCATATATTTGTGTGTTGAGGCGGGCCTCGTTTGACACAACCATATCATTTGTGCCTCGATTCGGGCCTCGTTTGACTGAACCATATCAGTTGTGCCTCGAGTCAGGCCTTGTTTGACTCATCCGTATTAGTTGTGCCTCGAGTCAGCCCTTGTTTGACATAACCATATCATTTGCGCCTCAAGTCGGGCCTCGTTTGACTCAACCATATCATATGCACCTCGAGATGGGCCTTGTTTAACTTACCGTTATAATTTACGCCTCGAGTCGGGCCGCATTTGATTCAACCATATCATTTGTGCATCAAGTTGGGCCTTGTTTGACTCAGCCATATCAGTTGTACCTCAAGTCGGTACTCGTTTGACTCAACCATATCAGTTGTGCCTCGAGTCGAGCCTCGTTTGGCTTAACCATATCAATTGTGCCTCGAGTTGGGGCTCGTTTGACTCAACCATATCATTTGCGCCTCGAGTCGTGCCTCGTTTGACTCAACCAAATCAGTTACGCCTCGAGTTGGGCCTCGTTTGACTCCACCACATCATTTACACCTCGAGTCAGTCCTCGTTTGAGTTAACCATATCATTTGTAGCTCTCGAGTTAGGCCTCGTTTGACTTACCCTTGCAAATTATGCCTCCAGTTGGGCCTCATTTGACTCAACCATCTCTGTTGTGCCTCGAGTCGGGGCTCATTTGACTCTACCAGATCATTCGCACATCGAGTCGGGCCTCGTTTGACACAACCATATCATTTTCTCCTCGAGTCGGGCCTCGTTTTACTCAACCATATAAGTTGTACCTCGACTTCGGCCTCGTTTGACACAACCATATCAGTTGCGCCTCGAGTCGGGACTCGTTTGACTCAACCATATTAGTTGTGCCTCGAGTCGGGCCTCGTTTGACTCAACCATATCATTTGTGCATAAAGTCAGGCCTCGTTTGACACAATCATATCATTTGCCCCTCGAGTCGGCCTCGTTTGACTCAACCATGTCATATGCAACTCGGGTCAGGCCTTGTTTGACTTACCCTTATAATTTACACCTCGAGTCGAGCCTTGTTTGACTCAGCCATATCAGTTGTGCCTCAGGTCGGTACTCGTTTGACTTAACCATATCAGTTGTGTCTCGAGTCGAGCCTCGTTTGGCTTAACCATATCAGTTGTGCCTCGAGTTGGGGCTCGTTTGACTCAACCATATCATTTGCGCCTCGAGTCATGCCTCGTTTGACTCAACCAAATCAGTTACGCCTCGAGTTGGGCCTCATTTGACTCAACCACATCATTTGGGCCTCGTTTGACTCCACCACATCATTTGCGCCTCGAGTCGGTCCTCGTTTGAGTTAACCATATCATTTGTAGCTCTCGAGCTGGGCCTCGTTTGACTTACCCTTACAATTTGTGCCTCGAGTCAGGCCTCATTTGACTCAACCATCTCTGTTGTGCCTCGAGTCGGGGCTCATTTGACTCTACCAGATCATTCGCATATCGAGTCGGGCCTCGTTTGACACAACCATATCATTTTCTCCTTGAGTCGTGCCTCGTTTTACTCAACCATATAAGTTGTGCCTCGACTTGGGCCTCGTTTGACACAACCATATCAGTTGCGCCTCGAGTTGGGGCTCATTTGACTCAACCATATCAGTTGTGCCTTGAGTCAGGCCTCGTTTGACTCAACCATATCATTTGTGCATAGAGTCAGGCCTCGTTTGACACAATCATATCATTTGCCCCTCGAGTTGGCCTCGTTTGACTCAACCATGTCATATGCAACTCGAGTCAGGCCTTGTTTGACTTACCCTTATAATTTACACCTCGAGTCGAGCCTCGTTTGAGTCAACCATATCATTTGCATCTTGAGTCGGGCCTCGTTTGACTCAACCATATCATTTGCACCTCGAGTTGGGCCTCATTTGGCTTACCCTTATAATTTGTGCGTCGAGTCAGGCCTCATTTGACTCAACCATATCAAATGTGCCTCGAGTCGGGTCTCGTTTGACTCAACCACATCAGTTATGCCTCAAGGCGGGCCTCAGTTGACTCAACCATATCATTTGCGCTTTGAGTCAGGCCTCGTTTAACTCAACCATATAAGTTGTGCCTCGAGACGAGACTCATTTGAGTCAACCACATCAGTTGTGCCTCGAGTCGAGACTCATTTGACTAAACCATATCAAATGTGCCTCGAGTCGCGGCACGTTTGACTCAACCATATCATTTGCACTTCGAGGCGGGCCTCGTTTGACTCAACCATATCAGTTGTGTCTTGAGTCAGGCCTCGTTTGACTCAACCATATCATTTGTGCCTCGAGTTGGGCCTCGTTTGACACAACCATATCATTTGTACCTCGGGTCAGGCCTCGTTTGACTTACCCTTATTATTTGCGCGTCGAGTTAGGCATCGTTTGACTTAACCATATCAAATGTGCCTCGAGTCGGGCCTCGATTGACTTAACCACATTAGTTGCACCTCGAGTCGGGTCTCATTTGACTCAATCATATCATTTGTGCTTCGAGTTGGGCCTCATTTGACTCAATCATATCAGTTCTGCCTCGAGTCAGGACTCGTTTGACTCAACCATATCAGTTGTTCCTTGAGTTGGGGCTCGTTTGACTCAACCATATCATTTGAGGCTCGTTTGACTCTACCAAATCAGTTACGCTTTGCGTCGGGCCTCGTTTAACTTACCCTTATAATTTACGCCTTGAGTCGGGCCTCATTTGACCCAACCTTACCTTTGCATCTCGAGTCAGGTCTTGTTTGACTCAGCCATATCATTTACGTATCGAGTCGGGCCTCGTTTCACACAACCATATCATTTGCGCCTCAAGTCGGGCCTCGTTTGACTTAACCATATCATATGCACCTCGAGTCGGGCCTCGTTTGACTTACCGTTATAATTTATGCCTCGAGTTGGGCCTCGTTTGACTCAACCATATCATTTGTGCCTCGAGTCGAGCCTCGTTCAACTCAACCGTATCATTTGTGCCTTGAGTCGGGCCTCGTTTGACTCAACCTTATCATTTGCGCTTCGAGTCGGGACTCGTTTGAGTTACCCTTATAATTTGCGCCTCGAGTCAGGCCTCGTTTGACTCAACCATATCAAATGTGCCCCGAGTCGGGCCTCATTTGACTCAACCACATCAGTTGCACCTCGAGTTGGGACTTGTTTGACTCAACCATATCATTTTCGCTTCGAGTCGGGCCTCGTTTGACTCAACCATATCAGTTGTGCCTCGAGTCAGGACTCGTTTGACTCAACCATATCAGTTGTGCCTCGAGTTGAGGCTCATTTGACTTAACCATATCATTTGCGCCTCGAGTCGGGCCTCGTTTGACTCAACCATATCAGTTACACCTTGAGTCAGGCCTCGTTTGACACTACCACATCATTTGTGCCTTGACACGGGCCACGTTTGAGTTAACCATATCATTTGTAGCTCTCGAGTCGGGCCTCGTTTGACTTACCCTTATAATTTGTGCCTCGAGTCGGGCCTCGTTTGACTCAACCATCTCAGTTGTGCCTCGAGTCAGGGCTCGTTTGACTCAACCACATCATTTGCGCATCAAGTCGGGCCTCGTTTGACCTAACCATATCATTTTCGCCTCGAGTCAGGCTTTGTTTTACTCAACCATATCAGTTGTGCCTCGACTCGGGACTCGTTTGACACAACCATATCAGTTACGCCTCAAGTCGGGCCTCGTTTGACTCAACCATATCAGTTGTGCCTCGAGTTGGGCGTCGTTTGACTCAACCATATCAGTTGTGCCTCAAGTTGAGACTCGTTTGACGCAACCATATCAGTTAGGCCTCGAGTTGGGCCTCGTTTGACTCAACCATATCATTTGCGCTTCGAGTCAGGCCTCGTTTGACACAATCATATCATTTGCGCCTCGAGTTGGGCTCTTTTGACACAACTGTATCATTTGCGGCTCAAGTCGGGCCTCGTTTGACTCAACCATGTCATATGCACCTCATGTCGGGACTCGTTTGGCTTACCCTTATAATTTACGCCTCGAGTCGGGCCTCGGTTGACTCAACCATATCATTTGCATCTCGAGTCAAGCCCCGTTTGACTCAACCATATCTTTTGCGCCTCGAGTCGGGCCTCGTTTGGCTTTCCCTTATAATTTGCGCATCCAGTCAGGCCTCGTTTGACTCAACCATATCAAATGTTCCTCGAGGCGGCCCTCATTTGACTCAACCATGTCATTTCTGCTTTGAGTCAGGCCTCGTTTGACTCAACCATATCAGTTGTGCCTCGAGTTAGGGCTTGTTTGACTCAACCATATCATTTGCGCCTCTAGTCGGGCCTCGTTTCACTTACCCTTATAGTTTGTGCCTCGAGTCGGGCCTCGTTTGACTCAACCATCTCAGTTGTGCCTCGAGTCGGGGCTCGTTTGACACAAACAAATCATTTGCGCATCGAGTCGGGCATCGTTTGACACAACCATATCATTTTCACCTCGAATCGGGCCTCATTTTACTCAACCATATCAGTTGTGCCTTAACTCGAGCCTCGTTTGACTTAACCATATCAGTTGTGCCTCAAGTTGGGGCTCGTTTGACTCAACCATATCATTTGCGCCTCGAGTCAGGCCTCGTTTCACTTACCCTTATAGTTTATGCCTCGAGTCGGGCCTCGTTTGACTCAACCATCTCAGTTGTGCCTCGAGTCGGGGCTCGTTTGACACAACCAGATCATTTGCGCATCGAGTCAGGCCTCGTTTGACACAACCATATCAGTTGTGCCTTGAGTCGGGCCTTGTTTGACTCAACCATATCAGTTGTGCCTCAAGTCGGGACTCGTTTGACTTAACCATATCAGTTATGCCTCGAGTGGGGCCTCGTTTGACTCAACCATATCATTTGTGCATCAAGTCAAGCCTCGTTTGACACAATTATATCATTTGCTTGTCGAGTCGGGCTCGTTTGACACAACCATATCATTTGCGCCTCGAGTAGGGCCTTGTTTGACTCAACCATGTCATATGCACCTGAGTCGGGCCTCGTTTGACTTACCCTTATAATTTACGCCTTGAGTTGGGACTTGGTTGACTCAACCATATCATTTGCATCTCGAGTCGGGCCTCGTTTGACTCAACCATATCATTTGTGCCTCGAGTCGGGCCTCGCTTGGCTTACCCTTATAATTTGCGCATCGAGTCAGGCCTCATTTGACTCAACCATATCAAATATGTCTCGAGTCAGGTCTCATTTCACTCAACCACATCAGTTGTGCCTCGAGGCAGGCCTCGTTTGACTCAACCATATCATTTGCGCTTCGAGTCAGGCCTCGTTTGACTCAACCATATCAGTTGTGTCTCGAGTCGGGCCTCGTTTGACTCAACCATATCATTTTTGCAATCAAGTCGAGCCTCGTTTGACACAATCACGCCTCGAGTCTAGCTCATTTGACACAACCATATCATTTGTGCCTCAAGTCAGGCGTCGTTTGACTCAACCATATCGTATGCACCTCGAGTCGGGCCTCGTTTGACTTACCGTTATAATTTATGCCTCGAGTTGGGCCTCGTTTGACACAACCATATCATTCGTGGCTCGAGTCGGGCCTCGTTTGACTCAACCGTATCATTTGCCCCTTGAGGTGGGCCTCGTTTGACTCAACCTTATCATTTACTCCTAGGGTCAGGACTCATTTGACTTACCCTTATAATTTGTGCCTCAAGTCATGCCTCGTTTGACTCAACCATATCAAATGTGCCTCGAGTCAGGCCTCGTTTGACTCAACCACATCAGTTGCACCTCGAGTCGTGCCTCGTTTGACTCAACCATATCATTTTCGCTTCGAGTCGAGCCTCGTTTGACTCCACCATATCATTTGCGCCTCGAGTCGGGACTTGTTTGGCTTAACCTTTTAATTTGTGTGTCGAGTCATGCCTCGTTTGACTCAACCATATCAAATGTCCCTCGTCTCGGGTCTCGTTTGACTCAACCACATCAGTTGTGCCTCGAGACGGGCCTCGTTTGACTTAACCTTATCATTTTTGCTTTGAGTCAGGCCTCGTTTGACTCAACCATATAAGTTGTGCATGGAGACGAGACTCGTTTGAGTCAACCACATTAGTTGTGCCTCGTGTCGGGCCTCGTTTGACTCAACCATATCATATGCACCTCGATTCAGGCCTCGTTTGACTTACCCTTACAATTTGCGCCTCGAGTAGGGCCTTGTTTGACTCAACCATCTCAGTTGTGCCTCGAGTCAGGGCTCATCTGACTCAACCAGATCATTTACGCATCGAGTCGGGCCTCGTTTGACACAACCATGTCATTTTCTCCTCGAGTCGGGCCTTGTTTTACTCAACCATATTAGTTATGCCTCGACTCGGGCCTCATTTGACATAACCATATCAATTGCGCCTTGAGTCAGGCCTTGTTTGACTCAACCATATCAGTTGTGCCTCAAGTTGGGCCTCGTTTGACTCAACCATATCATTTGTGCATAGAGTCAGGCCTCGTTTGACATAATCATATCATTTGCGCCTTGAGTTGGGCTCGTTTGACACAACCATATCATTTGTGCCTCAAGTCGGACCACGTTTGACTAAACCATGTCATATGCAACTCGAGTCGGGCCTCGTTTGACTTACCCTTATAATTTACGCCTCAAGTCGGGCCTCGGTTGACACAACCATATGATTTGCATCTCGAGTCGGGCCTCGTTTGACTCAACCATATCAGTTGCACCTCGAGTAGGGACTCATTTGGCATACCCTTTTAATTTGCATGTCGAGTCAGGCCTCATTTGACTCAACCATATCAAATGTTCCTTGAGTCGGGTCTGGTTTGACTCAACCACATCAGTTGTGCCTCGAGGCGGGCCTCGTTTGACTTAACCATATCATTTGCGCTTTCAGTTAGGCCTTGTTTGACTCGACCATATAAGTTGTGCCTCGAGACGAGACTCGTTTGAGTCAACCACATTAGTTGTGCGTCAAGTCGGGCCTCGTTTGACTCAACCATATCATATGCACCTCGAGTCGGGCCTCGTTTGACTCAACCATATCAGTTGTGCCTCGAGTTGGGGCTCGTTTGACTTAACCATATCATTTGCGCCTCGAGTCGGGCCTTGTTTGACTCAACCATATCAGTTACGCTTGGAGTCGGGCCTCATTTAACACAACCACATCATTTGCGCCTCGAGTCGGGCCTCGTTTGAGTTAACCATATCATTTGTAGCTCTCAAGTCGGGACTCGTTTGACTTACCCTTATAATTTGTGCCTCGAGTCAGGCCTCGTTTGACTCAACCATATCAGTTGTGCCTCAAGTCGGGACTTGTTTGACTCTACCATATCATTTGCGCCTCGAGTCGGGCCTCGTTTGACTCAACCATATCAGTTGTGCCTTGAGTCGGGACTCGTTTGAGTAAACCATATCGGTTGTGCCTCGAGACAGGCCTCATTTGACTCAACCATATCATTTACGCATCGAGTCGGGCCTCGTTTGACATAATCATATCATTTGTGCCTCGAGCCTGGCCCGTTTGACACAACCATATCATTTGCGCCTCAAGTTGGGCCTTGTTTGACTTAACCATATCATATGCATCTGGAGTCGAGCCTCGTTTGACTTACCATTATAATTTACTCCTCGAGTCGGGCCTCGTTTGACTCAACCATATCATTTGTGCCTCGAGTCAGGCCTCGTTTGACTCAACCGTATCATTTGCGCCTCGAGTTGGACCTCGTTTGACTCAACCATATCATTTGCGCCTCGGGTCGGGACTCGTTTGACTTACCCTTATTATTTGCGCGTCAAGTTAGGCATCGTTTGACTCAACCATATCAAATGTGCCTCGAGTTGGGCCTCGTTTGACTTAACCACATCAGTTGCACGTTGAGTCGGGTCTCGTTTGACTCAACTATATCATTTGTGCTTCGAGTTGGGCCTCGTTTGACTTAACCATATTAGTTCTGCCTCGAGTCAGGACTCGTTTGACGCAATAATATCAGTTGTTCCTAGAGTTGGGCCTCATTTGACTAAATCATATTTGTTGTGCCTCGAGTCTAGCCTCCTTTGACTCAACCATATCATTTGCGCCTCAATTCAGGCCTCATTTGACTCAACCATACCATTGGTAGCTCTCGAGTCAGTCCTCGTTTGACTAAACCATATCCGTTGTGCCTCGAGTCGGGACTCATTTGACTCAACCATATCAGTTGTGCCTCGAGGCAGGGCTCGTTTGACTCAACCATATCATTTGTGCCTCGACTCGGCCCTCGTTTGACTCAACCATATCAGTTACGTCTCGAGTCAGGCCTCGTTTGACACAACCATATCATTTGCGCCTCGAGTCAGGCCTCGTTTCACTTACCCTTACAATTTGGGCCTTGAGTCAAGCCTCGTTTGACTCAACCATATCATTTGCATCTCAAGTCAGGCCTCGTTTGACTCAACCATATCATTTGCATCTCGAGTCAGGCCTCGTTTGACTCATCCATATTAGTTGTATCGCGAGTCAGGCCTTGTTTGGCACAGCCTATCATTTGCGCCTCGAGTCTAGCTTCGGTTGACTCAACCATATCATTTATACCTCGAGTCAGGTCTCATTTGACTTAACCATATCATTTGTAGCTCTCGAGTTGAGCCTTGTTTGACTTACCCTTATAATTTGTGCCTCGAGTCGGGCCTCGTTTGACTCAACCATATCAGTTACGCCTTGACTCGGGCCTCGTTTGACACAACCACATCATTTGCGCCTTGAGTTGGGCCTCATTTGAGTTAACCATATCATTTGTAGCTCTCGAGTCGGGCCTCGTTTGACTTACCCTTATTATTTGCACCTTGAGTCGGGCCTTGTTTGACTAAACCATCTCAGTTGTGCCTCGAGTCGGGGCTCGTTTGACTTAACCAGATAATTTGCGCATCGAGTCAGGCCTTGTTTGACAAGACCATATCATTTTCTCCTCGAGTTGGGTCTCGTTTTACTCAACCATATCAGTTGTGCCTCGACTCAGGCCTTGTTTGACTCAACCATATCAGTTGTGCCTCGAGGTGGGCCTTGTTTGACTCAACCATATCAGTTGTGCCTCCAGTCGGGACTCGTTTGACTCAACCATATCATTTGCGCATAGAGTTAGGCCTCATTTGACACAATCATATCATTTGTGCCTCAAGTCAGGCTCGTTTGACACAACCATATCATTTGCGCCTCGAGTCGGGCCTCGTTTGACTCAACCATGTCATATGCAACTCGAGTCGGGCCTCGTTTGACTTACCCTTATAATTTTCGCCTCGAGTCGGGCCTTGGTTGACTTAACCATAACATTTGCATCTCGAGTCGGGCCTCGTTTGACTCAACCATATCATTTGCGCCTCGAGTCGGGCCTCGTTTGGCTTACCCTTTTAATTTGCGTATCGAGTCAGGCCTCGTTTGACTCAACCATATCAAATGTGCCTTGAGTTGGGTCTTGTTTGACTCAACCACATCAGTTGTGCCTCAACGCGGGACTCATTTGACTCAACCATATCATTTGCGCTTTGAGTCTGGCCTCGTTTGACTCAACCATATAAGTTGTGCGTCGAGACAAGACTCGTTTGAGTGAACCACATCAGTTGTGCCTCGAGTCGGGACTTATTTGACTCAACCACATCAAATGTGCCTCGAGTCACGGCTCATTTGACTCAACCATATCATTTGCGCTTCGAGGCAGGCCTCGTTTGACTTAACCTTATCAGTTGTGCCTCGAGTCGGGACTCGTTTGACTCAACCATATCAGTTGTGCCTCGAGGCAGGCCTCATTTGACTCAACCAAATCATTTACGCATCGAGTCGGGCCTCGTTTGACACAATAATATCATTTGTGCCTCGAGCCTGGCCCGTTTAACACAACCATATCATTTGTGCCTCAAGTCGGGCCTTGTTTAACTCAACCATATCATATGCACCTCTAGTCGGGCCTCGTTTGACTTACCATTATAATTTACTCCTCGAGTCGGGCATCGTTTGACTCAACCATATCATTTGTGCCTCGAGTCGGGCCTCGTTTGACTCAACCGTATCATTTGCGCCTCGAGTTAGGCCTTGTTTGACTCAACCATATCATTTGCGCCTCGGGTCGGGACTCGTTTGACTTACCCTTATTATTTGTGCCTCGAGTTAGGCATCGTTTGACTCAACCATATCAAATGTGCCTCGAGTCGGGCCTCATTTGACTTAACCACATCAGTTGCACCTCGAGTCAGGCCTCGTTTGACTCAACCATATCATTTGTGCTTTGAGTTGGGCCTCGTTTGACTTAACCATATCAGTTTTGCCTCGAGTCGGGACTCATTTGACTCAACCATATCAGTTGTTCCTCAAGTTGGGGCTCATTTGACTCAACCATATCATTTGAGGCTCGTTTGACTCAACCATATCAGTTACGCCTTGAGTCGGTCCTCGTTTGACTTACCCTTATAATTTACGCCTTGAGTCGGGCCTCATTTGACTCAACCATATGCTTTGCATCTCGAGTCAGGCCTGGTTTGACTCAACCATATCATTTGTAGCTCTCGAGTCGGGCCTCATTTGACTCAACCATATATGTTGTATCTCGAGTCTGGCCTCCTTTGACTCAACCATATCATTTGCGCCTCGATTCAGGCCTCATTTGACTCAACCATATCATTTGTAGCTCTTGAGTTAGTCCTCGTTTGACTAAACCATATCCGTTGTGCCTCAAGTCGGGACTCATTTGACTCAACCATATCAGTTGTGCCTCGAGGCAGGGCTCGTTTGACTCAACCATATCATTTGCGCCTTGAGTCGGGCCTCGTTTGGCTCAACCATATTAGTTATGCCTCGAGTCGGGCCTCGTTTGAGACAACCATATCATTTGCGCCTCGAGTCGGGCCTCGTTTGACTTACCCTTACAATTTATGCCTTGAGTCGGGTCTCGTTTGACTCAACCATATAATTTGCATCTCGAGTTGGGCCTTGTTTGACTCAACCATATTAGCTGTACCGCGAGTCAGGTCTCGTTTGGCACAACCTATCATTTGCGCCTCGAGTTCGGCTTTGGTTGACTCAACCATATCATTTATACCTCGAATCGGGTCTCGTTTGACTTAACCATATCATTTGTAGCTCTCGAGTTGAGCCTTTTTGACTTACCCTTATAATTTGCGCCTCGAGTCGAGCCTCGTTTGACTCAAGCATATCAGTTACGCTTTGAGTCGGGCCTCGTTTGACACAACCACATCATTTGCGCCTCGAGTCAGGCCTCGTTTGAGTTAACTATATCATTTGTAGCTCTCGAGTCGGGCCTCATTTGACTTACCCTTATTACTTGCGCCTCGAGTCGAGCCTCGTTTGACTCAACCATCTCAGTTGTGCCTTGAGTCAGGGCTCGTTTGACTCAACCAGATCATTTGCGCATCGAGTCAGGCCTTGTTTGACACAACCATATCATTTTCTCCTCGAGTTAGGCCTCGTTTTACTCAACCATATCAGTTGTGCCTTGACTCGGGCCTTGTTTAACTTAACCATATCAGTTGTGCCTCGAGGTGGGCCTCGTTTGACTCAACTATATAAGTTGTGCCTCTAGTCGGGACTCGTTTGACTCAACCATATCATTTGCGCATAGAGTCAGGCCTCATTTGACACAATCATATCATTTGTGCCTCGAGTCAGGCTCGTTTGACATAACCATATCATTTGCGCCTCGAATCAGGCCTCGTTTGACTCAACCATGTCATATGCAACTGGAGTCGGGCCTCGTTTGACTCAACCATATTAGTTGTACCGAGAGTCAGGCCTCATTTGGCACAACCTATCATTTGCACCTTGAGTCCGGTTTCGGTTGACTCAACCATATCATTTATAGCTCAAGTCGGGTCTCGTTTGACTTAACCATATCATTTGTAGCTCTCGAGTTGAGCCTCGTTTAACTTACCCTTATGATTTGTGCCTCGACTCGGGCCTCGTTTGACTCAACCATATCATTTGCACCTTGAGTCGAGGCTCATTTGACTCAACAAGATCATTTGCGCACCGAGTCGGGCCTCGTTTTACACAACCATATCAGTTGTGCCTCGAGTAGGGCCTCGTTTGACACAACCATATCAGTTGCGCCTCGAGTCGAGCCTTGTTTGACTCAACCATATCAGTTGCGCCTCGAGGTGGGCCTCGTTTGACTCAACCTTATCAGCTGTGCCTCTAGTCGGGACTTGTTTGACTCAACCATATAATTTATGCATCGAGTCGGGCCTCGTTTGACACAATCATATCATTTGTGCCTCGAGTCTGGCTCGTTTGACACAACCATATCATTTGCGCCTCGAGTCGGGCCTCGTTTGATTTACCATTATAATTTATACCTCGAGTCGGGCCTCGTTTGATTTAACCGTATCATTTGTGCCGCGAGTCAGGCCTCATTTGATTCAACCATATCATTTGTGCCTTGGGTCAGGACTCGTTTGACTTACCCTTATTATTTGCACACAAGTCAGGCCTCGTTTGACTCAACCATATCAAATGTGCCTCGGGTCTGGCCTCGTTTGACTCAACCATATAATTTACACATCGAGTTAGGCCTCTTTGACACAATCATATCATTTGTGCCTCGAGTCTGGCTCGTTTGACACAACCATATCATTTGTGCCTCAAGTCGGGCCTTGTTTGACTCACCATATCATGTGTACCTTGTGTCGGGCCTCGTTTAACTTACCATTATAATTTACACCTCGAGTCGGGCCTCGTTTGACTCAACCATATCATTTGTGCCTCGAGTCGGGCCTCGTTTGACTCAACCGTATCATTTGCGCCTCAAGTCGGGCCTCATTTGACTCAACAATATCATTTGCACCTCGAGTCGAGACTCGTTTGACTTACCCTTATTATTTGTGCTTGAGTCAGGCCTCGTTTGACTCAACCATATCAAATGTGCCTTGAGTCAGGCCTCATTTGACTCAACCACATCAGCTGCACCTCGAGTCAGGCCTCGTTTGACTCAACCATATCATTTGTGCTTTGAGTCGGGCCTCATTTGACTCAACCATATCACTTGTGCCTCAAGTCGGGACTCGTTTGACTCAACTATATCAGTTGTGCCTCAAGTTGGGCCTCATTTGACTCAGCCATATCATTTGCGCCTTGAGTCAAGCCTCGTTTGACTTAACCATATCAGTTACGCCTTGAGTCGGGCCTCATTTGACTTACCCTTATAATTTGCGCCATGAGTCGGGCCTCATTTGACTCAACCATATCCTTTGCATCTCGAGTCAGCCCTTGTTTGACTCAACCATATCATTTGTATCCCTCGAGTCGGGCCTTGTTTGACTCAACCATATCTGTTGTGCCTCGAGTCTAGCCTTGTTTGACTCAACCATATCATTTGTGGCTCGATTCGGGCCTCATTTGACTTAACCATATCATTTGTAGCTCTCAAGTCGGGCCTTGTTTGACTAAACCATATCCATTGTGCCTTGAGTCGGGACTCATTTGACTCAACCATATTAGTTGTGCATCGAGGCAGGGTTCGTTTGACTCAACAATATCATTTGCGCCTAGAGACGGGCCTCGTTTGACTCAACCATATCAGTTACGCCTTGAGTCGGGCCTCGTTTGACACAACCATATCATTTGTGCCTAGAGGCGGGCCTCGCTTGAATTAACCATATCATTTGTAGCTCTCGAGTCGGGCCTCGTTTGACTTACCCTTATAACTTACGCTTTGAGTCGGGCCTTGTTTGACTCAACCATCTCAGTTGTGCCTCAAGTCCAGGCACGTTTGACTCAACCAGATCATTTGTGCATTGAGTCGGGCTTCGTTTGACACAACCATATCATTTTCTCCTCGAGTCGGGCCTCGTTTTACTCAACCATATTAGTTGTGCCTCGCCTCGAGCCTTGTTTGACTCAACCATATCAGTTGTGCCTCGAGGTGGGCCTCGTTTGACTCAACCATATCAGTTGTGCCTCCGGTCGGGACTCGTTTGACTCAACCATATCATTTGCGCATAGAGTCAAGCCTCGTTTGACACAATCATATCATTTGCGCCTTGAGTCGGGCTCGTTTGACACAACCATAACATTTGCGCCTCGGGTTGGGCCTCGTTTGACTCAACCATGTCATATGCAACTCGAGTCGGGCCTCGTTTGACTTACCCTTATAATTTACGCCTCGAGTCGGGCCTCGGTTGACTCAACCATATCATTTGCATCTCGAGTCAGGCCTCGTTGGACTCAACCATATCATTTGCACCTCGAGTCGGGCCTCGTTTGGCTTACCCTTTTAATTTACGTGTCAAGTCAGGCCTTGTTTGACTCAACCATATCAAATGTGCCTCGAGTTGGGTCTTGTTTGACTCAACCACATCAGTTGTGCCTCGAGGCGGGACTCGTTTAACTTAACCATATCATTTGCGATTTGAGTCAGGCCTCGTTTGACTAAACCATATAAGTTGTGCCTCGAGACGAGACTCGTTTGAGTCAACCACATCAGTTGTGCCTCGAGTCGGGACTCGTTTGACTTAACCATATCAAATGTGCCTCGAGTTGCGGCTAATTTGACTCAGCCATATGATTTGCGCTTCGAGGCGGGCCTCGTTTGACTCAACCATATCAGTTGTGCCTTGAGTCGGGACTCGTTTGCATCAACCATATCAGTTGTGCCTCGAGGCGGGCCTCGTTTGACTCAACCATATCATTTACGCATCGATTCGCGCCTCGTTTGACACAATCATATCATTTGTGCCTCGAGCCTGGTTCCTTTGACCCAACCATATCATTTGCGCCTCAAGTCGGGCTTTCTTTGACTTAACCATATCATATGCACCTCGAGTCTGGCCTCGTTTGACTTACCATTAAAATTTACTCCTCGAGTCGGGCCTCGTTTGACTCAACCGTATCATTTACGCCTCGAGTTGGGCCTCGTTTGACTTAACCATATCAAATGTGCATCGAGTCGGGCCTCGTTTGACTTAACCACATCAGTTGTACCTCGAGTTGGGCCTTGTTTAACTCAACCATATCATTTGTGCTTCGAGTTGGGCCTCGTTTGACTCAACCATATCAGTTCTACCTTGAGTCGGGACTCGTTTAACTCAACCATTTTAGTTGTGCCTTGAGTTAGGGCTCGTTTGACTCAACCATATCATTTGTGCCTCGAGTCGAGCCTCGTTTGACTTAACCATATCAGTTACACCTTGCGTCGGGCCTCGTTTGACTTACCCTTATAATTTACGCCTTGAGTCAGGCCTCATTTGACTCAACCATATCCTTTGCATCTCGAGTCGGGCCTTGTTTGACTCAACCATATCATTTGTAGCTGTCGAGTCGGTCCTTGTTTGACTAAACCATATCCGTTGTGCCTCGAGTCGGGACTCATTTGACTCAACCATATCAGTTGTGCCTCGAGGTAGGGCTCGTTTGACTCAACCATATCAGTTGCGCTGCAACTCGAGCCTCATTTGACTTAACCATATCAGTTACGCCTCAAGTCGGGCCTCGTTTGATGCAACCATATCATTTGCGCCTCGAGTCGGGCCTCGTTTGGCTTACCCTTACAATTTGCGCCTTGAGTCGTGCCTCGTTTGACTCAATCATATCATTTACATCTCGAGTCGGGCCTCGTTTGACTCAACCATATTAGTTGTACCACTAGTCAGGCCTCGTTTGGCACAACCTATCATTTGCGCCTCGAGTCGGGCTTCAGTTGACTCAACCATGTCATTTATACCTCGAGTCGGGTCTCGTTTGACTTAACCATATCATTTGTAGCTCTCGAGTTGAGCCTCGTTTGACTTACCCTTATAATTTGCGTCTCGAGTCAGGCCTCGTTTAACTCAACCATATCATTTGCACCTTAAGTCGGGGCTCGTTTGACTCAACAAGATCATTTGCGCATCGACTCGAGCCTCATTTTACTCAACCATGTCAGTTGTGCCTCAACTTGGGTCTCGTTTGACATAACCATATCAGTTGCGCCTCGAGTCGGGCCTTATTTGACTCAACCATATCAGTTGTGCCTCAAGGTGGGCCTCGTTTCACTCAACCATATCAGTTGTGCCTCTAGTTAGGACTCGTTTGACTCAACTATATCAGTTGTGCCTCGAGTTGGGCCTCGTTTG
Organism: Dicorynia guianensis; assembly: GCA_037013595.1. Taxonomy (NCBI): domain Eukaryota; kingdom Viridiplantae; phylum Streptophyta; class Magnoliopsida; order Fabales; family Fabaceae; genus Dicorynia; species Dicorynia guianensis. The sequence continues at coordinate 13,696,480 of JASUAB010000006.1, read as the reverse complement.
ACACAATCATATCATTTGTGCCTCGAGTCTGGCTCATTTGACATAACCATATCATTTGCGCCTCGAGTCGGGCCTCGTTTGACTTACCAATATAATTTACACCTCGAGTCAGGCCTCGTTTGACTCAACCGTATCATTTGCGCCTCGAGTCAGGCGTCGTTTGACTCAACCATATCATTTGCGCCTCGGGTCGGGACTGGTTTGACTTACCCTTATTATTTGTCCACGAGTCAGGCCTCGTTTGACTCAACCATATCAAATGTGCCTCCGGTCGGGCCTCGTTTGACTCAACCATATAATTTACGCATCGAGTTGGGCCTCTTTGACACAATCATATCATTTGTGCCTCGATTTTGGCTCATTTGATACAACCGTATCATTTGCGCCTCGAGCCGGGCCTCGTTTGACTCAACCGTATCATTTGCGCCTCGAGTCGGGCCTTGTTAGACTCAACCCTATCATTTGCGCCTCGGGTCAGGACTCGTTTGACTTACCCTTATTATTTGCGCTCGAGTCAGGCCTCGTTTGACTCAACCATATCAAATGTGCCTCGAGTTGGGCCTCGTTTGACTCAACCACATCAGCTGCACCTCGAGTCAGGCCTTGTTTGACTCAACCATATCATTTGTGCTTTGAGTCGGGCCTCGTTTGACTTAACCATATCACTTGTGCCTCAAGTCGGGACTCGTTTGACTCAACCATATCAGTTACGCCTTGAGTCGGACCTCGTTTGACTTATCCTTATAATTTGTGTCTTGAGTTGGGCCTCATTTGACTCAACCATATCCTTTGCATCTCGAGTCTGCCCGTGTTTGACTCAACCATATCATTTGTAGCCCTCGAGTCGAGCCTTGTTTGACTCAACCATATCTGTTGTGCCTCGAATCTGGCCTCGTTTGACTCAACCATATCATTTGCGGCTCGATTCGGGCCTCGTTTGACTCAACCATATCATTTGTAGCTGTCGAGTCGGGCCTTGTTTGACTAAACCATATCCATTGTGCCTCGAGTTAGGACTCATTTGACTCAACCATATTAGTTGTGCCTCGAGGCAGGGCTCGTTTGACTCAACAATATCATTTGCGCCTCGAGTCGGGCCTCGTTTGACTCAACCATATCAGTTACGCCTTGAGTCGGGCCTCGTTTGACACAACCACATCATTTGTACCTCGAGGCGGGACTCGTTTGAGTTAATCATATCATTTGTAGCTCTCGAGTCGGGCCTCGTTTGACTCAACCATATCATTTGCGCCTCGAGTCAGGGATCGTTTGACTCAACCATATCATTTGCGCGTCGAGTCGGGCCTTGTTTGACACAACCATATCATTTGCGCCTCGAGTCAGGTCTCATTTTACTCAACCATATCAGTTGTGCCTCGAGTCAGGCCTCATTTAATTGATCCATATCAGTTGCACCTCGGGTTGGACCTCGTTTGACACAACGATATCATTTGCACTCGAGTCGGGCCTTGTTTGACTCAACCTTATCAGTTGTGCGTTGAGTCGGCACTTGTTTGAGTCAACCATATCAGTTGTGCCATGAGTCAGGACTCATTTGACTCAACCATATCAGTTGTGCCTCGAGTCGGGCCTCATTTGACTCAACCATATCAGTTGTGCTTTGAGACAGGACTCCTTTGACACAACCATGTCGTTGCGCCTCAAGTCGGGCCTCGTTTGACTCAACCATATCAGTTGTGCCTCGAGTCGGGCCTCGTTTGACACAACCATATCAGTTGCGCCTCGCGTCAGGCCTCGTTTGACTGAACCATATCATTTGCGCCTCTTGTCAGGCCTCGTTTGGCTTACCCTTATAATTTGCGCATCGAGTCAGGCCTCGTTTGACTTAACCATATCAAATGTGCCTTCAGTTGGGTCTCGTTTGACTCAACCACATCAGTTATTGCTCGAGGCAGGCCTCGTTTGACTCAACCATATCATTTGCGCTTTGAGTCAGGCCTCGTTTGACTCAACCATATCAGTTGTGCCTCAATTCGGGACTCGTTTGACTCAACCATATTAGTTGTGGCTCGAGTCGGCCCTCGTTGGACTCAACCATATCATTTACGCATCGAGTCGGGCCTCGTTTGACACAATCATAACATTTGCACCTCGAGTCTGGCTCGTTTGACACAACCATATCATTTGCACCTCAAATCGAGCCTCGTTTGACTTAAGCATATCATATGCACCTCGAGTCAGGCCTCATTTGACTTACCGTTAAAATTTACGCCTCGTGTCGGACCTCGTTTGACTCAACCATATCATTTGTGCCTCGAGTTGGGCCTCGTTTGATTCAACCTTATCATTTGCGCCTCCAGTCGGTGCTAGTTTGACTTACCCTTATAATTTGCGCCTCCAGTCAGGCCTCATTTGACTCAACCATATGAAATGTTCTTCGAGTTGGGCCTCGTTTGATTCAACCACATCTGTTGCACCTCGAGTCGGGCCTCGTTTGACTCAACCATATCATTTTCGCTTCGAGTCTGGCCTCGTTTGACTCAACCATATCAGTTGTGCATCGAGTCGGGACTCGTTTAACTCAACCATATCAGTTGTGCCTCGAGTTGGGGCTCGTTTGACTCAACCATATCATTTGCGCCTCAAGTCGAGCCTCGTTTGACTCAACCATATCATTTTCACTTCGAGTCGGGCCTCGTTTGACTCAACCATATCAGTTATGCATCGAGTCGGGACTCGTTTGACTCAACCATATCAGTTGTGCCTCGAGTTGGGGCTCGTTTGACTCAACCATATCCTTTGCACCTCAAGTCGGGCCTCGTTTGACTCAACCATATCAGTTACGCCTTGAGTCGAGCCTCATTTGACACAACCACATCATTTGCGCCTCAAGTCGAGCCTCGTTTGCGTTAACCATATCATTTGTAGCTCTCGAGTTGGGCCTCGTTTGACTTTCCCTTGTAATTTGTGCCTCGAGTCGGGTCTCATTTGACTCAACCACCTTAGTTATACCTCGAGTTGGGGCTCGTTTGACTCAACAACATCATTTGCACATCGAGTCGGGCCTCGTTTTACTCAACCATATCAGTTGTGCCTCGACTCGGGCCTCGTTTGACATAACCATATAAGTTCCGCCTCGAGTCGGGTCTTGTTTGACTCAACCATATCAGTTGTGCCTCGAGGTGGGCCTCGTTTGACTTAACCACATCAGTTGTGCCTCCAATCGGGACTCGTTTGACTCAACCATATCAGTTGTGCCTCGAGTCGGGCCACGTTTGACTCAACCATATAATTTACGCATCGAGTCGGCCTCGTTTGACATAATCATATCATTTGTGCCTCGAGTCTGGCTCGATTGACAAAACCATATCATTTGCACCTGAAGTCGGGCCTTGTTTGAGTCAACCATATCATATGCACCTTGAGTCGGGCCTCGTTTGACTTACCATTATAATTTACACCATAAGTCGGGCCTCGTTTGACTCAACCATATCATGTGTGCCTCGAGTTGGGCCTCGTTTAACTCAACCGTATCATTTGTGCCTCGAGTCGGGCCTCGTTTGACTCAACCATATCATTTATGCCTCGGGTCGGGACTCGTTTGACTTAGCCTTATTATTTGTGCTCGAGTTAGGCCTCGTTTGACTCAACCATATCATTTGTAGCCCTCGAGTCGGGCCTTGTTTGACTCAACCATATCTGTTGTGCCTCGAGTCTGGCCTCGTTTGACTCAACCATATCATTTGCGGCTTGATTCGGCCCTCGTTTGACTCAACCATATCATTTGTAGCTGTCGAGTCGGGCCTTATTTGACTAAACCATATCCATTGTGCCTCGAGTTAGGACTCATTTGACTCAACCATATTAGTTGTGCCTCGAGGCAGGGCTCGTTTGACTCAACAATATCATTTGCGCCTCGAGTCGGGCATCGTTTGACTCAACCATATCAGTTACGCCTTGAGTCGGGCCTCGTTTGACACAACCACATCATTTGCACCTCGAGGCGGGCCTCGTTGGAGTTAACCATATCATTTGTAGCTCTCGAGTCGGGCCTCGTTTGACTTACCCTTATAACTTGCGCCTCGAGTCGGGCCTCATTTGACTCAACCAACTCAGTTGTGCCTCGACTCGAGCCTTGTTTGACTCAACCATATCAGTTGTGCCTCGAGGTGGGCCTCGTTTGACTCAACCATATCAGTTGTGCCTCCGGTCGGGACTCGTTTGACTCAACCATATCATTTGCGCATAGTGTCAGGCCTCGTTTGACACAATCATATCATTTGCGCCTCGAGTCAGGCTCGTTAGACACAACCATATCATTTGCGCCTCAGGTCCGGCCTCGTTTGACTCTACCATGTCATATGCAACTCGAGTCGGACCTCGTTTAACTTATCCTTATAATTTATGCCTCGAGTCGGGCCTCGGTTGACTCAACCATATCTTTTACATCTCGAGTCGGGCCTCGTTTGACTCAACCATATCATTTGCACCTCGAGTCGGGCCTCGTTTGGCTTACCCTTTTAATTTGCGTGTCAAGTCAGGCCTCGTTTAACTCAACCATATCAAATGTGCCTCAAGTTGAGTCTCATTTGACTCAACCACATCAGTTGTGCCTCGAGGCGGGACTCGTTTGACTTAACCATATCATTTGCGATTTAAGTCAGGCCTGGTTTGACTAGACCATATAAGTTGTGCCTCGAGACGAGACTTGTTTGAGTCAACCACATCAGTTGTGCCTCGAGTCGGGACTCGTTTGACTCAACCATATAAAATGTACCTCGAGTTGCGGCTCATTTCACTCAACCATATCATTTGCGCTTCGAGGTGGGCCTCGTTTGACTCAACCATATCAGTTGTGCCTTGAGTCGGGACTCGTTTGAGTCAACCATATCAGTTGTGCCTCGAGGCGGGCCTCGTTTGACTCAACCATATCATTTATGCATCGAGTCGGGCCTCGTTTGACACAATCATATCATTTGTGCCTCGAGCCTGGCTCCTTTGACACAACCATATCATTTGCGCTTCAAGTCGGGCCTTGTTTGACTTAACCATATCATATGCACCTCGAGTCTGGCCTCGTTTGACTTACCATTATAATTTACCCCTCGAGTCGGGCCTTGTTTGACTCAACCGTATTATTTGCGCCTCGAGTTGGGCCTCGTTTGACTCAACCATATCAAATGTGCCTCGAGTCGGGCCTCGTTTGACTTAACCACATCTGTTGCACCTCGAGTCATGCCTCGTTTGACTCAACCATATCATTTGTGCTTCGAGTTGGGCCTCGTTTGACTCAACCATATCAGTTCTACCTTGAGTCGGGACTCGTTTGACTCAACCATATCAGTTGTACCTCGAGTTGGGGCTCGTTTGACTCAACCATATCATTTGCGCCTCGAGTCGAGCCTCGTTTGACTCAACCATATCAGTTACACCTTGCGTTGGGCCTCGTTTGACTTACCCTTATAATTTATGCCTTGAGTTAGGCCTCATTTGACTCAACCATATCCTTTGCATCTCGAGTCAGGCCTTGTTTGACTCAACCATATCATTTATAGCTCTCGAGTCGGTCCTTATTTGACTAAACCTTATCCGTTGTGCCTCGAGTCGGGTCTCATTTGACTCAACCATATCAGTTGTGCCTCGAGGCATGGCTCGTTTGACTCAACCATATCATTTGCGCTGCGACTCGGGCCTCATTTGACTTAACCATATCAGTTACGCCTCGAGTCGGGCCTCGTTTGACGCAACCATATCATTTGCGCCTCGACTCGGGCCTCGTTTGGCTTACCCTTACAATTTGCGCCTTGAGTCGGGCTTTGTTTGACTCAACCATATCATTTGCATCTCGAGTCGGGCCTCATTTGACTCAACCATATTAGTTGTACTGCAAGTCAGGCCTTGTTTGGCACAACCTATCATTTGCGTCTCGAGTCGGGCTTTGGTTGACTCAACCATATCATTTATACCTCGAGTCGGGTCTCGTTTGACTTAACCATATCATTTGTAGCTCTCGAGTTGAGCCTCGTTTAACTTACCCTTATAATTTGCGTCTCGAGTCAGGCCTCGTTTAACTCAACCATATCATTTGCACCTCGAGTCAGGGATCGTTCGACTCAACCATATCATTTGCGCGTCGAGTAGGGCCTTGTTTGACACAACCATATCATTTGCGCCTCGAGTCAGGTCTCATTTTACTCAACCATATCAGTTGTGCCTCGAGTCAGGCCTCGTTTGACTGATCCATATTAGTTGCACCTCGGGTTGGACCTCGTTTGACACAACAATATCATTTGCACTCGAGTCGGGCCTTGTTTGACTCAACCTTATCAGTTGCGCCTCGCGTCAGGCCTCGTTTGACTCAACCATATCATTTGCGCCTCGAGTCAGGCCTCGTTTGGCTTACCCTTATAATTTGTGCTTCGAGTCAGGCCTCGTTTGACTTAACCATATCAAATGTGTCTTCAGTTGGGTCTCATTTGACTCAACCACATCAGTTGTGGCTCGAGGCGGGCCTCGTTTGACTCAACCTTATCATTTGCGCTCTGAGTCAGGCCTCATTTGACTCAACCATATTAGTTGTGCCTCGATTCGGGACTCGTTTGACTCAACCATATTAGTTGTGGCTCGAATCAGCCCTCGTTTGACTCAACCATATCATTTACTCATCGAGTCGGGCCTCGTTTGACACAATCATAACATTTGCGCCTCGAGTCTGGCTCGTTTTACACAACCATATCATTTGCGCCTCAAATCGGGCCTCGTTTGACTTAACCATATCATATGCACCTCGAGTCAGGCCTCATTTAACTTACCATTAAAATTTACGCCTCGTGTCGGTCCTCATTTGACTCAACCATATCATTTGTGCCTCGAGTCGGGCCTCCTTTGACTCAACCGTATCATTTGCTCCTCGAGTTGGGCCTCGTTTGATTCAACCTTATCATTTGCGCCTCAAGTCAGGGCTGGTTTGACTTAGCCTTATAATTTGCGCCTCCAGTCAGGCCTCATTTGACTCAACCATATCAAATGTTCCCCGAGTCGGGCCTCGTTTAACTCAACCACATCTGTTGCACCTCGAGTCGGGCCTCGTTTGACTCAACCATAATATTTGCGCTCGAGTCAGGCCTTGTTTTAGTCAACCATATTAGTTGGGCCTCGAGTCGGGAATCGTTTTACTGATCCATATCAATTGCACCTCGAGTTGGACCTCGTTTGACACAACGATATCTTTTGCACTTCGAGTCGGGCCTTGTTTGACTCAACCTTATCAGTTGTTCGTCGAGTCGGGGCTCGTTTGAGTCAACCATATCAGTTGTGCCATGAGTCGGGACTCATTTGACTCAACCATATCAATTGTGCCTCGAGTCGGGTCTCGTTTGACTCAACCATATCAGTTGTGCCTCGAGACAGGACTCGTTCGACACAACCATATCAGTTGTGCCTTGAGTCGGGCCTCGTTTGACTCAACCATATTAGTTGTGCCTTGAGTCAGGCCTCGTTTGACACAACCATATCATTTGCGTCTCACGTCGGGCCTCATTTGACTCAACCATATCATTTGCGCCTCGAGTCGGGCCTCGTTTAGCTTACCCTTATAATTTATGCGTCGAGTCAGGCCTTGTTTGACTCAACCATATCAAATGTGCTTTGAGTCGGGACTCGTTTGACTGAACCGTATTAGTTGTGCCTCGAGTCGGCCCTCGTTTGACTCAACCATATCATTTACGCATTGAGTCGGGCCTCGTTTGACACAATCATAACATTTGCGCCTCGAGTCTGGCTCGTTTGACACAACCATATCATTTGCGCCTCAAATCGGGCCTCGTTTCACTTAACCATATCATATGCACCTCGAGTCGGGCCTCATTTGACTTATCGTTAAAATTTACGCCTCGTGTCGGACCTCGTTTGACTCAACCATATCATTTGTGCCTCGAGTCGGGCCTCCTTTGACTCAACCGTATCATTTACGCCTCAAGTTGGGCCTCGTTTGATTCAACCTTATCATTTGTGCCTCCAGTCGGGGCTGGTTTGACTTACCCTTATAATTTACGCCTCCAGTCAGGCCTCATTTGACTCAAACATATCAAACGTTCCTCGAGTCGGGCCTCGTTTGACTTAACCACATCTGTTGCACCTCAAGTCGGGCCTTGTTTGACTCAACCATATCATTTTCGCTTCGAGTCGGGCCTCGTTTGACTCAACCATATCAGTTGTGCATCGAGTTGGGACTCATTTGACTCAACCATATCAGTTGTGCCTCGAGTTGGGGCTCGTTTGACTCAACCATATCATTTGCGCCTCAAGTCGAGCCTCGTTTGACTCAACCATATCAGTTACGCCTCGAGTCGAGCCTCATTTGACACAACCACATCATTTGCGCCTCGAGTCGGGCCTCGTTTGAGTTAACCATATCATTTGTAGCTCTCGAGTCGGGCCTCGTTTGACTTTCCCTTGTAATTTATGCCTCGAGTCAGGCCTCGTTTGACTCAACCACCTCAGTTATACCTCGAGTTGGGGCTCGTTTGACTCAACAACATCTGTTGCACCTCGAGTCGGGCCTTGTTTGACTCAACCATATCATTTTCGCTTCGAGTCGGGCCTCGTTTGACTTAACCATATCAGTTGTGCATCGAGTCGGGACTCATTTGACTCAACCATATTAGTTGTGCCTCGAGTTGGGGGTCATTTGACTCAACCATATCATTTGCGCCTCAAGTCGAGCCTCGTTTGACTCAACCATATCAGTTACGCCTCGAGTCAAGCCTCATTTGACACAACCACATCATTTGCGCCTCGAGTCGGGCCTCATTTGAGTTAACCATATCATTTGTAGCTCTCGAGTCGGGCCTCGTTTAACTTTCCCTTGTAATTTACGCCTCGAGTCGGGCCTCGTTTGACTCAACCACCTCAGTTATACCTCGAGTTGGGGCTCGTTTGACTCAACAACATCATTTGCATATCGAGTCGGGCCTCGTTTTACTCAACCATATCAGTTGTGCCTCGACTCGGGCCTCGTTTGACATAACCATATAAGTTTCGCCTCGAGTTGGGCCTTGTTTGACTCAACCATATCAGTTGTGCCTCGAGGTGGGCCTCGTTTGACTTAACCATATCAGTTGTGCCTCCAGTCGGGACTCGTTTGACTCAACCATATCAGTTGTGCCTTGAGTCGGGCCACGTTTGACTCAACCATATAATTTACGCATCGAGTTGGGCCTCGTTTGACATAATCATATCATTTGTGCCTCGAGTCTGGCTCAATTGACAAAACCATATCATTTGCGCCTCAAGTCGGGCCTTGTTTGACTCAACCATATCATATGCACCTTGAGTCGGGCCTCGTTTGACTTACCATTATAACTTACACCACAAGTTGGGCCTCATTTGACTCAACCATATCATTTGTGCCTCGAGTCGGGCCTCGTTTAACTCAACCGTATCATTTGTGCCTCGAGTTGGGCCTCGTTTCACTAAACCATATCATTTATGCCTCGGGTCAGGACTCGTTTGACTTAGCCTTATTATTTGTGCTCGAGTTAGGCCTCGTTTGACTCAACCATTTGAAATGTGCTGCTAGTCGGGTCTCGTTTGACTCAACCATATCATTTGTGCTTTGAGTCGGGCCTCATTTGACTTAACCATATCAGTTGTGCCTCGAGTCGGGACTCATTTGACTCAACCATATCAGTTGTGCCTCGAGTTGGGGCTCGTTTGACTCAACCATATCATTGACGCCTCAAGTCAGGCCTCGTTTGACTCAACCATATCAGTTATGCCTTGAGTCGGGCCTCGTTTGACACAACCACATCATTTGCACCTTGAGTTGGGCCTCATTTTAGTTAACCATATCATTTGTAGCTCTCGAGTCGGCCTCATTTGAGTTACCCTTATAATTTGCGCCTCGAGTCGGGCCTCATTTGAGTTAACCATCTCTGTTATGCCTCGAGTTAGGGCTTGTTTGACTTAACAAGATCATTTGCGCATCAAGTCGAGCCTCGTTTTACTCAACCATATCAGTTGTGCCTCGACTCAGGCCTCGTTTGACACAACCATATCAGTTGCAACTCGAGTTGGGCCTTGTTTGACTCAACCATATCAGTTGTGCCTTGAGGTGGGCCTTGTTTGACTCAACCATATCAGTTGTGCCTCCAGTCAGGACTCGTTTAACTCAACCATATAATTTACGCATCGAGTCAGGCCTCGTTTGACATAATCATATCATTTGTGCCTCGAGTCTGGCTCGTTTGACACAACCATATCATTTGCGCCTCGAGTCGGGCCTCGTTTAACTTACCATTATAACTTACACCTTGAGTCGGGCCTCGTTTGACTCAACCGTATCTTTTGCGCCTCGAGTCGGGCCTCGTTTGACTCAACCATGTCATTTGCGCCTCGGGTCGGGACTCGTTTGACTTACCCTTATTATTTGCGCTCGAGTCAGGCCTTGTTTTCGTCAACCATATTAGTTGTGCCTCGAGTCAGGCCTCGTTTGACTGATCCATATCAGTTGCACCTCGAGTTGGACCTCGTTTGACACAATGATATCTTTTGCACTTCGAGTCAGGCCTTGTTTGACTCAACCTTATCTGTTGTTCGTCGAGTCGGGGCTCGTTTGAGTCAACCATATCAGTTGTGCCATGAGTCGGGACTCGTTTGACTCAACCATATCAATTGTGCCTCGAGTCGGGTCTCATTTGACTCAACCATATCAGTTGTGCTTTGAGACAAGACTCGTTTGACACAACCATATCAGTTGCGCCTTGAGTCGGGCTTCGTTTGACTCAACCATATTAGTTGTGCCTTGAGTTAGGCCTTATTTGACACAACCATATCATTTGCGTCTCGCGTCGGGCCTCGTTTGACTCAACCATTTCATTTGCGCCTCGAGTCGGGCCTCGTTTGGCTTACCCTTATAATTTATGCGTTGAGTCAGGCCTCGTTTGACTCAACCATATCAAATGTGCTTTGAGTCGGGTCTCGTTTGACTCAACCACATCAGTTGTGCCTCGAGGCAAGCCTTGTTTGACTCCACCATATCATTTGCGCTTTGAGTCAGGCCTCGTTTGACTCAACCATATCAGTTGTGCCTCGATTCGGGACTTGTTCGACTCAACCATATTAGCCGTGCCTCGAGTCGGGCCTCATTTGACTCAACCATATCATTTACGCATCGAGTTGGGCCTCATTTGACATAATCATATCATTTGAGCCTCGAGTCTAGCTCGTTTGACACAACCATATTATTTGTGCTCAAATCGGGTCTCGTTTGACTTAACTATATATGCACCTCGAGTCGGGCCTCGTTTGACTTACCGTTATAATTTACGCCTCGAGTCGGGCCTCGTTTGACTCAACCATATCATTTGTGCCTTGAGTTAGGCATCCTTTGACTCAACCGTATCATTTGCGCCTCGAGTTAGGCCTCGTTTGACTCAACCTTATCATTTGTGCCGCGAGTCGGAACTCGTTTGACTTATCCTTATAATGTATGCCTCCAGTCAGGCCTCATTTGACTCAACCATATCAAATGTGGCCCGAGTCGGGCCTCGTTTGACTCAACGACATCAGTTGTGCCTCAAGTCAGGCCTCGTTTAACTCAACCATATCAGTTGTGCCTAGAGTCGGGACTCGTTTAACTCAACCATATCAGTTGTGCCTCGAGTTGGGGCTCGTTTGACTCAACCATATCAGTTACGCCTTGAGTCAGGCCTCGTTTGACACAACCACATCATTTACGCCTCGAGTGGGGCCTTGTTTGACTCAACCATCTCAGTTGTGCCTCGAGTCGGGGTTCGTTTGACTCAACCACATCAGTTGCACCTCGAGTCGGGCCTCGTTTGACTCAACCATATAATTTACGCATCGAGTCGGGCCTCGTTTGACAAAATCATATCATTTGTGCCTCGAGTCTGGCTCGTTTGACACAACCATATCACTTGCGCCTCAAATCGGGCCTTGTTTGACTCAACCATATCATACGCACCTCGAGTCGGGCCTCGTTTGACTTACCATTATAATTTACACCTCGAGTCGGGCCTTGTTTAACTCAACCATATCATTTGTGCCTCGAGTCGGGCCTTATTTGACTCAACCGTATCATTTGCGCCTCGAGTTGGGCCTCGTTTGACTCAACCATATCACTTGCACCTCAGGTTGGGACTTGTTTGACTTACCCTTATAATTTATGCTCGAGTCAGGCCTCGTTTGACTCAACCATATCAAATGTGCCTCGAGTCAGGCCTCGTTTGACTCAACCACATCAGTTGCACCTCGAGTCGGGCCTCGTTTGACTTAACCATATCATTTGTGCTTCGAGCCGGGCCTCGTTTGACTCAACCATATCAGTTGTGCCTCGAGTTGGGGCTCGTTTGACTCAACCATATAATTTGCGCCTCGAGTCGAGCCTCGTTTGACTCAACCATATCAGTTATGCCTTGAGTCGGGCCTCGTTTGACTTACCCTTATAATTTACGCCTTGAGTCGGGCCTCATTTGACTCAACCATATCCTTTGCATCTCGAGTCAGGCCTTGTTTGACTCGACCATATCATTTGTAGCTCCCGAGTCGGGCCTCGTTTGACTCAACCATATCTGTTGTGCCTCGAGTCTGGCCTCATTTGATTCAACCATATCATTTGCGCCTCGATTTGGGCCTTGTTTGACTCAACCATATCATTTGTAGCTCTCGAGTCGGGCCTCGTTTGACTAAACCATATCCGTTGTGCCTCGAGGCAGGGCTCATTTGACTCAACCATATCATTTGCACCTCGAGTCGGGCCTTGTTTGACTCAACCATATCAGTTACGCCTCGAGTCGGGCCTCGTTTGACACAACCATATCGTTTGCGCCTCGAGTCGGGCCTTGTTTGACTTACCCTTATAATTTGCGCCTTGAGTCGGGCCTCGTTTGACTCAACCATATCAAATGTGCCGCGAGTTGGGCCTCGTTTCACTCAACCACATCAGTGTGCCTCAAGTCGGGCCTCGTTTGACTCAACCATATCAGTTGTACCTCAAGTCGGGCCTCAATTGACTCAACCATATCAGTTGTGCCCCGAGTTGGGACTCATTTGACTCAACCATATCAGTTGTGCCTCGAGTCGAGCCTCGTTTGACTCAACCATATCACTTGCACCTCGAGTCAGGCCTTGTTTTGACTTAACCATATCATTTGTGCCTTGGGTCGAGCTTCGTTTGACTCAACCATATAATTTGCATCTCGAGTCGGGCCTCGTTTGACTTACTCTTATAATTTGTGGCTTGAGTCATCCTCGTTTGACTCAACCATATCAAATGTGCATCGAGTTGGCCCTCATTTGACATGACCACATCAGTTGTGCCTCGAGACGGGCCTCGTTTGGCTTAACCATATCAATTGTGCCTCGAGTCATGACTTGTTTCACTCAACCATATCAGTTGTGCCTCGAGTCGGGACTCGCTTGACTCAACCATATTTTTGACTCAACCATATCAAATGTGCCTCAAGTCGGACCACGTTTGACTCAACCACATCAGTTGTGCCTTGAGATGGGCCTCGTTTGACTCAACCATATCAGTTGCACCTCAAGCCGGGCCTTATTTGACTCAACCATATCTGTAGTGCCCTAAGTCGGGCCTCGTTTGACTCAACCATATTAAATGTGCCTTGAGTTAGGTCTCGTTTGACTAAACCATATCTTTTGCACGTTGAGTTGGGCCTTGTTTGACTCAACCATATCATTTGCGCCTCGAGTCAGGCCTCATTTGGCTTACCCTTATAATTTGCGCCACGAGTCAGGCCTCGTTAGACACAACCATATCAAATGTGCCTCGAGTCGGGTTTTGTTTCACTTAACTGTATCATTTGCGCTTCGAGGCGGGCCTTGTTTGACTCAACCATATCAGTTGTGCCTCGAATTGGGACTCGTTTGACTCAACCATATCAGTTGTGCCTCAAGTCGAGCCTCGTTTGACTCAACCATATCATTTGCGCATCGATTCGGGCCTTGTTTGACACAACCATATCATTTGTGCCTCGAGTCGAGCCTCGTTTTACTCAACCATATCAGTTGTGCCTTGAGTCAGGCCTCGTTTGACTAATCCATATCAGTTGCACCTCGAGTTGGACCTCGTTTGACACAACGACATCATTTGCACCTCGAGTCGGGCCTTGTTTGACTCAACCTTATCAGTTGTGCGTCGAGTCAGGGCTCGTTTGAGTCAACCATATCAGTTGTGCCATGAGTCAGGAGTCGTTTGACTCAATCATATCAGTTGTGCCTCGAGTCAGACCTCATTTGACTCAACCATATTAGTTGTGCTTTAAGTCAGGACTCATTTGACACAACCATATCAGTTATGCCTCAAGTTGGGCCTCGTTTGACTCAACCATATCAGTTGTGCCTTGAGTTGGGCCTCATTTGACACAACCAAATCATTTATGCTTCGAGTTGGGCCTCGTTTGACAACCATATCAGTAGTACCTCGAGTCGGGACTCATTTGACTCAACCATATCAGTTGTGCTTCGAGTCGGGCCTCGTTTAACACAACCATATCATTGCACCTTGACCCGGGTCTCGTTTGACTTAACCATATCATTTGTAGCTCTCGAGTCGGGCCTCATTTGACTTACCCCTATAATTTGTGCCTCAAGTCAGGCCTCGTTTGACTTAACCATATCAGTTGTGCCTCGAGTCGAGGCTCATTTGACTCAACTAGATCATTTGCGCGTCGAGTCAGGCCTTGTTTGACACAACCATATGATTTTTACCTCGAGGCGGGCCTCACTTTACTCAACCATATCAATTGTGCCTCGAGTCGGGCCTCGTTTAACTATACCATATTAGTTGTGCCTCGAGTTGGGCCTTGTTTGACATAACCATATCATTTGGGTCTCGAGTCGGGCCTCATTTGACTTAACCATATCATTTGTCTCTCTTGAGTCGGCCCTCGTTTGACACAACCATATCATTTACACCTTGAGCCGGGCCTCATTTGACTCAACCATATCAGTGGTCCCTCGAGTCGGGACTCATTTGACTCAACCATATAAGTTGTGCCTCGAGTCAGGACACGTTTGACTCAACCATATCAAATGTGCCTCGAGTCGGGCCTCATTTCACTCAACCATATCATTTGCGCTTCGAGGCGTGCCTCATTTGACTCAACCATATCATTTGCGCCTCGAGTCGGGAATCGTTTCACTCAACCATATCAGTTGTGCCGTGAGTCGGGCCTCGTTTGTCCCAACCATATCAGTTATGCCTCAAGTCAGGACACGTTTGACTCAACCATATCAAATGTGCCTTGAGTCGGGCCTTGTTTAACTCAACCATATCATTTACGCTTCGAGGCAGGCCTCGTTCGACTCAACCATATCAGTTGTGCCTCGAGTCGAGGCTCATTTGACTCAACTAGATCATTTGTGCGTCGAGTCAGGCCTTGTTTGTCACAAGCATATGATTTTTGCCTCGAGGCGAGCCTCACTTTCTCAACCATATCAATTGTGCCTCAAATCGGGCCTCGTTTAACTCTACCATATCAGTTGTGCCTCGAGTCGGGCCTCGTTTGACACAACCATATCATTTGCGCCTCGAGTCAGGCCTCATTTGACTTAACCATATCATTTATACCTCTTGAGTCGGGCCTTATTTGACACAACCATATCATTTACACCTCGAGTCGGGCCTTGTTTGACTCAACCATATCAATTGTGCCTCGAGTTGGGACACGTTTGACTCAACCATATCAAATGTGCCTCGAGTTGGGCCTTATTTGACTCAGCCATATCATTTGCGCTTCGAGGTGGGCCTCGTTTGACTCAACCATATCATTTGCGCCTTAAGTCGGGACTCATTTGACTCAACCATATTAGTTGTGCCTCGAGTCGGGTCTCGTTTGTCTCAACCATATCAGTTATGCCTCAAGTTGGGACACATTTGACTCAACCATATCAAATGTGCCTCGAGTCGGGCCTCGTTTCACTCAACCATATCTGTTGTGCCTCGAGTCGAGCCTCGTTTTTCTCAACCATATCAGTTATGCCTCAAGTCGGGACACGTTTGACTCAACCATATCGAATGTGCCTCGAGTCGGGCCTCGTTTGACTCAACCATATCATTTGCGCTTCGAGGCGGGCCTCGTTCGACTCAACCATATCAGTTGTGCCTCGAGGCGGGCCTCGTTTGACTCAACCATATCATTTACGCATCGAGTCGGGCCTCGTTTGACACAACCATATCATTTGCGCCTCAAGTTGGGCCTCGTTTGACTCAACCATATCATATGCGCCTCAAGTTGGGCCTCGTTTGACTCAACCATATTAGTTGTGCCTCAAGTCGGGACTCGTTTGACTCAACCATATCATTTACGCATAGAGTCAGGCCTCGTTTGACACAATCATATCATTTGCGCCTCGAGTCGGGCTCGTTTGACTCAACCATATCAGTTATGCCTCGAGGCGGGCCTCGTTTGACACCATCATATCCTTTGCACCTCGAGTCGGGCCTCGTTTGACACAATGATATCATTTGCGCCTCGAGTCAGGCCTCGTTTGATACAATGATATCATTTGCGCCTCGAGTTGAGCCTTGTTTGACTCAACCATATCATTTCCGCCTCGAGTCAGCCTCGTTTATGTTACCTTTATAATTTGTGCCTCAAGTTAGGTCTCGTTTGACTCAACTATATCATTTGCATCTCGAGTCGAGCCTCGTTTGACTCAACCGTATCATTTCCGCTTCCAGTCGGGCCGCGTTTGACTTACCCTTATAATTTGTGCCTCGATTCAGCCCTCGTTTAACTTAACCATATCAGTTGTGCTTCGAGTCGGGCCTCGTTTCACTAAACCATATCATTTGTGCCTCGAGTCGGGCATCGTTTGACAAAATTATATCATTTGCGCCACAAGTCGGGCATCGTTTGGCTCAACTATATCAATTGTGCCTCGTGCCGGGACTCGTTTGACTCAACCATATCAGTTGCACCTCGAGTCGGGCCTTGTTTGGCACAACCATTTCATTTCTGCCTCAAGTTGGGTGTCGTTTGACACAACCATATTATTTGTACCTCGAGTCGGGCCTCGTTTGACTCAACCATATAAGTTGTACCTCGAGTCGAGACTCGTTTGACTCAACCATATCATTTGCGCATAGAGTCAGGCCTCGTTTGACACAATCATATCATTTGTACCTCGAGTCGGGCTCGTTTGACTCAACCATATCAGTTACGCCTCGAGGCAGGCCTCGTTTGACACCATCATATCATTTGCACCTCGAGTCGAGCCTCGTTTGAGTTAACCATATCATTTGTAGCTCTTGAGTCGAGCCTCGTTTGACTTACCCTTATAATTTGCGCCTTGAGTCGGGCCTTGTTTGACTAACCCTTATAATTTGTGCGTCGAGTGAAGCCTTATTTGACTCAACCATATCAAATGTGCCTCAAGTCGGGCCTCGTTTGACTCAATCACATCAGTTGCACCTCGAGTCATCCTCGTTTGACCCAACCATACCATTTGCGCTTCGAGACGGGCCTCGTTTCACTCAACCGTATTAGTTGTGCATCGAGTCGGGACTTGTTTGACTCAACCATATCAGTTCTACCTCGAGTCAGGGCTCGTTTGACTTAACCATATCATTTGCGCCTCGAGTCGGGCCTTGTTTGAGTTAACCATATCATTTGTAGCTCTCGAGTCAGGCCTCGTTTGATTGAACCATATCAATTGTGCCTCGAGTCAGGGCTTGTTTGACTCAACCATATTTTTGCTCATCGAGTCAGGCCTCGTTTGACACAACCATATTATTCATGCCTCGAGTCAGGCCTTGTTTGACTCAACCATATCAATTGTGCCTCGAGTCGGGCCTCATTTGACTCAACCATATCAGTTGTGCCTCAAGTCAAGCCTCGTCTGACTTAACCATATCGTTTATGCATTGAGTCAGGTCTCATTTGACATAATCATTTCATTTGCGCCTTGAGTCGGGCTCGTTTGCCACAACCATATCCTTTGCGCCTCGAGTCGGGCTCGTTTGACACAACCATATCCTTTGCGCCTCGAGTCGGGCCTCGTTTGACTCAACTTTATCAGTTGTGCCTCGAGTCGGGCCACGTTTGACTCAACCATATCAGTTGTGGCTCGAGTCAGGTCTCGTTTGACTCATCCATATTAGTTGTGCCTCGAGTCGGCCCTCGTTTGACACAACCATATCATTTGCGCCTCGAGTCAGGCCTCGTTTGGCATAACCTTATTAGTTGTACCTCGAGTCAGGACTCGTTTGACTCAACCATATCTGTTGTGCCTCGAATCGGGCCTTGTTTGACTCAACCATATCAGTTGGGCCTCGAGTCAGGCCTCGTTTGACTCAACCATATCAGTTGGGCCTCGAGTCGAGCCTCGTTGGACTCAACCATATCATTTGTGCCTCGAGTCGGGCCTCGTTTAACTTACCCTTATAATTTGTGCCTTTAGTCAGGCCTCGTTTTGACTCAACCATATCATTTGTGCCTTGGGTCATGTCTCGTTTGACTCAAGCTTATAATTTATGCCTCGAGTCGGGCCTTGTTTGACTTACTCTTATAATTTTTGGCTTGAGTCAGTCCTCGTTTGACTCAACGATATCAAATGTGCCTCGAGTCGGGCCTCGTTTGACTCAACCACATCAGTTGTGCCTTGAGACGGGCCTCGTTTGGCTCAACCATATCATTTACGCTTCGAGTCGGGCTCATTTCACTCAACCATATCTGTTGTGCCTCTAGTCGGGCCTTGTTTGACTCAACCATATCATTTGCGCCTCGAGTGTGGCCTCATTTGACACAATCATATAATTTGCGCCTCAAGTCTGGCCTCGTTTGACACAACCATATAATTTGCGCCTCGAGTCGGGCCTCGTTTGACATAACCATATTATTTGTGCCTCGAGTTGGGCCTCGTTTGCGTTACCCTTATAATTTGCGCATCGAGTTAGGTCTCGTTTGACTCAACCATATCATTTGCATCTCGAGTCGGGCCTCGTTTGACTCAACCATATCATTTGCGCCTCGAGTTGGGCCTCGTTTGGCTTACCCTTATAATTTGTGCCTCGAGTCAAGCCTCGTTTGATATATCCATATCAAATGTGCCTCGAGTCGGGCCTCGTTTGACTCAAACACATTAGTTTTGCCTCAAGTCGGGCCTCGTTTTACTCAACCATAACATTTGCATCTCGAGTCGGGCCTCGTTTGACTTAACCGTATCAGTTGTACCTTGACTCGGGACTTGTTTGACTTAACCATATCAGTTGTGCCTCGTGTCGGGCCTCGTTTGGCTCAACCATATCATTTGTCCTTTGAATTGGGCCTCGTTTGACTTACCCTTATAATTTGCGCCTCGAGTCGGCCCTCATTGGACTCAACCGTATCAGTTGTGCCTCGAGTTGGGCCTTGTTTCACTAAACCATATCCTTTGTGCCTCGAGTCAGGCCTCGTTTGATACAATCATATCATTTGCGCCTCAAGTCGGGCCTCGTTTGACTCAACTATATCATCTGTGCCTTGTGTCGGGACTCGTTTAACTCAACCATATAAGTTGTGCCTCGAGTCGAGTCACGTTTGACTCAACCATACCGTTTATACCTCGAGTCGGGCCTCGTTTAACTCAACCATATTTGTTGTACCTCAAGCCGGACCTCGTTTGGCGCCTTGAGCCAGGCCTCGTTTGACTCAACCATATCAAATGTGCCTCGAATCGGGCCTCGTTTGACTCAACCATATCATTTACGCCTCAAGTCGGGCCTCATTTGACTCCACCATATCATTTGTAGCTCTCGAGTCGGGCCTCGTTGGACTTACCCTTATAATTTGTGCCACGAGTTAGACCTCGTTTGACTCAATCGTATCATTTGCGCCTCGACGTGGGCTTCGTTTAACTTAACCATATCATTTGCACCTTGAGTCGGGCTTCGTTTGACATACCCTTATAAATTACATCTCGGCTAAAGCCTCGTTTGACTCAACCATATCAAATGTACCTCTAGTCGAGCCTCATTTGACACAACCATATCATTTGCACCTTGAGTCGGGCCTCGTTTGACTCAACCATATCAGTTGTGCCTAGAGTCGGGCCTTGTTTGACTCAACCATATCATTTGCATCTCGAGTCGGGCCTCGTGTAGCACAACCATATCATTTGTGCCTCGATTTGTTCCTCGTTTGGCTTATGCTTATAATTTGTGCCTCGAGTCAGGCCTCGTTTGACTCAACCATATCAAATGTGCGTCGAGTTGGGCCTCGTTTGACTCAACCACATCAGTTGTGCCTCGAGTCGGTCCTCGTTTGACGCAACCATATCAGTTGTGCCTCGAGTCGAGCCTCGTTTGACTTAACCATATCATTTGCGCCTCGAGTCGGGCCTCGTTTTGACTCAACCATATCATTTGTGCCTAGGGTCGAGCTTCGTTTGACTTACTCTTATAATTTGTGGCTTAAGTCAGTCCTCGTTTGACTCAACCATATCAAATGTGCCTTGAGTTGGCCCTCGTTTGACACGACCACATCAATTGTGCCTCGAGATGGGCCTCGTTTGGCTTAACCATATCAGTTGTGCCTCGAGTCGGGACTCGTTTGACTCAACCACATTAAATGTGCCTCGAGTCGGGACTCGTTTGACTCAACCATATCAAATGTGCCTCAAGTCGGGCCACGTTGGACTCAACCACATCAGTTATGCCTTGAGATGGGCCTCGTTTGACTCAACGATATCAGTTGCGCCTCGAGTCGGGCCTTGTTTGACTCAACCATATCTGTAGTGCCCCAAGTCGGGCTTTGTTTGACTTAATCATATCAAAATGTGCCTCGAGTTGGGTCTCGTTTGACTAAACCATATCTTTTGCATCTCGAGTTGGGCCTTGTTTGACTCAACCATATCATTTGCGCCTCGAGTCGGGCCTCGTTTGGCTTACCCTTATAATTTGCGCCTCGAGTCAGGCCTCGTTAGACCTAACCATATCAAATGTGCCTCGAGTCGGGCCTCGTTTGACTCAACCGTATAATTTGCGCTTCGATGCGGGCCTCGTTTGACTTAACCATATCAGTTGTGCCTTGAGTCGGGACTCGTTTGACTCAACCATATCAGTTGTGCCTCGATATGGGAGTCGTTTGACTCTACCATATCAGTTGTGTCTCAAGTCGAGCCTCGTTTGACACAATGATATCATTTGCGCCTCGAGTCAGGCCTCGTTTGATACAATGATATCATTTGCGCCTCGAGTTGAGCCTTGTTTGACTCAACCATATCATTTCCGCCTCGAGTCAGCCTCGTTTATGTTACCTTTATAATTTGTGCCTCAAGTTAGGTCTCGTTTGACTCAACCATATCATTTGCATCTCGAGTCGGGCCTCGTTTGACTCAACCGTATCATTTCCGCTTCCAGTCGGGCCGCGTTTGACTTACCCTTATAATTTGCGCCTCGATTCAGCCCTCGTTTGACTTAACCATATCAGTTGTGCTTCGAGTCTGGCCTCGTTTCACTAAACCATATCATTTGTGCCTCGAGTCGGGCATCGTTTGACAAAATTATATCATTTGCGCCACAAGTCGGGCATCGTTTGGCTCAACTATATCAGTTGTGCCTCGTGCCGGGACTCGTTTGACTCAACCATATCAGTTGCACCTCGAGTCGGGCCTTGTTTGGCACAACCATTTCATTTTTGCCTCAAGTTGGGTGTCGTTTGACACAACCATATTATTTGTACCTCGAGTCGGGCCTCGTTTGACTCAACCATATAAGTTGTACCTCGAGTCGAGACTCGTTTGACTCAACCATATCATTTGCGCATAGAGTCAGGCCTCGTTTGACACAATCATATCATTTGTACCTCGAGTCGGGCTCGTTTGACTCAACCATATCAGTTACGCCTCGAGGCGGGCCTCGTTTGACACCATCATATCATTTGCACCTCGAGTCGAGCCTCGTTTGAGTTAACCATATCATTTGTAGCTCTTGAGTCGAGCCTCGTTTGACTTACCCTTATAATTTGCGCCTTGAGTCGGGCATTGTTTGACTAACCCTTATAATTTGTACGTCGAGTGAAGCCTTATTTGACTCAACCATATCAAATGTGCCTCAAGTCGGGCCTCGTTTGACTTAATCACATCAGTTGCACCTCGAGTCATCCTCGTTTGACCCAACCATACCATTTGCGCTTCGAGACGGGCCTCGTTTCACTCAACCATATTAGTTGTGCGTCGAGTCGGGACTTGTTTGACTCAACCATATCAGTTCTACCTCGAGTCAGGGCTCATTTGACTTAACCATATCATTTGCGCCTCGAGTCGGGCCTTGTTTGACACAACCATATCATTTGTAGCTCTCGAGTCAGGCCTCGTTTGATTGAACCATATCAATTGTGCCTTGAGTCAGGGCTTGTTTGACTCAACCATATATTTGCTCGTCGAGTCAGGCCTTGTTTGACACAACCATATTATTCGCGCTTCGAGTCGGGCCTTGTTTGACTCAACCATATCACTTGTGCCTCGAGTCGGGACTCGTTTGACTCAACCATATCAGTTGTGCCTCAAGTCAGGCCTCGTCTGACTTAACCATATCGTTTACGCATTGAGTCGGGTCTCGTTTGACACAATCATTTCATTTGCGCCTTGAGTCGGGCTCGTTTGCCGCAACCATATCCTTTGTTCCTCGAGTCGGGCTCGTTTGACACAACCATATCCTTTGTGCCTCAAGTCGGGCCTCGTTTGACTCAACTTTATCTGTTGTGCCTCGAGTCGGGCCTCGTTTAACTCAACCATATCAATTGTACCTCGAGTTAGGGCTCGTTTGACTCAACCATATAATTGCGCCTCGAGTTGGGCCTCGTTTGACACAACCATATCATTTGCGCCTCGAGTCGGGCCACGTTTGACTCAACCATATCAGTTGTGGCTCGAGTCAGGTCTCGTTTGACTCATCCATATTAGTTGTGCCTCGAGTCGGCCCTCGTTTGACACAACCATATCATTTGCGCCTCGAGTCAGCCCTCGTTTGGCATAACCTTATTAGTTGTACCTCGAGTCAGGACTCGTTTAACTCAACCATATCTGTTGTGCCTTGAGTCGGGCCTTGTTTAACTCAACCATATCAGTTAGGCCTCGAGCCAGGCCTCGTTTGACTCAACCATATCATTTGCGCATCAAGTTGAGCCTCGTTGGACTCAACCATATCATTTGCGCCTCGAGTCGGGCCTTGTTTGACTTACCCTTATAATTTGTGCCTCTAGTCAGGCCTCGTTTTGACTCAACCATATCATTTGCGCCTTGGGTCATGTCTCGTTTGACTCAAGCTTATAATTTATGCCTCGAGTCGGGCCTTGTTTGACTTACTCTTATAATTTTTGGCTTGAGTCAGTCCTCGTTTGACTCAACGATATCAAATGTGCCTCGAGTCGGGCCTCGTTTGACTCAACCACATCAGTTGTGCCTCGAGACGGGCCTCGTTTGGCTCAACCATATCATTTACGCTTCGAGTCGGGTCTCATTTGACTCAACCATATCTGTTGTGCCTCTAGTCGGGCCTCGTTTGACTCAACCATATCATTTGCGCCTCGAGTGTGGCCTCATTTGACACAATCATATCATTTGTGCCTCAAGTCTGGCCTCGTTTGACACAACCATATAATTTGCGCCTCGAGTCGAGCCTCGTTTGACACAACCATATCATTTGTGCATCGAGTTGGGCCTTGTTTGTGTTACCCTTATAATTTGCGCATCGAGTTAGGTCTCGTTTCACTCAACCATATCATTTGCATCTCGAGTCGGGCCTCGTTTGACTCAACCATATCATTTGCGCCTTGAGTTAGGCCTCGTTTGGCTTACCCTTATAATTTGTGCCTCGAGTCAGGCCTCATTTGACATATCCATATCAAATGTGCCTCGAGTCGGGCCTCGTTTCACTCAACCACAATAGTTATGCCTCGAGTCGGGCCTCGTTTTACTCAACCATATCAGTTGTACCTCGACTCGGGACTCGTTTGACTTAACCATATCAGTTGTGCCTCGTGTCGGGCCTCATTTGGCTCAACCATATCATTTGTCCTTTGAATTGGGCCTCGTTTGACTTACCCTTATAATTTGCGCCTCGAATCGGCCCTCATTTGACTCAACCGTATCAGTTGTGCCTCGAGTTGGGCCTTGTTTCACTAAACCATATCCTTTGTGCCTCGAGTCGGGCCTCGTTTGACACAATCATATCATTTGTGCCCCGAGTTGGACCTCGTTTGACTCAACTATATCATCTGTGCCTTGTGTCGGGACTCGTTTAACTCAACCATATAAGTTGTGCCTCGAGTCGAGTCACGTTTGACTCAACCATATCATTTGTACCTCGAGTCGGGCCTCGTTTAACTCAACCATATTTGTTGTACCTCGAGCCGGGCCTCATTTGGCGCCTCGAGCCAGGCCTCGTTTGACTCAACCATATCAAATGTGCCTCGAATCGGGCCTCGTTTGACTCAACCATATCATTTGCGCCTCGAGTCGGGCCTCGTTTGACTCCACCATATCATTTGTAGCTCTCGAGTCGGGCCTCGTTGGACTTACCCTTATAATTTATGCCACGAGTTAGACCTCGTTTGACTCAATTGTATCATTGGTGCCTCGAGTCGGGCTTCGTTTGACTTAACCGTATCATTTGCACCTCGAGTCGGGCTTCGTTTGACATACCCTTATAAATTAAATCTCGACTAAAGCCTCGTTTGACTCAACCATATCAAATGTACCTCTAGTCGAGCCTCATTTGACACAACCATATCCTTTGCACCTTGAGTCGGGCCTCGTTTGACTCAACCATATCAGTTGTGCCTAGAGTCAGGCCTCATTTGACTCAACCATATCATTTGCATCTCGAGTCGGGTCTCGTGTAGCATAACCATATCATTTGCGCCTCGATTTGGTCCTCGTTTGGCTTACCCTTATAATTTGTGCCTCGAGTCAGGCCTCGTTTGACTCAACCATATCAAATGTGCGTCGAGTTGGGCCTCGTTTGACTCAACCACATCAGTTGTGCCTCGAGTCGGGCCTCGTTTGACTCAACCATATCAGTTGTGCCTCGAGTCGAGCCTCGTTTGACTTAACCATATCATTTGCGCCTTGAGTCGGGCCTCGTTTTGACTCAACCATATCATTTGCGCCTCAGGTCGAGCTTCGTTTGACTTACTCTTATAATTTGTGCCTTGAGTTGGCCCTCATTTGACACGACCACATCAGTTGTGCCTCGAGATGGGCCTCGTTTGGCTTAACCATATCAGTTGTGCCTCGAGTCATGACTTGTTTCACTCAACCATATCAGTTGTGCCTCGAGTCAGGACTCGTTTGACTCAACCACATTAAATGTGCCTCAAGTCGGGACTCGTTTGACTCAACCATATCAAATGTGCCTCAAGTCGGGCCACGTTGGACTCAACCACATCAGTTATGCCTTGAGATGGGCCTCGTTTGACTCAACGATATCAGTTGCGCCTCGAGTCGGGCCTTGTTTGACTCAACCATATCTGTAGTGCCCCAAGTCGGGCTTTGTTTGACTTAATCATATCAAAATGTGCCTCGAGTTGGGTCTCGTTTGACTAAACTATATCTTTTGTATCTCGAGTTGGGCCTTGTTTGACTCAACCATATCATTTGCGCCTCGAGTTGGGCCTCGTTTGGCTTACCCTTATAATTTGCGCCTCGAGTCAGGCCTCGTTAGACCTAACCATATCAAATGTGCCTCGAGTCGGGCCTCGTTTGACTCAACCGTATCATTTGCGCTTCGATATGGGCCTCGTTTGACTCAACCACATCAGTTGTGCCTCGAGTCGGGCCTCGTTTGACTCAACCACATCAGTTGTGCCTCGAGTCGAGCCTCGTTTGACTTAACCATATCATTTGCACCTCGAGTCGGGCCTCGTTTTGACTCAACCATATCATTTGCGCCTCGGGTTGAGCTTCGTTTGACTTACTCTTATAATTTGTGGCTTAAGTCAATCCTCGTTTGACTCAACCATATCAAATGTGCCTTGAGTTGGCCCTCGTTTGACATGACCACATCAGTTGTGCCTCGAGATGGGCCTCGTTTGGCTTAACCATATCAGTTGTGCCTCGAGTCATGACTTGTTTCACTCAACCATATCAGTTGTGCCTCGAGTCGGGACTTGTTTGACTCAACCACGTTAAATGTGCCTCGAGTCGGGACTCGTTTGACTCAACCATATCAAATGTGCCTCAAGTCGGGCCACGTTGGACTCAACCACATCAGTTATGCCTTGAGATGGGCCTCGTTTGACTCAACGATATCAGTTGCGCCTCGAGTCGGGCCTTGTTTGACTCAACCATATTTGTAGTGCCCCAAGTCGGGCTTTGTTTGACTCAACCGTACTAAATGTGCCTCGAGTTGGGTCTTGTTTGACTAAACCATATCTTTTGCATCTCGAGTTGGGCCTTGTTTGACTCAACCATATCATTTGCCCCTCGAGTCAGGCCTCGTTTGGCTTACCCTTATAATTTGTGCCTCGAGTCAGGCCTCGTTAGACCTAACCATATCAAATGTGCCTCGAGTCGGGCCTTGTTTGACTCAACCGTATCATTTGCGCTTCGATATGGGCCTCGTTTGACTCAACCACATCAGTTGTGCCTCGAGTCCGGCCTCGTTTGACTCAACCATATCAGTTGTGCCTCGAGTCGAGCCTCGTTTGACTTAACCATATCATTTGCGCCTCGAGTCGGGCCTCGTTTTGACTCAACCATATCATTTGCGCCTCGGGTCGAGCTTCGTTTGACTTACTCTTATAATTTGTGGCTTATGTCAGTCCTCGTTTGACTCAACCATATCAAATGTGCCTTGAGTTGGCCCTCGTTTGACACGACCACATCAGTTATGCCTCGAGATGGGCCTCGTTTGGCTTAACCATATCAGTTGTGCCTCGAGTCATGACTTGTTTCACTCAACCATATCAGTTGTGCCTCGAGTCGGGACTTGTTTGACTCAACCACATTAAATGTGCCTCGAGTCGGGACTCGTTTGACTCAACCATATCAAATGTGCCTCAAGTCGGGCCATGTTGGACTCAACCACATCAGTTATGCCTTGAGATGGTCCTCGTTTGACTCAACGATATCAGTTGCACCTCGAGTCGGGCCTTGTTTGACTCAACCATATCTGTAGTGCCCCAAGTCGGGCTTTGTTTGACTCAACCGTACTAAATGTGCCTCGAGTTGGGTCTCGTTTGACTAAACCATATCTTTTGCATCTCGAGTTGGGCCTTGTTTGACTCAACCATATCATTTGCCCCTCGAGTCAGGCCTCGTTTGGCTTACCCTTATAATTTGCGCCTCGAGTCAGGCCTCGTTAGACCTAACCATATCAAATGTGCCTTGAGTCTGGCCTCGTTTGACTCAACCGTATCATTTGCACTTCGATGCGGGCCTCGTTTGACTTAACCATATCAGTTGTGCCTCGAGTC
The DNA here is from genome assembly GCA_037013595.1 of Dicorynia guianensis. NCBI lineage: Eukaryota > Viridiplantae > Streptophyta > Magnoliopsida > Fabales > Fabaceae > Dicorynia > Dicorynia guianensis. Next base: position 13,669,076 of record JASUAB010000006.1, on the reverse strand, counting down.
GGGACTCGTTTGACTCAATGATATCAGTTGTGCCTCGGGTTGGGCCTCGTTTGACTCAACCATATTAGTTGTGCCTCAAGTCGGGACTCGTTTGACTCAACCATATCAGTTGTGCCTCGAGTTGGGCCTCGTTTGACTCAACCATATTATTTGCGTATCAAGTCAGCCTTCGTTTAACATAATCATATCATTTGTGCCTCGAGTTGGGCTCGTTTGACACAACCATATCATTTACACCTCGAGTCGGGCCTCGTTTGACTCAACCATGTCATATCCACCTCAAGTCGGGCCTCGTTTGACTTACCCTTATAATATACGCCTCGAGTCGGGCCTCGGTTGACTCAACCATATCATTTGTGCCTCGAGTCAGGCATCGTTTGGCTTACCCTTATAATTTGCGCATCGAGTCAGGCCTCGTTTGACTCAACCATATCAAATGTGCCTCGAACTGGGACTCGTTTGACTTAACCACATCAGTTGTGCCTCGAGTCGGGACTCGTTTGACTCAACCATATCAAATGTGCCTTGAGTCGCAGCTCGTTTGACTCAACCATATCATTTGCGCTTTGAGGCATGCCTCGTTTGTCTCAACCATATCAATTGTGCCTCGATTCGGGACTCGTTTGACTCAACCATATCAGTTTTGCCTCGATTTGGGCCGTGATTGACTCAACCATATGATTTACGCATCGAGTCGACCCTCGTTTGACACAACCATATCATTTGTGCCTCGAGTCTGGCTCGTTTGACACAACCATATCATTTGGTCATCAAGTCAGGCCTTATTTGACTCAACCATTTCATATGCACCTCGAGTCGGGCCTCATTTGACTTACCGTTATAATTTACGCCTCGAGTCGGGACTCGTTTGACTCAACAATATCGTTTGCGCATCGAGTCAGGCCTCGTTTGACACAATCATATCATTTGCGCCTCAAGTCGAGCTCGTTTTACACAACCATATCATTTGCGCCTCGAGTCGGGCCTCGTTTGACTCAACCATGTCATATGCACCTCGAGTCGGGCCTCGTTTTACTCAACCATATCGTTTGCGCATCGAGTCAGGCCTCGTTTGACACAATCATATCATTTGCGCCTCGAGTCGAGCTCGTTTTACACAACCATATCATTTGTGCCTCAAGTCGGGCCTCGTTTGTCTCAACCATGTCATATGCACCTCGAGTCGGGCCTCGTTTGACTTACCCTTATAATTTGCGCCTCGAGTCGTGCCTCGTTTGACACAACCATATCATTTGTGCCTCAAGTCGGGCCTCGTTTGACTCAACCATATCATATACACCTCGAGTTGGGTCTCGTTTGACATACTGTTATAACTTACGCCTCGAGTCGGGCCTCGATCGACTCAACCATATCATTTGTGCCTCGAGCCAGGCCTCATTTGACTCAGCCGTATCATTTGCACCTCGATTCAGGCCTCGTTTGACTCAACCTTATCATTTGCGCCTCGGGTCAGGACTCGTTTGACACAACCATATCAGTTATGTCTCGAGTTAGGCTTCGTTTTACTCAACCATATTAGTTATGCCTCAAGGCGGGCCTCGTTTGACTCAATGATATCAGTTGTGCCTCGGGTTGGGCCTCGTTTGACTCAACTATATCATTTGTGCCTCGAGTTGGGCTTTGTTTGACTCAACCTTATCATTTGCACATTGGGTCAGGACTCATTTCACTTACCCCTATAATTTGCGCCTCAAGTCAGGCCTCGTTTGACTCAACCTTATCAAATGTGCCCTGTGTCGAGCCTCATTTGACTCAACCACATCTGTTGCACCTCGAGTCGGGCCTCGTTTGACTCAACCATATAAGTTGTTCCTCGAGTTAGGACTCGTTTGACTCAACCATATCAGTTGTTTCTCGAGTTGGGGCTCGTTTGACTTAACCATATCATTTACGCCTCGAATCGGGCCTTGTTTGACTCAACCATATCAGTTACGCCTTGAGTCGGGCCTCGTTTGATGCAACGACATCATTTGCTGCTAGAGTCAGGCCTCGTTTGACTCAACCATCTCAGTTGTGCCATAAGTCGGGGCTCGTTTGACTCAACCAGATCATTTGCGCATCGAGTCGGGGCTCGTTTGACAAACCATATCATTTTTGCCTCGAGTCGGGCCTCGTTTTACTCAACCATGTCAGTTGTGCCTTGACTCGGGCCTCGTTAGACACGACAATATCAGTTGCACCTCGAGTTGGGCCTCGTTTAACTCAAGCATATTAGTTGTGCCACTAGTTGGGCCTCGTTTGACTCAACCATATCAGTTGTGCCTCAAGTCGGGACTCGTTTCACTCAACCATATCAGTTATGCTTCGAGTTAGGCCTCGTTTGAGTCAACCATATCATTTGAGCATCGAGTCAGGCCTCGTTTGACACAATCATATCATTTGCGCCTCGAGTCAGGCTCGTTTGACACAACCATATACTTTGTGCCTCGAGTCGGGCCTCGTTTGACTCAACCATGTCATCTGAACCTCGAGTCGGGCCTTGTTTGACTTACCCTTATAATTTATGCCTCGAGTTGGGCCTTGTTTGACACAACCATATCATTTGCACCTCGAGTTGGGCCTCGTTTGACTTAACCATATAATATGCACCTCGAGTCGGGCCTCGTTTGACTTACCGTTATAATTTATGCCTCGTGTTGGGCCTCCATTGACTTAACCATATCATTTGCACCTCGAGTCAAGCCTCGTTTGACTTAACCTTATCATTTGCGCCTCGGGTTGGGACTCATTTGACTTACCCTTATAATTCGCGTCTCGAGTCTGGCCTCGTTTGACTTAACCATCTTAGTTGTGCCTCAAGTCGGGGCTCGTCTGACTCAACCAGATCATTTGCGCGTCGAGTCGGGCCTCGTTTGACATAACCATATCAGTTGTGCCTCGAGTCGGGCCTTGTTTGACTCAACCATATCAGTTGTGCCTCAAGTTGGGCCTCGTTGACTCAACCTTATTAGTTGTGCCTCAAGTCAGGACTCGTTTGACTCAACCATATCATTTGCGCATAGAGTCAAACCTTGTTTGACATAATCATATCATTTGAGCCTCGAGTTGGGCTTGTTTGACATAACCATATGATTTGCGCCTCGAGCTGGGCCACGTTTGACTCAACTATGTCATATGCAACTCGAGTCGGGCCTCTTTTGACTTACCCTTATAATTTACGCCTCGAGTCGGGCCTCGGTTGACTCAACCATATCATTTGCTTCTCGAGTCGGGCCTCGTTTGACACAACCGTATCATTTGCGCCTCGAGTCGAGCCTCGTTTGGCTTACCCTTTTAATTTGTGTGTCGAGTCAGGCCTCGTTTGACTCAACCATATCAAATGTGCCTCAAGTCAGTCTCGTTTGTCTCAACCACATTAGTTGTGCCTCAAGGCGGTCCTCGTTTGACTTAACTATATCATTTGCACTTTGAGCCTCGAGGCGAGACTCGTTTGAGTCAACCACATCAGTTGCGCCTTGAGTTAGGCCTCGTTTGACTCAACCATATCATATGCACCTCGAGTCGAGCCTCGTTTGACTTAACGTTATAATTTACGCCTCGAGTCGGGCCTCGTTTGACTCAACCGTATCATTTGCACCTCGAGTCGGGCCTCGTTTGACTCAACCTTATCATTTGCGCCTCAGGTCGAGACTCGTTTGACTTACCCTTATAATTCGTGCCTCGAGTCAGGCCTCGTTTGACTCAAGCATATCAAATGTACCCCGAGGTGGGCCTCGTTTGACTCAACCACATCAGTTGCACCTCGAGTCGGGCCTCGTTTGACTCAACCATATCAGTTGTGCCCTGAGTCGGGGCTCGTTTGACTCTACGATATCATTTGCACCTCGAGTCGGGCCTTGTTTAACTTACCCTTATAATTTGTGCCTCGAGTTAGGCCTCGTTTGACTCAACCATATCAAATGTGCCCTGAGGTGGGCCTCGTTTGACTCAACCACATCAGTTGCACCTCGAGTCGGGCCTCGTTTGACTCAACCATATCAATTTCGCTTCGAGTCGAGCCTTGTTTGACTCAACCATATCAGTTATGCCTCGAGTGGGTCCTCGTTTGACACAATCATATCATTTGTGCCTCGAGTCGAGCTCGTTTGACTTAACCATATCAGTTGTGCCTCGAGTTGGGGCTTATTTGACTCAACCATATCATTTGCGCCGCGAGTCAGGCCTCATTTGACTTACCCTTATAGTTTGTGCCTTGAGTCGGGCCTCGTTTGACTTATCCTTCTTAGTTGTGCCTCCAGTCGAGGCTCGTTTGACACAACCATATCATTTGCGCCTCGAGTCAGGCCTCGTTTGACTCAACCATGTCATATGCACCTCGAGTCGAGCCTCATTTGACTTACCCTTATAATTTATGCCTCGAGTTGGGCCTCGATTGACTCAACCATATCATTTGCATCTCGAGCGGTCCTCATTTGACTCAACCATATCATTTACGCCTCGAGTCGGGCCTCGTTTGGCTTACCCTTATAATTTACGCATCGAGTTAGGCCTCGGTTGACTCAACCATATCAAATGTGCCTCGAGTCTGCTCTCGTTTCACTCAACCACATCAATTGTGCCTCGAGGCAGTCCTCATTTGACTCAACCATATCATTTGCGCTTTGAGTCAGGCCTCGTTTGACTCAATCATATCAGTTGTACCCCAAGTAGGGCCTCGTTTGACTCAACCATATATTTATGCATCAAGTCGAGCCTCGTTTGACATAATCATATCATTTGCGCCTCTAGTCTGGCTCGTTTGACACAACCATATCATTTGCGCCTTAAATCGGGCCTCGTTTGACTCAACCATATCATATGCACCTCGAGTTAGGGGTCGTTTGTCTTACCGTTATAATTTACAACTCGAGTTGGGCCTCGTTTGACTCAACCATATCATTTGTGCCTCGAGTCGGGCCTCGTTTGACTCAACTGTATCATTTGCGCCTCGAGTCGGGCCTCGTTTGACTCAACCTTATCATTTGTGCCTCGGGTCAGGACTCATTTGACTTACCCTTATAATTTGCACCTCGAGTCAGTCCTCGTTTGACTCAACCATATCAAACGTGCCTCAAGTCGGGCCTCGTTTGACTCAACCACATTAGTTGCACCTCGAGTCGGGTCTCGTTTGACTCGACCATATCATTTTCGCTTCGAGTCAGGCCTCGTTTGACTCAACCATATTAGTTGTGCCTCGAGTCGGGACTCATTTGACTCAACCTTATCAATTGCGCCTCGAGTCGAGACTCGTTTGACTTACCCTAATAGTTTGCACCTCCAGTCAAGCCTCATTTGACTCAACCATATCAAATGTCCCCTGAGTCAGGCCTCGTTTGACCCAACCACATCAGTTGCACCTCGAGTCGGGCCTCGTTTGACTCGGGACTCGTTTGACTCAACTATATCAGTTGTGTCTCGAGTCGGGACTCGTTTGACTCAACCATATCAGTTGTGCCTCGAGTTGGGGCTCATTTGACTCAACCATATCATTTGTGCCTCAAGTAGGGCCTCGTTTGACTCAACCATCTCAGTTACGCCTCGAGTCGGGCCTCGTTTGACACAACCACATCATTTGTGCCTCGAGTTGGGCCTCGTTTGATTTAACCATATCATTTGTAGCTCTCGAGTCAGGCCTCGTTTGACTTACTCTTATAATTTGCACCTCGAGTCGGGCCTCGTTTGACTCAACCATCTCAGTTATGCCTCAAGTCGGGGCTCGTTTGACTCAACAAGATCATTTACAGATCGAGTCGGGCCTCGTTTTACTCAACCATATAGTTGCACCTCGAGTCGGGCCTTGTTTGACTCAACCATATCAGTTGCGCCTCAAGGTAGGCCTCGTTTGACTCAACCATATCAGTTGTGCCTCGAGGTAGGCCTCGTTTGACTCAACCATATAAGTTATGCCTCCAGTCAGGACTCGTTTGACTCAACCATATCAGTTGTGCCTCGAGTCGGGCCTTGTTTGACTCAACCATATAATTTACACATCGAGTCGGGCCTTGTTTGACACAATCATATCATTTGTGCCTCGAGTCTAGCTCGTTTGACACAACCATATCATTTGTGCCTCGAGTCGGGCGTTGTTTGACATAACCATATCATATGCACCTCGAGTCAGGCCTCGTTTAACTCAACCATATCATTTGTGCCTCGAGTCGGGCCTCGTTTGACTCAACCGTATCATTTGCGCCTCGAGTCGGTCTCGTTTGACTCAACCGTATCATTTGTGCCTCGGGTCGGGACTCATTTGACTTACCCTTATTATTTGCGCTTGAGTCAGGCCTCGTTTGACTTAACCATATCAAGTGTGCCTCGAGTCAGGCCTCGTTTGACTCAACCATATCATTTGTGCTTCGAGTCGAGCCTCGTTTGACTCAACCAAATCAGTTGTGCTTCAAGTCGGGACTCATTTGACTCAACCATATCAGTTGTTCCTCGAGTTGGGGTCGTTTGACTCAACCATATCATTTGCGCCACGAGTCGAGCCTCGTTTGACTTAACCATATCAGTTATGCCTTGAGTTGGGCCTCATTTGACTTACCCTTATAATTTGCGCCTTGAGTCGGGCCTCATTTGACTCAACCATATCCTTTGCATCTCGAGTCAGGCCTTGTTTGACTCAACCATATCATTTGTAGCTCTTGAGTCGGGCCTCGTTTGACTCAACCATATCTAATGTGCCTCGAGTTTGGCCTCGTTTGACTCAACCATATAATTTGTGGTTCAATTCGGGCCTCATTTGACTCAACCATATAATTTGTAGCTCTCAAGTCGGGCCTCATTTGACTAAACCATATCCGTTGTGCCTCGAGTCGGGACTCATTTGACTCTACCATATCAGTTGTGCCTTAAGGCAGGGCTCGTTTGACTCAACAATATCACTTGTGCCTCGAGTCGAGCCTCGTTTGACACAACTATATCCTTTTCGCCTCTAGTCGGGCCTCGTTTGACTCAACCATATCATATGTACCTCGAGTTGAGGGTCGTTTGACTTACTGTTATAATTTACAACTCGAGTCGGGCCTCGTGTGACTCAACCACATCATTTGTGCCTCGAGTCGGGCCTTGTTTGACTCAACCGTATCATTTGCGCCTTGAGTTGGGCCTCGTTTGACTCCACCTTATCATTTGTGCCTCGGGTCAGGACTCATTTAACTTACCCTTATAATTTGTGCATCGAGTCAGGCCTCGTTTGACTCAACCATATCAAACATGCCTCAAGTCGGGCCTCGTTTGACTCAACCACATTAGTTGCACCTCGAGTCAGGCCTCGTTTGACTCAACCATATCAGTTGTGGCTCGAGTCGGGACTCATTTGACTTAACCATATCAGTTGTACCTCGAGTTGGGGCTCGTTTGACTTAACCATATCATTTGTGCCTTGAGTCGGGCCTCATTTGACTCAACCATAGCAGTTACGCCTTGCGTCAGGCCTCATTTGACACAACCACATCATTTGTGCCTTGAGTCGGGCCTCGTTTGAGGTAACCATATCATTTGTAGCTCTCGAGTCGGGCCGTGTGTGACTTACCCTTATAATTTGTGCCTCGAGTCGGGCCTCGTTTGACTCAACCATCTTAGTTGTGCCTCGAGTCGGGGCTCATCTGACTCAACCAGATCATTTGTGCATCGAGTCGGGCCTCGTTTGACACAATCATATCATTTTCTCCTCGAGTCAGGCCTTGTTTTACTCAACCATATCATTTGTGCCTCGACTCGGGCCTCGTTTGACATAACCATATTAGTTGCACCTCGAGTTGGGCCTTGTTTGACTCAACCATATCAGTTGTGCCTCAAGTTGGGCCTCGTTGACTCAACTTTATCAGTTGTGCCTCAAGTCGGGAGTCATTTGACTCAACCATATCATTTGCGCATGGACTCAGGCCTCGTTTGACACAATCATATCATTTGCGCCTCGAGTCAGGCTTGTTTGACATAACCATATCATTTTTGCCTCGAGCCGGGCCACGTTTGACTCAACCATGTCATATGAACTCGAGTCGGGCCTCGTTTGACTTACCCTTATAATTTATGCCTCGAGTCAGGCCTTGGTTGACTCAACCATATCATTTGCATCTCGAGTTGGGCCTCGTTTGACTCAACCATATCATTTGTGCCTCGAGTCGGGCCTCGTTTGGCTTACCCTTTGAATTTGTGTGTCGAGTCAGGCCTCGTTTGACTCAACCATATCAAATGTGCCTCGAGTCGGGTCTCGTTTGTCTCAACTACATCAGTTGTGCCGCGAGGTGGGCCTCGTTTGACTTAACCATATCATTTGCACTTTGAGCCTCGAGACGAGACTCGTTTGAGTCAACCACATCAGTTGCTTCTCGAGTTGGGCCTTGTTTGACTTAACCATATCATATGCATCTCGAGTCAGGCCTCGTTTGACTTACCGTTATAATTTATGCCTCGAGTCGGTCCTCGATTGACTCAACCATATCATTTGTGCCTCGAGTTGGGCCTTGTTTGACTCAACCGTATGATTTGCACCTCGAGTTGGGCCTCGTTTGACTCAACCTTATCATTTGCGCCTCAGATTGGGACTCATTTGACTTACCCTTATAATTTGTGCCTCGAGTCAAGCCTCGTTTGACTCAACCATATCAAATGTGCCCCGAGGCGGGCCTCGTTTGACTCAACCACATCAGTTGCACCTCGAGTCAGGTCTCGTTTGACTCAACCATATCAGTTGTGCCCCGAGTCGGGAGTCGTTTGACTCAACCATATCAGTTGTGCCTCGTGTCGGGCCTCGTTTGACTCAACCATATAATTTACACATCGAGTCAGGCCTTGTTTGACACAATCATATCATTTGTGCCTCGAGTCTGGCTCGTTTGACACAACCATATCATTTGCGCCTCAAGTCGGGCCTTGTTTGACACAACCATATCATATGCACCTCAAGTCGGGCCTCGTTTGACTTACCATTATAATTTACACCTCGAGTCGGGCCTCGTTTGACTCAACCATATCATTTGTGCCTCGAGTCGGGTCTCATTTGACTCAACCATATTATTTGCACCTCGAGTCGGTCTCGTTTGACTCAACCATATCATTTGTGCCTCGGGTTGGGACTCATTTGACTTACCCTTATTATTTGCGCTCGAGTTAAGCCTCGTTTGACTCAACCATATCAAATGTGCCTCGAGTCGGGCCTCGTTTGACTCAACCATATCACTTGTGCTTCGAGTCAGGCCTCATTTGACTCAACCATATCAGTTGTGCCTCGAGTCGGGACTCGTTTGACTCAACCATATCAGCTGTGCCTCGAGTTGGGGCTCGTTTGACTCAATCATATCATTTGCGCCTCGAGTCGAGCCTCGTTTGACTTAACCATATCAGTTATGCCTTGAGTTAGGCCTCGTTTGACTTACCCTTATAATTTGTGCCTTGTGTCAGGCCTTATTTGACTCAACCATATCCTTTATATCTCGAGTCAGGCCTTGTTTGACTCTACCATATCATTTGTAGCTCTCGAGTTGGGCCTCGTTTGACTCAACCATATCTGTTGTGCCTCAAGTCTGGCCACATTTGACTCAACCATATCATTTGCGCCTCGATTTGGGCCTCATTTGACTCAACCATATCATTTGTACCTCTCGAGTCGGGCCTCGTTTGACTAAACCATATCCGTTGTGCCTCGAGTCGGGACTCATTTGACTCAACCATATCAGTTGTGCCTCGAGGTAGGGCTTGTTTGACTCAACCATATCATTTGCGCCTCGAGTCAGGCCTCGTTTGACTCAACCATATCAGTTATGCCTCGAGTCGGGCCTCGTTTGACACAATCATATATTTGTGCCTCGAGTCGGTCCTTGTTTGACTTACCCTTATAATTTGCACCTAGAATCGGGCCTCATTTGACTGAACCATATCATTTGCATCTTGAGTCGGGGCTCGTTTGACTCAACCATATTAGTTGTACCATGAGTCAGGCCTCGTTTGGCACAACCTATCATTTGCGCCTCGAGTTGGGGTTCGGTTGACTCAACCATATCATTTATATCTCGAGTCAGGTCTCGTTTGACTTACCCTTATAATTTGTGCCTCGAGTCAGGCCTCGTTTAACTCAACCATATCACTTGCACCTCGAGTCGGGGCTCATTTGACTTAGTCATATCATTTGCGCATCGAGTTGAGCCTTGTTTGACATAACCATATCAGTTGTGCCTCGAGTCGGGCCTCGTTTGACTGATCCATATTAGTTGCACCTCGAGTTGGACCTCGTTTGACACAATGATATCATTTGCACCTCGAGTCGAGCCTTCTTTGACTCAACCTTATCAGTTGTGCGTCGAGTCAGGGCTCATTTGAGTCAACTATATCAGTTGTGCCATGAGTTGGGACTCGTTTGACTCAACCATATCAGTTGTGCCTCGAGTCGGGCCTCATTTGACTCAACCATATTAGTTGTGCCTTGAGTCATGACTCATTTCACATAACCATATCAGTGGTGCCTCGACTCGGGCCTTGTTTGACACAACCATATCAGTTGTGCCTCAAGTCGGGCCTTGTTTGACACAACCATATTAGTTGTGCCTCGAGTCAGGCCTCGTTTGACTCAACCATATCATTTACGCCTTGAGTCAGGCCTCGTTTGGCTTAACCTTATAAATTGCGCATCGAGTCAAGCCACGTTTGACTCAACCATATCAAATGTGCCTCGAGTTAGGTCTTGTTTGACTCAACCACATCAGTTGTGCCTCGATGCGGGCCTCGTTTGACTCAACCATATCATTTGCGCTTTGAGTCAGGCCTCGGTTGACTCAACCATATTAGTTGTGCCTCGAGACAGGACTCGTTTGAGTCAACCACATCAGTTGTGCCATGAGTCGAGACTCGTTTGACTTAACCATATCAAATGTGCCTCGAGTCGCGCCTCGTTTGACTCAACCATATCATTTGCTCTTCGAGACGGGCCTCGTTTGACTCAACCATATCAGTTGCGCCTCAAGTTGGGAGTCATTTGAGTCAACCATAATAGTTGTGCCTCGAGTCGGGCCTCATTTGACTTAACCATATCATTTACGCATAGAGTCAGGCCTCATTTGACACAACCATATCATTTGCGCCTCGACTCGGGCTCATTTGACACAACCATATCATTTGTGCCTCGAGTCGGGCCTCGTTTGACTCAACCATGTCATATGCAAATCGAGTCGGGCCTTGTTTGGCTGACCCTTATAATTTACGCCTCGAGTCGGGCCTCGATTGACTCAACCATATCATTTGTACCTCGAGCCGGGCCTCGTTTGGCTTACCCTTATAATTTGCACGTCGAGTCAGGCCTCATTTGACTCAACCATATCAAATGTGCCTCGAGTCAAGTCTCGTTTGACTCAACCACATTAGTTGTGCCTCGAGGCGGGCCTTGTTTGACTCAACCATATCATATGCGCTTTGAGTCAGGCCTCATTTGACTCAACCATATAAGTTGTGCCTCGAGACGAGACTCGTTTGAGTCAACCACATTAGTTGTGCCTTGAGTCAGGACTCGTTTGACTCAACCATATCAAATGTGCCTCGAGTCAAGGCTCATTTGACTCAACCATATCATTTGCGCTTTGAGGCAGGCCTCGTTTGACTTAACCATATCAGTTGTGCCTTGATTCGGGACTCGTTTGACTCAACCATATCAGTTGTGCCTCGAGTCGGGCCTCGTTTGACTAAACCATATCATTTACGCATAAAGTCGGGCCTCGCTTGACACAATTATATCATTTGCATCTCGAGTCTGGCTCGTTTAACACAACCATATCATTTGCACCTCCAATCGGGACTCATTTGACTCAACCACATCATATGCACCTCGAGTCATGCCTCGTGTGACTTACCGTTATAATTTATGCCTCAAGTCGAGCCTCGTTTGACTCAACCATATCATTTGTGCCTTGGGTTGGGCCTCGTTTGACTCAACTGTATCATTTGTGCCTCGAGTCGGTCCTCGTTTTACTCAACCTTATCATTTGCACCTCGGGTCGGGACTCGTTTGACCTACCCTTATAATTTGTGCCTCGAGTCAGGCCTCGTTTGACTCAACCATATCAAATGTGCCCCGAGTCGGGCCTCGTTTGACTCAACCACATCAGTTGCACCTCGAGTTGTGCCTTGTTTCACTCAACCATATCATTTTCGCTTCGAGTCGAGCATCGTTTGACTGAACCATATCAATTGTGCCTTAAGTCAGGACTCGTTTGACTCAACCATATCCGTTGTGCCTCTAGTTGTGGCTCGTTTGACTTAACCATATCATTTGCGCCTCGAGTCGGGCCTCGCTTGACTCAACCATATCAGTTACACCTCGAGTGGGGCCTCGTTTGACACAACCACATCGTTTGGGCCTCGAGTCGGGCCTCATTTGAGTTAACCATCTCATTTGTAGCTCTTGAGTCGGGCCTCGTTTGACTCAACCATCTCAGTTGTGCCTTGAGTCAGGGCTCGTTTGACTCAACCAGATCATTTGCGCATCGAGTTGGGCCTCGTTTGACATAATCATATCATTTTCTCCTCGAGTCGGGCCTCGTTTTACTCAACCATATCAGTTGTGCCTCGACTCGTGCCTCGTTTGACACAACCATATCAGTTGTGCCTTGAGTCGGGCCTCGCTTGACTCAACCATATCAGTTACGCCTCGAGTGGGGCCTCGTTTGACACAACCACATCATTTGGGCCTCGAGTCGGGCCTCATTTGAGTTAACCATCTCATTTGTAGCTCTCGAGTCGGGCCTCGTTTGACTCAACCATCTCAGTTGTGCCTTGAGTTAGGGCTTGTTTGACTCAACCAGATCATTTGTGCATCGAGTCGGGCCTCGTTTGACACAATCATATCATTTTCTCCTCGAGTCGGCCCTCGTTTTACTCAACCATATCAGTTGTGCCTCGACTCGTGCCTCGTTTGACACAACCATATCAGTTGTGCCTCGAGTCGGGCCTTGTTTGACTCAACCATATCAGTTGTGCCTCGAGGTGGGCCTCGTTTGACTCCACCATATCAGTTATGCCTCAAGTCGGGACTCGTTTGACTTAACCATATCAGTTGTGCCTCAAGTCGGGCCTCGTTTGACTCAACCATATCATTTGTGCATAAAGTCAGGCCTCGTTTGACATAATCATATCATCTGCGCATCGAGTCGAGCTCATTTGACGCAACCATATCATTTGTGCCTTAAGTTGGGCCTCGTTTGACTCAACCATGTCATATGCAACTCGAGTTGGGCCTCGTTTGACTTACCCTTATAATTTAAGCCTCGAGTCGGGTCTCGATTGACTTAACCATATCATTTGCATCTTGAGTCAGGCCTCGTTTGACTCAACCATATCATTTGTGCCTCGAATCAGGCCTCGTTTGGCTTACCCTTATAATTTGCGCGTCGAGTTAGGCCTCATTTGACTCAACCATATCAAATGTGCCTCGAGTCGAGTCTCGTTTGACTCAACCACATTAGTTGTGCTTCGAGGTGGGCCTCGTTTGACTCAACCATATCGTTTGCGCTTTGAGTCAGTCCTCGTTTGACTCAACCATATAAGTTGTGCCTCGAGACGAGACTCGTTTGAGTCAACCACGTCAGTTGTGCCTCGAGTCAGGACTCATTTTGCTCAACCATATCAAATGTGCCTCGAGTCGCGGCTCGTTTGAATCAACCATATCATTTATGCTTCGAGGCGGGACTCGTTTGACTCAGCCATATCAGTTGTGCCTCGAGTCAGGCCTTGTTTGACACAACCATATCAAATGTGCGTCGAGTCGGGCCTCGTTTGACTCAACCATATTAGTTGTGCCTCGAGTCGATCCTCGTTTGACTCAACCATATCACTTGCTCCTCAAGCCGGGCCTCGTTTGATTCAACCAGATCAGTTGTACCTAGAGTCGGGACTTGTTTGACTCAACCATATTAGTTGTGCCTCGAGTCGGTCCTCGTTTGGCTTAAGCATATCATTTGTACTTTGAGTCGGGTCTTGTTTGCCGCAATCATATCATTTGCACCTCGAGTCGGGCATTGGTTGACTCAATGATATCAGTTGTGCCTCGAGTTGGGGATCACTTGACTCAACCATATCAAAAGTGCCTTGAGTCGGGCCTCGTTTGGCTTAACCTTACAATTTGCGCGTCGAGTCAGGCCTCGTTTGACTCAACCATATCAAATGTCCTGGAGTCGGGCCTTGTTTGACTTAACCACGTCAATTGTGCCTCGAGTCGGGCCTCGTTTAGCTCAACCATATCAGTTGTGCCTCGAATCGGGACTTGTTTGACTCAACCATATTAGTTGTGCCTCGAGTCGGGTCTCGTTTGACACAACCATATCATTTGCGCCTCGAGTCGGGCCTCGTTTGACTCAACCATATTTGTTGTGCCTCGAGTTGGGACTCGTTTGACTTAACCATATCAATTGTGCCTCGAGTCGGGCCTCATTTGACTCAACCATATCAATTGTGCATCGAGTTAGGACTCGTTTGACTTAACCATATCAGTTGTGCCTCAAGTCGAGCCTCGTTTGACTCATCCATATCATTTGCGCCTCGAGTCGGGTCTCGTTTGACTCAACCATATCTGTTGTGCCTCGAGTCGGGACTCGTTTCACTCAACCATATTAATTGTGCCTCGAGTCGGGCCTCGTTTAACTTAACCATATCAGTTGTGCCTCGAGTTGGGACTCGATTGACTCAACCATATCAGTTGTGCCTCGAGTTGAGCCTCATTTGACTCAACCATATCATTTGCGCCTTGAGTCGGGCCTCGTTTGACTTACCCTTATAATTTGCGCCTTCAGTCCGGCCTCGTTTAACTCAACCATATCATTTGTAGCTCTCGAGCTGGGCCTCGTTTGACTTACCCTTATAATTTGCTCTGCGAGTCGGGTCTTGTTTGACTTAACCGCATCATTTGCGCGTCGAGTCGGGCCACGTTTGACTCAACCATATCATTTACGACTTGAGTCAGGCCTTGTTTGACTTACCCGTATAATTTGCGCCTCGAGTAAAGCCTCGTTTGACTCAACCATATCAAATGTGTCTCGAGTCGGCCCTCGTTTGACACAAGCATATCATTTGCGCCTCAAGTCGGGCCTCATTTGACTCAATCAGTTGTGCCTCGAGTTAGGCCTCGTTTGACTCAACCATATTAGTTGTAACTCGAGTCGACCCACGTTTGACACAACCATATTGTTTGTGCCTCGAGTCTGGCCTCGTTTGACACAACCATATCATTTATACCTCGAGTTTGGCCTCGTTTGGCGCCTCGAGTCAGGCTTCGTTTGACTTAACCATATCAAATGTGCCTCGAGTCAGGCCTCATTTGACTCAACCACATCTGTTGTGCCTCGAGTTGGGCCTCATTTGACTCAACCATATCATTTGTAGCTCTCGAGTTGGGCCTCATTTGACTTACCCATAAAATTTGTGCCTCGAGTCGGGCCTCGTTTGACTCAACCATATCTGTTGTGCCTCGAGTCGAGCCTTGTTTGACTCAATCATATCATTTGTGCTTGGAGTTGAGCCTCATTTGACTCAACCATATCATTTGCGCCTCGAGTCGGGCCTCGTTTGACTTAACCATATCATTTGTAGCTCTCGAGTCGGGCCTCGTTTGACTTACCCTTATAATTTGTGCTGCGAGTAGGGCCCCGTTTGACTTAACCGTATCATTTGTGCCTCGAGTCGGACCTCGTTTGACTCAACCATATCATTTGTGCCTTGAGTCGTGCCTCGTTTGACTTATCCTTATAATTCGCGCCTCGAGTAAAGCCTCGTTTGACTCAACCATATCAAATGTGCCTCGAGTCGGGCCTCATTTGATACAACCATATCATTTGCACCTCGAGTCGGGCCTTATTTGACTCAATCATATCAGGTGTGCCTTGAGTCGGGCCTTGTTTGATTCAACCATATCACTTGCACCTCAAGTCGGGCCTCGTTTGACTCAACCATATCTGTTTTGCCTCAAGTCAGGACTTGTTTGACTTAACCATATTGGTTGTGCCTCGAGCCAGGCCTCGTTTGACTCAACCATATTAGTTATGCCTCGAGTTGGGACTCATTTGACTCAACCATATCAGTTGGGCCTCGAGTCGAGCCTCGTTGGACTCAACCATATCATTTGCACCCTGACTCGGGCCTTGTTTGACTTACCCTTATAATTTGCACCTCGAATCAGGCCTCGTTTTGACTCAACCATATCATTTGCGCCTCGAGTCGGGACTCGTTTGACTCAACCATATAATTTACGCCTCGAGTTGGGCCTCGTTTGACTTACTTTATAATTTGTGGCTTATGTCAGTCCTCGTTTGACTCAACCATATCAAATGTGCCTTGAGTCGGGCCTCGTTTGACTCAACCACATCCATTGTGCCTCGAGATGGGCCTCGTTTGAGTTAACCATATCATTTGCGCTTCGAGTCGGGCCTCGTTTGACTCAACCATATCTGTTGTGCCTCCAGTCGGGCCTTATTTGACTCAACCTTATTAGTTGTGCCTCGAGTCAGGACTCGTTTTACTCAACCATATCAGTTGTGCCTTGAGTCTGGCCTCGTTTGACTCAACCATATCATTTGTGGTTCGAGTCAGGCCTCATTTGACTCAACCATATCTGTTGTGCCTCCAGTCAGGCCTCGATTGACTCAACCATATCTGTTGTGCCTCGAGTTGGGACTCATTTCGCTCAACCATATCAGTTGTGCCTCGAGTCGGGCCTCGTTTGACTAAACCATATCATTTGCGTCTCGAGTCAGGCCTCGTTTGACACAATCATATCATTTGTGCCACGAGTCTGGCCTCGTTTGACACAACCATATCATTTGTGCCTCGAGTTGGGCCTCGTTTGACTTAACCATATAATTTACGCCCCAAGTCGAGCCTCGTTTCTGTTACCCTTATAATTTGCGCCTCATGTTAGGTCTTGTTTGACTAAACCATATCATTTGCATCTCGAGTCGGCCTTCGTTTGTCTCAACCATATCATTTGCACCTCGAGTTGAGCCTCATTTGGCTTACCCTTATAATTTGTTCCTCGAGTCAGGCCTTGTTTGACACAACCATATCAAATGTGCCTCGAGTCAGGCCTCATTTGACTCAACCACATTTGTTGTGCCTCAAGTCGGGCATCATTTGACTAAACCATATCACTTGCGCCTCAAGCCGGGCCTCGTTTGACTCAACCAGATCAGTTGTACCTCGAGTCAGGACTTGTTTAACTCAACCATATTAGTTGTGCCTCGAGTCGGGCCTCGTTTGGCTCAGCCATATCATTTGTACTTTGAGTCGGGTCTCGTTTGTGGCAATCATATCATTTGTGCCTCGAGTCAGGCGTCGTTTAACTCAACGATATCAGTTGTCCCTCGAGTCGGGTCTCGTTTGGCTTACCCTTATAATTTGCGCATCGAGTCAGGCCTCGTTTGACTCAATCGTATCAAATGTGCCTCGAGTCGAGCCTCGTTTAGCTCAACCACATCAGTTGTGCCTCGAGTCAGGCCTCATTTGACTCAACCATATCAGTTGTGCCTCGAATCAGGCCTCGTTTGACTCAACCACATTAGTTGTGCCTCGAGTTGGGCCTCGTTTGACTCAACCATATCTGTTGTGCCTGGAGTTGGGACTCGTTTGACTCAACCATATCAGTTATGCCTCAAGTCGAGCCTCGTTTGACTCAACCATATCATTTGCGCCTCGAGTCGGGCCTTGTTTGACCCAACCATATCTGTTGTGTCTTGAGTCGAGATTCGTTTGACTCAACCATATCCATTGTGCCTCAAGTCGGGCCTCGTTTGACTCAACCATATCAGTTGTGCCTCGAGTCGAGCCTCGTTTGACTCAACCATATCATTTGTAGCTCTCGAGTTGGGCCTCATTTGACTTACCCTGATAATTTGCGCTATGAGTCGGGTCTCGTTTGACTCAACCGTATCATTTGCACCTTGAGTCGGCCCTCGTTTGACTCAAGCATATCATTTGCGACTCGAGTCGGGCCTCGTTTGACTTACCCTTATAATTTGCGCCTCGAGTAAAGCCTCGTTTGACTCAACCATATCAAATGTGCCTCGAGTCAGGCCTCGTTTGACAGAACAATATTATTTGCGCCTCAAGTTGGGACTCGTTTGACTCAATGATATCGGTTGTGCCTCGAGTTGGGCCTCGTTTGACTCAACCATATTAGTTGTAACTCGAGTCGAGCCATGTTTGACACAACCATATTATTTGTGCCTCGAGTCGGGCCTCGTTTGACTCAGCCATATCATTTATACCTCGAGTCGGGACTCATTTGGCACCTCGAGTCAGGCTTCGTTTGACTTAACCATATCAAATGTGCCTCGAGTCAAGCCTCATTTGACTTAACCACATCTGTTATGCCTCGAGTCGGGCCTCATTTGACTTAACCATATCATTTGTAGCTCTCGAGTTGGGCCACGTTTGACTTACTCGTAAAATTTGTGCCTCAAGTCGGGCCTCGTTTAACTCAACCATATCTGTTGTGCCTCGAGTCGAGCCTCGTTTGACTCAACCATATCATTTATGCCTAGAGTCGATCCTTATTTGACTCAACCATATCATTTACGGCTCGAGTCGGTCCTTGTTTGACTTAACGATATCATTTGTAGCTCTCGAGTCAGGGCTTGTTTGACTTACCCTTATAATTTGTGCCGCGAGTAAGACCTCGTTTGACTCAACCATATCATTTGCGTCTCAAGACAGGCCTTGTTTGACACAACCATATCATTTGCACCTCGAGTCGGGCCTCGTTTGACTTACCCTTATAATTTGCGCCTCAAGTAAAGACTCGTTTGATTGAACCATATTAAATGTTCCTCGAGTCAGGTCTCGTTTGACTCAGCCATATCATTTGTGCCTCGAGTTGGGCCTCGTTTGACTCAACAATATTTGTTGTGCCTCGAGTCAGGACTCATTTGACTCAACCATATCAATTGTGCCTCGAGTCGAGCCTCATTTGACTTAACCAAATTAGTTGTGCCTCGAGTTGGGACTCGTTTGACTCAACCATATCTGTTCTGCCTCAAGTCGAGCCTCGTTTGACTCAACCATATCATTTGCGCCTCGAGTCGGGCCTCGTTTGACTCAACCATATATGTTGTGCCTCGAGTTGGGTCTCGTTTGACTCAACCATATCAATTGTGCCTCGAGTCGAGCCTCGTTTAACTCAACCATATCAGTTGTGCCTCGAGTTGGGACTCGATTGACTCAACCATATCAGTTGTGCCTCGAGTCGAGCCTCATTTGACTCAACCATATCATTTGCGCCTTGAGTTGGGCCTCGTTTCACTTACCCTTATAATTTGAGCCTCGAGTCGGGCCTCGTTTTGATTCTACCATATCATTTGTGCCTTCAGTCAGGCCTCGTTTGACTCAATCATATCATTTGTAGCTCTCGAGTTAGGCCTCGTTTGACTTACCCTTATAATTTGCTCTGCGAGTCGGGTCTTGTTTGACTCAACCATATCATTTGCGCCTCGAGTCGGGCCTCGTTTGACTCAACCATATCATTTGCGACTCGAGTCAGGCCTCATTTGACTTACCTTTATAATTTGCGCCTCGATTAAAGCCTCATTTGACTCAACCATATCAAATGTGCCTCGAGTCGGCCCTCGTTTGACACAACCATATCATTTGCGCCTTAAGTCGGGCTTCGTTTGACTCAATCAGTTGTGCCTCGAGTTGGGCCTCGTTTGACTAAACCATATTAGTTGTAACTCGAGTCGAGCCACATTTGACACAATCATATTATTTGTGCCTCAAGTCGGGCCTCGTTTGACACAACCATATCATTTATACCTTGAGTCAGGCCTCGTTTGGCGCCTCGAGTCAGGCTTTGTTTGACACAACTATATCAAATGTGCCTCGAGTCAGGCCTTATTTGACTGAACCACATCGGTTGTGCCTCGAGTTGGGCCTCATTTGACTCAATCATATCATTTGTAACTCTCGAGTCAGGCCTCATTTGACTTACCCATAAAATTTGTGCCTCGAGTCGGGCCTCGTTTGACTCAACCATATCTGTTGTGCCTCGAGTTGATCCTCATTTGACTCAACCATATCATTTGCGCTTAGAGTCGAGCCTCATTTGACTCAACCATATCATTTGCACCTTGAGTCAAGTCTCGTTTGACTTAACCATATCATTTGTAGCTCTCGAGCTGGGCCTTGTTTGACTTACCCTTATAATTTGTGCCACGAGTAGGGCCTCGTTTGACTCAACCGTATCATTTGTGCATCGAGTCGGGCCTCGTTTGACTCAACCATATCATTTGTGCCTCGAGTCGGGCCTCATTTGACTTACCCTTATAATTTACGCCTCGAGTAAAGCCTCATTTGACTCAACCATATCAAATGTGCCTCAAATCGGGCCTTGTTTGACACAACCATATCAATTGTGCCTCGAGTCGGGACTCGTTTGACTCAACCATATCGGTTGTGCCTCGAGTCAGGCCTCATTTGACTCAACCATATCAGTTGTGCCTTGAGTTGGGACTCATTTGACTCAACCATATTAGTTGGGCCTCAAGTCGAGCCTCATTGGACTCAACCATATCATTGGCGCTTTGGGTCGGGCCTCATTTAAATTACCCTTATAATTTGCGCCTCGAGTTGGGCCTCATTTTGACTTGACCATATCATTTGCGCCTTAGGTCAGGCCTCGTTTGACTCAACCATATAATTTACGCCTTGAGTTGGGCCTCGTTTGACTTACTCTTATAATTTGTGGCTTATGTCAGTCCTCGTTTGACTCAACCATATCAAATGTGCCTTGAGTCGGGCCTTGTTTGACTCAACCACATCCATTGTGCCTCGAGACGGGCCTCATTTGACTCAACCATATCATTTGCGATTCGAGTCAGGCATCATTTGACTCAACCATATTGGTTGTGCCTCGAGTCGAGACTCATTTGACTCAACCATATCAATTGTGCCTCGAGTCGGGCCTCGTTTGACTCAACCATATCAGTTGTGCCTCGAGTTGGGACTCGATTGATTCAACCATATCAGTTGCGCTTCGAGTCGGGCCTCGTTTGACTTAACCATATCTGTTGTGCCTCCAGTTGGGCCTCGTTTGACTCAACCATATCAGTTGTGCCTCGAGTCGGGACTTGTTTCACTCAACCATATTAGTTGTGCCTCGAGTTGGGCCTCGTTTGACTCAACCATATCATTGGCGTCTCGAGTCAGGCCTCGTTTGACACAATCATATCATTTGTGCCATGAGTCTGGCCTCGTTTGACACAACCATTTCATTTGCGTCTCAAGTTGGGCCTCGTTTGACTCAACCATATAATTTGCGCCTCGACTCGGCCCTCGTTTGTGTTACCCTTATAATTTGCGCCTCGAGTTAGGTCTCGTTTGACTAAACCATATCATTTGCATCTCGAGTCGGCCTTCGTTCGTCTCAACCATATCACTTGTGCCTCGAGTCGAGCCTCATTTGGCTTACCCTTATAATTTGTGCCTCGAGTCAGGCCTTGTTTGACACAACCATATCAAATGTGCCTCGAGTCAGGCCTCGTTTGACTCAACCACATTGTTATGCCTCGAGTTGAGCATCATTGGACTCAACCATATCACTTGCGCCTCAAGCTGGGCCTCGTTTGACCCAACCAGATCAGTTGTACCTCGAGTCGGGACTTGTTTGACTCAACCATATTAGTTGTGCCTCGAGTCAGGCCTCGTTTGGCTCAACCATATCATTTGTACTTTGAGTCGTGTCTCGTTTGCCGCAATCATATCATTTGCGCCTCAAGTCGGGCATTGTTTAACTCAACAATACCAGTTGTCCCTCGAGTCGGGCATCGTTTAACTCAACGATATTAGTTGTCCCTCGAGTCGGGCCTCGTTTGCCTTACCCTTATAATTTGCGCATCGAGTCAGGCCTCGTTTGACTCAACCATATCAAATGTGCCTCGAGTCGGGCCATGTTTGACTCAACCACATCAGTTGTGCCTCGAGTCGAGCCTCGTTTGACTCAACCACATCAGTTGTGCCTCGAGCCGGGCCTCATTTGACTCAACCACATTAGTTGTGCCTCGAGTTAGGCCTCATTTGACTCAACCATATCTGTTGTGCCTCGAGTTGGGACTCGTTTGACTCAACCATATCAGTTATGCCTCAAGTCGAGCCTCGTTTGACTCAACCACATTAGTTGTGCCTTGAGTCAGGCCTTGTTTGACTCAACCACATCAGTTGTGCCTCGAGTCGGGCCTCATTTGACTCAACCACATTAGTTGTGCCTCGTTTGACTCAACCATATCAATTGTGCTTCGAGTCGGGCCTCGTTTGACTCAACCATATCAGTTGTGCCTCGAGTCGAGCCTCGTTTGACTCAACCATATCAAATGTGCCTCGAGTCGGGCCTCGTTTTCATTCTACCATATCATTTGTGCCTTCAGTCAGGCCTTGTTTGACTCAACCATATCATTTGTAGCTCTTGAGTCAGGCCTTGTTTGACTTACCCTGATAATTTGCGCTGTGAGTCGGGTCTCGTTTGACTCAACCGTATCATTTGCACCTCAAGTCGGACCTCGTTTGACTCAACCATATCATTTGTGACTCGAGTCGGGCCTCGTTTGACTTACCCTTATAATTTGCGCCTTGAGTAAAGCCTCGTTTGACTCAACCATATCAAATGTGCCTCAAGTCGGGCCTTGTTTGACACAACCATATGATTTGCGCCTCAAGTCGGGCCTCGTTTGACTCAATGATATCGGTTGTGCCTCGAGTTGGGCCTCGTTTGACTCACCCATATTAGTTGTAACTCGAGTCGAGCCATGTTTGACACAACCGTATTATTTGTGCCTCGAGTCAGGCCTCGTTTGACTCAACCATATCATTTATACCTCGAGTCGGGACTCGTTTAGTGCCTCGAGTCAGGCTTCATTTGACTTAACAATATTAAATGTGCCTCGAGTTAGGCCTCATTTGACTCAACCACATCTGTTATGCCTCGAGTTGGGCCTCATTTGACTCAACCAAATCATTTGTAGCTCTCGAGTTGGGCCTCATTTGACTTACCCGTAAAATTTGCACCTCGAGTCGGGCCTTGTTTGACTCAACCATATCAGTTGTGCCTCGAGTCAAGCCTCGTTTGACTCAACCATATCATTTGCGCCTAGAGTCGAGCCTCATTTCACTCAACCATATCATTTGTGCCTCGAGTCGATCCTCGTTTGACTTAACCATATCATTTGTAGCTCTCGAGTCGGGGCTCGTTTGACTTACCTTTATAATTTGTGCCGTGAGTAGGGCCTCGTTTAACTCAACCGTATCATTTGTGCCTCGAGTCAGGCCTCGTTTGACATAACCATATCATTTGCACCTCGAGTCGAGCCTCGTTTGACTTACTCTTATAATTTGAGGCTCGAGTCAGGCCTTGTTTGACTTAACCATATCAAATGTGCCTCAAGTCAACCCTTATTTGACTCAACCATATCAGTTGTGCCTCAAATCGGGACTCGTTTGACTTAACCATATTAGTTGTGCCTCGAGTCGAGTCTCGTTGGACTCAACCATATCATTTGCACCTCGAGTCGGGCCTCATTTGACTCAACCATATTTGATGTGCCTTGAGTCAAGTCTCGTTTGACTCAACCATACCAATTGTGCCTCGAGTCGGGCCTCGTTTGACTCAACCATATCAGTTGTGCCTCGAATTGGGACTCATTTGACTCAACCATATTAGTTGTGCCTCGAGTTGGGTCTCGTTTGACTAAACCATATCATTTGCGCCTCGAGTCGGGCCTCATTTGACTCAACCATATTTGTTGTGCCTTGAGTCGGGACTCGTTTGACTCAACCATATCAATTGTGCCTCGAGTCGGGCCTCGTTTGACTCAACCATATGATTTGTAGCTCTCGAGTCGGGCCTCGTTTGACTTATCCGTAAAATTTGTGCCTTGAGTCGGGCCTCGTTTCACTCAACCATATTATTTGCGCCTTGAGTAAAGCCTTGTTTGACTCAACCATATCAAATGTGCCTCAAGTCGGGCCTCGTTTGACACAACCATATCATTTGCGCCTCGAGTTGGGCCTCATTTGGCTTAACCATATCAGTTGTGCCTCGAGTCGAGCCTCATTTCACTTGACCATATCATTTGCACCTCGAGACGGGCCTCATTTGACCTAACCATATCATTTATGGCTCTCGAGTCGGGTCTCGTTTAACTTACCCTAATAATTTGTGCCGCAAGTAGGGGCTCATTTGACTCAATTGTATCATTTGTGCCTCGAGTCGGGCCTTGTTTGACACAACCATATCATTTGCACCTCAAGTCGAGTATCGTTTGACTTACTCTTATAATTTGCGGCTCGAGTCAGGCCTTGTTTGACTCAACCATATCAAATGTATCTCGGGTCGAGCCTCGTTTGACTCAACCACATTAGTTGTGCCTTGAGATGAGCCTCGTTTGACTCAACCGTATCATTTCTCTTCGAGTCGGGCCTCGTTTGGCTAAACCATATATGATGTGCATCGGGTCGAGCCTCGTTTAAATCAACCATATCAGATGTGCCTCTAGATGGGCCTCGTTTAACTCAACCATATCATTTTGCTTCGAGTCGGGCCTCGTTTGACTCAACCATATCTGTTGTGTGTTGAGTCAGGCCTTGTTTGACTCAACCACATCAGTTGTGCCTCGAGTCAGGACTTGTTTGACTTAACTATATTAGTTGTGCCTCGTGTCGGGCCTCGTTTGGCTTAACCATATCATTTGTACCTCGAGTCGGGCCTCATTTGACATACCCTTATAATTTGCACCTCGAGTCGGCCCTCATTTCACTCAACCATATCAGTTATGCCTCGAGTCAGGCCTGGTTTCACTAAACCATATCATTTATGCCTCGAGTCGGGCCTCGTTTGACACAATCATATCATTTGCGCCTTGAGTTGGGCCTCGTTTGACTCAACTATATCAGTTGTGCCTCGTGTCGGGACTCGTTTGACTCAACCATATTAGTTGTTCCACGAGTCAAGCCTCGTTTGACTCAACTATATTATTTATACCTCGAGTCAGTCCTCGTTTGACTTAACCATATTAGTTGTGCCTCGAGTTAGGCCTCGTTTGGTGCCTCGAGTTAGGCCTCGTTTGACTCAATCGTATCAAATGTGCCTCCAGTCAGGCCTCGATTGACTCAACAACATCTATTGTGCCTCGAGTCGGTCCTCGTTTGACTCAACCATATCATTTGTAGCTCTCGAGTCGGGCCTGGTTTGACTTACACGTATAATTTATGCCTCGAGTCGGGCCTCGTTTGACTCAACCATATCATTTATAGCTCTCAAGTTGGGCCTCGTTTGACTCAACCATATCAGTTGTGCCTCAAGTCAGGCCTTGTTTGACTCAACCATATCATTTGTGCCTCAAGTTGGGCCTCGTTTCACTCAACCATATCATTTGCACCACAAGTCGGGCCTCGTTTGACTCAACCATATCATTTATAGCTCTCAACTCGGGCCTCGTTTGACTTACCCTTCTAATTTGCTCCACGAGTCAGGGCTCGTTTGACTCAACCGTATCATTTGCACCTCGAGTCGGGCCTCGTTTGACTTAACCATATCATTTGCGCCTTGAGTAAAGCCTCGTTTGACTCAACCATATCAAATGTGCCTCGAGTCGGGCCCCGTTTGACACAACCATATCATTTGTGCCTCGAGTCGTGCCTCATTTGGCTCAACCATATCAGTTGTGCCTCGAGTCGGGCCTCGTTTGACTCAACCATATCACTTGCGCCTCAAGGCGGGCCGCATTTGACTCAACCATATCTGTTGTGCCTCGAGTCGGGCCTCGTTGGACTCAACCATATCATTTGTGCCTCGAGTTGGGCCTCGTTTGACTCAACCATATCATTTGCACCGTGAGTCAGGCCTCGTTTGTCTCGACCGTATCATTTGCGCTTCGAGTCGGGCCTCGTTTGACACAACCATATCATTTGCACCTTGAGTCGGGCCTCGTTTGACTTACCCTTATAATTTGTGCCTCGAGTAAACCTCGTTTGACTCAACCATATCAAATGTGCTTCGAGTCGGGTCTCATTTGACTCAACCATATCAGTTGCGCCTCGAATCGGGCCTCGTTTCACTCAACCATATTTGTTGTGCCTCAAGTCGAGACTCATTTGACTCAACCATATCAATTGTGCCTCGAGTCGGGCCACGTTTGACTCAACCATATCAGTCGTTCCTCGAGTTAGGACTCGTTTGACTCTACCATATCAGTTGTGCCTCCAGTTGAGCCTCGTTTGATTCAACCATATCATTTGCACCTCGAGTCAGGTCTCGTTTTGACTTGACCATATCATTTGCACCTCGCGTCGGGCCTCGTTTGACTCAACCATGTAATTTGCGCCTCAAGTTGAGCCTCGTTTGACTTACTATTATAATTTGTGGCTTATGTCTGTCCTCGTTTGACTCAACCATATCAAATGTGCCTCGAGTTGGGCCTCGTTTAACTCAACCACATCCGTTGTGCCTCGAGACGGGCCTCGTTTGACTCAACCATACCAATTGTGCCTCGAGTCGGGCCTCGTTTGACTCAACCATATCAGTTGTGCCTCGAATTGGGACTCATTTGACTCAACCATATTAGTTGTGCCTCGAGTTGGGTCTCGTTTGACTAAACCATATCATTTGCGCCTCGAGTCGGGCCTCATTTGACTCAACCATATTTGTTGTGCCTTGAGTCGGGACTCGTTTGACTCAACCATATCAATTGTGCCTCGAGTCGGGCCTCGTTTGACTCAACCATATGATTTGTAGCTCTCGAGTCGGGCCTCGTTTGACTTATCCGTAAAATTTGTGCCTTGAGTCGGGCCTCGTTTCACTCAACCATATTATTTGCGCCTTGAGTAAAGCCTTGTTTGACTCAACCATATCAAATGTGCCTCAAGTCGGGCCTCGTTTGACACAACCATATCATTTGCACCTCGAGTTGGGCCTCATTTGGCTTAACCATATCAGTTGTGCCTCGAGTTGAGCCTCATTTCACTTGACCATATCATTTGCACCTCGAGACGGGCCTCATTTGACCTAACCATATCATTTATGGCTCTCGAGTCGGGTCTCGTTTAACTTACCCTAATAATTTGTGCCGCAAGTAGGGGCTCATTTGACTCAACTGTATCATTTGTGCCTCGAGTCGGGCCTTGTTTGACACAACCATATCATTTGCACCTCAAGTCGAGTATCGTTTGACTTACTCTTATAATTTGTGGCTCGAGTCAGGCCTTGTTTGACTCAACCATATCAAATGTATCTCGGGTCGAGCCTCGTTTGACTCAACCACATTAGTTGTGCCTTGAGATGAGCCTCGTTTGACTCAACCGTATCATTTCTCTTCGAGTCAGGCCTCGTTTGGCTAAACCATATCTGATGTGCATCGGGTCGAGCCTCGTTTAAATCAACCATATCAGATGTGCCTCGAGATGGGCCTCGTTTAACTCAACCATATCATTTTGCTTCGAGTCGGGCCTCGTTTGACTCAACCATATCTGTTGTGTGTTGAGTCAGGCCTTGTTTGACTCAACCACATCAGTTGTGCCTCGAGTCAGGACTTGTTTGACTTAACTATATTAGTTGTGCCTCGTGTCGGGCCTCGTTTGGCTTAACCATATCATTTGTGCCTCGAGTCGGGCCTCATTTGACATACCCTTATAATTTGCACCTCGAGTCGGCCCTCATTTCACTCAACCATATCAGTTATGCCTCGAGTCAGGCCTGGTTTCACTAAACCATATCATTTATGCCTCGAGTCGGGCCTCGTTTGACACAATCATATCATTTGCGCCTCGAGTTGGGCCTCGTTTGACTCAACTATATCAGTTGTGCCTCGTGTCGAGACTCGTTTGACTCAACCATATTAGTTGTTCCATGAGTCAAGCCTCGTTTGACTTAACTATATTATTTATACCTCGAGTTAGTCCTCGTTTGACTCAACCATATTAGTTGTGCCTCGAGTTAGGCCTCGTTTGACTCAATCGTATCAAATGTGCCTCCAGTCAGGCCTCGATTGACTCAACAACATCTATTGTGCCTCGAGTCGGTCCTCGTTTGACTCAACCATATCATTTGTAGCTCTCGAGTCGGGCCTGGTTTGACTTACACGTATAATTTATGCCTCGAGTCGGGCCTCGTTTGACTCAACCATATCATTTATAGCTCTCAAGTTGGGCCTCGTTTGACTCAACCATATCAGTTGTGCCTCAAGTCAGGCCTTGTTTGACTCAACCATATCATTTGTGCCTCAAGTTGGGCCTCGTTTCACTCAACCATATCATTTGCACCACAAGTCGGGCCTCGTTTGACTCAACCATATCAGTTATAGCTCTCAACTCGGGCCTCGTTTGACTTACCCTTCTAATTTGCTCCACGAGTCAGGGCTCGATTGACTCAACCGTATCATTTGCACCTCGAGTCGGGCCTCGTTTGACTTAACCATATCATTTGCGCCTTGAGTAAAGCCTCGTTTGACTCAACCATATCAAATGTGCCTCGAGTCGGGCCCCGTTTGACACAACCATATCATTTGTGCCTCGAGTCGTGCCTCATTTGGCTCAACCATATCAGTTGTGCCTCGAGTCGGGCCTCGTTTGACTCAACCATATCACTTGCGCCTCAAGGCGGGCCGCATTTGACTCAACCATATCTGTTGTGCCTCGAGTCGGGCCTCGTTGGACTCAACCATATCATTTGTGCCTCGAGTTGGGCCTCGTTTGACTCAACCATATCATTTGCACCGTGAGTCAGGCCTCGTTTGTCTCGACCGTATCATTTGCGCTTCGAGTCGGGCCTCGTTTGACACAACCATATCATTTGCACCTTGAGTCAGGCCTCGTTTGACTTACCCTTATAATTTGCGCCTCGAGTAAACCTCGTTTGACTCAACCATATCAAATGTGCTTCGAGTCGGGTCTCATTTGACTCAACCATATCAGTTGCGCCTCGAATCGGGCCTCGTTTCACTCAACCATATTTGTTGTGCCTCAAGTCGAGACTCGTTTGACTCAACCATATCAATTGTGCCTCGAGTCGGGCCACGTTTGACTCAACCATATCAGTCGTTCCTCGAGTTAGGACTCGTTTGACTCTACCATATCAGTTGTGCCTCCAGTTGAGCCTCGTTTGATTCAACCATATCATTTGCACCTCGAGTCGGGTCTCGTTTTGACTTGACCATATCATTTGCACCTCGCGTCGGGCCTCGTTTGACTCAACCATGTAATTTGCGCCTCAAGTTGAGCCTCGTTTGACTTACTATTATAATTTGTGGCTTATGTCTGTCCTCGTTTGACTCAACCATATCAAATGTGCCTCGAGTTGGGCCTCGTTTAACTCAACCACATCCGTTGTGCCTCGAGACGGGCCTCGTTTGACTCAACCATATCATTTGTGCTTTGAGTCGGGCCTCGTTTGACTCAACCATTTCAGTTGTGCCTCAAGTCGGGACTCATTTCACTCAACCATATCAGTTGTGCCTCGAGCGGGCCTCGTTTGACTCAACCATATCATTTGCACTTCAAGTCGAGCCTCATTTGACTCAACTATATCTGTTGTGCCTCTAGTTGGGCCTCGTTTGACTCAACCATATCAGTTGAGCCTCAAGTTGGGACTTGTTTCACTCAACCATATCAGTTGTGCCTCGAGCGGGCCTCATTTGACTCAACCATATCATTTGCGCTTCAAGTCGAGCCTCATTTGACTCAACTATATCTGTTGTGCCTCTAGTCGGGCCTCGTTTGACTCAACCATATTAGTTGAGCCTCGAGTTGGGACTCGTTTCACTCAACCATATCAGTTGTGCCTTAAGTCGGGCCTTGTTTGGCTCGACCATATCATTTGCGCTTCGAGTCGAGCCTCGTTTGTCTCAACCATATCTGTTGTGCCTCTAGTCAGACCTCGTTTGACTTAACCGTATCAGTTGTGCCTCGAGTTGGGACTCGTTTCACTCAACCATATCAGTTGTTCCTCAAGTCAGGCCTCGTTTGACACAATCATATCATTTGTGCCTCGAGTTGGGCGTCGTTTGACTCAACCACATTATTTACGCCTCGAGTCGGGCCTCGTTTGCGTTACCCTTATAATGTGCGCCTCAAGTTAGGTATCGTTTGACTAAACCATATCATTTGCATCTCGAGTCGGGCCTCATTTGGCTTACCCTTATAATTTATGCCTCGAGTTAGGCCTTGTTTGACACAACTATAGCAAATGTGCCTCGAGTCGGGCCTCGTTTGACTCAACCACATTAGTTGTACCTCGAGTCGAGCCTCATTTGACTTAACCATATCACTTACGCCTCAAGTCCAGACTCGTTTGACTCAACCAGATCAATTGTACCTCGACTCGGGACTTGTTTGACTTAACCATATTAGTTGTGCCTCGAGTCGGGACTGGTTTCACTCAACCATATCAGTTGACGCTCGAGTCAGGACACGTTTGACTCAACCATATTAAATGTGTCTCGAGTCGGGGCTTGTTTAACTCAACCATATCATTTACGCATCGAGTCAGGCCTCGTTTGGCTTACCCTTATAATTTGCGCCTCGAGTTGGGCCTCGTTTTGACTCAACCATATCATTTGCGCCTCAATTTGGTCCTCGTTTGGCTTACCCTTATAATTTGTGCCTCGAGTTAGGCCCCGTTTGACTCAACCATATCAAATGTGCATCGAGTAGGGCCCTGTTTGACTTAACCATATCAGTTGTGCCTCGAGTCGAGACTTGTTTCACTCAGCCATATCAGTTGAGGCTCGAGTCGGGACTCGTTTGACTCAACCATATTAAATGTGCCTCGAGGCGGGCCTCGTTTGACTCAACCATATCATTTGAGCCTCGAGTCGGGCTTCGTTTGACTTACCCTTACAATTTACGCCTCGAGTAAAGCCTCGTTTGACTCAACCATATCAAATGTGCCTCGAGTCAGGCCCCGTTTGACACAACCATATCATTTGTGCCTCGAGTTAGGCCTCATTTGACTCAACCATATCAAATGTGCCTCGAGTTGGGCCTCGTTTGACTAGACTACATCAGTTGTGCCACGAGACAGGCCTCGTTTGGCTTCACCGCATCAGTTGTGCCTCGAGTCGGGGCTCGTTTCACTCAACCGTATCAGTTGTGCCTCGAGTCGGGACTCGTTTGACTCAACCATATTAAATGTGCCTCGAGTCGGGCCTCGTTTGACTCAACCATATCATTTGCTCCTTGAGTCGAGCCTCGTTTGAGTCAACCATATCATTTGCGCCTCGATTTGGTCCTCGTTTGGCTTACCCTTATCAAATGTGCCTCAAATCGAGCCTCGTTTGACTCAACCGTATTAGTTGTGCCTCGAGTCGGGACTTGTTTCACTCAACCATATTAGTTGAGGCTTGAGTCGGGACACGTTTGACTCAACCATATTAAATGTGCCTCGAGTGGGGGCTCGTTTGACTCAATCATATCATTTACGCATCGAGTCGGGCCTCGTTTGGCTTACCCTTATAATTTGCGCCTCGAGTTACGCCCCGTTTGACTCAACCATATCAAATGTGCCTTGAATCGGGCCTCGTTTGACTCAACCATATTAGTTGTGCCTCGAGTCGGGACTGGTTTCACTCAACCATATCAGTTGACGCTCGAGTCGGGACACGTTTGACTCAACCATATTAAATGTGTCTCGAGTCAGGGCTTGTTTAACTCAACCATATCATTTACGCATCGAGTCAGGCCTCGTTTGGCTTACCCTTATAATTTGCGCCTCGAGTTGGGCCTCGTTTTGACTCAACCATATCATTTGCGCCTCAATTTGGTCCTCGTTTGGCTTACCCTTATAATTTGTGCCTCGAGTTAGGCCCCGTTTGACTCAACCATATCAAATGTGCATCGAGTCGGGCCCTGTTTGACTCAACCATATCAGTTGTGCCTCGAGTCGAGACTTGTTTCACTCAGCCATATCAGTTGAGGCTCGAGTCGGGACTCGTTTGACTTAACCATATTAAATGTGCCTCGAGGCGGGCCTCGTTTGACTCAACCATATCATTTGCGCCTCGAGTCGGGCTTCGTTTGACTTACCCTTACAATTTGCGCCTCGAGTAAAGCCTCGTTTGACTCAACCATATTAAATGTGCCTCGAGTTGGGCCCCGTTTGACACAACCATATCATTTGTGCCTCGAGTTGGGCCTCATTTGACTCAACCATATTAGTTGTGCCTCAAGTCGGGCCTCGTTTGACTCAACCATATCATTTGCATCTCGAGTCGGGCTTCGTTTGGCTCAACCATATCATTTGCGCCTCGATTTGGCCCTCAATTGGCTTACCCTTATAATTTGCGCCTCGAGTCAGGCCCCGTTTGGCTCAACCATATCAAATGTGCCTCGAGTTGGGCCTCGTTTGACTCAACCACATCAGTTGTGCCTCGAGTCAGGCCTCATTTGACTCAACCATATTAGTTGTGCCTCGAGTTGAGCCTCATTTGACTCAACCATATCATTTGTACCTCGAGTCGGGCCCCGTTTGACTTACCCTTATAATTTGTGCCCCGAGTAGGGCCTCATTTTAGCTCAACCATATCATTTGAACGTCGAGTCATGCCTCATTTGACTCAACCATATAACTTGCATCTAGAGTCGAGCCTCGTTTGACTTACTCTTATAATTTGTGGCTTAAGTCAGTCCTTGTTTGACTCAACCATATCAAATGTGCCTCGAGTTGGGCCTCGTTTGACTCGACCACATCTGCTGTGCCTCGAGACAGACCTCGTTTGGCTTCACCATATCAGTTGTGCCTCGAGTCGGGACTCGTTTCACTCAACCATATTAGTTGCGCCTCGAGTCGGGACTCGTTTGACTCAACCATATTAAATGTGCCTTGAGTTGGGCCTCGTTTGACTTAACCATATCATTTGCTCCTCGAGTCGAGCCTCGTTTGACTCAACCTTATCATTTGCGCCTTGATTTGGTCCTCGTTTGGTTTACCCTTATAATTTGCGCCTCGAGCCAGGCCCTATTTGACTCAACCATATCAAATGTACCTCGAATCGGGCCTCGTTTGACTCAACCATATTAGTTGTGCCTCGAGTCGGGACTTGTTTCACTCAACCATATCAGTTGAGGCTCGAGTTGGGACTCGTTTGACTTAACCATATTAAATGTGCCTCGAGTCAGGGTTCGTTTGACTTAACCATCTCATTTGTGCTTTGAGTCGGGCCTCATTTGCCATAATCATATCATTTCTGTCTCGAGTCAGGTGTCGTTTGACTCAATGATATCAGTTGTGCCTCAAGTTGGGATGCGTTTGACTCAACCATATCAAATGTGCCTTGAGTCGGGCCTCGTTTGACTCAACCATATTAGTTGCGCCTTGAGTCGGGCCTTGTTTGACTCAACCATATCTGTTGTGCCTCGAGTCGGGCCTTGTTTGACTCAACCATATTAAATGTGCCTCGAGTCGGGCCTCGTTTGACTCAACCATATCATTTGCTCCTTGAGTCGAGCCTCGTTTGAGTCAACCATATCATTTGCGCCTCGATTTGGTCCTCGTTTGGCTTACCCTTATCAAATGTGCCTCAAATCGAGCCTCGTTTGACTCAACCATATTAGTTGTGCCTCGAGTCGGGACTTGTTTCACTCAACCATATTAGTTGAGGCTTGAGTCGGGACACGTTTGACTCAACCATATTAAATGTGCCTCGAGTGGGGGCTCGTTTGACTCAATCATATCATTTACGCATCGAGTCGGGCCTCGTTTGGCTTACCCTTATAATTTGCGCCTCGAGTTACGCCCTGTTTGACTCAACCATCTCAAGTGTGCCTTGAATCGGGCCTCGTTTGACTCAACCATATTAGTTGTGCCTCGAGTCGGGACTGGTTTCACTCAACCATATCAGTTGACGCTTGAGTCGGGACACGTTTGACTCAACCATATTAAATGTGTCTCGAGTCGGGGCTTGTTTAACTCAACCATATCATTTACGCATCAAGTCAGGCCTCGTTTGGCTTACCCTTATAATTTGCGCCTCGAGTTGGGCCTCGTTTTGACTCAACCATATCATTTGTGCCTCAATTTGGTCCTCGTTTGGCTTACCCTTATAATTTGTGCCTCGAGTTAGGCCCCGTTTGACTCAACCATATCAAATGTGCATCGAGTCGGGCCCTGTTTGACTTAACCATATCAGTTGTGCCTTGAGTCGAGACTTGTTTCACTCAGCCGTATCAGTTGAGGCTCGAGTCGGGACTCGTTTGACTCAACCATATTAAATGTGCCTTGAGGCAGGCCTCGTTTGACTCAACCATATCATTTGAGCCTCGAGTCGGGCTTCGTTTGACTTACCCTTACAATTTACGCCTCGAGTAAAGCCTCGTTTGACTCAACCATATCAAATGTGCCTCGAGTCAGGCCCCGTTTGACACAACCATATCATTTGTGCCTCGAGTTAGGACTCATTTGACTAAACCATATTAAATGTGCCTCGAGTCGGGCCTCGTTCGACTCAACCATATGAAATGTACCTCAAGTCGGGCCTTGTTTGACTCAACCACATCAGTTGTGCCTCGAGATGGGCCTTGTTTGACTAAACCATATTAGTTGCGCCTCGAGTCGGACCTTGTTTGACTCAACCATATCTATTGTGCCTCAAGTCGAGCCTCGTTTGACTCAACCATATTAAATGTGCCTCGAGTTGGGTCTCGTTTGACTAAACCATATCTTTTGCATCTCGAGTCGGGCCTCGTTTGCCTCAACCATATCTTTTGCATCTCGAGTCGGGCCTCGTTTGCCTCAACTATATCTTTTGCATCTCGAGTCGGGCCTCGTTTGCCTCAACTATATCTTTTGCATCTCGAGTTGGGCCTCATTTGGCTTCCCCTTATAATTTACGCCTCAAGTCAGGCCTCGTTAGACACAACCATATCAAATGTGCCTCGAGTTAGGCCTTATTTGACTCAACCACATCAGTTGTGCCTCGAGTCGGGCCTCGTTTGCCATAATCATATCATTTCTGCCTCGAGTCAGGTGTCGTTTGACTCAACGATATCAGTTGTGCCTCGAGTTGGGACTCATTTGACTCAACCATATCAAATGTGCCTTGAGTCGGGCCTCGTTTGACTCAACCACATCAGTTGTGCCTCGAGTTGGGCCTCGTTTGGCTCAACCACATCTGCTGTACCTTGAGTCGGGCCTCGTTTGACTCATCCATATCAAATGTGCCTCGAGTCGGGCCTCGTTTGACTCAACCACATCAGTTGTGCCTCGAGATGGGCCTCGTTTGACTCAACCATATCAGTTGCGCCTCGAGTCAGGATTTGTTTGACTCAACCATATCTGTTGTGCCTCGATTCGGGCCTCGTTTGACCAAACCATATTAGTTATGCCTCGGGTCGGGCCTCGTTTGACATAACCATATCATTTGTGCCTCAAGTCGGGCCTCGTTTGACTCAACCATATCATTTGCATCTCGAGTCCAGCCTCATTTGACTCAACCATATCATTTGCTCCTCGAGCCGGGCCTTGTTTGGCTTACCCTTATAATTTGCGCCTCAAGTCAAGCCTCGTTTGACTCAACCATATCAAATGTGCCTCGAGTCGGGCCTCGTTTGACTGAACCACAGCAGTTGTGCCTCGAGTCGGGCCTCGTTTGACTCAACCATATCATTCACGCCTCGAGTCGGGCCTCGTTTAACTTAACCATATCAGTTGTGCCCCAAGTTTGAACTTGTTTGAATCAACCATATCAGTTGTGCCTCTAGTCAGGCCTCGTTTGTCTCAACCATATCATTTGTCCTTCGAGTCGGGCCTTGTTTTCCATAATAATATCATTTGCTCCTTCAGTCAGGCCTCATTTGACTCAACCATATCAGTTGTGCCTCAAGTTGGGACTTGTTTGACTCAACCATATCAGTTGTACCTCGAGCCGAGCCTCGTTTGACTCAACCATATCATTTGCATCTCGAGTTGGGCCTCGTTTGACTTACCCTTATAATTTGCGCCCCAAGTCAAGCCTCGTTTGACTCAACCATATAATTTGCACCTCAAGTCAGGCATCGTTTGACTTACTCTTATAATTTGTGGCTTGAGTCAGTCCTCGTTTGACTCAACCATATCAAATGTGCCTCGGGTCAGGCCTCATTTGGCTCAACCACATCAGTTATGCCTCAAGACGAGACTCGTTTGACTCAACCATATCATTTGCGCTTTGAGTCGGGCCTTGTTTGCCACAATCATATCATTTCTGCCTCGAGTCAGGTGTCGTTTGACTCAATGATATCAGTTGTGCCCCGAGTTAGGACACGTTTGACTCAACCATATCAAATGTGCCTTGAGTCGGGCCTCGTTTGACTCAACCACATCAGTTGTGCCTCGAGTCGAGCCTTGTTTGGCTCAACCACATCTGTTGTACCTTAAGTCGGGCCTCGTTTGACTCATCCATATCAAATGTGCCTCGAGTCGGGCCTCGTTTGACTCAACCATATCAGTTGTGCCTCGAGATGGGCCTCGTTTGACTCAACCATATCAGTTATGCCTCGAGTCGGGATTTGTTTGACTCAACCATATCTGTTGTGCCTCGAGTTAGGCCTCGTTTGACCAAACCATATTAGTTGTGCCTCGAGTCAGGCCTCGTTTGACACAACCATATCATTTGCGCCTCGAGTCGGGCCTCATTTGACTCAACCATATCATTTGCATCTTGAGTCCAGCCTCGTTTGACTCAACCATATCATTTGCTCCTCGAGTCGGGCCTCGTTGGCTTACCCTTATAATTTACGCCTCGAGTCAAGCCTTGTTTGACTCAACCATATCAAATGTGCCTTGAGTTGGGCCTCCTTTGACTCAACCATAACATTCGCGCCTTGAGTCAGGCCTCATTTCACTCAACCATATCAGTTGTGCCTTAAGTCTAAACTCATTTGACTCAACCATATCAGTTGTGCCTCGAGTCAGGCCTCGTTTGTCTCAACCATATCATTTGTCCTTCGAGTTGGGCCTCATTTGCCATAATCATATCATTTGCTCCTCGAGTTGGGCCTCGTTTGACTCAACCATATCATTTGTAGGTCTCGAGTCGGGACTCGTTTGACTTACCCTTATAATTTATGCCACGAGTCAGGCCTCGTTTGACTCAACCGTATCATTTGCACCTTAAGTCGGGACTCATTTGACTTAACCATATCATTTGCAACTCGAGTCAGGCTTCGTTTGACTTACCCTTATAATTTGCGCCTCCAGTAAACCCTCGTTTGACTCAACCATATCAAATGTGCCTCGAGTCGGGCCTCATTTAACACAACCATATCATTTGTGCCTTGAGTCGGGCCTCATTTGACTCAACCATATCAGTTGTGCCTCGAGTCGGGCCTTATATGACTCATCCATATCATTTGCATCTCGAGTCGGGCCTTGTTTGGCTCAACCATATCATTTGCGCCTCGATTTGGTCCTTGTTTGGCTTACCCTTATAATTTGCGCCTCGAGTCAGGCCTTGTTTGACTCAACCATATCAAATGTGCCTTGAGTTGGGCCTCGTTTGACTAAACCACATCAGTTGTGCCTCGAGTCGGGCCTCATTTGACTCAACCATATCAGTTGTGTATCGAGTCGGGCCTCGTTTGACTCAACCATATCATTTGCACCTCGAGTCAGGCCTCGTTTGACTCAACCAGATCATTTGCGCCTCGAGTCAGGCCTCGTTTGACTTACCCTTATAATTTGTGCCTCGAGTCGGGCCTTGTTTTGACTCAACCATATAATTTGTGCCTCGAGTCAAGCCTCATTTGACTTACTCTTATAATTTGTGGCTTCAGTCAGTCCTCGTTTGACTCAACCATATCAAATATGCCTCGAGTTGGGCCTCGTTTCACTCGACCACATCAGTTGTGCATCGAGACGGGCCTCGTTTGGCTTAACCATATCAGTTGTGCCTCGAGTCGGGACTCATTTCACTCAACCATATCAGTTGTGCCTTGAGTTGGGACTCGTTTCACTTAACCACATCAGTTGTGCCTCGAGTCGGGCCTTGGTTGACTCAACCACATCAGTTGTACCTCGAGTCGGGCCTCGTTTGGCTCAACCACATCAGTTGTGCCTCGAGTCGGGCCTCGTTTGACACAACCATATCATTTGTGCCTTGAGTCGGGCCTCGTTTGACTTAACCATATCATTTGCACCTTGAGTCGGGCCTCGTTTGACTCAACCACATCAGTTGTGCCTCAAGTCTGGCCTCGTTTGACTCATCCATATCAAATGTGCCTCGAGTTGGGCGTCGTTTGACTCAACCACATCAGTTGTGCCTCGAGATGGGCATCGTTTGACTCAACCATATCAGTTGTGCCTTGAGTCGGGATTCGTTTGACTCAACCATATCTATTGTGCCTCGAGTCAGGTCTCATTTGACTCAACTATATCATTTGCATCTCGAGTCAGGCATCATTTGACTCAACCATATCATTTGCTCCTTGAGTTGGGACTCATTTGGCGTACCCTTATAATTTGTGCCTCGAGTCAAGCCTCGTTTGACTCCACCATATCAAATGTGCCTCGAGTCGGGCCTCGTTTGACTCAACCATATCATTCGTGCCTTGAGTCGGGCCTCATTTAACTCAACCATATCAGTTGTGCCTCAAGTCTAAACTCGTTTGACTCAACCATATCAGTTGTGCCTCGAGGCAGGCCTCGCTTGTCTCAACCATGTCATATGTCCTTCGAGTTAGGCGTCGTTTGCCACAATCATATCATTTGCTCCTCGAGTCGGGCCTCGTTTAACTTAACCATATCAGTTGCACCACGAGTTGGGACTCGTTTAACTCAACCATATTAGTTGTGCCTCGAGTCAAGCCTCGTTTGACTCAACCATAACATTTGCGGCTCGATTCTGGCCTCGTTTGACTTACCCTTATAATTGGCGCCTCAAGTCGAGCCTCGTTTTGACTCAACCATATCATTTGCACCTCGAGTCGAGCCTCGTTTGACTCAACCATATAATTTGCTCCTTGAGTCAGGCTTCGTTTGACTTACTCTTATATTTTGTGGCTTGAGTCAGTCCTCGTTTGACTCAACCATATCAAATGTGCCTCGAGTCGGTCCTCATTTGACTCAACCACATCAGTTGTGCCTCTAGACGGGCCTCATTTGACTCAACCATATCATTTGCGCTTCGAGTCAGGCCTCGTTTGACTCAACCATATCTGTTATGTCTTGAGTCGGGCTTCGTTTGACTCAATCATATCAGTTGAGCCTCGAGTCGAGACTCATTTCACTCAACCATATTAGTTATGCCTCGAGTCGGGCCTTGTTTGACTCAACCATATTATTTGCGCCTCGAGTCGGGCCTCGTTCGACACAACCATATCATTTGTGCCTCGATTCAGGCCTCGTTTGACTCAACTACATCAATTATGCCTCGAGTCGGGCCTCATTTGACTTAATCATATCATTTGTGCCTCGAGTCGGGCCATGTTTGACTCAACCATATTAGTTGTACCTTGAGTTGGTGCTCATTTGACTCAACCATATCAGTTGTGCCTCAAGTCGGGCCTCATTTGCCACAATCATATCATTTGCACCTCGAGTCAGGCCTCGTTTGACTCAACTATAGCAGTTGTGCCTCAAGTTGGGACTTTTTTGGCTCAACCATATCAGTTGTGCCTCGAGTCAAGCCTCGTTTGACTCAAACATATCATTTACGCCTCGAGTCGGGCCTCGTTTGACTTATCGTTAAAATTTGTGCCTCGAGTCGGGCCTCGTTTAATTCAACCATATCATTTGCGCCTCGAGTCAGGCCTCGTTTGACTCAAACATATCATTTGCGCCTTGAGTTGGGCCTCGTTTGACTTACCCTTACAATTTGTGGCTCGAGTTAGGCCTCGTTTGACTCAACCATATCAATTGTGCCTCGAGTCGGGCTTCGTTTGACTCAACCACATCAGTTGTGCCTCGAGAGGGGCCTTGTTTGACTCAACCATATCTTTTGCACTTCGAGTCGGGCCTCGTTTCACTCAACCATATCTGTTGTACCTCCAGTCGAGTTGAGTCAAATATCAGTTGTGCCTTGAGTCGTGCCTCGTTTGACTCAACCATATCAGTTGTGCCTCGAGTTGGGCCTCGTTTGACATAACTATATCATTTGCGCCTCGAGTCAGGCCTCGTTTGACACAATCATATCATTTGCACCTCGAGTCTGGCCTCATTTGACACAACCATATCATTTGCGCCCCAAGTTGTGCCTCGTATGATCAACCAAATCATTTGCGCCTCGAGTCAGGCCTCGTTTGCATTACACTTATAATTTGCGCCTCGAGTTGGGTCTCGTTTGGCTAAACCATATCATTTGCGTCTCGAGTCGGCCCTCGTTTGACTCAACCATATCATTCACGCCTCAAGTTGGGCCTCGTTTGGCTTACCCTTATAATTTGCGCATCGAGTCAGGCCTCGTTTGACTCAACCATATCAAATGTGCCTTGAGTCGGGACTCGTTTGACTCAATCACATCAGTTGTGCCTCGAGTTAGTCCTCATTTGACTCAACCATATCATTTGTAGCTCTCGAGTCGGGCCTGGTTTGACTTAAACGTCTAATTTGTACCTCGAGTCAGGCCTCGTTTGAGTCAACCATATCAGTTGTGCCTTGAGTCGGGCCTCGTCTGACACAACCATATCATTTGTAGCTCTTGAGTCAGGCCTCGTTTGACTCAACTGTATCATTTGTGCCTCGAGTCGGGCCTCGTTTGACTTACCCTTACAATTTGCGCCACGAGTCAGGCCTCGTTTAACTCAACTGTATCATTTGCGCCTCAAGTCGGGCCTCATTTGACTTACCCTTATAATTTGCGCCTTGAGTAAAGTCTCATTTGACTCAACCATATCAAATGTGCCTCGAGTCGGGCCTCGTTTGACTCAACCATATCAGTTGTGCCTCGTGTTAGGCCTCATTTGACTCAACCATATCATTTGCATCTCAAGTCGGCCCTCGTTTGGCTCAACCATATCATTTTCGCCTCGATTCGGTCCTCGTTTGGCTTACCCTTATAATTTACGCCTTGAGTCAGTCCTCGTTTGACTCAACCATATCAAATGTGCCTTGAGTTGGGCCTCGTTTGACTTAACCACATCAGTTGTGCCTCAAGTCGGGCCTTGTTTGACTCAACCATATCATTTGCGCCTCAAGTCAAGCCTCGTTTGACTCAACCATATCTGTTGGGCCTCGAGTCGAGACTCGTTTGACTCAACCATGTCAGTTATGCCTCGAGTTGGGCCTCGTTTGACTCAACCAGATCATTTGTGCCTCGAGTCGGGCCTCGTTTGTGTTACCCTTATAATTTGCGCCTCGAGTTAGGTCTTGTTTGGCTAAACCATATCATTTGCATCTCGAGTCGGTCCTCGTTTGACTCAACCATATCATTTGCGCCTCGAGTCGGGCCTCATTTGGCTTACCCTTATAATTTGCGCCTCGAGTCAAGCCTCGTTTGACTCAACCACATCTGTTATGCCTCAAGTCGATCCTCGTTTGACTCAACCATATCATTTGTAGCTCTTGAGTCAGGCCTGGTTTGACTTAAACGTATAATTTGTGCCTTGAGTCGGGCCTCATTTGAGTCAACCATATCAGTTGTGCCTCGAGTCAGGCCTCGTTTGACTCAACCATCTCATTTGTTCCTCCCAATTCGGGCCTCATTTGACTTACCCTTGTAATTTGCGCCACAAGTCAGGCCTCATTTGACTCAATCATATCATTTATGTCTTGGGTCGGGCCTCGTTTGACTCAACCATATCATTTATGCCATGAGTCGGGCCTCATTTGACTTACCCTTATAATTTGTGCCGCCAGTCAGGCCTCGTTTGACTCAACCGTATCATTTGCACCTCGAGTTGGGCCTCGTTTGACTTACCCTTATAATTTGCGCCTGGAGTAAAGCCTCATTTGACTCAACCATATCAAATGTGCCTCGAGTCGGGCCTCGTTTGACTCAACCATACCATTTTCGCCTTGAGTCGAGCCTCGTTTGACTCAACCATATCAGTTGTGCCTCGTGTCGGGCCTTGTTTGACTTAACCATATCATTTACATCTCGAGTCGGGCCGCGTTTGGCTCAACCATCTCATTTGCACCTCGATTTGGTCCTCGTTTGGCTTACCCTTATAATTTGCGCCTCATGTCAGGCCTCGTTTGACTCAACCATATCAAATGTGCCTCAAGTTGGGCCTCGTTTGACTCAACCACATCAGCTGTGCCTCGAGTCGGGCCTCGTTTGACTCAACCATATCATTTGCGCATCGAGTCGGGCCTCGTTTGACTCAACCATATCTGTTGTCACTCGAGTCGTGACTCGTTTGACTCAACCATATCAGTTGTGCCTCAAGTTGGGCCTTCTTTGACTCAACCATATCATTTGTGCCTCAAGTCGGGCCTCGTTTGCGTTACCCTTATAATTTGCGCCTCAAGTTAGGTCTTGTTTGGCTAAACCATATCATTTGCATCTCGAGTCAGCCCTCGTTTGACTCAACCATATCATTCGCGCCTCGAGTCAGGCCTCGTTTGGCTTAACCTTATAATTTGCGCCTCGAGTCAGACCTCGTTTGACTCAACCATATCAAATGTTCCTTGAGTCGGGCCTCATTTGACTCAACCACATTAGTTGTGCCTCGAGTCGGTCCTTATTTGACTCAACCATATTATTTGTAGCTCTCGAGTCGGGCCTGGTTTGACTTAAACATATAATTTGTGCCTCGAGTCGGGCCTCGTTTGAGTCAACCATATCAGTTGTGCCTCGAGTCGGGCCTCGTTTGACTCAACCATGTCATTTGTAGCTCTTGAGTCGTGCCTCGTTTGACTTACCCTTATAATTTGCGCTGCAAGTCAGGTCTCGTTTGACTCAACCGTATCATTTGTGCCCCGAGTCGGGCCTCATTTGACTCAACCATATCATTTGTGCCACGAGTCGAGCCTCGTTTGACTCAACCATATCATTTGTAGCTCTCGAGTCAGGCCTTATTTTACTTACCCTTATAATTTGCGCTGTAAGTCAGGCTTCGTTTGACTCAACTGTATCATTTGCGTCTCGAGTTGGGCCTTGTTTGACTTAACCTTATAATTTGCGCATTGAGTAAAGCCTCATTTGACTCAACCATATCAAATGTGCCTCGAGTCGGGCCTCGTTTGACTCAACCATACCATTTGCGCCTCGAGTCAGGCCTCATTTGACTCAACCATATCAGTTGTGCCTCGTGTCGGGCCTCATTTGACTTAACCATATCATTTGCAGCTCAATTCAGTCCTCGTTTGGCTTACCCTTAAAATTTGCGCCTCGAGTCTTGCCTCGTTTGCCTCAACCATATCAAATGTTCCTCGAGTTAGGCCTTGTTTGACTCAACTACATCAGTTGCGCCTCGAGTCGGGCCTCGTTTGACTCAACCATATCATTTGCACCTCGAGTCGAGCCTCATTTGACTCAACCATATCTATTGTGCCTCAAGTCGGGACTCGTTTGACTCAACCAAATCAATTGTGCCTCGAGTTGAGACTCGTTTGACTCAACCATATCAGTTGTGCCTTGAGCCGAGCCTCGTTTGACTCAATCATATCGTTTGCGCCTAGAGTCGGGTCTCGTTTGACTTATCCTTATAATTTGCGCCTAGAGTCGATCCTCATTTTGACTCATCCATATCATTTGCACCTCGGGTCAGGCCTCGTTTGACTCAACCATATAATATGCACCCCGAGTTGCGCCTTGTTTGACTTACTCTTATAATTCATGGATTTTGTCAGTCCTCCTTTGACTCAACCATATCAAATGTGTCTCGACTCGGGCCTCATTTAACTCAACCACATTAGTTGTGCCTCGAGACACGCCTCATTTGACTCAACCATATCATTTGTGCTTCGAGTCGGGCCTTGCTTGACTTAACCATATCTGTTGTGCCTCTAGTCGGGTTGAGTCAAATATCAGTTGTGCCTTGAGTCATGCCTCGTTGGACTCAACCATATCAGTTATGCCTCGAGTTGGGCCTCGTTTGACACAACCCTATCATTTGCGCCTCGAGTTTGGCCTCGTTTGACACAACCATATCATTTTGCGCCTCGAGTTAGGCTTCATATGGCTCAACCAAATCATTTGCGCCTCGAGTCAGGCTCGTTTGCGTTACCCTTATAATTTGCGCTTCGAGTTGGGTCTCGTTTGGCTAAACCATATCATTTGCGTCTCGAGTCGGCCCTCGTTTGATTCAACCATATCATTTGCGCCTCGAGTCAGGCCTCGTTTGGCTTACCCTTATAATTTGCGCATCAAGTCAGGCCTCGTTTGACTCAACCATATCAAATGTGCCTCGAGTCAGGCCTCGTTTGACTCAACCACATCAGTTTGTGCCTCGAGTCGGTCCTCGTTTGACTCAACCATATCATTTGTAGCTCTCGAGTCGGGCCTGGTTTGACTTATACATATAATTTGCACCTCGAGTCAGGCCTTATTTGAGTCAACCATATCAGTTGTGCCTCGAGTCGGGCCTCGTTTGACTCAACCATGTCATTTGTAGCTCTCGAGTCGTGCCTCGTTTGACTTACCCTTATAATTTGCGCTGCAAGTCAGGTCTCGTTTGACTCAACCGTATCATTTGTGCCCCGAGTTGGGCCTTGTTTGACTCAACCGTATCATTTGTGCCACGAGTCGAGCCTCATTTGACTCAACCATATCATTTGTAGCTCTCGAGTCAGGCCTCATTTGACTTACCCTTATAATTTGCGTCGTAAGTCAGGCTTCGTTTGACTCAACCGTATCATTTGCATCTCAAGTCGGGCCTGGTTTGACTTAACCTTATAATTTGTGCCTTGAGTAAAGCCTCATTTGCCTCAACCATATGAAATGTGCCTCGTGTCGGGCCTCGTTTGACTCAACCATACCATTTGCGCCTCGAGTCGAACCTCGTTTGAC
Organism: Dicorynia guianensis; assembly: GCA_037013595.1. Classification (NCBI taxonomy): domain Eukaryota; kingdom Viridiplantae; phylum Streptophyta; class Magnoliopsida; order Fabales; family Fabaceae; genus Dicorynia; species Dicorynia guianensis. Next base: position 13,624,206 of record JASUAB010000006.1, on the reverse strand, counting down.
TCAACCATATAAGTTGTGCCTCATGTTGGGCCTCGTTTGACTTAACCATATCATTTGCATCTCGAGTCGGGCCTCATTTGGCTCATTTGCGCCTCAGTTTGGTCCTCGTTTGGCTTACCCTTATAATTTGCGTCTCGAGTCTGGCCTCGTTTTCCTCAACCATATCAAATGTTCCTTGAGTTGGGCCTTGTTTGACTCAATTACATCAGTTGTGCCTCAAGTCAGACCTCGTTTGACTTAACCATATGATTTGCACCTCGAGTCGAGCCTCATTTAACTCAACCATATCTATTGTGCCTCGAGTCGAGACTCGTTTGACTCAACCATATCAATTGTGCCTCGAGTTGGGACTCGTTTGACTCAACCATATTAGTTGTGCCTCGAGTCGAGCCTCATTTGACTCAACCATATCATTTGTGCCTCGAGTCGGGTCTCGTTAGACTTATCCTTATAATTTGCGCCTAGAGTCGAGCCTCATTTTGACTCATCCATATCATTTGCGCCTCGGGTCGGTCCTCATTTGACTCAACCATATAATATGCACCCCGAGTTGTGCCTCGTTTCACTTACTCTTATAATTTGTGGCTTTTGTCAGTCCTCCTTTGACTCAACCATATCAAATGTGTCTCGACTCGGGCCTCATTTGACTCAACCACATTAGTTGTGCCTCGAGACACGCCTTATGTGACTCAACCATATCATTTGCGCATCGAGTCGGGCCTCGTTTGACTCAACCATATCTATTGTGCCTCTAGTCGGGTTGAGTCAAATATCAGTTGTGCCTTGAGTCATGCCTCATTTGACTCAACCATATCAGTTGTGCCTCGAGTTGGGCCTCGTTTGACACAACCCTATCATTTTGTGCCACGAGTTAAGCCTCGTTTGACACAACCCTATCATTTGCGTCTCGAGTTTGGCCTCGTTTGACACAACCATATCATTTTGCGCCTTGAGTTAGGCCTCGTATTGCTCAACCAAATCATTTGCGCCTCGAGTCAGTCTCGTTTGCGTTACCCTTATAATTTGAGCTTGGAGTTGGGTCTCGTTTGGCTAAACCATATCATTTGCGTCTCGAGTCGGCCCTCATTCGATTCAACCATGTCATTTGCGCCTCGAGTTGGGCCTCGTTTGGCTTACCCTTATAATTTGCGCATCGAGTCAGGCTTCGTTTGACTCAACCATATCAAATGTGCCTCGAGTCAGGCCTCGTTTGACTCAACCACATCAGTTGTGCCTCGAGTCGGTCCTCGTTTCACTCAACCATATCTTTTGTAGCTCTCGAGTCGGGCCTGGTTTGACTTATACATATAATTTGCACCTCGAGTTAGGCCTTATTTGAGGCAACCATATCAGTTGTGCCTCGAGTCGGGCCTCGTTTGACTCAACCATGTCATTTGTAGCTCTCGAGTCGCGCCTCGTTTGACTTACCCTTATAATTTGCGCTGCAAGTCAGGTCTCGTTTGACTCAACCGTATCATTTGTGCCCCGAGTTGGGCCTTGTTTGACTCAACCGTATCATTTGTGCCACGAGTCGAGCCTCATTTGACTCAACCATATCATTTGTAGCTCTCGAGTCGAGCCTCGTTTGACTTACCCTTATAATTTGTGCGGTAAGTCAGGCTTCGTTTGACTCAACCGTATCATTTGCATCTCGAGTCGGGCCTGGTTTGACTTAACCTTATAATTTGTGCCATGAGTAAAGCCTCATTTGCCTCAGCCATATCAAATGTGCCTCGAGTCGGGCCTCGTTTGACTCAACCATACCATTTGCGCCTCGAGTCGGACCTCATTTGACTCAACCATATAAGTTGTGCCTCATGTTGGGCCTCGTTTGACTTAACCATATCATTTGCATCTCGAGTCGGGCCTCATTTGGCTCATTTGCGCCTCAGTTCGGTCCTCGTTTGGCTTACCCTTATAATTTGTGCCTCGAGTCTGGCCTCGTTTTCCTCAACCATATCAAATGTTCCTCGAGTTGGGCCTTGTTTGACTCAACTACATCAGTTGTGCCTCAAGTCAGGCCTCGTTTGACTCAACTATATCATTTGCACCTCGAGTCGAGCCTCATTTGACTCAACCATATCTGTTGTGCCTTGAGTCGAGACTCGTTTGACTCAACCATACCAATTGTGGCTCGAGTTGGGACTCGTTTGACTCAACCATATTAGTTGTGCCTTGAGTCGAGCCTCGTTTGACTCAACCATATCATTTGTGCCTCGAGTCGGGTCTCGTTTGACTTATCCTTATAATTTGCGCCTAGAGTCGAGCCTCATTTTGACTCATCCATATCATTTGCGCCTCAGGTCGGTCCTCGTTTGACTCAACCATATAATATGCACCCCGAGTTGTGCCTCGTTTGACTTACTCTTATAATTTGTGGCTTTTGTCAGTCCTCCTTTGACTCAACCATATCAAATGTGTCTCGACTCGGGCCTCATTTGACTCAACCACATTAGTTGTGCCTCGAGACACGCCTCATTTGACTCAACCATATCATTTGCTCTTCGAGTCGGGCCTCGTTTGACTCAACCATATCTGTTGTGCCTCTAGTCGGGTTGAGTCAAATAATAGTTGTGCCTTGAGTCATGCCTCGTTTGACTCAACCATATCAGTTGTGCCTCGAGTTGGGCCTCATTTGACACAACCCTATCATTTGCGCCTCGAGTTTGGCCTCGTTTGACACAACCATATCATTTTGCGCCTCGAGTTAGGCCTCGTTTGACACAACCCTATCATTTGCGCCTCGAGTTTGGCCTCGTTTGACACAACCATATCATTTTGTGCCTCGAGTTAGGCCTCGTATGACTCAACCAAATCATTTGCGCCTCGAGTCAGGCTCGTTTGCGTTACCCTTATAATTTGCGCTTCGAGTTGGGTCTCGTTTGGCTAAACCATATCATTTACGTCTCGAGTCGGCCCTCGTTCGATTCAACCATGTCATTTGCGCCTCGAGTCGGGCCTCGTTTGGCTTACCCTTATAATTTGCGCATCGAGTCAGGCTTCATTTGACTCAACCATATCAAATGTGCCTCGAGTCAGGCCTCGTTTGACTCAACCACATCAGTTGTGCCTCGAGTCGGTCCTCGTTTGACTCAACCATATCTTTTGTAGCTCTCGAGTCGGGCCTGGTTTGACTTATACATATAATTTGCACCTTGAGTCAGGCCTTATTTGAGGCAACCATATCAGTTGTGCCTCGAGTCAGGCCTCGTTTGACTCAACCATGTCATTTGTAGCTCTCGAGTTGCGCCTCGTTTGACTTACCCTTATAATTTGTACTGCAAGTCAGGTCTCGTTTGACTCAACCGTATCATTTGTGCCCCGAGTTGGGCCTTGTTTGACTCAACCGTATCATTTGTGCCACGAGTCGAGCCTCGTTTGACTCAACCATATCATTTGTAGCTCTCGAGTCGGGCCTCATTTGACTTACCCTTATAATTTGTGCGGTAAGTCAGGCTTCGTTTGACTCAACCGTATCATTTGCATCTCGAGTCGGGCCTGGTTTGACTTAACCTTATAATTTGTGCCTTGAGTAAAGCCTCATTTGCCTCAGCCATATCAAATGTGCCTCCAGTCGGGCCTCGTTTGACTCAACCATACCATTTGTGCCTCGAGTCGGACCTCATTTGACTCAACCATATAAATTGTGCCTCATGTTGGGCCTCGTTTGACTTAACCATATCATTTGCATCTCGAGTCGGGCCTCATTTGGCTCATTTGCGCCTCAGTTCGGTCCTCGTTTGGCTTACCCTTATAATTTGCGCCTCGAGTCTGGCCTCGTTTTCCTCAACCATATCAAATGTTCCTCGAGTTGGGCCTTGTTTGACTCAACTACATCAGTTGTGCCTCAAGTCAGGCCTCGTTTGACTTAACTATATCATTTGCACCTTGAGTCGAGCCTTATTTGACTCAACCATATCTGTTGTGCCTCGAGTCGAGACTCGTTTGACTCAACCATATCAATTGTGCCTGGAGTTGGGACTCGTTTGACTCAACCATATTAGTTGTGCCTCGAGTCGAGCCTCATTTGACTCAACCATATCATTTGTGCCTCGAGTCGGGTCTCGTTTGACTTATCCTTATAATTTGCGCCTAGAGTCGAGCCTCATTTTGACTCATCCATATCATTTGCGCCTCAGGTCGGTCCTCGTTTGACTCAACCATATAATATGCACCCCGAGTTGTGCCTCGTTTGACTTACTCTTATAATTTGTGGCTTTTGTCAGTCCTCATTTGACTCAACCATATCAAATGTGTCTCGACTCGAGCCTCATTTGACTCAACCACATTAGTTGTGCCTCAAGACACGCCTCATTTGACTCAACCATATCATTTGCGCTTCGAGTCGGGCCTCGTTTGACTCAACCATATCTGTTGTGCCTCTAGTCGGGTTGAGTCAAATATTAGTTGTGCCTTGAGTCATGCCTCGTTTGACTCAACCATATCAGTTGTGCCTCGAGTTGGGCCTCATTTGACACAACCCTATCATTTGCGCCTCGAGTTTGGCCTCGTTTGACACAACCATATCATTTTGCGCCTCGAGTTAGGCCTCGTTTGACACAACCCTATCATTTGCGCCTCGAGTTTGGCCTCGTTTGACACAACCATATCATTTTGTGCCTCGAGTTAGGCCTCGTATGACTCAACCAAATCATTTGCGCCTCGAGTCAGGCTCGTTTGCGTTACCCTTATAATTTGCGCTTCGAGTTGGGTCTCGTTTGGCTAAACCATATCATTTGCGTCTCGAGTCGGCCCTCGTTCGATTCAACCATATCATTTGTGCCTCGAGTCGGGCCTCGTTTGGCTTACCCTTATAATTTGCGCATCGAGTCAGGCCTCGTTTGACTCAACCATATCAAATGTGCCTCGAGTCAGGCCTCGTTTGACTCAACCACATCAGTTGTGGCTTGAGTCGGTCCTCGTTTCACTCAACCATATCTTTTATAGCTCTCGAGTCGGGCCTGGTTTGACTTATACATATAATTTGCACCTCGAGTCAGGCGTTATTTGAGTCAACCATATCAGTTGTGCCTCGAGTCGGGCCTCGTTTGACTCAACCATGTCATTTGTAGCTCTCGAGTCGTGCCTCGTTTGACTTACCCTTATAATTTGCGCTGCAAGTCAGGTCTCGTTTGACTCAACTGTATCATTTGTGCCCCGAGTTGGGCCTTGTTTAACTCAACCGTATCATTTGTGCCACGAGTCGAGCCTCGTTTGACTAAACCATATCATTTGTAGCTCTCGAGTCGGGCCTCATTTGACTTACCCTTATAATTTGCGCCGTAAGTCAGGCTTTGTTTGACTCAACTGTATCATTTGCATCTTGAGTTGGGCCTGGTTTGACTTAACCTTATAATTTGTGCCTTGAGTAAAGCCTCATTTGCCTCAACCATATCAAATGTGCCTCGAGTCGGGCCTCGTTTGACTCAACCATACCATTTGTGCCTCGAGTCAGACCTCATTGACTCAACCATATAAGTTGTGCCTCATGTTGGGCCTCGTTTGACTTAACCATATCATTTGCATCTCGAGTCGGGCCTCATTTGGCTCATTTGCGCCTCAGTTCGATCCTCGTTTGGCTTACCCTTATAATTTGTGCCTCGAGTCTGGCCTCGTTTTCCTCAACCATATCAAATGTTCCTCGAGTTGGGCCTTGTTTGACTCAACTACATCAGTTGTGCCTCAAGTCAGGCCTCGTTTGACTCAACCATATTATTTGCACCTCGAGTCGAGCCTCATTTGACTCAACCATATTTGTTGTGCCTCGGGACGAGACTCGTTTGACTCAACCATATCAATTGTGCCTCGAGTTGGGACTCGTTTGACTCAACCATATTAGTTGTGCCTCGAGTCGAGCCTCGTTTGACTCAACCATATCATTTGTGCCTCGAGTCGGGTCTCGTTTGACTTATCCTTATAATTTGCGCCTAGAGTCGAGCCTCATTTTGACTCATCCATATCATTTGCGCCTTGGGTCGGTCCTCGTTTGACTCAACCATATAATATGCACCCCGAATTGTGCCTCGTTTGACTTACTCTTATAATTTGTGACTTTTGTCAGTCCTCCTTTGACTCAACCATATCAAATGTGTCTCGACTCGGGCCTCATTTGACTCAACCACATTAGTTGTGCCTCGAGACACGCCTCAATTGACTCAACCATATCATTTGCGCTTCGAGTCGGGCCTCGTTTGACTCAACCATATCTATTGTGCCTCTAGTCGGGTTGAGTCAAATATCAGTTGTGCCTTGAGTCATGCCTCGTTTGACTCAACCATATCAGTTGTGCCTCGAGTTGGGCCTCGTTTGACACAACCCTATCATTTGCGCCTCGAGTTTGGCCTCGTTTGACACAACCATATCATTTTGCGCCTTGAGTTAGGCCTCGTTTGACATAACCCTATCGTTTGCGCCTTGAGTTTGGCCTCGTTTGACACAACCATATCATTTTGCGCCTCGAGTTAGGCCTCGTATGACTCAACCAAATCATTTGCGCCTCGAGTCAGGCTCGTTTGCGTTACCCTTATAATTTGTGCTTCGAGTTGGGTCTCGTTTGGCTAAACCATATCATTTGCATCTCGAGTCGTCCCTCGTTCGATTCAACCATATCATTTGCGCCTCGAGTCGGGCCTCATTTGGCTTACCCTTATAATTTGCGCATCGAGTCAGGCCTCGTTTGACTCAACCATATCAAATGTGCCTCGAGTCAGGCCTCATTTGACTCAACCACATCAGTTGTGCCTCAAGTCGGTCCTCGTTTGAGTCAACCATATCATTTGTAGCTCTCGAGTCGGGCCTGATTTGACTTATACATATAATTTGCACCTCGAGTCAGGCCTTATTTGAGTCAACCATATCAGTTGTGCCTCAAGTTGGGCCTCGTTTGACTCAACCATGTCATTTGTAGCTCTCGAGTCGCGCCTCGTTTGACTTACCCTTATAATTTGCGCTGCAAGTCAGGTCTCGTTTGACTCAACCGTATCATTTGTGCCCCGAGTTGGGCCTTGTTTGACTCAACTGTATCATTTGTGCCACGAGTCGAGCCTCGTTTGACTCAACCATATCATTTGTAGCTCTCGAGTCGGGCTTCATTTGACTTACCCTTATAATTTGCGCCGTAAGTCAGGCTTCGTTTGACTCAACCGTATCATTTGCATCTCGAATCGGGCCTGGTTTGACTTAACCTTATAATTTGTGCCTTGAGTAAAGCCTCATTTGACTCAACCATATCAAATGTGCCTCGAGTCGGGCCTCGTTTGACTCAACCATACCATTTGCGCCTCGAGTCGGACCTCGTTTGACTCAACCATATAAGTTGTGCCTCATGTTGGGCCTCGTTTGACTTAACCATATCATTTGCATCTCGAGTCGGGCCTCATTTGGCTCATTTGCGCCTCAGTTCGGTCCTCGTTTGGCTTACCCTTATAATTTGCGCCTCGAGTCTGGCCTCATTTTCCTCAACCATATCAAATGTTCCTCGAGTTGGGCCTTGTTTGACTCAACTACATCAGTTGTGCCTCAAGTCAGGCCTCGTTTGACTCAAACATATCATTTGCACCTCGAGTCGAGCCTCATTTGACTCAACCATATCTGTTGTGCCTCGAGTTGAGACTCGTTTGACTCAACCATATCAATTGTGCCTCGAGTTGGGACTCGTTTGACTCAACCATATTAGTTGTGCCTCGAGTCGAGCCTTGTTTGACTCAACCATATCATTTGTGCCTCGAGTCGGGTCTCGTTTGACTTATCCTTATAATTTGCGCCTAGAGTCGAGCCTCATTTTGACTCATCCATATCATTTGTGCCTCGGGTCGGTCCTCGTTTGACTCAACCATATAATATGCACCCCGGGTTGTGCTTCGTTTGACTTACTCTTATAATTTGTGGCTTTTGTCAGTCCTCCTTTGACTCAACCATATCAAATGTGTCTCGACTCGGGCCTCATTTGACTCAACCACATCAGTTGTGCCTCGAGACGCACCTCGTTTGACTCAACCATATCATTTGCGCTTTGAGTCGGGCCTCGTTTGACTCAACCATATCTGTTGTGCCTCTAGTCGGGTTGAGTCAAATATCAGTTGTGCCTTGAGTCATGCCTCATTTGACTTAACCATATCAGTTGTGCCTTGAGTTAGGCCTCGTTTGACACAACCATATCATTTGTGCCTCGAGTCTGGCCTCATTTGACTCAACCATATCATTTGCGCCTCGAGTTAGGCCTCGTATGACTCAACCAAATCATTTGCGCCTCGAGTCGGGCTCGTTTGCGTTACCCTTATAATTTGTCCCTCGAGTTGGGTCTCATTTGGCTAAACCATATCATTTGCGTCTCGAGTCGGCCTTCATTCATCTCAACCATATCATTTACGCCTCGAGTCGGGCCTCATTTGGCTTACGCTTATAATTTGTGCATCGAGTCAGGCCTCGTTTGACTCAAGCATATCAAATGTGCCTCGAGTCGGGCCTCGTTTCACTCAACCACATCAGTTGTGCCTCGAGTCGGTCCTTGTTTGACTCAACCATATCATTTGTAGCTCTCGAGTTGGGCCTGGTTTGACTTATACATATAATTTGCACCTCGAGTCAGGCCTCATTTGAGTCAACCATATCAGTTGTGCCTTGAGTCGGGCCTCGTCTGACTCAACCATATCGTTTATAGCTCTCGAGTCGAGCCTCGTTTGACTTACCCTTATAATTTGCGAAGCAAGTCAGGCTTCGTTTGACTCAACCGTATCATTTGTGCCTCGAGTCGGGCCTTGTTTGACTCAACCATATTATTTGTGCCATGAGTCGGGCCTCTTTGACTCAACCATATCATTTGTAGCTCTAGAGTCGGGCCTCATTTGACTTAACCTTATAATTTGCGTCGCGTGTTAGGCCTCGTTTGACTCAACCGTATCATTTGTGCCTCGAGTCGGGCCTCGTTTGACTTACCCTTATAATTTGCACCTTGAGTAAAGCCTCATTTGACTCAACCATATCAAATGTGCCTCGAGTCGGGCCTCATTTGACTCAACCATACCATTTGCGCCTCAAGTCGGGCCTCGTTTGACTCAACCATATCAGTTGTGCCTTGCGTCGGGCCTCGTTTGACTCAACCATATAATTTGCATCTCGAGTCGGGCCTCATTTGGCTCAACCATATCATTTATGCCTCGATTTGGTCCTCGTTTAGCTTACCCTTATAATTTGAGCCTCGAGTTAGGCTTCGTTTGACTCAACCATATCAAATGTACCTTAAGATGGGCCTCGTTTGGCTCAATCACATCAGTTGTGCCTCGAGTTGGGCCTCGTTTGACTCAACCATATTATTTGCACCTCGAGTTAGGCCTCGTTTGACTCAACCGTATCTATTGTGCCTCAAGTTGGGACTCATTTGACTCAACCATATCAGTTGTGCCTCGAGTCGGGCCTCGTTTGACTCAACCATATCAGTTGTGCCTCGAGTTGAGCCTCATTTGACTCAACTATATCATTTGCGCCTCGATTCAGGCCTCGTTTGACACAATCATATCATTTGCGCCTCGAGTCTGGCCTTGTTTGACACAACCATATCATTTGCACCTCGAGTTGGGCCTCGTTTGACTCAACCATATAATTTGCACCTCGAGTCCGGCCTCGTTTGCGTTACCCTAATAATTTGTGCCTCGAGTTGGGTCGCGTTTGGGTAAACCATATCATTTGCATCTTGAGCCGGCCATCATTTGACTCAACCATACATTTGCACCTCGAGTCAGGCCTCGTTTAGCTTACCCTTATAATCTACACCTCGAGTCAGGCCTCGTTTGACTCAACCATATCAAATGTGCCTTGAGTCGGGCCTCGTTTGACTTAACCACTTCAGTTGTGCCTTGAGTCGGTACTCGCTTGGCTCAACCACATCAGTTGTGCCTCGAGTCGAGCCTCGTTTGATTCAACCATATCAAATGTGCCCCAAGTGGGGCCTCATTTGACTCAACCACATAAGTTGTGCCTTGAGATGGGCCTCGTTTGACTCAACCAAATCAGTTGTGCCTCGTGTCGGGGCCTCGTTTGACTCTACTATATCATTTGCTCCTCGAGTCAAGCCTCGTTTGACTCAATGATATCATTTGTATCTCTCGAGTTGGGCCTCATTTGACTTACCCTTATAATTTGCGCCACGAGTCAGACCTTGTTTGACTCAACCGTATCATTTGTGCCTCGACTCAGGCCTCGTTTGACTCAACCTTATAATTTATGCCTCGAGTAAAGACTCGTTTGGCTCAACCATATCAAATGTGCCTCGAGTTGGGCCTCGTTTGACACAACCATATCATTTGCGCTTTGAGTCGGGCCTCGTTTGATTTAACCATATCAGTTGTGCCTCGAGTCTGGCCTCGTTTGACTCAACCATATCATTTACATCTCAAGTCGGTCCTCCTTTGGCTCAACCATATCATTTGCGCCTCGATTTGGTCCTTGCTTAGCTTAACCTTATAATTTGCACGTCGAGTCAGGCCTCGTTTCACTCAACCATATCAAATGTGCCTTGAGTTGGGCCTCGTTTGACTCAACCACATCAGTTGTGCCTCGAGTCGAGCCTCGTTGGACTCAACCATATCATTTACGCCTCGAGTCGGGCCTTGTTTGACTAACCCTTATAATTTGTGCCTCGAGTCGGGCCTTGTTTTCACTTAACCATATCATTTGCGCCTCGGGTCAAGCCTCGTTTCACTCAACCATATAATTTGCCTCTCGAGTCGGTCCTCGTTTGACTTACTCTTATAATTTGTGGCTTAATTCAGTCCTCATTTGACTCAACCATATCAAATGTTCCTCGAGACGGGCCTCATTTGGCTTAACCATATCAGTTGTGCCTCGAGTCGAGACTCGTTTCACTCAACCATATAAGTTGTGCATCGAGTTGGGATTCGTTTGACTCAACCATATTAAATGTGCCTCGAGTGGGGCCTCGTTTGACTCAACCATATCATTTGCGCCTTGAGGCAGGCCTCGTTTAACTCAACCATATCAAATGTGTCTTAAGTCGGGCCTTATTTGACTCAACCACATCAGTTGTGCCTCGAGATAGGCTCGTTTGACTCAACCATATAAGTTGCGCCTTGAGTTGGGCCTTGTTTGACTCAACCATGTCTGTTGTGCCTCGAGTCAGGCCTCATTTGACTCCATAATATCAGTTGTTCCTTGAGTTGGGACTTGTTTCACTCAACCATATTAGTTGCGGATCGAGTTGGGACTCGTTTGACTCAACCATATTAAATGTGCCTTGAGCCGGGCCTTATTTGACTCAACCATATCATTTGCACATCAAGTCGGGCCTCGTTTGGCTTTTCCTTATAATTTGTGCCTCGAGTCAGGCCTCGTTTGACTCAATCATATCAGTTGTGCCTCAAGTCGGGACTTGTTTCACTCAGCCATATTAGTTGCGGATCGAGTCGAGACTCGTTTGACTCAACCATATTAAATGTGCCTCGAGTCGGGCCTTATTTGACTCAACCATATCATTTGCGCGTCAGTCGGGCCTCATTTGGCTTTCCTTTATCATTTGTGCCTCGAGTCAGGCCTCGTTTGACTCAACCATATCAAATGTGCCTCAAGTCGGGCCTCGTTTGAGTCAACCATATCATTTGGCCTCGAATCGGGCCTCGTTTGGCTTACCCTTATAATTTGTGCCTCGAGTGAAACCTCATTTGACTCAACAATATTAAATGTGCCTCGAATCGGGCCTTGTTTGACTTAGCCATATTAGTTGTGCCTCGAGTCGGGACTTGTTTCACTCAACCATATCAGTTAAAGCTCAAGTCGGGACTCGTTTCACTCAACCATATTAAATGTGCCTCGAGTTGAGGCTCGTTTGACTCTATCATATCATTTGCGCATCGAGTCGGGCCTCGTTTGGCTTACCCTCGAGTCGGGACTCGTTTCACTCAACCATATTAAATGTGCCTCGAGTTGGGGCTCATTTGACTCAACCATATCATTTGCGCATCGAGTCGGGCCTCGTTTGGCTTACCCTTATAATTTGGGCCTCGAGTCGGGCCTTGTTTTGCCTCAACCATATCATTTGCACCTCGATTTGGTCCTTGTTTGGCTAACCCTTATAATTTGTGCCTCGAGTCAGGCCCCGTTTGACTCAACCATATTAAATGTGCATCGAGTCAGGCCTCGTTTGACTCAACCATATCAGTTGTGCCTCGAGTTGGGACTTGTTTCACTTAACCATATTACTTGAGACTCGAGTCGGGACTCGTTTGACTAAACCATATTAAATGTGCCTCGAGGCGGGCCTCTTTTGACTCAACCATATCATTTGCGCATCGAGTCGGGCGTTGTTTGGCTTACCCTTATAATTTGTGCCTCGAGTCGGGCCTCGTTTTGACTCAACCATATCATTTGCGCCTCGATTTGGTCCCCGTTTGGCTTAACCTTATAATTTGCGCCTCGAGTCAGTCCCCGTTTGACTCAACCATATCAAATGTGCCTCAAGTCGGGCCTCGTTTGATTCAACCACATCAGTTGTGCCTCGAGTCGGGCCTCGTTTGGCTCAACCGCATCAGTTGTGCCTCGAGTCGGGACTTGTTTGACTCAACCATATCAAATGTGCCTCGAGTCGGTCCTCATTTGACTCAACCACATCAGTTGTGCCTCGAGATCGGCCTCGTTTGACTCAACCATATCAGTTGCGCCTCGAGTCAGGCCTTGTTTGACTCAACCATATTAGTTGTGCCTCGAGTTGGGCCTTGTTTTACTCAACCATATTAGTTGTGCCTCGAGTCGGTCCTCGTTTGACACAACCATACATTTGTGCCTCGAGTCGGGCCTCGCTTGACTCAACCATATCAGTTGTGCCTCGAGTCAGGCCTTGTTTGACTCAACCACATCATTTGTGCCTCGAGTCGGGCCTCGTTTGGCTTACCCTTATAATTTGCGCCTCGAGTCAAATCTCGTTTGACTCAACAATATCAAATGTGCCGCGTGTCGGGCCTCGTTTGACTCAACCACATCAGTTGTGCCTCGAGTCAGGCCCCATTTGACTCAACCATATCGGTTGTGCCTCGAGTCAGGCCTTATTTGACTCAACCATATCATTTGCATCTCGAGTCGTGCCTCGTTTGACTCAACCATATCATTTTCACCTCGAGTCGGGCCTCGTTTGACTTACCCTTATAATTTACGCATCAAGTCAGGCCTCATTTCACTTACCCTTATAATTTGCGCATCGAGTCAGGCCTCGTTTGACACAACCATATCATTTGCGCCTCGAGTCGAGCCTCGTTTGACTCAACCATATCATTTCCGCCTTGAGTGGAGCCTCGTTTGCATTACCCTTATAATTTGCGCATCGAGTTGGGTCTCGTTTGACTCAACCCTATCATTTGCATCTCGAGTTGAGGTTCGTTTGACTCAATCATATCATTTGTGCTTTGAGTCAAGCCTCATTTGACTTACCCTTATAATTTGCGCCTCGAGTCAGCCCTCGTTTGACTTAACCATATCAATTGTACTTCGAGTCAGGCCTCGTTTCACTAAACGATATCATTGGTGCCTCGAGTCGGTCCTTGTTTGACAGAATCATATCATTTGCGCCTCAAGTTGGGCCTCATTTGACTTACTCTTATAATTTGTGGCTTAAGTCAGTCCTCGTTTGACTCAACCATATCAAATGTGCCTCGAGTTGGGCCTCGTTTGACTCGACCACATCAGTTGTGCCTCGAGATAGGCCTCGTTTGGCTTAACCATATCAGTTGTGCCTCCAGTCGGGGCTCGTTTCACTCAACCATATCAGTTGCGCGTCTAGTATGGACTCGTTTGACTCAACCATATTAAATGTGCCTCGAGTCGAGCCTCGTTTGACTCAACCATATCATTTGCTCCTCGAGTCGGGCCTCGTTTGACTCAACCATATCATTTGCACCTCGATTTGGTCCTTGTTTGGCTTACCCTTATAATTTGCGCCTCGAGTCAGGCCCCGTTTGACTCAACCATATCAAATGTGCCTCGAATCGGGCCTTGTTTGACACAACCATATTAGTTGTGCCTCGAGTCGGGACTTGTTTCACTCAACCATATTAGTTGAGGCTCGAGTCAGGACTCGTTTGACTCAACCATATTAAATGTGCCTCAAGTCGGGGCTCGTTTGACTCAACCATATCATTTACGCACCAAGTCGGGCCTCGTTTGGCTTACCCTTATAATTTGCACCTCAAGTCGGGCCTCGTTTTGACTCAACCATATCATTTGCGTCTTGATTTTGTCCACGTTTAGCTTACCCTTATAATTTGCATCTCGAGTCAAGCCCCATTTGACTTAACCATATCAAATGTGCCTCGAGTCGGGCCTCGTTTGACTCAACCATATCAGTTGTGCCCCGAGTCAGGGCTTGTTTCACTCAACCATATCAGTTGAGGCTTGAGTCGGGACTCGTTTGACTTAACCATATTAAATGTGCCTTGAGGCGGGCCTCGTTTGACTCAACATATCATTTGTGCCTCGAGTCGGCCTTCGTTTGACTTACCCTTATAATTTGCGCATCGAGTAAAGCCTCGTTTGACTCAACCATATCAAATGTGCCTCGAGTTGGGCTCCGTTTGACACAACCATATTATTTGCGCCTCAAGTCGGGCCTCAGTTGACTCAACCATATCAGTTGTGCCTCAAGTCGGGCCTCGTTTGACTCAACCATATCATTTGCATCTTGAGTCGGGCCTCGTTTGGCTCAACCACATCATTTACGCCTCGATTTGGTCCTCGATTGGCTTACCCTTATAATTTGCGTCTCGAGTCAGGCCCCATTTGACTCAACCATATCAAATGTGCCTCAAGTTAGGCCTCGTTTGACTTAACCACATCAGTTGTGCCTCGAGTCAGGCCTCGTTTGACTCAATCATATCAGTTGTGCCTTGAGTCGGGACTTGTTTCACTCAACCATATCAGTTGTGCCTCGAGACGGGCCTCGTTTGACTCAACCATATCTGTTGTGCCTCGAGTCGGGCCTCGTTTGACTCAACCATATTAGTTGTGCCTCGAGACGGGCCTTGTTTGACTCAACCATATCAATTGCCCCTCGAGGCGTGATTTGTTTGACTCAACCATATCTGTTGTGCCTCGAGTCGGGCCTCGTTTGACCGAACCATATTAGTTGTGCCTCGAGTTAAGCCTCGTTTGATACAACCATATCATTTGCGCCTCGTGTCGGGTCACGTTTGACTCAACCATATCATTTGCATCTCGAGTCCAGCCTCATTTGACTCAACCATATTATTTGCTCCTCGAGCCGGGCCTCATTTGGCTTACCCTTATAATTTGCGCCAAAATCAAGCCTCGTTTGACTCAACCATATCAAATGTGCCTCGAGTTGGGCCTCGTTTGACTCAACCATAGTAGTTGTGCCTCGAGTCAGGCCTCGTTTGACTCAACCATATCATTCGCGCCTCGAGTCGGGCCTCGTTTAACTCAACCATATCAGTTGTGCCCCAAGTCTAAACTCGTTTGAATCAACCATATCAGTTGTCCTCAAGTCGGGCCTCGTTTGTCCCAACCATATCATTTGTCCTTGATTCGGGCCTCATTTGCCATAATGATATCATTTGCTCCTTCAGTCGGGCCTCATTTGACTCAACCATATCAGTTGTCCTCGAGTTGGGACTCGTTTGAGTCAACCAATCAGTTGTACCTTGAGTCGAGCCTCGTTTGACTTAACCATATCATTTGCGTCTCGAGTCAGGCCTCGTTTGACTTACCCTTAAAATTTGCGCCCCAAGCCGAGCCTTGTTTGACTCAACCACATAATTTGCACCTGAAGTCAGGCATCATTTGACTTACTCTTATAATTTGTGGCTTGAGTCAGTCCTCGTTTGACTCAACCGTATCAAATGTGCCTCAGGTCAGGCCTTATTTGACTCAAGCACATCAGTTGTGCCTCGAGACGGGACTCGTTTAACTCAACCATATAATTTACGCTTTGAGTCGGGCCTCGTTTGCCACAATCATATCATTTTTGCCTCGAGACAGGTGTCGTTTGACTCAACGATATTGTTGTGCCTCGAGTTGGGACGCGTTTGACTCAACCATATCAAATGTGCTTTGAGTCGGGCCTCGTTTGACTTAACCACATTAGTTGTGCCTCGAGTCGGGCCTAGTTTAGCTCAACCACATCTGTTGTACCTCAAGTCGGGCCTCGTTTGACTCATCTATATCAAATGTGCCTCGAGTCGGGCCTCGTTTGACTCAACCACATCAGTTGTGCCTCGAGATGGGCCTCGTTTGACTCAACCATATCAGTTGTGCCTCGACTCGGGATTTGTTTGACTCAACCATATCTATTGTGCCTCGAGTCAGGCCTCGTTTGACCAAACCATATTGGTTGTGCCTCAAGTTGGGCCTCGTTTGACACAACCATATTATTTGCGCCTCGAGTCGGGCCTCATTTGACTCAATCATATCATTTGCATCTCGAGTCTAGCCTCGTTTGACTTAACCATATCATTTGCTCCTCGAGTCGAGCCTCGTTTGGCTTACCCTTATAATTTGTGCCTCGAGTCAAGCCTCGTTTGACTCAACCATATCAAATGTGCCTCGAGTCAGGCCCCGTTTGACACAACCATATCATTTGCGCCTCGAGTCGGGCCTCATTTGACTCAACCATATCAGTTGTGCCTCAAGTTGGGCCTCGTTTGACTCAACCATATCATTTGCATCTCGAGTCGGGCCTCGTTTGGCTTAACCACATCATTTGCACCTCGATTTGGTCCTCGATTGGCTTACCCTTATAATTTGCGCCTCGAGTCAGGCCCCATTTGACTCAACCATATCAAATGTGCCTCGAGTTGGGCCTCGTTTGACTCAACCACATCAGTTGTGCCTCGAGTCAGGCCTCGTTTGACTCAATCATATTAGTTGTGCCTTGAGTCGGGACTCGTTTCACTCAACCATATCAGTTGTCCCTCGAGTCGAGCCTCGTTTGACTCAACCATATCATTTGCGCCTCGAGTCGGGACTCGTTTGACTCAACCACATAAGTTGTGCCTCGAGACAGGCCTCGTTTGACTCAACCATATCTGTTGTGCCTCGAGTCGGGCCTCGTTTAACCAAACCATATTAGTTGTGCCTCGAGTCGGGACTCGTTTGATACAAGCATATCATTTGCGCCACGTGTCGGGACACATTTGACTTAACCATATCATTTGCATCTCAAGTGCAGCCTCATTTGACTCAACCATATCATTTGCACCTCGAGTCGGACTTCGTTTGACTTACCCTTATAATTTGTGCCTCAAGTCAAGCCTCGTTTGACTCAAACATATCAAATGTGCCTCGAGTCAGGCCTCATTTGACTCAACCACAGCAGTTGTGCCTCGAGTCAGGCCTCGTTTGACTCAACCATATCATTCGTGCCTCGAGTCGGGCCTCGTTTAACTCAACCATATCAGTTGTGCCCAAGTCTGAACCCGTTTGAATCAACCATATCAGTTGTGCCTCGAGTCAGGCCTCGTTTGTCTCAACCATATCATTTGTCCTTCAAGTCGGGCCTCGTTTGCCATAATCATATCATTTGCTCCTTCAGTCGGGTCTTATTTGACTCAACCATATCAGTTGTTCCTCGAGTTGGGACTCGTTTGAGTCAACCAATCAGTTGTACCTTGAGTCGAGCCTCGTTTGACTCAACCATATCATTTGCGTCTCGAGTCGATCCTCGTTTGACTTACCCTTATAATTTGTGCCCCGATTCGAGCCTTGTTTGACTCAACCATATAATTTGCACCTCAAGTCAGGCATCGTTTGACTTACTCTTATAATTTGTGGCTTGAGTCAGTCCTCATTTGACTCAACCATATCAAATGTGCCTCGGGTCAGGCCTCATTTGACTCAACCACATCAGTTGTGCCTCGAGACGGGACTCGTTTGACTCAACCATATCATTTACGCTTTGAGTCGGGCCTCGTTTGCCACAATCATATCATTTCTGCCTCGAGTCAGGTGTCGTTTAACTCAACGATATCGTTGTGCCTCGAGTTGGGATGCGTTTGACTCAACCATATCAAAGGTGCCTTGAGTCGAGCCTCGTTTGACTCAACCACATTAGTTGTGCCTCGAGTCGGGCCTCGTTTGGCTCAACCACATCTGTTGTACCTCAAGTCGGGCCTCGTTTGACTTATCCATATCATGTGCCTCGAGTCGGGCCTCGTTTGACTCAACCACATCAGTTGTGCCTCGAGATGGGCCTTGTTTGACTCGACCATATCAGTTGTGCCTCGAGTCCGGATTTGTTTGACTTAACCATATCTATTGTGCCTCGAGTCGGGCCTCGTTTGACCAAACCATATTAGTTGTGCCTCGAGTCGGGCCTCGATTGACACAACCATATTATTTGTGCCTCGAATCGGGCCTCATTTGACTCAATCATATCATTTGCATCTCGAGTCCAGCCTCGTTTGACTCAACCATATCATTTGCTCCTCGAGTCAGGCCTTGATTGGCTTACCCTTATAATTTGCACCTCGAGTCAAGCCTCATTGGACTCAACCATATCAAATGTGCCTTGAGTCGGGCCTCGTTTGACTCAACCATAACATTCACACCTTGAGTCGGGCCTCGTTTCACTCAACCATATCAGTTGTGCCTCAAGTCTAAACTCGTTTGACTCGACCATATCAGTTGTGCCTCGAGTCGGGCCTCGTTTGTCTCAACCATATCATTTGTCCTTCGAGTCGGGCCTCATTTGCCACAATCATATCATTTGCTCCTCGAGTTGGCCTCGTTTGACTCAACTATTTCATTTGTAGGTCTCGAGTCGAGCCTCATTTGACATACCCTTATAATTTATGCCACTAGTCAGGCCTCGTTTGACTCAAACGTATCATTTGTGCCTCGAATCGAGCCTCGTTTGACTCAACCATATCATTTGCACCTCGAGTCGGGCTTCGTTTGACTTACCCTTATAATTTGTGCCTCCAGTAAACCCTCGTTTGACACAACCATATCATTTGCGCCTCAAGTCGGGCCTTGTTTGACACAACCATATCATTTGCGCCTCAAGTCGGGCCTTGTTTGACTCAACCATATCAGTTGTGCCTCAAGTCGGGCCTTATATGCCTCAACCATATCATTTGCATCTCGAGTCAGGCCTCGTTTGGCTCAACCATATCATTTGCGCCTTGATTTGGTCCTTGTTTGGCTTACCCTTATAATTTGTGCCTCGAGTCAGGCCTCATTTGACTCAACCATATCAAATGTGCCTCGAGTTGGGCCTCATTTGACTCAACCACATCAGTTATGCCTCGAGTCGGGCCTCGTTTGACTCAACCATATCAGTTGTGCCTCGAGTTAGGACTCGTTTGACTCAACCATATCCGTTGTGCCTCGAGTTGAGCCTCATTTGACTCAACCATATCATTTGTGCCTCAAGTCGGGCCTCGTTTGACTTTCCCTTATAATTTGTGCCTCGAGTCGGGCCTTGTTTTGACTCAACCATATAATTTGTGCCTCGAGTCAGGCATCGTTTGACTTACTCTTATAATTTGTTGCTTTAGTCAGTGCTCGTTTGACTCAACCATATCAAATGTGCCTCGAGTTGGGCCTCGTTTGACTCGACCACATCAGTTGTGCATCGATACGGGCCTCGTTTGGCTAAACCATATCAGTTGTGCCTCGAGTCGGGACTCGTTTCACTCAACCATATCAGTTGCGCCTCGAGTTGGGACTCGTTTGACTCAACCATATTAAATGTGGCTCGAGTCAGGCATCGTTTGACTCAACCACATCATTTGCGCCTCGAGTCGGGCCTCGTTCGACTCAACCATATGAAATGTGCCTCAAGTCGGGCCTCGTTTGACTCAACCACATCAGTTGTGCCTCGAGATGGGCCTTGTTTGACTAAACCATATCAGTTGTGCCTCGAGTCAGACTTTGTTTGACTCAACCATATCTGTTGTGCCTCAAGTCGAGCCTCGTTTGACTCAACCATATTAAATGTGCCTCGAGTCGGGCCTCGTTTGGCTTACCCTTATAATTTGCACCTTGAGTCAGGCTTCGTTAGATACAACCATATCAAATGTGCCTCGAGTCGGGCATCATTTGACTCAACCACAGCAGTTGTGCCTCGAGTCGGGCCTCGTTTGCCACAATGATGTCATTTCTGCCTCGAGTCAAGTGTCATTTGACTCAACGATATCAATTGTGCCTCGAGTTAGGACTCGTTTGACTCAACCATATCAAATGTGCCTTGAGTTGGGCCTCGTTTGACTCAACCACATCAGTTGTGCCTCAAGTCGGGCCTTGTTTGGCTCAACCACATCTGTTGTACCATGAGTCAGGCCTTGTTTGACTCATCCATATCAAATGTGGCTCGAGTCAGGCCTCATTTGACTTAACCACATCAGTTGTGCCTCGAGATGGGCCTCGTTTGACTCAACCACATCAGTTGCACCTCGAGATGGGCCTCGTTTGACTCAACCATATCAGTTGCGCCTCGAGTCGGGCTTTGTTTGACTCAACCATATCTGTTGTGCCTCGAGTTGGGCCTCGTTTGACCAAACCATATTAGTTGTGCCTCGAGTCGGACGTCATTTGACTCAACCATATCATTTGCTCCTCGAGCTGAGCCTCGTTTGGCTTACCCTTATAATTTGTGCCTCGAGTCAAGCCTCGTTTGACTCAACCATATCAAATGTGCCTCGAGTTAGGCCTCGTTTGACTCAACCACAGTAGTTGTGCCTCGAGATGGGCCTCGTTTGACTCAACCACATCAGTTGTGCCTCGAGATGGGCCTTGTTTGACTCAACCATATCAATTGCGCCTTGAGTCGGGATTTGTTTGACTCAACCATATCTGTTGTGCCTCGAGTCGGGCCTCGTTTGACCAAACTATATTAGTTATGCCTCGAGTCGGGCGTCATTTGACTCAACCATATTATTTGCTCCTCGAGCCGAGCCTTGTTTGGCTTACCCTTATAATTTGCACCTCGAGTCAAGCCTCGTTTGACTCAACCATATCAAATGTGCCTCGAGTTAGGCCTCGTTTAACTCAACCACAGCAGTTGTACCTCGAGTCGGGCCTCGTTTGATTCAACCATATCATTCGCGCCTCGAGTCAGGGCTCGTTTAACTCAACCATATCAGTTGTGCCCCAAGTCTGAACTCGTTTGAATCAACCATATCAGTTGTGCCTCAAGTCGGGCCTCGTTTGTCTCAACCAGATCATTTGTCCTTTGAGTCGGGCCTCATTTGCCATAATCATATCATTTGCTCCTTCAGTCGGGCCTCATTTAACTCAGCCATATCAGTTGTGCCTCAAGTTGGGACTCGTTTGACTCAACCATATCAGTTGTACCTCAAGTCGAGCCTCGTTTGACTCAACCATATCATTTGCGTCTCGAATCGGGCCTCGTTTGACTTACCCTTATAATTTGCGCCCCGAGTCGAGCCTCGTTTGACTAAACCATATAATTTGTACCTCAAGTTAGGCATCATTTGACTTACTCTTATAATTTGTGGCTTGAGTCTGTCCTCGTTTGACTCAACCATATCAAATGTGCCTTGGGTCAATCCTTATTTGACTCAATGACATCAGTTGGGCTTCGAAACGGCACTCGTTTGACTCAACCATTTCATTTGCGCTTTGAGTTGGGCCTCGTTTGACTCAACCATATCTGTTATGCCTCGAATTGGGCTTTGTTTGACTCAACCATATCAGTTGTGCCTCGAGTCGGGCCTCGGTTGACTCAACCACATCAGTTGTGCCTCGAGTCAGACCTCATTTGGCTTAACCACATCAGTGTGCCTTGAGTCGGGCCTCGTTTGACACAACCATATCATTTGCGCCTTGAGTCAGCCTTGTTTGACTCAACCATATCATTTGCACCTTGAGTCGGGCCTCGTTTGACTCAACCATATCAAGTGCACCTCGAGTCGAACCTCGTTTGACTCAACCACAGCAGTTGTGCCTTGAGTCGGGCCTCGTTTGACTCAACCATATCATTCGCGCCTTGAGTCGGGCCTCATTTAACTCAACCATATCAATTGTGCCCCAAGTTTGAACTCATTTGAATCAACCATATCAGCTGTGCCTCGAGTTGGGCCTCGTTTGTCTCAACCATTTCATTTGTCCTTCGAGTCGGGCCTCGTTTGCCATAATCATATCATTTGCTCCTCGAGTCGGGCCTTGTTTGACTCAACCATATAAGTTGTGCCTCGAGTTGGGACTCGTTTGACTCAACCATATTAGTTGTCCCTCGAGTCGAGCCTCGTTTGACTCAACCATATCATTTGCACCTCAAGTCAGGCATCGATTCACATACTCTTATAATTTGTGGCATGAGTCAATCCTCGTTTGACTCAACCATATCAAATGTGCCTCGGGTCAGGCCTCATTTGACTCAACCACATCAGTTGTGCCTCGAGATCGGACTCGTTTCACTCAACAATATCATTTGCACTTCGAGTCGGGCCTCGTTTGACTCAACCATATCTGTTATGCCTCGAATTGGGCTTCGTTTGACTTAACCATATCAGTTGTGCCTCGAGTCGGGACTCGTTTGACTCAACCATATCAGTCGTGCCTCGAGTCGGGCCTCGGTTGACTCAACCACATCAGTTGTGCCTCGAGTTGATCCTCGTTTGGCTCAACCACATCAGTTGTGCCTCGAGTTGGGCCTTGTTTGACACGACCATATCATTTACGACTTGAGTCGGGCCTCGTTTGACTCAACCATATGAAATGTGCCTCGAATCATGGCTCGTTTGACTTAACCACAGCAGTTGTGCCTCGAGTCGGGCCTCATTTGACTCAACCATATCATTCGCGCCTCGAGTCGGGCCTTGTTTAACTAAACCATATCAGTTGTGGCCCAAGTCTGAACTCATTTGAATCAACCATATCAGTTGTGCCTCGAGTCGGGCGTCGTTTGTCTCAACCATATCATTTGTCCTTCGAGTCGGGCCTCGTTTGCCATAATCATATCATTTGCTCCTCGAGGCAGACCTCATTTGACTCAACCATATTAGTTATGCCTCGAGTTGGGACTCGTTTGACTCAACCATATCAGTTGTACCTCGAGTCGAGCCTCGTTTGACTCAACCATATCATTTGCGCCTCGAGTTGGGCCTCGTTTGACTTACCCTTATAATTTACGCCTCGAGTCGAGCCTCATTTGACTCAACCATATAATTTGCACCTGAAGTCAGCCTCAGTTAACTCAACCATATCAGTTGTGCCTCAAGTCTGAACTCGTTTGACTTAACCATATTAGTTGTGCCTCGAGTCGGGCCTTCTTTGACTCAACCACATAAGTTGTGCCTCGAGTCGGGCCTCGTTTGACTCAACCATATCAGTTGTGCCTCGAGTCGGCCTTGTTTAACTCAACCATATTAGTTGTGCCTCAAGTCTGAACTCGTTTAACTTAACCATATCAGTTGTACCTCGAGTCGGGCCTTGTTTGACTCAACCACATCAGTTGTGCCTCGAGTCGAGCCTTGTTTGACTCAACCATATCAGTTGTGCCTCGAGTCGGCCCTCGTTTGGCTCAACCATATCATTTATGCCTCAAGTCGGGCCTCGTTTGCCACAATCATATCATTTGCGCCTCGAGTCGGGATTTGTTTGACTCAACTATATCAGTTGTGCCTCAAGTTGGGACTTTTTTAGCTCAACCATATCAGTTGTGCCTCGAGTCGAGCCTCGTTTGGCTCAACCATATCATTTGTGCCTCAAGGCGGGCCTCGTTTGACCTACCCTTATAATTTGTGCCTCGAGTCGGCCCTCGTTTGACTCAGCCAAATCATTTGCGCCTTGAGTCAAGCTTTGTTTGACTTAACCATATCATTTGCGCCTTGAGTTGGGCCTCGTTTAACTTACTCTTATAATTTGTGGCTCGAGTCAATCCTTGTTTGACTCAACCATATCAAATGTGCCTCGAGTCGGGCCTTGTTTGACTCAACCACATTAGTTGTGCCTCGAGACGGGCCTCGTTTGACTTAACCATATCTTTTATGCTTTGAGTCGGGCCTTGTTTGACTCAATCATATCAGTTGTACCTTGAGTCTAGACTCGTTTGACTCAACCATATCAGTTGTGCCCCAAGTCGGGCCTCGTTTGACACAACCATATCATTTGCACCTCGAGTCGGGCCTCGTTTGACTCAACCATATCATTTGCATCTCGAGTTGGGCCTCATTTGACTTAACCATGTCATTTGTGCTTCGAGTTGGGCCTCATTTGGCTCAACCATATCTGTTATGCCTCGAGTCAGGCTTCGTTTGACTCAACCATATCAGTTGTGCCTCGAGTCAGGACTCGTTTCACTCAACCATATTAGTTGTGACTCGAGTCGTGTCTCGTTTGACTTAACCATATTATTTGTGCCTCGAGTCAGGCCTCATTTGACACAACCATATCATTTGTGCCTTGAGTCGAGCCTCGTTTGAGTCAACCATATCATTTATGCCTCGAGTTGGGCCTCGTTTGCGTTTCCCTTATAATTTGTGCCTAGAGTTGGGTCTCGTTTGACTAAACCATATTATTTGCATCTCGAGTCGGGCCTCTTTTCACACCACCATATCATTTGCGCCTCGAGTCGGGCCTCGTTTGGCTTACGCTTATAAGTAGCACCTCGAGTTAGGCCTCGTTTGGCTCAACCATATCATTTGCGCCTCAAGTTGGGCCTCGTTTGACTTACCCTCATAATTTATGCCTCTAGTTGGGCCTCGTTTGACTTAACCATATCATTTGCGCCTTGAGTTGGGGCTCGTTTGACTTACTCTTCTAATTTGTGGCTCGAGTCAGGCCTCGTTTGACTCAACCATATCAAATGTGCCTCGAGTCGGGCCTCGTTTAACTTAACCACATCAGTTGTGCCTCGAGACGGGCCTCGTTTGACTTAACCATATCTTTTGTGCTTTGAGTCGGGCCTCGTTTGGCTCCCCCATATCAATTGTGCCTTGAGTCTAGACTCGTTTGACTCAACCATATCAGTTGTGCCTCGCGTCGGGCCTCGTTTGACACAACCATATCATTTGCGCCTCAAGTCGAGCCTCGTTTGACTCAACCATATCATTTACATCTCGAGTTGGGCCTCGTTTGACTCAACCATATCTGTTATGCCTCGAGTCGGGCTTCGTTTGAGTCAACCATATCAGTTGTGCCTCGAGTCAGGACTCGTTTCACTGAACCATATTAGTTATGCCTCGAGTCGGGCCTCGTTTGACTCAACCATATTATTTGTGCCTCAAGCTGGGCCTCGTTCGACACAACCATATCGTTTGTTCCTCAAGTCGGGCCTTGTTTGATTGAGGCCTCGATTGACTCAACCACAACAGTTGAGCCTCGAGATGGGCCTCATTTGACTCAACCATATCAGTTGCGCCTCGAGTCGGGCCTTGTTTGACTCAACCATATCTATTGTGCCTCAGTCGGGCCTCGTTTGACCCAACCACATTAGTTGTGCCTCGAGATGGGCCTCGTTGGACTCAACCATATCAGTTGTGCCTCGAGTCGGGCCTTGTTTGACTCAACCATATCTGTTGTGCCTCGAGTTAGGCCTTATTTGACTCAACCATATCAGTTGAGCCTTGAGTCGGGCCTCGTTTGACACAACCATATCATTTGCGCCTCGAGTCGGGTCTCGTTTGACTTACTTGTAAAATTTATGCCTCGAATCGGGCCTCGTTTGACTCAACCATATAGTTGTGCCTCGAGTTTGGACTCATTTGACCTAACCATATCAATTTGCGCCTCGAGTCTGGCCTCGTTTCACTTACCCTTATAATTTGCGCCTCGAGTCGGGCCTCGTTTTGACTCAACCATATCATTTGTGCCTCGAGTCGGGCCTCGTTTGACTTAACCATATCATTTGTAGCTCTCGAGTCAGGACTCGTTTAACTTACCCTTATAATTTGCGCTGTGAGTCAAGCCTCGTTTGACTCAACCGTATCATTTGTGCCTCGAGTCATGCCTCGTTTGACTCAACCATATCATTTGCGCCTCGAGTTGGGCCTCGTTTGACTTACCCTTATAATTTGCGCCTCGAGTAAAGCCTCGTTTGACTCAACCATATCAAATGTACCTCAAGTTGGGCCTCGTTTGACACAACCATATCATTTGTGCCTCGAGTCGGTCCTCATTTGGCGCCCCGAGTCAGGTTTGTTTGACTCAACCATATCAAATGTGCCTCGTGTCAGGCCTCGTTTGACTCAACTACTTCTGCTGTTCCTTGAGTTGGGCCTCATTTGACTCAACCATATGATTTATAGCTCTCGAGTCGGGCCTTGTTTGACTTGCCCGTAAAATTTTTGCCTCGAGTAGGGCCTCGTTTTACTCAACCATATCAGTTGTGCCTTGAGTCGGGCCTCGTTTGACTCAACCATATCATTTGCGTCTGGAGTCGGGCCTCGTTTGACTCAACCATATCATTTGCGTCTGGAGTTAGGCCTCATTTGGCTCAGCCATATCATTTGTGCCTCGAGTCGGGCCTTGTTTGACTCATCCTTATCAAATGTGCCTCGAGTCGAGCCTCGTTTGACTCAACCACATCAGTTGTGCCTTGAGATGGACCTCATTTGACTCAACCATATCAGTTGCACCTCGAGTCGGCCCTTGTTTAACTCAACCATATTAGTTGTGCCTCGAGTCGAGCCTCGTTTGACTCAACCATATCAAATGTGTCTCGAGTTGGGCCTCATTTGACTCAACCACATTAGTTGTGCCTCGAGTCGGGCCTTATTTGACTCAACCAGATCATTTGCGCCTCGAGGCGGGCCTTTTTTGACTCAACCATATCAATTGTACCTCGAGTCAGGCCTCATTTGACTCAACCAGATCATTTATGCCTCGAGTCGGGCCTTGTTTGACTCAACCATATCAGTTGTTCCTCGAGTCAGTCCTCGTTTGACTCAACCATAACATTTGCACCTCGAGTCGGGCCTCGTTTGGCTTACCCTTATAATTTATGCCTTGAGTCAGGCCTCGTTTGACTCAACCATATCAAATGTGTCTGGAGTCGAGACTCGTTTGACTCAACCACATTTGTTGTACCTCGAGTCGATCCTCGTTTGGCTCAACCACATCAGTTGTGCCTTGGGTCGGGTCTCATTTGACTCATCCATGTCAAATGTGCCTTGAGTCGGGCCTCGTTTCACTCAACCACATTAGTTCTGCCTCGAGACGGGCCTCATTTAGCTCAACCATATCAGTTGTGCCTCGAGTCGGGCCTTGTTTGACTCATTCATATCAAAAATGTCCCTCGAGTCGGGCCTCGTTCGACTCAACCACAACAGTTGTGCCTCGAGATGGGCCTCGTTTGACTCAACCATATCAATTGTGCCTCGAGTCAGGCCTTGTTTGACTCTACCATATCATTTGCGCCTCGAGTCAGGTCTCG
This sequence comes from Dicorynia guianensis, assembly GCA_037013595.1. NCBI lineage: Eukaryota > Viridiplantae > Streptophyta > Magnoliopsida > Fabales > Fabaceae > Dicorynia > Dicorynia guianensis. Next base: position 13,596,854 of record JASUAB010000006.1, on the reverse strand, counting down.
TTTGACTCAACCATATCATTTGCGCCTCGAGTCGGGTCTCATTTGGCTTACTCTTATAATTTGTGGCTCGAGTTAGACCTCGTTTGACTTAACCATATCAAATGTGCCTCGAGTCGGGCCTCGTTTGACTCAACCACATAAGTTGTGCCTCAACACAGGCCTCGTTTGACTCAACCATATCACTTTGCTTCAAGTCAGGCCTCGTTTGACTCAACCATATCAGTTGTGCCTCGAGTCGGGACTTGTTTGACTCAACCACATCAGTTGTGGCTTGACTCGGTCCTCCTTTGACTCAACCTTATCATTTGCACCACGAGTCGGGCCTCGTTTGGCTTACCCTTATAATTTGCGTCTCGAGTCAGGCCTCGTTTGACTCAACCATATCAAATGTGTCTCGAGTCAGGCCTCATTTGGCTCAACTACATCAGTTGTGCCTTGAGTCGAGCCTCATTTGACTCAACCAGATCATTTGCGCCTCGAGTCGGGCCTTGTTTGACACAACCATATCAGTTGTATCTCGAGTCGGGCCTCATTTGACTGAAGCAGATTATTTACGCCTCGAGTCAGACCTTGTTTGACTCAACCATATTAGTTGTACCTCGAGTCGGTCCTTGTTTGACTCAACCATATCATTTGTGCCTCGAGTCGAGCCTCGTTTGGCTTACCCTTATAATTTGCGCCACGAGTCAGGCCTCGTTTGACTCAACCATATCAGTTGTACCTCGAATCAGTCCTCGTTTGACTCTACCATATCATTTACGCCTCGAGTCAGGCCTCGTTTGACTCAACCATATCATTTACGCCTCGAGTCGGGGCTCGTTTGGCTTACCCTTATAATTTGTGCCTCGAGTTAGGCCTCGTTTGACTCAACCATATCAAATGTGTCTGGAGACGAGACTCATTTGACTCAACCACATTTGTTGTGCCTCGAGTCGGTCCTCGTTTGGCTCAACCATATCAGTTGTGCCTTGGGTCGGGTCTCGTTTAACTCATCCATATCAAATGTGCCTTGAGTCGGTCCTCATTTTACTCAACTACATCAGTTCTGCCTTGAGTCAGGCCTCGTTTAGCTCAACCACATCAGTTGTGCCTCGAGTCGGGCCTGGTTTGACTCATCCACATCAAATGTCTCTCGAGTCGGGCCTCGTTTGACTCAACCACATCAGTTGTGCCTCGAGTCGGGCCTGGTTTGACTCAACCATATCATTTGCATCTGGAGTCGGGCCTCATTTGACTTAACCATACCATTTGCGTCTGGAGTCAGGCCTCGTTTCGCTCAACCATATCATTTGCGCCTCGAGTCGGGCCTCGTTTGACTCATCCTTATCAAATGTGCCACAAGTCGGGCCTCGTTTGACTTAACCACATCAGTTGTGCCTTGAGATGGGCCCTGTTTGACTCAACCATATCAATTGTGCCTCGAGTTAGGCCTCGTTTGACTCAACCACATCAGTTGTGCCTTGTGATGGGCCTCGTTTGACTCAACCACATTGGTTGTGCCTCGAGTCTGGCCTCGTTTGACACAACCATATCATTTGTGCCTTGAGTAGGGCATTGTTTGACTTACTCGTAAAATCTGTGCCTTGAGTCGGGCCTGGTTTGACTCAACGATATCAGTTGTGCCACGAGATGGGCCTCCTTTGACTCAACCATATCATTTGTGCCTAAAGTCGAGCCTCGTTTGACTCAACTATATCATTTGCACCTCGAGTCGGGCCTCATTTGACTTAACCATATCATTTGTAACTCCCATGTCAGGCCTCGTTTGACTTACCCATATAATTTGTGCCGCGAGTAGGGCCTCATTGGACTCAACCGTATCATTTGTGCCTCGAGTCAGGCCTCATTTGACTCAACCATATCATTTGCACCTCGAGTTGGGCCTCGTTTGGCTTACTCTTATAATTTGTGGCTCGAGTCAGGCCTTGTTTCACTCAACCACATCAAATGTGCATCGAATCAGGCATCGTTTGTCTCAACCACATCAGTTGAGCCTCGAGATGGACCTCGTTTGACTCAACCGTATCATTTCGCTTTCAGTCGGGCCTCGTTTGACTCAACCATATCCATTGTGCCTCGAGTCTGGCCTTGTTTGACTCAACCATATCAGTTGTGCCTGGAGTCGGGACTCGTTTGACTCAACCATATCCGTTGTGCCTTGAGTCGGGTCTCATTTGACTCAACCATATCAAATGTGCTTTGAGCCGAGCCTCGTTTGACTCAACCATATCATTTGCAACTCGAGTTGGGCCTCGTTTGGCTTACCCTTATAATTTGTGCCTCGAGTTAGGCCTTATTTGACTCAACCATATCAAATGTGCCTCGAGTCAGGGCTCGTTTAAGTCAACCACATCAGTTGTGCCTCGAGTCAGGCCTCGTTTGGCTCTCCCACATTAGTTGTGCCTCAAGTCAGGCCTCGTTTGACTCATCCATATTAAATGTGCCTTGAGTCAGGCCTCGATTGACTCAACCACAACAGTTGAGCCTCGAGATGGGCCTCATTTGACTCAACCATATCAGTTGCGCCTCGAGTCGGGCCTTGTTTGACTCAACCATATCTATTGTGCCTCGGTCGGGCCTCGTTTGACCTAACCACATTAGTTGTGCCTCGAGATGGGCCTCGTTGGACTCAACCATATCAGTTGTGCCTCGAGTCGGGCCTTATTTGACTCAACCATATCTATTGTGCCTTGAGTTAGGCCTCATTTGACTCAACCATATCAGTTGAGCCTTGAGTCGGGCCTCGTTTGACACAACCATATCATTTGCGCCTCGAGTCGGGTCTCGTTTGACTTACCTGTAAAATTTATGCCTCGAATCGGGCCTTGTTTGACTCAACCATATAGTTCTGCCTCGAGTTTGGACTCATTTGACTCAACCATATCAATTTGCGCCTCGAGTCAGACCTCGTTTCACTTACCCTTACAATTTGCGCCTCGAGTCGGGCCTCGTTTTGACTCAACCATATCATTTGTGCCTCGAGTCGGGGCTCGTTTGACTTAACCATATCATTTGTAGCTCTCGAGTCAGGACTCGTTTAACTTACCCTTATAATTTGCGCAGTGAGTCAGGCCTCGTTTGACTCAACCGTATCAGTTGTGCCTCGAGTCAGGCCTCGTTTGACTCAACCATATCAGTTGTGCCTCGAGTCAGGTCTTGTTTCGCTCAACCATATCATTTGTGCTTCGAGTCAGTCCTCGTTTGCCATAATCATATCATTTGCGCCTCGAGTCGGGCCTCGTTTGACTCAACCATATCAGTTGTGCCTCAAGTTTGGACTCATTTGACTCAACCATATGAGTTGTGCCTTGAGTTGAGTCTCCTTTGATTAAACCATATCATTTGCGCCTCGAGTCAGACCTCGTTTCACTTACCCTAATAAAATGCGCCTCGAGTCGGGCCTTGTTTTGACTCAACCATATCATTTGTGCCTCGAGTCGGGCCTCGTTTGACTTAACCATATCATTTGTAGCTCTCGAGTCAGGCCTCGTTTGACTTACCCTTTTAATTTGCACTGTGAGTCAGGCCTCGTTTGACTCAACTGTATCATTTGCGTCTCGAGTCATGCCTCGTTTGACTCAACCATATCATTTGTGCCTCGAGTTGGGCCTCGTTTGACTTACCCTTATAATTTGCGCCTCGAGTAAAGACTCGTTTGACTCAACCATATCAAATGTACCTCAAGTTAGGCCTCGTTTGACACAACCATATCATTTGTGCCTCAAGTCGGGCCTCGTTTGGCGCTCCGAGTCAGGTTTGTTTGACTCAACCATATCAAATGTCCTCGTGTCAGGCCTCGTTTGACTCAACTACTTCTACTGTGCCTCGAGTCGGGCCTCATTTGACTCAACCATATGATTTATAGCTCTCGAGTCGGGCCGTGTTTGACTTGCCCATAAAATTTGTGCCTCAAGTCAGGCCTCGTTTGAGTCAACCATATCAGTTGTGCCTTGAGTCGGGCCTTGTTTGACTCAATCATATCATTTCTGTTTGGAGTCGGGCCTCGTTTGACTCAACCATATCATTTGCGTCTGGGGTTAGGCCTCATTTGGATCAACCATATCATTTGCGCCTCGAGTCGGGCCTTGTTTGACTCATCCTTATCAAATGTGCCTCGAGTCGAGCCTCGTTTGACTCAACCACATCAGTTGTGCCTTGAGATGGGCCTCATTTGACTCAACCATATCAGTTGCGCCTCGAGTCGGCCCTTGTTTAACTCAACCATATCAGTTGTGCTTCGAGTCGAGCCTCGTTTGACTCAACCATATTAAATGTGTCTCGAGTTGGGCCTCATTTGACTCAACCACATCAGTTGTGCCTTGAGTCGGGCCTTATTTGACTCAACCAGATCATTTGCACCTCGAGTCGGGCCTTGTTTGACTCAACCATATTAGTTGTACCTCGAGTCAGGCCTCATTTGACTCAACCAGATCATTTGGGCCTCGAGTTGGGCCTTGTTTGACTCAACCATATCATTTGCGCCTCGAGTCAGGCCTCGTTTGGCTTACCCTAATAATTTGCGCCTCGAGTCAGGCCTCGTTTGATGGAACCATATTAAATGTGTCTCGAGTCGGGACTCGTTTGACTCAACCACATCAGTTGCGCCTCGAGATAGGCCTCGTTTGACTCAATCATATCAGTTGTGCCTCGAGTCAGGCCTCGTTTGACTCAACCATATCATTTGCGCCTCGAGTCGCGCCTCGTTTGACTTACTCTTATAATTTGTGGCTCGAGTCAGGCCTCATTCGACCCAACCATATTAAACGTGCCTCAAGTCGGGCTTGTTTGACTCAACCATATCATTTCGCTTCGAGTCGGGCCTCATTTGACTCAACCATATCTATTGTACCTCAAGTCGAGCCTCGTTTGACTCAACCATATCAGTTGTGCGTCGAGTCGGGACTCGTTTGACTCAACCATATCAGTTAGGCTCTGAGTCAGGACTCGTTTGACTCAACCATATTAAATGTGCCTCGAGTCGGGCCTCGTTTAACTCAACCATATCATTTGTGCCTTGAGTTGGGCCTCGTTTGACTCATCCATATCAAATGTGCCTCGAGTTGGGCCTCGTTTGACTCAACCACATCAGTTGTGCCTAGAGATGGGCCTCGTTTGATTCAACCATATCAGTTGTGCCTCGAGTCAGGCCTTGTTTGACTCAACCATATCTGTTGTGCCTCGAGTCAGGCCTCATTTGACTCAATCATATCAGTTGTACCTCGAGTCAGGACTCGTTTGACTCAATGATACCAGTTGTGTCTCAAGTTGGGCCTCGTTTGGCTCAACCATATCATTTGTGCTTTGAGTTGGGCCTCGTTTGCCACAACCATATCATTAGCGCCTCGAGTCGGAGCTCGTTTGACTCAACGGTATCAGTTATGCCTCGAGTCGAGACTTGTTTGACTCAACTATATCAGTTGTGCATCGAGTCGGGACTCGTTTGACTCAATGGTACTCAACCGCATCAGTTGTGCCTCGAGATGGGCCTCGTTTGACTCAACCATATCAGTTGTGCCTCGAGTCGGGCCTTCTTTGACTCAACCATATCTGTTCTGTCTCGGGTCGGGCCTCATTTGACTCAACCATATCAGTTGTGCCTCGAGTCAGGCCTCGTTTGACATAACCATATCATGTGCTCCTCAAGTCGGGTGTCGTTTGACTTACCCGTAAAATTTGTGCCTTGAGTCGGGCCTGGTTTGACTCATCCATATCATTTGCGCCTAGAGTCGGGCCTCGTTTGACTCATCCATATCATTTGCGCCTAGAGTCGGGCCTCGTTTGACTCAACCATATCAGTTTTGCCTCAAGTCGAGTCTCCTTTGACTCAACCATATCATTTGCACCTCGAGTCAGGCCTCGTTTCACTTACCCTTATAATTTGCTCCTCGAGTCGGGCCTCGTTTTGACTCAACCATATCATTTTTGTCTCGAGTCAGGCTTCGTTTGACTCAACCATATCATTTGTAGCTCTCGAGTTCGGCCTCGTTTGACATACCCTTATAATTTGCGCAGCGAGTCAGGCCTCGTTTGACTCAACTGTATCATTTACACCTCGAGTCGGGCCTCGTTTGACTCAACCATATCATTTGCACCTCGAGTTGGGCCTCGTTTGACTTACCCTTATAATTTGCGCCTCGAGTAAAGCCTCATTTGACTCAACCATATCAATTGTGCCTCGAGTCAGACCTCGTTTGACTCAACCACATCAGTTGTGCCTCGTGATGGGCCTCGTTTAACTCAACCACATCGGTTGTGCCTCGAGTCTGGCCTCATTTAACATAACCATATCATTTGTGCCTTGAGTCGGGCATCATTTGACTTACCCGTAAAATTTGTGCCTTGAGTCGGGCTAGGTTTGACTCAACCATATCAGTTGTGCCACAAATTGGGCCTCCTTTGACTCAACCATATCAATTGTGCCTAAAGTCGGGTCTCGTTTGACTCAACCATATCATTTGCGCCTCGAGTCGGGCCTCGTTTGACTTAACCATATCATTTGTAACTCCCGAGTCAGGCCTCGTTTGACTTACCCTTATAATTTGTGCCGCGAGTAGGGCTTCATTTGACTCAACCGTATCATTTGTGCCTCGAGTCGGGCCTCATTTGACTCAACCATATCATTTGCGCCTCGAGTTGGGCCTCGTTTGGCTTACTCTTATAATTTGTGGCTCGAGTCAGGCCTTGTTTAACTCAACCACATCAAATACGCCTCGAAACAGGCGTCGTTTGTCTCAACCACATCAGTTGAGCCTTGAGATGGGCCTCGTTTGACTCAACCATATCATTTCGCTTTGAGTCGGGCCTCGTTTGACTTAACCATATTTGTTGTGCCTCGAGTCTGGCCTCGTTTGACTCAACCATATCAGTTGTGCCTCGAGTCGGGACTCGTTGGACTCAACCATATCAATTGTGCCTTGAGTCAGGTCTCATTTGACTCAACCATATCAAATGTGCTTCGAGCTGAGCCTCGTTTGACTCAACCACATCATTTGCACCTCGAGTTGGGCCTCGTTTGGCTTTCCCTTATAATTTTCGCTTCGAGTCAGGCCTTATTTGACTCAACCATATCAAATGTGCCTCGAGTTAGGGCTCGTTTAAGTCAACCACATCAGTTGTGCCTCGAGTCGGGCCTCGTTTGGCTCTCCCACATTAGTTGTGCCTCAAGTCAGGCCTCGTTTGACTTATCCATATCAAATGTGCCTTGAGTCAGGCCTCGATTGACTCAACCACAATAGTTGAGCCTCGAGATGGGCCTCATTTGACTCAACCATATCAGTTGCGCCTCGAGTCGGGCCTTGTTTGACTCAACCATATCTATTGTGCCTCGAGTCGGGCCTCGTTTGACCCAACCACATCAGTTGTGCCTCGAGATGGGCCTCGTTGGACTCAACCATATCAGTTACGCCTCGAGTCGGGCCTTGTTTGACTCAACCATATCTGTTGTGCCTCGAGTTAGGCCTTGTTTGACACAACCATATCAGTTGCGCCTTGAGTCGGGCCTCGTTTGATACAACCATATCATTTGCGCCTCGAGTCGGGTCTCGTTTGACTTACCTGTAAAATTTATGCCTCGAGTCGGGCCTCGTTTGACTCAACCATATCAGTTGTGCCACAAGTCTGAACTCATTTGACTCAACCATATCAGTTGTGCCTTGAGTCAGGTCTCGTTTCGCTCAACCATATCATTTGTGCTTCGAGTCGGTCCTCGTTTCCCATAATCATATCATTTGTGCCTCGAGTCGGGCCTCGTTTGACTCAACCATAATAGTTGTACCTCGAGTTTGGACTCATTTGACTCAACCATATCAGTTGTGCCTTGAGTCGAGTCTCCTTTGATTAAACCATATCTTTTGCGCCTCGAGTCAGATCTCGTTTCACTTACCCTTATAATTTGCGCCTCAAGTCGGGCCTTATTTTGACTCAACCATATCATTTGTGCCTCGAGTCGGGCCTCGTTTGACTCAACCATATCATTTGTAGCTCTCGAGTCAAGCCTCGTTTGACTTACCATTATAATTTGCACTGTGAGTCAGGCCTTGTTTGACTCAACCGTATCATTTGCGCCTCGAGTCAGGCCTCGTTTGACTCAACCATATCATTTGCGCCTCGAGTTTGGCCTCATTTGACTTACCCTTATAATTTGTGCCTCGAGTAAAGCCTCGTTTGACTCAACCATATCAAATGTATCTCAAGTCGGGCCTCGTTTGACACAACCATATGATTTGTGCCTCGAGTCGGGCCTCATTTGGCGCCCCAAGTCAGGCTTTGTTTGACTCAACCATATCAAATGTGCCTCGTGTCAGGCCTCGTTTGACCCAACTACTTCTGTTGTGCCTCAAGTCGGGCCTCATTTGACTCAACCATATGGTTTATAGCTCTCGAGTTGGGCCCTGTTTGACTTGCCCATAAAATTTGTGCCTCGAGTCGGGCCTCGTTTGACTCAACCATATCAGTTGTGCCTCGAGTCGGGCCTTGTTTGACTCAACCATATCATTTACGTCTGGAGTCGGGCCTCGTTTGACTCAACCATATCATTTGCGTCTGGAGTTAGGCCTCGTTTGGCTCAACCATATCATTTGCGCCTCGAGTTGAGCCTCGTTTGACTCATCCTTATCAAATGTGCCTCGAGTCGTGCCTCATTTGACTCAACCACATCAGTTGTGCCTCGAGATGGGCCCTGTTTGACTCAACCATATCAATTGTGCCTCGAATCGGGCCTCGTTTGACTCAGCCACATCAGCCGTGCCTCGTGTTGGGCCTCGTTTGACTCAACCACATTGGTTGTGCCTCGAGTTCGGCCTCGTTTCACACAACCATATCATTTGTGCCTTGAGTCGGGCGTCGTTTGACTTACCCGTAAAATTTGTGCCTTGAGTCGGGCCTGGTTTGACTCAACCATATCAGCTGTGCCACGAGTTGGGCCTCCTTTGACTCAACCATATCATTTGTGCCTAAAGTCGGGCCTCGTTTGACTCAACCATATCATTTCTGCCTCGAGTTGGGCCTCGTTTGACTTAACCATATCATTTGTAACTCCCGAGTCAGGCCTCGTTTGACTTACCCTTATAATTTGCGCCACGAGTAGGGCCTCATTTGACTCAACCGTATCATTTATACCTCGAGTCGGGCTTGATTTGAGTCAAACATATCATTTGGGCCTCGAGTTAGGCCTCGTTTGGCTTACCTTATAATTTGTGGCTCAAGTCAGGGCTTGTTTAACTCAACCACATCAAATGTGCCTCGAATCAAGCGTCGTTTGTGTCAACCACATCAGTTGAGCCTCGAGACGGGCCTCGTTTGACTCAACCATATCATTTCGCTTTGAGTCGGGCCTCGTTTGACTCAACCATATCTGTTGTGCCTCGAGTCGGGACTCGTTTGACTCAACCATATCAGTTGTGCCTTGAGTCGGGTCTCATTTGACTCAACCATATCAAATGTGCTTCGAGCCGAGCCTCGTTTGACTCAACCATATCATTTGCACCTCGAGTCGGGCCTCATTTGGCTTACCCTTATAATTTGCGCCTCGAACCAGGCCTTATTTGACTCGACCATATCAAATGTGCCTCGAGTCAGGGCTCGTTTAAGTCAACCACATCAGTTGTGCCTCGAGTCGGGCCTCATTTGGCTCTCCCGCATCAGTTGTGCCTCGAGTCAGGCCTCGTTTGACTCATCCATATCAAATGTGCCTTCAGTTAGGCCTCGATTGACTCAACCACAATAGTTGAGCCTCAAGATGGGCCTCATTTGACTCAACCATATCAGTTGCGCCTCGAGTCGGGCCTTGTTTGACTCAACCATATCTATTGTGCCTCGAGTCGGGCCTCGTTTGACACAACCATATCATTTACGCCTCGAGTCGAGCCTCGTTTGACCCAACCACATCAGTTGTGCCTCGAGATGGGCCTCGTTGGACTCAACCATATCAGTTGCGCCTCGAGTCAGGCCTTGTTTGACTTAACCATATCTGTTGTGCCTCGAGTTAGGCCTCGTTTGACTCAACCATATCAGTTGTGCCTTGAGTCGGGCCTCGTTCGACATAACCATATCATTTGTGCCTCGAGTCGGGTCTCGTTTGACTCAACCATATCTGTTGTGCCTCGAGTTAGGCCTTGTTTGACACAACCATATCAGTTGCGCCTTGAGTCGGGCCTCATTTGATACAACCATATCATTTGCGCCTCGAGTCGGGTCTCGTTTGACTTACCTGTAAAATTTATGCCTCGAGTCAGGCCTCGTTTGACTCAACCATATCAGTTGTGCCACAAGTCTGAACTCATTTGACTCAACCATATCAGTTGTGCCTTGAGTCAGGTCTCGTTTCGCTCAACCATATCATTTGTGCATCGAGTCAGTCCTCGTTTCCCATAATCATATCATTTGTGCCTCGAGTCGGGCCTCGTTTGACTCAACCATATCAGTTGTACCTCGAGTTTGGACTAATTTGACTCAACCATATCAGTTGTGCCTCGAGTCGAGTCTCCTTTGATTAAACCATATCATTTGCGCCTCGAGTCAGATCTCGTTTCACTTACCCTTATAATTTGCGCCTCGAGTCGGGCCTTATTTTGACTCAACCATATCATTTGTGCCTCGAGTCGGGCCTCGTTTGACTCAACCATATCATTTGTAACTCTCGAGTCAAGCCTCGTTTGACTTACCATTATAATTTGCACTGTGAGTCAGGCCTTGTTTGACTCAACCGTATCATTTGTGCCTCGAGTCAGGCCTCGTTTGACTCAACCATATCATTTGCGCCTCGAGTTTGGCCTCGTTTGACTTACCCTTATAATTTGCGCCTCGAGTAAAGCCTCGTTTGACTCAACCATATCAAATGTATCTCCAGTCGGGCCTCGTTTGAAACAACCATATGATTTGTGCCTCGAGTCGGGCCTCATTTGGCGCCCCAAGTCAGGCTTTGTTTGACTCAACCATATCAAATGTGCCTCGTGTCAGGCCTCGTTTGACTCAACTACTTCTGTTGTGCCTCAAGTTGGATCTCATTTGACTCAACCATATGGTTTATAGCTCTCGAGTTGGGCCCTGTTTGACTTGCCCGTAAAATTTGTGCCTCGAGTCGGGCCTCGTTTGACTCAACCATATCAGTTGTGCCTCGAGTCGGGCCTCGTTTGACTCAACCATATCATTTACGTCTGGAGTCGGGCCTCGTTTGACTCAACCATATCATTTGCGTCTGGAGTTAGGCCTCGTTTGGCTCAACCATATCATTTGCGCCTCGAGTTGAGCCTCGTTTGACTCATCCTTATCAAATGTGCCTCGAGTCGAGCCTCATTTGACTCAACCACATTAGTTGTGCCTCGAGATGGGCCCTGTTTGACTCAACCATATCAATTGTGCCTCGAGTCGGGCCTCGTTTGACTCAGCCACATCAGTCGTGCCTCGTGTTGGGCCTCGTTTGACTCAACCACATTGGTTGTGCCTCGAGTTTGGCCTCGTTTCACACAACCATATCATTTGTGCCTTGAGTCGGGCGTCGTTTGATTTACCCGTAAAATTTGTGCCTTGAGTCGCGCCTGGTTTGACTCAACCATATCAGCTGTGCCACGAGTTGGGCCTCCTTTGACTCAACCATATCATTTGTGCCTAAAGTCGGGCCTCAGTTGACTCAACCATATCATTTCTGCCTCGAGTTGGGCCTCGTTTGACTTAACCATATCATTTGTAACTCCCGAGTCAGGCCTCGTTTGACTTACCCTTATAATTTGCGCCACGAGTAGGGCCTCATTTGACTTAACTGTATCATTTGTACGTCGAGTCGGGCCTGATTTGACTCAAACATATCATGTGGGCCTCGAGTTAGGCCTCGTTTGGCTTACCTTATAATTTGTGGCTCAAGTCAGGGCTTGTTTAACTCAACCACATCAAATGTGCCTCGAATCAAGCGTCGTTTATGTCAACCACATCAGTTGAGCCTCGAGACGGGCCTTGTTTGACTCAACCATATCATTTCGCTTTGAGTCGGGCCTCGTTTGACTCAACCATATCTGTTGTGCCTCGAGTCAGGACTCGTTTGACGCAACCATATCAGTTGTGCCTTGAGTCGGGTCTCATTTGACTCAACCATATCAAATGTGCTTCGAGCCGAGCCTCGTTTGACTCAACCATATCATTTGCACCTTGAGTCGGGCCTCATTTGGCTTACCCTTATAATTTGCGCCTCGAACCAGGCCTTATTTGACTCGACCATATCAAATGTGCCTCGAGTCAGGGCTCGTTTAAGTCAACCACATCAGTTGTGCCTCGAGTCGGGCCTCATTTGGCTCTCTCGCATCAGTTGTGCCTCGAGTCAGGCCTCGTTTGACTCATCCATATCAAATGTGCCTTCAGTTAGGCCTCGATTGACTCAACCACAACAGTTGAGCCTCAAGATGGGCCTCATTTGACTCAACCATATCAGTTGCGCCTCGAGTCGGGCCTTGTTTGACTCAACCATATCTATTGTGCCTCGAGTCGGGCCTCGTTTGACACAACCATATCATTTGCGCCTCGAGTCGAGCCTTGTTTGACCCAACCACATCAGTTGTGCCTCGAGATGGGCCTCGTTGGACTCAACCATATCAGTTGCGCCTCGAGTCAGGCCTTGTTTGACTTAACCATATCTGTTGTGCCTTGAGTTAGGCCTCGTTTAACTCAACCATATCAGTTGTGCCTGGAGTCGGGCCTCGTTTGACATAACCATATCATTTGTGCCTCGAGTCGGGTCTCGTTTGACTTACCTATAAAATTTATGCCTCGAGTCGGGCCTCGTTTGACTCAACCATATCAGTTGTGCCACGAGTCTGAACTCGTTTGACTCAACCATATCAGTTTTGCCTCGAGTCAGGTCTCGTTTCGCTCAACCATATCATTTGTGCTTCGAGTCGATCCTCATTTGCCATAATCATATCATTTGTGTCTCGAGTTAGGCCTCGTTTGACTCAACCATATTGGTTGTGCCTCGAGTTTGGACTCATTTGACTCAACCATATCAGTTGTGCCTCAAGTCGAGTCTCCTTTGACTCAACCATATCATTTGCGCCTCGAGTCGGACCTCGTTTCACTTACCCTTATAATTTGCGCCTCGAGTCGGGCCTCATTTTGACTCAACCATATCATTTGTAGCTCTCGAGTCAGGCCTCGTTTGACTTACCCTTATAATTTACGCTGTGAGTCAGGCCTCGTTTGACTCAACCGTATCATTTGCGCCTCGAGTCAGGCCTCGTTTGACTCAACCATATCATTTGCGCCTTGAGTTGGGCCTTGTTTGACTTACCCTTATAATTTGCGCCTCGAGTAAAGCCTCGTTTGACTCAACCATATCAAATGTACCTCAAGTCAGGCCTCGTTTGACACAACCATATCATTTGTGCCTCAAGTCGGGCCTCATTTGGCGCCCTGAGTCAGGCTTTGTTGGACTCAACCATATCAAATGTGCCTCGTGTCAGGCCTCGTTTGACTCAACTACTTCTGTTGTGCCTCGAGTTGGGCCTCGTTTGACTCAACCATATGATTTATAGCTCTCGAGTTAGGCCTCGTTTGACTTGCACATAAAATTTGTGCCTCGAGTCGGGCCTCGTTTGACTCAACCATATTAGTTGTGCCTCGAGTCGGGCCTCGTTTGACTCAACCATATCATTTGCGTCTGGAGTCGGGCCTCGTTTGACTCAACCATATCATTATATCATTTGCGTCTGGGGTTAGGCCTCGTTTGACTCAACCATATCATTTGCGCCTCGAGTCAGGCTGACTTAACCATATCATTTAGAGCTCTCGAGTCAGGCCTCATTTCACTTTCCCTTATAATTATCGTCGCGAGTAGAGCCTCGTTTGACTCAACTGCATCATTTGTGCCTCGAGTTGAGCCTCATTTGACTCAACCATATCATTTGCGCGTCGAGTCAGGCCTAGTTTGACTTACTCTTATAATTTGTGGCTCGTGTCAGGCCTCGTTTGACTCAACCATATCAAATGTGCCTCGAGTCGGGCCTCGTTTGACACAACCACATCAGTTATTCCTCGAGATGGGCGATGTTTGACTCAACCATATCATTTGTGCGTTGAGTCGGGTCTTGGTTGACTCAACCATATCAGTTGTGCCTCGAGTCAGTACTCGTTTGACTCAACCATATCAGTTGTGCCTCAAGTTGGGCCTCGTTTGGCTCAACCACATCCTTTGTGCCTCGAGTTAGGCCTCGTTTGCCATAATCATATCACTTGCACCTCGAGTTGAGCCTCTTTGGACTCAACCATATCAGTTATGCCTTGAGTCGAGCCTCGTTTGACTCAACCATATCAGTTGTGCCTCGACTCGGGGCTCGTTTGACTCAACAATATCATTTGCGCCTCGAATCGGGCCTCATTTGACTTACCCTTATAATTTGCGCCTCGAGTCGGGCCTCGTTTGACTCAACCATATCAGTTGTGCCTCGAGTCGGGCCTCGTTTGTCTCAACCATATCATTTGTAGCTCTCGAGTCAGGCCTCTTTTGACTTACCCTTATATTTTGCGTAGCGAGTCAAGCCTCGTTTGCCACAATCATATCACTTGCGCCTCGAGTCGAGCCTCATTTGACTCAACCATATCAGTTATGCCTTGAGTCGAGCCTCGTTTGACTCAACCATATTATTTGCGCCTCGAGTCGGGGCTTGTTTGACTTAACAATATCATTTATGCCTCGAATCGGGCCTCGTTTGACTTACCCTTATAATTTGCACCTCGAGTCAGGCCTCGTTTGACTCAACCATATCAGTTGTGCCTCGAGTCGGGCCTCGTTTGTCTCAACCATATCATTTGTAGCTCTCGAGTCGGGCCTCATTTGACTTACCCTTATATTTTACGTAGCGAGTCAAGCCTCATTTGCCACAATCATATCACTTGCGCCTCGAGTCGGGCCTCGTTTGACTCAACCATATTAGTTGTGCCTCAAGTTGGGCCTCGTTTGGCTCAACCATATCATTTATGCCTCAAGTCGGGCCTCGTTTGCCATAATCGTATAATTTGTGCCTCGAGTCGGGCCTCATTTGACTCAACCATATCAGTTGTGCCTCGAGTTGGGACTCGTTTGGCTCAACCATATTAGTTGTCCCTCAGGTCAAGCCTCGTTTGCCACAATCATATTACTTGCGCCTCGAGTCAGGCCTCGTTTGACTCAACCATATTAGTTGTGCCTCGAGTTGGGCCTCGTTTGGCTCAACCATATCATTTATGCCTCAAGTCGGGCCTCGTTTGCCACAATAGTATAATTTGCACCTCGAGTCGGGCCTCGTTTGACTCAACCATATCATTTGCTCCTCGAGTTGGGCCTCGTTTGTGTTTCCCTTAAATTTGTGGCCCGAGTTGGGTCTCGTTTGACTAAACCATATCATTTGCATTTTGAGTCGGGCCTCATTTCACTCAACCATATCATTTGCACCTCGAGTCGGGCATCGTTTGGCTTACCCTTATAATTTACGCCTTGAGTCAGGCCTTGTTTGACACAACCATATCAAATGTGCCTCAAGTCGGGCCTCGTTTGACTCAACCATATTATTTGCGCCTCGAGTCGGGCCTCATTTGCGTTACCCTTAAAATTTGTGCCATGAGTTGGGTCTCATTTGGCTAAACCATATCATTTGCATCTTGAGTCGGTCCTTATTTGACTCAACCATATCATTTGCGCCTCGAGTCGGGCCTCGTTTGGCTTACCCTTATAATTTGTGCCTCGAGTCAGGCCTCGTTTGACACAACCATATCAAATGTGCCTCAAGTCCAGCCTCGTTTGACTTAACCATATCATTTGGGCCTCCAGTCGGGCCTCGTTTGACACAACCACATCAGTTGTTCGTCGAGTCTGGCCTCGTTTGGCTCAACCATATCATTTGTGCTTCGAGTTGGGTCTTGTTTGCCATAATCATATCATTTGCACCTCGAGTTAGGCATCGTTTGACTCAACGATATCAAATGTGCCTCGAGTTAGGACTCATTTGACTCAACCATATCAGTTGTGCCCCGAGCCGAGCCTCATTTGACTCAACCATATCATTTCTGCCTTGAGTTGGGCCTTATTTGACTCAACCATATTAGTTGTGCCTCGAGTCGGGCCTCATTTGGCTCAACCATATCATTTATGCCTCAAGTCGGGCCTCGTTTGCCATAATGATATAATTTGCACCTCGAGTTAGGCCTCGTTTGACTCAACCATATCAGTTGTGCCTCGAGTTGGGACTCGTTTGACTCAACCATACCAGTTGTCCCTCAGGTCAAGCCTCGTTTGACTCAACCATATCATTTATGCTTCGAGTCGGGGCCTCGTTTGACTTACCCTTATAATTTGTGCCTCGAGTCGGGCCTTGTTTGACTCAACCATATCATTTGCACCTCGAGTTGGGCCTCGTTTGACTCAACCATATCATTTGCGCCTCGAGTCGTGCCTCGTTTGAGACAATCAAATCATTTGCGCCTCGAGCCTAGCCTCGTTTGACACAACCATATCATTTGTGGCTTGAGTAGGGTCTCGTTTGACTCAACCATATGATTTGCGCCTTGAGTCGGGCCTCGTTTGTGTTACCCTTATAATTTGCGTCGCAAGTTAGGTCTCGTTTGACTAAACCATATCATTTACATCTTGAGTCGGGCCTTATTTGACTCAACCATATCATTTGCGCCTTGAGTCGGGCCTCGTTTGGCTTACCCTTATAATTCGCGCCTCGAGTCAGGCCTCGTTTGACACAACCATATCAAATGTGCCTCGAGTTGGGCCTCGTTTGACTTAATCATATCATTTGTGCCTCGAGTTGAGCCTCGTTTGACTCAACCATATCAGTTGTACCTCTAGTCGGGACTCATTTGACTGAACCATATAAGTTGTGCCTCTAGTCGGGCCTCGTTTGGCTCAGCCATATCGATTGTGCTTTGAGTCGGGCCTTATTTGCCACAATCATATCATTTGCGCCTTGAGTCGGGCATCATTTGACTCAACGATATCAATTGTGCCTCAAGTTGGGACTCATTTGACTCAACCATATCATTTGGGCCTCGAGTCGGCCCTCGTTTGACTCAACCATATCAGTTGTGCCTTGAGTCAGGCCTCGTTTGTCTCAACCATGTCATTTATGCCTCTAGTCAGGCCTCGTTTGCCACAATCAAATAATTTGTGCCTCGAGTTGGGTCTCGTTTGACTAAACCATATCATTTGCATCTTGAGTCAGGCCTTATTTGAATCAGCCATATCATTTGCGCCTCGAGTCGGGCCTCGTTTGGCTTACCCTTATAATTTGCGCCTCGAGTTGGGCCTCGTTTGACACAACCATATCAAATGTGCCTCAAGTCGGGCCTCATTTGACTTAACCATATCATTTGGGCCTCCAGTCGAGCCTCGTTTGAATCAACCACATCAGTTGTTCCTCGAGTCTGGCCTCGTTTGGCTCAACCATATCATTTGTGCTTCGAGTCAGGCCTCGTTTGCCACAATCATATCATTTGTGCCTCGAGTCGGGCATCGTTTGACTCAACGAAATCAATTGTGCCTCGAGTTAGGACTCATTTGACTCAACCATATCAGTTGTGCCTCGAGCCGAGCCTCGTTTGACTCAACCATATCATTTGTGCCTCGAGTCGGGCCTTGTTTGACTCAACCATATTAGTTGTGCCTCGAGTCGGGCCTCGTTTGACTTAACCATATCATTTATGCCTCAAGTCAGGCCTCGTTTGCCATAATCATATAATTTGTGCCTCGAGTCAGGCCTCGTTTGACTCAACCATATCAGTTGTGCCTCGACTTGGGACTCGTTTGACTCAATCATATCAGTTGTCCCTCAGGTCGACCTTCATTTGACTCAACGATATCATTTATGCTTCGAGTCGGGCCTCATTTGACTTACCCTTATAATTTGCGCCTCGAATCGGGCCTCATTTGACTCAACCATATCATTTGCACCTCGACTTGGGCCCCGTTTGACTCAGCCATATCATTTGCACCTCGAGTCGGGCCTCGTTTGACACAATTAAATCATTTGTACCTCGAGTCTAGCCTCGTTTGACACAACCATATCATTTGTGCCTCGAGTAGGGTCTCGTTTGACTCAACTATATGATTTGCACCTTGAGTCAGGCCTCGTTTGCGTTACCCTTATAATTTGTGCCGTAAGTTAGGTCTCGTTTGACTAAACCATATCATTTGCATCTTGAGTCGGGCCTCATTTGACTCAACCATATCATTTGCGCCCCGAGTCGGGCTCGTTTGGCTAACCCTTATAATTTGTGCCTCGAGTCAGGCCTCATTTGACACAACCATATCAAATGCGCCTCGAGTTAGGCCTCGTTTGACTTAACATATCATTTGCGCCTCGAGTTAGGCCTCGTTTGACTCAACCATATCAGTTGTATCTTGAGTCGGGACTCATTTGACTCAACCATATAAGTTGTGCCTCGAGTCGGGCCTTGTTTGGCTCAACCATATCATTTGTGCTTTGAGTCGGGACTCGTTTGCCACAATCATATCATTTGCGCCTTGAGTCGGGCATCATTTGACTCAACGATATCAATTGTGCCTCGAGTTGAGACTCATTTGACTCAATCATATCATTTGTGCCTCGAGTCGGGCCTCGTTTGACTCAACCATATCAGTTGTGCCTTGAGTCGGGCCTCGTTTGCCTCAACCATGTCATTTATACATCCAGTCAGGCCTCGTTTGCCACAATCAAATAATTTGCGCCTCGAGTTGAGCCTCGTTTGACTTAACCATATCAGTTGTGCCTCGAGTTAGGACTCGTTTGAGTCAACCATATCATTTACGCCTCGAGTCGAGCCTCATTTGACTTACCCTCATAATTTGCGCCTCGAGTCGGGCCTCATTTGACTCAACCATATCATTTATGCCTCGAGTCGGGCCACGTTTGACTCGACCATATTAGTTGTGCCTCGAGTCGGGCCTCATTTGCCTCAACCATATCATTTGCACCTCGAGTTAGGCCTCGTTTCACTCAACCATATCAATGTGCTTTGAGTCAGGCCTCGTTTAACTCAACCACATCAGATGTGCCTCGAGTTAGGCCTCGTTTGGCTCAACCACATCAGTTGTGCCTCGAGTTGGGCGTCATTTGACTCAGACATATCAAATGTACCTCGAGTCAGCCTTGTTTGACTCAACCACATCAGTTGTGCCTCGAGATGGGCCTTGTTTGACTCAACCACAGCAGTTGCGCCTCGAGTCGGGCCTTGTTTCACTCAACCATATCTGTTGTGCCTCAAGTCGGGCCTCGTTTGACTCAACTATATCATTTGCGCCTTGAGGCGGGCCTTGTTTGACTCAACCAAATCTGTTGTGCCTCAAGTCGGGCGTCAATTGAGTCAACCATATCAGTTGAGCCTCGAGTTGGGACTCGTTTGACTTAACCATATCAGTTGTGCCTTGAGTCGGGCATCGTTTGACATAACCATATCATTTGCGCCTCGAGTCGGTCCTCATTTGAGTCAACCATATCAGTTGTGCCTCGAGTCGCGCCTCATTTGGCTCAACCATGTCATTTATGCCTCCAGTCAGGCCTCATTTACCCCAATCATATAATTTGTGCCTCAAGTCGAGCCTCGTTTGGCTTAACCATATCAGTTGTGCCTCAAGTTGGGACTCGTTTGACTCAACCATATTAGTTGTCCCTTGGGTCGAGCCTCGTTTGACTCAACCATATCATTGACGCCTCAAGTTGGGCCACGTTTAAGTTATCCTTATAATTTGCGCCTCGAGTCAGGCCTCGTTTGACTTAACCATATCATTTGCACCTCGAGTTAGGCCTCGTTTGACTCAACCATATCATTGATGCCTCGAGTTGTGCCTCGTTTAACTTAACCTTATAATTTGTGCCTCGAGTCAGGCCTCGTTTGACTTAACCATATCATTTGCGCCTCGAGTCGAGCCTCGTTTGACTCAACCATATCATTTGCGCCTTGAGTTGGGCCTCGTTTAACTTACTCTTATAATTTGGGGCTCGAGTCAGGCCTTG
Source organism: Dicorynia guianensis (assembly GCA_037013595.1). Lineage (NCBI taxonomy): Eukaryota > Viridiplantae > Streptophyta > Magnoliopsida > Fabales > Fabaceae > Dicorynia > Dicorynia guianensis. The sequence goes on along the minus strand of JASUAB010000006.1, from coordinate 13,576,878 downwards.
TTTAACTCAACCATATCAAATGTGTCTCAAGTTAGGCCTCGTTTGACTTAACCACATCAGTTGTGCCTCGAGACTGGTCTCGTTTGACTCAACCATATCTTTTGCGCTTCGAGTTGGGCCTCGTTTGACTCAACTATATCTGTTGTGCCTTGAGTCAGGCCTCGTTTGACTCAACCATATCAGTTGTGCCTTGAGTCTAGACTCGTTTGACTCAACCATATTAGTTGTGCCTCGAGTCGGGGCTCGTTTGGCTCAACCATATAATATGCGCCTTGAGTCGGGCCTCGTTTGACTCAACAACATCAGTTGCGCCTCGAGTCAGGCCTCGTTTGACAGAACCATATCATTTGCGTCTCGAGTCGTGCCTCGTTTGACCTAGGCATATCATTTGTAGCGCTTGAGTTGGCCTCGTTTGACTTACCCTTATAATTTACGCCTGGAGTCGGGCCTCATTTGACTCAACCATATCGATTACACCTCAAGTTGGGCCTCGTTTGACTCAACCATATCAGTTGTGGCTCGAGTCAGGACTCGTTTGACTCAACCATATCAGTTATGCCTCGAGTCAGGCATCGTTTGACACAACTATATCATTTGCGCCTCGAGTCGGGCCTCGTTTGACTCAACCATATCAGTTGTGCATCTAGTCGGGCGTTATTTGAGTCAACCATATTAGTTGTGCCTCGAGTCGCGCCTCATTTGGCTCAACCATGTCATTTATTCCTCTAGTTGGGCCTCATTTGCCCCAATCATATAATTTGCACCTCGAGTCGAGCCTCGTTTGACTCAACCTTATCAGTTGCGCCTCGAGTTGGGACTCGTTTGACTCAACCATACCAGTTGTCCCTCGGGTTGAGCCTCGTTTGACTCAACCATATCATTGACGCCTCGAGTTGGGCCTCGTTTAACTTAACCTTATAATTTGTGCCTCGAGTCAGGCCTCGTTTGACTTAACCATATCATTTGCACCTCGAGTTGGGCCTCGTTTAACTTAACCTTATAATTTGTGCCTCGAGTCAAGCCTCGTTTGACTTAACCATATCATTTGCACCTCGAGTCGAGCCTTGTTTGACTCAACCATATCATTTACGCCTTGAGTTGGGCCTCGTTTGACTTACTCTTATAATTTGGGGCTCGAGTTAGGCCTTGTTTGACTCAACCATATCAAATGTGCCTTAAGTTGGGCCTTGTTTGACTTAACCACATCAGTTGTGCCTCGACACTGGTCTCGTTTGACTCAACCATCTCTTTTGCGCTTCGAGTTGGGCCTCGTTTGGCTCAACCATATCTGTTGTGCCTCTAGCCAAGCATCGTTTGACTCAACCATATCAGTTGTGCCTTGAGTCTGGACTCGTTTGACTCAACCATATTAGTTATGCCTCGAGTTAGTGCTCGTTTGACTCAACCATATAATATGCGCCTTGAGTTGAGCCTCGTTTGACTCAACAACATCAGTTGCGCCTCGAGTCAGGCCTCATTTGACACAACCATATAATTTGTGCCTCGAGTCGTGCCTCGTTTGACCTAGCCATATCATTTGTAGCGCTCGAGTTGGGCCTCGTTTGACTTACCCTTATAATTTGGGCATGGAGTCGGGCCTTATTTGACTCAACCATATCAATTACGCCTTAAGTCGGGCCTCGTTTGACTCAACCATATCAGTTGTGCCTTGAGTCGGGACTCGTTTGACTCAACCATATCAGTTGTGCCTCGAGTCGGGCATCGTTTGACACAACCATATCATTTGCACCTCAAGTTGGGCCTCATTTGACTCAATCATATCAGTTGTGCCTCGAGTTGGGCCTCATTTGAGTTAACCATATCAGTTGGGCCTCGAGTCGCGCCTCATTTGGCTCAACCATGTCATTTATGCCTCTAGTCGGGCCTCGTTTACCCCAATCATATAATTTGCACCTCAAGTCGAGCCTCATTTGACTCAACCATATCAGTTGTGTCTCGAGTTGGGACTCATTTGACTCAACCATATCAGTTGTGTCTCGAGTTGGGACTCGTTTGACTCAACTATATCAGTTGTCCCTCGGGTCGAGCCTCGTTTGACTCAACCATATCATTGACGCCTCGAGCTAGGCCTCGTTTAACTTAACCTTATAACTTGCGCCTCGAGTCAGGCATCGTTTGACACAACCATATCATTTGCGCCTCGAGTCAGGCCTCGTTTGACTCAACCGTATCTGTTGTGCCTCGAGTCGGTCCTCATTTGAGTCAACCATATCGGTTGTGCCTCGAGTCGCGCCTCATTTGGCTCAACCATGTCATTTATGCCTCCAATCGAGCCTCATTTGCCCCAATCATATAATTTGCACCTCGAGTCGAGCCTCGTTTGACTCAACCATTTCAGTTGCGCCTCGAGTTGGGACTCGTTTGACTCAACCATATCAGTTGTCCCTCGGGTCGAGCCTCGTTTGACTCAACCATATCATTGACGCCTCGAGTTGGGCCTCGTTTAACTTAACCTTATAATTTGTGCCTCGAGTTAGGCCTCGTTTGACTTAACCATATCATTTGCACCTCGAGTTGGGCCTCCTTTGACTCAACCATATACTTGACGCCTCGAGTTGGGCCTCGTTTAACTTAACCTTATAATTTGGGCCTCGAGTCAAGCCTCGTTTGACTTAACCATATCATTTGCACCTCGAGTCGAGCCTCGTTTGACTCAACCATATCATTTGTGCCTTGAGTTGGGCCTCGTTTGACTTACTCTTATAATTTGGGGCTCGAGTCAGGCCTTGTTTGACTCAACCATATCAAATGTGCCTCAAGTTGGGCCTTGTTTGACTTAACCACATCAATTGTGCCTTGAGACTGGTCTAGTTTGACTCAACCATATCTTTTGCGCTTCGAGTTGGGCCTCGTTTGACTCAACCATATCTGTTGTGCCTCGAGCCAGGCCTCGTTTGACTCAACCATATCAGTTGTGCCTTGAGTCTGGACTCGTTTGACTCAACCATATTAGTTGTGCCTCGAGTTAGGGCTCCTTTCGCTCAACCATATAATATGCGCCTTGAGTCGGGCCTCGTTTGACTCAACAACATCAATTGCGCCTCGAGTCAGGCCTCATTTGACACAACCATATCAATTACGCCTCAAGTCGGGCCTCGTTTGACTCAACCATATCAGTTGTGCCTCGAGTCGGGACTCGTTTGACTCAACCATATCAGTTGTGCCTCGAGTCGGGCATCGTTTGACACAACCATATCATTTGCGCCTCGAGTTGGGCCTCATTTGACTCAATCATATCAGTTGTGCCTCGAGTCGGGCCTCATTTGAGTCAACCATATTATTTAGGCCTCGAGTCGCACCTCATTTGGCTCAACCATGTCATTTATGCCTCCAGTCATGCCTCATTTACCCCAATCATATAATTTGCGCCTCGAGTCGAGCCTCATTTGACTCAACCATATCAGTTGTGTCTCGAGTTGGGACTCGTTTAACTCAACCATATCAGTTGTCCCTCGGGTCGAGCCTCGTTTGACTCAACCATATCATTGATGCCTCGAGTTAGGCCTCGTTTAACTTAACCTTATAATTTGTGCCTCGAGTCAGACCTCGTTTGACTTAACCATATCATTTGCGCCTCGAGTCGAGCCTCATTTGACTCAACCATATCATTTGCGCCTTGAGTTGGGCCTCGTTTGACTTACTCTTATAATTTGGGGCTCGAATCAGGCCTTATTTGACTCAACCATATCAAATGTGCCTCAAGTTGGGCCTCGTTTGACTTAACCACATCAGTTGTGCCTCGAGACTGGTCTCGTTTGACTCAACCATATCTTTTGCGCTTCGTGTTGGGCCTCGTTTGACTCAACCATATCTGTTGTGCCTCGAGTCAGGCCTCGTTTGACTCAACCATATCAGTTGTGCCTTGAGTCTGGACTCGTTTGACTCAACCATATTAGTTGTGCCTCGAGTAGGGGCTCGTTTGGCTCAACCATATAATATGCGCCTTGAGTCGGGCCTCATTTGACTCAACAACATCAGTTACGCCTCGAGTCAGGCCTCGTTTGACATAACCATGTCATTTGCGCCTCGAGTCGTGCCTCGTTTGACCTAGCCATATCATTTGTAGTGTTCGAGTTGGGCCTCGTTTAACTTACCCTTATAATTTGTGCCTGGAGTTGGGCCTCATTTGACTCAACCATATCAATTACGCCTCAAGTCAGGCCTCGTTTGACTCAACCATATCAGTTGTGCCACGAGTCAGGGCTCGTTTGACTCAACCATATCATTTGTACGTCAAGGCGGGCCTCGTTTGACACAACCATATCATTTGCACATAGAGTTGGGCCTCGTTTAACTCAACCTTGTTAGTTGTGCATCGAGTCAGGCCTCGTTTGACTCATCCATGTCAGTTGTGCCTCGAGTCGTGCCTTATATAACACAACCATATCATTTGTGCCTCAAGTCGGGCCTCATTTGACTCAACCATATCATTTGTGCCTCGAGTCGGGCCTCATTTGACACAATCATATCATTTGCACCTAGAGTCAGGCCTCGTTTGACTCAACCATATCAGTTGTGCCTCGTGTTGGGACTCGTTTGACACAACCATATTTTTTGTACCTCGAGTCAGGCCTCGTTTGACCCAAGCATATTAGTTGTACCTCGAGTCAGACCTCATTTGACACAACCATATCATTTGCACCTCGAGTCAACCCTCATTTGTCTCAACCATATCATCTATACCTCGAGTCGGGCCTCGTTTGGCACCCCGAGTCAAGCCTCGTTTGACTGAACCACATCTATTATGCCTCGAGTCGGGTCTCGTTTGACTCAACCATATCATTTATAGCTCTCGAGTCAGGCCTCGTTTGACTTACCTGTATAATTTGTGCATCGAGTCGGCCCTCATTTGACTCAACCATATCAGTTGTGCCCCGAGTCAGACCTCGTTTGACTTAACCACATCAATTGTGCCTCGAGTCGGTCCTCGTTTGACTCAATCATATCATTTGCGCCTCGAGTTCGACCTCGTTTGACTCAACCATATCATTTGAACCTAGAGTCGGGCCTCGTTTAACTCAACCATATCATTTGTAGCACTCGAGTCAAGCCTTGTTTGATTTACCTGTATAATTTGCGCCATGAGTCGGACCTCGTTTGACTCAATCGTATCATTCGCGCCTTGAGTCGGCCCTCGGTTGACTCAACCATATCATTTGCGCCTCGAGTCGGGCCTCGTTTGACTGAACCATATTAGTTGTGCCTCGAGTCGGGCCTCATTTGCCTCAACCATCTCATTTGCGCCTCGAGTCAGGTCTCGTTTGACTCATCCATATCAATGTGCCTCGACTCGGGCCTCGTTTGACTCAACCACATCAGTTGTGCCTCGAGTTGGGACTTGTTCGGCTCAACCACATTAGTTGTACCTCGAGTTTGACTCAACCACATCAGTTGTACCTCGAGACGGGCCTCGTTTGACTCAACCATATCAGTTGCGCCTCGAGTTGGGCATTGTTTCACTCAACCATATCTGTTGTGCCTTGAGTCAGGTCTCGTTTGACTCAACCATACCAGTTGTGCCTCGAGTCGGGACTCGTTTGACTCAACCATATCTGTTGTCCCTTGAAGCGGGCCTCGTTTGACTCAACCATATCAGTTGTGCCTCGAGTCGGGACTTGTTTGACTCAACCATATCAGTTGTGCCTCGAGTTGGGTCTCGTTTGACACAACCATATCATTTACGCCTCGAGTTGGGTCTCGTTTGACTCAACCATATCAGTTGTGCCTCGAGACGGGCCTCGTTTGACTCAACCATATCAGTTGTGCCTCGAGTCAAGCCTTGTTTGCCATAATCATATCATTTGCGCCTCGAGTCTGGCCTCGTTTGACATAACTATATCATTTGCACCTTGAGTCGGGCCATGTTTGACTCAACCATATCATTTGCGCCTCGAGTCGGGCCTCGTTTGACTTAACCATATCTTTTGCACCTCGAGTCAGGCCTCGCTTGACTTACCCTTATAAGTTGCACCTCGAGTCGGGCCTCGTTTGACTTAACCATATCTGTTGTGCCTCGCATTGGGACTCGTTTGACTCAACCATATCAATTGTGCCTCGAGTCGAGCCTCGTTTGACACAACCATAACATTTGTGCCTCGAGTCGGGCCTCGTTTGACTCATCCATATCAATTGTGCCTTGAGTCAGGCCTCGTTTGGCTCAACCATACTAGTTGTGCCTCAAGTTAGGACTCGTTTGACTCAACCATATCTGTTGTGCCTTGAGTCAGGCCTCGTTTGACTCAACCATATTTGTTGTGCCTCAAGTCGGGAATCGTTTGACTCAACCATATCAGTTGTGCCTCGAGACGGGCCTCGTTTGACTCAATCATCTCATTTGCGCATAAAGTTTAGATTTGTTTAATACAACCATATCTTTTGTGCCTCAAGTCGGGCCTCGTTTGACTCAACCATATCATTTGTGCCTCGAGTCGGGCCTTGTTTGACACAATCATATCATTTGCGCCTTGAGTCCAGCCTCGTTTTACACAACCATATCATTTGCGCTCGAGTAGGGCCACGTTTGACTCAACCATATCATTTGCGCCTCGACTCGGGCCTCGTTTGACTCAACCATATCATTTACGCCTCGAGTCGGGCCTCGCTTCACTTACCCTTATAATTTGTGCCTCGAGTCGGGCCTCGTTTGACTCAACCATATCAGTTGTGCCTCGCGTCGGGACTCGTTTGACTCAACCATATCAGTTGTGCCTCGAGTTGACCCTTGTTTGACTCAACCATACTAGTTGTGCCTCGTGTCGGTACTCATTTGACTCAACCATATCTGTTGTGCCTCGAGTCAGGCCTCGTTTGACACAACCATATCATTTGCTTCTCGAGTCGGGGATCATTTGACTCAACCGTATCAGTTGTGCCTCGAGTTGGGACTTGTTTGAATCAGCCATATCAGTTGTGCCTCGAGGCGGGCCTCATTTGACTCAACCATATCATTTGCTTCTTGAGTCGGGGCTCATTTGACTCAACCGTATCAATTGTGCCTCTAGTCAGGCCTTGTTTGACTCAACCATACCAGTCGGGACTCACTTGACTCAACCATATCTGTTGTGCCTCGAGTCAAGCCTCATTTGACTCAACCATATCAGTTGTGCCTTGAGTCAGGTCTTGTTTGACTCAACCATATCATTTGTGCCTCGAGTCGGGTCACGTTTCACACAATCATATCATTTGCGCCTCGAGTCTGGCCTCGTTTGACACAACCATATCATTTGCGTCTCGAGTCAGGCCTCGTTTCACTCAACCATATCAATTGCGCCTCGAGTCGGGACTCATTTCACTTAACCATATCTGTTGTGCCTCGAGTCGTGCCCCATTTTACTCAACCATATCATTTGTGCCTCATGTCGGGCCTTGTTTGACTCTACCATATCATTTGTGCTTTGAGTCCGGCCTCATTTGACTCAACCATATCTGTTGTGCCTAGAGTCAGGCCTCGTTCGACTCAACCATATTAGTTGTGCCTCGAGTCTGGACTCGTTTGGCTCAACCATGCTAGTTGTGCCACGAGTCGGGACTCGTTTGACTCAACCATATCTGTTGTGCCTCGAGTCAGGCCTCGTTTGACTCAACCTTATAATTTGTGCCTTGAGTCGGGTCTCGTTTGACTCAACCATATCAGTTGTGCCTCGAGTTGGGATTCGTTTGACTCTACCATATTAGTTGTGCCTCGAGTCAGACCTCATTTGACTCAACCTTCATAGTTGCACCTCAAGTCAGGCCTCATTTGACATAACCATATCATTTGCGCCTCTAGTCAGGCCTTGTTTGACTTACTCTTATAATTGGCACCTCCAGTCAGGCCTCGTTTGACTCAACCATATCATTTACGCCTCGAGTCAGGCCTCGTTTAACTCAACCATATCAGTTGTGCCTCGAGTCGGGGCTCATTTGACTCAACCATGCCAGTTGTGCCTTAAGTCGGGACTTGTTTGACTCAACCATATCTATTGTGCCTCGACTCGGGACTCGTTTGACACAACCATATCATTTGCTCCTCGAGTCGGGCCTTATTTGACTCAACCATATCAGTTGTGCCTCAACTTGGGACTTGTTTGACTCAGCCATATCAGTTGTGCCTCGAGTCAGGCCTCATTTGACTCAACAATATCAGTTGCGCCTCAAGTCGGGCACCGTTTGACACAACCATATCATTTGCGCCTCAAGTCAGGCCACGTTTGACTCAACCATATCATTTACGCCTCGAGTCAGGCCTCGTTTGACTCAACCATATCATTTGTGCCTCGAGTCGGGCCACATTTCACTTACCCTTATAATTTGTACCTCGAGTCGGGCCTCGTTTGACTCAACCATATTAGTTGTGGCTCGCGTCGGGACTCGTTTGACTCAACCATACCAGTTGTGCCTCGAGTCGGCCCTCGTTTGACTCATCCATATCAATTGTGCCTCGAGTCGGGCCTCGTTTGACTCAACCATACTAGTTGTGCCTCATGTCGTGACTTGTTTGACACAACCATATCAATTGCACCTCGAGTCGGGCCTCGTTTGACTCATCCATATCAGTTGTGCCTCGTGTCGGGACTCGTTTGACTCAACCATATCTGTTGTGCCTCGAGTCGGGCCTCATTTGACACAACCATATCATTTGCTTCCCGAGTCGGGGCTCATTTGACTCAACCATATCAGTTGTGCCTCGAGTTGGGACTTGTTTGACTCAACCATATTAGTTGCGCCTCGAGTCGGGCCCTGTTTGACATAACCATATCATTTGTGCCCCAAGTCGGGGCTCGTTTGATTGAACCATATTATTTGTAGCTCTCGAGTTGGGCCTCGTTTGACTTACCCTTATAATTTGCACCTTGAGTTGGGCCTCGTTTGACATAACCATATATTTTACGCCTCGAGTCGGGCCTCATTTGACGTATCCATATCATTTGCGCCTTGAGTCGGGCCTCGTTTGACTCAACCATATCAGTTATGCCTCGTGTCGGGACTCGTTTGACTCATCCATATTAGCTGCGCCTCGAGTTGGGCCTCGTTTGACACAACCATAGCATTTACGCCTTGAGTTGGGCCTCGTTTGATGTTTCCATATTATTTGCGCCTTAAGTCGGGCCATGTTTGACTCAACCATATCAGTTGTGCCTTGAGTCGAGACTCGTTTGACTCATCCAAATCAGCTGCACCTTGTGTTGGGCCTCATTTGACACAACCATATCATTTGCGCCTCGAGTCGGGCCTCGTTTGACACAATCACATCAATTGCGCCTCGAGTCGGGCCTCATTTGACTCAACCATATTAGTTGTGCCATGAGTCAGGCCTTGTTTGACTCAACCATATTAGTTGTGCCTCGAGTCGGGCCTCATTTAACTCAACCAAATCATTTATGCCTTGAGTCGGGCCTCATTTGACACAATCATATCATTTGCGCCTCAAGTCTGGCACTGTTTGACGCTACCATATCATTTGTTCCTCGAGTCGAGCCTCTTTGACTCAACCATATCAATTGCACCTTGAGTCGGGACTCATTTCACTCAACCATATCTGTTGTGCCTCGAGTCGGGCCTCGTTTTACTCAACCATATCATTTGTGCCTGGAGTCGGGCCTTGTTTGACTCTACCATATCATTTGCGCTTTGAGTCCGGCCTCATTTGACTCAACCATATCAGTTGTGCGTCGAGTCCGGACTCGTTTGACTCAACCATATCTGTTGTGTCTCGAGTCGGGCCTTATTTGACTCAACCATATCAGTTGTGCCTCGAGTTGGGACTCATTTGACTCAAACACCTCAGTTGCGCCTCGAGTCGGGTCTCGTTTTACACAACCATATCATTTGCACCTCGAGTCGAACCCGTTTGGCTCAACCATTCCAGATGTGCCTCAAGTCGGGACTCGTTTGACTCAATCGCGCCAGTTGTCCCATGAGTCGGGACTTGTTTGACTCAACCATATCTGTTGTGCCTCGAGTTAGGCCTCGTTTGACTCAACCTTATAATTTGCACCTCGAGTCGGGTCTCGTTTGACTCAACCATATCAGTTGTGCCTCGAGTTAGGACTCGTTTGACTCAACCATATTAGTTGTGCCGCGAGTCAGGCCTCATTTGACTCAACCTTATCAGTTTCGCCTCGAGTCGGGCCTCATTTGACATAACCATATCATTTGTGCCTCTAGTCAAGGCTTGTTTGACTTACCCTTATAATTTGTGCCTCGAGTTGGGACTCGTGTGACTCAACCATATTAGTTGTGCCTTGAGTCAAGCCTCATTTGACTCAACCTTATCAGTTGTGCCTTGAGTCGGGCCTCATTTGACATAACCATATCATTTGCGCCTCTAGTCAGGGCTTGTTTGACTTACCCTTATAATTTGCACCTCGAGTCAGGCCTCGTTTGACTCAACCTTATAATTTGCGCCTCGAGTTAGGACTCGTTTGACTCAGCCATATTAGTTGTGCCTTAAGTCAGGCCTCATTTGATTCAACCTTATCAGTTGCGCCTCGAGTCGGGCCTCATTTGACATAACCATATCATTTGCGCCTCTAGTCGGGCCTTGTTTGACTTACCCTTATAATTTGCACCTTGAGTCAGGCCTTGTTTGACTTAACCATATCATTTGCGCCTCGAGTCGGGCCTCATTTGACTCAACCATATCAGTTGTGCCTCGAGTCGGGGCTCGTTTGACTCAACCATACCAGTTGCGCCTCAAGTCGGGACTTGTTTGACTTAACCATATCTATTGTGCCTCGAGTCGGGCCTCGTTTCACACAACCATATCATTTGCTCCTCGAGTCAGGCCTCATTTGACTCAACCATATTAGTTGTGCCTTGACTTGGGACTTGTTTGACTCAGCCATATCAGTTGTGCCTCGAGTCGGGCCTCATTTGACTTAACCATATTAGTTGCGCCTCAAGTTGGGCCCCGTTTGACACGACCATATCATTTGCGCCTCAAGTCGGGCCTCGTTTGACTTAACCATATCATTTGTAGCTCTCGAGTTACGCCTCGTTTAACTTACCCTTATAATTTGCACCTCGATCGGGCCTCGTTTGACACAACCATATTATTTGTACCTCGAGTCGGGGCTTGTTTAACTCAACCATATCAGTTGTGCCTCGAGTCGGGGCTCGTTTGACTCAACCATATCATTTGCGCATCGAGTCGGGCCTCGTTTGACATAACCATATCATTTGTGCCTCGAGTTGGGACTCGTTTGACTCAACCATATCATTTGCGCATCAAGTCGGGCCTTGTTTGACGTAACCATATCAGTTGTGCCTCGAGTCGGGCCTTGTTTGACTCAACCATATCAGTTGTGCCTCGAGTCGGGCCTCGTTTGACTCAACTATATTATTTACGGCTCGAGTCAGGCCTTGTTTGACACAATCATATCATTCGCGCCTCGAGTCTGGCCTCGTTTGACACAACCATATCATTTGCGCATCGAATCGAACCTCATTTGACTCAACCATATCATTTGTGCCTCGAGTCGGGCCTTGTTTAAGTCAATCATACCAGTTCTCCCTCGAGTCGGGACTCGCTTGACTCAACCATATCTATTGTGCCTCGAGTTGGGCCTCGTTTTACTCAACCATATCATTTGCGCCTCGAGTCAGGCCTCATTTGACTCTACCATTTCATTTGCGCGTTCAGTCGGGCCTCGTTTGACTCAGCCTTATCAGTTGTGCCTCGAGTCCAGAGTTGTTTGACTCAGCCATATCTATTGTGCCTTAAGTCGGACCTCGTTTGACTCAGCCATATCAGTTGTGCCTCGAGTCAGGACTCATTTGACTTAAACACATCAGTTGTGCCTCGAGTCAGGCCTCGTTTGACACAACCATATCATTTTCACCTCGAGTCGAGCCTCGTTTGACTCAACCATATCCGTTGTGCCTCGAGTCTGGCCTTGTTTGGGTCAACCATACCAGTTGTGGCTCGAGTCGGGACTCATTTGACTCAACCATACTAGTTATTCCTTGAGTCAGGACTCGTTTGACTCAACCATATCTGTTGTGCCTCGAGTCGGGGCTCGTTTGACTCAACCATACAAGTTGTGCCTTGAGTCGGGACTCATTTGACTCAACCATATCTGTTGTGCCTCAAGTCGGGCCTCATTTGACACAACCATATCATTTGCGCCTTGAGTCGGGCCTCGTTTGAATTAACCATATCAGCTGTGCCTCGAGTTAAGACTTGTTTGACTCAACTATATCAGTTGTGCCTTGAGTCGGGACTCGTTTGACTCAACCATATCTGTTGTGCCTCCAGTCGGGCCTCATTTGACACAACCATATCATTTGTGCCTTGAGTCGGGCCTCGTTTGAATTAACCATATCAGCTGTGCCTCGAGTTAAGACTTGTTTGACTCAACCATATCAGTTGTGCCTTGAGTCGAGCCTTATTTGACTCAACCATATCATTTGTGCCTCGAGTCAGGCCTCGTTTGACTCAACCATATCATTTGCACCTTGAGTCGGGCCTCATTTGACTCAACCATATCAGTTGTGCCTCGAGTCGGGGCTCGTTTGACTCAACCATACTAGCTGTGCCTTGAGTCGGGACTCGTTTGACTCAACCATATCTGTTGTGCCTCAAGTCGGGCCTCATTTGACACAACCATATCATTTGCGCCTTGAGTCGGGCCTCGTTTGAATTAACCATATCAGCTGTGCCTCGAGTTAAGACTTGTTTGACTCAACCATATCAGTTGTGCCTTGAGTCGAGCCTTATTTGACTCAACCATATCAGTTGTGCCTCGAGTCAGGCCTCGTTTGACACAACCATATCATTTGCACCTCAAGTCGGGCCTCGTTTGACTTACCCTTACAATTTGCACCTAGAGTCGTGCCTCGTTTGAGACAACCATATCATTTGTGCCTCGAGTCAGGCATCGTTTGACTGAACCATATCTTTTGCGTCTCGAGTCGGGCCTCATTTGACTCAACCATATCATTTGCGCCTCGAGTTAAGCCTCGTTTGTCTCAAATATATCAGTTGTGCCTCGAGTTGGGACTCATTTGACTCAACCATATCAGTTGTGCCTCGAGTCAGGCCTTATTTGACTCAACCATATCATTTGCACCTCGAGTCGAGCCTCGTTTGACACAATCATATCATTTGTGCCCTGAGTCTGGCCTCGTTTGACTCTACCATATCATTTGCGCCTCGAGTCGAGCCTCGTTTGACTCAACTATATCAGTTGTGCTTCGAGTCGGGACTCGTTTGACTCAACCATATTAGTTGGGCCTCGAGTCGGCCCTCATTTGACTCAACCATATTAGTTGTGCCTCGAGTCGGGACTCATTTGACTCAACCATATTATTTGTGCCTCGAGTCGGGCCTCATTTGACTCAACCATATTAGTTGTGCCTTGAGTCGGGACTCGTTTGACTCAACCATATTAGTTGTGCCTCGACTCGTGCCTCGTTTGACACAACCATATCAGTTGAGGCTCAAGTTGGGCCTCGTTTGACTCAACACATTAGTTGTATCTCGAGATGGGCCTCGTTTGACTCAACCATATCATTTGAGCTTCGAGGCGAGCCTTGTTTGACTCAACCATATCAATTGTGTCTTGAGTCAGGCCTCATTTAATTCAACCATATCAGTTGTGCCTCGAGTCAGGCCTCGTTTGACACAACCACATCTGTTGCACCTCGAGTCGGGCCTTGTTCAACTCAAACATATCAGTTGTGCCTCGAGTCGGGTCTTGTTTGACACAATCATATTAGTTGCGCCTCGGGTCAGTGCTCGTTTGACTCAACACATTAGTTTTTCCTCGAGACAGGCCTCGTTTGACTTAACCATATCATTTGCGCTTTGAGTCGGGGGTTGTTTAAGTTAACCATATTAGTTGGGCCTCAAGTTGGGCCTCGTTTGACTCAACCATATCATTTGTGCCGTGGGACTCATTTGAAACAGTCATATCATTTACACCTGGAGTAGGCCCTCGTTTGACTCAACTATATCAGTTCTGCCGAGAGTCGGGCCTCGTTTGACGCAACCATATCGTTTGCGCCTCGAGTTGGGCCTCATTTGACATAACCATATCATTTGCGCCTCGAGTCGGCCCTCGTTTGACTAAACCATATCATTTGCGCCTCGAGTCGGGCCTTGTTTGACTCAACCATATCAATTCTGTCGAGAGTCGGGCCTCGTTTGACACAATCGTATCATTTGCGTCTCGAGTCTGGCCTCGTTTGACGTAACCATATTATTTGCGCCTTCAGTCGGGCCTCGTTTGAAATAATCATATCAGTTGCGGGTCGAGTCATTCCTTGTTTGACTCAACACATTAGTTGTGCCTCGAGACGAGCATCGTTTGACTCAACCATATCATTTGCACTTCGAGTTGGGCCTCGTTTGACTCAACCATATCAATTGTGCCTCGAGTCGAGCCTTGTTTGACTCAACCATATCATTTGCGCCTTGGGACTCGTTTAAAACAATCATATCATTTGCGGCCTGAGTCGGGCCTCGCTTGACTCAAATATATCAGTTGGACCACGAGTCGGGACCCATTTGACTCAACCATATCAGTTGTACCTAGAGTCGGGCCTCGTTTGACTCAATCATATCAATTGCGTGTTGAGTCGGGCCTCGTTTGACACAATCATATCATTTGCGCCTCGAGTCTGGCCTCATTTGACATAACCATATAATGTGCACCTTGATTCGGGCCTCGTTTGACTCAACCATATCATTTGCGCCTTGAGTCGGTCCTCGTTTTACTCAACTATATCAGTTGTGCCTCGAGTCGGGACTCGTTTGACTTAACTATATCAGTTGTGCCTCGATTTGGGACTCATTTGACTCATCCATATCAGTTATGCCTCGAGTCGGGCCTCGTTTGACTCAACCTTATCAGTTGTGCCTCGAGTCGGGACTCATTTGACTCAACCATATCAGTTGTGCCTCGAGTCAAGCCTCGTTTGACTCAACCATATCATTTGTGCCTTGAGTCGGGCCTCGTTTGAATTAATCATATATTTTACACCTCGAGTCGGGCCTTGTTTGACTCAACCATATCAGTTGTGCCTCGAGTCGGGCCTCGTTGGACTAAACCATATCAGTTGTGCCTCGAGTCGGGACTCGTTTGACTCAACCATATCTGTTGTGCCTTCAGTCGGGCCTCGTTTGCCACAATCATATCTTTTGTGCCTCAAGTCGGGCATTGTTTGACTCAGCCAGATCAGTTGTGCCTCAAGTTAGGAATCGTTTGACTCAAGCACATCAGTTGTGCCACCAGTCGAGCCTCGTTTGATACAACCATATCAGTTCGCCTCGAGTTGGGCCTTGTTTGACTCAACCACATCAGTTGTGCCTCCAGTCGGGCTTCATTTGACTCAACCATATCAGTTGCGCCTCGAGTTGGGCCTCGTTTGACTCAACACATTAGTTGTTCCTCGAGATGGGCCTCGTTTGACTCAACCATATTATTTGCGCTTCGAGTCGGCCCTCGTTTGAGTCAACCATATCAGTTGTGCCTTGAGTTGGGCCTCGTTTGACTCAACCATATCATTTGCGCCTCCAGACTCATTTGACACAATCATATCAATTGCGCCCTGAGTCAGGCCCCATTTGACTTAACCATATCAGTTCTGCCTAGAGTCGGGCCTCGTTTGAGTCAACGATATCGTTTGCACCTCGAGTTGGGCCTTGTTTGACCCAACCATATCATTTGCGCCTCGAGTCAGGCCTCGTTTGACTCAACCATATCATTTGCGCCATGAGTCGGGCCTCGTTTGAATTAATCATATCTTTTACACCTCGAGTCGGGCCTCGTTTGACTCAACCATATCAGTTGTGCCACGAGTCGGGCCTCATTTGACTAAACCATATCAGTTGTGCTTTGAGTCGGGACTCGTTTGACTCAACCATATCATTTGCGCTTCGAGTCGGCCCTCGTTTGAGTCAACCATATCAGTTGTGCCTTGAGTTGGGCCTTGTTTGACTCAACCATATCATTTGCGCCTCCAGACTCATTTGAAACAATCATATCAATTGCGCCCTGAGTCAGGCCCCATTTGACTCAACCATATCAGTTCTGCCTAGAGTCAGGCCTCGTTTGAGTCAATGATATCGTTTGCACCTCGAGTTGGGCCTTGTTTGACCCAACCATATCATTTGCGCCTCGGGTCAGGCCTCGTTTGACTCAACCATATCATTTGCGCCATAAGTCGGGCCTCGTTTGAATTAATCATATCTTTTACACCTTGAGTCGGGCCTCGTTTGACTCAACCATATCAGTTGTGCCACGAGTCGGGCCTCATTTGACTAAACCATATCAGTTATGCTTTGAGTCGGGACTCGTTTGACTCAACCATATCTGTTGTGCCTTTAGTCGGGCCTCATTAGACACAACCATATCATTTGCGCCTCGAGTTGGGCCTCATTTGACTCAACCATATCAGTTGTGCCTCGAGTCAGGCCCCGATTGACTCAACCATATGAGTTCTGCCTAGAGTCGGGCCTCGTTTGACTCAACAATATTGTTTGTGCCTCGAGTCGGGCCTCGTTTGACCTAACCATATCATTTGCGCCTCGAGTCAGCCCTCGTTTGACTCAAATATATCAGTTGTGCCTCGAGTCGGGACTTGTTTGACTCAACCATATCAATTGTGCCTTGAGTCGGGACTCATTTGACTTAACCATATTAGTTGTGCCTCGAGTTGGGCCTCGTTTGACTCAACTGTATCAGTTGTGCCTCGAGTCGGGACTCATTTGACTCAACCATATCGGTTGTGCCTCTTTTCAGGCCTCGTTTGAGTCAACCATATCATTTGTGCCTCGAGTCAGGCCTCATTTGACTCAATTATGTCAGTTGTGCCTTGAGTCCAGACTCGTTTGAGTCAACCATATCAGTTGTGCCTCGGGAATCGTTTGAAACAATCATATCATTTTCGCCTTGAGTCGGGCCCTGTTTAACTCAACCAAATTAGCTCTGCCTAGAGTCGGGCCTCCTTTGACTCAACCATATCATTTGCACTACGAGTCGGGCCTCGTTTGACACAATCATATCATTTGCGCCTCATGTCTGACCTCGTTTGACACAACCATATCATTGGCGCCTCGAGTTGGGCCTCGTTTGACTCAACCATATCATTTGCACCTCGAGTCGGGCCTCGTTTGACTCAACCATATCAGTTGTGCATCGAGTCGGGCCTCGTTTGACTCAACCATATCATTTGCGCCTCGAGTCGAGCCTCGTTTGACTCAAGCATATTAGTTGTACCTTGAGTCGGACCTCGTTTGGCACAACCATCTCATTTGCGCCTCAAGTTGGCCCTCGTTTGTCACAACTATATCATCTATACCTCAAGTCAGGCCACGTTTGACTCAACCACATCAGTTGTGCCTCGAGTCGGGTCTCATTTGAATCAACCATATCATTTGCGTCTCGAGTTGAGCCTCGTTTGACACAACCATATCAGTTCTGCCTCGAGTCGGGTCTCATTTGAATCAACCATATCATTTGCGTCTCGAGTTGAGCCTCGTTTGACACAACCATATCAGTTCTGCCTCGAGTCGGGCCTCGTTTGACTAAACCATATCAGTTGTGCCTCGAGTTGGGACTCGTTTCACTCAACCATATCAGTTGTGCCTCGAGTCGGGCCTCATTTGACTTAACCACATCAGTTGTGCCTCGAGTCGGGCTTGGTTGGGCTCAACCATATCATTTATGCGTTGAGTCGGGCCTCATTTGACACAACCATATCAGTTCTGCCTCGAGTCGGGCCTCGTTTGACTAAACCATATTAGTTGTGCCTTGAGTTGGGACTCGTTTGACTTAACCATATCAGTTGTGCCTCGAGTCGAGTCTCGTTTGACTCAACCATATCATTCGCGTCTCGAGTCAGGCCTTGTTCGCCTCAGCCATATCATTCGCGCTTTCAGTCGGTCCTCGTTTAACTCAACCATATCAGTTATGCTTTGAGTCAGTACTTGTTTGACTCAACAATATCAGTTGTGCCTCGAGTCAGGCCTCGTTTGGCTCAACCATATCATTTGTGCCTCAAGTCAAGCCTCGTTTGCCATAATCATATCATTTGCACCTCGAGTCGGGCCTCGTTTGACTCAACCATATTAGTTGTGCCTCAAGTTGGGACTCATTTGACTCAGCCATATTAGTTGTGCCTAGAGTCGTGCCTTGTTTGACTCAACCATATCATTTGCGCCTCGAGTTAGGCCTTATTTGACTTACCCTTATAATTTGTGCCTTGAGTCAGGCTTCGTTTGAGTCAACCATATCATTTGTGCCTCGGGTCGGGCCTCGTTTGACTCAACCATATCATTTGCGCCTTGAGTCGGGCCTCATTAGACTTACTCTTATAATTTGTGGCTTGAGTCAGGCCTCGTTTGGCTCAACCATATCAAATGTGCCTCGAGTCGGGTCTCGTTTGACTCAACCATATCATTTACGCCTCGGGTCGGGCCTTATTTGGCTCAACCATATCAAATGCGCATCGAGTCGGGCCTCGTTTGACACAACCATATCTTTTGTACCTCGAGTCGACCCTTGTTTGTCTCAACCATATCATCTATACCTCGAGTCAGGCCTCGTTTGACTCAACCACATCTGTTGTGCCTCGAGTCAGGCCTCGTTTGACACAACCATATCAGTTGTGCCTCGAGTCGGGCCTCGTTTGACTCAACTATATCAATTGTGCCTCGAGTTGAAACTCGTTTGACTCAACCATATTAGTTGTGCCTCGAGTCTGGACTCTTTTGACTCAACCATATCAGTTGTGCCTCGAGTCGGGGCTCGTTTGGCTCAACCATATCATATGCGCCTTGAGTCGGGCCTCATTTGACTCAACCATATCAGTTGCGCCTCAAGTTAGGCCTCGTTTGACACAACCATATCGTTTATGCCTCGAGTTGGGCCTCATTTGACTTAACCATATCATTTGTAGCGCTCGAGTCAGGCCTCGTTTGACTTACCATTATAATTTGTGTCTTGAGTCGGGCCTCATTTGACTCAACCATATCATTTGCGCCTCGAGTCAGGCCATGTTTGACTCAACCATATCTGTTGTACCATGAGTTAGGGCTCGTTTGACTCAACGATATCATTTGTGCATCGAGTCAGGCCTCGTTTGACACAACCATATCATTTGCTCCTCAAGTTGGGCCTCGTTTGACTCAACCTTATCAGTTGTGCCTCAAGTCAGGCCTCATTTGACACAACCATATCATTTGTGCCTTGAGTCGGGCCTCGTTTGAATTAACCATATCAGCTGTGCCTCGAGTTAAGACTTGTTTGACTCAACCATATCAGTTGTGCCTTGAGTCGAGCCTTATTTGACTCAACCATATCATTTGTGCCTCGAGTCAGGCCTCGTTTGACTCAACCATATCATTTGCACCTTGAGTCGGGCCTCATTTGACTCAACCATATCAGTTGTGCCTCGAGTCGGGGCTCGTTTGACTCAACCATACTAGCTGTGCCTTGAGTCGGGACTCGTTTGACTCAACCATATCTGTTGTGCCTCAAGTCGGGCCTCATTTGACACAACCATATCATTTGCGCCTTGAGTCGGGCCTCGTTTCAATTAACCATATCAGCTGTGCCTCGAGTTAAGACTTGTTTGACTCAACCATATTAGTTGTGCCTTGAGTCGAGCCTTATTTGACTCAACCATATCAGTTGTGCCTCGAGTCCGGCCTCGTTTGACACAACCATATCATTTGCACCTCAAGTCAGGTCTCGTTTGACTTACGCTTACAATTTGCACCTAGAGTCGTGCCTCGTTTGAGACAACCATATCATTTGCGCCTCGAGTCAGGCATCATTTGACTGAACCATATCATTTGCGTCTCGAGTCGGGCCTCGTTTGACTCAACCATATCATTTACGCCTCGAGTTACGCCTCGTTTGTCTCAAATATATCAGTTGTGCCTCGAGTTGGGACTCATTTGACTCAACCATATCAGTTGTGCCTCGAGTCAGGCCTTATTTGACTCAACCATATCATTTGCACCTCGAGTCGAGCCTCGTTTGACACAATCATATCATTTGTGCCCTGAGTCTGGCCTCGTTTGACTCTACCATATCATTTGCGCCTCGAGTCGAGCCTCGTTTGACTCAACTATATCAGTTGTGCTTCGAGTCGGGACTCGTTTGACTCAACCATATTAGTTGTGCCTCGAGTCGGGCCTCATTTGACTCAACCATATTAGTTGTCCCTCGAGTCGGGACTCATTTGACTCAACCATATTATTTGTGCCTCGAGTTGGGCCTCATTTGACTCAACCATATTAGTTGTGCCTCGAGTCGGGACTCGTTTGACTCAACCATATTAGTTGTGCCTCGACTTGTGCCTCGTTTGACACAACCATATCAGTTGAGGCTCAAGTTGGGCCTCGTTTGACTCAACACATTAGTTGTGTCTCGAGATGGGCCTCGTTTGACTCAACCATATCATTTGAGCTTCGAGGCGAGCCTTGTTTGACTCAACCATATCAATTGTGTCTTGAGTCAGGCCTCCTTTAATTCAACCATATCAGTTGTGCCTCTAGTCAGGCCTCGTTTGACACAACCACATCTGTTGCACCTCGAGTCGGGCCTCGTTTAACTCAACCATATCAGTTGTGCCTCGAGTCGGGCCTTGTTTGACACAATCATATTAGTTGCGCCTCGGGTCAGTGCTCGTTTGACTCAACACATTAGTTTTTCCTCGAGACAGGCCTCGTTTGACTTAACCATATCATTTGCGCTTTGAGTCAGGGGTTGTTTAAGTTAACCATATTAGTTGGGCCTCAAGTTGGGCCTCGTTTGACTCAACCATATCATTTGTGCCGTGGGACTCGTTTGAAACAGTCATATCATTTACACCTGGAGTCGGCCCTCGTTTGACTCAACTATATCAGTTCTGCAGAGAGTCGGGCCTCGTTTGACGCAACCATATCGTTTGCGCCTCGAGTCGGGCCTCATTTGACATAACCATATCATTTGCGCCTCAAGTCGGCCCTCGTTTGACTCAACCATATCATTTGCGCCTCGAGTCGGGCCTCGTTTGACTCAACCATATCAGTTCTGCCGAGAGTCGGGCCTCGTTTGACACAATCGTATCATTTGCGCCTCGAGTCTGGCCTCATTTGACATAACCATATTATTTACGCCTTCAGTCGGGCCTCGTTTAAAATAATCATATCAGTTGCGGGTCGAGTCATTCCTCGTTTGACTCAACACATTAGTTGTGCCTCGAGACGAGCATCGTTTGACTCAACCATATCATTCGCACTTTGAGTTGGGCCTCGTTTGACTCAACCATATCAATTGTGCCTCGAGTCGAGCCTCGTTTGACTCAACCATATCATTTGCGCCTTGGGACTCATTTAAAACAATCATATCATTTGCGCCCTGAGTCGGGCCTCGCTTGACTCAAATATATCAGTTGGACCTCGAGTCGGGACCCATTTGACTCAACCATATCAGTTGTACCTAGAGTCGGGCCTCGTTTGACTCAATCATATCAATTGCATGTCGAGTCGGGCCTCGTTTGACACAATCATATCATTTGCGCCTAGAGTCTGGCCTCGTTTGACATAACCATATAATGTGCACCTTGATTTGGGCCTCGTTTGACTCAACCATATCATCTGCGCCTTGAGTCGGTCCTCGTTTAACTCAACTATATCAGTTGTGCCTCGAGTCGGGACTCGTTTGACTTAACTATATCAGTTGTGCCTCGATTTGGGACTCATTTGACTCATCCATATCAGTTATGCCTCGAGTTGGGCCTCGTTTGACTCAACCTTATCAGTTGTGCCTCGAGTCGAGACTCATTTGACTCAACCATATCAGTTGTGCTTCGAGTCGAGCCTCGTTTGACTCAACCATATCATTTGTGCCTTGAGTCGGGCCTCGTTTGAATTAATCATATATTTTACACCTCGAGTCGGGCCTTGTTTGACTCAACCATATCAGTTGTGCCTCGAGTCGGGCCTTGTTGGACTAAACCATATCAGTTGTGCCTCGAGTCAGGACTCGTTTGACTCAACCATATCTGTTGTGCTTTCAGTTGGGCCTCGTTTGCCACAATCATATCTTTTGTGCCTCGAGTCGGGCATCGTTGACTCAGTAGATCAGTTGTGCCTCGAGTTGGGAATCGTTTGACTCAAGCACATCAGTTGTGCCACCAGTCGAGCCTCGTTTGACACAACCATATCAGTTCGCCTCGAGTTGGGCCTTGTTTGACTCAACCACATCAGTTGTGCCTCCAGTCGGGCTTCATTTGACACAACCATATCAGTTGCGCCTCGAGTTGGGCCTCGTTTGACTCAACACATTAGTTGTTCCTCGAGATGGGCCTCGTTTGACTCAACCATATCATTTGCGCTTTGAGCCGGCCCTCGTTTGAGTCAACCATATCAGTTGTGCCTTGAGTTGGGCCTCGTTTGACTCAACCATATCATTTGCGCCTCCAGACTCATTTGAAACAATCATATCAATTGCGCCCTGAGTCAGGCCCCATTTGACTCAACCATATCAGTTCTGCCTAGAGTCGGGCCTCATTCGAGTCAACGATATCGTTTGCACCTCGAGTTGGGCCTTGTTTGACCCAACCATATCATTTGCGCCTCCAGTCAGGCCTCGTTTGACTCAACCATATCATTTGTGCCATGAGTCAGGCCTCGTTTGAATTAATCATATCTTTTACACCTCGAGTCAGGCCTCGTTTGACTCAACCATATCAGTTGTGCCACGAGTCGGGCCTCATTTGACTAAACCATATCAGTTGTGCTTTGAGTCGGGACTCGTTTGACTCAACCATATCATTTGCGCTTCGAGTCGGCCCTCGTTTGAGTCAACCATATCAGTTGTGCCTTGAGTTGGGCCTTGTTTGACTCAACCATATCATTTGCGCCTCCAGACTCATTTGAAACAATCATATCAATTATGCCCTGAGTCAGGCCCCATTTGACTCAACCATATCAGTTCTGCCTAGAGTCGGGCCTCGTTTGAGTCAACGATATCGTTTGCACCTCGAGTTGGGCCTTGTTTGACCCAACCATATCATTTGCGCCTCGAGTCAGGCCTCGTTTGACTCAACCATATCATTTGCGCCATGAGTCGGGCCTCGTTTGAATTAATCATATCTTTTACACCTCAAGTTGGGCCTCGTTTGACTCAACCATATCAGTTGTGCCACGAGTCGGGCCTCATTTGACTAAACCATATCAGTTGTGCTTTGAGTCGGGACTCGTTTGACTCAACCATATCTGTTGTGCCTTTAGTCGGGCCTCATTAGACACAACCATATCATTTGCGCCTCGAGTTGGGCCTCATTTGACTCAACCATATCAGTTGTGCCTCGAGTCAGGCGCCGATTGACTCAACCATATGAGTTCTGCCTAGAGTCGGGCCTCGTTTGACTCAACAATATTGTTTGTGCCTCGAGTCAGGCCTCGTTTGACCCAACCATATCATTTGCGGCTCGAGTCATCCCTCGTTTGACTCAAATATATTAGTTGTGCCTCGAGTCGGGACTTGTTTGACTCAACCATATCAATTGTGCCTTGAGTCGGGACTCATTTGACTTAACCATATTAGTTGTGCCTCGAGTTGGGCCTCGTTTGACTCAACCGTATCAGTTGTGCCTCGAGTCGGGACTCATTTGACTCAACCATATTGGTTGTGCCTCTTTTTAGGCCTCGTTTGAGTCAACCATATCATTTGCGCCTCGAGTCAAGCCTCATTTGACTCCATTATGTCAGTTGTGCCTTGAGTCCGGACTCGTTTAAGTCAACCATATCAGTTGTGCCTCGGGAATCATTTGAAACAATCATATCATTTTCGCCTTGAGTCGGGCCCTGTTTAACTCAACCAAATTAGCTCTGCCTAGAGTCGGGGCTCCTTTGACTCAACCATATCATTTGCACTACGAGTCGGGCCTCGTTTGACACAATTATATCATTTGCGCCTCGTGTCTGACCTCATTTGACACAACCATATCATTGGCGCCTCGAGTTGGGCCTCGTTTGACTCAACCATATCATTTGCACCTCGAGTCGGGCCTCGTTTGACTCAACCATATCAGTTGTGCATCGAGTCGGGCCTCGTTTAACTCAACCATATCATTTGCGCCTCGAGTCGGGCCTCGTTTGACTCAAGCATATTAGTTGTACCTTGAGTCGGACCTCGTTTGGCACAACCATCTCATTTGCGCCTCAAGTTGGCCCTCGTTTGTCACAACTATATCATCTATACCTCAAGTCAGGCCACGTTTGACTCAACCACATCAGTTGTGCCTCGAGTCGGGTCTCGTTTGACTCAACCATATCATTTGCGTCTCGAGTTGAGCCTCGTTTGACACAACCATATCAGTTCTGCCTCGAGTCAGGCCTCGTTTGACTAAACCATATCAGTTGTGCCTCGAGTTGGGACTCGTTTGACTCAACCATATCAGTTGTGCCTCGAGTCGGGCCTCGTTTGACTTAACTACATCAGTTGTGCCTCGAGTCGGGCCTGGTTTGGCTCAACCATATCATTTGTGCCTTGAGTCGGGCCTCATTTGACACAACCATATCAGTTCTGCCTCGAGTCGGGCCTCGTTTGACTAAACCATATTAGTTGTGCCTTGAGTTGGGACTCGTTTGACTTAACCATATCAGTTGTCCTCGAGTCGAGTCTCGTTTGACTCAACCATATCATTCGCATCACGAGTCGGGCCTCGTTCGCCTCAGCCATATCATTCGCGCTTTCAGTCGGTCCTCGTTTGACTCAACAATATCAATTGTGCCTTGAGTCGGGCCTCGTTTGGCTCAACCATATCATTTGTGCCTCAAGGCAAGCCTCGTTTGCCATAATCATATCATTTGCACCTCGAGTCGGGCCTCGTTTGACTTAACCATATTAGTTGTGCCTCAAGTTGGGACTCGTTTGACTTAGCCATATTAGTTGTGCCTTGAGTCGTGCCTTGTTTGACTTAACCATATCATTTGCGCCTCGAGTTAGGCCTTATTTGACTTACCCTTATAATTTGTGCCTCGAGTCGGGCCTCGTTTGAGTCAACCATATCATTTATGCCTCGGGTCGGACCTTGTTTGACTCAACCATATCATTTGCGCCTCGAGTCGAGCCTCGTTAGACTTACTCTTATAATTTGTGGCTTGAGTTAGGCCTCGTTTGGCTCAACCATATCAAATGTGCCTCGAGTTGGGTCTCGTTTGACTCAACCATATCATTTACGCCTCGGGTCGGGCATTATTTGGCTCAACCATATCAAATGCGCATCGAGTCGGGCCTCGTTTGACACAACCATATCTTTTGTACCTCGAGTCGACCCTTGTTTGTCTCAACCATATCATCTATACCTAGAGTCAGGCCTCGTTTGACTCAACCACATCTGTTGTGCATCGAGTCAGGCCTCGTTTGACACAACCATATCAATTGTGCCTCGAGTCGGGCCTCGTTTGACTCAACTATATCAATTGTGCCTCGAGTTGAAACTCGTTTGACTCAACCATATTAGTTGTGCCTCGAGTCTGGACTCTTTTGACTCAACCATATCAGTTGTGCCTCGAGTCGAGGCTCGTTTGGCTCAACCATATCATATGCGCCTTGAGTCGGGCCTCATTTGACTCAACCATATCAGTTGCGCCTCAAGTTAGGCCTCGTTTGACACAATCATATCGTTTGTGCCTCGAGTTGGGCCTCATTTGACTTAACCATATCATTTGTAGCACTCGAGTCAGGCCTCGTTTGACTTACCATTATAATTTGTGTCTTGAGTCGGGCCTCATTTGACTCAACCATATCATTTGCGCCTCGAGTCAGGCCATGTTTGACTCAACCATATCTGTTGTACCATGAGTCAGGGCTCGTTTGACTCAACGATATCATTTGTGCATCGAGTCAGGCCTCGTTTGACACAACCATATCATTTGCTCCTGAAGTTGGGCCTCGTTTGACTCAACCTTATCAGTTGTGCCTCGAGTCAGGCCTCATTTGACTCATCCATGTCAGTTGCACCTCGAGTCAAGCCTCGTTTGACACAACCATATCATTTGCGCCTCGAGTCAGGCCTCGTTTGACTCAACCATATCATTTGTGCCTCGAGTCAGGCCTCATTTGACACGATCATATCATTTGTCCCTAGAGTCAGGCCTCATTTGACTTAACCATATTAGTTGTACCTCGAGTCAGACCTCGTTGGACACAACCATATCATTTGCGCCTCGAGTCAGCCTTTGTTTGTCTCAACCATATCATCTATACCTCAAGTCAAGCCTTGTTTGACTCAACCACATCAGTTGTGCCTCGAATCGGGCCTCGTTTGAGTCAACCATATTATTTGCACCTCGAGTCGAGCCCCGTTTCACACAACCATATCAGTTCCGCCTCAAGTTAGGCCTCGTTTGACTAAACCATATCAGTTGTGCCTCTAGTTGGGACTCGTTTAACTCAACCCCATCAGTTGTGCCTCGAATCGGGCCTTGTTTGCCTTAACCATATCATTTACGCCTTGGGTCGGGCTTCGTTTGACACAACCATATCAGTTCCGCCTCGAGTCGGGCCTTGTTTGACTAAACCATATTAGTTGTGCCTCGAGTTAGGACTCATTTGACTCAACCATATCAGTTGTGCCTCGAGTTGGGACTCGTTTGACTCAACCATATCATTTGCGTCTCGAGTCTGGCCTCATTTGACTCAACCATATCATTGGCACTTTCAGTCAGGCCTCGTTTGACTTAACCATATTAGTTGTGCCGTGAGTCAGTACCCGTTTGACTCAACCATATCAGTTGTGCCTCGAGTCTAGCCTCGTTTGGCTCAACCATATCATTTGTGCCTCAAGTCGGGCCTTGTTTGCCATAATCATATCATTTGCGCCTCGAGTCAGGCCTTGTTTAACTCAACCATATCAGTTGTGCCTCGAGTTGGGACTCATTTGACTCATCCATATTAGTTGTCCCTTGAGTCAAGCCTCGTTTGACTCAACCATATCATTTGTGCCTCGAGTCGGGCCTCATCTGACTTACCCTTATAATTTGCGCCTCGAGTCGGGCCTCGTTTGACTTACTCTTATAATTTGTGGCTTGAGTCACGCCTTGTTTGACTCAACCATATCAAATGCGCCTCGAGTCGGGCCTCGTTTGACTCAACCATATCATTTACGCCTCGAATCGGGCCTCATTTGACTCAACCATATCAAACGCACCTCGAGTCAGGCCTTGTTTGACTTAACCATATTATTTGTGCCTTGAGTCGGCCCTCGTTTGTGTCTACCAAATCATCTATACTCGAGTCAGGCCTCGTTTGACTCAACCACATCTGTTGTGCCTTAAGTCGGGCCTCATTTGACTTACCCGTATAATTTGCGCCTCGAGTTAGGCCTCGTTTGACTCAACCATATTAATTGTTCCTCGAGTCGGTCCTCGTTTGACTCAACCATATCAGTTGTGCCTCGAGTACGGGCCACGTTTGGGTCAGTCATATCATTTGTGCCTCGAGTCGGCCCTCGTTTGCTACTATCATATCAATTGCACCTCGAGTCGGGCCTAGTTTGACTCTACCATATCAATTGTGCCTCGAGTTGGGACTCGTTTGACTCAGCCATATTAGTTGTCCCTTGAGTCGAGCCTCGTTTAACTCAACCATATCATTTGCGCCTCGAGTCGGGCCTCGTTTGACTTACCCTCATAATTTGTACCTGAAGGAGGGCCTCGTTTGACTTAACCATATCATTTGCGCCTCGGGTCAGGCCTCGTTTGACTCAACCATATCATTTGCGCCTCGAGTCAGGCCTCGTTTGACTTGCTCTTATAATTTGTGGCTCAAGTCAGGCCTCGTTTGACTCAACCATATCAAATGTGCCTTAAGTCGGGCTTCGTTTGACTCAACCATAACAGTTGTGCCTCGAGACGGGCCTCGTTTGACTCAACCATATCATTTCGCTTCGAGTCGGGCCTCATTTGACTCAACCATATCAGTTGTGCCTCGAGCGGGGACTTGTTTGACTCAACCATATCAGTTGTGCCTCAAGTCAGGCCTCGTTTGCCTCAACCATATCAGTTGTGCCTCTACTCGGGCCTCATTTGGCACAACCATATCATTTGCGCCTGGAGATGGGTCTCGTTTGACTGAACCATATCTTTTGCATCTCGAGTCAGGCCTCGTTTGACTCAACTATCTCATTTGTGCCTCGAGTCGGGTCTTGTTTGACTAAACCATATCTTTTGCATCTCGAGTCGGGCCTTATTTGACACAACCATATCATTTGCGCCTCGAGTCGGGTCTCGTTTGACTAAACCATATCTTTTGCATCTCGAGTAGGGCCTCGTTTGACTCAACCATCTCATTTGCGCCTCGAGTCGGGCCTAGTTTGGCTTACCCTTCTAATTTATGCCTCGAGTCAAGCCTTGTTTGACTCAACCATATCGAATGTGCCTCGAGTCAAGCCTCATTTGACTCAACCACATTAGTTACGCCTCTAGTCGGGCCTCGTTTGACTCAATCATATCATTTGTGCCTCAAGTTGGGCCTCGTTCAACTCAACCATACCATTTATGCCTCGAGTCGGGCCTCGTTTGACTTATTCTTATAATTTGCACCTTGAGTCAGGCCTTGTTTGACTCAACCATATCAAATGTGCCTTGAGTCGGGCCTCGTTTGACTCAACCACATCAGTTGTGCCTTGAGTCGGGCCTTGTTTGACTTATTCTTATAATTTGCACCTCGAGTCAGGCCTCGTTTGACTTAACCATATCAAATGTGCCTTGAGTCGAGCCTCGTTTGACTCAACCACATCAGTTGTGCCTCGAGTCAGTATTGGTTTGACTCAACCATATCAGTTGTGCCTCGAGTCGGGCCTCATTTGGCTCAACCATATCAATTGTGCCTCGAGTTGGGCATCGTTTGCCACAATCATATTGTTTGCACCTCGAGTCGGGCATCGTTTGACTCAACCATATCAGTTGTGCCTCCAGTGGGGACTCGTTTGACTCAACCATATCAGTTGTACCTCGAGTCAGGCCTCGTTGGACTCAACCATATCAGTTGCGCGTTGAGTCGGGCCTCGTTTGAGACAATCATATCATTTGGGCCTCGAGTTGGGCCTCGTTTGACTTAACCACATCGGTTGTGCCCCGAGTCGGGTCTCGTTTAACTCAACCATATCAATTGAGCTCTGAGTTGGGCCTCGTTTGACCTAATCATATCAGTTGTGTCTTGAGTTAGTGCTCGTTTGACTCAACCATATCAGTTGTGCCTCGAGTCGGGCCTTGTTTAGCTTAACCGTATCATTTGTACCTCGAGTCAGGGCTCGTTTGCCACAATCATATCACTTGTGCCTCAAGTCAAGCCTCGTTTGACTCAACCATATCAGTTGTACCTCGAGTTAGGACTCGTTTTACTCAAACATATCAGTTGTGCCTTAAGTTGGGCCTCATTTGACTCAACCATTTCATTTGCGCCTCGAGTCATGGCTCGTTTGACTTAACCATATCATTTGCGCCTCTAGTCGAGCCTCGTTTGACATGCCCTTATAATTTGTCCTCGAGTCAGGCCTCGTTTGACTCAACCATATCATTTGCGCCTCAGGTCGGGCCTTATTTGACTAAACCATATCATTTGCGCCTCGAGTCGGGCCTCGTTTGACTTACTCTTATAACTTGCGACTCGAGTCAGGCCTCGTTTGACTCAACCATATCATTTGCGCCTCGAGTCGGGCCGCGTTTGACTTACTCTTATAATTTGTGGCTTGAGTCTGGCCTTGTTTGACTCAACCATATCAAATGCGCTTCGAGTCTGGCCACGTTTGACTCAACCATATCATTTGCGCCTCGAGTCGGGCCTCGTTTAACTTACTCTTATAATTTGCCACTCGAGACCGGCCTCGTTTAACTCAACCATATCAAATGTGCCTCGAGTCGGACCTCGTTTGACTCACCATGTCAAATGTGCCTCGAGTCAGGTACTCATTTCAATCAACCATATCAATTGTGCCTCGAGTCGAGCCTCGTTTGATACAACCATATCATTTGCGCCTTGAATTGGGCCTTGTTTGACTAAACCATATCAGTTGTGTCTTGTGTCGGGCCTCGTTTCGCTCAGCCATATCAGTTGTGCCTCGAGTCGTGACTCGTTTGACTCAACCATATCAGTTGTGCCTCGAGTCGAGACTCGTTTGACTCAACCATATCATTTGCGCCTCGAGTCGGGCCTCGTTTGACTTGCCCTTATAATTTGTGCCTTGAGTCGGTCCTCGTTCTGACTCAACCACATCATTTGTGCCGCGAGTCGGGCCTCGTTTGACATAATCATATCATTTGGACCTAGAGTCAGGCCTCGTTTGACTCAACCATATTAGTTGTAGCTCGAGTCGGACCTCGTTCGACACAACCATCTCATTTGCGCCTCAAGTCAGCCCTCGTTTGTCTCAACCATATCATCTATACCTCGAGTCAACCATATCATTTGTGCCTCGAGTTAGGCCTCGTTTGACACAACCATATCAGTTTTGCCTCAAGTTGGGCCTCGTTTCACTAAACCATATTAGTTGTGCCTCGAGTTAGGACTCGTTTGACTCAACCATATCAGTTGTGCCTCGAGTCGAGGCTCGTTTGACTCAACCACATAGTTGTGCCTCGAGTCGGGCCTCGTTTACCTCCACCATATCATTTGCGCCTCGAGTCGGGACTCATTTGACAAAACCATATCAGTTCCGCCTTGAGTTGGGCCTCGTTTGACTAAACCATATAAGTTGTGCCTCGAGTTGGGACTCGTTTGACTCAACCATATCAGTTGTGCCTCAAATCGGGCCTTGTTTCACTCAACCATATCATTCGCGTCTCGAGTCGGGCCTCGTTTGACATAACCATATCAGTTTCGCGTTGAGTCAGGCCTTGTTAGACTAAACCATATCAGTTGTTCATCGAGTTGGGACTCGTTTGACTCAACCATATCAGTTGTGCCTCGAGGTGGGCCTCGTTTGACTCAACCATATCAGTTGTGCCTCGAGTCAGTACTCGTTTGTCTCAACCATATCAGTTGCGCCTCGAGTTGGTCCTCGTTTGAGTCAACCATATCATTTGTGCCTCGATCCGGGCCTTGTTTGCCAATATCATATGATTTACGCCTCGAGTTAGGCCTCGTTTGACTCAACCATGTCAGTTGTGCCTGGAGTTGGGGCTCGTTTGACTCAACCATATCAGTTGTGCCTCGAGTGGAGCCTCATTTGATTCAACCATATCATTTGTGCCTCGAGTCGAGCCTCGTTTGACTTACCCTTATAATTTGTGCCTCGAGTCGGGCCTCGTTTGACTTAACCATATCTTTTGTAGCTCTTGAGTCGGGCCTCGTTTGACTTACCCTTATAATTTGCGCCACGAGTCGGGCCTCGTTTGACTCAACCGTATCATTTGGACCTCGAGTCAGGCCTCATTTGACTCAACTAAATCAAATGTGCCTCGACCTGGGCCTCGTTTGACTTACTCCTATAATTTGCCCCTCGAGTTAGGCCTCGTTTGACTCAACTATATCATTTGTGCCTCGAGTTGGGCCTCGCTTGACTTACTCTTATAATTTGTGGCTCGAGTCAGGCCTTGATGCGAACCCCGCCAAGAATAATGAGACCCGTTAATGAAATTGATTCCCAAGACTGTTCTACAATCAGATTTTGTAGGTGGAAACCTCGACCCGATGTTTATAATAAAACACGAACCTTGGTATGTGTAGACGCCACAAACGGGATGGTGAACCGTTTGATAAGTCGGATGAATGCCACAAGAACAAGTTCTTGATAAGTTCAAAAAGTTCTTCAAAGAACCAAAGAGAAAACTCTCAACTTTTATGTAGAAAACTGAACTCCACTTCTCAGCCTTGGTATACATATATATAGGCTGAGTTATTACAATTTGAAAAAGGAAACAAATAGCAAAAGGAAGGTAATCCCTATAATTATGGCATGTCAGCCTTTACAAGAGAATAATTAGCCATATAATCAGCCCAATGCAATAATTGCTAAAGATATAATCCAAAAGGTTGACCAAATCCCATAAAAAAAGGAAAGTTATCCCAAATTCGCTGGGTAATAATCAACCAAATCTAATCTCCTTGATTCTCTCAAATCCACATGCTTGAGCTGAAAGTAATCCTTCCAAGTGTATGGGCTTCAATAAAAAGGCTAAAATTAATCCTTCCAAGTGTATAGGCTTTAGAAACAAGGCTGAAATTACTCCACCACTTGGACCAACGAAATCCACCCTTGGTTTGCACTGGAGTCTAAGTATTTGGGCCTTAAAAGGCACTCCTCAACCCAAATGCTCTGCATCAATCCATTGAAAGCCTCCTTGAACCTTTTAGCTCTAGCTCTTGTAACTGGACCACTTAGAATTTGAATTGGATCAGCTGTTTCCACTATGCCTTTATCATCATTCCCCTCCTCTTGAAGAGGATTTGTCCTCAAATCATCACCTACATCAAAGGGGGTTAAATCAGTAACATTGAAAGTGGCACTAACATTATACTCACCTGGCAAATCTAACTTGTATGCATTGTCATTTATGCGCTCAAGAACTTGGAATGGTCCATCCCCCCTTGGAAGCAACTTAGAATGCCATTGTGCTGGAAATCTTTCTTTCCTCATATGCAACCAAACCCAATCTCCAGGTTCAAAAATGAGCTTATGACGCCCCTTGTTGACTTGTTTTGCATATTGCTCCATTCGACGCTCAATGTTGAACTTTGCCTTCTCATGTATCTGCTTGACAAATTCAGCTTTCTTTTTGCCATCTAAATTAACACACTCTTTCAAAGGTAATGGTGTTAAATCCAATGGAGTTAAAGGATTAAAACCATAAACAATTTCAAAAGGTGAAAATCTTGTTGCAGAATGAACAGTGCGATTATAAGCAAATTCAATTGTGGTAACCAATCTTCCCAAGTTTTGATATTCTTTTTAATGATAGCCCTCAACAAGGTTGTTAAAGTCCTATTTACTACTTCAGTTTGACCATCAGTTTGTGGATGACAAGTAGTAGAAAATAATAACTTAGTCCCTAACTTACACCACAAAGTCTTCCAAAAGTAGCTCAAAAACTTAGTATCACGATCCGAAACAATTGTCCTAGGCATCCCATGTAACCTTACAACCTCCCTAAAGAACAAATCAGCAATGTGTGATGCATTATCTATTTTTTGACATGGAATAAAATGTGCCATCTTAGAAAATCTATCCACAACTACAAAGATTGAGTCTTTACCATGCTTTGTCCTAGGCAAACCTAACACAAAGTCCATTGAAATGTCAACCCAAGGTTCATTAGGAATGGGAAGTGGTGTGTATATCCATGAGGTTGCACTCAGGATTTCACTTGCTTACAAGTGACACATCTTCCACACATTCTCTCAACATCTCTTTTCATGTGTGGCCAAAAGAAATGCTCTTGCAGTATGGCTAATGTCTTAGCAACTCCAAAGTGTCCCATTAACCCTCCTCCATGGGATTCCCTCACTAACAAGTCTCGCAATGAGCAATTAGGCACACATAGCTTATTCTCTCGAAACAAGAAATCATCATGCTTAAAGAACTTACCCATGGCCTTGCCCTCACAATTCCTATACTCTTCACAGAAATTTTGGTCTAATGGATACAATTCTTTAATGTGTTCAAAACCAAGCAATTTTGCTTCAAGAGTAGAAATCAAGGCATACCTGCGAGAGAGTGCATCAGCAACGACATTTTCCTTACCTTCTTATATCGGATGACATATGGGAATGTCAATGAACTCTACCCATTGTGCATGCCTCCTATTCAACTTGTGTTGGCCCTTCAGATGCTTCAAGGACTCATGATCAGTGTGAATCACAAACTCTTTAGGCCAAAGGTAGTGTTGCCATGTCTCCAATGCTCGAACCAATGCATACATTTCCTTGTCATAAGTAGGGTAGTTTAAAGTTGCCCCAATAAGCTTCTCACTAAAATACGCAATTGGTTGTCCACCTTGCATAAGAACAGCACCTATTCCTATACCTGAAGCATCACATTCAATTTCAAATGTTTTAGTAAAATCAGGTAAAGCAAGTAAAGGTGCATGAGACAATTTTTCCTTGAGTAGTTTGAATGCCTCTTCTTGCTTTTCCTCCCATTTGAACCCAATGTCTTTCTTGATCACTTCAGTAAGTGGTGCAGCTATGCTACTAAAGTTTTTCACAAACCGTCGGTAAAAACTTGCAAGTCCATGGAAACTTCAGACTTGGCCTACACTTGTGGGTTTTGGCCACTCTTGGATTGCACGAACCTTCTCTTCATCAACTTGTATACCCTGTGCACTCACAACATAGCCAAGAAACACAATTATCAGTGCAAAAGGTGCACTTTTTCATGTTAGCATACAATTTCTCTTTTCTAAGCACATCCAGAACAGATTTCAAATGCAAAATATGATCAGCCAAACTCTTGCTATAAATGAGTATATCATCAAAATACACAACAACAAACCTGCCTATAAAAGGATGCAAAACATGGTTCATTAATCGCATGAAAGTACTTGGTGCATTAGTTAGTCCAAATGGCATTACTAACCACTCATACAATCCATGTTTTGTTTTAAAAGCAGTTTTCCATTCGTCTCCCTCTTTCATTTTGATTTGATGATATCCACTTTTCAAGTCAATTTTTGAAAACACACAAGCACCATGTAGCTCATCTAACATATCATCTAAGCGAGGAATAGGGTGGCGGTACTTTACCGTAATATTGTTGATGGCTTGGCAATCAACACACATTCTCCATGACCCATCCTTCTTAGGCACCAAAATCACCGGAACAGCACATGGACTCATGCTTTCTCTCACATACCCCTTTTCCATCAATTCACTAACCTGCTGTTGTAACTCCTTTGTCTCCTCGGGATTAGTTCGGTAAGCTGGTCAGTTTGGAATGGAGGCACGGGTATGAAGTCAATTTGATGCTCAATCCCTCGGATAGGGGGTAAACCATTTGGGACCTCCTTGGGAAAGACATCATCATAATCTTGCAAAAGAGAAACAATAGAACTAGGAAAAGCAGGATCAATTTCATTAGTGTTCAAAAATGCCTCTTTGTACACAAGTACAATCATTGGCTGATTTGAAAACATTGCTCTTTTCACTTCACTTGCTCTTGCATAAAAGCTCTTTTGTGTTTTCTCTTTTTTTGTCTCAATGGTTGAATCAGCTCTCTTTTTTTCTCTCTCAATTTTCTTGTCCTCTCCTGTTTGCTCTCTTAAACTTTCACTCAATTTATTTTTCTCTCTTTCGTCACTCCATTTTTGTTCACTCTCTTTTTGTAGCCTCACTTGATCTTCATAAACTTGTCTTGGTGTCATAGGAGCTAGAGTGATCGTTTTTTGCTTAAACACAAATGAGTACTTGTTTGTGTAGCCATCATGCTTTACTTGCCGATCAAATTGCCATGGTCGGCCTAATAGCAAATGTCCTGCTTGCATTGGAACTACATCGCATAAAACTTCATCCTCATACTTTCCAATACGAAAAGAGGCCAGCACCTGTTTATTCACCCTTAATTCGCCACTATCATTGAGCCATTGCAACTTGTATGGTTTAGGATGTTTCATTGTGGGTAGCCCTAATTTTTCAACCATAGTTGAGCTAGCAACATTAGTACAACTTCCTCCATCAATAATTACACTACATACCTTGTTTTTGACGTTGCACCGAGTGTGAAAAATGTTTTCTCGCTGCACTTCTTCTTCTTCTTTGGCCTGCACACTTAGGGTTCTTCTTGCCACTAGCAATTCTCCTTCAGCAGCATATTCTACATCATCCGCATCTTCTAATGGTGGCATAGATTGGGTGTCTTCTTCGCTTTCAGTCTCAACTTCTCCATTGTCTTGCATCACCATAATCCTTTTGTTTGGACATTGGCTTGCTATATGTCCCCTACCTTGACATTTAAAGTACTTAATATCACGATTTCGAGTAGTGGATGATTTAATTTTACCTTGAGAAACATGCCTGGAGGTGTGTTTGGGTGTTGAGAATGCTTCAGGCTTGTCCTCCTTCTTTGTATATCTTGGTTTCCAAGAAGTAGAACTTGAGTTTTGGGCTGCATGTGAGCTACCCCTCCTCTTGAGTTGTTGCTCCACTTTGATAGCCATGTGCACCATATCCTCTAATTCCACATAATGTTGCATCTCCACTCTATCTTGTATTTCTTGATTTAATCCATGCAAGAACCTAGCCATTGTAGCTTCACGATCTTCCTCAACATTAGCCTGGATCATTGCAATTTCCATCTCCTTATAGTAATCCTCAACACTCTGGTTTCCTTGCCGCAAACCTTGCAACTTCTTGTATAACTCACAGTAGTAATGACTTGGGACAAACCGCTTTCTCATCATCATCTTCATCTCCTCCCAAGTTTCCACTGGCCGTTCTCCATTTCGCCTCCTATTTAACACCATTTGATCCCACCAAACAATGGCATAATCAGAAAACTCAATGGCTGCCAATTTTACCTTCTTTGCTTCAGAATAGTTGTGGCAATCAAAAATAAACTCCATCTTCTTCTCCCATTCAAGATAGGCTTCCGGATCAGACCTACCTTGAAATGATGGAACCTTCATCTTTATGCTACCCAAGTTATTATCTTCTCGATTCCTAACTCCTCTACCCCATCCACCATATCTCCTATTGTTAACAATGGAATTCTAATCATCTTCCTCATCAAAACCAGCTCCATAATACTCTTCATCTTCAACCCTTACTTCCCTTGGCTGAACTCTTTCCCTCCTATGCACATTCTGTACATTTTGTGGTTGCCTCATGCATTCATTCTCTACCTTATCCAACCGTTCATGAACTTGCTCCATTTCTGCTCTTAACACTCTTCTCATCTCTCCCATTAATGCATCCATAAGTAGCTTTGGATCAACCCCTCCTGAAGAACTTGTGGGAATGGCTTTGTCTAACATGTTTTTGCTGCAAAAAAAATGTTAGAAAATAAAAGACCTCACAAATTATTTCCCTCACATATTTTTTGTTCAAATACAATTCTCTCAACACTCGTGTTTTCACACAATAAATTTGGCTTTTTCCCTTTATTGTTCTTACCACTCTTGCCTTTTTCCACTCATAATTTTCTCTTTCAATTCTTTTCAAACTTATCCAAACAAGAACAAGAACTTGTACCAGCAACAATTCAATCACAAGCTTATCAATGATTCAAGGAAGAGTATGGAATCAAGGGAATCAATAAAATCACTAAAAGGGGAGTTTTTTTTTGGCAGTTTCTGACTTGTTCTTCTTTCTTTTTGCTGAATACTACTTTTTTTTTCTTTTTTTTCGTAGCTTTTTTTGTTCTTTTTTTTTTTTTTTGGCTGAAGCTCTTCTTTTCTTTCTTTTTTTTTTTTTTTTGAATATGTATCAACTGAAGTTGGAATCTAAACAAAAGAAAACAAAGAATATTGGCTGCAAAAAACTAAAATTGGATAGGTAAAACCTGAGACTAGAACCGTGCTCTGATACCAAAATGATGCGAACCCCGCCAAGAATAACGAGACCCGTCAACGAAATTGATTCCCAAGACCGTTCTACAATCAGATTTTGAAGGTGGAAACCTCGACCCGATGTTTATAATAAAACACGAACCTTGGTATGTGTAGACGCCACAAACGGGATGGTGAACTGTTTGATAAGTCGGATGAACGCCACAAGAACAAGTTCTTGATAAGTTCAAAAAGTTCTTCAAAGAACCAAAGAGAAAACTCTCAACTTTTATGTAGAAAACTGAACTCCACTTCTTAGCCTTGGTATACATATATATAGGCTGAGTTATTACAATTTGAAAAAGGAAACAAATAGCAAAAGGAAGGTAATCCCTATAATTATGGCATGTTAGCCTTTACAAGAGAATAATTAGCCATATAATCAGCCCAATGCAATAATTGCTGAAGATATAATCCAAAAGGCTGACCAAATCCCATAAAAAAAGGAAAGTTATCCCAAATTCGCTGGGTAATAATCAGCCAAATTTAATCTCCTTGATTCTCTCAAATCCACATGCTTGAGCTGAAAGTAATCCTTCCAAGTGTATGGGCTTCAATAAAAAGGCTAAAATTGATCCTTCCAAGTGTATGGGCTTTAGAAACAAGGCTGAAATTACTCCACCACTTGGACCAACGAAATCCACCCTTGGTCTGCACTTGAGTCTAAGTATTTGGGCCTTAAAAGGCACTCCTTAACCCAAATGCTCTGCATCAATCCATTGAAAGCCTCCTTGAACCTTTTAGCTCTAGCTCTTGTAACTGGATCACTTGGAATTTGAATTGGATCAGCTGTTTCCACTATGCCTTTATCATCAGACCTCGTTTGACTCAACCATACCAAATGTGCCTCGAGTCGGGTCTCGTTTGACTCAACCATATTATCTGCACCTCGAGTCAGGCATCGTTTGACTTACTCTTATAATTTACCACTCGAGTCAGGCCTCAGGTGACTCAACCATATCAAATGTGCCTGGAGTCGGACCTTGTTTGACTCAACCACATCAGT
This sequence comes from Dicorynia guianensis, assembly GCA_037013595.1. Taxonomy (NCBI): domain Eukaryota; kingdom Viridiplantae; phylum Streptophyta; class Magnoliopsida; order Fabales; family Fabaceae; genus Dicorynia; species Dicorynia guianensis. Next base: position 13,538,383 of record JASUAB010000006.1, on the reverse strand, counting down.
TGTGCCTCAAGATGGGCATCGTTTGACTCAACCATATAATTTCGCTTCGAGTCGGTCCTCGTTTGACTCAACCATATCATTTGCGCCTCGAGTCAGGCCTCGTTTGACTCAACCATATCAGTTGTGCCTCATGTTGGGCCTCTTTTGGCTCAACCATATGATTTGTGTCTCGAGCCAGGCCTCGTTTGCCAATATCATATCATTTGCGCCTCGAGTCAGGCCTCATTTGGCTCAAGCATATCAGTTGTGCCTCGAGTTGGGACTGATTTGACTCAACTATATCAGTTGTGCCTCGAGCCGAGCCTCTTTTGACTCAACCATATCATTTGCACCTCGACTTAGGCCTCATTTGACTTACCTATATAATTTGTGCCTCGAGTCGGGCCTCGTTTTGATGCAACCATATCATTTGCGTCTCAAGTCGGGCCTCGTTTGACTTAACCATATCTTTTGTAGCTCTCAAGTCGGGCCTTGTTTGGCTTACCCTTATAATTTGCGCCGTGAGTCGGGCCTCATTTGACTCAACTGTATCATTTGCGCCTCGAGTCAGGCCTCGTTTGACTTACCCTTATAATTTGCACTTCGAGTAAAGCCTCGTTTCACTCAACCATATCAAATGTGCCTCGAGTTGGGCCTCATTTGACACAACCATGTCATTTGTGTCTCGAGTCGAGCCTCGTTTGACTCAACCATATCAGTTGTGCCTCGAGTTGGGCCTCGTTTGACTCAACCATATTAGTTGTAACTCGAGCTGATCCACATTTGACACAACCATATCATTTGTGCCTCAAGTCAGGCCTCGTTTGACTCAACTATATCATTTATACCTCGAGTTGGGCCTCGTTTGGTGCCTCAAGTCAGGCTTCATTTGACTCAACCATATCAAATGTGCCTGAAGTCGGACCTTGTTTGACTCAACCACATCAGTTGTGCCTCGAGATGGGCCTCGTTTGACTCAACCATATAATTTTGCTTCGAGACGGTCCTCGTTTGACTCAACCATATCTGTTGTGCCTTTAGTCAGGCCTCGTTTGACTCAACCATATCATTTGCGCCTCGAGTCGGGCCTCGTTTGACTTAACCATATCAGTTGTGCCTCGTGTCGGGCCACTTTTGGCGCCTCAAATCAGGCTTCGTTGGACTCAACCATATCAAATGTGCCCCGAGTCAGGCCTCGTTTGACTCAACCACATCTGTGGTGCCTCAAGTCAGGCCTCATTTGACTTAACTATATCATTTGTAGCTCTCGAGTCAGGCCTCGTTTGACTCAACCATATCAGTTGTGCTTTGAGTTAGTCCTCATTTGACTTAATCATATCATTTGCGCCTAGTGTCGGCCTCGTTTACTCAACCATATCATTTGTGCCTGGAGTCGTTCCTCGTTTGACTTAACCATATCATTTGTAGCTCTCGAGTCGGGCCTCGTTTGACTTACCCTTATAATTTGTGCTGCGAGTAGGGCCTCATTTGACTCAACCGTATCATTTGTGCCTCGAGCCAAGACTCATTTGACTTAACCATATTAGTTGTGCCTCGAGTTGGGACTCGTTTAACTCAACCATATCAAATGTGCCTCGAGTCGGGCCTCGTTTGACTTAACCACATCAATTGTGCCTCGAGATGGGCCTGGTTTGACACAACCATATCAGTTACGCCTCGAGTCGAGCCTTGTTTGACTCAACCATATCAGTTGCGCCACGAGTCGGGCCTAGTTCGACTCAACGATATCAGTTGTGCCTTGAGTCAGGCCTCATTTGACACAACCATATCATTTGCGCCTCGAGTCGGGCCTCGTTTGACTCAACCATATCAATTGTGCCTCGAGTCGGGCCTCGTTTGACTTATTCTAATAATTTATCACTCGAGTTAGGCCTCGTTTGACTCAACCATATCAAATGTGCTTCGAGTTGGGCCTCGTTTGACTCAACCACATCAGTTGTGCTCGAGACGAGCGTCGTTTGACACAACCATATCATTTCACATTGAGTCAGGCCTCGTTTGACTCAACCATATCTGTAGTGCCTCAAGTCAGGCCTCGTTTGACTTAACCATATCAGTTGTGCCTCGAGATGGGCCTTGTTTGACTCAACCATATCAGTTTTGCCTTGAGTCGGTCCTTGTTCGACTCAACCATATCAGTTGTGCCTCAAGTTGGGCCTCGTTTGACTCAACCATATAATTGTGCCTCGAGTCGGGCCTCGTTTGACTTAACCATATCATTTGCATCTTGAGTCAGGCCTCGTTTGACGCAATCATATCATTTGCGCCTTGAGTTGGGCCTCATTTGGCTTACCCTTATAATTTATGCATTGAGTCAAGCCTCGTTTGACTCAACCATATCAAATGTGCCTCGAGTCGGGCCTCGTTTGAGTCAACCACATCAGTTGTGCCTCGAGTCGGGCCTCGTTTGACTCAACCATATCATTCGCGTCTCGAGTCGGTCCTCGTTTAACTCAACCATATCAGTTGTGCCTTAAGTCTGAACTCGTTTGACTCAACCATATCGGTTGTGCCACGAGTCAGACCTCGTTTGACTCAATCATATCATTTGCACCTCGACTCGGGCCTCGTTTAGCTTTCCCTTATAATTTGAGCCTCGAGTCAAGCCTCGTTTGACTCAGCCATATCAAATGTGCCTCGAGTCGGGCCTCGTTTGACTCAACCACATCAGTTGTGCCTCGAGTCGGGCCTCATTTGACTCAACCATATCCTTTGCGCCTCAAGTCGGGCCTCGTTTAACTCAACCATATCATTTGTGCCTCGAGTCGGGCCTCATTTGACTCAACCATATCATTTGCGCCTCGAGACAGTCCTCATTTGACTTACTCTTATAATTTGTGGCTCGAGTCATGCCTCGTTTGACTCAACCGTATTAAATGTGCCTCGAGTCGGGCCTCGTTTGACTCAACCACATCAGTTGTGCCTCGAGTAGGGTCTCGTTTGACTCAACCATATCATTTATACCTCGAGTCGGGCCTCGTTTGGCGCCTCGAGTCAGGCTTCGTTTGACTCAACCATATCAAATGTGCCTCAAGTCTGGCCTCGTTTGAGACAACCACATCTGTTGCGCCTCGAGTCGGGCCTCGTTTGACTCAACCATATTAGTTGTGCCTCGAGTTGGGCCTCGTTTGACTTACCCTTATAATTTGCACCATGAGTGGGGCCTCATTTGACTCAACTGTATAATTTATGCCTCGAGTCGGGCCTCATTTGACTCAACCCTATATTTGCGCCTCGAGTAGGGACTTGTTTGACTTACTCTAATAATTTATCACTCGAGTTAAGCCTCGTTTGACTCAACCATATCAAATGCAATTCAAGTCGGGCCTTGTTTGGCTCAACCACATCAGTTGTGCCTCGAGACGGGCCTCATTTGACTCAACCATATCAGTTGTGCATCGAGCCAAGACTCGTTTGACTCAACCAAATCAGTTGTGCCTTGAGTCGGGACTCGTTTGACTCAACCATATCAAATGTGCCTCGAGTCGAGCCTCGTTTGACTCAACCACATCAATTGTGCCTCGAGATGGGCCTGGTTTGACACAACCATATCAGTTACGCCTCGAGTCGAGCCTTGTTTGACCCAACCATATTAGTTGCGCCACGAGTCGGGCCTAGTTTGACTCAACCATATCAGTTGTGTCTCAAGTCAGGCCTCATTTGACACAATCATATCATTTGCGCCTCGAGTCGGGCCTCATTTGACTCAACCATATCAATTATGCCTCGAGTCGGGCCTCGTTTGACTTACTCTAATAATTTATCACTCAAGTCAGGCCTCGTTTGACTCAACCATATCAAATGTGCTTCGAGTCGGGCTTCGTTTGACTCAACCACATCAGTTGTGCTCGAGACGGGCCTCGTTTGACACAACCATATCATTTCACGTCGAGTCGGGCCTCGTTTGACTCAACCATATCTGTAGTGCCTCGAGTCAGGCCTCATTTGACCTAACCATATTAGTTGTGCCGCGAGTTCAGACTCGTTTGACTAAACCATATCAGTTGTGCCTTGAGTCAAGACTCGTTTGACTCACCCATATCAAATGTGCCTCAAGTCAAGCCTCGTTTGACTCAACCACATTAGTTATGCCTCGAGATGGGCCTCGTTTGACTCAACCATATCAGTTTCGCCTCAAGTCGGTCCTTGTTCGACTCAACCATATCAGTTGTGCCTCAACTTGGGTCTCGTTTGACTCAACCATATAATTGTGCCTCGAGTCAGGCCCCGTTTGACTTAACCATATCATTTGCATCTCGAGTCGGGCCTCGTTTGATGCAATTATATCATTTGCGCCTTGAGTCGGGCCTCATTTGGCTTACCCTTATAATTTGCGCATTGAGTCAAAGCTCGTTTGACTCAACCATATCAAATGTGCCTCGAGTCGGGCCTCGTTTGACTCAACCATATCATTCGCGCCTCGAGTCGGTCCTTGTTTAACTCAACCATATCAGTTGTGCTTTAAGTCTGAACTCGTTTCACTTAACCATATCGGCTGTGCCATGAGTCAGACCTCGTTTGGCTCAACCATATCATTTGTGCCTCGAGTCGGCCTCGTTTACCACAATTATATCATTTGTGCCTCGAGATGGGCCTCCTTTAACTCAACCATATCGATTGTGCCTTGAGTCAGGCCTCATTTGACTCAACCATATCATTTGCGCCTCGAGTCAGGCCTCGTTTGACTTACTCTTATAATTTGTGGCTCGAGTCAGGCCTCGTCTGACTCCACCATATCAAATGTGCCTCGAGTCGGGCCTCGTTTGACTCAACCACATCAGTTGTGTCTCGAGTAGGGCCTCGTTTGACGTAACCATATTAGTTGTGCCTTGAGTCAGGCCTCGTTTGTCGCCTCGAGTCAGGCTTCATTTCACTCAACCATATCAAATGTGCCTCGAGTCAGGCCTCGTTTGACTCAACCACATCTGCCGCACCTTGAGTCAGGCTTCGTTTGACTCTACCATATTAGTTGTGCCTCGAGTCGGGCCTCGTTTGACTCAACCATATCATTTGCGCCTGAAGTCAGGCCTCATTTGACTCAACCATATCATTTGTGCCTCAAGTCAGGCCTCATTTGACTTAACCTTATCATTTGTAGCTCTTGAGTCGGGCCTTGTTTGACTTACCCTTATAATTTGCGCCATGAGTAGGGCCTTATTTGACTCAACCGTATAATTTGTGCCTCGAGTCGGGCCTTATTTGACTCAACCATATCATTTAAGCCTCGAGTCGGGCCTCATTTGACTTACTCTAATATTTATCACTCGAGTCAGGCCTTGTTTGACTCAACCATATCAAATGTGCTTCGAGTCGGGCCTCATTTGACTCAACCACATTAGTTGTGCCTCGAGACGGGTCTCGTTTGACTCAACCATATCATTTGCATCTTGAGTTGGGCCTCGTTTGACTCAACCATATCATTTACGCCTCGAGTTTGGCCTTGTTTGGCTTACCCTAATAATTTGCGCCTCGAGTCAAGCCTTGTTTGACTCAACCATATCAAATGTGCCTCGAGTCGAGCCTCGTTTGACTCAACCACATTAGTTGTGCTTCGAGTCGGGCATCGTTTGTCTCAACCATCTCATTCGCGCCTCGAGTCAGGCCTCGTTTCACTCAACCAGATCCGTTTTGCCTCAAGTTTGAACTTGTTTAACTCAACCATATCAGTTGTGCCTCGAGTCGGACCTCGTTTGGCTCAACCATATCATTTGTGCTTCAAGTCGGGCCTTGTTCGCCATAATCATATCATTTGTGCCTCGAGTCGGGCCTCGTTTGCCTCAACCATATCATTTGTGCCTTGAGTCGGGCCTCGTTTGCCTCAACCATATCATTTGTGCCTCGAGTCGGGCCTCATTTGACTCAACCATATCATTTGTGCCTCGAGTCAGGCCTCGTTTGACTTACTCTTATAATTTGTGGCTCGAGTCAGGCCTTGTTTGACTCAACCATATCAAATGTTCCTCGAGTCGGGCCTCGTTTGACTAAACCACATCAGTTGTGCCTTGAGTAAGGCCTCATTTGACTCAACCACATCAGTTGTGCATCGAGTCGGGCCTCGTTTGTCGCCTCGAGTCAGGCTTCATTTGACTCAACCATATCAAATGTGCCTCGAGTCAGGCCTTGTTTGACACAACCACATCTGTTGCGCCTCAAGTCGGGCCTCATTTGACTCAACTATATCAGTTGTGCCTCGAGTCGGGCCTCACTTAACTCAACCACATTAGTTGTGCCTCGAGATGGGCCTCGTTTTACTCAACCATATCAAATTCGCCTCGAGTCGGGCCTTGTTCGACTCAACCATATCAGTTGTGCCTCATGTTGGGCCTCGTTTGACTCAACCTTATCATTTGCGCCTTGAGACGAGCCTCATTTGACTTACTCTTATAATTTGTGGCTCGAGTCAGGCCTCGTTTGACTCAACCGTATCAAATGTGCCTCGAGTCGGGCCTCGTTTGACTCAACCACATCAGTTGTGCCCCGAGTAGGGTCTCGTTTGACTCAACCATATTATTTATACCTCGAGTCGGGCATCGTTTGACTCAACCACATCTGTTATGCCTCGAGTTGGGCCTCATTTGACTCAACCATATCATTCGCGCCTCATGTCGGGCCTCGTTTATCTCAACCATATTAGTTGTGCCTCAAGTATAAACTCGTTTGACTAAACCATATCGGCTGTGCCTTGAGTCGGACCTTATTTGGCTCAACCATATCATTTGTACTTCGAGTCGGGCCTCATTTGACTCAACCATATCATTTGTGCCTTGAGTCCGGCCTCATTTGACTCAACCATATCATTTGCGCCTCGAGACGGGCCTCGTTTGACTTACTCTTATAATTTGTGGCTCGAGTCAGGCCTCGTTTGACTCAACCATATCAAATGTATCTCGAGTCGGGCCTCGTTTGACTCAACCACATCAGTTGTGCCTCGAGTAGCATCTTGTTTAACTCAACCATATGATTTATACCTCTAGTCGGCCCTCATTTGGCGCCTCGAGTCAGGTTTCGTTTGACTCAACCATATCAAATGTGCCTCGAGTTAGGCCTCGTTTGACTCAACCACATCTGTTGTGCCTTGAGTCGGGCCTCGTTTGACTTACCCTTATAATTTGCACTGCGAGTAGGGCCTCATTTGACTCAATTGTATCATTTATGCCCCGAGTCAGGCCTCATTTGACTCAACCCTATCATTTGCACCTCGAGTCATGACTCTTTTGACTTGCTCTAATAATTTATCACTCGAGTCAAGCCTCGTTTGACTCAACCATATCAGCTGTGCCTCAAGTCGAGACTCGTTTAACTTAACCATATCAGTTGTGCCTCGAGTCGGGATTCGTTTGACTCAACCATATCAAATGTGCCTCGAGTCAGGCCTCGTTTGACTCAACCACACCAGTTGTGCCTCGAGATGGGCCTGGTTTGACTCAACCATATCAGTTACGCCTCGAGTCGGGCCTTATTCGACTCAACCATATTAGTTGCGCCTCGAGTCAGGCCTTGTTCAACTCAACCATATCATTTGTGCCTCGAGTCGGGCCTCGTTTGGGTCAACCATATCAATTGCGCCTCGAGTTGGGCCTCGTTTGACTTACTCTAATAATTTATTACTCGAGTCAGGACTCGTTTGACTCAACCATATCAAATGTGCTTCGAGTCGGGCCTCGTTTGACTCAACCACATCAGTTGTGCCTCGAGACGGGCCTCATTTGACACAACCATATCATTTCATGTCGAGTCGGGCCTCGTTTGACTTAACCATCTCTGTAGTGCCTCGAGTCGGGCCCCGTTTGACTCAACCATATTAGTTGTGCCTCGAGTTGAGACTCGTTTGACTCAACCATATCAGTTGTGCCTCGAGTCGACACTCGTTTGACTCAACCATATCAAATGTGCCTCAAGTCAGGCCTCGTTTGACTCAACCACATTAGTTATGCATCGAGATGGGCCTCGCTTGACACAACCATATCTGTTTTGCCTCGAGTCGGGCCTTGTTCGACTCAACCATATCAGTTGTGCCTTAAGTTGGGCCTCATTTGACTCAACCATATAATTGTGCCTCGAGTCGGGCCTCGTTTGACTCAACCATATCATTTGCATCTCGAGTCGGGCCTCATTTGACTCGACCATATCATTCACGCCTTGAGTCGGTCCTCGTTTCACACAACCATATCAGTTGTGCCTCAAGTCTGAACTCGTTTGACTCAACCATATCGGCTATGCCTCGAGTCGGACCACGTTTGGCTCAACCATATCATTTGTGCTTCAAGTTGGGCCTCATTTGCCATAATTATATCATTTGTGCCTCGAGTCGGGCCTCATTTAACTCAACCATATCGATTGCGCCTCGAGTCAGGCCTCATTTGACTCAACCATATCATTTGCGCCTCAAGTCAGGCCTCGTTTGACTTACTCTTATAATTTGTGGCTCGAGTCAGGCCTTGTCTGACTCAGCCATATCAAATGTGCCTCGAGTCGGGCCTCGTTTAACTCAACCACATAAGTTGTGCTCGAGTAGGGCCTCGTTTGACTCAACCATATCATTTATACCTTGAGTCGGGCCTCGTTTGGCGCCTCAAGTCTGGCTTCGTTTGACTCAACCATATCAAATGTGCCTCAAGTCAGGCCTCGTTTGACTCAACCACATCTGCTGCACCTTGAGTCGGGCTTTGTTTGACTCTACCATATCAGTTGTGCCTCGAGTCGGGCCTCATTTGACTCAACCATATCATTTGCGCCTGGAGTCATGCCTCGTTTGACTTAACTAAATCATTTGCGCCTGGAGCCGGGCCCGGCCTCATTTTACTTAACCATATCATTTGTAGCTCTCGAGTCGGGCCTTGTTTGACTTACACTTATTATTTTCGCCGCGAGTAGGGCCTCATTTGACTCAACCGTATGATTTGTGCCTCGAGTCAAGCCTGATTTGACTCAACCATATCATTTGCACCTGGAGTCATGCCTCGTTTGACTCAACCATATCATTTGCGCCTGGAGTCGACCCTCGTTTGACTTAACCATATCAGTTGTGCCTCGAGTCGGGCCTCATTTGACTCAACCATACCATTTGCGCCTGGAGTCATGCCTCGTTTGACTCAACCATATCATTTGCGCTTGGAGTCGACCCTCGTTTGACTTAACCATATCATTTGCAGCTCTCGAGTCGGGCCTTGTTTGACTTACCATTATGATTTTTGCCACGAGTAGGGCCTCATTTGACTCAACCGTATGATTTATGCCTCGAGTCGGGCCTTGTTTGACTCAACCATATCATTTGCGCCTCGAGTCAGGCCTTGTTTGACTTACTCTAATATTTATCACTCGAGTCAGGCCTCGTTTGAATCAACCATATCAAATGTGCATCGAGTCGGGCCTCGTTTGACTGAACCACATTAGTTGTGCCTCGAGACGGGCCTCGTTTGACTCAACCATATCATTTGCATCTCGAGTTGGGCCTCATTTGACTCAACCATAACATTTGCATCTCGAGTTGGGCCTTGTTTGACTCAACCATATCATTTGCGCCTCGAGTCGAGCCTCGTTTGGCTTACCCTAATAATTTGCGCCTCGAGTCAAGCCTCGTTTGACTCAACCATATCAAATGTGCCTCGAATCGGGCCTTGTTTGACTCAACCACATCAGTTGTACCTCGAGTCGAGCATCATTTGACTCAACCATCTCATTCGCGCCTCGAGTCAGGCCTCATTTAACTCAACCATATCCGTTGTGCCTCAAGTCTGAACTCATTTGACTCAACCATATGAGCTGTGCCTCGAGTCAGACCTCGTTTGGCTTAACCATATAATTTGTGCTTCGAATCGGGCCTCGTTCACCATAATCATATCATTTGTGCCTCGAGTCGGGCCTCGTTTGCCTCAACCATATCATTTGTGCCTCGAGTCGGTCCTCATTGACTCAACCATATCATTTGTGCCTCGAGTTAGGCCTCGTTTGACTTACTCTTATAATTTGTGGCTCGAGTCAGGCCTCGTTTGACTCAACCATATCAAATGTTCCTCGAGTCGGGCCTCGTTTGGCTAAACCACATCAGTTGTGTCTCGAGTAAGGCCTCGTTTGACTCAACCACATCAGTTGTGCCTCAAGTCGGGCCTCGTTTGTCGCCTCGAGTCAGGCTTCATTTGACTCAACCATATCAAATGTGCCTCGAGTCAGGCCTCGTTTGACTTAACCACATTTGTTGCGCCTCGAGTTGGGCCTCGTTTGACTCAACCATATCAGTTGTGCCTCGAGTCGGCCCTCACTTGACTCAACCACATTAGTTGTCCTCAAGATGGGCGTCGTTTCACTCAACCATATCAGTTTTTCCTCGCGTCGGGCCTTGTTTGACTCAACCATATCATTTACGCCTCGAGACGGGCCTCGTTTGACTTACTCTTATAATTTGTGGCTCGAGTCAGGCCTCGTTTGACTCAACCACATCAGTTGTGCCCCGAGTAGGGTCTCGTTTGACTCAACCATATATTTATACCTCAAGTCGGGCATCGTTTGATTCAACCACATCAGTTGTTCCCCTAGTAGGGTCTCGTTTGACTCAACCATATCATTTATACCTCGAGTCGGGCATCGTTTGACTCAACCACATTAGTTGTGCCTTGAGACGGGCCTCGTTTGACTCAACCATATCAGTTGTGCCTCAAGCCGAGACTCGTTTGACTCAACCATATCAGTTGTGCCTCAAGCCAGGACTCGTTTGACTCAACCATATCAAATGTACCTCGAGTTGGGCCTTGTTTGACTAAACCACATCAGTTGTGCCTCGAGATGGGCCTGGTTTGACTCAACCATATCAGATACGCCTTGAGTCGGGCCTTGTTTGACTCAACCATATCAGTTGCGCCTCGAGCCAGGCCTTGTTCGACTCAACCATATCAGTTGTGCCTCGAGTCGGGCCTCGTTTGACATAACCATATCATTTGTGCCTCGAGTCAAGCCTTGTTTGACTCAACCATATAAATTGCGCCTTGAGTCAGGCCTCGTTTGACTTTCTCTAATAATTTATCACTCAAGTCGGGAGTTGTTTGGCTCAACCATATCAAATGTGCTTTAAGTCGGGCCTCGTTTGACTCAACCACATTAGTTGTGCCTCGAGACGGGCCTCGTTTGGCACATCCATATCATTTCACGTCGAGTCGGGCCTCGTTTGACTCAAGCATATCTGTAGTGCCTCAAGTCGGGCCTCGTTTGACTCAACCATATCAGTTGTACCTCGAGTTGAGACTCGTTTGACTCAACCATATCAGTTGTGCCTCGAGTCGACACTCGTTTGACTTAACCATATCAAATGTGCCTCAAGTCAGGCCTCATTTGACTCAATCACATTAGTTGTGCCTCGAGATGGGCCTCGTTTGACACAACCATATCAGTTTCGCCTCGAGTCGGGTCTTGTTCGACTCAACCATATCAGTTGTGCCTCAAGTTGGGCCTTGTTTGACTCAACCATATAATTGTGCCTCGAGTCGGGCCTCGTTTGACTCAACCATATCATTTGCATCTCGAGTTGGGCCTCGTTTGACTCAACCATATCATTTGCACCTTGAGTCGGGCCTCATTTGGCTTACCCTTATAATTCGCGCATTGAGTCAAGCCTTGTTTGACTCAACCACATCAAATGTGCTTCGAGTCGGGCTTCGTTTGACTCAACCACATAAGTTGTGCCTCGAGTCGGGCCTCGTTTGACTCAACCATATCATTCACGCCTCGAGTCAGTCCTCGTTTAACTCAACCATATCAGTTGTGCCTCAAGTCTGAACACGTTTGACTCAACCATATCGGCTGTGCCTCGAGTCGGACCTCGTTTGGCTCAACCATATCATTTGTGCTTCAAGTCGGGCCTCATTTGCCATAATTATATCATTTATGCCTTGAGTCGGGCCTCATTTAACTCAACCATATCGATTATGCGTCGAATCAGGCCTCATTTGACTCAACCATATCATTTGTGCCTCGAGTCAGGCCTCGTTTGACTTACTCTTATAATTTGTGGCTTGAGTCAGGCCTCGTCTAACTCAACCATATCAAATGTGCCCCAAGTCAGGCCTCGTTTGACTCAACCACATCAGTTGAGCCTCGAGTAGGGCCTCGTTTAACTCAACCATATCATTTATACCTTGAGTCGGGCTTCGTTTGGCCCCTCGAGTCAGGCTTCATTTGACTCAACCATATCAAATGTGCCTCGAGTCAGGCCTCGTTTGACTCAACCACATTTGCTGCACCTTGAGTCGGGCTTCGTTTGACTCTACCATATCAGTTGTGCCTCGAGTCGGGCCTCGTTTGACTCGACCATACCATTTACGCCTGGAGTCATGTCTTGTTTGACTCAACCATATCAGTTGTCCCTCGAGTCGAGACTCGTTTGACTTAACCATATCAGTTACTCCTCGAGTCGGGCGTCGTTTGACTGAACCATATCATTTGTGCCTTGAGTTGGGCCTTGTTTGACTTAACCAAATCATTTGTGCCTCTGGGCGGGCCTCGTTTGACTCAACCATATCATTTGTGCTTCGAGTTAGGCCCCATTTGACTCAACCATATCAGTTGTGCCTCGAGTCGAGACTCGTTTGACTCAACCATATCTGTAGTGCTTCGAGTTGGGACTCGTTTAACTCAACCATATCATTTGCGTCTTGAGTCGAGCCTCGTTTGACAAAATCATATCATTTGCACCTCGAGTAGGGCCTCGTTTGACACAACCATATCATTTGCGACTCGAGTCGGGCCTCGTTTGATTGAACCATATCATTTGCACCTCGTGTTAGGCCTCGTTTGACTCACCCTTATAATTTGCGCCTCGAGTCGGGCCTTGTTTGACTCAACCAAATCATTTGCATCTCGACTCGGGCCTCGTTTGGCTCAACCATATCAGTTGCGCCTCGAGTTGGGCTTCGTTTAACTTACCCTTATAATTTGTGCCTCGAGTCAGGCCTCGTTTGACTCAATCATATCTTTTACGCCTCGAGTCGGGTCTCATTTGACTTACCCTTATAATTTGTGCCTCGAGTTGGGCCTCATTTGACTCAACCATATCAAATATGCCTCGAGTCGGGCCTCGTTTGACTCAACCACCTCAGTTGTGCCTCGAGTCGGACCTCGTTTGACTCAACCATATCATTTGTGCTTCGTGTCAGGCCCTATTTGACTCAACCATATCAGTTGTGCCTCGAGTTGGGACTCGTTTGACTTAACCATATCTGTTGTGCCTCGAGTCGAGCCTCATTTGACTCAACGATATCAAATGTGCCTCGAGTTGGGCCTCGTTTGCCTCAACCACATTAGTTGCACCTTGAATCGAGCCTCGTTTGACTCAACCATATCATTTGCGCTTCGAGTCAAGCGTTGTTTGACTCTACCATATCTATTGTGCCTTGAGTCGGGCCTCATTTGACTCAACCATATCAATTGTGCCTCGAGTCAGGACTGGTTTGACTCAACCATATCAGTTGTGCCTCGAGTTGGGCCTCGTTTGACTCAACCATAGCATTTGAGCCTCGAGTCGAGCCTCGTTTGGCACAATCATATCATTTGCGGCTCGAGTCGGACCTCATTTGACATAACCATTTCATTTGTGCCTCGAGTCGGGCTCGTTTGACTCAACCAAATCATTTGTGCCTCGTCTCTGGCATCATTTGACTTACCCTTATAATTTGTGCCTCTAGTTGGGCCTTGTTTGACTCAACCATATCATTTGTGCTTCAAGTCGGGCCTCATTTGACTTACCCTTATAATTGGTGCCTCGAATTGGGCCTCGTTTGACTCAACCATATTAAATGTGCCTCGAGTCGGGCCTCGTTTGACTCAGCCACATTAGTTGTGCCTCGAGTCATGCCTTGTTTAACTCAACCATATCAGTTGTGCCTCGAGTCGGGACTCATTTGACTCAACCATATCTGTTGTGCATCGAGTGGGGGCTCGTTTGACTCAACCATATCAGTTGTGCCCCGAGTTAGGACTCGTTAGACTTAACTATATCAGTTGTGCCTCGAGTCAGGCCTCATTTGACTCAACCATATCATTTGCGCCTCGAGTCGGGCCTCGTTTGACACAATCATATCATTTGTGCGTCGAGTTGGGCCTTGTTTGACATAACCATTTCATTTGTGCATCGAATTGGGCCTCATTTGACTCAACCATATCATTTGTGCCATGTGTCGGTCCTCGTTTCACTTACCCTTATAATTTACCCCTCGAGTTGGGCCTCATTTGACTCAACCATATCATTTGCATCTCGAGTCGAGCCTCGTCTGACTCAACCATATCATTTGTGCCTCAAGTCGGGCTTTGTTTCACTTACCCTTATAATTTGTGCCTCGAATCGGGCCTCGTTTGACTCAACCACATCAGTTGTGCCTTGAGTCAGACCTCATTTGACTAAACCATATCATTTACACTTCTAGTCGGGCCCCGTTTGACTCAACCATATCAGTTGTGCCACAAGTCAGGACTCATTTGACTCAACCATATCTGTTGTGCCTCGAGTCAGGCCTTGTTTGACTCAACCATATCAAATGTCTCTCGAGTCGGTCCTCGTTTGATTCAACCACATCAGTTGTGCCTTGAGTCAGGCCTCATTTGACTGAACCATATCATTTGCACTTCTAGTCGGGCCCCATTTGACTCAACCATATCAGTTGTGCCATGAGTCAGGACTCATTTGACTCAACCATATCTGTTGAGCCTCGAGTCAGGCCTTGTTTGACTCAACCATATCAAATGTCCCTCGAGTCGGTCCTCATTTGATTCAACCACATCAATTGTGCCTCGATTCGGGCCTCGTTTGACTCAACCATATCATTTGCGCTTCGAGTCTGGCCTCGTTTGACTCAACCATATTAGTTGTGCCTCGAGTCAGGACTCGTTTGACTCAATCATATCTGTTGTGCATCGAGTTGGTCTCGTTTCACTCAACCATATCATTTGTGCCTTGAGTCAGGCCTCATTTGACACAATCATATCATTTGCACCTCGAGGTGCCTCGGTTGACACAACCATATCATTTGCGCATCGAGTCAGGCCTTGTTTGACTTACCCTTACAATTTGCGCCATGACTTAGGCCTCGTTTGAATCAACCATATCATTTGCACCTTGAGCCGGGCCTCGTTTGACTTAACCAAATACTTTGACTCAACCATATCATTTGCACTTTGAGTCAGGCCTTGTTTGACTTAACCATATCATTTGCGCTTCGAGTCAGGCTTCATTTGACTTTTCCTTATAATTTGTGCCTCAAGTCAGGCCTTATGTGACTCAACCATATCAAATGTGACTCGAGTCGGGCCTCGTTTGACTTAACCACATCAGTTGTGCCTCGAGTCGGGCCTCATTTGACTCAACCATATGATTTGCACTTCCAGTCGGGCCTCGTTTGACTCAACCATATTAGTTGTGCCTCGAGTCAGGCCTCATTTGACTCAACCATATGATTTGCGCCTCGAGTCGAGCCTTGTTTGACTTGCTTTTATAATTTGTGCCTTGAGTCGGACCTCGTTTGACTCAACCATAGCAAATGTGCCTCGAGTCGGTACTCGTTTGACTCAACCACATTAGTTGTGCCTCGAGTCAGGCCTTATTTGACTCAACCATATCATTTGCATCTCGAGTCAGGCCTCGTTTGACTCAACCATATCATTTGTACCTTGAGTCGGGCTTTGTTTGACTTATCGTTATAAATTGCGCCTCGAGTAGGGCCTCGTTTGACTCAACCATATCAATTGTGCCTCAAGTCGGTCCTCGTTTAACTCAACCACATCAGTTGTGCCTCAAGTCGGGCCGACTCAACATATCATTTGCACTTCGAGTCGGGTCTCGTTCAACTCAACCATATTAGTTGTGCCTCGAGTCAGGCCTCATTTCACTCAACCATATCATTTGCGCCTCGAGTCAGGCCATATTTGACACAATCATATCATTTGCACCTCGAGGCGGGCCTCGTTTGACACAACCCTATCATTTGCGCCTCGATTTGGGGCTCATTTGAGTCAACCATATCATTTGACTCAACCATATCATTTGCGCTTCGAGTCGGGCCTTGTTTGACTAAACCATATCATTTGTGCCTCGTGTCGGGCCTTGTTTGACTCAACCATATCATTTGCGCCTCGAGTCGGGCCTCATTTGACACAATCATATCATTTGCGCCTCGAGTCTAGCCTCATTTGACTTAACCATGTCATTTGCACCTTGTGTTGGGCCTCGTTTGACTCACCCTTATAATTTGTGCCTCGAGTCGGGCCTTGTTTAACTCAACCATATCATATGCATCTCGGGTCAAGTCTCGTTTGACTAAACCATATCATTTATGCCTCAAGTCGGGCTTTGTTTGACTTACCCTTATGATTTGAGCCTCGAGTCGGGCCTTGTTTGACTGAACCATATCAAATGTGCCTCGAGTTGGGCCTCATTTGATTTAACCACATCAGTTGTGCCTCAAGTCGGGCCTCGTTTGACTCAACCATATCATTTGCATCTTGAGTCGGGCCTCGTTTGACGGAACCATATCATTCGCGCCTCAAGTCGGTTCTCATTTGACTTACACTTATAATTGGTGCCTCGAGTTGGGCCTCGTTTGACTCAACCATATCATTTCTGCCTCGAGTCGGGCTTCATTTGACTTACCCTTATAATTTGCACCTCGAGTCGTGGCTCGTTTGACTCAACCATATCAGTTGTGCCTCGAGTCGAGATTCGTTTGACTTAACCATATCAGTTGGGCCTCGAGTTGGGCCTCATTTGACTCAACCATATCATTTGCGCCTCGAGTCGGGCCTCGTTTGGCACAATCATATCATTTGCGCCTCAAGTTAGGCCTCGTTTGACTCAATCTTATCATTTGCGCCTCGAGTCAGGCCTTGTTTCACTTACTCTTATAATTTGTGCCTCAAGTCAGGCCTTGTTTGACACAACCATATCATTTGCATCTCGAGTCGGGCCTCATTTGACAAAATCATATCATTTGCGCCTCAAGTCCAACCTCGTTTGACACAACCATTTCATTTTTGCCTCGAGTCTAGCCTCATTTAACTCAACCATATCATTTGCACCTCGTGTCAGGCCTCGTTTGACTCACCCTTATAATTTGCGCCACGAGTCAGGCCTTGTTTAACTCAACCATATCATTTGCATCTCGAGTCGAGCCTCATTTGACTAAACCATATCATTTGCGCCTCGAGTCGGGCTTTGTTTTACTTACCCTTATGATTTGTGCCTCGAGTTGGGCCTCATTTGACTGAACCATATCAAATGTGCCTCGAGTGGGGCCTCGTTTGATTCAACCACATCAGTTGTGCCTCGAGTCGGGCCTCGTTTGACTCAACCGTATCATTTGCATCTCGAGTATGGCCTCGTTTGACACAACCATATCATTTGTGCCTCGAGTCGGTCCTCAATTGACTTACCCTTATAATTGGTGCCTCGAGTTAGGCGTTGTTTGACTCAACCATATCATTTCTGCCTCGAGTCAGGCCTCATTTGACTTACCCTTATAATTTGCGCCTTGAGTCATGGCTTGTTTGATTCAACCATATCAGTTATGCCTCGAGTCGGGATTCATTTAACTCAACCATATCAGTTATGCCTCGAGTCGGGATTCATTTAACTCAACCATATCAGTTGGGCCACATTTGACTCAACTATATCAATTGCGCCTCGAGTCAGGCCTTGTTTGGCACAATCATATCATTTGCGCCTCGAGTCAGGCCTTCTTTCAGTTGGCCTTATAATTTGTGCCTCAAGTCGGGCCTTATTTCACTCAACCATATGATTTGCATCTCAAGTCGGGCCTCGTTTGACTCAACCATATCATTTGTGCCTCGAGACAGGATTCATTTGACTTACCCTAATAATTTGTGCCTCGAGTCAGGCCTTCTTTGACTCAACCATATTAAATGTGCCTTGAGTCAAGCCTCATTTGACTAAACCACATCAGTTGTGCCTCGAGTCAGGCCTCGTTTGACTCAACCATATCATTTATGCCTCAAGTCGGGCCTCGTTTGACATAATCATATCATTTGCGCCTCAAGTCGGGCCTCGTTTGACACAACCATTTTATTTTTGCCTTGAGTCGAACCTCATTTGACTCAACCATATCATTTGCACCTCTTGTCGGGCCTCGTTTGACTCACCCATATAATTTGCGCCTCGAGTCGGGCCTTGTTTGACACAACCATCTCATTTGCATCTAGAGTCGAGCCTTGTTTGACTAAACCATATCATTTGCGCCTCGAGTCAGGCTTCGTTTGACTTACCCTTATGATTTGTGCCTTGAGTCGGGCCTCATTTAATTGAACCATATCAAATGTGCCTTGAGTCGGGCCTCGTTTGATTCAACCACATCAGTTGTGCCTCAAGTCTAGCCTCATTTGACTCAACCATATCATTTGCATCTCGAGTCGGGCCTCGTTTGACACAACCATATCATTTGCGCCTCAAGTCAGTCCTCATTTGACTTACCCTTATAATTGTTGCCTTGAGTCGGGCCTCGTTTGACTCAACCATGTTAAATGTGCCTCGAGTCGGGGCTCGTTTGACTCAACCATATCATTTCAGCCTCGAGTCGAGCCTCATTTGACTTACCCTTATAATTTGCGCCTCGAGTCGGGGCTCGTTTGACTCAACCATATCAGTTGTGCCTTGAGTCAGGATTCGTTTGACTTAACCATATCAATTGCGCCCCGAGTCGGTCCTCATTTGACTTACCCTTATAATTGGTGCCTCGAGTCGGGCCTCGTTTGATTCAACCACATCAGTTGTGCCTCGAGTCGAGCCTCATTTAACTTACCCTTATAATTTGCGCCTCGAGTCGGGGCTCGTTTGACTCAACCATATTGGTTGTGTCTTGAGTCGGGATTCGTTTGACTCAACCATATCAGTTGGGCCTCGAGTTGGGCCTCATTTGACTCAACCATATCATTTGCACCTCAAGTTAGGCCTCGTTTGACTCAATCATATCATTTCTGCCTCGAGTCGGGCCTTGTTTCAATTACCCTTATAATTTGCACCTCAAGTCGAGCCTTATTTGACTCAACCATATCATTTGTATCTCGAGTCGGGCCTCGTTTGACTCAACCATATCATTTGCGCCTTGAGTCATGCTTCGTTTGACTTACCCTAATATTTTGTGCCTCAAGTCGGGCCTCATTTGATTCAACCTTATGAAATGTGCCTCGAGTCGGGCCTCGTTTGACTAATCCACATCAATTGTGCCTCGAGTCGGGCCTCGTTTGACTTAACCATATCATTTGCGCCTCGAGTTGGGCCTCGTTTCGCACAATCATATCATTTGCACCTTAAGTTAGGCCTCGTTTGACTCAATCATATCATTTGTGCCTCGAGTCGGGCCTTGTTTCAATTACCCTTATAATTTGTATCTCAAGTTGGGCCTTGTTTGACTCAACCATATCATTTGCATCTCGAGTTGGGCCTCGTTTGACTCAACCATACCATTTGCGCCTCGAGTCAGGCTTCGTTTGACTTACCTTAATAATTTGTGCCTCGAGTCGGGCCTCATTTGATTCAACCATATTAAAGGAGCCTCGAGTCGGGCCTCATTTGACTAAACCACATCAATTGTGCCTCGAGTCGGACCTCGTTTGACTCAACCATATCATTTGCGCTTCGAGTCGGGCCCCGTTTGACTCAATATATCAGTTGTGCCTCAAGTCGGGACTCGTTTGACTCAACCATATCTGTTGTGCCTTGAGTCGGACCTCGTTTGATTCAACCATATCAGTTGTGCCTCGAGTCGGGACTCATTTGACTCAACCATATAAGTTGTGCCTCGAGTCGGGCCTCGTTTGACTCAAACATATCATTTGCGCCTCGAGTCGGGCCTCGTTTGACATAATCATATAATTTGCGCCTCGAGTCAGCCTCGTTTGACACAACCATTTCATTTTCACCTCGAGTCGAGCCTCATTTGACTCAACCATATCATTTGCACCTCGTGTCGTGCCTCGTTTGACTCACCCATATAGTTTGCGCCTCGAGTTGAGCCTCGTTTGACTTAACCATATCATTTGCATCTCGAGTCGAGCCTCGTTTGACACAACCATATCATTTGCACCTCGAGTCGGTCCTCATTTGACTTACCCTTATAATTGTTGCCTCGAGTCGGGCCTCGTTTGACTCAACCATGTTAAATGTGCTCGAGTTGGGGCTCGTTTGACTCAACCATATCATTTCTGCCTCGAGTCGAGCCTCATTTGACTTACCCTTATAATTTGCGCCTCGAGTCGGGGCTCGTTTGACTCAACCATATCAGTTGGTCCTTGAGTTGGGCCTCATTTGACTCAACCATATCATTTGCGCCTCGAGTCGGGCCTCGTTTGGCACGGTCATATCATTTGGCCTCGTTTGACTCAACCATATCATTTGCACCTTGAGTCGGGCCTTGTTTCAATTACCCTTATAATTTGCACCTCAAGTCAAGCCTTGTTTGACTCAACCATATCATTTGCATCTCGAGTCAGGCCTCGTTTGACTTAACCATATCATTTGCGCCTCGAGTCATGCTTCGTTTGACTTACCCTAATATTTTGTGCCTCAAGACGGGCCTCATTTGATTCAACAATATGAAATGTGCCTTGAGTCGGGCCTCATTTGATTAAACCACATCAATTGTGCCTCGAGTCAGGCCTCGTTTGACTCATCCATATCATTTGCGCCTCGAGTCGGGCCTTGTTTGGCACAATCATATCATTTGCGCCTCAAGTTAGGCCTCGTTTGATTCAATCATATCATTTGTGCCTCGAGTCAGGCCTTGTTTCAATTACCCTTATAATTTGCATCTCAAGTTGGACCTTGTTTGACTCAACCATATCATTTGCATCTCGGGTTGGGCCTCGTTTGACTCAACCGTACCATTTGCGCCTCGAGTCAGGCTTCGTTTGACTTACCTTAATAATTTGTGCCTCGAGTCGGGCCTCATTTGATTCAAACATATGAAATGAGCCTCGAGTCGAGCCTCATTTGATTCAAACATATGAAATGAGCCTCGAGTCGGGCCTCATTTGACTAAACCACATTAATTGTGCCTCGAGTCGGACCTCGTTTGACTCAACCATATCCTTTGCGCTTCGAGTCGGGCCCCGTTTGACTCAATATATTAGTTGTGCCTCGAGTCGGGACACGTTTGACTCAACCATATCTGTTGTGCCTCGAGTCGGGCCTCGTTTGATTCAACCATATCAGTTGTGCCTCGAGTCGGGACTCGTTTGACTCAACCATATAAGTTATGCCTCGAGTCGGGCCTCGTTTGACTCAACCATATCATTTGCGCCTCGAGTCGGGCCGTGTTTGACATAATCATATCATTTGTGCCACGAGTCGACCTCGTTTGACCCAACCATTTCATTTTCACCTTGAGTCGAGCCTCATTTGACTCAACCTTATCATTTGCACCTCGTGTCATGCCTCGTTTGACTCACCCATATAGTTTGCGCCTCGAGTCGGGCCTCGTTTGACTTAACCATATCATTTGCATCTTGAGTCGAGCCTCGTTTGACACAACCATATCATTTGTGCCTCGAGTCGGTCCTCATTTGACTTACCCTTATAATTGGTGCCTCGAGTCGGGCCTCGTTTGACTTAACCATATTAAATGTGCCTCGAGTCGGGCCTCGTTTGATTCAACCACATCAGTTGTGCCTTGAGTCGAGCCTCATTTGACTTACCCTTATAATTTGCGCCTCGAGTCGGGGCTCATTTGACTCAACCATATCAGTTGTGTCGTAAGTCAGGATTCGTTTGACTCAACCATATCAGTTGGGCCTAGAGTTGGGCCTCATTTGACTTAACCATATCATTTGCGCCTCAAGTTAGGCCTCGTTTGACTCAATCATATCATTTGTGCCTCGAGTCGGGCCTTGTTTTAATTACCCTTATAATTTGCACCTCAAGTCGAGCCTTGTTTGACTCAACCATATCATTTGCATCTCGAGTTGGGCCTCGTTTGACTCAACCATATCATTTGCGCCTCGAGTCATGCTTCGTTTGACTTACCCTAATATTTTGTGCCTCAAGTCAGGCCTCATTTGATTCAACCATATGAAATGTGCCTCGAGTCTGGCCTCATTTGATTAAACCACATCAATTATGCCTCGAGTCAGGCCTCGTTTGACTCATCCGTATCATTTGCGCCTCGAGTCGGGCCTCGTTTGGCACAATCATATCATTTGCACCTCAAGTTAGGCCTCGTTTGACTCAATCATATCATTTGTGCCTTGAGTTGGGCCTTGTTTCAATTACCCTTATAATTTGCATCTCAAGTTGGGCCTTGTTTGTCTCAACCATATCATTTGCATCTCGAGTTGGGCATCGTTTGACTCAACCGTACCATTTGCGCCTCGAGTCAGGCTTCGTTTGACTTACCTTAATAATTTGTGTCTCGAGTCGGGCCTCATTTGATTCAAACATATGAAATGAGCCTCGAGTCGGACCTCATTTGACTCAACCATATCCTTTGCGCTTTGAGTCGGGCCCCGTTTGACTCAATATATTAGTTGTGCCTCGAGTCGGGACATGTTTGACTCAACCATATCTGTTGTGCCTTGAGTCGGGCCTCGTTTGATTCAACCATATCTGTTGTGCCTCGAGTCGGGACTCGTTTGACTCAACCATATAAGTTGTGCCTCGAGTCGGGCCTCATTTGACTAAACCATATCATTTGCGCCTTGAGTCGGGCCTCGTTTGACATAATCATATCATTTGCGCCTCGAGTCGACCTCATTTGACCCAACCATTTCATTTTCACCTCGAGTCGAGCCTCATTTGACTCAACCTTATCATTTGCACCTCGAGCCATGCCTCGTTTGACTCACCCATATAGTTTGCGCCTCAAGTCGGGCCTCGTTTGACTTAACCATATCATTTGCATCTCGAGTCGAGCCTCGTTTGACACAACCATATCATTTATGCCTCGAGTCAGTCCTCATTTGACTTGCCCTTATAATTGGTGCCTGGAGTCGGGCCTCGTTTGACTCAACCATATTAAATGTGCCTCGAGTCAGGCCTCGTTTGATTCAACCACATCAGTTGTGCCTCGAGTCGAGCATCATTTGACTTACCCTTATAATTTTCGCCTCGAGTCGGGGCTCATTTGACTCAACCATATCAGTTGTGTCTTGAGTCGGGATTCATTTGACTCAACCATATCAGTTGGGCCTCGAGTTGGGCCTCATTTGACTCAACCATATCATTTGCGCCTCAAGTTAGGCCGCGTTTGACTCAATCATATCATTTGTGCCTCGAGTCGGGCCTTGTTTTAATTACCCTTATAATTTGTTCCTCAAGCCAAGCCTTGTTTGACTCAACCATATCATTTGCATCTCGAGCCAGGCCTCGTTTGACTCAACCATATCATTTGCACCTCGAGTCATGCTTCGTTTGACTTACCCTAATATTTTGTGCCTCAAGTCGGGCCTCATTTAATTCAACCTTATGAAATGTGCCTCGAGTCGGGCCTTATTTGATTCAACCACATCAATTGTGCCTCGAGTCAGGCCTCGTTTGACTCTACCATATCATTTGCGCTTCGAGTCGGGCCCCGTTTGACTCAATATATCAGTTATGCCTCGAATCAGGACTCATTTGACTTAACCATATCTATTGTGCCTTGAGTCAGGCCTCGTTTGATTCAACCATATCAGTTGTGCCTCGAGTCGAGACTCGTTTGACTCAACCATATTAGTTGTGCCTTGAGTCGGGCCTCGATTGACACAATCATACCATTTGCGACTCGAGTCGGGCCTCGTTTGACATAACCATTTCATTTTTGCCTCGAGTCGAACCTCATTTGACTTAACCATATCATTTGCGCCTTGAGTCGGGCCTTGTTTCACTTACCCTTATAATTTGCACCTCAAGTCAGGCCTTGTTTGACTCAACCATATCATTTGCATCTCGAGTCGTGCCTCGTTTGACTTAACCATATCATTTGCGCCTCGAGTCATGCTTCGTTTGACTGACCCTAATATTTTGTGCCTCAAGTCGGGCCTCATTTGATTCAACCTTATGAAATGTGCCTCGAGTCGGGCCTCATTTGACTAAACCACATCAATTGTGCCTCGAGTCGGGCCTCGTTTGACTCAACCATATCATTTGCACCTCGAGTCGGGCCTCGTTTGGCACAATCATATCATTTGCGCCTCAAGTTAGGCCTCGTTTGACTCAATCATATCATTTATGCCTCGAGTCGGTCCTTGTTTCAAATACCCTTATAATTTGCATCTCAAGTTGGGCCTTGTTTGACCCAACCATATCATTTGCATCTCGAGTTGGACCTTATTTGACTCAACCATACCATTTGTGCCTCGAGTCAGGCTTCGTTTGACTTACCTTAATAATTTGTGCCTTGAGTCGGGCCTCATTTGACTAAACCACATCAATTGTGCCTCGAGTTGGACCTCATTTGACTCAACCATATCATTTGCGCTTCGAGTCGGGCCCCGTTTGACTCAATATATCAGTTGTGCCTCGAGTCGGGACTCGTTTGACTCAACCATATCTGTTGTGCCTTGAGTCAGGCCTCGTTTGATTCAACCATATCAGTTGTGCCTCGAGTCGGGACTCGTTTGACTCAACCATATAAGTTGTGCCTTGAGTCGGGTCACGTTTGACTCAACCATATCATTTGCGCCTCGAGTCGAGCCTCGTTTGACATAATCATATCATTCGCGCCTCGAGTCGGCCTCATTTGACACAACCATTTCATTTTCACCTCGAGTCGAGCATCATTTGACTCAACCATATCATTTGCACCTCGTGTCGTGCCTCGTTTGACTCACCCATATAGTTTGCGCCTCGAGTCAGGCGTCGTTTGACTTAACCATATCATTTGCATCTTGAGTCGAGCTTCGTTTGACACAACCATATCATTTGCGCCTCGAGTCGGTCCTCATTTGACTTACCCTTATAATTGGTGCCTCGAGTCGGGCCTCGTTTGACTCAACCATATTAAATGTGCCTCTAGTCGGGCCTCGTTTGATTCAATCACATAAGTTGTGCCTCGAGTCGAGCCTCATTGACTTACCCTTATAATTTGCGCCTCGAGTCGGGGCTCGTTTGACTCAACCATATCAGTTGGGCCTCGAGTTGGGCCTCATTTGACTCAACCATATCATTTGCGCCTCGAGTCGCGCCTCGTTTGGCACAATCATATCATTTGGCCTCGTTTGACTTAACCATATCATTTGCGCCTTGAGTCAGGCCTTGTTTCACTTACCCTTATAATTTGCACCTCAAGTCAGGCCTTGTTTGACTCAACCATATCATTTGCATCTCGAGTCGTGCCTCGTTTGACTCAACCATATCATTTGCGCCTCGAGTCATGCTTTGTTTGACTTACCCTAATATTTTGTGCCTCAAGTCGGGCCTCAATTGATTCAACCTTATGAAATGTGCCTCGAGTCGGGCCTCATTTGACTAAACCACATCAATTGTGCCTCGAGTCGGGCCTCGTTTGACTCAACCATATCATTTGCGCCCCGAGTCGGGCCTCGTTTGGCACAATCATATCATTTGCGCCTCAAGTTAGGCCTCGTTTAACTCAATCATATCATTTGTGCCTCGAGTCAGGCCTTGCTTCAATTACCCTTATAATTTGCATCTTAAGTTGGGCCTTGTTTGACTCAACCATATCATTTGCATCTCGAGTTGGGCCTCGTTTGGCTCAACCATACCATTTTTGCCTCGAGTCAGGCTTCGTTTGACTTACCTTCATAATTTGTGCCTCGAGTCGAACCTCGTTTGACTCAACCATATCCTTTGTGCTTCGAGTCGGGCCCCGTTTGATTCAATACATTAGTTGTGCCTTGAGTCGGGACACGTTTGACTCAACCATATCTGTTGTGCCTTGAGTCGGGCCTCGTTTGATTCAACCATATAAGTTGTGCCTCGAGTCGGGCCTCGTTTGACTCAACCATATCATTTGCGCCTCGAGTCGGGCCTCGTTTGACATAATCATATCATTTTCACCTCGAGTCGAGCCTCATTTGACTCATCCATATCATTTGCACCTCGTGTCATGCCTCGTTTGACTCACCCATATAGTTTGCGCCTCGAGTCGGGCCTCGTTTGACTTAACCATATCATTTGCATCTCGAGTCGAGCCTCATTTGACACAACCATATCATTTGCGCCTCGAGTCGGTCCTCATTTGACTTATCCTTATAATTGGTGCCTCGAGTCGGGCCTCGTTTGACTTAACCATATTAAATGTGCCTCGAGTCGGGCCTTGTTTGATTCAACCACATCAGTTGTGCCTCGAGTCGAGCCTCATTTGACTTACCCTTATAATTTGCGCCTCGAGTCGGGGCTCGTTTGACTCAACCATATCAGTTGGGCCTCGAGTTGGGCCACATTTGACTCAACCATATCATTTGCGCCTCGAGTCGGGCCGCGTTTGGCACAATCATATCATTTGTGCCTTAAGTCAGGCCTCATTTGACTCAACCATATCATTTGCGCTGTGAGTCCAGCCTTGTTTCACTTACCCTTATAATTTGCACCTTAAGTCGGGCCTTGTTTGACTCAACCATATCATTTGCATCTCGAGTCGGGCCTCGTTTGACTCAACCATATCATTTGCGCCTCGAGTCATGCTTCGTTTGACTTACCCTAATATTTTGTGCCTCAAGTCGGGCCTCATTTGATTAAACCACATCAATTGTGCCTCGAGTCGGGCCTCGTTTGACTCTACCATATCATTTGCACTTTGAGTCGGGCCCCATTTGACTCAATATATCACTTGTGCCTCGAGTCGGGACTCATTTGACTCAACTATATCTGTTGTGCCCTGAGTCAGGCCTCGTTTGATTCAACCATATCAGTTGTGCCTCGAGTTGAGACTTGTTTGACTCAACCATATCAGTTGTGCCTCGAGTCAGGCCTCGTTTCACACAGTCATACCATTTGCGACTTGAGTCGGGCCTCGTTTGACACAACCATTTCATTTTCGCCTCGAGTCGAACCTCATTTGACTCAACCATATCATTTGCACCTTGTGTTGGGCCTCGTTGGACTGACCCATATAATTTGCTCCTCGAGTCGGACCTCGTTTGACTTAAGCATATCATTTCCATCTCGAGTCGAGCCTCGTTTGACTAAACCATATCATTTGTGCCTCAAGTCAGGCTTCGTTTTACTTACCCTTATGATTTGTGCCTTGAGTCAGGCCTCGTTTGACTGAACCATATCAAATGTGCCTCGAGTCAGGCCTCGTTTGATTTAACCACATCAGTTATGCCCCGAGTCGGGCCTTGTTTGACTCAACCATATCATTTGCATCTCGAGTCGGGCCTCGTTTGACACAACCATATCTTTTGCGACTCGAGTTGGTCCTCATTTGACTTGCCCTTATAATTGGTGCCTCGAGTCGGGCCTCGTTTGACTCAACCATATTAAATGTGCCTCGAGTCGGGCCTTGTTTAACTCAACCATATCATTTTCGCCTCGAGTTGTCCTCGTTTGACTTACCCTTATAATTTGTGCCTTGAGTCGGGCCTCGTTTGACTTACCCTTATAATGTTCTCCTCAAGTTGGGCCACGTTTGACTTACCCTTATAATTTGCGCCACGATTCGGGACTCGTTTCACTTAACCATATCATTTGCGCTATGAGGCGGGCCCCGTTTCACTCAACCATATCAGTTGTGCCTCGAGTCGGGACTCGTTTGGCTCAACCATATTTGTTGTGCTTCGAGTCGGGCCTCAATTGACTCATCCATATCAGTTGTGCCTCGAGGCAGGCCTCGTTTGAATTAAATTTGCATCTCGAGTTGGGCTTCGTTTGACTTACCCATATAATTTGTGGCTCGAGTCGGGCCTTGTTTGACTCAACCGTATCAAATGTGCCTCGAGTCGGGCCTCGTTTGACTCAACCACATCAGTTGTGCTTCAAGTCGAGCCTCATTTTGACTCAACCATATCATTTGCACTTCGAGTCGGGCCCCGTTTGACTCAACCATATCAATTATGCCTTGAGTCCGGCCTCATTTGACTTACCCTTACAATTTGCGCCTCGAGTCGGGGCTCGTTTGACGTAACCAATCAGTTGTGCCTCGAGTTGAGATTCGTTTGACTAAACCATATTAGTTAGGCCTTGATTTGGGCCTCGTTTGACTCAACCATATCATTTGCGCCTCGAGTCGGGCCTCATTTGGCACAATCATACCATTTGTGCCTGCCGTCGGGCCTCGTTTGACTTAATCATATAATTTGCGCCTCGAGGCAGGCCTTGTTTCACTTACCCTTATAATTTGTGCCTCAAGTCAGCCCTCGTTTGACTCAACCATACCATTTGTGCCTCGAGTCAGGCTTCGTTTGACTTACCTTAATAATTTGTGCCTCGAGTCGGGCCTCAATTGATTTAACCATATTAAAGGAGCCCCGAGTCGGGCCTCGTTTGACTAAACCACATCAATTGTGCCTCGAGTCGGACCTCGTTTGACTCAACCATATCATTTGCGCTTCGAGTCAGGCCCCGTTTGACTCAATATATCAGTTGTGCCTCGAGTCGGGACTCGTTTGACTCAACCATATCTGTTGTGCCTTGAGTCGGGCCTCGTTTGATTCAACCATATCAGTTGTGCCTCGAGTCAGGACTCATTTGACTCAACCATATAAGTTGTGCCTCGAGTCAGGCCTCGTTTGACTCAACCATATCATTTAAGCCTCGAGTCGGGCCTCATTTGACTCAACCATATCATTTGCACCTCGTGTCGTGCCTCGTTTGACTCACCCATATAGTTTGCGCCTCGAGTCGGGCCTCGTTTGACTTAACCATATCATTTGCATCTCGAGTCGAGCCTCGTTTGACACAACCATATCATTTGCGCCTCGA
Source organism: Dicorynia guianensis (assembly GCA_037013595.1). Lineage (NCBI taxonomy): Eukaryota > Viridiplantae > Streptophyta > Magnoliopsida > Fabales > Fabaceae > Dicorynia > Dicorynia guianensis. The sequence goes on along the minus strand of JASUAB010000006.1, from coordinate 13,509,537 downwards.
GTCGGTCCTCATTTGACTTACCCTTATAATTATTGCCTCGAGTCGGGCCTCGTTTGATTCAACCATGTTAAATGTGCCTCGAGTTGGGGCTCGTTTGACTCAACCATATCATTTCGGCCTCGAGTCGAGCCTCATTTGACTTACCCTTATAATTTGTGCCTCGAGTCGGGGCTCGTTTGACTCAACCATATCAGTTGTGCCTTGAGTCAGGATTCGTTTGACTCAACCATATTAGTTGGGCCTCAAGTTGGGCCTCGTTTGACTCAACCATATCAATTGCGCCCCGAGTCGGTCCTCATTTGACTTACCCTTATAATTCGTGCCTCGAGTCGGGCCTCGTTTGATTCAACCACATCAGTTGTGCCTCGAGTCGAGCCTCATTTGACTTACCCTTATAATTTTCGCCTCAAGTCGGGGCTCGTTTGACTCAACCATATTGGTTGTGTCTTGAGTCAAGATTCGTTTGACTCAACCATATCAGTTGGGCCTCAATTGACTCAACCATATCATTTGCGCCTCAAGTTAGGCCTCGTTTGACTCAATCATATCATTTCTGCCTCGAGTCGGGCCTTGTTTCAATTACCCTTATAATTTGCACCTCAAGTCGAGCCTTGTTTGACTCAACCATATCATTTGCGCCTCGAGTCATGCTTCGTTTGACTTACCCTAATATTTTGTGCCTCAAGTCGGGCCTCATTTGATTCAACCTTATGAAATGTGCCTCGATTCGAGCCTCATTTGACTAATCCACATCAATTGTGCCTCGAGTCGGGCCTCGTTTGACTTAACCATATCATTTGCGCCTCGAGTCGGGCCTTGTTTCGCACAATCTTATCATTTGCACCTCAAGTTAGGCCTCGTTTGACTCAATCATATCATTTATGCCTCGAGTCGGGCCTTGTTTCAATTACCCTTATAATTTGTATCTCAAGTTGGGCCTTGTTTGACTCAACCATATCATTTGCATCTCGAGTTGGGCCTCGTTTGACTCAACCATACCATTTGCGCCTCGAGTCAGGCTTCGTTTGACTTACCTTAATAATTTGTGCCTCGAGTCAGGCCTCATTTGATTCAACCATATTAAAGGAGCCTCAAGTCGAGCCTCATTTGACTAAACCACATCAATTGTGCCTCGAGTCGGACCTCCTTTGACTCAACCATATCATTTACGCTTCGAGTCGGGCCCCGTTTGACTCAATATATCAGTTGTGCCTCGAGTCGGGACTCGTTTGACTCAACCATATCTGTTGTGCCTTGAGTCAGGCCTCGTTTGATTCAACCATATCAGTTGTGCCTCGAGTTGGGACTCATTTGACTCAACCATATAAGTTGTGCCTCGAGTCGGGCCTCGTTTGAGTTAACCATATCATTTGAGCCTCGAGTCGGGCCTCGTTTGACATAATCATATCATTTGCGCCTCGAGTCAGCCTCGTTTGACACAAACATTTCATTTTCACCTCGAGTCGAGCCTCATTTGACTCAACCATATCATTTGCACCTCGTGTCGTGCCTCGTTTGACTCACCTATATAGTTTACGCCTCGAGTCGGGCCTCATTTGACTTAACCATATCATTTGCATCTCGAGTCGAGCATCGTTTGACACAACCATATCATTTGCACCTTGGGTCGGTCCTCATTTGACTTACCCTTATAATTGGTGCCTCGAGTCGGGCCTTGTTTCAATTACCCTTATAATTTGCATCTTAAGTTGGGCCTTGTTTGACTCAACCATATCATTTGCATCTCGAGTTGGGCCTCGTTTGACTCAACTGTACCATTTGCGCCTCGAGTCAGGCTTCGTTTGACTTACCTTAATAATTTGTGTCTCGAGTCGGGCCTCATTTGATTCAAACATATGAAATGAGCCTCGAGTCGGGCCTCATTTGACTAAACCACATTAATTGTGCCTCGAGTCGGACCTCATTTGACTCAACCATATCCTTTGCGCTTTGAGTCGGGCCCCGTTTGACTTAATATATTAGTTGTGCCTCGAGTCGGGACATGTTTGACTCAACCGTATCTGTTGTGCCTTGAGTCGGGCCTCGATTGATTCAACCATATCAGTTGTGCCTCGAGTCGGGACTCGTTTGACTCAACCATATAAGTTGTGCCTCGAGTCAGGCCTCATTTGACTCAACCATATCATTTGCGCCTCGAGTCGGGCCTCGTTTGACATAATCATATCATTTACGCCTCGAGTCGACCTCGTTTGACCCAACCATTTCATTTTCACCTCGAGTCGAGCCTCATTTGATTCAACCTTATCATTTGCACCTCGGGCCATGCCTCGTTTGACTCACCCATATAGTTTGCGCCTCGAGTCGGGCCTCGTTTCACTTAACCATATCATTTGCATCTCGAGTCGAGCCTCGTTTGACACAACCATATCATTTATGCCTCCAGTCGGTCCTCATTTGACTTACCCTTATAATTGGTGCCTCGAGTCGGGCCTCGTTTGACTCAACCATATTAAATGTGCCACGAGTCAGGCCTCGTTTGATTCAACCACATCAGTTGTGCCTCGAGTCGAGCCTCATTTGACTTACCCTTATAATTTGCGCCTCGAGTCGGGGCTCATTTGACTCAACCATATCAGTTGTGTCTTGAGTCGGATTCATTTGACTCAACCATATCAGTTGGGCCTCGAGTTGGGCCTCATTTGACTCAACCATATCATTTGCGCCTCAAGTTAGGCCTCGTTTGACTCAATCATATCATTTGTGCCTCGAGTTGGGCCTTGTTTTAATTACCCTTATAATTTGTTCCTCAAGTCGAGCCTTGTTTGACTCAACCATATCATTTGCATCTCGAGTTGGGCCTCGTTTGACTCAACCATATCATTTGCACCTCGAGTCATGCTTCGTTTGACTTACCCTAATATTTTGTGCCTCAAGTTGGGCCTCATTTAATTCAACCTTATGAAATGTGCCTCGAGTCGGGCCTTATTTGATTCAACCACATCAATTGTGCCTCGAGTCGGGCCTCGTTTGACTCTACCATATCATTTGCGCTTCGAGTCGGGCCCCGTTTGACTCAATATATCAGTTGTGCCTCGAATCGGGACTCATTTGACTTAACCATATCTGTTGTGCCTTGAGTCAGGCCTCGTTTGATTCAACCATATCAGTTGTGCCTCGAGTCGAGACACGTTTGACTCAACCATATCAGTTGTGCCTTGAGTCGGGCCTCGTTTGACACAATCATACCATTTGCGACTCGAGTCGGGCCTCGTTTGACATAACCATTTCATTTTCGCCTCGAGTCGAACCTCATTTGACTCAACCATATCATTTGCGCCTTGAGTCGGGCCTTGTTTCACTTACCCTTATAATTTGCACCTCAAGTCAGGCCTTGTTTGACTCAACCATATCATTTGCATCTCGAGTCGGGCCTCGTTTGACTTAACCATATCATTTGCGCCTCGAGTCATGCTTCGTTTGACTGACCCTAATATTTTGTGCCTCAAGTCAGGCATCATTTGATTCAACCTTATGAAATGTGCCTCGAGTCAGGCCTCATTTGACTAAACCACATCAATTGTGCCTCGAGTCGGGCCTCGTTTGGCTCAACCATATCATTTGTACCTCGAGTCGGGCCTCGTTTGGCACAATCATATCATTTGCGCCTCAAGTTAGGCCTCGTTTGACTCAATCATATCATTTGTGCCTCGAGTCGGTCCTTGTTTCAAATACCCTTATAATTTGCATCTCAAGTTGGGACTTGTTTGACTCAACCATATCATTTCCATCTCGAGTTGGACCTTATTTGACTCAACTATACCATTTGCGCCTCGAGTCAGGCTTCGTTTGACTTACCTTAATAATTTGTGCCTTGAGTCAGGCCTCATTTGACTAAACCACATCAATTGTGCCTCGAGTTGGACCTCGTTTGACTCAACCATATCATTTGCGCTTCGAGTCGGGCCCCGTTTGACTCAATATATCAGTTGTGCCTCGAGTCGGGGCTCGTTTGACTCAACCATATCAGTTGTGCCTTGAGTTAGGATTCGTTTGAATCAACCATATTAGTTGGGCCTCAAGTTGGGCCTCGTTTGACTCAACCATATCAATTACGCCCCGAGTCGGTCCTCCTTTGACTTACCCTTATAATTGGTGCGTCGAGTCGGGCCTCGTTTGACTCAACCATATTAAATGTGCCTCGAGTCGGGCCTCGTTTGATTCAACCACATCAGTTGTGCCTCGAGTCGAGCCTCATTTGACTTACCCTTATAATTTTCGCCTCAAGTCGGGGCTCGTTTGACTCAACCATATTGGTTGTGTCTTGAGTCAGGATTCGTTTGACTCAACCATATCAGTTGGGCCTCGAGTTGGGCCTCATTTGACTTAACCATATCATTTGCGCCTCAAGTTAGGCCTCGTTTGACTCAATCATATCATTTCTGCCTCGAGTCGGGCCTTGTTTCAATTACCCTTATAATTTGCACCTCAAGTCGAGCCTTGTTTGACTCAACCATATCATTTGCATCTCGAGTCAGGCCTCGTTTGACTCAACCATATCATTTGCGCCTCGAGTCATGCTTCGTTTGACTTATCCTAATATTTTGTGCCTCAAGTCGGGCCTCATTTGATTCAACCTTATGAAATGTGCCTCGATTCGGGCCTCATTTGACTAATCCACATCAATTGTGCCTCGAGTCGGGCCTCGTTTGACTTAACCATATCATTTGCGCCTCGAGTCGGGCCTCGTTTCGCACAATCTTATCATTTGCACCTCAAGTTAGGCCTCGTTTGACTCAATCATATCATTTATGCCTCGAGTCGGGCCTTGTTTCAATTACCCTTATAATTTGTATCTCAAGTTGGGCCTTGTTTGACTCAACCATATCATTTGCATCTCGAGTTGGGCCTCGTTTGACTCAACCATACCATTTGCGCCTCGAGTCAGGCTTCGTTTGACTTACCTTAATAATTTGTGCCTCGAGTCCGGCCTCATTTGATTCAACCATATTAAAGGAGCCTCAAGTCGAGCCTCATTTGACTAAACCACATCAATTGTGCCTCGAGTCGGACCTCCTTTGACTCAACCATATCATTTATGCTTCGAGTCGGGCCCCGTTTGACTCAATATATCAGTTGTGCCTCGAGTCGGGACTCGTTTGACTCAACCATATCTGTTGTGCCTTGAGTCAGGCCTCGTTTGATTCAACCATATCAGTTGTGCCTCGAGTTGGGACTCATTTGACTCAACCATATAAGTTGTGCCTCGAGTCGGGCCTCGTTTGAGTTAACCATATCATTTGAGCCTCGAGTCGGGCCTCGTTTGACATAATCATATCATTTGCGCCTCGAGTCAGCCTCGTTTGACACAAACATTTCATTTTCACCTCGAGTCGAGCCTCATTTGACTCAACCATATCATTTGCACCTCGTGTCGTGCCTCGTTTGACTCACCTATATAGTTTACGCCTCGAGTCGGGCCTCATTTGACTTAACCATATCATTTGCATCTCGAGTCGAGCATCGTTTGACACAACCATATCATTTGCACCTTGGGTCGGTCCTCATTTGACTTACCCTTATAATTGGTGCCTCGAGTCGGGCCTTGTTTCAATTACCCTTATAATTTGCATCTTAAGTTGGGCCTTGTTTGACTCAACCATATCATTTGCATCTCGAGTTGGGCCTCGTTTGACTCAACTGTACCATTTGCGCCTCGAGTCAGGCTTCGTTTGACTTACCTTAATAATTTGTGTCTCGAGTCGGGCCTCATTTGATTCAAACATATGAAATGAGCCTCGAGTCGGGCCTCATTTGACTAAACCACATTAATTGTGCCTCGAGTCGGACCTCATTTGACTCAACCATATCCTTTGCGCTTTGAGTCGGGCCCCGTTTGACTTAATATATTAGTTGTGCCTCGAGTCGGGACATGTTTGACTCAACCGTATCTGTTGTGCCTTGAGTCGGGCCTCGATTGATTCAACCATATCAGTTGTGCCTCGAGTCGGGACTCGTTTGACTCAACCATATAAGTTGTGCCTCGAGTCAGGCCTCATTTGACTCAACCATATCATTTGCGCCTCGAGTCGGGCCTCGTTTGACATAATCATATCATTTACGCCTCGAGTCGACCTCGTTTGACCCAACCATTTCATTTTCACCTCGAGTCGAGCCTCATTTGATTCAACCTTATCATTTGCACCTCGGGCCATGCCTCGTTTGACTCACCCATATAGTTTGCGCCTCGAGTCGGGCCTCGTTTCACTTAACCATATCATTTGCATCTCGAGTCGAGCCTCGTTTGACACAACCATATCATTTATGCCTCCAGTCGGTCCTCATTTGACTTACCCTTATAATTGGTGCCTCGAGTCGGGCCTCGTTTGACTCAACCATATTAAATGTGCCACGAGTCAGGCCTCGTTTGATTCAACCACATCAGTTGTGCCTCGAGTCGAGCCTCATTTGACTTACCCTTATAATTTGCGCCTCGAGTCGGGGCTCATTTGACTCAACCATATCAGTTGTGTCTTGAGTCGGATTCATTTGACTCAACCATATCAGTTGGGCCTCGAGTTGGGCCTCATTTGACTCAACCATATCATTTGCGCCTCAAGTTAGGCCTCGTTTGACTCAATCATATCATTTGTGCCTCGAGTTGGGCCTTGTTTTAATTACCCTTATAATTTGTTCCTCAAGTCGAGCCTTGTTTGACTCAACCATATCATTTGCATCTCGAGTTGGGCCTCGTTTGACTCAACCATATCATTTGCACCTCGAGTCATGCTTCGTTTGACTTACCCTAATATTTTGTGCCTCAAGTTGGGCCTCATTTAATTCAACCTTATGAAATGTGCCTCGAGTCGGGCCTTATTTGATTCAACCACATCAATTGTGCCTCGAGTCGGGCCTCGTTTGACTCTACCATATCATTTGCGCTTCGAGTCGGGCCCCGTTTGACTCAATATATCAGTTGTGCCTCGAATCGGGACTCATTTGACTTAACCATATCTGTTGTGCCTTGAGTCAGGCCTCGTTTGATTCAACCATATCAGTTGTGCCTCGAGTCGAGACACGTTTGACTCAACCATATCAGTTGTGCCTTGAGTCGGGCCTCGTTTGACACAATCATACCATTTGCGACTCGAGTCGGGCCTCGTTTGACATAACCATTTCATTTTCGCCTCGAGTCGAACCTCATTTGACTCAACCATATCATTTGCGCCTTGAGTCGGGCCTTGTTTCACTTACCCTTATAATTTGCACCTCAAGTCAGGCCTTGTTTGACTCAACCATATCATTTGCATCTCGAGTCGGGCCTCGTTTGACTTAACCATATCATTTGCGCCTCGAGTCATGCTTCGTTTGACTGACCCTAATATTTTGTGCCTCAAGTCAGGCATCATTTGATTCAACCTTATGAAATGTGCCTCGAGTCAGGCCTCATTTGACTAAACCACATCAATTGTGCCTCGAGTCGGGCCTCGTTTGGCTCAACCATATCATTTGTACCTCGAGTCGGGCCTCGTTTGGCACAATCATATCATTTGCGCCTCAAGTTAGGCCTCGTTTGACTCAATCATATCATTTGTGCCTCGAGTCGGTCCTTGTTTCAAATACCCTTATAATTTGCATCTCAAGTTGGGACTTGTTTGACTCAACCATATCATTTCCATCTCGAGTTGGACCTTATTTGACTCAACTATACCATTTGTGCCTCGAGTCAGGCTTCGTTTGACTTACCTTAATAATTTGTGCCTTGAGTCAGGCCTCATTTGACTAAACCACATCAATTGTGCCTCGAGTTGGACCTCGTTTGACTCAACCATATCATTTGCGCTTCGAGTCGGGCCCTGTTTGACTCAATATATCAGTTGTGCCTCGAGTCGGGACTCGTTTGACTCAACCATATCTGTTGTGCCTTGAGTCAGGCCTCGTTTGATTCAACCATATCAGTTGTGCCTCGAGTCGGGACTTGTTTAACTCAACCATATAAGTTGTGCCTCGAGTCAGGCCTCGTTTGACTCAACCATATCATTTGCGCCTCGAGTCGGGCCTCGTTTGACATAATCATATCATTTGCAACTCGAGTCAGCCTCATTTGACATAACCATTTCATTTTCACCTCGAGTCGAGCATCATTTGACTCAACCATATCATTTGCACCTCGTGTCGTGCCTCGTTTGACTCACCCATATAGTTTGCGCCTCGAGTCGGGCCTCGTTTGACTTAACCATATCATTTGCATCTTGAGTCGAGCTTTGTTTGATACAACCATATCATTTGCGCCTCGAGTCGGTCCTCATTTGACTTACCCTTATAATTGGTGCCTCGAGTCGGGCCTCGTTTGACTCAACCATATTAAATGTGCCTCTAGTCGGGCCTCGTTTGATTCAATCACATCAGTTGTGCCTCGAGTCGAGCCTCATTTGACTTACCCTTATAATTTGCGCCTCGAGTCGGTGCTCGTTTGACTCAACCATATCAGTTGGGCCTCGAGTTGGGCCTCATTTGACTCAACCATATCATTTGCGCCTCAAGTCGCGCCTCGTTTGGCACAATCATAACATTTGGCCTCGTTTGACTTAACCATATCATTTGCGCCTTGAGTCGGGCCTTGTTTCACTTACCCTTATAATTTGCACCTCAAGTCAGGCCTTGTTTGACTCAACCATATCATTTGCATCTCGAGTCGTGCCTCGTTTGACTCAACCATATCATTTGTGCCTCGAGTCATGCTTCGTTTGACTTACCCTAATATTTTGTGCCTCAAGTCGGGCCTCATTTGATTCAACCTTATGAAATGTGCCTCGAGTCGGGCCTCATTTGACTAAACCACATCAATTGTGCCTCGAGTCGGGCCTCGTTTGACTCAACCATATCATTTGCGCCTCAAGTCGGGCCTCGTTTGGCACAATCATATCATTTGCGCCTCAAGTTAGGCCTCATTTAACTCAATCATATCATTTGTGCCTCGAGTCAAGCCTTGTTTCAATTACCCTTATAATTTGCATCTTAAGTTGGGCCTTGTTTGACTCAACCATATCATTTGCATCTCGAGTTGGGCCTCGTTTGGCTCAACCATACCATTTTTGCCTCGAGTCAGGCTTCATTTGACTTACCTTAATAATTTGTGCCTCGAGTTGGGCCTCATTTGATTAAACCACATCAATTGTGCCTCGAGTCGAACCTCGTTTGACTCAACCATATCCTTTGCGCTTCGAGTCGGGCCCCGTTTGATTCAATACATTAGTTGTGCCTCGAGTCGGGACACGTTTGACTCAACCATATCTGTTGTGCCTTGAGTCGGGCCTCGTTTGATTCAACCATATAAGTTGTGCCTCGAGTCGGGCCTCATTTGACTCAACCATATCATTTGCGCCTCGAGTCGGGCCTCGTTTGACATAATCATATCATTTTCACCACGAGTCGAGCCTCATTTGACTCATCCATATCATTTGCACCTCGTGTCATGCCTCGTTTGACTCACCCATATAGTTTGCGCCTCGAGTCGGGCCTCGTTTGACACAACCATTTCATTTTCGCCTCGAGTCCAGCCTTATTTGACTTAACCATATCATTTGCACCTCGTGTCGGGCCTCGTTTGACTCACCCTTATAATTTGCGCCTCGAGTCAAGCCTCGTTTGACTCAACCATATCAATTGCATCTTGAGTCGAGCCTCGTTTGACTCAACCATATTAAATGTGCCCCAAGTCGGGCCTCGTTTGACTCAACCATATCATTTCCGCCTCGAGTCGAGCCTCATTTGATTTACCCTTATAATTTACGCCTCGAGTCAGGGCTCGTTTGACTCAATCATATCAGTTGTGCCTCGAGTCGGGCCTCGTTTGACTCAACCATATCAGTTGTGCCTCGAGTCAGGACTGGTTTGACTTAACCATATTTGTTGTGCCTCGAGTCGGTCCTTGATTGACTCAACCATATCAGTTGTGCCTCGAGTCGAGACTCATTTGACTCAACCATATCAGTTGTGCCTCGGGTCGGGACTCGTTTGACTTAACCATATCATTTGCACCTCGAGTCGGGCCTAGTTTGACCTAATCATATGATTTGCGCCTCGAGTCGGGCCTCGTTTGACACAACCATATCATTTGTGCCTCAAGTTGGGCCTTGTTTGACTCAACCATAACATTTGCGGCTCGAGTCGGGCTTTATTTGACTTACCCTTTTAATTTGCGCCTAGAGTCAGGCATCATTTCACTCAACCATATCATTTGCATCACGAGTCGGGCCTTGTTTGACACAACCATATAAATTGCACCTCAAGTTGGGCTTCGTTTGACTTACTCTTATAATTTGCGCCTCGAGTCGGGCCTCATTTGACTCAACCATATGAAATGTGCCTTGAGTCGGGCCTCTTTTGAGTCAACCACATCAGTTGTGCCTCGGGTCAAGCTTCGTTTGACTCAACCATATCATTTGCATATCGAGTCAGGCCTCGTTTGACATAACCATATCATTTGCGCCTCGAGTCAGTCCTCATTTGACTTACCCTTATAATTGGTGCCTCGAGTCGGGCCTCGTTTGACTCAACCATATTAAATGTGCCTCGAGGCGGGCCTCGTTTGACTCAACCATATCATTTGTGCTTCAAGTCGGGCCCCGTTTGACTCAATATATCAGTTGTGCCTCGAGTCGGGACTCGTTTGACTCAACCATATCTGTTGTGCCTTGAGTCAGGCCTCGTTTGATTCAACCATATCAGTTGTGCCTCGAGTCGAGACTCGTTTGACTCAACCATATCAGTTGTGCCTCGAGTTAGGCCTCGTTTGACTCAACCATATCATTTGCACCTCGAGTCGGGACTCGTTTGACACAATCATATCATTTGCAACTCGAGTCGGGCCTTGTTTGACACAACCATTTCATTTTCGCCTTGAGTCGAACCTCATTTGACTCAACCATATCATTTGCACCTTGTGTCAGGCCTCATTTGACTCACCCATATAATTTGTGCCTCAAGTCGGGCCTAGTTTGACTTAACCATATCATTTGCATCTCGAGTTGAGCCTCGTTTGACTAAACCATATCATTTGTGCCTCAATTCGGGCTTTGTTTGACTTACCCTTATGATTTGTGCCTCAAGTCAGGCCTCGTTTGACTGAACCATATTAAATGTGCCTCGAGTCAGGCCTTGTTTGATTCAACCACATCAGTTGTACCTCGAGTTGGGCCTCGTTTGACTCAACCATATCATTTGCATCTCGAGTCAGGCCTCATTTGACATAACCAAATCTTTTGCGCCTCGAGTCGGTCCACATTTGACTTACCCTTATAATTGGTGCCTCGAGTCGGCCCTCGTTTGACTCAACCATATTAAATGTGCCTTGTGTCGGGCCTCGTTTGACTCAACCATATCATTTTTGCCTCTAGTCGGCCCTCATTTGACTTACCCTTATAATTTGTGCCTTGAGTCGGGGCTCGTTTGACTCAACCATATCAGTTGTGTCTCGAGTTGAGATTTGTTTGACTCAACCATATCAATTGGGCCTTGAGTTGGGCCTCATTTGACTCAACCATATCATTTGTGCTTCGAGTCGGGCCTCGTTTGGCACAATCATATCATTTGCGTCTCAAGTCGGGTCTCGTTTGACTCAATCATATCATTTACGCCTCGAGTCAGGCCTTGTTTCAATTACCCTTATAATTTGTGCCTCAAGTTGGGCCTTGTTTCACTCAACCATATCATTTGCATCTCGAGTTGGGCCTCGTTTGACATAACCATATCATTTGTGCCTCAAGTCAGGCTTCGTTTATCTTACCCTAATAATTTGTGCCTCGTGTCGAGCCTCATTTGACTCAACCATATTAAATGTGCCTCGAGTCGGGCCTCATTTGACTAAACCACATCAGTTGTGCCTTGAGTTGGGCTTCGTTTGACTCAACCATATCATTTGCGCTTTGAGTTGGGCCCCGTTTGACTCAATATATCAGTTGTACCTCGAGTCAGGACTCGTTTGACTCAACCACATCTGTTGTGCCTCGAGTCGGGCCTCGTTTTATTCAACCATATCAGTTGTCCCTCGAGTCGAGACTCGTTTGACTCAACCATATCAGTTGTGCCTTAAGTCGGGCCTCGTTTGACTCAACCATATCATTTGCGCCCCGAGTCGGGCCTCGTTTGACACAATCATATAATTTGCGCCTCGAGTTAGGCCTCGTTTGACACAATCATTTCATTTTCGCCTCGAGTCGAGCCTCATTTGACTCAACCATATCATTTGCACCTCGTGTCAGGCCTCGTTCGACACACCCTTATAATTTGCACCTCGAGTCGGGCCTTGTTTGACTCAACCATATCATTTGCATCTCGAGTCGAGCCTCGTTTAACTAAGCCATATCATTTGTACCTCGAGTTGGGCCTCGTTTGACTGAACCATATCAAAGGCGCCTCGAGTCGAGCCTTGTTGGATTCAACCACATCAGTTGTGCCTTGAGTCGGGCCTCATTTGACTCAACCATATCATTTGCATCTTGAGTTGGGCCTCGTTTGACACAACCATATCATTTGTGACTCGAGTCGGTCCTCATTTCACTTACCCTTTTAATTGGTGCCTCGAGTCGGGCCTTGTTTGACTCAACCATATGAAATGTGCCTCAAGTCGGGCCTCGTTTGACTAAACCATATCATTTTCGCCTTGAGTCGTGCCTCGTTTGACTTACCCTTATAATTTGTGCCTCAAGTCGGGCCTCGTTTCACTCAACCATTTCATTTGCGCTTCGAGTCGGGCCCCATTTGACTCAACCATATTAGTTGTGCCTCGAGTCGAGACTCGTTTGACTCAACCATAACTGTTGTGCCTCGAGTCGGGCCTCAATTGACTCATCCATATCAGTTGTGCCTCGAGGCGGGCCTCGAGGCACATCAACCATATCATTTGCGCCTCGAGTCAGGCTTCATTTGACTTACCCATATAATTTGTGCCCCGAGTCGAGCCTCGTTTGACTCAACCATATCAAATGTGCCTCGAGTCGGGCCTCGTTTGACTCAACCACATCAGTTGTGCTTCGAGTTAGGCCTCATTTTGACTCAACCATATCATTTGCACTTCGAGTTGGGCCCCGTTTGACTCAGCCATATCAGTTGTGCCTTAAGTCGGGCCTCATTTGACTCATCCATATCATTTGCACCATGCGTCGTGCCTCGTTTGACTTACCCTTATAATTTGCCCCTTGAGTTGGGCCTCGTTTCACTTAACCATATCATTTGCATCTCAAGTCGGGCCTCGTTTGACTCAACCATATCATTTGTGCCTCGAGTCGGGCCTCGTTTCACTCAACCATATCAAATGTGCCTCGAGTCGGGCCTCGTTTGACTCAACCACATCAGTTGTGCCTTGAGTCGGGCATCGTTTGACTCAACCATATCATTTGCACTTCGAGTCAGGCCCCGTTTCACTCAACCATATCAATTGTGCCTTGAGTCAGGACTGGTTTGACACAACCATATCTATTGTGCCTCAAGTCAGGCCTTGATTGACTCAACCATATCAGTTGTGCCTCGAGTCAGAACGGGTTGGGACTCATTTGACTTAACCATATCAGTTGTGCCTCGGGTCGGGAGTCATTTGACTTAACCATATCATTTGTGCCTCAAGTCGGGCCTCGTTTGACACAACCATATGATTTGCGCCTCAAGTTGGGCCTCGTTTGACACAACCATATCATTTACGCCTCAAGTCAGACCTTGTTTGACTTAACCATAACATTTGCGGCTCGAGTTGGGCCTTGTTTGACTTACCCTTATAATTTATGCCTCGAGTCGGGCATCATTTGACTCAATCATATTAGTTGCATCACGAGTCGGTCCTCGTTTGACACAACCACATAAATTGCACCTCGAGTTGGGCTTCGTTTGAATTACTCTTATAATTTGCGCCTTGAGTCGGGCCTCGTTTGACTCAACCATATGAAATGTGCCTTGAGTCGGGCCTCTTTTGAGTCAACCACATTAGTTGTGCCTCGAGTCGGGCCTCGTTTGACTCAACCATATCATTTCTGCTTTGAGCTGGGCCTCGTTTGACTTAACCATATCAGTTGTGTCTCGAGTCGGGACTCGTTTGACTTAACCATATTAGTTGTGCCTTGAGTCGGGCCTCGTTTAACTCAACCATATCATTTGTGCCTCGAGTCAGGCCTCATCTGACACAATCATATCATTTGCACCTCGAGTCGGGCCTCGTTTGATATGACCATATCATTTGCGTCGCGAGTCGGGCCTTGTTTGACTCAAGCATATCATTTGCATCTCGAGTCTGGCCTTGTTTGACTTACCCTTATAATTTGTGCCTCGTGTCAACATCGTTTGACTCAACCATATAATTTGTGCCTCGAGTTGGGCCTTGTTTGACTTAACCATATAATTTGCACCTCGAGTCATGCCATGTTTGACTCAACCATATCAAATGTGCATCGAGTTAGGCCTTATTTGACTCAACCACATCAGTTGTGCCTCGAGTTAGGCCTCGTTTGACTCAACCATATCATTTCCGCTTTGAGCCGGGCCTCATTTGACTTAACCATATTAGTTGTGCCTCGAGTCGGGACTCGTTTGACTCAACCATATCAGTTATGCCTTGAGTCGGGCCTCGTTGGACTCAACCATATCATTTGTGCCTCGAGTCAGGCCTCATCTGACACAATCATATCATTTGCGCCTCGAGTCAGGCCTCGTTTGACACGACCATATCATTTGCGCCTCGACTCGGGCCTTGTTTGACTCAAGCATATCATTTGCGCCTCGAGTCTAGCCTTGTTTGACTTACCCTTACAATTTGTGCCTCGTGTCAGGCATCGTTTGACTCAACCATATAATTTGTGCCTTGAGTCAGGCCTTGTTTGACTTAACCATATAATTTGCACCTCGAGTCATGCCATGTTTGACTCAACCATATCAAATGTGCATCGAGTCAGGCCTCATTTGACTCAACCACATCAGTTGTGCCTCGAGTCGGGCCTCGTTTGACTGAACCATATCATTTGTGCCTCGCGTCAAGCCTCATTTGATTCAACCATATCTGTTGTGCCTCCAGTCAGTCCTCGTTTGACTCAACCATATCAGTTGTGCCTCGAGTCGGGACTCGTTTGACTCAACCATATCAGTGGTGCCTCGAGTTAGGCCTCGTTTGACACAACCATATCATTCGTGCCTCGAGTCGGGCCTCATTTGACTCAACCATATCATTTGTGCCTCGAGTCGAGCCTCGTTTGACTTACCCTTATAATTTGCACCTCGAGTCGGGCCTCGTTTGACTCAACCATATCAGTTGCGCCTCTAGTCGGGCCTCGTCTGACTTACCCTTATAATTTACGCCTCGAGTCAAGCCTTATTTGACTCAACCATATCAAATGTGCCTCAAGTCGGGCCTTATTTGCCTCAACCACATTAGTTGCACCTTGACTTGGGCCTCGTTTGACTCAACCATATCATTTACGCTTCGAGTCGGGACTCGTTTGACTCAACCATATCTATTGCGCTTCGAGTCGGTGCTCATTTGACCCAACCATCTCATTTGCGCCTCGAGTTGGGTGTCGTTTGACTTACCCTTATAATTTACACTCGAGTCAAGCCTCGTTTGACTCAACCATATCAAATATGCCTTGAGTCGGGCCTCGTTTGCCTCAACCACATCAGTCGCACCTCGAGTTGGGCCTCGTTTGCCTCAACCATATCATTTGCGCTTTGAGCCGGGTCTTGTTTGACTCAACCATATCATTTGCGCTTCGAGTCGGTGCTCGTTTGACCCAACCATCTCATTTGTGCCTCGAGTCGGGCCTCGTTTGACTTACCCTTATAATTGGTGCCTCGAATCGGGCGTCGTTTGACTCAACCATATCAAATGTGCCTCGAGTCGGGCCTTATTTGACTCAACCATATGATTTGCACCTCGAGTTAGGCTTCGTTTGACTTACCCTCATAAATTATGCCTCGAGTCGGGCCTCGTTTGACTCAACCATATTAAATGTGCCTCGAGTCGGGCCTCGTTTGACACAATCATTTCATTTGCACCTCAAGGCAGGCCTCTTTTGACACAACCATATCATTTACTCCTCGAGTCGGGCCTCTTTTGGCTCAACCATATCATTTCTACCTCGAGTCGGGCCTCGTTTGACTTGCCCTTACAATTTGTGCCTCGAGTTGGGCCTCGTTTGACTTACCCTTATAATTTACGCCTCGTGTCAAGCCTCGTTTGACTCCACCACATCAAATGTGCCTCGAGTCGGGCCTCGTTTGACTCAACTAAATCATTTAGCTTTGAGTCAGGCCTCGTTGACTCCACCATATCTGTAGTGCCTAGAGTCGGGCCTCATTTGACTTAACCGTATCAGTTGTGCCTCGAATCGAGGCTCGTTTGACTCAACCATATCAGTTATGCCTCATGTTGGGCCTCGTTTGACTCAACCACATCCGTTGTGCCTCGAGTCAGGCCTCGTTTGACTTACCCTTATCATTTGCGCTCGGAGTCGGGCCTCGTTTGACTTACCCTTATAATTTACGCCTCGAGTTGGGCCTCATTTGACTTACCCTTATAATTTGCGCCTCGAGTTGGGCTTCGTTTGACTCAACCATATCATTTGCGCCTCGACTCAGGCCTCATTTGGCTTACCCTTATAATTTGCGCCTCGAGTCGGGCCCTATTTCACTCAACCATATCATTTGTGCCTCAAGTCGGGCCTCGTTTGACTTACCTTGATAATTTGCGCCTTGACTCAAGCCTTGTTTGACTCCACCACATCATTTGCAATTCGAGTCGGGCCTCGTTTCACTCAACCAGATCATTTGCGCTTCGAGTCAGGCCTCGTTTGACTCCACCATATCAGTAGTGCCTTGAGTTGGGCCTCATTTGACTCAACCGTATCAGTTGTACCTTGAATCGAGACTCGTTTGACTCAACCATATCAGTTGTGCCTCGAGTCAGGCCTCATTTGACTCAACCACATCCATTGTGCCTCGAGTCGGGCCTCGTTTGACTCCACAATATCATTTGCGCTTGAAGTCGAATCTCGTTTGACTCAACCATATCAGTTGTGCCTCGAGTTGGGCCTCATTTGACTTAACCATATCAGTTGTGCCTCGAGTCAGGCCTCGTTTGACTCAACCATATCATTTGTGCCTCGAGTTGGGCCTCGTTTGACACAACCATTTCATTAGCGCGTCGAGTCGAGCCTCATTTGACCAAACCATATCATTTGCGCTTCGTGTCAGGCCTCGTTTAACTTAACCTTATAATTTGTGCCTCGAGTCAGGCCTCGTTTGACTCAACCATATCATTTGCATCACGAGTCGAGCCTCGTTTGACTCAACCATATCATTTGCGCCTCGAGTCGGGCTTCGTTTAAATTACCCTTATAATTTGTGCCTCGAGTCGGGCCTCGTTTGACTCAACCATATTAAATGTGCCTCGAGTCAGGCCTCATTTGATTCAACCACATTAGTTGTGCCTCGAGTCGGGCCTCGTTTGACTCAACCATATTAAATGTGCCTCGAGTCGGGCCTCATTTGACTAAACTACATCAGTTGTGCCTTGAGTCGGGCCTCGTTTGACTCAACCATATCCTTTGCACTTTGAGTCAGGCCCCGTTTGACTCAACATATCAGCTGTGCCTCAAGTCGGGACTCGTTTGACTTAACCATATCTATTGTGCCTCAAGTCGTGCCTCGTTTGACTTAACCATATCAGTTGTGCCTCGAGTCGGGACTCGTTTGACACAATCATATCATTTGCACCTCGAGTTGGGCCTCGTTTGACACAACCAATTCATTTGTGCCTCAAGTCGAGCCTCATTTGACTCAACCATATCATTTGCGCCTCGTGTCAGGCCTCGTTTGACTCATCCTTATAATTTGTGCCTTGAGTCGGTCCTCGTTTGACTCAACCATATCATTTGCATCTCGAGTCGAGCCTCGTTTGACTCAACTATATCATTTGCGCCTCGAGTCAGGCTTCATTTGACTTACCCTTATAATTTGTACCTCGAGTCGGGCCTTGTTTAACTCAAACATATCAAATGTGCCTCGAGTCGGGCCTCGTTTGATTCAACCACATCAGTTGTGCCTCGAGTCGGGCCTCATTTGACTCAACCATATCATTTGCATCTCGAGTTGGGCCTCGTTTGACTCAACCATATCATTTGTACCTCGAGTCGGTCCTCGTTTTACTTACCCTTATAATTGGTGCCTCGAGTCGGGCCTCGTTTGACACAATCATTTCATTTGCACCTCGAGTCGGGCCTCTTTTGACACAACCGTATCATTTATTCCTCGAGTCAGGCCTTGTTTGGCTCAACCATAACATTTCTGCCTCGAGTCGGGCCTCGTTTGACTTACCTTTATAATTTATGCCTCGGGTCAGGCCTCGTTTGACTTACCCTTATAATTTGCACCTCAAGTCGGGCCTCATTTGACTTACCCTTATAATTTGCATCTCGAGTCGGGCCTTGTTTGACTCAACCATATCATTTGCACCTCGAGTCAGGCCTCCTTTAACTTACCCTTATAATTTGTGCCCCGAGTCGGGCCTCGTTTGACTCAACCATATCATTTGTGCCTCAAGTCGGGACTCGTTTAACTTACCCTTATAATTTAAGCCTCGTGTCAAGCCTCGTTTGACTTCACCATATCAAATGTGCCTCGAGTTGGGCCTCGTTTGACTCAACCACATCAGTTGCACCTCAAGTCGGGCCTCGTTTGACTCAACCATATCAATTGCGATTCGAGTCGGGCCTCGTTTGACTCAACCAATTCATTTGCGCTTCGAGTCGAGCCTCGTTGGACTCCACCATATCTGTAGTACCTTGAGTTGGGCCTCATTTGACTTAACCATATCAGTTGTGCCTCAAATTGAGACTCGTTTGACTCAACCATATCAATTGTACCTCGAGTTGGGCCTCGTTTGACTCAACCACATCAGTTGTGCCTCGAGTCAGGCCTCGTTTGTCTCAACAATATTATTTGCACCTTGAGTCGGGCCTCGTTTGACTCAACCATATTTGTTGTGCCTCGAGTCGGGCCTCGTTTCTCTCAACCATATCAGTTGTTCCTTGAGTCGGGACTCGTTTGACTCAACCATATCAGTTGTGCCTCGAGTCAGGCCTCGTTTGACTCACACATATCATTTTTGCCTTAAGTTGGGCCTCCTTTGACACAAGCATATCATTTACACGTCAAGTTGGGCCTCGTTTGACATAACCATATCCTTTGCGCCTCGAGTTGGGCCTCATTGGACACAATCATATCATGCATTTACGCCTTGAGTCAGACCTCATTTGACTTACCCTTATAATTTGCGCCTCGAGTCGGGCCTCGTTTGACTCAACCATATCTTTTGCGCCTCGAGTCGGGCCTCGTTTGACTTACGCTTATCATTTGAGCCCCGACTCAAGCCTCGTTTGACTCAACCATATCAAATATGCCTCGAGTCAGGCCTTGTTTGACTCAACCACATCAGTTGCACCTCGTGTTGGGCCTCGTTTGACTCAACCAGATCATTTATGCTTCGAGTCGAGACTCATTTGACTCCACCATATCTATTGTGCCTTGAGTCGAGCCTCATTTGACTCAACCAAATCAGTTGTGCATCTAGTCGGGACTCGTTTGACTAAACCATATCAATTGTGCCTCGTGTCAGGCCACGTTTGACTCAACCATATCATTTGCATCTTGAGTCGGGCCTCATTTAACACAATCATATCATTTGCGCCTCGAGTCAGGCCTCATTTAACACAATCATATCATTTGTGCCTTGAGTCGGGCCTCGGTTGACTCAATCATATCATTTGCGCCTCGTGTCGGGCCACGTTTGACTTACCCTTATAATTTGTGCCTCGAGTTGGGCCTCATTTGACTCAACCATATCATTTGCATCTCGAGTCGGGCCTCATTTGACTCATCCATATCATTTGCGCTTCATGTCGGGCCTCGTTTGACACAACCATATCATTTACGCCTCGAGTCAAACCCCGTTTGACACAACCATTTCATTTGCGCCTAGTGTCAGCCTCGTTTGACTTACCCTTATAATTTGTGCCTCGAGTCAGGCCTCGTTTGACTTATGCTTATAATTTACGCCTCGAGTAGGGCCTCGTTTGACTCAACCATATCATTTGCACCTCGAGTCGGACCTCGTTTAACTCACCCATATAATTGCCGCCTCAAGTCCAGCCTCGTTTGACTCAACCATATCAAATGTACCTTGAGTCGGGCCTCGTTTGACTCAACCATATCATTTGCGCCTCGAGTCAGGCCTCGTTTGACTTACCCTTATAATTAGCGCCTCGAGTCGAGCCTCGTTTGACTCAACCATATCATTGGCGCCTCGAGTTAGGCCTCGTTTGACTTACCTTTATAATTAGTGCATCGAATCAGGCCTCGTTTGACTCAACTGTATCAAATGTGCCTCGAGTCGGGCCTTGTTTGACTCGACCACATCAGTTGTGCCTCGAGTCAAGCCATGTTTGACTCAACCATATCATTTGTGCCCCGAGTCGGGCCTCGTTTGACACAATCATATCATTTGTGCCTCGAGTCGTGCCTCGTTTGACACAACCATTTCATTTGTGCCTCAAGTCGGGCCTCGTTTGACTCAACCATATCATTTGCGCCTCGAGTCAGGCCTCGTTTAACTTACTCTTATAATTGGCGCCTCGTGTCGGGCCTCATTTGACTCAACCATATCATTTGCGCCTCGAGTCGGGCCTCGTTTGACTTACCCTTATAATTGGCGCCTCGAATCGAGCCTCATTTGACTCAACCATATAAAATGTTCCTCGAGTAGGGCCTCGTTTGACTCAACCACATTAGTTGTGCCTCGAGTCGGGCCTCGTTTGACACAATCATATGATTTGTGCCTCGACTCGGGCCTCGTTTGACACTACCATTTCATTTGCGCCTCGAGTCAAACCCTATTTGACACAACCACATCATTTGCGCCTCATGTTGGGCCACATTTGACTTACCCTTATAATTTGCTCCATGAGTCGGGCCTAGTTTGACACAACCATATCATTTGTATCTTGAGTCGGTCCTCATTTGACTCAACCATATCATTTGGGCCTCGTGTCGGGACACGTTTAACTTACCGTTATAATTTGCACCTGGAGTTGGACCTCGTTTGACTCAACCATATCATTTGGACCGCGAGTCGAGCCTCATTTGACTCATCCATATCATTTGTGCTTCGAGTCGGGCCTCGTTTGACACAACCATATCATTTGCGCCTCGAGTCAAACCCTATTTGACACAACCATTTCATTTGCGCCTCGTGTTGGGCCTCGTTTGACTTACCCATATAATTTGCGCCTCGAGACGGGCCTCGTTTGACTTACGCTTATAATTTGCGCCTCAAGTCGGGCCTCGTTTGATTCAACCATATCATTTACGCCTCGAGTCGGGCCTCGTTTGACTTACCCATATAATTGGCGCCTCGAGTCAGGCCTCGTTTGACTCAACCATATCAAATGTACCTCGAGTCGGGCCTCGTTTGACTCAACATATCATTTGCACCTCGAGTCAGGCCTCGTATGACTTACCCTTATAATTGGCGCCTAGAGTCAGGCCTCATTTGACTCAACCTTATCATTTGCGCCTCGAGTCGGGCCTCGTTTGACTTAACCTTATAATTGGCGCCTCGAGTCGGGCCTCGTTTGACTCAACCTTATCATTTGTGCCTCAAGTCGGGCCTTGTTTGACTTACCCTTATAATTGGCACGTCGAATCGGGCCTGGTTTGACTCAACCATATCATTTGCGCCTCGAGTCAAGCCTCGTTTGACTTACCCTTATAATTGGCGCATTGAGTCGGCCTCATTTGACACAACCATATCATTTGCGCCTCATGTCGGGCCACGTTTGACTTACCCTTATAATTTGCCCCTCGAGTTGGGCATCATTTGACTCAACCATATCATTTGCACCTCGAGTCGGGCCTAATTTGACTCATCCATATCATTTGTGCTTCGAGTCAGGACTCGTTTGACATAGCCATATCATTTGCGCCTCGAGTCAAACCCTATTTGACACAACCATTTCATTTGCGCCTCGTGTCGGGCCTCGTTTGACTTACCCATATAATTTGCGCCTCGAGTCGGCCCTTGTTTCACTCAAGCATATTATTTGCGCCTCGAGTCGGGCCTCGTTTGACTTACGCTTATAATTTGTGCCTTGAGTCGGGCCTTATTTGACTCAACCAGATCATTTGCACCTCGAGTCGGGCCTCGTTTGACTTACCCATATAATTGGCACCTCGAGTCTGACCTCGTTTGACTCAACCATATCAAATGTACCTCGAGTCGGGCCTCGTTTGACTCAACATATCATTTGCGCCTCGAGTCAGGCCTCGTATGACTTACCCTTATAATTGGCACCTCAAGTCGGGTCTCGCTTGACTCAACCATATCATTTGCGCCTCGAGTCGGGCCTCGTTTGGCTTACCCTTATAATTGGCGCGTTGAATCAGGCCCCGTTTGACTCAACCGTATCAAATGTGCCTCGAGTCAGGCCTCGTTTGACTCGACCACATCAGTAGTGCCTCGAGTCAGGCCTCATTTGACTCAACCATATCATTTGTGCCTCGAGTCGAGCCTCATTTGACACAATTATATCATTTGCACCTTGAGTCGTGTCTCGTTTGACACAACCATTTCATTTGTACCTCAAGTCGAGCCTCATTTGACTCAACCATATGATTTGCGCCTCGTGTCAGGCCTCGTTTGACTTACCATTATAATTGGCGCCTTATGTCGGGCCTCGTTTGACTTACCCTTATAATTGGCGCCTCGAATCAAGCCTCGTTTGACTCAACCATACCAAATGTGCCTCGAGTTGGGCCTCGTTTGACTCAACCATATAAAATGTGCCTCGAGTCGGGCCTCGTTTGACTCAATCGCATTAGTTGTGCCTCGAGTCGGGCCTCGTTTGACACAATCATATCATTTGCGCCTCGAGTCAGGCCTCATTTGGCTTACCCTTATAATTGGCGCATTGAATCGGGCCTTGTTTGACTCAACCATATCAAATGTGCCTCGACTCAGGCCTTGTTTGACTCGACCACATCAGTAGTGCCTCGAGTTAGGCCTCGTTTGACTCAACCATATCATTTGTGCCTCGAGTCGAGCCTTGTTTGACACAATTATATCATTTGCACCTCGAGTCATGCCTCATTTGACACAACCATTTCATTTGTGCCTCAAGTCAAGCCTCATTTGACTCAACCATATGATTTGCGCCTCGAGTCAGGCCTCGTTTGACTTACCATTATAATTGGCGCCTTATGTCGGGCCTCGTTTGACTCAACCATATCATTTGCACCTCGAGTCGGGCCTCGTTTGACTTACCCTTATAATTGGCGCCTCGAATCAAGCCTCGTTTGACTCAACCATACCAAATGTGCCTCGAGTTGGGCCTCGTTTGACTCAACCATATCAAATGTGCATCGAGTCGAGCCTCATGTGACTTAACCACATCAGTTGTGCCTCGAGTCAAGCCTCCTTTGACTCAACCATATCATTTGCGCCTCGAGTCAGGCCTCGTTTGACTCAACCATATCTGTTGTTCCTCAACTCGATCCTCGTTTGACTCAACCATATCAATTGTGCTTCGAGCTGTGACTCGTTTGACTCAACCATATCAATTGTGCATCGAGTCATGCTTCGTTTGACTTAATCATATCATTTGCACCTCGAGTCGAGACTCGTTTGACATAACCATACCTTTCGCCTTGAGTCGGGCCTCGTTTGACTCAACCATATCATTTGCGCCTCGAGTCGGGCTTCGTTTGACTCAACCATATCATTTGCGCCTTGAGTTAGGCCTCGTTTGACTCAACCATATCATTTGCGCCTCGTGTCGGGCCTCGTTTGACTTACCCTTATAATTTGTGCCTCGAGTCGGGCTTCGTTTAACTCAACCATATGATTTGCATCTCGAGTTGGCCTCGTTTGACTCAACCATATCATTTGCGCCTCGAGTCGAGCATCATTTGACTTACCCTTATAATTTGCCCCTCTAGTCGGGCCTCGTTTGACTTAACCATATCAAATGTGCCTTGAGTCGGGCCTTGTTTGACTCAAGCACATCAATTGTGCCTCGAGTCGGGTCTCGTTTGACTCAACCATATCATTTGCACTTTGGGTCGGGCCTCGTTTGGATCAATCATATCAGTTGTGCCTCGAGTCGGGACTCGTTTGACTCAACCATGCTTGTTGTGCCTCGAGTCAGGCCTCGTTTAACACAATCATGTCATTTGCACCTCGAGTCGAGCCTCGTTTGACACAATCATATCATTTGCGCCTCAAGTTGGGCCTCATTTGACTCAACCATACAATTTGCGCCTTGAGTCGGGCCTCGTTTGACTTACCCTTATAATTTGCGCCTCGACTCAGTCCTTGTTTGACTTAACCATATTATTTGCACCACAAGTCGGGCCTCGTTTGACTCAATCATATCAAATGTGCAGCAAGTCGGGCCTCGTGTGACTCAACCACATCAGTTGTGCCTCGAGTCAGGCCTTCTTTGACTCAACCATATCATTTACGCCTCGAGTCGAGTCTCGTTTAACTCAAACATATCTGTTGTTCCTCGACTCGGTCCTCGTTTGACTCAAGCATATCAGTTATGCCTCGAGTCGAGCCTCATTTGACTCAAACATATCTGTTGTTCCTCGACTCGGGCCTCGTTTGACTGAAGCATATCAGTTATGCCTCGAGTCAGGGCTCAATTGACTCAACCATATCTGTTATGCCTCGAGTCGGACCTCGTTTAACTAAACCACATCAGTTGTGCCTCGAGTCGGGGCTCATTTGACTAAACCATATCAGTTGTGCCTCGAGTTCAGACTCATTTGACTCAACCATATCAGTTGGGCCTCGAGTCGGGCCTCGTTTGACTCAACAACATCGGTCTGGCCTCGAGTTGGGGCTCAACCATATCAGTTGTGCCTCGAGTCGGGGCTCGTTTGACTCAACCATATCAGTTGTGCCTCGAGTCGGGGCTCGTTTGACTCAACCATATCAGTTGTGCCTCAAGTCAGGACTTATTTGACTCAACCATATCAGTTGGGCCTTGAGTCGGGCCTCGTTTGACTCAACCATATCATTTGCGCTTCGAGTCGGGCCCCATTTGACTCAACCATATCAGTTGTGCGTCGAGTCGAGACTCGTTTAACGCAACCATATCTATTGTGCCTCGAGTCGGGCCTCGTTTGACTCAACCATATCATTTGTGCCTCAAGTTAGGCCTCATTTGACTGACCCTTATAATTTGTGCCTCGAGTCGGGACTCGTTTGACTCAACCATATCTGTTGCACCTTGAGTCAGGCCTCGTTTGACTCAACCACATCAGTTGTGCCTCAAGCCAAGCCTCGTTTGACTTAACCATATCAATTGCGCTTTGAGTCGGGACTCGTTTGATGCAACCATATCAGTTGTGCCTCGAGTCGGGACTCGTTTGACTCAACCATATCAGTTGTGCCTCGAGTCGGGCCTCATTTGACTCAACCATATCATTTGCAATCATCTCATTTGCGCCTCGAGTTAGGCTTCGTTTGACACAACTATTTCTATTGTGCCTCGAGTCGGGACTTGTTTGACTTAACCATATCATTTGCACCTCGTGTCGGGCCTCGTTTGACTTACCCTTACAATTTACTCCTTGAGTCGGGCCTCGTTTGACTCAACCATCTCATTTGGATCTCAAGTCAGGCCTCATTTGACTCAACCATATCACTTGCGCCTCGAGTCAGGCCTCGTTTGACTTACCCTTATAGTTGGCGCCTCGAGTCGTGCCTCGATTGACTCAACCATATCAAATGTGCCTCGAGTCGGGCCTCGTTTGACTTAACCACATCAGTTGTGCCTCGAGTCGGCCCTCGTTTGACTTAACCATATCATTTGCGCTACGAGTCAGGCCTTGTTTGACTTAACCATATCAGTTGTGCCTCAAGTTAGGACTCATTTGACTCAACCATATCTGTTGTGCCTTGAA
The DNA here is from genome assembly GCA_037013595.1 of Dicorynia guianensis. Taxonomy (NCBI): domain Eukaryota; kingdom Viridiplantae; phylum Streptophyta; class Magnoliopsida; order Fabales; family Fabaceae; genus Dicorynia; species Dicorynia guianensis. The sequence continues at coordinate 13,483,575 of JASUAB010000006.1, read as the reverse complement.
TCGGGCCTCGTTTGACTCAACCATATCAGTTGTGCCTCGAGTCTGGCGTTGTTTGACTCAACCATATCATTTGCGCCTCGGGTCGGGCCTCGTTTGACTCAACCATATCATTTGTGCCTCGAGTTGGGCCTTGTTTGGCACAATCATATCATTTGCGCCTCGAGTTAGGCCTTGTTTAACTTACTCATATAATTTGCGCCTCAAGTCAAGTTTCATTTGGCTTAACGATATCATTTGCATCTCAAGTCGAGCCTCGTTTGACTCAACGATATCATTTGTGCCTCGAGTCGAGCTTCGTTTGACTTACGCTTATAATTTGCGCATCGAGTCAGGCCTTGTTTGGCTCAACCATATCATTTGCGCTTCGAGTCAGTCCCCGTTTGACTCAGCCATATCAGTTGTGCCCCGAGTCAAGACTCATTTGACTCGACCATGTCTGTTGTGCCTTGAGTCAGGCCTCGTTTGACTCAACCATATCGGTTGTGCCCCGAGTCTAGACTCGTTAGAATGAACCATATTAGTTGTGTGTTGAGTCGGGCCTCGTTTGACTCAACCATATCATCTGTGCCACGAGTCAGGCTTTATTTGACTTACGCTAATAATTTGCGCCTCGAGTCGTGCCTTGTTTGGCATAACCATATTATTTGTGCTTGGAGTCGGTCCCCGTTTGACTCAACCATTTTACTTGTACCTCGAGTCGGGACTCATTTGACTCAACCATATCTGTTGTGCCATGAGTTGGCCCGCGTTTGACTTAACCATATAAGTTGTGCCTCGAGTCGGGACTCGTTTGACTCAACCATATCAATTGTGCCTTGAGTCGGGCCTCGTTTGACACAATCATATCAATTGCGCCTTGAGTCGGGTCTCGTTTGACACAGCCATTTCATTTGCACCTCGAGTTGGGGCTCGTTTGACTCAACCATATCATTGGCGCCTCATGTCGGGCCTCGTTTGCCTTACCCTTATAATTTGCGCCTCGAGTCGGGCTTTGTTTGACTTAACCATATGATTTGCGCCTCGAGTTGGCTTCATTTAACTCAACCATATCATTTGCGCCTCGAGTCGGGTTTCATTTGACTTACCCTTATAATTTGCCCATCGAGTCGGGCCTCGTTTGACTCAACCATATCAAATGTGCCTTGAGTCGGGCCTCATTTGACTCAAGCACATCAATTGTGCCTCGAGTCGGGTCTCGTTTGACTTAACCATATCATTTGCACTTTGAGTCAGGCCTCGTTTGGCTCAACCATATCAGTTGTGCCTCAAGTCGGGGCTCATTTGACTCAACCATCTCATTTGGATCTCGAGTCGGGCCTCATTTGATTCAACCATTTCATTTATGCCTCGAGTTGAGCCTCGTTTGACTTACCCTTATAATTGGTGCCTCGAATCGTGCCTTGATTGACTCAACCATATCAAATGTGCCTCGAGTTGGGCCTCATTTGACTCAACCACATCAGTTGTGCCTGGAGTCGGGCCTCGTTTGACTCAACCATATCATTTGCGCTTCGAGTCGGGCCTCGTTTGACTTTCCCTTATAATTGGCGCCTCGAATCATGCCTCAATTGACTCAACCATATCAAATGTGCCTCGAGTCGGTCCTCATTTGGCTCAACCACATCAGTTGTGCCTCGAGTCTAGACTCGTTTGACATAACCACATCTTTCGCGCCTTGAGGCTGGCCTCATTTGACTCAACCATATCATTTGCACCTTGAGTCGGGCTTCGTTTGACTCAACCATATCATTTGTATCTCGAGTTGGCCTTGTTTGACTCAACCATATCATTTGCACCTCGAGTCGGGCTTCGTTTAACTCAACCATATGATTTGCATCTCGAGTTGGCCTCGTTTGACTCAACCATATCATTTGCGCCTCGAGTCAGGCTTCATTTGACTTACCCTTATAATTTGCCCCTCTAGTCGGGCCTCGTTTGACTGAACCATATCAAATGTGCCTTGAGTCGGGCCTCGTTTGACTCAAGCACATCAATTGTGCCTCGAGTCGAGTCTCGTTTGACTCAACTATATCATTTGCACTTCGAGTCGGGCCTCGTTTGGATCAATCATATCAGTTGTGCCTCGAGTCGAGACTCGTTTGACTCAACCATGTCTGTTGTGCCTTGAGTCGGGCCTCGTTTAACACAATCATGTCATTTGCGCCTCGAGTCGAGCCTCGTTTTACACAATCTTATCATTTGCGCCTTGAGTTAGGCCTCATTTAACTCAACCATATAATTTGCACCTTGAGTCGGGCCTCATTTGACTTACCCTTATAATTTGTGCCTCGAGTCGGTCCTCGTTTAACTTAACCATATTATTTGCACCTCGAGTCGGGCCTTGTTTGACTCAACCATATCAAATGTGCATCGAGTCGGGCCTCGTGTGACTCAACCACATATGTTGTGCCTCGAGTCAGGCCTTCTTTGACTCAAGCATATCATTTGCGCCTCGAGTCGAAGCTCGTTTGACTCAAACATATCTGTTGTTCCTCAACTCGGGCCTCGTTTGACTCAAGCATATCAGTTATGCCTCTAGTCAGGGTTGTTTGAGTCAACCATATCTGTTGTGCCTCGAGTCGGGCCTCGTTTGACTAAACCACATCAGTTGTGCCTCGAGTCAGGACATATTTGACTTAACCATATCAGTTGGGCCTCGAGTCAGGCCTCATTTGACTCAACAACATTAGTTGGGCCTCGAGTTGGGGCTCAACCATATCAATTATGCCTCGAGTCAGGGCTCGTTTGACTCAACCATATAAGTTGTGCCTCAAGTCGGGACTCATTTGACTCACCATATCAGTTGGGCCTTGAGTTGGGCCTTGTTTGAGTCAACCATATCATTTGCGCTTCGAGTCGGGCCCCATTTGACTCAACCATATCAGCTGTGCCTCGAGTCGAGACTCGTTCAACTCAACCATATCAATTGTGCCTCAAGTCGGGCCTCGTTTGACTCAACCACATTAGTTGGGCCTCGAGTCATGGCTCGTTTGACACAACAATATCAGTTGTGCCTCAAGTCGAGCCTCATTTGACATAACCATATTATTCGCGCCTTGAGTCCGGCCTCATTTGACTCTACCATATCATTTGTGCCTCGAGTTGGGCCTCGTTTGACTGACCCTTATAATTTGTGCCTCGACTCGGGACTCATTTGACTCAACCATATCTGTTGCACCACGAGTCAGGCCTCGTTTGACTCAACCACATCAGTTGTGCCTCGAGCCGAGCGTTGTTTGACTCAACCATATCAATTGCGCTTTGCGTCGGGAGTCGTTTGATGCAACCCTATCAGTTGTGCCTTGAGTTAGGATTCGTTTGACTCAACCATATCAGTTGTGCCTCGAGTCGGGCCTCATTTGACTTAACCATATCATTTGTAATCATCTCATTTGTGCCTCGAGTCAGGCTTCGTTTGACACAACTATTTCTATTGTGCCTGGAGTTGGGACTTGTTTGACTCAACCATATCATTTGCACCTCATGTTGGGCCTGATTTGACTTACCCTTATAATTTGCGCCATGAGTCGGGCCTCGTTTGACTCAACCATCTCATTTGGATCTCGAGTCAGCCCTCATTTGACTCAACCATATCATTTGCGCCTCGAGTCAGGCCTCGTTTGACTTACCCTTATAGTTGGCGCCTCGAGTCGTGCCTCGATTGACTCAACCATATCAAATGTGCCTCGAGTCGGGCCTCGTTTGACTTAACCACATTAGTTGTGCCTCGAGTCGGCCCTCGTTTGACTCAACCATATCATTTGCGCTATGAGTCGGGCCTTATTTGACTCAACCATATCAGTTGTGCCTTGAGTTGGGCCTCGTTTGGCACAATCATATCATTTGCACCTTGAGTTGGGCCTTGTTTAACTTACCCATATAATTTGCGCCTCAAGACAAGTTTCGTTGGGCTTAACGATATCATTTGCATCTCAAGTCGAGCCTCGTTTGACTCAACCATATCATTTATGCCTCGAGTCGAGCTTCGTTTGACTTATGCTTATAATTTACGCATCGATTCAGGCCTCGTTTGGCTCAACCATATCATTTGCGCTTCGAGTCAGTCCCCGTTTGACTCAAACATATCAGTTGTGCCCCGAGTCAGGACTCGTTTGACTCGACCATGTCTGTTGTGCCTTGAGTCAGGCCTCGTTTGACTCAACCATATCTATTGTGCTTCGAGTCGGGGATCGTTTGACTTAACCATATCGGTTGTGCCCCGAGTCTAGACTTGTTAGACTGAATCATATCAGTTGTGTGTCGAGTCGAGCCTCGTTTGACTCAACCATATCATCTGTGCCATGAGTCAGGCTTCTTTTGACTTACGCTTATAATTTGCGCCTCGAGTCGTGCCTCGTTTGGCATAACCATATTATTTGTGCTTGGAGTCAGGCCCCGTTTGACTCAACCATTTTACTTGTGCCTCGAGTCGGGACTCATTTGACTCAACCATATCTGTTGTGCCATGAGTCGGCCCTCGTTTGACTTAACCATATAAGTTGTGCCTCAAGTCGGGATCGTTTGACTCAACCATATCAGTTGTGCCTCAAGTCGGGATCGTTTGACACAATCATATCATTTGCGCCTTGAGTCGGGCCTCGTTTGACACAGCCATTTCATTTGCGCCTTGAGTTGGGCCTCGTTTGACTCAACCATATCATTTGCGCCTCGTGTCGGGCCTCATTTGCCTTACCCTTATAATTTGCGCCTCGAGTCGGGCTTCGTCTGACTCAACCATATGATTTGTGCCTCGAGTTAGCTTCATTTAACCTAACCATTTCATTTGCGCCTCGAGTCGGGTTTCATTTGACTTACCCTTATAATTTGCCCATCGAGTCGGGCCTCGTTTAACTCAACCATATCAAATGTGCCTTAAATCGGGCCTCGTTTGACTCAAGCACATCAATTGTGCCTCGAGTCGGGTCTCGTTTGACTCAACCATATCATTTGCACTTTGAGTCGGGCCTCATTTGGCTCAACCATATCAGTTGTGCCTCCAGTCGGGCCTCATTTGACTCAACCATAAATTTTGCATCTCGAGTAAGGCCTCGTTTGACTTACCCTTATAATTTGTGCCTTGAGTCGGGCCTTATTTGACTCAACGATATCATTTGTGCCTCGAGTCATTCCTCATTTGACTTATCCTTATAATTTGCGCCTCGAGTCAAGCCTCGTTTGACTCAACCATATCAAATGTGCCTCGAATCGGGCCTCGTTTGACTCAACCACATCAGTTGCACCTCGAGTCGGTCCTCGTTTGACTCAACCATATCATTTGCGCTTTGAGTCGGGCCTTGTTTGACTCAACCATATAATTTGCGCTTCTGGTCGAGCCTCGTTTGACTCCACTATATCTCTTGTGCCTTGAGTCGAGCCTCATTTGACTCAACCATATCAATTGTGCCTCAAGTCGGCATTCGTTTGACTCAACCCTATCAGTTGTGCCTCGAGTCAGGCCTCATTTGTCTCAACCATATCATTTATGCCTCGAGTCAGGCCTCGTTTGACTCAACTACATCAATTGCACCTCGAGTCGGGCCTCGTTAACTCAACCATATCATTTGCGCTTTGAGTCGTGCCTCGTTTGACTCAACCACATCATTTGCGCTTCCAGTCGAGCCTCGTTTGACTCCACCATATCTGTTGTGGCTTGAGTTAGGCCTCATTTGACTTAACCATATCATTTGCCCCTCGAGTTGGACCTCATTTGACTCAACCATATCTGTTGTTCCTCGATTCGGGCCTCGTTTGACTCAACCATATTAGTTGTGCCTCGAGCAGGGACTCATTTGACTCAACCATATCAGTTGTGCATCGAGTCAGGCATCGTTGGACACAATAATATTAGTTGTACTTCAAGTCGAGCCTCATTTGACATAACCATATCATTCGTGCCTTGAGTTGGGCCTTGTTTGACTCAACCATATCATTTGCCCCTCGTGTCGGGCCTCGTTTGACTTAACCTTATAATTTGTGGCTCGAGTCGGGACTCGTTTGACTCAACCATATTATTTGTGCCTCGGGTTGGGCCTCGTTCGACTTACCCTTATAATTTGCGCCTCGAGTCAAGCCTCGTATGACTCAGCTATATCAAATGTGCCTCGAGTCGGGGCTCGTTTGACACAACAATATCAGTTGCGCCTTGAGTCGAGCCTCGTTTCACATAACCATATCATTCCCGCCTTGAGTCGGGCCACGTTTGACTCAACCATATCATTTGCACGTCGAGTCGGTCCTCGTTTGACTTACCCTTATAATTTGCGCCCCGACTCAGGACTCGTTTGACTCAACCATATCTGTTGCGCCTTGAGTCAGGCCTCATTTGACTCAACCACATTAGTTGTGCCTCGAACTGGGCCTTGTTTGACTCAACCATATCAATTGTGCTTTGAGTCGGGACTCGTTTGACTCAACCATATCAGTTGTGACTCGAGTCGGGACTCGTTTGACTCAACCATATCAGTTGTGCCTTGAGTCAGGCCTCGTTTGACTCAACCATATCATTTGCGCCTTGAGTCGGGCCTCGTTTGGTACAATCATATCATTTACGCCTCGAGTCGGGCCTTGTTTGACAAAACCATTTCTATTGTGCCTCGATTCGGGAATTGTTCGACTCAACCATATCATTTGCGCCTCGTGTCGGGCCTTGTTTGACTTACACTTATAATTGGCGCCTCGAGTCGTGCCTCGATTGACTCAACCATATCAATTGTGCCTCGTGTTGGGCCTTGTTTGACTTAACCACATCAGTTGTGCCTCAAGTCGGGCCTCGTTTGACTCAACCATATCATTTGCACTTCGAGTCAGGCCTCGTTTGACTCAACCATATCAGTTGTGCCTCGAGTCGGGACTCATTTGACTCAACCATATCTGTTGTGCCTCGAGTCGGGCCTTGTTTGACTTAACCATATCATTTGTGCCTCGAGTCGGGCCTCGTTTGACTCAACCATATCAGTTGTGCCTCGAGTCGAGACTCATTTGACTCAACCATATCTGTTATGCCTCGAGTAGGGCATCGTTTGACTCTGTTAGAGATAAGGCTGCTTATCTTGGTGCGGTGTGCAGGTGCAGTGCTTAGGAGTCACGTGGGTTCTGATCTTGCTTATTAATCTTGTCTTCAGTTTATTAGTTAGGGACATTAGTGTAATTCAGTAATTGAGTCTTAGTCTATAAATTGTAATCTCAGCTACATCATTTGTAGATTAATTCATTTGAATCAGATTTACATTTCAGAACTTTCTACATCTAGGAGTTCTGAGTTTTCTTTCTTTCTTCTTTCTTGTGCCTTCCTTCTAAGATTCTTGAGAACTTCAACATGGTATCAGAGCCTTTGATCCAATGGGAGAGAATATGAATACGTTTTCTTTAGCATCTTTGAATGCTTCACTAGTTTCTTTTAGTCATTCTATTTCTGTGAAATTAGACAGCAATTCCTATCTGCTGTGGAAACAACAAGTTCTTGCAGCCATCAGAGGGCATGAACTAGAGAAATACATCAGTGGTGGTCAAGAAGTGCCATCAAGATTTGCAATAGATGAGCAAGGAAGAGTTCTTGGGATCTTGAGTCAGTAGTATGTTCTTTGGAAGAAGCAAGATCAGCTCTTGCTGTCTTGGTTGCTGTCAACAATGTCAGAAAACATTCTTACAAGAATGGTAGGATGTGAATTTTCGTACCAGGTCTGGGAAAAGGTGGAAACTTTCTTTGCTTCTCATACAAAGGCAAAGATCAAGCAATTCAAGGCGCAGCTGCAGACTATGAAGAAGGGATCCATGACAGCCACTGATTATCTTTTAAAGATCAAGAATCTTGTTGATTCTTTGGCTTCAGTTGGACATGCAATTATAGAAAGTGACCATATAGAGGTAATTCTTGATGGTCTTTCCTCAGAATATGATGGTTTTGTTACATCCATTCTTTCTAGAACTGATCCGTATTCAGTAGAAGAGATTGAAGCATTATTGCTTGCACAAGAAAATAGAATTGAGAAGCATCATAAAGAAGTAGAAGCTATGACAGTGAATCTTGCTACACATCCTCAGAATTACAATGTGAATCGAAGTGGGTATCAAAGTTTCCCTGGTCAGTATGCAAATAGAGGAAGGTTTGGAGGTAGAGGAAACTTTTTCAGAGGCAAAGGGAGTTACAACAATGGGCGGTTTGCTGGTAGGAATGGAAGGTTTTCTGATAAAAGCAACATTCAATGTCAATTATGTGGGAGATATGGACATCAGTCCTGGAGTTGTTATCACAGATTTGATGAAAGTTTTCAAGGGCCAGCTCAAGTGCCTAGCCACTTCAGCAAGACAGCCAATGGCGCCAATGGCAGTGTCAGAAACACACCCTATGCAATGCTCACTTCTAACAGCAGCAGCAATGGCATTGATCAAGAATGGTATCCTGATTCTGGGGCCACTAATCATGTGACAGTGGATGCCTCTAACATTGTGCAGAAGACTCCATATAATGGAAAGGAGAAGGTGCACATTGGTAATGGCTCAGGTTTGTTCATTAAAAACATTGGTAATTCTCAGATTAAGTCTTGCTTTTCTAATCAAAATCTTCACCTAAACTCACTTCTTCATGTTCCAAATATTACCAAAAACCTTGTGAGTGTTTCTCAGTTTGCAAAAGACAATTGTGTCTATTTTGAGTTCCATCCTGACTCTTGTTATGTTAAATCTCAAGATACTCATCAAATACTTTTGAAGGGGACTGTTAGAAAAGGCTTGTATGTCTTTGATGAATTTCGTATTGAAAAAGGACCATATAGCAATGCAAAGGTGTCAACAACTCAGTCACCAAATATTACTTCCCCTGCTGTACATAGTTCCCATACTTCTTCTTTGTTAAATTCTTGTTCTGAGTTAGACAAATGGCATGTTAGATTGGGCCATGCTTCTGCACAAACTGTCAAGAATGTACTCACTTCTTGTAACATCAGAATACCAAATAAAGAGCTTTCCTTTTGTTCATCTTACTGCCTTAGTAAATTACATAAATTTCCTTTTGCCTCTTCTCAGACAGAATACTCAAAACCTCTTCAACTAATTCATTCTGATTTATGAGGACCAGCACCTATGCTGTCAAGAGAGGGACATAGATATTACATACATTTTGTAGATACCTTTACCCGTTACACATGGAGTTACTTTCTCAAAAGCAAGTCTGATGCATTACAGACCTTTATTCATTTCAAGAAACAAGTAGAACTTCAAACCAACCACAAAATCCTTGCCTTACAAACTGATTGGGGAGGAGAGTTTAGAGCTTTCACTGAATATTTGAAAGACCAAGGGATAGTTCACCGTGTTTCATGTCCTTATACACATGAACAAAATGGGCTTGCAGAAAGGAAACATAGACATATAACTGAGACTGGACTAGCCTTGCTTCACGAATCATCTTTACCTAGTTCATTTTGGACTGAAGCTTTTAGCACAGCAGTGTATCTCATTAATAGACTACCCACACTAGTCCTAAATGGTTCTACTCCTTTTGAAACCTTGTACAAAATCAAACCTGATTATTCTTCTCTTAAAGTCTTTGGGTGTGCAGCCTATCCTAACCTAAGGCCCTACAATAATCCCAAGTTTCAGTTCAAATCCATAGAGTGCACCTTTCTTGGTTATAGTCCAGCACACAAAGGATACAAGTGTCTGCATCCTGATGGGAAAACAATTATATCTAGAGATGTCATATTTGATGAAAGTAGCCTTCCGTTCAAGAACAGCAAGGGTTCCTCACAGCAGTCACCTTCCAGTAACAAATCACATTTTGTTTCTCCTCCACCTTCAGCCATACCTCCTATTCTATCATTCTCTAATGCAAGACATACTCAGAATACCAATGCATTTGCTGAACAAACAAATAACTCATGTGCACTTGCTAATAATACCAATATTATGGATTCTTTGCAACATGTTTCAGGTCCCTCTGCAGAATTTGAAGTTCCTCAATGTCTGCCTCAAAATGTCCATCCAATGGTGACCCGTAGCAAAGCAAGGGCACTCAATTCAAACAATCACTCAATGGTGACTAGTAGCAAAGCAAGAGGAACTGTACCAACAGCACTTACTGTCTCTAGAGAGCCTCAAACTGTTGAAGAAGCTCTTAATATACCAGAATGGAAGTGTGCCATGGATCTTGAGTATGCAGCGCTCATGAGCAACAAGACATGGAGTTTAGAAGCTTTACCCAAAGATAGGAGGCCTATAGGGTGCAAATAGGTGTTTAAAGTTAAAGAAAATCCAGATGGCACTGTCAACAAATATAAAGCAAGATTAGTTGCAAAAGGGTATAATCAGGAGGCAGGAGTTGATTTTCATGAAGTTTTCAGTCCAGTAGTAAAACCAGTCACAATTCGGGTTCTTCTCACTTTGGCCTTATCAAAAGGGTGGAACATCCATCAAATAGATGTTAATAATGCCTTTTTAAATGGTGATTTGAATGAAGATGTATACATGCTGCAGCCTCCTGGATATGAATCAGCTGACTCATCTCAAGTTTGCAAGCTTCATAAGGCTCTCTATGGCCTTAAGCAAGCTCCTCGTGCATGGTTTCAAAAATTGTCTGAAGCTTTACTTGATCTTGGTTTTACCAAGGCAAAATGTGATTCTTCCTTGTTTCTTCAGGTTACTTCTCATCATTCTCTCTATGTTTTAGTCTATGTGGATGATATTTTGATTACTGGATCCTCACCAACTTTGGTTCAGCACTTGATTGATCAACTGAATGCAAAGTTCTCATTAAAGGATCTTGGGAAACTTAAATACTTCTTAGGTATTGAAGTTACTTACAGTTCTGCTGGTGAAATATACTTATCTCAGTCCAAATACATTAAGGATCTTCTTACTAGAGCTGGTATGCAAGGTGCAAAGTCTATGCCCTCTCCTATGGCCTCAACACCACATATCTCAGCTAGTAGTGGTTCTCCTATTTTTGATCAAGCTGCATACAGATCTCTTGTGGGAGCATTACAATATATTACCATTACTAGACCAGAATTATCATATAGTGTGAACAAAGCTTGTCAGTTTGTGCATTGCCCTACAGATGTACATTGGAAGTTGGTTAAACGAATACTGAGGTATCTAGCAGGCACCATATGTCATGCTCTAGTTCTCCAAAGATCATCTGCTCTTGAGCTCACTGCCTTTTGTGATGCTGATTGGGCGTCAGACATTGATGATAGGCGCAGCACCTCAGGTTTTTGTGTTTATCTTGGCCCTAATCTCGTTTCTTGGTCATCTAAAAAGCAAGCAACAGTGTCTAGATCAAGTACTGAAGCTGAATATAGGAGTCTTGCAAGTGCAGTGGCAGAATTGGCTTGGCTGCAGTCTTTACTCAAAGAACTCAGCATTCAACTATCAAAAGTTCCTAGAATATATTGTGACAATATGAGCACAGTCAGCTTGTCAGCAAATCCGGTCCTTCATTCAAAGACTAAGCATATTGAACTAGATCTTTATTTTGTTCGTGAAAAGGTTAACAATAAAGAAATTGAAGTCTATCATATTCCGTCTCTTGATCAAACAGCAGATATCCTCACCAAGGCAGTCTCAACTTCAAGATTTCTTCAACTTAGAGACAAGCTCAGTGTCATTCCTCTTCCAAGTCATGCCACTGATCTTGAGGGGGGATGTTAGAGATAAGGCTGCTTATCTTGGTGCAGTGTGCAGGTGCAGTGCTTAGGAGTCACGTGGGTTCTGATCTTGCTTATTAATCTTGTCTTCAGTTTATTAGTTAGGGACATTAGTGTAATTTAGTAATTGAGTCTTAGTCTATAAATTGTAATCTCAGCTACATCATTTGTAGATTAATTCATTTGGATCAGATTTACATTTCAGAACTTTCTACATCTAGGAGTTCTGAGTTTTCTTTCTTTCTTCTTTCTTGCGCCTTCCTTCTAAGATTCTTGAGAACTTCAACAGACTCCACCAAATAAGTTGTGCCTCGAGTCGGGACTCGTTTGACTCAACCATATCAGTTGTGCCTCGAGTCAGGCGTCGTTTGACTCAACCATATCATTTACACCTTGAGTTGGGACTCGTTTGACACAATCATATCATTTGCACCTCAAGTCGAGCCTCGTTTGACACAACCATATCATTCGCCTCTCGAGTCGGGCCTCATTTGACTCAACCATAAAATTTGCACCTCAAGTAGGGCCTCGTTTGACTTACCCTTATAATTTGCAACTCGAGTCGGGCCTTATTTGACTCAACCATATCATTTGTGCCTCAAGTCGTTCCTCGTTTGACTTATCCTTATAGTTTGCGCCTCGAGCCAAGCCTCGTTTGACTCAACCATATCATTTGTGCCTCGAGTCGGCACTCATTTGACTCTACCATATCAGTTGGGCCTCGAGTCAGGCCTCATTTGACTCAACCATATCAGTTGTGCCTCGAGTCGGGCCTTGTTTGGCACAATCATATCATTTGCGCCTCAACACGGGCCTCGTTTGACAAAACCATTTCTATAGTGCCTCGAGTTGGGACTTGTTTGACTCAACCATATCATTTGCGCCTCGTGTTGGGCCTCGTTTGACTCACCCTTATAATTGGCGCCTCGAGACGTGCCTCGATTGACTCAACCATATCATTTGTGCCTCGAGTCGTTCCTCGTTTGACTTATCCTTATAATTTGTGCCTCGAGTCAAGCCTCGTTTGACTCAACCATATCAAAAGTGCCTCGAATCGGGCCTCGTTTGACTCAACTACATCAGTTGCACCTCGAGTCGAGCCTCATTTGACTCAACCATATCAGTTATGCCTCAAGTCAGGCCTCGTTTGACTCAGCCATATCAGTTGTGCCTCGAGTCGGGACTCATTTGACTCAACCATATCTGTTGTGCCTCGAGTCGAGCCTCGTTTGACTCAACCATATAAGTTATGCCACGAGTCGGGCCTCGTTTGACTCAACCATATCAGTTGTGCCTCGAGTCGTTCCTCGTTTGACTTATCCTTATAATTTGCACCTCGAGTCGAGCCTCGTTTGACTCAACCATATCAAATGTGCCTCGAATCGGGCCTCGTTTGACTCAACTGCATCAGTTGCACCTCGAGTCGAGCCTCGTTTGACTCAACCATATCAGTTATGCCTCGAGTCAGGCCTCGTTTGACTCAACCATATCAGTTGTGCCTCGAGTCGAGACTCATTTGACTCAACCATATCTATTATGCCTCGAGTCGGGCCTCATTTGACTCAACCATAAAATTTGCCACTTGAGTAGGGCCTCGTTTGACTTACCCTTATAATTTGCACCTCGAGTCGGGCCTTATTTGACTCAACGATATCATTTGTGCCTCGAGTCGTTCCTCGTTTGACTTATCCTTATAATTTGCGCCTCGAGTCAAGCCTCGTTTGACTCAACCATATCAAATGTGCCTCGAATCGGGCCTCGTTTGACTCAACTACATCAGTTGCAGCTCGAGTCGGGCCTCGTTTGACTCAACCATATCATTTGCGCTTCGAGTCGGGCCTCGTTTGACTCAACCATATCATTTCCGTCGAGCCTCGTTTGAGTCCACTATATCTCTTGTGCCTTGAGTCGAGCCTCATTTGACTTAACCATATCAGTTGTGCCTCGATTCGGCGTTTGTTTGACTCAACCATATCAGTTGTGCCTCGAGTCAGGCCTCATTTGACTCAACCATATCATTTATGCCTCAAGTTGGGCCTCGTTTGACTCAGCTACATCAATTGCACCTCGAGTCGGGCCTCGTTTGACTCAACCATATCATTTGCACTTCGAGTCGGGCCTCGTTTGACTCAACCATGTCATTTGCGCTTCAAGTCAAGCCTCGTTTGACTCCACCATATCTCTTGAGCCTTGAGTCGAGCCTCATTTGACTCAACCATATCAGTTGTGCCTCGAGTCGGCATTCATTTGACTCATCCATATTAGTTGTGCCTTGAGTCGGGCCTCGTTTGACTGAACCATATCATTTATGCCTCGAGTCGGGCCTCGTTTGACTCATCCATATCAATTGCGCCTCGTGTCGGGCCTCGTTTGACTTACCCTTATAATTTGCGCCTCAAGTCGGGCCTCATTTGACCCAACCATATCATTTGCGCCTCGAGTCGGGCCTCATTTGACTTACCCATATAATTGGTGCTCGAGTCAGGCCTCATTTGACTTATCCTTATAATTGGCGCATTGAATCGAGCCTCATTTCACTCAACCATATCAGTTGTGCCTCGAGTCAGGACTAATTTGACACAACCATATCTATTGTGCCTCGAGTCAAGGCTCGTTTGACTCAACCATATCGGTTGTGCCCTAAGTTGGGACTCGTTAGACTCAACCATATCAGTTGTGCGTCTAGTCAGGCCTCGTTTGACTCAACCATATCATTTCCGCTTCGAGTCAAGCCTCGTTTGACTCAACCATATCAGTTGTGCCTCAGGTCTGGAATCGTTTGAGTCAACCATTTCTATTGTGCCTCGAGTCGGGGCTCGTTTGACTTAACCATATCGATTGTGCCCCTAGTCGGGACTCGTTAGACTTAACCATATCAGTTGTGCATCGAGTCGGGCCTCGTTTGACTCAACCATATCATTTGTACCTCGTGTTGGGCCACGTTTGACTTACCCTTATAATTTGCGCCTCAAGTCGTGCCTCGTTTGACTCAACCATATCATTTGCGCTTCGAGTCGGGCCCCGTTTGACTCAAACATATCAGTTGTGCCTCAAGTTGGGACTCGTTTAACTTAACCAAATCTGTTGTGCCTCGAGTCGGGCCTCGTTTGACTAAACCATATCAGTTGTGCCTCGAGTCAGCACTCATTTTACTCAACCATATCAGTTGGGCCTCGAGTCGGGCCTCGTTTGACTTAACCATCTCAGTTGTGCCTCGTGTCAGGCCTCGTGTGACTTAACCATATAATTTGCCGCTTGAGTCGGGCCTCATTGGACTCAACCATATCAGTTGTGCCTCAAGTCGGGTCTCATTCGACTCAACCATATCTGTTGTACCTCGAGTCGGGCCTCTTTTGACTCAACCATATCAGTTATGCCTCGAGTCGGGCGTCGTTTGACTCAACCATATCATTTGCGCCTTGAGTCAGGCCTCGTTTGATACAATCATATCATTTGCACCTCGAGTCGAGCCTCGTTTGACACAACCATATCATTCGCACCTTGAGTCGGGCCTCGTTTAACTCAACCATATAATTTGTGCCTCGAGCAGGGCCTCGTTTGACTTACTCTTATAATTTGTGCTTCGAGTCGGGCCTCATTTGACTCAACCATATCATTTGCGCCTTGAGTCGTTCCTCGTTTGACTTATCCTTATAATTTGCGCCTCGAGTCAAGCCTTGTTTGACTCAACCATATCAAATGTGGCTCGAGTCGGGCCTCGTTTGACTCAACCACATTAGTTGTACCTTGAGTCGGGCCTCGTTTGACTCAACCATATCATTTGCGCTTCAAGTTGAGCCTGGTTTGACTCCACCATATCTCTTGTTCCTTGAGTCGGGCCTCATTTGAGTCAACCATATCAGTTGTGCCTCGAGTCAGCATTCATTTGACGCAACCATATCAATTGTGCCTCGAGTCGGGCCTCGTTTGACTTAACCATATCATTTGTGCCTCAAGTTGGCACTCATTTGACTCAACCATATTAGTTGGGCCTTGAGTCGGGCCTCGTTTGACTCAACCATATCAGTTGTGCCTCAAATCGGCACTCATTTGACTCAACCATATCAGTTGGGCCCCGAGTCGGGCCTCATTTGACTCAACCATATTAGTTGTGCCCCGAGTCGAGCCTCGTTTGACTCAACCATATCATTTGCGCCTTTAGTCGAGCCTCGTTTGGCACAATCA
Organism: Dicorynia guianensis; assembly: GCA_037013595.1. Lineage (NCBI taxonomy): Eukaryota > Viridiplantae > Streptophyta > Magnoliopsida > Fabales > Fabaceae > Dicorynia > Dicorynia guianensis. Next base: position 13,467,748 of record JASUAB010000006.1, on the reverse strand, counting down.
TATTATTTGCGCCTTGAGTCGGGCCTCGTTTGACAAAACCATTTCTATTTTGTCTCAAGTCAGGACTTATTTGACTCAATCATATCATTTGTGCCTTGTGTCGGGCCTCGTTTAACTTACCCTTATAATTGGCGCCTCGAGTCATGCCTCGATTGACTCAACTATATCAAATGCGCCTTGTGTCGGGCCTCGTTTGACTCAACCACGTCAGTTGTGCCTCGAGTCGGGCCTCGTTTGACTCAACCATATCATTTGTGCTTCGAGTCGGGCCTCATTTGACTCAACCATATCAGTTGTGCCTCGAGTTGGGACTCATTTGAGTCAACCATATCTATTGTGCCTCAAGTCGGGCCTCGTTTGACTCAACCATATCAGTTGTGCCTCGAGTCGGGTCTCGTTTGACTTAACCATATCAGTTGCGCCTCGAGTCGAGACTCATTTGACTCAACCATATCTGTTATGCCTCGAGTCGGGCCTCATTTGACTCCATCATATAAGCTGTGCCTCGAGTCGGGACTCGTTTGACTTAACTATATTAGTTGTGCCTCGAGTCGAGCATCATTTGATTCAACCATATCATTTGCGCCTTGAGTTGGGGCTCATTTCACACAATCATATCATTTGCACCTCGAGTCGAGCCTCGTTTGACACAACCATATCATTCGTTCCTCAAGTCGGGCCTCATTTGACTCAACCATAAAATTTACGCCTCGAGTAGGGCCTCGTTTGACTTACTCTTATAATTTGCGCCTTGAGACGGGCCTTGTTTGACACAACCATATCATTTGTGCCTCGAGTCATTCCTCGTTTGACTTATCCTTATAATTTGCGCCTCAAGTCAAGCCTCGTTTGACTCAACCACATCAAATGTGCCTCAAATCGGGCCTCGTTTGACTCAACTACATCAGTTGCACCTCGAGTCGGGCCTCGTTTGACTCAACCATATCATTTGCGCTTCAAGTCGAGCCTCGTTTGACTCCACCATATCTGTTGTGCCTTGAGTCGAGCCTCATTTGACTCAACCATATCAGTTATTCCTTGAGTCGGCATTCATTTGACTCAACCATATCAGTTGTACCTCGAGTCGGACCTCGTTTGACTCAACCATATCATTTATGCCTCGAGTCGGGCCTCGTTTGACACAACCATTTCATTTGTGCCTCGAGTCGGGCCTCGTTTGACTCATCCATATCAATTGCGCTTCGTGTCGGGCCTCGTTTGACTTACCCTTATAATTTGCGCCTCGAGTCGGGCCTCATTTGACTTACCCTTATAATTGGCGCCTCTAGTCGGGCCTTGTTTGACTTACCCTTATAATTGGCGCCTTGAGTCAGGCCTCGTTTGATTGATCCTTATAATTGGTGCCTTGAATCGGGCCTCATTTGACTCAACCATATCAGTGGTGCCTCAAGTTAGGACTCATTTGACTCAAGCATATCTATTGTGCCTCGAGTCGAGCTTCATTTGACTCAACCATATCGGTTGTGCCCCAAGTTGGGACTTGTTAGACTCAACCATATCAGTTGTGCATCTAGTCAGGCCTCGTTTGACTCAACCATATCATTTGCGCTTCGAGTGACTCAACCATATCAGTTGTGCCTTAGGTCTGGAATCGTTTGACTCAATCATTTCTATTGTGTCTCGAGTCGGGGCTCGTTTGACTCAACCATATCAGTTGTGCCCTGAGTCGGGACTCGTTTGACTCAACCATATCAGTTGTGCATCGAGTCAGGCCTCGTTTGACTAAACCATATCATTTGCACCTCATGTTGGGCCTCGTTTGACTTACCCTTATAACTTGCGCCTCGAGTCAGGCCTCGGTTGACTCAACCATATCATTTGCATGTCGAGTCGAGCCTTGTTTGACTCAACCACATCAGTTGTGCATCGAGTTGGTACTCGTTTGACTTAACCATATCTGTTGTGCCTCGTGTCGGGACTTGTTTGACTCAACCATATCAGTTGTGCCTCGAGTCCGCACTTATTTGACTCAACCATATCAGTTGGGCCTCGAGTCGGGCCTCGTTTGACTCAACCATATCAGTTGTGCCTCGAGTCGGGCCCCGTGTGACTCAACCATCTCATTTGTGGCTCGAGTCGGGCCTCATTTGACTCAACCATATCAATGGTGCCTCGAGTCGGGCGTCATTTGACTCAACCATATCATTTGCGCTTAGAGTCGGGCCTTGTTTGACTCAACCATATCATTTGCGCCTCATTCCTCATTTGACCTATCCTTATAATTTGTGCCCCGAGTCAAGCCTCGTTTGACTCAACCATATCATTTGCGCTTCAAGTCGAGCCTTGTTTGACTCCACCATATCTCTTGTTCCTTGAGTCGGGCCTCATTTGACTCAACCATATCAGTTGTGCCTCGAGTCGGCATTCATTTGACTCAACCATATCAATTGTGCCTCGAGTCGGGCCTCATTTGACTCAACATATCAGTTGTGCCTCAAGTCAGCACTCATTTGACTCAACCATATTAGTTGGGCCTCGACTCGAGCCTCGTTTGACTCAACCATATCAGTTGTGCCTCAAGTTGGCACTCATTTGACTCAACCATATGAGTTGGGCCCCGAGTTAGGCCTCGTTTGACTCAACCAAATTAGTTGTGCCTCAAGTTGGGCCTCGTTTGACTCAACCATATCATTTGTGCCTTGAGTTGGGCCTCGTTTGACTTACCCTTATAATTGGAGCCTCGAGTCGGGACTCGTTTGACTCAACCATATCATTTACGCCTTGAGTCGGGCCTTGTTTGACTTATCCTTATAACTGGGGCCTCGAGTCAAGCCTTGTTTGACTCAATCATATCATTTGTGCCTCGAGTCATTCCTCGTTTGACTTATCCTTATAATTTGCGCCTCGAGTCAAGCCTCGTTTGACTCAACCACATCAAATGTGCCTCGAATCGAGCCTTGTTTGACTCAACTACATAAGTTGCACCTCGAGTTGGGCCTCGTTTGACTCAACCATATCATTTGCACTTCAAGCCGAGCCTCGTTTGACTCCACCATATCAGTTGTGCCTTGAGTCAAGCCTCATTTGACTCAACCATATCAGTTGTGCCTTGAGTCAGCATTCATTTGAATCAACCATATCAGTTGTGCCTCGAGTCGGGCCTCGTTTGAGTCAACCATATCATTTGCGCCTCGTGTCGGGCCTCATTTGACTTACCCTTATAATTGGCGCCTTGAGTCGTGCCTCGATTGACTCAACCACATCAAATGTGCCTCGAGTCGGGCCTCGTTTGACTCAACCATATCATTTGTGCCTCGAGTCATTCCTCGTTTAACTTATCCTTATAATTTGTGCCTCGACTCAAGCCTCGTTTGACTCAACCATATCAAATGTGCCTCGAATCGGGCCTCGTTTGACTCAACTTCATTAGTTGCACCTCGAGTCGAGCCTCGTTTGACTCAACCATATCAGTTATGCCTCGAGTCAGGACTCATTTGACTCAACCATATCTGTTATGCCTCGAGTAGGGCGTCGTTTGACTCCATCATATAAGTTGTGCCTCGAGTCGAGACTCGATTGACTCAACCATATCAGTTGTGCCTCGAGTCGGGCATCGTTTGACTTAGCCATATCGTTTACACCTTGAGTTGGGGCTCGTTTGACACAATCATATCATTTGCACCTCGAGTCGAGCCTTGTTTGACACAACCATATCATTCGCACCTCGAGTCGGGCCTCGTTTGACTCAACCATATAATTTGCACCTCGAGTAGGGCCTCGTTTGACTTACCCTTATAATTTGTGCTTCGAGTCGGGCCTCATTTGACTCAACCATATCATTTGCGCCTTGAGTCGTTCCACATTTGACTTATCCTTATAATTTGCGCCTCGAGTCAAGCCTCGTTTGACTCAACCATATCAAATGTGGCTCGAGTCGGGCCTCGTTTGACTCAACCACATCAGTTGCACCTTGAGTCGGGCGTCGTTTGACTCAACCATATCATTTGCGCCTCGAGTCGAGCCTCGTTTGACACAATCATATCATTTGCACCTCGAGCCGAGCCTCGTTTGACACAACCATATCATTCGCGCCTCGAGTCGGGCCTCGTTTGACTCAACCATCTCATTTGCGCCTCTGTAGGGCCTCGTTTGACTTATCCTTATAATTTGTGCCTCGAGTCGAGCCTCATTTGACTCAACCATATCATTTATGCATTGAGTCGTTCCTCATTTGACTTATCCTTATAATTTACGCCTCGAGTCAAGCCTCGTTTCACTCAACCATATCAAATGTGCCTCGAGTCGGGCCTCGTTTGACTCAACCACATCAGTTGCACCTAGAGTCGGGCCTCGTTTGACTCAACCATATCATTTGCGCTTCGAGTCGGGCCTCGTTTGACTCAACCATATCATTTACGCTTCAAGTCGAGCCTCGTTTGACTCCATCATATCTCTTGTTCCTTGAGTTGGGCCTCGTTTGAGTCAACCATATCAGTTGTGCCTCGAGTCGGCATTCATTTGAGTCAACCATATCAATTGTGCCTCGAGTCGGGCCTCGTTTGACTCAACCATATCATTTGTGCCTCAAGTTGGCACTCATTTGACTCAACAATATCAGTTGGGCCTCGAGTCAGGCCTCGTTTGACTCAACCATATCAGTTGTGCCTCAAATCGGCACTCATTTGACTCAACCATATTAGTTGGGCCCCGAGTCGGGCCTCGTTTGACTCAACCATATCAGATGTGCCTCGAGTCAGGCCTCGTTTGACTCAACCATATCATTTGCGCCTCGAGTCGGGCCTCATTTGGCACAATCATATCATTTGCGCCTCGAGTCTAGCCTCGTTTGACAAAACCATTTCTATTTTGCCTCGAGTCAGGACTTGTTTGACTCAACCATATCATTTGTGCCTTGTGTCGGGCCTCGTTTGACTTACCCTTATAATTGGCGCCTTGAGTTATGCCTCGATTGACTCAACCATATCAAATGTGCCTTGTGTTGGGCCTCGTTTGACTCAACTACATCAGTTGTGCCTCGAGTCGGGCCTCGTTTGACTCAATCATATCATTTGTGCTTCGAGTCGGGCCTCGTTTGACTCAACCATATTAGTTGTGCTTCGAGTCGGGCCTCGTTTGACTCAACCATATCAGTTGTGCCTCGAGTCGGGACTCATATGACTCAACCATATCTGTTATGCCTCGAGTCGGGCCTCGTTTGACTCCACCATATAAGTTGTGCCTCGAGTCAGGACTCGTTTGACTTAACCATATTAGTTGTGCCTCGAGTCGGGCGTCATTTGACACAACCATATTGTTCATGCCTCGAGTCGGGCCTCATTTGACTCAACCATAAAATTTATGCCTTGAGTAGGGACTCGTTTGACTTACCCTTATAATTTGCACCTCGAGTCGGGCCTTATTTGACCCAACCTATCATTTGTGCCTCGAGTTGTTCCTCGTTTGACTTATCCTTATAATTTGCGTCTCGAGTCAAGCCTCGTTTGACTCAACCATATCAAATGTGCCTCGAATCGGGCCTCGTTTGACTCAACTACATCAGTTGCACCTCGAGTCGAGCCTCGTTTGACTCCACCATATCTCTTGTGCCTTGAGTCGAGCCTCATTTGACTCAACCATATTAGTTGTGCCTTGAATCGGCATGCATTTGACTCAACCATATCAGCTGTGTCTTGAGTCAGACCTCGTTTGACTCAACCATATCATTTATGCCTCAAGTCAGGCGTTGTTTGACACAACCATATCATTTCCGCATCGAGTCGGGCCTTGTTTGACACAACCATTTCATTTGCGCCTCGAGTTGGGCCTCGTTTGACTTATCCATATCAATTGCGCTTCGTGTCGGGCCTCGTTTGACTTACCCTTATAATTTGTGCCTCGAGTCGGGCCTCATTTAACTCAACCATATCATTTGCGCCTCGAGTCGGTCCTCGTTTGACTTACCCTTATAATTGGCGCCTCGAGTCAGGCCTCGTTTGACTTATCCTTATAATTAGCGCCTTGAATCGGGCCTCATTTGACTCAACCATATTAGTTGTACCTCGAGTCAGGACTCATTTGACTCAACCATATCTATCGTGCCTCGAGTTGAGGTTCATTTGACTCAACCATATCGGTTGTACCCCAAGTCAGGACTCGTTAGACTCAACCATATCAGTTGTGCATCTAGTCAGGCCTCGTTTGACTCAACCATATCATTTGCGCTTCGAGTCAGGCCTCGTTTGACTCAACCATATTAGTTGTGCCTCAGGTCTGGAATTGTTTGACTCAACCATTTCTATTGTTCCTCAAGTCGGGGCTCGTTTGACTCAACCATATCAGTTGTGCCCCGAGTCGGTACTCGTTAGACTCAACCATATCAGTTGTGCATCAAGTCGGGCCTCATTTGACTCAACCATATCATTTGCACCTCATGTTGGACTTCGTTTGACTTACCCTTATAACTTGCGCCTCGAGTCGGGCCTCGGTTGACTAAACCATATCATTTGCATGTCGAGTCGAGCCTCGTTTGACTCAACCACATCAGTTGTTCCTCGAGTCGGGCCTTGTTTGACTCAACCATATCATTTGCGCTTCAAGTCGGGCCCCGTTGGACTCAACCATATTAGTTGTGCCTCGAGTTGGGACTCGTTTGACTTAACCATATCTGTTGTGCCTCGAGTCGGGACTTGTTTGACTCAACCATATCAGTTGTGCCTCGTGTCGGCACTTATTTCACTCAACCATATTAGTTGGGCCTCGAGTCAGGTCGTTTGACTCAACCATATCAGTTGTGCCTCGAGTTAGGCCTCGTGTGACTCAACCATATCATTTGCGGCTCGAGACGGGCCTCGTTTGACTATACCATATCAGTTGTGCCTCAAGTTGGGACTCATTTGACTTAACCATATCCGTTGTGCTTCGAGTCGGGCCACGTTTGGCTCAACCAGATCAGTTGTGCCTCGAGTCGGGCGTCGTTTGACTCAACCGTATCATTTGCGCCTCGAGTCGATCCTCGTTTGACTTAACCATATTATTCGCGCCTCGGGTCGGGCCTCGTTTGACTCAACCATATAATTTGCACCTCGAGTAGGTCCTCATTTGACTTACCCTTATAATTTGTGGCTCGAGTCGGGTCTCATTTGACTCAACCATATCATTTGCGCCTTGAGTCGTTCCTCATTTGACTTATCCTTATAATTTGCCCCACGAGTCAAGCCTCGTTTGACTCAGCCATATCAAATGTGCCTCGAGTCGGGCCTCGTTTGACTCAACCATATCATTTGTGCTTCAAGTCGAGCCTCGTTTGACTCCACCATATCTTTTGTTCCTTGAGTCAGGCCTCATTTGACTCAACCATATCAGTTTCGCCTCGAGTCGGCATTCATTTGACTTAATCATATCAATTGTGCCTCGAGTCGGGCCTCGTTTGACTCAACCATATTAGTTGTGCCTCAAGTCAGCACTCATTTGACACAACCATATCAGTTGGGCCTCGAGTCGGGCCTCGTTTGACTCAACCATATCAGTTGTGCCTCAAGTCGGCACTCATTTGACTCAACCATATCAGTTGGGCCTTAAGTCGGGCCTCGTTTGACTCAACCATATCATTTGTGCCTTGAGTCGGGCCTCGTTTGACTTACCCTTATAATTGGAGCCTCAAGTCGGACCTCGTTTGACTCAACCATATCATTTGCACCTTGAGTCGGGCCTTGTTTGACTTATCCTTATAATTGGGGCCTCGAGTCGGGCCTTGTTTGACTCAATCATATCATTTGCGCCTTGAGTCGGGCCTCGTTTGCTTATCCTTATAATTGGCACCTTGAATCGGGCCTCATTTGACTCAACCATATCAGTTGTGCCTCGAGTCGGGACTCTTTTGACTCAACCATATCTATTGTGCCTCGAGTCGAGGCTCGTTTGACTTAACCATATCGGTTGTGCCCCGAGTCAGGACTTGTTAGACTCAACCATATTAGTTGTTTGTCTAGTCGGGCCTCGTTTAACTCAACCATATCATTTACGCTTCGAGTCGGGCCTCATTTGACTCAACCATATCAGTTGTGCCTCAAGTCGGGAATCGTTTGACTCAACCACATCTATTGTGCCTCGAGTCGGGGCTCATTTGACTCAACCATATCAATTGTGCATTGAGTCGGGACTCGTTTGACTCAACCATATCATTTGCGCCACGTGTCAGGCCTCGTTTGACTTACCCTTATAATTTGCGCCTCAAGTCGGGCCTCGTTTGACTCAACCATATCATTTGCATGTCGAGTCGGGCCTCGTTTGAATCAACCACATCAGTTGTGCCGCGTGTCGGGCCTCATTTGACTCAACCATATCATTTGCACTTTGAGTCAGGCCCCGTTTGACTCAACCATATCAGTTGTGCCTCGAGTCGGTACTCGTTTGACTCAACCATATCTGTTGTGCCTCAAGTCGGGCCTCATTTGACTCAGCCATATCAATTGTGCCTCAAGTCGGCATTGATTTGACACAACCATATCAGTTAGGCCTCAAGTCGGGCCTCGTTTGAATTAACCATATCATTTGTGCCTCGAGTCAGGCCTCGTTTGACCCAACCATATCATTTGTGCCTCGAGTCGGGCCTTGTTTGACTTATCCTTATAATTTTTGCCTCGACTCGGGCCTCGTTTGGCTCAACCATATCATTTGCGCTTCGAGTCGGGCCCCGGTTGACTCAACCATATCAGTTGTGCCTCAAGTTGGGACTCATTTGACTCAATCGTATCTGTTGTGCCTTGAGTCGATACTCGTTGGACTCAGCCATATAAGTTGTGCCTCGAGTCGGGACTCGTTTGACTTAGCCATATAAGTTGTGCCTCGAGTCGGTATTCGTTTGAGTCAACCATATCAGTTATGCCTCGAGTCGGGCCTCGTTTGACACAATCATATCATTTGTGCCTCATGGCAGGCCTCGTTCGATACAACCATTTCATTTGCGCCTCGAGTTGGGCCTCGTTGAGTCAACCATATCATTTGTGCCTCGTGTCGGGCCTCGTTTGACTTACCCTTATAATTTGTTCCTCAAGACGGGCCTCGTTTGACTCAACCATACCATTTGCGCCTTGAGTCGAGCTTCCTTTGACTTACCCTTCTAATTTGCACTCGAGTCAGGCCTCGTTTGACTCAACCATATCAAATGTGCCTTGAGTCAGGCCTCGTTTGACTCAAGCACATCAGTTGTGCCTCGAGTCAGGTCTCGTTTGACTCAACCATATCATTTGCACTTCGAGTCGAGCCTCGTTTGACTCTACCATATCTGTTGTGGCCTGAGTCAGGCCTCATTTGACTCAACCATTTTTTTTGCACCTCGAGTCAGGCCTTGTTTGACTCAACCAGATCTGTTGTTCCTTGACTCGGGACTCGTTTGACTCAACCATATCAGTTGTGCATCGACTTTGGCCTCGTTTGACACAACAATATCAGTTGTGCCTTGAGTCGAGCCTCATTTGACATAACCATATCATTCGCACCTTGAGTTGGGCCTCGTTTGACTCAACCATATCATTTGCGCCTCGAGTCGGGCCTCATTTGACTTACCCTTATAATTTGCGCCTCGAGTCCGGACTCGTTTGACTCAACCATATCTGTTGTGCCTCGAGTCAGGCCTTGTTTGACTCAACCACATCAGTTGTGCCTCGAGCTGTGCCTCATTTGCCTCCATCATATCAGTTGTGATTTGAGTCGAGACTCGTTTGACTCAACCATATAAGTTATGCCTCGAGTCGGGTCTCGTTTGACTCAACCATATCATTTGTGCCTCGAGTTAGGCCTCGTTTGACATAATTATATCATATGCGCCTTGAGTCGAGCCTCGTTTGACACAACCATTTCTATTGTGCCTCGAGTCAGGACTTATTTGACTCAACCATATCATTTGCGCCTTGTGTTGGGCCTCGTTTGACTTACCCATATAATTTGTACCTCAAGTCGGGTCTCGTTTGACTCAACCATCTCATTTGGATCACGAGTCGGGCCTTATTTGACTCAACCATATCATTTGCGCCTCGAGTCGGGCCTCGTTTGACTTACCCTTATAATTGGCTCCTCGAGTCGTGCCTCAATTGACTTAACCATATCAAATGTGCCTCGAGTTGGCCCTCAGTTAACTCAACCACATCAGTTGTGCCTGGAGTCGGGCCTTGTTTGACCCAACCATATCATTTGCACTTCAAGTCAGGCCTCGTTTGACTCAACCATATCAGTTGTGCCTCAAGTCGGGACTCATTTGACTTAACCAGATTGTTGTGCCTCGAGTCGAGCGTCGTTTGACTCAACCATATCAGTTGTGCCTTAAGTCAGGCCTCATTTGACCCCACCATATCAGTTGTGCCTCGACTCAGGACTCATTTGACTCAACCATATCTGTTGTGCCTCGAGTCGGGCCTCGTTTGACTCAACCATATCAGTTGTGCCTCGAGTCGGGACTCGTTTGACTCAACCATATCAGCTGTGCCTCGAGTCGGGCCTCGTTTGACTCAACCATATCATTTGCACCTCGAGTCGAGCCTCGCTTGATACAACCATATCATTTGTGCCTCGAGTCGGGCCTCGTTTGACTTACCCTTATAACTTATGCCTTGAGTCGGGACTCATTTCACTCAACCATATCATTTGCGCCTCGAGTCGTGCCTCATTTGACTTATCCTTATAATTTGTGCCTCGAGACAAGCCTCGTTTGACTCAACCATATCAAATGTGCCTCGAGTCGGGCCTCGTTTGACTCAGCCACATCAGTTACACCTCGAGTCAGGCCTCGTTTGACTCAACCATATCATTTGCGCTTCGAGTCGGGGCTCGTTTGACTCAACCATATTGCGCTTCAAGTCGGGCCTCGTTTGACTCCACCATATCTCTTGTGCCTTGAGTCGGGCCTCGTTTGACTCAACCATATCAGTTGTGTCTTGAGTCGGCATTCATTTGACTTAACCATATCAGTTGTGCCTCGTGTCGGGCCTTATTTGACTTAACCATATCATTTGTGCCTCAAGTCGGGCCTCGTTTGACACAACCATTTTATTTGTGCCTTGAGTCAGGCCTCGTTTGACTTAACCATATCAATTGCGCCTCGTGGCGGGCCTCGTTTGACTTACCCTTATAATTTGCGCCTCGACTCGGGCCTCATTTGACTTACCCTTATAATTTGTGCCTCGAGTCAGGCATCGTTTGACTCAACCATATCATTTGCGCCTCGAGTCGGGCCTCGTTTGACTTATCCTTATAATTGGCGCCTCGAATCGAGCCTCATTTAACTCAACTATATCAGTTATGTCTCGAGTCAGGACTCGTTCGACTTAACCATATCTATTGTGCCTCGAGTCGAGGCTCGTTTGACTCATCCATATCGGTTGTGCCCCGAGTCGGGACTCGTTAGACTCAACCATATCAGTTGTGCATCGAGTTGGGCCACGTTTGACTCAACCATATCATTTGCACTTTGAGTCGGGCCTCGTTTAACTCAACCATATCAGTTGTGCCTCAAGCCAGGACTCATTTGACTCAACCATATCAGTTGTGCCTCGAGTCAGGCCTCGTTTGACGCAACGATATAATTTGCGCCTTGAGTATGGCCTCGTTTGACTTACCTTTGCAATTTGCGCCTCGAGTCGGGCCTCATTTGACTCAACCATATCATTTGAGCTTCGAGTCAAGTCTCGTTTGACTTCACCATATTTGTTGTGGCCTGAGTCGTGCCTCATTTGGCTCAACCATATCCTTTGCGCCTCGAGTCGGGCCTTGTTTGACTCAACCAGATTTGTTGTTCCTTGACTCGGGCCTCATTTGACTAAACCATATCAGTTGTGCATCGAGTTCGGCCTCGTTTGACACAACAATATCAGTTATGCCTCGAGTCGAGCCTCGTTTGACATAACCATATCATTCGCGCCTTGAGTCGGGCCTTGTTTGACTCAACCATATCATTTGCTCCTCGAGTCGGGCCTCGTTTGACTGACCCTTATATTTTGCATCTCGAGTCGGGACTCGTTTGACTCAACCGTATCAATTGCGCTTTGAGTCAGGACTCGTTTGACTCAACCATATTAGTTGAGCCTCGAGTCGGGACTCGTTTGACTCAACCATATCAGTTGTGCCACGAGTTAGGCCTTGTTTGACTCAACCACATCATTTATGCCTCGAGTTGGGCCTCATTTGACACAATCACATCATTTGCGCCTCGAGTCGGGCCTCGTTTAACACAACCATTTCTATTGTGCCTCAAGTTGGGACTTGTTTGACTCAACAGTATCATTTGCGCCTCGTGGCGGGCCTCGTTTGACTTTCCCTTATAATTTGCGCCTTAAGTCGGGCCTCGTTTGACTCAATCATATCATTTGCATCTCGAGTCGAGCCTCGTTTGACTTACCCTTATAATTGGCACCTCGAGTCGTGCCTCGATTGACTCAACCATATCAAATGTGCCTCGAGTCGGGCCTCATTTGACTCAGCCACATCAGTTACACCTCGAGTCCGGCCTCGTTTGACTCAACCATATCATTTGCGCTTCGAGTCGGGCCTCGTTTGACTCAACCATATCATTTGCGCTTCCAGTCAGGCCTCGTTTGACTCCACCATATCTCTTGTGCCTTGAGTCGGGCCTCGTTTGACTCAACCATATCAGTTGTGTCTTGAGTCGGCATTCATTTGACTTAACCATATCAGTTGTTCCTCGTGTCGGGCCTTATTTGACTCAACCATATCATTTGTGCCTCAAGTCGGGCCTCGTTTGACACAACCATTTTATTTGTGCCTCGAGTCAGGCCTCGTTTGACTTAACCATATCAATTGCGCCTCGTGGCGGGCCTCATTTGACTTACCCTTATAATTTGTGCCTCGACTCGGGCCTTATTTGACTTACCCTTATAATTTGTGCCTCGAGTCAGGCATCGTTTGACTCAACCATATCATTTGCGCCTCGAGTCGGGCCTCGTTTGACTTATCCTTATAATTGGCGCCTCGAATCGAGCCTCATTTAACTCAACCATATCAGTTATGTCTCGAGTCAGGACTCGTTCGACTTAACCATATCTATTGTGCCTCGAGTTGAGGCTTGTTTGACTCATCCATATCGGTTGTGCCCCGAGTCGGGACTCGTTAGACTCAACCATATCAGTTGTGCATCGAGTCGGGCCACGTTTGACTCAACCATATCATTTGCGCTTTGAGTCGGGCCTCGTTTAACTCAACCATATCAGTTGTGCCTCAAGCCGGGACTCATTTGACTCAACCATATCAGTTGTGCCTCGAGTCAGGCCTCATTTGACTCAACGATATAATTTGCACCTTGAGAATGGCCTCGTTTGACTTACCTTTGCAATTTGCGCCTCGAGTCGGGCCTCATTTGACTTAACCATATCATTTGCGCTTCGAGTCAAGCCTCGTTTGACTCCACCATATCTGTTGTGGCCTGAGTCGTGCCTCATTTGGCTCAACCATATCCTTTGCGCATTGAGTCGGGCCTTGTTTGACTCAACCAGATTTGTTGTTCTTTGACTCGGGCCTCGTTTGACTAAACCATATCAGTTGTGCATCGAGTTCGGCATCGTTTGACACAACAATATCAGTTATGCCTTGAGTCGAGCCTCGTTTGACATAACCATATCATTCGCGCCTTGAGTCGGGCCTTGTTTGACTTAACCATATCATTTGCTCCTCGAGTCGGGCCTCGTTTGACTGACCCTTATATTTTGTGTCTCGAGTCAGGACTCGTTTGACTCAACCATATCTGTTGCGCCTCGAGTCAGGCCTTGTTTGACTTAACCACATCAGTTGTGCCTCGAGCCGTGCCTCATTTGCCTCAACCATATCAATTGCGCTTTGAGTCGGGACTCGTTTGACTTAACCATATCAGTTGTGCCTCGAGCCGGACCTCATTTGACTCAACCATATCATATGCGCTTTGAGTCGGGACTCGTTTGACTTAACCATATCAGTTGTGCCTCATGTCGGGACTCGTTTGACTTAACCATATAAGTTGCGCCTCGAGTCGGGCCTCATTTGACACAATCATATCATTTGCACCTCAAGTCAGGCCTCATTTGACACAACCATATCATTTGCGCCTTGAGTCAGGCCTCGTTTGACTTACCCTTATAATTGGCACCTTAAGTCGTGCCTCAATTGACTCAACCATATCAAATGTGCCTTGAGTCGGCCCTCGTTTGACTCAACCACATAGTTATGCCTCGAGTCAGGCCTCGTTTCACCTAACCATATCATTTGCGTTTTGAGTCGGGCCTCGTTTGACTCAACCATATCAGTTATGCCTCGAGTCGGGACTCATTTGACTCAACCATATCTGTTGTGCCTCGAGTCGGGCCTCGTTTGACTCAACCATATCTGCTGTGCCTTGAGTCGGGCCTCGTTTGACTCAACCATGTCAGTTGTGCCTCGAGTTGGGACTCATTTGACTCAACCATATCATATCTGCCTCGAGTCAGGCCTCGTTTGACTCAACCATATCAGTTGTGCCTCGACTCGAGACTCATTTGATTCAACCATATCAGTTGTGCCTCGAGTCGGGCCTCGTTTGACTCAACCATATCAGTTGTCCTCGAGTCGGGACTCGTTTGACTCAACCATATCAGCTGTGCCTTGAGTCGGGCCTCGTTTGACTCAACCATATCATTTGTGCCTCGAGTCGGGCCTCGTTTAACACATCCATATCATTTGCACCTCGAGGCAGGCCTCGTTTGACTTTCCCTTATAATTTGCGGCTTGAGTCAGGCCTTATTTGACTCAACCACATCAGTTGTGCCTCGAGCGGGGCCTCGTTTGACTCAACCATATCAATTGCGCTTTGAGTCAGGACTCATTTGACTCAACCATATTAGTTGTGCCTCGAGTCGGGACTCGTTTGACTCAACCATATCAGTTGTGCCACGAGTTAGGCCTTGTTTGACTCAACCACATCATTTACGCCTCGAGTTGGGCCTCGTTTGACACAATCACATCATTTGCGCCTCGAGTCGGGCCTCGTTTAACACAACCATTTCTATTGTGCCTCAAGTTGGGACTTGTTTGACTCAACCGTATCATTTGCGCCTCGTGTCGGGCCTCGTTTGACTTTTCCTTATAATTTACGCCTTGAGTCGGGCCTCGTTTGACTCAATCATATCATTTGCATCTCGAGTCGAGCCTCGTTTGACTTACCCTTATAATTGGCACCTCGAGTCGTGCCTCGATTGACTCAACCATATCATATGTGCCTCAAGTCGGGCCTCATTTGACTCAACCACATTAGTTGTGCCTTGAGTTGGACCTCGTTTGACTCAACCATATCATTTGCGCTTCGAGTTGGCCCTCGTTTGACTCAACCATATCAGTTGTGCCTCGAGTTGGGACTCATTGACTCAACCATATCAGTTGTTCCTTGAGTCGGGCCTTGTTTGACTCAACCATATCAGTTGTGCCTCGAGTCAGGCCTTGTTTAACTCAACCATATCTGTTGTGCCTCGAGTCAGGCCTCGTTTGACTCAACCATATCTGTTGTGCCTCGAGTCGGGCCTCGTTTGACTCAACCATGTCAGTTGTGCCTCGAGTTGGGACTCATTTGACTCAACCATATCATATCTGCCTCGAGTCAGGCCTCGTTTGACTCAACCATATCAGTTGTGCCTCGACTCGAGACTCATTTGATTCAACCATATCAGTTGTGCCTCGAGTTGGGCCTCGTTTGACTCAACCATATCAGTTGTCCTCGAGTCGGGACTCGTTTGACTCAACCATATCAGCTGTGCCTTGAGTCGGGCCTCGTTTGACTCAACCATATCATTTGCGCCTCGAGTCGGGCCTCGTTTAACACATCCATATCATTTGCACCTCGAGGCAGGCCTCGTTTGACTTACCCTTATAATTTGCGGCTTGAGTCAGGCCTTATTTGACTCAACCACATCAGTTGTGCCTCGAGCGGGGCCTCGTTTGACTCAACCATATCAATTGCGCTTTGAGTCAGGACTCATTTGACTCAACCATATTAGTTGTGCCTCGAGTCGGGACTCGTTTGACTCAACCATATCAGTTGTGCCACGAGTTTGGCCTTGTTTGACTCAACCACATCATTTACGCCTCGAGTTGGGCCTCGTTTGACACAATCACATCATTTGCGCCTCGAGTCGGGCCTCGTTTAACACAACCATTTCTATTGTGCCTCAAGTTGGGACTTGTTTGACTCAACCGTATCATTTGCGCCTCGTGTCGGGCCTCGTTTGACTTTTCCTTATAATTTACGCCTTGAGTCGGGCCTCGTTTGACTCAATCATATCATTTGCATCTCGAGTCGAGCCTCGTTTGACTTACCCTTATAATTGGCACCTCGAGTCGTGCCTCGATTGACTCAACCATATCAAATGTGCCTCAAGTCGGGCCTCATTTGACTCAACCACATTAGTTGTGCCTTGAGTTGGACCTCGTTTGACTCAACCATATCATTTGCGCTTCGAGTCGGCCCTCGTTTGACTCAACCATATCAGTTGTGCCTCGAGTTGGGACTCGTTGACTCAACCATATCAGTTGTTCCTTGAGTCGGGCCTTGTTTGACTCAACCATATCAGTTGTGCCTCGAGTCAGGCCTTGTTTGACTTAACCATATCATTTGCGCCTTGAGTCGGGCCTCATTTGACTCAACCATATCTATTGTGCCTCGAGTCGGGCTTCGTTTGACTCAACCATATCAGTTGTGCCTCGAGTCGGGCCTCGTTTGACTTACCCTTATAATTTGCGCCTTAAATCGGACCTCGTTTGACACAATCATATCATTTGCGTCTCGAGTCAGGCCTCATTTGACACAACCATGTCATTTATGCCTCGAGGTGGGCCTCGTTTGACTCAACCATATCATTTGCGCCTCGAGTCAGGCCTGGTTTGACTCAACCATATCATTTGCGCCTCGAGTCAGGACTCGTTTGACTCAACCATAATAGTTGTGCCTCAAGTCGGGCCTCGTTTAACTCAACCATATAATTTGTGCCTTGAGTTGGGCCTTGTTTGACTTACCCTTATAATTTTCGCTTCAAGTTGGGCCTCGTTTGACTCAACCATATCATTTGCGCCTCGAGTCGGGCATCGTTTGACTCAACCATATCATTTGCGCCTCGAATCGGACCTCGTTTGGCACAATCATATCATTTGCATCTCGAGTTGGGCCTCATTTGACACAACCATGTCATTTGCGCTTCGAGGCGGGCCTCGTTTGACTCAACCATATATTTGCGCCTCGAGTCAGGCCTGGTTTGAGTCAACCATATCATTTGCGCCTTGAGTCGGACCTCGTTTGACTTAACCATACAATTTGCGCAGGAGTCGGGCCTCGTTTAACTCAACAATATCAAATGTGCATCGCATTGGGCCTCATTGGACTTAACCATATGATTTGTGCCTTGAGTCGATCCTTGTTTGACTTACCCTTATAATTTGTGCCTCGAGTCGGGACTCGATTGATTCAACCATATCTGTTGCGCCTCGAGTCAGGCCTCGTTTGACTCAACCATATCAAATGTGCCTCGAGTCGGGCCTCGTTTGGCTGAACCATATCAATTGCGCTTTGAGTCAGGCCTTGTTTGACACAACAATATCAGTTGTGCCTCGAGTTGAGCCTTGTTGGACATAATCATATCATTCGCACCTTGAGTCGGGCCTCGTTTGACTCAACCATATCATTTGCGTCGTGGGTCAGGCCTCGTTTAACTTAAACTTATGATTTGCATATCGAGTTGGGCCTCGTTTGACTAGACCATATCATTTGCGCCTCGAAGCAGGCCTCGTTTGACACAATCCTATCATTTGCGCCTTGAGTCAGGCCTCGTTTGACACAATCCTATCATTTGCACCTTGAGTCGGGCCTCGTTTGACACAACCATGTCATTTGCGCCTCGTGTCGGCCCTCGTTTGACTCAACCATACCAAATGTGCCTCGAGTTGGGCCTCGTTTGACTCAACCACATCAGTTGTGCCTCGAGCCGGGCCTCGTTTGACTCAACCATATCAATTGCGCTTTGAGTCAGGCCTCGTTTGACATAACAATATCAGTTGTGCCTCGAGTCGAACCTCGATTGACATAACCATATCATTTGTGCCTTGAGTCGGGGCCTCGTTTGACTCAACCAAATCATTTGCGTCTCGGGTCGAGCCTCGTTTGACTCAACCATATCAAATGTGCCTCGAGTCGGGCCTCGTTTGACTCAACCACATCAGTTGCACCTCGAGTCAGGCCTTGTTTGGCTCAACCATATCATTTGCGCTTCGAGTTGAGCCTCGTTTGACTTAACCATATCATTTGCGCTTCAAGTCGGGCCTCGTTTGACTCCACCATATCTCTTGTACCTTGAATCAGGCCTCATTTGACTCAACCATAATACTTGTGCCTTGGGTCGACATTCATTTGACTCAGCTATATCAGTTGTGCCTCAAGGCGGGCCTCGTTTGACTCAACCATATCATTTGTGCCTTGAGTCGGGCCTCGTTTGACACAATCATATCATTTGCGCCTCGAGTCGGGCCTCGTTTGACATAACCATTTCATTTATGCCTCGAGTTGGGCCTCGTTTGACTCAACCATATCAATTATGCCTCGTGTCAGCCCTCGTTTGACTTATCATTATAATTTGTGCCTAGAGTCGTGCCTCGTTTGACTCAACCATATCATTTGGGCCTCGAGTCGGGCCTCGTTTAACTTACCCTTGTAATTGGTGCCTCGAGTCAGGCCTCGTTTGACTCAACCATATCATTTGCGCCTCGAGTCGGGCCTTGTCTGACTTATCCTTATAATTGGCGCCTCGAATCGGGCCTCATTTGACTCAACCATATCAGTTGTGCCTCGAGTCAAGACTCGTTTGACTCAACCATATCCATTGTGCCTCGAGTAGAGGCTCGTTTTACTCATCCATATCGGTTGAGCCCTAAGTCGGGACTCGTTAGACTTAACCATATCAGTTGTGCGTCGAGTCAGGATTCGTTTGACTCAATCATATTGTTGTGCCTCAAGTTGGGACTCGTTTGACTCAACCATATCTATTGTGCCTCGAGTCGGGGGTCGTTTGACTCAACCATATAGGATGTGCCCCGAGTCGGGACTCGTTAGACTCAACCATATTTGTTGTGTGTCGAGTCGGGCCTCATTTGACTCAACCATATCATTTTTGCCTTGTGTCGGGCCTCATTTGACTTACCCTTATAATTTGTGCCTCGAGTCGGGCCTCGTTTGACTCAACCATATCATTTGCATGTCGAGTCGAGCCTCGTTTGACACAACCACATCAGTTGTGCCTTGGGTCGGGCCTCTTTAGACTCAACCATGTCATTTGTGCTTCGAGTCGGGCCTCGTTTGACTCAACCATATCAGTTGTGCCTCAAGTTGGGACTCGTTTGACTCAACCATATCTATTGTGCCTTGAGTCAGGGCTCGTTTGACTCAACCATATAGGTTGTGCCCCGAGTCGGGACTCGTTAGACTCAACCGTATTTGTTGTGCAACGAGTTAGGCCTCGTTTGACTCAACCATATCATTTGCATGTTGAGTCGGGCCTCGTTTGACTCAACCACATCAGTTGTGCCTCGAGTCGGGCCTCGTTTGACTCAACCATATCATTTGCGCTTTGAGTCAGGCCCTGTTTGATTCAACCATATCAATTGTGCCTCGAGTCGGGACTCGTTTGACTCATCCATATCTGTTGTGCCTCGAGTCGGGCCTCGTTTGACTCAACCACATTAGTTTTGCCTCGAGTCGGGGCTCGTTTGACTCAACCAAATCATTTGTGCCTCGAGTCGGGCCTCATTTGGTACAATCATTTCATTTGGGCCTCGAGTCTGGCATTGTTTGACCCAACCATATCATTTGTACCTCGAGTCGGGCCTTGTTTGACTTACCCTTATAATTTGTGAATGAAGTTGAGTCTCCTTTGACTCAACCATATCACTTGCATCTCGAGTCGGGCTTCGTTTGACTAAACCATATCATTTATGCCTCGAGTCGGGCTTCGTTTGACTTACGCTAATAATTTGCGCCTCGAGTCGGGGTCGTTTAGCTCAACCATATCATTTGCGGTTTGAGTCGGGCCTAGTTTGACTCAACCGTATCAGTTGTGCCTCGAGTCAGGACTCGTTTGACTTAACCATATCTGTTGTGCCTTGAGTCGACCTCGTTTGACTGAACCATATCATTTGCGCCTCTAGTCGGGCCTCATTTGACACAATCATATCATTTGCACCTCGAGTTGGGCCTCGTTTGACTCAACCATATCATTTGTGCCTCGAGTCGGGCCTCGTTTGACTCAACCATATCAAATGTGCCTTGAGCCGGGCCTCGTTTAACTCAACCGTATAAGTTGTGCCTCAAGTCAGGACTCGTTTGACTCAACCATATCAGTTGTGCCTCAGTCGAGCCTCGTTTGACTAAACCATATCATTTGCGCCTCGAGTCGGGCCTCGTTTGACACAATCTTCTCATTTGCGCCTCGAGTCGGGCCTCGTTTGACACAACCATTTCATTTACGCCTCGAGTTGGGCCTCGTTTGACTCAACCATATCATTTGCGCCTCGAGTCGGGACTCGTTTGAATCAACCATATCTGTTGCGCGTCAAGTCAGGCCTCGTTTGACTCAACCATATCTGTTGTGCCTCGAGTCAAGGCTCGTTTGACTCAACCATATCATTTGTGCCTCGAGTCGGGCCTCGTTTGACTTACCCTTATAATTTTTGCCTCGAGTTAGGCCTCGTTTGACTCAACCATATGATTTGTGCCTTGAGTCAGGCCTCGTTTGACTCAACCATATCATTTGTGCCTCGAGTCGGGCCTCGTTTGACTCAACCATATCATTTGCGGCTCAAATCAGACCTCGTTTGACACAATCATATCATTTGCGTCTCGAGTCGGGCCTCATTTGACACAACCATGTCATTTGCGCCTCGAGGCAGGCCTCGTTGGACTCAACCATATCATTTGTGCCTCGAGTCAAGCCTGGTTTGACTCAACCATATCATTTGCACCTTGAGTCAAACCTCGTTTGACTCAACCATATAATTTACGCATGAGTCAGGCCTCGTTTGACTCAACCTTATCAAATGTGCATCACATTGGGCCTCGTTTGACTTAACCATATGATTTGTGCCTCGAGTCGGTCCTTGTTTGACTTACCCTTATAATTTGTGCCTCGAGTCGGGACTCGATTGACTCAACCATATCTGTTGTGCCTCGAGTCAGGCCTCGTTTGACTCAACCATATCAAATGTGCCTCGAGTCGGGCCTCGTTTGAATCAACTACATCAGTTGTGCCTCGAGCCGAGTCTCGTTTGACTCAACCATATGATATGCGCTTTGAGTCAGGCCTCGTATGACATAACAATATCAGTTGTGCCTTGAGTCGAGCCTTGTTTGACATAACCATATCATTCGCGCCTTGAGTCGGGCCTCGTTTGACTCAACCATATCGTTTGCGTCTCGGGTCGAGCCTCGATTGACTTAACCTTATGATTTGCACATCGAGTTGGGCCTCGTTTTACTCAACCATATCATTTGCGCCTCAAAGCGGGCCTCGTTTGACATAATCCTATCATTTGCTCCTTGAGTCGGGCCTCGTTTGACACAACCATGTCATTTGTGCCTCGTGTCGAGCCTTGTTTGACTCAACCATATCATTTGCGCCTTGAGTTGGGCCTCGTTTGACACAATCATATCATTTGCACCTCGAGTTGGGCCTCGTTTGACACAACCATTTCATTTGCGCCTTAAGTCAGGCCTCGTTTGACTCAACCATATCATTTGTGCCTCGAGTCGGGCTTTGTTTGACTTACCCTTACAATTTCCCCCTCGAGTCGGGACTCGTTTGACTCAACCATATCTGTTGCGCCTCGAGTCAGGCCTCATTTGACTCAACCACACCAGTTGTGCCTCGAGCCTAGCCTCATTTGACTCAACCATATCAATTGCGCTTTGAGTCAGGACTCATTTGACTCAACCATATGAGTTGTGCCTCAAGTCGGGCCTCGTTGACTCAACCATATCATTTCTGCCTCGAGTCGGACCATGTTTGACACAATCATATCATTTGTGCCTCGAGTCGGGCCTCATTTGACATAACCATTTCTATTGTGCCTAGAGTCGGGACTTGTTTGACTCAACCATATCATTTACGCCCCGTGTTGGGTCTCGTTTGACTTAACCTTATAATTTGCACCTCGAGGTGGGCCTCGTTTGACTCAACCATATCATTTGTGCCTCGAGTCGAGCCTCGTTTGACTTACCTTTATAATTGGTGCCTCGAGATGTGCCTCGATTGACTCAACCATATCAAATGTGGCTCGAGTCAGGCCTCGTTTGACTCAACCACATCAGTTGTGCCTAGAGTCGGGCCTCGTTTGACTCAACCATATCTGTTGTGCCTCGAGTCAGGCCTCGTTTGACTCAACCATATCATTTGCGCCTCGAGTCAGGCCTCATTTGACTCAACCATATCAGTTATGCCTCGAGTCGGGACACATTTCACTCAACCATATCTGTTGTGCCTCGAGTCGGGCCTCGTTTGACTTAACCATATCTGTTGCGCCTCGAGTCGGGCCTCGTTTCACTTATCCTTATAATTGGTGCCTCAAATCGGGCCTCATTTGACTCAACCATATCATTTGCGCCTCGAGTCGGGCCTCGTTTGACTAAACCACATTAGTTGTGCCTCGAGTCGGGCCTCGTTTGACACAATCATATCATTTGTGCCTCGAGTTGAGCCTCGTTTGATACAACCATATCATTCGCGCCTCGAGTCGGGCCTCGTTTGACTCAACCATATCATTTGCGCCTTGAGTCGGGCCTCGTTTGACTCAACCATATCATTTGCACCTCGAGTCGTGCCTCATTTGACTTATCCTTATAATTTGCTCCTCGAGTCAAGCCTCGTTTGACTCAACCATATCAAATGTGCCTTGATTCGGGCCTCGTTTGACTCAACCACATCAGTTGCACCTCGAGTCGGGCCTTGTTTGACTCAACTATATCATTTGCACTTTGAGTCGGGCCTTGTTTGACTCAACCATATCATTTGCGCTTCAAGTCGAGCCTTGTTTGATTCCACCATATCTCTTGTGCCTTGAGTCAGGCCTCATTTGACTCAACCAGATCAGTTGTGCCTCGAGTCGGCATTCATTTGACTCAACTATATCAGTTGTGCCTCGACGTGGGCCTCGTTGAACTCAACCATATCATTTATGCCTAGAGTCAGGCCTCGTTTGACACAATCATATCATTTGCACCTCGAGTCGGGCCTCATTTGACACAACCATTTCATTTGTGCCTCGAGTCGGGCCTCATTTGACTCAACCATATCAATTATGCCTCTTGCGAGCCTTGTTTGACTTACCCTTATAATTTGCGCCTCGAGTCATGCCTCGTTTGACTCAACCATATCATTTGCACCTCGAGTCGGGCCTCATTTGACTTACCCTTATAATTGGTGCCTCGAGTCGAGCCTCGTTTGACTCAACATATCATTTGCGCCTCGAGTCAGGACTCGTTTGACTTGACCATATCTATTGTGCCTCGCATAGAGGCTCATTTGACTCATCCATATCTGTTGTGCCCTAAGTCGGGACTCGTTAAACTCAACCATATCAGTTGTGTGTCGAGTCGGGCGTTGTTTGACTCAATCATATCGGTTGTGCCTCAAGTCGGGACTCGTTTGACTCAACCATATCTATTATGCCTTGAGTCAGGGATCGTTTGACACAACCATATAGGTTGTGCCCTGAGTCGGGACTCGTTTGGCTCAACCATACCTGTTGTGCATCAAGTTGGGCCTCGTTTGACTCAATCATATCATTTTCGCCTCGTGTCAGGCCTTGTTTGACTTACCTTTATAATTTGTTCCTAGAGTCGGGCCTCGTTGGACTCAATCATATCATTTGCATGCCGAGTCGGGCCTCGTTTGACACAACCACATCAGTTGTGCCTTAGGTCGGGCCTCGTTTGACTCAACCATATCAGTTGTGCCTCAAGTCGGGACTCGTTTGGCTCAACCATATCTATTGTGCCTCGAGTCGAGGCTTGTTTGAGTCAACCATATAGGTTGTGCCCCGAGTCGGGACTCATTAGGCTCAACCATATCTATTGTCCATCAAGTTGGGCATCGTTTGACTCAACCACATCAGTTGTGCCTCGAGTCGGGACTCGTTTGACTCAACCATATCATTTGCGCTTTGAGTCGGGCCCTGTTTGATTCAACCATATCAACTGTGCCTCGAGTCGGGACTCGTTTGACTCATCCATATCTATTGTACCTCGAGTCAGACCTCGTTTGACTCAACCATATCAATTATGCCTCGAGTTGGGGCTCGTTTGACTCAATCATATTAGTTGTGCCTCAAGTCAGGATTCATTTGACTCAACCATATCAGTTGGGCGTCGAGTCGGGCCTCGTTTGACTCCACCATATCATTTGCGCCTCGAGTCGAGCCTCATTTAGGACAATCATATCATTTGTGCCATGAGTCGGGCATTGTTTGACCCAACCATATCATTTGCGTCTCGAGTCGGGCCTTGTTTGACTTACCCTTATAATTTGTGCCTCAAGTCGAGTCTCGTTTGACTCAACCATATCACTTGCATCTTGAGTCGGGCTTCATTTGACTCAACCACATCATTTGTGCCTTGAGTCGGGCTTCGTTTGACTTATGCTTATAATTTGCACCTTGAGTCGGGCCTCGTTTAGCTCAACCATATCATTTGCGCTTCGAGTCAGGCCCTGTTTGACTTAACCGTATCAGTTGTGCCTCGAGTCGGGACTCGTTTGACTCAACCATATTTGTTGCGTATCGAGTCAGGCCTCGTTTGACTCAACCATATCTGTTGTGCCTCGAGTCAGGCCTCGTTTGACTCAACCATATCATTTGTGCCTCGAGTCGGGCCTCATTTGACTTACCCTTATAATTTTCGCCTCGAGTTGGGCCTCGTTTGACTCAACCATCTCATTTACGCCTTGAGTCAGGCCTCGTTTGACTCAACCATATCATTTATGCCTCGAGTCGGGCCTTGTTTGACTCAACCATATCATTTGCGCCTCAAATCGGACCTCGTTTGACACAATCATATCATTTGCGTCTCGAGTCGGGCCTCATTTGGCACAACCATGTCATTTGCACCTCGAGGTGGGCCTCGTTTGACTCAACCATATCATTTGCGCCTCGAGTCAGTCCTGGTTTGACTCAACCATATCATTTTCACCTTGAGTAAGACCTCGTTTGACTTAACCATATAATATACGCACGAGTCGGGCCTCGTTTGACTCAACCATATCAAATGTGCATCGCATTGGGCCTCGTTTGACTTAACCATATGATTTGTGCCTCGAGTCGGTCCTTGTTTGACTTAACCTTATAATTTGCGCCTTGAGTCAGGACTTGATTGACTCAACCATATCTGTTGCGCCTCGAGTTAGGCCTCGTTTGACGCAATAATTTCATTTGCGCCTCGAGTCAGGCCTCGTTTGACTCAACCATATCATTTGTGCCTCGAGTCAGGCTTCGTTTGCCTTACCCTTATAATTTGCCCTTCGAGTCGAGCCTCATTTGGCTCAACCATATCAAATGTGCCTTGAGTCGGGCCACGTTTGACTCAACCATATAAGTTGTGCCTCGTGTTAGGACTCGTTTGACTCAACCATATCAGTTGTGCCTCGAGTCGGGCCTCGTTTGACACAATCTTCTCATTTGTGCCTCGAGTCGGGCCTCGTTTGACACAACCATTTCATTTGCGCCTCGAGTTGGGCCTCGTTTGACTCAACCATATCATTTGCGCCTCGAGTCGAGACTCGTTTGACTCAACCATATCTGTTGCGCATCGAGCCAGGCCTCGTTTGACTCAACCATATCAGTTGTGCCTCGAGTCGGGCCTTGTTTGACTCAACCATATAATTTGTGCCTCGAGTTGGGCCTTGTTTGACATACCCTTATAATTTTTGCTTCAAGTTGGGCCTCATTTGACTCAACCATATCATTTACGCCTCGAGTCGGGCATCATTTGACTCAACCATATCATTTGCGCCTCGAATCGGGCCTCGTTTGACACAATCATATCATTTGCATCTCGAGTCGGGCCTCATTTGACACAACCATGTCATTTGCGCCTCGAGGCGGGCCTTGTTTAACTCAATCATATCATTTGCGCCTCGAGGCGGGCCTTGTTTGACTCAACCATATCATTTGCGCCTTGAGTCGAACCTCGTTTGACTTAACCATACAATTTGCGCATGAGTCGGGCCTCGTTTAACTCAACCATATCAAATGTGCATCGCATTGGGCCTCGTTGGACTTAACCATATGATTTGCGTCTTGAGTCGGTCCTTGTTTGACTTACCCTTATAATTTGTGCCTCGAGTCGGGACTCGATTGATTCAACCATATCTGTTGCGCCTCGAGTCAGGCCCCGTTTGACTCAACCATATCAAATGTGCCTCGAGTCGGGCCTCGTTTGACTCAACCACATTAGTTGTGCCTCTAGCCGGGCCTCGTTCGGCTGAACCATATCAATTGTGCTTTGAGTCAGGCCTCGTTTGACAGAACAATATCAGTTGTGCCTTGAGTCGAGCCTCATTGGACATAACCATATCATTCGCGCCTTGAGTCGGGCCTCATTTGACTTAACCATATCATTTGCGTCTCGGGTCGGGCCTCGTTTAACTTAACCTTATGATTTGCACATTGAGTTGGGCTCGTTTGACTAGACCATATCATTTGCGCCTTGAAGCGGGCCTCGTTTGACACAATCCTATCATTTGCGCCTTGAGTCAGGCCTCGTTTGACACAATGCTATCATTTGCACCTTGAGTCGGGCCTCGTTTGACACAACCATGTCATTTGCGCCTCGTGTCGGGCCTCGTTTGACTCAACCATATCAAATGTGCCTTGAGTCGGGCCTCGTTTGACTTAACCACATCAGTTATGCCTCGAGCCGGGCCTCGTTTGACTAAACCATATCAATTGCGCTTTGAGTCAGGCCTCGTTTGGCACAACAATATCAGTTGTGCCTCGAGTCGAGCCTCGATTGACATAACCATATCATTTGTGCCTAGAGTCGGCCTCATTTGACTCAACCATATCATTTGCGTCTCGGGTCGGGCCTCGTTTGACTCAACCATATCAAATGTGCCTCGAGTAAGGCCTTGTTTGACTCAACCACATCAGTTGCACCTCGAGTCAGGCTTCGTTTGACTCAACCATATCATTTGCGCTTCGAGTTGGGTCTCGTTTGACTTAACCATATCATTTACGCTTCAAGTCGGGCCTCGTTTGACTCCACCATATCTCTTATGCCTTGAGTCAGGCCTCATTTGACTCAACCATAATAGTTGTGCCTCGGGTCGACATTCATTTGACTCAGCTATATCAGTTGTGCCTCAAGGTGGGCCTCGTTTGACTCAACCATATCATTTGTGCCTCGAGTCGGGCCTCGTTTGACACAATCATATCATTTGCCCCTCGAGTCGTGCCTCGTTTGACATAACCATTTCATTTGTGCCTCGAGTCGGGCCGCGTTTGACTCAACCATATCAATTATGCCTCGTGTCAGCCCTCGTTTGACTTACCATTATAATTTGTGCCTAGAGTCGTGCCTCATTTGACTCAACCATATCATTTGGGCCTCGAGTCGGGCCTCGTTTAACTTACCCTTATAATTGGTGCCTCGAGTCAGGCCTCGTTTGACTCAGCCATATCATTTGCGCCTCGAGTCGGGCCTCGTCTGACTTATCCTTATAATTGGCTCCTCGAATCGGGCCTCATTTGACTCAACCATATCAGTTGTGCCTCGAGTCAGGACTCGTTTGACTCAACCATATCCATTGTGCCTCAAGTAGAGGCTCGTTTGACTCATCCATATCAGTTGAGCCCTAAGTTGGGACTCATTAGACTTAACCATATCAGTTGTGCGTCGAGTCAGGATTCGTTTAACTCAATCATATCAATTGTGCATCGAGTCAGGATTCATTTAACTCAATCATATCAGTTGTGCCTCAAGTTCGGACTCGTTTGACTTAACCATATCTATTGTGCCTCGAGTCGGGGCTCGTTTGACTCAACCATATAGGATGTGCCCCAAGTCGGGACTCGTTAGACTCAACCATATTTGTTGTGTGTCGAGTCGGGCCTCGTTTGACTCAACCATATCATTTTCGCCTCGTGTCAGGCCTCGTTTGACTTACCCTTATAATTTGTGCCTCGAGTCGGGCCTCGTTTGACTCAACCATATGATTTGCATGTCGAGTCGGGCCTCGTTTGACACAACCACATCAGTTGTGCCTTGGGTCGGGCCTCGTTAGACTCAACCATGTCATTTACGCTTCGAGTCGGGCCTCATTTAACTCAACCATATCAGTTGTGCCTCAAGTCGGGACTCGTTTAACTCAACCATATCTATTGTGCCTCGAGTCGGGGATCGTTTGACTCAACCATATAGGTTGTGCCCCGAGTCGGGACTTGTTAGACTCAACCATATCTGTTGTGTGTCGAGTCAGGCCTCGTTTGACTCAACCATATCATTTGCATGTCGAGTCGGGTCTCGTTTGACTCCACCACATCCTCGAGTCAAGCCTCGTTTGACTCAACCATATCATTTGCGCTTTGAGTCGGGCCCTGTTTGATTCAACCATATCAGTTGTGCCTCGAGTCAGGACTCGTTTGACTCATCCATATCTGTTGTGCCTCGAGTTGGGCCTCGTTTGACTCAAACACATTAGTTTTGCCTCGAGTCGGGGCTCATTTTACTCAACCATATCAGTTGTGCCTCAAGTCGGGATTCATTTGACTCAACCACATCAGTTGGGCGTCGAGTTGGGCCTCGTTTGACTCAACCATATCATTTGTGCCTCGAGTTGGGCCTCGTTTGGTACAATCATATCATTTGGCCCTCGAGTCGAGCATTGTTTGACCCAACCATATCATTTGCACCTTGAGTCGGGCCTTGTTTGACTTACCGTTATAATTTGTGAATCAAGTCGAGTCTCCTTTGACTCATCCATATCGCTTGCATCTCGAGTCGGGCTTCGTTTGACTAAAGCATATCATTTGTGCCTCGAGTTGGGCTTTGTTTGACTTACGCTAATAATTTGCGCCTCGAGTCAGGCCTTGTTTAGCTCAACCATATCATTTGCGGTTTGAGTCGGGCCCAGTTTGACTCAACCGTATCAGTTGTGCCTCGAGTCGGGACTCGTTTGACTTAACCATATCTGTTGTGCCTTGAGTCGGACCTCGTTTGACTCAACCATATCATTTGCGCCTCGAGTCAGGCCTCATTTGACACAATCATATCATTTACACCTCGAGTTGGGCCTCGTTTGACTTAACCATATCATTTGTGCCTCGAGTCAGGCCTTGTTTGACTCAACCATATCAAATGTGCCTTGAGCCGGGCCTCGTTTAACTCAACCATATAAGTTGTGCCTCGAGTCAGGACTTGCTTGACTCAACCATATCAGTTGTGCCTTAGTCAGGCCTCGTTTGACTAAACCATATCATTTGTGCCTCGAGTTGGGCCTCGTTTGACACAATCTTCTCATTTGCGCCTCGAGTCGGGCCTCGTTTGACACAACCATTTCATTTACGCCTCAAGTTGGGCCTCATTTGACTCAACCATATCATTTGCGCCTCGAGTCGGGACTCATTTGACTCAACCATATCTGTTGCGCATCGAGTCAGGCCTCGTTTGACTCAACCATATCTGTTGTGCCTTGAGTCACGCCTCGTTTGACTCAACCATATCATTTGTGCCTCGAGTCGGGCCTCGTTTGACTTACCCTTATAATTTTTGCCTCGAGTTGGGCCTCGTTTGACTCAACCATATCATTTGCGCCTTGAGCCAAGCCTTGTTTGACTCAACCATATCATTTGTGCCTCGAGTCGGGCCTCGTTTGACTCAACCATATCATTTACGCCTCAAATCAGACCTCGTTTGACACAATCATATCATTTGCGTCTCGAGTCGGGCCTCATTTGACACAACCATGTCATTTGCGCCTCGAGGTAGGCCTCGTTTGACTCAACCATATCATTTGTGCCTCCAGTCAAGCCTGGTTTGACTCAACCATATCATTTGCACCTTGAGTCAGACCTCGTTTGACTTAACCATATAATTTGCGCATGAGTCGGGCCTCGTTTGACTCAACCATATCAAATGTGCATCGCATTGGG
Source organism: Dicorynia guianensis (assembly GCA_037013595.1). Taxonomy (NCBI): domain Eukaryota; kingdom Viridiplantae; phylum Streptophyta; class Magnoliopsida; order Fabales; family Fabaceae; genus Dicorynia; species Dicorynia guianensis. The sequence continues at coordinate 13,437,607 of JASUAB010000006.1, read as the reverse complement.
CCTCGTTTGACTTAACCATATGATTTGTGCCTCGAGTCGGTCCTTGTTTGACTTACCCTTATAATTTGCACCTCAAGTCGGGACTCGATTGACTCAACCATATCTGTTGTGCCTCGAGTCAGGCCTCGTTTGACTCAACCATATCAAATGTGCCTTGAGTCAGGCCTCGTTTGAATCAACCACATCAGTTGTGCCTCGAGCCGAGCCTCGTTTGACTTAACCATATGAATTGCGCTTTGAGTCAGGCCTCGTATGACACAACAATATCAGTTGTGCCTCGAGTCGAGCCTCGTTTGACATAACCATATCATTCGCGCCTTGAGTCGGGCCTCGTTTGACTCAACCATATCATTTGCGTCTCGGGTCGGGCCTCATTTGACTTAACCTTATGATTTGCACATCGAGTTGGGCCTCGTTTTACTCAACCATATCATTTGCGCCTCGAAGCGAGCCTCGTTTGACATAATCCTATCATTTGCGCCTTGAGTCCGGCCTTGTTTGACACAACCATGTCATTTGCGCCTCGTGTCGTCCCTCGTTTGGCTCAACCATATCATTTGCGCTTTGAGTCGGGCCCTGTTTGATTCAACCATATCAACTGTGCCTCGAGTCGGGACTCATTTGACTCATCCATATCTATTGTACCTCGAGTCAGGCCTCATTTGACTGAACCATATCAGTTGTGCGATGAGTCAGGCCTCGTTTCACTCAACCATCTCAATTGTGCCACGAGTTGGGCCTCGTTTAACCCAACCATATTATTTGCGCCTTGAGTCGGGCCTTGTTTGACTGAACCATATAATTTGCGCCACGAGTCGGGCCTCGTTTGACTCAACCATATCAAAAGTGCATCTCGTCGGGCCTCGTTTGACTCAACAATATCATTTGCGCCTAGAGTCGGGTCTCGTTTGACTTACGCTTATAATTTGCACCTCGAGTCGGGACTCGTTTGACTCAACCATATTTGTTGCACCTCGAGTCAGGCCTCGTTTAACTCAACCATATCAAATGTGCCTCGAGTCGGGCCTCGTTTGACTTAACTACATCAGTTGTGCCTTGAGCCGGCCCTTGTTTGACTGAACCATATCAATTGCACTTTGAGTCAGGCCTCGTTTGACACAACAATATTAGTTGTGCCTTGAGTCGAGCCTCGTTCGACATACCCATATCGTTCGCACCTTGAGTCAGGCCTCGTTTGAGTCAACCATATCATTTGCGCCTCAAGTCAGGCCTCGTTTGACTTACCCTTATAGTTTGTGCCTCGAGTCAGGACTCATTTGACTTCACCATATCTGTTGCGCCTCAAGTCAGGCCTCATTTGACTCAACCACATCAGTTGTGCCTCGAGTCGGGCCTCGTTTGACTCAAACATATCAATTGCGCTTGGAGTCGGGACTCGTTTGACTCAACCATATCAGTTGTGCCTTGAGTCGAGACTCGTTTGACTCAACCATATCAGTTGTGCCTCGAGTCGGGCCTCGTTTGACACAATCATATCATTTGCGCCTTGAGCCAAGCCTCGTTTGACACAACCATTTCTATTGTGCCTCGAGTCGGGACTTGTTTGACTCAACCATCTCATTTGGATCTCGAGTCGGCCCTCATTTGACTCAACCATATCATTTGCGCCTCGAGTTTGGCCTCGTTTGACTTACCCTTATAATCGGCGCCTTGAGTCGTGCCTCGATTGACTCAACCATTTCAAATGTGCCTTGAGTTAGGCCTTGTTTGACTCAACTACATCAGTTGTGCCTTGAGTCAGGTCTCGTTTGACTCAACCATATCATTTGCACCTTGAGTCAGGCCTCGTTTGACTTAACCATATAATTTGCGCCACGAGTCGGGCCTTGTTTGTCTCAACCATAAAAAATTTGCATCGTGTCAAGCCTCGTTTGACTCAACCATATCATTTGTGCCTCGAGTCGGGCCTCGTTTGACTTACCCTTATAATTTGCGCCTCGAGTCGGGACTCGTTTGACTCAACCATATTTGTTGCACCTCGAATCAGGCCTCGTTTGACTCAACCATATCAAATGTGCCTCGATTCGGGCCTCGTTTGACTTAACCACATCAGTTGTGCCTCGAGCCAGCCCTTGTTTGACTCAACCATATCAATTGCACTTTGAGTCAGGCCTCGTTTGACACAACAATATCAGTTGTGCACTGAGTCAAGCCTCGTTTGACATAACCATATCATTCGCACCTTGAGTTGGGCCTCGTTTGAGTCAACCATATGATTTGCGCCTCAAGTCGAGCCTCGTTTGACTTACCCTTATAGTTTGCGCCTCGAGTCAGGACTCGTTTGACTCCACCATATCTGTTGCACGTCGAGTCAGGCCTCGTTTGACTCAACCACATTAGTTGTGCCTCGAGCCGGGCCTCGTTTGACTCAAACATATCAATTGTGCCTCGAGTCGGGCCTCGTTTGACACAACCATATCAGTTGTGCCTCGAGTCGAGACTCATTTGATTCAACCATATCAGTTGTGCCTCGAGTTGGGCCTCGTTTGACACAACCACATCAGTTGTGCCTCGAGTCGGCCTTGTTTGACACAATCATATCATTTGCGCCTTGAGTCGGGCCTCATTTGACACAACCATTTCTATTGTGCCTGGAGTCGAGACTTGTTTGGCTCAACCATCTCATTTGGATCTCGAGTCAGGCCTCATTTGACTCAACCATATCATTTGTGCCTCGAGTCGGGCCTCGTTTGACTTACCCTTATAATTGGCGCCTCAAGTCGTGCCTCGATTGACTCAACCATTTCAAATGTGCCTTGAGTCAGGCCTTGTTTGACTTAACCACGTCAGTTGTGCCTCGAGTCGGGCCTCGTTTGACTCAACCATATCATTTGCACCTCGAGTCAGGCCTCGTTTGACTTACCCTTATAATTTGCGCCTCGAGTCGGGACTCATTTGACTCAACCATATTTGTTGCACCTCGAGTCAGGCCTCGTTTAACTCAACCATATGAAATGTGCCTCGATTCGGGCCTCGTTTGACTTAACCACATCAGTTGTGCCTCGAGCTGGCCCTTGTTTGACTCAACCATATCAATTGCACTTTGAGTCAGGCCTCGTTTGATGCAACAATATTAGTTGTGCCTTGAGTCGAGCCTCATTTGACATAACCATATCATTCGCGCCTTGAGTCGGGCCTCGTTTGAGTTAACCATATCATTTGTGCCACAAGTCAGGCCTCGTTTGACTTACCCTTATAGTTTGCGCCTCAAGTTGGGACTCGTTTGACTCCACCATATCTGTTGCGCCTCGAGTCAGGCCTCGTTTGACTCAACCACATCAGTTGTGCCTCGAGCCGGGCATCGTTTGACAAAACCATATCAGTTGTGCCTCAAGTCGAGACTCGTTTGATTCAACCATATCAGTTGTGCCTCGAGTTGGGCCTCGTTTGACACAACCATATCAGTTGTGCCTCGGGTTGGGCCTCGTTTGACACAACCATTTCTATTGTGCCTCGAGTTGGGACTTCTTTGACTCAACCATCTCATTTGGATCTCGAGTCGGGCCTCATTTGACTCAACCGCATCAGTTGTGCCTCGAGTCAGGCCTCGTTTGACTCAACCATATCATTTGCACTTCGAGTTGGGACTCGTTTGACTCAACCATATCAGTTGTGCCTCATGTCGAGACTCATTTGACACAACCATATCTGTTGTGCCTCAAGTCAGGCCTCGTTTAACTCAACCATATCAGTTGTGCCTCGAGTCGGGCCTCGTTTGACTCAACCATATCATTTGCGCCTTGAGTCGGGCCTCATTTCACTCAACCATATCATTTATGCCTTGGGTCGAGCCTCGTTTGACTTAACCATATAATTTGCACCTCGAGTCGGGCCTCGTTTGACTCAACCATATCAAATGTGCATCAAGTCAGGTCTCATTTGACTCAACCACATAAGTTGTCCCTCGAGTTGGGCCTCGTTTGACTCAACCATATTATTTGCGGCTCGAGTCGGGCCTCGTTCGACTCAACCATCTCTGTTGTGCATCGAGTCGAGCCTCGTTTGACTTACCCTTATAATTTGCGCCTCGAGTCAGGACTCCTTTGACTCAACCATATCTATTGCGCCTCGAGTCAATCCTCGTTTAACTCAACCATATCAAATGTGCCTTGAGTCGAGCGTCGTTTGACTCAACCACATTAGTTGTGAATCGAGCCAGGCCTGGTTTGACTCAACCACACCAGTTGTGCCTCGAGTTGGGCCTTGTTTGACTCAACCATACTAGTTGTGCCTCGAGTCGGGACTCGATTGACTCAACCATGTCAGTTAGGCCTTGAGTCGGGACTCAATTGACTCAACCATATCATTTGCGCCTCAAGTCGGGACTCGATTGACTGAACCATATCATTTCCGCCTTGAGGCGGGCCTCGTTTGACTTAACCATATCCTTTGCATCTCGAGTCGGGTTTCATTTGACTCAACCATATAATTTTGCGCCTCGAGTCGGGCTTCATTTACTTACCCTTATAATTGGCACTTCGAGTCGGGCTTCGTTTAACTCAACCATATCAAATGTGCCTCGAGTCGAGCCTTGTTTGGCTCAACCACATCAGTTGTCCCTCGAGTCGGGCCTCATTTGACTCAACCGTATCAATTGCACTTCGAGTTAGGCTTCGTTTGACTCAACCATATCAGTTATGCCTCGAGTCGGTACTCATTTCAATCAACCATATTTATTGTGTCTCAAGTCGGGCCACGTTTGCGCCTCGAACCGGGCCTTGTTTGGCAGAATCATATCATTTGCGCCTCGAGTTGGGCCTTGGTTGACTCAACCATATCATTGGCGCCTCGAGTCAGGCCTTGTTTGACATACCCTTATAATTTACGCCTCAAGCCGGGCCTTGTTTGACTTACCCTTATAATTTAAGCCTCAGGTCGGGCCTCGTTTGACTCAACCATATCATTTGCGCCCTGAGTCAGGCCTCATTTGACTTACCCTTATAATTTGCGCCTTGAGTCGGGCCTTGTTTGACTCAACCATATCATTAGCACTTTGAGTCAGGCCTCGTTTGACTCAACCATATCATTTGCACCTCGAATTAGGCCTCGTTTGACTTACCCTTATAATTTGTGCCTCGAGTGTGGCCTCATTTGACTTAACCATATCAAATATGCCTCGAGTCGGGCCTCGTTTGACTTAACCACATCAGTTGTGCCTCGAGTTGGGCCTCGTTTGACTCAACCATATCATTTGCCCTTCGAGTTGGGCCTCATTTGACTCAACCATATCTGTTGTGCCTCTAGTCGGGCCTCGTTTGACTCAACCATATAATTTGCATCTCGAGTCGGGCCTCGTTTGATGCAACCATATCAAATGTGCATCGAGTTAGGTCTCGTTTGACTTAACCACATCAGTTGTGCCTTGAGCCGGGCCTCGTTTGACACAACCATATTATTTGTGCCTTGAGTCAGGCCTCATTCGACTCAACCGTCTCTATTGTGGCTCGAGTCGAGCCTCGTTTGACTCAACCATATCAATTGCGCTTTGAGTCGGGACTCGTTTGACTCAGCCATATCAGTTGTGCCTTGAGTCGGGGCTCGTTTGACTCAACCATATCAGTTGTGCCTCGAGTCGAACCTCGTTTTACATAATCATATCATTTGCGCCTCGAGTCGGGCCTCGTTTGACACAACCATTTCTATTGTGCCTCGAGTCGAGACTTGTTTGACTCAACCATCTCATTTGGATCTCAAGTCGGGCCTCATTTGACTCAACCATATCATTTGCACCTCGAGTCGGGCCTTGTTTGACTTACCCTTATAATTGGCGCCTCGAGTCGTGCCTCGATTGACTTAACCATTTCAAATGTGCCTCGAGTCGGGCCTCGTTTGACTCAAGCACATCAGTTGTGCCTCGAGTCGGGCCTCGTTTGAATCATCCATATCATTTGCGATTCGAGTCAGGACTCATTTGACTCAACCATATCAATTATGCCTCAAGTTGAGACTCATTTGACTCAACCATATCTGTTGTGCCTCGAGTCGGGCCTCGTTTGACTCAACCATATTAGTTGTGCCTCGAGTCGGGCCTCATTTGACTTACCCTTATAGTTTGTGCCTCGAGTCAGGCCTCGTTTGACTCAACCATATCATTTGCGTCTTGAGTCGGGCCTTGTTTGACTCAACCATATCATTTACGCCTCGAGTCGGGCCTCGTTTGACTTAACCATATAATTTGCACCTCGAGTCGGGCCTCGTTTCACTCAACCATGTTATTTGCGCCTCGAGTTGGGCCTCATTCGGCTGAACCATATCTGTTGTGCCTCAAGTCGAGCCTCGTTTGACTTGCCTTTATAATTTGTGCCTCGAGTTGGGACTCCTTCGACTCAACCATATCTGTTGCGCCTCGAGTCAAGTCTCGTTTGACTCAACCATATCAAATGTGCCTCGAGTCGAGTGTCGTTTGACTCAACCACATCAGTTGTGGCTCGAGCTGAGCCTGGTTTCACTCAAACATATCAATTACGCTTTGAGTCGGGCCGCGTTTGGCTCAACATTATTAGTTGTGCCTCAAGTCGGGACTCATTTGACTCAACCATACCAGTTGAGCCTCGAGTCAGGCCTTGTTTGACTCAACCATCCAGTTGTGCCTCGAGTGAGGACTCGATTGACTCAATCATATCATTTGTGCCCCAAGTCGGGAGTCGATTGACTCAACCATATCATTTTTGTCTTGAGTCGGGCCTCGTTTGACTCAACCATATCATTTGCATCTCGAGTCGGGCCTTGTTTGACTCAACCATATCATTTGCGCCTTGAGTCAGGCTTCGTTTATATACCCTTATAATTGGCACCTCGAGTCGGGCTTCGTTTGACTCAACCACATCAGTTGTGCCTCGAGTTGGGCCTTGTTTGACTCAACCGTATCAATTGCACTTCGAGTCAGGATTCATTTGAGTCAACCTTATTAGTTGTCCCTCAAGTCGGGCCTCGTTTGTGCCTCCAGTCGGGCCTCGTTTGGCAGAATCATATCATTTGTGCCTCTAGTCGGGCCTCGTTTGACTCAACCATATCATTGGCACCTCGAGTTAGGCCTTGTTTGACTTACCCTTATAATTTGCGCCTCAAGTCGGGCCTTGTTTGACTTAACCACATCATTTGCATCTCGAGTCGGGCCTCGTTTGACTCAGCCATATAATTTGCGCCCCGAGTCGGGCCTCGTTTGACTTACCCTTATAATTTGTGCCTCAAGTCGGGCCTCGTTTGACTCAAGCATATCATTTGCGCTTTGAGTCGGGCCTCGATTGGCTCAACCATATCATTTGTGCCTCGAATCGGGCCTCGTTTGACTTACCCTTATAATTTGTGCCTCGAGTGTGGCCTCGTTTGACTTAACCATATCAAATGTGCCTCGAGTCGGGCCTTGTTTGACTCAACCACATCAGTTGCGCCTTGAGTCAGGCCTCATTTGACTCAACCATATCAATTGCGCTTCGAGTCGATCCTCGTTTGACTCAACTATATTAGTTGTGCCTCAAGTTAGGACTCATTTGACTCAACCATATCTGTTGTGCCTCGAGTCGGGCCTCGTTTGACTCAACCATATCAGTTGTGCCTCGAGTCGGGCCTCGTTTGACTCAACCATATAATTTGCATCTCGAGTCGGGCCTCATTTGACGCAACCATATCAAATGTGCATCAAGTCAGGTCTCGTTGGACTTAACCACATCAGTTGTACCTCGATCCGGGCTTCATTTGACTCAACCATATTATTTGCACCTCGAGTCGGGCCTCGTTCGACTCAACCATCTCTGTTGTGGCTCGAGTCAGGCCTCGTTTGACTCAACCATATCAATTGCGCTTTGAGTCGGGACTCGTTTCACTCAACTATATCAGTTGTGCCTTGAGTCGGGGCTCGTTTGACTCAACCATATCAGTTGTGCCTCGAGTCGAGCCTCATTTGACACAACCATATCAGCTGTGCCTCGAGTCGGGCCTCGTTTGACACAATCATATCGTTTACGCATCGAGTCGGGCCTCGTTTGACACAACCATTTCTATTGTGCCTCAAGTTGGGACTTGCTTGACTCAACCATCTCATTTGGATCTCAAGTCGGGCCTTATTTGCCTCAACCATATCATTTTCACCTCGAGTCGGGCCTCGTTTGACTTACCTTTATAATTGGGGCCTCGAGTCGTGCCTTGATTGACTCAACCATTTCAAATGTGCCTCGAGTTGGGCCTCATTTGACTCAACCACATCAGTTGTGCCTCGAGTCGGGCCTCATTTGACTCAACCATATCATTTGCGCTTCCAGTCGGGACTCGTTTGACTCAACCATATTATTTGTGCCTCAAGTTAGGACACATTTGACTCAACCATATCTGTTGTGCCTTGAGTCGGGCCTCGTTTGACTCAACCATATCAGTTGTGCCTTGAGTTGGGCCTCGTTTGACTCAACCATATTATTTACGCCTCGAGTCGAGCCTCATTTAACTCAACCATCTCTGTTGTGCCTCGAGTCGAGCCTCGTTTGACTTACCCTTATAATTTGCGCCTCGAGTTGGGACTCCTTTGACTTAACCATATCTGTTGCGCCTCGAGTCAGGCCTCGTTTGACTCAACCATATTAAATGTGCCTCGAGTCGAGTGTCTTTTGACTCAACCACATCAGTTGTGGCTCAAGCCGAGCCTCGTTTGACTCAAAAATATCAATTGCGCTTTGAGTCGGGCCTCGTTTGGCTCAACATTATCAGTTGTGCCTCGAGTTGGGACTCGTTTGACTTAACCATACTAGTTGTGCCTCGAGTCGGGTCTCGTTTGACTCAACCATAGCAGTTGTGCCTCGAGTCAGGACTCAATTGACTCAACCATATCATTTGCGCCTCAAGTCTGGACTTGATTGACTCAACCATATTATTTTTGCCTTGAGTCGGGCCTCGTTTGACTCAACCATATCATTTGCATCTTGAGTCAGGCCTCGTTTAACTCAACCATATCATTTGCGCCTCGAGTCGGGCTTCGTTTACTTACCCTTATAATTGGCACCTCGAGTCGGGCCTCGTTTGACTTAACCATATCATTTGCGCTTAGAGTCAGGCCTTGTTTGACTCAACCATATCATTTGCGCCTCGAATCAGGCCTCGTTTAACTTACCCTTACAACTTGCACCTCGAGTGTGGCCTCGTTTGACTCAACCATATCAAATGTGCCTCGAGTCGGGCCACGTTTGACTCAACCACATCAGTTGTGCCTCGAGTCGGGCCTTGTTTGACTCAACCATATCATTTGTGCTTCGAGTCGGGCCTCGTTTGACTCAACCATATCATTGGCGCCTCGAGTCAGGCCTTGTTTGACTTACACTTATAATTTGCGCCTCAAGTCGGGCCTTGTTTGACTTGCCCTTATAATTTATGCCTCAAGTTGGGCCTTGTTTGACTTAACCACCTCATTTGCATCTCAAGTCAGGCCTCGTTTGACTCAGCCATATCAATTACGCCCCGAGTCAGGCCTCGTTTGACTTACCCTTATAATTTGCGCCTTGAGTCGGGCCTCGTTTGACTCAAGCATATCATTTGCGCTTCGAGTTGGGCCTCGTTTGACTTAACCATATCATTTGTGCCTCGAATCAGACCTCGTTTGACTTACCCTTATAATTTGCGCCTCGAGTGTGGCCTCGTTTGACTTAACCATATCAAATGTGCCTCAAGTCGGGCCTTGTTTGACTCAACCACATCAGTTGCGCCTCGAGTCAGGCCTCGTTTGACTCAACCATATCATTTGTGCTTCGAGTCGGGCCTCGTTTGACTCAACCATATCAGTTGCGCCTTGAGTTAGGACTCATTTGACTCAACCATATCTGTTGTGCCTCGAGTCGGGCCTCGTTTGACTCAACCATATAATTTGCATCTCGAGTCGGGCCTCGTTTGATGCAACCATATTAAATGTGCATCGAGTCAGGTCTCGTTTGACTTAACCACGTCAGTTGTACCTCGATTCGGGCTTCGTTTGACTCAACCATATTATTTGCGCCTCGAGTCGAGCCTCGTTCGACTCAACCATCTCTGTTGTGGCTCGAGTCGGGCCTCGTTTGACTCAACCATATTAATTGTGCTTTGATTCGGGACTCGTTTGACTCAACCATATTAGTTGTGCCTTGAGTCGGGGCTCCTTTGACACAACCATATCAGTTGTGCCTTGAGTCGGGGCTCATTTGACACAATCATATCAGTTGTGCCTCGAGTCGGGCCTCGTTTGACACAATCATATCGTTTACGCATCGAGTCGGGCCTCGTTTGACACAACCATTTCCATTGTGCCTCGAGTCGGGACTTGCTTGACTCAACCATCTCATTTGGATCTCGAGTCCGGCATTATTTGCCTCAACCATATCATTTTCACCTTGAGTCGGGCCTCGTTTGACTTACCCTTATAATTGAGACCTCGAGTCGTGCCTCGATTGACCCAACCATTTCAAATGTGCCTCGAGTCGAGCCTCGTTTAACTCAACCATATCATTTGCACCTCGAGTCGAGCCTCGTTTGACTTAACCATATAATTTGCACCTCGAGTCGGGCCTCGTTCGGCTGAACCATATCTGTTGTGCCTCAAGTCGATCCTCGTTTGACTTGCCTTTATAATTTGCGCCTCGAGTCGGGACTCGTTTGACTCGACCATATCTGTTGCACCTCGAGTCAGCCCTCGTTTGACTCAACCATATCAAATGTGCCTCGAGTCGAGTGTCGTTTGACTCAACCACATCAGTTGTGACACGAGCTGAGCCTTGTTTCACTCAAACATATCAATTACGCTTTGAGTCAGGCCTTGTTTGGCTCAACATTATTAGTTGTGCCCCGAGTCGAGACTCATTTGACTTAACCATACCAGTTGAGCCTCAAGTCAGGCCTTGTTTGACTCAACCATACCAGTTGCGCCTCGAGTCAGGACTCGATTGACTCAACCATGTTAGTTGGGCCTCGAGTCGGGACTCGATTGACTCAACCATATCATTTGTTCCTCAAGTCAGGACTCAATTGACTCAACCATATCATTTTCGCCTTCAGTCGGGCCTCGTTTGACTCAACCATATCATTTGCATCTGGAGTCAGGCCTTGTTTGACTCAACCATATCATTTGCGCCTTGAGTCGGGCTTCGTTTACATACCCTTATAATTGGCACCTCGAGTCGGGCTTCGTTTGACTCAACCATATCAAATGTGCCTTGGGTCGAGCCTCGTTTGACTCAACCACATCAGTTGTGCCTCGAGTTGGGCCTTGTTTGACTCAACCGTATCAATTGCACTTCGAGTCAGGCTTCATTTGACTCAACCATATTAGTTGTCCCTCGAGTCGGCACTCGTTTGACTCAACCATATCTGTTGTACCTCAAGTCGGGCCTCGTTTGCGCCTTGAGTCGGGCCTTGTTTGGCAGAATCATATCATTTGCGCCCCGAGTCGGGCCTTGTTTGACTCAACCATATCATTGGCGCCTTGAGTCAGGCCTTGTTTGACTTACCCTTATAATTTGTGCCTCAAGTCGGGCCTTGTTTGACTTGTCCTTATAATTTATGCCTCAAGTCAGGCCTCGTTTGACGTAACCACATCATTTGCATCTCGAGTCGGGCCTCGTTTGACTCAGCCATATCATTTGCGCCCCGAGTTGGGCCTCGTTTGACTTACCCTTATAATTTGCACCTCGAGTCGGGCCTCGTTTGACTCAAGCATATCATTTGCGCTTCGAGTCGGGCCTCGTTTGACTCAACCACATCTTTTGTGCATCAAATTAGGCCTCGTTTCACTTACCCTTATAATTTGCACCTCGAGTGTGGCCTCGTTTGACTTAACCATATCAAATGTGCCTCGAATCGGTCCTTGTTTGACTCAACCACATTAGTTGCGCCTCGAGTCAGGCCTCGTTTCACTCAACCATATCATTTGTGCTTCGAGTCGGGTCTCATTTGACTCAACCATATCAGTTGTGCCTCGAGTTAGGACTCATTTGACTCAACCATATCTGTTGTGCCTCGAGTCGGGCCTCGGTTGACTCAACCAAATCAGTTGTGCCTCGAGTAGGGCCTCGTTTGACTCAACCATATAATTTGCATATCGAGTTGGGCCTCGTTTGACGCAACCATATCAAATGTGCATCGAGTCAGGTCTCGTTTTACTTAACCACATCAGTTGTACCTCGATCCGAGCCTCATTTGACTCAACCATATTATTTGCGCCTCAAGTCGGGCCTCGTTCGACTCAGCCATCTCTGTTGTGGCTTGAGTCAGGCCTCGTTTGACTCAACCATATCAGTTGTGCCTTGAGTCGGGGCTCGTTTGACTCAACCATATCAGTTGTGCCTTGAGTCGAGCCTCGTTTGACACAACCATATCAGTTGTGCCTCAAGTCGGGCCACATTTGACATAATCATATCGTTTATGCATCGAGTCGGGCCTCGTTTGACACAACCATTTCTATTGTGCCTCGAGTCGGGACTTGCTTGACTCAACCATCTCATTTGGATCTCGAGTTGGGCCTCAATTGACTCAACCATTTCAAATGTGCCTCGAGTTGGGCCTCGTTTGACTCAACCACATCAGTTGTGTCTCGAGTCGGGCCTCGTTTGACTTAACCATATCATTTACGCTTCGAGTCGGGACTCGTTTGACTCAACCATATTAGTTGTGCCTCAAGTCAAGACTCGTTTGACTCAACCATATCAGTTGTGCCTCAAGTCGGGCCTTGTTTGACTAAGCCTTATAGTTTGTGCCTCGAGTCGGGCCTCGTTTGACTCAACCATATCATTTGCACCTTGAGTCAGGTCTCGTTTGACTCAACCATATCAAATGTGCATCGAGTCGTGTCTCATTTGACTCAACCACATATGTTGTGCCTCGAGTCGGGCCTCGTTTGACTCAACCATATTATTTACGCCTCGAGTCGGGCCTCGTTTGACTCAACCATCTCTGTTGTGCCTCGAGTCAAGCCTCGTTTGACTTACCCTTATAATTTGTACCTCGAGTCGGGACTCCTTTGACCCAACCATATCTGTTGCGCCTCGAGTCAGGCCTCGTTTGACACAACCATATTAAATGCACCTCGAGTCGAGTGTCTTTTGACTCAACCACATCAGTTGTGGCTCGAGCCGGGCCTCGTTTGACTCAAACATATCAATTGCGCTTTGAGTCGGGCCTCGTTTGACTTAACCATATCAGTTGTGCCTCGAGTTAGGACTCATTTGAATCAACCATATCTGTTGTGCCTCAAGTCGGGCCTCGTTTGACTCAACCATATCAGTTGTGCCTCGAGTCGGGCCTCGTTTGACTCAACCATATAATTTGCATCTCGAGTCGGGCCTTGTTTGACGCAACCATATCAAATGTGCATCGAGTCAGGTCTCGTTTGACTTAACCACATCAGTTGTACCTCGATCCGGGCCTCATTTGACTCAACCATATTATTTGCGCCTCGAGTCGGGCCTCATTTGACTCCACCATCTCTGTTGTGGCTCGAGTCGGGCCTCGTTTGACTCAACCATATCAATTGCGTTTTTAGTCGGGACTCGTTTGACTCAACCATATCAGTTGTGCCTTGAGTCGTGGCTCGTTTGACTCAACCATATCAGTTGTACCTCAAGTCGGGCCTTGTTTGACTTAGCCTTATAGTTTATGCCTCGAGTCGGGCCTCGTTTGACTTAACCATATCATTTGTGCCTTGAGTTAGGACTCGTTTGACTCAACCATATCAAATGTGCATCGACTCGGGTTTCATTTGACTCAACCACATAAGTTGTGCCTCGAGTCGGGACTCGTTTGACTCAACCATATTATTTACGCCTCGAGTTGGGCCTCGTTTGAGTCAACCAACTCTGTTGTGCCTCGAGTCGAGCCTTGTTTGACTTACCCTTATAATTTGCGCCTCGAGTCGGAACTCCTTTCACTCAACCATATCTGTTGCACCTCGAGTCAGGCCTCATTTGACTCAACCATCTCTGTTGTGCCTTGAGTCAAGCCTCGTTTGACTTACCTTTATAATTTGTACCTCGAGTCGGGACTCCTTTGACCCAACCATATCTGTTGCGCCTCGAGTCAGGCCTCGTTTGACACAACCATATTAAATGCACCTGAAGTCGAGTGTCTTTTGACTCAACCACATCAGTTGTGGCTTGACCCGGGCCTCGTTTGACTCAAACATATAAATTGCGCTTTGAGTTGGGGCTCATTTGACTTAACCATATCTGTTATGCCTCGAGTCAGGCCTCGTTTGACTCAACCATATCAGTTGTGCCTCGAGTCAGGCCTCGTTTGACTCAACCATATAATTTGCATCTCGAGTCGGGCCTCGTTTGATGCAACCATATCAAATGTGCATCGAGTCAGGTCTCGTTTGACTTAACCACATCAGTTGTACCTCGATCCGGGCCTCGTTTGACTTAACCATATTATTTGCACCTCGAGTCGGGCCTCGTTCGACTCAACCATCTCTGTTGTGGCTCGAGTCGGGCCTCATTTGACTCAACCATATTAATTGCGCTTTCAGTCGGGACTCGATTGACTCAACCATATCAGTTGTGCCTTGAGTCAGGGCCTGTTTGACTCAACCATATTAGTTATGCCTCGAGTCGAGCCTCGTTTGACACAACCATATCAGTTGTGCCTCGAGTCGGACCTCGTTTGACACAACCATTTCTATTGTGCCTCGAGTCAGGAATTGCTTGACTCAACCATCTCATTTGGATCTTGAGTTGGGCCTCATTTGCCTCAACCATATAATTTTCACCTCGAGTCGGGCCTCGTTTGACTTGCCCTTATAATTGGGGCCTCGAGTCATGCCTCGATTGACTCAACCATTTCAAATGTGCCTCGAGTTGGGCCTCGTTTGACTCAACCACATCAGTTGTGCCTTGAGTCGGGCCTCGTTTGAATCAACCATATCATTTGCGCTTCGAGTCGGGACTCGTTTGACTCAACCATATTAGTTGTGCCTCGAGTTAGGACTCCTTTGACTCAACCATATTGGTTGTGCCTCGAGTCGGGCCTCGTTTGACTCAACCATATAATTTGCATCTCGAGTCGGGCCTCGTTTGACGCAACCATATCAAATGTGCATCGAGTCCGGTCTCATTTGACTCAACCACATAAGTTGTGCCTCGAGTTGGGCCTCGTTTGACTCAACCATATTATTTCTGCCTCGAGTCGAGCCTCATTTAACTCAACCATCTCTATTGTGCCTGGAGTTGAGCCTCGTTTGACTTACCCTTATAATTTGCGCCTCGAGTCGGGACTCCTTTGACTCAACCATATCTGTTGCGCCTCGAGTCAGGCCTCGTTTGACTCAACCATATTAAATGCGCCTCAAGTCGAGTGTCTTTTGACTCAACCACATCAGTTGTGGCTCGAGCTGGGCCTCGTTTGACTCAAACATATCAATTGCGCTTTGAGTCGGGCCTAGTTTGGCTTAACATTATCAGTTGTGCCTCGAGTCGGGACTCGTTTGACTTAACCATACCAGTTGTGCCTCGAGTCGGGTCTCATTTGACTCAACCATACCAGTTGTGCCTCGAGTCAGGACTCGATTGACTCAACCATGTCAGTTGGGCCTCGAGTCAGGACTCGATTGACTCAACCATATCATTTGCGCCTCAAGTCAGGACTCGATTGACTCAACCATATTATTTTTGCCTTGAGTCGGGCCTCGTTTGACTCAACCATATCATTTGCATCTTGAGTCAGGCCTCGTTTAACTCAACCATATCATTTGTGCCTCGAGTCGGGCTTCTTTTACTTACCCTTATAATTGGCACCTCGAGTCGGGCCTCGTTTGACTTAACCATATCATTTGCGCTTAGAGTCGGGCCTTGTTTGACTCAACCATATCATTTGTGCCTCGAATCGGGCCTCGTTTGACTTACCCTTATAACTTGCGCCTCGAGTGTGGCCTCGTTTGACTCAACCATATCAAATGTGCCTCGAGTCGGGCCTCATTTGACTCAACCATATCATTTGTGCTTTAAGTCGAGCCTCGTTTGACTCAACCATATCAGTTGTGCCTCGAGTCGGGACACATTTGACTCAACCATATCTGTTGTGCCTGTAGTCGGCCCTCATTTGACTCAACCATATCAGTTGTGCCTCGAGTCGGGCCTCGTTTGATTTAACCATATAATTTGTATCTTGAGTCGGGCCTCGTTTGACGTAACCATATCAAATGTGCATCGAGTCAGGTCTCGTTTGACTTAACCACATCAGTTGTGCCTCAAGCCGGGCCTCGTTTGACTCAACCATACTATTTACGCCTCGAGTCGGGCCTCGTTCGACTCCACCATCTCTGTTTTGGCTCGAGTCGGGCCTCGTTTGACTCAACCATATCAATTGCTCTTTGAGTCAGGACTCGTTTGACTCAACCATATCAATTGTGCCATGAGTCGGGACTCGTTTGACTCAACCATATTAGTTGTGCCTTGAGTCGGGCCTCGTTTGACACAACCATATCAGTTGTGCCTCGAGTCGGGCCTCATTTGACATAACCATTTCTATTGTGCTTCGCGTCGGGACTTGTTTGACTCAACCATCTCATTTGGATCTCGAGTCAGGCCTCAATTGATCAACCATATGATTTGCACCTCAAGTCGGGCCTCGTTTGACTTACCCTTATAATTGGCGCCTTCAGTCGTGCCTCGATTGACTTAACCATTTCAAATGTGCCTCGAGTAGGGCTTCGTTTGACTTATCCACATCAGTTGTGCCTCGAGTTGGGTCTCGTTTGACTCAACCATATCATTTGCGCTTCAAGTTGGGACTCGTTTGACTCTACCATATTAGTTGTGCCTCAAGTCGAGACTCATTTGACTCAACCATATTTGTTGTGCCTCGAGTCAGGCATTGTTTGACTCAACCATATCAGTTGTGCATCGAGTCGGGCCTCATTTGACTCAACCATATCATTTGTACCTTGAGATGGGCCTTGTTTGACTTACCCTTATAGTTTGTGCCTCGAGTCGGGCCTCGTTTGACTTAATCATATCATTTGCGCCTTGAGTTGGGCCTCGTTTGACTCAACCATATCATTTGTGCCTCAAGTCGAGCCCCGTTTGACTTAACCATATAATTTGCACCTCGAGTCGGGCCACATTTGACTCAACCATATCAAATGTGCATCGAGTCGGGCCTCGTTTGACTCAACCGCATTAGTTGTGCCCCGAGTCGGGCCTCGTTTGACTCAATCATATCATTTGCACTTCGAGTCGGGCCTCGTTTGACTCAACCATGTCAGTTGTGCCTTGAGTCAAGACTCATTTGACTCAACCATATCTGTTGTGCCTCGAGTCGGGCCCCGTTTAACTCAACCATTTCAATTGTGCCTCGAGACGGGCCTCGTTTGACTCAACCATATAATTTGCATCTCGAGTCGGGCCACGTTTGACGCAACCATATCAAATGTGCATCGAGTTAGGTCTCGTTTGACTTAACCACATCAGTTGTGCCTAGAGTCGGGCCTCGTTTGACTCAACCATACTATTTGCGCCTCGAGTCGGGCCTCGTTCGACTCAACCATCTCTGTTGTGGCTCGAGTCAGGCCTCATTTGACTCAACCATATTAGTTGTGCCTTGAGTTGGGACTCGTTTGACTCAACCATATTAGTTGTGCCATGACTTGGGCCTCGTTTGACTCAACCATATCACTTTCGCCTTGAGTCGGGCCTCGTTTGACTTAACCATATAATTTGTGCCTCGAGTCGGGCCTCGTTTGACTCAACCATATCATATGTGCATCGTGTCGGGCCTCGTTTGACTCAATCATATCATTTGCACTTTGAGTCAGGCCTCGTTTGACTCAACCATATCTGTTGTGCCTCGAGGCGGGCCTCTTTTGACTCAACCATATCAGTTGTACCGCGAGTCGGGCCTCGTTTGACTCAACCACATAATTTGCACCTCGAGTCGGGCCTCGTTTGATGCAACCATATCAAATGTGCATCGAGTCAGGTTTCGTTTGACTAAACCGAATCAGTTGTGCCTCGAGCTGGGCCTCATTTGACTCAACCATCTCTGTTGTGGCTCGAGTCGGGCCTCGTTTGACTCAACCATATCAGTTGTGCCTTGAGTTGTGACTCGTTTAACTCAACCATATTAGTTGTGCCATGAGTCGGGCCTCGTTTGACTCAATCATATCATTTGTGCCTTGAGTCGTGCCTCGTTTGACTTAACCATATAATTTGTGCCTCGAGTCGGGCCTCGTTTGACTCAACCATATCAAATGTGTATCGCGTTAGGCCTCATTTGACTCAACCATATCATTTGTGCCTCGAGTCAGGCCTCGTTTGACTTACCATTATAATTTGTGCCTCGAGTCGGGACTTGTTTGGCCCAACCATATCCGTTGTGCCTCGAGTTAGGCCTCGTTTAACTCAATCATATAAATGTGCCTCGAGTCGGGCCTCGTTTGACACAACCACATCAGTTGTGCCTCGAGCCGGGCCTTGTTTGACTCAACCATATCAATTGTGCTTTGAGTCAAGCCTCGTTTGACACAACAATATCAGTTGTGCCTCGAGTCGGGCCTCATTTGACTCATCCATATCATTTGCGCCTCGAGTTGGGCCTCGTTTAACATAATCATATCATTTACGTCTCGAGTCGGGCCTTGTTTGACACAACCATTTCTATTTTGCCTTGAGTCGGGCCTTGTTTGACTCAACCATATCATTTGTGCGTCATGGTGGGCCTCATTGGACTTACCCTTATAATTTGTGCCTCGAGTCGGGACTTGTTTGGCCCAACCATATCCGTTGTGCCTCGAGTTAGGCCTCGTTTAACTCAACCATATCAAATGTGCCTCGAGTCGGGCCTCGTTTGACACAACCACATTAGTTGTGCCTCGAGCCGGGCCTCGTTTGACTCAACCATATCAAATGTACCTCGAGTCAGGCCTCGTTTGACTTAACCATATCTTTTGCGCCTCAAATTGGGCCTCGTTTGACTTACCTTTATAATTTGTGCCTCGAGTGTGGCCTCGTTTGACTCAGCCATATCAAATATGGCTCGAGCCGGGCCTCGTTTGACTTAACCACATCAGTTGTGCCTCGAGTCGGGCCTCGTTTGACTCAACCATATCATTTGCGCTTCGAGTTGGGCCTCGTTTGACTCAACCATATTTGTTGTGCCTCGAGTCGGGACTCATTTGACTCAACCATATTTGTTGTGCCTCGAGTCAGGCCTCGTTTGACTCAACCATATCAGTTGTGCCTTGAGTCGGGCCTCGTTTGACTCAACCATATAATTTGCATCTCGAGTCGGGCCTCGTTTGACGCAACCATATCAAATGTGCATCGAGTTAGGTCTCGTTTGACTTAACCACATTAGGTATGCCTTGAGCCGAGCCTCATTTGACTCAACCATATTATTTGTGCCTTGAGTCGGGCCTCATTCGACTCAACCGTCTCTGTTGTGGCTCAAGTCGAGCCTCGTTTGACTCAACCATATCAATTGCGCTTTGAGTCGGGACTCGTTTGACTCAACCATATTAGTTGTGTCTTGAGTCGAGACTCATTTGACTCAACCATATAATTATGCCTCGAGTCGAGCCTCGTTTTATACAATCATATCATTTGCGCCTCGAGTCAGGCCTTGTTTGACACAACCATTTCTATTGTGCCTCGAGTCGGAACTTGTTTGACTCAACCATCTCATTTAGATCTCGAGTCGGGCCTCATTTGACTCAACCATATCATTTGCACCTCGAGTCAGGCCTTGTTTGACTTACCCTTATAATTGGCGCCTCGAGTCGTGGCTCGATTGACTCAACCATTTCAAATGTGCCTCGAGTCGGGCCTCGTTTGACTCAAGCACATCAGTTGTGCCTCGAGTCAGGCCTCGTTTGACTTAACCGTATCATTTGCGCTTCCAGTCGGGACTCATTTGACTTAACCATATCAGTTGTGCCTAAAGTTGAAACTCATTTGACTCAACCAAATCTGTTGTGCCTCGAGTTGGGCCTCGTTTGACTCAACCATATTAGTTGTGCCTCGAGTCGGGCCTCGTTTGACTCAACCATATCATTTGCGCCTCGAGTCGGGCCTCGTTTGACTTATCCTTATAGTTTGTGCCTCGAGTTGGGCCTCGTTTGACTCAACCATATCATTTGCTCCTTGAGTCGGGCGTCGTTTGACTCAACCATATCATTTGCGCCTCAAGTCGAGCCTCGTTTGACTTAACTATATAATTTGCACCTCGAGTTGGGCCTCGTTTGACTCAACCATATTATTTGTGCCTCGAGTCGGACCTCATTCGGCTCAGCCATATCTGTTGTGCGAGCCTCGTTTGACTTGCCTTTATAATTTGCACCTCGAGTCGGGACTCGTTTGACTCCACCATATTTGTTGCGCCTCGAGTCAGGCCTCGTTTGACTCAACCATATCAAATGTGCCTCGAGTCGAGTGTCGTTTGACTCAACCACATCAGTTGTGGCTCGTGCTGAGCCTTGTTTCACTCAAACATATCAATTACGCTTTGAGTCGGGCCTCGTTTGGCTCAACATTATTAGTTGTGCCTTGAGTCGAGACTCGTTTGACTCAACCATACCAGTTGAGCCTCTAGTCAGGCCTTGTTTGACTCAACCATACCAGTTGTGCCTCGAGTCGGGACTCGATTGACTCAACCATGTCAGTTGGGCCTCGAGTCGGCACTCGATTGACTCAACCATATCATTTGTGCCTCAAGTCGGGACTCGATTGACTCAACCATATCATTTTTGCCTTGAGTCGGGCCTCGTTTGACTCAACCATATCATTTGCATCTCGAGTCAGGCCTTGTTTGACTCAACCATATCATTTGCGCCTCGAGTCGGGCTTCGTTTACATACCCTTATAATTGGCACCTTGAGTCGGGCTTCGTTTGACTCAACCATAACAAATGTGCCTCAAGTCGAGCCTCGTTTGACTAAACCACATCAGTTGTGCTTCGAGTTGGGCCTTGTTTGACTCAACCGTATCAATTGCACTTTGAGTCGGGCTTCATTTGACTCAACCATATTAGTTGTCCCTCGAGTCGCCACTCATTTGACTCAACCATATCTATTGTGCCTCAAGTCGGGCCTCGTTTGTGCCTCGAGTCAGGCCTCATTTGGCAGAATCATATCATTTGGCGCCTCGAGTCAGGCCTTGTTTGACTTACCCTTATAATTTGCGCCTCAAGTCGGGCCTTGTTTGACATGCCCTTATAATTTACGCCTCAAGTCGGGCCTCGTTTAACTTAACCACATCATTTGCTTCTCGAGTCGGGCCTCGTTTGACTCAGCCATATCATTTGCGCCCCAAGTCGGGCCTCGTTTGACTTACCCTTATAATTTGCGCCACGAGCTGGGCCTCGTTTGACTCAACCATATCATTTGCGCTTCGAGTCGGGCCTCATTTGACTCAACCATATCATTTGTGCCTCGAATCGGGCCTCATTTGACTTACCCTTATAATTTGTGCCTCAAGCGTGGCCTCGTTTGACTTAACCATATCAAACGTGCCTCAAGTCGGGCCTTGTTTGACTCAACCACATCAATTGCGCCTTGAGTTAGGCCTCGTTTGACTCAACCATATCATTTGTGCTTCGAGTCGGGCCTCGTTTGACTCAACCATATCAGTTGTGCCTCGAGTTAGGACTCATTTGACTCAACCATATCTGTTGTGCCTCAAGTCAGGCCTCGTTTGGCTCAACCATATCAATTGTGCCTCGAGTTGGGCCTCGTTTGACTCAACCATATAATTTGCATCTCGAGTCGGGACTCGTTTGATGCAACCATATCAAATGTGCATCAAGTCAGGTCTCGTTTGACTTAACCATATCAGTTGTACCTCAATCTGGGCCTCGTTTGACTCAACCATATTATTTGCGCCTCGAGTCGGGCCTCGTTCGACTCAACCATCTCTGTTGTGGCTCGAGTCGGGCCTCGTTTGACTCAACCATATCAATTGCCCTTTGAGTCGGGGCTCGTTTGACTCAACCATATCAGTTGTGCCTCGAGTTGGGCCTCGTTTGACACAATCATATCGTTTACGCATCAAGTTGGGCCTCGTTTGACACAACCATTTCTATTGTTCCTCAAGTCAGGACTTGCTTGACTCAACCATCTCATTTGGATCTCGAGTTGGGCCTCATTTGACTCAACCATATCATTTTCACCTCGAGTTAGGCCTCGTTTGACTTTCCCTTATAATTGGGGCCTCAAGTCATGCCTCGATTGAGTCAACCATTTCAAATGTGCCTCGTGTTGGGCCTCGTTTGACTCAACCACATTAGTTGTTCCTCGAGTCGGGCCTCGTTTGACTCAACCATATCATTTACGCTTCGAGTCAGGACTCGTTTGACTCAACCATATCAGTTGTGCCTCAAGTCGAGACTCATTTGACTCAACCATATCAGTTGTGCCTCAAGTCAGGCCTTGTTTGACTTAGCCTTATAATTTGTACCTCGAGTCGGGTGTCATTTGACTGAACCATATCATTTGTGCCTTGAGTCGAGCCTCGTTTGACTCAACCATATCAAATGTGCATCGAGTCGGGTCTCATTTGACTCGACCACATAAGTTGTGCCTCGAGTCAGGCCTCGTTTGACTCAACCATATTATTTACGCCTCGAGTCGGGCCTCGTTTGACTTAACCATCTCTGTTGTGCCTCGAGTCGAGCCTCATTTGACTTACCCTTATAATTTGTGCCTCGAGTCGGGACTCCTTTGACTTAACCATATCTGTTGCGCCTCGAGTTAGGCCTCATTTGACTCAACCATATTAAATGCGCCTTGAGTCGAGTGTCTTTTGACTCAACTACATCAGTTGTGGCTCAAGGCAGGCCTCGTTTGACTCAAACATATCAATTGCGCTTTGAGTCGGGCCTCGTTTGGCTCAACATTATCAGTTGTGCCTCGAGTCGGGACTCGTTTGACTTAACCATACCAGTTGTGCCTCGAGTTGGTTCTTATTTGACTCAACCATACCAGTTATGTCTCGAGTCAGGACTCGATTGACTCAACCATGTCAGTTGGGCCTCGAGTCAGGACTCGATTGACTCAACCATATCATTTGCGCCTCAAGTCAGGACTTGATTGACTCAACCATATTATTTTCGCCTTGAGTCGGGCCTCGTTTGACTAAACCATATCATTTGCATCTTGAGTCGGGCCTCGTTTAACTTAACCATATCATTTGCACCTCGAGTCGGGCTTTGTTTACTTACCCTTATAATTGGCACCTCGAGTCGGGCCTCGTTTGACTTAACCATATCATTTGCGCTTAGAGTCAGGCCTCATTTGACTCAACCATATCATTTGCGCCTCGAATCGAGCCTCATTTGACTTACCCTTATAACTTGCGCCTCGAGTGTGGGCTCGTTTGACTAAACCACATTAGTTGTGCCTCGAGTTGGGCCTTATTTGACTCAACCATATCATTTGCGCTTTGAGTCAGGCATCGTTTGACTCAACCAGATCATTTGTGCTTCGAGCCAGGCCTCGTTTGACTCAACCATATTAGTTGTGCCTTGAGTCGGGACACATTTGACTCAACCATATCTATTGTGCCTCTAGTCGGGACTCATTTGACTCAACCATATCAGTTGTGCCTCGAGTCGGGCCTCGTTTGACTCAACCATATAATTTGCATCTCGAGTCGGGCCTCGTTTGATGTAACCATATCAAATGTGCATTGAGTCAAGTCTCGTTTGACTTAACCTCATCAGTTGTGCCTCAAGTCGGGCCTCGTTTGACTCAACCATCTCTGTTGTGGCTCGAGTCGGGCCTCGTTCAACTCAACCATCTCTGTTGTGGCTCGAGTCGGGCCTCGTTTGACTCAACCATATCAATTGCACTTTGAGTCAGAACTCGTTTGACTCAACCATATCAATTGGGCCATGAGTCGGGACTCGTTTGACTCAACCATATTAGTTGTGCCTCGAGTCGGGCCTCGTTTGACACAACCATATCAGTTGTGCCTCGAGTCGGGCCTCGTTTGACACAACCATTTCTATTGTGCTTCGAGTCAGGACTTGTTTGACTCAACCATCTCATTTGGATCTTGAGTCAGGCCTCAATTGACTCAACCATATCATTTGCGTCTCGAGTCGGGCCTCGTTTGACTTACCCTTATAATTGGCGCCTCGAGTCGTGCCTTGATTGACTCAACCATTTCAAATGTGCCTCGAGTCGGGCTTCGTTTGACTTAACCACATCAGTTGTGCCTCGAGTTGGGCCTCATTTGACTCAACCATATCATTTGCGCTTCAAGTCGGGACTTGTTTGAGTCTACCATATTAGTTGTGCCTCATGTCGAGACTCATTTGACTCAACCATATTTGTTGTGCCTCGAGTCAGGCCTCGTTTGACTCAACCATATCAGTTGTGCATCGAGTCGAGCCTCATTTGACTCAACCATATCATTTGTACCTCGAGTCGAGCCTCGTTTGACTTACCCTTAGAGTTTGTGCCTCGAGTCCGGCCTCGTTTGACTCAACCATATCATTTGCGCCTTGAGTCGGGCCTCGTTTGACTGAACCATATTATTTGTGCCTCGAGTCGAGCCTCATTTGACTTAACCATATAATTTGCACCTCGAGTTAGGCCTCGTTTGACTCAACCATATCAAATGTGCATCGAGTCGGGCCTTGTTTGACTCAACCATATTATTTACGCCTCGAGTTGGGCCTCGTTTGACTCAACCATCTCTGTTGTGTCTCCAGTCGAGCCTCGTTTGACTCAACCTTATAATTTGTGCCTCGAGTTGGGACTCCTTTGACTTAACCATATCTGTTGCGCCTCGAGTCAGGCCTCCTTTGACTCAACCATATTAAATGTGCCTCGAGTCGAGTGTCTTTTGACTCAACCACATCAGTTGTGGCTCGAGATGGGCCTCATTTGACTCAAACATATCAATTGCGCTTTAAGTCAGGCCTCGTTTGGCTCAACATTATCAGTTGTGCCTCGAGTCAGAACTCGTTTGACTTAACCATACTAGTTGTGCCTTGAGTCGAGCCTTGTTTGACTCAACCATACCAGTTGTGCCTCGAGTCGGGACTCGATTGACTCAACCATATCATTTGCGCCTCAAGTCAGGACTCGATTGACTCAACCATATCATTTTTGCCTTGAGTCGGGCCTTGTTTGACTCAACCATATAATTTGCATCTCGAATCGGGCCTCGTTTGACTCAACCATATCATTTGCACTTAGAATCGGGCCTCGTTTGACTCAACCATATCATTTGTGCCTCGAATCGGGCCTCGTTTGCCTTACCCTTATAATTTGCGCCTTGATTATGGCCTCGTTTGACTCAACCATATCAAATGTGCCTCGAGTCGGGCCTCGTTTGACTCAACCATATCAGTTGTGCCTCGAGTCGAGCCTCGTTTGACTTAACCATATCATTTGCACTTCGAGTCGGGCCTCGTTTGACTCAACCATGTCAGTTGTGCCTCGAGTCAAGACTCATTTGACTCAACCATATCTGTTGTGCCTCGAGTTGGGCCTCGTTTGACTCAACTATATCAGTTGTGCCTCGAGACGGGCCTCGTTTGACTCAACCATATCATTTGCATCTCGAGTTGGGTCTCGTTTGACGCAACCATATCAAATGTGCATCGAGTTAGGTTTTGTTTGACTTAACCACATCAGTTGTGCCTCGAGCCGGGCCTCCTTTGACTCAACCATACTATTTGCGCCTCGAGTGGGGCCTCGTTCGACTCAACCATCTCTGTTGTGGCTCGAGTCGGACCACGTTTGACTCAACCATATCAGTTGTGCCTTGAGTCGGGACTCGTTTGACTCAACCATATTAGTTGGGCCTCGTTTGACTCAACCATATCATTTTCGCCTTGAGTCAGGCCTCGTTTGACTTAACCATATAATTTGCTCCTCGAGTCGGGCCTCGTTTGACTCAACCATATCATATGCGCATCGTGTCGGGCCTCATTTGACTCAACCATATCATTTGCACTTCGAGTCGGGCCTCGTTTGACTCAACCATATCAGTTGTGCCTCGAGTCGGGACTCATTTGACTACACCATATCTGTTGTGCCTTGAGGCAGGCCTCGTTTGACTCAACCATATTAGTTGTGCCTCAAGTCGGGCCTTGCTTGATTCAACCATATAATTTGCACCTCGAGTCGGGCCTCGTTTGATGCAACCATATCAAATGTGCATCGAGTCAGGTCTCGTTTGACTTAACCACATCAGTTGTGCCTAGAGCCGGGCCTCGTTTGACTCAACCATCTCTGTTGTGCCTCGAGTCGGGCCTCGTTTGACTCAACCATATCAGTTGTGCCTTGAGTCGGGACTCGTTTGACTCAACCATATTAGTTGTACCTCGAGTCGGGCCTCGTTTGACACAACCATATCAGTTGTGCCTCGAGTCGGGCCTCGTTTGACACAACCATTTCTATTGTGCTTCGAGTCAGGACTTGTTTGACTCAACCATCTCATTTGGATCTTGAGTCAGGTTTTAATTGACTCAACCATATCATTTGCGCCTCGAGTCGGGCCTCGTTTGACTTACCCTTATAATTGGCGCCTCGAGTCATGTCGATTGACTCAACCATTTCAAATGTTCCTCGAGTCGGGCTTCGTTTGACTTAACCACATCAGTTGTGCCTCGAGTTGGGCCTCGTTTGACTCAACCATATCATTTGCGCTTCAAGTTGGGACTTGTTTGACTCTACCATATTAGTTGTGCCTCATGTCGAGACTCATTTGACTCAACCATATTTGTTGTGCCTCGAGTCAGACCTTGTTTGACTCAACCATATCAGTTGTGCGTCGAGTTGAGCCTCGTTTGACTCAACCATATCATTTGTACCTCGAGTCAAGCCTCGTTTGACTTACCCTTATAGTTTGTGCCTCGAGTCCGGCCTCGTTTGACTCAACCATATCATTTGCGCCTTGAGTCGGGCCTCGTTTGACTGAACTATATCATTTGTGTCTCGAGTCGAGCCTCGTTTGACTTAACCATATAATTTGCACCTCGAGTCGGGCCTCGTTTGACTCAACCATATCAAATGTGCATCGAGTCGAGCCTTGTTTGACTCAACCATATTATTTATGCCTCGAGTTGGGCCTCGTTTGACTCAACCATCTCTGTTGTGCCTCCAGTCGAGCCTCATTTAACTTAACCTTATAATTTGTGCCTCGAGTTAGGACTCCTTTGACTCAACCATATCTGTTGCGCCTCGAGTCAGGCCTCCTTTGACTCAACCATATTAAATGTGCCTCGAGTCGAGTCTCTTTTCACTCAACCACATCAGTTGTTGCTCGAGATGGGCCTCATTTGACTCAAACATATCAATTGCGCTTTAAGTCAGGCCTCGTTTGGCTCAACATTATCAGTTGTGCCTCGAGTTGGAACTCGTTTGACTTAACCATACTAGTTGTGCCTTGAGTCGGGCCTTGTTTGACTTAACCATACTAGTTGTGCCTCGAGTCGGGACTCGATTGACTCAATCATATCATTTGCGCCTCAAGTCAGGACTCGATTGACTCAACCATATCATTTTCGCCTTGAGTCGGGCCTTGTTTGACTCAACCATATCATTTGCATCTCGAATTGGGCCTCGTTTGACTCAACCATATCATTTGCACTTAGAGTCGGGCCTCGTTTGACTCAACCATATCATTTGCGCCTCGAATCGGGCCTCGTTTGCCTTACCCTTACAATTTGCGCCTTGATTATGGCCTCGTTTGACTCAACCATATCAAATGTGCCTCGAGTCGGGCCTCGTTTGACTCAACCATATCAGTTGTGCCTCGAGTCTAGCCTCGTTTGACTCAACCATATCATTTGCACTTCGAGTCGGGCCTCGTTTGACTCAACCATGTCAGTTGTGCCTCGAGTCAAGACTCATTTGACTCAACCATATCTGTTGTGCCTCGAGTTGGGCCTCGTTTGACTCAACCATATCAGTTGTGCCTCGAGACGGGCCTCGTTTGACTCAACCATATCATTTGCATCTCGAGTTGGGTCTCGTTTGACGCAACCATATCAAATGTGCATCGAGTTAGGTTTCGTTTGACTTAACCACATCAATTGTGCCTCGAGCCAGGCCTCCTTTGACTCAACCATACTATTTGCGCCTCGAGTGGGCCTCGTTCGACTCAACCATCTCTGTTGTGGCTTGAGTCGGGCCACATTTGACTCAACCATATCAGTTGTGCCTTGAGTCGGGACTCGTTTGACTCAACCATATTAGTTGGGCCTCGTTTGACTCAACCATATCATTTTCGCCTTGAGTCGGGCCTTGTTTGACTTAACCATATAATTTGCTCCTCGAGTCGGGCCTTGTTTGACTAACCATATCATATGCGCATCGTGTCGGGCCTCGTTTGACTCAACCATATCATTTGCACTTTGAGTCGGGCCTCGTTTGATTCAACCATATCAGTTGTGCCTCGAGGCGGGCCTCGTTTGACTCAACCATATTAGTTGTGCCGCGAGTCGGGCCTTGCTTGACTCAACCATATAATTTGCACCTCGAGTCGGGCCTCGTTTGATGCAACCATATCAAATGTGCATCGAGTCAGGTCTCGTTTGACTTAACCACATCAGTTGCGGCTAGAGCTGGGCCTCGTTTGACTCAACCATCTCTGTTGTGCCTCGAGTCGGGCCTCGTTTGACTCAACCATATCAGTTGTGCCTCGAGTCGGGACTCGTTTGACTCAACCATATTAGTTGTGCCACGAGTCGGGCCTCGTTTGACTCAACCATATCATTTGTGCCTTGAGTCGGGCCTCATTTGACTTAACCATATAATTTGTGCCTCGAGTCAAGCCTCATTTGACTCATCCATATCAAATGTGTATCGCGTCAGGCCTCGTTTGACTCAACCATATCATTTGCGCCTCGAGTCAAGCCTCGTTTGACTTACCATTATAATTTGTGCCTCGAGTTGGGACTTGTTTGGCCTAACCATATCCGTTGTGCCTCGAGTCAGGCCTCGTTTGACTCAACCATATCGAATGTGCCTCGAGTCGGGCCTCGTTTGACACAACCACATCAGTTGTGCCTCGAGCTGGGCCTTGTTTGACTCAACCATATCAATTGTTCTTTGAGTCAGGCCTCATTTGACACAACAATATCAGTTGTGCCTCGAGTCGGGCCTCATTTGACTCAACCATATATTTGCGCCTCGAGTTAGGCCTCATTTAACACAATCATATCATTTACGCCTCGAGTTGGGCCTTGTTTGACTCAACCATATCATTTGTGCCAGGTGGTGGGCCTCATTGGACTTATGCTTATAATTTGCACCTCGAGTCGGGCCTCGTTTGACTTAACCATATCATTTGGATCTCGAATCGGGCATCGTTTGACACAGCCATATTATTTGCGCTTCGAGCCAGGCCTCGTTTGATTACCCTTATAATTGATGCCTCGAGTCGTGCCTCGTTTGACTCAACCATATCAAATGTACCTCGAGTCGGGCCTCGTTTGACTCAACCATATCTGTTGTGCCTCGAGTCAGGCCTTGTTTGACTCAACCATATCAGTTGTGCCTCGAGTCGTGCCTCGTTCAACTTACCCTTATAGTTTGTGCCTCGAGTCGGGCCTCGTTTGACTCAACCATATCATTTGCACCTTGAGTCGGGCATCATTTGACTCAACCATATCATTTGCGCCTTGAGTCAAGCCTCGTTTGACTTAACCATATAATTTGCACCTCGACGGGCCTCGTTTGACTCAACCATATCAAATGTGCATCGAGCCAGGTCTCATTTGACTCAAGCACATAAGTTGTACCTCGAGTTGGGCCTCGTTTGACTCAACCATATTATTTGTGCCTCGAATCAGGCCTCGTTCGACTCAACCATCTCTGTTGTGCCTCAAGTCGAGCCTCGTTTGACTTACCCTTATAATTTGTGCCTCGAGTCAGGACTCCTTTGACTCAACCATATCTGTTGTGCCTTAAGTCAGGCCTCATTTGACTCAACCATATCAAATGTGCCTTGAGTTGAGGGTCGTTGGACTCAAACATATCAATTGCTTTTTGAACCGGGCCTTGTTTGGCTCAACATTATCAATTGTGCCTCGAGTCGGGACTCGTTTGACTCAACCATACCAGTTGTGCCTCGAGTCGGGCCTTGTTTGACTCAACCATACCAGTTGTGCCTCAAGTCGGGGCTCGATTGACTCAACCATATCAGTTGGGCCTCGAGTCAGGACTCGATTGACTCAACCATATCATTTGCGCCTCAAGTAAGGACTCGATTGACTCAACCATATCATTTTTGCCTTGAGTTGGGCCTCGTTTGACTTAACCATATCATTTGCATCTCGAGTCAGGCGTCGTTTGACTCAACCGTATCATTTGCGTCTCGAGTCGGCCTTATTTACTTACCCTTATAATTGGTACCTCGAGTCGGGCTTCGTTTGACTCAACCATATTAAATGGGCCTCGAGTCGAGCCTCATTTAACTTAACCACATCAGTTGTGCCTCGAGTCGGGCCTCGATTGACTTAACCGTATCAATTGTACTTCGAGTGGTGCTTCGTTTGACTCAACCATATCAGTTGTGCCTCAAGTCGGCACTCGTTTGACTCAACCATATCTGTTGTGCCTCAAGTCGAGCCTTGTTTGCGCCTCGAGTCGGGCCTCGTTTGGCAGAATCATATCATTTGTGCCTCGAGTCGGGCCTCGTTTGACTCAACCATATCATTGGCGCCTTGAGTTAGGCCTTGTTTGACTTACCCTTATAATTTGCTCCTCAAGTCGGGCCTTGTTTGACTTACCCTTATAATTTATGCCCCAAGTCGGGCCTCATTTGACTCCACCATATTATTTGCATCTCAAGTCAAGCCTCGTTTGACTCAACCATATCATTTGCGCCCTGAGTCGGGCCTCGTTTGACTTACCCTTATAATTTGTGCCTTAAGTCAGGCACCGTTTTACTCAATCATATCATTTGCGCTTCATGTCGGGCCTCGTTTGACTCAACCATATCATTTGTGCCTCGAATCGGGCCTCGTTTGACTTACCCTTATAATTTATGCCTCGAGTGTGGCCTCGTTTGACTCAACCATATCAAATGTGCCTCGAGTTGGGCCTCGTTTGACTCAACCACATTAGTTGTTCCTTGAGTCAGGTCTCATTTGATTCAATCATATCATTTGTGCTTCGAGTCGGGCCTCGTTTGACTCAACCATATCAGTTGTGCCTCGAGTCGGGACTCATTTGACTCAACCATATCTGTTGTGCCTCAAGGCGGGCCTCGTTTGACTCAATATATCAGTTGTGCCTTCAGTCAGCCCTCGTTTGACTCAACCATATAATTTGCAACTTGAGTCGGGCCTCATTTGACGCAACCGTATCAAATGTGCATCGAGTCAAGTCTCATTTGACTTAACCATTTCAATTGTGCCTCGAGTCGGGCCTCGTTTGACTCAACCATATTATTTGCGCCTCGAGTCGGGCCTCGTTCGACTCAACCATCTCTATTGTGGCTCGAGTTGGGCCTCATTTGACTCAACCATATCAGTTGTGCCTTGAGTCAGGACTCGTTCGACTCAACCATATCAGTTGTGCCATGAGTCAAGCCTCGTTTGACTCAACCATATCATTTGCGCCTTGAGTCGGGTCTCGTTTGACCTAACCATATAATTTGCGCCTCAAGTCAGGCCTTGTTTGACTCAACCATATCAAATGTGCATCGCGTCGGGTCTCGTTTGACTCAACCATATCATTTGCGCCTTGAGACGGGCCTCGTTTGATTTACCCTTATAATTTGCGCCACGAGTCAGGACTCGTTTGGCTCAACCATATCTGTTGCGCCTCGAGTCAGGCCTCGTTTGACTCAACCATATCAAATGTGCCTCGTTTCGGGCCTCGTTTGACATAACCACATCAGTTGTGCCTCGAGCCCTCATTTGACTCAACCATATCAATTGTGCTTTGAGTCAGCCCTCGTTTGACACAAGAATATCAGTTGTGCTGTGAGTCGAGCCTCGTTTGACATAACCATATCATTTGCGCTTTAGGTCAGGCCTTGTTTGACTCAACCATATCATTTGCGCCTCGAGTCAGGCCTCGTTTGACTTAACCTTGTAATTTGTGCCTCGAGTCGGGCCTTGTTGGACTCAACCATATCATTTTCGCCTCGAGTCGGGCCTTGTTCGACTCAACCATATCGTTTGTGCCTCGAGTTGGGCCTCGTTTGACACAACCATGTCATTTGCGCCTCGAGGCGGGCCTCGTTTGACTCAACTATATCATTTGTGCCTCGTGTCGGGCCTCGTTTGACTCAACCATATCATTTGCACCTTGAGTCGGGCCTCATTTGGCTTACCCTTATAATTTGCGCATTGAGTCAAGCCTCGTTTTACTCAACCATATCAAATGTGCCTCGAGTCGGGCCTCGTTTGACTCAACCACATTAGTTGTGCCTCGAGTCGGGACTCATATGACTCAACCATATCAATTGCACTTCGAGTCGAGCTTCGTTTGACTCAATCATACAAGTTGTACCTTAAGTCGGCACTCGTTTGACTCAACCATATCATTTGTGCCTCGAGTCGGGCCTCGTTTGACACAATCATATCATTGGTGCCTCGAGTCAGGCATTGTTTGACATAACCGTATCATTTGCGCCACGAGTCGGGCCTCGTTTGACTCAACCAGATCATTTGCACCTCGAGTCGGGCCTTGTTTGACTTACCCTTATAATTTTCGCCTCGAGTCCGGCCTCGATTGGCTCAGCTATATCATTTGTGCCTTGAGTTAGCCCTCGTTTGACTGAACCATATCATTTGCGCCTCGAGTCCAGCCTCGATTGATACAATCATATCATTTGTGCCTCGAGTCGAGCCTCGTTTGACTCAACCATTTCAAATGTGCCTCGAGTCGGGCCTCATTTGACTCAACCACATTAGTTGTGCCTCGAGTCGGGCATCGTTTGACTCAACCATATCATTTGCGCTTCGAATCGTGCCTCGTTTGACTCAACCATATCAGTTGTGCCTTGAGTCGGCACTCATTTGACTCAACCATATCATTTGTGCCTTGTGTTGGGCCTCGTTTGACACAATCATATCATTTGCACCTCAAGTTGAGCCTCTTTTGACATAACCATATCAGTTGTGCCTCGAGTCTGGCCTCGATTGACTCAACCATATCATTTGTGCCTTGAGTTGGCCCTCGTTTGACTGAACCATATCATTTGTGCCTCGAGTCCGGCCTCGATTGACACAATCATATCATTTGTGCCTCGAGTCGAGCCTCGTTTGACTCAACCATATCAAATGTGCCGCGAGTCGGGCCTCGTTTGACTCAACCATATCATTTGCGCTTCGAGTCAGGCCTCGTTTGACTCAACCATATCATTTGTGCCTTGTGTTGGGCCTCGTTTGACACAATCATATCATTTGCACCTCAAGTTGAGCCTCGTTTAACATAACCATATCATTCGTGCCTCGAGTCGGGCCTCGTTTGACTCAACCATATTATTTGCACATCGAGTCGAGCCTCATTTGACTTACCCTTATAATTTGCGCCTCGAGTCAGGATCGTTTGACTCAACCATATCTGGTGCGCCTCGAGTCAGGCCTCGTTGGACTCAACCATATCAAATGTGCCTCGAGTCAAGCGTCGTTTGACTCAACCACATCAGGTGGGTCTTGATCCAGGCCTCGTTTGGCTCAACCATATCAATTGCGCTGTGAGTCGGGCCTCGTTTGACTCAACAATATCAATTGCGCCTCGAGTCGGGACTTGTTTGACTCAACCATATTAGTTGTGCCTCGAGTTGGGCCTTATTTGACTCAACCATACCAGTTGTGCCTCGAGTCGGGACTCATTTGACTCAACCATATCAGTTGTGCCTCGAGTCGGGACTCGATTGACTCAACCATATCAGTTGTGCCTGGAGTTGGGCCTCATTTTGCTCAACCATCTCATTTGCGCCCTGAGTTGGGCCTCGTTTGACACAATCATATTATTTGCACCTTGTGTTGGTTGTTTGACTCAACCATATCATTTGCATCTCGAGTTGGGCCTCGTTTGAATCCACCATATCATTTGTGCTTCGAGTCGGGCCTCGTTTGACTTACCCTTATAATTGGCGCCTCAAGTCGTGCCTCGTTTGACTCAACCATATCAAATGTGCCTCGAGTCGGGCCTCGTTTGACTCAACCACATCAGTTGTGCCTCGAGTCGGGACTCATATGACTCAACCGTATCAATTGCACTTCGAGTCGGGCTTCGTTTGACTCAACCATATCAGTTGTGCCTCAAGTCAGCACTCGTTTGACTCAACCATATCTATTGTGCCTCAAGTCGGTCCTCGTTTTTGCCTCGAGTCGGGTCTCGTTTGGTAGAATCATATCATTTGTACTTCGAGTCGGGCCTCGTTTGACTCAACCATATCATTGGCGCCTCGAGTCAGGCCTTGTTTGACTTACCCTTATAATTTGTGCCTCAAGTCGGGCCTTGTTTGACATACCCTTATAATTTACGCCTTGAGTCAGGCCTCGTTTGATTCAACCATATCATTTGTATCTCGAGTCGGGCCTTGTTTGACTCAACCATATCATTTGCGCCTTGAGTCAGGCCTCGCTTGACACAATCATATTATTTGCACCTTGCATCGGGACTGGTTTGACTTACCGTTATAATTTGCGCCTCGAGTCGGGACTCGTTTGACTCAACCATATCATTTGCATCTCGAGTCGGGCCTCGTTTGACTTACCCTTATAATTGGTGCCTCGAGTCGAGCCTCGTTTGACTCAACGATATCAAATATGCCTCGAGTCGGGCATCGTTTGGCTCAACCACATCAGTTATGCCTCACGTCAGTCCTTGTTTGACTCAACCATATCATTTGCGCTTTGAGTCAGGCCTCATTTGACTCAACCATATCAGTTGTGCTTCGAGTCGGGACTCGTTTGGCTCAACCATATCTGTTATGCCTTGAGCCAGGCCTCGTTTTACTCAACCATAACTGTTGTGCCTCGAGTCAGTGCTCGTTTGACTCAACCATATCATTTATGCCTCGAGTCGGGCCTCATTTGGCACAATCATATCATTTGCACCTCGAGTCTGGCCTCGTTTGACTCAACCATATCATTTGCGCCTCGTGACTTACCCTTATAATTTGCGCCTCCAGTCGGGCCTCGTTTGACTTACCCTTATAATTTGCACCTCATGTCGGGCCTTGTTTGACTCAACCATATCATTTGTGCCTCAAGTTGGGCTTCGTTTGACTTACCCTTATAATTTGGGCCTCGAGTCGGGCCTCGTTTTACTCAACCATATCATATGTGCCTCGAGTCGGGCCTTGTTTGACTAAACCACATTAGTTGTGCCTCGAGTCGCGCCTCGTTTGACTCAACCATATCATTTGCGCTTCGAGTTGGTCCTCATTTGACTCAACTGTATCAGTTGTGACTCGAGTCGGGACTTGTTTGACTCAACCATATCTGTTGTGCCTCGAGTCAGGCCTTGTTTGACTCAACCATATCTGTTGTGCCTCAAGTCGGGCCTCGTTTGACTGAACCATATCAGTTGTGCCTTGAGTCGAGACTCATTTGACTCAACCATATCATTTATGCCTCGAGTCGGGCCTCATTTGACTCAACCATATCAGTTGTGCCTTGAGTCGAGACTTATTTGACTCAACCATATAAGTTGTACGTCGAGTCGGGCCTTGTTTGACTCAACCATATCTTTTGCGCCTCGAGTCGGGCATCGTTTGACATAATCACATCATTTACGCCTCGAGTCGGGCCTCGTTTGACATACCCTCATAATTGGCGCCTCGAGTCGGGCCTCGTTTGACTTAACTGTATTATTTGCATCTCGAGTCGGGCCTTGTTTGACTCAACCATATCATTGGCGCCTCGAGTTGGGACTTGTTTGACTTACCCTCACAATTTGTGCCTCAAGTCGGGCCTTGTTTGACATACCCTTCTAATTTATGCCTCAAGTCAGGCCTCGTTTGACTCAACCATATCATTTGCATTTCGAGTCGGGCCTTGTTTGACTCAACCATATCATTTGCACCTTGAGCCGGGCCTCGTTTGACATAATCATATCATTTGCGCCTTGCGTTGGGCCTCGTTTGACTTACCGTTATAATTTACGCCTCGAGTCGGGCCTCGTTTGACTCCACCATATCATTTGTGGCTCGAGTCGGGCCTCGTTTGACTTGCCCTTATAATTGGCGCCTCGAGTCGGGCCTCGTTTGACTCAACCATATCAAATATGCCTCGAGTTGGGCGTCGTTTGACTTAGCCACATCATTTGCGCTTTGAGTCGGGCCTCGTTTGACTCAACCATATCAGTTGTGCCTCGAGTCGAGACTCGTTTGACTCAACCATATTAGTTGTGCCTCGAGTCGGGCCTTATTTGACTCAACCATACAGTTGGGCCTCGAGTCGAGATTCGTTTGACTCAACCATATCGTTGTGCCTGGAGTCGGGACTCGATTGACTCAACCATATCAGTTGTGCCTGGAGTCAGGCCTTGTTTTACTCAAGCATCTCATTTGCGCCCTGAGTCGGGCCTCGTTTGACACAATCATATCATTTGCGCATTGTGTTGGGCCTCATTTGACTCAACCACATCATTTACATCTTGAGTCGGGCCTCGTTTGACTCTACCATATCATTTGTGCCTCGAGGCGGGCCTCGTTTGACTTACCCTTATAATTCGCGCCTCGAGTCAGGCCTCATTTAACTCAACCATATCAAATGTGCCTTGAGTCGGGCCTCGTTTGACTCAACCACATCAGTTGTGTTTCGAGTCGGGACTCATTTGACGCAACCGTATCAATTGCACTTCGAGTCGGGCTTCGTTTGACTCAACCATATCAGTTGTGCCTCAAGTCGGCACTCGTTTGACTCAACCATATCTGTTGTGCCTCAAGTCGGTCCTCGTTTGTGCCTTGAGTCTGGCCTCGTTTAGCAAAATCATATCATTTGCGCCTTGAGTCGGCCCTTGTTTGACTCAATCATATCATTGGCACCTCGAGTCAGGCCTTGTTTGACTTACCCTTATAATTTGCGCCTCAAGTCGGGCCTTGTTTGACATACCCTTATAATTTATGCCTCAAGTCAGGCCTCGTTTGACTCAACCATATCATTTTTATGCCTCAAGTCAGGCCTCGTTTGACTCAACCATATGATTTGCATCTTGAGTCGGGCCTTGTTTGACTCAACCATATCATTTGCGCCTTGAGTCAGGCCTCGTTTGACACAATCATATCATTTGCACCTTGCGTCGGGCCTCGTTTGACTTACTGTTATAATTTGTGCCTCGAGTCGGGCCTCGTTTGACTCAACCATATCATTTGCATCTCGAGTCGGGCCTCGTTTGACTTACCCTTATAATTGGTGCCTCGAGTCGGGCCTCGTTTGACTCAACAATATTAAATATGCCTCGAGTCGGGCGTCATTTGGCTCAACCACATCAGTTATGCCTCGCATCAGTCCCGGTTTGACTCAAACATATCATTTGCGCTTTGAGTCGGGTCTCATGTGACTCAACCATATCAGTTGTGCTTCGAGTCAGGACTCGTTTGACTCAACCTTATCTGTTGTGCCTTAAGTCGGGCCTCGTTTGACTCAACCATAACTGTTGTGCCTCGAGTCAGCGCTCGTTTGACTCAACCATAGCATTTATGCCTCGAGTTGGGCCTCGTTTAGCACAACCATATCATTTGTACCTCGAGTCGGGCCTTATTTGACTTACCCTTATAATTTGCACCTCTAGTCGGGCCTCGTTTGACTTACCCTTATAATTTGCACCTCATGTCGGACCTCGTTTGAGTCAACCATATCATTTGCATATCGAGTCAGACCTCGTTTGACTCAACCATATCATTTGTGCCTCAAGTCGGGCCTCATTTGACTCAACCATATCATTTGCACTTCAAGTCAGTGCTCATTTGTCTCAACTGTATCAGTTGTGACTCGAGTCGGGACTCGTTTGACTCAACCATATCTGTTGTGCCTCGAGTTGGGCCCCGTTTGACTCAACCATATCAGTTGTGCCTCAAGTCGGGCCTCGTTTGACTCAACCATATCAGTTGTGCTTCAAGACGGTGCTCATTTGACTCAACTGTATCAGTTGTGACTCGACTCGAGACTCGTTTGACTTAACCATATCAATTGTGCCTTGAGTCGGCACTCGTTTGACTTAACCATATCATTTGTGCCTTGTGTTGGGCCTCGTTTGACACAATCACATCATTTGCACCTCAAGTTGAGCCTCATTTGACATAACCATATCATTTGCGCCTCAAGTCGGGCCTCGTTTGACCCAACCATATCATTTGCGCCTCCAGTCGGGCCTCGTTTGGCTTACCCTTATAATTTGCACCTTAGGTCGGGCCTCGTTTGAGTCAACCATATCATTTGCATCTCGAGTCGGGCCTTGTTTGACTTAACCATATCATTTGTGCCTCAAGTTGGGCTTCGTTTGACTTACCCTTATAATTTGGGCCTCGAGTCGGGCCTCGTTTTACTCAACCATATCAAATGTGCCTCAAGTTGGGCCTCGTTTGACTGAACCACATCAGTTGTGCCTCGAGTCGGGCCTCATTTGACTCAACCATATCATTTGCGCTTCAAGTCGGTGCTCATTTGACTCAACTGTATCAGTTATGACTCGAGTCGGGACTCGTTTGACTCAACCATATCTGTTGTGCCTCAAGTCAGGCCTCGTTTGACTTAACCATATCAGTTGTGCCTTGAGTCGGGACTCATTTGACTTAACCATATAAGTTGTGCATCAAGTCGGACCTTGTTTGACTCAACCATATCATTTGCGCCTCGAGGTGGGCATCGTTTGACATAATCACATCATTTGCGTCTCGAGTTGGGCCTCGTTTGACATACCCTCATAATTGGCACCTTGAGTCGGGCCTCGTTTGACTTAACTGTATCATTTTCATCTCGAGTCGGGCCTTGTTTGACTCAACTATATCATTGGCACCTCGAGTTGGGACTTGTTTGACTTACCCTCATAATTTGCGTCTCAAGTCGGGCCTTGTTTGACTTACCCTTATAATTTGTGCCTCAAGTCAGGCCTCATTTGACTCAACCATATCATTTGCATCTCGAGTCAGGCCTCGTTTGAATCAACCATATCATTTGCACCTCGAGTCGGGCCTCGTTTGACTTAACCATGTCATTGGCGCCTCGAGTCAGGCCTTGTTTGACTTACCCTTATAATTGGCGCCTCAAGTCGGGCCTTGTTTGACATACCCTTATAATTTATGCCTCAAGTCAGGCCTCGTTTGACTCAACCATATCATTTGCATCTCGAGTCGGCCCTTGTTTGACTCAACCATATCATTTGCACCTTGAGTCGGGCCTCGTTTGACATAATCATATCATTTGCACCTTGCGTCGAGCCTCGTTTGACTTACCGTTATAAATTATGCCTTGAGTCGGGCCTTGTTTGACTCTACCATATCATTTATGACTCGAGTCAGGCCTCGTTTGACTTACCCTTATAATTGACGCCTCGAGTCGGGCCTCGTTTGACTCAACCATATCAAATATGCCTCGAGTTGGGCGTTGTTTGACTTAGCCACATCATTTGCGCTTCGAGTTGGGCCTTGTTTGACTCAACCATATTAGTTGCGCCTCGAGTCGGGGC
This sequence comes from Dicorynia guianensis, assembly GCA_037013595.1. Taxonomy (NCBI): domain Eukaryota; kingdom Viridiplantae; phylum Streptophyta; class Magnoliopsida; order Fabales; family Fabaceae; genus Dicorynia; species Dicorynia guianensis. Next base: position 13,398,036 of record JASUAB010000006.1, on the reverse strand, counting down.
TCATTTGACTCAACCATATCTGTTGCGCCTCATGTCAGGCCTCATTTGACTCAACCATATCAGTTGTGCCTCGAGTCGGGACTCGTTTGACTCAACCATATCAGTTGTGCCTTGAGTCGGGGCATGTTTGACTCAACCATATCATTTGCGCTTTGAGTCAAGCCTCGTTTGACTCAACCATATCATTTGCTCCTCAAGCTGAGCCTCATTTGACTTAACCATATAATTTGTGCCTCGAGCCGGGCCTCGTTTGACTCAACCATATCAAATATGCATCGAGTCGAGCCTCTTTTGACTTAACCACATCAGTTGTGCATTGTTTGACTCAACCATATCATTTGCACCTCGAGTCGGGCCTCGTTTGACTCAACCATATATGTTGTGCATCGAGTCAGGCCTCGTTTGGCTCAACTGTATCAGTTGTGCCTCGAGTCGAGACTCATTTGACTTAACCATATCAGTTGTGCCTCGAGTCAGGCCTCCTTTGACTCGACCATATCATTTGCACCCCAAGTTGGGCCTTGTTCGACACAATCATATCAATTGCACCTCGAGTCAAGCCTCATTTGACACAACCATATCATTCATGCCTCGAGTCGGGCCGTGTTTGACTCAACCATATCATTTGCGCCTCGAGTCAGGCCTCGTTTGACTCAACCATATTAAATGTGCCTTGAGTTGGGCCTCGTTTGACTCAACCACATCAGTTGGGCCACGAGCCGGGGCTCGTTTGACTCAACCATATCAATTGCACTTTGAGTCAGGCCTCATTTGACTTAACAATATTAGTTGTGCCTCGAGTCAGGACTCGTTTGACTCAACCATACCAGTTGTGCATCGAGTCGGGCCTCGTTTGACTCAGCCATACCAGTTGTGCCTCGAGTCGGGACTCATTTTACTCAACCATATCAGTTGTGCCTTGACTCGGGACTCGATTGACTCAACCATATAAGTTGAGCCTCGAGTTGGGCCTCGTTTGACTTAACCATATCATTTGCGCCTTGATTCGGGCCTCATTTGACACAATCATATCTTTTGCGCCTTGTGTTGGGACTCGTTTGACTTACCGTTATAATTTGTGCCTCGAGTCGGGCCTCATTTGACTCAACCATATCAGTTGTGCCTCGAATCGGTCCTCATTTTACTCAACCATACCAGTTGTGCCTCGAGCTAGGCCACGTTTTACTCAACCAAATTATTTGTGCCTCGAGTCGGGACTCATTTGACTCAACCATATGAGTTGTGCCTCGAGTTGGGACTCGATTGACTCAACCATATAAGTTGTGCCTTGAGTCGGGCCTTGTTTGACTCAACCATATCAGTTGTGCCTCGAGTCAGAAGTTGTTTGACTCAACCATACCAGTTGTGCCTCGAGTTGGGACTCGTTTGACTCAACCATATCAGTTATGCCTCGTTTGACACAACCATATCATTTGCGCCTCGAGTTGGGCCTTGTTTGACTCAACCATATCATTTCTGCCTCGAGTTGGGCCTTGTTTGAGTCAACCATGTCAGTTGTGCCTTGAGTTAGGACTCGTTTGACTTAACCATATCAGTTGTGCCTCGAGTCGGACCTCGTTTGACTCAAGCAAATCATTTGCGCCTCGAGGTGGGCCTCGTTTGGCACAATCATATCATTTGTGCCTCGAGTCAAGCCTCATTTGACTCAACCATATCATTTGAGCCTCGAGTCGGGCCTTGTTTGACTTACCCTTATAATTTGCGCCTCAAGTCGGGCCTTGTTTGACTTACCCTTATAATTTGCGCCTCAAGTCAGGCCTCGTTTGACTCCACCATATCATTTACATCATGAGTCAGGCCTCGTTTGACTCAACCATATCAAATGTGCCTCGAGTTAGGTCTCGTTTGACTCAACCACATCAGTTGTGCCTCGACTCAGACCTCGTTTGACTCAACCATATCATTTGTGCTTCGAGTCGGGCCTCGTTTGACTCAACCATATCAGTTGTGCCTCGAGTCAGGACTCGTTTGACACAACCATGTCTCTTGTGCCTCGAGTCAGGACTTGTTTGACACAACCATGTCTCTTGTGCCTCGAGTCGGGACTCGTTTGAGTCAACCATATAAGTTGTGCCTCGAGTCGGGCCTCGTTTGACTCACTCATATCATTTGCATCTCGAGTCGGGCATCGTTTGACTTACACATATCATTTGCATCTCGAGTTAGGCCTCGTTTGACTCAACCATATCAGTTGCGCCTCGAGTCGGGACTCGTTTGACTCAACTATATCAGTTGTGCCTCGAGTCGGGCCTCGTTTGACTCAACCATATCAGTTGTGCCTCGAGTCAGTGCTAGTTTGACTCAACCATATCAGTTGTTCCTTGAGTCGGGACTTGTTTGTCTTAACCATATCAGATGTGCCTCAAGTCGGCACTTGTTTGACTCAACCATATCATTTGCGCCTCGATTCGGGCCTTGTTTGACTTACCCTTATAACTTGCGCCTCAAGTCAAGCCATGTTTGACTTACCCTTATGCTTTGTGCCTCAAGTTGGGCCTCGTTTGACTCAACCATATCATTTTCATCCAGAGTCAGGCCTCGCTTCACTCAACCATATCATTTGTGCATCAAGTTGGGCTTCGTTTGGCTTAGCCTTATAATTTGCGCCTCGAGTCGGCCCTCATTTGACTCAACCGTATCAAATGCGCCTTGAGTCGGGCCTCATTTGACTCTACCACATCAGTTGTTCCTCGAGACGGGCCTCGTTTGACTCAATCATATCATTTGTGCTTTGAGTCGGGCCTCGTTGGACTCAACCATATTTGTTGTGCCTTGAGTCGGGACTCGTTTGACTCAACCATATTTGTTGTGCCTCGAGTAGGGCCTCGTTTGACTCAACCATATCAGTTGTGCCTCGAGTCGGGTCTCGTTTGACTCAACCATAGCATTTGTGCCTCGACTCAGGCCTCGTTTGACACAATCATATCATTTGCGCCTCGAGTCGGGCCTCGTTTGACACAACCATTTCATTTGCGGCTCGAGTCAGGCCTTATTTGGCACAATCGTATCATTTGCACCTCGAGTCAGGCCTCGTTTGACTCAACCATCTCATTTGGATCTCGAGTCGGGCCTCATTTGACTCAACCATATCATTTGCGCCATATGTCGGGCCTTGTTTGACTTATCCTTATAATTTGTGCCTTAAGTCAGGCCTTGTTTGACTTACCCTTATAATTTGCACCTCAAGTTGGGCCTCGTTTGACTCAACTAGATCATTTGCATCTCAAGTCAGGCCTCATTTGACATAACCATTTCATTTGCAGTTCGAGTCGGGCCTTGTTTGACTCAGCCATATCATTTGCACCTCAAGGCCTCGTTTGACTCAACCATAGCATTTGTGCCTCGAGTCAGGACTCGTTTGACTCAACCATATCGTTGTGCCTCGAGTCGGGTCTCGTTTGACTCAACTATATCATTTATATCTCGAGTCGGGCCTCGTTTGGCACAATCATATCATTAGCGCCTCGAGTCAGGCCTCGTTTGCCTCAACCATTTCATTTGCGCCTCGAGTTGGGCCTCATTTGACTCAACCATATCATTTGCGCCTCGAGGCGGGCCTCATTTGACTCAACCATACCAATTGTGCCTTGAGTCGGGCCTCGTTTGACTCAACCATATTAGTTTCGCCTCGAGTCGGGACTCGATTGACTTAACCATATCAGTTGTGCCACGAGTCGGTGCTCGTTTGACTCAACCATATCAGTTGTTCCTTGAGTCAGGACTCGTTTGACTCAACCATATCAGTTGTGCCTCGAGTCGGCACTCGTTTGACTCAACCAGATCATTTATACCTCGAGTCGGGCCTCGTTTGGCACAATCATATCATTTGCACCTCCAGTCAAGCCTTATTTGACACAACCATATCATTTATGCCTCGATTCGGGCCTTGTCTGACTTACCCTTATAATTTGTGCCTCAAGTCGGGCCTTGTTTGACTTACCCTTATACTTTGTACCTCAAGTCAGGCCTCGTTTGACTCAACCATATCATTTTCATCCCGAGTCAGGCCTCGTTTACCTCAACCATATCATTTGTGCATCAAGTCGGGCTTCGTTTGGCTTAGCCTTATAATTTGCGCCTCAAGTCGGGCCTCATTAGACACAACCATATCAAATGTGCCTTGAGTCGAGCCTCGTTTGACTCAACCACATCAGTTGTTCCTCGAGTCGGACCTCGTTTGACTAAATCATATCATTTGTGCTTCTAGTCGGGCCTCGTTTGACTCAACCATATCAGTTGTGCCTCGAGTCAGGACTCGTTTGACTCAACCACATTTGTTGTGCCTCGAGTCGGGCCTCGTTGGACTCAACCATATCAGTTGTACCTCGAGTTGGGTCTCATTTGTCTCAACCATAGCATTTGTGCCTCGACTCGGGCCTCGTTTGACACAATCATATCATTTATGCCTCGAGTCGGTCCTCGTTTGACACAACCATTTCATTTGCGCCTCGAGCCAGGCCTAGTTTGGCACAATCATATCATTTGCGCCTCGAGTCGGGCCTCGTTTGACTCAACCATCTCATTTGGATCTCGAGTCGGGCCTCATTTGACTGAACCATATCATTTGCGCCTCAAGCGGGACTTGTTTGACTTACCCTTATAATTTGTGCCTCGAGTTGGGCCTTGTTTGACTTACCCTTATAATTTGCACCTCAAGTCAGGCCTCGTTTGACTCAACCTTATCATTTGCATCTTGAGTTAAGCGTCATTTGACATAACCATTTCATTTGCGGCTCGAGTCGGGCCTCGTTTGACTCAGCCATATCATTTGCGCCTCGAGTCGGGCCTCGTTTGACTCAACCATACCAGTTGTGCCTCGAGTCGGGACTTGTTTTACTCAACCGTATGAGTTGTGTCACAAGTCGGGTGTCGTTTGACTCAACCATATCATTTGTATCTCGACTCGGGCCTCGTTTGGCACAATCATATCATTTGCGCCTCGAGTTAGGCCTCGTTTGACTCAACCATATCATTTGCGCCTCGAGTCGAGCCTCGTTTGACTCAACCATATCATTTGCACCTCGAGGCGGGCCTCATTTGACTCAACCATACTAATTGTGCCTCGAGTCAGGCCTCATTTGACTCAACCATATCAGTTGGGACTCGAGTTGGGACTCGATTGACTCAACCATATCAGTTATGCCTCGAGTTGGGCCTCGTTTGACTCAACCATATCAGTTGTGCCTCGAGTCAGCGCTCGTTCGACTCAACCATATTAGTTGTTCCTTGAGTCGGGACTCGTTTGACTCAATTATATCAGTTGTGCCTCGAGTCAGCACTCGTTTGACTCAACCATATCATTTGTGCCTCGAGTCGAGCCTCGTTTGGCATAATCATATCATTTGCACCTCGAGTCAGGCCTCATTTGACTCAACAATATCATTTGCGCCTCGATTCGGGCCTTGTTTGACTTACCCTTATAATTTATACCTCAAGTCGGGCCTTGTTTGACTTACCCTTATACTTTGTGCCTCAAGTCGGGCCTCGTTTGAGTCAACCATATCATTTTCATTCCAAGTCAGGCCTTGTTTGACTCAGCCATATCATTTGTGCATCAAGTCGAGCTTCGTTTGGCTTAGCTTTACAATTTGCGCCTCGAGTCGGGCCTCGTTTGACTCAACATATCAAATACGCCTTGAGTCGGGCCTCATTTGATTCAACCACATCAGTTGTTCCTCGAGTCGGGCCTCATTTGGCTTAATCATATCATTTGTGCTTCGAGTTGGGCCTCGTTTGACTCAACCATATCAGTTGTGCCTCGAGTCGGGACTCATTTGACTCAACCATATCAGTTGTGCCTCGAGTCGGGTCTCGTTTGACTCAACCATAGCATTTGTGCCTTGAGTCGGGCCTCGTTTGACACAACCATTTCATTTGCAGCTCGAGTCGGGCCTCGTTTGGCATAATCATATCATTTGCGCCTCGAGTCGGGCCTCGTTTGACTCAACCATCTCATTTGGATCTCGAGTTGGGCCTCATTTGACTCAACCATATCATTTGTGCCTCGAGTCGGGTCTCGTTTGACTCAACCATATCATTTGTATCTCGAGTCGGGCCTTGTTTGGCACAATCATATCATTTGTGCCTCGAGTCAGGCCTCGTTTGACTCAACCATATCATTTGCGCCTCGAGTCGGGCCTCGTTTGACTCAACCATATGATTTGCGCCTCAAGTCAGGCTTCATTTGGCTTACCCTTCTATTTTACGCCTCGAGTCGGGTCTCGTTTGCTTAACCATATTAAATGTGCCTCGAGTCGGGCCTCATTTGACTCAACCACATCAGTTGTGCCTTGAGTCGGGCCTTGTTTGACTCAACCATATCAGTTGAGCCTCGAGTCGGGACTTGTTTGACCCAACCATATCTATTGTCCCTCGAGTCGGGCCTCGTTTGAGTCCACCATATCAGTTGTGCCTTGAGTCAGGTCTCGTTTGACTCAACCATATCATTTGTATTTCGAGTCGGGCCTTGTTTGGCACAATCATACCATTTGCGCCTCGAGTTAGGCCTCGTTTGACTCAACCATATCATTTGCGCCTCGAGTCGGGCCTCGTTTGACTCAACCATATCATTTATGCCTCAAGTCGGGGTTCGTTTGGCTTACCCTTCTAATTTGCGCCTCGAGTCAGGTCTCGTTTGACTCAACCATATTAAATGTGCCTCAAGTCGGGCCTCGTTTGACTCAACCATATCAGTTGTGCCTTGAGTCGGGACTCATTTGACTCAACCATACCAGTTGTGCCTCGAGTTGGGACTCGTTTGACTTAACTATATCAGTTGTGCCTCGAGTCGGGCCTCGTTTGACTTAACCATATCAGTTGTGCCTTGAGTCAGGATTCGTTTGACTCAACCATAACAGTTATGCCTTGAGTCGGGCCTTGTTTGACATAATCATATCATTTGCGCCTCGAGTCGGGCCTCGTTTGACTCAACCATATCATTTGTCACTCGAGTCGGGCCTTGTTTGACTCAACCATATCAGTTGTGCCTTGAGTCAGGACTCGTTTGACTCAACCATATCAGTTGTGCCTCGAGTCAGGCCTCGTTTAACTCCACCATATAATTTGTGCCTCTAATCAAGCCTCGTTTGACTCAACCATATCATTTGCATCTCGAGTTGAGCCTCGTTTAACTCAACCATACCAGCTACGCCTCGGGTCGGGACTCATTTTACTCAACCATATCATTTGCTCCTCAAGTCGGGCTTCGTTTGGCTTACCCTTATAATTTGGGCCTCGAGTCGAGCCTCGTTTGACTCAACCATATCAAATAATCCTCGAGTCAGGTCTCGTTTGACTCAACCACATCAGTTGTGCCTCGAGTTGGGCCTCCTTTAACTTAACCATATCATTTGTGCCTCGAGTCGGGCCTCGTTTGACTCAACCATTTCAGTTGTGCCTCGAGTCAGGACTCATTTGACACAACCATGTCTCTTGTGCCTCGAGTTGGGCCTCGTTTGACTCAACCATATCAGTTGTGCCTCGAGTCGGGACTCGTTTGACTCAACCATATAAGTTGTGCCTCGAGTCGGGTCTCATTTAACTCAACCATATCATTTGTGCCTCTAGTTGGGCCTTGTTTAACATACCCTTATAATTTGCGCCTTGAGTCGGGCATCGTTTGACTCATGCATATCATTTGCATCTCGAGTCGAGCATTGTTTGATTCAACCATATGATTTGCGCCTCAAGGCGGGCCTCGTTTGATTCAACCATACCAATTGTGCCTCGAGTTAGGCCTCATTTGACTCAACCATATTAGTTGCTCCTCGATTCGGGACTCGATTGACTTAACCATATCAGTTGTGCCTTGAGTCGAGACTCGTTTGACTCAACCATATAAGTTGTGCCATGAGTCGGCACTCGTTTGACTCAACCATACCATTTGCACCTCGAGTCGGGCCTCGTTAGGCACAATCATATCATTTGCGCCTCGAGTCAGGCCTCGTTTGACTCAACCATATCATTTGTGCCTCAAGTCGGGCTTTGTTTGGCTTAGCCTTATAATTTGTGCCTTGAGTCAGGCCTCATTTGACTCAACCATATCAAATGTGCCTTGAGTTGGGCCTCGTTTGACTCAACCACATCAGTTGTCCCTCGAGTCAGGCCTCGTTTGACTCAACCATATAATTTGTGCTTTGAGTCAGCCCCATTTGACTCAACCATATTAGTTGTGCCTCGAGTCGGGACTCGTTTGACTCAACCATATCAGTTGTGCCTCGAGTCAGGACTCGTTTGACTCAACCATATTTGTTGTTCCTCGAGTTGGGCCTCGTTTGCCTCAACCAAATCAGTTGTGCCTCGAGTCGGGTCTCGTTTGACTCAACTATAGCATTTGCGCCTCGAGGTAGGCCTCGTTTGAGACAACCATTTCATTTGTGGCTCGAGTCGGGCCTCATTTGACTCAATCATTTCATTTGCGCCTCAAGTTGGGCTTCGTTTAGCTTGCCCTTCTAATTTGCGCCTCGAGTCGGGTCTTATTTGACTCAACCATATTAAATGCGCCTCGAGTCGGGCCTCGTTTGACTCAACCACATCAGTTGTGCCTCGAGTCGGGCCTTATTTGACTTAACCATATCAGTTGAGCCTCGAGTCAGGACTTGTTTGACTCAACCATATCTGTTGTGCGTCAAGTCAGGCCTCGTTTGACTCAACCATATCAGTTGTGCCTCGAGTCGGGTCTCGTTTGACTTAACCATATAATTTGTGGCTTGAGTCGAGCCTCATTTGACTCAACCATATCATTTGCTCCTCGTGTTAGGCCTCGTTTGACTTACCCTTATAATTTGTGCCTTGAGTCAGGCCTCGTTTGACTTAACCATATCATTTGTATTTCGAGTCGGGCCTCATTTAACTCAACCACATCAGTTGTGCCTCGAGTCAGGCCTCGTTTGACTCAACCATATTAGTTGTGCCTCAAGTCGTGCCTCGTTTGACTCAACCATATCATTTGTATCTCGAGTCGGCCCTCGTTTGACTCAACCATATCATTTGCGCTACAAGTCGGGCGTCGTTTGACTTACCCTTATAATTGGCACCTCGTTTCACTCAACCATATCAAATGTGCCTCGAGTCGTGCCTTGTTTAACTTAACCACATCAGTTGTACCTCAAGTCGGGCATCATTTGACTCAACCATATCATTTGCGCTTCGAGTCAGGCCTCATTTGACTCAACCATATCCGTTGTGTCTCGAGTCGGGGCTCGTTTGACTTAACCATATCATTTGTATCTCAAGTCGGGCCTCGTTTGACTCAACCATATCATTTGTGCTTCGAGTTGGGCCTCGTTTGACTTACCCTTACAATTGGTGCCTCGAGCCGGGCCTCGTTTCACTCAACCATATCAAATTTGCCTCGAGTCATGCCTCGTTTAACTCAACCACATCAGTTATGCCTCGAGTCTGGCATCGTTTAACTCAACCATATCATTTGCGCTTCGAGTCGGGCCTCGTTTGACTCAACCATATCAGTTGTGCCTCGAGTTGGGGCTCGTTTGACTCAACCATATCATTTGTATCTCAAGTCGGGCCTCATTTGACTCAACCATATCATTTGTGCCTCGTGTTAGGCCTCGTTTGACTTACCCTTATAATTTGTGCCTTGAGTCGGGACTCGTTTGACTCAACCATATAATTTGTATCTCGAGTCGGGCCTCTTTGACTCAACCACATCAGTTGTGCCTCAAGTCGGGCCTCGTTTGACTCAACCATATCTGTTGTGCCTCGAGTCGGGCCTCGTTTGAATCAAGCATATTAGTTGTGCCTCGAGTTGGGTCCTGTTTGACTCAACCATATCATTTGTATCTTGAGTCGGGCCTCGTTTGGCTCAACCATATCATTTGCGCTCCGAGTCGGGTCTCATTTGACTTACCCTTAAAATTGGCACCTCGAGTCGGGCATCATTTGACTCAACCATATCATTTGCGCTTCGAGTCAGGCCTCATTTGACTCAACCATATCCGTTGTGTCTCGAGTCGGGGCTCGTTTGACTTAACCATATCATTTGTATCTCAAGTCGGGCCTCGTTTGACTCAACCATATCATTTGTGCTTCGAGTTGGGCCTCGTTTGACTTACCCTTACAATTGGTGCCTCGAGCCAGGCCTCGTTTCACTCAACCATATCAAATTTGCCTCGAGTCATGCCTCGTTTAACTCAACCACATCAGTTATGCCTCGAGTCTGGCATCATTTAACTCAACCATATCATTTGCGCTTCGAGTCGGGCCTCGTTTGACTCAACCATATCAGTTGTGCCTCGAGTTGGGGCTCGTTTGACTTAACCATATCATTTGTATCTCAAGTCGGGCCTCATTTGACTCAACCATATCATTTGTGCCTCGTGTTAGGCCTCGTTTGACTTACCCTTATAATTTGCGCCTTGAGTCAGGAATCGTTTGACTCAACCATATCAGTTGTATCTCGAGTCGGCCCTCGTTTAACTCAACCACATCAGTTGTGCCTCAAGTTGGGCCTCGTTTGACTCAACCATATCTGTTGTGCCTCGAGTCGGGCCTCGTTTGAATCAAGCATATTAGTTGTGCCTCGAGTTGGGTCCTGTTTGCCTCAACCATATCATTTGTATCTTGAGTCGAGCGTCGTTTGGCTCAACCATATCATTTGCGCTTCAAGTCGGGTCTCATTTGACTTACCCTTAAAATTGGCACCTCGAGTCGGGCATCATTTGACTCAACCATATCATTTGCGCTTCGAGTCAGGCCTCATTTGACTCAACCATATCCGTTGTGTCTCGAGTCGGGGCTCGTTTGACTTAACCATATCATTTGTATCTCAAGTCGGGCCTCGTTTGACTCAACCATATCAATTGTGCTTCGAGTTGGGCCTTGTTTGACTTACCCTTACAATTGGTGCCTCGAGCCGGGCCTCGTTTCACTCAACCATATCAAATTTGCCTCGAGTCATGCCTCGTTTAACTCAACCACATCAGTTATGCCTCGATTCTGGCATCGTTTGACTCAACCATATCATTTGCGCTTTGAGTCGGGCCTCGTTTGACTCAACCATATCAGTTGTGCCTCGAGTTGGGGCTCGCTTGACTCAACCATATCATTTGTATCTCAAGTCGGGCCTCATTTGACTCAACCATATCATTTGTGCCTCGTGTTAGGCCTCGTTTGACTTACCCTTATAATTTGTGCCTTGAGTCAGGACTCGTTTGACTCAACCATATAATTTGTATCTCGAGTCGGGCCTCGTTTGACTCAACCACATCAGTTGTGCCTCAACTCGGGCCTCGTTTGACTCAACCATATCTGTTGTGCCTCGAGTCGGGCCTCGTTTGAATCAAGCATATTAGTTGTGCCTCGAGTTGGGTCCTGTTTGACTCAACCATGTCATTTGTATCTTGAGTCGGGCCTCGATTGGCTCAACCATATCATTTGCGCTTCGAGTCGGGTCTCATTTGACTTACCCTTAAAATTGGCACCTCGAGTCGGGCATCATTTGACTCAACCATATCATTTGCGCTTCGAGTCAGGCCTCATTTGACTCAACCATATCCGTTGTGTCTCGAGTCGGGGCTCGTTTGACTTAACCATATCATTTGTATCTCAAGTCGGGCCTCGTTTGACTCAACCATATCATTTGTGCTTCGAGTTGGGCCTCGTTTGACTTACCCTTACAATTGGTGCCTCGAGCCGGGCCTCGTTTCACTCAACCATATCAAATTTGCCTCGAGTCATGCCTCGTTTAACTCAACCACATCAGTTATGCCTCGAGTCTGGCATCGTTTGACTCAACCATATCATTTGCGCTTCGAGTTGGGCCTCGTTTGACTCAACCATATCAGTTGTGCCTCGAGTTGGGGCTCGTTTGACTCAACCATATCATTTGTATCTCAAGTCGGGCCTCATTTGACTCAACCATATCATTTGCGCTTCGAGTCGGGCCTCGTTTGACTCAACCATGTAAGTTGTGCCTCGAGTTAGGTCTCATTTGACTCAACCATATCATTTGCACCTTGAGTTAGGCCTCGTTTGACTGACCCTTATAATTTGCCCCTCGTGTCAGGCATCGTTTGACTCGCCAATATAATTTGCATCTCGAGTTAGGCCTCATTTGACTCAACCATAACATTTGCGCCTCGAGTCGGGCCTCGTTTGACTCAACCATACCAATTGTGCCTCGAGTCAGGACTTGTTTGACTCAACCATATCAGTTGTGCCTCAAGTTGGGACTCGATTGACTCAACCATATCAGTTGTGCCTCGAGTTGGGACTCATTTGACTCAACCATATCATTTGCGTCTCGAGTCGGGCCTTGTTTGACCTACCCTTATTATTTGCGCCTCTAATCGGGCCTCGTTTGACTCTACCATATCATTTGCATCTCGAGTCGAGCCTCGTTTGACTCAACCATACCAGTTATGCCTCGGGTCGGGAGTCATTTTACTCAACCATATCAGTTGTGCCTTGAGTCAGGACTTGATTGACTCAACCATATTAGTTATGCCTCGAGTCGAGCTTCGTTTGACTTACCCTTATAATTTGCGCCACGAGGCAGGCCTCGTTTGACTCAACCATATTAAATGTGCCTCGAGTCGGGCCTCATTTGACTGACCCTTATAATTTGCCCCTCGTGTCGGGCATCATTTAACTCACCGATATAATTTGCATTTCGAGTCAGGCCTCGTTTGACTCAACCATATCTTTTGCGCCTGGAGTCGGGCCTCGTTTGACTCAACCATACCAGTTGTGCCTCAAGTAGGGACTTGTTTGACTCAACCATATTAGTTGTGCCTCGAGTCGGGACTCGATTGACTCAACCATATTAGTTGTGCCTCAAGTCGGGACTCGATTAACTCAACCATATAGTTGTGCCTCGAGTCGGGTCTCATTTGACTCAACCATATCAGTTGTGCCTCGAGTTGGCGCTCGTTTGACTCAACCATATCAGTTCTACCTTGAGTCAGAGCTCGTTTGACTCAACCATATCAATTGTGCCTCGAGTCAGGCCTCGTTTAACTTAACCATATCATTGGCACAATCATATCGTTTGCGCCTTGAGTCGGGCCTCGTTTGACCCAACCATCTCATTTGGATCTCGAGTCGGGCCTCGTTTGACTCAACCATATCATTTGTGCCTCGAGTCGGGCCTTGTTTGACTTACGCTTATAATTTGCGCCTCAAGTCGGGCCTTGTTTAACTTACCCTTATAATCTGCACCTCAAGTTGGGCCTCATTTGACTCAACCATATCATTTGCATCTCGAGTCAGGCCTTGTTTGACATAACCATTTCATTTGTGGCTCGAGTCGGGGCTCGTTTGACTCAGCCATATCATTTGCACCTCGAGTCGGGCCTCGTTTGACTCAACCATACCAATTGTGCCTTGTAGGGACTCGTTTGACTCAACCATATTAGTTGTGCCTCGAGTCGGGACTTGATTGACTCAACCATATCAAATGTACCTCGAGTCGTGCCTCATTTGACTTAACCACATCAGTTGTGCCTCGAGTCGGGCATCGTTTGACTCAACCATATCATTTGCGCTTCGAGTCGAGCCTTGTTTGACTCAACCATATCAGTTGTGCCTCGAGTCGGGGCTCGTTTGACTCAACCATATCGTTGTGCCTCGAGTCGGGGCCTTGTTTGACTCAACGATATCAGTTGTGCCTCGAGTCGGGGCTCGTTTGATTCAACCATATCAGTTGTGCCTCGAGCCGGGACTCATTTGACTCAACCATATCATTTGTGCCTCGAGTCGGGCCTTGTTTAACTTACCCTTATAATTTGTGCCTCTAATCAGGCCTTGTTTGACTCAACCATATCATTTGCATCTCGAGTCGAGCCTTGTTTGACTCAACCATACCAGTTGCGCCTCGGGTCGAGACTCACTTTACTCAGCCATATCAGTTGTGCCTCGAGTTAGGACTCGATTGACTCAACCATATCAGTTGTACCTCGCGTCAATCTTCGTTTGACTTACCATTATAATTTGCGCCTCGAGGCGGGCCTCGTTTGACTCAACCATATTAAATGTGCCTCGAGTCGGGCCTCATTTGACTCAACTATATCAGTTGTGCCTTGAGTCGGGGATCATTTGACTCAACCATATAGTTGTGCCTTGAGTCAGACCTTGTTTGACTTACCCTTATAATTTGCGCCTCTAATCGGGCCTTGTTTAACTCAACCATATCATTTGCATCTCGAGTCGAGCCTCATTTGACTCAACCATACCAGTTGTGCCTCGGGTCGGGACTCATTTTACTCAACCATATCAGTTGTGCCTCGAGTTGGGACTCGATTGACTCGACCATATTAGTTATGCCTCAAGTCAGGCTTCGTTTGACTTACCCTTATAATTTGCGCCTCGAGGCGGGCCTCGTTTGACTCAACCATATTAAATGTGCCTCGAGTCAGGCCTCGTTTGACTCAACCACATCAGTTGTGCCTCGAGTCGGGCCTCGTATGACTAAACCAAATCATTTACGCTTCGAGTCAGGCCTCGTTTGACTCAACCATATCTGTTGTGTCTTAAGTCAGGCCTCGTTTGACTCAACCATATAAGTTGTGCCTCGAGTTAGGTCTCGTTTGACTCAACCATATCATTTGCACCTCGTGTTAGGCCTCGTTTGACTGACCCTTATAATTTGCCCCTTGTGTCGGGCATTATTTGACTCGCCGATATAATTTGCATCTCGAGTTAGGCCTCGTTTGACTCAACCATATCATTTGCGCCTCGAGTCGGGCCTCATTTGACTCAACCATACCAATTGTGCCTCGAGTCGGGACTCGTTTGACTCAACCATATCAGTTGTGCCTCGGGTCGAGACTCGATTGACTCAACCATATCAGTTGTGCCTCGAGTCGGGACTCATTTGACTCAACCATATAATTTGCGTCTCGAGTCGGTCCTTGTTTGACCTACCCTTATAATTTGCGCCTCTAATCGGGCCTCATTTGACTCCACCATATCATTTGCATCTCGAGTCGAGCCTCGTTTGACTCAACCATACCAGTTGTGCCTCGGGTTGGGACTCATTTTACTCAACCATATCAGTTGTGCCTTGAGTCGAGACTCGATTGACTCAACCATATCAGTTCTGCCTCGAGTCGAGCTTCGTTTGACTTACCCTTATAATTTGCACCGCGAGGCAGGCCTTGTTTGACTCAACCATATTAAATGTGCCCCGAGTTGGGCCTCATTTGACTCACCCTTATAATTTGCCCCTCGTGTCGGGCATTGTTTAACTCACTGATATAATTTGCATTTTGAGTCAGGCCTCGTTTGACTTAACCATATCTTTTGCGCCTCGAGTCGGGCCTCATTTGACTCAACCATACCAGTTGTGCCTCGAGTAGGGACTCATTTGACTCAACCATATTAGTTGTGCCTCGAGTCAGGACTCGATTGACTCAACCATATCAGTTGTGCCTCGAGTCGGGTCTCGTTTGACTCAACCATATCAATTGTGCCTCGAGTTGGCGCTCGTTTGACTCAACCATATCAGTTCTGCCTTGAGTCAGAACTCGTTTGACTCAACCATATCAATTGTGCCACGAGTCAGGCCTCGTTTGACTAAACCATATTATTTGCACCTCGAGTCGGGGCTCGTTTGGCACAATCATATCGTTTGCGCCTCGAGTCGGGCCTCGTTTGACTCAACCATCTCATTTGGATCTCGAGTCGAGCCTCGTTTGACTCAACCATATCATTTGTGCCTCGAGTCAGGCCTTGTTTGACTTACGCTTATAATTTGTGCCTCAAGTCGGGCCTTGTTTGACTTACCCTTATAATCTGCACCTCAAGTTGGGCCTCATTTGACTCAACCATATCATTTGCATCTCGAGTCAGGCCTCGTTTGACATAACCATTTCATTTGTGGCTCGAGTCGGGCCTCGTTTAATCCAACCATATCATTTACACCTCGAGTCGGGCCTCGTTTGACTCAACCATATCATTTGCACCTCGAGTCGGGCCTCGTTTGACTTAACCATACCAATTGTGCCTCGAGTAGGGACTCGTTTGACTCAACCATATTAGTTGTGCCTCGAGTCGGGACTCGATTAACTCAACCACATCAAATGTGCCTCGAGTCATGCCTCATTTGACTCAACCACATCAGTTGTGCCTCGAGTCGGGTATCGTTTGACTCAACCATATCCTTTGTGCTTCGAGTCAGGCCTCGTTTGACTCAACCATATCAGTTGTGCCTCGAGTCGGGGCTCGTTTGACTCAACCATATCTATTGTGCCTCAAGTCGGGGCCTCATTTGACTCAACTATATCAGTTGTGTCTCGAGTCGGGGCTCGTTTGACTCAACCATATCAGTTGTGCCTCGAGTCGAGACTCATTTGACTCAACTATATCATTTGTGCCTCTAGTCAGGCCTTGTTTGACGTACCCTTATAATTTGCGCCTCTAATCGGGCCTCGTTTGACTCAACCATATCATTTGCATCTCGAGTTGAGCCTTGTTTGACTCAACCATACCAGTTGTGCCTCGGGTCGAGACTCACTTTACTCAGCCATATCAGTTGTGCCTCGAGTTAGGACTCGATTGACTCAACCATATCAGTTGTGCCTCGAGTCAGGCTTCGTTTGACTTAGCCTTATAATTTGTGCCTCGAGGTGGGCCTCATTTGACTCAACCATATTAAATGTGCCTCGAGTCGGGCCTCGTTTGACTCAACTATATCAGTTGTGCCTCGAGTTGGGGATCATTTGACTCAACCATATAGTTGTGCCTCGAGTCGGGACTCATTTGATTTAACCATATCATTTGCGCCTTGAGTCGGGCCTTCTTTGACTTACCCTTATAATTGGCGCCTCTAATCGGGCCTCATTTGACTAACCATATTATTTGCATCTTGAGTTGAGCCTCGTTTGACTCAACCATACCAGTTGTGCCTCGGGTCGGGACTCACTTTACTCAACCATATCAGTTGTGCCTCGGGTCAGGACTCACTTTACTCAACCATATCAGTTGTGCCTCGAGTCAGGTTTCGTTTGACTTACCCTTATAATTTGTGCCTCGAGGCGGGCCTCGTTTGACTCAACCATATTAAATGTGCCTCGAGTCGGGCCTCGTTTGACTCAACCACATCAGTTGTGCCTCCAGTTGGGCGACATTTGACTAAACCATATCATTTGTGCTTCGAGTCGGGCCTTGTTTGACTCAACCATGTCAGTTGTGCCTCGAGTTGATGCTCGTTTGACTCAACCATATAAGTTGTGCCCCGAGTTGGGTCTCGTTTGACTCAACCATATCATTTGCACCTCGAGTTGGGCCTCATTTGACTGACCCTTATAATTTGCCCCTCGTGTCGGGCATCGTTTGACTCACCGATATGATTTGCATCTCAAGTCAGGCCTCGTTTGACTTAACCATATCATTTCTGCCTCGAGTCAGGCCTCGTTTAACTCAACCATACCAATTGTACCTCAAGTCGGGACTCGTTTGACTCAACCATATCAGTTGTGCCCTAGGTCAGGACTCGATTGACTCAACCATATCAGTTGTGCCTCGAGTCAGGACTCGTTTGACTTAACCATATCATTTACGCCTCGAGTCGGGCCTTGTTTGACTTACCCTTATAATTTGCACCTCTAATCGGGCCTCGTTTGACTCAACCATATCATTTGCATCTCGAGTTGAGCCTCATTTGACTCAACCATACTAGTTGTGCCTCGGGTCAGGACTCATTTTACTCAACCATATCAGTTGTGCCTCGAGTCAGGACTCGATTGACTCAACCATATCAGTTGTGGCTCGAGTCGGGCTTCGTTTGACTTACCCTTATAATTTGCGCCTCGAGGCGGGCCTCGTTTGACTCAACCATATTAAATGTGCCTCGAGTCGGGCCTCGTTTCACTAACCCTTATAATTTGCCCCTTGTGTCGGGCATCGTTTGACTCACCGATATAATTTACATTTCGAGTCAGGCCTCGTTTGCCTCAACCATATGATTTGCGCCTCAAGTCGGGCCTCGTTTGACTCATCCATACTAATTGTGCCTCGAGTAGGGACATGTTTGACACAACCATATCAGTTGTGCCTCGAGTCAGGTCTCGATTGACTCAACCATATTAGTTGTGCCTCGAGTTGGGTCTCGTTTGACTCAACCATATCAGTTGTGCCTCGAGTCGGGCCTCGTTTGACTCAACCATATCATTTGCGCCTCGAGTCGGGCCTCGTTTGACTCAACCATATCATTTGCGCCTCGAGTCGGGCCTCGTTTGACTCAACCATATCATTTGCGTCTCGAGTCGGGCCTCGTTTTACTTAACCATCTCATTTGGATCTCGAGTCGGGCCTCGTTTAACTCAACCATATCATTTGCGCCTCAAGTCGGGCCTTCTTTGACTTACACTTATAATTTGCGCCACAAGTCGAGCCTTGTTTGACTTACCCTTATAATCTGCACCTCAAGTCGGGCCTCATTTGACTCAACCATATCATTTGCATCTCGAGTCAGGCCTCGTTTGACATAACCGTTTCATTTGCGGCTCGAGTCGGGCCTCGTTTGACTCTGCCATATCATTTGCACCTCGAGTTAGGCCTTGTTTGACTCAACCATACCAGTTGTGCCTCGAGTCGGGACTCGTTTGGCACAATCACATCATTTGTGCCTCGAGTTAGGCCTCGCTTGACTGAACCATATCATTTGTGCCTCGAGTTGGGCCTCGTTTGACTTAACCATATCATTTGCGCCTCAAGTCAGGCTTCGTTTGGCTTACCCTTCTAATTTGCGCCTCAAGTCGGGTCTCGTTTCACTCAACCATATTAAATGTGCCTCGAATCGGGCCTCGTTTGACTCAACCATATCAGTTGTGCCTCGAGTCGAGCCTCGTTTGACTCAACCATATCTATTGAGCCTCAAGTCGGGACTTGTTTCACTCAACCATATCTGTTGTTCCTCGAGTCAGGCCTCGTTTGACTCAACCATATCAGTTGTGCCTCGAGTTGGGTCTCGTTTGACTCAACCATATCATTTGTATCTCAAGTCGGGCCTCATTTGGCACAATCATATCATTTGCGCCTCGAGTCAGGCCTCGTTTAACTCAGCCATATGATTTGCACCTCGAGTCGAGGCTCGTTTGACTCAACCATATCATTTGCACCACAAGTCGGGCTTCGTTTGGCTTACCCTTCTAATTTGTGCCTCGAGTTGGGTCTCGTTTGACTCAACCATATTAAATGTGCCTCAAGTCGGGCCTGTTTGACTCAACCACATCAGTTGTGCCTCGAGTCAGGCCTTGTTTGACTCAACCATATCAGTTGAGCCTCGAGTCAGGACTTGTTTGACTCAACCATATCTGTTGTGCCTCGAGTCGGGCCTCATTTGACTCAACCATATCAGTTGTGCCTCGAGTCGGGTCTCGTTTGACTTAACCATATCATTTGTGGCTCGAGTCAGGCCTTGTTTGGCTCAACCATATCATTTGCGTGTCTTGTTGGGCCTCGTTTGACTTACCCTTATAATTTGTGCCTCGAGTCGGGCCTCGTTTGACTCAACCATATCATTTGTATCTCGAGTCGAGCCTCGTTTGACTCAACTACATCAGTTGTTCCTCGAGTCGGGCCTCGTTTAACTCAACCATATCAGTTGTGCCTCGAGTCGGGCCTCGTTTGACTCAACCATATCAAATGTGCCCTGAGTCGTGCCTTGTTTAACTCAACCACATCAGTTGTGCCTCAAGTCAGGCATTGTTTGACTCAACCACATCATTTGTGCTTCGAGTCAGGCCTCGTTTGACTCAACTATATCAGTTGTGCCTCGAGTCGAGGCTCGACCATATCATTTGTATCTCGAGTCGGGTCTCGTTTGACTCAACCATGTAATTTGCATCTCGTGTTAGGCCTCGTTTGACTTACCCTTATAATTTGTGCCTCGAGTCGGGCCTCGTTTGACTCAACCATATAATTTGTATCTCGAGTTGGGCCTCGTTTGACTCAACCACATCTGTTGTGCCTTGAATCGGGCCTCGCTTGACACAACCACATCCATTGTGCCTCGAGTCAGCCCTCGTTTTAATCAAGCATATCAGTTGTGCCTCGAGTTGGGCCTCGT
Organism: Dicorynia guianensis; assembly: GCA_037013595.1. Classification (NCBI taxonomy): domain Eukaryota; kingdom Viridiplantae; phylum Streptophyta; class Magnoliopsida; order Fabales; family Fabaceae; genus Dicorynia; species Dicorynia guianensis. The sequence continues at coordinate 13,377,986 of JASUAB010000006.1, read as the reverse complement.
TTGACTTAACCATATCATTTGTATCTTGAGTCAGGCCTCGTTTGACACAAGCATATAATTTACGCTTCGAGTTGGGCCTCGTTTGATTTACCCTTATAATTGGTGCCTCGAGTCGGGCCTTGTTTCACTCAACCATATAAAACGTGCCTCGAGTTCTACCTCATTTGACTCAACCACATCAGTTGTGCCTCGAGTCGGGCATCGTTTGACTCAACCATATCATTTGCGCTTCGAGTCGAGCCTCGTTTGACTCAACTATATCAGTTGTGCCTCAAGTCAGGGCTTCTTTGACTCAACCATATTTGTTGTGCCTCGAGTTGGGCCTCGTTTGACTCAACTATATCAGTTGTGCCTCGAGTTGGGGCTCATTTGACTCAACCGTATCAGTTGTGCCTCGAGTCGGGACTTGTTTGACTTAACCATATCAGTTGTGTGTCGAGCCGGGACTCGTTTGATTCAACCATATCAGTTGTGCCTCGAGTCGGGACTCGTTTGACTTAACCATATCATTTGCTCCTCGAGTCAGGCCTTGTTTGACTTTCCCTTATAATTTGTGCCTTTAATCGAGGCTCGTTTAACTCAACCATATTTGTTGTACCTCGAGTTGGGCCTCGTTTGACTCAACTATATCAATTATGCCTCGAGTTGGGGTTCGTTTGACTCAACCATATCAGTTGTGCCTCGGGTCGGGACTCATTTGACTTAACCATATCAGTTGTGCCTCGGGTCGGGATTCATTTTACAAAACCATCAGTTGTACCTCGAGTCGGGACTCGATTGACTTAACCATATCAGTTGTGCCTCGAGTCGGGCTTTGTTTGAATTACCCTTCTAATTTGCGCCTCGAGGCGGGCCTCGTTTGACTCAACCATATTAAATGTTCCTAGAGTCAGTCCTCGTTTGACTCAACCACATCAGTTGTGCCTTGAGTCAGGCCTCGTTTGACTCAACCATACCAGTTGTGCCTTGAGTCAGGACTCGTTTGACTCAACCATAACAGTTGTCCCTCGAGTCGGGCCTCGTTTGACTCAACCATATCAGCTGTGCCTCATGTCAGCACTCATTTGACTCAACCATATCTGTTGTGCCTTGAGTCAGGATTCTTTTGGCTCAACCATATCCGTTGTGCCTCGAGTCGGGCCTCGTTTGACTCAACCATATCATTTGCACCTCGAGTCGGGCCTCGTTTGGCACAATCATAACGTTTGTGCCTCGTGTCGGGCCTTGTTTGCCTCAACCATATCATTTGCACCTCAAGTCAGGCCTTGTTTGACTCAACTGTATCATTTGCGCCTCGAGTCGAGCCTTGTTTGACTTACCCTTACAATTTGCGCCTTAAGTCGGGCCTTATTTGACCTACCCTTATAATTTGTGCCTCAAGTTGGGCCTCGTTTTACTCAACCATATCATTTGCATCTTGATTCGAGCCTCGTTTGACTCAACCATACCATTTGCCTCTCGAGTCGGGCCTCGTTTGACATAACCATTTCATTTGCGGCTCGAGTCGGGCCTCGTTTGACTCAGCCATATCACTTGTGCCTCGAGTCGGGCATCATTTGACTCACAATATCATTTGGATCTCGAGTTGAGGCTTGTTTGACTCAACCATATCATTTGTATCTCGAGTCGGGCCTCGTTTGACTCAACCATATCATTTACGTCTCGTGTTAGGCCTCGTTTGACTTACCCTTATAATTTGCGCCTCGAGTCGGGCCTCGTTTCACTCAACCATATCATTTGTATCTCAAGTTGGGCCTCGTTTGACTCAACCACATCAGTTGTGCCTCGAGTCGGGCCTCGCTTGACACAACCACATCTGTTGTACATCGAGTCGGCCCTCGTTTTAATCAAGCATATCAGTTGTGCCTCGAGTCGGGTCTCGTTTGACTCAACCATATCATTTGTATCTTTAGTCGGGCCTCATTTGGCACAAGCATATCATTTGCGCTTTGAGTCGGGCCTCGTTTGACTTACCTTTATAATTGGCGCCTCGAGTCAGGCCTCGTTTCACTTAAACATATCAAACGTACCTCGAGTTGTGCCTCATTTGACTCAACCACATCAGTCGTGCCTCAAGTCGGGCATCGTTTGACTCAACCATATCATTTGCACTTCAAGTCGGGCCTCGATTGACTCAACCATATTAGTTGTGCCTCGAGTTGGGGCTCATTTGACTCAACCATAACTGTTGTGCCTCAAGTTGGGCCTCGATTGACTCAACTATATCAGTTGTGCCTCGAGTCGGGGCTCGTTTGACTCAACCATATCAGTTGTGCCTCGAGTCGGGACTCATTTGACTTAACCATATCAGTTGTGTGTTGAGTCGGGACTCGTTTGATTCAACCATATCAGTTGTGCCTCGAGTCAGGACTCATTTGACTCAACCATATCATTTGCTCCTCGAGTCAGGCCTTGTTTGACTTTCCCTTATAATTTGCGCCTCTAATCAGGGCTCGTTTAACTCAACCATATTTGTTGTGCCTCGAGTTGGGCCTCGTTTGACTCAACCATATTAAATGTTCCTAGAGTCAGGCCTCGTTTGACTCAACCACATCAGTTGTGCCTTGAGTCGGGCCTCGTTTGACTCAACCACATCAGTTGTGCCTCGAGTCGGGACTCGTTTGACTCAACCATATTAGTTGTGCCTCGAGTTAGGCCTCGTTTGACTCAACCATATCATTTGCATCTTGAGTCGGGCATTTGACACAATCATATCATTTGCGCCTCGAGTTGGGCCTCGTTTGACTCAACTATACCAGTTGTGCCTTAGGTCGGGACTCATTTTACTCAACCATATCAGTTGTGCTTCGAGTCGGGACTCGGTTGAATCAACCATATCAGTTGTACCTCGAGTCAGGCCTCATTTGACTCAACCATATCATTTGTGCCTTGAGTCAGGCCTCTTTTGACACAATCATATCATTTGTGCCTTGTGTTAGGCCTTGCTTGACTTACCGTTATAATTGTCGCCTCGAGTCAGGCATCGTTTGACGCAACCATATCAGTTGTGCCTTGAGTCAGGACTCGTTTGTCTCAACCATATCAGTTGTGCCTCGAGTCGGGCCTCGTTTGACTCAACCATACCAGTTGTGCCTCGAGTTCAAACTCGTTTGACTCAACCATATCAGTTGTGCCTTGACTCGGGCCTCGTTTGACTCAACCATATCAGTTGTGCCTCAAGTCGGGACTTGTTTAACTCAACCATACCAGTTGTGCCTTGAGTCAGGACTCGTTTGACTTAACCATAACAGTTGTGCCTCGAGCGGGCCTTGTTTGACTCAACCATATCAGTTGTGCCTCAAGTCGGTGCTCGTTTGACCCAACCATATCAGTTGTGCCTTGAGTCGGGACTCTTTTGACTCAACCATATCCATTGTGCCTCGAGTTGGGCCTCGTTTGACTCAACCATATCATTTGCACCTCGATTCGGGCCTTGTTTGGCACAATCATAACGTTTGCGCCTCGTGTCGGGCCTCGTTTGCCGCAATCATATCATTTGCACTTCGAGTCAGGCCTTGTTTGACTCAACTGTATCATTTGCGCCTCGAGTCGGGCCTTGTTTGACTTACCCTTACAATTTGCGTCTCAAGTCGGGCATTGTTTGACCTACCCTTATAATTTGTGCCTCGAGTTAGGCCTCGTTTTACTCAACCATATCATTTGCATCTTGAGTCAGGCCTCGTTTGACTTAACCATATCATTTGCATCTCGAGTTGGGCCTTGTTTGACATAACCATTTCATTTGCGGCTCGAGTCGGGCCTCGTTTGACTCAGCCATATCATTTGTGCCTCGTGTTGGGCCTCGTTTAACTTACCCTTATAATTTGTGCCTCGAGTCGGGCATTATTTGAATCACCATATCATTTGGATCTCGAGTCGAGCCTTGTTTGACTCAACCATATCAATTGTACCTCGAGTCAGGTCTCGTTTGACTCAATTATACTAGTTATGCCTCGAGTCGGGACTCATTTAACTCAACCATACAGTTGTGCGTCAAGTCGGGACTCGTTTGACTCAACCATACCAGTTGTGCCTCAAGTCGAGACTCGATTGACTCAACCATATCAGTTGTGCCTTGTGTTAGGACTTGTTTGACTCAACCATATCAGTTGTGCCTCGAGTCGGGCCTAGTTTGACTCAACCATATCATTTGCGCCTTGAGTCGGGCATCGTTTGGCACAATCATATCATTTGCGCCTCGAGTCAAGCCTCGTTTACCTTAACCATATCATTTGCGGCTCGAGTCGGGCCTTGTTTGACTTACCCTTATAATTTGTGCCTCAAGTCGGGCCTCGTTTGACTCAACCATATCAGTTGTGCCTCAAGTCGGCACTCGTTTGATTCAACCATATCAGTTATGCCTTGAGTTGGGACTAGTTTGACTCAACCATATCAGTTGTGCCTCGAGTCGGGCCTCGTTTGACTTAACCATATCATTTGCGCCGTGAGTGGGGCCTCGTTTTGCACAATCATATCATTTGCGCCTCGAGTCAGGCCTCGTTTGACTCAACCATATCATTTGCGCCTCGAGTCGGGCCTTGCTTGACTTACCCTTATGATTTGCGCCTCAAGTCAGGCCTTGTTTGACTCAATCATATCATTTGCGCCTTGTGTCGGGCCTCGCTTGACTTACCGTTATAATTTATGCCTCAAGTCAACCCTCGTTTGACTCAATCATATCATTTGCATCTCAAGTTGGGCCTCGTTTGATTCAAACATATCATTTGCACCTCAAGTCGGGCTTCATTTGGCTTGCCCTTATAATTTTCGGCTTGAGTCGGGTCTCGTTTAACATAATCATATCATTTGCGCCTTATGTCGGGCCTCGCTTGACTTACCGTTATAATTTACACCTTGAGCCAGGCATCGTTTGACTCAATCATATCAGTTGTGCCTTGTGTCAGAACTCATTTGTCTTAACCATATCAGTTGTGCCTAGAGTCGGGCCTCGTTTGACTTAACCATACCAGTTGTGCCTCGGGTTGGGACTCATTTAACTCAACCATCTCAGTTGTGCCTCAAGTTGGGCCTCGTTTGACTCAACCACATCAGTTGTGCCTCAAGCTGGGCCGCGTTTGACTCAACCATTTTCATTGCGCTTTGAGTCAGACCTCGTTTGACTTAACCATATCAGTTGTGCCTCAAGTCGGGACTCGTTTAACTCAACCATACCAACTGTGCCTTGAGTCAAGACTCGTCTGGCTCAACCATAACAGTTGTGCCTCGAGTCAGGCCTCGTTTGACTCAACCATATCAGTTGTGCCTCATGTCGATGCTCGTTTGACTCAACCATATCAGTTGTGCCTTGAGTCGGGACTCATTTGACTCAACCATATCTGTTGTGCCTCGAGTCGGGCCTCGTTTAACTCAACCATAACATTTGTGCCTCGAGTCGGGCCTCGTTTGGCATAATCATATCGTTTGCACCTCGTGTCGGGCCTTGTTTGACTCAACCATATCATTTGTGCCTCGAGTCGGGCCTCATTTGGCACAATCATATCATTTGCACCTCGAGTTAGGCCTCGTTTGATTCAACCATATCATTTGTGCCTCGAGTCGGGCCTTGTTTGACTTACCCTTATAATTTGCGCCTCAAGTCGGGCCTTGTTTTACTCAACTATATCATTTGCATCTCAAGTCAGGCCTTGTTTGACTCAACCATATCATTTGCATCTCGAGTCGGGCCTCGTTTGACATAACCATTTCATTTGCGGCACGAGTCAGGCCTCGTTTGACTCAGCCATATCATTTACGCCTCGAGTCGGGCATCGTTTGACTCACCCACATCAGTTGTGCTTTGAGTCAAGACTAGTTTGTCTTAACTATATCAGTTGTGCCTCGAGTCAGGCCTCATTTGACTCAAACATCTCAGTTGTGCCTCAAGTTGGGCCTCGTTTGACTTAACCACATTAGTTGTGCCTCGAGTCAGGCCGCATTTAACTCAACCATATTCATTTATGCCTCGAGTCGGGCCTTGTTTGACTCAACCATACCAGTTGTGCCTCGAGTCGGGACTCGTTTGACTCAACCATATCAGTTGTGCCTCGAGTCAGGCCTCATTTGACTCAACCATATTAGTTGTGCCTCAAGTCGACGCTCATTTTACTCAACCATATCATTTGCATCTCGAATCGGGTATCGTTTGACTTAACCATATCATTTTTGCCTCGAGTTGGGCTTTGTTTGACTTACCCTTACAATTTGCGCCTTGAGTCAGGCCTCGTTTGACTTAACTATATCAAATGTGCCTCGAGTCGAGCCTCGTTTGGCTGAATCACATCAGTTGTACCTCGAGTCGGGACTCGTTTCACTCAACCATATCTGTTGTGGCTCGAGTCGGGGCTCGTTTGACACAACCATATTAGTTGTGCCTCGAGTTGGGACTCGTTTGACTTAACCATATCCATTGTGCCTCGAGTCCGGCCTCGTTTGACTTAACCATATCACTTGTGCCTCAAGTTGGGCCCCATTTGGCATAATCATATCATTTGCACCTCGAATCGCGCCTTATTTGACTCAACCATATCATTTGCGCCTCGAGTCGGGCCTCGTTTGACTCAACCATATCATTTGCGCCTCGGGTCGGGCCTTGTTTCACTTACCCTTATAATTTGCACCTCACGTCAGGCCTTGTTTGACTTACCCATATAATTTGCGCCTCAAGTCGGGCCTCATTTGGCTCAACCATATCATTTGCGCCTCAAGTCGGCGATTGTTTGACTCAACCATATTAGTTGTGCCTTGAGTCAGGACTCATTTGACTCAACCATATCAGTTATAACTAGAGTCAGGCCTCATTTAACTCAACCATATCATTTGTGCCTCGAGTCAGGCCTCGTTTGGCACAATCATATCGTTTACGCCTCACGTCAGGCCTCGTTTGACTCCACCATATCATTTGCGCCTCGAGCTGGGCCTCGTTTGGCACAATCATATCATTTACACCTCGAGTCAGGCCTCGTTTGACTCAACCATATCATTTGCGCCTCGAGTCGGGCCTTGTTTGACTTACCCTTATAGTTTGCACCTCAAGTCGGGCCTTGTTTGACTTACCCTTATAATTTATGCCTCGAGTCGGGCCTCGTTTTACTCAACCATATCATTTGCATCTTGGGTCAGGCCTCGTTTGACTCAACCATATCATTTGCATCTCGAGTCGAGCCTCGTTTGACATAACCATTTCATTTGCGGCTCAAGTCGGGCCTTGTTTGACTTAGCCATATCATTTGCACCTCGTGTTGGGCCTCGTTTAACTTACCCTTATAATTTGCGCCTCGAGTCGGGCATCGTTTGACTCACCATATCATTTGTGCCTCAAGTCGGGCCTCGTTTGACTCAACCATACCAGTTGTGCCTCGAGTTAGGACTCGTTTGACTCAACCATATCAGTTATGCCTCAAGTCGAGACTCGATTGACTTAACCATATCAGTTGTGCCTCGAGTCAGACGTCGTGTGACTCAACCATATCAGTTGTACCTCAAGTCGACGCTCGTTTGACTCAACCATATCAGTTGTTCCTTGTGTAGGGGCTCGTTTGACTCAACCATATCAGTTGTGCCTTGAGTCAGGCCTCGTTTGACTCAACCATATCATTTGCACCTCGAGTCAGGCCTCGTTTGACACAATCTTATCATTTGCGCCTCAAGTCGGGCCTCGTTTGACACAACCATTTCATTTGCTGCTCGAGTCGGGCCTCGTTTGACTCAACCATATCATTTGCGCCTCGTGTTGGGCCTCGTTTGACTTACCCTTATGATTTGCACCTCGAGTCAGGCCTCGTTTGACTCAACCATATAATTTGTATCTCGAGTCAGGTCTCATTTGACTTAACCATATCATTTGCGGTTCGAGTTGGGCCTTGTTTGACTTACCCTTATAATTAGCGCCTCAAGTTGGGCCTCGTTTTAATCAACCATATCAAATGTGCCTCGAGTTGGGCCTCATTTGACTTAACCACATCAATTATGACTCGAGTCGGGCCTCGTTTGACACAACCACTTCATTTGCGCCTCGAGTCGGGCCTCGTTTGACTCAACCATATCATTTGCGCCTCGTGTCGGGCCTCATTTGACTTACCTTTATAATTTGCGCCTCGAGTCAGGCCTCATTTGACTCAACCATATCATTTGCATCTCGAGTCAGGCCTCGTTTGACTCAACCATATAGAATGTGCCTCGAGTCGGGCCTCATTTGACTCAACCACATCAGTTGTGCCTCGTGTTGGTCCTCGTTTGACTCAACTATATCATTTGCGCTTCGAGCCGGGCCTCGTTTGACTTAACCATATTAGTTGTACCTCAAGTTTAGACTCGTTTGACTCAACAATATCTGTTGTGTCTCGAGTCGGGGCTCGTTTGACTTAACCATATCAGTTGTGCCTCGGGTCGGGGCTCGTTTGACTTAACCATCTCAGTTATGCCTTGAGTCGGGTCTCGTTTGACTCAACCATATCATTTGTGCCTCGAGGCGGGTCTCATTTGACATAATCAAATCTTTTGCGCCTCGAGTCGGGCCTCATTTGACACAACCATATCATTTGCGCCTCGAGTCAAGCCTCGTTTGACTTAATCATATCATTTACGCCTCGAATTAGGCCTCGTTTGACTCAACCATATTAGTTGTGCCTCGAGTCAGGGCTCGTTTGACTCAATCATCTCAGTTGTGCCTCGAGTCGGGCCTCGTTTGACTCAACCATATCATTTGCGTCTCGAGGCGGGCCTCATTTGACATAATCAAATCTTTTGCGCCTCGAGTCGGGCCTCGTTTGACATAACCATATCATTTACGCCTCGAGTCGGGCCTCATTTGACATAATCAAATCTTTTGCGAGCCTCATTTGACTTAACCATATCATTTGTGCCTCAAATCAGGCCTCGTTTGACTTAACCATATCATTTGTGCCTCGAGTCGGGCCTTGTTTGACTTACCCTTAAAATTTGCACCTCAAATCGGGCCTTGCTTGACTTACCCTTATAATTTGTGCCTCGAGTTGGGCCTCGTTTTACTCAACCATATCATTTGTATCTCGAATCGGGCATCGTTTGACTCAACCATATCATTTTTGCCTCGAGTCAGCTTCGTTTGACTTACCCTTACAATTTGTGCCTTGAGTCAGCCCTCGTTTGACTCAATCATATAAAATGTACCTCAAGTCAGGCCTCATTTGGCTGAATCATATCAATTGTACCTCGAGTCGGGACTCATTTCACTCAACCATATCTGTTGTGCCTCGAGTTGGGGCTCGTTCGACTCAACCGTATCAGTTGTACCTCGAGTCGGGACTCGTTTGACTTAACCATATTTGTTATGCCTCGAGTCGGGCCTCGTTTGACTCAACCATATCACTTGTGCCTCGAGTCGGGCCCCGTTTGGCATAATCATATCATTTGCACCTCGAGTCGCGCCTTATTTGACTCAACCATATCATTTGTGCCTCAAGTCGGGCCTCGTTTGACTTAACCATATCATTTGCACCTCAAGTCGGGCCTCGTTTGGCACAATCATAGCATTTGCCCCTCGGGTCGGGCCTTGTTTGACTTACCCTTATAATTTGCGCCTCAAGTCAGGCCTTGTTTGACTTACCCTTATAATTTGCGCCTCAAGTCGGCCTCGTTTGACTCAACCATACATTTGTATCTCGAGTCAGGCCTCGTTTGGCTCAACCATATCATTTGTGCCTCAAGTCGGCGCTCGTTTGACTCAACCATATCAGTTGTACCTTGAGTTGGGGCTCGTTTGACTCAGCCATATCAGTTGTGCCTCGAGTCAGGCCTCGTTTGACTCAATCATATCATTTGTGCCTCGAGTCGAGCCTCGTTTGGCACAATCATATCGTTTGCACCTCATGTTAGGCCTTGTTTGACTCTACCATATCATTTGTGCCTCGAGCCGGGCCTCGTTTGGCACAATCATATCATTTACGCCTCGAGTTAGGCCTCGTTTGACTCAACCATATCATTTACGCCTTGAGTCAGGCCTTGTTTGACTTACCCTTATAATTTGCACCTCAAGTCGGGCCTTGTTTGACCTACCCTTATAATTTACGCCTCGAGTCGGGCCTTGTTTTACTCAACCATATCTTTTGCATCTTGAGTTAGGCTCGTTTGACTCAACCATATCATTTGCATCTCGAGTCGAGCCTCGTTTGACATAACCATTTCATTTACGGCTCGAGTCAAGCCTCGTTTGACTCAGCCATATCATTTGCACCTCGTGTTGGGCCTCGTTTAACTTACCCTTATAGTTTGCACCTCGACTCGGGCATCATTTGACTACCATATCATTTGGATCTCGAGTCACACCTCGTTTGGCTCAACCATATTATTTGTGCCTCGAGTCGGGCCTCGTTTGACTCAACCATACCAGTTGTGCCTTGAGTCAGGACTCATTTGACTCAACCATATCAGTTGTGCGTCGAGTCGAGACTCGATTGACTCAGCCATATCAGTTGTGCCTCGAGTCAGGCCTTGTTTGACTCAACCATATCAGTTGTACCTCAAGTCGACGCTCGTTTGACTCAACCATATCAGTTGTGCCTTGTGTAGGGACTCGTTTGACTCAACCATATCAGTTGTGCCTTGAGTCGGGCCTCGTTTGCTCAACCATATCATTTGCGCCTCGAGTCAGGCATCGTTTTGCACAATCATATCATTTGTGCCTTGAGTCAAGCCTCGTTTGACTCAACCATATCATTTGCGTCTCGAGTCGGGCCTTGTTTAACTTACCCTTATAATTTGCGCCTCAAGTCGAGCCTCGTTTGACTCAACCATATTATTTGTATCTCGAGTTGGGCCTCGTTTGACTCAACCATATTAGTTGTGCCTCAAGTTGGCGCTCGTTTAACTCAACCATATCAGTTGTGCCTTGAGTTGGGACTCATTTGACTCAACCATATTAGTTGTGCCTCGAGTCGGGCTTCATTTGACTCAACCATATTATTTGCGTCTTGAGTCGGGCCTCGTTTGGCATAATCATATCATTTGTGCCTCGAGTTAGGCCTCGTTTAACTCAACAATATCATTTGCGCCTCGAGTCGGGCCTTGTTTGACTTACCCTTATAATTTGCGCCTCAAGTTAGGCCTTGTTTGACTTACCCTTATAATTTACACCTCAAGTCGGGCCTCGTTTGACCCAACCATATCATTTGCATCTCGAGTCGGGCCTCATTTGATTCAACCATATAATTTGCGCCTTAAGTCGGGCTTTATTTGGCTTACCCTTATAATTTGTGCCTCGAGTCGGGCCTCGTTTGACTCAACCATATCAAATGTGCCTTGAGTAGAGCCTTGTTTGACTCAACCACCATAGTTGTGCCTCAAATCGGGCCTCGTTTGACTCAACCATATCATTTGTGCTTCGAGTCGGGCCTCATTTAACTCAACCATATTAGTTGAGTGTCGAGTCGGGATTTCTTTGACTCAACCATATATGTTGTGCCTCAAGTTGGGCCTCGCTTAACTCAACCATATCATTTGCTCCTCATGTCGGGCCTCGTTTGACACAATCATATCATTTACGCCTCGAGTCGGGCCTCGTTTGACACAACCATTTCATTTGCAGCTTGAGTCGGGTCTCATTTGACTCAACCATATCATTTGCGCCTCGTGTTGGGCCTCGTTTGACTTACCCTTATAATTTGCGCCTCAAGTTGGGCCTCGTTTGACTCAACCATATCATTTGTATCTTGAGTCAGGTCTCATTTGACTTAACCATATCATTTGCACTTCGAGTCGGACCACGTTTGACTTACCCTTATAATTGGTGCCTTGAGTTGGGCTTCGTTTCACTCAACCATATCAAATGTGCCTCGAGTTGGGCCTCATTTGACTCAACCACATTAGTTGTGACTCGAGTCGGGCATCGTTTGACTCAACCATATCATTTGCACTTCGAGTCGGGCCTCGTTTGACTCAACCATATCAGTTGTGCCTCGAGTCGGGACTCGTTTGACTCAACCATATCAGTTGTCCCTTGAGTCGGGGCTCGTTTGATTCAACCATATCAGTTGTCCCTTGAGTCAGGGCTCGTTTGATTCAACCATATCAGTTGTGCCTTGAGTCGGGGCTCATTTGACTCAACCATATCAGTTGGGACTCGTTTGACTCAACCATATCATTTGTGCCTTGAGTCGGGCCTCATCTAGCACAATCATATCATTTGTGCCTCGAGTCGGGCCTTATTTGACTTACCCTTATAATTTGCGCCTACAGTCCGGCCTCGTTTGACTCAACCATATCATTTGCATCTCGAGTCGAGCCTCGTTTGACTTAACCATATAATTTGCACCTCGAGTTGGGCTTCGTTTGACTTACCCTTATAATTTGCAGCTCGAGGCGGGCCTCGTTTAACTTAACCATATTAAATGTGCCTCGAGTCGAGCCTCATTTGACTCAACCACATTAGTTGTGCCTCGAGTCAGGCCTCGTTTGACTAAACCATATCATTTGTGCTTCGAGTCGGGTTTCGTTTGACTAAACCATATCAGTTGTGCCTCGAGTCAAGACTCGTTTGACTCAACCATATCATTTGCTCCTCGAGTTGGGTGTTTGACATGATCATATCATTTGCGCCTCGAGTCGGGCCTCGTTTGACACAACATTTCATTTGTGTCTCGAGTCAGGCCTCGTTTGACTCAACCATATCATTTGCGCCTTGTGTCGGGCCTCATTTGACTTACCCTTATAATTTGCGCCCCAAGTCAGGCCTTATTTGACTCAACCATATCATTTGCATCTCGAGTCGGGCCTCGTTTGACTCAATCATATCAAATGTACCTCAAGTCGGGCCTCGTTTGACTCAACCACATCAGTTGTGCCTCGCGTTGGGCGTCGTTTAACTCAACCATATCATTTACGCTTCAAGTCGGGCCTCGTTTAACTCAACCATATCAGTTGTGCCTCAAGTTGAGACTTGTTTGACTCAGCCATATTTGTTGTGCCTCGAGTCGAGGCTCGTTTGGCTCAACCATATCAGTTGTGCCTCGAGTCGTGGCTCGTTTGACTCAACCATATCAGTTGTGCCTCGAGTCGGGCTTTATTTGACTCAATCATATCATTTGCGCCTCGAGTCGGGCCTCGTTTGGCACAATCAAATCTTTTATGCCTCGAGTCGGGCCTTATTTGACACAACCATATCATTTGCGCCTCGTGTCGAGCCTTGTTTGACTTAACCATATCATTTGCGCCTCAAGTCAGGCCTTGCTTGACTTACCCTTATAATTTGTGCCTCAAGTCGTGCCTCGTTTTACACAATCATATCATTTGCATCTTGAGTCGGGCATCGTTTAACTCAACCATATCATTTTTGCCTCGATTTAGGCTTCATTTGACTTACCCTTACAATTTGCGCCTCAAGTCGGGCTTCGTTTGACTCAACCATATCAAATGTGCCTCGAGTCGGGCCTCGTTTGGCTGAACCACATTAGTTGTACCTCGAGTCGGGACTCGTTTGATTCAACCATATCTGTTGTGCCTCGAGTCGGGGCTCGTTTGACTCAACCATATCAGTTGTGCCTCGAGTTGAGACTCGTTTGACTTAACCATATCTGTTGTGCCTCGAGTTGGGCCTCGTTTGACTCAATCATATCATTTGTGCCTCTGAGTTGGGCCTTGTTTGGCATAATCATATCATTTGCACCTCGAGTCGAGCCTTATTTGACTTAACCATATCATTTGCGCCTCGAGTCGGGCCTCGTTTGACTTAACCATATCATTTGCGCCTCGAGTCAGGCCTCGTTTGGCACAATCATATCATTTGTGCCTTGTGTCAGGCCTCGTTTGACTCAATCATATCATTTGTGCCTTGTGTCGGGCCTCGTTTGACTCAACCATATCATTTGCGCCTCAAGTCAGGCCTTGTTTGACTTACCCTTATAATTTGCGCCTCAAGCCGGGCCTCATTTGACTCAACCATATCATTTGCATCTCGAGTCGGGCCTCGTTTAGCTCAACCATATCATTTGCGCCTCAAGTCAGGTTTCGTTTGACTTAACCACATCGAATGTGCCTCGAGTCAGGCCTCGTTTGACATAACCATATCATTTGTGCCTCGAGTCGGGCCTCATTTGACACAATCATATCATTTGCGACTCGAGTTGGGCCTCGTTTGACTCAACCATATCATTTCCCCTCGAGTCGGGTCTCATTTGACTCAACCATATCATTTGCCCCTCGAGTCGGGCTTCATTTGACTCAACCATATCATTTGCCTTATAGAGCTTCTCTCTCCAAAACTACTCCGTTTGCTTAAAACTACTCTTTTTCTTTCTCTTTAAAACCCCTCTCACATGCTCTCTCTCTAAAACTTTTCTCTCTCACTCATTCCTTCTCTCTCACTCTCTCTTATAAACTTCTCTTTTTGTCACTGTAAAGCTTCTCTCTCTCACTCTCTCACATTGTCTCCCTTTCTCTCTCTAAAATTTCTCTCACTCTCTCCCCCTTCTCTCAAATAGGTCTCTCTCTCACTCTCTTTCAAAATTTTTTTTCTCTCTTTAAAACTTTTGTTTTTCTTCCCTACGTATCTCTCTGTGTCTAAAACTTTTCTATTCTCTCACTATCTCTAAAACTTCTCTGTCTCTCTCTCTCCAACACATCTCTCTTTCATCTCTTTCTTACTTCAAAACTTCTCTTTCTCTTTATCTCACTCTCTCATTCTTTGTCACTCTAAAACTTATCTCTCTCTTTAAAACTCCTCTCACTCTCTAAGAGTTCTCTCTCTTGCTCACTCGCACTTTGTCTAAAATTTCTCTCTCGTAATCTCTCTATACTCTCTATTGCTCTCTCTTACACTCTCTTTCTCTTTCTAAAGTCCCTTTTTCTCTCTCTCCTTCCCCTCTCTCTCTTTCAATCTAAATCTTCTCTTTCTCTCTTTCTCTCTCTGTAAAACTTCTCTCTCACCCTCCCCCTCTCTCTAAAATTTCTCACTCTCTCACTCTCCCTCTCTTTAAAGTTTCCCTCTCTCACTCTCTTTCTAAAACTTCTCCTTCTCTCTCCCTATGTCTTTCTCTCTCTTTCTAAACTTTTGTCTCATTGTCTCTTTCTTTCTCTCTCTCACTCACTCTCATTCTCTCTATAAAGCAAGTCTCTCTATAAAATTCAGTCTCACTCTCTGCTTCTCTTTCTCTTTTTCACTCTAAAACTTCTCTCACTCTCCTTCTTTCTCTAAACCTTTTCTCACTACTCTCTCTCTTTCTCTCTCTCTCACTCACTCTTACACTCTCTCCCTCTACTCACTTTTTCTCTAGAACTTCTTGCTCTTTCTCTCTCCCTCCCTTACTCTCTTTTTCTCTCTCTACAACTTCTTTCTCTGCCACTTTGTCTAGAAGTTCTCTTTCTCTCTCCTTTTCTCTCATTCTTTCTCTCTATGCAATTAATTTCACTCACTCTTTTTTCTCTCTCTAAACCTTCTCCCACTCTTTTTGTCTCTTTCACACTCTCACTCCTCTCCCTCTCTCTTGCTCTCTCACTCACTCTCTATCTCTATCTCTCCTTCTCCTTCTCTCTAGCTTATATGTCTC
The DNA here is from genome assembly GCA_037013595.1 of Dicorynia guianensis. Classification (NCBI taxonomy): domain Eukaryota; kingdom Viridiplantae; phylum Streptophyta; class Magnoliopsida; order Fabales; family Fabaceae; genus Dicorynia; species Dicorynia guianensis. The sequence continues at coordinate 13,362,471 of JASUAB010000006.1, read as the reverse complement.
TCTCTCTAAAACTACTCTTTTCTCTCCAAAACTTCTCTCTCTTTCTCTCTTAAACCTATGTAAAACTTCTCTCTCTATCAAAAAGTACTCTCTCACTTTGTCAAGTCTTCTCTCTCCGCTCTCCCTCTAAAACTACTCTCTCTTTGAAATTTCTCTTTCTCTTACTTTCTCACTCTAAAATTTCTCTCTCTCTCTCTATGTGCAAAACTTCTGACTCTATCTCTCATTATCTCAAAAACTTCCCTTCTTACTACTTTCTCTCTCTAGACTCTTCTCACACTCCAAAACTTCTCTCTCTTTCTAACTCAGTGTCTCTCACCCCCTTTCGCTATCATTCACTCTTTCTCTCTCTCTCTCTCTCTCTCTCTCTCTCTCTCTCTCTCTTTCTCTTTCTTGATTCTTGATGAAGTCCCACAATGAAGTCCCACATTGGTTAGGGAGAGAGGTCTTAGGTGTTATATATATGGGTTCGCAAACCTTCCCTTACAAGTTAGCTTTTAAAGTGGAGTTAGGTGGGTTCATATCAATTCCCTTGCTCTCTTTCTCTCTCTAAAACTTCTCCCTCTCTCTAAAGCTACTCTTTTTGTCAACCAAACCTCTCTCTAACTAAAACTTCTCTTTCTTGCCCTTTCTCTTACCATCTCTCTCTTTAAAACTTCTCTCACTCTCTCTCGCTCTCCTTCTCTTTAAAAGTTCTCTCTCTCACACTCTTTCTGAAACTTCTCACTCTTGCAAAAACTTTTCTTTCCCATTTTCTATGTCTCTATCACTCTCTCCAAAATTTCTATCTCATTGTCTCTCTCTCCCTTACTCACTCTCTCTCCCCCTCTCTTTGAGTCTCATTCTCTCTCTTAAACAACTATCTTTAAAAATTCTCTCCACTCTCTTTTTCTCTCTCTCACTCACTCTTTGTTGCTTTGTCTCTCCCTCTCAAAAACTTCTTTCACTCTCTTTCCTTCTCCCTAAAACTTTTCTCACTTACTATTTCTCTCTTTCACTCACATGGTCTCTCTTGCCCCACTACTTTCTCTCTAAAACTTCTCTCACTCCCTCTCTCTTACTCTCTCTTCCTCTCTTACTCCCTCTCTCTCCCCCTCTCTTCCTTTACTCTCTTTTTTTGTCTCTCTAAAACTTCTCTCTCTCTCCTACTCTCTATCTAAAAGTTCTCTTTCTCTCTCCCTCTCATTCATGCACTCTTTCTCTTTGTGAAATTTATCTCACTCTTTTTTTCTTTCTCTCTCATAAACTTCTCTCTCTCTCCCTTTCTCTCTAAAACGTCACTCTCTCTCCTACTCTCTATCTAAAAGTTCTCTTTCTCTCTCCCTCTCATTCATGCACTCTTTCTCTTTGTGAAATTTATCTCACTCTTTTTTTCTTTCTCTCTCATAAACTTCTCTCTCTCTTTCTCTCTCTAAAACTTCTCTCTCTCACTCACTCTTTGTCTCTATTTCTCCCTTTCCCTCTCTTTAGCTTATGTCTCCCTCTCTCCATCACTCAAAAATTTCTCTTTCTCTTTCCCTCTCCAAAACTTCACTCTTTCTCTCTTGGTCTTCATTTGAAACTTCTCTCTCTTAAAATCTTCTCTTTCTCTCTCTCACTCACTCTCATTCTCTCTCTAAAACTACCCTTTCTTTAAAAATTCTTTGTCACTCTCTTTCTCTCTCTGTCACTTACTCTCTATCTCTCTTTTGCTCTCAGTCACTCACTTTCTTTGTCTCTCTCTTAAAAACTTCTCTCACTCTCTTTCTTTCTCTCTAAAAATTTTCTTACTTTCTCTCTCTAAAACTTCCCTTCCTCTCTCTCACTCATACACTCTCTCTCCCCCATAGTCGCTTTCTCTCTAAAACTTGTTGCTCTCTCTCTCTCTCTCTCTCTTTCTCCATTTCTCTTATGTTTCTAAAACTTCTTTTTTATCTCTCTCTCTAATGCTCAAATCGAAACTTCTCTCTCCCTCCCTCTCTTTCACTTACTTGCTCTTTCTCTTTGTAAAATCAATCTCACTCACTCTTTTTTTCTCTCTTCATAAACTTCTCTCACTCTTTCTCTCACTTGCATTCTCTTACCTTCTCTTCCACTGTCTCTGTCTTTGTCTTTGTCTTTGTCTCCATCTCTGTCTCTCTTTCTAATACATCTCTAAGTCTCTCTCTTCTTAAAACATCTCTCACTCACTCTCTCTCTCTTTCTCTCTCTATAAAACATGTCTCACTCTCTGTTGCTTTCTAAAGTCTCCTTCTCTTTCCTCTCTCTGTGTAAATTTTTATCTATCTTTCTCCCTCTCTTTGTGTGTCTCTAAAACTTCTCTTGTTCTTTCTTTGAAACCTTTCTCTATCTAAAACTTCTTTTCCCTCTCACTCTCCCCCTCTTTCTCTCATTTACTCGCTTTCTATCTCTAAAACTATTATCTTTGCTTAAAACATCTCTTTTTCTCTCTCCAAAAGTCCTTCACTCTCTAAAACTTCTCATGCTCTCTCATTCTCCCTCTCTTTAAAACTTCTATTGCTCTCTCCCCTCCAAAACTTCTCTTTCTCTTTCTCATCCTATCTAATACTCCTCTCACCATCTAAAACATCTCTTTCTCTTTCCCAACCTCTCTCTATATAAAACTTTTGTCTCAATCACTCATTCTTTCTAAAACTTCCTTCCCTCAATCTCTAAAATTTCTCTTTCTCTCTCTAAAACTTCCCTTCCTCTCTCTCTCTCTCACTTGCTCTCTTTCTCTTTCTAAAGTCTCTTTCTTTCTTTCTCTCTCTTTCTCTTCCTAAAGCTTCTCTCTCTGTCTCTTAAACCTCTCTCTATCTAAAACTTCTTTCTCTCTCTCCCCCCTTTAAAACTTCTCTCTTTCCCTCCCTCTCTCTATAAACTTTTGCCTCTCTTTAAAACATCTATCACTCTCTCTATTACTCTCACTCTCTTTAAAACTTCTCTTTCTTGGTCCCTAAGTCTTTGTTGCTCTCTCCAAATGTTCTCTCTCTTGTTCTCTCTCTAAAACTCTCTCTTTAAAAATTCTCTCACTTTCTTTCTCTCTCTAAAACTTCTCTCACTCTCTCCCATTAAAGTTCCCTTCCTCTCTCTCACTTACACTCTCTGCCCCCACCCACTTTCTTTGTAAAACTTCTTGCTCTCTCTCTCTCACGTACCCTCTTTTTCTCTCTCTTTGAAACTTCTCTCTCCCACCTTCTTTGTCTAAAAGTTCTCTTTCTTTCTCCCTCTCTCCATCTCTCTAAAACTTATCTCTCTCTCTTTGATGCTAAGTAACTCTCACTTACTCTTGTTTTCTCTCTAAAACTTCTTTTTCTCTCTCTTTACAACTTCTTACTCTTCTTTGTCTCTATATTTCTATAATTTCTTTCCATCTCATTGAAATCTCTCTTTATCTAAAACTTCTCTCTCTCCCTCTTCCTCTCATTTACTCACTTCCTCTCTCTAAAACTACTCTCTTTGCTTAAAACTTCTCTCTCTTGCCAAAACTCCTCTAACTCTTTCTCTCTCTTCCCCTCTCTAAAACCTCTCTTTAATACTTCTCTCACTCTCTTCTTCTTCTAAACTTCTCTCACTCTCTCATTCTCCCTTTCTTTAAAACTTTTGTTGCTCTCTTTTGCTCTGTCTCTCTCATCCTCTCTCTATCACTCACTCTCTCTCAACTTCTCTTACTCTCTCTAAATTTTCCCTTCCTTGCCCTCTCTCTGTTAGTTACTCTCTTTCACTTTTTAAAGTCTCTTTCTCTCTTTTTCTTGCTCCATCTAAAACTTTTCCCTCTCTCTAAAACTTCTCTCTGTCTCTAAAAGCTCTCTCTATCTAAAACTTCTCTTTCTTTCTCTCTCCCTTTAAAACTTCTCTCATTCTTTCCATCTCTTTCTCTCTACCTCTTTAAAACTTACCTCTCTCTTTCTCTTTAAGCTCCTTTTCTGTAAATCTAAAACTTCTCTCATTCTTTCTATCTCTTTCTCTCTCCCTCTCTAAAACTTCCCTCTCTCTTTCTCTCTAGGTCCTTTTTCATATATCTAAAACTTCTCTCTCACACACTCTTTTCCTCTCTCTAAAATTACTCTTTCTCTCTCTTTGTCTACAACTTCTTTCACTCTCTCTTTCCCTCTTAATCTCTCTCTAAAACTTTGCTCTTGTTCCCTCTTCTTTATCTCTCTCTAAAACTTCTTTTTCTCTCCCCAAAACTTTTCTCTCTCCCTAAAATTTCCCTCACTCTCCCTCTCTTACTCTAAAACTTCTAAAGATTTCCCTTTAAATCCTTGCCTTTCTTTGTGTCGCTGTCTTTCTCTCACTCACTCACTTTCTTTGTATAAAATTTTTCTCTCACTCTCTGACTGTCTATCTAAACCTCATTTCCTTTTTCTCTCATTCACACTCTATCTCTGTCTCTCAAAAACTTCTCTCTCAGTCTAAACTCACGTTCCACTTTCTTTATCTCTCTCTTTCCCTCACACACACATCATCTCTCTTTGAAACTTCCTTTCCTCTCTATCACTCACATTCTCTCTCTCTCTCTGCCCCCATTCACTTTGTCTTTAAAACTTTTCTCTCTTTGTCTCTCCCTAAAACTTCTCTTTCTCTCTCTAAAACTTCTATTTCTCTCTTTTTCTGCCTTTCTCTCTAAAACTTCTTTGACTCTCTCCCTTACTCACTTTCTCTTTTTGTCTCTATTTCTCTCATTCCCTTTCTCTCTGTCTTTCTCTCTAAATCTTCTCTCAATCTGAAACCTCTCTCTCTCTAAAACTTCTCTTTCTCTTTATTTCTCTCTCCCTCTTTCTCTTATTGACAAACTTGCTCTCTCTAAAACTACTCACTCTTCTTAAAACTTTCCTTTCTCAATCACTCCAAAACTCCCTTTACTTCCCCTCTCTAAAACTTCTCTCTCTCCCTCCCTCCTCAATGCATGCTTCTCTTTCTAAAACTTCTTTCTCTTTCTTTCTCTCTATCAAAAACTTCTCTTTTTGCCTCTCCAAAACTTCTCTCTTTTACACTCTCTCCTTGTCTTTCTCTATTTCTCTCTCTCCCTCTCTCTCAAAATATTCTCTCTCTCACTCTCTTTTTGGAACTTCTCTCTCTAAAATTTTGGTTTCTCTTTCCTTATGTCTCTCTAAGTCTTAAACTTTAGTCTTGGTCTCTCATTCTCTCTAAAACTTCCCTCCCATGCTTTCTCTCTCCTTGTCCCTAACACATCTCTCTCTTTCTCACTCTCTTTCTTGTCTCTCTATCTCTCTCCTTCTTTCTGTCACTCATTTTCTCTAAGACTTCTCACTCTTTCTTTCTCCCTCCTCTCTAAAACTTATCACTCTCTCGCTGTCCTAGTCTTTAAAAGCTCTCTCTCTCTCTCTCTCTCTCTCTCACTCTCTCTAAAATTACTCTTTCTCTCTCCCTATGTCTTTATCTCTATTTTCAAAACTTCTATCTTGCTCACTTTCTCTCCCTCATTCTCTATCTAAATTTTCTCTCTCTTACACTCTATCTCTCCCAAAAACTTCTTTCTCTATCTCTAAAACTTCTCTTCTCTCTCCCCCACACCCTAAAAGTTCTCTTTTGCTCTCACTCCTTATTTGGCCTTCACTTTGAAAGTTCTCTCTCTCCCTCTCTCTCTCACTTTCTCTTTTCTCTCTCTAGCTCTTCCCCTCTCTCTTAGTTTGTCTTAAATTTCTACCTCTCACATGTACTCTCTTTCTAAAACTTCACTCCTTCTCTCTCTCCAACACATCTCCATTTCTCTCTATAAAACTTCTCTCTCTTGCTTTCTCTTTCTCTATAAAGGTTCTTACTCTCTCTCTAAAAGTTCTCTTTTGCTCTTTCCCTTTCTCCCTCCCTAAAACTTCTCCTAGTCTCTTTGTCTAAAACTTGCCTTTCTCTCTTTCTCTCTCTCTGTCTATCTAAAATTTCTTCATCTATTTCTCTCTATCTTCATCTCTCTCTCTCTTTCTCTCACTTGCTCTTTCCCTCTCTAACTAAAATATCTCTCTCACTCTCTCTCTAAAACTTCTCTCTCTCCCTCCAACACTCTCTCTGTGTCCCTAATATCCTCTCTTACTCTCTCCCGTGCAAATGCCTCCTCTCTTTCTCTCTCTCTTCCTCTCGAAGACACATTATCTCTCTCCCTCTCTTTGTCTCCTTAATTCTCTTTCTCGCTTCCTCCCTAATTTGTATCTCTCTCTCTCTGTCTCTTTGTAGCTCTCTTTCTTACTACCTCCTTAACTCCTTCTCTATCTCTTTTTGTCTCTCTTGTTGCTTCTCACTATCCCTCTCTCTCTCTCTCTCTCTCTCTTTCTCTCTCTCTCTCTCCTTCTCTCTATTGTGCCCTTTCATTATCTCTCTTGCTCCAACCATAACACAAATATTCGCTCTCCCTAATAGACACATGCTCTCTTTCTCTCTCTCTCTCTTGTTCTCTTTCTTTCCAATACATCTCTCTCCCTCTCTTTCGCACTCTCTCCTTCTTTCTATCCCCTACACACACAAACACACTCTTTACCTATGTCTGTCTCTCTTTCTCTCCCCAAAACTTCTCTCACTTTCTATTTGTCTGAAACTTCTCTCTCTTTCTTGCTCTCTTTCTCATTCTATCTCCCTCTCTTCTCTCTCTCTCTCTCACATCCCAACACATATGTCTTTCTCTCTCTCTAAAATTTCTCCCTCTTTTTAAAATTTTCCCTCTCTCTTCCCAACACTTTCACACTCTTTTTTGCTTTAAAACTTCCCTCTCTCTCCCCTTCCCTTGCTCTCTCATCAATCTATCTATCTAAAACTTTGGTCATTTTCTCTAAAAATTTTGTTGTCTAAAATTTCTCCCTTCCATTATCTTTCACTCTCTTCCCACACACACGCTCTCTCCCTCTCTTTGTCTAAAATTTCTCTCTCACTTCTTTCTAAAACTTTTGTCACTTTCTTTTCTCTCTAACACTTCCCTCCCTCTCTCTCCCCAAAACTTCTCTCTCTGTCTCTCCCTCTTCTCTCACACTTTCTTTGTCTCTCACTCTCTCCACCACTTTATTGTTCTAAAACTTTTCTCTCTGTTTCTTTAAAACTTTTGTCCCTCTCCCTCTTTCTAAAACTTCTCCTTCTCTCTGTCCCTCTCTCTCCCTATCTCTCTCTTTCTCTCTCCCGAAAACTTCTTTCCCTTTTTCTCTATATATCACTTTGTCACTTTTCACTCTCTCTCCCTAACTATCTTTCTCTTTTTATCTCTCATTCTTTCACTAAAACTTCTCTCTCTCATTGACTCTATTTCTCAAAAAATTCTTTTTCTCTCTCTCTCTCCAAATCATCTCTCTCTGTCTACAACTTCTCTATCTTTCTCTCAAAATCTTATGTCTCTCTCTCACACTCTCTTTTAAACTTCTCTCTCTCTAATGCTTCTCTTTCTTTCTAAAACCTTTGTTTCTCTAAAACTTCTCTTTGTCTCTCTAAATCTTCTCTCACTCCCTCCCTCCCCCTCTCTTTAAAATTGTTCTCTCTTCTTCTCTTACTCAGTCTCTGAGTCTATCTCTAAAACTTGTCTCTCTCAAAAACTTTGTATTCTCTCTCTCCTCCTCTCTCACTCACTCTCTTTTTCTCAACAAAACAACTCTCTCCCTCTAAAATTTCTCTCACTCCTCTCTTTCCTTCTCCTTTCTTTCCTTTTCCTTAAATAAATATGGCTTCTAGCTTAGAACTTTTATTTTTTGTCAGATTTTATTTTGACACTTAACCTTAGGTTAGATGACTTAATCTTTGCCCTTATCTTTAAGTTATTTTCTATTTGCTATTGCTTTAGTTCTGAAGTGTGTTTACCTTGTACATGAGTTTTGAGTTGGATCCCTTTGAGATTGAGCAAGCCTTTGCTAGAAATAGGAGACTTAGAGGGCAGCAACCTATTTTTGAAGTAAAATTTGAAGTTGAACCTAATTTTGAGCAAATGGCTGAAAGGAGAGAACTTGAGCTACCTAAGAGCCTTAGAGATTATGCTAAATAGTGGTTGACAATGTCCAATCTAGCATTAGGAATCCTACCATGCAAGCAAATAATTTTGAAATCAAGTCTTTAATCATCCAAATGATCTAAACTTGTGTGCAATTTAGGGGGGCTCCTAATGATGATCCTAGCCTTCACTTTTCTAATGTTATTGAAATTTGTGATACTTTTAAATACAATGGAGTTAGTAAGGATATTGTGAGATTGAGATTATTCCCTTTCTCCTTAGGGATAGAGGAAAAATATTCCATCAGTCCTATACTCTTAGGGTTTGGTATAAAAGTATTATATAAGAGAAATAAAATACTCTAAAGTATTCTATACCAATTTAAAGGAGAGATTACAAAACATAATACTCTTATTGATAATCCAAAAGACTCTTATGCTAGTTTTACAAAAAATTATGAAATCCCTATGAATGCATTAGCTATGGTAGTAAAGAAGTCAAACAAATTGTAACATTCTTGAATTGGTTTTGGAAGAATATTTTAAAACTGACCAAAAATTCAACATTTGACTATCATTTTGACAGAAGATAAACCCAGAATGGGAGAAATTTTGAAGATAGAAAACCTTATACTAGGCATCTTAATAATTCTAGAATCAAAGGATTGAGGGTCAAAATTAATTAAAAATGTTTTTGGAGACCATTCATGTTGGCCCTAATCTTTGGATGATAAGACCTTAAGGATTTAAATTTCAGAGTAAGGATTGCTAGATTCTCCATTTTTAGGAGTAATATAAATAGATTATCTACAAGGATTAACTCATAAAAGGTTCTAGTCTTTTTGAGAGTAGTTGGAATAAAATGCCATTGTCCTACTGAAGTTAGTTTTGGTAAAACCATTTGAGCTATCTCAAAAGGATTTTCGTTTGGATGGATTTGTTCAAGGACTTTGATAGGATGGAATTGAGTTTTTTGTAAATAGTGAGGAACAAACTCAACTATTGCCTATTTGAGAGATTGGGCATAGGAGACTTGAGGATTGATAAGGCCAAACTAGATTATTTTTTGAGGGGTTGATGTAAATGCCTTTGACATTGCATGGTCTTTTGGAGACTTGGTTTTGAAGATTGAACTATAATCTAATTTATTCTTTTGATTTGGAGCCTTTTGGGGCTCTTTGCCTGTAGGCCTCACACTCATCTTCCTTGTAGAAACTCTCTAGCGAGAAAATTAGGAATTGAGTTAAATTCTCCTTTGATATATTCAATCTCAAAATCAAAATAGGAGAAAAAAGCTTGCCACTTGGAAAATCTATTTTGAAACAATATTTTTCACATCTTGTTGTAAAACATCTTTTGTGGCTTTACAATCAATGCAAAGTAAAAACTTTTGATTGATCAAATCATCTTGAAATTTTTGTTATACATAGCACTATATAGAAAACATTTCTTTTTAAATAGCACTATATTTCTTTTGAACTTTCATCAATGATCTAGAGTGGCATTTGAGTATTTGTTTTCTAATCGACTCTGGGATCTTTTGTTTAAGAATACCTCCATAGCCTATTTCAAAAGCATCTATTTCTACAATCTTAAAGCATTGATATCTAGGATTCCTAAATATAGAAGATTTTTTGCTCATTGCTTAAGGATTTTTAATGCTTTGGTCATCTCTTGATCCTAAGTAGGAGTATATTTCCTAAGTCTTTTAAACAATATACTAAAGATTATCCTAACATTAGGATTGAAATCTGCAATATAATTGAGACATCCTAAAAACCTTTAAAGTTGAGTTTTACTTTTGAGTTCATTAAGAAATTTATTAGCAAATTCAATGGTTCTATAGATAGGAGTAATTAATCCTTGGAAAATATCAAATCTAAGAATCTGACATTTGTTTTGAAGAGCTTTATTTTTTGAGCAAACTACTAAACCATTTTTCTTAATAACACTGTAAAATTGCTCTAGATGGTTAAAATGTTGCTTAATGGAATTTGAAAAGATTAGAACATCATCTAAATAGACTACTGAGAATTTTGGGAATGGAATAAAAATATCATTCATAATATTTTGAAATCAGAGGGAGCATTTTTAAGACCAAATAGCATCATTATCCATTCATAGTCTCTTAAAGGAACTATGAAAGTAGTTTTGTATCGATCTTCTTCTCCTGACTCAATTTGATAGTATCTTGATTTCATATCAAATTTTGAAAACATTGAAGCATTGACAATTATCCCAATAAGGTCCTTCTTGTTAGGAAATGGATATCTAATCCATTTAAGAACTTTATTAAGAGGCCTATAATTGACAATGAGTCTTGAAGCCCCTTGTTCTATCTCTGAATGTTTTTGTACACTAAACCTGCACAACTCCAAGGAGACTTGCTTGGACAAATGAGCTTTTTATCAAGTAATTCTTCAATTTCTTTTTACAATATTCAAGAAGTTCTTGATTCATTTGAATAGGACAAACTTTGTAGGAATCTTGGATTCTTGAAAGCCATCTTCATAATGAAGAGTAACTACATATTTCTTTTAATTCCAAAAAGCATTTGGATGATCAACACAAATATCTTTTTCAAATCCTTTTTGGAACTAGTCAATCTTAAATTTAACATTTTGATGTTGGATCGATTCTTTAATTCTTTTATCAGGAATTTTTTTTTGAAGAAAATTTATTTGATTTTGTTTTCATAGAATAAAATGATAGAGGAAATAGTATTTTGTTGAAGAAGATTCATTTCTTTTGATTATGGTGGATTAAGCCACTCAAAAGAAATATATTTATCAAAGATATTTGAAACAATTCTTGTATGAGTCACTTTAAAAGGAAGGAGTTGTTGAAGGAAAGGAGTGCCTAGAATTAAAGGTCCACCAAGATCTTGGAAAAGCATAAAAATATTATGAAAACAAACTCCTTTATTGAAAATATATACTTTTGAAAGTTTGTAATTAATCTTTAATTTGGAAGCATTGCACTGTGAAGACTTTCAGTATTCTTTTCATAATATTTTGTAGGAATTAATCCTTCTTGGATGCAGTTCATATCTACTCTAGAAACATGTTTTATATGAACCTCTTTGTTGACCACTAAGTCTAGTTGACAGTGCCATTCTTGAAAAATAGTTCTTTGAATTATGTTAAGAAAGTGATCTACTTCCTTAAGTTTAGGAATATTTTCAAGTTGAATTTCTATATTTTGAGATGGTTTACTTGTAGAGGGTTGAAGTTCATTCCTAACCTTGAGTTGAAGGATTTCATAATCTTGATGGACTTCACTTTCTTTGAGTTTTTGAATATCTTCTTTCAAACTTCTTATTTCTTGTTGGAGGTCTTGAAGGCTGATAGGACGAGTTTCTGTCCTAAATTTTTCTAGGACTTTCATCATTTTGATTAGCTTGACTTCTTGTTTTTGATCTTCATCTAAGAGTTTCTTAATCTCTAGAAGCTATTGGTTTTTTACTTTTAGGTTATCAATTTTTTGTATGATATCAACAAGAGATTGTGCATCTCTTATTGGAATCATATTGATGCTTTTATAATAGTAAGAGGCTGCACATGGTTGAGAAGTTTGGATTTTTGGTTGTTATTTTGGAGTAGAGTCTTCATCTTTAGAAGAAGTTTCTTGAATTTGGAAAATATATCTTCTTGAGGATTTTCTTCATGCTTAGAACTGGAATATTTTTATTCTGAGTATTCCTCTTCATTGATCATTATTTTCATTAGAGAATCTTTATATTGATCATCAAGATCATGATTGCTAATTTTCTTTTGAGTTTTGTACTTTGTGGAATAAGGACCAAATTAGTAGCAGATAATCTACTTTTGTAGATCTATTGCATTCTTTCTTTGAGTTTCTGGAAGGTTTGTTATAGAATTTTTGATATCTGAATAGTTTCTTTCGTTTGGATGATTTGGAAGAGGGGTTTGGGTATTTTGAATTTTTACTTGACCACTCTTGAGTGGTGGAAGGTGCTGCTAGGGTTTCATAACCATAATGTTCATAGAAATTTTCCAAGTTCACATTTCTTCTTTGTATTGTTTGAGGCATTTGCTTTGTATGTTTAGATCATTGCAAAGAGAGTGACCTACTATATTTATGATAGTTATGAGATGGCCATAAGTGAGTTAAGATTACAGAATTTGATTGTCAAATTTGAACCTAATGTGCTCCCTAACTTTGTTAGCAAATAACTTTGGAGATCCAAATATAAATCTTTCTTTTCAATAATCTACATTTCCATCAGGTCTTAGACCAACTTTTGGAAGGAAGTTGTCTTTGTACCAATGGAAATTAGAAAGAGTTGGACATCTAAGATTTGAAAGAATGGATAATTGTTTGTCTTGGTATTATGAGAATAAAATGTTTGACATTCATGTATATAAGTTAAGTAAGAGTATTAGGGACTTGAACTACACCTTAAGGGGTCATTTCTTGCTTAACAATGGTGTGGATTGAGTGTTTTTTTTTATTTTGAATGGAGGTTGTCCCACCATCCTTTGAGGTTCGAGTGAGTCCTACTATTAAGATCTCATAGATTAGAGAATCTTGGTTTCCTCTAATTCTATAGGCTATAATACATCATTGTTTCTTGGATATGGTTCAAGATTTCAAATTCATTCATGCCATCTATGTTTCATTCATAGATGCTTGATACATCATAACTAGATGTTTGGAATTGGTTTCTTTCTTCATATTGAAGATCTAGAAGAGAAGGCCTTTGATAATACTTTCTAGTTTGAAAAGGCCGGAGTTTTGAAGATTAATGGAATTTCTTCTTATTAATTGAGGTTGTTTTAGAAGAGTTTTCAGAAATAGTTTGAACAAAATTTTGTTTAAAGACATTTGTTCATGCTTTTAAGAAAGCTCATTTAAAAGATCATCATTAACCTTTGAAAATTTGAAATCTTTGGCTATTTTGGCCAAAATAGGTCCATGTTTGAAAACAGGCATTTGAGGGTCTAACTACTTTTGGCAAGTGGAGCAATAGATGTTGAAGCTTCTAGCTAAGAGTCAAGTTTTACCTCCACTCTATCTAATTGATGGGATATTGTATAAAGAATTTGATTAGTGTAATTGTTTTGTTGTTGAAGTGAATGAACATCTTTGAGTTGTAGGTTCTTCTAGGATTTTTGGATCAACAAGTTTAAAATGAGAGGCTATCAAAATCATTCTTTACTTTGAGTTTCTTCTAATGAAGGACGTATTAAAACAATTTGTTTACTATTAGTTGTCTTGTAGGTTTAAGATGTCCTAATAGTAGAAAGGGTTAAAATTTTGGTTATTGAAGGTGCATTAAGAAAATGATTTGAAAAACTAAATATTAGTTCTGGTTGTTCAATTTCTTGGTGCCACTCAATTCTGATTTGGGATTGTTGTCATTTAGAAAATGTATTAAAAAACCATTCCCTTTCTTTTCCATGTTCGGGCAAAAGCATTTCTTGTTTCAAAAGCTTTTTGTCTACATAAAAGGAGAGATTTCTAATCATCGTGAGTTGAGGATTGTGAAACTAAGCATCCACCTAGGATTCAGTTTCTATATCTAGATAGAAAGTAGGTTGATTGATAAGTTCATATAATGGCTGAGGCAAGACTAGATCAAAGTCTACTCCTCTTGAATTGAAATAGATCATAGAATCTTTTGAATTTCTAGAAGTAGATGTTGAAGGTCTGCTAGAAGAGACTTCAAAGATTCTTACTGAATTTGATCTATTGATCCTAATAATACCATTACCATCTATGGTGATGATAATAGTACTAGAATGACTAGATTCAATGGATCCTGGTTGAAGAGTTTGACAGATTCTCCACTGTTCTGGAAATTGTATTTGATAATGCTGCAACCTTTTTGGCGTCATGATACTAAAATCTCAAGAATTACATTTGAAATCACTGTTTCATGCTTTGATGATTCTCAAAGTTCTTGAATATTAGAATTTGTTTTTCTAACTTTGAAAGAAATTCTATAGATGATGCTAATTGTAGAAGTATTTTCTTCCCAATCTTGATTACCTTGTAGGACTTCTAAAGCTAGGCTATTATGAGCATTATGATCTTTAATTTTAATAGTATAATTTGCAAAACAATTGAAATATGTTGGACCATCATACAAATTGTACTTTTGTAATCATTTTTGAAGAAAAATTGAAAGTTATACTTCTATATACCTTTGAAATCGATTCTTTAGGTATAGACCAATTTTGAAGTTGAGATTCAATAAGTTCAATTTCTTATTGTCAAAAATTGACAATTTGAACTGTGAGGGGAGAAATCATTTGATTGTTCAAAACAAAGGAAGAGGAAGAACTCCTATTAGTATCCTACTGGAGATCATAGATAACATTTGGCTTAAGAGACTAGACATTTCAATCTATTATAAATAATTAGAGTGGGTTACCTAGTTCAATTGGGATACCAAGGCTGACCAATAGATTTAGTGCCTCAACCATCATGACTTACTACTGGGACCTCCTCTTTAGGTTGACCAGTGCTTAAGTAATGCAACTATTCTAGTTATCTTAAATAGACTAAATTATCAAGGCTTTGGTACCAAAGGGATACTAGATTGATATTAAGGAAGAAAATATTGAGGTCTCTTTTTGTTTCCAAAACTTATCTCTCTAAAACTTTTCTCTCTTTCTCTCTAAAACCTCTTTCTCTCACTCAAAAACCTTAAACCCTAAACTTTATTTATCTAAAAGCTCTCTTTTGCTCTTTTCCTCTCCCTCTCTCTCCCAAAAACTTAGTCTCTCTCTTTTTGAAACTTGTGTTTCTCTCTTTCTCTCTCTCCCTCCCTCTGAAACTTCTTCCTCTCTTTTTCTCACTCTTTGTCTCTCTCTCCCATAATAAAACTTCTCTCTCTCTTTCTTTCTCACACACACTCACTCACTCTCTCTCTCTCCCATTAAATAAAATTTTTCTCTCACTCTCGAACACGTCTCTCTCTATTTCTTTGTCTTTCTTACTCTCTCTCTCACTCACTCTCTTTCTCTTTCTAAAGTGTCTTTCTCTCTCTCTATGTGTCTCTCTCTCTTTCTTTGTAAAACTTCTGACTTAGTCTCTCTAAAGTTCTCTTGTGCTTTTTCCCTACAACTTCTCTTAGTCTCTCTCTCTCTGAAACTTGTCTTTCTCTCTCTGCTTCCCTCTAAAACTTCATCCTCTCTTTTTCTTTCTCTTTGTCTCTCTCCCTCTCTCTCACTAACTCTCTTGAACTAAAATGTCTCTCTCACTCTCTCTCCCTCCCCATATTTCTCTCTCTCTTTCTCTCTCCCTAACTCTCTCTCCCCCCCTTATGTCTCTCTTTGTCTCACCAATAACCTCTCCCTATCCCTTAAAATACTCTCCCTCTCTCCCCCTAGCACCTCTCTCTCTTCAACATGTCTCTTTATCTCTCTACCTCCCTCTCCCCAATGCACCCTCTCTCTTACTCACTCTCTAAAATTTGACCTTCTCTCTTTATCTATCTCCCACTCACTCTCAAAAATTTGAATCTCTTGCTCTTTCTCTCTTTCACCCTTTATAACATCTCTTTCTCTCTCCTCAAAACTTCCCTCCCTTTCTCTCGAAAACCTCTACCTCTGTTTGTCTCACTAAAACTTGTCTTTCTCTTTCTATGCCTAAAACTTCTATCTCACTCTCTCTAAAACTTCCCTTTATTCTCTGTCTCTCTCATACACTCAATCTCTTTCTCTCTCTTATTTGCATTATCTCTCTCTAATACATTCCATTCTCTTTATGTCTTTCTCTCTCTCTTTGACTCACACTCTTTCTCTCCCCAATACTTCTCTTTCTCTCATTCTCTCTCGTCACTCTCACTAAAATATCTCACTCTATCTTTAAAGCATTTATCTCTCTCTTTGTCTAAAACTTCTCTCTCACTCTTTCTCTAAACTACTCAAGCTCTCCCCCTCTATTAAACTTCCCCCTGTTCTTCTCTCTTTAACTGTCTCATTTTGGCTCTTTCTTTCCCTACTTCTCTTTATTCCCTCTCCCTCTCTCTTTAACTCACTCTCTCTTTCTCTCTTTTTCTCTCTCTTTGCTAAAACTTCTATCTCTATAACTTCTCTCTTTTTTTTGTAACACTTTTGTGTCTCTAACTATGGTAAAATTTCTCTTTCACTCTCACTCTCACTATCTTTGTGTCTCTCTCTAAAACATCCTTCTCTTTCCCTCTCTCTAAAACTTTTCTCTCTCTCTCTCTCTCTCTCTCTCTTTATGTCTAAAATTTCTCTTTGACTCTCACACACTCTCTCTCTTTGTGTCCAAAATTTCTCTTTCACTCTCACATACTCTCTCTTGCAACACTCTTTCTTTCTCTCTCTTTGTATCTCCCCTTCCCTCTCTTGCTATCTTTCTCTCTCTCTCTCTCTCTCTCTTTCTTTCTCCATCTAACTCCATCTCCCCCTAACATGCTCTCTTTGAGCCCTAAAATTCATCTCTCTTTCTCTACCCAACAGCTCTCTCCCCTAACACTTTCCCTCCCTTTCTCTCTCTCTCCCCCTGTCCCAAACACACACGTGAACACTCTCTTAATCCAACATGCCTCTTTCTCTCTCTCTAAAATACACATAAACTATCTCTTTCTGAAACTCTCTCTCTATATCTCCCTCTCTCTCTCTCTCTATTTCTCTCTTCAACATGTCTATTTCTCTCCTATCCAACACTCTCTCCCTTTCTCACTCTCTTACTCTCTCTACCTCTCCTTGTTTCTCTCCCTATATGTTTCCCTTCCCACTACACATCTCCCTTCACGCTCTTCTTCTCTCTCCAACATGTCTCCCTGTTTCTTTCTTGCTTCCTTTCCCTAACACATATACTTTCTCTCTTGCCCCCAACACGCATGCTCTCTTTCTCCAACATGTTTCTCTTTCTCTCTCTAAAACTTATCTCTCTTTTTTTGTGTTTCTCTTCCTCTTTCTTTATCTAAAACATCTCTTTATCTCTTTCTTTGTATCTTTGTCTAACACTCACTAAAAATTCTTTCTCTATCTATGCCAAACTGCTTCCTCTTTCTCTCATCTCTCTATAATATTACTGTCACTCACTCTTTCTCTTCTCTCCTTCTTACTCTCTTTCATTGTTGAAAACTTTTATTTCTCACACTCTCTCTATCTCTCTTTGTGTTTGTTAATCTTTCTCTCTCTATATCTAAAACTTCTCTTTCCCTTTCTCTCCCTTTTTCTCTCATTTACTCATTTTCTCTCTCTAAAATAACTCTCTCACTTTCTCTCTATCTCTCTTCTCTAAAACTCTTCCTACTCTCTCTAACTGAATTCTATTTCTCTCACACTCTCTACAATATCTCTCTCTTTCTCGCTCTCTCTAAAACTTCTCTCTGTCTAAATCTTCCCTTTCTCTCTCTACCCCTCTCTCTTAAACTTCATTCACTCTCTCTTTGTCTCTCCCTATGTCTTTATCTCTCTCCTGAACTTTTGTCTTGCTCTCTCACCCTTTATCTCTTTGTCTAAAATTTCTCTTTTCTATCTTTCTCTTTCTTTCTCACTCTAAAAGTTCTCTCTGTCACTCACTTTCTCTTTATCACTCTCTATGTCTCTCTTTCTCTCTCTCTCTCTCTCTATAGCTTTCCCCTTCTCTATCAGTCTCTTTAAAATTTCTCTCTCACACACATAGATTCTCACTCTCTAAAACTTCTTCCCCTTTCTCTTTCTCCCCAACATGTCTCTATCTCTTTCCTTAAACATTCTCTCTCTTTTTCTCTGTGAAAATTCTCACTTTCTCTATAAAAGCTTACTTTTGCTCTTTCCCTCTCTCTTTCTCCCTAGAACTTCGTATTCTCTCCTCTGAAACTTGTCTTTCTCTCTTTTTCTCTCTCCCTCCCTCCCTTTAAAACTTCTTCCTCTCTTTCTCTCTCCTACTCTAAAACTTGTCAGTCTCTCTCTTCTTCTCCAAAACTTCACTCTTGCTGTCTCTCTTTATTTCTTTGTCTCTCTTCCTCTCTCTTACTCACTTTATTTCTCTCTTTAAAACTACACTCTCTCTAACAAAAATTTGTCTCTCACTCTCTCTCAAAAACCTCTCTCTCTTCTTCTCTCTCTAATATGTCTCTTTCTCTTTCACTTTCTCTTAGGCATGTCTCTCTCTATTTCTTTCTTTTCTCTCTTCTCTCCCTCTTACTCTCTTTCTTTGTCTAAACTTCTATTTCTCTCTTTCTCTCCCTTTCTCTCTAAAACTTCTCTCACTCTTTCTGTCACACCCACTTTGTCTCTCTCTCTCTCTCTCTCTCTCTCCCCCTTTATCTCTCTATAGATTTCCCCCTCTCTCTCAGTCTATCTAAAATTTCTCTCTCACACACACTCTCACTCTCTAAAACTTCATTCCCTTTTTCTTTCTCCATAACACATCTCGATGTCTCTCTCCCTAGAACTTTCTAGTCTTTCTCTGAAACTTGTCTTTCTCTCTTTCTCTCTCTCCCTCCCTCTAAAACTCCTTCCTCTCTTTCTCTCTCTCTTTGTCTATCTCTCCCCAACACATCACTTTGTCTATAAAACTTCTCTTCTATTTGTCCCTCTCTCTCTCCTTCTCTCAAAAAGTTATCTCTCTCTCTTACTCTGTCATTATCTCTCTATATTTTTCCCTCTCTAAATCTTCTTTTGCTCTATGTCTTTCTTAAACTTGTCTTTTCCTCTCTAAAACTTCTCTATCTCCCCCCACTCTTACTCTTTCTAATATTTCTCTTTCTTGCTCTAAAACTTCATTCCCTTTCTCCCTTCAAAATGTTTCTTTCTTTTTTCAAAATTTCTCTTTCTCTGCCCCCTCCTTTCCCTCTCTTTCTCTAAAACTTGTCTTTCTCTCTTTCTCTCTCTCCCACACCAAACTTTCTATCTCTCTTTGTCTCTCTCTTACTCCTCCTCATCAAAACTTTTGTCCCTCTCTCTCTATCTCTAAAACTTCTTTGTCTTTCTCTCTCTCTTGCTCTCTAAAACTTTCATTTCTCTCTTGCTTTTTGTATTCCTTTATCTCTGTCACACTCTCTTTCTCCCTCCTCCTACTCACTCTCTTTCCCTCTCTAAAAGTATACTCACATGCTCTTTCTATCCCCCAAAATTTTTGTCTCACTCTCTTGAACACATCTCTCTCTGTATCTCTTACTCTCTTTACCCAAATTTCACTTTCTCTTTCCCCCCTCTCTCTAACTCTTTCTCCAACAACTTCTTTCCTTTTCTCCCTCTTGCCCTTTCACTTTTTTTCTCTTTGTCTCCCTAATTCTCTCTCTGTCCCCAACATGTCTCTCTCTCACTCTCCTCATAACATGTCTCCCTTTCTCTCTCTTTCCAACATGTCTTTCTCACATATCTCTCTCTCCCCTCGTGAACACACACTCTTTCCCCCTAACATTCCCTCCCTCACTCTCTCTCTCTTTCTTGGTCTCTCTCTTACACTCTCTCTCTACCCAACTTGTCTCACTCTCTCTCATTCTAATATGTATCTCTCATATCTCTTTCTCCCTCCCAAACATATACTCTCTATTCCCACAATATATTCTCCCTTGCTTTCTCTCTGGCTCTCTCTCTTTCTCCCCCTAACTATACTCTCTCTTTATCCCTAACATTGTCTCACTCTATCTCTCACTCCCCTACCCTCTCCCTCTTTCTCAATCTCTTCCATTTCAACGCACACTCTCTTTCTCTTTCTTTTCTAGTACTAGGCATGGCTCAATTCGGGGTAGGTTAGGGCTTCAAATCTTGAAATCAAATGAACCAAGGCTAGAAATATAGCCTTACAACTGGTAGAAGTACAAGAACAACCGATCTATAGTGAGTTCTTAGGTTGCTTCATCTTTGGTTTAGTTTGCTTGAGTTGCTTCATCTTCTAATTTCTCCCAACCGCAGGCTTCACCATCAAGCAGTGTTTTGCTTGATTCTAATTAAACTATAGTCCCTTATAGCTATGACATGATGAAGGCTAGAAGAGTTATGTCTCACTCTCTAATATGTGCCTCTCATATCTCTCTCTCTCCCTCTTAAATGCATATTCTCTATTCCCCTAATATATTCTCCCTCACTTTCTCTCTAGGTCTCTCTCTTTCTCCCCTTAACTACACTCTCTCCTTATCCCCAACATCATCTCACTCTATCTCTCTCCCCCCTACCCTCTCCCTCTTTCTCAATCTCTTCCACTCCAACACACACTTTCTTTCTCTCTTGCTCTTTCTCTTCCAGCGCTAAGCACAGCTCAATTCAGGGCGGGTTAGAGCATCAAATCTTGAAACTAAATAAACCCATGGCTAGAAATATAGCCCCACTACTAGCTGAAGTGCAAGAATAGCTAATCTACAATGGGTTCTTCAGTTGCTTCATCTTTAGTTTAGTTTACTCAAGTTGCATCCTCTGATTTCTACTAACTATAAGATTCATCATCAAGTAGTGTTCTATTTGATTCCAATTAAACTAAAGTCCCTTACAGCTATGACATGATGAAGGCCAAAAGAGTTATGTCTCACTCTCTAATATGTGTCTCTCTCATCTCGCTCTCCCTCCCAAATACATACTCTTTGTTCCCCCCAATATATTCTCCCTCACTTTCTCTCTTGGTCTCTCTCTTTCTCCCCTTAACTACACTCTCTCTTTATCCCTAACATCGTCTTACTCTATTTGTCTCTCCCCCTACCCTCTCCCTCTTTCTCAATCTCTTCTACTCTAACACACACTCTCTTTCTCTCTTCCTTTTTTCTCTTCCATGGGTAGGCATGGCTCGATTTGGGGTGGGTTAAGGCTTTAAATCTTGAAACCAAATGAACCCATGGCTAGAAATACAGCCCCACTGTCAGTTGAAGTGCAAGAACAACTAATCTATAGCCTCAAGTTGCTTCATCTTTGGTTTGATTTGCTCGAGTTCTTCATCTTATTATTTCTCCTAACTGTAGGATTCACCACCAGTAGTGTTTGGCTTTATTCCAATTAAACTAGAGTCCTTATAGCTATGACATGATGAAGACCAAAAGAGTGATGTCTCTTGAATACATGTCTCTCATATCTCTCTCTCCCTCCCAAACACACACTCTCTGTTTCCCCCAATGTATTCTCCCTTGCTTTCTCTTTGGGTCTCTCTCTTTCTCCCCTTAACTACACTCTCTTTTTATCCCCAACATCATCTCACTCTATCTATCTCTCCGCCTACCTTCTCCCTTTTTCCTAATCTCTTCCACTCCAACACACACTCTCTCTCTGGCTCTTTCTCTTCTAGGGGTAGGTACAACTCGATTCGAACCAAGTTGGTGCTTCAAATCTTGAAACCAAATGAACCCATAGCAAGAAATATAGCCCCACTACTGGTCAAAGTGCAGAAAAATTGATCTATAATGGATTCTCAAGTTGCTTCATCTTCAGTTTGGTTTGCTCGAGTTGCTTCATCTTCTATTTTCTCCCAACTGTAGGGTTCATCATAAGGCAGTGTTCTACTTAATTCTAGTTAAACTAGAGTCCCTTATAGCTATGACATGATGAAGGCCAAAAGAGTTATGTCGTGACGTCTGTGTGACATAGGCGAAGAAAATTTTCATTTTATATTGTATATCTTTTATACCTTTTTGTGAAAATAGAAAAGCAGATAGGCAACATTATTTCTAAAATGGGATAAATGGTTTAAAAGAAAATTGGGAGTCGCCACTAATTTAAAATCTTGGTGAGATCAGACACCTTTATAAAAAAAATGGTCTGCATTTTAAGAAATGGGTTCGGGAGTTGGTACGTGTAGGGAAGGTGTTAGTACCCTACAATACCCTTTTGATACCATGTTAATTTTATACCATTTATACTTGCAATAAATTTTGTCCATGCTTTCTTATTAAAGAAGGTTGAATAGTTTGATTTTTTATATTACAAATTTCTAAACAAACATAGGCTCGTCCTATTCAGGCGAGTGCCTACTTGAACCTTATGGGAATAAATGCATTCGCCTTTACTTCCTTGACCTTTCCTAGAAAACTTATTTTGGGCTTTTTCTTTTCAAAAGATTTAAGTTTTAAGATCATTAAAATAGGCCATTACTCTTTAGGTGAGGTCGATACAAGTTATAAAAATAAAGGCATTTGCCTTTATTCCTTCAACTTAAAAAAAATTGTTTTGCAAAAGAAAGGTGCTTAAAAAAGAAAATAAATTCATCTCCTATTTTATTCTACATACATTATTCAATTTTCTAGTTCCTATTGCCCTTCTTTATTTATTCTATTCATTTGTTATTGTCTCATTCTTTTTAACAATGATATTCCTACACAAGCCAAAAAACAACAATGGATTTCATTAGACAAGCTAACTGGTCCATGCTATCAAAACTCAATCACACTCATGAAAGATGTAGAATTGAAGAGAAAGAAACAAAAGGGAAGTGGGGTGCACCTCTACAAAGTTGATCAGTCAACCTAACTAGTCCATGCTATCAAGACCTAATCACACTCATGAAAATATAGAACAGAAGAAAAACATACAAATAGACAGTGGGGTGCACCTCTGATCTTTGGTGCAACAACTCTTTTGTAGCTACCACTTTGCCAACTCAAGGCACTTAAGTTTGTAGCTAGTGCATGAAAAGAGCAAAAAGGAAAATCATCCCAGCTGGAACTTAACAAGTTTATATGGTCCTTGAACCAAGTTGAATCACAGTGCTCGATGATCTTTCCTTTGTTATTTGGCCAGCCCTTTGCTCATTCTCTTCGAAGGCAAGATAGATTTTGTTGCTTCATCTCAAGGCTCTTCACCTTATCCTCTGGTCTCTGTAGTCTGTGCACATTAGTTTTCGATTGTATGGAGGATGTAATCTATCTTTGGCACTACTAGGTGTTGGAGGTTTTTGTTAGGATGCTGTGGTGATCCTTTTGACCCATGGGTGCCCTACTTCTCATCTCCAAGTGTAGTGGCATTTGGAGAGTTCCTCTTGTGTGTATGCTCTATTGTTTAGTTTTTGAACAGGGGTCCTAATACTCTCTTGGCTTCAAGCGCTCGAATGGAGAATGAACTCTATTTTTTTTTTAAGACTTTAAACCAAGGAAAAAGCTCTCGATTCCCTTCTCTCCCACCTTTTTATAGCTGAAACTAGGTGTTGGTTTTGCCTTAACCTGTGGGTCACTGCCCTTCCCAGTCGGGCACCTACCATTGTTTTCTACTACAAGCCGCTACTTTGCTCCATTATTTTGCTTTCTCGCTGCCTTTCACACATCTAAGGCCTACCATTTTTCTATTGTAAGTCACCGCTTTACTCCTTCTTGTAGATAGGATTTGATGGATGCTTAAAGGAGGGGCGATGCAGTTTGTGTGCCCTCTATGACTTACCCTAGCTCCAGCAAGTGGCTGCCACTCTGCATGCTTCCATTCATGTTTGCTGCTGTCGTAGTAGCTAATGGAAGCTACTAAAGTTTAATGAGGGGTGATGCATGGTCCAAACTTTAAGGGGAGGCACTGGTTTAGTTTTTTTTTTTAAGGGAAGAGTCAACTTCTTAAGGGGAGGTTTGGTTAAGCCAAGGAACGAGCCCCTCATGTATGTTTTCAAGTTTTTTTTTTTATTTTTTAATTAATTATTTTTTATTATATTATTATATTATTTTTTAATTATTTAATAAATTAATTACTCAAATTTTATTATTATTATTTTTTATTTTATATTTATTAAAAAAAATTTAATACAAGTTATTTTGGGTTCTAGACAAAAATTGGTGTCAACAACTGCCCCCCTTTGCTTATCTTTCTAAGAACTAGAAGGTAAGCAAAGGTAGAAGATACAATTTCATTCAAAATAATGTGCGGTTGAGGGTTGAGTTAAACAAAACACAACTCTAGCTTGAATAATAAAGGGTTAGGTCAAACAAGGCCTAACTCTAGCTTGAGTGATAAGGGATTAAGTCAAATAGAGTTTGACTTGAGTGATAAAAGGTTGAGTCAAACAAAGCTTAACTCTAGCTTGAATGATAGAGGTTTAAGTCAAATGAAGACCGACTCCAGCTTAGGTGATAAAAGGTTAAGTCAAACAAATCCTGCCACTAGCTTGAATGATAAAGGGTTGGTTTAAATGAAGCCTGACTTCGGCTTGAATGATAAAGGGTTAGTTCAAATGAAGCCTAACTCTAGCTTGAGTGATAAGGGGTTAAGTCAAACAAAGTCTGACTTTGGCTTTGATGATAAAGGGTTGAGTTATACAGAGCCTAACTTTGGCTTGAATGATAAAGGATTGAGTCAAATGAAGCCTGACTCTAACTTTAATGATAAAGGGTTGAGTCAAACAAAGCTTGACTCCAGCTTTGATTTATAAAATTTCAAGTTTGAGCAAAGATGGATGGCATGAGCCTAGGCTCAACCCATAGGATAAGAGTGTGAATTTAACGACATTGAGATGACCCAAAATGTTGACCTATCTTGACATGGATTTAACTTGTCGGATACAAATCAGAATTTAACAACATAAGGGTGATCTAAAGCAAAATACACGTATGTTGACTTAGGGATCCACTTAGGGCATGTTTATCGATTTGGTGATCCAATACCAAGTGCAATTGCATCAAGGAATAAGATTGTCTAGGTAATATGGATTTAAGGGACATAGCCTTCCTAACTCTTTAGTCATTAGTTAGGCTAAGACCAAGTTCTAGTTCTTGCCACCTTTTGGGGTTATGTGCAAGTGCCTACTTTCCTAGAAACTGCTGTGTTTGCTAACCATGACATGATCAATTTCTATTCTTGCTTTGGATTCTTTATTTGAAAAACACTCAAAGACATTCTTAAGCACAAAACTTTGATCATCAACAACCATTGGATTCTCATCATTGCATCTAGGTGGTTGCATTTTTTATTGACACAGAGATGATTCAAGATGTTGGCCTAACTTGATGTATGCTCCACTCATCAGATGCGAGTCTACTCTTGGCTAGGACCTGAGGGAAATGCTTGCTTAGTGGGGGATTCCTGAACATAAGGGTTTTCATACAGAATTATGCAGTATACCTATAGTCTATATGATGCATGTGGGGGTAATGCATGATGCATGTAGATTTTTGTGAAAGCAAAAATTTTTCTTTTGAAACCGGTCCCCACTTTCATCACATCTAACGATCTTTCTTGAAATCAAAAAGAAGCCAGTGATAGTGCATTCTTAGAGAATTTAAAGTATCAACCTTGGTCATGCACCTTCCATTTAAGAAATGATTTTTTTCTCCTTTTTCTTTTTAGGAATTCTGCTTCTTGTATGTGGCGTAGGCCCTTATCCTTGAGACAATGATAGCATTGTGATGAAAGTCCCTTTTTCTTGCAAACATCTAGATGGGTGCATCCTGATATTATTTAAGCTTATAAATTTTATCACTTGAGTGACTTCTTGTTTATTTTCAAATTTGCCATGTAATTGCTCAATCACGAAATGATAATGATGACATGCTTATGGCATTTCAATGTCAGCTTTAACATGGAATATATGTCAATGCTAACATGGACTATAGAAAAGGTGAATAATTACAAAGGAAATTAATGTCATCTTTGCAATGATCTTTTTGATATATTTGTTGGGTACTTCCATTGCTCCATTCATTTTTGGATGATGGAGTCAAATTATAATGGCTTATCTTAAACTGCTCACATAATTCGGCCATCATTTTGTTGTTCAAATTACTAGCATTATCAGTGATAAACCTTTCTGGTAATCCATATCTACAAATGATATCCTTCTTTAGGAATTTAAGGACAACCCTTTTTGTTACGCTTGCATATGAGGTTGCTTCTACCCACTTAGTGAAATAATCAATTACGACCAAAATGAAACGATGTCCATTGGAGCCTTTAGGCTTGATGGGACCAATGACACCCATTTCCCATGTAGAAAATGGCCATGGCATAGTTAATACATTAAGTGTGGTTGGAGAGGCATGGATTTTATCTGCATAAATTGGTATTTATGACATCTTTTGACATAATTAAAGCAATTAGATTCCATCGTTGGTAGGCCTTAAGACTTTTCTTGTCAGTGCATGGCCATTGATATCGATTCCGCAGATCTCATCATGTACTTCTTGGAGCAATTATTGGGCCTCCTCGGGATTGACACATCTTAAAAGATTGTGTCATGATTTGTTTTGTAAAGCACATTGTTCCTCAAGAAGAACCCCATTGCCAACCTTCAAAGAGTTCTTTTGTCATTTTCTAAAGCTCCATCAGGATATTCTTAGTATTGAATGAACTACTTAATATCATTATACCATGGCTTGCCATTAGGTTCTTCCTCTACATTCATGTAGTAGCCTAGTTCTTTTCATCTCTCAAGCCTTATTTTGGGAATCTTTTCATACTCACCTACACTAAACATGGAAGACAGTGTAGCTAGGGCATCAACCATTATGTTGTCATCTTGGGATATATACTGAAAAGTGACTTCTTGAAATTGTTCCATCATTTCCCTTATGTACTTTTGGTAAGGGATTAACTTGGGATCTCTGGTTTCCCATTCACCCTTTAACTGATGAATAATTGGTGTAGAATCCCCATAAACATCTAAGATTTCAATTTTGAAATTCAACACTGCTTCGATCCCAAGGGCACCAACTTCATATTCTGCAATATTATTGGTACATTTGAAGCATAGTTTTGTAATCATAGGAAGATACTTTCCTTTAGGTGATACTAGAATTGCCCCAATTCCATGCTCTAAGCCATTCAATGTACCATCAAAGAGAAGAGACCATCATTTCTTACCCGGTATCTCGTTCTTGGTAGAGAGTGCCACGATATCATCATCTAGAAATTCTAGTCGAATTGGTTCATGATCAGATATCATATGATTTGCAAGATGTTTGGCAATTACACTCCTTTTATAGCCTTTTGTTGGACATGGATGATATCATATTCAGATAGCAACATTTGCCACCTCGAGATCTGACCCATGAGAGTTGGCTTTTCAAAAATGTATTTTTTTGCATCTGTTTTTTAAATCAATCAACTGGTGTGTCAACGCATGTACTTGCTGAACTAGTGAGCTGCTCATGCTAAAGCACAACAAGTTCATTCTGACATTGAGTATCGAGACTCAGAGTTGGCAAATTTTTTACTTAAATAGCAAATCACTTGTTCTTTCTTTTTAGCCTCATCATGTTGCCCCAGCATACAACCCATTGACTTTTCAAGCACAGTTAGGTACATCAAGATTGGTCTATCCCATACTTGCGGGACTAGGACCAGTGGATTGTGAAAATAATACTTTATTTGCCAAATGCTTCTTGGCATTCATTATTCCACTCATTATGTTGATTTTTATGCAAAAGCTTAAAAATTAGTTCGCATTTGGCTGTTAATTGAGAGATGAATCTAACAATGAGTTCAATCATCCCAAAATGCCTCATACCTCTTTCTCAGTCTTTGAGATTGGCATGTCTAGGATTATGCAAACTTTATTTGGATCTACTTCTATTCCCTTTTGGCTAACCATGAACCCTAGCAATTTGCTTGACCTGACACTAAATGTACATTTGGTGGGGCTTAGCCTAACTTGATACTTCTTTAATCTATCAAAGAGCTTTTGAAGATGAATGACATGTTCTTCTTCTAATTTTGATTTTGCTATTATATCATCAATGTAAACCTTAACTTCTTTATGCATCATGTCATGAAATAGTGTCACCATTCCTCTTTGATAAGTTATCCCAGCATTTTTCATGGCAAATGACATTACTTTGTAACAAAAGGTTCTTCACTGCATGATGAAAGTGGTTTTCTCCTTGTCTTCTAGGGCTATTTTGATTTAGTTATGCCTCAAAAAGCCATCCATGAATGAGAAGATAGAATTTCCAGCAGCATTATCCATGAGTACATCTATGTGAGGGAGAGGGAAATCATCTTTTGGACTTGCTCTATTTAGATCGCAATAATCTACACATACCTTCACTAGCACAATATTGGCAATGCATTTTGGATACTTTGATACCTTAATAAAACCAACCTCAAACAACTTTTCTACTTCTTCCTTGATTTTTAAGAGTAAATTAGGCTTCATTCTCCTTAATTTTTGTTTTACTAGTTTAAATCCAGGTTTAATTGGCAAATGATGTACCGTTATGTCACTATCTAATCTAGGCATATCTTGATATGACCACGCAAACACATCTTTGTATTCTCATAAGAGATTGATTAAATCACATTTCTCTTTTTCTGTCATTTGAGTGCCAATTTTGACATCTCTTCTATCTTCTTCAATGCCTAAATTAATTATTTTAGTGGGTTCTTGATGCGGCATGATGCCTTTCTCCTCTTGCTCAACTAACCTTAACAATTCAAGAGAAGGTTCCCATTCTTCTTGTTCTTTTGTTGATTTGCTATCATTGTGATGTTCAAAATTGTAGCTTGGAGGAAAGGGACAACCTTCTTCAAAGTTGTCATTTTAAGACCTGAATTATTAGGTTCAATTATTGTAAGTAAAAGGTGGGATGTTAATGCATGAGTGTATGTGGTTAATTTAAAAGATAAGGGAAAGGAAATGGAAAACAAAACAAACAGTACATTTCATCCAAACAAACATTCAAGCATAGTAAACATGTCCTACCCACACAAAATACGGCTAAGGCCTTGGGCAAAAGCCATTAGCGGGGTAATAAGAGGAGTTACATGGACTTCAAATTAAAGACAATAGGAAGCTCTTAGATGGTCTAGTTCTTCAGTTTTGACTTAAGTGTGCAAGGTGTTACCAAATCAATTTCCTCATTATCTCTCCTCCAATGATAGATACTTGCTCCTGGTCATGCATCCCACCACTTATGAAGGACTTATTTAATAGTGGGATTTTTAGCTTGCCAATCTCAGACTCTCTTCCTTCTAAGTAGGCTAGCCTTCTTTTTCTTTTTTCTTGAGCAAGATGAGCACAATTAATTCTTGTGGGCCTGTAACCAAGGACAAGTCTTTCTTCTACCTTTGATATCTTAAAAGGCTCACCATCATTTGCCCCCATTTTCTTAGCCCTTCATTAACCCTGTATCCCCGACTTAACATTAACTTTGCCACCATTATGGATGTGGAAGAGAGATGAGGTGTAGGAATTTGCAATCTTTCTTGCACATAAGTTGCATTCACAATCTCAAATGATTGGAGAGCACTTTCTAAGGATTCCTTGGCCGCTTCTATATAAGGGGCAGTAGAGGGCTTAGTGACTAGTAAGTGTTCTTCCCCATTCACTACTACCAACTTATTGTTAACTACAAATTTCACTTTTTGGTACAATGAAGATAGTATGCCCTAGTAGTGTGTATCCAAGGTCAGCCAAGCAAACAACTATATGATGGCTTGATGTAGATCACTTAAAATCTATATTGAAGATGCATGGCCCTATATGAATTAGAATTTATATTTCCCCCACTATTGACCTCATGGATACATTAAAAGCCCTGACATCATGGTGCTTAGTCTCATATAGGTCATATCAAAAGGTAGTCTTTCTAGGGTGGTCTTCGGCATAACATTAAGCAATGAGCCATTGTCAACAAGGATGCTAGCTAAGCTATATTCCTTGCATCTAGCCAATATGTGTAATGTCTTATTGTGCCCCTACCTTTTGAGGGAATCTCCTCATTAAGAAATGAGATGATGTTGCGAGCCATAATATTTCTAACCAATCTTTCTACCATTTTTGTAGATATGTCCTAGTTGATGTAAGCTTCATTCAAGACTTTCATAAGTACTTTTCGGTGGGGCTCAAAGTTCAAAAACAATGAGAGTAATGATATCCTAGTGGGGTTTCTTTTAAGCTAGTTAATTACCTAACACTCACGTTGCTTAATCAGCTTGAGGAACTTAAGTGCTTCTTCTTTTGATATTGACTTTTTAATAAATTCCTAAACAACATTTTCTGTTAGCATAGGAACTAGTTCTTCATGAACCTCTTTCCCTTTTTTGCATTTTTCTTCCTCTTCCTTATCCTATTTTCTTACCTTAGAAACTAGAGTAGGACCATAGCACTGTCCACTCTTGGTAATGCCACAAACACCTAATATGTTAGTCATAGGTAATTCTTCTAATGAGTTTCCTATGACTATCTTACAGTCCTAATTCCATGGGCCTGCCTTGTTGCTTTTATAGGGGAATGGTTCAAGGACCTTGACGGTCACCTTCTTCATTTTAGTTGTAACAGCTAGAGATTCCTGATAATATCAAATAATTACTAGTTTAAAACTAGTTGGAGCACAAGGAAATACTAGGATTATTGTTTGGCCCTCATCTTGTGGGCCAATGACTTACACTTCATTGATTAACTATTGCCTTGTACTTACTTGTAAAATTTTCCCATTAAGCAAGTCTTGATTGAAAATTTGAAAGGTCTCACAATCCTCTAACTTATGATGCATGTCGCATTTAGAGAATTGATAGCCAAACTTATGATTTTCCTTTGCCTTTATAAACCTATCCTTAACCAAAACTTTTAAAATGTAATTTAGAGGCATCTTGATGTCTGATACATAATTCTTTAAAAGTAATTCACCATTGTAAAAAATGGAATTAATAGGTCTTTCCCCATGATTTGGTAAGGGATTTTGATTAACACTAGATGGAAGGGGAATCTTCTGAAAATCTAACCACTTGGCATCTATCAACTCCTATACTTTCCTTTTTAAAGTCTTACAATTTTTCGTCGACTACCCTCAAGCTCCCCCATGATAATCACAAATGTCATTTTCTCTGTACCATGCCCAATATAAAGGTTGCAATGGTTTGAGCAAGGTCACTATTACAACCCTATTCTCAATCAAC
Organism: Dicorynia guianensis; assembly: GCA_037013595.1. Taxonomy (NCBI): domain Eukaryota; kingdom Viridiplantae; phylum Streptophyta; class Magnoliopsida; order Fabales; family Fabaceae; genus Dicorynia; species Dicorynia guianensis. Next base: position 13,331,854 of record JASUAB010000006.1, on the reverse strand, counting down.
TAAGGTAACAATTGGGTATAAGACATAGGTATTTGGGTCAAAGTGTTCCATTCTTCTACCTTGCGGATTTGGTTGACTTGGCTATGGGTACTGAGATGTAAACTGACTTTGTGCCATAAATCATGGTGCTGAAGTGATAATACTCACAAGGGAATCCTGATGAGTTTGGAATGACTAGTAAGGTTTCTTTTGCACATACTATCCATGATATCTCCCTTCATATGCCACAACATTTGCTTCCTATTTTTTCTTCCTAAATGAGAGCTTTCGAGCTAAAGGCTCTGATGTTGCATTTAGCATCTTCCCACTTTTTATTCTATTTTCAATTCTTTCTTTAATAATCACTAGATCCACTAGATTATTGGAAGTATTACTGATCATTCTATCATAGTAAAATACAAGGAGGGTGTTGATGAAGATAGAGACCATCTCTTTATTTGACAAAGGCGGTTGAACTCATGCCACTATCTCCCTCCACCTTTCAGCATAGTTGTTAAAGGGCATAAGAGAACCCTTTTCCATATTTTGTAGGTAAAGATGTTTTGGTGCCATGTCTAAGTTGAATTTATATTGTTGCATGAATGCTTTAGGCAAATCCCTCCAAGTTCTTGTCACTACACAATCAAGACCCATATACCATTCCATTATAGCACCAGTGAGACTATCTTGGAAGATGTGGATGAGCAATTTTTCATCCTTAGAATATGCCAACATTTTCCTTGCATACATTACCAGATGGGCTCTTGGGCTTATAGTCCCATCATACTTATCAAATTCATGTACTTTGAATTTATGTGGTATTACTATGTCTAGTGCCTAGCACATCTTAGGTACATCTAGGACCCCATAGCTTTTAGTGCCTTCCATGGCTCTCAACCTTGTTTCCAAAGCTGCCCACCCTACCTTCTTCTTCTTTTCCTTCTCTCTTTGTTCAATTTCTAGATTAAAGTCAGGGATTGATATATGATCTTGAAGGTCTCTTTCAAGTCCCTTATGCTGAACCTATAATGTCTCTTAAGGTTGCTTTTCTTTTTCTACTAGCTTGGACATTTGACCAATTTTCTATTAGGTCTATAATGATTTGCTAGTTTAATTTTTCTTTCTTTCCCCTATGAGGGCTTTCATCAATTAGGCCATTTGTCCTTCCAAGTCAAAGATCTTACTTTTCAATTCGTCATAAGATGGCTCTATCATTGGCTGCTCCATTCTCTTTTGTCATAGGTGTGTAAGATATGGTGAACATGAAGCCGTATTTCTTCCTTTTTTAACAAAACCTTTAAAGAATAAAACATGTTACCAAATGAATGATCAAAATGCATGATGCTGATGTAAAGGAGTAAGTAATGAAATGGAAGTATGAACTATAGGAATTACAAAATAGCCATTACACATATCCAAAAGCAATTTTAAGTACAAAAACCATCCATTGGGTCCTTTTTAAGTACAAAGAGGCTCAAGCTTTTAGGTCTACAATCCTCACAAAGATGGTTAACTATCCAAACTTCCTAGCATGGTAAGGTCTTTGTACAAGTCCAAAAGAAAATCTCCAATAGGGCCATGGGGAATGTCATGCTTGATCATCTATGCTTTAATTCTTGTCTCTTGTGCTATTATCCACCTTTGGTCATAAAGTTCTCAAGACATTCTCTCAAAGCAATCTTGCTTTAAGACTAGCTCTACCTTTTCTAATGATGGGTCCAACCAAGCCATATTATGTATCATTTCTCTATTTAGTCCTTCTTCTTGGAATGCTAAAGTTTAATGGAGATGCACATTTGCTTCTTTGAGAACTTGCATTCTTCTTTGCATGTCTTGGTGGTTCCCTAGTTGTCCCATTAACTCTCAAATTTTCTCTTCATATCAAGATTGACTACCTTGAATACAATTAGCCATTTGTTCTTTTTCCTTCTTCAATGTTCGGATGGCTTGTACGTGTGCAATTTAGGTTTTCTACAATTCTTGATGCTTCTTTTGAAGTCTCAACATTTTAGATCCTAAAGAATCACGAGCTTCCCTCAGATTCTTTTCGGCAGTCTTTTGTTTTTTTGTGGCCCTCTCTAGCCTGCTTTCAAAATTCTTAAACTATTTTTTTGTATTGGCATGCCTCTTCTTGGTTCATCTCCTTCATTCTAGTTACATCTCTTTCTAGCAAGTCTATCCTTGTCCTAGACTGCATATCTTGAATTAATAGTTGCCTTTCTTTCCCTTTCCATTCTACCTCCTTGCTTTTGAAGGTCTCACACATTTCTTTATATTTAGCTTGTAGGTTTTGATAAGCCTACTTTTTTATGAATTCTAGCTCTGTTTGGATTTAAGGAACCTATTCATCTTGCGTAGGAGGTGTAGGTGTGTGAAAAGTTAATAGTGCAAAACCCTTACCTCGAGTTCAATGCCAATGAAAGTATCTTTCTATAATAACTCCTTTCATACTCATCAGTGGCTCCATATATCTAACATTTTGCCATGCAGTTTAGGCTTCAGTCATGTTAGTAGCATCAGAATCCTCTCCATAGGAAACATCTAAGAGGCCCAATCCATATGTTGCAAGGGTGAATTGTACATCGCCCATCTATCTCTTTACCATAGTAGGCACATATTCAATTATTCCTCTTAGACTGACAAGGGGAATTCCTGTATTGTTACCACATTGATATAGAGAAGGGATATTAGGTAGCCAAGGTGCTTTCCATCTAACTTCTTTTAACTCGATTAAGGCTTGAATCCATTTACTAGTCACATGTCTTTCTTTGGGCCACTGCGGATGGGCAAACTCAAAAAGAGTGTTTCTTTGGGTATTAAAGTCATGAGAGAAACTTATAGCGGGATAGCCCAGATTACTCATTATTGGCAAGTGGCTAAATGCCTAGACGGTCAAAAGTTATGCACAACTAGCAAAGTATCCTTCTCCTTTTCCTTGAAGATAGCACAATGAGCGTAGTGTCTTAGATAAGATTAGCAGCGTTGGGTGGACCCCATGCTCCACTTGTGTAAATAACAAAATAACCAAGTGGTCAATGTAGCCTTCCAATTTTGGACACAAAATTAACCCACATATGGTTAAAGCCAACAAACTAAAACCCCTTTCAATATTAATGTGTTGCATTAATGCTATCATAATTAAATCAATTGGCACACCTTGAAAATTCACCTTCATTTTATAGAGATGTTTAGCATCTTGAGTTCTAATCCCCATGATTTTTGCTAGTTGTCTGTTGAGGGAAGCTTTGCCCTTGTGAAAGTACATTTTCTTGCTAGTGCCTGAGTTCATTTCTAGAAGGGTATCACATTCCTCCAAAGTAGGCATCAAGTTGTACTCTCTAAATATAAATACTCGATATACTAGATCCCAGAAAGAAAGTAAGGCTCTAATCAGGAACTCGTCTACTAGTACAAACAAGAGGTGGGCTAAATGTCCATATCTCTTTTCAAACTCTTCTTTTTTAGTCATGGCACTCTAAACCTATTTTAGTTATATTAGATCATGCTATTTAAAAGTAATTCTTTTGACTTTTGGCATGACAGGGACATAATTAGCAGGTATACAATCCCCATGTTCCTTCTAATGCCTTTGTTGTGATTCTCTAACCAGCTCTTTAGTATCACTCAAGGACCCAAGAGATGGTGGTATGGTGGAATGAGTCACGTAATGGTTATTTTGGCAATCTTATAATGCACAGTATCAAAGAAAAGGTCATAATTTTTTTTTAAAAAAAAGAAAGGGTAGATTCCTTATGTTTTTCATGAGGGTGGGTTCTATAGTCCTAAACAAGTTCTCAAGTTATCCTTACTACCCCACACTTGGCTAGTAAAGGATGTTAATTTGAGTAGGAGAGTTTCAAGCACCTACACTAAAACAAAGCTTCTTAAAGGCTAATCTTACTCTATTCCTTTCTAACCTATTGGTGAACAATGCTTGGGTAGAGGATTTCATGCATGCAATAGTGAAAGATGGGTGTTGAGGAATGTACAAGTAGGAAAATAAACATGCAATGACAAACAAATTGCAAAATTGTTCCCCATAGACCTAAAATAGTGAATCCTAGGGTTTCTTTTTTATCCAAAGGTTAAGGCTACATCTCTTTAGTGGGTCATCTCTAGAATTTGACTAATGTGATGGTTAGGTTCTAAATTCCTACATTGGGTTCCCAAATTGTCCTCACACTTAGTTAGTAGAGGCCCCCAATCCTTGGCCATGATAGGCTACAAACGAAAATGGTTCAATTTAAGTAGGGGTTTGTCAGTTGCCTACACGGAGATAAAGGTTTTTTGAAGGCTAACCCTACATTGCCCCCTCTAGCCTAAAAGGGTGACTAATGCAGCCCAAGTATAAGGCATAGGGGTCATCACCTCACCTTTCTATAGTGTGTAGAAGTGAGAGTGCATGTATATGAGGGGAACAAAACTAAAATAGAAATCTACACCATAAGAGAAAGATAATACAAATAGGAGTGCTAAAGAAATCATCAAAGATAAAACACAAATAGGAGTGCCAAAGAAATCATCAAAGATAAAACACAAATAGGAGTGCCAAAGAAAGCATACCTTGTGTCTTGGCATCTTCACAATTTCTATGAAAAGCTACAACTACCAAATACACAAAGCATGCAAAGACGAGACCAGAAAGCAAAACCACAAATGTGAAGCATAAAAATTGAAAATTATAGTTCCATAATGCAACATAAAATTAACTTGTATGGCTCAACCCTCTAAAAGATTTCCTAGTGGAGTTGCCAACCTGTCGTAACATCTGTACGATGTGGGCAAAGAAAATTTTTATTTAATATTATGTATCTTTTTATATTTTTTTGTGAAAAGAGAAAAGGGGATAGACGACATTATTTGAAAAATGGGATAAATGGGGTTTAAAAGAAAATTAGGAGTCGCCATTGATCTAAAATCTTGGTGCATTTATAAAAAAATGGTCTGCATTTTAAGAAGTAGGTTTGGGGGTTGGTTACATGTAGTGAAGGTGTTAGCACCCTACAATGCCCTTTTGATACCATGTTAATTTTATGCCATGTATACTTGCAATAAATTTTGTCTATGCTTTCTTATTAAAGAAGGTTGAATAGTTTGATTTTTTATATTGCAAATTTCTAAAAAAAGATAACCTCATGGGAATAAATTTGTTTGCCTTTATTTCCTGGACCTTTCCTAGAAAACTAATTTTGGGTTTTTTCTTTGCAAAAGATTTAAGTTTTAAGAGCATTAAAATAGGCCATTCCTCTTCAGGTGAGGCTGGTACAAGTTACAAAAATAAATGCATTTGCCTTTGTTTCTTCAACTTGAAAAAAATTATTTTGCAAAAAGAAAGATGCTTAAAAAAGAAAAAAAATTTGTCTCCTATAGAATTTTACATATTATATTCAATTTTCTAGTTCCTATTGCCCTCCTTTATTTATTCTATTTATTTATTGTTGTCTCATTTTTTTTCTTTTTTTTTTTTAACAATGATAGTCCCACACAAGCCAAAAAGCAACAATGGATTTCATTAGACAAACTAACTGGTCCATGCTATCAAAACTTAATCACACTCATAAAAGATGCAGAATGGAAGAGAAAGAAACAAAAGGGAAGTGGGATGCACCTCTACAAAGTTCATCAGAGAAACTAACTGGTCCATGTTACAAGACCCAATCACACTCATGAAAATACAAAACAGAAGAAAAAGAAACAAACTGGAACTAGGGTACACCTCTAATCTTTGATGCAATATCTCTTTTGTAGCTACCACTCTGCTAACTCAAGGCATTTAAGTTCATAACTAGTGCATGGAAAGAGCATGAAGGAAAATCAAGCTAGCCATAACTTACCAAGCATATATGGTCCCTGAACCAAGCTGAATCACGGTGCTCTGATGATCTTTCCTTTACTATTTGGCTAGCACTTTGCTCACTCTCTTTGGAAGTAAGATAGATTCTATTGCTCTATCTCAAGGCTCTTCACCTTGTCCTTCGGTCTCTAGATAGGATGAAAAGCCCTTAAATGGTTGCAACTAGAGCAGTAATTACTTACAGATTTGAAGAAGAAATGAGGCTCCTAAAAATCTTGGAAATTAAAGGCTAATAGGGAAAGGCAGATGAGTTAGGAGAGTGATAGAGAATGGTATCGAAATGTAACATAACTATAACAATTTTGTTTTCTAAGGGATCCTAAAATTCTTTGTAAAATTTTTCAAACCAAAATACATTACTCACAATTTTTTTCTTTAAATCTACAAATTTTAAAATTAAAAAGAATTCTTTTTCAAAACGTCTTTTTTCTTTTCATGTTTTAATTAAAACTTTCCCCCTTTTTTTTCTTCTTCTTTACTTTTTTTAAACAAAATTATGTAAAAATTTAACACTAAAAAAACTTATAGAAAATACCCTTAGATCCTTTTACTTTACCAGTTTTAAAGCACAAAATATTCCAAAAATAAGTAGCAAAATATTCAAACTCACCTATGAATTTGTTTTATTTTTTTTGGGTGTTGAACAAATTTAGGTGTCTACAAATGCCCCCCTTTGCTTATCTTTCTAGGAATTAGAAGGTAAGTAAAGGAAGCAAACATCAATTTGTCTAGGACTATTAATAGCACGAGACAAAATAAACCACAAACAACAATATGAAAAAATTTGAGTGGACCTACTTAAGGGATAATGCAAAATTTACCAATTTAGATAACAAGTGGCCCCTTTTTGGGGTAGCATAAGAAAACAAGTGGCCCTTCTATAAGGTAGTACTAGATTTACCAACAAAGATAACATGCAACCCTTCTTCAAGGTAGTGCAAGATCTACCAATAAAATAACATGTGCCCTTCTTCACAATAGCGCAAGATATTAGGTGGCCCTTCTTTAGGGTAGCACTAGACAATAGGCACCCGTTCTTTAGGGTAGCGCCAGATAATAGGTGGCCCTTCTTTAGTGTAGTACTAGACAATAGGTAGCCTTTCTTCAGGGTAGTGCTAGGCAATAGGTGGCCCTTCTATAGGTAGCACTAAATAATAGGCAGCCCTTCCTTAAGGTAGTGCTAGGCAATAGTCAGCCCTTCTTTAGGTTAGAATCGGATAACATATGGCCCTTCTTTAGGGTAGCACTAGACAATAGATAGCCCTTCTTTAGGGTAGTGCCAAATTTACCAATAAAGATAACATGTGTCCCTTCCTTAGGATAGTGCAAGATCTACCAATAAATGAAAAACATATAGCCCTTCTTTAGGGTAGCACAAGATAATAGGTAACCTTCTTCAAGGAAATGCCAAATTTAGAAATAACATTCATGGAACTTGTTCCAAAAATAGTTTGTATGCAATGTTATGCATGATGACATCCTGACTAGCATGCTAGTGAAATTGCAATGCCATGATAATATGAGATGGGAATGTGAAAACTTTCCTTTGGCACATGTTTACACTTTCATCATATCGATACTCCTTTAGGTAGATTGTGGATGGACCAAAACCAAGTGGTGTTGATTCTGTAGAGATCTATACTCTTTTTGGTTATGATCCTTACATCATCTCAACCTATTGTCGCAAGTGTTTTCCCAACATGTGCTATAAAAGCACTTGTATGGAAATTGATTACTATTCTCTCTGTCAACCTCACATGCTTTTCTTGCTTCTAGACTAGTTATCACAAAGGCCTCTTGTGGTCTACTACTTGTCATTGAACTAGTAAGATGTTTGCATTGTCTATCTAACGTAGCTACCCTCTATTCAGCATGGAAGGCAAGGTTAGAATCAACTAGAGATATTGTGTATAGCTTTGTCATCATCTTTTGCATGTTTAATCTATGTAGCCTTGGAATAACCAATTAGCAACTCTTGAACAATAAAGATAGATGCCCTTTTGCTCCTTGGAATTGCACTAGGTTGCAAAAATGTCCAAAGAAATCTTAATTATCTCTCAATACCTCACAAAATAGCTTTCTCTAGTTGGCAAAAGTGGTGAAGATATTTGTAACTCTATTATCATTCCTTGCAAGACACCACTATAGTAATGGATAATTTAGTCATTCACATGGAATCCAATCATCAACAAAAACAAGAATCCATTCAAAAACATTCATTAACTGAATGGGGGCAATTTAGGGTCTACACAATATGATTGAACATTTGGAGGAAACTCTTGATTAGTAAAATGTGGTTCTTCTCCTACAAAGAGAGCTTCTTTAATAGCCATTCTATTGAGGACATTCATTGATTAAACTCATTGTGTTTCAATTCTAGGTTTTCTAAATTTTCATGCAAAGGAAACCATATCTATCCTTGATTGATCTCTTCTTTTATTTCAATCCTTGATTTTCTAAACTTCCTTGCAAAGGAAACCATATCAACCCTTGTGCTTTCATGTTCTAGTCTTCCCTTCCCTTTTGGGCAAGATTTGATCCTTTGGGAAGTAACCAAAGTGCAAGTTTACATAAATTGCCCCAGTTACAAGTAAATCCCTAGGTTAAACACTTTTGGGGTAAAACCTTTGGGCTTATGAGATTTAGTAACTTGCTCTCACATTGCTTGGGGAGATCAAAATTTCTAAAGGAATTTTTCTCTCTTTCTTCCTACTATGTCCCTTTTTAGGGGTAGCCTTCTCAAATTCCTTCATTTCTTTCCTCACTTTTGTGCAAGTCATGAATGTATCTGCATATATGGCATCATTTGTAATTTAGAGCTGCCATTAGGATGATGATCGTGCCATGGCAAAGATATTTCTTTACATGGGACATTATGCAAGCACACTGCTCTCATCCCATTGAGCTAATAAACCTTGATGAATAATTTTAACCTTGCCCATTTTCAATTTACCATGTAGTTTCTCAATCACAAAAATTAACTGGCATTATATTTACAATTTTTCAATGCCCATGTTAACATAAAATGCATGATAGTGTAGCTACAGATACTAGTGAAACAAAAAATATGGAATTTATTGATAAACAAATTTACATCATTAAGGATTTGAAAAGAGAGGAATACAAGGACTAAAGTCTTGGGTGTACAAAAACAAATGGCTACGAAAAAGAGATAATCTTTGAGAGGCAATTTTGAATTTGACCATGCCTCTCTAGTCAAACCCTTCATTCACTTAGTGCACTAGACATTAGGCATGGTATTTCTTCATAGTGTCAGCATTCACTAGATTAGGCAACTCCTTTCCATCCATATTTGCAAGGATTAGAGCTTCACTAGAAAATACCCTCTTCACCATGTTGGGTTCTTCAAAATTTGGGGTCCATTTGCCATGATTGTCCCTTTAGATTGGTAAAATCTTTCTCAAGACCAAATCCCCTTCATAGATCCACCTTGGACTAACTTTCTTATTATTGGCTCTAATAAGCCTTTTTTGATAAACTTTCCCATGGCATAAGGCTACAAGTCTTTTCTATTTAAATAGGTTTAACTGTTCATACTACATTTTGATTCATTTAGCTTCTTCTAATTGGGTCTCCATTAATACCCTTAAAGATAGGATTTTGACTTCAAATAGGAGCACTACCTCTATCCTATACACCAAAGAAAATAAGGTTGCCCTAGTTAATGTTCACATAGAGGTATGATACCCATGCAAGGCAAATGATAACATCTCATGCCAATCATTGTATGTTACTATCATCTTTTCAACAACTTTTTTATGTTCTTGTTGGGTGCTTCCATTGCCCCATTCATTTTCAGGCAATATGGAGTTGAGTTCTAATGGATTATCTTAAATTGCTTGCATAACTTAGCCATCATTTTTTTGTTCAAATTGGTGGCATTATTAGTAATAATCCTTTCAAGCAAGCCACATTTGCAAATGACCCCTCTTTTTAAGAATCTAAGAACAACCCCTTTTATTATGCTCATATACAAGGTAGCCTTTTCCAACTTAGAGAAGTAGTTGATTGCCGCTAAGATGAAGCGATGCCTATTAGAGGCTTTGGGTTTAATAGGTCCAATGACATCCATTCCCTACATGGCAAATGGCCGTGGTAATGTAAACACATTGAGTTCTTTTGGAAGGGCATGGATTTTGTCAGCATAAATTTGGCACTTACGGCACTTTCTAAGATGACCGATGCAATTAGATTCTATTGTGGGCCAATAATACCCAGCTCCTAGGACCTTTCTTGCCATGGCATGCCCATTAGTATGGGTTCCACAAATTCCTTTGTGTACCTCTTGAATTAACCTTTGGGCCTCTTTAGCATTAGCATATCTTTAGAGAACTATTTCATGATTTCTTTTGTAAAAGTACATTCCTACTTATGAAGAATCCCATTGCTAATCTTTTGAGAGTTCTTTTGTCATTCTCTGAAGATTTAACTAGGTATTCATTGTTTTGAATGAATACTTGATATCTTCATACCAAGGCTTATCATCTGGCTCCTCCTTGATGTTTGCACAGTAGGTAAGCTCTTCTCTCCTTTTAAGTCTTATTTTTGGAATTTTTCCATGATCATCCATGCTAAACATGGAGGATAATGTAGCTGGGGCAATAGCCATCTAGTTGTCATCTCTAGGTATATGTTGAAAAGTGACCGCTTGAAGCTATTTCATCATTACCCTTATGTACTTTTAGTAAGGGATTAACTTGGGGTCTGCTGTTTCCCACTCACCTCTTAGCTAATGCATAACTAAAGCCAACTCCCCAAAAACATCTAAGATTTTAATCTTGAAATACAATGCTACTTGAATTCCAAGGGCACATGCTGCATATTCTGCATTGTTATTGGTGCAATCAAGGCACAATTTTGTAGTCATAGGAAAGTATTTTCCTTCTGGTTATGCTAAGATTGCCCTACTCCATGCCCTAGTGCATTTGATGCTCTGTCAAATAGGAGAGACCATCTTTCCCCTTTAGGGGCTATAGAGAGTTCCATGATGTCCTCATCTAGGAAGTTTAAATGGACTAGTTCTTGATAAGACACAAGATGATCAGCAAGGTAGTTAGAATCACACTCCCTTTTATAGCTTTTTAAGGAATGTAAACAATATCATATTCAGAGAGTAGAATTTGCCATCTTGATATCCTACCACTGAGAGCAAACTTCACAAAAATTGTATTTGATGGGGTCTATTTTAGAGATTAGCCAAATGGTATATTGAAGCATATACTATCTAAGATGGTGTGTGCCCATGTCAAGGTGCAATAACCTCATTCTCCATTGAATATTGAGATTCATAATTGGTAAACTTCTTGCTAAAGTAATAAATCACTCACTCCTTTTTTTCCATTCTCATCATGCTATCTTAGCATACACCCCATTGATCCTTTGAGTACAATTTGCACATAAAAAAGTGGTTTACCTTGTATTGAGGGCACAAGGATTGGTGAATTTTGTAGATACAGCTTAATTTTTTCAAATGCCTCCTAGAACTCTTCATTCTACTCATTGCTATGGGTTTTACATAAGAGTTTGAAAATGGGTTTACATGTAGTAGTCAATTATGAAATGAATCTGGCTATGTAGTTCAATCTCCTTAGAAACCTCTCACTTGTTTCTCAATCCCTAGAGTAGGCATATCTAGGATTGTATTAACCTCGTTTGGGTTGACCTCAATTCCTTTTTGGCAAACCATGAAACTAATAATTTGCCAGACCCCATGCCAAATGTACACTTGGTTGGGTTTAGCTTTGTTTGATATTTTCTTAACCTATCAAATAGCTTGGGGAGATGGACAACATGTTCTTTAGATTTTGATTTTCCAATTTTTTCATTAATATAGATTTCCACCTCTTTATGCATAATGTCATGAAACAAGGCCACCATGGCTCTTTGGTAAGTTGGCTCAACATTTTTCAATCCAAATGACCTTACCTTATAGCCAAAGGTCCCTGATTTTGTAATGCAAGTGATCTTCTCCTTGACTTTAGAGGCCATTTTTAATTGGTTATACCCCAAAAATACATCCATGAATGAGAAAATGAAATGTCCAATAGCATTATCCACAAGGATATCAATGTATGGAAGAGCAAAATGATCTTTGGGACTTGCTCTATTTAAATCACAATAATCCATGCACACCCTAATTTTCCATCTTTCTTAGGTACTGGTACAACATTGGGAACCCATTTAGGATATTTTGATACCTCTATAAAACTAGCCTCAAATAACTTCTTTACCACCTCTTTAATTTTCAAGAAGATGTCTGGCTTCATTCTTCTTAACTTCTACTTTATTAGTTCAAACCTAGGTTTAATGGGCAAGTGATGTACCACTATGTCAGTGTCTAATCTAGGCATATCTTGGTATGACCAAGCAAACACATCCTTGTATTCCTTTAGGAGATTGATCAAGTCTATTGTTATGGTTGTATGAGGATGGCCAGCAAAAATAAAAATTGCAAAATATAATTTTAAGGAGAAAGAGAAAAGAAAGCACATAAATATTTATGTAAAAACCCAATGAGAGAAAAAACCACAAGCAGAAAGGAAAATTTCAATATGTAGAAATTTTGTTACAAGGCTAAAATTTATACCAAAAAATTGACTCCAAAAACTACTATTTGATGTAGTACCCAAAAGATCCCAAATTGCAGAAATTCTATAATCTCATTATTTTTTGATTTGCGTAGTAGCTTTCTTTTTCACCTAAAGACCTATCAACTTCTTTTATGCAATATCCATTTATATAGACATGTCAAAATGGGCCGGCTCGTCCTGGCCCACCCCGACCTGTGAAAGCTCGCAATTAGATGGGGCGGGGCGGGCCGGCCTACATAATTAGCGGGATGGAAAATCCCAGCCCAACCTGCCCCGCGGTGGGTTGCGGGTTAAGCAGGCCAGCCTACCAATAATTAAAAAAATAAAAAATTTATTAAAAATTAGAGTTTATTAAAAACAAAACTCTATCTTTCCTATAATCTAGCCACCTAACATACCTTTCTTGCTTAATACTGTCATGCCTCTCTCACTCATATGCCCCGGTCTCATGTACCAAATTTTAGTAACATCTAAATCAGAAATAGAAGTAGCAGCAACTGTAGCTAAACCTATAATAGTAAAACCTTGCAAGAAATATAAAGTGCCAATTCTGTTTGCTTTCATCAATAAAAGTGCACCCTTAGAGACTTTAAGCACACCATCTTCACTTTTATATTTACAGCCATTCCTTTCTAGAGTACCCAAAGAAATTAAATTCTTTTTCAAATTTGGAATGTGTTTCACATTTGACAAAGTTCTGATCATACCATCATGCATTTTAATTTACACAGTGCCTATCCAAGCAACTTTACAAAGATGATCATTACCCAAAAACACACCTCTATTGGCTCAAAAGTGGTAAACCAGTCCTTATTAAGAGTCATATGCTGTGTAGCTTCTAAATCCATCATCCAACTAGTTTCAAATCTAATTTTAGCATTAGTAACACAAAGCAAATCACTTGTCTCATCTTTTGCTACATTAACTTCTTTTGATTTGGCCTTACCTTTATTGTCACTTGCTTTTTCTTTTTTTCTTCAATTTAAAATAGTTAGATTTAATATGTCCCTTCTTCTTGCAATAATTACAATTCAAATTCTTTTGTTTAGACTTCGATCTAGACTTGTTAGAATTAGGATTTCTCTCCTTACTTCTTTCTCTATCAATAAATAGACCAACACTCAGATCACCCCCTTCATCAGATGTCAAATTATTATCAATTTTTTCTTTAGCTTGCAAATTTGACTTGACATTATCAAGGGAAATTTCCTCTCTACCATAAATGGTAGTGTCTCTAAAATTTTTACAAGAAGTAGGCAATGAACACAACAGTAAAAGTGCTTGATCTTTATCATCAATCTTCACATCTATCTTTTTTAAATTACTAATGATGGAAGTGAACTCTACTATATGATATTTCAGTGGAGTACCTTTAAACATTTGCAGAGTATAGAGGCATTGCTTTAACTATAGCCTATTGGTGAGAGATTTCGTCATGCATAGACTCTCCAACTTCAACCATGCACTTGTTGTAGTGTTTGTAGTAAGAATTTCTTAAAGAACTTCATTACTAAAGCACAACTAAATGGAAGAAAGAGCTCTGTCATCCATATCATCCCCTTTGGCATTTGTCATAGTCTCAGGCTTCTTTATCTTCCCAAGCAGCACCTTCTTTATGCTCTTGGCAGAATTGCCAACATCTTGACTTGCTAGAGAGCAAAACTAGTTGACCCATCAAATTTTTCAATGTCTATCTTAGATGTTGTTGCTGAAGTAGAATCCATTGAGAATCAATGCCAATTTGTTATGGCTATATGAGGATAGCCAACAAAAATAAAAATTGCAAAATATAATTTTAAGGAGAAGGAGAAGAGAAAGCACACAAATATTTAATGTGCAAACCTAATGAGGGGAAAAACCACAAGCAAAAGGGAAAATTTTAGTGCACAAAAATTCTATTAGAAGGCTAAAATTTGTACCAAAAAATTGACCCTAAAAACTACTATTTGATGTAGTACCCAAAAGATCCCAAATTGTAGAAATTTTGCAATCTCACTATTCTCTGATTTTTGTAGCAACTTTCTTTTTCACCTAAAGACCTATCAACTTCTCTTATCCAATATCCATTTATAACTACAACTTTTTTTTTGTTTTTGGAATTTGTGCCAAACCCAAGACAAGTAAATACCCGATGCAACATCTACCTTTTGTTTTCTTGCCATTTCAGTGCCAATTTTGATTTCTTTTTTATTTTCTTTAGTTCCCAGATTAATCACTTCAATAGATTCCTCATGTGGCTAGATTCCTTTCTCTTCTTGTTCAACTAACCTTAACAACTCTTGGGGAGGTTCCCATTTTTCTTCTTTTATTTCGTTGTCATCAATGTTACCGACATGGTGATAAAAATAAAGGCTTGAAAGAGAGGTATAACCTTCTTCATTACTGCCATATTAAGGCTTGGAGTTTTCTATCTCATTATTGCAAGTGATAAGGTGGTTAAGGATGCATGAGTATATGTAACAAATAAAAATAAAGGAAAATAAACGTAGGCAAAAGTGCATTTTATTTAAACCAAACATTTGAAAGAGCATAAGCATCTTTGCCCATACAAGATCCTTGCTAAGGCCTAGGCAGAGCCATTAGGATTATGATAAGGAAATTGCATGGATTTTAGATTAAAAACAATAAGAAGCTCTTGGATGCTCTAATTCTTTATATCAGGTCCTAGCATGCTAGGTGTCACTAAGTCAACTCTACCTTCCATGTCTTTCTCAATGACAGGCACTTGCCCTTGTCATATATTCCTATGCTAATGAAAGATTTAGGTAATGGTAGGATTTCTAGCTTCCTTATATGAACCTTTTCCTCCTAAGCATGCTAGTTATTTTCCCTTCTTTTCTACTACCATGTAAGCATAGTCAACTCTGGTTGGCCTATAACTAAGACCAAACCTTTCTTCATCTTTTGGGAGCTTCAAGGGCTCATAACTACCTTTCCTAAGTTTTCCAAGTCCTTCACTTGGTTTATACCCTTGGCTCAACATTTCCTTAGCCACCATCATAGACATTAGAGAGAAGTGAGGGTGACTGGGAAGTGTTTTCAAATGACTTATCTATCACTTCTATGTATGGAGTAATAGAGAACTTTGTCACCAACAAATCTTCTTCTTCATTTACTACCACCAATTTACCATCTACCATGAACTTCACCTTTTGGTGTGATGAAGATGGAACTGCCCTTGTGGTGCATATCCATGGTCTACCTAGCAAACAACTATAAGACAAGTTAACGTACATCATTTGAAAGTCTACATTGAAGATGCAAGGGCCTATTTGGATTGGGATTTCAATCCTCCCACTGCCAACCTCATGGATCCATCAAAAACCTTGATTATCATTATACTGTGTCTCATATGTGTGTGGTCAAAGGGAAGCATGTCCAAGGTTGTCTTTGGCATGATATTCAATGCCATCCCATTGTCAATTAGGATATTTACTAAGTTGTGTCGTTTGCACCTTGTGAAAATGTGTGATGCCCTAATATGACCTCAGCCTTTTGATGGTACCTCATCCTCTAGGAATGAGATAATGCTACAAGCCATCATGTTTTTGACCTCCCCTTTCACCATTTCTACAAATACATCTTGGGCAATGTACGTTCATTCAAAACTTGCAAAAGGGCTTTTGGCATGGTTTAGAGTTTAAGAATAGAGAGAGTAATGATATCTTGGCAGGCATTCAGTTAAGTTGTTCGATCCCTTGGTCCTCACTTTGTTTAATCAATTTAAGGAATTTGTTTACCTCTTCTATAGATACCAATCTTTTGATATTGTGCTAAGTCACTTCTTCTTTTTGCAAAGGAATTTGAATAGCTTCCTCTTTCTACACCAGGGTTGGCTATTCCTCACAAATCCTTTTGCCTTTTCCTTGCCTTTCCTCATTTCTTTTAACTTGTTTTTTTGGTTTCATGATTGAGTTAGGGCCATAATGTCAGCCACTTATTGTCATGTTAATTATGTTAGTTATGTTACTTAGAAGAATGGGAGGCACTTCTAACCAACTATCTGCCACAACCTTACAATCCTAGTTCCATGGGACTACATTGTCATTTTTATGTGGAAAAGACTTTGGGACTTGAATGGTTAACTTCTTCATTATGGGTGTGACCACTATCTCCTCCTTGTAATAATGAATAATTAACGATTTTGCAAGCCCATGAGGAAGTCACAGATTGACTATCATCTTGTAAAACATTGACATATGTTTGGATAAACACTTTTTCCATAGTTCCCAACTATAAAATTTACTAGTCCAAAAGATCTTGAAGGAAGTCTCTGAAGGCCTTGTATTCCTCTAGTGTGCGATGTACATTTTACTCAAGAAATGTGCAACTAGATTCTAGCTCTTGCTCCCCTTTTGCTTGTACAAACCCATTATTGATTAACACGTGCAAAATAAAGCCTAACGGCATCTTGATATGTAATATAGATCTTTTCAAGGTCAATTCACTATCCTTAGAAATGGCATTAACCATTTGTTCCACATGACTAGGAAAAGGATTCTGATGCACATTGGGTTCTAGGGTTGTCTTTTGAAAGTCCAACCATTTAGTATCTATTAGACTTTGTACTTTTCTTTTGAAAGCAATACAATTTTTAGTGGGCTACCCCCTGACTCCTCATGATATTCATAAATAACATTCTCATTATACCATTTGGGATAAGGGGGATCATATGGCTTGATTAGAATAATGGTCACTAGTCAACTCTCGACTAGTTGAGGAAGTAGTTTCGTGTAAGACATAGGTATTGGGTCAAATTGCTCAATATTTCAACCTTGCTGCCTAGGCTGATAATGAGATGACTATCCTAACTACATGGGTTGCTGGATTTGTTAATGTACTAGTGATGTATTTTGCTGGTAACCTAAATACAAGGGTGCTAGTTAGGACGTTGCAATGGTAGCACTTACTTGCTAAGTTTTGTAATTCTATTGGTTCATGTAAGGCTTTTTATTTACCCATGATCCTCATTCATATGTCATTGCATGCACCTTTCTTTCTTTTTTTCCAAATGATAATTTTTTACTAGCCTATTTTGGTGTAGTGTTTATCACCTTTCCAATTTTTATCCCATTTTCTATCATCTCTCTAGCAATTATTAGGTCAGCTAAATTGGTAGAGGTGTTGGTCATCATCCCATTATAGTAAAAGGTTGGAAGGGTGTTGAGAGATGTAGAAGCCATCCCCTTATCTAATAACATAGGCTAAACTTGAGTTGCTGTTTCCCTCCACCTTTTAGCATTATGTTTGAATGATTTTGTCTTACCCTTTCCCATGCTTTGCAAGTGAAAATGATTTAGTGCCATCTCGAAGTCAAACTTGTACTATTGCATGAATGTTTCAACCAAATTGTTCCATGACTTTATTATAGTGTGGGCAAGACTCATATACCATTCAAATGCTACACCAATGAGACTATCTTCAAAGATATGGATGAGTAACTTTTCATCTTGTGATGTGCAAGCATCTTCCTTGAGTACATTAGTATATGGGATATTGGGTAGGTAGACCTATCATACTTACAAAAATCAAGTATCTTGAATTTGGGTGGTATTACTACATCTGGCACTAAGCATATCTTTGGTATAGCTTGGACTCCATAACTCTAACTACCTTTTACTGCCTTTGTCTTTTCTTCTTTCAATTTCTCTCTCCCTTGCTATTTCAAGATCAAAGTCAGCGATATATATATACATGATCCTCTTGATCTTTTTCATATTCCTTGTGTTGATTTAGTGGCCCTTGAGGTTACTTTTCCTTATCTTGCTGCCCTAATGTTTGACTAGTATTCTACTAGGGTCTATATGATTCTTCTTTTTCTCATTTACAAGGGCTTCCAAAACATGAGCTAGCTAGCTTTCCACACTGATGATTTTGGCTTTGATTTCATCATAAAATAGCTCTATCATTGGTGGATTCATTTGCCTTACTCATTAGCATGTTAGATACAATGAACATGGAGTCAAGTTTTTCCTTTTTCTAAAACTTTTAGAAGATAGAATGTATTGAATCATGTTGATGAAAATACTATAAGAATGCGAATATCATGCATTTTGCACAAAGGAAAAGTAGAAAATCTTCAACTATAGAGATTGCAAAGTAACCATCACATATATTATAAAGGTCTTAGGTACAATGCCATCCACTAGTTGTTCAAAAGTACAGAGGTCATCCCTTAAGTCTACAAGATATTCAATTACTGAAAATTCCCTAACACAAGCAAATCCTTCCACAAACTCTAAAGTAAATTTGTAGGCAGACTAGCAGGTATTGAAAACTCTGCAACCTTGCTTCTTGAGCTATCTCATGCATTTGTCCATGGAGCATATGGGCCATTCTTTCATAAGGATCTCGTTTTATGACTAAATGCACTTTTTCTAAGGATGGATCTAATTGAGCCATATTATGAACCATTTCTCTTCTCATCCCCTCTTCTTGAAGCACTAGAGTTTGGTAGAGATGATCATTTGCTTCTTCAAGGATTTGCATCCTTCTTTGTAGATCTTGAAAATCCCCTGATTGTCCCATCAATTCATGAATTTATTTCTCATGTCTAGATTGACTACTTAGGAAATGATTAGCCACTTGCTCCTTTTCACTTTTCAACATTTGAATAGTTTGAACATGGGTAATTTAGGCCTTTTTGAGCTCTGGGTTCTCTTTTTGAAGTCTCAATAATTTAGATCCTAAAGATTCATGAGCATCTTCTAAATCTATCTTCGTATTTTAATGTTTCTTAATGGTAACTCTAGTTTACTCTTAAATTTTTTATACATCTTTCCATATTTACTAACCTCTTCTTGATCAATCTCCTTCATCCTAGCCACTTCTTTTTCAAGTGTATCTATCTTTTTTTTGAATTGCACATCTTGTAGCTATCTTTCTTCCCTTTTCCATTTTGTTTCCTTGTTTTTGAAGGTCTCACACATTTGCTCATATATAACTTGTAACTTTTGCTATGCTTGCTTTTCTATGACTTCTAGTTCTACTTGGACTTAAGGAAGTTCTTCATCAAGAATTAGTGAAGCAGGTGCACAAATTGTTGGGACCACAAAATCCTTACTCCTAGCTTTGTGGTATGCTAAATATTGTTTAGTAGTTCAGGTGGCACTCCCTCCAACTACTTCTATGTATTGAGTACTTTTCAACAAAGATCATGCTGCTTTCACCTTAGACTTTGTATCCATATCCTTATAAGAGGTATCTAAAGCATGAAGTCCATGTGTTGTAGGTATGAATTGCTTACCTCCTATCTGCCTTCTAACCATAGTGGGTGTGTAACCAATGACCCCTTTTGGACCAATGAGGGGGGCCCATGAATTATCACCACATTTATAAAGAGTAGGCACTATCGGCGTCTAGAAAGTTCTCCATTTGACCACTTTCTCCTCTAATAAACTCGCACCCACAACTTCCTTATTGGCTTATGTTAGGGCCAAGGTAACCATGTGAATTCTTGAAGAGTGTTTCTTTTCATGCTAAAATCATGAATTAGCTTTATAAAAGGGAAGTTGAGGCTTTCCATGAAGGGAAATGTCTAAATGCCCATACTGTCAATAATGGCGCACAACCTGAGAAGAATCCCTCTCCTTTCTCTCATAAGTAGCATAGTGATCAAAGGGTTTTAGATAAGATTGTAGGGTATTGGATAAGTTCCATGTATGACTTCTATGATTAGTAGTGCAACCTGACTATCAATATAACCCTTCATTCCTTGGGTACAAAACTAGACCGTAGATAGCCAAAGCTAACAAGTTGAAACCCTTTTTAGTATCAATGTGTTCTTCAGTGAGTGATAAAATTAGATAATTAGAACACCTTGGTTGCAGCCTTCGCTTTTACATATCTTATCATAATCACTGATCTTATCCCCTCATTAACCTTACTAATTGGCTACTTAGAGAGGTCTTTCCATTGTAACAATAAGGTTTCCACACCATGGTAGGCTTGATAATCAAGAGTGTGTTATACTCCTTTAAAGTGGGTGTTAAATCCATATCCCAAATGTGAATACTTGATACAAGTGTCCTAGAAAAAAAGTAGAGCTTTAAGCAAAGATTTATCAACTGGAATAAAAAGGAGATAAGCCAAATGCCTAAATTTGGCCTCAAAATCATTTTGCAAATTCATGGTTTTCCAAATCTTCTTTAGTCTAAATAGATCATACTGCTTGAAAACAATTTTCTTGATTTCTAATCAGTCTGAGTTGAATTTAGGAGCTACACAATCCCTAAATCATTTTGAAGCTTCTCTTATCATTCCCTGACTACCTCCTTGGTGTCAACATAGATCCCAATGGATGGTGATGTAGTTGAGTAAGCCATGTAATGATAATTTCACAATCCTATAGTTCAAGTTAACAAGAAAATAGTCAATAAAATTTATATTTTAAATAAGATTTAATAGTAGGTTCTTTTAGTGTCTATATTTTCCTAGCACAAATGTTAAGGTTTTATTAGCCTAAATAGGTTCCCAAATTAATTTGAATAGGAGGTTTTGGGTGCTTGCGTGGAAATTGAAGGCCTTTTGAAGGCTATACTTACTTCCCCCTTTTATTCTAAAGAAGAAGATAGACTGGTTAGGAGGCTTTATGCATGTACTTATGAATGGTGTGTGAAAGAAGAACCACTAGATGCATATGCAAGAGTTGAGAAATAAACATGTAATGACAATTACAAAGCCTATAGAAATGTTCTTGTTGTTCTTATTAGGGTAAAGCCTAGGTATCATTTCTTATTAAAAGCTTTGGCTAGACTTCTTCATTAAGTTGGCACTAGAGTCCAACTAATGTAAAGGTCAAGTTCTAGACTCCTACATAGGTCCCTAAATTGAACCCTTGCTTATGATAGGCTATAATCAAGAAGATTTCAATTTGATTGGGAGGTTTCAGGCAACTACACAGAGACCGAAGGTCTCTTGAAGGCTAACATTTTTTCCTCCCTCTAACCTAAAGGTTCCTAAGAACTCAGGGGTCATAACTTCCTTTTTTCTAAGATGTATGTTGTAAGTGTGCATAAGCATGGGGAACAAAGCACTAACTCACAATGTACAAACCAAACAGCTAGTAATCCAGTTCATGGATATTGCAAAATAAATCATCTAGGCCTAATCCAATAGTGCAAGATAAGATAAACATTTTAAAATGCAATTAAGCAAGACATTACACTCAAATATAGAAACAAAATAGAAATAAACACAATTTGCATGGCCTAACTCTCTAAGTTCTCTAGTGGAGTAGCCAAGCAATTGCAACATCACACAGAGCAACTATGATTTTGGGGAAGGTTTTAGAAAATAAGAGAAGTTTTGGAGTTGTCATTGATCTATTATAGAATAGTGAGATTGGACACTAAAAACATGGTCTGTGTTACAAAAAATGGGTTTGGAGGTTAGTTATATGTAGGAATATGAGTGTATGACTAGTTCTAATTGATCCTATTGATAGTACAGAGAATGGATCTATCATCTTGATAGAGATGGTTTTATCATTGGATATTTATTCTAGTATCAAGCCCTTTCAATACTACATTGATGTTTGGTTGGTTTTTGATTTCAAAAATGCTTATAGTCTTGCATTGTTTACAATTTAATGATTTATGAATATGTTTCTAGAATTTAAAGTTTTAAGAAAATATGTGTTATTTGCAAAACATGAAGGAGGTAGCTTCTACCTTAGTTTCAAAATTAAGAAAATAATTGTAAACTTATAGATAATATTGAGCCCAATCTTTACGAATAAGCTCTATATGAAATTTCATACCTTTTCCAAGTCATAGGAATAGATATTGTCATGATGTCCATGCAACATAGGTGAAGAAAATTTATTTTATATATATCTTTCTTTTGTGAGAAAAGGGGTGGACAACATTATTTGTAAACTGGGAGAAATGGGGTTTAAAAGAAAAAAAGAGTCACCACTAATCTAAAATCTTAGTGAGATCAGACACCTTTATATTAAAAAAATGTTTTGCATTTTTTTTAAAATAGATTTTAAGGGTTGATTAAGTGTGTGGAAGGTGTTAACACTCTACAATTCCTTTTTGGTATCATGTTAATTTTTATGTCATTTAAACTTGCAATAAATTTTGCCTATGTTTCCTTATTATATATATCTAAATTACAAAAGGTTGAATAATTTGATTTTTATATTGCAAATTTTTTTTTTAAAAAGGTAGGCCTATCCTCTTCAGGTGAGAGCCAACTAAGATAAACATTTTCATGGCTTGTACACATTTGTTGTTGGCTTTGTGGGGGACTGTGAGTCATCCTTGGCACTGCTGGATGTTAGAGAGTTACGTTGGGACATTGTAGCAATCCTTTTGCTCTGTGAATGTCCTACTTCACATTTCTAGGTGCTGCGGTTACAAAGTATCCTTCTTATGGGTGTATACTCTATTTTTTTGTTTTTGGACAAGGTCCCCTTGACACTCTTTTGGTTTTGGGTTCTTCGTGTTTCTGAGTACTCTCAGCCAAGAGAAAAAAACTTTACTCGGTGCCCTTCTCTTCCCCTTTTTATAGATGAAGCTAGGCATGCAAGTTTTACACCATCCTATGGGTCACTGTCCTCTCTAGTTTGGCACCACAATAGCTCTGTTCTTCCTTACCCTAGCTTTATTCCATGCTACTACTCTCTATTTTTTACTGTCCTTCATGCATCCAGCACCCAACACTTTTCTCCCATGCGAGTGAAAATTGTAGGTGTTAAAGGGTGGCAGTGCTCTAGTTCCTGTAAGTGGCTACCACCAACTTCACATGCCAATGCTGCACTGTTTTGCAGCTGCTATCCATGCACCCATCATGTTTTGCCACTCCTCCTCCTACTATAATAGTTGGTGAAGGTTTAGCTTGTGCACCCTCTACCACTTCATTTTGTTACTATCTTATAGCTTGTGCGTAGTTCTGTAGCTGCTATCCATGCACCAATCACTATAGTAGCTAGTGAAGCTTTAATGGTGGCAGTGCAGCTTGTGCACCCTTTACTACTTCTTTCTACTACTGTCCTATAGCTTGTGCATCATTTTGCAACTGCTATCCATGTACCCATCACTGTAATAGCTAGTGAAGTTTTAATGGTGGGGTGCATGGTTCAAACTTGAGGGTGGAAGTGAAGTTCAATTCATTCTTGAGGGGGAGAGGCACCAACTTCTCAAAGAAAAGGGGGTTCGGTTCATTGCCAAGGAACCAAGACCCCTCTACCCTTTTCACTTCATACATATATTTTAAGTTCATTCACATTTTACTTTTATTTATTTTATTTTGTTATATATATTTTTTAAAAAATTATTTATTTATTTAAAATTTAAAATAAAAAGAAGGGCACACACAAATAAAATTAAAAGACTAGTTAATAACATAACAAGTTTTATTATTATTATTTTTATTTTTATTTATTAGTGTTATTATTATTATTTTAGTTTTAATTATAAATTAATGACTTAAAAAAATTTCTTTTTCTATATTTATTTTTTTATCACTTTTATTTATAACAAAAATCCTAATACAAGTTATTTTTGGTTCCAAATTAAATTTGGTGTCTATAGCTACCCCCCTTTGCTTGTCATTTTAGGAATTAGAAGGTAAGCAAACATAGAAGACACAGTTTTGTGCGAAGTAATGTGGGGTTGAAACAAAGCCTAACTCCAGCTTGAGTGATAAGGGATTAAGTCAAATGAAGCCCAAGTCTAACTTGAGCGATAAGGAATTGAGTCAAACAAAGCCTAACTTCGACATTGAGTGATAAGGGATTGAGTCAAAAGAAGCCTAACTCTGGCTTGAGTGATAAAGGGTTAAGTCAAACAAAGCTCAACTCCAGCTTGAATGATAAGGGGTTGAGTCAAACAAAGCTCAACTTTAGCTTGAATGATAAGGACTTGAGTCAAACGAAGCCTGACTCTGGCTTGACTTATGAAATTTTAAATTTGAACAAAGATTAATCGCATGAGCCTAGGCTTGACCTTGGCTCAACCCATTGGATAGGAGTGTGAATTTAACAACATTGAGATGATCCAAAATGTTGACCTAGATTGACATGGGCCAAACTTGTCAGATACAAGTCTAAATTTAACAACATAAGGGTGATTTGAAGAACAATACATGCATGTTGACTTAGGGATCCCCCACAAGACATGTATATCAACTTAGAGATTCATTGCCTAGCATGATTATGCCAAGGAATAAGATTATGTTAGTTAGATTAAGATCAGGTTCTTGTTCGTGTCACCTTTAAGGGTTATGCAATAGTACCTTGCTTTCCTAAAAATTGCTATGTTTGCTAACAATGACATGATCAATTTCTGTACTTGCTTTAGATTCTTTATTTGAAAGATTCTCAAAGACATTCTTAAGCACAAAACTTTGATCATCAACTACCATTGGATTCTCATCATTGCATTTAGATGGTTGCATTTTTATCAACATAGAGATGATCTAAGACATTGGCCCAACTTGGTGTATGCTTGACTCATTAGATGTGAATCTACTCTTAGCTAGGACTTGAGAGAAATGCTTGCCTGGTGGGGGATTCTGGAAAATATGGGTTGTCATGCAAAATTATGCAATATGCCTATAGTCTATATGATGCAAGTGGGGGTAGTGCATGATGCATGTAGATTTTTGTGAAGGCAAAAAAATTTCTTTTTTTGAAACTAGTCTCCACTTTCATCACATCTAACAGTCTTTCTTGATATAAAAAAGAGGCCAGCAATGGTGTTTTCTTAGAGAGTTTAAATTATTGCCCTTTGTTATGCACCTTCCATTTGAGAAATGGTTTGCCTTTTTTGGGAATTCAGCTTCTTGTATGTGGCATAGGCCTTTTTGATATGCCTTGTCCTTGGGGCAATAACAGTATTGTGATGAAAGTCCCTTTTTCTTATAGACATCCAAATGGATGCATCCTAACATTATTTAAGTTGATAAATTTTATCAGTTGTGCACCTTCCTATGTAGTTTCAATTTTCTATGTAATTGCTCAATCATGAAATGATAATGATGACATGTTCATGGCATTTCAATGTCAACTTTGACATGGAATGCATGTTGGTGCTAACATGGTCTATAGAAAAGGCAAATAATTGCAAAGGAAAAGAATTTATATTTCTAAGAGAATTTTAGGATAGGAAAGGGTATAAGAAAGCATTTGAAACCAAGGTGCATAGGAAGGAAAATTGGCATAAAAATTAGAGAACGGAAATGGTCTCTTGAAGACGGTTTTGGTTCAGACTATACATCACCTTTAAGTCGCAATTCTAGGGTACTTGGTCAAGCATAATATTTTTTTATAGTGTCAAAATTTACTAGATTAGACAACTCATAACTATACATATTTGTAAGGACTAGTGCACCTCCTAAAAATACTCTCTTTATCACATAGGGCCCTTCATAATTCGGGGTCTATTTGCCCCAATTATATTTCTAGATTGGTAGAATCTTTTTCAAAATTAGATCTCCCTCATAAAACTGCCTTGCATGAGCTTTCTTATCATGAGCTCTCATTATCCTTTTCTGATAAAGTCTTCCATGACATAGAGTTTCTAGTTTCTTCTCCATATTTAACTATTCATACCACATTTGAACCCATTCAACCTCATCAAGTTGAGTTTCCATAAGTACTCTCAAAGATGAGATCTCTACTTCGAATAGGAGTACTGCTTCCATCCTATAGACCAAAGAGAATGGGGTTGCACTAGTTGATGTTCATACTGAGGTACTACATCCATGTAAGGCAAATGACAACATCTCATGCCACTATTTATAAGTTATTGTCATATTTTCAATGATCTTTTTGATATTTTTGTTGGCCACTTCCACTGCTCCATTCATTTTTGGATGATATGGAGTTGAATTATGATGGATTATCTTAAATTGCTCACATAATTCAAACATCATTTTGTTGTTCAAATTACTAGCATTATTATTAATAACCTTTCAAGTAATCCATATCTACAAATGATCTCCTTCTTTAGGAATTTAAGGACAACCCCTTTCATTACACTTGCATATGAAGCTGCTTCTGGCCACTTAGTGAAATAATCAATTGTGATTAGAATAAAGCGATGTTCATTGGAGGTTTTGGCCTCAATGGGACCAATGACATCCACTCGTCACATAGAAAATGGCCATGGCATAGTTAATACATTGAGTGTGGTTAGAGAGACATGGATTTTATCTGCACAAATTTGGCACTTATGACATCTTCTAACATAATTGATGCAATTAGATTCCATCGTTGGCCAATAATATCCAGCCCTTAAGATTTTTCTTATCATTGTATGGCCATTTATATGGGTTTTGTAAATCCTGTCATGCACTTCCTAGAGCAATTATTGGGCTTTTTTAGCATTGACACATCTTAAAAGTACTGTGTCATGATTTCTTTTGTAAAACACATCATTACTCAAGAACGAACCCATTGCCAACCTGTTAAGGGTCGTTTAATTAGTTTTTAAAGCCCCATTAGGATATTATCATTATTGAATGAACCACTTAATATATCATTATACGATGGTTTGCCATCAGGTTCTTCCTCTATATTCACATAGTTGGCTGGTTCTTCTTGCCTTTCTAGCCTTATTTTGGGAGTTTTTTCATACTCATCTAGACTAAACATGGAAGATAGTGTAGCTAGGGTGTCAGCCATTATATTGTCATCTTGGGGTATATGTTGGAAAGTGACTTCTTGAAATTATTCCATCATTTCCCTTATGTACTTTTGCTAGTGGATTAGCTTGTGATCTTTGGTTTCCTAATCACCCCTTAACTAATGAATAACTAGTGTAGAATGCCCACAGACATCTAAGATTTCAATTCTAAAATTCAATGCTACTTGGATTTCAAGGGCACAAGCTTCATAATCTACAATATTTTTTGTGCAATTGAAGCATAGCTTTGCAGTCACAGGAAAATATTTTCCTTCAGGTGATATTAGAATTGCCTCAATTCCATGCCCCAAGGCATTTGATGCACCATCAAAGAGAAGACCATCACTTTTCACCTAGTATCTCATTCTTTGCAGAGAGTGCCATGATATCCTCTTCTAGAAATTCTAATCGAATTGGTTCATGATCAGATATCGAATGATTTGCAAGATGCTTAGTGATTACACTCCCTTTTATAGTCTTTTATGGGACATAGATGGTATCATATTCATACAACAACATTTGCCACATCAAGATTTGATGAGTAAGAGCTAGTTTTTCAAAAATATATTTGATGGGGTCCATTTTTGAGATCAACCAAGTGTTATGTTGAACATGTACTGCTTGAGACGGTGAGCTACCCATGCTAAGGCACAATTACTTCATTCTAACATTGAGTATCTAGATTCATGGTTGGTGATTTTTTTTACTTAAATAGTAGATTACATGCTCTTTCTTTTTAGTCTCATCATGTTGCCCTAGCATACAACCCATTGACTCTTCGAGCACAGTTAGGTACATCAAGAGTGGTCTATGCTATATTAGTGGGACTAGGACTAGTGGATTTTGCAAATACTATTTTATTTTGTCAAATGCCTCTTGGCATTCATCACTCCACTCATTACGTTGATTTTTGTACAAAAGCTTGTAAATTGGTTCGCATTTGGTTATTAATTACAAGATGAATCTAGCAATGTAGTTCAATCTTCCCAAGAACCTTGTACCTTTTTCTCAATTTTTGGAATTGGCATGTCTAGGTTTGCAGGAACTTTATCTAGATCTACTTCTATTCCATTTTAGCTAACCATGAACCCTAGCAACTTGCCTGACCTGACATTGAATGTACATTTGGCAGGGTTTAGCCTAAGTTGATACTTCCTTAATTAGTTAAAAAGCTTGTGAAGATCAATGACATGTTCTTCTTCTAATTTTGATTTTACTATTATATCATCAACATAAACCTAAACTTCTTTATGCATTATGTCATGAAACAATGTTACCATAGCTCTTTGATAAGTTGGCCTAGCATTTTTCATGCCAAATGACATTACTTTGTAACAAAAAGGTTCCCCACTACATGATAAAAGTGGTTTTCTCCTTATCATCTAGGGTCATTTCGATTTGGTTATAGCCCCAAAAGCCATCCAGGAATGAGAAGATAGAATTTCTAGCAGTGTTATGTAGGAGTACATCTATCGGAGGGAGAAGGAAGTCATCTTTTGGACTCACTCTCTTTAGATCGTGATAATCTACACACACCCTAATTCTCCCATCTTTCTTAGGCATTAGTAAAATATTGGCAATTCATTTTGGCTACTTTTAGACCTCAATAAAACTAGCATCAAATAACTTTTTTACTTCTTCCTTGAATTGTTTTACTGGTTTAAATTTGGGTTTAATTGGCAAATGATGTACCACTATGTTAGTATAATCTAGGCATATCTTGATATGACCATGCAAATACATCTTTGTATTCTCATAGGAGATTGATTAAATCACATTTCTCCTTTTCTGCCATTTGAGTGCCAATTTTGACTTCTCTTCTATCTTCTTCAATGCCTAAATTAATTATTTCAATGGGTTCTTGATGCAGCATGATGGTTTTCTCCTCTTGCTCAACTAACCTTAATAATTTAGGCGAAGGTTTCCAATCTTCTCATTTCTCTTCTGTTGATTCACTATTGCTATGACATTCAAAATTGTAGCTTGGAGGAGAGGTGCAACCTTCTTCAAAGTTGTCATTTTGAGACAAGGACTTTAAATTAAAGACAATAGGTTGGACAGTCCAGTTCTTTAGATCTAACCCTAATGTGCAAGGTGTTACCAAATCAGTTTCCTCATTTATCTCTTCTCTAATGATAGATACTTGCTCCTGGTCGTGCATCCTAACACTTATGAAGGACTTGTATAACAGTGGGATTTTTAGCTTGCCAATCTCAAACTCTCTTTCATCTAGGTGGGTTAGCCTTCCTTCTCTTTTTTCTTGAGCAAGACAAGCATGATCAGCTCTTGTGGGCTTGTAACCAAGGCTAAATCTTTCTTCTACCTTTGGTATCTTGAAAGGCTCACCATCACCTTGCCCCCATTTTCTGAGCCCTTCATTGACCATGTATCCCTAGCTTAACATTGACTTTGCCACTATCACAAATGTGGATGAGAGACAAGGTATAGGAATTCGCGATCCTTCTTGTACATAAGTCACATTCACAATCTCAAATGATTGGAAAGTAGTTTCTAAGGATTCCTTGGCCACTTCTATGTAAAGGGTGGTAGAGGGCTTATTACTAGTAAGTCTTCTTCTCCATTCACTACTACTCACTTATTGTTCATTACAAATTTCACTTTTCAATGCAATGAAGATGGTACTACCCTAGTAGTGTGTATCCAAGGTTGATTGAGTAAACAACTGTATAATGGTTTGATGTTCATCACTTGAAAATCTTTATTCAAAATGTAGGGGCCTATTTGAATCGAGATTTCTAGTTCCCCTACTATTGATCTCATGGATCCATCAATGGCCTTGACTATTATGATGCTTGGTTTCATAAAGGTCATATCAAAGGGGAGCCTTTCCAGGGTGGTCATGAGCCATTTTCAACAAGGATGTTGGCTAAGTTATATTCCTTGCATCTAGCCAATATGTGCAATGCCTTATTATGCCCCCAACCTTCTGAGGGAATCTCCTCATCAGGGAAGGAGATAATGCTACTAGCTATGATATTTCCAACCAATCCTACCATTTCCATGGATATGTCTTGGTTGACATAGCTTCATTTAGGACTTTCATAAGTGCTTTTTGGTGGGGTTCAGAGTTCAAAAATAGTAAGAGTAATGATATCCTAATGGGGGTTCAATTAAGCTGCTCATTACTTGATACTTATTTTGCTTGATCAACTTGAGGAATTTGAATGCTTCTTCTTCTGATATCAACTTTTTAACAAATTCCTAAACAATCTTTTCTGTCTGCATAGGGGCTGGTTCTTCACGAACCTCTTTCCCTTTTTCTCATTTTCCATCCCTTTCCTTATCTTTTTTTCTTACCTTATAAGCTAGAGTAGGGCCATAGCATCCCTCACTCCTTGTAATGCCACTAACACCTTATATGTTAGTCACAGGTAATTCTTCTAATGAGTTTCCTATGGCTATTTTATAGTCATAATTCCATGGGACTGCCTTGTTGCTTTTATAAGGGAATGGTTTGGGGATCTTGATGGCCACCTTCTTCATTTCAATTGTAATAGTTGGAGATTCCTCATAATATCAAATAATTATCAATTTGAAACCAGTTGGTGCACGAGGAAATATTGGGATCACTATTTGCTCCTCATCTTGTAGGCCAATGACTTGTACTTCATTGGTTAACTCTCTCCTTGTCCTCTCTTATAAAATTTTCCTATCAAGCAAGTCTTGAAGGAAAATTTTAAAGGACTCATAATCCTCTAACTTGTGATGCATGTCATATATAGAGAATTGATAGCCAAACTTATGATTTTCCCTTGCCTCTATAAACCTATTCTCAACCAAAACTTTCAAAATGTAATTTAGAGGCATCTTGATGTTTGATACATAATCCTTTAAAACTAATTCACCATCATCAGAAAGTGGCATTAATAGGCCTCTCTCCATGATTTAGTAAGGGATTTTGATTAACACTGGGCAGAGGGGGAATCCTCTAAAAATCTAACCACTTAGCATCTATCAATTCCTATAGTTTCCTTTTTAAAGTCTTACAATTTTTTGTTGAGCACCCTAGGGCCCCTCCATGATAATTGCAACTGTCATTTTCTCTGTACTAGGCTGAGTATGGAGGTTACAATGGTTTGAGTAGGGTCACTATTACAACCTTATTCTCAATCAACTGAGGTAACAATTAGGTATAAGACATGGATATTGGGTCAAAATCTTCCATTCTTCTACCTTACGGCCTCGATTGACATGGCTGTCAGTATTAAATGTAGATTGGCTTTGTGCCATAAATCATAGTGTTGAAGTGATAACACTCACAGGGGAATCTTGATGAGTTTGGAATGAATGGTAAGGTTTCTTTTGCATATACTATCCATGATATCTCCCTTCATATGCCACAGCACTTGCTTCCTCTTTTTTCTTCCCAAATGAGGGATTTCTAACTAACAGCTCTGATGTTGCATTTGGCATCTTCCCACTTTTCATTCCGTTGTCAATTCTTTCCCTAATAATCACTAGATTAGCCAAATTATTAGAAGTATTGCTAATCATTCTATCATACTAGAATGCAAGGAGGGTGTTGATGAAGATAAAGACCATTTCTTTATCTAACAGAGGCAGTTGAACCCGTGTCGCTATCTCTCTCTATCTTTTAGGATAGTTCTTTAAGGATTCAGTAGGACCCTTTTCCATATTTTGTAGGTAAAGATGATTTGATGCCATGTCTAAGTTGAATTTATATTTTCCAAGAATGCTTCAATTAGATCCCTCCAAGTTCTTATCACTACATGATCAAGGCCCATATACCATTCCATTGTAGCACTAGTGAGACTATCTTGGAAGATGTGGATGAGCAATTTTTCATCCCTAGAATATGCTAGCATTTTCCTTGAATACATGACTAGATAGGCTCTTGGGCATGTAGTCCCATCAGACTTATCAAATTTAGGTACTTTGAATTTATGCAATATTACTATATCTAGTACCAGGCACATCTTAAGTACATCTAGGACCCCATAGCTCTTAGTGCCTTCAATGGCTTTTAACCTTTCTTTCCAAGTAGCCTACCTTGTCTACTCCTCCTTTTCCTTCTCTCTTTGTTCATTTTATAGGTCAAAGTCTAGGATTGATATATGATCTTCAAGGTCTCTTTTAGGCCCCTTGTACTAAACCTGTAGTGTCTCTTGATGTTGCTTTTCTTTTTCTACTAGCTTGGACATTTGACCAACATTCTATTAGATTTGTGATGATTCATCATTCTGATTTGCTTTCTTTCCGCTGCAAGGGCCCTCATCAATTAGGCCATTTGTCCTTCCAAGTCAAAGATCTAGCATTCATTTCACCATAAGATGGCTATATCATTGGCTGCTCTATTCTCCTTTTTTGTAGACATGTCAGATATGGTGAACATGGAGCCATATTTCTTCCCTTTTTTAACAAAACCTCTAAAGAATAATACATATTATGAATGAACGATGAAAATGCATGATGCTTGTCGACACGCAACGCGGAGCGGCGATCCCGAGGCGATAAGAAAAATAGATTAGGTGAGGTTTTAGAAAATGATAAAAAAAATGGAGTTGCCACCGACTTAGATTGAAATGGTGAAGTCAGACACCGAATAGTATGGTCTACATTACAAAAAAATGGATTCGGAGGTTGGTTACATGTAGGGAAGGTATTAGCACCCTACAATGCCCTTTCGGTACCACGTTGGCATTTGCTAGTTTTAATTTCAAAACTATGCTTTGTCTTTTGTTAAATAAGTTTATTTTTGCATGTGATCATGATTTAGGATTATTAGTAAATGCCTCAATGGAGTCATACCAGTTGACTGGCTAAACTCATGATGTAATTTCCCTTAAGATAGTTATATAGCGACCAGTTGACTGGCAACTATATTTATCCATCATTGGGAGTTTCTTTCTAATGCATCGATAGAACCATACCAGTTGACTGACTAGATTCGTAACATGATTTCCCTCAAGATAGTTTGATGGTGGCTAGTTAACTGGCAACCTTCTTTGTCCATCATTGAGATATCTTCTTAAATGCATTAATTCATGAGGCAATTTCCCTTAGGATAGTTTGACAGCAACCAGTTGACTGGTAACTACATTTATCCATCGTCAGGAATTTCTTTCTAACTAAGATAATGGCTCAAAATAGTTGAAAAAATTATAACTAAATAGAACATTGTAAAGTGGTTAGAGCAAAACCACAACTATTCTTAACAACTCCAAATAATCAATACTTCAATACTTACTTACTTGTAGAAAAAGTATAAGCAAAGTTGTAATAGCATACAATTATTCAACAAAACAATATGTCTAACAATGGGAGAACATAAAGAAATAAGTGAAACCTAGGTTTAGAGTGCTTGAATGGCCTAAAAAGGACCGGAAATATGATCTTCAAGATATGAATAAGGATGGCTTCCAAAGGCAAAGTTGAACTTCTCAAGATTAGTGTGATGAGCTTGTTCAAGGGAAACTAGAAGAATCAAGGGGATTTAAATTTTTTCTCTCTAACCCCATTCCTTACTCCTATCTTTCTCTTTTTCTCTCTTCTTCTCCTCTCCCTCTCATCTTCTCTTCTTCCATACTTTCTCCTCCTGCTCTCTTCTTCTCTTCTTCTTCACTTTCTCCTGTTGCTCTCTAAGTGTCTTGGTTTTGTTGTGTGTCCTTGGTGCCCTCCTTAGGCCTCCTTTTATAGCCTTTCCTTATGCATCTAACTATCTCATACATCTAACTTTCTTCATGCAACTACCTCCCCTCATGCATTTATCTACCTTTCTCATGTATCTACCCTCTTTCATGCATCGATCTAACTCTCTTCATGCAACTACCTTCTTCATGTATCTACCTTTCTCATACATCTACCCTTTCGCATGCATTCACCTACCTTTCTCATATATCCACCCTCTTTGATGCATCCATCTAACTCTCTTCATGCAACTACCTTTCTCATACAAGTAACCTTTCTCATGCATTCACCTACCTTTCTCATATATCTACCCTTTCCCATGCATGCACCTATCTCCTCTTCATGCACCTACCTCTTTTATGCATCTATCTTTTCATTTTTAATTTTTAATTTCTGACTTTTTTTTTATTTTTTTCTCTTTTTTTTAAATAATATTATTCATATCTGGGACTTCAAAAAAAAATACCTTTAATTTTTTATTTTTATTCAAAAAAAATGCTCACATAGGGCAATTTTAGAATTCATAAATAGGTCAACTTTAATTTTTTAAGGTTCGGACAAAATTAGGTGTCTACAGATTACCCCCCTTTGGTTATCTTTTAAGTTTCAAAAGATAAACAAAGGTTGAAAGACTCTAATTTTGGTTAGAACAATGATCACGAAAGATTTTGATCCACCTAACGGGGACTCCTAAGAATGACTTAGGATTAGAAACAAAACGGCCTGAGGAAACCCATCTCAGGATAAAATATGGGAGAAACCTGTCCCAGTTGAATTTAAAAACAATTATTTGGAGAAACCCATTCTGAGTTTTAAATTAAAAGATAATTACTTGGAGAAACTTATTTCAGGATTTAAAGGATTATCATCCATCCAATAAGGATACCTAAGAGCGACTTAGGATTTAAAGGGTTATCATTCACCCAATGAGGATACCTAAGAGTGACTTAGGGTTTAAATGACCTAAAGTAACCCATCTCAGGATTTAAATAAAAGAACTTGGGGTAACCCATCCCAAGTTTTGAAATAAAAGGCAATTACTCGGAGAAACTCATTCCAGGGTTTAAAGGGTTATCATCCACCCAATAAGGATACCTAAGAGCGACTTAAGATTTAAATCAAAATGACCTGAGGTAACTCGTCCCAACTTTTGAATTACCTAGAGAAACCCGTTCCAGGATTTGAAACAAAAATAACCCGAGGTAACTCGTTTCAGGATAAAATCTAGGAGAAACCCGTTCCCAGTTGAACTTAAAAACAATTACCTGGAGAAACCCATTCCAGGATTTAAAGAAAAGAACCTGGGGTAACCCGTCCCAAGTTTTGAATTACCTGGAGAAGCCTGTTCTAGGATTTGAAACAAAATAACTTGAGGTAACCCATCTCAGGATTTAAAGAAAAGAAACTTGGGGTAACCCATCCCAAGTTACAATATCTTAGAAAAATCATGTTCCAGGATTTGAAGGGTTTTAATCCACCTAGTGGGGATACCTAAGAGTGACTTAGGGTTTGAAGGGTTATCATCCACCCAGTGAGGATACATAAGAGTGACTTAGGGTTTAAATGACCTGAGGTAACTCGTCTCAGGATTTAAATAAAAGAACTTGGGGTAACCCATCCCAAATTTTGAAATAAAAGGCAATTACTTGGAGAAACTCATTCCAAGATTTAAAGGGTTATCATCCACCCAATAAGGATACCTAAGAGCAACTTAGGATTTAAATCAAAATTACCTGAGGTAACTTGTCTCAAGATTTAAAGAAAAGAACTTGGGGTAACCTATCCAAGCTTTGAATTACTTGGAGAAACCTATTCTAGGATTTGAAATAAAATAACCTGAGGTAACCCATCCCAGGATTTAAAGAAATGAACTTGGGATAACATGTCCCAAGTTTTGAAATAGTTTGAAATGTGAATGTGCATAAGACATGAAAGGTTTATCTTGAAAATGACATGCTTGATATGTAGACTTGTTTGGTATGCAAAAGGCTTGACCTAAAATAGCATGCTTGACTTGCCAACTCACTTAACATTTGAAAAGCTTGACCAAAAATGGCATGCTTGACATGCGAGCATTCTTGACACGTGAAGAGCTTAAATTGACATGGGCAAGATGAAAATATGCTTGACATGCAAAATCAATATAGATGCCAAAACCACAATGCATATGATGAGTGATGTGTGTGTTTTTTATAAATTATGAGTGAATTGGAATGTCAGACTTCATAGAAGTGATACCCTTTGATATCAGCATTTGGTAAGCCATCTCTTCTTCTTTATTTTTTTTTTTTGAGAAGTTTCTCTGTAAATCCTCATCTTGAATCCCTCTGCTCTTTTAGGGATATTTTAGATTCGAGGGTCATTTTCCCAATTCTTGCCCTGGTTTAGATTTGGTACTTCTTAAGCAATGGAAGGGTTTTCTTTTTCTTTTTCTTCAACTTTGGGTTTAATCTCTTGATAATTCCCCAGTTTGTGCTTTTGAACACTTTTAAACTCTGGGTTCACTCCCCCAGTTATTGCCCCTAGTTTGCTTTGATTACCTTTGAGCAAAGAAATGTTGAAAAGATTTTCTTAGTTCATCATTTCCTTTTTAAGAACATGCCTAAAAGGAATCCATATATTGGATGAAGACAACTCAATTCACTAGAATCAAGGCTTCTTTGTTGAGCATCTCCCTAATTAGGAAACTCTCGAGTATTTGTGCTCTCATACAAGTGTTTGCACTCAAGTATTTGCCCTCTTGACAAGTGTTTGCACTCATAAGTATCCCATAAGCTTGTGTTCATGTCCCTTTCCACATCTGTTATTTCACCACATTAACCAGGATCACTAGGTCTTTATTTTAGCTTGTAATGTAAGGCTTGGGTAATGGCTTAGAAAGAAATGGATATGGGTTTAGCAAACAAGGAGAGCACAAGATTGAGCACATAAAGCCTTGTATTTCCCTTTTCATCTTTAACAACTTAGGAATCTTACTGGACATGAGAGGAACTAACTTTCTTTTGCCCATCTTTCATTTTCTCTATTTCTAGGCTTGCTCTTTTCTTTTCCAATTCCCAAATTCTTCTTTTTTTATTTCCCATGATTCCCTTTTGTTCCCACCTTTTCATAATTAAGGCTCCAATGAATGCGAAAAGATTCTTGAGTTATTCCTAATAGCATTCTTTCTCTGCTAATTACTTTGGTGCTTCTTTGATTCTCCTTTTGGGTAAGGATCATGTTCTTCCTGGTTGAGAGGTTGAGGTAAATGAGGGTCAAAAGATGGATATTTGATGGTGGCCTTGCCATCCTTTAGGGCTCAAATGGGTGACTACGGATATTTTGCTTTAAGGTTTGGCTTGAAAGGCTCAAACGATCCAAAGACAACCCAGATCACTTCTCTAGTTAATGTGGTGTCCAACAAATTATTTCAAGGGACATTCAAACAAGTTCTAGGAAACTTACTTTCTCACAGCATTCTCATGAGTTACAAGACATCACTCTTTCATCGCCGCTTATGATCTGAGATAGTCTATCATCCAAGAGCATTGAGTATTTTGTAATCCAATTTTATCATTGGTAAAAATGGATTAGGATGAACTTAAGATATTTGATCACCAATTAATTGCTCTTAGGCATCAAAACATGAAAAGATATCATAACCCTAATTGCCTCTAGTGTTGGTTCATTCTGGTGATGGTAACCCTCCTTAAGTGTCTGTTATTCATTAATCACTAACATAAAAAGGGGAATGACATACAATACATTCATCATGCAAGATGTCTTATTGAATTCAAAAGGGTATCCCCATACAGTCTAGCAAGGCCTTGGACAGGGCCATTAAAAGATGCAATAACACTACACAAAAGACATGTATAATGAGAAATGCAACACTTCTTTTTTGAAACAAAAGACACCTATGATGCTCCTAATGAGTTGTGCATGGGATGCATATCAAGAGTTAAGAACAACTCTTTACTCTGCCATAAGACTCCATGAAAGACATGCACAAAAAGAAAGACAACACTCTTTTTTGTTTTTTTTTTGGATACACGAGAATACATATGATGCTTCTAATAAGATATACATGAGATGCATATCAAGAGTTAAGAATAACTCTTTACTCTGCCATCCATTACTCACACTTCAATTTTGATAACTTTGCTTAGCAATTCTTCCCCTCGGACCATCCTTCCTATACTTGTACATTATCCCAATAACACAAAATAACAAAAAGTAAAGTCACGACAAGTTACAATCGAAGGATGGTATCTATTTTATGCTTCCTGCTACCATCAAGAGGCTGCTCGTCCACTTGTTTCACCAATGGGTAAGGTTGAAACACATAGGCTTGCAGTCGATCAATAATCCGATCGACGTCCGAACTTGTTATTATGGCACGGCGAGCCTCCAGAGATATGAAGCATTGTTCCACAGCTAAATCTATAAAAGACAACAAACCATCATAAAAACCATTAACATTTAATAATCCTAACGGCTTTCTTTGATAGTTAAATTTGATCTAGAATAACACACTAGAAATTCCTTCGAGAGTTTCTAGACCACCAGGTAATGCGATAAAGGCTTTAGCATTGCCAAACATGTGCTCGAAGCGTTCATGCATAGATGAAACCTTTAACTCAGTACTAAAGGTGTAGCCAGTGATTCTCTTGTCGTCCAACCCTTTTATAAGGATGCCTAAGACCTGGCTCTTTCCTATAAATGCAGTTGCAGCTACACATCCTCTTAGCCCATGGATTCCCCCACCATACACCAGGTTTATTCCTCTAGCAGCTAAAACCCTACCAAGTTCATTGGCTACCTTTATAAATTCATTATCCTTCCCTAGATTGGAAGCACCAAAGACATAGATGATTTGAATCTACGTGCCAATGATGTTTCTCCTTCTTTTTCTACTCCAGCCATATATGGATTTCTAAGTCTAAAGGTGTATTTGTAGGGGAGAAATGAACAACAAAAAATAGTCAGGTGCAATAATTTCAGACAATGACAATAAGAAAGTCCAAAAGACAAGACACGCCTGCATATACGATAGTCCTCCAGCAAAGGAAAGTCGTAAAGCTACTGATAATGAAAAAGCAACTAGCTGGCTTTCTTGAAGTTTTGTATGTAGAGTAAAAAAAGTGAACAGCAAAGATAATAAATGCATCAGTAATTATCAAAAAGAAAGGACAATTACACTGATATTATCAAAATCATGTAGGCAAAGTCAGAAAGCAAACAGTGAATATGACAAATGTGTTAGCGATTAAGAAGGAGAAAAGACAACCACACCAACATCATCAAATTTGTGCATGTAGAGTCAGAAAGCTAACAGTAAATATGACAAACATGCCAATGATTAAGAAGGAGAAAAGACAACCACATCAACATTGTCAAAATTATGCATGCAGAGTCAGAAAGCTAATAGTAAAATATGGCAAATGTGCCAGTGATTAAGAAGGAGAAGAGACAACCACATCAACATTGTCAAAATTATGCATGCAGGTTAGAAAGCTAACAGTAATTATGACGAATGTGCTAGTAATTAAGAAGGAGAAAAGACAACCACACCAACATTGTCAAAATTATGCATGTAGAGTCAAAAAGCTATCAGTAATTATGACAGACATATAGACAATTAATGGGAAAATCACTAACAACAATTGTGCTAATCAAAATCGTGCATACACAGTTGGAAAGCAAATAATGAAAATAATGAATTTGCCAGTGATACATAATGATCTAATGTCTCATCCATTAACAGATGCCATCAAGGATTTCCTTTCTGATCTACTAGCAAACAGGGTCTTTTAACGTCCGATTCACAAGACAAAGTGCTTCTTTTCTTTGTAGAATATGTCTGCTGAGGCAAGAAAAAAAATGAAAAAAATGAAGATGTCCATTAAGATGCATCTCAAGAGTCTATTGGATATTTTCCAAAGATTCTTTACTCAGTCCATCCTTAATGATTTTGTCTTCCTGCCTAGGAACATCACTCCTTCATCCTTGCAGTGTGCTATTCATGGATCAACGTTGCTATCCAGTTTCCTTATGAATTGGCAAACAGGGTCATTTAGTGTTAGCTTCTTAAGATAGTGGCACTCCTTTTCCTTATGGAATTTGTCCGCTAAAGCGAGAAGAACACCATGAACATGTCCACTAGGATGCGTCTCAAGAGTTTGAAGGATATTATCCAATGACTCTTTACTCAGTCCATCCTTTATGAACTGGATTTTGTCTTCATGATTTGCAGATACCATTCCTTTACCACTGCATCGTGTATTACACGTCCATCTTGCACACTTATAACAAACCTCCATTCTTTTAGCTCTTCTTTTCTTAGCATAAGAGCTTCTTCCCATTCTTGGTAGGTGTTTCAGAAATGAATCTTGAAACTCACCTGCTAGGCATACCTTGGCTTCAATGATCCAACGTACATCTTTAGGGAGTCCTAGACATGTGAGTGTCTTCATTCTTTCAAGTCGGCACTTATACATCTTCTGAAGTACATCTTGGGGAAGAGAAGGAAATCTGATTCTAAGCTTTGTATGGTTTTCCTCCATTTTTGGCTTTCTGGTAAGGTGATGGGTTAGGAGACTCGAAAAATACTCTTCCAAAGTCTTCAAAGTCCCTCTATTCAAATCAGAACTTCCCTATGTTTAGTCATAAAATGACAACAGGGTGGGCGATGAACCGGAACTTAAGCATGAACAATAAAACATCAAGAAAAACAACTGGGCACCTTCACACAACTGGGCCTTTGGTTGCCCAAAAGTGTAGATGGGCCTCATGTTACCCATTAGACCAAAAACTAAAATTTTTGAAGGACAAAGGATGCTTAATGCTGCATGTATGATGACATGATTATGATCAACCCTCGAGAATGCATGTTTAAAATGCTAGTGCATCTGATGCAAAAAAAGTAAAAGAGATTCAAGTAACTTCAAGTCCGCAATCTCACCCATAGACTCATGAGGGTTCCTGGATCAAACTCAAATGACTCAAGATTTGTTAATCTTAAGATTTGAAACCAAACCAAATTAAGAATCATCCCTTACGTTCTCTGATCTTTTAGGCTCATCATACATCCTTGCAACATTTCATGTTCAAGAGAGCTTCTTTCCTAAAAACTTCAATCAAACTAGCAAAAAGGAACATGTAATTTAGAAGCACCCTTTGATTCTCCTATTTGTCATGTCTCAAACGCGTGACTAACAATATCATGCAAGTGATTATAAAAGAACTGTCATTGTATTGATAACTCAAATGGAAAATTCACATCCCTTAAAGGGGTTTTGACAAGCCAATGGCAAAAGGTTTGGTACAAAATATAGTAGGTGTGGGAAAACAAAAGGTAAGATACTCTCTCCCTTTTTTGTTTTTTTTTTTGTTTTTTGTTTTTTGTTTTTTGATTTTTTGAAGACAAATCTTGAACTTAGCTGCACTTAATCCTCAGCCCTTAACTTTTGTGCCAATCTTTAAGCATAATATTTCTTCACGCAATCTGCATTTACAAGATTTGGTAATTCATCACCATCCATGTTAGCTAGGATAAAGCACCTCCTGAAAATGCCATTTTCACCACATAAGGCCCTTCATAGTTTGGGGACCATTTGCCATGGTTGTCTTTTGTGATTGGCAAGATCTTTCTTAACACCAAATCTCCTTCACGAAATTGCCTCGGGTGGACTTTCTTGTTATGGGCTCTTATCATCCTTTTTTGATAGAGTGGCCCATGAGATAAAACTGCTAGCCTCTTTCCCTCAATTAAGTTTAATTGCTCGTATTGCATTTGAACCCATTCTGCTTCATGAAGTTGGGTTTCCATTAATACTCTTAGAGAGGGTATCTCCACTTCAAATGGGAGAACTGCCTCCATTCCATATACTAGGAAAAATAGGGTTGCCCCTGTTGAAGTCCTTATAGATGTGCAATACCCATGCAGAGCAAAGGGTAGTAGTTCATGCCAATCTCTATAAGTGAAAGTCATCTTTTCTATAATCTTCTTGATATTTTTATTCGCGACTTCTACTGTACCATTCATTTTTGGGTGATATGGGGTCGAATTGTGATGAATTATCTTGAACTTCTCACACAGTTCTTTCATCATCTTACTGTTGAGATTGCAGGCATTATCAGTGATGATTCTTTCTGGAAGACCGTATCTGCATATGATCTCCCTTTTAAGGAATCTCATAACCACATTCTTTGTCACACTGTTGTAGGAAGAAGCTTCTATCTACTTTGTGAAATAATCAATCACTACTAAGATGAAACGATGACCATTAGAGGCCTTAGGTTTGATTGGCCCAATCACATCCATACCCCACATTGCAAATGGCCATGGTGAAGTTAATACATTAAGTGCAGCATAAATCTGACACTTATGGCATTTTCTAACATAGTTGATGCAATCACACTCCATCGTGGGCCAATAATATCCTGCTCGCAAGACCTTTTGAGCCATTGTATGACCATTGACGTGAGTGCTGCACACTCCATCGTGAACTTCTTGTATCAACCTTCGTGCTTCTTTGGCTTCTACACATCTTAAGAGTACCGTATCTTGATTTCTTTTGTACAAAACATCACCACTGAGAAAGAAACCCATGGCCAATCTCCATAGAGTTCTCTTATCATTCTCTGATGCCCCAGTAGGATATTCCCTGGTTTTAATAAACTGCAAGATATCTTCATACCATGGCTTTCCATCTGGCTCCCCCTCCATGAAAGAACAATAAGCTGGAGAATCATGTCTCCTCATTTTAACCATTGGGAGATCATTCCCATTCACAATTGGATACATAGCTGAGAGTGTAGCCAAGGCATCAGCCATCTAATTTTCTTCTTGAGAAACATGGTTAAAAGTGATTTCCTTAAATTGTTCCCCCAACTTACAAATAAGCCTTTGGTAAGGGATCAGC
Source organism: Dicorynia guianensis (assembly GCA_037013595.1). Taxonomy (NCBI): domain Eukaryota; kingdom Viridiplantae; phylum Streptophyta; class Magnoliopsida; order Fabales; family Fabaceae; genus Dicorynia; species Dicorynia guianensis. The sequence continues at coordinate 13,289,199 of JASUAB010000006.1, read as the reverse complement.
TTCTGGTCCCTGGTCTCCCACTCACCTCTTAATTGGTGGATAACCAATGCAGAGTCTTCGAATACATCCAAAAGGGTAATTCAGTAGTTTAAGGTTGTTTCTATCCCCAAAGCACAAGCCTCATATTCGGCTATATTGTTAGTACATTTGAAGCACAACTTTGCAATCACAGGATAATGCTTTCCTTTAGGGGATATCAAAATAGCTCTAATCCCATGTCCCATTACATTGGAGGACCCATCGAACCTCATCGACCACCTTCCGTTCTCAAACAACTCATCCTTAATTTCCAACATCATGATATTTTCATCTGGAAATTCAAACTGAACTGGTTCATAGTTTGGGATCAGATTTTCTGTTAGGTGCTCAATAATCACACTCCCTTTTATTGCCTTTTGAGGTACATATTGTATATCGTATTCTGATAACAGCATGTGCCATCTCGCAATTCTTCTAGTCAATGCAGGCTTCTCAAATATGTACTTGATTGGATCTATTTTTGAGATCAACCAAGTTGTGTGGCGCAACATATATGGCCGGAGTCAGTGTGCTACCCATGCTAAGGCACAACAAGTTTTCTCTAATATTGTGTATTTTAATCCATAAACTTTTTGCTCAAGTAATAGATCACTTGCTCTTTCTTCCCTGTTTCATCATATTGCCCTAGCATACAGCCCATTGATTCTTCATACACGGTGAGGTACCTAAGCAAAGGTTTCCCAAGTACTGGTGGAACCAAAATTGGAGGGCTCTGAAGATACTATTTGATTTTATCAAATGCTTCTTGACATTCGTCATTCTAACTTATGCCTTGATTTTTTCGCAAAAGCTTGAAGATTGGTTTACACATGGATGTTAGCTGAGATATGAATCTAGCAATGTAGTTTAATCTCCCTAAGAAACCCCGCACCTCCTTTTTTGTCTCAGGGGTAGGCATATTAATGATGGCCTTAACTTTATCTGGATCCATTTCAATCCCTTTCTCACTCACCATGTATCCTAGCAATTTTCCCGATCTCACTCTGAAAGTACACTTTGTTGGGTTTAGTTTGAGCTTATATTTCCTTAATCGATCAAACAGCTTTCTAAGGTGTATTAAATGTTCAGTCTCTGATTTTGATTTTGCAATGATGTCATCAACATATACTTCTATTTCCTTGTGCATCATGTCATGGAAAAGAGTCACCATGGCCCTTTGATATGTTGCCCCAGCATTTTTTAAACCAAAAGACATCACCTTATAACAAAAGGTGCCCCATAGTGTAATGAAGGTTGTCTTATCTCTGTCTTTAGAAGCCAATTTAATCTAATTATAGCCTGAAAATCCATTCATGAATGAAAAGATAGAGAATCTTGCAGCATTATCAACAAGTACATCGATGTGTGGAAGTGGAAAATCATTCTTTGGACTTGCTTTGTTCAGGTCCCAATAATCCATGCATGCCCTAATTTTTCCATCTTTCTTCGAGACAAGCACAACATTAGCCAACCATTCAAGATATTTGCTACTTCAATGAAACCAGCATCTAAGAGCTTTTGGACTACATCTTTGATTTTTAATAAAATATCAGCTTCATTCTTCACAACTTCTATTTTACCAGCCTAAATCCTGGCTTTATAGGCAAGCGATGAACCACTATGTCTGTATTTAGTCCTGGCATGTCCTTGTATGACCAAGCAAATACATCTTTATATTCTTGCAACAATTGGATCATTAATTGCTTTCCTTCATGGCCAACCTTGCTCCAATCTTTATTTCTTTCTTGTTCTCTTCAGTTACTAAATTGATCACTTCAATGGGTTCCTTATGAGGTTTGATCCCCTTATCCTCTTGTTCAACTAACCTCTGTAGCTCAGGTGACACTTCCTCATCATGTTCTTGCTCCTCATCTCCCTCAGAACAAGTGATTTGGCATCCAAAATCAAGACTTGGAAGATCAGTACAGTTAATTTTAGTATTATCTCTGTTATTTAACCTGGATTATTGGGTTTCAGTTATTTATGATATGTATAACACATGAAAAAGCATAAAACCATAGAAACTCTATTTTGGGAAATCAAATGCATTTTTATTAAAAATCAATTGTAAAAGACAAGACCAACAAGTTTATTTATACAATTCCAATCTGAACCACAGATAGAGTACTATAAATGACATGTCTTGCAAGTTATGAATGATTGGAATTTCCTTGATTGTCCAACTGCTTGCTTTAAACTCAGCATGGGTCAGCTTAACCACTTCCTCTCCTCTCCAAAAGGGGAACCTTCTTCTATGACTGCAATTTGATTGGGAGTCCAAAGACCGGTGCTTACAAAAGTTTCTTGAAGAGGTTTGATTATTGGCCTATTAGCTCCCATCACTTGGCCATTTAGGTGGGCCATCCTCCTTTCTTTCAAGATTTGAGCCATCCAAACCCTATCAATTCTTGTGGGCTTGAAACCAACCCAAATGTATCTTCTTTCTTTGGAAACTCTGGCAATTCCTTTATTCCTTGCCCTTTGTGTCCCAACCCCTACTTAGGATCATAACATTCCTCTTTAATACTTTTGCGGTCATTAGTGCAACCCTAGAATATTGTGGAGTTGGCATGGGTCTTCCTGCTCTAGCATACACCACATTAACAATTTCAAAGGATTGGAAGGAGCTCCCAATATCAGTTTCAGCTGATATGTATGGTGTCAAAGGTAGGCTAGAAATCAATAGGTCTTCTTCTGCAGACACATCAACCAACTTGCCATCATGTATGAATTTGACCTTTTGATGCAAAGTAGAGGGTATTGCCCTAGCAGTGTGAATCCATGGTCTCCCTAAAAGGCAACTATAGGCCAAACTTATCTTTATAACATGGAAAGGGATGGTGTAGGTACAAGGCCCAATTTGTATTGGTAACTCAATTTCCCCAATTACTTCACTTTTCATTCCATCAAATGCCCTTACAATAGTAGTGCTGGGTCTCACTTGAGAACCATCAAATGGCAAGTCTCTCAATGTTGACTCTGGCAAGACATTCAGGGATGACCCATTGTCAATCATGACATTTGCCAAGTCTTGCCCCTTGCACTTCACAGAAATATGTAGGGCTTTGTTATGTCCTCACCCTTCAAGAGGAAACTCTTCCTCAGAAAATGACAGGAAATTATGAGCCATGATATTCCCTACCACAATGTCAAATGCCTCTATGGTTATGTCTTTATCCACATAGACTTCATTAAGGATCTTTGTTAATGCCTGCCTATGTGGTTCAGAGTGCATGAATAAGGAGAGTAGTGAAATCTTTGCAGGAGTTTCTTTCAGCTGCTCAATTACTCTATACTCACTCTGATAAATAAGTTTGAGGAATTCACCAGCTTCTTCCTCAATGGCCAACCTCTTAGGTACAATTAGCCTTACTCCTTTGTTTTTGGCTTCAATAGGATCAAACTTCTTAGTATTCTTAGACTGTTCGACCTCTACTGGATTACTAGTATCCATTTCTTCCTTTTACGAGGATTCTATCAAGATTTCTTTTCCTTTGAGATTCGGTTCCGCCACCTTTTTGGCTTCCTCTTTCTTGGATATGGTCGGAAGATAACAACGACCACTTCTTGTTATGCCAGAGACTCTAGATATATTGGTAATTTGAGAGTGAGAATTTTCTGTAATTACTTGGCAATCGTAATTCCATGGGACTGCCTTATTACTTTGGTAAGGAAAGGGTTGAGGGGTCCTAATTGTCAATTGCCCCATGGTCTCAATGGGTATCGGCAACATTGGTGATCTATCAAGTGTATACTTGATAGATAGTGATATTTTTTCCTCAATCGATGACTGTGCTTTTTGAATCACATACTTAATTGTTAATGGCTTTACGATACTTTGGGCCTCAGTTTGCCCCAATGTTTGTTACACAGGACAAGAATCAACAACATTTACATTTTCTAGCTTAACCCCAACTTGCAATATACCTTTATTTATCATCCCTTGAAGCATATTTTGAAAAGCCTGGCATTCCTCAATTCTATGGTCAGCTTTTTCACCATGATATTCATAGCCAGTATCTAAGACAATCCCATACTTCTTCTCAATCCAACCATGTTCTACCAATGTCCTAAAAATATGACCCAAAGGAGTTTCAATTTTGGATACTTGCTTCCTCAAAGCTATATTTGCTCCATCAACAACCAATTTTACACCTGACCCTCCATGATTAGGCAAAGGATTTCCATCAACATCAGGTCCCAGAGTGACTGGGTCAAAATTCAACCATTTGGCATCAATAAGGTCCTAAACCTTTTTCTTTAATGTAGTGCAATTATCAACAGAGTGCCCTTTAGCCCTAGTGTGGTATTCACAAGTGAGCTTGTCATTGTACCATGGTGGGTAAGGAGGTTGCAGAGGAGGAAGTAGGGTAACTAAGACTAAATTATTTTGTAACAGCTATGGCAACAACTATGAGTAAGGTATAGGAATGGGATCAAAATTTTGGCACTTTTTATCATTACGCCTATTTTGATCTGATTGAAAATGGGATCTTTGTTGATAGGTATTATGTTGCAATTGAGACCTAGGCTAATAGAATGTGGATGGATGCTGTGGCATCAGCTAATATGTGACTTGTTGTTGAGGATGTGCCACTTGAGATGCAACTTAATATTGTGAAGACCTTAAATTAACTGGAGGAGCTTGGGTTACTGCCATCACAGGAGCAAATGTAGCCTGAGAGGAATGGTAAGCCTGCTGACTCTTGCCGCGTTTACCTTTTCTTTTCCAATTTTGTTGAGCATTTACTGCATTGACTTCTTCCTTCTTTTTTCCTTGAGCTAAGGTTCTCTTTTGATATGATGATCTTGCCATCATCCCTTCCTGAATTCCCATTTCTATGTTTTCTCCAATGATCACTAAATCAGGGAAGCTAGCATTGCTAGATCCCACCATCTTCCCATAAAAAGGATAACTTAGTGTCTTCATAAATATTGTGCTTATTTCTCTTTCTGACAAAGGTAGTTGTACCTTGATGGCCACATTCTTCTAGCATTGAGCATATTCCTTGAATGACTCATTATTTGCTTTAGTCATTCTTTGAATGTAAGTCTTGTCTGGGGCCATGACTCGGTTAAACTTATATTGTCTTAGGAATGCCTCAGCTAAATCCTACCATAAGCGAACAGTGTTACAGTCTAGATTAACATACCATTCTGTGGCTCCATCAATTAAGCTATCTTGGAAAACATGCATCATTAATTTATCATCATCATTGTATGTTGCCATCTTACGGTAATACATGATCAAATGAGTCTTAGGATAGGTAGTCCCATTATACTTGACAAACTCTGGGACCTTAAACTTAGGAGGAATGACCACATCTTTCACCTATCCCATGTTATGTACATCTATCATGTCTTCCTCAAATCTTTCTCACCTATTCATTCTTCGGCACTCTTCCTTAACCTCTTTATCTCCATAGGGTCATTGAGGTCAGGTACGGGATTGGTTTCTAACTTAATGGCAGGCTTTTGATGACCAGGACCATGTGGATACTGGAAATGTGGTTCTTGGGGTTGCTGCTCTTAAGTATATTGAGGTTGCAGACCTTAGTGATGATGTGGGTAAGGACCCTATATGGGCTGAGGCATGAGGCCTGATTGATGTTGCAATGGAGGACCTTGGGGATTCAGTGAGCTTTGACACTCCAAATTATGGGGTAGAGGACTTTGCTAATTTTGTAATCTAAGCTCAAGAGGATATTGCAAATGTTGGACCTCTTGATGACTTGGCTGATTTTGATTATGTTGATGATAGGACTGTGGATCTTGAGGGTTAAATGTTGAAACCTCTGCTTCAACTGAAACTTTTGCTTGAAGTAACTCCGTTAACTTGGCTATTTGAGCCTTGAGATCATCAACTTCGGCTTGCAATCCTTCAACTATTTTTTCTTCTCTTGATTCCCCCATTTGTTTAGATTGAGATCGTGTGATTGGAGCCATAATTTCTTATTTGTGTTTAGTAAATGCAAATGAGTAATGCATATGCAATGTTAATATTACCTAAAATTTGATAAATAAAAAATGATGATTATGATGTTCAAAATTAAGATGAAAACAATAAGGATAAGGTTCCTCTCACAAATTCCAAATTGCCCCTATTTGAGGTAATCTAGTATGCTAGAGGTTCAAGTACCTGCACGGAGTCCAAAGGCCTCATGAAGGATACTCTCCTCACCCTTTCATAAAGAAGCTTGAATTGAAAGTTTATGCATGTAATCATGGTGGTGCAACGAGAGGTCCCTTATTTTAAAATGATGCAAAAGATGAAAATGCATAAAGTTGCAAGTGAGAAAACAAATAATATTTCCCCATTGTACTTGAGTCATGGTAAATCCTAGGGTTTATTTTCCACATGCAAAGGTTTAGTTTAAACTTTCTTCTTAGGATGGCTCTAAGGCTACTACAGTGTGCAAATGGGTAGGATCTAGATCCCTAAAATCAGGTCTCCAAATTGCCCTAAAGGGTCAACTTGAGTGAGACTGTTTAAGTGCCTACACGGAGACCAAGGGTCTCACAAAGGATGACCTTACTTTATGCCCTCGCTAGCTTAAAGGTTCCTAAGAGCTCGAGTATGGAGCTCAGGGGTCATGACCTCCCCTTTTCTAAAGTGCCATGTGGTGTAGGTGTACATGTGTGGGGGGAATATGCCATCCACTCATTCACTCACAACCTATAAAATAATCCGCCAACAACCATCCCACAAATATAGCAGATAATATTGTGAAAAAGTAAATTGTTTAAACTTATTCTAGCAACATGATCCAGGCATGATTTAAGAATATATATTTGAAATTCAAAGTTAAAAATCTAAAAACATAATCTAGAATGAAAAATTAGAAACTCAAAAGACAAATAAACTAGACAATGAACCAATAAAAAATAAAATGCAACAAACACCAACCCATGTGGCCTAACCCTCTAGAAGGTTCCCCAGTGGAGTCGCCAAGCTGTTGACACGCGACGCGGAGCGGCAATCCCGAGGTGATAAGAAAAATAGATTTAGGTGAGGTTTTATAAAATGATAAAAAAAAATAGAGTCCCCACCGACTTAGATTAAAATGGTGAAGTCGGACACTGAATAGTATAGTCTATGTTACTGAAAAATGGATTCGGGGGTTGGTTACATGTAGGGAAGGTATTAGCACCCTACAACACCCTTTCGGTACCACGTTGGCATTTGCTACTTTTGATTTCAAAACTATGCTTTGTCTTTTGTTAAATAAATTTATTTTTTTATGTGATCGTGATTTAGGATTATTTGTAAATGCCTCAATGGAGTCATGCCAGTTGATTGGCTAAACTCATGATGTAATTTCCCTTAAGATAGTTATATAGCGGCCAGTTGACTAGCAACTATATTTATCCATTGTTGGGAGTTTCTTTCTAATGCATCGATAGAACCATGCCAGTTGATTGACTAAATTCGTAACATGATTTCCCTCAAGATAGTTTGATAGCGGCCAGTTGACTGGCAACCTTCTTTGTCCATCATTAAGATATCTTCTTAAATGCATTAATTCATGAGGCAATTTCCCTCTGGATAGTTTGACAGTGACTAGTTGACTGGTAACTACATTTATCCATCATCGGGAATTTCTTTCTAGCCAAGATAATGGATCAAAATAGTTGAAAAAATTATAACTAAATAGAACGTTGTAAAGTGGTTGGAGCAAAACCACAACTATTCTTAACAACTCCAAATAATCAATACTTCAATACTTACTTACTTGTAGAAAAAGTATAAGCAAAGTTTTAATAGCATACAATTATTCAACAAAACAATATGTCTAATAATGGGAGAACATAAAGAAATAAGTGAAACCTATGTTTAGAGTGCTTGAATGGCCTAACAAGGACCGAAAATATGATCTTCAAGATATGAATGAGGATGACTTCCAGAGGCAAAGTTGAACTTCTCAAGATCAATGTGATGATCTTGTTCAAGGGAAACTAGAAGAATCAAGGGGATTTAACTTTTTTCTCTCTAACCCCTTTCCTTACTCCTATCTTTCTCTTTTTCTCTCTTCTTCTCCTCTCCCTCTCTTCTTCTCTTCTTCCACACTTTCTCCTCTTGCTCTCTTCTTCTCTTCTTCTTCACTTTCTCCTCTTGCTCTCTAAGTGTCTTGGTTTTGTTGTCTGTCCTTGGTGCCCTCCTTAGGCCTCCTTTTATAGCCTTTCCTTATGCATCTAACTATCTCATACATCTAACTTTCTTCATGCAACTACCTCCCTTCATGCATTTATCTACCTTTCTCATGTATCTACCCTCTTTCATGCATCCATCTAACTCTCTTCATGCAACTACCTTCTTCATGTATCTACCTTTCTCATACATCTACCCTTTCGCCTGCATTCATCTACCTTTCTCATATATCTACCCTCTTTGATGCATCCATCTAACTCTCTTCAAGCAACTACCTTCTTCATGTATCTACCTTTCTCATTCATTCACCTACCTTTCTCATATATTTACCCTCTCCCATGCATGCACTTACCTTCCCTCATGCACCTACCTCTTTTATGCATCTACCTTTTCATTTTTATTTTTTAATTTTTTACTTTTTTTTTAATTTTTTCTCTTTTTTTTAATAATATTATTCATATCTAGGACTTCAAAAAAAATACCTTTAATTTTTTATTTTTATTCAAAAAAAAATGCTCACATAGGGCAATTTCAAAATTCAGAAATGGGTCAACTTTAATTTTTCAAGGTCCAGACAAAATTAGGTGTCTACAATGCTAATGTAAAGGAGTAAGTAATGAAAAGGAATTTCAAACCATAGGAATTGCAAAATAACCATTACATATATCCAAAAGTAGTTTTAAGTACCAAAACCATCCACTGGGTCCTTTTAAGTACAAATAGGCTCAAGTTTTTAGGTTTACAATTCTAATAAACATGCTCAATTACTCAAAGCTTCCTAACATAGTAAGGTGTTTGTATAGATCCCAAAGGAAATCTCCAATAAGGCTAGGGGGAATGTCATTCTCCAAGATCATCTATGCTTTAACTCTTTCCTCTTGTGCTATCATCCACCTTTGGTCATAAAGTTTGTGAGACATTCTCTCAAAGCTATCCTACTCTAGGACTAGCTCCACCTTCTTTAATGATGAGTCTAGCCAAGCCATATTGCATATCATTTCTCTTTTTAGTCCTTCTTGAAGTGCTAAAGTTTGACATGGATGCACATTTGCTTCTTCGAGAACTTGCATTCTTCTTTATGTGTCTTGGTAATCCCCTAGCTGCCTCATTAACTCTCAAATTTTCTCTTCATATCGAGATTGACTACCTGAATACAATTAGCCATTTGTTCTTTTTCCTTCTTCAATGTTTGGATGGCTTGTACATGTGCAATTTGTGTTTTTTTCAATTCTTGGTTCTCCTTCTAAGGTCTCAACATTTTAGATCCTAAAGAATCACAAGCTTCCCTTAGATCCTTTTCAATAGTTTTTTGCTTTTTTGTGGCCCTCTCTAGCTTGCTTTCGAAATTCTTGAACATTCTTTGTACTTTCCTACCTCTTCTTGATCCATCTCCTTCATTCTGGTTATGTCTCTTTCAAGGAAGCCTATCTTTTTCCTAGACTGCACATCTTGTATTAATAGTTGCCTTTCTTTCCCTTTCCATTTAGCCTCTTGGCTTTTGAAGTTTTCACACATTTCTTCATATTTAGTTTGTAGCTTCTAATAGGCTTGCTTCTCTATGAATTCTGACTCTGTCTGGACTTGGGGATCCTCTTCATCTTGCCTAGGACATGTAGGTGTATGAACTATTAACGATGCAAAACCCTTGCCCCTTGTTCCAATGCCAATAAAGATATCTCTCTACAATAACTCCTTTCGTGCTCACTAGTGGCTCCATATATCTAACATTTTGCCATGCAATTTGGGGTTTTATTGTGTTAGTAGCACCAGAATCCTTTCCATAAGAAACATCTAAGAGGCCCAATCCATATGTTGCAGGGCTGAATTATATGCCACCCATCTATCTTCTTGCCATAGTAGGTGCATATTTAATTATTCCTCTTGGACCAACAAGGGGAACTCCCAGATTGTTACCACATTGATATAAAGTAGGACAATAGGCAACCATGGTGCTTTCCATCTAACTCCCTTTAACTCAATTAAGGCTTGAATCCACTTATCATAGGTCTTTCTTTGGGCCATTGTAGTTTAACAAATTTAGAAAGAGTGTTTCTTTTAGTATTGAAGTTGTGAGAGAGACTTATCATGGGATACCTAAGATTACTCATTGTTGGCAAGTGAATAAGTGCCCAGACTATCAAAAGTTAAGCATAGCCAGCAAAGTATCCTTCTCCTTTCTTTTTAAGATGGCACAATGAGCATAGTGTTTAAGATAAGATTGGTGGCATTGGGTGGACTCCATAAACACTTGTGTAATTAACAAAATAACTTGGTGGTTAATGTAGCCTTCCAATTTTGGATACAAAAGTAACACATATATGGCTAAAGCTAATAGACTAAAACCCCTCTCAATATCAATGTCTTGCATTAATGCTGTCACAATCAAGTAAATTGGGACGCCTTGAGAATTCCCCTTTGTTTTACAAAGATGTTTAGTATCTTGAGTCTTAATCCCCATGATTTTTGCCAATTGTCTATTAAGGGAAGCTTTGATGTCATGAAAGTACATTTTCCTGCTAGCACTAGGGTTAATTTTTAGAAGGGCATCATATTCTTTCAAAGTAGGTGTCAAGTCATACTCTTCAAATATAAATACTTGATATACAAGATCCCAAAAAGAAAGTAAGGCTCTGATCAGGGATTCATCAACTAGAACAAACAAGAGGTAGGCTAAATGTCCATATCTCTTTTCAAACTCTTCTTTTTTAACCATGGCACTCTAAACCTATTTGAGTTCTGTCAAATCATGTTGTTTAAAAGTAATTCTTTTAACTTTCAGCAAAACGGGGATATAATCAGCAGGTATACAATCCCCATGTTCCTTTTGATGCCTTTGTTGTGATTCTCTAACTAGCTCTTCAATATCAATCGAGGACCCAATGGATGGTGGTAAGGTGGAATGAGCCATGTAATGGTTATTTTGGCAATCCTATAATGCATAGTAAGAAAAGGTTATGAAAATGTTGTTGCTGTTTTCTTTTTTCTTTTTTCTTTTAAAAAGAAAGAGTAGATTCCTTATGCTTTTCATGAGGGTGGGCTCTATAGTCCTACACAGGTTCTCAAATTATCCTTACTACCCACACTTGGCTAGTAAAGGATTTTAGTTTGAGTAGGAGGGTTTCAAGTGCTTGCATGGGAACAAAGGCTTCTTAAAGGCTAACCTTACTTTGCTCCTGTCTAACCTATGGGTACTGTTTGGGTAAAGGACATCATGCATGCAATTGTGAAAGATGAGTGTTGAGGAATCTACCTTGTGCACATGTACAAGTAGGTAAATAAATATTCAATGACAAATAAGCTACAACAATCAAAATACAACAGTGTTCCCCATGGCATCTAAAAGGTTTAATCCTAAACTTTAGTTTTGGATCCAAAGGTTAAGGTTACACCTCTTGAGTGTGTTAGAGAAAAGGGTTTAGTTCAGCAACTAATACTAGCAACTGCAAGCTTGTCACATGAAGTTTGTTAGTAATTTGTTAGGCCTGGTCTTTGTTCTATTAGCAATCTGTTAGTTTGATCTTGGTTGTAGTTTATTAGTTAAGGACATTAGTGTAATTCAATAATTAATTCCTAGCCTATATATTGTAATCTCAACTACATCATTTGTTGTATAATAAGATTGAATCATAGTTTCCTTTCCTGAACTTTCTTGTTTAAAAGTTCTTGAGCTTTCTTTCTTTTTGAAGTTCTTGAGAATTGTAACATGGTATCAGAGCTTTGACCCAATGGGAGAAAATTTAAATTCGTTCTCTATAGCATCTCTGAATGCTTCACTAGTTTCTTTTAGCCACTCTATTTCTATGAAACTAGACACCAATTCTTATCTACTCTGGAAGCAACAAGTTCTTGCAGCCATCAAAGGACATGAGCTAGAGAAATACATCAATGGTGGTCAAGAAGTGCCATCAAGATTTGCAGTAGATGAGCAAGGAAGAGTTCTTGGGATCTTGAGTCAGCAGTATGTTCTTTGGAAGAAGCAAGATCAGCTCTTGCTGTCTTGGCTCCAGTCAATGATGTTAGAAAATATCCTTACAAGGATGGTGGGATGTGAATACTCATACTAGGTCTGGGAAAAGGTAGAAACTTTCTTTGCCTCTCATACAAAGGCAAAGATCAAGCAGTTCAAGTCGAAGCTACAAACTGTGAAGAAGGGATCCATGATAGCTACTGAGTATCTTTTAAAGATTAAGAATCTTGTTGATTATTTGGCTTCAGTTGGTCATGTAATTACAGAAAATGATCATATAGAGGTAATTCTTGATGGTCTTTCCTCAGAATATGATGGTTTTATTACATCCATTCTCTCTAGAACTGATCCATATTCAGTTGAAGAAATTGAAGCATTATTGCTTGCACAAGAAAATAGAATTGAGAAACATCATAAAGAAGTAGAGACTATGACAATGAATCTTACTACACACCCTTAGAGTCACAATGTAAACAGAAATGGTCATCAAGGTTTCCCTGGTCAGTATGCAAATAGAGGGAGGTTTGGAGGCAGAGGAAATTTTTTCAAAGGCAGAGGAGGTTACAACAATGGGCGGTTTGCTAGTAGGAATGGAAGATTTTCTGATAAAAGCAACATTCAATGCCAATTATGTGGGAGATATGGACATCAGTCCTAGAATTGTTATCATAGATTTGATGAAAGTTTTCAAGGACCAGCTCAAGTTTCGAGCCACTTCAGCAAGACAGTCAATAGCAGTATCAGAAACACACCCTATGCAATGCTCACTTCGAATAGCAGTAGTAATGACAATGAGCAAGAATGGTATCCTGATTCTGGGGCCACTAATGATGTAACAGTGGATGCCTCTAATATTGTGTAGAAGACTCCATATAACGAAAAGGAGAAGGTGCACATTGGTAATGGCTCAAGTTTGTTCATTAAAAACATTGGTAATTCTCAGATTAAGTCTTGCTTTCCTAATCAAAATCTTTACCTAAACTTACTTCTTCATGTTCCAAATATTACCAAAAATCTTGTGAGTGTTTCTCAATTTGCAAAAGACAATTACGTCTATTTTGAGTTCCATCCTGACACTTGTTATGTTAAATCTTAGGATACTCATCAAATACTTTTGAAGGGAACTATTAGAAAAGGCTTGTATGTCTTTGATCAATTTCATATTCAAAAGGAACCGTATACCACTGCAAAAGTGTCAACAACTTAGTCACCAAATGTTTCTTCACTTGTTGTACATAGTTCCCATACTTCTTCATTGTTAAATTCTTGTTCTAAGTTAGACAAATAGCATGTTAGATTGGACCATGCCTCTGTACAAACTGTCAAGAGTGTACTCACTTCTTGTAATGTCAAAATACCAAATAAAGAGCTTTCTTTTTGTTCATCTTGCTGTCTTAGTAAAATACACAAATTTCCATTTGTCTCTTCTCAAACAGAATACTCAAAACCTCTTCAACTAATCCATTCTGATTTGTGGGGACCAGCACCAGTGCTGTCAAAAGAATGTCACAGATATTACATACATTTTGTGGATAGTTTTACCTGCTACACATGGATTTACTTTCTTAAAAGTAAGTCTGATGCATTATAGACCTTTATTCATTTCAAGAAACAAGTAGAACTTCAAACCAACCACAAAATCCTTGCCTTACAAACTGATTGGGGAGGAGAATTTAGATCTTTCATTGAATATTTGAAAGACCAAGGAATAGTTCATTGTGTTTCATGTTCTTATACACATGAACAAAATGGACTTGCAGAAAGAAAACACAAACATACAACTAAGACTGGACTAGCCTTGCTTCACCAATCATCTTTACCTAGTTCATTTTGGACTGAGGCCTTTAGCATAGCTGTGTATCTCATTAATAGACTACCCACACCAGTCTTAAATGGTTCTACTCCATTTCAAACTTTATACAAAATCAAACCTGATTATTCTTTTCTTAAAGTCTTTGGGTGTGCAGCCTATCCTAACCTAAAGCCATATAATAATCCCAAATTTCAATTCAGATCCACTGAATGCACTTTTCTTGGTTATAGTCCAACACACAAAGGATACAAGTGTCTGCATCCAGATGGGAAAATAATTATATCTAGAGATGTCATATTCGATGAAAGTAATTTTCCATTCAAGAATAGCAAGGGTTCCTCACAACAGTCGCTTTCCAGTAACAAATCACATTCTGTTTCTCCACCTTCAGCCATACTCCTGTTCTATCATTCTCTACATTAACTAATGCAAGACATACTTAGAATACCAATGCATTTGCTAGACAAACAAATAACTCATGTGCACTTGCTAATAATACTAATATTATGGATTCTTTGCAACATGTTTCAGGTTCCTCTGTAGACTTTGAAGTTCCTCAATGTCCATTTCAAAATGTCCACTCAATGGTGACCTATAGCAAAGCAAGGGCACTCAAATCAAACAACCACTCAATGGTGACTTGTAGCAAAGCAAGGGGACCTGAACCAACAGTACTTACTATTTCTAGAGAGCCTCAGATTGTTGAAGAAGCTCTTAATATACCAGAATGGAAGTGTGCCATGGATCTTGAGTACGCAGCGCTCATGAGCAACAAGACATGGAGTTTTGAAGCTTTACCCAAAAATAAGAGGCCTATAGGGTGCAAATGGGTGTTTAAAGTTAAAGAAAATCCATATGGTACTGTCAACAAATATAAAGCAAGACTAGTTGCCAAAGGGTATAATCAAGAGGCAGGAGTTGATTTCCATGAGGTTTTCAGTCTAGTGGTAAAACCAATCACAATTCGGGTTCTCCTTACTTTGGCCTTATCAAAAGGGTGGAACATCCATCAAATAGATGTTAATAATGCCTTTTTAAATGGTGATTTGAATGAAGACGTATACATGTTGTAGCCTCCTGGATATGAATCAGCTGACTCTTCTCAAGTTTGCAAGCTTCATAAGGCTCTCTATGGCCTTAAGCAAGCTCCTCATGCATGGTTTCAAAAATTGTCTAAAGCTTTACTTGATCTTGGTTTTACCAAGACAAAATGTGACTGTTCCTTGTTTCTTCAGGTTACCTCCCATCATTCTCTCTATGTTTTAGTTTATGTGGATGATATTTTGATTACTGGATCTTCACCAAATTTGATTCAAAACTTGATTGATCAACTAAATGAAAAGTTTTCATTAAAGGATCTCGGGAAACTTAAATACTTCTTAGGTATTGAAGTTACTTACAGTTCTGCTGGTGCAATATACCTATCTCAATCTAAATACATTAAGGATCTTCTCACTAGAGCTGGTATGCAAGGTGCCAAGTCTATGCCTTCTCCTATGGCCTCAACACCAAATATCTTGACTAGTAGTGGTTCTCCTATCTCTGATCAAGCTGCATATAGATCACTTGTGGGAGCATTACAATATATTACCATTACTAGACCAGAATTATCATATAGTGTAAACAAAGCTTGTCAATTTATGCACTGTCCTACAGATATACATTGGAAGTTGGTTAAACGAATACTGAGGTATCTTGCAGGCACCATATGTCATTCTCTAGTTCTCCAAAGATCATCTGCTCCTAATCTCATTGCCTTTTGTGATGCTAATTGGGCATCAGACATTGATGATAGGCATAGTACCTCAGGTTTCTGTGTATATCTTGGTCCTAATCTCATTTCTTGGTCATCTAAAAAGCAAACAACAATGTCTAGATCAAGTACTAAAGCAAAATATAGAAGTCTTGCAAGTACAGTGGCAGAATTAGCTTGGCTGCTGTCTTTACTCAAAGAATTCAGCATTTAATTACCAAAAGTTCCTAGAATATACTGTGACAATATGAGCACAGTCAGTTTATCAGCAAATCCTATCCTTCATTCAAACACTAAACATATTGAACTAGATCTCTATTTTGTTCATGAAAAGGTCAATAATAAAGAAATTGAAGTCTATCATATTCCATCCCTTGATCAAACAGCATATATCTTCACCAAGGCAGTCTCAACTTCAAGGTTCCTTCAACTTAGAGACAAGCTCAGTGTCATTCCTCTTCCAAGTCATGCCACTGATCTTGAGGGGGGATGTTAGAGAAAAGGATTTAGTTCAGTAGCTAATACTAGCAACTACAGGCTTGTCACGTGAAGTTTGTTAGTAATATGTTAGGCCTGGTCTTTGTTCTGTTAGCAATCTGTCTGATCTTGGTTGCAGTTTATTAGTTAAGGACATTAGTGTAATTTGATAATTAAGTCCTAGCCTATAAATTGTAATCTCAGCTACATCATTTGTTGTATAATAAGATTGAATCACAGTTTCCTTTCCTGAACTTTCTTGTCTAAAAGTTCTTGAGCTTTCTTTCTTTCTGAAGTTCTTGAGAATTGTAATAGAGTGGATCAGCTTTAGATTTTGACTAACATGATGGTTAGGTTCTAAATTCCTACATTGGGTTCCCAAATTGTCCTCACACTTGGTTAGTAGAGGCCCCCAATCCTCACCCATGATAGATTACAAACAAAGAGGGTTCAATTTGAGTAGGGGTTTTTCGAGCACCTATACGGAGACAAAGGTCTCTCAAAGGCTAATCCTACATTGCCTCCTCTAGCCTAAAGGGTGACCTATGTAGCCTAGGTATAGAGCATAGGGGTCATCACCTCCCCTTTCTATAGTGTGTGGAAGTGAGAGTGCATGTGTGTGAGGGGAATGGAACTAACACTCATATATACCTGCACCATAAGAGAAAGATAGTACAAATGGGAATGCCAAAGAAATTATCGAAGATAGAATATTCTTGCATGAGAAGGCAGAAAGCACACCTTGTGTCTTGGCATCTTCACAATTTATATGAAAAGCTATAATTACCAAATGCACAAAGCATGCAAAGATGAGACCACAAAACCAAAACCATAAATGTGAAGCATGACAATTGCAAATTACAGTTCCATAATGCGACATAAAATTAACTTGCATGTCTTAACCATCTAAAAGTCCCCAGTGGAGTTGCCAAGCTATCACAATGTCTATGTAATGTAGGCAAAGAAAATTTATTTTATATGTATCTTTTTTTGTGAGAAAAGGGGTGGACAACATTGTTTGTAAAATGGGAGTAATGGGGTTTAAAAGAAAGAAGGGAGTCACCACCAATCTAAAATCTTGGAGAGATTGGATACCTTTATATTAAAAAAATGGTCTATATTTTTTTAAAAATGGGTTTGGGGGTTGATTATGTGTAAGGAAGGTGTTAACACCCTACAATGCCCTTTCAGTACCATGTTAATTTTTATGCCATTTATACTTACAATAAATTTTGCCTATGCTTCCTTTTATATATATATCTAAATTACAAAAGGTTAATAGTTTAATTTTTATATTGCAAAATTATTTTTTATAAAAAGGTAGGCCCATCCTTTTTAGGTGAGAGCCTAGTTTAAGCATATGGGAATAAATGCATTCACCTTTACTTCTCTGACTTCTTTTAGTAAAAAAAAATATGAATTTGGGTAGAAAAAAATTGATTTTAAGAAATCTCATACTAATAAGCTTTTTAAGGAGTATTGATATAGATTCGTCCCTATTTAGGTATGGGTTTAATCGAGTTATAAGAATAAATGCTTTCACCTTTGCTCCTCATAACCTTTCCTAGAAAGCTTATTTTGGGTCATTTTTTTTTTTTTTGCAAAAGATTTGGGTTTTAACAAGTATTAAGATAAGCCATTCCTCTTTAAGTGAGGCCCACACAAGTTATAAAAATAAATGCATTCATCTTTATTTCTACAATTAGAAAGAAAATTGTTTTGCAAAAGAATGGTAAAAGAAATTTCTCATTTTTATTTTAGTTTATATATTCACTTTTTGAATTCCTATTTCTCTCTTCCATTTATTTTATTTATTTATTTATTTATTATAAACAAAGAAATAACTAGGTTTTTTACTACTCCTTCATTAAAGAAAGTGATTTGCAAACTTGAAATCTAGTTGAGCATAGAATAAACATAAATAAAACTGACCCAAAACTTCCTCCCTCTGAGGGGTCGGTGATAACTTACCATCCTCCTAACTCAACACACATAAGTTCATGGCTAGTGCACAGAAAGGGTGAAAGGAAAATCAAACTAGCTAGAATCTACCCAAGTCCAATGGCATGCCAAATCATGAAATAGACTGGCTTCTAAGTAACTAATGAAAATCCATATGACATACTCCACTTATGAACCCAACCATCCATTTCATCAGTTCTAAAAATCCAAAGCTAAACAAGTCAACCAAACTGAACTCAAGGCTTACCAAAACCTAACTAAACTATATTGACACAGTGCTCTGAAGACTTCTCTTGTGTTGTTTAGCTGATCCACTACTCACCCTTTTCGAAAATAGGGTCAATTATGCCACTCCACTTCAACACTCTCCACAACATCCTCTAGTTTTCGTGGCTTGTACAAGTTTGTTTTTGCCTTTAAGGGGGTTGTGAGTCATCCTTGGCACTCCCAGATGTCAAAGAGTTATGCTAGGACATTGCAGCGATCCCTTTGCTCTGTGAATGCCCTACTTCACATTGCTAGGTGTTGCGGTTATAAAGGATCCCTCTTGTGTGTGTATACTCTATTTTTTTGTTTTTGGATAGGGTCCCCTCGACACTCTTTTGGTTTTGGGTTCTTTGTGTTTCTGAGGACTCTTAGCTAGGAGCAAAAAACTTTGCTTAGTCCCCTTCTCTTCCACCTTATATAGCTGAAGCTAGGTGTGTTGGTTTTACACCATCCTATGGGTCACCATCCTCTCTAGTCTAGCACCACAACAACTTTATTCTTCCTTGCCCCAGCCCTATTCCATGCTGTTGCTCTCTGTTTTCTGCTGTCCTTCATGTATCTAGTGCCCACCACTTTTTATTTTGCATTTTAGCTGTCTTTTCTCTCATGCAAGAAGGAGTTGATGGGTGTTAAAGGATGGTGTGCTCTAGCTCCTACAAGTGGCTACCACCACCTTCACATGACAGTGTTGCACTATTCTATAGTTACTATCCATGTACCTATCATGTTTTACCTCTTGCTCTTGCTGTAGTAGTTGGTGAAGTTTTAATGGGGGCGGTGTAGCTTGTGCACCCTCTACCACTTCATTCTACTTCTATCCTATAGCTTGTGCACCATTTTGCAGCTACTGTCCATGTACCCATCATTGTAGCACCTAATGAAGTTTTAATGGTGGTGGTGCATGGTTTAAACTTGAGGATGAAAGTGAAGTTCGGTTCATTCTTGAGGGGGAAAGGCACTGACTTCTCAAAGAAAAGGGGGGCTTTGGTTCATTACAAAGGAATTGAGCCCCCTCTTCCCTTTTTATTTCATACATATATATTTTAAGTTCTTTCACATTTTACTTTTATTTATTTTATTTTATAATACATACATTCTTTTAAAAATTACTTATTTATTTAAAATTTTAAATAAAAAGAAGGGCACACACAAATAAAATTAAAAGACTATCTAATAATATAACAAGTTTTTATTATTATTATTATTATTATTATTATTATTATTATCATTATTATTATTCTAGTTTTAATTATCAAATAAATTAATTACTTAAGGACATTCTTTTTATATATTTATTTTTTTTATCATTTATATTTATGAAAAAAAATCCTAATACAAGTTATTTTAGGTTTGGAATGAAATTTGGTTTCTACAGATACTATGTAAAAAAATAGAAAGAAAATAGTAAAAAACAATGTCATCTTCCTCCATGAAGAGGAAGACAACACAATAGGGAAGTAAATGTCCCTACTACATGGCATGTCCATCATGGCCACACCTTAAGTGGTTGCCAGCAATGTCACCAGTGCCAGTGATGCCACGAAACCAAGAGGGACAATCTTGTCTCTCCCTCCTCTCAAACCTTACCTATTTCTAAAAGTAATAAAGGATAAACTTTAGATTTATGGTAAGAAAAAGTGAAACCAAATAACAATATTTCTATAGTCATTCACATACAAAATTCTTCACCATAAATAGAACACAAGAATAAGGAGGAGAGTCAGAAAGAACTTACCCCAAATGTTGACCAAATAAAAAATCCAACCGAGAGAATGGCCACACTTTTTTTTTGGAAGTGAAAGGAACCTTTTATTAGTGACCAGGAAAGGGTTTCTTGGGTCAACTCATGAGCTTGTGTCTAAGTAGAGTGAAGATGAATAAGAGAATTGGAGTGAAGGTGATTATCAGTGTGCAAGTATTTCCTCTGCTTCTTCTTTTCTCAATATGCTCTATTTTAAACTTTCTCTCTGTTTTCTCTCATTGTCCAAGCTTATTTTTGTTCATGTCTCTGTCTATGTATCCCCTTATATTGTAGTGAACTGTATTTATCTCCTCTACCTTAGATAGAATGATTGCCTCTTTCCTCTTTTCCTCCTTTTCCCAAATATCATGGGAAGAAATCTTTAATAGATAATGGCAATAGTTGGGATGATAGAGTCCTTAAATGGTTGCAGTTAAAGATGCAATTACTCATATATTCAGAGCCAAAATGAGGCTCCCAAAAATTAAAGGCTAATAGGGAAAGGCAGTTGGGTTAGGAGAGTGACATAGAGAATGGTATCAAAATGTAACATAACTACAACAATTTTGTTCTTTAAAATACTTCATTTCATTTTCTAAAAAATTCTAAAATTCTTTTTAAAATTTTTCATACCAAAATACATTACTCACAAATTTTTGCTTGAAATCTACAAATTTTAAAATTAAAACTAATTCTTTTCTGAAACCTCTTTTTTCTTTTCACATTTTAATTAAAACTTCTCTCCCTCTTTTTTTAAACAAAATTACGTAAAAATTTAACAATGAAAAAGTTATAGAAAATGCTCTTATGTCCTTTTACTTTACCAATTTTAAAACACAAAATATTCCAAAAATAAGTAGAAAAATTTTCAAACTCACCTACGAATTTGCTTTTATTTTTTTAGGTACCAGAAAAATTTAAGTGTCTATAGTCATAGAGAGAGAAGTTTTAGAAAGAAAGAGAGAGAAATAGAGAGAGGGATAAACAAACAATCAAAGGGAGAGAAGTTTTCAAGGTAGAGGGAGAAAGTGAGAGAGAAATAGAAGTTTTAGAGAGAGAGAGTATAGGATCGAGGATAGTTTTGTAGAGGGAGAGTAAAAGAGAGAGATGTGGAGAAAGACAAAAAGTGAGAGAGAGAAAAAGAAAGAGAAGTTTTTGGGGGTGGCGAGAGAGACAGAGAGATAGAGACCAGAGAGAGATCTTTCATAGAGAAAGTGAGAGAGAAATTTTCTAGAGAGAACGGAAGAGAGAAAAGTTTTAGACAGAGAAAGAGAGAAGTTCTAGAGAAGGAGGGAGAAAGAGAGAGAGTCAATTCTAAGAAAGAGTGAGAGAGATAGAGAAAGGGAGGGAAGTTTTAGAGAGACAAAGAGACATGCTAAAGAGACAAAGAGAGGGAAGTTTTAGAGAGAAATAAAGAGAAAAAGTGAGAGAGACAAAACTTTTAGAGAGATAGAAAGACATAGGGAGAGAGGAAGAGATGTTTTAAAAAGTGAGAGATATAAAGAAGTTTTAGGAAGAAAGTGTAGTTTTAGATATTGAAAGCAAGTGAGTGAGAGAGAGAGCATTAAGAGTGTGTGTCATAGAGACATAGAGAGATGTTTCAGAGAGAAAGAGAGAGGGGGAGGGAGAGATAGACAAACAATGGGAGAGAGTGAAAGGAGGAGACAATTCAGAGCAAGAGTGAAAGAGACACAAAGAGAGGAAGAGGAATGTTTTAAAGAGGGTGAGATAAAGAGAAGTGTTAGAGAGAGAGAAATCAAGAGAGAAAGAGAATTTTTAGAGAGAGAAATTTTAGAGGAAGGGAAAGAGAAAGAAAGTGAGAGTAAGAGAAGTTTAGATAGAGAGAAGGAGAGAGAGGTGGGAAGTTTTACAAAGAGAGAGTAGTGAGAGAAATTTTAAACAAAGGGAGATAAAAGTTTTAGAGAGAGAGAAGCTTGGAGAGAGAGAAACATAAAGAGAGAACTTTTAGAAAAAAGGGGAGATAGATAGAGACAGAGAAAGTAAGCTAGAGAAGTTTTAGAGGGATAGAAAGACAGAGAAAGGGAGAGACAGTGAAAGAGGACTTTTAGAGATAGGGAGAAAGGGAGGAGATTTTAGAGAGAGAGAAGTTTTTAAGAGTGAAAGAGAAATTTTAGATAGGGTGAGAAGGGGAACTTTTAGAGAGAGGGAAGAAAGTTTTATAGAGAAATAGGGGGAAAGAGGGAGACAAAACTTTTAGAGAGAGATAGAAAGACATAGGAAGAGATAAAGAAATGTTTTAGAGAGTGAGAAAGAGAGAAGTATTTTGGAGAAAATGTAGTTTTAGAGACAAAAACTGAGTGAGTTAAAGAGCGGGGGAGAAAAAAGTTTCACAAAGAGAGTATGAGAGGGAGAGTAATTTTAATGAGAGAGAGAGAGAGAGAGAGAGAGAGAGAGAGAGAGAAGTTTTAGAGAGAGTATAGGACCAAGGGAAGTTTTATAGAGAAAGAGTGAAAAAAAATAAATGAGAGAAAGGAGGAGAGACAGAAAGCCAGAGCATGAGAGAGAGAAAGAAGGAGAAGTTTTTGGGAGAGAGAGTGAGAGAGAGAGATAGAGAGGAAGATAGAGAACTTTCATAGAGAGAGTGAGAGAGTAATTTTCTACAAGGACAGAGAGGCAGAGAGAAAATTTTTTTATGAGAAGAAGTACCAGAGAGAGAGAGGGAGAAAGCGAGAGAGTGTGTAAGATAGAGAGAGGTTTTAGAGGGAGAGAAAGAATGAGAGAGAATGTGAAAGAAAGGGTGGAAGGAAGAGAGAGAAGTTTTCAAGAGAGAGACCAAGAGAAATGTGTTGGGAAATGAGAGAGAGATAGAGAGTGAGAGAGAAAGAGAGAGAGAGAGAGACTTTAGAAAGAGTGAGAGTGAGGTAGAGAGAGAAGGAGAAGAAGCAAGAGAAGTTTTTGAGAGAAAGAGAGATATGTTAGAGAGAGAGAGAAAGTGAGGCTTTAGAGGGAGAGTGTGTGGGAAAGAAAGAAGTTTTATAGAGGAAGTGAGAGAAGTTTTACACAGAGAGAAAGAGAGTTAGATAGAGAGGGGGAGACAGAGGCAAAGGATGACATAGATAAAGAGAGACATTTTTGTGAGAGAAAGATAGAGAGAAGTTCTAGAAAGAGAGAGTGAGTCAGAGGGAAAGGGAAAGAGAGAAAGAAGTTTTAAAGGGGGAGAAGGTGGGAGAAGTTTTAGAGCAAGAGAAAGAAGGAAGTTTTAGAGAGAGAAAGTGGGAAGTATTAGAGCAAGAGAGAGAGAAGGAGGGAGAGTAAGAGAAATTTTAGAGAGATAAAGAGAGAAAAAGAAGTTTTAGAGGAAGATAGAGGCAGCATGAGAGAAAGAGAACTTTTAAAGAGAAAGAGCAAGAGAAGTTTTAGAGAGAGAGTGAGAGAACGATTTAAAGAGAAGTTTAAGAGAGAGGCTAGTTTTGGAGAGAGAAAGAGTAAGTGAGAGAGAGGGAAAGAGGGAGGGAGAGAGAGAAATCAAGACACTTAACAAAGAGAGTGAGCGGGAGGGAAGTTTTAGAAAGAAAGTGAAGGGAGTGAAGTTTTAGAAAGAGAGAGAGAGAGAGAGAGAGAAGTTTTAGAGAGTTAAACAAAGAGAAGTTTTAGAGAGAGAAAGAGAAAGAGAGTAAAAGAGAGAGAGAGATAAAGAGAAGTTTCAAAGAGAAAGGGAGTGAGAAAAGTGTTTGTGAGTTAGTGAGAGAAAGATAATGAAAACTTTTAGCGAGAGTAAGAGATAGAAAGAGAAAAAGAAGGAGAGAGAAGTCTTAGAGAGAGATAAAGAGAGAAAGAAGTTTTAGAAAGAGAGAGAAGTTTTAGAGAGAGAGACATGTTGGTGAGAGAGAGGACAGTTTTGGAAAGAGAATGAAAGGGAGGGAAGTTTTCGGGAGGAAGAGAGGGAGAGAGAGAAGTTTTAAAGAGGAAGAGAGAGACAAAGAGAGAAGTTTTGGAGAGTGAGTGAGAGAAAGACTAGAGAGAAGTTAAAGAGAGAGAGATAGCAGTTTTAGAGAGAAAAAGTCAATAAGTGAAAGAAAGGCAGAGAGTGAGTGGGAAACAGAGATAGTGAAGTTTTAGAGATAGAAACAAAGCGATAAGAGAAGGAGAGAGACATGTTGGTGAAAGAGAGAGAGAGATGGATGTTTTAGAAAAGAGAGAGATAGAGGGAAGTTTTAGAGAGGGACAAAGAAAGAGAGAGAGATAAGTTTTAGAGAGAATGAGAGTGAGTAAGAGAGAGAAAAAGTTTTACATAGAGAAAGTGAGAGAAGTTTTTGAGTGAGAGAGAGAAGAAGGGAAGTTTAAGAGAGAAGGAGAATCAGGATCAGAGAGAGACAGTGAGAAAAGTTATAGAGAGAGAGTGTGTGAGAGTAATTTTAGAGAGAGAAAAAGATGTTTTAAAGAGAGAGAGTGAGGGAAGTTTTGGAGGGATAGAGTAGTTTTAAAGAGAGAAAGAGGGGGGCTGGGAGAGAGGTAAGTTTTAGAAAGAGTGAGAGGGAGGGAAGTTTTAGAGAGAAAGAGAGAGAGAGAAAAAGAGAGGTTTTAGGGATAGAGTGTGGGAGAGAGAAAAGTTTTAGAAAGAGAGAGAGAGTAAAATAGTGAGAAAGAGAAAGAGAGAAAGACAATTTTTAGAGAGTTAAAGAGAAATTTTAGAGAGAGATAGAAAGAGAGAGAGATCTTTCTCTCTTTCTCTCTATCTCTCTCTCACTCACTCTCTCTTTCTCTATTCCCAACAGTCTCTCTTCATTCCTCTCCAAAACGTCTCTCACTCTCTCTACCTAAAATGTCCTACTTTATCTCTCTCTCCCCTCTCTTGACATGTCTTTCTCTGTCTCTCTGCATCCCCTAAACACATTCTCTCTTCTTCTCCCTCAATACTCCCCCCTCTTTCCCCCTCCCTGACACTCTCTTTGTCTTTCTCTCCCCAACACACTCTCTTTATCTCACCTACTCCTAACATGTTCTCTCTTTCCCAACACATATACACATCTCTCTCTATCTCTCCCCTAATGCTCTCTCTCTCTCTCTCACCTCAAAACTCATTCTCTTTCTTTCTTATTCCTCCTCTCCTTCACATACACTTTCTCTCCCTCCCTCCCTCCCTCCCTCCCCCTCCTTAATTCTTTCTCACCATAACACACAGTTTCTCTCTTTCTCTCCCCAACCCTAGCACTCTCACTCCCCAATTGCTCCCTCACTCACTCACTCTCTTCACTCTATGTCTTCCCTCCCCAGTACTCTCTCTTTGCTCTCTCCCTCTTTACCGCCCCCCAAAAGATATGATTTAGAGAGAGAAAGAGAGTGAGAGAAATTGTGGACATATATTGAGAGGGAGGCAAATTTAGAGAGGAAGAGAGAGAAAAGTTTTATAGAGAGTGAGATAGAGAGAGACATAGAGAAAGGGAAGGTTTAAAGAGAGAGAGAGAGAGAGAGAAAGAGGTTACAGAGAAAGAGAATTAGAGAATGAGAATGAGTGAGAGAGAGATAGGAACAGGCAAAGAGAGAGAGAGAAAAGGAGAGATAGAGAGAGTGTGAGAGAGAGATAGAAATTTTAGATAGATAGAGAGAGAAAGAGACCAAGAGAGAGTTTGAGAGAGAGATAGGGAGAGCAATGTGCTAGAGAGAGGGACAAAGTTTTAGAGAAAAAGAAAGAGCAAGAGAAGTTTTATAGAGAGAGTGAGATAGAAATTTTAGACATAGAGAATGAGAAAGAGACAGATGTTTCAGAGAAAGAGAGTGAAAAGTTTAAGATGAAAAGAGAGAGAAAGATAACAAGTGAAATTTTACACAGAGGTAGAAAAAGAAAGTAAGTAAGAGATATAGGGGGAAGAGAGACAAAAAAGTGAGATAAAGAGAGAGAAATTTTGGAGAGAGAGAAAGAGAAAGAGAAGTTTTAGAGAGGGAGAGGGAGGGAGAGAGAGAGAGAGGAAATTTTTAGAAGAAACTTGAAGAAGTTTTAGAGGGAGAGTGAAAGAGAAATTTTAGACATAGAGAGAAAAAGAGGGAGAGAGAGAAAAAAAATAGAAGTTTAAGAGAAACAAAGAGAGTGACTAAGAGAGAGAGGAAGAGAGAAAGAGAAGTTTTTGGGAGAGAGAGTGAGACAAGTTTTAGAGAGAGAGACCAATAAAGAGAAAGACAGAGAAGTTTTGGTAATTAGATTATTAGCTAAATCCCTATAGATTTGATATCCTAGGAATACTACCTAAGTACATCTGATATTGGTGAGAGAGGGGGAAATTTATAGAGAGACAAAGGGAAGTTTTAGACAAAAGAGAGGGAGTCAATTTCTACAGAGAGTGAAATGTGTTGGAAGAGAGACATTTTAGACATAGAAAAACAAAAAGACAAGTTTTAGAGAGAGTCAAAGATGTTTTTTGGGGAGAGAGAGAAAGAAAGAGAGAAAAAGAAATTTAAAAGAGAGAGAGTGAGAGAAGTTATAAAGAGAGAAAGAGGGAACAAGACAAAGAGAAGCTTTAGAGAGAGCATGAGAGAGACAAAGTGAAAGAGAGTGAGTGAGAGAGAGGGAGAGACAGAAAAGTTTAGAGAAAGGGATAGAGAAGTTTTGGATAAAGAGATAGAGTGTGAGAGAAGGTTTAAAGGAGAAAAGAGAGGGATGTTTTAGAGAGAAAGGGAGACAGAGAGAGACTGAGAAGTTTTAGAGAGAGAAGGAAATAGACAAAGAGTGAGAGAGACATGTTGGAGAGAGAGAAATTTTAGACACACAAAGAGATAGCAACAAGTTTTAGAGAGAGAATGATACAAGTTTTAAAGATAGGGAGAGTGTGAGAAGTCTTAGAGAGAGAAGTTTTAAGGGAGAGAGAAGGAAGTTTTGTATAGAAAGATAAAGGGAAAGAGAAGTTTTAGAGAGAAAGAGAAAGATGAGTGAAAAAGAGGAAAAGAAGCTTTAGAGAGAAAGAGAAAGATGAGTGAAAAAGAGGAAAAGAAGCTTTAGATAGAGATGGAGTGAGAGAGAACTTTTGGAGGAGAAGAGAGGAAGAGATGTGTTAGGGAGAGAGAGAGAGAGAGAGAGAGAGAGAGAAAGAGAAGTTTTTGAGAGAGAGGGGGTAGAGAAGTTTTAGAGAGAGTGAGAGAGAAATTTTAGGAAGAGTGGAAGAGAGGTAGAGAAAGGAGAAAAAGTGAGAGAAGTTTTTGAGAAAGAGTAAGATAGAGACAGAGAATGAGAGAGAAAGAGAGGGTGAGAGAAGTTTTTTAGAGAGAGTGAGACAAGTATTAAAGAGAAAGAGAAACAGAAGGAAAAAGAGAAGTTTTATAGAAAGAGAGAGAGAAAGAAATTTAAAAGAGAGACTAAGACAGAGAGAGAGAGAGAGAGAGAGAGAGAGATAAAAGGAAAGAAAAATTTTGGGGAGGGAGGGAAAGAAGGAATTAGGGATAAAGAGAGGTTGAGGAGAGGAGGAGAGAGAGTAAGAGAACCAAAGAGAGATGTGATTGAGAGAAAGCAAGAGAGGGATTTTTGTTATAGAGATAGAGTATAGTTTTTGAGGGGGAAAGAGAGTAAGTGAGAGAGAGGGAGAGAGAAACAAGGAGAGAAGTTTTGGAAAGAGATGAGAAAGGGAGAAAGAAAATGTTGGGTGGAGAGACACAAAGAGAGAAAGAGACAGAAGTTTTAAAGATAGAGAGATAGAGATGAAAGTTTTAGAGAGAGAGAGTAAGAGAGATACAAAGAGTAAAAGAGAAAGAAGTTTTAGAGAGAAAAAGTCAATTTTACAAACATGGAGAGAGATAGAGATGAAAGTTTTAAAGAGGGGTAGTGAAAGAGAGACAAAGAGAGCAAAAGAGAGAGAGAAAAAAAGAAGTTTTAAAGTTGGATAGAGAGAGTGAGAGACGAAAAGAGAGAGAGAAAGAAAGGAAGTTTGAGAGGGAGGGTGAGGGATAAAGAGAGAAAGACAAGCTTTACAGAGAAAGTGACTAAAAGAAGTTTTAGTGAGAGAGAGGGAAAGAGCAAAAGAGAACTTTTATAGAAAGGGAGTGAGCGAGAGAAATTTTAGAGTCTCTCCCTTTCTCTTTCTATAAAACTTCTCTTTCCCCTCTCTCTTAAACTTCTCTTTTTGACTTTCTCCCTCTTTCTCTTTAAAACTTCACTCTTGCTCTTTCTCCTTCTCTCCCTAAAACTTCTTCTCACTCTCTACCTTTCTATTTCTTTAATAAACTTCACAATTCTCTCTTTAAAACTTGTCTTTCTCACTCTAATACTTTATCTCTCTCTCCCTTTCTCTCTGTAAAACTTGTCTTTACCCTTATCTATTTGTCTCTCTACCCCTATCTCTATCTCTCAAACTTCTCCCTCTCTCTCATGCTCTCTTTGAAACTTTCTTTATCTCTCTTTAAAACTTCCCTCTTTGCAACTACTCTTCGTCTCTAAAACTTCTCTTTCCCTCTTTAACTTTTTCTAAAACTTCCCTTACTCTCTAAAAGTTTTATCTCTCTTTAAAACTTTTCTCTCTTTCTATCTCTCTTTGTCTCCCTTTCTCTTGCTATAAAACTTCTCTTTCTCTACTCTCTCTGAAACTTCTCTCTCTTTCTCTCTAAACTTCTATCCCTCTTTCTATCTGAAATTTCTTTCTCACTCTCTCTTAAACTTCTCTCTTTCATTGTTTGTCTCTCTATCTCTCTCTCTAAAACTTCTCTCACCCACTCTCTATCTCTCACCCTTCCTCCTTCCCTCTTTCTCTAAAACTTCTCACTCTTTGTTTCTCCCCCCCTCCTCTCTTTAAAACTTCCCTTTCTCTCCCCAACATGTCTCTCTCTCTTTCTTGCCATTTATCTTAAACTTCCCTTTTGGTCTCTCTCTAAAATTTCTCTTTCACACACTCTCTCCCTCTCTTACTCACTCTCTTTCTCTTTCTAAATTCTATATTTGCCTTTCTCTCTCTCTCTTTCTTTTTCATGCTAAAACTTCTCTCACAGTCTCACTCTCTCTAAAACTTCTCTCTCCTAGTCCTCTCTGTATCTATCTCTCTCAAAAATATCTCTCACTCTGTCTCTAAAACATTCTCCCTCAAACTTCTCTCTCCCAGTCTATCTTTAAAAGTTCTCTTGGTTCCTTTCTCCCTTAAATCTCTATCTATCTCTCTCTCTCTCTCTAAAACTTCTCTCTTTTGCTCTCTCCAATATTTCTCTCTCTATTTGATGCTACATAGTTCTCCTCATTGCTTTTGTTTAGGGACAACCAATGACTAAGTTTACAAATATTTGTTAAGTTCAATTTCTACCATATAATAATACCCTTTTTCTTAGTGTCTTATGGTTTATTATGTGATTTTATTGACTGCAATTCACCTTGCTAGAGAGAGTGAGAGAGAAAAGTTTTAGAGAGGAGGAGAGAGAGAAATTTTAGAGAGAGCAAGAGAGTGTCATGGAGAGTAAGAGAGAAAGAGAGAGTGAAAGAGAGGGAGAGAACTTTTAGATACTAAAAGAAAAAGAGATAGAGAGAAAGAGAGAAGAAGAAGAATAAGAGTTAGAGGGAGAGGAAGAAAGAGGGAGTAAGAGAGAGAAGGTTTTCATAGAGACAGAAAGACAAGTTTTAGGGAGAGACAAATTTTAGAGAAAGAGAAAGGGATGTTTTACAGAGAGAGATAGGCATGTTGGCAGAAGACAAAGTAGGGATATAAAGACAAAGAGAGTTAGGTGAAATAGATAGATAGAGTGATGGAGAGAGAGAGAATTTCTAAAGAGAGCAAGAAAGACATAGAAGATTTAGGGAGAGAGCTAGAGAGAGAAGTTTTAGTTAGAAAAAGGGAGAGAGAGAGAGGGGGATTGGGGAGGAAGAGGTAGGGAGAGAGAGAGAGGGAGAGGGAGATAAAGAGAAAGAGAAATTTTAGAGAGGAAGAGAGTAGGAGAGAGAAAAGTTTTAGAGACAACGAGTCTGTGGGACACAAACATATGGTGAGAGAAGTTCTATGAAGAGAGAAAAAGTGTGAGGCAAGTTTTAAAGAGAGAGAGAGAAACAAAGAAAGAGAGAAAGATAATTTTAAAAGAAAGAGAAGTTTTAGAGAAAGAAAGAAGTTTAAAAGAGAGAGACTAAGACAGAGAGAGCAAGAGAGAGAGAGAACGAGAGACAAAGAGGGAAAGAGTGTATGTTAGGGGGAGGGAGAGAGAGATATTTTGGGAGGAAAAGGGAGAAGGCTTGGGGAGAGGAGGAGAGAGAGATAGAGAGAGACATATTCAAGAAAGAGCAAGAGTGGGAAATTTAGGGGGATAGAGAAATAGAGAGAGATGTTTTGAAGAGAAACCGAGATAGAGAAGTTTTAGAGAGCGAGAGAGAATGTGTGGTGTTCAAGAGAGAATTTTAGTTAGAGAGACACAGTATAGTTTTTGAGAGAAAAAAAGAATGAGTGAAAGAGAGAGAGAGAGAGAGTTTGAGAGAGACATAGACAAAGGAAGATAGAGAATTTCAAGGGTGGAGGAGAGATAGAGAGAGGTAGAGAGATAAAGAAAGAGACAGAAGTTTTAGAAACACAGGGAGAGATAAAGACAAAAGTTTCAAAGAGGGGAGTAAGAGATAAATAGAGAAAGCAAAAGAGAGAGAGAAAGAGACATAAGTTTTAGAGACACAAAGAGAGATAGTGATGAAAGTTTTAAAAAGGGGGAGTGAGAGAGAGATAAAAGGAGCAAAAAAAGAGAAAATCTTTAGATAAAGAAAGAGAGAAGTTTTAGAGTGGGATAGAGAGAGTGAGAAAAAGAGAGAAAGACAAGTTTCAGAGAGAGAGACACAAGAGAAGTTTTAAGGAGACAGAGGGAAAGAGCAAAAGAGAACTTTTAAAGAGAATGTAAGAGAGAGAGAGGGAGAAAGAGAAGTTTTAGAGTCTCTTACTCTTTCTTTCTCTAAAACTTTCCTTTCCCTCTCTCTCCCTTTCTCTCAAACTCTTTTTCACTTTATCCATCTCTCTCTCTCTCTAAAACTTCACTCTTGCTCTTTCTCCCTCTCTTCCTAAAGATTCTCTATCACTCTCTCCCTTTCTGTTTCTCTAAGAAACTTCATTCTTTCTCTCTCTAAAACTTGTCTCTCTTACTCTAATACTCTCTCTCCTTCTCTCTCTAAAACTTCTCTCTTTATAAAACTTATCTCTCTTTATTTCTCTATCTCTCTACCCTTATCTCTATCTCTATCTCCATCTCTCTCTATTTCTTTCTCTCTTAAACTTCTCTCTCTCTCATGCTCTCTTTGAAACTTCTCTCCCTATCTCTCTTTAAAGATTCACTCTTTAAAACTACTCTTCCTCTTTAAAACTTTTCTATCTCTCTTTCTTTCTCTCTATCTTTATCTAAAACTTCTCTTACTCTTTGAAAGTGCTCTCTCTATCTTTCTCTTTAAAGTTCTACCTCTATCTAAAACTTCTCTCTCTCTGTCTCCCTCCCTCCTTCTTTAAAGCTTCTCTCTCTTGCACTCTCTTTGAAACTTCTCTCTCTTTCTCTCTAAAACCTTTGTCCACTAAAACTTCTATCCTTCTCTCTATCTAAAATTTCTCTCTCTCCAAAACTTCTCTCTTTTTCTTTCTCTCAATGTTTGTCTCTTTGTCTCTCTCGCCCCCTCACTCTCTCTAAAATTTGTCATGCTCTCTCTTTCTCTCTAAAACTTCTCTCATTCACTTTCTCTTAAACTTCTCTCTCTCTAAAACATCTCTTTCTATCTTTCTCGAAGACTTCACTCCCTTCTTTCTAAAACTTCTATCTCTCTCAAACTTATCTCCCTCTTTATGTCTAAAATTTCTCTCTAACTATCTCTAAAACTTATCTACCTCTTTGTGTCTAAAATTTCTCTTGAACTCTCTCTAAAACTTATCTTTCTTTTCCTCTTTCTCTCTCACTTTGTTTCTCTCTTTCTAAAACTTCTTGCTCTTTGTTTCTCCTTCTCTCTCTAGAACTTCTCTTTGCCTCTCTCTCTAAAACTTCCCTCTCTCTTCCAGACATGTCTCTCTTTAAAACCTCTCTATCTCTCTTACTTTGTATCTAAAAGTTACTTTCTACTCTCTTTATGAAATTTCCCCCTCCTTTTCTCTCCTTCACTCACTCTCTTTCTCTTTCTAATGTCTAATTTTGTTTTTCTCTCTCTCTCTCTCTCTCACTCTTAGTCTCTTCTTCTCTCTCTAAAGCTTCACTCACTTTCTTACTCTCTCTAAAACTTCTAGTTCTGTTTCTCACCCTTTCTCGAAAACTTCTCTCCCTCTTTATCCTCTCTATCTTAGCCTCTCTCTCTCTCTCTCTGTGTATCTCTTGAAAACATCTCTTACTCTCTTTCTCTAAAATATTCTCTTTGAAACTTTTCTCTCTTCCAATCTCTCTCTAAAACTTCTCTCAGTCCCTCTCTCTCTTAACTCTCTATAGGTCTCTCTCTCCAATATTTCTCTCTTTATTTGTCCTTATATAGTTCCCTTCATAACTTTTGCTTAGGGACAACCAAAAGACTAAGTTTGCAAATATTTGTTAAGTACAATTTCTACCATGTAATAATAACCTTTTTCATAGTGTTTTATAGTTTATTATGTGATCTAATGGATTGCAATTCAATGTGAGAGAAAGTAAGCAAGAGAAAAGTTTTAGAGAGAGTGTGTTTTGTGTTATGGAGAGTGAGAGAAAGAAAGAAAGCAAAGTTTTAGATAGAGATAGAGAGAAGTTTTAGAGAGAGAAACATGATTGAGAAAATGAGAGAGATAAGTTTTAGAGAGAATGAGTGAGTAAGAGAGAAATTTTAGACAAAGAAAGAGAGAAAGAAGTTTCAAAGAGAGTGGGAGAGAGTGAGACAGAGAATACAAGAGAGAGAGAGAGAGAGAGACAATAGTGGGGGAGAGAGTGAGAGAGAGCAGAAGAAGAAGAGTGAGTGAGAGGAAGATGGAGAAAGAGAAGTTTTACAAAGAGATAGAAAGAAAAGTTTTAGAGAGGGAAATTTCATAGAAAGAGAGAGATGTTTTAGAAAGATAAAGATGGATATGTTAGATAAAGAGAGAGTTAGGAATAGAGAAAGACAGAGAGAGTTGGGGGAAAATAGATAGATAAAGTGATGGAGGGAGTAAAATTTTAGGGAGAGCGAGAAAGAGGTAAGATTTAAAGAGAGTTCTAGGGGGAGAACTTTTAGACAAAAAAAGGGAGAGAAGGGGGGGAGAGTGTGTATATGTGTGTTGGGGAGAGAGTGGTAGGGAAGGAGTGAGAGATAGAAAGAGAAGTAGTTCAGAGGAGAGAGAGAGAGAGAGAAAGATAGAAATATAGAGACAAAGAGAGTATGTGTGAGTGTTACGGAGAGCTAGAGAGAGAATGCCTTGGGGAAGGAAGGGAGAGAGTAGCTATTGGGGAGAGAGAGAGAGAGATATTGAGAAGAGAGTAACACATGGAGAGAGAGAGAAAGAGAACGAGAGAGAGGAAGATAAAAAGAAGAAGTTTATAAAGAGAGAGTAGGAGATAGAGAAGTTTTAGAGACAATGAGTGAGAGAAAGCGCGACAAAGACTGAGATTAAGAGAGAGTGTGACTATAAGGGAGAGGGAGAAAAAGAAAGAGTGCTTTTGGGAGAAGGACAAAGAGAGTATGTGTTAGGTATAGAGAGTGTTGGGGAGGGTGAAAGAGATAGGCTATTGGGAAGAGAGAGACACAGGGAAAGAGAGAAAGAAGCATATCAGAGTAAGATAGAGAGTCAAAGAGAGAGAAAGATGTTTTAGAGAGAGAAAATGAGAGAAGTTTGAGAGGTAAAGAGAAAGGGGAAGTTTTACAGAGACAATGAGAGAGAAAGCAAAAAAAGGAAGTTTAGAGAGAGTGCATTGGTGAGAGAAAAGAGTGTGTGAGTGATAATTGGGAGAGAGAGTGTGAGCCTTAGGTAGAGGAAGGAAGAGAGAGTGTGTTAAGGGGAGAAAGGCACTGTTGGCAAGAGAGAAAGACACATGGAGAGAGAGATGAGCGAGAGAGATAAAGAGAAGGAGAAGTTGTACAGAGAGTGAATAAGAGTGAGAGAACTTTCAGCAACATTGGGAGGAAGAGGGGGAGAGATTATGTGTGTGTGTTGGGAGTGAGAAAGAGAGAGAGACGTGTTGGATTGAGAGACAAAGATGGAGGGAAAGAGTGATAGAGAGTGAGAAAAAGAAAGAGAAAGAGAGAAAGTGACAGAGACAAGAAAAGAGGGAGAGATTTAAGGAGAAGGACAAAGAGAAAGAGGATAGAGAGAAGGAAAGGGAACAAGCAAGAGAGGGAGAAGGAGAAAGAGACAAGGAGAGAGAAAGAGAGAGGAGGTGTTATGGGGAGAAAGAGACAAGGAGAGAGAAAGAGATAGAGAAGGTATTAAGGGGGGAGAGAGAAAGATAAAGAGATAGGGAGACACAGAGAGTGTGTGTTGTGTGTGTGTGTCTTGGAAAGTGAAAGAGATAGCATGTACAAGTGTTGGGAAGAGTGAGAGAAAGTGCCTTGGGACATGGTGGAAGAGAGTGGCTATTGTAGAGAGAGAGACACATGGGGAGAGAGTGAGAGAGAAAAGGAGATAAAGAGAAAAAGAAGTTTTACAGAGAAAAATAGAGTGGGAGAAAGAGAAGTTTAAGAGATAGTTAGTGAAAGAGAATAGGAGACAGAGAGACAAAGAGAATGTTAGTCTTAAGGAGAGGGAAAGAGAGAGTACATTAGGGAGAGGGAGGAAAGGAGTGTGTGTTAAGGAGAGAGAATGTTTAGGAGGGTGAGAGAGAGGTTGTTGGGAAGAGAGAGAAACAAGGAAAGAGAAAAGTTTTAGAGAGAGGGACAAAGAAATGTATTGGAGTGAGAGAGAGTCAGAGAGAAAGAAAGATGTTTTAGAGAGAGAGATAGGGATAGAAGTTTTAGAGGTAAAGAGAGAGAGGTGGAAGTTTTATAGAGAGTGAGAGAGATAAAGAGAGAAAAGGAAGTTATAGAAGGAGTATGTTTAGGAGAGAGAGAGCATGCCTTAGGGGTAGAGAGAGTAAATGTGTATGAGTGTTAAAAGGGGAGAGAGAGAGCACCATATAAATGAAGAGGAAGAAAGTGTATTGGGGAGAAAGAAAGGCTATGGGCACAAGATAGAGACACATGGAGAGAGAGAGGAGGAGAGAGAGGGGGAAAAAGATAAACAGAAAGAGATGTTTTAGAGAGAGTATGGGAGTGAGAGAACTATCAGCAACATTGTCAAAGAGAGAAAGAAAAGTTTTAGAGAGAGATTATGTGTGTTAGGGGTGAGAAAGAGAGAGGCATGTTGTATTGAGAAACAAAGATGGAGGGAAAAAGTGATATAGAATGACTGAGAGAACAAGGGAGAGAAAATGAAAGAGGGAGAAGAGAGGGAGAGAGGGAGAGAGTTAGGGAGAGAATGGTAAAAAGAGAAAGAAGATGGATAGAGGAAGAGGGAACAAGCAAGAGAGAGAAGGTGTTGGGGGAGAGAGAGAAATACAAAGAGATAGAGAGACACAGAGAGAAAGTGTGTGTCTTCGGATGAGAGAGAGTGTGTAAGTGTAAGGAAGAAGGAGAGAGAGTGCCTTGCAATAGAGAGGAAGAGAGTGGTTGTTAGGAAGAGAGAGACACATGGGGGGAAAGAGAGGGAGATAAAGAGAAATAGAAGTCTTAGAGAGAAAGAGAGAGTAGGAGAGAAAAGTTTTAGAGACAGTGAGTGAGAGAGAAAGAGAGAGAGACAAAGGGGGAGTGATAGGGACTGAAAGAGTATGTGAGTGTTAGGGAGAAGGAGAGAGAGTGCATTGGGGAGAGGGAGAAAGAGAGGTGTGTTAAGGAGAGAGATAGTGTTAGGCACAACAAGAAAGAGGCTATTGGGAAGAGAGAGACACAAGGAGAGAGAGAGAGATAGATAGAGAAACATATTGGTGTGAAAGAGAAAGTTAGAGAGAGAAAGATGTTTTCAAGAGAGAGAGAAAGTGAGGCAAGTTTTAGAGCTAAAGAAAGAGAGGTTAAAGTTTTATAAAGAGAGTGAGAGAGAAAGAGAGAAAAGGAAGTTGTAGAGAGTGTGTTAGGGGGAGAGAGTGTGTGGCTTAGGGTGTAGAGAGAGTACACAAATGCTAGGAGAGGGAGAGATAGAGATAGTGCCTTAGGGATAGGAAGGAAGAAAGGGTGTGTTGGCGAGAGAGAGACATACATGGAGAGAGAGAGAGAGAGAGGGTGAGAGATAAAGAGAAAGCGAAGTTTTAGAGAAAGAAAGAGTAGGAGTGAGAGAAGTTTCAGTGACATTGAGAGAGAGAGAAAGAGAATTTTTATAGAGAGATTAGTTGTGTGGTTGGGGTTGAGAGAGAGAGAAATGTGGGACTAAGAGAAAAGATAGAGGGAGAGAGTGATAGAGAGTGACATAGAGAGAGACGGAGAGAGAGTTGGGGAGAGAAGGACAAAGAGAGAGAGAAGATAAAGAAAAGAAGAGTTAAGGAGAGAAGGAAAAAGAGAGATAGTAGATAGAGAAAGGGAGAGGAAACAAGCAAGAGAAAAAGAGGGAGAGAGAGATATAGAGAGAGCAAGAACTTTTAGAGATGAAGAGAGAGTGAGATAGAGTGAGTGAGAGAAAATAGTTTTAGAGAGAGTGGGAGGGGGAAGTTTTAGGGAGGGAGAGAGAAGATTGGTATGAGAGAGGGAGTGAGAGAGAAAGAGAACATTTAAAGAGAGGGAAAGTGGGAGAGAGAGATAAATAGGGAGAAGTTTTCAAGAGAAAAGGAGAGTGAGTGAGAGAGAGAGAAGTAGAGAGAGAAGGAAAGCATGATAAGTGCATAGTCTTACCTCCATCTTCCTTTATTCTGTAGCCATTCTAGTATATTTTTAGATGTTGGTATGCTCATTAGAGTCATATCAGTGTTAGGACATGATTTCAAAGACTTTAGTGGTTTTCATTAAAAATGAGAAGAATTCTTGTTTTAATAGGAAATTGACCTCTATTTGGTTTTTCAAGTTTTTGACTATCAAGTAGTTCTAGAATGAAAAAGTGGCCTTTAATCGAAGCTTCAAAGTTAGCGCATATTTTGGAGAACTAGTCTATTTAGATTAGGATTATGATTTGAATGGGCAATTAACATTTTGGTGATATCTAGTGCTTTAGAAGTCTAATTGAGGTGATTCAAAAGGCTACAAAAAGCAAAGAGATAGGGCTAAGACTTTTATGAGCCAACCCAAATTCCACCATACTCTAATCCAAAACATCATCTTAAAATGCAACAATAGGTTTAAGATACTAAAGTAGACATTTTGAGAGATCCTTGGGTTTAGGGTGACTTTTGATATTCAGCAGTTGCAACAACCACCTTTCTAATCTAGGAGACTAAGAGGTGCAACCTAAAGTATAAATAGACTTAGGATTTATCTTAAAACACCTTCTTCTTCTTCTTCTTATAGCACACAATCTAGAACACTTGGTTTTTATTTTTTAACATGTCTGGCTAAACTTTTCTTTATTGTTCATGGGGACCTCAATCCCTAAACTCATGTTGATGGATTAATTACTTTGTGAAGTCTACTACTTTCTACGATGTTATTTGTTATGTTGAGTTGAAGGTTCATGGTTTCTATCTTGATTGACTTAATTAGAGCTCAGTAGGTTATTAAGTAAATATCTATTCCTAGGTCTAGGAATTGTGATTGTAATAGTTCTACTCTTAATCATTGATTGATACATGGTGATTGCTATTATGGACAAGTTTTTGTTTAATTCATTATGAATAACATAACCTAAGTAAAATAATATAAGTTTGTGTGATTGTTGCTTAGATCAACTTAATCTTTTAGTTCTGAATGCTGTTGCTACATTAAATCAAGAGAGCTTGTTCTAACTTGTCTAGTGGTTAGATGCTAGTAGACATCTTGTTCATTTGTTACAACTAAGACAAACTTTAGGTAATAGAACTTATAATTGTATAAGGTGGATAACTTCATAAGAGGGTAGAGTAACTTTATGTTAGATTACTAGTAAGGGTGAGATTGAACCTAAACTAAAGTTGTTTTCATCTCATACTTCTTTTTGCCATTTCATTTTGCTTACTTGCTATTTACTTTGCATCCAACCCCCTCGGTTCAATTTATAATTGTCATTAGAATATAAGGACTCAATTCACAACACTCTTTGAGAGATCCACTTTAGTCATGCTATCTGCTTATTAATGATTAGTAAGGTAACCTATTTTTGGAGTATTGACAACAAGCTTCCTGAGAAAAGAAAAGGAAAGGGAGAAGTTTTAGAGAGAGAGTTAGGAAGAGAACATGTTATGATTCTCAAGAACTACAGAAAGAAAGAAATCTAAGAACTTCAGAAAGAAAGCTAAGTTTTGAATCTTATTATTAAGAAAATAATGACTCTTGAGTTTATAATTTATAGGCTAAGACTTAATGCAACACTTAATGAATGAATTACACTAATGTCTCTAACTAATAAACTGTAACATGATCGGACTAAAAGAAACAAGATTAGCCTAATAGAATCCCAACACTGCATGTGACAAGTTCCCACTATAGTGGCCAGTACTAGCTGAAGCTGAGCTGAACCTTTTCTCTAACATCCCCCCTTAAGATCAGGGGCATGACTCAAAAGAGGAATGACACTGAGCTTGTCTCTAAGCTAAAGGAACTTGAAGTTGAGATTGCCTTGGTGAAAATGTTTGTTGTCTGATCAAGAAGTGGAATATGATAGACTTCAATTTCTTTATTATTGACCTTTTCATGAACAAAATAGAGATCTAATTCAATATGTTTGGTCTTTGAATGAAGGACAGGATTTGCTACTAAATTGACTATGCTCATATTGTCACTATATATTTTGGGAACCTTAGGTAACTGCATGCTGAGTCCTTTGAGTAAGGACTGCATCCAAGCTAATTCTACTACTATACTTGCAAGACTTCTATATTCTGCTTTAGTACTTGATCTAGACACCATTGTTTGCTTTTGGGACAGCCAAGAAATGAGATTAGGACCAAGATATACACAAAAACCTGAGGTACTATGCTTATCATCAATGTCTAATGCCTAATCAACATCACAAAAGGCAATCAGATCACGGATAGGTGATTTTTGGAGGACTAAAGCATGGTGTATGGTGCATGTAAGATATCTCAATATTCAACTAGCTTCCAGTGAACATCTATAGGACAGTACATAAATTGACATGCTTTGTTTACACTATAAGACAATTCTAGTCTAGTAATGGTAATATACTATAATGCTCCCAAGTGACCTATATACAGCTTGATCAGGTATAGGAGAACCACTATTAGCAAAAATGTTTGGTGTTGAAGCCATGGGAGAAGGCATAGACTTGGCACCTTGCATACTAGCTCTAATGAGAAGATCTTTAATGTATTTGGATTGAGATAGATATATTGCACCAGTAGAACTATAAGTAACTTCAATACCTAAGAAGTATTTAAGCTTCCTGAGATCCTTTAATGAAAACTTAGCATTTAATTGATCAATCAAGTTCTGAAGTTGGTGAAGATCCAGTGATCAAAATATCATCCACATAGACTAAAACATAGAGAGAATGATGAGAGGTAACCTAAAGAAACAAGGAAGAGTCACATTCTGCCTAGGTAAAACTAAGACCAAGTAAAGCTTTAGATAGTTTTTGAAACCATGAATGACAAACTTGTTTAAGGCCATAGAGAGCCTTATGAAGCTTGTAAACTTGAGATGGATCGACTAATTCATATCCAAGGGGTTGCAACATGTATACATCTTCATTCAAATCACCATTTAAAAAGGCATTATTGACATCTATTTGATAACTTGTATTGTGACTAGTTTTACCGTAGGGCTGAAAACTTCATGAAAATCAACCCTGCCTCTTGATTATACCCCTTGGTGCTTTATATTTATTGACTATACCAGCTAGATTTTCTTTTACTTCAAACATCCATTTATAGCCTATATGTCTCCTATTTTTGGGTAAAGCTTCTAAACTTCATGTCTTGTTGCTCATAAGTGCTGCATACTCAAGATCCAAAGGTTGCTTCCATTATGGTATATTAAGAGCTTCTTCAACAGTCTAAGGTTCTTTAGAAATAGTAAGCACTGTTGGTTCAAGTCCCCTTGCTTTGCTATGAGTCAGTATTGGGTGGACACCTTGAATTGGACATTGAGGAACTTCTAAGTTTGCAAAGGAACCAGAAACATGTTGCAAAGAATCCATAATAATGGTACTATTAGTAGGTGCGCATGAGTTATTTGTTTGTTCAACAAATGCATTGGTGTTCTAAGTCAGTCTTGCATTTGGAAATGTAAAAGATGACAAGATAGGAGGTATAGCTGAGGGTAGAGAAGCAGAATGTGATGTGTTAGTGGAAGGTGACTGTTGTGAGGGACCATTGCTATTCTTGAATGGAAAAGTATTTTCATCAAACATGACATCTCTAGATATAATTACTCTTTCATCTAGATGCAGACACTTGTATCCTTTATGTACTGGACTATAACTAAGAAAGGCGCACTCAATAAATTTGAATTGGAATTTAGGATTATTGTAGGTCTTTAGGTTAGGGTAAGCAGCACATCCAAAAGTTTTGAGAAAGGAATAATTAGGTTTGGTTTTGTATAGGGTCTAAAATGAAGTAGAACCATTTAAGACTGGTGTGGGTAGTTTATTAATGACATACATAGCTATACTGAAGGCCTTAATCCAAAATGAGCTAGGTAAAGATGATTGGTGGAGCAACTCTAGTCCAGTCTCAATTATATATGTGTGTTTCCTTTTTGCAAGTCCATTTTGTTCATGTGTATAAGGATAGGAAACATGATGAACTATTTCTTGATCTTTCATAGAGTCAGTAAAAGCTCTAAATTCTCCTCCCCAATCAGTTTGCCAAGCAAGGATTTTATGGTTTGTTTGGAGTTCTACTTGTTTCTTGAAATGAATAAAAATCTATAAGGCATCAGACTTACTTTTAAGAAAGTAAATCCATGTGTAATGGGTATATGTATCCACAAAATGTATGTAATATCTGTGACCTTCTTTTGACAACATTGGTGCTGGTCCCCACAAGTCTGAAGGATCAATTGAAGAGGTTTTGAGTAGTTTGTTTGAGAAGAGACAAATGGAAATTTGTGTATTTTACTAGAACAACAAGATGAATAGAAAGAGAGTTCTTTATTTGGTATTCTGATGTTACAAGAATTGAGTACACTCTTGACAATTAGTATAGCAGAATATATGCCATTTGTCTTACTCAGAAAAAGAATTTTGTGATGAAGAAGCATGAGAGCTATATTCAATAGGTGAAGAGACATTTGATAACTGAGTTACTAACATTTTTGTAGTGATACATGGTTCCTTTTGAATGTGAAATTGATCAAAGACATATAAGCCTTTTCCAACAGTCCCCTTCAAATGTATTTGGTAGTATCCTAAGATTTAACATAAGAAGTGTTGGGATGGAACTCAAAGTAGACACTTTTGTCTTTTGCAAATTGAGAAACACTTACAAGATTTTTGGTAATGTTTGGAACATGAAGAAGTGAATTTAAGCAAAGGTTTTGATTAGAATAGCAAGACTTAATCTGAGAATTACCAATGTTTTTTATGAACAAACCTGAGCCATTACCAATGTGTACCTTCTTCTTTCCATTATATGGAGTCTTTTGCACAATGTTAGAGGCATCCAATGTTACATGATTAGTGGCCCCTGAATCAGGATACCATTCTTGCTCATTGTCATTGTTGTTGTTGTTCAAAGTGAGCATTGCATAGGGTGTGTTTCTGATGCTGCTATTGACTGTCTTGCTAAACTGATTTGAGACTTGAGCTAGCCCTTGAAACTTTTCATCAAATCTATGAAAACAATACTAGGGTTGATGTCTGTATCTTCCACATAGTTGGCACTGGATGTTACTTCTATTAGAAGACCTCCCATTCTTACCAACAAACTGCCTATTATTATAGCCTCCTTTGCCTCTGAAAAAATTTCCTCTGCCTCTATTTGCATATTGCCTAGGGAACCCTTGATGACTATTTCTATTTACACTCTAATTCTGAGAGTTTGTAGCAAGATTCACTGTCATAGTCTCTACTTCTTTATGATGTTCCTCAATTCTATTTTCTTGTGCAAGCAACAATGCTTCAATTTCTTCTACTGAATAAGGATCAGTTCTAAAGAGGATAGATGTAATAAAACCATCATATTTTGAGGAAAGTCCATCAAGAATTACCTCTATATGATCATTTTCTATAATTGTATGACTAACTAAAGCCAAATAATGAACAAGATTCTTGATCTTTAAAAGATACTCAGTGGCTGTCATGGACCCCTTCTTCATAGTTTGCAACTACGCCTTGAATTGCTTGATCTTTGCTTTTGTATGAGAGGCAAAGAAAGTTTCTACTTTTTCCCAAACATGGTATGAGTACTCACATCCAACCATTCTTGTAAGAATATTTTCTAACATTGTCGACAAAAGCCAAGACAGCAAGAGCTAATCTTGCTTCTTCCAAAGAACATACTGCTAATTCAAGATTCCAAGAGTTCTTCCTTGCTCATCTGTAAATCTTGGTGGCACTTCTTGAACACCACTGATGTATTTCTCTAACTCATGTCCTCTAATGGCTACAAGAACTTGTTACTTCCAAAGTAGATAGGAATTACTGTCCAGCTTTACAAAAATAGAATGACTAAAAGAAACTAGTGAAGAATTCAGATATGTTATGAAGAATGAAGTTAAATTTTCTCCCATTGGATCAAAGCTCTAATACCATGTTATGATTCTTAAGAACTTCAAAAAGAAAGAAATCTAAGAACTTCAGAAAGAAAGCTGAGTTTTGAATCTTATTATCAAGAAAACAATGGCTACTGAGTTTACAATTTATAGGCTAATACTTAATGAATGAATTATACTAATATCTCTAACTAATAAACTACGACATGATCAAACTAAAAGAAACAAGATCGGCTTAACAGAATCCCAACATTGCACGTGACAAGTTCCCACTACAATGGCCAGTACTAGCTAAAGTTGAGCTGGAACCTTTTCTCTAACAAAATGAAAGACAAGTAGGAGAGAGAGAAATTTTAGATAGATAAAGAAAGATGCAAAAGTTTTAGAAAGAAAGAGAGAGGTTCTAGATAGAGAGGGTAAAGGAGTGGGAGAAGTTTTAGAGAGAGAAAGAGAATAAGAAAAGGGGAGAAGGGGGAGAGAAATAGAGAGAGGGAGAAAGGGAGAAAGAGAGAAAGAGATATAGAAAGTTAAAGAAGTTCTAAAGAAACATATAAAGAGAGAAAGGGAAGTTTTAGAAAGAAAGAGAGAGGTTCTAGACAGAGAGGGTAAAGGAGTGGGAGAAGTAGAGAGAAAGAGAATAAGAAAAGGGGAGAAGGGGGAGAGAAACAGAGAGAGGGAGAAAGAGAGAAAGAGATATAGAAAGTTAAAGAAGTTCTAAAGAAATAGATAAAGAGAGAAAGGGAAGTTTTAGAAAGAGAGCAAGAGAGAAAGAGTCTTAGAGAGATAGAATAGGAGAAAGAGTGAGAGAGAAAGAGAACAACTAAAAGAGAATGAGTGAGAAAGAGGTAAGGAAGAAGTGACAGAGAGAGAAGGGGAGAGACGAGAGGGAGTAGCTTTAAAGAGAGAAAAAGATACATGTTGGAGAGAGAAAGAGAGAGGGAAGTTTAATACAGAGAGTGTGAAGTTTTAAAGAGAAAAAGAGAAAGGGAAGTTTTAAAGAGAGTGAGAGAAATTTTGATAGATAGATAAAGAAAGTGTGTGCTAGGAAGAAAGAGAAAGACAGGTGTAGGAGGCATGTAGGGTAGCTAAAGAGAGTGTGTGTGTTGGTGGCAGAGAGAAAGAAAGCATGTTGGGGGGAGAGAGAAAGAGTGTTGAGGAGGGATAAAGTGAGATGGAAGAGCGTGTTTAAAAGAGAAAGAGAGAGAGACAAAGAGAGAGTATGTGTGCTAGGAAAGGAGAGACAAATAGAGAGAGGTTGTGTTGAGAAGAAAGAGAAAGAGGGAAGTTTTTGGGAGTAAGAAAGAAATTTTTGACAAATAAAGAGAGAATGAGAGCTAAAAATTTTAAAAAGAGAAGTTTTAGACACAGAGAAAGATATATATATATATATAGAAAGCAGGAAAAGAGAGAGAGTGTTAGGGAGAGTGTTGGGTAGAGATATATAGAGAGTGTGTTAGATAGAGAGAAAGAATATTGAGGAGGGAGACAGAGAAAGAGACAGGTTTAAGAGAGAGAGTAGCAAAGGGAGAAGTTTAGAGAGAGTGAGAGAGAGAATTTTCAGAGGGAGAGAGAAAAAGAGAAGTTTTAAAGAAAGAAAATGAGCAAGTAAGACAAAGACAAAGGGTGGAAACCAAAAAGAAAGATAGTGAGAACATTTAGATAAATAGATAGAAAAGTTTTTGAGAGAGAGATACAAATGAAAGAAAGAGAGGGTGTGTGTTAGG
The DNA here is from genome assembly GCA_037013595.1 of Dicorynia guianensis. Lineage (NCBI taxonomy): Eukaryota > Viridiplantae > Streptophyta > Magnoliopsida > Fabales > Fabaceae > Dicorynia > Dicorynia guianensis. The sequence goes on along the minus strand of JASUAB010000006.1, from coordinate 13,244,713 downwards.
GAGATAGAGAGAGTGTTAGGGAGGGATTAAGAGAGATAGAGAGAGATGGTATCAGGAAGTAAGAGAGAGAAGTTTTAGAGAGACAAAAGAGTAAGAAGTTTTTAAGAGATGGAGGGAGACCAAAGTTTTAAAGAGCAAGAGAAGTTTTATTGAGAAAAACATAAAAACAAAAGTTTTATGAGAGAAAAATAGAAGTTTTAGAGAGATATAGTGAGTAAGAGAGAGTTGGGGGCAAACGAAAGAGTGTTGATGAGGGATAGAGTGAGATAGAGAGCGTGTTAGGGAAGGAGAGAAAAAGGGAGAGAGAGTGAGAAGGAGGGAAGTTTTTGAGAGTGAGAGACAAATTTTGGATAGAGAAAGAGAAATTTTCTATGTATAAAGAGAGGGAGAAAGGATGAGAGAGAGAAGGAGGGAGAGAGAGAAGTTTAGAGAGGGAAAAAGAGACAAAGAGAAAGAGTGTTGTTTAGGAGGGAGAGAGAGGGAGATTGTGGGAAGTAGAGAAGTTTTAGATAGAGAATGAGAGAGAAAGAGCAAGGGAGAGAATGAGTAAGAGAGAGATAGGGGGAGAGATAGAGTGAGAGAAGAAGGGAGGGTGAAAGAAGGGGAGAGAGAGAAAGAGGAGGGAGATTTGTTATGTAGAGAGGGAGAGTATGTGTTAGGAGTAGAGAGAGGGAGAAAGAGAGAAAACTATAGAGGAGGACAAAGTGAGATGGAGAGAGAGTGTGTTGGCAAACAAGAGAGAGAAGGGTGAAGTTTTCAAATGTGAGAGAGAAATTTTAGACAGATAGAGAGAGAAAGAGATAAAGAGAAAGAGTGTTGTTAGAGAAGGAGAGAGAGAAGTTTTAGAGAGACAAAGAGAAAGAGTAATGGGCAGAGATACAAAGAGAGTGTGTTAAGGTTTGAGAGAAAGAGTGTTGGGGGGAGAGATAGAGGGAAAGAGGGATAGTGAGAGTGAAAAAGAGAGAAGTTTTGGAGAGTGAAAGAACAAGAGAAAAAGAAGTTTTAGAGAGAAATAGAGATAGAAGTTTTTTTAGTGAGGGCAAGAGATAAGTGTTGGGAAGAGAAAGGGGAGGGAATTTTAGAGATAGACAGAGAGGTAGTGAAATTTTAGAGAGAAAGAGAGAGGAAGAGAGAAGTATTGCAAAGAGAGAGCGAATGAGAGAAAGAAACAAAAGTTTTAGAGAAAGAGGGAGGGGGAAGTTTTAGCAAGTGAACAAGAGAGAGAGTAAGAGAAGTTTTGGAGAGAAAAAGTGTGAAAGAGAAAGAGTGAGAGATAGAAAGAGATAGAGAATGAGTAAGAGAGATAGGGAGAGAAAGAGTGAGAGAGTAAAGGAGAAGGAGAGAGAAAGAGAAGGAAGACTTGCTACACAAAGATGTGTCTTAGAGGCAAAGAGAAGGACATGAAAGTGTTAGGGAGAGAGAGAAAGAGTATTGATGAGGGATAGAGAAATTTTAGATAGAGAGAGAGTGTGTGGAGGGAAAGAGAGAAGGAGCAAAGTTTTCAAGAGTGAGAGAGAAATTTTAGATAGAGAGAGAGAAGTTTTAGGGAGAGAAAGAGAAGAAGAGAAAGAGTGTTGTTAGGGAGGAAGAGAGAGAAATTTTAGAGAGAGTGTGGGAAAGAGAGAAGATTTAGGGAGAGGAATTATAAAGAGAAAGATAGCAAGAAGTTTAAAGAGCAAGAGAGAGAAGTTTTAGATAGATACAGAGAACTTTTAGAGAGACAAAGAGAAAGAGTGTTAGGGAGAGATACAAAGAGATTGTGTTAGGGATTAAGAGAAAGAGTGTTAGTTAGAGAGAGATAAAGGGAGAGAGGGAAAGTAGGAAAGAGAGAAGTTTTTGGGAGAGAGAAAGGCAAATTTTAGAGAGAAAGTAGGAGAAAGAGAGCAGTTTCAGAGAAAGATAAAGAGAAGTTTTTGAGAGAGGGAGAGAGATACATGTTGGAGAGAGAGAAGGAGGGAAGTTTAAAGAAAGAGACAGAGAGAGAGTGAAATTTTAGAGAGAAAGAAAAAGTGGGAGAAAAGTTTTACTGAGAGAGATCGAACTAGAGAAAGAGACAGCAATTTCAGAGAAAGAGAGGGAAGGGGAAGTTTTAGCTAGAAAATGCGAGAGAAGTTTTATAAAAAGAGAGAGGTAGGTTGGAGAGAAAGAGAAGGATGTTTAAGGGAGAGAGAGTAAGAGAGAACTTTTAGATAGAGAAAGGGAGAGAGAAAGGTTTTGAAGAGAGAAAATATTTTGAGAGAGAGGATTTGGGGGGAGAGAGAAATTTTAAAGAGGGGGAGAAGATTTGGAGGGGGAGAAAGAGACATAACCAAGAGAAAGAGAAGTTTTAGAGGGGGGAAGGAAGAGAGAGAAAAAGTGAGTGAAGTTTTAGAGAGAGAGAAAGAGAAGTTTTAGAGACAAAGTGAGGGCAAGTAAGAGAGGGATATAGAAGTTTCAGAGAGACACAAAGAGAACTTTTAGAGAGAGAGATTTTAGACACAAAAAGACAGAGAGACAAGAGTTTCAAAGAGAAATAGAGAGAAGTTTTACAGAGATAGAGAAAGAGAGTGAGAGAAGTATTAAAGAGACAAAGAAAGAGAGTGAGTAAGAAAGAGAGAGGAAGAGACAGAAATAAAGATAAAAAGTAAGAGAGAGAAAAGGCAGAGAAGTTTTAGAGAGAATAAGTGAGAGAAGTTTTAGAGAGAGAAAGGCAGAAAGAGAAGTTGAGGAGAGTAAGAGAGTACTTTTAGAGAGAGAAAGAGAGTGAGTGAGTGAGAGGGAAATAGAAGTTTTAGAGTAAAGGTGAGAGAGAGAGAGAGAGGGATTTTAGAAAGAGAGAGAGAAAGAGAAGATTTAGAGATAGAGTGGATCAAGAGAAGTTTTAAAGAGGGAGAGATACTAAATATGAGAGAGACAAAGAGTGTAAGAGAAAAAGATAGAGAAGTTTTGAGAGAAAGAAAGAGAGAGTGAGAGATAAAAAAAAGAGAGAGAAGTTTTTGAGAGAAAGAGAGAGAAAGAGGGAAAAAGAAGTTTCAAAATGAGAATGAGAGAGAGAGAGAGGGAGATAGAGAAGTTTCATAGAGAGAGTGAAAGAGAAGAGTGAGAGAGATAGAGAAAGAAAGTAGAAGTGCAAGAAGATTCAAAGAGAGTAAGAGAGGGAGTGAAGTTTTAGGAAGAGAGCAACTGATAGAAGGAGGAAAGTTTTAGAAAGAGAGAGTGAGAGAAAATCAAAATAGAAAAAGACAAAAATTTAAAGAGAGGGAGAATTTTTAGAGAGAGGGAGAGAAGAGAGAAAGAGTAGTTTTAGGAAGAATTTTAAATAGAGTGAGTAGGAGAAAGATAGAGAGAAGTTTTAGAGAGAGAAAGAGAATTTTTAATAAGAGTGAGAGAGAGAGTGCAAGAGAGAAATGTTGGAGAGAGAGTGGAAGGGATAAGAGGGAGAGTGTCTACTAGGACAACTGAGAACAAGTGTTAGGGAGGGAGTGTGAGAGGGGCAGAGAGAAAAAGAAACAAGTTTTAGAGAGAATCAAAAAAGAGATGTTTCAAAGAAAGTGAGAGAGAGGAAGAGAGGAGTAAGGCAGAGAGTAAGAGAGAAAAAGAAGTTTTAGATAGAGAGAGTGAGTGAGAGAGAGAAGGAGGAGGTATGTTTTCTAGAGCAAGAGAGATATTTTAGACCTAGAGAGAGAGAGAGAGACAAATAGACAAAGGGAAAAACTTTTGACAAATAGAGAGAGTGGAAGAAAAAGAGTAAGGGAGATAGATAGAGAGTTGTTTTAGAGAGAAAGAGTGTTGGGAAGAGATGCAGAGAAGGTGCGTGTTGGGGAGGGGGGAGAGAGAAGTTATAGAGGGAGCATGTAGAAAAGAGAGAGGTTTTGAGAGAGAGTGAGAAAGTGAGAAGTTTCAAAAAGAGAGTGAGAACAAGAATTTTTAGAGAGAAAGAGAGAGAAAGAAAGAGAGTGAGAGAAGTTTTAGAGAAAGACAAGGAAAGAGAGAAAGAGAAGTTTTTGAGAGATACAGTCAAAAAGAGAGTGAGAGAGAGAAAGTGAAAAAGAGAATGAGTAAGAGAGAGGGGGAGAGAGACATGTGGGACAGATAGAGATCAAGGAGATTAGATTAATCTAAGAAATAATCACAAAAACTTGGATTATTTAACTTAGGTTATATTATTCATAGTGAATTAAACAAAAGGTTACCAATAATCAGGACACTATTTGCCATTGAATGATTAGGATAAGGACTATTATGTATCACAATCCCTATATCTAGCATAGCTATCCACTTAATCAACCTAATGTGCACTATTTAAGTTAATCAAGATTGATATCATAAGCTTTCAATTCAAAATAACATAAGCAATTTCATAGAAAGGAATAGAAATAACTTTATTAAAATAATCAAATCATCAACAAGAGTTTAAGGATTGATATTGCCATGAACTAAAAAGAAAAGTTTTGCCAAACATGCTGAAAAATTGAAAATTATAGATTATGTGTTGCAAGAAGAAGAAGATGTAAAATAAATCCTAAGAGGCCTATTTATACATTAGGTCATGACTCTTAGTCTTCTAGTTTAGAGAGGTGTCTATTATAGCTACTGAACATCACAAAGTTGCCATAAACCCATGGATCTTCTCAAAATGGGTTTATTTCAGAATTTTGAATCCTTGTCATAATTTGAAATAGTGTTTTGGCCTAGAAGATGGTAAAATTTGGGCTTGGGATTGTTATGAAAGTTTTAGCCCTTTGTTTTATCTTTCTGTATCCTTTTTAATCACCTCATGTGGACTTTTGTACCTCTAGATATTGGTAAAGTATTGACTGCTGCACAAGTTAGAATCCTATCTGAGTATGACTAAAATTCCAAATTCTACACAAACTTTGAAGCTTCAGTTGGAGGCATAAAAATTGGATTCTTGAAAAGCCCTAGATGTCCACTTTAAATTCTGTGAAGGCTACATTTTCATTCTTATATCTTTGATGTTCAAAAACCTAAAAAATTGCAAAGAGGTCAACTTTCTATTAGGATAGGAATTCTTCTTTTTAATTAAAACCACTAAAGCTTTCCAAATCATATCCTAATGCAAATATACTCCAATGAGCATATTAAGACCTAGAAATAGACTAGAAAATTTATTGTATAATGTGAAGAGAGAGACAAAATCATGCACTTATCAATTTTCTATACCATACTATAATCAGGTTATGATCCTATATATGCATCTCTATCAATATTGACACTGTCCCTACTTTGCTATTTTGTTAAGCAACGGAGTAGTCTTAAAATGTAAGAAAGTTCAATTGAATATGCATTTTGTCCATATATTTTCTTTACTTCTATGAACACTACATAATATATTTGATGGTGACTAATTCTAGTTCTTTCTTAATCTTTCAATTGGTAATTAGTTTTATTAGCTATTGAATTTTATAAAATATGATTTGAAATTCTCTATTATAATTTCTTTCTATTTTTGCTATATATTTCTATTTAGCAGGTCAGAGTGCTACTAGATAAGGCTAAAGCTACTTCAAAAACCTAGAATGTGATAGGTAACAAAATAGTTCTTTATGTATATTGCTGCTAATAAAAAAATGGGTAGAAGCAAATAGATGAGGTCTTCTCCTTGTATGAATTATTATTTTGTCTTTTTACTTCACAAAATGGTTTATGTTTCTTTCATATAACATATGGACTAACTACCTTGCTAGTGACCATTGGCACAAACAGTACTTTGACATACCACGTCACATGTTATATTGGAATTGGAGAGAGAAATGTAAGTTTTGGGATTGGATTGTGGTATGCTAATATTATGTGTTTATAGTTTATCATGTTACATATTACATTACAATGGTTAGTCCTAGAATCTTAGCATAGATAAGGTTGTTCATCAATTTTTATGTTTGTATTCTATTGGAGACATTTGAAGATTTGGTTTGGCTTGTGTAAAAATGATACTTTGGAAGAGAAACTCTTCTCTTATAATCTTTTATGGCTAACATGGACTTTTATATATCGGTACATATTCTACTTTAGTTTTAGAAATATACTTTTGTTGAGTTTTAAACCAATCTTTTAAGTTACATTAATTGCTCAGTAAGATTTGTGTCTTTGGATTCCTTTAATAATTTCTTTAGCTTTTTTATGAACATTAATTATTAATTATGTGTACTATTCTTGGGAAATATAATTGATCATGGAAGGAGTATTATTTTTTAATTCTATATTGTAGTATTTAGGTTTGTAATGTCACTTGGCACACAATCTAGGATGTTGGGATTAGAGTGGTAGAAGCAAAACTTGTCTCTTTGTTCCATGTTACCACTTGCAAGAGATTGATAGATTTCATGATTTGGAGAACTAGTTTAAAGACTATAGTGGCATCTAGAAGTAATTATTCTCTTGTTAAATAATTTTGGTTTGTATCATGTTTTTCTCCTAAAAATCTTATTTATGTCGCATACTGAAGTCTAATGATGTTTTAATCAACATATAAATGTAGATAGGCATTCCAATTAATGGTTGTCCAATTTTTTGGCCACAATGAAGGTTCTATATAGCTTCATTTTGAAGCTAATGCTCTCTCCCCACCACACTCTTTATCTCCTCCCAACACATTCTCTCTCTAACACTCTCTATTCTAATACTCTCTCTACCTCTACAACACACTCTCTCTATCTCGCCCTCCCTAACACAATCTCTCCTCCCCAGTGCCCTCTCTCTCCTCGCTTTCTCATCCCCCCTCCCCATCACATACACTCTCTCCCTCTACCTTAACACCTTCTCCATAACACTCTCCCTCATTCTCTCCCCAATATGCACTCTCTCTACCATCAACACTCTCACACTCTATATCTCTTTCTGTTTCCCCTTCCCCAACACTCTCTCTCTTGCTCCCCTCCTTAACACCCACACTCTCTCTTTCTCTCTCCCTCCCTCCCTCTCTCCCTCTCCAACACACACTCCCCTTAACATACACACTCTTTCTACTACATGTCTCTCTTACTTTTGCCTCTCCTTCCCTAACACGCACTCTCACTCTTCCCCCCAACACACTCTCTCACTTTGTTTCTACAACATGTCTCTCTCTCTCCCTCCCCTACACATACTCTCTTTCTCCCTCAAACATATACACACTCTCTCCCATACTCTCTCTTTCTCTTCCTAATACACACTTTCTTTGGCCATAAAACTCTATCTTTGCCTAACATGTCGATCTTTCTCTCTCCCTTAACATGTTTCTCTTTCTCGTTCTAACACATCTCTCTTTCTCTCACTCTCTAACATGTCTCTCTCCCCTAAAACATTCTCTCTCTCCTAGCACACTTTATCTTTACTCCCAACACTGTCTTTTTCTCTCTCTTTCTGCCCCCAACATACTCATACGCACACTTTCTCTCCCCATCACTCTGTTTCTCTATCTTTCTTCTACATGTCTTTTTCTCTCCCTATCAAACACTCTTTCTCCCTCCTAACACTTATCTCTCTCCTTGTCACTCTCTCTCCCTTCCTAACCTCTCTCTCTTTCCAATGCTTTTTCTCTTTCTCCCCCTAACATGCTCTCCCTCTTTCTCTAACTCTTTTCCCTCTCTCCCTCCCCATCATACTTTCTCTCCCATTAAACACTCTTTTTGTTTTTCTCCCTATCACACACTCTCTATCTCACCCCCTAACACACTCTCTCCCTACCCAACACTCCCTATGTTTCTCTCCCCCTTAACGCTCTCTCTCCTCTCTCTTCCCCCAAGACAACCTTTTCTCTTTCTCTCTCTTTCTTGAACACACACCCTCTCCCCCTCCCCAAATCTCTTTCTCTCTCCTTCTCCCTAACTCTTTTTCTTTCTCTCATTGGTGCCAAAACTCTCTGTCTCTGCCCAACTCATCTTTATCTTTATCTCTTTCTTTCTCCAAACCATTCTCTCTATCTCTCTTTCTTTCTCTTTACTTAACACATGAACACTCTCTCTCTTGCCCTTCTACCTTTTATATATCTATATGCAATGCTCTCTCTCTCTGTGTCTCTTTCTCCTTGACATATACTTTCTATCTCCCCCTAACATACCCAGTCTCATCCTAACACTCTCTCTTTCTCTAACTCTCTCTCCTTCCCTCCTCAGTACACACTCTCTCTCCCCTTAACACTCTCTTTGTCTCTGTTCCCACTACTCTCTCTCCGTTTCATTCCCCCTAATAGTCTCTCTCCCTCCCTAACACTCTCTATCTCTTTCAACCCCCTAACATACTCTCTCCCCCCATCATTCTTTCTCGTTCTCTCCCCTTCTCTCTCACATGCACTCTCTTCACTCTATCTATCCCAACCTCTCTCTTTCTCTCTTTTTCTCTCTCTAGCCCAAAATCTCTCTTTCTTTGCCCAATATGTCTCTTTCTATCTCTCTCTCCCTAACACAACTCTCTTTTCGTTGCTCTCTTTCCATAAAATTCCTTTCTCTCCGCCCTCCCTAACACGTACTCTCTCCATAACACTCTCTCTATCTCTTTATTTCTTTGTCCATAACACTCTCCATCTCTCTCACTTTCCCAACACATGAACATCCTCCCCTAATATACATTCCTTATCTCCATTCAACACATACTCTCTCATTATTGGAAACACTTTCTCTCTTTCTCTAATTCTCTCTCCCTTTCTCCCCAACACACTCTCTCTCTTTCACTCCCTCTCTCCCTAACACATCTCTCTGTCTCTCTCTCTCTCTTTTCCCAAAATGTCTCTCTTTTTGTCTCTCTCCCTCTAGCACATGCTCTTTACCTACAACAATTTCTCTTTCTCCAAACACTCACTCTCTCTCCTTCCCCACTACTCTTACCCTCTCTCTCAACATGTCTTTTTCTTTCTCTCCTACACATCTTACTTTCTATCTCTTTCTCCCTCAACATACATTCTCTCTCTCTCTTTCTCGATACTTACTCTCTCCCTCCCTAACACTCTAACCATCCTCTACAACATGTCTCTTTCTCCCCCTACCTCTCTAACTTACCTCTCTCCCTCTCTATCTCTTTCCTTATGTCTCCATCTTTCTCTTTTATTTTCTCTTTTCCTACCTCTCTCACTTACGCTCTCCCTATATGTCTCTCTTCTTATGTCTCCATCTCTCTCTCATACTCTGTCTCTCTCTATCTCTTGCTCTTTCTCCCTCTCTTTCTCTCTCTACCTAATAGACATAATCTCTCACACTCTCTAGCTCCACACAACATATTCTCTCTCTTTCTCCAATATTCTCTCTCTTTAACACTCATTTTCTCTCTTTTCTTCCCTAACACACACACTTTCTCTTACTATCTTTTCTTTCTCTATCCCTAACACATCCCTTTCTATCTCTCTCTCTCTCCCCTAGCACCAATATGTCTCTCTCTTCTTTACCCCCAACACTCCCCTACTCTATCTCTCTCTCTTTCCCTTTCCCCAACACTTATTCTCTCCCTCTTGCTCCCCCTCATTGTCACACACTTTCTCTCTCCCCCCCTCCCTTGCCCTCCTTATCACATTTTCTCCATAACACTCTCTCTCTTTCTCTCCTACGCACAAAGACACACTCTATCTCTCTCTAAAAATTCTCTCACCTTTCATTGAAACTTCACTCTTCTCATTCTAGTTAAAATTTCTCTCTCTAAAATGTCTCCCTTTTCTCTATCTATTTGTCTAAAACATCTTTCTCTTTCTTTAAAACTTTTCACCCTATCTCTCTATAAAAAATACAGCAAGGGTATGAAATAGAATGAAGAACAAAAGTGAAAAAGAAAGGAATCAAACAAGTATCTAGAGTGATAATTCATGGTTTGCATGATCCTAGCTATAGCTAGTTGCTCTAGGCATGAGCTAAGCTTGCCTTGTTTTGAAATGCATGATTGAGTTTAATTAGCTTCTCCCTCCATTTGTAAACTAATCTCTCTCCAAAATTTCGCTCTTTCTCTCTCTATTCTCTCTCTAAAACTACTCTTACTCACTCTTCTTTTCTCTCTCTAAAACTTTTCTTTCTCTTTCCCCCTTTCACTCACTCACTTTCTTTCCCATTAACACTTCTCTTTCTTTGTCTCTTTGTCTCTCTCTATCTTTCTATCTAAAACTACTTTGTCTTTCTCTCTAAAACTTCCCTCTCTCTAGAAAATCCAACAAGGCATGAAATTGAATGAAGATAAAAAATGAAAAGGATGGGAATCAAAAGAGTATCTAGACTGACAATTCATGGTTTCCATAATCAATCCAAACTTCTCTCTCTTTCTCTTTAAAACTTCTTTCACTCCCTTTGTCTAAAACTTCTCTCTTTCCTTACTCTCTCACTAAAACTTTAACTTCTCTTTCTCACACATACACAAAAACTTATGCTCTACCTCTCTCTATCTTTCCATCTCTTTGTCTTTGCCTCTTTCTCTCCTAATCTCTTAGTCTAAATCTGTCTTTGTCTCTTTTACTCTAAAACTTCCCTCTCTGCCCTTCTCTCAAACTTCTCTTTCTCTCTCTCACACTCTCTCTATCCCCCTCTCTTAAACTTCTTTTTCTCTCTTTCTCTCTCTAAAACTTATCTTTCTCTATTTCTCTCTATCTAAAACTTCTATGTCTTTCTCTTTGAAAATTTTGTCTCTATCTCTCTCTAAAGCTTCTCTCTAACTTCTATTTGTCTCTATCACTCTCTCAAATACTTCTCTCACTTACTCTCTCCCTCTCCTCTTTCTCAAACTTCTATTTCTCTCTTTCTATAACTTTTGTACCCTTTTCTCTCTAAAACTTCTTTCTCTTTCTCTCACTCCTCTCCTTCTCTATCACTCACTCTCTTTCTCTCTTTAAATTAACTCTTACTCTCTTTTTCTATGTCTCTCTAAGGTTTCTCTCTCTGTTGATCTCTCTCTTACTCAGTCTCTCTCTCTCTCTCTACCTCTCTTTGAAACTTCTCCCTCCAACTCACTCACTCTCTTTCTCTTTCTTAAACTTCCCTCCCTCTCTAGAAATCTAGCAAGGTGTGAAATTGAATAAAGAAGAAAAATGAAAAATGTAGGAGTCAAAAGAGTATCTAGATTGATTATTCATCGTTTGCATACTCCTAACTATAGCTAGTTGCTCTTGGCATGGGAAAAGGTTGTCTTGCTTTGAGTTGCATGATTGAGTTTTATTAACTTCTTCCTTTGTCTCTAAAACTTCTTTCTCACTCTCCAAAACTTTTCTCTATCTCTCTCACTCACTCTCTTTCTCTTTCTAAAGTCTCTTTCTAAAACTTCTCTCTCTCCTCGTCTCTCTCTCTTGTGGAATATTACTCCCTTTATTTGTCATTAACTCTTTCTGTTCATTACTTTTGCTTGGGGACAACAAAAAGATTAACTTTGGGGGTATTTGTGAAGTCCAATTTCTACTCTAAAATAATATCCTTTTTCTTAGTGTTTTATGGTTTGCTATGTATGTTAATTGATTGCAATTTACCTTGAAATGAAATATCACACTAAGTTTTGATTTTGTAATTTTAGGTGAAAAGTGTAAAGTATGGAATTTTCTTGGATTTCAAAGGCATGCTATGAGCCATGCAAGGCTAGGAAGACCTTAAGTGCACATGGAAAATTTAAAATGAATCTTGAAGGCTTGAGTTTTCAAAATAGTAGTTGAAGATTTGTATATATTTGGAGTTTTAGACATCTAATTGAGGAGATTCTTTCTTTCTAGGAATCTAGACATCTCAAAACTTAAATTGGCAGCTCATATGTCTTCGTTGGATATGGATAAGATCTTTAAATTAGTGGCAAAATTATGAGTAGTCTAGTTTGCACCTATTTTGAGCAATCTGTAACAGTGGGCCATATCTTGGGCTACATAACTCAAACACTAGTGATTCTTTTTCCATGTGAAACTAGATATTTAGAGCATGGGAACCAGAGGACATGTCATAATTCATTGACAAATTTTGAAGTTTACTAGGTTCACTAAATTGCAATGTAGGCTACTTTAGCCTAATTAAGCCTAATATCTCATAAGTTATTCCAAGACTTCAATAAAGCCAAGGAGGGGATTGATAAAGTCCCATTCTTGATAATTAAGTGGGTGTCCAACAATTATAAGGTGAGTCAAACAAAAGGAAGCAACAAGATTTCAAGATGAAGTTAGATTTGAGCTGATTTAGCCTATTTCATTCTAAATCTCAAAAGAGTGGACCTCCACTTATTTAGCACCCAAGAAAGGCCCAAGATCCACTTTTCCACTCTTTAGAAGCTTCCTAATTAGAATTTGAAGAGTGACAAAGCCGGATAATAAAAGAAGGGACAAGATTACACTAAAGCTTCCAAGAAATGCCTAATATGCTATTTTCAAATGTTTTTGAAGTCTTGGGTTAATTTGCACCCAAAAACCTTCCAAGATTCATCAAATCCAACCCAAGAAGGATCCAAAGAGAACAAGATAGGGTTATAATAAGAAAAGAAGCTTGGTACATGTTTTGGAAGACAATTTTTGGTGAAGAAAACAAGAGTGCAACACATCTTGGTTAGGATTTGAGTATAGTAGCAGAACCTTGGACACAAAAATATGAGCTACACTTATATCTTTGGTTAGGACATGTTTTTGGAGGCTTGAAGAGGAAGAAGAGTTGTGATCCAAGAAGAAAAGTAGCCTTGTTCAAGGCCAATAGGCATAGATACCTTAGAATTAGATTTCTTTAATTCTAGTTCTGCATCTTTGTTCCTATTCTTATTCTTCTTAATTCTTTATTTCTTTTAAAGATTCTGATTACATGATGATTTTTATTTATATAAATCTTGATTTGAATTTCATAATGTATGGCAGAATCTTTAATAGGGATTTGCAACTGAACTAACATGATTAGTTGGTAAATTAATGTATCTTATTATTCCTAAACTTCAAGGTTTCTTTTCTACTCTAAGATTAATGAATTCAATTAGTTTGATTATCTAATTAGATTTAAGAAATAGTCAAGTGATTATAGGAATAGATAACCCCACTTTACATTCAACTGGGTAGAATATGTCAAGAGATTAGTAAGAAAGGTATATCCCTAACTGTAGGTGCAATCTTTTAGATGCCTATGCTTCATGCATCCTTAATTCTATTGACATAGGAATATAATCAATTAGATGCAGGGGTAGGCCTAATTTCATTAGAATAAGGAATTAGAGATAAGAATGCATTGATTGGTAATATTAAGTTTAAAGAATAGTAAGATAGTTAGTTGCTAATTAGAATTGTTAGTGAAATTGTGAATCCCTAGTCTTTAATTCATCAAAAGAAATTCTTGTAATCTTTTTAATTAGGTACTTAATTCTTGTATTTTTAGTGTAGATTGTTTGTTTTACATATTTCCAATTTTCCAAATAGATTTTAGCCTAAAACAATTTTAGTAATTAAATTATTAGCCAAATCCTTTTTGGTTCAACATCCTAGGAATATTGCCCTATTACATTTGATAATTGTTAGAGATAAGGCTGCTTAGGCTGCTTGTCTTGGTAGGTGCAAGTGCAGTGTTCTATAGCGTGTGGTTCTGATCTTGTATTATTAGTCTTATCTTCAGTTAATTACTTAGGGACATTAGTGTAATTCAGTAATTGAGTCTTAGTCTATAAATTGTAATCTCAGCTACATCATTTGTAGAATAATTCATTTTGGAATCAGATTTTCGTTCAGAGCTTTCACACCTAAAAGTTCTGAGCTTTCTTTCTTTCTTCCTTTCTTTCTTCCTTATTCTGAGGTTCTTGAGAATTCCAACATGGTATCAGAGCTTTGATCCAATGGGAGAGAATATGAATACGTTTTCTTTAGCATCTCTGAATGCTTCATTAGTTTCTTTTAGTCATTCTATTTCTGTGAAGTTAGATAGCAATTCCTATCTGCTGTGGAAACAACAAGTTCTTGCAGCCATCAGAGGGCATGAACTAGAGAAATACATCAGTGGTGGTCAAGAAGTGCCATCAAGATTTGCAATAGATGAGCAAGGAAGAGTTCTTGGGATCTTGAGTCAACAGTATGTTCTTTGGAAGAAGCAAGATCAGCTCTTGCTGTCTTGGCTGCTGTCAACAATGTCAGAAAACATTCTTACAAGAATGGTTGGGTGTGAATTTTCGTACCAGGTCTGGGAAAAGGTGGAAACTTTCTTTGCTTCTCATACAAAGGCAAAGATCAAGCAATTCAAGGCGCAGCTGCAGACTATGAAGAAGGGATCCATGACAGCCACTGATTACCTTTTAAAGATCAAGAATCTTGTTGATTCTTTGGCTTCAGTTGGGCATGCAGTTACAGAAAGTGACCATATAGAGGTAATTCTTGATGGTCTTTCCTCAGAATATGATGGTTTTGTTACATCCATTCTTTCTAGAACTGATCCGTATTCAGTTGAAGAGATTGAAGCATTATTGCTTGCACAAGAAAATAGAATTGAGAAGCATCATAAAGAAGTAGAAGCTATGACAGTGAATCTTGCTACACATCCTTAGAATTACAATGTGAACCGAAGTGGTTATCAAAGTTTCCCTAGTCAGTATGCAAATAGAGGAAGGTTTGGAGGTAGAGGAAACTTTTTCAAAGGCAAAGGGAGTTACAACAATGGGCGGTTTGCTGGTAGAAATGGAAGGTTTTCTGATAAAAGCAACATTCAATGTCAATTATGTGGGAGATATGGACATCAGTCCTAGAGTTGTTATCATAGATTTGATGAAAGTTTTCAAGGACCAGCTCAAGTGCTAACCACTTCAGCAAGACAGCCAATGGTGCCAATGGCAGTGTCAGAAACACACCCTATGCAATGCTCACTTCTAACAGCAGCAGCAATGGCATTGATCAAGAATGGTATCCTGATTCTGGGGCCACTAATCATGTGACAGTGGATGCCTCTAACATTGTGCAGAAGACTCCATATAATGGAAAGGAGAAGGTGCACATTGGTAATGGCTCAGGTTTGTTCATTAAAAACATTGGTAATTCTCAAATTAAGTCTTGCTTTTCTAATCAAAATCTTCACCTAAACTCACTTCTTCATGTTCCAAATATTACCAAAAACCTTGTGAGTGTTTCTCAGTTTGCAAAAGACAATTATGTCTATTTTGAGTTCCATCCTGACTCTTGTTATGTTAAATCTCAGGATACTCATCAAATACTTTTGAAGGGGACTGTTAGAAAAGGCTTGTATGTCTTTGATGAATTTCGTATTGAAAAAGGACCATATATCAATGCAAAGGTGTCAACAACTCAGTCACCAAATATTACTTCACCTGCTGTACATAGTTCCCATACTCCTTCTTTGTTAAATTCTTGTTCTGAGTTAGACAAATGGCATGTTAGATTGGGCCATGCTTCTGCACAAACTGTCAAGAATGTACTCACTTCTTGTAACATCAGAATACCAAATAAAGAGCTTTCCTTTTGTTCATCTTGCTGCCTTAGTAAATTACATAAATTTCCTTTTGCCTCTTCTCAAACAGAATACTCAAAACCTCTTCAACTAATTCATTCTTATTTGTGGGGACCAGCACCTATGCTGTCAAAAGAGGGACATAGATATTACATACATTTTGTAGACACCTTTACCCATTACACATGGATTTACTTTCTCAAAAGTAAGTTTGATGCATTACAGACCTTTATTCATTTCAAGAAACAAGTAGAACTTCAAACCAACCACAAAATCCTTGCCTTACAAACTGATTGGGGAGGAGAGTTTAGAGCTTTCACTGAATATTTGAAAGACCAAGGGATAGTTCATCGTGTTTCATGTCCTTATACACATGAACAAAATGGGCTTGCAGAAAGGAAACATAGACATATAACTGAGACTGGACTAGCCTTGCTTCACCAATCATCTTTACCTAGTTCATTTTGGACTGAAGCTTTTAGCACAGATGTGTATCTCATTAATAGACTACCCACACCAGTCCTAAATGGTTCTACTCCTTTTGAAACCTTGTACAAAATCAAACCTGATTATTCTTCTCTTAAAGTCTTTGGGTGTGCAGCCTATCCTAACCTAAGGCCCTACAATAATCCCAAGTTTCAGTTCAAATCCATTGAATGCACTTTCCTTGGTTATAGTCCAGCACACAAAGGATACAAGTGTCTACATCCTGATGGGAAAACAATTATATCTAGAGATGTCATATTTGATGAAAGTAGTTTTCCATTCAAGAACAGCAAGGGTTCCTCACAGCAGTCACTCTCCAGTAACAAATCACATTTTGTTTCTCCTCCACCTTCAGCCATACCCCCTATTCTATCATTCCCTAACGCAAGACATACTCAGAATACCAATGCATTTGTTGAACAAACAAATAACTCATGTGCACTTGCTAATAATACCAATATTATGGATTCTTTGCAACATGTTTCAGGTCCCTCTGCAGAATTTGAAGTTCCTCAACGTCTGCCTCAAAATGTCCACCCAATGGTGACCCGTAGCAAAGCAAGGGCACTCAATTCAAACAATCACTCAATGGTGACTAGTAGCAAAGCAAGAGGAACTGTACCAACAGCACTTACTGTCTCCAGAGAGCCTCAAACTATTGAAGAAGCTCTTAATATACCAGAATGGAAGTGTGCAATGGATCTTGAGTATGCAGCGCTCATGAGCAACAAGACATGGAGTTTAGAAGCTTTACCCAAAGATAGGAGGCCTATAGGGTGCAAATGGGTGTTTAAAGTTAAAGAAAATCCAGATGGCACTGTCAACAAATATAAAGCAAGATTAGTTGCAAAAGGGTATAATCAGGAGGCAGGAGTTGATTTTCATGAAGTTTTCAGTCCAGTAGTAAAACCAGTCACAATTCGGGTTCTTCTCACTTTGGCCTTATCAAAAGGGTGGAACATACATCAAATAGATGTTAATAATGCCTTTTTAAATGGTGATTTGAGTGAAGATGTATACATGCTGTAGCCTCCTGGATATGAATCAGCTGACTCATCTCAAGTTTGCAAGCTTCATAAGGCTCTCTATGGCCTTAAGCAAGCTCCTCGTGCATGGTTTCAAAAATTGTCTGAAGCTTTACTTGATCTTGGTTTTACCAAGGCAAAATGTGATTCTTCCTTGTTTCTTCAGGTTACTTCTCATCATTCTCTCTATGTTTTAGTCTATGTGGATGATATTTTGATTACTGGATCCTCACCAACTTTGGTTCAGCACTTGATTGATCAACTGAATGCAAAGTTCTCATTAAAGGATCTTGGAAAACTTAAATACTTCTTAGGTATTGAAGTTACTTACAGTTCTGCTGGTGCAATATACTTATCTCAGTCCAAATACATTAAGGATCTTCTTGCTAGAGCTGGTATGCAAGGTGCAAAGTCTATGCCCTCTCCTATGGCCTCAACACCACATATCTCAGCTAGTAGTGGCTCTCCTATTTCTGATCAAGTTGCATACATATCTCTTGTGGGAGCATTACAATATATTACCATTACTAGACCAGAATTATCATATAGTGTGAACAAAGCTTGTCAGTTTATGCATTGCCCTACGGATGTACATTGGAAGTTGGTTAAACGAATACTGAGGTATCTAGCAGGCACCATATGTCATGCTCTAGTTCTCCAAAGATCATCTGCTCTTGAGCTCACTGCCTTTTGTGATGCTGATTGGGCATCAGACATTGATGATAGGCGCAGCACCTCAGGTTTTTGTGTTTATCTTAGCCCTAATCTCGTTTCTTGGTCATCTAAAAAGCAAGCAACAGTGTCTAGATCAAGTACTGAAGCTGAATATAGGAGTCTTGCAAGTGCAGTGGCAGAATTGGCTTGGCTACAGTCTTTACTCAAAGAACTCAGCATTCAACTACCAAAAGTTCCTAGAATATATTGTGACAATATGAGCACAGTTAGCTTGTCAGCAAATCCGGTCCTTCATTCAAAGACTAAGCATATTGAACTAGATCTTTATTTTGTTCGTGAAAAGGTTAACAATAAAGAAATTGAAGTCTATCATATTCCGTCTCTTGATCAAACAGCAGATATTCTCACCAAGGCAGTCTCAACTTCAAGGTTTCTTCAACTTAGAGACAAGCTCAGTGTCATTCCTCTTCCAAGTCATGCCACTGATCTTGAGGGGGGATGTTAGAGATAAGGCTGCTTAGGCTGCTTGTCTTGGTAGGTACAGGTGCAGTGTTCTATAGCGTGTGGTTGTGATCTTGTATTATTAGTCTTATCTTCAGTTAATTACTTAGGGACATTAGTGTAATTCAGTAATTGAGTCTTAGTCTATAAATTGTAATCTCAGCTACATCATTTGTAGAATAATTCATTTTGGAATCAGATTTTCATTTAGAGCTTTCACACCTAGAAGTTCTGAGCTTTCTTTCTTTCTTCCTTTCTTTCTTTCTTATTCTGAGGTTCTTGAGAATTCCAACAATAATGTATACTTGCACTTATGAATATTAGTGTAGCTAATTCCACATCACCCTCTCTCTCTAAAACTTTTTTCTCTCCCTTTCGTCTCTCTATCTTTACTTCTCTCTATAAAACTTTTTGGAGGTTTCTTGTCCTATGAGTAAGAGATTGCTTTGGGTACATGAAAGGCATATCTTGGGGAGCAAGAAAGAGCATAGTGTGCAAAATTGATGAAAAAAGAAAGACATAAGCAATTGATTTCTTGGAGGCCCAATTAGATAAGGTGGTTGCATATTAGATGGTGATGACTTAACTTCAATCAAAAAATATCAAGTGATGCAAATTTTATGTGATTAGCAAGTTAATTTTGAAAATAGGAAGGAATTGAAGTGCAAGAAAGGAAGGTCTTGGTTAGTCAAAGATATGGTTAAATGAAGGAGAGATACGTGCCTTAAAGATAGGAATCATTTCAAAGAAAGGAATAATCTCACTTAGACTAAGCAGTAATCAGTACTTTGACCACAACTTCCTTCTAGACCTCAATATTAGGTTATTCTTTAGCCAGAATAAAGCTAAGACATAGTTTAGTTAATCATAACATCTGATATGGTGGCTTTAAGGCAGAATTTCATATTCAAGTGGCAAGTTAGATTGCTTAAAATAGAAAATTACTTGGGGTACAAGGTGATCTTGACCTAATTAGGGATAGAAACTCTATAAATTGAAGTTTGTGGTAGCTTTTGTGGAGAAGGCCTCATGTGTTGAGAATATACACAATTATCTTCACTTCCACCAAGTTCTAAGTTATGGTAGCTTGGAAGAGTGCCATTGTTTGTGACCTTGGAGGAGAAGGAGCCAAATTGGAGAGGAAATCAAGTCTTAGAAGAGAATTCATCCCCTAGCCAAGAAGCTCCTTCATTTTCGTTGCTTCATCTTCAGCTATTCTTCTTCTTTACTTTATTCCTCTTTTGTTTTGTTGTGTCTCTTTTTATTTTGGTTGTTTTTATTTTAAGAATAGGTTGTAATTAAGTAATTCATAAGGCACCTGCAATGGACCAATGCATGACTAGTTAATATTTTTATTGATCTTGGTTTTATGGTGTTGTTTGGTGATTGTTTCCTTTTACCTATGCTTCATGAACTTAATTGAATTGGGAAATTGGCTAAGTTTGAGAAAGAATAGAATGCTGCTTAGGAAAGATTACTTTGTTCTAGGATCAATTAGATAAGTGAACATATGAGACTTAGGATAGGAATATTTAAGATTGTATGCAATCATGATAATGCCTTGTTCTTCATGCATTGTTTAACTCTAGTTGATATAGGCATATACTCAATTAGTGTTAAGTGATAGTTTTAATGACCTCAGGAATATGCATTAGTTACATTGATTAATAATTCCAAATTAATTGAGTAAACCAAGGTTGCTAATTGCACTAGGATTGCTAGGAAAGTTATAAGAACCCTAATCTCTTGAAATTCATCACAACACTTGTGTGTGTGACCATTACCATTGTTAGCTAGTAATCTTAGTTAATTTTGCTTTGCTTTTTTAGTTAATCAATTGTTTAATTTGGTTTCTCAAATAAAATGCAGAGCAATAAAATTTTAGTACCTAGGTTAGTAACAAATCATTGTGAGTTTGACATCCTAGAATTCTCATCCACTATATCTACACCGTGTATACTTGCATGATAGGTTTAATGTTAGGAATTCACCATCACTCTCACTCTCATTACTTACTTACTCTCTCTAAAACTTCTCTTTGTTTCTCTCTCTTACTCTCTATCTCTTCCCCTCTCTCCCACTCACTCTCTTTTTCTCTCCAAAACTATACTCTCGTTGTCTAAAACTTCTCTCTCTTCCTCTCTCACTCACTCTCCTTCTCTCCATAAAATCTCTTTCTCGCTATCTCTCTCTCTTTCTCTAAAGCTTCTATCAATCTCTTCTCCTTCCCTCTATTTCCCTCTCTCTAAAACCTCACTTTCTTTCGCTAAAACTTTTCTTTCTCTATCTCTCTCTTACACCCCCCAAAACTTCACTGTGTCTAAGCCTGCTCTCTTTTCCTCTCTAAAACTTCTGCTCTCTTTTTAAAACTTCTCACTGTCTCTCATCAACACAACTCTCTTTCTCTTTCTCAAACTTATCCATCTTAGTTTTGCTCTTTCTCTAAAACTTCTCTCACTCTTTCTTTCCTTTTCTTACTCTTCCTTTGAAGTTTCTCCCTCTCTCTAAAACTACTCATTCTCTTCCTCGCTCACTTAAAATTCTCTTACACTCTTTCTTTCCCAAACTTCTCTTTCTCTCTCTTTAAAACTTCCCTCACATCCTTTCACTTTCTAAAACTTCCCTCTCTCACCAACATGTCTCCCCCCCACTCTCTCTCCCCCTCTCTCTTACTCTAAAATTTTACCTTCTCTCTGTCTCACACTCTCACTTTCCCTAAAACTATACTCTCTCTATGTTTCTCTCTCTTTCTCTCATACTCTCTATCTCTCTCTCATTCTCTCTCATGCACACTCTTTCTCCATTTAAAATCTCTTTCTCTCTTTCTCTCTCTCTCTAAACTTTCCCTCACACCCTCTCTCACATTCTCTCTATAAAACTCCCCTTTTAGCCTCACTCTCCCTTGAAAACTTCTCTTTCTCTCTTTCCCTCTAAAACTTCTATCTTTCTCTCTCTCTCTTTCACACCCTCCAAAACTTCTCTCTATCTAAAACTTCTCTCTCTTTCTCTCTTAAACTTCAATTCTCTTTTTAAAACTTTTCACTCTCTCTCCCCAACACTCTTCTCTCTCACACAAACTTATCCATCTTGCATATGCTCTTTCTTTAAAACTTCTCTCACTCTCTCTTCCCTTTCTCACTCGCCCTTTGAAGCTTCTCTCTCTCACCACTCTCTCTAAAACTTCTGTTTCTCTCTCTCTCTCTCTTAAAATTATCTTACACTCTTTCTCTCCAAACCTTCTCTTTCTTGCTCTCTCTAAAACTTCCCACACACCCTCTCACTCTCTAAAACTTCCCCCTCTCTCACCGACATGTCTCTCCTCCCCTAGTCTCTCTCCCTTTCTCTTACTTTAAAATTTCTCACTCTCTCTCCTTCTACAAACCTGTACTCTCTCTATGTCTAAAACTTCTCTCTCTTTCTCTCATACTCTCTCTCTCATGCACTATCTTTCTCTCTCTAAATCCTCTTTCTCTTTATCTCTCTCTCTAAACTTTTCCTCACACCCTCTCTCTTATTCTCTCTATAAAACTTCCCTTTCACTCACACTCTCTCTCGAAAACTTCTCTTTCTCTCTTTCCCTCTAAAACTTCTCTCACTCTCTCAGATACACACCCTCCAAAACTTCTTTCTGACTAAAACTTATCTTTTTTCTCTCTAAAACTTCTATCTCTCCCTATCTCTTTCTCTGTAAAACTTCCCTCCCTCGCTCTTTTGAAAACTTCCCTTTCTCGCTCTTACCAACACATCCCTCTCTCTCTCAAACATCTCCATCTCTCCTTGTCTCTCTAAAACTTCTCTTTCTTCCTCACTTCCTCTCCCTTTGAAACTTCTCTCTCCCAAACACTCCCTCTAGAAGTTTTCTCTCTAAAACTTCTCTTACACTCTCTGTCTCTTACTCACTCACTCTCTCTCACACTAAAACTACTTTCTCCCTCTAAAACTTCTTGTTCTCTCTCTCTCCCCTTGCCCTCTCCCTACAAAACTTCTCTCTCTTCCTCTCTCTTTAAAGTTTCTCTTTCTCCTTCTCTCTTCCTCAAACACTCTTTTTCTCTAAAACTTGTCTTTCTCTCTCTCTAAAACTTCCCTCACTCTTTCTCTAAACTTTCCTTTCTTTCTTTAAAACTTCTCTTACGATATCGTTCTCTCTCTATAAAACTTCTTTCTTTCTCTCTGTCTCTCTATCTCTAAAACTTCTCTTTCTCTCTTTCTTTCTCTCACTCTCTCTCTAGAACCTCCCTCTCTTTCTCTAAAGTTTTCTTACTCTCTATAAAACTTCTTTGTCTCTCTCTCTCTTTATTTCTCTCTCTAAAACTTATCTCTCTAATTTCTCTCTTATTGTCTCAATGCCTAACACACATAGAGTCACTCTCATTCTCTCTCAAAACTATTCTCTTTCTAAAATTTTTCTTCTCCCATTCTCACTCTCTTTCCCTAAAACATATCTCTCTTTCTCTCTCTCTCTCACTCACTCTTTGAAACTTCTCACTCTCCTAGACTCTATCTAAAACTTCTCTTTCTTTCCTTCTCTCTCTCTTTAAAGCTTCCATTTATCTCCCTCTCACTAACTCTCCAAAACTCTTCTCCCCCTCTCTCTAAAACTTTTTCTCTCTATGTCTAAAATTTCTCTCTTTCTCTCTGAAACTTCTATATCTCTCTATCTCTCTCTCTAAAACTTCTCTCTCTCTATCTTTCACTCCCTATCTAAAACTTCACTTTCTCTATCTCCCTAAAAGTTTTCTTTTTCTCTCACTCTCTCTAAACTTCTCATGCTCTCTCTTTTTGTCTCTATCTAAAACTTCTTCCTCTTTCTCTCTAAAACTACTATGTCTCTCTCTAAAATTTCTCACTTTCTCTCTCTCTCACTCACCTTCTCTCTGTTAAACTGCTCTCCCTTACTTTGTTTTTCTCTCTTTGAAACTTTTCTTTCCCTTTCATTCCATCCCTTTCTCTCTCACTCTATGTCTCTAAAACTTCCGTCTCTCTCTCTCTCACTATCTTTCTCTTTGTAAAATTACTCTTTCTCTCTAAGACCTTGCTTTGTCTCTGTAAAACTTATCTCACTCTCTCTTTCTCTCTCTATAAGTTCTTTCTCTCACTTTCTTTCTCTCTAAAACTTCCTTTCCTCTTACTATGTGCAACATGTCTCTCTCTCCTAAAAACTTCTCTCTCCTATTCTCTTTTCTAAAACTTCTCTTCCTCCATCTCTCACTCTCTTTCTCCCTCTCTCTCTAGAACCTCTCTCTCATACTCTAAAAGCTCTCAATCTATCTAGAACCTCTCTCTCTATATCTCTCTACCTAACTCACTAACTTTCTCCCTCTAAAAGTCTTCTTGCTCTCTCTTACTCTCTTTGTGTCTCTCTCTCACACTCTCAAAAACTTCTCACTATTTGTCTCTCTCTCTCTCTCTCTCTCACACACACACACACACACACATGTCTCTTTGTCTCTTTCCAAAACTTATCTCTCTGTCACTCTCTTTCTCTCTCTAAAACTACATTTTCTCTCAAAGTTTTCTTTCTCTCTGTAGAGCTTCTCTAACTCTCTCACCCTCTATCTAAAAGTTCCCTCTCTCTCTCTCACTCTTTCTCTATCTTTGTCTCTATCTCTCTCTCTCTCTCAAACGTCTCCATCTCTCTTTCTCTCTAAAGTTCTCTCACTCTCTCTATAAAATTACTCTCTTTCCCTCTCTCACTCTCTTTGACACTTCTCTCTCTCATACACTCTCTCTAAAACTTCTCTGTCTCTCTTCAGCTTTTCTCTCTAAAACTCTCTTTCTCACCTTCTCTCACTCTGTCTCTCTTTAAAACTTCAATCATCCTCTTTCTCTCTGTCACCAAAACTACACACTCTCTAAAACTTCTTTTACTTTCTTTGTCTCTCACTCTCCCTCTCCCCCTAGCTCTCTCTCAAAAACTTCCCTCACACCCTCCCTAAACTTCCCTTTCTTTCTCTAAAACTTCTCTCACTGTTTCTTTATCTCTATCTAAAACTTTTGTTTCTCTCTTTCTCTCTCTCTCTCTCAAACTTCTCTCACTCTCTCTAAAACCTCCACTTCTTTCTCTAAAACTTCCCTCATTCTCTTTTTCTCTCCCTCTCACTAAAACTACTATATCCTTCTAAAATTTCTTTTTCTCTCTTTCTCTCTTTCCCTCCCTCTCTCTAAAACTTTACTTTCTTTCTCTCTCTCTAAAACTTCCTTTACACACTTTCTCTTTAGACTTCCCTTTCTTTCTCTAAAACTTCTCTCACTATTTCTTTCTCTCTCTATAAAACTTCTTTCTCTCAATCTCTCTCTCTAAAAGTTATATCTTGGCTCATTCTTTCACTAACTCACTCTCTCTATCTTATAGACATGCACAGAGTCACTCTCCATTTGTATCTAAAACTACTCTTCCTCTTTTAAACTTCTTTTTCTCACTTTCACTCTCTCTAATTCTCTATCTCTCTAAAACTTATCAATGTCTCTCTCTTTCTCTCTCTCTCATTTGCTCTCTTTTTATTTCTAAAACAACTCTCTTAAAAACTTCTTTTTCTTTCTCTCTCTCACCTCTCCATGAAACTTCTTCTCTCCAACACTCTCTTTCTCTAAAACTTCTCTCCCTTTCTTTCTCTCTCTAAAACTTCTCTTTATCTCTCTCTCATTAACTCTCCAAAACTTGTGTCTCCCTCTCTTTAAAATTTCTTCTCTCCATGTCTGAAATTTTTCTGTCATTCTCTCCAAAACTTCTAGCTCTATCTCTCTCTCCTAAAACTTTTCTTTCTCTCTCACTCTCTCCCTAAAACTTTTCTTTCTCTTTTGTTCTCTCCAAAACTTTTGTTTTTCTCTTGCTGTCTTTAAAATAGCTCTATCTTTTTTTATGTCTATGTTTCTCACTCACTCATTTTCTCTATCTAAAACTACTTTGCTCCAATTTGTTTTTCTCTGTCTTTGAAATTCTCTCTCTCCTTCTTTCTCTCCCTTTATGTCTCTCAAAACATCCCTCTCTCTATCTCTCTCACTCTTACTATCTCTCCCATGCACTCTATTTCTCTCTTTAAAACTATAATTTCTCTTTAAGACTACTCTTTCTCTCTCTGTGTGTAAAACTTTCCTCATTCTCTCTTTCTCTCCCTAAAAGTTCTCTCTCTCACTCTCTATTTGGAAACTTCTCTCTTTCTCTTTAAAAATTCTCTCTTTTTCTCTTAAACCTTTCTCCCTCTCTGTCTCTCTCTAACATATATCTCTCTCTTTAAAACTTCTCTCTCTAACTACCACTCTCTCTAAAACTTGTCTCTCTCCCATTCTCTCCCTCTAAGACTTCTCTATCTCTATCTCTTACTCTCTTTAAAACATCTCTTTCTTTATTTGTCCCTCTCATTCTAAAACTTCCTTCTCTCTTTCTCCCTCTCAGTTTTTCTCTCTTTCCCTCTAATACCTCTTTATCCATCAAGAACTTCTCTTTCTATCTCTCTCTAACTCAATCACTTTCTCTTCGTCTCACTCTCTTACTCTCTCTTTGTCTCTCTCTCTTTCTCTCTCTCACTTTAAAAGGTTTCTCGTTCTATTTTTCTATCTCACTCTTTGTTTCTTTGTCTCTCTCTCTCTCTCACTCTCTTTGTAAAACTTCTCTCTCTCTAAAATTTTCATCTCTCTCTATCTTTAAAGCATCTTTCTCTCTCACTTATTCTCTCTCCGTGTCTAAAATTTCTCCCTCTCTCTAAAACTTCTCCACTTTCTCTTTCTCTCTAAAATTTCTTTCCCTCTTTGTCCCTCTTAAACTTCCCTCTCTTTCTCTCAAACATGTCTTTCTCTCTCTGTCTCTCTAAAATATCTCTCTATCTTTCTCTTTTTTTGTAGAACTTCCCTATCCCCCTCTCTCTTTAAAACTTTTCTTACTTTATAAAACTTCTCTTAGTCTCTCTTTGTGTCTCTTTCTCTCTCTCTCCATCTCTCTCTTACTCACCCACTCTTTCTCACTTCAGAGCTTCTCTCACTCTCTCACTATCTCTCTAAAAGTTCTCTCTCTCTTTCTCACTCTTTTTTTGAAACTTCTCTTTTCCTCTCTCTAAAACTTCTCTTTTTCTCTCCATATGTGCTTCTGGCTCTCACTTTCTCTCTCTAAAACTTCTATCTTTTTGCTCTCCCTGAAGCATCTTTCTCTCTCTTTGTGCCTAAAATTTCTCTCTCCCTTTATCCTTATCTCTAAAATTTCTTTCCCTCTCTCTCTCCCTCTTTATAACTTCTCTCTCTTTCTTTCTCTCTAACATGTCTCTCCCTCTCTAAAATTTCTTTAAAACTTCTACCCCCTTTCTCCATCCAACATATCTCTCTCTAAAACTTCTCCCTCCATCCTTTAAAACATCCCGTTATCTCTCTCTTTCTCTATAAAACTTCACTCCCTCTCTCAAACTTTCATCTTCCTTTCTTTTTAAAACTTTTCTCTATTTCTCTCTCTAAAAATAGTCTTTCTCTCTAGTCTCTTTCACTTTCTCTCCCTCTCTTTAAAACTTCTTTCTCTCTCAAAAGCATCCTACTCTCTCTCATCGTGCCTAAAATTTCTCTCTCACTTTGTTTGTCTCTCTAAAACTTCTCACACTCTCTCTTTCTCCCTAAAATTTCTTTCCCTCTCTCTCTCCCTCTTAAACTTCCCTCTCTCTCTTTAAAACTTCTCTCCCTTTCTCTCTTTCAAACACATCCTCTCTCTATAACTTCTCTCTTTGTCTCTTCAAGACATTTGTCTCTTGCACTTTCTCTATAAAACTTCACTCTCTCTAAAATTTGTCTCTCTGTGCATATAAAACTCACAATTTAATATTTCTCTTTAATACTTTGAATGTAAAACCTCTCTTTATCTAAAACTTCTCTCTCTTTCCCTCTCTTACTCTCTATCAATATCACCTTTGGTCTCTCCCACTCTCTGTCTCTTTATCTAAAAGTTCCCGTTCTCTCACTCTCTCTCCCTTGCTTTATCTATAAAACTCTTCTCTCCCTTTCTCCCTGTCCCTCTAAAACTTCTCTCTTTCTCTCTTTTTGTCTGTCTCTCACCCTCCTTATAAAACTTCTCTCTCTTTCTCTCTCTCCCCCTCTCTCTTTCTCTCTATCTCTCTCAAACTTCTCTTTGTTTCTAAAACTTTGCTCTCATTCTCTCTCTCACACTCTCTCACTTACTCTCTTTTTCTCTCTAAAACTATTGTTTATAGCTAAAATTTCTCCCCTTGTCAAAACTTCTCTTTCTCTTAGAACTTCCATCTCTCTCCCTCTTTGTCTTAAATTTTTCTCTCACTATGTCTGTCTCTCTCTTTAACTTTCCTCTCCCTCTCTTGCTCTAAAACTTCTCTTTTACTCTTTCTCTCTATCTCTCATAAGTGTCTCTCTCTCTAGAACTTCTCACTCTCTCTATGTTTCTCTAAAAGCTCTCTTTCTTTAAACCTCTCTCTTACTCTCCAAAACTCAGTTCTCCATCTGTAAAATTTCTCTCTCTTACTCTGTGAAGCTTCTCTCTCCCTTTCTCTCTCTAAAACTTCTCTTTCTCTTTCTATCTCCCTTGTTCTCTTGCTATCTCTCCCTTTGCTAACTTTCTCTTGCTCTCCTTAAAACTTCTCTCTCTGTCACTTTCTCACTCTATCTTTCTCTCCTTCTCTTTGTCTCTCCCTCTCTCTTCTTCTCTCTATTTTGCTTTTTATTTCATTCAGTCTCTCTATCTCTTTCTCTCCCTTTTTGTCTCCCTCACTCTCTATCTTCACAATGTACACTTTCTCTCTCTAGCACTTCTCTCTTTATTTCTCTCCCTAACATATCTCTCTTACTTTCTCTCTCTCTCTCTCTCTCTTTGTACCTCTCCTTCTCTCTCTCCCTCTAAACTATCTCCTTCTCTCTCTCTCTAAAACCTCTCTATTTTTTCTCTCTTTTGCTCTATCTCTCTTCCCTTTCTCTCTTACTCACACTCTTTCTCTCTCTAAAACTTCTCTTTCATTCTCTGTCTAAAATTTCCATATCTTTTTCTCCCAAACTTTTCCCTCTACCTCTCTTTGTCTATAATTTCTCTGTCACTCTTTCTCTCTGTCTTTTGCTCCCCCACTATCTCCCTCCACCTCCTTTCTTCTCACTTAATCTCTCTAAAACTACTCTTTCACTTTAAAACTTCTCTGCCTCTCTCTAAAACTTCTCCCACTCTTACTCACTCTCTTTCTGTCTCCCTCTTTGAAACTTTTCTCCCTCTCATTCCCTCTATCTAAAACTTTTTTCTTCTCTATCTCACTTGCTCTCCCTCTCTCTTGGAAATTTTTGTTTCACACTCTCTCTACAAAATGTCTCTCTGTCTTACTCTAAAATCTCTCTCTTCCCCCTTATCCTTTCCCTTTCATTCACCCATTTTCTCTATCTCAAAAGCTTCTCACTCTCACTCTCTCTGTGAAACTTCTCTCTCTAAAACTTCTCTTTTTCTCTCTAAAACCCCTCTTTCTCTCTGTCCTTCTATCTCTCCCCTCTTTGTCTTTCCTTCTCTCTCTTTAAAACATCTTTATCTTTTTCTCTCTCTCACTCACTCTCTTTCTCTCTATCTTAAACTTCTCTTGCTCTCTCTCTATAAAGCTTCCCTCTCTCTCTCTCACCTAAAATTCTCTTTCCCTCTTTCTTTCTCACTCTCAATAATTTCTCTCTTTTTCTCTTTCAACCTTTTGATTCTATCTCTCTGCTTAAAATCTCTTAGTTACTCTCTTTCTCTTTCTCTTTTGTTCTCTCTCTCTCTCTCCTTACTCCCTTCTCTAACTCTCTTTCTCTCTCTAAAGTTTTTCTTTCTCTCTTTTGTCTCTCTCTCTCCCTCTCTCACTGTCTTTGTCTATACCTCTATCCCCCCTCTATTTGTTTCTCCCTCTTTCTCCTTCTCTTCATCTCACTTTCTCTCTCTATTTCCCTATCTGTCTCTCTAACTTTTTGTTACCCTCTCTCTATCTATCACTTTCCCCTTCACATACTTTCTCTCTAACACTTCTCTCTCTCATTCTCCCCAACATGTTCTCCCTCACTTACTTACTCTTTTTCCTTCTCTTTCTCTTCCTCTTTATTTCTCCTTCCATTACATTCTATAAAGCGTCTCTTTCTTTCTCATTTCTCTTTATTCCTCTAAAACAACTCTCTCTCCTCCTTTGTCTATCTCTTTGTCTCTCTCCTTCTCTTTGTCTCTCATCACTCTCTCAATTCTTTTTCTCCCTCTCTCCCCCTCTCTCACCAATACACATACACTTCATCTCTCTAAAACTTCTTGTTCCATTTTTCTTTCTCTCTCGCTCTTTATCCAAAAATTCTATCCCTTTCTCTCAAAAGCTTTTGACTTTGTCTCTCTATCTAAAATTTCTCTATCACTCTATTTCTCTCATTCTCTCTTTTGCTCCCACTCTCTCTCCCTCCTTCCCTCTCTCTCACTCACTCTCTTTCTTTCTCTCAAACTTCTCTTTCTCTTTCTCTTTCTTTATAAAACTTCTCACTCCTTCTCTCTCTCACTCTCTTTCTATCTCCTTCTCTAAAACTTCTGCCCCTCTCACTCTCTCTATCTAAAACTTCTCTTTCTCTCTCTCCCTTTCCCTCCCCCTCTCTCTTAAATTTATCTTTCACTTTCTCTCTAAAACTTCCCTTTTTATCCCTCTCTAAAATCTCTCTTTGTGTCTATCTCCCTCTCTCTCACCCACTGTCCCTCTCTTTCTCTTTCTCTAAAACTTGTTTCTCTTACTCTTCCTATGAAACTTCTCTCTTTCCCACACTCTCTCTAAAACTTCTCTCCCTCTCACTCACTTACTCTCTTTCCCTCTATGTCTCTTCTTCTCTCATTCTCTTTAAAATGTCTCTTTCTCTTTGAAACTTCTCTTTCTCTCTTTGCCTCTCCCTTTCTCTCCTTCTCTCTAACTTGATTTCTATTTCACTTTTTGTCTCTTTCTCTCTTGTATTCTATCTTCCTCTCTCTATCTCCCTAACACTTTTTGCTCTCTTTCTCTCCCTTACCCTTTCTCTGGCTCATTCACTCATTCTCTCTCCCTCTCTATCTCTCCTTATCTCACTCTTTCTAAAACATCTCTTTCTTTCTCTCTCTAAAACTTCCATTTCTCTCTCTTTCTCAAGCTTCTCTTTGCCTCTTTCTTTCTCTTTCTGTCTAAAATTTCTCTATTTCTCTTTCAAGCTTCTTACTCTATCTACCTCTATCAAAATATTTTGTCACTTTGTTTCTCTCTCTCTTTCGCCCTTTCACTCCCCCATTCTCTCTATCTAAAATTTCTCTTTCACTCTCTACTCTCTCTCCCTTGCTAAAACTTACCTCCTAAAAATTTCTCTCTCACTCTCTCTAACTAAAACTTACCTTCAAAAAATTTCTCACTCACTTTCTTTCTTTCTCTCTCCCAAACTTCTTTTGCTCTCTCTAAAGTTTTCCTCCTTCTCTCTTGCTCTCTAACTTCTGTTTCCCTCTTTTTGTCTCTCTTTATCTAAATTTTCTCACTCTTTCTCTCTCAAACTTCTAAGTCTGTCTATCTCTTTGTACAATGTCTCTATCACTCCGTTTCTCTCTTTCTTTCACTCCCCATTTGTTCCCCTCCTTCTCTCTCACTCATTCTCTTTCTCTCCCTAAAACTACTCTCTCTAATATTTCTCTTTCTCTCTTTGGCCTATCTCACTAAAACTGCTCTCACTCACACCCTTACACATTCTTGCTCTCTCTCTCTTTCTTCCTCTGTTTCACACTCACTCACTTTCTATCTCCCTTACTTACACTTCTCTCTCCTACTCGCTATCTAAAACCTTTCTTTCTCTATAAAAATTCCCTCCCTTTCTCTCTCAAGAACTTCTTTCTCTATCTATCTCTAAAATCTCTCTCTCTCTCCCTCTCTTTAAAACTTCTCTATCTCACTCTCTTGTGAAACTTCTCTCTCTGACTCTCTCTAAACTTCTCAATCTCTCTTGGTCTCTCTAAAACTTTTCTCACTCACTCTCTTTTTGTCACCCTCTCTAAAACTTCTCTCCTTCACATTCCCTTTATCTCTCTCACACACACACACATACTTTCTCTTCCTCTCTCTCTTAAATTTCCCTTTAACTCTCTCTCTCTAAAACTTCTTTCACTCTCTCTTTCTCTTTAAAATTTCCCTCCCTCTCTCCCTCTCTATTTAAAATTTCTCTCTCATTCTCTCTTAACTTCTAATTCTATCTCTCTTTATCAAAAATGTCTTTGCCACTCTATTTCTCTCTTTTTCTCTCTCTCTTTCACTCCCACTTTCTCTCCCTCCTCCCCTTTCTCACTTATTCTATTTCTTTTCTAAAATTTCTCTCTCACACACTATCTCTAAAACTTCTCTTTCTCTCTTTATTTCTATCTCTCCCCCTTTCCCTCCTTCTCTCTATCTTTGCTGTGCTTTGTTTTTGTCTCCCTCTTTCTCTCCAATACTTCTCTCTCTCTTTCTTTCCCCAACACATTTCTCTCACTTTCTCACTCTTTCTCTCTCTCTCTCTCTTCCACTCTATCTTCCTTGTCTCACTTTCGCTAAAATGTCTCTTTCTTTCTCTAAAACTTCTCTATTTTTTCTCCCACCTCTCACTTACTCTCTTTCTTTCTCTAAAACTTCCTTTTCTTACTTTCTCTCTCTCAAAAGCATATCTTTCTCTTTATCTAAAATTTCTCACTCTTTATCTCTTAGACTTCTATCTCTCTTTGTCTAAAATTTCTCTATCACTACGTTTCTGTCTCTTTTTTGCTCCCTCACCCGCTCCCTCCTCCTCTCTCTCACTCATTCTCTTTCTGTTTCCCTCTCTGAAATTCTCTCCTTCTCACTCTCTCTATCCTTCTCTTTCTCTATCCCTGTCTCACTTTCTCTATCCTTCTCTCTCTCTCTCTCTCTCTCAAATTTCTCTTTAACTCTCTCTAGAACTTCTCTCATTCTCTCTAAAACTTCTCATCCTCTCTCTTTTTCTCTAAAACCCTTCTTTCTCTTTCTCCCTCCCTTCTATCTCTCCTTCTCTCACTTTCTCTAAAATGTTTCTTTCTCACTCTAAAACTTCTCTATCTTTTTCTCTCTCTTATATACTACCTCTCCCCTACTCTCTCTCTCTTTCTCCCTCTCAAAATTCTCTTGCTCTCCCTCTAAAGCTTCCCTCTCTCTCTCTCTTTAGCTTTCAAACTACTGCTTCCCTCTTTCTCTCTTTATCTAAACTTTCTCTCTTTTCTCTATCAAACTTGTAACTCTTTCTTTCTCAATCAAAAATTTGTCTATTACTCTATCTCTCCCTTTCTTTCACTCCCCCTCTATCCCTCCTCCTCTTCTCTCTCTCTCACTCTCTTGCTCTCTTCAAAACTACTCCCTCTCTCAAAATCTTCACCGTTTCTCTCTTTGAAGTACTTTCACCCTCTCTATCTCTCTCTCCCTCTCTCTTCCCTCATCTCTCTCACACTCACCCTCTTTCTATTGCCCTCACTAAAACTTTTCTCTATCACTCGTTGGCAAGAATTTCTCTTTCTCTCTCCCTCTCTTGCTTTGTCTCTAAATATTCTTATTCTCTCACTTTCTCTCCCTCTCTCTCCCTTAAAATTTCCCTCTCACTCTCTCTTTCTCTAAAAATTTCCTCTCTACAATGCCTCTCTCTATTTCTCTCTTTCTCTCTTAAAACTTCTATCTCTCTTACTCTCTATGAAACTTTTCTTTCTGCTCTCTCTCTAAAACCTCTTTTTTCTTTCACTATTAAACTTCTATCTCTTCTACTCAGTCTCTAAAACTTCTCTCTCATACTCTCTCTAAAACTTCTTTTTCTCTTTATCTCTATCTCTCTCCCCCTTCTCTTGATCTTACCCTCCCTTGCTTTCTCTCTCCCTCTTCTTCCTCTCTCTTTCTCCTTCCTTAGCACACACTTTCTCTCTCTCTCCAACACTTCCCTTTCTCTTTCTTTCCCTAACATGTCTCTCTCACTTACTCTCTTTCTTTCTCTCCCCCTCCCTCTGTATTCTCCTTCTCTCACTATGTATAAAATGTCTCTTTCCCTCTCTCAAACTTTTTCATCTTTACATCTCTTTCTCTTTCTCTTTCCCCTCTTTCTTACTCACTCTTTTTCTCTCTCTAAAACTTCTTTTTCTTTTATTTCTCTCTCAAACTTCTCTTACTCTCTCTCCTTCACACTCTTAAACTTCTCTTTCCCTCTTTCTTTCTCTCTCTTTCTCTCTTAAATCTCTGACTGTGTCTCATTTCTCTCTCTCTTTCACTCCCCCATTTTCTCCCTCCTCCCCTTTCTCACTGACTCTTTTTCTCTCTCTAAAATTACTCTTTCTCTCTAAAACTTGTCTTTCTCTATCTATCTCACTTTTTTTTATCCCTCTCTCTAGAACTTTTCTTCCTCATCTCTCTCTTTTTTCCTCTTCCTATCTCTCTAAAATTTCTCTTTCACTCTCTCTCCAAAAGTTCTCTCTGTCCTCTTTAAATTACTCTCTCTCACTCTCCCCTTCTCCTCCTCTCTCTCATTTAGTCTCTTTCTTTCTCTCTGAAACATCTTTTTCTCACTCTATTTGTGAAATTGCTTTGCCACACACTCTCTCTAAAACTTCTCTTTCTCTCTATCTAAAATTTCTCTCTTTTTCTCTATCCAACTTTTGACTTTGTCTCTCTATTACTATGTTTCTTTCTCTCACTTTTGCTCCCCCTCTCTCTCCCTCTTCCTATCTCTCACTCACTCTCTTTCCATCTTTGAAGCATCTCTCTCACTCATATGCACACGCTCACACAAAATCTCTCTCTTCGTCCTCCTCTCCCTCTTACTCACTCTCTTTCTGTCTCTCTATCTAAAACTTCTCTCTCTCACTTTCTCCTCCTTCCTCTCTAAAATTTCTCTCTCACTCTCTATCTCCCTTTAAAACTTCTCTCACTCAATCTTTCTATGTAAAACTTCCCTCCTTCTCTCTTTAAAACTTCTCTCTCTATCTCTCACTAAAATCTAACTCTCTCTCTATGAAAGTTCCTCTCTCCCACTCTTTGTAAAATCTCTCATTTTCTCTCTTTCTAAAACTTCTCTCTCCCTTACTCTCTTTCTAAAACTTCTATCTCTATTTTTCTCTTTCTCTCTAAAACTTCTCCTTCACTCTCTAAAACTTCTCTGTCAGACACTCTCTCTCCACCTCGTCTGTTTGTCTCTCCTTCTCTCTCCACAACACAATCTCTCTCTCTTTGTTTCCCCAACATGTCTCTCTAACTTACTCACTCACTCTCTTTCTCTTTCTCTCTCCATCATTATGTCTCCTTCTTTCACCCTCTCTAAAACATCTCTCTTGCTCTCTCCCCCTATCTCTCTCACTCACCCACATTCCCTCACTAAAACTTCTCTTTCTCTTTTTCTCTCTCTAAAACTTCTCTCGCTTTCTCTTACTCTAAAACTTCTCGTTCCCTCTTTCTCCTTCTTTTGATGTAAAATTTCTTTCTCTTTCTCTCTTAAACTTTTGACTTTGTCTATCTCTATGTAAAATTTCTCTATCACTCTATTTCTCTCTCTCACTTTCGCTCTCCTACTCTCTCCTTCCTCCTTCTCTCTCTCTCTCACTCTCTTTCTCTATGAAAAACTTCTCTCTCGCTCTCTCTCACTCACTTTTTTTCTGTCTCCCTCACTAAAACTTCCTCCATCTTACTCTCTCTATCTAAAACTTCTCCTTCTCTCTCTCTTGCTTTCTCTCCCTCTCTCTCTTAAATTGCTCTTTCACTTTCTCTCTAAAACTTCTCTCTCCCCCTCTTAAACTTCTCTTTCTCACACTTTATCCAAAACTTCTCTCTCTATTTTGTCTCTTCCCCTCTCTGTCTCTCCCTCTCTCCTTCTTACTATATTAGTTTCTCTCAATCTCTTTGTCTCTCTTCTTCTATCTCCCTCTCTTAATTAGTCTCTCCCCACATCATACACACTCTCTCTCTTTCTCCCCCATACATCTCTCTCACTTACTCAACCACTCTCTATGTCTCCCTCTCTCAATCTCTCTCTCCCCCCATCACACACACTCTCTCTTTTTCTCCCCCATACATCTCTCTCACTTACTCATTCACTCTCTATGTCTCTCTCTCTTTGTCTCCCTCTCTATCTTTCATTCTCTCACACTATTTAAAATGTCTCTTTCTCTCTCTAAAACTTCTCTATCTTTTTGTCTCTCTCACTCTCTCCCCCTTTCTCTCACTTGCTCTCTTTCTCTAAGTAAAACTTCTCTCTTCCTTTCTGAAACTTCTTCCTCTTACTTTCTCTATAACCTCTCTTTCTCTCTATCACCCCTTCTATTAGTTTCTCACTCTCTCTCCTTCTCTTTATCTCTCTATATCTTTCTCCAGTACATCTCTTTCTTTCTCTCCCTATCATGTCTCTCTCACTCACTTACTTTCTTTCTCTCTCTCCCTCTCTATCTCTCCTTCTCTCACTCTCTCTAAAACTTCTTTATCTTTCTCTTTCTTACTCCTCTCTCTCCCTCCTCTCTCTTAGTCACTCTCCTTCTCTCTGTAAAACTTCTCTTTCTATCTTTCTCTCTTTCCCCTCTTTCTAATTCTTTATCTTAAATTTCTCTCTTTTTGTCTCATACTTCTAACTCTATCTATCTTTGTACAAAATTTGTTTGTCACTCTATTTCTTTCTTTCTTTTGCTCCTATACTTTCTTCCTCCTTCTCTCTCTATCACTCTTTTTCTCTCATTTAAACTTCTTCTTCTCTTTCTCTTGCTCTAAAACCTCTCCTTCTCTCTCAATCACTCACTCTCTCTCTTTCTATCTATCTCTTTGAAACTTCTCTCCCTCTTGCTCTCTCTACTTAAAACTTCTCTTTCTCTCTCTTTCTCTTTCACTATCTCTATAAAACTTCTCTCACTCTCTCTTTTTATCTAAAACTTCCCACTCTAGAACTTCTCTCTTTGTCTCTCCCCAAAATCTCTCTTGCTCCCTCTTTCTCTCTCTAAAACTTCTCTCTGACACACTCTCTCTTTAAAACATCTCGTTCTCTCTCTCCCTCTTCCTCCCTCTAAAACTTTTCTATCCCTTTCTTTCCTCTTGCTAAAAATTTCTCTCTATCTAAAACCTCTCTTTCTCACTCTCACACTAAATCTTCTCACTCTTTCTCCCTTTCTAAAATTTCTCTACCACTCTTTTACTCTCTCAAACTTCTCTCACTCTCTCTTTCTCACTAAAACTTCCTTCTCTCTCCCTTCCTTTCTCTAAAACTTCCCTCTCCCTCTCTAAAACCTCTCTCTAGCTCTATCCCTCTTTGCAACTCCTTAAAACTTCTCTCTTATTCTCCCTCTCTAAAACTTCTCTCTGCCTCTTTACAATTTTTCTCTCTCCTTCTCTAAAACTTCTTTTTCTCTCACTCCCCACTCTCTATATCTCTCCCTCTCCCTCCTGCCCACTCAATTGCTCCCTCTATCTCTTTGTGTCTTTATCTCTCACTTTTTGTCTCGCTCTCTCACTTCTCTCTCTTTTTCCCCTAACATGTCTCTCTCACCCACTCACTCTCTTTCTCTCCTTCTCTAACACTTTGTAAAATGTTTCTTTCTTTCTCTCTATCAAATTGCTTTGTCTCTCTCTAAAACTTCTCTTTCTCTCCCCCTATCTATCTGTCTCTTTACCTTTCTCTCCTTCTTTCTATCTCTCTTTCTCGTATTATGTCTCCTTTTCTCTTTCTTTCTCTCTTACCAACACATGGTCTTTCTCTCTAACATCTCTCTTGCTCACTTACTCTCTTTCTTTCTATAAAACTTCTTTATCTTCTTTCAGTCTCCCTCTCTTCCCCTCTCTCTTACTCACTCTCTCTAAAACTTCTCTTTCTCTC
This sequence comes from Dicorynia guianensis, assembly GCA_037013595.1. Taxonomy (NCBI): domain Eukaryota; kingdom Viridiplantae; phylum Streptophyta; class Magnoliopsida; order Fabales; family Fabaceae; genus Dicorynia; species Dicorynia guianensis. Next base: position 13,207,908 of record JASUAB010000006.1, on the reverse strand, counting down.
TTTGAAACTTGCTCTCTCTCACTCTTAAACTTCTCGTTGCCTCTTTCTTTCTCTGTCTCTCTTCATATCTAAAATTTCTCTCTCCTTTGCTTTCAAACTTCTCTCTTTGTCTTTCTTAGTTTAAAATTTCTTTCACTTTGTTTCGTAATCTTTTTCACTCCGTTACTCTCTCCCTCCCCCTCTCTCTCTGTCTCACTTTCTCTTTCTCTCTAAAAGTACTCTTTCTCTCTAAAACTTCTCCTCATCTCTCACTAGAACTTCTCTTTCTCTCTAACTAACTTTCTTTCTATCTTCCATTCTAAAACTTCTCTCCCTCTCATTCTATCTATCTAAAACTTCTCTTTCTCTTTCTCTCTCTCTCTTTTTCTCACATTTACTCCCTTTCTCTCCCTCTTAAGGTTCTCTTTAACTCTCTCTCTTAAACTTCTCTCACTATCTCTTTCCCTCTAAAATAACCCTCTCTCTGCAAAACTTTTCTCTCCCTCTCTGAAACTTCTCTCTTTCACTCTTTATGTTTCTTTATCTATCTCTCTTGCTTTCTGGCTCCCTCATCTATCTCTCTCCCCCCATCACACACTTTCTCTCTAACACTTCTCTCTCTTGTTCTCTCTAACATCTTTCTCTCAGTCTTAAACATCTCTTTGCACTCTTTCTTTCTCTCTCAATCTTTTGACATTGTCTCTCTTTGTCTAAAATGTCTCTATCACTCTCTTTCTGTCTCTCTCTTTTGTTCCTTCTCTCTCCCTCCTCCTCCTCCTCTCTCTCACTCATTTTCTTTCTCTAAAACTTCTCTTACTATCCCTCTCTTGCTCTCTCTTTCCCTCTTTGGGTCTCCCTCTCTAAAGCTTTTCTCTCTCACTCTCTATCTAAAATATTTCTTTCTCTCACACTTTCACTCCCTCTCTCTCTAAAATTTCTCTTGCACTATATCTTTTCCTCTAAAACTTCCCTCCCTCTCTCTAAAACTTGTTTCTCTATCTCTATCTAAAATCTCCCTCTCTCTAAAACTTCTCTATCTTTCTCTCACACTCTCTATGAAACATTTCTATCTCCCACTCACTCTTTAGAACTTCTCTCTTTCTCTCTAAAACTTCTCTCACTCATTCTTTCTATAAACTTCTATCTCCTACTCTCTTTCTAAAACTTCTTTTTCTTACACTCTCACTAAAACTTGTCTTTCTCTCTCTTGGTCTTCTATCTCTTTATCCCTCTCTCTCCTTCTCTTTATCTTAATTTTTCTCTTTATCTCTGCCTCTCGCTTTCTATCTCGCTCTCTATCTCTCTCCCTACCACACACTCCTCTAACACTTCTCTCTCCCTTTCTCCCCAACAAGTCTCTCTCACTTACTCAGTCTCTCTCTCTCTCTCTCTCTCTCTCTCTCTCTCTCTCTATCTCTCATTCTCTCACACTCTCTAAAATATTTTTTATCTCTCTTTAAAACTTCTCAATCTTTTCTCTCTCTCTCTCTCACTACCCCTCTTCCCCTCTCTCTCACACTCACTCTTTTTCTCTCTAGTACTTCTCTCCCCTTCTCTAAAACTTCTCTCTCTCACTCTCTCTCTAGAACTCCTCTTTCTCTCTCTCTTTCCCCTTATTTGTCTCTCCCTCTCTCTTCTTCTTTTTGCTTCTTTTTCTCTTGCATTTTGTCTTCCTATCTCTCTCTCTTTCTTTCTCTCTCCCTTCTCTCTCCAACACTTCTCTCTTTGCTCAACATGTCTCGTTCACTTACTCACTCTCTTTCTCTCTCTCCCTTCTCTATCTCTCCTTCTCTCACTCTCTCTAAAACTTCTCTATCTTTTTCTCTCTCACATCTTTCTCTCTCAAACTCTTTACTCTATCTCTCTCTACCTAAAATATCTGTATCACTCTGTTTCTCTCTCTTGCACATGCTCTCCCTCTCTCTCTCTAAAACTCCTTTTTCTCTCTTTCTATCTCTCTCTAAAATCTTTTCTCACTCTCTCTCCCTCTCTGAAACTTCTCTCTCTCACTTCTATCTAAAGCTTCTCTTTCTAAATCTTCTCTCTCTCACTTTCTCTCTATTTCTTTCTAAAAATTTTTTATCAGTCTCTCTTTCTCTCTCTAAAACTTCTCTCTCCCTCTCTCATTGACTCTCTTTCTATGCCCATTTTTGAAACTTCTCTCCCTCTCACTCTCTTTATATAAAAGTTATCCTTCTCTTTATCTCTCTCTCTCTTAAATTTCTCTTTTACTCTCTCTCTCTAAAACTTCTCTCACTCTCTCTTTCTACCTAAATCCTCCCTCCCTCTCTCTCTATCCCTCTCCAAAATCTCTCTCTATTTCTCTCTCTATATTTCATTCTCTCTTTCTCTCCCCCCAACATGTCTCTCACTTAGTCACATTCTCTCTCTATACCCTTCACTATCTCTCCTTCTCTCACTCTGTCAAAAACTTCCTTATCTTTTTCTCTCATACTTTCTCTCTCCCCCTCTCTCTCACTTACTATCATTCTCTCTCTCTCACTCTCTTAAACTTCCCTTTACCACTTTCTTTCTCTCTTTCTATCCAAACTTTCTCTTTATTTCTCTCTCAAACTTTTGACTTTGTCTCTGTTTGTTTAAAATGTCTCTATCACTCTATTTCTCTCTCTCTCTTTCTCTTTCTGAAACTTCTCTCACTCTCTTGCTCTCAATCACTTACTTTCTTTTGGTCTCCCTCTCTAAAACTTTTCCCTCTTACTCTTAATTTAAAACTTTTCTCTATCTCTCTCTCTAAAATTTCTCTCTCACTCTCTCTCTCTCAAACTTCTCTTACTCTATCCTTTTCTCTAAAACTGCTCTCCCTCTCTCAATGAAACTTCCCTCTCTCTAAAATCTACCTCTTTCTCTTCCTTTCTCTAAAACTTCTAACTCTCTTTCTCACTCTCTCTGTGAAGCCTCTATGTCTCCCACTTCACCATCTAAAACTTCACTTTCTTTCTCTCTAAAACTTCTCTCTCACTCTTTTTGTAAAACTTTTATCTCGCCCACTCTCGCCCTAAAATTTCTCTTTCTCTCTCCTTCCTCTGTCTTACTTTTACACTCTAGCTCTTTGTCTCTATCTCTTTCTATGTCTCTCTCACTTTCTATCTCACTTTCTATCTTTCTCTCTCTCCATTATAAATACCTAATTTTATCTAGCTGACTTTCTAAAACTTTAACCTAAATTACAAACCTAAACATAAACTAAAAATAAGAAAATAAAATAAGATAAATCCTAAATAATAAAATTAAACTCAAAGATAAGCCCAAAATACAATGGAACCCAAAATCAAAACCAAGTCCAAACCCAAGAATAAAATTTTAAAATAAAACTAAAATAAAATAACTAAAATTAAAAAATACAGGATAAATAAAAGAATTAAAAGGAAAAGTGATAAAAGGATAACAGATAAAATGCTAGGATAAATGAAAAATAAAAAAGATAAAAGATAATAAAAGGATAAAGATGACAAAGATGATAAAGGATGAGAAAAGTTAGATAAACTTAAAAGATAACAAGGGATAAATAAAAGAAATTAAAAGATAAGAAATAAAATAAAATAGATAAAAGATAAGAGATAAAATACAACTAAAATTAAGAAACAAGAATTTATTGTAAAAAGAACTTCTAATTTTACAACTATGAAAAGACTTATTATACACACAAAAAGGAGGGTTCATGGACTAAGGAAGAGGAGCCTGAGGAAATTTCAGTCTTAAAAAGATTTAAGAGAACTTGCTGAATAAAAAACAAGAAACTCAGCACTTTTACCCAAAGTCAACCTCCAACCCTTGCACATCAAATGTCACAGCCAACGTTCCAGCACCTTCTTCCACTTTAGACTAGAAACCATACTCTTGTCACTGAGACTCTCATCCACCAAGGCTTCATCTATGCTAGCATTCAAGACTAGCCTATAGCCTAGCACCCTTTCCACTAAAATCGTCCTGCCACTAAGACGCTCGTGGTACATGAAGTGGAACCAAAGTGTAGTTTCATGAAGAAGTATTATAGCCAAAGCCCTTCATTGTGTCGCAGCCCTGGCCATCACCCTAAAACATCATACCTTTGAAGCTTGTCCATTCTTTCCCTCTTTTGAATCAGGTCTATTGTGTTGCTATCGTTGAAGTTCATCCCACTGCAGTGATCTATTTTGTGAAGCCCATCCTTACTACCATGTTTCAGTTCACCTTTGCTTCCATTTGTAAAGTCACACCAAGCCCAGCATCACTTTGTAGTAGCCAAATACAACCGCAACCACCTAGCTATTGCCCAAGAGCCTTGCTATTGCCATGACCCCACCATTGCCAAAGCAGTTCATTCCAGCCAAGTCGTGCTACTGAAGAATAGTGCCATGCATAGCCATCTCCTTTTCATTTTGGAATGGCTAAGTAGTGCTTCGTACCTAGCTATTTGATTACTTTGGAAGAAATTTGGGTTGTGCTTAAATGGTCACATAACACTTTGTAATTTAGTTTGAATTTTATGAATATATTCCTCTTTGACTAGAAGGGTTTCTAATTGGATTATAATTTGTAGCTTAAATCTTGTCATAGTTAAAAATTGGTTTGGTTTTGGAATGGCTATTTCATGAACTTCGATTATGTTGTTAGCTTGCTTGAGCATTTATGAAATTTTATTAGATTAAATCTTCATCGTGGAAGGCTTGGGATAGAATGTTTACTGATAATCTGTGGGTAGTCTTTGACATGAAAATTTGACTGGGTCCTTAAATTACTTGATTAGAATTTTAGTTGTCCTAAGTTGGTTTATATTATATTAAGAATTATTTTTGAGTAAAACCTATTCTTGGAAGAAATAGAGAATTTTCTCAACAGAATCATCTTTGAATTATTTTTAAAATCCAATCTGAAATAGAAGAGGGATTTTCTCAGTTATTTATTTAAAGCCCTAATATAGAATAGAAAGAAAAATTTTTTAAAATTATTTTTTACAACCCCGATTTGAAATAGGAATGGGGTTTTCTTAAAATTATTTTTTAAAAATCCTAATTTAGAATAGAAAGGAAATTTTTCTTAAAGTTATTTTTATTTAACAATCCCAATCTAGAATGGGCAGGGATTGTTTTTGAAAATCTTTTTTAAAAATCAATATAAATTAAATCAAATAAATTAATTAGATCATTTTTTGTATCGAAAGGGATTTAGGGTGCTAATACCTTCCCTAAAATGTAGCTAACCCCAAACCAAATTCTAGAAACGTAGACCATTTTTTAATTAGGTGTCTGATCTCACTAGGTAGTTTAAGTCAATGGCGACCCCAAAAACCAAAAACGAGGGTTGACAACTTAGCGACTCTACTAGGGACATTAGAAAGTTAAGCCAATTTAAAAATGATCTCATTAATTTCTTGATTGATTTGCTAGTTTATTTTTTATTTTTGTGTAGATGACAAAATAAAAAGTATGCTTATTAGCTTTTAATATTTTTGGGTATTTAAATTTTGTACCTATTTATTTATTTTTATAAATATATATATTTGCGTGTGATTCTTTTTGTAGATTTGGGATATATTTCCCCACACACATTATCACGTTCATCACACACTAGAATAAAAGGGAGGTCATGACCCCTATGCCTTATACTCGGGCCATTTAGGATACCTTATAGGTTAGAGGGGTGTAGTAAGGTTAGCCTTTGAGAGACCTTCAGTTTTTGTACAGGCACCTGAAACACCCTACTCAAATTTATCCTTCCAAGGGCAATTTGTGGACCTGATGTACGAAATATAAAGCCTATCTTTGCACTATTAATAGCCTTAGAGTCATCCTTTATGAGAGAAAGTGTTGGCCTAAGTACATGGAGTGAACAAAGGCCTAGGACTTACCTAAAATTTAGGCACAATGAGGAACATTTGATTTCCGATATCTCATCATGTGTTTATGACTCTACCACATACATTTTACTTCAACATGCATAAAGATCCTAACGTTGAGATTTATTTACATTGAGGATAGACAAAGGCAAACTAAGTTTAGCCTTTTAAGATTCCTAAAGCTCTTTCTTTGGCAAGATGCATTACAATAAGGAATAGTTTAGGGATCTATTTAGAAAATGTAGACCCTAGTAACATGTATAGAAATAGGTCACAAGAAAAACTTATCCAAAATAGCATGCATTCTTCATTAACACTTGTCATCTTTTTGCATAAGTTGCCCACTTTTTGGCTTCATGCATGGCATCACATCCATATGCATATATTCTTATTTGTATACCAATAATGCATTGTGTATCTAAAAGGATTAAAAAAGTAATCATGGCTTCAACAACACATTCCTGAAGTAGGTAGATGGAAGGCCTAGGCCAGGAAAACCCTAGGTAACAAAAGACAATGAAAGAAATGTAGAGCGAGATCGACCAACTCAAGCATCAGTTGGCCAAAATGATAGAAATTATGAAGCAGTATGCTCAAAATAGCTATCAAGGGTCAAAGGATCCTCCAAATCATGAGCAACATAAAGATCAGCAAGCCTAAAACTATTACTAGGAAAAGGGTCCAGAAGGCAAAATCATCCCAAACTTTGATGACCCAGTGGAACAGGAGAAACTAAAAAGGCCACTAAGGAGATTCTAGAAGCTAGAATAAGGAGGATCAAAGGATTCTCAGACAATGATGATGTGTTGGATCTTTCAGAAAAGGGACTAGTTCCTGATGTGATCTTACCACCAAAGTTCAAAGTCCTCGAATTTACCAAGTATGATGGGACATCTTGTCCAAAGACTCATCTTCTCATATACATCCAAAAAATGGCTGCTTATTCCAATGATAAAAAGATACTTATGCATGTCTTTCAAGATAGTCTAATCAATGAGACTGTAGATTGATATTTAAGCTTAGAACACCACTCTATGCACACTTAGAAAGGACTTAGTTGAGTCTTTTATGAGATAGTACAAATACAATGGGAATATGGCCCTTTATAGGTTTCAACTACAGGACATAAAAAAAGGAGAAAAGGAGTCATTTAAGGATTATGCTCAGAGATGGAGAAATATAGTGATTCAAGTGCAACTACCTGTGTTGACAAAGAAATGATCGCCTTTTTATGAGCACTTTAGATGATCCTTATTATGCTATAATAGCAGTATGCACATCCATTAACTTTGCTGACTTAGTTATTGTTGGTAAGAGGGTAGAAAGAGGAGTTATAATAGGAAAGATGGGAAAACCAATTGCTAGAAGGTAAAAGAAATTCTAGTACAATAAGAAAAAGGAAGAAGTGTGCCTAGTCGAATACTAGAAAAAGGGAAAATGAAAAGGCAACACCCCTATTGTGAACATTTCTGCATCGACTTTGTAAACACAAGTTGTCTAAACTTCTAAGCCCATTCAACAACAATCCCAACAGTACCAGTAGAATTAACCTAAGTTGCAGTTTAATAAGAAAGTCAAAAACTTTGATTCTATCCCAATGCCTTATTCTCAGCTCTTACCCTAGTTGTTGTAGAATAATCTAGTGTCTTTGGTTGCATTGCCTCCCTTTCAACCCCCATACCCGCTATGGTACGATGAGAAACTCACTTGTGCTTACCATGCAAGGAGGGGCACTCCGTTGATAACTGCTCTGCACTTAAAAGGAGGATTTAGGGATTGATTGATGCCAAGTGGTTGACTTTTGAACCTATGCAACTAGGACTAGATGTGCATGGCAATCCTTTACCTAACCATGACAATCAAAATGTTAACAACATTGGCCAACACTAGAATAGTATAGGCAAAACCAAGATATTGTGATTAGAGAGAACCAGTTGGCTTAAGATAGTGGGTCCATTCTTGCACCACCTATTGCAAGTTAGACTATTTCCTTTTTTTATTTATTTTGCATCTTTTTAAGTTTTTTTATGACATCTACTAATGGCTTTGCCCAATGCCTTAACAAGGAGTTTGTATAAGCACACCTTTCAATTCAATAACATGCTTAGCATATTGAATGCATTACTTTTCATCCAACTTCTTTTGCTTATTAGACTAAACCAACATTGAGGCAATATGGTTTTTCCCAAAGATTAATGCTCATGAGCATTAAAATGAAAAAAAAATTTCTTAGTCTTATTCTTGATAAATCTAATTGTTGATGATAAACTTGGTTTGCTTGAATACTCAATTCTCTTAGATAACTGAGTGTCTTTTGATTAAAGAAAAAATGAAAAAGAGAGTATATAGTGAGAGTGTGTTGATTATGAGGAAAATGGATACTCCATAACTTGTCTTAATGCCCCTCAAGACTATTTGTTGGACACTACATTACTGAAGAAATTACCTAGGCCAATGTTGGATAGTTTGAGCCTTTCAAGCCAAACCCTAACATCCAAACTCCCACAGTCACCTATTTGAGCTTATAAAAGGATGGCAAGACCATCATTCAATTCCTTTCCTTTAACCTACACTAACTTTAACCTTTTAACTTAAAAAACCATTACTATACCTTGAAGGAGAACTAAAAGGAGTACCCCTACCATAGAAGAAGGAAAATGTTACAAGCAACATCTAAGGCTCAAGTGAAAGGATTGAAGGTATCCTTCCAAAACTATGTGAAAAGCACAAAAAGAAAAAAGAAAAAAGGGAAGAAATTATTGAAAAAAATGAAAAAGAAAAAGTGCTAGGCCAAAAACAAAAATAAAAAAAAGGTTAGCCAAAAGAAAGAAAAAGAGACTGGTAAAGAGAAATTGACTTCACCTTGAGCCAACAAGGTTATCTGAAAAGGGAAAAAGCAAAAAGTGAGATATCATGTGCTCAACACTTCACGCTCTCCTTATTTGATTAACCCTTATCTCTTTTATTCTTACCCATTAGCTAGACCTTACATTACAAGCTCAGTAAAGTCTTGGTGATCTTGGCTAATATGGTGAACTAACCTAAGTGAAGAGGGACATGAAAACAAGCCTATGGGGTATTTGTGAGTGCAAATACATGTTAGAGAGTGCAAACACTTGAGAGTTATTAGAGTAAACACTTGACTAAAGTACATATACTAGAGGAATTAGAGTGATTGCTTAACAAAGCACTTTTGATTCTAGAGAATTGAATAATTATTATGTGCATTCGCTTCAGACATCACTTGGATAATAAAAGAGAATGAATTAAGGAAACCTTTTCAACATTCTTTTACTCATGGGCAGTTAAAATCTAAATTGGGGGCAATCAAGGGTAAAACCCATATCCAAATGACCCACCTTTAAAGAAAGGAGAAACTTACAAACAAACTTCTTCCAAGGGGGTATAACCCATTAAAAAGAATTAAACCTAGCCCTAGAGGTATTACTCCCAAAGTTTCCAACACTTTGATCCACTTAAACTAGGGCAATGGGTCATTCACCATCCATTAATCTCTCCTTTAAAAGACCAAAGTACCCAATTGTATACCCGTTGTGTTGTAAGCCATCCTCATTTCTTAAAATGTATTCTCATGCAGAGCAAAAAGTGTTAGGTGTCACTAAGAGGTACTGTTTGAAAGGAAAAGGCATGGATTAAAAAATGGGTAAAACTCTAATGGTGAGTGAAGAACAGTTTTAAGCTATGACTTCAAGACATGATGAATGAAAAATGTCTTAAGTCAATGCTAAAGGCATGACACTCTTAATTTCTTTTAGAAGAAAAAGAAACCAGATATGTTCAAGGAGTATGTCAAAAGTGGTTTAGCTCAAATATGCAAACAGGGCAATAGAGCAAACAATGACATCTTTATGAATGAGAAAATTGAGACAAGGAATGTACTAAGAATTCAGTGATATTGGTGAAATCCTTCTTGAATGAGCAAGCTAGAGACTCAAAAGTGCTAGAGTTAATGCATCCATCCCAAAGGTCATGAAGTAGCATTTTTGCACAATCTACAAAAATTTCATCTCCTAGTGTGTCAGCATGTATTATTGTAGGGTAATATTATATAATTGGCATCTAAATTGATCATGTTTCAATGCATACAAGTATAACATCTAAATTAATCATGTTTCAATGCATACAAGCATACCATTCACTTTAAATCCTAGATCATTTTAGATCCCCATTGAATGGATGGTAACCCTTCTAAAAGCTTAGGACTAAAAGGAAATCTTAAGTCATTTTAGATACCTATTAGATGGATAGTAACCCTTTTGAAACTTAGGACTGCAAGAAAATTTTAAGGTCATTTTAGGCTCTCATTGGGTGAATAGCAACTCTTTTGAAACTTAGGACTGTGAGGAAATCCTAAGGTTATTTTAGATCTCCATTGGGTGGTCAGTAACCCTTCTCAAACTTAGGACTACGAGAAAATCCTAAGGTCACTTTAGGTCCCCATTGGGTGAACAGTAACCCTTTTGAAGCTTAAGATTGCGAGGAGATCCTAAGGTTATTTTTGGTCCTCATTTCTTGGACAGTAACCCTTCCGAAGCTTAGGATTATGAGGAAATCCTAAGGCCATTTTTTATCCCCATTTGGTGGATGGTAATCCTTCCAAAACTTAGGACTATGAGGAAATCTTAGGGTCATTTAAGGCCCTTATTGGGCAGACAGTAACCCTTCTGAAACTTAGCACTATGAGGAAATCCTAAGATCACTTTAAGTCCCTGTTGAGTAGATGGTAACCCTTACTAAACTTAGGACTTCAAGGAAATCTTAAAGTCATTTTAGGTCCTTGTTAGGCAGACGGTAGCCCTTCCAAAACTTAGGATTATGAGGAAATTCTAAAGTTGTTTTAGGTCCCTATTCAGTGGATGATAACCCTTCCAAAGCTTAGGACTATGATAAAATCCTAAGGTCATTTTAGGTCCCCGTTGGGTGGATGGTAACCCTTTGCATTATATACTGACCCAAACAAAAGAGTATCTCTCAACTTTCACCCATCTTCTAGTCCTTAAAAGATGAGCAAAGGGAGCTATGTATAAATACTTAATTTTGTCTGGCCCACTTTCCAAAACTTTAACCTAAATTACAAGCCCAAACTTAAATTAAAAATAAGATAAATCCTAAATAATAAAATGTAAACTCAAAGATAAGTTCAAGATACAATTAAACCCAATATCAAAACCAAGCCCAAACCCAAGAATAAAATTTTAAAATAAAACTAAAATAAAATCAAAATATAAAAGATAAGATACTCAAAATTAAAAAATACAGGATAAATAAAAGAATTAAAAGGAAAAGTAAGAGGATAAGAGATAAGATGCTAGTATAAATGCAAGGTAAAAAAAATAAAAGAGAATAAAAAGATAAAGATAACAAAGATAGTAAAAAAGAATGAGAAAAGTTAGATAAACTTAAAAGATAACAAGGGATAAATAAAAAAATTAAAAGTTAAGAAATAAAAAAAAGATAAAAGATAAAAGAGAAGAGGTAAAATACATCTAAAACTAAGAAACAAGAATTTATTTAAAAAGAACTTCTAATTTTACAATTATAAAAAGACTTATTATACACACAGAAAGGGGGGTTCAAGGACCGAGGAAGGTGGAGCCTGAGGAAATTTTAGTCTTAAAAAGATTTAAGAGAAGTTGCTAAATAAAAAATAACAAACTCAACACTTTTATCCAAAGTCAACCTCCAACCCCCTGCACATCACATGTCACAACCAACCTTCCAGCACCTTCTTCCACTTCAAACCAGAAACCATACTCTTGTCATTGAGACTCTCTTCCACCATTGTCTTCATCTACACTAGCATTTAAGACAAGTCAGTAGCCTAGCACCTATTCCATTGAAATTGTCTTGCTATTAAGGTGCCCACGATACACGAAGTGGAACCAAAGTGTAGTTCTATGAAGAAGTATCACAGCTAAAGCCTTTCATTGTGTTGCAGCCTTGGCCACCACCCAAAGCATACATCTCTAAAGCTTTCCATTCTTTCCCTCTTTTGAATCGGGTTTATTGCATTAATATTGTTGAAGCTCATCCCTACTACAGTGATATATTTTGTGAAGCCCATCCTCACTACCACATTTCAGTTCACCTTTGCTTCCATTTGCAAAGTCACACCAAGCACAGCATCAACTTGTAGCAGCCAAATACAACCACAGCCACTTGACTACTGCCTAAGAGCCTTGCTGTTGCTGTGAGCCCACCGTTGCCATAGCAATTCGTTCCAACCAAGTCACATTGTTGAAGAATAGTGCCATGCATATCCATCTTCTTTTCATTTTGGGATGGCCAAGTAGTGCTTCCTACCTAGTTGTTTGATTGCTTTAGAAGAAATTTGGGTAATGCTTAAATGGTCATAGTACACTTTATGATTTAGTTCAAATTTTATGAGTATATTGCTTTTTGACAAGAAGGGTTTCTGATTGGATTATAATTTCTAGCTTAAATCTTGTCATAGTTAAAAATAGGTTTGGTTTTGGAATGGTTATTTCATGAATTCTAATTGTGTCGTTAGCTTGCTTGAGCATTTGTGAAATTTTACTAGATTAAATCTTCATCATGAAAGGCTTGGGATAGAATGTTTACTAATAATTCGTGGCTAGTCATTGACATGAAATTTTGACTAGGTCCTTAAATTACTTGATTAGAATTTTAGTTGTCCTAAGTTGGTTTGTATTATCTTAAGAAGATTACTTTTGAGTAAAACCTTTTCCTAGAAGAAATAGAGGGTTTTCTCATGAGAATCATCTTTGAATTATTTCCAAAACCCAATCTAGAATAGAAGAGGGATTTTCTCAATCATTATTTTAAAACTTCAATCTAGAATAGAAAAAAGATTTTCTTAAAATTATTTTTAAAACCCCAATTTGGAATAGGAAAGGGATTTTCTTAAAATTATTTTTTACAATCTCGATCTGGAATAGGAATGGAGTTTTCTTAAAATTATTTTTTAAAAATCCTGAACTAGAATAGAAATGGAATTTTCTAAAAATTGTTTTTATTTAAAAATCCTTATTCAAAATGGGCAGGAATTATTTTTGAAAATCTTTTTTAAAAACTAACATAAATTAAATCAAGTAAATTAATGAGATCATTTTTTGTATCGAAAGAGTATTTAGGGTGCTAATACCTTCCTTAAAACATAACCAACCTCAAACCTAATCTCTAGAAAATAGATCATTTTTTAATTCGATGTCTAATCTCACTTGTGTAGTTTAGGTTGGTGGCAACCCCCAAAACCAAAAACAAGGGTTGACACCCATCACACATACTCTCTTCTCCAACATTTCACTCTGTCTTTCTCCTTAACATATCTCTCTCATTCACTTAGTCTCTTTTTCTTCCTCCCTATCTCTCATTCTCTCGCACTCTCTAAAATACTTTTTTTGCTCCCTCTAAAATGGCTCTATCTTTTTGTCTATCTCTCTCACACCCTCTTTCTTCCCCTTTCTCTCACACTCACTCACTCTCTCTCTAGAACTTCTCTCACCCTTTATGAAACTTCTCTCTCTTTTTCCCCCTCTGTCTATCTGTTTGTCTCTTTATCTCTCTCTCTCCTTCTCTTTATCTCTTCCTTTCTATCTCCCTATCCCTCTTTCTCTCTTTCTCTCTTCCCCTCTTTCCCCAACACACACATTTCTCCATCCAAACTTCTCTCTCTATCTCTCCCCAACATGTCTCTCACTCTCTTTCTCTTTCTCCCTCTCTTTATCTCTCCTTCTCTCACTCTCTCTCTAACACTTCTCTTTCACTTTCTTTAAAACTTCTTTAACTCTTGTAGAAACTCAATTTTGTCTAATCCACTTTTTAAAACCTAAACCAAAATTAAACCCAACCAAAACCTAAATTAAACCTAAAAAATTTAAATAAAATATGCCCAAAAATAAAGAAGCTTGAAATAAATTTAGAACCAATCCCAAGCCTAATAATAAAAGCAAAATAAAATCAACAAAATAAAAAAAAAAATAACAAAAATAATAAGATAACCAAGATTAACAAGAATAATAAAACAAGATAAATAGAAAAATTGAAAAGTGACAAGAAGATGATAAGGGAATAAATGATAAAATAATAATAAGATAAAATATAAAATAATTTAAGAAATAAATAAAAGATAATTTGATGAAAGATGATAAAAAAGACAATGATAAGAAGATGATAAAAATAAAAAGTAGAAAAATCTAAAATATTAAATAAATTCAAGAGATAACAAAAAATAAAAGGCTCAAAATATAAGAAAATAAATCAAGAGATAAAAAGATAAAGGTTGAGAGATAAGAGATAAAATACAACTACAACTAAGAAGCAAGAATTTGTTTAGAAAAAAAAAAAAATCCTAATTCTACACCTATAAAAACTCTTACTATACATAAAAAAGAGGGGGTCACAAAATAATAAAGATTTCAGCATAATGACTTTGCAGCCTAAAGAACCTTCAACCTACGAAAATAAGAAACCATCATACACCAAAATTTCCACCACCTGAGAAACGTCTCCAATGACTTGGATCCAAACTGAAAAACACAACAGTTAAGGAAACTCAGCACCTTCTCACCAAAGCGACAAATCCAAACTGCTTCACCCTCACCCAAGCGACATCCTCCAACTTTCTCCTCTCACCGTTTCAATCCTTCACACCACCGCTACTCTAGAGTCTTGCTATTGTTGCACACCTATTGGCTCAATTGGCGCTGTGAAGATAACCATTGCTACCACTTTTCAGTTCACCTTCACTCTCACTTGTGAGGTCACAACTAGGTGCCCTTGATCGCACCATTGCTTTAGAGCTAGAGGAAGTTGTGTTTTGCCAGAGTCGATCCAGAAGTAATTCTGTAGGGGGAATTCTTAAGGAATCATCGGCACTCTGAACCAAAGGTGCCGTGAAGTCTGGTTCTGCTACTATTCGAAGGGGCAACTGTCTTTGCCTTCAGAGTCCAACTTGGAGGGTTACACCACCGTCATCAGTCTAGTGCCATCCTGCCTTCACCCTCACCACCGATCAGAGAAGCCACTCCCTGTTGGAGCCACTATGTCGCTGGTGCAAGAAATCTCTGCGCTGCTTGCTGTTCCTGCATGTCTAGTGGCCCCAGTTGGTGTCACCATCTTGAAGCTCCAGCCATCGTGCCATCCAGGAGATCCCAATAGCCAATTCTGCTCCACAGCCATTCCCAGTTAGTGTCACCATCTTGAAGCTCCAGCCATTGCCCCACCCAGGAGCTGCCACTAGCCTGCTCTGTTCTACAACCGTTCGGTCTCGTTACCTCTGTCGTGAAGCCAAGCCTCTGAAACTCTCCATCGTCGTGAAAGTCCCAGCATGTAACTACTGTGAGAGACGCCATGCCACCTTCCAGAAGACCTGCATCCATGGTGAGCCTAGTTTCTGCATAGGCTGACTATCGAGAAGCGCTGATACTGCCGTGATCCCATGCCCAAAACGTACCCACTGTTGAAGCTCTACCCACCGTGCCACCTATCATTGAAGCCTGTGACCCGTTGCCAGTTGTTCCTTGGCTTTTCACAGCTCAAATAAGAGGTATGTGATGCTGTCTTGTTATCTCTTCTCAGATTTCATGAGTCATGAGTTTTTAGTTCCAATTTTGGTTGAGAGTTTATTGTGTAGTCAGAATATAATGGAGAAGAGTGGCGTGGGTTTTGTTCTTGAAAGAAGTAGGTGGGTTCTACACTTTTTGGTTCAGTTATGTTAATAGGTGAATTTTGCACTTTTTTAAGAAAAAATAAGAGAAAAATAAAAATAAATTATTAGTTGAGTTTAGTATTTTCTTCTCTTAAGTTTAAAATTTTGAAGGTTAAAATTTGATAAAAGTAGATGAATCTAAGATTTTTTAATGATAATTTATGTCCTAAAATTTTTTGAATAAAAATAAATTGGGAACAAATGATCACATGAGTGATACAAGCAATTCTTCTTTACTTTTCTTTTTTTAAAAGAACCTCAATCTAGAATAAGAAGACGATTTTCTTAAAGTTATTTTTAAAGCCCAATCTAGAATTGAGAGGAAATTTCATAAAATTATTATTTTAAAACCTCAATCTAGAATAACAAGTGAATTTTCTTAAAATTATCATTTTTTAAAAAACATTGATTTGGAATAGAAAGAAAATTTTTCTCAAAATTATTATTTTTAAAATTTTGATCTAGAATGAGCAAAGATTATTTTCAAAAAAAAATATTTTTTTTAAAATTTTTAAACCAATACCAAATTTAATCAAGGTAATTTAATTAGATCTTTTTTAGTACTAAAATAACGTTTAGAATGTTAACACTTTTTCTAAAATATAATCAACACCCAAACCCAATCTCTAGGAACATGGATCATTTTTCAATAAGTGTCCGATCTCACTTTAAATAATTTAAGTCAATGGTGACTCTAAAACTAAAATAAGGTTCAATAACTCTATCTAAAATTTCTTTTTCTCTCTTAAACTTCTAGCTATGTCTTTCTGTCTAAATCTCTTTGTCACTCTATTTCTATCTCTCTCTTTTGCTCCCCTACTCATTCCCTCATCCTCCTCTCTCTTCACTCTCTTTCTCTCTCTAAAACTACTCTATCTTTTTAAAACTTATCTTTCTCTCTTCTCTAAAACTTCTCTCTCTATCACTCACTCACTCACTCTCTTTCTATCTCCCTCTCTTAAACTTCTCTCTCTCTTACTCTCTCCATCTAAAACTTCGCTTTCTCTCTCTCTTTCTCTCATTGTCTCCCTCGTTATCCCTTAAATTTCTCTTTCACTCTCTCTCATAAACTTCTCTCACTCTCTTTCTCTCTATCCCTCAAAAACCTCCATCTCTCTTCCCTTCTCTCTCACACCTACTTTTTCTCTAAACCTTTCTCTCTAATTGTCTCTTTGAAACTTTTCTCTCTCCCTTTCTATCTCTCCTTCTCTTAGCCTTTGTAAAACGTCTCTTTTTCTCTCCCTCTAAAACTTCTCTATCTTTTCCTCTCTCTCTCTTTATCTCCCCCCCCCTCTCCCACTCATTCAATTTCTCTCTCTCAAACTCCTCTCGCTCTATCTCTAAAGTTTCCCTTTCTCTATCTCTTTCTCTCAAACTTCTCTTTCCCCCTTTCTTTCTCTCAATCTAAAATTTCTCTCTTTGTCTCTCAAACTCTTGACTTTGTCTCTATCTAAAATTTCTCTTTCACTCTCTATTTAAAACTTCTTTCTCTAAATCTTTTCTCTCTTAGACTTTCCCTCTATCTCTCTCCATAACTTCTCTTTCTCTTTCTCCCTCTTCCTCCTTCTCTCTATCTTACTTTTTCTCTTTGTTTCATTATCTATCTCTCTTGCTTTTTGTCTCCCTCTCTCTATCTCTCTCTTCTCCCATCACACACTCTTTGACACTTCTCTCTCTTGTTCTCCCTAACATCTCTCTCTTGCTCTTAAGCATCTCTTTTCCTCATTCTTTCTTTCTTTCTATCTAAAATTTCTCTCCATTTCTCTCTAAATCTTCTGACTTTGTCTCTCTTTGTCTAAAATGTCTCTATCAGTCTGTTTCTCTCTCTTTTGCTCCTTCTCTCTCTCCCTCCTCCTCCTCTGTCTTACTCTCTAAAATTATTCTTATTGTCTCTCTCTTGCCCTCTATCTCTCTCTCCCTCTTTTGGTCTCCCTCTCTAAAGCTTCTCTCTCCACTCTTTATCTAATACTTTTCTTTCTCTCTCACTTTCTCTCCTCTCTTTCTCTCTAAAATTTCTCACTCTCTCTTTTTCTTTAAAACTTTCCTCCCTCTCTCTTTAAAACTTGTCTCTTTGTCACTATCTAAAATCTCCCTCTCTCTCCCTTTCTCTAAAACTTCTCTATCTTTCTCTCACTCTCTGTGAAACTTCTCTGTCTCCCACTCATGCTCTTTAAAACTTCTTTTTCTCTCTCTCTAAAACTTCTTTCTCTTACTCTCTTTGCAAAACTTCTATCCCCCACTCTCTCTCTAAAACTTCTCTCTATTCTTTTTCTCTCTATCTCTTTTTCACATTGTCCTTGCCTCTTGCTTTCTATCTCTCTCTTCCCACCACATACTCTCTCTCTCCAACACTTCTCTCTCCCTTTCTCCCAATAGTTCTCTCTCTCACTCAATCTCTTTCTCTCTTTTTCTCTCCTTCTCTATCTCTCATTCTGTCACACTCTCTAAAATATGTTTTTCTCTACCTAAAACTTCCCTATCTTTTTCTCTCTTTCAATCCTTCTCTCCCCTCTCTCTCACACTCACTCTCTATCTCTCTCTAGAACTTCTCTCCCCCTCTTGAAACTTTTCTCTTTCACACTTTCTTTAGAACTTCTCTTTCTCTCCCCCCTCGGTCTGTCTCTCCCTCTCTCTCCTTCTCTTTATTTCTTTGTCTCTTGCTTTCTATCTTCTTATCTCTCTCTCTTTCTCTCTCCCCCTCTCACCCCAATGCACATTCTCTCTCTGCCCAACATGTGTCACTCACTCACTCACTCACTCTCTCTCCCTCTCCCTCTCTGTCCTTCTCTCACTCTCTCTAAAACTTCTCTTTCTCCCTTTCTCTATCTAAGACTTCTCTAGCTCTCTCTACCTAAAATTTCTCTCTTTCTTTCTCAAACTTTTGACTTTGTGTCTCTCTATTACTATGTTTCTATCTCTCTCTTCACTTCCCTGACTCTTTCCCTCCTCCTCTCTCTCTCACTCTCTTTTTCTCCCTAAAACTATTATTTCTTTCTAAAACTTCTCCTTCTCTATCTCTCCACTAAAATTTCTCTTTCTTACTATCTTTCTCTCCCTAAAACATCTCCATCTCTCTCTCTTCCCTAAAACTTCTCTCGCCCTCTCTCTCACTCACTAACTCTCTTTTTGTCTCCCTTTCTTAAATTTCTCTCCCTCTCACTCCCTTTATCTAAAACTTCCCTTTCTCTCTCTTTCTTCTCTTTTTCTTCCTCTCTCACATTCTCTCCCTCTTGCTCTCTTAAATTTCTCTGTCATTCTCTTTCTCAAAAACTTCTCTCACTTACTCTGTGAAACTTTTCTCTTGCTCTCACTCCCCTTCTCTATCTCTCCTTCTCATACTCTCTCTAAAACATCTCTTTCTCTCTCGCTCTAAAACTTCTCTATCTTTTTCTTGCTCTTATTTTCTATTTCCCCCTCCCTTTCATTCACACTCTTTCTCTCTTTCAAACTTGTCTTGCTCTCAAATTTCTCTTTCCCTTTTTCTTTTTCTCTCTATCTAAAATTTCTCTCTCAAACTCCTTACTCTGTCTTTCTCAATCTAAAATGTCTCTATCACTTTGTTTCTCTCTAGTTTGCTCTCCCTTTCTCCTCCTCCTCCTCTCTCTCTAAAACTCCTCTTTCTCTCTTTTTGTCTCTCGCTAAAATCTTCTCTTACACTCTCCCTCTTCCCCTCTTTGAAACTTTCCTCTCTCACTCTCTAGCTAAAAGTCCTCCTTCTAAATCTTCTCTCTCTGACTTTATCTCCATCTCTCTCTAAAAATTCTTTGCCACTCTCTTTCTCTCTCTCTAAAACTTTTCTCTCCCTTTCTCATTGACTCTCTTTAATGGCCATTTTTGAAAATTCTCTCCCTCTCACTCTCTTTATCTAAAACTTCTCTTTCTCTTTATCTCTCTCTTGCATTCTCTCTCTTAAATTTCTCTTTCACTCCACCTCTAAAACTTCTCTCACACTCTCTCTCTAAATTCTCCCTCCCTCTTTATCTCTAAAATTGCTCTCTCTTTAAAATTTCTCTCTATCTCTCTCCAAAATCTCTCTTTGTTTCTCATTCTTTATCTCTTTCTCACCTTCTCTTCCCCTAACACATCTTTCATTCACATTCTCTCTTTGTGCCCCTTTCTATCTCTCCTTCTCTCACTCTCTCTCTCACTCTTAGACTTCTTTTTCCCACTTTCTTTCTCTCTTTGTATCTACAATTTCACTCTTAAACTTCTAACTCTATCCTTATTTGTTTAAAATGTCTCTATCACTCTATTTCTCTCTCTCTCAAAAACTTCTCTATCTCACTCTTAATCTAAAAGCTTTCTCTGTCCATCTCTATCTCTCACTCACTCAATCTCTTTCGCTCCCTCTCTCTCTAAAATTTCTCTCACACTCTCTCTCAAACTTCTCTCACTCTCTTTTTCTCTAAAACTTCCCTAAATCTCTCTCTATGAAACTTCCCTCTCTTTTTAAAGGTTGTCTCTTTGTCTCTCTCTAAAATCTCCCTCTCTCCCTTCCTCTCTCTAAAACATCTCACTCTTTCTATGAAACTTTTCTGTCTTCCACTCTCACTATCTAAAACTTCTCTCTCTCACTCGTTTTGTAAAACTTTTATCTCTCCAACTCTCTCACTATAACTTCTCTTTCTCCTTTACTTCTCTCTTGTTCCCCAAAACTTTTCTCTCTCTCTCTCTCTCTCTCCATCTCTTTGTCTCACTTCTTTGTCTATCCTCTGTCTCTATCTCTCTATCTTTATATCTTTCTTTGTCTCTTCTTGATTTCTTTCTCACACTCTATCTTTCTCTACCCCCATCACACACTCTCTCTCCCCAACATTTCTCTCTCTTTCTCCTCAATGCCTCTCTCTCACTCACTTAGTGTCTTTCTCTCATTGTCTCACACTCTCTAAAATATGTTTTTCTCTTCCTCTAAAACTTCTTAATCTTTTTATCTCTCTCACATACTCCCTCTTTCTCCCCCTCTCTCACACTCACTCTCTTTCTCTCTCTAGAACTTTTATCATCCTATCTAAAACTTCTCTCTCTCACTCTCCCTAAAACTTCTCTTTCTATCTCTTTCCCCTCTATCTGACTCTCCCTTTCTCTCCTTCTCTCTATCTCTCTCTTTCTATCTCCTTGTCTCTCTCCCTCTCTCTCTCATTCTCCCTCTCTAATACTTTTCTCTCTATCTCTCCCTAACATGTCTAACTCACTCAGTCACTCTCTTTCTCTAACTCTCTCCTCGTTTCTCTCACTTACTCTATCTAACACTTCTCTTTCTCTCTTTTGCTCTCTCTCAAACTTCTAGCTATGTCTCTTTATCTAAAATCTCTCTTTCTCTCTCAAACTTCTAGCTATGTCTCTTTATCTAAAATTTCTCTCTCTCTTCTCTAAGACTTCTTTTTCTATCACTCACTCACTCTCTTTCTACCTCTAGTTCTTAAACTTCTCTCCCTCTCACTCTCTTTATCTAAAACTTTGCTTTCTCTTTCTCTCTCTCTCTCTCTCTCTCTCATTCTTTCCCTCTTTCTCTCTTAAATTTCTCTTTCACACACTCTCTCTCTCAAAAATTTCTCTCATTCTCTCTTTCTCTCTAAAACTTCCCTCCCTCTCTATCCCTTTAAAACCTCCCCCTTCCTCTCTCCCCCTCTCTCTCACATCCACTCTCTATCTAAAACCTCTCTCTCATATTGTCTTTGTGAAACTTCTCTCTCTCTCACTTTGTCTAAAACTTCTCTCTCTCCTCCTTCTCTTAGTCTCTACAAAACATCTTTTTCTTTCTCCCTTTAAAACTTCTCTACCTTTTTCTCTCTCTCCCTTTCTCCACCCACTCTCTCTCGCTCACTTAATTTCTGTCTCTCAAATTGCTTTCACACTCTCTCTAAAGTTTCATTATCTTCATATCACACACTCAAATTTCTCGTTCCTTCTTTCTTTCTCTCTCTATTTAAAATTTTTCTCTTTCTCTCTCGAACTCCTAACTTTGTCTCTCTATCTAAAATTTTTCTCTCACTCTTTATTTAAAACTTCTCTCTCCAAATCTTCTTTCTCTCACACTTTATCTCCATCTCTCTCTAAAAATTCTCTTTCACTCTCTCTTTCTCAAACTTCTCCCACTCTCTTTTTCTCTCTCTCCTTCTAAAATTTCTCTGTCATTCTCTCAAACTTCTCTAACTCTCTCTTTTATGCTAAAACTTCCTTCCCTTTCTCTTTAAAACTTCTCTCTATGTCTCTTTCTAAAATCTCTCTCTCCCCCTCTCTCTAAAACTTCTCTCCCTCACTCTCTCTATGAAACTTCTTTGTCTCCCACTCTCCCTCTCTAAAACTTCTCTCTCTCACTCTCTTTGAAAAACATCTATCTCACCTACTTTCTCTTTCTAAAGTATCTTTCTCTCTCTATCCCCCTTTATTTATCTATCCCTCTCTCTATCTCACTTTCTTTCTCTATATCTCTATTTCTTTGTCTCACTTTTTATCTCCTTCTCCTTGTCTCCCTCTCCCCATCACACAAACTCTCTCTCCAACACTTCTCTCTTTCTTTCTCCCTAACATGTCTCTCTCACTCACTCACTCTTTGTCTCACTTTTTATCTCCCTCTTTATCTCTTATTTTCTTACCCACTCTCTCTAAAATTTCTTTTTCTTTTTCTCTTTCTCACACTTTCTCTACTTCTCTATCTCTCATTTTCTCACCCACTCTCTCTAAAATTTCTTTATCTTTTTCTCTCTCTCACACTCTCTCTCCCTTTCTCTCACTCTATTTCTCTTGATAAAATTTCTCTTACTTTCTATCTCTCTCTCACACTCTCAATCTTCTTGTTCCCTCTTTCTATCTCTCTCTCAATCTAAAATTGCTCTTTCTTTCTCTTTCAAACTTTTGACTCTATATCTCTTTGTCTAAACCCATTCTCTCTCCTCCTCTCCCCCATACTAGCTCTCTTTCTCTCTCTTTTACTCACTCTCTTTCTGTCTCCTTCTCACTCTCTCTATCTAAGACTTCTTTTTCTACGTCTTTGTCACTTTCTCTCCCTCTCTCTCTTAAATTTCTCTTTCACTCTCTTTAAAACTTTTTCAACTCTCTTTTTCTCTCTAAAACATCCCTCCATTTAGCTCTCTCTTAAATCTCTTTCTATCCTTCTCTCTCCCTCTCTATCACCTACTCTCTCTTTCTCTTGCCAATAGGTTTCTCTCACTCACTCTTTCTCTGCCCCCTCTATCTCTTCTTCTCTCACACTCTTTAAAATTCCCTTTTTCTTTCTCTAAAATGTCTCTATCTTTTATTGTTGCTCACTTTCTCTCCCTCTCTCTTTCTCATCCACTCTCTATCTCTCTCTAAAACTTCTCTCACTCTCTTTTTCCTCTCAAACTTCTCTTTCCTTTTTTCTTTCTCTCTTTGTCTCTATATAAAATTTCTCTCTCTTTCTCTCTCAAACTTTTGACTCTGTCTCTCCATCTAAATTGTCTATATCACTCTATTTGTCTCTTTTTTTCTTTCCTCTCTCACTCCTTCCCTCTTTCTCACTTACTCTCATTCTCTCTCTTAAACTACTCTCTCTTTCTCCCTCTCTCTTACTCTCTTTCACTCACTCTCTTTCCATCGCCCTCTCTGAAAGTTCTCTCTCTCTCACTTTCTCTCCCCTCACTCTCTAAAATTTCTCTCTCACTCTTTCTCAAACTTCTCTCAACCTCTCTTTCTCTCTATAACTTCCCTTGCTCTCTCTCTAAAACTCCTCTCTGTCTCTTTTTAAAATCTCTTACTCTCTTTGTGAAACTTCTCTCTCTACCATGCTCTTTCTAAAACTTCTCTTTTTCTCTCTATAAAACTTCTATCTCTCCCATACTCTCTATCTAAAACTTCTCTTTCCCTCTCTGAAGCTTCTCTCTCTCACTCTCTCTTTAAAATTTCTCTTTCTCACTCTCCCCCCTCTTGCTATCTCTCCCTCTCTCTCCTTATCTCTATCTTACTTTCTCGGTCTCTATTTGTCTCTATTTCTCCCTGGCATTATGTCTCCCTCTCCCTCCCCAACACACACACTCTCTCCAACACTTTGTTCTCACTCACTCACTCTCTTTCTCTCTCTCTCCCTCTTTATCTCTCCTTGTCTTACTCTCTCTACAACGTCTCTTTCTCTCCCTCTATGAAACTTCTCTATCTTTTACTCTTTCCCACACTCTCTTCCCCTTTCTCTCTCACTTACTCTCTTTCACTCCTTAGAACTTTTCTTTTTCTCTCTAACTTCTCTTCCTCTCAAAGCTCTCTTTCCCTCTTTCTCTTTATCAATCTCTCTATATCTAAAATTTCTCCCATTTTCTCTCTTAAACTTCTAATTTTGTCTCTAAAATTTCTTTATCACTTTGTTTCTCTCTCTCTTTTGCTCCTTCACTCTTTGTCCTCCTCTCTTGCTCACTTATTGTCTTTCTCTCTAAAACTTCTCTCTCTCCCTCTTCTCTAAAATTTTCTCCTTTCTCTCTTTAAAACTTCACTCTCTATATTGCTCTAAAATCTCTCTCTGTCACTGTCTTTCTCTCTCCCCCTCTATCTCTCCTTCTCTCACTTTGTTTAAAATGTCTCTTTCTCTCTCTCACTCCCAACCTTCTCATTCCCTCTTTCTTTCTCTCCCTCTCTCTATTTAAAATTTCTCTCTCTTTCTTTGTCAAACTTCTAACTATGTCTCTCTCCGCCTAAAATATCTTTGTCACTTTGTTTCTCTCTCTTTTGCTCCCCTTCTTTGTCCCTCCTCTTCTCTTTCTCACTCCTCACTTTCTCTCTCTAAAACTTCTCTTTCTAACACTCTCTCTAAAATTTCTCTAACTCTCTTTATCTCCTTGCCCCTTTCTCTCTCTCACTCACTCTTTTTTTGTCTCCCTCTCTAAATCTTCTCTACCTCTAATTCTCTCACTTTCTTATCCCTTCTCTCTCTAAAATTTCTCTTTCACTCTCACTCTCTCTTTCTCTTTAAACTTTCCCTCTCTGACTTAAACTTCTCTTACGCTATCTTTCTCTTTAAAACTTCCCTCTTTCTCACTAAAAATTCTCTCTCTACCATTCTCTAAAATATCTCTTTTTGTCTCTCACAAAGACTTCTCTCTCCCATTCTCTCTTTAAAACTTCTCTTTCTCTCTCTCTCTCACCCCAACATGTCTCTTTCACTCACTCACTCACTCTCTCTTTCTCCTTTCTCTGAACTCTTCCTCTTTATCTCTCCTTCTCTCACTCTCTAAAATATCTCTTTCTCTCTCTCTCAAACTTTGCTTGCTCTCTCTCCAATGTTTGCCTCTCTTTCTTTCTTTCATTATGTAAAATTTTTCTCTTTCTCTCTTAAACTCTAACTCTATCTCTCTCTTTCTAAAATGTCTTCATCAGTTTGTTTCTCTCTCTCCCTTTGCTCCCTTCACTCCCCCCTTTCTCACTCAGTAAATCTTTCTCTCTCTAAAACTTCTCTCACTTCCCTGCCTCTTTCTCTCATTCAATTTTTTTGGTCCCTGTCTAGAACTTCTCTCTCATTCTCTATCTAAAACTTCTCTCTCTCTCAAATTTCTCTCTCACTCTCTTTGAAACTTCTATCAATGTCTTTTTCTCTCTAAAACTTTCCTTCGTCTCTCTTTAAAACTTCTCTCTTTAAAACTTCTCTCTTTCTCGCTCTCTTTATGAAAGTCCTCTCTCTCCCACCTCCCTGTGTAAAACTTCTCTTTCTTTAAAATTTCTCTCACTCTCACTTTATCAAAAACTTCTTTCTCTTGCTTTCTATTCCCCAAGCGCGTGTCTTTTTCTCTATCTCTCTCTTTCTCTCCTCCCAACACATGCACTTTCTCACTTTCTTCCTCTCACTAACACTCTTTCTCTAAAACTTCTCTGTATCTTTATGTCTATTTTGTAAATGGTTGAAGCAATATGCCTTCAACATTAGAATTTTCAATATTTTCCAACAAAACCACCCTAGTATCAACACTAACAATAGGAACTCTCACAACTAGCAAGCCACAAGTAATTGACAAATTACCTTAATACACTCTCCTTTTATGAAAACAATTCTCAAAGTAGGAAACCATGAAATCCTAGCCTTTCCATTCAAACATACTGATCCAAAAGTGTTTGATGAACCTTGTAGAAAGAGATATTAGATTTCTATATCAACAAAATAGTTTTACTGAATTCTTTCAACAAAATCTACCCAACTTGACCAAGTAGAAATAAAACTCAATTCAAAACCTGAATGTTCTAACTCAAAAGCACCTCTAATAAGTGAACCACTTCTAGTTCAAAAGGCCTCAGAATTTAAATTTAGCAAAATCAATGAAGATATTATCAAAGAACTTAGTCAAAAAATTGTTAGCCTTTCAATAAAAGATAAATTTGTTAATACAATTACCAGATAGCCTTATCTCTCCTCAATAAACTAAATTAAATATAAAAAACAATATAAATTTGCTAAACTCCAAGGTTCTCAAAACTAGGGATTAGTACCAAAGATTAGCACTCCTAGACCTTTAGTTTGAAGACAAGAACAAAGAGAAAGAGTAAACAAGATCTTGAAATTGATATCAACAATAGAATTGATAAAGCAAACAGCATAAATATTGAATATTATTGAAAATAAAGTTCAACACACTAACAAATATTGAGATTTGAATACAATTCTTGAAAATGATATCAACAAGAGAGTAGACAAGAAAGGAAAAGGACTTCTCTCTAGATTTCTCTTTATTTTAAAAGGAACTTTCTTATGCGATGAAAAGTTGATGCTATTCTCAAGCTCCACCCTTTTATAGCATGTGTTAGACTTAAGAGGATTTGAAGTCCATGAAGACATATGATTTTCACTTTTTGGATTCTTGTCAAGCATCTTGTCCTTCTTTTCAACCTATTGAGGTGGAAAAATAAGAATCTCCACATTATTGACTTACTTTGTAAAAATTGGTTGTTCTTTTGTGACAAGCATCTTTTCTTTTTGAAAAGTAGATTCCTTGTTGATAAGATTTGCTATTTGTGACCAACAAGCTTTTTGAAAGAGGGAATCAACTTTTGAATAACTTATTTGAAAATTTTTCATCTTCATTATTGAGGTCTCTTCCAAAATAATCATCTTCATTTTGAAAATAATCATTGAAATCTAGCTATTGATTTGTTTCTTTTCCTAAGGCTAGATAAGATTTCACTAAACTTGTCAAATTGCTCTTAGAGTTTTATGAGATCTGTACTAACAGCTAAATGAGACCACATTTGAGATTTTGTAGTCATAAATTCTTGATTTTGACTTGCTTGAATTTTTTCTTTTTAAACATCAGAAGCATTGTTCTAAAGCCAGTTTTAAATTGTTTTAATGGTGCAATATTTGAGATTATACCTTTGCCATCATTTAACTTTGACAATTCTTCCTAAGTGTTGAAGAAATGTGTTTTGTTGTAGTTTGAACATCATAGTTCCAACACATAATCCATGGGACTTTTAAGAATACAAAAAAGTAAAATGGTTTAGGTTCCTTAACAAGGATTGTGGATTTGTGGAATACATTGTAGGCTTCTTGAATTGGTATTGAAAGGATGGATTTAATAGGTCCAAAATGTTTGAACCATTTATAAAACCAATTTGGAAAAGACTTTTGACAATCTTTATGAGTATATGGTGTGCATATAAGGAAATGTTAGTTAGGCAACATCATTGGATGGTGGTTTATATTGATGTTAGTTTGTTAAAATGCTATATACTTATATTAGTTTGATTATATCACAAGTTAGTTTGAGTCATGTTGGACTGTGTTAATTACTTGACTATAACATAAGTTACCTAACTATATCACAATAAATTTTGGTTTGGTATAATGCCATTGATAAATATAGTGGTTGTTTCCAATCTCTTCTAATTAAGCAATCGATAAAGTGATGAATAAGGTTAAATATAAACTAACCAATTTAAGTAAGTATATGTCAATCAAATATGATTGCAATATACTAATCAATTATACATCCTACATAATCCTAGATTGATGATTCATTTTTAGATTGTCGGGGTATCATTATCATATTCTATTTTAGAAATAGCATCTAAAACATTATTATAAAATAAAATTGTGCCAATTGGTCCTTAACATATTCTAAAATCAAAATAATTATCATCAAGCTGGTAACTAAAATTCATATATCACTTCCTAAAAATTTGTAACTTTATAATTATCAAATATTAGAAAAATTTGAAAATTAGAACTTTTATTATCTTTTAGTGATTCCTGATATCAATTAATCCCTTAGTCATATAAAATATTTCACTTTTTATTAAATTTCTGTGCAATCAGCGTATTTGATTTGGAGTTAATAAATATTTCAACTTTCCCTTTTATATAAGTATTCCCACCTTCTACTAAGATTGTTGGCTATGATCACTGTCTTTGACCACATAAACATATTGTCTTCTTTAAATTTCTAATCATTTTCGTGTATATGTGCATTCAACCATGGAAAGGTATGTAAAACTATTCTAAAAATCTCTGTTGTTTGGATTGAATGGATGTATTCTATTAATGATATCATTAATTTTTGTGTTTTTCGTATGGCGTCTACAAGGTACAACCATACGTGTCAAAATAATGACTTTGTCCATGGGATTGGTGTTCAACAACATTGTCAAAACTCCTTTTCTTTCTTCAAAGTTATAATCCAAACAAAAATTGAAAGGAACAACTGGTGTGATTTCATTTGTTTATGTTTCTTCTATACATATTTTACAATTTTTTTTATTGTTGTTATTAAATAAAATTACAAGAATGTTGTTTAAACTTCCATACAATCTTCGTTAATCAATTATTATGTAAGCCATTTTTGGTATATTATGATGTTGACACATTGTTTGATAAAAAGTTTTGTATACTAAGTTTTAGATGAACACCATATATATGATCTAACGAATAATTCAATTGCATATTTGTTTTTCCCAAATAATATTTGGGATCTCTATCTTCCAATAGCTAGAAATCCAAATCATTTACCCTCCTTTGAATTTTGTTTTGTGCAGTCATTGCTATCTAGCATACTTACAATTCATATTTCTCTACTTATGATTATATCATTCTTGAGGATTGTGATGGAAAGCTTCATATGTGAATATGTCTCATAAAACATCTTGTCTGGTATTCATAGAAAGATGGGCAAAATTAGTCGCATATTATGGGAGTTCAATTTGCATGCTTTGTCATCTTTGAGGGGATCCAATGATATCATTTATTGGTAAGATTTTATAATTGTTTTAGATGTGAGGTTGTGTCCTTCCCTTACACCAAACACATTGTTTGGTCATTTGTCAATGTTAAACACCACAACTCATTCTTCAAGATAATGATCCCGGCTTCATATGAATCTCATATGGTTGGTTTCCAATGGTTATAAATCTTATGTTTCTACCAAAATAGTTTTGCTCTATATACAGTTTTACTTAAATTTGTATTTGACTTCTATTGGAAGTGGCTCTCCAATATATATAAGCATATGTTATAACATTTTTTAATTTTTAATTTGAAACTATTCAAATTGAATGTAGAGAATTCCACCATTATTTATATGTACAAGGTCAGAACTAGTCAATAACCCAATCATTATTGAGTCCTTTATTGGTATAAAATCAATTGTTACAATAAAAAATATTGGTAAGACTACTGTCACATTTGTGGACGATTGGGTTGCCTTCCATAAGTCTCATTGAAATATTAAAAACATTTTTCTATTTGAATATTTGCATGTCATCTTAGATGTCCTAAATAAAATTGTTTACTTATTTATTTATTTCAAAAATATATATCTTGACTTTACTTCATAATTTGATTCATATTATGATGTTGCAATGAATTCCAAGTGATGTTGCTAGTGAGGCTTTTAATTCAAATAAAGAAATGTGATCTTTATGCATAGATAATAGTAATCTCTACTGGAGTGTTGAAATGGTTAAAACTAATGAACTCTAAAGAAGGTTCATGTTTATGTCTAGGTGGAAGCAATCTTGTATTGACAACAATTTAAAAAAAGATGACACTCTTCAATTTAACATATAATCGCACCCTTGCAAACGGTTATCAATTTTAGCTAATAATGCATAACTATTATTGCAAGCTTGGTGATCTACCTATACCTTTCTCATTTATTTTAATAGACATCCAATCACCAAATTTTGGTGTTTATATTATTTATATTTAATCATAAGATTGGTTACATTATTTTTTATAATGAAATGTCTTTTATTGAATTGTATTATGTTCAAGTTAATCAGTATAAATTAAAACAATAATTGAATATAAACAAATTATACATGTATGTGTTTGTCTAAAGTTCAATAGGCAATGATTTTATTCATCATTTTTTATATAATACTATTTTAATTTAATTTTTGTTATCCTTAGCTATTATTTAATATTATGCATTTCCAATTACACATTTTAACATTTTAGTACAAGTGAAAATAAATAAATGGTTGAGCATGTATATCATTTATGTTTTTATAAAATAATGTCTATTTGTATATGATTTGTAATAAAATGTGTTAAGTTAAACTTAAAAATATATTGTGGGATTTATTATTAACCATGGTCCAATTTTCATAGAACTTATTGTAAGTCCTCACCTAATTTTGTTACTTACTTTGATATTAGTTGTATTTGTAAATGGTTGACAAAAAATTTGTCAATATTCCAATCGTTGATTATAATACCATGCAATTAATAAATGGTTTAAGTCCATTTATTTGGTGATAGCCATGTTGCCTTGAATATTAATAAAAAATTAAAAATTATTGGGTGCTATCATACCATGCAATTAAGAGTTCTTAACTCCTATTTAGACTTTGTCACATTAATTTATTAAGATCCCCCACCAATTTGTAACACCATATTTATTTAACATTAATATACATACTAAATTAGCGTTTTTTTTAAAGTTTAACATTGGTCACATCCTGAATTCGGTTATGTTCTATTCCCAAATTATAACATGTTATTTTCTGACTTTATAGTGTTTTATAACTATTTAAAATCTTACATACCAATTAAAAATACATAGTTCAAAACAAACATGGATGCTTCCATATTGGCATTACTTTGGGGCACTAATCTTTATACATGATATTAATACCTAAAAATAGTGAAATTCATGCAAATTACTGGAGATGTTTTGAAAAAAGAATTCTGTTTAACATAGCTATGTGATATGTTAATTGGCTTCACACTTTCACCTGCGATAATATAAGTATATTTTTTTTGCTAAAAGTATATGTATTTTCACCAACAATTCACCTATAAATATGTAAGTTTGTGCAATTATGCTAGTAAGTGAACTCAATTTGTATGTTTTTTTATTCATTTATATTTGCATTTATCTTAAAGTTGTTAAATCCATGATTGATTTTATTATTATTTATTTGCCTAAAAGAATGCATTTAACGTGGGAAGATGCATTTTAGCAACACTATCTATTTTTGTATTATTATATATAACTTTTGTCTACCATGACATGGTGTAGCCTGATGTGTTTTGGTGTATTACATATTTTAGCTATATTTGTATATCTGTGTTTTTATTGCAAAGGCAACCAAGGTAAATTTGTGTATTTTGATGGGAAGGAATATTGACATTCATCATATTGTGAATAACCCAACATTCAAAATATTTTTTTTTTGTTCTTAGTTGGGTGCATCTAATCTACTACCATCTTAGAGAATTAGACTCTCAAGAGGGCAGTATCATTAGAGTTTCATTGTATGTTTGATACGATAATGATAGCTCCTAACTTATCATGATGATATGTACCTAATCCTTCACTTATTTTATTTTGTCCTTTTACTTATTTATATATGCTTGTATTGATTAATTCAATTTTTGCTAGTGGATCCCTTTAATGGTTTCACATGCATTATTGCATGGTAATCATGAAACATGGACCATATATCAAGCATCTTGTGGTAATAATTGGATTATTAAAGTGCTTAGAAGCAAATGTGTCCTAAAGAGAGTGATGCTTGGTGCTAAATGGAAACAATTTTGCCATGATAATGACTTGCATGAAGGTGACAAAATCATGTTTGATGTACTTGATCGAATCCAATCCATATAGAATTATTGGTGATTGTTAATGAATTTAGATAATTTGGAAATTTAATACTTTGTAATAAAGAAATAACATGATCCCATATAGGTAAATATTTGGAGTTTAAGAAAAATAATAATCACCTTCTTTAATCAGATAATATAGGTATTGATTATTTGTGGTATTAATCGTGCATCGTATATTAATGATTTTAATAATATTTATCTCATCCTTTAAATGGCATCATTTATAAATAACCTTAAAACTCGTAACGTAACATGTACATATTGGTTCCATCAACTCATATATGATTGGCTAAACTAAAACTTTTAAGCATATCAAATTATGTGATTTTTGTTCAATTTATTCAATACTTGTTAAATCATAACATGTATTAATATTACATAATTGAAATTGTGATCAAAGTCAATTTTGATTACCAAACTTTTGAAAAGATACCAACACATGCCATTTGATTACATATTGTTATTACAAAAATATAAATATGTACTTGATTAGTATGTAGAGTAAATTAAGCCTACCTCAAATTCCTTAAAACATTTTATTGTTATATTTATTACATCTTTGGAGTTAATTTTGGAATACCAACATGTTGAGACAATATTGTGCTTCAATATTAATTCCCACTTGTGCCATGCTTTGACAAAAATGTGATTGATGGAATTAAGATACTCATCAAAATTGCATTGTGATTTGAGGTCTGCAAACTAAATTATCATGATACTTTAATAAAATATATAATTTATAAATTTATTTTATTTTATGCACGATTTATATGGAGTTTATAGTTTGTTCTAAAATCAAACAACTAAAATACCATATATTTCAAACAAAATAATTTTCTAATAATCTTAGATATAAAAGTAACATCATCAACATTGGTTTTTAATTTGTTAAACAATGGGTTTAGCCCACAATTGTTATGAATTAGTGTGGCCTATAATTGAAGTTAATCTATCTCCACTATTCGTGTTCCCTGCACCAAATTTTCTAAGTTTCTTCTTGTCGATGAGTGCTCTCGAACACAATTTTTTTTTACCTTCCATCACCTTAGAAAGATGATCATATTAGTTTGAAATCTCTTTCAGTGTTGTATCATCGTCTATCTCATCCTAACACATCAAGTTTGTCAAGTATGGACTCTATCTTTACTCAAAATACATGTTGTACAAATGTAGATCTACTTATTGTTCTTAGTGAATCTGATATTCTGATCATATTTGACTCTTATGTTCATTTGAATCTCAAGTTGACTATATTATAATCATAAGTGTATCTATTTATTGTTAGTAAAACATTTGTTTTGGCATTACCACTCCTACTATAAGGTTTTGTTTGTATAATCTGATTACTTTTGTTTAGTGTTATTCACTTCATCATTTGATTTTATCTAATAAACTTAACATATCCTACTTCATTTATATTTTTCACCCTTTCTATACAATAGAGGGGTAGCAACTTTAAGGTATGTGAGAAGTGTAGGAGGAATTGTCTTTTGTTGCATGGTGGGAAGGGAAAATTAATGACTCTGCCACCATACTTCTTCTTCAAAGTTATTATCAAAACACAACTACCAATGGAAAGAAAAATCTATGAATGCCCTAGCTACAATAAAAGACTTCATGATAGTCAATATGGATCCTCACCACCCATCAATGCATGGTGTTCTTCTACTCATTGTTACTCTAGATGGTGAGGATGTTATTGATTGTAAACCAATATTGGGTTATTTGCATAGGGGAATGGAAAAAATCCTCGGGCTTTATTTGTACATTTTCTATTCCTGGGTAATCGAAACCCAAAGATCTATGAATTAGTCCATGTTTGACTAGCCAAGCAAACAAGTGACCCTACATTTTTTCATCTCCACTGCATTTTTATTTGAATAAGTTTTGTATAAGTATTTCACATTTATGATTATAATAAAATTTTTGAATATTGACTTGCTATGTATTTTTTACATATTTTTTTCTTATTTTTTTCACAAATACAAAAGGATCCTACCTAATTCACTACTTCACTACTTCACTATCACTAAGTAATATGTAAATCCATCATTTAAACATTTATAAAAATTTATTTAACTTTACAAATTTATGCTTGACATGTACTTTTGTAGTTATAATTTATTTAAATTGGGTGTATGTTATAGTGATAAAATGGTCAACATCTTTTTATTGTATACAATTTTTTAATCAATTTATTGTTTAATATTTCAATTTTTTTTAAACAAGTGCATTTCCTAACAATTCATCTTGAGTTACACTAACTTTTAGTGGTTTAATATTGCAGTGGAGATTTGAACAACTGTGATTATTATAGATAATTAGTTTTGTAGTGGAGTTTCAAACAATACACATTCTTTTGCATGACATGTTAATATTTACTAATATTTCACAATTTAATTTACTTTTTCTAAGATATGATGATTATGGTTTATTATTGTTCATTGCATGTATTTAATATCAATAATTTGTATTTTTTGTATGTGAAAATTTTAAGTTGACCATGTTAGTTTCTCCATAACATGTGTTTTACAGAATAAATTATAGTGGATATCTTATTGCAAACATAATCATCATGATGAAACATTTTTTATACGGTATGTGTTAATATAAATGAGGGCACAATGGTGCAGGTTTTGCCTCCCAAAATTAGAGAGTCACTATTTTTCACAAAGAATCAAAAAGTGAACTTAAATATTGCTATGGTGGAAAATGGATAGTATTTGTTTCTATTAATGGACATAACATTATCTGGCATGGTGGTTAGAATAAATTTGTAGTTATCATTCAATTAAAATTGGCCAATTTGTGGTTTTTCATAGCATCAATCATGATTATTTTAAGACAACAATATATGATGAATCTAATTATGGATGGTTACATTTCCTAACTTGCCTTGCTATGTTGGACCTTTCACTACAGTTCGATTACCCACCTCCTTTTACAATATTACATTTCATATTTGTTGTAATACCATTTTGGTATGAGTGTCTTTACTTCCTTCATTTTGAACTAAAATTTCATTACCACATTGAGTGTGTATTTATTATATGATTATATTGATTTAAATGTGTATATTTCTTACATTTCATAATGCCATTAGAATAAGGTTAATATATATTTCATTTGTCATCCCCATTCTTTTATCAAATTGAAGATGTTACAAACAAAGTTTGCACCCATGACATGATTGAAGAACATATTGCACTTCAGGATGTGAAAGGCATTAAGTAGTGTGAAAATCTCAAGAATTCAGCATTAACTTGCAGTAATGAATGGATGGTCACATTTTATATAGGATCATGGGATTCAAGATGATGAACTTTTTATTTTCAATTACACCAGTGCATGCCATCTTGGGGTAAAGATATTTGATGTTTTTGGGTGTGAGAAGACTATTTTTGTCACAGGTGGTCATGAAAACAAAAGTACACCAACAATTGTAAGCATGTCGATTGTTGAGCCTAGAGGTAAATGTATTCGCATGCAATTTATGAAGTCCATATACATTACCTTATCATATGTTATGTTCATTCC
Organism: Dicorynia guianensis; assembly: GCA_037013595.1. Lineage (NCBI taxonomy): Eukaryota > Viridiplantae > Streptophyta > Magnoliopsida > Fabales > Fabaceae > Dicorynia > Dicorynia guianensis. The sequence goes on along the minus strand of JASUAB010000006.1, from coordinate 13,172,781 downwards.
ACTCATTTTTCACTATATAAAGATTCTCATGTGCAAGAATTGACTAGTTGGACCACTACTTCCTCAATGTCGCAACAACTTGATAGTGAGTTTTTGCAATTACTATAATTACAATTTTACTCATTTTTTTCTCATCTCATGTGTTTTCTATAATGGTTTATGTTGAGATATTTGGATCACGTTTCATTACAATTTTACACTTCAATGACCATACTAATATGTGGACCCATGTGTTGCACAGTGAAAGCATGTAATATGGACAATAGTGACTTATACATACCAAAGTTCGAAAAGTAAGTGATACTAAACAATATATATAATATTATTATTTGGCATATATAATAGTTTACACAGATATAAGTTCTATACATGCTCAGTAATGAATAGTGCTAAAAGGATTTTAATAAATCAAAGTCTATTTTTTATTTACAATTTTTAAATATAAGAATGTCATGAACAAATGAATATATTGATACTTGATGATTATTGCCAATGTAATTGGCAACTTAAGTAATAAACCTATTGAAAAAAATCAAAATATTAGAAGAAAGTATTAAATATGAATTGTAGTAGTTAATATATGATTGGTAATATAAAAATGCTTAAAGTAATTAACAAGCTTAGGCAGGTATAGTCCAACATGCAAAAGTGTTTGACCTTAGCTCTTGTTGATGGTCATTGCAAAGAAAACTATAAGTAGAAACTACCTTTGCTATAGTTTGACAAGGATCCTATGATTAAATGGGATCAGTGTCATTTGAGGGATCAGTACAACTTTTCCAACATTACTACTTGATAGCACCTTTGCCTCAATCACATGGTTACCAAGGTTTGTCATTTGTAATCTAGTTCTATTGCACAATCCACAAGACTAATTAGTGTTTTGAAGTAGCATTACAAGAACTCCTAGTTTAAAAGTTAATTGTTAGTGTGGAAGCCTAGAACACATAAATGTGTTTAATATTTTAGCAAAATAAGTGTCAAGCTTCCTGTCCACACTAGTATCTTCCTTACAAATGTTATTCAAACACAAGTAACTCTTGTCATCACTTGGTATCATGTGCATTAAGTGGTTGTTTAACATTTGAACCTAGTCTAGTCTAGGTGCAAGTGTTGCTCTTTCTTGAAAGATGTTCAAATCTAACATATTGGAAAGAAGTTTGGGATATACAAAATGGACAAGTTCTTCAAATGGATCATTTGATGCTAGTACAAGCATTTCAAGGGGTACTTGTATCTTTGACTCACCATAAGCATATTTTCCTATATTTCCATCATCAATATTTAAAAGCCATTCTAAAAATTCTCTTGTTTCATCATGATTTATGCTTGAAAACCCATTTTGATTCCCATTTTCCTATTTAATGTTAAAACTTTGCAATAAGACCATAAATCTGATGAATTAATGGTTGCATTTACATTAGCTTGCCTACTTGTATTTAGGATCACGAGAAGTATCTATCTTAACTCACTGCTAAGCACCACAATTTTTTCCTTTGAATGGCATATCTCAATATTTTAAATTGCAATATCCTAAAATATCCCTCAATGTTCTATCTAATGCCTCAAACTAGAATTTATGCACTATTAAGGCTTCATTCCTAAATGATTATACTTGTCTTAGCCAACAGTTAGGCCTAATTAGTACCTTGCCTTATATTGCAAGTGGAGTCTTCATTTATTGGTAGTGGTATTGCAAATCTAGAATGGGCTATTCATCATCCAAGAAGCAATAGTGATGCAATTCCACTAGATACAACATTTAACATGATTTTACCCATAGATTGAAATACTGCGAGAGGGTTCTCCACATGAATGTCTTACTTGTTTCACCATATCCATATACAAAAAAGAATCCTCCATGGCCCTCTAGATGAATAGATATAATTGTATCATAAATCTTCCACTGATCCTCATTAAGACATAATAGTAGCCTTACATACTTGTCAGGTAATAGAGTTTTGTCATATGACAACTTATTAATTATCAACTTGTTATGTATTTGAGACATTGACAAACCAGTCTATTTAAGTATTATGTCAAAATCTTTGAAACTATGACCATTCTCTTATAAGATCGCATCTAGCTCATGCAAGACACTATTTTTTATCTTGTCTTCTATCTGTGTTTAGCGTTGCCAATAATTGCAAACAACACAATATATACATATCAGATTAATTATGCAATCTATGTTTATTTGAACTGTATATAAAATATAGTTGAATATGACAAAAAAAAAGTTTAGAAATTTATACCTAAAAACCTAGTGTGTTTTCTTGCTTGGCATCAAGCATCTCTCCTAACAAAGACCAACTTGTATTCTAGATGATATCATGCCTATTTATACTATTTGATGTACATTGATGGTTTACAAGAAGGAAGCACACAGGCATTAGCATCTTACTTTCGATGACTATTTATACTATTTGATGTTAACAACATTATAAATAGTCATCGAAAGTAAGATGCTAATGCCTGTGTGCTTCCTTCTTGTAAACCATCAATGTACTCTTTGTCATTGTCCAATAATCCCATTATATGGCAAGCTTCTTTGTAGATAGGATAAACAATCCCTCTAATGGTTTAAATATTTTCATCTATTTTACAACCTTTTTGAAAATTTATTAGCATCCATAGATAATAGTCCTCTCCTCCACTAGGTGGTACATGATTGATTCTCTTGATAGAGAAACCTCACTTTCTTGGAACCCATTTATGTTGTTTTTCCTTGTACACAAACTAGGTTGGAAACTCAGCATATGTCAATTGATTTGCATCATGATACTCATTATTTGCTTGCATCTAGGCTTCAAAAATTGATGTCTTATTGTTTGCTCTTGCAATGACATCTTCAATCAATTCTCTATCCTTGAAAATTACATTCTTTTCTTGTGAAAGATGAAAGGACAATCTTTGCATGAGTGGGAATGTACAATAAATGTTGAAGCCAAAGATCCTCCACACAGCCTCACATGTAGAAATATATCTACAAAAAGCAATAGATGACATTATGAAAATATGATTACATATAAATTAAAATATGAAATAACAAACTTGCAATCATAACACTGTTTAATTTCATTTGTAACCACATTTTGACCATTTGCTGAATGTCTACGGTAGAAAACAACAGTTACTCTATCATTCCCCTTATGAATATACTTGAACAAACACCTAATAGCACTTGTTTGACATTTATACTCTACATTAATGTGAGCATGGTACTGTAATAAGAGCTTTGCATTGCACAACACAATATACCCATTATCAAGATCAATTTACTTCTTTGATACAATGTGGCTATTATCCCTTCTTCTATAATGTGGAAATCCCTTTTCATCAATTGTTGTGTGTTTAGCAAATGATTTCAGAAATTTCTTTGTGCACCTATTCTTAACCATGCATAGTGATCTAAGATTACTTTGACCATAGGGACCATGCTTAAGAGTCTCAACAACATTATACAATTTTAGATTAACATATAAATTAAGAATTTCAACAAAAATTATTCTATCAATAACATGACTTGTCGTGGGTTTGTCTACTACATGCAACCATAAAAGTATAAGAGGATGGGGTCGACCTCATTTCTAGAACTTGATCACATAGATCCCCATAAAGTTAGATAGACAATTCTTAGATCAATATAATGGACATATTTATTAATATCAAAATGATAAATCAATATATATAGATGACAATATTTTGATATTGCCTATTACATATATGCATCGATTCATCCAAGAATATGATCTATTTTTAAATCTATAGGCAATTCATCTACTTTTAGCTTGAAAACTCTACTCAATATATCTAGACAGTCCTCGGGTCTCAAACCTTTCTTGTTGACAAATCTTATGATTGTGGCCTACCTTGGATTACAAGTTATTGTAATAAAAGATTAGGATATCCAAACCATTTATATATTGCAAGCATGTCCTTTCAATTTTCTACCACGAATCTAGGACTGCAAGTAAAAGTAGATGGAAAGACAATATGTTTTCTAGTAGCTACTACTTCTTATTCACCATGAAATAGGCAATCATTGAGGTGATTATAAAGATCATATTGCATTTTTTGTTGGCTGAAGCAAATGAAGTTTAAACGCTCTACCTTAATCATTGTGTATGAATCTACAATGAATTGTTAGAATAGCTTTCTTAAACTCAATAAGATTTGGGACTCATTATCTTTTTTTTTTTTGGTACAGTGGGACTCATTATCTTGATCTTGAATTATATAGACAGAAGATTCTTGGATGCTAATGGTTTTTTTACATTAATGTTATGGTAGTCAGATGATTGAAATTCAATGTCATCTTTGAATCCATCTTCTTCATACAGAAATAACAAAGGATATTGTAATCCTAAGTACATAGGATGCTTAACATCAATTCACTTTAGCTAGGTTGACTCAAGCTCGATAATCATGTCTCTATTACCAATTGAATTGTCAATATCTCCAGCAATCAATGTGGCCACTTCAAATAATGTTGGAAGGTTTTATGTCCTTCCATCGGTATCCCCCTTCTTGATTAATCTCATCCTAACTGAATTAAAATCTCCATCCTCAAATGATCTTGAGCATATATAAATGACCAAGATAGTACATTATTTTCTTCTAACATATCCTTTAATTCTACAACTATGTTTTGTATCTGGTGGTTCAAATGGCTAAACTTTTCTATACCATTAAAATAATGTAATTATCAAATGCATAAAACAATTATTTCTAATTTGTTCATTTAGATTATAAACTATGACTTCAATTGAATTATGTACCTAAACACTTTCATCTTATTTTCAACTTTATTCTTGGTATCATAAAAGTATAGATGAGCAAATTTAAAGTATTCATTTTTCATTGGAAGCAAGCTTCCAATGAAGTGGTAATTTTGTCCACCAATTCTGAAGTCAAAGGGACTCGATCCATGATTAATAGATGTGTCAATTAGGCCCCTTAATGATGTGAATGGAAACATAGAGTTGTAGACTCATATGCTTTACATGAAATGTTTGTAATGACTATCTATTTTGTTGTGCAGCATTTAGAGGAGCTTAGGAGCTTCTTTAACAGCAAGTAGTTGAACCTTTCTATTCATGCAACACAAGCTAAAAGGGATTTGGAGTCTTATTTTGTTTTCTATTTCTTTCATCATACCACATATTTACTTGACAAACATTGCATATATAGATCGGATCTCTAATAGACTAGTAATATTTTTATAAATACAATTAATTGTAATGTTAGTTATTATTAAATTAGATGTGTAAAGTAAGTGCAATATATAAAGGCATGCAAAAAATATAGGTAACATTTGAGCATACCATTACATGAAGAATACATTGGATTGTTTCCCATTTCCATATCTATAATATTAAAAAAAATAAAATTTAGTCAAAGTAAGTTTTAGATATATAATAATAATTAGTTGTATTATATAATATAATGCTTTAAATAAATAAGAACCTTGAAATTTTGAATCCATTGATATATCATCATCATCATGTGCATGTCCTGAATATTCAAAAAACAACTTAAAAAATACTATGTCAATGTGTGTATATATATATATATATACATATATATTGAAATATATATATATATATATGTATATATACATATCATAACATGTGTGATAAGTATGAGATTGAACAATTTGGAAAAAAATAATTACTTAAGTATATTTACAATTACCTTCATCAATGACTTGAATATGATTGGAGGTGGAATCATCCTGTAATTAATTGGCTAAACATAGACAAATGAATTAGTAATTATTCATTTTCATAAATGGACACTAATAATTATGTACATATATAACTACGTATCAGTTGGCACATTAAAATATTATATATAACATATTGGTCAGTCATTTTTCAATATTAAATGTTATTTTTTAGTGACAAAAGAAATATAAATAAGACTAGTAAGAGGACATACCCTTAGTGGTAGCTACATTTTCAGCTAGTATAATACCTAATTCAATGAATAAAGATGATCCACTACTCCTAACAGACTATATAGCTATGTTGGAAAGCTTTAAGTGCTTTCCATATCTAATTACAATATTGACAGAATGATATTCGTTAAATAAGTATACTAAAATAGTAAAATGTACTTATTACCAAAACAAATGCAAAAGACAACAATGTAAATTAATAATTACCTAAAATCAGTAAGATTTGTAGGATTAGTTTGTTATATATGAGCTGTACCATTAGACACAAGATGTCCATGGCAAGGTAGTCTACCTATGGGATGCAAAATTGAATATTCATTAAAAGATGTGCAAAAATTATGTACAAAGTGAAATACTACAACCTAATTAAGATTGTAAGTAATGACCTATATTGTCACCTATAATTGGAGATGGAATAGATGGTTCAATTGAATCAATTCCAATAGTCGACATATATATGAGTCGATTTTGTCATGTCCTCTTTTCTAAAATAATTTCCCTTTGCTTTTTTCCAGCTAATGCTTGGTTTACCAACTTGTTACGATCATTGAATTAGTAGGACATATTTGTGACATGGTTGTGAGTAGAGAAATCAAAAAGAATATTTGAAACATTAATATTAAATTAGTAAGAAATTAATTAATAAAGACATTTATGAAAAAGGGAGGTTGGACTAAAGACTAATATTACTAAATGACTAAAAGTGAAGGGATGTCATGAAAGTAAAGGTGTAAGGTGGCATATTGTTACCTGTATTGACAAATGAATATGTCATGTGACATCTCTTTCTAATTGCACATTTGTTGCACAATGCATACTAGAATTGATAGCCATACTAGAAGGTGTGGCAAGATATGCATTACTGAGTTCAAGTTTGTACGATGATAGAATAATACTAGCATACTTATAGTTTGATTAATCGCTAGTCACATATGAAGATTTGTTTAAGTATTGAAATATAATTGACAATGGACTAAAAGGAGACCTAGATTCATTTCCTAATGCATTTTGAGGAATTAATAATGATTTTTCAGTATCCTTAACTAGTATCAGATTGGTGACTTTTGGATCATTCAATATGATGTCATTTCACTCTATCTCATACATTGCATGATCTCTTTGATTTTCAAGGCAATGAACTGATTGATAGATGTTAAGGGAAATGCTTTGAATAGAGATGGTTGTCAGCAACTTGACACATTAACTGCAAAAAATAAATTTTAATTAATAATTCAATTTGTTAAGAAAAGACTATGAATTATATGAAATTAATACCAAATATATTCATGAAATATTAAACCATTTGTTATGTTTGATAGAGTAGTTCTATTCATTGTTGTGTCATGTCCTGGTTGTAGTTGTAATCTAGCTGGAGATGGTGCAAATGGCAAGGATATAATTTTATGTTTGTCTAGATACACACCACTGTGTTTTGCGTTTTTTACCAAGCCGAATCAATTTTTACTTTAATTTTGCATTCTTTAGATCATCGTTTTCCCCATTAATAATGGCAACATTATGTTAGAAATTGCATCAACTATGTTGAGGCATAATAATATATCAGCATTTTTAAGGTTTAATGCAAAACTTACATCTTTAGTGTTTGATTGCTACCAATAATACATTGTTCAATCAAATCAAAATATGTTGGATAAACTTATGAATTCAAGACTAACATTTGGAAATAACAAATAATGATTTATGCCTCAATATTAAGTATGTTAACAAATGGAATAAGAGTAGACAATAAAATTTATTGATTAAGAAATAAATATTATTAGTAAATAAAATGTGTCATAAATTCATGGAAATTAATAATATTATGCAAAAATATATGTAGCACATGTAATGAATAATGTAATTAAGTTGAGTGTGTGTGTGTGTGTATATATATATATATATATATTCAAATTCGAACATAAAAAATGCAACACTATATTGAATTTGGCAATACTAAATTTGCATTATTATGTGTATGACATATCATTTTATCGATTTGTTATGTATTTTTTTACATTAAGGCATCACATATTATTAGTAATGTCAGAAAATAGTCAAAATATTGTAGAACATTGTAGAAACAATATTTTAAAATGATACATATATATAGACTGTGCTTACCTCCAAAATAGCTCAAACCAATTCATATATTTGCATATTTTGATGCACTCCATTGTATTTTAATTGATTAGACACTATTAATATAAAAAATATGCAAACCTCATCCAAAAAAACTACATTACTAAATCAATTGGAACAGAATCTATGTAATGACAAATCAAATAATTTAATCTATAAAAACAAATATTTGTTATATGTTGGAATCATATAATATGATACTAAAAACATTGTATAAAGGTACAAAAATTGTAGTAAGATTTTGATTAAATATGTATAGATCATGAAATTAAATTAAAACAACATAAATCAAATGGATACTAAATGAGGTTAGAAATATGTTGTAGATCATGGTACAAAATGAGCAAAATGAAATAATAAATGATGGGTTAAAAATTTAGTTGTGAACATTTTTGAATATAATTAATATGTAACATATAATAGTAGGAAACAAAAGTAAATATATAAGGTTTGACATAACCCATGATATCTAAAATACATATTAAAAAACAAAGGTTGGATACAAGTAGTCTCAAAATAATATTAGCATCACATATGTTAGTATATGCAAAAGTTTGCACATAATAAAAGCATCATGATGTAAATTATGGTTGGAATATAACAATTATGAAAGATATGAACATGTTGATAGTACAAAAGGATATCATAGAATATATTGCAAAAAAATAAATAAAAAAGGCAATATTAAAGTTGAAAACAACATTAAGCAACAAAATATAAAAAATATGAGTAGATATAAGTGAGGAATAAGAAAATGAATAAAATAATATATATGATACTAAAATGTAAATTGTTTGGAATTAGCTAGACATATTGTGAATATCATACTAAAAATCAAAAATATGAGTAGAGATCAAATTGTAAAAAGATAAAATGAAAAATTGCATCAAATAATAAACCACATCAATCATATAATTTGATGTGGAATAAAAATAAAATTTATAGCATAGAACATTAGCCATTGGATAAAAATAATATGATAAAATACCTAATTGAGATAAATGGTGGTATAAATGATAAAGATGAGTTGAAAAAAAAAGAAGAAGAAGGCAACCAACAAAAAGAATGTCTTGTTAAGTGATTTGGTCATTAGAATATAAGGAGGCAGACATTTTGATGAAGAAATTGAAAAAAAATGATAGAATGGAGTTATATAGTTGAAGGGATTTTGAGAGTACAACAGATTGAAGAAAATTGTAGAATAGGATTCATAAGTCATAAAGGCAATATAAAATATAAAAGATAAGGTTACTTATTGAATTTTATGTCAAAGAAAACAAACATTAATTAATATTAATGATGAAGATTGAAAAATGTTCATAATGCAATGGCTATACATGCATATTAATCATTAAAATAAATAGATAATCAATAAAATAAGGAGTATACCTGAAATGTTAATAGACACAGATTAATTTGCAAATGTAATTTTAATACCATCAAATGTCAAATAACATTTTATATTATTCGAATAGTTATTTAATTGAGTCATTAATGTTATAATTTATGAGTACAAATTTGGTATTAATGTTGATATTAATATACTTAGATCACCAAAAACAAAAAACTAAAAAAGGCATTATATATAATGGGAAAATACATAATATTTATTATCATGATATATAAATATAATGAAATATATATGTCATTAACAAACATTTTAACTTATAAATAACTTGCCAAATACACCAAATAAAAAAATGTGAACGTCCATCCCTAAACATATATGGTTAATTTTAACACTAAATTTGTGTTGGCATTATATACTAATAAATATGTATGGATACAAGGAATTTAATATTGTCAATTTGAATACATAAATAGTAATTTTAGAGTGATAGCATTGACCATGTGAAATATACATCTATTGATGAATTCCAATAAATACTAACGTTTGTCACATTTGCCTATGTACTACACCTCACAAATTATGAAATTCTAATAATTTAATAACATAATTAAATGGCATAATAGATATATATTAAAACAGTATTGGAATTATAATATGAAATATAGTATTATAATAGGAATAAATTTATATGTAACATTAGGTTGCAAATGTCAATATCATGCACAAATTAAACTAGACTTCATTTGGAGTCCATGTATAATCCATTAATCTATGCTGTTTATGTAAGAAATTGATTGGTATTGAAGTTGTGAAATTGAGTGCTATTTAATTTTATAATGTATAGCTTTTAAGAGTCATACTTATTGATATTAAATTTACATTATGTCTAGTTTCATCAAGCATATTTACTGAGCATAAATATGTAATTTCTAATTTGTGTTTAACATACATTTATTGCACAATTGTTTACAGTAGGGACTCAATATATGTAATTAAATTTTATTAGTTTATAAATAGTAGTTATTGAATTAAATAGTAATATTATTGTAGTTGTTAAATTAGTAACATGACAGTAATACTAAGTCTAAATATTGTAGTACTATTAACATAATATAAACTGCATAAATGTTGAATAATTTGCAAACCAAAAATTTAATAGCCTACCATATTTGTTATTGTATTTCAACACACCGAATGTGTATGTAATAAATATTTGTATAAATTAGAAATTTTAAATTGACTATGTTGTTTCCTACTTAATGCCAATGATCTTGCTTACAGACATCTTTGTTGTAATATTACCATCACCCAACTAATCCTCCTATGTGTCATATGTTAACCACTTGATAGGTATGGGAGAAATTTTAGTCTTGGAGTCATTGTCATAATTATCATTGACTGAACTTGATGCTTGCATAGTTGTAAATGTTGTCAATCATAGTTAGGAATAATAAAACATAAAATGAAATATATGACAATTAGCACATTAATATAGATGGATGCAAAAACCTCATTATTAAGCAACATACTACATCCAACATCATCATTTCTATCAATCAATTGGGCCCCAATTTGGAAGGTTTTAGTGATTTCCACATCATCCTCCACAAAAGCACCAAAAAATGATGGCTATGGATTGGTAATTTTTGTATTCTTGATTGTTAGATTAAATAAAAAAAATTTCCAATGAGACATTCGTTGAAGTTCTCAAGAACCTTAGAAGGAAGACGCAAGAAGAAAGAAAGAAAGCTCAGAACTCTTAGATGTGAAAGTTCTGAAATGTAAATCTGATTCAAATGAATTAATCTACAAATGATATAGCTGAGATTACAATTTATAGACTAAGACTCAATTATTGAATTACACTAATGTCCCTAAGTAATAAACTGAAGACAAGACTAATAGAGAAAGATCAGAACCACACGAGACTCCTTATAGAGCAAGATCAGAATCACACGAGACTCCTTAAGCACTGCACCTGCACCCACCAAGACAAGTAGCCTAAGCAGCCTGCAGCCTTATCTCTAACATCCCCCCTCAAGATCAGTGGCATGACTTGGAAGAGGAATGACACTGAGCTTGTCTCTAAGTTGAAGAAACCTTGGAGTTGAGACTGCCTTGGTGAAGATATCTGCTGTTTGATCAAGGGACGGAATATGATAGACTTCAATTTCTTTATTGTTGACCTTTTCACGAACAAAATAAAGATCTAGTTCAATATGCTTAGTCTTTGAATGAAGAACCAGATTTGCTGACAAGCTGACTGTGCTCATATTGTCACAATATATTCTAGGAACTTTTGGTAGTTGAATGCTGAGTTCTTTGAGTAAAGACTGCAGCCAAGCCAATTCTGCCACTGCACTTGCAAGACTCCTATATTTTGCTTCAGTACTTGATCTAGACACTGTTGCTTTCTTTTTAGATGACCAAGAAACGAGATTAGGGCCAAGATAAACACAAAAACCTGAGGTGCTACGCCTATCATCAATATCTGATGCCCAATCAGCATCACAAAAGACAGTGAGCTCAAGAGCAGATGATCTTTGGAGAACTAGAGCATGACATATGGTGCCTGCTAGATACCTCAGTATTCGTTTAACCAACTTCCAATGTACATCTGTAGGGCAATGCATAAATTGACAAGCTTTGTTCACACTATATGATAATTTTGGTCTAGTAATGGTAATATATTGTAATGCTCCCACAAGTGATCTGTATGCAGCTTGATCAGAAATAGGAGAACCACTACTAGCTGAGATATGTGGTGTTGAGGCCATAGGAGAGGGCATAGACTTCGCACCTTGCATACCAGCTCTAGTAAGAAGATCTTTAATGTATTTGGACTGAGATAAGTATATTGCACCAGCAGAACTGTAAGTAACTTCAATACCTAAGAAGTATTTAAGTTTCCCAAGATCCTTTAATGAGAACTTTGCATTCAGTTGATCAATCAAGTGCTGAATCAAAGTTGGTGAAGATCCAGTAATCAAAATATCATCCACATAGACTAAAACATAGAGAGAATGATGAGAAGTAACCTGAAGAAACAAGGAAGAATCACATTTGCCCTTGGAAAAACCAAGATCAAGTAAAGCTTCAGACAATTTTTGAAACCATGCACGAGGAGCTTGCTTAAGGCCATAGAGAGCCTTATGAAGCTTGCAAACTTGAGATGAGTCAGCTGATTCATATCCAGGAGGCTGCAGCATGTATACATCTTCATTCAAATCACCATTTAAAAAGGCATTATTAACATCTATTTGATGGATGTTCCACCCTTTTGATAAGGCCAAAGTAAGAAGAACCCGAATTATGACTGGTTTTACTACTAGACTAAAAACTTCATGAAAATCAACTCCTGCCTCCTGATTATACCCTTTTGCAACGAATCTTGCTTTATATTTGTTGATAGTGCCATCTGGATTTTCTTTAACTTTAAACACCCATTTGCACCCTATAGGCCTCCTATCTTTGGGTAAAGCTTCTAAACTCCATGTCTTGTTGCTCATGAGCGCTGCATACTCAAGATCCACGGCACACTTCCATTATGGTATATTAAGAGCTTCTTCAATAGTTTGAGGCTCTCTAGAGACAATAACTGCTGTTAGTACAGTTCCTCTTACTTTCCTACTAGTCACCATTGAGTGATTGTTTGAATTGAGTGCCCTTGCTTTGCTACGGGTCACCATTGGGTGGACATTTTGAGACAGACGTTGAGGAACTTCAAATTCTGCAAAGGGACCTGAAACATGTTGCAAAGAATCCATAATATTGGTATTATTAGCAAGTGCACATGAGTTATTTGTTTGTTCAGCAAATGCATTGGTATTCTAAGTATGTCTTGCATTAGAGAATGATAGAATAGGAGGTATGGCTGAAGGTGGAGGAGAAACAAAATGTGATTTGTTACTGGAAGGTGACTGCTGTGAGGAACCCTTGCTGTTCTTGAATGGAAAACTACTTTCATCAAATATGACATCTCTAGATATAATTGTTTTCCCATCAGGATGCAGACACTTGTATCCTTTGTGTGCTGGACTATAACCAAGAAAGGTGCATTCAATGGATTTGAACTGAAACTTGGGATTATTGTAGGGCCTTAGGTTAGGATAGGCTGCACACCCAAAGACCTTAAGGGAAGAATAATCTGGTTTGATTTTGTATAAGGTTTGAAAAGGAGTAGAACCATTTAAAACTGGTGTGGGTAGTCTATTAATGAGATACACAACTGTGCTAAAGGCTTCAGTCCAAAATGAACTAGGTAAAGATGATTGGTGAAGCAAGGCTAGTCCAGTCTCAGTTATATGTCTATGTTTCCTTTCTGCAAGCCCATTTTGTTCATGTGTATAAGGGCATGAAACACGATGAACTATCCCTTGGTCTTTCAAATATTCAGTAAAAGCTCTAAATTCTCCTCCCCAATCAGTTTGTAAGGCAAGGATTTTGTGGTTGGTTTGAAGTTCTACTTGTTTCTTGAAATGAATAAAGGTCTGTAATGCATCAGACTTGCTTTTAAGAAAGTAAATCCATGTGTAACGGGTAAAGGTATCCACAAAATGTATGTAATACCTATGTCCCTCTTTTGACAGCACTGGTGCTGGTCCCCACAAATCAGAATGAATTAGTTGAAGAGGTTTTGAGTATTCCGTTTGAGAAGAGGCAAAAGGAAATTTATGTATTTTACTAAGACAGCAAGATGAACAAAAGGAAAGCTCTTTGTTTGGTATTCTAATGTTACAAGAAGTGAGCACACTCTTGACAGTTTGTACAAAAGCATGGCCCAATCTAACATGCCATTTGTCTAACTCAGAACAAGAATTTAACAAAGAAGAAGTATGAGAACTATGTACAGTAGGTGAAGTAACATTTGGTGACTGAGTTGACACTTTTGCAATGGTATACGGTTCCTTTTCAATATGAAATTGATCAAAGACATACAAGCCTTTTCTAACAGTCCCCTTCAAAAGTATTTGATGAGTATGCTGAGATTTAACATAACAAGAGTCAGGATGGAACTCAAAATAGACATAATTGTCTTTTGCAAACTGAGAAATACTCACAAGATTTTTGGTAATATTTGGAACATGAAAAAGTGAGTTTAGGTAAAGATTTTGGTTAGAAAAGCAAGACTTAATCTGAGAATTACCAATGTTTTTAATGAACAAACCTGAGCCATTACCAATGTGCACCTTCTCCTTTCCATTATATGGAGTCTTCTGCACAATGTTAGAGGCATCCACTGTCACATGATTAGTGGCCCCAGAATCAGGATACCATTCTTGATCAATGCCATTACTGCTACTGCTAGAAGTGAGCATTGCATAGGGTGTGTTTCTGACACTGCCACTGGCGCCATTGGCTGTCTTGCTGAAGTAGTTAGACCCTTGAGCTAGTCCTTGAAAACTTTCATCAAATCTATGATAACAATTCCAGGACTGATGTCCATATCTCCCACATAATTGACATTGAATGTTACTTTTATCAGAAAACCTTCCATTCCTACCAGCAAACCGCCCATTGTTGTAACTCCCTTTGCCTCTGAAAAAATTTCCTCTACCTCCAAACCTTCCTCTATTTGCATACTGACCAGGGAAACTTTGATGACCACTTCAGTTCATATTGAAATTCTGAGGATGTGTAGCAAGATTTACTGTCATAGCCTCTACTTCTTTATGATGCTTCTCAATTCTATTTTCTTGTGCAAGCAACAATGCTTCAATTTCTTCTACTGAATACAGATCAGTTCTAGAGAGAATAGATGTAACAAAACCATCATATTCTGAAGAAAGACCATCAAGAATTACCTCTATATGGTCACTTTCTGTAATTGCATGTCCAACTAAAGCCAAAGAATCAACAAGATTCTTAATCTTTAAAAGATAATCAGTAGCTGTCATGGATCCCTTCTTCATAGTCTATAGCTGCGCCTTGAATTGCTTGATCTTTGCCTTTGTATGAGAGGCAAAGAAAGTTTCCACCTTTTCCCAAACCTGGTACGAGTATTCACATCCCACCATTCTTGTAAGAATGTTTTCTGACATTGTTGACAGCAGCCAAGACAGCAAGAGCTAATCTTGCTTCTTCCAAAGAACATACTGCTGACTCAAGATCCCAAGAACTCTTCCTTGCTCATCTACTGCAAATCTTGATGGCAGTTCTTGACCACCACTGATGTATTTCTCTAGTTCATGCCCTCTGATGGCTGTAAGAACTTGCTGTTTCCAGAGTAGATAGGAATTGCTGTCTAATTTCACAGAAATAGAATGACTAAAAGAAACTAGTGAAGCATTCAAAGATGCTAAAGAAAACATATTCATATTCTCTCCCATTGGATCAAGGCTCTGATACCACGTTGAAGTTCTCAAGAACCTTAGAAGGAAGATGCAAGAAGAAAGAAAGAAAGCTCAGAACTCTTAGATGTGAAAGTTCTGAAATGTAAATCTGATTCAAATGAATTAATCTACCAATGATGTAGTTGAGATTACAATTTATAGACTAAGACTCAATTACTGAATTACACTAATGTTCCTAAGTAATAAACTGAAGACAAGACTAATAGAGAAAGATCAGAACCACACGAGACTCCTTATAGAGCAAGATCAGAACCACACGAGACTCCTTAAGCACTGCACCTGCACACACCAAGACAAGCAGCCTAAGCAGCCTGTAGCCTTATCTCTAACAACATTGAGTCTCATCGGGAATCTCTACTCAATCAACAACCAAAGCCTATGTATATTAATTGATTGATGTTAAGAACATTACTATATATAGTTATTAATCATAATTGATTTGTAATTCATTACACATGAAATTTAATATAAACTAAAAATCACATTTGATATTTTAGTTCATCATAACACTTGTGAATAGGATCAACTTAATAACCTGTAATTCATATGTAGTTTTATGAAACAAGCTACTAGCTTCATGATCAAAGAGGACAAAAGATGCATTGCCAATATGATCAACAACCCTTAGTAAAACAATGAATTTGATAGACAAAGAATTAGTCAAATGATATATCAGATATTGGAAAATATAAAAAAGAAAGTTGAACAAATTATAGTTTTGACTATGTTAAGGTTATTTATTGTGTTACTATGTGTCGCCCATGTAGTACCATACACTAACATCCTTTTCAATCTTCTTAAAGTATTTAGGATAGGCATTGTATATAACACTCTGTTAGCTCTCAATACCAACTATTGTCACCATCATCTAATAGAAAACAACCTAATAATTATAAAATAATTAATCATTTGAATTTATTTGCACATCTTAATGAAACCAAATATTAAAAAGGTAATTATAGTTTATAAGAATATGGCACAAGGGAATAAGATTAATGTGCAACTATACTGCCAAATATTTGATCAATTGTTTTATTTTGTGCAATATCTACAATGTCTTGTTTCAAATATATGTAGTTGGATATTTGGCCAACATAACTTGTCAAAACACCATCTTTCATTTGAATTCATTAGAATAAAATAAAGATTGAGAGAAAAAACATATATTATTGTCAATTTGTTTATAATGCATATAAAATATTATTTAAGTTTAATTCTTAATAAAAGTACTTATACGTAAATTATTGATCTCTTTTACATCCTCATTCACTAGCAATCTAGTGGCATAAAGAGAGTTTGATATTACACATGTGCTGTATTGGCCTGTGTCAAAATATAATTATTAAATAAATTTTGCATAAAGAAAAAAAATAGTAATGACTTATTTGAGGGATGCAATGCACAATTAAGAATGAATCTCTAGGTTCCTTTGTACTGCACCATTGAAACATAACAACAAAAGATCCATCTTTACCGTCAAATTTTAACATATCATTGGTGTATTTTTCCCATAATGTGCATCAGAGCTCATTTTCATTAATGGATCCATAAATAAATAAAATGTTGTTAAACAAATAGTACACATTTTATTATAAAATGAATAATGTGTAAGGATAATACTCAAGTCAAGGATGATAATGTCCAATCGTCATTTGTTTTTGTCATCTCTTGAACTCTCAATTACAGGACTAAATGATAGATAGCTTCCCAATAATATCTGTATGTCTTGTTCCATTAAGAATTTAATATCTTGAATTAGCTTAAAAAATACACAACATAAACATTTTTCATTGGCCAACACATATTATAATGCAAAATTATATATGTTGCTAACAAAGATATCTGTATGTCTTGTTCCATTAAGAATTTCTCCAAATGGCACAAACTATGTACCATATAGAATTGTATGGTTGGCATGTTGGTTTAAGGAATAACAATCGTGGAGTAAAGGAAGTTAATTTTATATGGGTGACTTGTTGTTCAGTATGGACCAATATTCTAAGTCACCCCAAACATACTTATGATATAGACACTTTATTCCTTCAACACCGTAGAGAACCTCTAGGCAAATGTATTCTTCATTGATGCATAAATTCTTGCATCTTAAATAACATTTTACAAACAATAATGACATAGAAGAATCAAAAAATAAATTTAAAACAATAATGATAGAAATTACCTATTAGATATATGAAAATGTAAAACTTATCATCACATAGCACCATTTCAATGCTATTGTAACCAGTGGGAATTGTCTATCCTGTCATGAACTATAGTCTCACCACCTAACCCAAATTTTCAAATCATGCCTATTGGGACTAACGTCACTAACTAGATCCAAATAGTGTGTCATAACACAAATGCATTAATCAATTTGAAACAAATCAGAGTAAGCTGTATATAATGAAAATAGTACAAAAGATGATAAACATGAATAAATGACTAATATTTGTAAATTAGTACATACATATAAGAATAAAGGATTAATGCCTTTGAAATGATAGTTGAGCTGATAAGAAAATATGGAAGATGTGAAATATGAAAAGGCAAAACACTAAAAATGTATAAAGATTTAAAAAGAGGTGATGGAAAATTGAGATTGGTTACAGTGCATAGTTAAAAAATATAAGACAATTTTCCATGCATCTAAATAAGATCAAAAAAGAAAGAGGGCTTCATCTCTATAAATAGATCATTTATTCACATTCATAGAAAATTTTTAAATGTGTAATAATTGCAACAAAGTTAATATTAGTAAAAATTAAAAATTTGAAAATGTTAAAGAGAGAACCATATAAAACTATGTACTTCTACTTTAATGGAATATTTCAATTTGATTAAATACAATTATCTAAACTTAGTATCGGCATCAGTTGTATATCTTTAATTTGGAAATAATATAAAGTAATAGCCAAAAGATAATTGGAGCCAATACAAACCATAAATGGGTGTGATCAAATTCAACTAAATATGTAATACAATGCTGATGTTTTATCCATTTATTCGGATAATTTTGGTTATTCAATTTTGTTCATATCAATGTAATAACACTTGTTTCCAAATATGTTAATTAATTTATTTTAAAATAACAATATATTAAATGAATCCTAATTAGTTGATTTAGATTATGTTACATTTACTTAATAATTGAAACCAAATATTAATTTTATAATAATAGTGTTTTATATTCCTTTAAATATTATAATTTATATTGCATATCACCAATAATATGACATGTAGGAGATAGAATGTAGCGACCAATAAAATGCAATTTCACAAACAAATAAGCAATTAAACAAATGTATTGGTTAGTTATATTTATGATGGATTACATATGATCCCAAAAATACATCCAGCATATGTAGTGGGATGTGAATGGCTTTAGTTAATAACAAAATAGTATAATTCAAAATAAGGGAAAAAAATAATGAGACCAAATCATGATAATTTATTTACAATTAAGCAAAAATAAATTTGAGTTAATACTAATAACCAAAAATAATATGGTCAATGATTAGCAAATATTATTTTGGAAATAATATAAATTATTGTCCTCAATTTAGTTTGCGCCTAATCTAATTATAATAGTTGTGGTCAAAGGTAGTACAATACGTAATACACTAATAACAATGTCAAATATATATTGGATTTGTTTGGTTATCCAATATGTGATTTCCATGTAATAATGCTAGTTTCAAATATGTTATTTTATTTATTATAATTATGCAATATATTAAGTGAATGGTTAAAGGAATGAATGTTGACATTAGTATACATTATGCCGCTGGATTTGTTGAAACATACTTTTAATTTTTAAAATGATCAACTTTTTTTAAGTTCCCTTTAAAATTAGGGTTATACCCTACAAAACACTAATAATATGGTAGGTGGGTAGGTTGGAGTTAGAAAATAGCAATTTATAAAGCACAAGTTCACAGGGAAATAAGTAACTAAAAAATTGTGTTGGTTGTCTTCTATTAATGAGGTATTACAAATTACCCCAATAATACATTCTATAGATATAGTCAGATATGAATGGCCCATTTTCATACCAAAATAATCACATTGAAAATTAAGGAAAAATAATTTTGTGATATAATCATACTAGTTCATTTATATGTCATATTCAAATAAATGAAATTCAAATTATGTATTTGCTTAATAACTGCTATATCATTTTAAATATATAAGTGAAAATAAATAAAAGTAATTGCAATACAAGTAATAATTAAAAGACTATTAGTAAATATTAAATATTATATTTAATTACAAATGCAATACTAACGGACACATGATAGGATGCATTTATTTGAATATAGATATAATTAACAAATTACTTATAATATGTTAGTTAGACAAAACAATTAAAATTACCATATTATATATAACATATTATTAAAAAATTTAAAATACTCGATAGTGCCCATTTATAAAATTTAATAATTATAGTATGCCAACTATTATAAACAAAGATTGAAATTATGAATAACATATATACTCTAAAAGATCATGAGCATAATCAACCTAGAATGTTTGTAATGTAATCCTCATCCTAATGGGCCAAATTATGAAACACCTAAAGCTTAACTCTTAAACAAACAAACCAAGTTAATATGAGAATATAATACTATTAAAATTTAAGAAATGTAGATTGCAGAAATAATAATGAGCAAAAAGGCATGTTAATTTGACATGAAATTCAAAATACATACACCTATTAAATATTATAATTTTAATAATGTATGAGTTATATCCAATTTAAAACAAAATGGTTAATAAAAAATTATAAAAACGTTAAACCTATTTTGGTTAGTACTACAGTTCACAACAATATATACTTTATAATAAAAATATCACTAGCATAACGAATGCCAAATAACAATATATATATATATATGTATGTATGTATTAAACCATGGTTCTATAATGTAAAATGTCTAGAATAAAACCTCACAATTATCAATCAAATTTAGAATTAAAAAGTAACTAAGATTACATGGATAGTATAGAGGAACATTAGCCAAATAATTGAATCTAATTATTATTAATACTAACTTTTTGAATGTTATGCAAGAGATTTCATTAAGAATCCACTACAAATAAAATAATAAACTAATCAAATGTGATCCAAATATCTCAAAATAAACCACTATGGAAAACACATGGGCTAAACAAAAAGAAATGAGTAAACTTGTAATTATTGTAATTGTAAAATCTCACTATGAAGCTGTAGTCGCATTGAGGATCAATAAGTGTAGTGGTCCAGCTAATCAATTCTTGCACACAAAAAACTTTATGTAGTGAAAAATATGAGTGGAATCAACATAAAATATAATAAGGTAATATATATACACTTTATAAATAGCATGTGAATACATTTACCTCCAAGCTTAGCAATTGGCATGCTTATAGTTGTTGGTGTACTTTTGTTTTGATGACCACCTATGACAGAAATAGTCTTCAAATATCTTTACCTCAAAATGGCATGCATCAGTGTAATTGAAAATAAGAAGGTCATCATCTTGAATCCCATGATCCTGTACAAAATGTGACCAACCATTTGCTAATGCAAGTCAATAATCAATTCTTGAGATATTCTCACTATACTTAGTTCCCTCCACAACCTTAAGTACAATATGTTCTTCAATCATGTAAGAAACTATGGGTACAAACTTTGTTAGTAATTTCTTCAATTTGATAAAAAGATTGGGATGACAAATGAAATATATATTAACCTTATTCAATTGACATTATGAATTGGAAGTACCATATACATTTAAATCAATATAATCATATATAAAATACACATTCAATGTAGTGATCAACTTTCAATTCAAAATGGAGGGAGTAAAGGCATTCATACCAACATGGTATTGGAATAATCACAAAACATAATCTTGTAAAAGGAGGTGGGTAATTGAACTGTAGTGGAAGGTCCAGCGTAGGAAGGCAAGTTGGAAAATGTCAACCATTCATAATTAGATTCATCATATATTGTTGACTTAAAATAATCATGGCTGATGCTATGAAAAACCACAAATTGGCCAATTTCAATTGAATGATCCACTGCAAATTTATTCTAACCATCATGCCAAAAAATGTTATATCCATAAATAGAAACTAAAACTATCCATTTTCTACCATAGCAATCTTTAAGTATCATTTTTTGATTCTTTGTGAAAAATGGCGACTTTCCAATTTTGGAAGGCAAAACCTGCACCATTGTGCCCTCATGTGTACTAATACATACCATATAAAAATGTTTCATCATGACAATTATGTCTACCATAAGAGATCCACTATAATTTATTTTGTTAAACACATGTTATAGAGAAACTAACAAGTTCAACTAATAATTTTCACATATAAAAAAATACAAACTATTGATATTAAATATATGAAATAAACAATAATAAACCATAATCAACATGTTTTAGAAAAGTAAATTAAGTACTAAAATATCAGTAAATATCAATGTCATATAGAGGAATGTATATTGCTTGAAACTCCATTGCAAAATTAATTATTTATAAGAATCACAATTGTTTGTCTCCATTGCAATATTAAACCTCTAAAAGTTAGTGTAACACAAGATGAATTGTTAGGAAATGTACATGTTTAAAAAACTGAAATATCAAACAAATACGTTGACTAAAAAATTATATACAATAAAGAGGTCTCAACCATTTCATCATTATGACATCCACACAATTTAAATAGATTATAACTACAAAGTACTTGTGATGTATAAATTTGCATATACATATATTGTTATGGTAAAATTAAATAAATTTTTGTAAATGGGTTAATGACATGTTTACATATTGGTTAGCAATAATGATATTATGAGTTCCATAGGTAGTTGTGTTTTGATAATAACTTTGAAGGAGTATGGTGTCAAAGTCATTGATTTACCCTTCCCATCATGCAATAGAAGATAATTCCTCCTACACTCCTCACATACCTTAAAGTTGCTATCCATCTATTGTACAGAAAGGGTGAAAAATATAACTAAAGTAAGATATGTGAAATTTATTAGATAAAATCAAATAATGAAGTAAATAACACTAAAAGAAAGTATTAGATTATACAAATGGAACATTATAGTAGGAGAGGTAATGCCAAAAAAAAATGTTTTATTAACAGTAAATAGATACACTTATGATCATAATATAATCAACTTGAGATTGAGAAAAGATAGAGTCCACAACTAACAAACTTGATGCATTAGGATGGGATAGAAGAAAATACAACACTAAAAGAGATTTCATACTATTATGATCATTCTTTTAAGGTGATGGAAGGTAAAAAAATAAACATGTTTGAGAGTACTCATTGCCAAGAAGAATCCACTTCACAAAAGTTGAGCAAAATCGGTGAGGGGAATACTAATAGTGGAGATAGGTTAATTTCAATGTAATATTGAATGTTGATGAGGTTACTTTTATATCTAAAATTATTAGAAAATTATTATGTTTGAAATGCATGATATTTTGGGCATTTGTTTTTAGAATAAACTATAAATTCCATATATATCATGTATCAAATCAATGAATTTATAAATTATATGTTTTATTAAAGTATCATAATAGCTTGGTTTACAAACCTCAAATCAAAATGAAATTTTGATGAGTATCTTAATTCCATTATATACATTTTGTCAAAGTATGGCACAAGTGGTAATTGATATTGAAGCACAATATTGTCTTAGCATGTTGGTATTCCAAAATTGACTCCAAAGATGTAATAAATATAATGTTAAAGATCCTTGAATGTTTTAAGGAATTTGAGTTAGGCTTAATTTACCCTTCATCCTAATAGAGTACATATTGAAATTTTTGAAATAACAATATGTAATCAAATAGCATGTGTTGGTATCTTTCCAAAAATTTGGTAATCAGAATTGTCTTTGATGACAATTCCAATTATGTAATATTAACATGTGTTATAATTTAACATGTATTGAATAAATTAAACATAAATCACATAATTTGATATGCTTAAAAGGTTTAATCTAGCCAATCACACATGAGCCAATGAAGCCAATATGTACCTGATATGTTATGAGTTTTAAGGTAATTTATAAATGATGTCATTCAAAAGATGAGAAAAATATAATTAGAATCATTAATATATGAAGCACAACTAATACCACAAATAAACAATGCCTATATTATCCGATTAAAGGTGATTATTATGTACACAGATCATGTTGTTTCTTTATTACAAATTAATAGATTTCCAAATTACCAAAATTCATTAACAATAACCAATAATTCTCTATGAGTTGGATCAAGCACATCAAAGATGATTTTGTCACCTTCTCCCTCTAAGTTTCTCTCTTTCTCTCTCTAAACCTTCTCCCTTTCTTTGGCTAAACTTTCCCTCTCTCTGAATTTTCTCTCTCTCCCCCTCTCTCTTCAAAGTCGATCCCTCTCTCTCTAATCTTTGCCTCTTTCTCTGTCTAAAGTTTCTTTCTACATCTATCTAAAGTTTCTCCCTTTGTCTGTCTAAAGTATCTCTCTTTCTCCCTCTAAAGTTTCTATCTTTCTTCCCTAAGGTTTCTCTCTATCTAAAGCTTCTTTCTTTCTCTCTCCAAAGTTTCTCTCTTTCTCTCTAAAGTTTCTCTTTGTAACTATCTAAAGTTTTGTCCTTTCTCTCTCTAAAGTTCATCTCTTTCTCCATCTAAAGTTCTTTTGTTCCCTCTCCAAAGCTTCTTTCTTTCTCTGTCTAAAGTTTCTCTCTTGCTCTCTTTAAATTTTATCTCTTTCTCTCTCTAAAGCTTTTTTCTCTCTAAAAAGTTTCTCCCTTTCTCTCTCTAAAGTATTTCTCTTTGTCACTCCAAAGTTTTTCTCTATTTGTCTCTAAAAATTCTCTTTCTTTTTCAAAAGTTCTCTCTTTCTCACTAAAGCTTTTCTCTTTCTATCTCTAAACTTTTAGTCTCGCCGCCTCTAAAGTTTCTCCTTTTCTATCTCTAAAAATTCTCCCTTTCCCTCTCTAAAAATCCCCTCTTGCCTTTCTAAAGTTTCTCCTTGTCTCTTTAAATTTCTATCTTTCTCTCTATAAAGTTTCTTTCTTTCACTCTATAAAAACTCTATCTTTCTCTATCTAAAGTTCCTCTCTTTCTTTCTTGAATGTTTCTCTCTCTCTCTCTCTCTCTCTAATGTTTCTCCCTTTTCTCTCTAAAATTTCATGCTCTATCTCTCTAAAATTTCTCTCTTTCTTTCTCTAAAGTTACTCTCTTTTGCTCCCAAAAGTTTCTCTTTCTCCCTCTAAAGTTTATCTTTCTCTCTCTAAAGATTCTCTCTTTCTCTCTCATTCTCTTTCTAAATTTTTTCCTTTTATCACACTAAAATTTCTCTCTTTCTCTCTTGAACAATTCTCTCATTCTCTCTTGAAAAATTCTCTCACTCTCTTTTTCTCGAATGTTTGACTCTTACTCTCTCAAAGGATTCTCTCTCTCACTCTCTTTATAAAGTTTCACTTTCTCTCTAAAGTTTCTCTCTTTATCTCTAAACTTTCTATTTCTCTCGAAAGTTTCTCCCTTTGTCTCTAAAAATTCTCTCTTTGCCTCTTTAAAAATCCCCTCTTCTCTTTATAAAGTTTCACCTTGTCTCTCTAAATTTCTCTCTTTCTGCCTCTAAATTTCTATCTTTCTCTCTCTAAAGTTTTTTCGTTTCTCTTTGTAAAAACTCTATCTTTCTCTATCTAAAGTTTCTTTGTTTCTTTCTATAAAGTTTCCTCCCTCTCTCTCTAAAGTTTCTCTCTATAGTTTGTCTTATTCTCTCTCGTTCTCTAAAAATTCTTTCTTCCCTCTAAATACTCTCTCTTTCTCTTTCCAAGGTTTCTCTCTTTCTCTCTCTAAAGTTTCTCTCTTTATGTCTCTAAAGATTTTCTTTGTCTCCCTCTAGAATTCCCCTCTTTCTATCTTTAAGGTTTCTATCCTTGTCCCTCCAAAGTTTCTTTCTTCGTCTTTGTATATCTCTCTTTTTCTCTTTCTAAACTTTCTCTCTTTCTCTCTATAAAATTTCTCTTTGTCTCTCTCTAAACTTTCTCTCTTTCTCTCACTAAAATTTCTCTCTCTCTCAAGTTTCTCTTATTTTCTATCTAAAGTTTCTCTGTTTTTCTCTCTAAGGTCTCTTTCTTTCTCTCTCTAAAGCTTCTTTCTTTCCCTCTCTAATATTTCTCACTTTCTCTCTAAATTTTCTCTCACTCTCTTTGGAAAGTTTTCTTTCTCTCTAAAAATTATCTTTTTCTCCCTTTAAAAATTCTCTCTTTCTCTCTCTAAAACTTCTCTCTTTCTCACTCTAAAGTTTCTTTCTTTCTCTTTGTAAAGTTTCCCTTTGCTTATCTTTGAAGTTTCTCTCTTTTTCCCTCTAAATTTTCTCTTTTCTCTCACTACAATCTTTCTCTTGATCTATCTAAAGTTTCTCTCTCTCTCTCTCTATCTCTCTCTCTCTCTCTCTCCCTCTCTTTCACTTTTTATAGTTTGTCTCTTTTTCTCTTTGAAGTTTTTGTCGTAAAGTTTTTCTATTTTTCTCTTTCTCTAAAGTTTCTCTCTTTTTTTCTCTAAAGATTATCTATTTTTCCCTCTAAAAATTCTCTCTTTCTCTCTCTATTGACTCTTTCTTCTCTCTATTTCTTTGTCTAAAGTTTCTATCTTTCTCTCCCTAAATTTCTCTCTCTTACTCTCTCTCTATCTATCTCTCTCTTTAAAGTTTTTTACTTTCTCTCTCTAATGTTTCTCTCTATTGGTTTGTAAAATTCTCTCTTCCTCTTTATAAAGTTTCTATCTTTCTCTCTCTCCCACTCTAAAGTTTCTCTCTATGTTTAAAAGGTCTCTCTTTCTCCTTCTTAAGTTTCTTTCTTTCTCTCTGGAAAGTGTCTTTCTATGTTTCTCTATAGGTTCTTTCTTTCTATCTCTAAAGTTTCTGTCTCTCTCACTCTAAAGCTTCTTGCTATCTCTTGCTAAAAATTCTCTATTTCTCTTTCTAAAGTTTCTCTCTCCCTCTCTATTTCTCTCACTCTTTCTAAAGTTTATCTCTTTTTCTTTCTAAAGTTTCTTTGTTTTTTTCTTTAAAGTTTATCTATTTCACTTTTTCTCTTCTAAAACTTCTCTCTCTATATATTTCTATTTAATTGTCTAAAGTTTCTCCCTTTCTTTCTCTTAAGTTTCTCTCTTTCTCTCATTAATGTTTCCCTCTTTTTCTGTTGAAAGCTTCTTTCTTTCTTGCTTTTAAGTTTCTCTCATTCTCTCTCTAAACATATCTATTTGTCTCTCTAAAGTTTCTCTATTTCTTTCTTTCAAAATTCTATCTTTCTCTCTCTAAATATTCTCTTTCTTTTTTTGAAGATTCTCTCTTTCTCTCCCTAATGTTTTTCTTTGTCTCTCACTAAAGTTTCCCTCTTTCTATCTCTAACGTTACTATCTTTCTCTGTCTTAAGTTTCTATCTTTCTCTTTGTACAAACTTGCTTTTTCACTTCCAAAAGTTCTTTTTTTCTCTATAAAATATCTCTCTTGCTCTCTCTAAAGTTTCTCTCCTTCTCTCTCTAAAATTTTTCCCTTCCTCCTGCTAAGGTTTCCCTCTTTCTCCCTCTAAACCTCCTTTTTTTTTCTCTCTAATGTTTCTCTTCTTCTATCTCTAAAGTTTTTCTCTTTCTCTCTCTAATGTTTCTCTCACTCTCTCTTTAAAGTTTCTTTTTTTCTCTCCCAAAACTTTATCGATTACTATCTGTAAAGTTTCTCTCTTTCTGTCTCTAAAGATTCTCTCTTTCCCTCTCTGAAAATTCTATCCCTCTCTTTCTAAAGTTGATCTCTATCTTTCCCTAAAGTTTCTCTCTTTTTATCTCTAAGGTTTCTATCTTTCTATCTCTCAAGTTTCATTCATTCTCTCTTTAAAAACTCTCTCTTTCTCTTCCAAAAGTTTCTCTCTTTCTCTCTGAAGTTTCACTCTCTCTCCCTCTAATGTTTATCTCTCTTTCGAAAGCTTCTTTCTTTCTCTCTCTAAAGTTTCTCTCTTTCTTTCTTGAAATTTTCTCACTTTCTCTATCTAAAGCTTCTTTCTTTCCCTCTCTAAAGTTTCTATCTTTCTCACTCTAAAGTTTCTCTCTTTCTCTCTCTCTAAAATTTGTCTTTGTCTTTCTTAAATTTCTCTCTTTCTATCTCTAAAAATACTCTCTTTCTCTTTCTAAATTTTCACTCTTCGTCTTTTTAAATTCTATCTCTACCTCTCCCAAAAGTTTCTCTCTTTTTGTCTCCCAAGCTTTTTTTCATTCTCTCTTTAAAAGCTCTCTCTCTAAAATTTGTCTTTGTCTCTCATAACTTTCTCTCTTTTTGTCTCTAAAAATACTCTCTTCGTCTCTTTAAAGTTTATCTTTGTCTCTTCTAAAAGTTTCTCTCTTTATATCTCTATAGTTTATACCTCTTTATCTCTTAAGTTTTTTTCATTCTCTCTTTAAAAGCTTTTTGTTTCTCTTCCTAAAGTTTTTCTCTTTCTCTCTCTAAAGTTACTCTCTTTTTGTCTCTCTCTCACTCTAAAATTTCTCTTGCTAAAGTTTCTCTCATTCTTCCTCTCTAAAGTTTCCCCCTTTCTCCCTCTCAAGTTTATCTCTCTCTCCAAAGCTTCTTTCTTTCTCACTCTAAAGTTTCTCTCTTTCTCTATCTAAAGCTTCTTTCTTTCTTTGTCAAAAGTTTATCTTTATCTCTCTAAAATTTCCCTCTTTCTATCTCTAAAATTCTTTCTTTCTCTTTCTAATGTTTCTCTATTCATCTCTATAAAGTTTAACTTTGTCTCTCCCCAAAGTTTCTATCTGTATATCTCTAAAATTTCTATCTTTTTGTCCCTCAAGTTTCTTTCATTCTCGCTTTGAAAACTCTTTCTTTCTCTTCCAAAGGTTATTTTCTTTCTCTCTCTAAAATTTCTTTCCCTCTCACTGTAAACTTTCTCTTTTTCTCTCTCTTGCTCTAAAATTTCTCTCTCTAAAATTTCTCTCCTTCTCTCTTTAAAGTTTTCCTCTCCCCCTCTAAAGTTTATCTTTGTTTCTCTCCAAAACTTCTTTCTTTCTCTCTCTAAAGTTTCTCTCTTTCTGTCTTGAAATTTTCTCTCTCTATCTAAAGCTTCTTTCTTTCTCTCTCTAAAGTTTCTCTCTTTAAAGTTTATCTCTATCTCTCCCTAAAGTTTCTCTATTTATCTCTCTAAAGTTTCTATCTTTCTATCTCTAAACTTTCTTTCATTCAATGCTTAAAAGCTCTCAATTGCCTTTCAAAAGTTTTTCTCTTTCTCACCCTAAAGCTTGTCTCCTTCTCTCTCTAAAATTTCTCACTTTCACTCTAAACTTTTTTGTTTTCTCTCTCTCTTGATCTAAAGTTTCTCTCTCTCTCTCTCTCTCTCACTCACTTGCTCTAAAATATTTGTGTCTATAGTTTCTCACTTCCTCTCTCTAAAGTTTCCCTGATTCTCTATCGAAGGTTTATTCTTTTCTTTCTCTCTCTGAAGTTACTCTCTTTCCCTCTCAAATTTTTCTCTCCTTCTCTCTTTTGCTCTAAAATCTCTCTCTAAAGTGTCTCACTTTCTCTCTCTAAAGTTTCCCTTGTAGACACTCAATTTTATCTGACCCACTTTATAAAATTTTAACCTAAATTATAAACCCAAACCCAAATTAAAACTAAAAAATAAACCCAAAAATAAATAAGCCCAAGCCTAATAATAAAACTAAAAATCAAACAAATAAAAAAAATAATAAATAATAATAAGATAAAAGATAAATCCAAGAAATTAGTAAAAGATAACAAGAGATAAAGATAATATAAAAGATGAAAAAAGATGATAAAATATATTATGAAATCTAAGAGATAAATAAATAAATAATTTTAAAAGATAAGAAAATGTTATATAGATAAATAAAAGATAAAAGATAAAGATAAACTAGGAAACAATACTTTAACTAAAAAAGGAGTTCTAATTTCTACACTTATAAAAACCATCCTTGCACACACAAAATTGGGGGGCAAGAAAGAGAATTTTTTAGAAATTCTTGCTTGAAGATATTCAGCCAAGAATCGAAGCCCACTACACTATTTATTCGCAACACGTATTCACAGTACCTTCACCTGCAAGAAGTGGTGGAAGGCTCTTGAATCTCAACTCCTGTGCCTTGAAGAATCAGTACTCCTCAAGGTAGAGTTCCATTGTTGAAGTTGAACCATGCCAATGTTGTGCCCCTATTGCTCAACCTTGTTGCTTGTTGCAGCATTCCCAGTTTGCCCAATCACTATTTGTTTCAATCTGACCTCCATCATGGTATTAGAACCCAGCACGCTACCACCACCTGGTTTCGTTTCACTATCACTCAGCTTCGCTATTTCTGTTGTAGCATCCTCACTCACCACTCCTCTCCCCATTGATACCCAAGAATCTCAGCCTAGTAAGAGTAAAGGCAATTGCTGTTGGATGTCACACCGCCCTTCTTTAGCCTTAGAGCCGAGAGTTCTCTCCACTAAAACTAGGATTCTTGTGCGCTGAAACACATTAGCTATTGAGGCTCTGTCGAAGTCTACCACATCGCAGTATATCAGTTCGTCTTTGCAACTTTCCCTCACTTGCTAGAAGGTCCGTCACTGCACTTCATCCATTCTCCGCCCCTTCTCCACCACTGAACTTGCTTGAATTTCCTTCTTTGAAGTTGAAAGGTATGGTCACTTGAACTCTCTCTTTGCAGACTTTTGAGTTACCAACATTTGGTGTGGGTATGGGTTGTATCTTTTTGCTAGTCGTCCTTAGTTCTTCTTTTGTTTTGCTTGAAAGTTTAAGTGATTAATGAGAATATAAGTGACATAGGTTTTGATCTAAAAAAAATAGTTAGGTTCTACACTTTTTATTTTAGGTAAATTTTTTTTAAAAAAAAGAAAAAAAATAAGTTGTCTTTTTTAAGTAAAAATAAATTAGGGATGAATGGTCACATGGTGATGCAAGCATTTCTTCCTTACTTTTTATTCTTACTTCTAAAAACCTTAGCTTGGAATAAAAAGGCGATTTTTTTAAAATTATTTTTAAAACCTTAGATTGGAATAGAAAGGAAATTTTTCTCAAAATTATTTTTAATCCCAATCTAGAATGGGCAAGGATTATTTTTAAAAATCTTTTTAAATTTTTAAACTAACTTAAATTAGTCAAGATATATTAATTAGATCATTTTTGGTATCCAAAGGGCATTTAGGGTTTAACACCTTCCCTAAAATGTAACCAACTCTTGAACCTAATTTTTAAAATGTTGACCATTATTAATTAGGTGTCCGATCTCACCTTTAGATAATTTAAGTCGGTAGTGGCTCTAAAAACTAAATTTTAAGGTGAATAGCTTGGCAACTCCACTGGAGATATTAAGGGTCAGGCCATTTTTTCAAAAAAAAAATAATCTTATTAATTTCTTGATTGATTTTTATTTTGTGGAGATGACGAAATAAAAAGGTACATTTACTAGCTTCTAGTATTTTGGGATATTTAAATTTTGTATCTATTTATTTACTTTTTATATATATTTTTGCATGTGATTCTTTTTGTAGGTTTGGGATATATTTCCCCACACACATTACCACTCTCACCACAATTAGAACAAAGGAGAGGTCATGACCTCTGTGCCCTATACTTGGTCCATAGAGGATACCTTGTAGGTTAGAGGGGTGTAGTAAGGTTAGCCTTCAAGAGACCTTCGGTCTTTGCATGGGGCCCAACTCAAATTCAGCCTCTCAAGGGCAATTTGGAGACTTGATGCAGGAAACATAGAACCTACCCTTTTAGATCTATCCTTTGTAAAAGAGACTTTTGGCCCTAACCTATGTGAGTGGATAGGGACCTAGGAGATGCCATAAATTAGGCATGATGGGGAATATCCTATTAATTGCTAAATTATTCTATCATAATCATGCATGTCTCCATTTCCCTCCTTTTTTTAAAAAAAAAAATGTACTTTGAAAATCATAGGACATTAGAATAGTCATCTTCATTTTTTGTTTTTTTTTTTAACATTTTCCTTTCTTTTCCATTTTTCATTTAAACAATAGGATTTTCAAAATTTAATTTTCACGTGGCTACATCATCTATTGGGGCCCTTGTTATCACTCAAGATCAAGTTAGGGGATCCCAAGAGAAACTTCAAAAGAAATTTTGGGATTGCCTGCCTCATGACTCAGTCCCTAATATTTCAGAAATTGGAAAAATTATTTTCAAGCAGCATGACTTATCAAGACTCAAGCAAATTTGGAAGTATACCATAGATAAAGCAACTTTTTCAACCAAATTTGGCCATTTAGGGTATTTGCTATCCATACCAGTTGATGAGTCATTACTCAAGGCTTTGTTGTTTTTCTAGAATCCTGACTATAGGGTATTCTTCTTTGGGAACATGGACTTAACTCCTACTATAGAAGAATATGGAGCTATCTTGATAGTTCCACCCAATCTGGCATGGAAACCGTATTCTTATAATCCCAAGACAGTTGTCAATAGATAGTTAGCCAAATTAATAGGAGACAACTCCACTGATTTCGAAAAGATCCTCTATAACAAGGGGGGAAGTAATGCCTTCCTATCGATTTTCTTCTATTAGTTGCAGAAAGCCATATCAACACTAAGAAAGGCTTTGACATGCTTACCATGGCTATATATGGTGTGCTTCTTTATCCAAGGGTAGAAGGCCACATTGATAGCTAGGTGGTACTTTTATTTTCTGAAGTAAAGCATGGGGCTCATCCAATTCCACCTATTCTAGCAGAGACCTTTCACACACTATGTTATCTAAGGAAGAAAGGAAAAGGATGTTTTATTGCATGCGCACAGGTACTAACAGTATGGGCATTTAACCATTTCCCACATATGAGCAATTTGGGATATCCACATGTGAAACTGACTAAGATTACATTACAGCAAGGAATACCTTGTATGAATTTTCTCAGCTTTTATGGCCTAAGTATAGGCCTACCCAAAATCAATGGATCCAAGCACTCGCAGACTTGGGATAAGTAAAATGGAAGGCATCTTGGATGCCAGTAGTTCTAGCACTCTATAGTTATGGTGATAAGCCATGGGTCCCTCTCATTGGTCCCTAGGGAGTAATAGGTACTCTCCCTCTATGGAGAGAAGACAAGACAGGGGCATCCAATATGTACCAACAACACTTGGGTTACATTCTCTAGATGTGACTTATGGTGATGATCCCACTAGCAAGAAGAATGGAGAAGCCAAAGCCTCTAGGAAGAATATTTATTTCATAAAAGACCTAGGGGGCAATAGAGAAGTAACCACTGAAGAATACTTCATATGGAAAGCAAAAGAGGAAGGGATTTTGTACCCTCGATGCCTATTGCTCCTACAGCATCTATCTGAGAAGCTGAGAACTTGCATGTTGAAATTTCACATGCCTAACTCAAGCCAGAGACAATAGGAAAATAAACTTATTTGAAATTACAAGAAGAATATGACTGATTGCATGCAAGCATCCAAAAGCAAGAGGAAGAGTGAAGGAACAAAGAAAATTGCTTAATAACTCAAAATAAGCAATACGCTGCAAGAATAGAATCCCTAGAGAAAAAATTGTTACAAATAAAAAAACCAATGAAGAAGGAGCTATGTGGTATAGAAAAGAGTATAGGAACCTTGAAAGCAAGTTGGAAAGGGGAACAAAGAGATATAAACAAGTTGAACAAGATTTGAATGACGTTCGAGATGTCTTGTAGGAAGATAACAAAGAATTGAAAGATGAAGTCTTAGGACTAAAAGAACAAAATCAAGCCCTAACAATGGAGGTAGCAAAGCTTCAAAAGGAAAATAAGGAGCTAAGAGGTACTCGAGCCACTCAACTACAATCCATCTGTGAATTAGAAAATATGAAGGTTCAATTAATTGCCTACATCAAGGACAATGAAAGTTGACATGAGACAAAAGTGCAAGGTCCCCTCAATCAGTTAAAGGACATCCCATACATACAAAGGAGAATGCAAATCTTTGAAGCTGAATGCTTAAGGCTTGAGGCAATTATAATATAGATGGAATGATCACACCAAGAGGAGATGCGGCAATTAGCTACCATGCTGGATGCAACTTATTACAAGATAAAACTGATTTTTGATAGAAATCTATATGAAAAGATTGCCTGGACACTCTACATGGAGAGAATAGGGATAGCTAAAAGAGCAAAATAGTGGATAGTTGAGATTCAAAGAATAGCGACGCCGGAAGGTCAAGTTGAGAATCTCTATTGGGCCCTACATGAAGATCTAAAGAAACTTGAGAAACCCTCTAGCGTGAACCTTGATAGAAAGCAAGGCCCAATAGATGATGCCAGCTTATTTTAGTTTTTCTTCTTAATTAATATAATTAAAGATCTTTTTATAATAATAAAGTTTACAGTCCTTTGATTCAATATTTACTTTAAGTTGCATAACATGCATGTCATTATCTCCTAACACATGTAAATAATTTATTTTCTAAAAATTTTAAAAGGAAACCATGGCTCCTACAACGTGATCCCAGTCAAAGCTCATGGCAAAACAAAGGCAAGAGAAGTTTGTCAAAAAATTACATGCAAAAATCAAAAATCTCAATTGGTTTGACTAACTGAGCTACTTATGTCAAAAGAAAATATGCAAAACAAGTCTCCACAAGACCCATCAAATTAGCAACTGCAAAACCAACCAGACCACAATTAGGTATATATTTTGGAAATAGAAGCTAGCTCTATTCCAGTCCTTTACGAATTAGAGGAGCAGGAAAAATTGAAAAAATTAGCTGAAGAAACATTGATCCGTGAAAAATATGAGTTACTGGAAGTTAGATGAGAAAAATAGAAGGATTCACTGACGATGATGTCTTGGATGTGCATGAGATTGGATTGGTACCTAATGTTGTTATACCTACAAAATTCAAGGTACTAGAATTCAAAAAGTATGATGGAACATCTTGCCCTAGGGCACACATCTTCATGTACATTGAAAGATGGCCGCTTATGCAGATAATGAGAAACTTCTTATCCATGTCTTTCAAGACAATTTAGTCGATGGGGCTACTAAATGGTACATGAGTCTGGATCATTATTCTATTCAATCATGAAAAGATTTGGCAGAAGCTTTCATGAGGCATTACAAGTATAACTGGAACATAGCCCCTGATAGATTCCAAATCCAAAACATGGCGAAAGAGTATAGTGAATCCTTTAAGGCCTATGCTCAATGATGGAGGGACATGGCAATAAGGGTACAACCACCTCTTTTTGATAAGAAAATGGTCACTATATTTCTGAGTACTTTGACATATCCCTTTTATGGGAAAATGGTGGGATTTGCTAGCATGAGCTTCGCAAATCTAGTAGAGACTGATGAAAGGATTGACCGAGGGATAAAGCTGGTAAGATGGGAAGATCTTAGCAAGCAATGGATCACAAAAGAAGCCTCAGCCCTATAATAAAAAGAAAGAAGATGTCCATTCTCTAGATTACCACAATAAGGGGAGAGGCAAAGTTAAAAATCTTGATAACAACTAGCAAGATTGCCAAGTGTCTTATGCATTGATAATGAGCACCGTGGCACCTCGAGCTACCTTTACCTCATCACCCTATTAGAACACACTTCTGCAACCTATCTAATATCAACCATATCAGTAAGTATAGGTAGTGCAACCATAGCATAAGCCACAAGCTCAAGCTAATCGTGAAAAACAACAGAACGATCGTAAGTACCAAAAATTTGATCCTATCCTTATACCTTATTCACAGTTATTACCACAGTTATTGCAGAATAACTTGGTAACATTAAGCCCTATTCGCCCGTTCTAACCTCTGTACCCTACATGGTACAATGAAAACCTAACTTGCAATTACCATCAAGGGATAAAGGGCATACAATAGACAATTGCACTACTTTCAAGAGGAAAGTACAAGCCCAAATTGATGCTAAGTGGTTGACATTCGAATAGGTAGCTCTAGGGCCAGATGTAGATGGAAACCCCCTTCCTAATCATCAAAATTCAAGTGTTAATGCTGCCTTTCAAGGGACACTGCCAACTTTTAAGAATTCCATGTCAAAAATCAAGATTCCATTAAAGTCTATATTCTACATTCTAGTCGAGTATGAAGTAATAGAAATTGAAAAGCGACATCTATAGAAACTACATGTGAATTTCATGGAGAAGGATTAGATCATGAGATAGAAGAGTGTGAGTCATTTAAGGGCTTACTTCAGCAATTGATGGACAGTGGCATGTTACAAGTGGGAGAAATTTCTAAATTTGTAAATATGGTTATGCCACTTTGAATAAGTAGAAGCCACTAGCTATCCAGTATATAAGAAAGCTACTTCAAACTGAAATACCAAACCATTAGTAGTTGGTGGTGTAGCTAACAAGGTGGGAGCCCCTACTAGACTCATGAAGTAACTAACAATTACAACACCAGCCCCATTTCCATACAAAAGTGACAAGGTAGTTCTGTGGATTTATAATTGTATGGGGACTCCAAAGGAATCTAATCCATAAATCACTAATATTTTAGGCATTACTAGAGTAACAAGAAGTGAACGATGCTATCTCCCAGAGAAAGGGACTAGAGAGGTAGTTGAACTAGATAGGGTCAAAAAGGAAAAGAGGATGAGAACAAAGGTAAGATACTAGAAAATACTGGGGCAATCAAGCCTAGAGGGATTGAAGTGGAAAATGAACCCCACAAAGTTGATTTTGTTAAGGATGAAAAGTTTGCACCTATTCCTCTTAAAAGATCAATGACTAAAGAGAAAGCTAGCAAGTTCCTTAGACTCATCATCAAAGTGAGTACAAGGTCATTAAGTAGTTAAAGAGAACGCCAGCAATAATCTTGCTGCTATCCTTATTCCTACATTTTGAATCGTATAGAAAGGCTCTAGTGAAAGTTTTGAACAAAGCCTATGTTTACAAGGATATCTCCACAAAGGTAATTAATAATGTGGTGGGAAACATTCTAGCCCACAATTATTTGTCATTTTCTAAAGAAGAGTTCCCTTTTGAAGGAATGGACAAAATAAAACTTTGCACATTTATACTAAATGCAAAGGCCACGATCTAGCTAATGTCCTAATTAATAATGGTTCTGTGGTGAACATTTTACCAAAATTTACTTTGAGAAAATTGGCCATTGATCAGACTCTTTTAAGGCCCAGCACTATTGTTGTGAGAGCATTTGATAGGACTCAAAGTGAAGTACTGGGTGAGATTGAGCTTCCAATACAAGTCAGCCCATATGACTTTGAAGTCACTTTTCAGGTCATGAAAGAAAATTTTGCCTATAGCTATCTTCTTGGGAGACCTTGGATTCATTCAGTAGGAGCAATCTCCTCATCTCTCTACCAAAAAGTAAAATTAGTGCATAAAGGGAAGCTAGTAGAAATTGCTACCGAGGAAGACTTGTTGGTGTCTAGGCCATCATTGTTTCCATACATTGTAGTAGAAGCTGAGATAGGAAGCTCCTTTCAGAATTTTCAAATTGTAAATGTAGAATTTGCAAAGGAAGGAAAACTACTATCGACACTACATTTTTCTGAAGCTACCTTGATGATAGGCAAGATACTTAAAAGAGATGGCTATATCCTTGAAAAGGGGCTAGGGAGCTTGGGGCAAGGCATGAAGGAGCCACCAAAGTTGCCAAGAAATGAAGGGACATATGGCTTGGGGTTTAAACCCACAAGGGTTGATAAAGCCAGAATGGCCTGGGTTAAGAAAGAAAGAAGGTTAGCTGGTTTAGAGCCCTAAGTCACAGAGACTAGGAAATTAGTCATTGAGGACCTCCACAAGACCTTCATCAATGCTGGTCTTTGGACCCCAAATCAAGTTGCCGCTCTTAAGGAAGGAAGCCCTACAAAAGAAGGGGTTGAGCTAGTCATACCATGCATTCCAGGGAGCAAGCCAGGCAATTAGGTTGTGAAGTCGATTCCTACTATTTTTAGTTTAAGAGACATGTAATTCTTGAACCTCACCATCTATGGCTCTGCCAAAGTCTTAGATTGGATTTGTATGGGCTTGCTTTGTTTACTTGTTTCAAATAAATGATTAATAAAATGCATTTCCTTTTTCCAAAATGACTTCATTTCTGCCTATTATCTTTGTTAGCATACATCATACCATCCATAACATAAACAAACCATAATGGATACTCAAAATAATAATCCAAGTTAAATAATGAAGAAAATACTAGAGAAGATTATGCTGACTTCCCAAGCCTAGACTTTGAATGTCCAATCAATTGTGCAATCGACAAAGAAGAGGAAGAAGAAGACTGGGAACTATAACCTAAATTACAAAGAATGATTGAATAAGAAGAAAAGGGGAACAAGCCCCATGAAGAGCCAATTGAAGTAATAAACCTGGGAATAGATGAAGACAAAAAAGAGATTAAGATAGGGGCATAAATGTCCAATCAAGAAAAGGAAGTGATGGTTTTACTATTAAGAGAATATCGTGATGTATTCGCCTGGTCTTACCAAGATATGCTAGGATTGAATACAAACATCATAGTCCATCAATTATTGATAAAGCCTGAGTTCAACCCGTTAACCAAAAACTAAATGAATGAAACTAGACCTATTACTGAAGATCAAAGGGGAAGTCATGAAATTGCTTGACACTAGTTTCATTGAAGTAGCTAAATATCCAGATTGGATAGCAAATATTGTGCTTGTGCCTAAGAAGGATGGCAAGATCCAAGTTTGTGTGGACTACCAAGATCTAAACAAAGCAAGTCCAAAAGATGATTTTCCACTTCCTCACATTGATGTACTAGTGGACAATGCTACAAGGAACTCTATTTTCTCATTTATGGATAGATTCTTATGGTACAACCAAATTAAATTGGCCTCTGAAGACAAAGAAAAGACCACATTTATCACTTTGTAGGGAACCTTTTGCTATAAAGTGATGTCATTTGTACTAAAGAATTCTGGGGCAACATACCAAAGAGCAATGGTAGTCTTGTTTCATGATATGATACATAAGGAAATAGAGGTGTATGTCGATGATATCATTGCTAAGTCAAAATCTTAAAAAGAACATCTAATACACCTCAGGAAACTCTTTGGTTGCTTAAGAAAATATCAGCTTAAGTTGAATACAACAAAATGCACATTTCGTGTAAAATCAAAAAAATTGCTGGGATCATGGTAAGCCAAAGAGAAATCGAGGTTTACCTTGATAAAGTCAAAGCTATTATAGACATGCCTCCATCCAAAACAAAAAAAGAAGTGCGGGGTTTTCTAGGGAGAATAAACTACATTGTAAGATTCATTTCCCAATTGACAACCACTTGTGAACCAAGCTTTAAGCTCCTTCGCAAAAATCAAGGCGCTAAATGGGATGAAGAATGCCAGGGAGTGTTTGATAAGATCAAGCAATACCTTCAAAACTTGCCAATTCTAGTCCCACCGGTACCAGGAAAACCCTTGCTAATGTATGTGACTATGCATGAAGAGTCAATGGTATGTATGTTGGGGTAGCATGATAAAATTAGAAAAAAAGAGCAAGTAATTTACTACCTCAGTAAAAAGTTCACTAATTCTGAGTTAAAGTACTCGATGCTTGAAAAAATATGCTGTGCCATGGCATGATAGCTCATTGTCTCAGGCAATATATGATACATCATACCATATTGCTAATTTCAAAGATGGATCCAATTAAATACCTCTTTGAAAAACCTACCTCAATGGGGAGAATTGCAAGGTGGCATATGTTGCTGTCTGAGTATGATATCCAATATGTTTCACAAAAGGCAATAAAGGGAAGCATAATCACCGATCACTTAGCAGAAAATCTTATTCTAGGCCAGGAACTTGATTAATTTGAATTCCTTGATGAAAATATCATGACACTCTTAGCAATTGGTAAAACAACTAAAAAAGAAAGATGGTCCTTACTATTGGATGGAGCATCCAACATACTGGGTGTAGACACCTAATTTTGTCTGGCCCACTTTCTAAAACTTTAATATAAATTATAAATTTAAATTTAAACTAAAAATAAGAAAATAAAATAAGCCTCAAACAATAAAATTGAAAACTTAAAAATAACCCAAGATATAACTAAGCACAAAATTAAACCTAACCAAAACCCAAATTAAAATAAATAAGCCCAAAAATAAAATTTTAAAATAAAAAAAATAAAAATTAGAAAAATAAAAGACAAAGATGACCAAAATTAAAAAATAATAATACAAGATAAATAAAAAGAGATAAAGATAAAAGACAATAATGACAAAAAAGGGATAAAAGAGGATAAATAAAAGATAACAAAGATAAAGGACAATAAAGAGATAAAGATAAAAATAATAAGATAAAAATTCAAGAGATAATAAGATAAATAAAAAACTAAAAGATAAGAAAATAAATTAAAAGATAAGAAGAAAAAAGATAGGAAATCAAATATAAACAAAACTAGAAAATCAAAGTTTGTTTAGAAAACAAATTCTAATTCAACAATTATAAAAATCCATTGCATACAAACTAGTGGGGGTGTCGACATCGCGACGCGGACGCGGCGACTGGAAAAGAGAAATGGGTGTGAAAAAATAATTTTTGTGGGTGTTTTGGAAAACTTGGAAGTTTTGGAGTCGCCACCGATCTAAATTTAAATGGTGAGATCAGACACCGAGTTTTATGTCTGCATCACAGAGATCGGGTTCGGGGGTTAGTTACATGTAGGGAAGGTATTAGCACCCCTATAACGCCCTTTCGGTACCACGTGGGTGCTTTGTTGCGTTTTAATTTTAAATTCATACTTTGATTTTGGTTAAAACTTTTTATTTTGGGGGTTTTTTTAGGAAAAAGGAGATTGCGATATTTACGTTGGAGGGATTTTGCCAATTTCTTCAACGTAATCCACAACGTAATTATCTGGGGAGATAGCAAAAATGGCCACTTTCGTCAACCGTAAGTGCTATGGTATTTGAAAGAAATCAAGATTCTAAAAAAGGGATTTAATTTTAAAATATGGGTGTTTGTCACGTTACATGAATTATATCAATTTCTCCAATATAATCCATAACATAATTCCCTCAAGATAGCTAATTGCAATCGTTTTCACCAATTGCATCAACGACCATCGTTGGGATAATCAAGGGTCTTAATAAAAGAAAATTAACTCAACAAAGGGTAAGAGATGTGCATACCTAGATGATGAATTCTTCCACTCCTCTTTTTAGTGAGTGTAAACTTTGAATGTTACTTGAAGGAGCTTGTTTGGTTGAATCAAAAGGAAAAGAGCTACTTTGATGTAGCCTCACTCTCCTACTACTTTTCTCTTCTCTCTTCTCTTGGTGCTCTCTTCCTCTCCTTCTCTTGCTCTCTTCTTCTTGGTTTTTGTTGTGTGTTTTGGTGCCTTCCTTAGGCCTCCTTTTATAGCCTTTCCTCATGCATCTAACTATCTCATACATCTAACTTTCTTCATGCAACTACCTCCCCCTCATGCATTTATCTACCTTTCTCATGTATCTACCCTCTTTCATGCATCCATCTAACTCTCTTCATGCAACAACCTTCTTCATGTATCTACCTTTTCTCATGCATCTAACTCTTTCATGCATCCACCTACCCTTTTATTTTTCTTTATTTTCTTCTTCTTCTTCTTCTCCTTTTTATTTTTTTAATTTTTAATTCTTAATTCTTTAATTTATTTTTTTATTTTTATTTTTATTATTTTTTATTTTTTATCTTTTTAGGATCTGGACAAAATTAGGTGTCTACAGATTGCCCCCCTTTACTTATCTTCTAAGTATTAGGATATGAGCAAAGGTTGAAAGACACTGTTTTGTCCAGATCAGAATATAATGCCAAAAGGTTATCGTCCATCTAGTGAGAACCTAGAATAACCTTAGAATTTCCTTGCAGTCTTAAGATTTGGAAGGGTTACTATCCACCCAACAGGGATCAAAGATTATGACCCAGGATTTTTCTTGCTATCCTATGCTCGGGGTTAAGTCAAATGAGGCCTGACTCTGGCACAAATAATAAAAGAGGGGTCGAATGAAGCTTGACTCCAGCTTATCCTGAAATGGCCTACTTGACATGCATACCTGCTTGACAGGGTTTGGCATGCGAATGGGCTTGATTACAAATAAGTGAACTTGCAATAAAATGATATGTTCAACATGCATACCTGCTTGACAGGGCTTGGCATGTGAACAGACTTGACCTCAAAATGATATGTTTGGCATGTGGGCCTGCTTGATAGGGGTTGGCATGTGAAGAGGCTTAACCTCAAAATGGTATTGTTGACATGCGTGCCTGCTTGACAGGGTTTGACATGCGACTTGCTTGACAGGGCTTGGTGTGCGAACTTGCTGGATAGGGCTTGGCACAGGCGGAGGCTTGACCTCAAAATGATATATTTAGCATGCAAACCTACTTGACAGGGCTTAGCATGCAAACCTGCTTGACAAAGTGGGTGTATGAACCTGCTGGACAGGGTTTGGCACATAGGGAGGCTCGACCTCAAAATTGCATGCTTGACATGCAGACCTGCTTGACAGGGTTTCGTGTGCAGACCTACTTGATAGGGCTTGGTGTGTGAACCTGCTTGACAGGGCTTAGTGTGTGAACCTGCTTGACAGGGCTTAGCACATAGGAAGGCTCGACCTCAAAATTACATGCTTGACATGTAGACCTACTTGACAGGGATTGGTGTGCGAACCTGCTGGACAGGGCTTAGCACAGGCAGAGGCTTGACCTCAAAATGATATATTTGGCATGCAAACCTGCTTGACAGGGCTTAGAGTGTGAACCTGCTGGACAGGGCTTGGCATATAGGGAGGCCCGACCTCAAAATTGCATGTTTGACATGCAGACCTGCTTGACAGGGTAAATATTGACATAAGAAGAGGCTTGACCTTAGAATTGCATGCTTGACATGCAGACCTACTTGACAGGGTTTGGTGTTTGACATAAGAAGAGGCTTGACCTCAGAATTGCATGCTTGACATGCAGACCTGCTTGACAGGGTTAATATTGACATAAGAAGAGGCTTGACCTCAGAATTGCATGCTTGACATGTGGACCTGCTTGATAGGGTTAATATTGACATAAGAAGAGGCTTGACCTCAGAATTGCATGCTTGACATGCAGACCTACTTGACAGGGTTAATATTTGACATAAGAAGAGGCTTAACCTCGAAATTACATGCTTGACAGGGTTAATATTTGACATAAGAAGAGGCTTGACCTTGAAATTGCATGCTTGACATGCAGACCTGCTTGACAGGGTTAATATTTGACATAAGAAGAGGCTTGACCTCAGAATTGCCTGCTTAACATGCAGACCTGCTCGACAGGGTTAATATTGACATAAGAAGAGGCTTGACCTTAGAATTGCATGCTTGACATGCAGACCTGCTTGACAGGGTTAATATTTGACATAAGAAGAGGCTTGACCTCGAAATTACATGCTTGACATGCAGACCTTCTTGACAGGGTTAATATTTGACATAAGAAGAGGCTTGACCTCAGAATTGCATGCTTAACATGCAGACCTACTTGACAGGATTAATGTGCTTGAAACATGAAGAGGCTTGACCTCGAAATTGCATACTTGACATGCGAACCTGCTTGACAGGGTTAATGTGCTTGACATATGAAGAGGCTTGACCTCAGAATTGCATGCTTGATAATGCAAAATTGCTTGATCTAAAATGACATGCTTGTCATGGTTGACATGCAAAAATGTTTGGCACATGAGCTTGACCTAAATAGCATACTTGACATGCAAACGTGCTTGATATATGAAAGGCTTGACCTTAAATGGCATGCTTGACATGCTTGATATAAAAGGCTTGACCTGAAAATGGCATGGTCGAGATGAATACATGCTTCGCATGAGAAATGTTTGACTTGAAATGGTAGGCTTGACATACTAGGCTTGACCTTAAGATAACATACATGATATGCTAACATGCTTAACACATGATAGACTTGACTGAAATGGCATGTGTGATATGCAAATATGCTTGATATGTGAAAGGCTTGACCTTAAATGGCATGCTTGACATGCTTGATATAAAAGGCTTGACCTAAAAATGGCTTGGCTGAGATGAAATACATGCTTGACATGTAAAATGTTTGACTTGAAATGGCATGCTTGATGCAAAAGTTTTGATCTAAAATGGTATGGTTATGATGAATACATGCTTAACATGCAAAATTAATACAGATGCCAAAATCACGAAGCAAATTTTGAGTGATGTGTGCGTGTGTTTTTTTTCATAAATCATGAGTGAATTAGAATGTCAGACTCCATAGAAGTGATACCTTCTGATATCAGTATTTGGTAACTCTCCCCGACTCTTTTATAAACTCGAGACTCTTCTTCTCTTTTAAGAAGCCTTTTCTATAGATCCTCATCCTCACTCTCTGCTATTACAGGGATATTTTGGATTTGGGGTCAATCTCTCAATTCTTGCCCCGATTCAAATTTGGTAATCTCCAAACAATGGAGGATTTTTTCACTCCGGGTTTGC
Source organism: Dicorynia guianensis (assembly GCA_037013595.1). Taxonomy (NCBI): domain Eukaryota; kingdom Viridiplantae; phylum Streptophyta; class Magnoliopsida; order Fabales; family Fabaceae; genus Dicorynia; species Dicorynia guianensis. Next base: position 13,128,466 of record JASUAB010000006.1, on the reverse strand, counting down.
TTTCCTAACAACTACCCCAGTTTGTGCTTTTGAACATTTTTCAAATTCTAGGTTCGCTCCCGGTCATTGCCCCTAGTTTGCTTTGATTACCTTCGAGCAAAGAAATGTTGAAAAGTTTTTCTTAGTTCATCATTTCCTTTTTAAGAACATGCCAAAAAGGAATCCATATATTGGATGAAGACTACTTAATTCTCTGGAATCAAAGATTCTTTGTTGAGCAACTCTCTCATTAAGAAACTCTCAAGTGTATGTGCTCTCATACAAGTGTTTGCACTCAAGTATTTGCCCTCTTGACAAGTGTTTGCACTCATAAGTATCCCATAAGCTTGTGTTCATGTCCCTTTCCACATATGTTATTTCACCACATTAACCGGGATCACTAGGTCTTTATTTTAGCTGGTAATGTAAGGCTTGGGTAATGGCTTAGAAAGAAATGGATAAGGGTAAAACAAGGAGAGCGCAAGATTGAGCACATAAAGCCTTGTATTTTCCTTTTCATCTTTCACAACTTAGGAATCTTACTGGACATGGGAAAAACTAACTTTCTTTTGCCCATCTTTCATTTTCTCTATTTTTGGGCTTGCTCTTTTCTTTTCCAGCTTCCCAAATTCTGTTATTTTTCATTTCCTTTCATTCTTGCCTTTTCATAGTTAAGGCTTCAACCAAATGCAAAAGGATTCCTGAGTTATCCTTGATAGCATTCTTTCTCGGCTAATAGCTTTAGTGCTCCTTTTACTCTCTTATATGGTAAGGATCATAGTCTTCTTGGTTAAGAGGTTAAGGTGAATGAGGATAAAAGAAAGATCATTTGATGGTGGCCTTGCCATCTTTTAAGGCTCAAATGGGTGACTAGGGATATTTTACTTTAAGGTTAGCTTGAAAGGTTCAAACGGTGCAAAGATGGCCTAGATCAATTCTCTAGTTAATGTGGCATCCAACAAATTATTTCAAGGGGCATTCAAACAAGTTCTAGGAAACTCATTTTCTTATAGCATTCTCATGAGCTACAAGACCTCACTCTCTCACCACTGCTTATGATCTGAGATACCCTATCATCCAAGAGAATTGAGTATTTTGTCAGGTAATCCAATTTTATCATTGGCAAAAATAGATTTGGTTAGGATGAACTTAAGATATCCGATCACCAATTAATTGCTCTTAGGCATCAAAACGTGAAAAGGTATCATAACTCTGATTGTCCCCAGTGTTAGTTCATTCTGGTGATGGAAACCCTCCTTAAGTATCTGCCATTCATTATTCACTCATATGATGTAGAATACATGCAAGATGGGTTATTGAACTTAAAAGGGTGCTCACATACAGTCATTGCCAAGGTCTTGGGTAGAGCCATGCCATGAGATTACATGAAAAAAAAAATGTGCACAAGAGATGCAACAAAAGATGCATATGACGATTTTGATGAGTTGTGCATGGGATGCATATCAAGAGTTAAGAATAACTCTTTACTTTGCCACAAGACTACATGAAAGACATATACATAAAGACAACATTTTTTTCCTTTTTGGATGCCAGTGACATGCTTATTGAACATCAGCAACATGCTTTACAAATGCAATCTGGATTTACTGAAGATCAAAGAATGAGGATATGTTGACATACGGTGAATTTCATATCAAATCAATGCATTGAAACAAAATTATCCAGATGCCCCTAACACGCAATGCAATGATATTGTCATGATGCATGCTGACATACCAAGAGGCATGATAAATCTCATTGGATTGTGCAAGAACTTTTTTTTTTTCTTCTTTTTGGTGGGTGATACTTCCATAGCTTTTGAAAACTCTAAAGGTGAATTCATGAATGAACCATCTCTGTCCCTCTTAACCCTTTTCTTTTTGGGATATCACGATACCCTTGTCCCACATTTAATTCAATGCAACATTTTTGACTTTGGACTTATTCTATTGATAATCAGCCAACTTTGTGATGCACCATGTTCTATGAGTCTTTAATACATTGCAGCGCTGTTTATCATCCAAGAATTGAATACTTTAAGCAATCCTACTTCTTCATTGGTAAAATGAGTTTGATTAGGATGAACTTAAGATACTTGATCACCAATTCATTTTTTTTATGTATGAAAAGACATTATAACCCTGATTGTCCCCATTGTCGGTTCAATCTGGTGATGGTATCCCCTTCTTAAGCGTCTGCCATTTATCAATCACTGACATAAAAAAGGAAAGAAATGACATACAATACATTCATCATGCAAGACATCTTATTAAATTCAAAAGGGTATCCCCATACAGTCTACCAAGGCCTTGGACAGGGCCATTAAAAGATGCAATAACATTACACAAAAGACATGCGTAAAGAGAAATGCAACATTTTCTTTTGAAACAGAAGACGCCTATGATGTTCCTAATGAGTTGTGCATGGGATGCATCTCAAGAGTTAAGAACAACTCTTTACTCTGCCATAAGACTCCATGAAAGACATGCACAAAAAGAAAAAACAACACACATTTTTTTTTTTTGGGATACACGAGAATACATATGATGCTTCTAATAAGATACACATGGGATGCATATCAAGAGTTAAGAATAACTCTTTACTCTGCCATCCATGAAAGACATGCACAAAAAAGAAAAATAACACACTTTTTTTTGTTTTTGGATACACGAGAATGCATATGATGCTTCTAATAAGGTACACATGGGATGCGTATCAAGAGTTAAGAATAACTCTTTACTCTGCCATCCATCACACACTTCGATCTCGATAACTTCGCTTAGCCACTCTTCCACTCGAACCATCCTTCCTAGACTTGTACATCATCCTAATAACACAAAAATAACAAAAAGTAAAGCCATGACAAGTTACAATCGAAGCATGGTGTTTATTTTATGCTTCCTGCTACCATCGGGAGGCTATTCGTCCACTTGTTTTGCCAATGGGTAAGGTTGAAATACATAGGCTTGCAGTTGATTAATCAATCGATCGACGTCTGAATCCGATATTATGGCACGGCGAGCCTCCAGAGATATGAAGCGTTGTTCCACAGCTGAATCTATAAAAGACAACAAGCCATCATAAAAGCCATTAACATTTAATAATCCTAACGGCCTTTTCTGATAGTTAAATTTGATCCAAAATAACACACTAGAAATTCCTTCTAGAGTTTCTAGACCACCACGTAACGCGATAAAGGCCTCAGCATTGTAAAACATGTGCCCGAAGCGTTCATGCATAGATGAAACCTTTAACTCAGTACCAAAGGTGTATTCACTGACTCTTTTGTCGGCCAACTCTTTTATAAGGATGCCTAAGACATGACTCCTCCCTGTAAATGCAGTTGCAGCTGCACATCCTCTTATCCCATGGATGCCCCCACCATACACTAGGTTTATTTTTCTGACAGCTAAAACCCTACCAAGTTCATTGGCTACCCTTATAAACTCATTATCCTTCCCTAGAATGGAAGCACCGAAGACACAGATAGATTTGAATCTACGTGCTGAGGATGTTTCTCCTTCTTTTTCTACCCCAGCCATGCATGGATGATCCAATGTGAAGGTGTATTTGTAGGGGAGAAATGAACAACAGAAAACAGTCAGGTGCAATAATTTCAAACAATGATAGTAAGAAAGTCCAAAAGACAAGACACGCCTACATATACGACAATCCTCCAGTGTAGGAAAGTCGTAAAGTTACCGATAATGAAAAAGCAACCAGCTGGCTTTTTTGAAGTTTTATATGCAGAGTCAAAAAGTGAACAGTGAAGATAATAAATGCATCGGTGATTGTCAAAAAGAAAGGACAATTACACCGATATTATCAAAATTATGCAGGCAGAGTCAGAAAGTAAACAGTGAATACGACATATATGTCAGCAATTAAGAAGGAGAAAAGACAATTATACCAACATTGTCAACATTATGCATGCAGGGTCAGAAAGCTATCAGTGAATATGACAGACGTGTTAGCAATTAAGAAGGAGAAAAGACAAATATATTGATATTATCAAAATCACGCAGGCAATAGTCAGAAAGCATACAATAAATATGGCAGCTGTGCCAGCAGGAGAAAAGACAACCACATCAACATTATCAAAATTAAGCATGCGAAGTCAAAGAGCAAATAGTGAATATCGCAGACGTACTGACAATTAACAGGAAAAATCACTAACAACAACTGTACAAATCAAAACCGTGCATACACAGTTGGAAAGCAAGTAAAGAAAGTGGCGGGTTCACCAGCAATTACAAGACTAATGAATAGTGATCCTGGCTTATCCTTTCTTCTGATACTGCATCCAATAATAGACTAAACACCATAAGGGATTTGCAAACTGATGAACAAGGTTGTTTTAACATCAGATTCGCAAGACAAAGCACTCCTTTGCTTTGTAGAATATGTCCACTGAGGCAAGAAACATGAAGATGTCCATTAAGATGCGTCTCAAGAGTCTACTGGATATTATCCAAAGGTTCTTTACTCAGTCCATCTTTAATGATTTTGTCTTCCTGCCTAGGAACATCACTCCTTCATCCTTGCAGTGCGTTATTCATGGATCAAGGTTGCTATCCAACTTCCTTACGAACTGGCAAACAGGGTCATTTTGTGTTATCTTCTCAAGACAGTGGCACTCCTTCTCCTTGTGAAATTTGTCCGCTAAAGCGAGAAGAACACCATGAACATGTCCACTAGGATGCATCTCAAGAGTCTGAAGGATATTATCCAACGACTCTTTACTCAGTCCATCCTTTATGAACTGGATTTTGTCTTCCCGATTTGCAGATACCATTCCTTTTTCCTTACATCGTGTATTACACATCCACCTTGCACACTTATAACAAACCTCCATCCTTTTAGCTCTTCTTTTCTTAGCATAAGAGCTTCTTCCCATCCCTGGTAGATGTTTCACTAATGAATGTTGAAAATCATCTGCTAGGCGTACCTTAGCTTCAATGATCCAACGTACATCTTCAGGAAGTCCTAGACATGTGAGTGTCTTCATTCTTTCAAGTCGGCACTTATACATCTTCCGAAGTGCGTCTTGGGGAAGAGAAGGAAATCTGACTCTAAGCCTTGCAAGGCCTTCCTCCATTTCTAGCTTTCTGGTAAGGTGATGGGTTAGGACACTTGAATAATGCTTCCCATAGTCCTTTGAGTATGGCTTTCAAAATGAACCTTTCAGTTTGGTATAGAAGGATGTCAGGTTGGTTATCGACTGAAACCTGAACGTGAATAGTAAGACATAAAAAGGGTAACCAGGCACCTTTGCGTAACCGGGCTTCAGCTAGTCTGCACATGCTGATGGGCCTTAGGTTACTCACTGGGCCCAAAGCCAAAAATTCGGGGGGAAGAACATGTTTAATATCACCTGATGCTCAGGCCCGAACTTCAAATGACCCATTAAACAAAAGATTGAACGACAATGCATGCTTGTGATGAAATGATCTTAGGTTTATGCTTATGCTTGATGATTCAATGTTAATCAAGAGTTTTCACAGCTCCAAACCACTTTACCAGTCATGAATTCAAGAAGGGATTTTATGCCAAGCATATATAGTTCAATGTCCGACATATAAAGTATTTTTCAAGCATTCCTTCGATTGCCAAAGCACTTTATCATTTCTATTTTGTGTGGAACTTGGCCACTAATATTCATGACTTGCATGGAGACTAAAAGTCTCATGAAAGTTAACCTTACTTTGCTCCCTATTCATGCATCTGTACAAAGAGATTAAAAGTCTCATAAGGTTAACTTTACGTGACCCCTTATTGATCTAGAAGTAAGGTAAACTTACATTGAGTAGTTACGCTTGCAACAATAATAAGTGCAATAAGAATGCTTGAAATGCAAATGGCAAAGTTAGACATGTAATGTCACATAGCATTTTCCCCATTGTGCTTAGATCAAGGTTCATCTTAGGTTTGTTTTCCACGTCCAAAGGTTTAGGTTAAACTCTTGCATAAGGTGGTACTAAGGCAACTATCAGAATGCTTGAAATGCAAATGGCAAAGTTACACATGTAATGTCACAACGTAATTATCTGGGGAGATAGCAAAAATGGCCACTTTCGTTAACCATAAGTGCTATGGTATTCGAAAGAAATCAAGATTCTAAAAAAGGGATTTAATTTCAAAATACGGGTGTTGGCTACGTTACATGAATTATATCAATTTCTTCAATATAATCCATGACGTAATTCCCTTAGGATAGCTAATTGCAATCGTTTTCACCAATTGCATCAACGACCATCGTTGGGATAATCAAGGGTCTTAATAAAAGAAAACTAACTCAACAAAGGGTAAGAGATGTGCATACCTAGATGATGAATTCTTCCACTCCTCTTCTTAGTGAGTGTAAATTTTGAATGTTACTTGAAGGAGCTTCTTTGGTTGAATCAAAAGGAAAAGAGCTACTTTGATGTAGCCTCACTCTCCTACTACTTCTCTCTTCTCTCTTCTCTTGGTGCTCTCTTCCTCTCCTTCTCTTGCTCTCTTCTTCTTGGTTTTTGTTGTGTGTTTTGGTGCCTTCCTTAGGCCTCCTTTTATAGCCTTTCCTCATGCATCTAACTATCTCATACATCTAACTTTCTTCATGTAACTACCTCCCCCTCATGCATTTATCTACCTTTCTCATGTATCTACCCTTTTTCATGCATCCATCTAACTCTCTTCATGCAACAACCTTCTTCATGTATATACCTTTCTCATACATCTACCTTTTCTCATGCATCTAACTCTTTCATGCATCCACCTACCCTTTTATTTTTCTTTATTTTCTTCTTCTTCTTCTTCTCCTTTTTATTTTTTTAATTTTTAATTCTTAATTCTTTAATTTATTTTTTATTTTTATTTTTATTATTTTTTATTTTTTATCTTTTTAGGATCTGGACAAAATTAGGTGTCTACAGGGGGCTTCACGAAAAAAGAAAATTAGAGCTAAGATTTCAACCAAAAAAAAAAACAAAAGGTCAAAAAAAAGGAACAATTTCAACTGCTGAACTTCAGCCTTGATCCTATCGCTCTTTACTTCTGTGATATACCTTCTAGTAGCCAATACCCTCTACCCCTAAGAACACATACCATACTACTTCAACTGCCCTTCCTTTTGCCATCTATCCCCTAAATCCAAAAGAAAAAATAGAGAAGCGCCATTTACTGATAAAGACAGAAAATATAGCTCACTGGCGTTTGCCGCAGATAGAACGCAACTTTACTCACTTCTCCCACCTTCCCAATCCTTCACACAACCACTGCTCTAACTCAAAAGAATCGATGCCCTTCACCCAAGATTCTAGTCACTGAACACGTAGCAGAGACCAGCACCGTTCTCCATATCTCGCTGAGAATTCCTCGTTGCTGCACACCTGGTGGTCCAATTAACGCCGCTGCTCCATTTCAGCTCATCTCTATAGTGAAGACAGCTACCATAGAAACCATCACGCCACTATTCCTCATTCGTCGGCACAAAACCCGCCGTATAACGGAGTGGCTGGTCACCCATGATACTGGCAAAGAGCTCGAAGAAGCCCAGCTTTGGTTGCCTTGCTTGTTACCGTTATAGGAGTGGAGCAACTGGTTGTTGATTGCTGCCCTCATTGTCGCTTAGAGTCAGAACAGACACAGTCACTGTGAGCTACCTCTAGAAGCCCTATTGTTGTTGCAAGCCCACCATTCTAGCTGTAGATTATTTTTCAGGTCACGCTATAGTTGAGCAATGCTGCATACAGCTACCTTTTGCCTGATTTGTACTTGCTATCTTCCTAGAAGATGAGCCAAGTTGTAGTTTAAAGGTAATTCTTTGAATTGAAAGCTACTAGTTAGCTCATTGAACATTGGGTTGCGCTATTTATGTTAGGTTTTTAGGTTGATTTTGTTGGCATTCAGTATTGTAGCTTGCAAACTCTGATATGGGGTATTGACATTTTACTTTTGCTGCTGATGTTTTGTGCATTTTGAATATTTTAAGATTTATTTGTGATATTTAGTTATGAACAAATTATCTGATATAGGGATTCTCAACCTTTCAAAGTCCTAACAATGAGAATGATTTTTTTTTCTGTAACCAACATCTTGTCATTATCATGGTCCGTTGCATTCATAATATTCTTTAGATGTAATTTTACTTGGAAAGTTTGATATGGTTAGAGTTCCTTATTATTTTAAGACATAAAAATTGTATTTGTCAAGATGAATCTTTCTTTGAGAACTTCGAGAGGATCCGAATCATGTATTCATGATTTAGTAATTCAAGGTGAAGTTAGTCAAGAATTAAAAGGAAGTGCATTAGGAATTATTTTAGATAAAGCATCTTTTTGAGTTCTTGAAAAGAGTAGGGAATTTTACATGAAGACTATTTTCTTAAAATTATTTTTTTTAAATCTCGGATTGGAATAGGAAGGGAATTTTCTCAATTTTTTTTTTAAGAACCCTGGACTAGAATAGGAAAGAATTTTCTTTAAATTATTTTTAAGACCCTTGACTGGAATAGGAAGGGAATTTTCTTAAAATTATTTTTTTTAAAACCCCAGACTTGAATAAGAAGGAGATTTTCTTAAAATTATTTTCAAAAATCTTTTTAAAAACTAACGTAAATTTATCAAGATAATTAATTAGATTATTTTTGGTATCAAAAGGGCATTTAAGGTGCTAACACCTTCCCTAAAACGTAACCAACCCCCAAACTCAATCTTTGAAACTTATAAACATTTTTTTTTTAAATTAGGTGTCTGATTTCACCCCACTCAAATTTATCCTTCAAAGGGCAATTTGGGGACCTGATGTAGGAAACATAGAACCCACCTTTACACTAATCATAGCCATAGATCTATCCCTTGTGAGAGAAAGTGTAGGCTTAAGCCCATGAGAGTGAATGAGGACCGAGGACTTACTTGAAATTAGGCACAATAGGAAATATTTCCTTTATCTCATCATGTGTTTATGATTATAATTCTTCTGCCATATACATGTTATTTCTATATACATGAAGCCCCTAAGCTTAAGATTTATTTACATTTAGGATAGATGGGGGCAAAAAAAAAAAAAGAACAGAATAGCCCTTTAAAATTTCTAAAACTCTTTCTTTGACAAGATAAATTAGAATAGGGAATAATTTAGGAATTTGCCTAGGATATATAGGCCTTTACCAACATGGGTTGAAATAGGTCTAAAATAAAAAAAAAAAAAAGAAACATGCATTCTTCATTAATACTTGCATAAGTTGCACACTTTCAGTTTCATCATGGCATCACATTCATATGCATACATTCTCATTTGCATACTAATAATGTATTGTTTACTTTCAAGGATAAAGAAGTAATCACGGCTCTGACAACTCGTTCTCAAAGTAGGCAAATGGAAGGCCTAGGTCAGGAAAGGACAATGGAAGAAATGCAGAGTGAGATCGACCAACTCAAGGGGTAATTGGCCAACATGGTGAAATTGATGGAACTCTAAGCTCAATATAGCTGTTAGGGGCCAATGGATCCCCATAATCAAGAACAATAAGCTTAGAATAGCTGTCAAGGATCAAAAGACACTCGTAATAAGGATCTACAAGCCCAAAACTATAACCAAGAAAAGGGCCCAAAAGGCGAAATCATCCCAAACTTTGATGATCCAACAAAACAAGAGAAACCAAGAAAGGTTGCTAATAAGGCCAAGGCCTAAGAGAGGTATGAGATTTTGGAAGCTAGAATGAGGAAGATCGAAGGATTCTCAGATGGTGACGATGTGTTGGATCTCTTAGAAATGGGACTAGTTCCTGATGTGATCTTACCACCAAAGTTTAAAGTCCTTGAATTTATCAAGTATAATGGGACATCTTGTCCAAAGACTCATCTTCTCATGTACATCCAAAAAATGGCAGCTTATTCTAATGATGAAAAGATACTGATGCATGTCTTCCAAGATAGTTTGATTGATGAGGCTGCAGAATGGTATTTAAGCCTGGATTGCCATCCTATTCGCACTTGGAAGGACTTGGCCAAGTCGTTTATGAGGTGGTATATATACAACAAGAACATTGCTCCTGATAGGTTTTAGCTGCAAGACATGAGAAAAGGAGAAAAAGAATCATTTAAGGATTATGCTCAGAGGTGGAGAAACATAGCATTTCGAGTGCAACCACCTGTATCTGATAAAGAAATGATCACCCTTTTTATGAGCACTCTAGAGGATCCTTATTATGCTACAATAGCAGCATGCACGTCTACTGATTTTGCTAATTTAGTGGTTGTTGGTGAAAGGGTAGAAAGAGGAGTCACAACAGAAAAGATGGAAAAGCCAATTGTTAAGAGCCAAAAGAAATTCCAAAATGATAAGAAAAATATCAGAAAAAAGGAAAGTGAAAAGGTAACACTCCTGTTGTGAACATTTCTACACCGACTTGCAAGCACCAATAGCCCAAGTTTCTCAGCCCATTCAACAACAATCCCAATGGTATTAGTAGAATCAACCTAGGTAGCAATTTAATAAAAAAATTGAAAACCTTGATCCTATCCCAATACCGTACCCTAAGCTCTTACCCCAGTTGTTGTAGAACAATCTAGTGTCTTTGGTTCCATCGCCTACCTTTCAACCCCCATATCCACCATGGTACAATGAGCAACTTACTTGTGGTTACCATGGAAGAGGAAAGGGCCACTTTATTAATAACTGTCCTACATTTAAAAGGAGGGTTCAGGGATTGATTGATGTCAAGTGGTTGACTTTTGAACCTAAGCAACTAGGACTAGATGTGCATGGCAATCCTTTGCCTGATCATGACAATCAAAATGTTAACAATATTGCCCAACACTAGAATGACATGGCAAAATCAAGATATTGTGATTAGAGAGAACTAGTTGGCTTGAGATAGTGGGTCCATTCTCACACCACTTACTGCAAGTTGGACTATTTTCTTTTATTTGTTTTGCGTTTTTTCAAGTTTTCATTTTATGACACCTGCTAATGGCTTTGCCCAAGGCCTTAGCAAGGAGTTTGTATGGGCACACCTTTCAATTCAATAAAATGCTTAGCATGATGAATGCATTATTTTTTATCCAATTTCTTTTGCCTTTTAGACTAAATTAACACTGGGGCAATATGGTTTATCCCAGACGCTCATGAGTTAATAAATAAAGAAAATTTTTTCTTAATCTCATTCTTAATAAATCCAATTGCCAATGATAAAATAGGTTTGCTTAAATACTCAATTCTCTTAGATGATCAAGTGTCTTGTAATTAAAGGAAAATGAAAAGGAGAGCATATAGTGAGAGTGTGCTTTTTGTGGGAAAATAGATACCCTAGAACTTGTCTAAATGCCCCTTGAGGCTATTTGTTAGACATCACATTATTCAAGAAATGACCTAAGCCATCTTTGTATAGTTTGAGCCTTTCAAGCTAAACCCTAACATTAGAACTCCCATAATCACCCATTTGAGCTTATAAAAGGATGGCAAGACCACCATCTGACTTGCTTCCTCTAACCCACACCAACTTTAACCTTTTGATTTGAAAAATTATTACTCTACCTTGAAGGAGAGCTAAAAGGAGTATCCCTACTATCAAAGAAGGAAAATACTATGAGCAACAATATAAGGCTCAAGTGAAAGGATTGAAGGTATCCTTCCAAAACTATGCGAAAAAGCACAAACAAAAAAAAGAAAAAGACAAGAAATATTGAAAAAAAATGAAAAAGAAAAGTGTTAGACCAAAAAAGAGGGGCTAGCCAAAAGAAAAAAGAGACTAGCAAAGAGAAATGGACTTCACCTTGAGCCACGACCTTATCCAAAAAAAAAGAAAAAGTGAAAAATGAGACATCATGCGCTCAATATTTCACGCTCTTCTTATTTGATAAATCCTTATCTCTTTTATTCATACCCATTACCTAGGCCTTACACCGCAAGCTAAGCAAAGTCCTAGTGATCTTGGCTAATATGGTGAACTAACTAAAGTGGAAAGGGACATGAAAACAAGCCTATGAGGTATCTATGAGTGCAAACACGTCAAAGTGTACAAACACTTTAGAGTGATTAAAATAAATATTTGACAAGAGTGCAAATACTTGAGGAATTAAAGTGAGTGCTTAACAGGGCACTTTCGATTCCAGAGAATTGAATAATTATTATGGGCATTCTCTTGAGGCATCGCTTGGATAATGAAAAAGAATAAGTTAAGAAAAACTTTTTCAATATTTTTTGCTTGTGGGCAGTCAAAATCTAAATTGGGGGCAATCAAAGGGTAAAATCCCATATCCAAATGACTCACCTTTAAGGAAAGAAGAGACTTAGAAAGTTACAAAAGAACTCCTCCTATGGGGCTATAACCCATAAAAAAAAGATCAAGCTTGATCCCCAAAGGTATTACTCCCAAAGTTTCCAACACTTTGACCCATTTAAACTGGGGCAATAGGTTATTAATCAATCCATTGATATCTCCTTTGAAAGGCTAAAGAACTAAGTTGCATATCCTTTGTGTCATAAGCCATCCTTATTCCTTAAAATGCATTCTCATGCAAAGCAAAAATTGTCAGGTGCCAGTAGGAGGTACTGCCTAAATGGACAAGACATGAATTGAAAATTGACGAAACTCTAATGATGAGTGAAGAAAGGTTTTAAACTATAACTTCAAGACATGATGAATGAAAAATGTCTTGAGTGAATACTAAAAGCATCACACTCTTAATTTTTCTTAGAAGAGAAAGAACCAAGATACATTCAAGGACTATGTCAAAAGGGGTTTTAGCTCAAATATGCAAACAGGGGCAATAGCAAATAATGATATCTTTATGAATAGAAAACTTGGTCAAGGAATGTATTAAAAATTCAATGACACTAGGGTAATCCTTCTGGAGAGAGTAAGTTAGAAGACCCAAAAGTGCCAGAGTCAACCCAAAAGCTCCCAAAGGTCATGAAGTAGCATTTTTTTTACAATTTACAAAAATTTCATTTTTCTAGTATGTCAGCATGCATCATCATAGGATAATATTGCATCATTGCATATAAGCATACCATCATCACCTAAATTCTCAAGAAAATTAAAACTTTCACAAGTCGAGCATTTCCTTAAGATTTTGAAAAATTAAGATTCTACATTATCATGTCAAACATGCACAAACATAAGCATCTTATCTTATATCAATTTAAAACTATTTTAGGATGAACTCATCCATATCAAGTTAGAGACAAACTTAGTCAGGTCAAATCAAGCCATTGTGGGAAGAACCCATCATGTCAAACATGCACAAACATAAGCATCTTATCTTATATCAATTTAAAATTATTTTAGGATGAACTCATCCATATCAAGTTAGAGACAAACTTATTCAGGTCAAATCAAGCCATTGTGGGAAGAACCCGTTCAAAGGTCATCTTCCTAGTCCCTGTTAGGTGGACGGTAATCCTTCCGAACTTAGGATTAAAAAAAGAAATCCTATGGTTGTTTTTTATCCCTATTGGGGGATAGTAACCCTTCCGAACTTAGGATTAAAAGAGAAAATTCTAAGGTTACTTTTGGTCCCTGTTGGATGGACAGTAACTCTTTTGGTCCCTATTGGGTGGACAGTAACCCTTTCGAACTTAGGATTAAAAAAAGAAATCCTATAGTCATTTCTGATCCCTGTTGGATGGACAGTAACCTTTCCAAACTTAGGATTAAAAGGGAAAATCCTAAGGTTGATTTTGGTCTCTGTTGGGTGGACGGTAACCCTTCCGAACTTAGGATTAAAAGAGAAAATCCTAAGGTCATTTTTGGTACCTGTTGGTGAATGGTAACCCTTCCAAACTTAGGATTAAAAGAGAAAATTTTAAGGTTATTTTTGGTCCCTGTTGGGTGGATAGTAACCCTTCTGGTTCTTGTTGGGTGGACAGTAGCCCTTCTAGTCCCTGTTGAGTGGACAGTAACTCTTCTAAACTTAGGATTAAAAGAGGAAATCCTAAGGTCATTTTTGGTCCCTGTTGGGTGGATGATAACCCTTCCGCACATAGGATTAAAACAGAAAATCCTAAGGTCATTTCTAGTCCTTGTTGGGTGGACAGTAACCCTTCCGAACTTAGGATTAAAAGAGAAAATCCTAAGGTCACTTTTGGTCCCTATTGGTGGACAGTAACCCTTCTGAACTTAGGATTAAAAGAGAAAATCTTATGGTCATTTTTGGTCTCTGTTAGGTGGATGGTAACTCTTCTGATCTCTGTTAGGTGGATAATAACCCTTCGCATTATATATTGACCTGGACAAAATAATGTCCCTCAACCTTTATCCATCTTCTAGTTCCTAAAAAATGAGTAAAGGAGGGTAATCTGTAGACACATAATTTTGTCATACCCACTTTGTAAAACTTTAATATAAATTACAAATCTAAATTTAAATTAAAAATAAGAAAATAAAATAAGCCTCAAATAATAAAATTTAAAACTTAAAAATAAGTTCAAAATATAATTAAACACAAAATTAAACCTAATCAAAACCCAAATTAAAATAAATAAGCCCAAAAATAAACAAATTCAAACTCAAAAATAAATTTTTAAAATAAAACTAAAATAAAATTAGAAAAATAAAATATAAAGATAACCAAAATTAAAAAATGATAATACAAGATAAATAAAAAGAGATAAAATAATAAAGAGACAAAGATAAAAGACAATAAAGATGAAAAAAGGATAAAAGAGGATAAATAAAAGATAACAAAGATAAAAGACAATAAAGAGATAAAGATAAAAATAATAAGATAAAAATTCAAGAGATAATAATACAAATAAAAAATTAAGAGATAAGAAAATAAATTAAAAGATAAAAAGAAAAATAATAGGAAATCAAATACAAACAAAACTAGAAAACCAAAGTTTGTTTAGAAAACAAATTCTAATTCAACAATTATAAAAATCCATTGCATACAAACTAGTGGGGGGCTTCACGAAAAAAGAAAATTAGAGCTAAGATTTCAACCAAAAAAAAAACAAAAGGTAAAAAAAAAGGAACAATTTCAGCTGCTGAACTTCAGCCTTGATCCTGTCGCTCTTTACTTCTGCAATATACCTTCTAGCAGCCAATACCCTCTACCCCTAAGAACGCAGACCATACTACTTCAACTGCCCTTCCTTTTGCCATCTATCCCCTAAATCCAAAAGAAAAAACAGAGAAGCGCCCTTTACTAATAAAGATAGAAAATATAGCTCATCGGAGTTGCCTATAGACAGAATGCAACTTTACTCACTTCTACCACCTTCCCAATCCTTCACATAGCCACTGCTCTAACTCAAAAGAATTAGTGCCCTCCCAAGATTTCAGTCGTCGAATATGCAGCAGAGACCAGCACCGTTCTCCATATCCCACTGAGAAGTCCCCATTGCTACACACCTAGTGGTCCAGTCAACGCTGCTACTCCATTTTAGCTCATCTCTATAGCAAAGACAACTACCATAGAAACCATTGTGCCACTGTTCCTCATTCATCAGCACAGAACCCGCCATATAAGGGAGCGGCTGGTCACCCACGATACTGGCAGAGAACTCGAAGAAGCCTAGCTCTGGTTGCCTTGCTAGTTGCCGTTATAGTAGTGGAGCAACTGGTTGTTGATTGCCGGCCTCATTGTCACTTGGAGTCGGAACAAATGTAGTCACTGTGACCTACCTCTAGAAGCCCTGCCGTTGTTGTAAGCCCACCGTTCTAGCCACAAATTATTTTTTAGGTCACGCTATAGTCGAGCAACGCTACATATAGCTATCTTCTGCTTGATTTGTACCTACTATCTTCCTAGAAGATGAACCAAGTTGTAGTTTAAAGGTAATGCTTTGAATTGAAAGCTGCTAGTTAGCTCATTGAACATTGGGTTATGCTATTTCTGTTGGGTTCTTGGGCTAATTTTGTTGGTATTTAGTATTGTAGCTTGCAAACTCTGATATGGGGTATTGACATTTTACTTTTGCTGCTAATGTTTTGTGTGTTTTGAATATTTTAAGATTTATTTGTGATATTTGGTTATGAGCAAATTATCTGATATAGGGATTCTCAACCTTTCAAAGTCCTAACAATGAGAACGGTTTTTTTTTTGTAACCAACATCTTGTCATCATCATGGTCTGTTGCATTCATAATATTCTTTAGATGTAATTTTACTTGGAAAGTTTGATATGGTTAGAGTTCCTTATTATTTTAAGACATAAAAATTGTATTTGTCAAGATGAATCTTTCTTTGAGAACTTCAAGAGGATCCGAAGCATGTATTCATGATTTAGTAATTCATGGTGAAGTTAGTCCAGAATTAAAAGGAAGTGCATTAGGAATTATTTTAGATAAAGCGTCTTTTTGAGTTCTTGAAAGGAGTAGGGAATTTTACATGAAGACTATTTTCTTAAACTTATTTTTTAAAATCTCAGACTAAAATAGGAAGGAAATTTTTTCAAAATTATTTTTTAAGAACCCTGGACTAGAATAGAAAGGGAATTTTTTTTTTAATTATTTTTAAAACCCTAGACTGGAATAGGAAGAGAATTTTCTTAAAATAATTTTTTTAAAATCCCAAACTGGAATAAGAAGGAGATTTTCTCAAAATTATTTTTAAACCCTAGCTTAGAATAGAAAGGGGATTTTTCTCAAAAAATTATTTTTATTCCGATCCAGACTGGGCAGGAATTATTTTCAAAAATCTTTTTACGGACCAACGTAAATTAATCAAGGTAATTAATTAGATCATTTTTGATACCGAAAGGGCATTTAGGGTGTTAACACCTTCCCTAAAATGTAACCAACCCTCGAACTCAATCTTTGAAATGTATACCATTTTTTTAAATTAGTATTTGATCTCACCTTAGGCATTTTAGGTCAGTGGCAACTCCTAAACAAAAATTTTAGGGTCAACACTGGGCCATGGAATTAGGGTAGTCTTGGTATCCCCTAAAAAGAAATGCTACCCCATGACTACCAAGTTATGCTTCCCCATGGAGACTCAACACTAGTAATTCACCAATTGAAAGGGGAATCAGAGACTAAAGATTCTAAGTTGGTCCCTTATCAGGAACACATTAGTAGGCTAGCAGAACAATTTAAAGACATCACCTTCAATCATGTGTCTAGTGAAGAGAACTAGATGGCAGATGCCTTAGTAACACTATCGTCTACATATCCCATAATGAACGATGATGATCTCCTAAAAATCCACATGAGAAAACTACAATCCCTTGCTTATTGTGCAGTCGTTGAGGAAGAATCTGATGGGGGAACTATGGCATAAAGATATTAAACAATTTATCAAAACTAGGGAGTATCCCACTAGGTCATCAGAAAATGACAAAAGAATCCTGAGAAGATTGGCAGTGGGTTTCTTTCTCAACAACAAAGTCTTTTACAAAAGAAATTATGATATAGTACTTTTAAGATGCATTGAAGCTAAAGAAGCACAAAAGATGATACAAGAGATTCATGAAGGGGTGTGTGGGACACACATCATGGGCATGCTATGGCTAGAAAAGTCCTAAGAGTAGGGTACTACTGGCCAACTATGGAAACTGATTGCATTAATTATGTCAAGAAATGCCACAAGTGTCAAATCTATGCGGATAAGATCCATGTATCTCCTTTAGGACTCAATGTGCTAACTTCATCATGGCCGTTCACAATATGGGGTATGGATGTAATTGGGTCTGTCAAACCAAAGGCCTCTAAAGGTCATCGTTTCATCTTAGTAACGATTGACTATTTCACAAAATGGGTAAAAGCTACTTCATATAGTAGTGTGACCAAAAATATGGTTTTAAGATTCCTTAAAAGGGAGATCATATGCAGATACAATGTTCCAAAAAGGATGATCACTAATAATGCCATCAATCTCAATAGTAAGATGATGAAAGAATTATGCAAGAAATTTAAGATAGTTTATCATAACTCAATCCCCTATTGCCCAAAAATGAATGGTGCGGTAGAGGTGGGAACGAAAATATCAAGAAAATTATAGAAAAGATGACTATCCATGGATATCACACATCAGTTAGGACTTTGACTAGTGCAACCCCATTTTTCCTGGTATATGGAATAGAAGTAGTTCTATCATTTGAAGTGAAGATACCATCTTTAAGAGTACTAATGAAAACCCAACTCAATGAAGTAGAGCGGTATGAGCAACTAAACCTAGTAGAAGGAAAAAGGTTGGCAGCTTTGTCTCATGGGCGACTCTATCAAAAAAGGATAATGAGAGCCCACGACAAGAAAGGCCACCCAAGGCAATTTTATGAAGGAGATCTAGTGTTAAAAAGGATCTTGATGATCACAAAGGGCAACTGCAGCAAATGGTCCCCAAATTATGAAGGACCTTATGTAGTGAAAAAAGCATTTTTTGGAGGGGCATTGATCCTTGCAGACATGGATGGTGATGAGCTCCCAAATCCAATAAATATAGATGCCATCAAGAAATATTATGCATGATGGACTAAGGATCTACACTTGTGATTAGGCATAGTTGAATCTAGTATTGTCTTCAAAATTACCCAATTACCTCACTAAAACTCCCTTTTCACTTATACTTTGTCTTGTACCTTGTCCTTCGTTCATTAGAACCCCAAAAGGGGATGTAAAACTTAGATTTTTATCAATAAAGGCTTACCTTCTTTCATTTATCTTTCTTGCATTTTGTTATAAACATGTATTTGAAACATGATAAATAGGCAAAAATCAAATATGTAGTGTCGAAGAATTACATGTTTTAAATTCTAACAACAAGAAGAAAAAGGTGTGGATTAATCTAGTTGCTTGAGAGCAAGTTTTTCTAGAAAAGAACTCCTCAAGATGATAATGACAAGACTCCATAAAGAAGAAAAACATACAATAAAGTGCTTTGGCAATGGAATGAATGTTTGAAAGATGCTTTATGTGCCTGACATTGGACTATATGGACTTGACTTTAGTCCCATGAATTAATGACTGGGAAAGCAAGTTGGAGCTGTGAATACTCCTAAAAAGTGAACCACTAAATCATCAAGGATAGTCAAAAATTAAGATTATTTCATCATGAGCATATTTCTACATTCATATGTATAGGTAAATCTAATCTAGAATGCTTTCCTGGAACATGGTTCTCGAGGATACTAACCATTTCTTTCAACTTGGAACGGGTTTCTCCAAGTTGTTTTACATCAAATCCTAAGTTAGTTTCCTTCAACATCCCTAAGGGTGGAATTAGTACCCTTCGTTGTCAGTATTGGGTGGACGATAACCCTTCACATCATATTCATTCTTGGCCAAAATAGTGTCTCTCAACCTTTGCCCATATTTTAGTTCCTAAAAGATGAGCAAAGGGGGCATTCCGTAGACATTCAATTTTGTTCGACCCACTTTATAAAATTTTAACCTAACTTATAAACCCAAACCCAAATTAAAACTAAAAAACAAACCCAAAAATAAATAAGCCCAAGCCTAACAATAAAACCAAAAATCAAAAAAATAAAAAAATAATAATAAACAAAATAAAATAAAAATAAATAATAATAAGATTAAAAAATAAATCCAAGAAATTAATAAAACATAACAAGAGATAAAGATAATATAACAGATAAAAAAAGATGATAAAAGATAATCTGAAATCCAAGAGATAAATAAATAAATAATTTTAAAAGATAAGAAAATGTTAGATAGATAAATAAAAGATAAAATATAAATATAAACTAGGAAACAAGAGTTTAGCTAAAAAAGGAGTTCTAATTTCTACATTTATAAAAACCATCCTTGCACACACAAAACTGGGGCAGGGGGGAAGGGGGAAGAAAGAGACTTTTTCAGAAATTCTTGCTTGAAGATATTCAGCCAAGAATTGAAGCCCACTGCACTACTCATTCATAGCATGTCTTCACAATACCTTCACCTCCAAGAAGTGGCAAAAGGCTCTTGAATCGTGACTCCTTTGCCTTGAAGAATCAGTACTCCTCAAGGTACAGTTCTAGCATTGGAGCTGAACCACGCCAGCATTGTACCTCTGTCGCTAAGTCTCACTGCTTGTTGTAGCGTTCCCAATTTGCCCAATCACTATTCGTTTCAGTCTAACCTCCATCATGATACTAGAACCTAGCATGCTACCACTACCTAATTCCATTTCACTGTCACTAAGCTTCGCTCTTTCTGTAGCAGTGTCCTCACTCACCATTCCTCTCCCCATCGGCACCTAAGAATTTCAACCTAGCGAGAGTAAGGGCAACTACTGTTGAACATCACACCTCCCTTCTTTAGCCTTAGAGCCGAGAGTTCTCTCCACTAAAACTAGGATTCTTGTACACTGAAACACGTCAGCTATTGAGGCTCTGTCGAAGTCCGCCACATCGTAGTATATCAATCTGTCTTTGAAACTTTCCCTCACTTGTTGGATGCTTCATCACTACACTTCATGCATTCTTCTCCCCTTCTCTGCCACTGAACTTGCTTGAATTTCCTTCTTTGAAGTTGCAAGGTATGGTCACTTGAACTCTCTCTTTGCAGATTTTTGAGTTACTAACTTTTGGTGTGGGTATGGGTTGTATCTTTTTGCCAATCATCCTTATTTCTTCTTTTGTTTTGCTTGAATGTTTAAGTGATTAATGAGAATATAAGTGACGTAGGTTTTGTTCTAGAAAAAATAGTTAGGTTCTATACTTTTTGTTTTAGGTAAATTTTTAAAAAAAAAAAGAAGAAAAATACGTTATGTCTTTTCTAAGTAAAAATAAATTAGGGATAAATGGTCACATGGGTGACGCAAGCATTTCTTCCTTACTTTTTATTCTTACTTCTAAAAATCTCGGCCTCAAATAGAAAGAGAATTTTCTCAAAATTATTTTTAAAACCTTGAACTAGAATATGAAGAGGATTTTTCTTAAAATTATTTTTAATCCCAATCAAGAATGGGCAGGGATTATTTTTAAAAATCTTTTTAAATTTTTAAACCAACTTAAATTAGTCAAGATAAATTAATTAGATCATTTTTTGTGCCAAAAGGATGTTTAGGGTGTTAACACCTTCCCTAAAACATAACCAATCTTTGAACCTAATTTTTGATATGTAGACCATTATTAATTAAGTTTCTGATCTCACCTTTAGATAATTTAGGTCGGTGGCAACTCAAAAACTAAATTTTAGGATCAACATCCCTCTTTCTCCCTTTGAAGTTTATATTTTCTCCCTCTAAAGCTTTTTTCTTTCTCTTTATATTTTCTCTCTTTCTCTCTCTAAAATTTGTCTCTTTCTCTCTCTCTTTCTCTTTGAAGGTTCTCACTTTTTCTCTTTAAAGTCTATCTTTATCTGTCTCTCAAAATTCCCTCTCTCCCCAAAGTTTCTATATTTTTCTCTCTAAAGCTTGTTTTTGTCTCTAAAAATTCTCTCTTTCTCTTTCTAAAGTTTCTCTCTTTTTCTCTCAAAAGTCTCTCTCTCTTTAAAGTTTCTCTTTTTCTCTCTTTAGAGTGTTTGTCTTTTTCTTTCTCAAGTTTCTCTCTTTCTCTCTTGAAAATTTCTGTCTTTGTCTTTCTAAAGGTTCTTTCTTTTTCTCTCTAATGTTTCTCTTTTTCTCACTTATAGTTTTTCTCTTTCTCTCTCTATAGTTTCTCTCACTCTCTCTTTAAAGTTTCTTTCTTTCTCTCTCTAAACTTTCTTCTCTATAGATTCTCTTTAAAGTTTCTCTCTTTTTGTGTCTAAAAATTCTCTCTTTCCTTCTCTAAAAAGTCTCTCTTTCTCTTTCTAAAGTTTCTCTTTCCATCTCTTTAAAGTTTATCTCTGTCTCTCCCTAAAGTTTCTCTTTGTGTATCTCTAAAGTTTTTATCTTTTTGTCTCTAAACTTTCCTTATTTCTATTTTTAAAAACTCTCTCTTTCCCTTTCAAAAGTTTTTCTCTTGCTCTTTCTAAACTTTTCTCTTTCTTTCTCTAAAATTTCTCTTTCACACTCTAAGCTTTTTGTCTTTCTCTCTCTAGCTCATAAATTTCTCTCTCTAAAGTTTCTAACTTTCTATCTCTAAAGTTTCCCTCTTTCTCCCTCTAAAGTTTATATCTTTCTCTCTTTAAAATTTCATTCTTTCTCTCTCTAAATTTTGTCTCTTTCTCTCTTAAAATTTTCTGCCTTTCTTTTTTTAAAGCTTCTTTCTTTTGCTCTTAAGTTTATCTTTTTCTACTTCTTAAGTTTTATCTTTCTCTCCCAAAAGTTTCTTTTGTTCTCTCTGTAAAAACTCTCTTTCTCTCTATAAAGGTTCTCTCCTTCTCTCTCTCCCCCTCTCTCTCTTTCTTGCTCTAAAGTTTCTTTATTTCTCTCTCTAAACTTTTTGTCTTTCTCTCTCTCTAAAATTTCTCTATCTAAAGTTTCTCACTTTCTTTCTTTAAAGCTTCCTTCTTCCTCCCTCTAAAGTGTATCTCTTTCTCCATTTAAATCTTCTTTCTTTCTCTCTCTAAAGTTTTTCCCTTTCTCTCTCAAAGTTTTCTCTCTTTCTGTGTCTAAGACTTCTTTCTTTCTCCCTCAAGTTTCTCTCTAGAGTCTCTATTTTTCCCTCTCTTAAGTTGCTTTCTTTATCCCTATAAAAGCTATCTCTTTCTCTTTCTATTGTTTCTCTCTTTCTCTCTTTAAAGTTCCTCTCCTTCTCTCTTTCTCTCTTCTACGTTTCTCTCTTAAGTTTCTCTCCACCTATTTCTACAAGTTCTTTCTTTCGCATTCTATAGTTTCTCTCTTTCTCTCTCTAAAGTGTCTATCTTTCTCTCTCTTAAATTTCTCTCTATCCTCTATAAAGTTCCTCTCATTTTCTCTCTAAAATTTCTATTTTTCTCTCTCTAAAGTTGTTCCTATCTCTTTCCCATAATTCTCTTTATCTCTTTCTAAATTTTTTGTCTTTCTCTTTCTAAAGCTTCTTTCTTTGTCTTTAAGTTTCTCTCTTTCTCCCTCTTAAGTTTTAATCTTTCCCTCCCAAAAGTTTCTTTTGTTCTTCTTGTAAAAACACTCTCTTTCTCTCTATAAAGTTTCTCTACTTCTCTCTCTCTCTCTCTCTCTCTCTCTCTCTCTCTCTCTCTCTCTCTCTCTCTCTCTCTCTCTTTCTAGCATTAAAGTTTATCTCTAAAATTTCTTCTCTCTCACTCTAAACTTTCTCTTTCTCGCTATCTTGCACTAAAATTTCTCTCTTTCTCTCTCCAAAGTTTGCCTTTGTCTCTAGAATATTTCTCTCTTTGTGTCTCTAAAAATTCTCTCTTTCACTTTCTAAAGTCTCTCTTCGTCCCTTTAAAGTTTATCTCTGTCTCTCCCTAACATTTTTGTCTTTTTCTCTCTAAAGTTTCTATCTTTCTATCTCTAAACTTTCTTTCATTATATGCTTAAAACTATCCATTTGTCTTTCAAAAGCTTTTCTCTTTCTCTCACTAAAGAATCTTTCCTTTTCTATCTAAAATTTCTCTTCTCACTCTTAATTTTCTATCTTTCTGTCTCCCTTGGTCTGAAATTTCTCTTTTTCTCTCTCTCTTACTCTATGTATGTCTATAGTTTCTCACTTTCTCTCTCTAAAGTTTCCCTCTTTCTCTGTCTAAAGTTTATTTCTTTTTTTCTCTCTCTAAAGTTACTCACTTTCCCTCTCAAAATTCGCTCTCTATCTTGCTCTAAAATTTCTCTCTCTAAAGTTTATCTCTTTTTGTCTCCAAAAATTCTCTTTTTCTCTCTCCAGTGTTTTTGTCTTTGTCTCTTTCTAAAGTTTCTCTTTTTGCCCCTAAAGTTTATATATTTCTCTCTCTAAAGCTTGTTTCTTTCTCTCTCTAAAAATTCTTTCTTTCTCTTTCTATAGTTTCTCTCTTTTTCTCCCAAAAGTTTCTTTCTCTCTCTAAAGTTTCTCTTTTTCTGTCTTCAAAGTTTTTGTCTTTCTCTTTCTAAAGCTTCTCTCTTACTCTCTTTGAAGTTTCTCTCTCTCTCTCTATAAAGGTTCTTTCTTTTTCTCTCAAGTGTTTCACTCTTTCTCACTCTCCATAGTTTTACTTTTTCTCTCTTTAAAGTTTCTCTTGCTCTCTTTTTAAAGCTTCTTGGTTTCTCTCTCTCTATGGTTTCTCTTTAAGATTTCTCTTATTTTGTCTCTAAAAGTTCTCTCTTTCCTTCTTTGAAAAGTCTCTCATTCTCTTTCTAAAGTTTCTCTTCTTCTCTCTCTCTCTCCCTTTGTCGCTTTCCAACTCTAAAGTTTCTCTCTTTCTCTCTTTAAAATTGCTTCTCTCTCACTCTAAACTTTCTCTTTCTCTCCCTTGTACTAAAATTTCTCTTTAAAGTTTCTCTCTTTCTCTCTCTAAAGTTTGCTTTTGTCTCTAGAATATTTCTCTTGTTATGTCTCTAAAAATTTTCTCTTTCACTTTCTAAAGTTTGTCTCTTCATCTTTTTAAACTTTATCTCTATCTCTCCCTAAAGTTTTTGTCTTTATCTCTTTAAAGATTCTATCTTTTTTTCTATCTCTAAACTTTCTTTCATTCTATTCTTAAAAACTCTCCATTTGTCTTTCGAAAGTTTTTCTCTTTCTCTCCCTAAAGCTTCTCTCCTTCTCTCTCTGAAATTTCTCTCTCTCACTCTTAACTTTTTGCCTTTTTGTCTCCCTCAGTCTGAAATTTCTCTTTCTCTCTCTCTCTCTCTTGCTCTATCTACGTCTATAATTTCTCACTTTCTCTCTCTAAAGTTTCCCTCTTTCTCCATCTAAAGTTTATTCCTTTCTTTCTCTCTCTAAAGTTACTCTCTTTCCCTCTTAAATTTTTCTCTTTCTCTCTCTTGCTCTAAAATTTCTCTCTCAAAAGTGTTTCACTTTCTCTCTCAAAGTTTCCCTCTTTCTCCCTCTAAAGTTTATCTCTTTCCCTCTCTAAAGCTTCTTTCTTTCTCTCTCTAAAGTTTCTCTCTTTCTCAAAATTTTTTCTCTTTCTCTCTCTAAAACCTTTTTCTTTCTCTTTAAATTTTCTCTCTTTCTCTCTCTAAAGTTTGTCTCTTTCTCTCTTTTGCTCTCTCTTTCTCTCTAAAGGTTTTCTCTTTTTCTCTCTAAAGTTTATCTCTTTTTGTCTCTAAAAATTCTCTATTTCTCACTCCAAAGTTTTTGTCTGTCTCTCTAAAGTTTCTATATTTCTCTCTCTGAAGCTTGTTTCTTTCTCACTATAAAATTCTCTCTTTCTCTTTCTATAGTTACTCTCTTTTTCTCCCAAAAGTTTCTCTCTCTCTAAAGTTTCTTTTTCTCTCTTTAAAGTTTTTGTCTTTCTCTTTCTAATATTTCTCTCATACTCTCTGAAGTTTCTCTCTTTCTCTCTCTAAGAGACCTTTATTTTTCTCTCAATGTTTCTCTCTTTCTCACTCTCCATAGTTTTTCTCTTTCTCTCTCTAAAATTTTGCTCACTTTCTCTTTAAATGTTCTTTGTTTCTCTCTCTATAGCTTCTCTTTAAAGTTTCTCTCTTTCTATCTCTAAAAATTCTCTCCTTCCTTCTCTAAAAAGTCTCTTGTTCTCTTTCTAAAGTTTCATGCTTCAACTCTTTAAAGTTTATCTATGTCTCTCCCAAAAGTTTCTCTCTGTATATCTTTAAAGTTTCTATCTCTCTGTCTTTGAACTTTCCTTCATTCTATTTTTTAAACTCTCTCTTTCTCTCTCTAAAATTTCTCTCACACTCTAAACTTTCTATCCATCTCTTTCTTGCTCATAAATTTCCCTCTCTAAAGTTTCTCAATTTCTGTCTTCAATTTTCCCTCTTTCTTCCTCTAATGTTTATATCATTCTCACTTTAAAGCTTCTTTCTTTCTCTCTAAATTTTGTCTCTTTCTCTCTTGAATTTTTTGTCTTTTTCTTTCTAAAGTATGTTTCTTTCTCTCTTAAGTTTCTCTCTTTCTCCTTCTTGAGCTTTTATCTTTCCCTCCCTAAGGTTTCTTTCGTTCTCCCTGTAAAAATTTTCTCTTTATTTTTCTAATGTTTCTCTCTTTCCCTCTCTCTCTCTCTCAAGCTCTCTCTCTTTCTCAATGTAAAGTTTCTTTCTTTCTCTCTCTAGAATTTCTCTCTTTCTCACTCTAAACTTTTTGTCTTTCTCTCTCTCACTTTAAAATTTCTCTTTCTAAAGTTTCTTACTTTCTTTCTCTAAAGCTTCCTACTTTCTCCCTCTAAAGTTTGTCTCTTTCTCCATTTAAAGCTTCTTTCTTTCTCTTCTAAAGTTACTCCCATTCTCTCTCAAAGTTTTCTCTCCTTCTCCCTCTAAATTTTCTTTCTTTTTCTGTCAAGTTTCTCTATTTCTCTCTCTAAAATTTCTATCTTCCCTCTCTAAAGTTTTTTTTTTCTCCCTATAAAAGTTATTTCTTTCACTTTCTAAAGTTTCTCTCTTTCTCACTCTAAAGTTTCTTTCTTTCTATCTTTCTCCCTCAAGTTTCTTTCTATCTATTTCTAAAAGTCCTTTCTTTCACATTCTAAAGTTTCTTTCTTTCTCTCTCCAGAGGTTTGTCTTTGTCTTTCTTAAGTTTCTCTCTATCTCTCTCCAACTTTCCTCTCTTTTTATCGCTAAAATTTCTATATTTCTCTCTCAAATGTGGCTAACTTCTCTCTCAAATATTTCTCTCTTTCTCTTTCTAATGTTTCTCTCTTTCCCTCTCAAAAGCTTCTCTCTCTAAAGTTTCTTTGCTTCTCTCTTTAAAGTCTCTCTCTTTCTCTCTTTAAAGTTTGTCTTTGTCTTTATAAAGTTTCTCTTTTTGTCTCTAAAAATTCTCTCTTTCTCTTTCTAAAGATTCTCTCTTCTTCCCTTTAAAGTTTATCTCTATCTCTCCTAGAAGTTTTTGTCTTTATATCTCAAAAGACTCTATCTTTTAGTCACTAATGTTTCTTTCATTCTCTCCTTAAAAACTCTCTTTCTCTTCCTAAAGTTTTTCTCTTTCTCTCTCTAAAGTTTCTCCCTCTCACCCTAAAGTTTCTCTCTTTCTCTCTCTTACTCTACAATTTATCTCTCTCTCAAATTTCTCTCTCAAAGGTTTCTCTCTTTCTCTCTCTAAAATTTCTCCCGTTCTCCCTCTAAAGTTATCCCTCTCTCTAAAGCTTCTTTCTTTCTCTCTTGAAAGTTTCTCTTCTTCTATCCCTGAAATTTTGTCTTTCCCTCTTTGAAAATTCTCTCCTCTTTCTAAAGTTTCGAACTTCGTCTCTTTAAAGTTTATCTCTATCTCTCCTTAAGGTTTCTCACTTTATATCTCTAAAGTTTCTATCTTTTTGTCTCAAAGCTTCTTTCAATCTCTCTTTAAAAGCTCTCTCTTTCTCTCCCTAAAGTTTTTCTCTTTCTATCTCTAAAGTTTCTCTCCTTCTTTCTCTAAAATTTCCCTCTTTCTCTCTCTAAAGTTTCTCTCTTTCTTTCTCTAAAATTTCCCTTTTTCTTCCTCTAAAGTTTATCTCTCTCTCTAAAGCTTCTTTCTTTCTCTCTTTAAGCTTTCCCTCTTTCACCCTTGAAATTTTATCTCTCTCTAAAGCTTATTTCTATCCCTTTAAAGTTTCTCTCTTTCTCTCTCTAAAGTTTCTCTATATCTTTCTCAAAAGTTTCACTCTTTTCATCCCTAAAGTTTCTATATTTTCTCTCTCTAAAGCTTGTTTCTTTCTCTCTTTAAAAATTCTCTCTTTCTTTCTCAAAAGTTTCTTTCTCTTTAAAGTTTTTTTGTTTCTCTCCTTAAAGTTTCTCTCTTTCTCTCTCTGAAGTTTCTCACTTTCTCTCCTAATGTTTCTCTCTTTCTTTATCTAAATCTTCTTTCTTTCTCTCTTTGAAGTTTTTCTTTTTCTTTCTCTCTTTGAAGTTTGTCTTTTTATTTTTCTAAAGTTTCCCTCATTCTCTCTCTAATGTTTCACTCATTCTCTCTCTAATGTTTCACTTTTTCTCTCTCTAAAGTTTCTCACTTTATTTTCTCTAAAAATTTTCTATTTCTCTCACTAAAATCCCTCTCTTTCTCTTTCTAAAGTTTCTCTCTTTGTCTCTCTAAAGCTTTTCTTTGTTGCCCACCAAAGTTTCCCTCTTTCTATCTCTAAAGTTCCTATCTTTCTCCCTCTAAAATTTCTTTCTTTCTCTCTATAAAGCTCTCTTTTTCTTTCCTAAAATTTTTTCTTTTTCTTCTTAAAATTTTTGTTTGTCTCTCTTTAAAGTTTCTCTCTTTTGATCTCTAAATTTCTCTCTCTCTCTCTCTCACTCTCTAAGGTTTCTCCCCTTCTTTGTCTGTGGTTTCTCTCTTTGTCTCTCTAAAGCTTCGGTTTTCCCTCTATAGCATTTCTCTCTTTCTCTCTCTATAATGTCTCTCTTTCCCTCTTTAAAGTTTCTCTCACTCCCTCTCTAAAGTTTTTTTCTTTCTCCTTGTCAAATTTCTCTCTTTCTATCTTTATAGTTTTTCTTCTTCTATCTCTAAAGCTTCTCTCTTTCTATCCCTAAAGTTTCTCATTTTATCTCTCCAAAATTTCTCTCTCTATAAAGTTTCTCTCTATATATCTCTAAAAATGGTCCCTTTCTCTCTCTATAAATTTTTCTTTCCCTTTCTAATGTTTCTTTGTTTCTTTCTCAAAAGCTTTTTCTCTTTGTTTGTCAAAAGTTTCAATATGTCTCTCTCAAAGATTTCTCTCTTTCTGACTCAAATGTTTTGATCTATCTCCATCCAAAGCTTCTTTCTTACTCTTTAAAATTTCTCTATTTCTCATTCAAAAATTCTTTGTCTCTCTCTCTAAAGTTTCTTTATTTCCCTCTCTAAAGTTTCTTTGTTTACTTTCTAGAGTTACTTTCTTTCTATATCTAAAATTTCTCTCTTCCGTTTCTCTCTCTAAAAATTTCTCTTTCTCTTTCTAATGTTTTTACCTTTCTCTCTCTAAAATTTCTCTCTTTATCTAAAGTTTCTCTCTTTCTCTCTCTATTAGAGAAAAGGGTTTAGTTCAGCTAATACTAGCAATTGCAGGCTTGTCACGTGAAGTTTGTTAGTAATCTGTTAGGCCTGGTCTTTGTTCTGTTAGCAATCTATTAGTTTGATCTTGGTTGTAGTTTATTAGTTAAGGACATTAGTGCAATTTGATAATTAAGTCCTAGCCTATAAATTGTAATCTCAACTACATCATTTGTTGAATAATAAGATTGAATCACAGTTTCCTTTCCTGAACTTTCTTGTCTAAAAGTTCTTGAGCTTTCTTTCTTTCTAAAGTTCTTGAAAATTGTAACATGGTATCAAAGCCTTGATCCAATGGGAGAAAATTTAAATTCGTTCTCTATAGCATCTCTGAATGCTTCACTAGTTTCTTTTAGCCACTCTATTTCTATGAAACTAGACAACAATTCCTATTTACTCTAGAAGCAGCAAGTTCTTGCAGCCATCAGAGGACATGAGCTAGAGAAATACATCAGTGGTGGTCAAGAAGTGCCATCAAGAATTGCAATAGATGAGCAAGGAAGAGTTCTTAGGATCTTGAGTCAGCAGTATGTTCTTTGGAAGAAGCAAGATCAGCTCTTGCTGTCTTGGCTCCTATCAACGATGTCAGAAAATATCCTTACAAGGATGGTGGGATGTGAATACTCATACTAGATCTGGGAAAAGGTAGAAACTTTCTTTGCCGCTCATACAAAGGTAAAGATCAAGCAGTTCAAGTTGTAGCTACAAATTGTGAAGAAGGGATCCATGATAGCTACTGAGTATCTTTTAAGATTAAAAATCTTGTTGATTCTTTGGCTTTGGTTGGTCATATAATTACAGAAAATGATCATATAGAGGTAATTCTTGATGGTCTTTCCTCAGAATATGATGGTTTTGTTACATCCATTCTCTCTAGAACTGATCCATATTCAGTAGAAGAAATTGAAGCATTGTTGCTTGCACAAGAAAATAGAATTGAGAAACATCATAAAGAAGTAAAGGCTATGACAATGAATCTTACTACACATGCTCAGAGTCACAATGTAAACAGAAATGATCATCAAGGTTTCCCCGGTCAGTATGCAAATAGAGGGAGGTTTGGAGGCAGAGGAAATTTTTTCAAAGGCAGAGGAGGTTATAACAATGGGCGGTTTGCTGGTAGGAATGGAAGGTTTTCTGATAAAAGCAACATTCAATGCCAATTATGTGGGAGATATGGACATCAGTCCTAGAATTATCACAGATTTGATGAAAATTTTCAAGGACCAGCCCAAGTTTCAAGCCACTTCAGCAAGATAGTCAATAGCAGTATCAGAAACACACCCTATGCAATTCTCACTTTGAACAGCAGTAGTAATGACAATGAGCAAGAATGGTATCCTGATTCTGGGGCCACTAATCATGTAACAGTGGATGCCTCTAACATTGTGCAGAAGACTCCATATAATGGAAAGAGAAGGTGCACATTGGTAATGGCTTAGGTTTGTTCATTAAAAACATTGGTAATTCTTAGATTAAGTCTTGCTTTTCTAATCAAAATCTTTACCTAAACTCACTTCTTCATGTTCCAAATATTACCAAAAATCTTGTGAGTGTTTCTCAGTTTGCAAAAGACAATTATGTCTATTTTGAGTTCCATCTTGACGCTTGTTATGTTAAATCTTAGGATACTCATCAAATACTTTTGAAGGGGACTGTTAGAAAAGGCTTGTATGTCTTTGATCAATTTCACATTCAAAAGGAATCGTATACCACTATAAAAGTGTCAGCAACTCAGTCAGCAAATGTTTCTTCACTTGTTGTACATAGTTCCCATGCTTCTTCATGGTTGAATTCTTGTTCTGAGTTAGACAAATGGCATGTTAGATTGGGCCATGCCTTTGTACAAACTGTCAAGAGTGTACTCACTTCTTGTAACATCAGAATACCAAATAAAGAGCTTTCTTTTTGTTCATCTTGCTGTCTTAGTAAAATACACAAATTTCCATTTGTCTCTTCTCAAACAGAATACTCAAAACCTCTTCAACTAATCCATTCTGATTTGTGAGGACTAGCACCAGTGCTGTCAAAAGAAGGTCACAGATATTACATACATTTTGTGGATACGTTTACCCACTACATATGGATTTACTTTCTTAAAAGTAAGTTTGATGCATTACAGAACTTTATTCATTTCAAGAAACAAGTAGAACTTCAAACCAACCACAAAATCCTTACCTTACAAACTGATTAGGGAGGAGAATTTAGAGCTTTCACTGAATATTTGAAAGACCAAGGAATAGTTCATCATGTTTCATGTCCTTGTACACATGAACAAAATGGACTTGCAGAAAGAAAACACAGACATGTAACTGAGACTGGACTAGCCTTGCTTCACCAATCATCTTTACTTAGTTCATTTTGGACTGAGGCCTTTAGCACATCTGTGTATCTCATTAATAGACTACCCGCACCAGTCTTAAATGGTTCTACTCCATTTCAAACCTTATACAAAATCAAACCTGATTATTCTTTTCTTAAAGTCTTTGGGTGTGCAGCATATCCTAACCTAAAGCCCTATAATAATCCCAAATTCCAATTTAGATCCATTAAATGCACTTTTCTTAGTTATAGTCCAACACACAAAGGATACAAGTGTCTGCATCCAGATGGGAAAATAATTATATCTAGAGATGTCATACTTGATGAAAGTAATTTTCCATTCAAGAACAGCAAGGGTTCCTCACAGGAGTCACTTTCCAGTAACAAATCACATTCTATTTCTCCACCTTCAGCCATACCTCCTGTTCTATCATTCTCTACATTAACTAATGCAAGACATACTCAGAATACCAATGCGTTTGTTGGACAAACAAATAACTCATGTGCACTTGCTAATAATACCAATATTAGGGATTCTTTGCAACATGTTTCAGGTTCCTCTGCAGACTTTGAAGTTCCTTAACATCCATTTCAAAATGTCCACTCAATGGTGACCCATAGCAAAGCAAGGGCACTCAAATCAAACAACCACTCAATGGTGACTCGTAGCAAAGCAAGGGGACCTGAACAAATAGTGCTTACTATTTCTAGAGAGCCTTAGACTGTTGAAGAAGCTCTTAATATACCAGAATGGAAGCGTGCCATGGACCTTGAGTATGCAGTACTCATGAGCAACATGGCATGGAGTTTAGAAGCTTTGCCCAAAAATAGAAGACCTATAGTGTGCAAATGGGTGTTTAAAGTTAAAGAAAATCCAGATGGTACTGTCAACAAATATAAAGCAAAACTAGTTGCAAAGGGTATAATCAAGAGGCATGAGTTGATTTTCATGAAGTTTTTCAGTCCAGTGGTAAAACCAGTCACAATTCGGGTTCTCCTTACTTTGTCCTTATCAAAAGGGTGGAACATCCATCAAATAGATGTTAATAATGCCTTTTTAAATGGCGATTTGAATGAAGACATATACATGTTGCAGCCTCCTGGATATGAATCAGCTGACTCATCTCAAGTTTGCAAGCTTCATAATGATCTCTATGGCCTTAAGCAAGCTCCTCGTGCATGGTTTCAAAAATTGTTTGAAGTTTTACTTGATCTTGGTTTTACCAAGGCAAAATGTGACTCTTCCTTGTTTCTTCAGGTTACCTCCCATCATTCTCTCTATGTTTTAGTCTATGTGGATGATATTTTGATTACTGGATCTTCACCAACTTTGATTCAGAACTTGATTGATCAACTAAATGTAAAGTTTTCATTAAAGGATATCGGGAAACTTAAATACTTCTTAGGTATTGAAGTTACTTACAGTTCTGCTGGTACAATATACCTATCTTAGTCCAATTACATTAACGATCTTCTTACTAGAGCTGGTATGCAAGGTGCCAAGTCTATACCTTCTCCTATGGCCTCAACACCAAATATCTCAGCTAGTAGTGGTTCTCCTATCTCTGATCAAGCTGTATACAGATCACTTGTGGGAGCATTACAATATATTACCATTACTAGACCAGAATTATCATATAGTGTAAACAAAGCTTGTCAATTTATGCATTGTCCTATAGATGTACACTGGAAGTTGGTTAAACGAATACTGAGGTATCTTGCAGGCACCATATGTCATGCTCTAGTTCTCCAAAGATCATCTATTCCTAATCTAATTGCCTTTTGTGATGCTGATTGGGCATCAGATATTGATGATAGGCGTAGTACCTCAGGTTTCTGTGTATATCTTAGTCCTAATCTCATTTCCTGGTCATCTAAAAAGCAAACAACAGTGTCTAGATGAAGTACTCAAGCAAAATACAGAAGTCTTGCAAGTATAGTGACAGAATTAGCTTGGCTGTAGTCTTTACTCAAAGAACTCAGCATTCAATTACCAAAAGTTCCTAGAATATACTGTGACAATATGAGTACAGTCAGTTTATCAGCAAATCCTGTTCTTCATTCAAAGACTAAACATATTGAACTAGATCTCTATTTTGTTCGTGAAAAGGTCAACAATAAAGAAATTGAAGTCTATCATATTCCATCCCTTGATCAAACAACAGATATCTTCACCAAGGCAGTCTCAACTTCAAGGTTCCTTCAACTTAGAGACAAGCTCAGTATCGTTCCTCTTCCAAGTCATGCCACTGATCTTGAGGGTGGATGTTAGAGAAAAGGGTTTAGTTCAGGTAATACTAGCAACTGCAAGCTTGTCACATGAAGTTTGTTAGTAATCTGTTAGGCCTGGTCTTTGTTCTATTCGTCTAATCTTGGTTGCAATTTAGTAGTTAAGGACATTAGTGTAATTTGATAATGAAGTCCTAGCCTATAAATTGTAATCTCAACTACATCATTTGTTGAATAATAAGATTGAATCACAGTTTCCTTTCCTGAACTTTCTTGTCTAAAAGTTCTTGAGCTTTCTTTCTTTCTGAAGTTCTTGAGAATTGTAACACTCTCTAAAGCTTCTTTCTTTCTCTCTTTGACATTTCTCTCTCCCAAGTTTCTCACTTTCTCTCTTGGTATAGTTTTTCTCCTTCTGTCTCCAAAGTTTCTCATTCTCCCTCTAAAATTTTGCCTTTCTTTCATGATTCTCACTTGATCTCTATAAAATTTCTCTTTCCAATCTTTCTCTATCTATTTAAAAAAATTTTCTCTTTCCCCTTTTAACATTTTTACCTTTCTCCCTCTAAAATTTCTCTTTCTCTAAAGTTCCTCTATTTCTCTATCTAAAGTTTCTCTCTCTCTCTCTCTCTCTAAGGTGTTTCTCTTTCTCTCTCTAAAGCTTCCTTCTTTCCATCTCTAATGTTTCTCTCTTTCTCCCTCTAAAGTTTTTGTCTTTTTTTCACTAAAGTTTCTCACTTTATCACTCTAAAATCCCTCTCTCTCGCTCTCACACTCTATTTCAAAAGTTTCTCCCTTTCTCTCTCTAAAGTTTCTTTCTTTCTCCCTATAAAGTTTCTTTCACTCTCTCCTAAAAGCTCCTCTCTTGCTTCCACTAAAGTGTTTCTCTAAACATGCTCCCTTTCCCTCTTTATAAATTGTTTCTTTAACTTTCTAAACATTCTCCATTTCTCTCTTAGAAGTTTCTCTCAAAGTTTTCTCTTTGTCTCTCTCAAAAGTTTCTCTCTTTCTAGCTCTAATGTTTCTATCTTTCTCTATCTAAGGCTTCTTTTTTTCTTTTTCTAAAACTTCTCTCTTTCTCTTTCTAAAGTTTCTCTCATTCTCTCTTTCTCTAAAGTTTTTCAATTTCTCTTTCTAAAGGTTCTCTATTTCTTTGCCTAATTTTTTTTATCTTTCTCTCTCTAAATTTTTGTCTCTTTCTTTCATCTCTCTCTATACGTCTCTAAAAATTGTCTTTTTTTCTTCCTAAAATTTATCTCTCTCTAAATTTCTATCTTTCCCTTTGTAATGTTTCCCTCTTTCTCACTCTAAAGCTGATTTCTTTCTCTTTCTAAAGTTTTTCTCTTTCTATCATTAACTTTCTCTCATTCTCTCTCTAAAGCTTCTTTCTTTCCCTCTCTAAAGGTTCTCTCTTTTTCTCTCTAAAGTTTTTGTATTTCTTTCTCTCAAAATGATCTCTTTATCTCTCTAAATATTCTCCCTTTTTCTTGCTAAAATTTCTTTCTTTCTCATTTTAAAGTTTCTCCCTTTGTGTCTCTAAAGTTCTTCTCTATCTCTCAGTGAACTTTTCTCTTTCCCTAAAGTTTCTCTCTTTCCCTCCATAAAATTATTCTCTTTCTCTCTCTAAAGTTTCTCTCACTCTCCCTCAAAAGTTTCTTTCTTTCTCTCTCTAAACTTTCTCTCTCTATAGTTTCTCTCTTTCTCTCTCACAAGTTTCCATCTTTCTTTCACTAAAGTTTCTTGCCTTATCTCTCTCTCTCTAAAGTTTACCTATTTTTTTGTCTAAATTTTTTGCCCTTCTCTTTCTAAAATTTCTCTCTCCCTCTCTCTCTCTCATTCACTCCCTAAAGTTTTTCTCTTTCTCTCTCTAAAGTTTCTATTTATGTTGAAAAAAATTTTTCTTTCTATTTCTAATGTTTTTATCTTTCTCTATCTAAAATTTTCCTCTCTCTAAAGTTTTTCCCTTTGTCTCTCTAAAGTTTCCCTTTATCTATCTATAAAAGGTTTCTCTTTCTCTTTCTAGAAATTCTCTCTTCTCTTTCTAAAGTTTCACTCTTTCTCTCTCCAAAGATTCTCCCTTTGTCTTTCTAAAGTTTCTTTCTGTCTCTCTTTAAAGTTTCTCTCTATCTATCTCTAAAGTTTCTATTTTTTATTTCTCTAAAGCTTCTTTCTCTCTCTCTCTAAAAATTCTCTAATTCTCATTGTAAAGTTTCTCTCTCTATGTGTGTAAAGTTTCTCTCTTTCTCTCTAAAGTTTCTCTCTCTTTGTGTAAAGTTTCTCTATTTCTCTATCCCTCTCTCTCTAAAATGCAAACCATACTCTTTGTGTCCAACCTCACCATTTCAATTTAGGTAGGTGGTAACTCAATATTTTACAAAACTTTTTCAAAACCCATTTCCAAACTAAGTGTTTGTTGCTCTGCATTGCAATATCAACACTCTCTCCCTCATTCTCTCTAGCTCTCTCTCGCTCCCTCCCCCTCTCACTCCATCCCCCCTCTCTCCTCTCTCCCTCCCTCTTAGTGTCTACATGACAAGAGTGTTCACATGTTGTAAACCCCTAATTTGGTTCAACCAAAATAAAGTCTAAATATATAAAGAAAGAAATGTTTCTTTAATTAAATTTTTCAAGACAAAATAATATTGAAGGAAAATAAAAATAAAAAATAAATAGCAAAAAATAAGAAAAAGGAAGAAAATAAAAATGAAAGAGGAAGTGGCAGCTAAAAATAGAAAACAAAATATCAAATAAAAAAGGAACCAAAAAGGGACAAGAAAAAGAAAAAATAAAATTGAAAAATGAAGAAATTAGAAATAAAAAGAGGGATCGGGGGACCCCACAGTTTGTGGAAGGAGGCATTGTAAACTTGGTGAAGACTTCAAGGTCGAAGAAGGCGAAGCTCCATTGGTTATCACTCACAATATCACACACTCACATAAAATACAAAAGGAGAGAAAGAGAGAGAGAGGTGAAAGGAGGAGAGCCGCAAGGGAGAGAGGAGGCTAAAGAGAACACTAAAGAAAAAAGGGGAGAGGAGGAAAGCCGAGAGAGAAAGGGAGAGCTAGAGAAAGATAGAGAGAAAGAAAGAGAGAGGGAACAAAGTGCAAGAAAAAGAAAGCAGCTTGAGAGAAGGAGAGACGGCAACACTCACTTTCAAACATTGCAACACACACAAGAGAAGCAAGCTATGTGAGAGAGAGTAACGAGCTAAGAGAAATTGGGAGAGACCCATTCTTTGCCACTAAGAGGAGAAAGAAAGGAGAGTTTCTGGGGAAAGGAGGAAGAAAAATTTAGAAAATAAAGGGGATTGGCTGAATGAGAGAAGGTGATCTTTTAGAACTTACTACTCACAAATCATCTTCTTTTGTTTCTTTCCTTTTGTTCACAAAGAACCAAAGAGAATTGTTGTCCTATTGAGATTGATTAGCATTATAGATTTTGAGAGAAAGAAGAGTGGTGAGGTAGCTATGGGTGCAGAAGGGAACAAGTACTGGTATCATTTTGGAGCTAACAGTTTGAGGTAACTTCTTCAATTATGTACTCAGCTCGTCTCTATGTTGTTGATTTACATTCATGGTTCTACTATGATGTGGTTTGGTATCATGACCATATGCTTGTGATGCTCCATTCATAAATGCAACTCCTGTCTTCAAGGATTTGACAAAATGCCAAGTATAGGGTCCTTTGCTATCTCTTGCTACCATGGTGTGATGGACTATGTGTGCTTGCTATTTAAATTTAATAGGGAAGAAATGAGCTCCATTTTTTATGAAATTTTGTGGGCATGATCTCTCATATCTCATTATGTTCCCACCAAAATTTCCAGGCATTCAAAGTTCATTCAATACAAATTTTGAAAACATTTTCATAGACTACCCTGTGCTAGCATATTAGTGATTATGCTTCTTATTTGAGCTTATTCATGCACATAAAGGACTTTGATTTTTGTGAAATTTTGTGGACATTATCTTGGATGCGTTATCATGCACTTGCAAAAAAAAAAAAACAAATAAAGACATTTTGGGTTGTCTTGATATTGGTTGGAAATTTTCCTTCCCAGCTATTTGGTGTTGATGTTCATATACAATCCTAGGATTAAATTAATTTGAGGTAGCAAATGAGTTGAAAAGTAAAATTTTTAGCTTGATGGAAGGTAGATGTAAAAATTTCAAGTGATTCTAGGTTGGTTTGCTATGGTGTCTAAATTTTCCTTCCTTGTTGTCTTGTTTTGAAGCTCATTTTGCATAGCCTTAATGTGATTTGAAATTGCAAATGAGGTAAGAATGATGTGAAATTCTTTGGGCTTGTCGAATTATGTGTTAGCTTGCACAGGTAAAATATTGTAGTTAATTCAAGATATTTTTTCATAAGACTTAGCCCTCTCTATTGCATGGCCCCTAATCTTATAGACTCTTTCCTTTTTCTATGGACTACTTTAAATTTGATTGATATTATGAAGTACAAGAGGCATAGATATGTGGTTGACATCTTCTCCTCATTGCATGACCCCTAATCTTATGGACTCTTCCCTTTCTTTATAAATTTCTTTAGATTTTGTTGATGTTATTAAGTGCAAGTGGCCCTAGAATAGTGTTGACATCTACCCCTCACTGTGTGACTTGATATTACTCTTCTAGTAATTGTATGGTGCGTATGTGGAGAATGAGTTTCCTAAGTTGAATGCAGCATGTGAATATGGAAAGGAATTTTGGATTGTAAAATCAGCCAATAGGTTTCATTGCTTCCCTCATCACCTTTTAAACCCTTTCACTTTTCTCAATCTACTTTGATAAAGATAGTGAGATCTCCTATGATAGATTAGTGATCGAGTATGGAGTCACTTGCCATTAATCTTGAGGGGAGGTATCAATTCAAAGGGAAAGCATTCATTCATTGCCTCTAATAAAACTCACCATTATTTGAATATCTATTTCAAAAACTATCACTTTTGAAAAAAAAAAAAAAAAAAAAAACCCAGTGAGCTTACTACAACAAATTGGGGTCTGAGCATGGAGTTGGTCTCCTATTTATGTGGTGAGATCCTTGGGTTAACCTAATCTAAAGGGAAAAGGTCAATTTGGTATCTTTGTAAGATTCATTGGCTTCGTCCTTCTTCGTTCAAGATCGTGCTTCAAACTGCAATAAAACTATGAAATTTCCAGTGACAAATTATAGGACAAAGTGTGGAGTCACTCCTATGTAATTTTAAGGGAGGGCATTCAAGTAGGTCAAATTTGGAGAGAAAGGGTTTGCCTAATACCCTTAACTAGGTTTACTAGCCTCCATCGAACAAGCCCTAGTCAAGCTAGGTTTCTCTTTTAAACTCTAAACTCAATCGAGCTAAGCAAAACTTAGTTAAGCTAGGTACTCTTTTATTTTCTAAAAGTCCTAGTCAACTTAGGCAACTACTTTTGATGTAAGTCCTAGATGAACTAGGCATTGAAGAACCCATTCTATAGTAATAGTTAAAAAGCCATTCACTCACAATATTAATCACGAATCACACTTGATCACATGCAAAACAATTGTGAGACCAAACAAAAAACAAAATAGATTGGCTTTGACAAAATAGAAAAGCATGATTTTGAAACTAAAAGGTAACAAAGCACCAATGTACTACCAAAAGGTCACAATAGGGTGCTAACACCTTGCCTATGTGTAACCATCCCTAAACTTGATTTTTATAATGCAGACCTTACTCTTTAGTGTCGACTTCACCATCTCAATCCAAGATGATGGTGAGTCCATATTTTTCATCAATTTTTCCAAAACCCTTATCCAAACTCAATTTTTATTTGCTGCTTCATGTTGCAATGTCAACACATATCAAATTTATAAGTGTCCACATTTGAGTTGTTCATATCTTGAACCAATTTTATTTAAAAACTTTTGAGTATGATTTTGCAGTTTAAGAGAACTATTTCTTAAATCATTACAAATTTTATAGAAGTATCACTGTGGATTTTTGAGAACAAACTCTTTAACCTTCAAGGCACCAATTTTAACTACACTTTATGCTATCACCCCTAAACTAATAGCCAAATTGAGGCCACTAACCAAACAATTGAGATGCACTTTAAATGTTTAATAGACTCTCCACCTAGGGATTGGTCAATATGGTTACTATGGATAGAATTTTGCTATAATACTAGTGTACACTCTTTGTCTTTGGCCACACCATTTGAGCTAGTTTACAGCATAAACTGCCCCACACTCCTTTCCCATGTGAGGGGCACAACCAAAGTCAAGGAATGGAGAACTAGTTACACAGTAGGGACCAAGCAATATGCAATCAAGAAATAGTAACAAAGGCTCAACATTGCATGAAATACTTCCATGATTAGGGCCATCGAGATAAAGTGTTTGAGGTGGGATAGTGGGTTTGGCAAAAACACCATCCTCATAGAGAAACATTAGTAGCTAAAAGTAAAGCTACCCTACCCTGCCTCGCATAAGCTGCGGAGCAAGTTTAGATATACATAATACGTTTAAATGTTGGTAAATTGGCTTGCCCTGGCTAGCCCCTAAAATAGTAAATTTTAAATTTTATAATCTTTTATTACCCTTCCTTCTTATGTATGTACTTTATTATTCTTTCTAATTATTACTTTATTAATTAATCAATGTTTTATTAATATCTTTCAGTGTATGAGACTTAATTATTATTTTTTTTGTCATGTGCAATTATTTTTATCCTAAACTGTGTGCAATAACTTTTACTTCTACCATTAGATTTATGCTAGAATCATACAATTAGAAGAGTTTTGAATCATCAAGTGCTAATTGTTTATTGTTGAGCTAATTACTATATTCAAAAGTAGAAAATTAAATTAACCCCATTTTACAATCGCCATACATGTTTAATTTATTGGTTAAAATTTACATAATTTATAATTATATTATTTATGAAAAATTTGAGACTTATATTTATAGTTGTTATTTAAAATATGATAGTTTTATTATTTTGAAATTTAATTTTATATTTATATAATTATTTTTGATAGATTTTAAACAATTTTTTTTAGTTTGGTAGGTTGATCCATGTAACCTTTTAACCTACGAGGTGATTTGGATTAAAATTTCTTTAACTCATAAAAATATGGGCTGACCCACCCCAATTAACAGTGAAACACTGCAAGTTGGGCCAAATTGGCCTACTTTGACATTGGAGCTACAAGAGGCCCCCAAAAATTATCGAGTTAGCTCGGGCCGTTTGAGATTCTAAAGCATGTAGGGCAAGTGGCTACCAACTGGCCTTTCCACCAACTCGCAAAGTGAACCCCATCTTCACATATCTCTGTTGAAGAAGCATTATGATGATCTACAGCCGCAAGGGATCCTCTTACCTGATTAGGATATCATTCAGCCGTCACAGCCCCTATAGATACTACAAACTAGACGAAATAGTCAAGATCAGGAGATACTAGTTTAATGACAAGGGCAAGCTGCAGATGAAGCAACATGGGAGCTGACTTGTGAATTCAAGGTTCAGTTTCCATTTTTCCCATCCTGGAGGATAAAGGTGATTTGAGGGCGGGGGATGGAGATTTTATTTTGGGGCGAGAGGGGGTGGGGCTGCATCATCCATTACAGCTATTAGTAAAACCTAGTTGGCTCGAGCGTATATAAAATAGGGGAATTAACATTTTGTAAACTTGTCTTCAATCTTAATAGAACGTTACATTATTTTCTAGTCTTTTGTCTCTCTCTCTCTCCGTGCCACCATAGCTCGATCACGAAGGAACAAGGGCTCAAGGTCCATGACAGCTCCAGACCCTGATGGAGGAATTAGAGAATGCCATAACGAATTTGATTGATGTAAAATCTCTTTTTTCAATAAATATGTTTAGTTAACCATGATTAGAAGTTATATTTCAATTATTTTCATAAATTAAATTTTATTAAATATTTATTTAAAATTTAAATAAATAATTTTATTTTCCCTTTCACATGCTGAATTATACATCACATATCCCAGAGTCTCCGTTGTGCAGCCATTTCGTCTCTCATAGTTCCGTGAAACTCTTCTCCGTAAAGTTATTTTGACAGAACCTATTAGGTTGATCATTGATGGTGTGTCAATTTAAAGAAAGATGAAATATGATTTCCTAAACTATAAAATATCTCGTCAATGTAAAATACAAAATAATAAGGAGACGGTTATTTTTCTTCCTCAGGGACCAACTGATCAACAGGCGCGCACTGGGAGAGAGTGAACACGAGAGCTTCTGAACTCCTCGGTAACCACCCTCCTCAATTTCACACGGCGGGCTCTCTTTGTCTTCCAGTATCAGAGGGAACCCAACGCTTATTCATCTTCTCATGCTTATACTAAAAGAGTCAACATGTAGAGCCCAGAATAGATTGCGATCAGAGTTTGAAGTGGTGGATTCACACCTGTAATTTCGACGCCGACATGTCTCCGGACTGCACCACCCTACGTCTCCGGCGGGTTCTCATCGTTACGCTCTGCTTCGCAACTGTTTCTCTCTCTTGCTTGGTCCTCTTCGGAGATGTCGATTCCTCCCAATTTCTCTCTCGCTTCCCCACCTCTTATCCGCTGTCCGTCTTTCCCAAGATTTCCCCATCTTTGTCAAACGATTCCATTGCGGTGAGTTCCATTGGTTCTTGCTCTTAGCCATTTTAAGGATAATTTTTCTTTTGATTTTGTTG
This sequence comes from Dicorynia guianensis, assembly GCA_037013595.1. NCBI lineage: Eukaryota > Viridiplantae > Streptophyta > Magnoliopsida > Fabales > Fabaceae > Dicorynia > Dicorynia guianensis. The sequence goes on along the minus strand of JASUAB010000006.1, from coordinate 13,086,434 downwards.
CAGTGAACGTAGTTTTTCCAGGCTTATTTGCATTGCTTACGGCAAATATCTTATCAATTGGAATGTGATTCGTGATCTTTTGGACATTGGTTTAGCAAGTATAAAGGTCGGCTTAGCAAATTGTAGAAAAATTGTTTCAGTTTCAAGGTGCGAGATTGCAGAGTGTAGCAAGATTTAAAGGGGATAATGGTTTTATAACTTGCTTTCGGCTGTGAGTTTCGTTGCTGAGGCTATATGAGAAATTTCGACTCTGATGTTTTTGGGCTAAAATTCTTGTTATCAACTTTGCATAATATTTTTGTTTGTCGAAGTTCCCGAACAAATTGTTGAAATTAAAAATGTTATTAAATGACATAGTCCATGCTAAATAGTACAGACAACATTTAGGTTTGGAGTTTCTTTTAATTTAATGGCATTGTGTATGGAGTGTTCAAGCTAAATGAGACGAAATGACATCATGATTATAGAATGATACTCTGGTGGCAGAAGCATTTCTGTATGATGTGAAGTTTCAAAAATTAATAACTGGTCGTTGAAATTTAGCATTTGCAACATGCTATACCCTTGTAACCATCCCCTTCCCGTCATCTTCTTTGACCATTTCCTACTCAGATAGATTGATAACAGAGAGAGGGTGGTGAAGTCAGTCGTTGCTTCTGAAGACAAGCTATATATAAGGAATATCATGAAATCTGGTTTGAGCAATAAAAATTGATAGGAAATAAGTCTTTACTGCATTAGGAAACGAACTTTTGTCAAGATGCACGGTTACATAAATTATAAATAGTTGTCCTCTATTTAGATAAAGTTTCCCAGGCCTTATGGAAAATGAAAAAGATTGTTTCTCACACATTTGCATATATATTGCCTTGTAAAAGTAAATGCTGGTTGCGATTCTGGAAAGCACTTGTATCTTTATTGGAAGACTGCAAGGAAGACTGGGCAAAAGGTGCTGTTCTCTTAGGTTTTAATACCTGGCAGCATCTTTTAATATTGAAGTGTGGGCCAGTATGGCTCTGAGTCTTTTTCTCATAAGTACAGTGGACCCAACCATGAATAACTTTGAACCCTCTATCCATTCTTGACTTGTCCAGAAGCTTAGCTGGCATGATAGTGAGAATTTACATTTTTCTTGACATTTATATTATTACCTATCTGGCATTTGGAGGGATTACTTATTGTACAAATGTAATATATATATAAATAACACTATTGTGTTCTATATTTGTTCTAAAATGATACTGGTGCAGGTCACGAGTGAATATCCACTTGAAAATGTTCTAAGTATGGCGGCCATGGAAGACCGAACTGTAATCTTGACAACTCTAAATGAAGCATGGGCAGCTCCAAATTCAGTCATTGATCTTTTCCTTGAGAGCTTTAGAATTGGAGATCGCACCCGTAGGCTTTTGAATCACTTGGTAATTATCGCATTGGACCAAAAGGCATTTGCACGGTGTGAGGTGATACATACCTATTGCTTTTCTCTTGTTAGTGAAGGAACTGATTTTCATGAGGAGGCATACTTTATGACTCCTTGCTACTTGAAGATGATGTGGAGAAGGATTGATTTCCTGCGTTCTGTTCTTGAGATGGGATACAATTTTGTATTCACAGTAAGTTTCTCTATACTGCCTTCTTCAACTTCACAAGGACTGAGTCATCTAAGCCTTATGGTCACGTATCATTTTCTACCCTCTGAGACATAATTAAAGGCTGTGAAATTTGCTGATTTTGTGATTAGTTTTCTGTGAGAACTAGTGCTTAATAGGGAATTTTTGTCTGTAACCTGAATTAGGGAAGGAGTTGCTTGTGAGTTGATTTGGTACTCCTATTAATGGGTTTATTAATTGATATTTCCTAGGAAAATATTTTATTTGTTGTAGCAATGAGAAAGGCTTCTTCTCATATAAAAGTTTTAGGCTAAGACAAGGCAAAGGGTGTACCTGTCTGATTAGCTTGAAAAGGAAATATAAAATTTGATAGTGATGGAGACAAAGTGACTGCTTTTATTACAAAAGGATTTAGGTTCAAATCCTCTCTACTACATTTGTTTGTACCAAAAAGAAGTGAATGCTCTTATTCTGTGTTGATTATTTTGGGAGAAAATATTATAATGTCATTCAAGTTAAGGAAAATTGAAGATAGGTTGCTCCCACTCCCCCTCCACTCACCCCCACACACACAAACCAACCTGTTAAAACTTTCTCAAAATCTACAAATTTTTTAATTCATAGCAGTCATATAGGCTGAAAATTTGACTGTTTGTTAGACCTGAAGATCTACCTGCAATCACCACTTCTGAATTTTAGTTTGCTTTATTGTAACAATAATATCAATCTTTTTATAATTATTTTTTAAATTCATCTTGCTGTAATCCTTACTGGTAGGATCAGCTAATTCATATCTCTGCCAAATTTTTAGTTATATATTTCTTTGCAGCTGTTATGGTTGTATTCTTGCTACATTTTGTTTGATATATTATATTTTTGCCAAAAAAGAACAAATGGAAAAAGATACAAAAGATTTAAATTCAAATTCTACTTAAAAATGAAAGAAAGATGTATTATAAGAAGTCTGAATTAATTACTAAGCTTTTTGTATTTCTTCTAGGATGCTGATATCATGTGGTTCAGGGATCCATTTCCTCGGTTTCATATTGATGCAGATTTTCAGATTGCCTGTGATCATTTCACAGGTAGCTCTTATGATGTACAGAACAGGCCCAATGGAGGGTTCAACTTTGTAAAGTCCAATAATAGGTCGATTGAGTTTTACAAATTCTGGTACTCGTCACGTGAAACATATCCTGGATACCATGATCAGGATGTCCTTAATTTCATTAAGGCTCATCCATTCATTATTGATATAGGACTAAAGATGAGATTCTTGGATACAGCTATCTTTGGTGGGCTTTGTGAGCCAAGTAAAGATCTAAATGAAGTTTGTACGATGCATGCAAATTGTTGCTATGGTATGGATAGCAAAATTAATGATCTTAAAATCATGCTTCAGGATTGGAAACATTATTTGTCCTTGCCTTCTAGTTTGAAGAAAATGTCAGTTATTTCCTGGAGGGTTCCACAGAAATGCAGGTTGGCCATATAACTAAGCTTTCACTGTCTCTGTCATGTTCCAATTTCATGTTTTGTTTGCTATTCTAGAACCACCTATATTTTTTCATTTTTAAAATAGTTCTTGTTAAATTTCTCTCCAGCCTTAATGCTCTCCGTTATCATGGTTCGCCAAAGAAGAATGTTGTACAAGATTAAAGTCTTCATTGCGTCTGTCACAAATTCTCATACAGAAACGTGGAGTTCAATTGAAATGCATGAGGATCAGAAGGTTATATGCTCTATCAGCTCTGCTACTTTCTGCATATAGCCAAAGCTTAAACAATGTCAACAGGAATTGAACTTGGTTGTTATAGGGAGCTCTATCAAATGAAAATTTGAAGAGCAAAATCAATATTGTAAAACCAAATTTTGATGGAAGTATATTTCTAGACAAAAGTACAATTAGTTAATCTAATATATGATAGATCTAACATGCGGTTTAATACATTGATTTGAATTATTTCCCTGGTGGGATTTTTCTGTGTTTTGCTGCTTTTGCACAATTTTGTCTGACAGTATCGTTTATCGTTGTTTTGTTTCAGTCCCCTAAAACCCCATCCCAATTCCCCTTAATCAAGAAGTAAAAAACAGAAAATGTAAGCCGCCCTGACTGTTGAGTTAAAAATTACTTTTATATCGTTCTTTGTCATTTTAATTCAAAAATAATTTTAGTCACTTTATAAAAATACAACTAATTTCAATAAGATTAATTCTAAAATAATATATTTAAACATAAATAAAGTTTAAAACAATTAATTTTTAAACATTATTTTCCACTTGATTCTAATCTATTGAGCACATACGATACGGTTAACAGAATAATAGATTGTTCGATGAGAAACTAGGGGGGCTTTCTTACCCGATAGGATACAATTGGATACTTCTTTACCCAAATGGGTCAAGTTTCAAACTCTATTATTGGGAAAATTACACACACAGTCAACTTGATAAATATATTTACACTAATAGCTATATATTAAAATAAACCCATCGATAGTCAATAATAATTCAGTCTTCTACTTTGAGATATTCTAATTTCCTAGTTTAGCCTTCCATGTACATCCGATCTTCTGGGTCTATTTTCTCTTTCAAGCTTTGTTTGAATTACGTATCACCATAACCAATTTCATTTCCTTTCTCACCCTCGCATCTGCAAAAGCCATCTATCCTAGATCCTCACTGCTCTGTCCTAGCTTTAGAGTTTTTACATCTATTAATTTTTTTAATTTGAAAATAGCGCTAACGACAAATGAAATTACAAGCCAACATCCAAAGCCCCTTCCCCATCTCAAATTTTCTCTACTTTTTTTTTCTAAAAAAATTAAAGATTGCACAAAATTGGTGCCAAATATAAGGTTATTCACTCACATCTGTTTTCTCTGCTTTTTTTTTTTTTTTTTTCTAAAAAACATAAAGATTGCACAAAATTGGTGCCAAATTTAAGGATATTCACTCACATCTATTTTTTAAATCGTATTGGTAGACTCTTAGTTACTTGAATTATTTTATTCTTATTTTGCTATTACATCCTATATTTAGTTACACTTTTTCTTTTGTAAAAGTGGATAATGTGAGTAACTTATGTGTGATTGAAAAATCTGAATCCTTTAAACTACACTTTACACTTTACATTTTAAAGTACAATAATTTTATCCCTTAAATCAATTAAAGATTAAAAGTTATTAAGCATAACTTCATAAAAATTGTATGTCATCCATTAATTTAAGTTTTAATTACTAAAATCACTGTCTTGCCATCAAGTAATTTCTCTACCTCTTCAAAATACACAACCCTACAATCATTCCATTTTCTGCCAAATCGGTTTACTGCATTATAATTGGTTTGCTTTGCTGCCAAGTGCCAGAGCAGTTATACGACCACTCATTTAATGAGCACTTGATATATTCAACAGGCCAAAAGGTTTACCTTTTGCTTTGTTCTAGTGAGGGGTCATGGGCTTCTATGTTGGAATCCTGAAGGGGACTAGGAATGAGCTTCGGAGTCTTCTTGAGTGAATGGGTGAATCCGAAAAATGAAGATGATGGCCTATGGGTGTCAATGGGAGTCATGGAAGAGATATCTGTTCTTGAAGCTGAAGGTTAATTCTTCAAGTGGTAAGGTGAAGAGGATGAGTGCATCTCGTGGCGGCTATGTTCCCCAATTAGTTGGGGGAAGGTCGTGGGGTTGCTGGGTATGAGGGGAGCTTGGAGTTGGTTTTGCCGTGGGTTATTCTAAAGGATGAAGAGAGTTCCCAAGGAACTGAATATGGATGAGGGTGCTTGAATTCTGTCTAGATGGAGGGTCTCAAATCTGTTTGGGAGTTTTTGGTTGCGTATGGCAAGGGTATCCCAGAGTGGATAGTCACCAATGGCCAAATGGGTGTATTTCGGATTGAAGGGGTAAAGGCGCAGAAGCTTGGAGCTGGTTTTGCCGTGGGTTATTCTAAAGGATGAAGAGAGTTCCCAAGGAACTGATTATGTTTGAGGGTGCCTGAATTCTGTCTAGATGGAGAGTCTCAAATCTGTTTGGGAGTTTTTGGTTGCGTATGGCAAGGGTATCCCAGAGTGGATAGTCACCAATGGCCAAATGGGTGCATTTCGGATTGAAGGGGTAAAGGCGCAGAAGCTTGGAGCTGATGGCGATGATGCTCATAAAGGAGAAAATGGCGTGGGTTTTATTCCAAAGTGAAAGAAGGAACTCGTGATCGTGGAGTTAGTTAGTTTGAAGAGGTAGCTGATAAATTAACGGATCACTAGTTAGTAATTTATCAAACTCAATAGGAGTAGAGGGTCAAGATTGCGTCCATCTATTTGGACGAACCTGTGTCAAATTGGTATCAATAGATGTATTCAAATCGATATATTCTTTCATAGCAGGTATTCTTGCAGGCATTGGAATTACTATTTACCCCTTCTCAATATGAAGTTCCAAAGGGGTCAGTTTTCAAACTAGTGCAAAAGGGTTCAGAAATGGAGTACCAAGCTAGATTTGAAGCACTAGCCGATAGAATGGTAGGATTAACCTGCATCTTGTTTGTTGAATTTCTTTATCTCCGGCCTTAAACCAAAAATTAGAAGGGAGTTACAAGCACTTCAACCCTTGTCCTTATCTCAGCCTATTGGACTTGCAAGAAGATTAGTTTACTGACCTACTCAATTTACCTAAGGCCAAATCATATTCTGATTCTGCTACTACCTCACGATGGAGTCCCATCCAACTATGCCACTCTGCTAGTCAACAGAGTCTGAAACTCTCCTCTAAACCTGTATTCAAAAGATTAACTCCATAAAAAATGCAAGCCCGAATGAAAGGTGTTTTGCTACAATTGTGATGACATATACAAACCTGGCCACAAGTGTAAAATGTACTTCATGTTGTTTGTTGGAAAGAGAATTGGAAAGTTCAGTATTGGAGACAAAATTGGAAGACTTTTGGGAAAGGAAAAGGATGTGGAGAGTAACAAACCTAGCTACAATGACCCATAAGTCAATTATCAGGCTTTAGTTAGGCACTCTATTCCTCAAACACTGCGTTTTATGTGCCAAACGAGAAATTCAACAATACCTGTGCTCATAGCGAGTGGGAGCACCCACAACTTTATGTGGACTAGAACTGCAAAATTCTTGTGGCTAAGCAAGCAAAAGATGCGTGGATTTAGAGTATCAGTTGTGAATGGAGAACAAATATAGTGTAATACCATATTAAAAATCAGTGCCTCTCAAAAGTCAGGAACAGAAGTCCCCCATTGGTTGCTTTGAACTGGATTTGACTGGAGCAAACATTGTCTTAGGGGTGAAGTGGCTAAAAACATTGGAGCCAATGTTGACAGACTATGAAGCCCTCGCAATCAAGTCTGTGGCCAATGGAAAAGTGGTGCTATTATCTGAGACTACAACATCTCAATTCTCTAAAGTAGAATCCCACCAGCTAAGGAGAGTCTAATACAAAAGCCATTGCTGCGTTTTATCAGATTCAGCTTATTAAAACCAACACCACCTCAAAGATGCAAGATTATTCGCTTGACCTTATATAGAAAGTCTTAACTGATTTTCATGAAGTTTTCCTATTCCCATTGGTGCCCCTGAGAGAAACCATGATCGCCATATCTACCAAGAAGCAGGAACCAACTCTGTGAATGTGAAACCATATAGGTACCCCTACTACTAAAAGCTAGAAATAAAAAAATTAATTTGTAGAATTACAAATATAGTCAGCTTGTTAAACTTATTTACTTTTAGGGTCTTAAGTAAAAAGATGCTCATTTCTGGTTAACAATCAATTTTGAATATTTCAATTCTCTATTTTATGCATAAACAAAAATTAGAGGAAAGAAAGTTTGAAAAAGGTGGGCAGATTGCATTTGCCACAATTTTGACACTCCGTAATGACAATAGCAGAAAAACAAATCTTCAGTGAAGGCTTATGGGGCAAACTTTAATTTCAAAGAACTAGTTTTTCAAAATTATTTCTCAGATGAAGAGTCTAATAAAATAGAACTAATAACAAGCAAAGTAAGTTCTCATATAGATGAATTGGGTTCTTCATTGAGGGAGAGTTTTGGGGATTTTGTTGTGTCTTTCTCTTGTGTGATTTTCATAGAAACATGTTAAAGGGGAAAGACAAAGAGGAAGATGCAGTCTTAAACACTTCTCTGAAAGAATTTGAGAATGAAGAAGAGGGTAATTTAGTCTATTACTAATGTTATACTAACTCTAAGTGTAATACATTCACACTTTTAACTTTAATGGGTCTATATTTACTTACAACTATTAGATTAAATAAGTTTGACAAACTAACCAAAATTGTAAGTTTCCCAAATTAATTCAAGAAATGTTGAAAGATGGAATCATTAGGCCAAGTTCTCGGTAGTCCCCCTTGTCAAAAAGAAAATGGGACTTGGAGATTTTGCATAAATTGCAGTTCCCTAAATGGAATCACTATCAACAAGCGATTTCCTATCCCCACAGTTAATGAGTTGATTGATGAATATCATGGAGCACAATGGGACTTTTGGGTTAAGCAAGGCCTCGAACTGCTTTTCAGAGTGCTATGAACTATTTATAGGCTCTTCTTGCGGCAATTCATTATAGTTTTCTTTGATGACATAATGGCGTACAGCAGAACCCTTGAAGAACATGTTATTCATTTGAAAACCACGTTCAATTGCTTGCTAAAACAACAGTTCTACCTAAAGAGGGCCGAGTGCACAGACATCTATTTCTTACCTAGGCCATGTTGTCACTCAAGATGGAGTCCCAACAGATCCAGAAAAAATTGAAGCCATGATTAGGTGGCCAATGCTACAAATGCCGAAGAACAAAGGGTATTCCTTGGCCTCTAGAGGAAGATGATACTGGTCATTTTAATCTTTACCTTTTTAAACTTTATTTTGTTTCTTTTAATTTTAATAATTAAGTTCTAAGCAAAAAGAAAAAAAAAAAAACACTAAAACTAAGTGTGGGATTTGGTTGGGATAGCAGCCCGGTCCATGCAGAGTGGGTTTAGTTTAAATCTGAGCCCAGAAGTTGATTTTAAGTGTTAAAAGAAAAACAGGAAAGTATAAAAAATAGGTCGTAGGAAGCAGATAAAAAAAAAATATATTCTCTCTTGGGCTTAGCCAGATTGGGTCTCAGTGTGTTGGTTACTAATGTGATTAAGTGCTATTGTATTGCTTTTTATTCATGTTATTTTAGTTATGAAATTCAATTTTTTTTATTTAGACTTTTTTGGACGAAAGTATAGTAATATTTTTTTATTTTCTTTAGTTAGTTTATTTTTATTTAGCATAGTTGTAATAATTATTATAGGTGTAATTTTCTTTGTAATAAGTAATAAATGTGGTGCGCATCTTAATAGACTCTAACAGTCCAAAGATTCCTCGTCATTTCACAAAAAGATTTCAAAGATTCTGTGTTGCTTAATAAAAGGATTCCAACCAATTTTTTTCAAAAAGAACACACAAGGATCTAATGACCTTCTATTTCAAAAATAAAATTATTGCAAGTATACTTCATACACATTATTTTTAATCATATGCTAATTAATATTTTAAGAAGAGTTGTAAGGTTCGAGATAAAGACATTTTCCCTATAACTTAAATAGGTCCCTACTTGAGGAGAAATAGCCTATTTCAAGACTTCTTCAAAACTTCATTGGTATAAGCTATTCAAACAATAGCTTTCCATCTCAAACCTATACTATTAAGCTTCCCAAGAGTTATAAGAGTAAAGACAAAGACATTTATTCTTATAACTTAAATAGATCTTCACTTGAGGAGAAGGTGTCGCGATGTCTGCGTGACGTGGGCGAACCCAAAAAAATCAGAGTTTGATTTATTTTACACAAATATCTTTAAAAGAAAGGGTGGATGATATGATTTATAAAATAGGGTTTAAGAAGTGGTTTTAAATAAAAAAAGGTTGAGAGTCGCCACCGATCTAAAATCTTGGTAAGATCGGACACCTTAAAAGAATGGTTTTCGTTTTGTTGTAAAATGGGTTCAGGAGTTAGTTACGTATAGGGAAAGTGTTAGCACCCTACAACAACCTTTCGATACCATGTTAAATTTATGCCACTTGCAATTGCCACAAACGTTGTCTATGCCTCCTTATTAAGGAAGATTGAATAGTTGATTTTTTCATTGCAAACTCCTTAGAAAATCGATAGGCTCCTCCTCTTCAAGTGAGAGCCTATTTTAAGTCCATGGGAATAAATGCATTTGCCTTCACTTCCTATGACTTCCTTTTGTAGAAGTTGAGAAAGTATTAATTTTGGTAAGAAAATTGATTTCAGAAATCTTGTACCAATAAGCTTTTTAAGAATTACAAATATAGACTAGTTCCTCTTCAAGTGAGAGTCTAATCAAGTTACAAAAAAAATGCCTTCGCCTTTGTTTCTTGTAGATTTTCTTAAAAACTTATTTGGATTCCTTTAGTAAAAGATAAAAATAGGCCATTCCACTTCAGGTGAAGCCTATACAAGTTGTAAAAATGAATGCCTTTGCCTTTATTTCTACAACTTTAGAAGAGAAATTATTTTGCAAAAAGGGAGCATATTTAAAAAGAAAACTTTCATGCTCATTTTTATTTTCCCTTACTTTGTTTGTTTATTTATTTCATTTATCAAATTTAAGTATGGAATGTATGACATCATGCATAAACAGAGAGACAAAATCACAAGGGTGCCAAAACATCATGAAACAAAGCATCTTAATATGCAGAGATTTTAGCAAGATTATGCTTATCTAAATTTCTCAACTCAGCGAGTCAACTCAGTGTGATCATCCTAATTTAGTGAGTCAACTTAGTGTGTTGACTCAATGTAGTTACACGAATTCGGCCAATCGCAAACCGTGCACAGTGACATGCACTGAAAAATAGTGATTTGCATACTGACTTCAGCTTCTATTCATGCCAAAACTCAGCAATATGCATGCAACAAACACGGCTGGAGCTCATTCAGCCAATCTCCACACAATGCATGCCACAACTCAACAACTTGCATACAACAAGCAGAGCCAAAGCAAGGAGAATGAGTTGTAGACACAACTTATCAAGAGCCAACAGTCACACAAAAGTAATCTATGTAGTTTAATAACAACACCCGTGCATGAACAGAGAGGATCAAAACTCAAGCATGTTCATGATGGTGAAATTACAGAATCGAAGCAGGCAAAGCAAGCAGGGAGCAGAGCATACCTTGACTTTTGATGTGAACTCCTATAACACCTGAGTCTGGCTGAACCATGGTGATATGGGGTCCTTTCCTTTGCTCTTTGGCTGGCTTCCTCTTATCCTTACAACTGAGGACTCTCGGCTAGGAGCTAGAACTCTTGGATTCCTTCTTCTTGTATATGCTCTGTTTTCCGATTTTGGAATAGGGGAATGACCTCTTCAAGTGATCTTGGATGCTTGGAGACTCTAGGTCCCGACAGTTCTTTGATGATGATGGAATTTCTGTATCGAGTCCCCTCAGCTGGAGGTGGAATTCTCTTTTTATAGTTGAGCTTGGAACTAGCTTGCTTACATCAAAGGGTCACCGCCCCTCTTCCAAGTTGGCGTTACTCCTTGCTAGCTTCTCTGCTGTCTGTTCTGCATATTTCTGGTGCCCACCATGTTTCACGCTGTGTACCGCCATCTTGCTCCACTCTTCAGCTGTGTGTGTAGGCTCTCTACATGTGGCTATCAAAACAGCTAGTAACCCATGAATAGCTCAGCAGTAGATATCATGGCTCCTTTATGCAGTGGCTCTTCATGATGGCAACTGAAGTAGGTGAGCTTTAAGGGAGGGCAATGCTGTCTTGCTACTGAAAGGAGGTGATGTGCTACAGCTGGTTCAGTCATGAAGGAGGTGGTAGCCTTTCATGATTGTGGTTGGCTTTCCTGGTTGGCTTTATGGTGAGTTTCAATAGCCGGTGGAAGCTGTGTTGGTGATGGCGGTGGAGAGAGCTAAAGCCCAACCATGGAACTACAACTTAGTTCCATCCTAAAGAGGAGCTTCTGGCCTCAAGGAAATGAAGCAAAAGGGAAGGGGAATTTGGCAAAAAGGGGCAACAGAGGAAGGGTCAGTTTTTCACAAAGAAACCGACCCTTCCTCATGCATTTTTTGTTTCATTATATTATTATTATATTACTATCTCATTATTATATTTATTTGAATTAAAATTTATTTCTTCTTCTCTCTGTTCTTCTTTTCTTCCCCTTTCTTTTTCTTCTTTCTCTTTTTTGCTGTTACTTATATTTACTTTTTATAGTCTTTTTAGTATTGTTTGTTTCATTTAAAAGAAATCCAAAACCTCTTAGTTTAGGGTTCCGAACGAAATTTGGTGTCTACAGCTGCTTCTCTTTGCTTATATTTCTAGGAACTAGAAAGTAAGCAAAGGTAAGAAACACAATTTCATTCGGAACAATGTGGGATTGAGCCAAGTGAGGCTTGAATCCAGCACAAATGATGAAGTTGAGTCAAACGAGGCCTGACTCCAACACGAAAGATAAGGTTGAGTCAAATGAGGCCTGACTCCATCACAAAAGATAAAGTCAAGTCAAACGAGGCCCAACTATGGCGCAAATGGTAAGGTTGAGTCAAATAAGACTTGACTCCAGAACAAAATAGTAAAGTTGAGTCAAACGAGGCCCAACTCTAGCATAAAAGATAAAGTTGAGTCAAACGAGGTTAGACTCCGACACAAATGGTAAAGTTGAGTCAAACGAGGCCCGACTCCGGCACAAAATATAAGGTTGAGTTAAACAAGACCCCAGCTCTGGCACAAATGATAAGGTTGAGTCAAACGAGACTCGACTTTGGCACAAATGATAAGGTTGAGTCAAACGAGGCCTGACTCTAGTACAAATGGTAAAGCTGAGTCAAATGAGACTCGACTCTGGTGCAAATGACTAGATTGAGTCAAACGAAGCTCGACTCCAGCGCAAATGGTAAGGTTGAGTCAAACAAGGCCCAACTTCGGTGCAAATATAAGGTTGAGTCAAACGAGGTCTGACTCCAGGACAAATGGTAGTGACTCTGGTACAAATGGTAAGGTGTGTTGGTGGCATGAATTATAGCTTACCTGACTCTTCAATCACTAGTTGGGCAAAAGATCAAGTTTTTGGTTCCTACCTCCCTTTGGGATTGTAGAGAAATACATGCCTTCAAGAAAAATGCTATGTTTGCTAACCATGACATGATCAATTACAATGCTTGCTTGGAATTCTTCATTGGAAATATATTCAAAGACATTCTCAAGCACAAAACTTAAGTCATCAGTCACCATTGGATTCTCATCTTTGGATACAGACTTTCTTTTTTTTAGTTCTATTTTTTTATTATTTTTGCTACAAAATGTGATATACTTATAATCTATATGATGCATGTGGGAGGCAATGCATGATGCATGTAAATTTGTGGGAAAAGGCAAAATTTCCTCTTGAAACTAGCCTCCACTTTCACCATGCCTAATGTTCTTGCTTGAAATCGAAAAGATGCCAGTGATGGTGCACTCTTAACTTGTGGCCCTTTGCTAGGCGCCTTCCACTCGAGTAATCATTTCCTCTCTTTTGGGAATCCAACTTCTCGCACATGGTGTGGCCCTTTTAAGATGTCTTGTTCCCTAAGCAATGATAGCATTATGATTAAAATCCTTTTTCTTGCAAACATTTAGGTGGTTTCACCCGGATATTATGTGAGCTCATTCATTTCATTAGAGGTGTCACTTCCTGTCTATTTTCAATTTTACCATGTAACTGCTCAATCACAAGATGATAATAATGACATGCTTACAGCACTTCATGGTTAGTTTTAACATAGAATACATGTTGATACTAAAAGGCAAATAATTTCAAAGAAAATGGAAAATTTATTGATAAATAGTAGAATTTACATTTCTATGAGGATTTAAGGTAGGAAAGGGTACAAGAAATCATTTAGGAATAAATGGGTTATTGAAAGGAAAGTTGGTACTAAAATTGGATAGGGGAATGGTCTCTTGAAAACACCTCTGATTCAGAATGTGCTTCTCCTTTAGGCCACAACTCGAGGCCACTCGATCAGGCATAGTATCTTTTTATGGTGTCAGAATTTACTGGATGGGGTAACTCATCATCGTCCATGTTTGTAAGGACAAGCACTCCTCTAGAAAATGCCCTCTTTACCATATAGGGCTCATCATAATTTGGGGTCCATTTGGCCCGATCATCTTTCTAGATTGGCAGAATCTTTTTCAAAATTAAATCTCCTTCATAAAACTATCTTGGATGAACTTTTTTATCGTTAGTGCTCATCAACCTCTTTTGATAAAGTTTTCCACGACACAAAGTTGCTAGTCTCTTTTCTTTGATCAAATTTAATTATTCATACTGCATTCGAACCTATTCAGCCTCATCAAGCTGAGTTTCCATAAGTATCCTTAAAGAAGGGATCTCTACTTCGAATGGGAGTATAGCTTCCATCCCATAGACCAAAGAAAATGTGGTTGCCCCAGTTGATGTTCATATGGAGGTATGGTAACAATGCAAAGCAAAGGGTAACATCTCATGCCAGTCCTTATAGGTTACGGTCATCTTCTTAATGATCTTTTTGATATTTTTGTTGGCCGCTTCCACTGCTCCATTCATCTTTGGACGATATAGAGTTGAATTATGGTGGTTTGTCTTAAAATGTTCACATAATTCAGCCATCATTTTGCTATTCAAATTACTGGCATTATTAGTAATTAGCCCTTCAGGTAATCCATATCTACAAATGATCTCCCTCTTTAGGAATTTAAGGATAACCCCTTTTGTTATACTCGCATATGAAGCTACTTCTACCCATTTAGTAAAATAATCAATTGCAACCAGAATGAAGTGATACCCATTAGAGGCCTTAGGCTCAATGGGACCAATGACATCCATTCCCCGCATGAAAATTGGCCATGGTGCAGTTAACACATTGAGTGTGAAGGGAGAAGCATGGATTTTATCGGCATAGATCTGGCATTTATGACATCTTTTGACATAATTAACGTAATCAGATTCCATTGTTGGCTAATAATATCCAACCCTCAAGACTTTTTTTGCCATGGTATGGCTATTGATATGGGTTCCACAAACCCCCTCATGTACCTCTAGGAGCAATTGTTGGGCCTTCTTGGCATTAACACATCTCAACAATACTGTGTCATGGTTTCTTTTGTAAAGCACATCGTTGTTCAAGAAGAAACCTATTGCTAACCTTCTAAGGGTCCTCTTATCATTTTCTGAGGCTTCCTCTAGATATTCTTGGTATTGGATGAATTGTTTAATGTCATCATATCATGGTTTGCCATCAGGTTCTTCTTTTACATTTGCATAGTAGGCTAGCTCTTCTTGCCTTTCAAGCTTTATTTTGGGAACTTTTTCATATTCTCCTAGGTTGAACATGGAAGACAGCATGGCTAGGGCATCAGCCATTAGATTGTTATCTCGAGGTATATGTTGGAAAGTGATTTCTTGAAATTGCCCTATCATTCCTCTTATGTGCTTTTGGTAAGGGATTAACTTGGGATCTCTAGTTTCCCATTTCCCCTTTAAGTGATGAATAACTAGGGCAAAATCCCCACAAACATCTAAGATTTCAACCTCGAGATCCAAGGCTGCCTGGATTCTAAGGGCACAAGCTTCATACTCTGCAATGTTATTGGTGCAATCGAAGCATAGCTTGGCAGTTATAGGAAAATATTTTCCTTCAGGAGATATCAGAATTGTCCCAATTCCATGCCCTAGGGCATTTGATGCACCATCAAAGAAAAGAGACCATCGTCTTTCACCTGCTGTCTCATTCTATAGAGAGAGTGTCATGATATCCTCATCTTGAAATTCTAATCAAATGGATTCCTAATTAGGCATTGAATGATTAGCAAGATGCTCTGTGATTGCACTCCCTTTTACAGCCTTTTGCGAGACATAGACAATATCATATTCAGTCAGCAACATTTGCCACCTCAAGATTCGACCAGTTAGAGCCGGCTTTTCAAAAATGTATTTCATGGATCCACTTTTGAAATTAGCCAAGTGGTATGTCAGAGCACGCATTGTCTGAGACTATGGGCTGCCCATGCTAGAGCACAACAAGTTCGTTCCAACATTGAATATCTTGATTCATAGTTGGTAAATTTCTTACTTAGATAGTAGATTACTTGCTCCTTCTTTGTCTTCTCATTGCATTGCCCCAACATACAACCCATTGACTCTTCGAGTATCGTTAAGTACATCAAGAGTGGTTTACTAGGTGTTGGTGGGACTAGGAGGGGTGGATTTTGCAAATATTGTCTTTTTTTGTCAAACGCCTCTCGGCATTCATTATTCCATTCATGGCATTGATTTTTGCGTAGGAGCTTGAAAATCGGCTCGCACTTGGCTATCAATTGTCAGATGAACCTAGCGATGTAATTCAACCTCCCTAAGAAACCTCATATCTCCTTTTCGGTTTTTGGTATGGGCATGTCAAGATTGCATGAATCTTATCTGGATGTACTTATATCCTTTTTGGCTAATCACGAACCCTAACAATTTGCCTAACCTGACATTGAATGTACATTTTGTAGGGGTTAACTGCACTTGATACTTTCTCAGTTTGTCAAAGAGCTTTCGCAAATGAATGACATGTTCTTCTTCTGATTTTGATTTTGCTATATGCATCATGTCATGAAACAATGCTACCATGGCTCTTTGGTATGTTGCCCCACCATTTTTCAGGCCAAACGACATCAGCTTGTAACAAAAGGTACCCCATTGTGTGATGAAGGTGGTTTTCTCCTTATCTTCAAGGGCCATTTTGATTTGGTTGTACCCTGAAAAGCTATCCATGAACGAGAAGACGGAATGCCCAGCGGCATTATCCATAAGGACATCTAATAAGGGAGAGGGAAATCATCTTTTGGACTTGCTTTATTTAAGTCACAATAATTCACACATACCCTAACTCTCCCATCCTTCTTAGGCACTAGAACGATATCCATTCGAGATATTTTGATACCTCAATAAAACTAACTTCAAACAATTTCTTTACTTCTTCTTTGATTTTTAAGAGCAAATCTAGCTTCATTCTCCTTAGATTTTGTTTTATTGGTTTAAACCCAGGCTTAATTGGCAAATGATGTACTACTATGTTAGTATCTATTCCAGGCATATCTTGATATGACCAGGCAAATACATCTTTGTATTCTTGAAGGAGCTTGATTAAACTACATTTCTCCTTTTTCGCCATTTGTGTGCCAATTTTGATTTCCCTTTTTATCTTCTTCAGTGCCTAAATTAATTATCTCAATAGGTTCTTGATGTGGCATGATTGTTTTCTCTTCTTGCTTAGTTAGCCTTAACAACTTAGGAGACGGATCCCATTCTTCCCCTTCCTCTTCGGTTGAGTCGCTATCACTACAACATTCAAAATTGTAGCTTGGAGGAGAAGTGCAACCTTCTTCAAAGTTGTCATTTTGAGACCTAAATTATTAGGTTTGATTATTATAGGTAACAGGTGGGATGCGAATGCATGAGTGTATGTAGTTAATTTAAAAAAAGTAGGGCAAAGGAAATGGAAAGCTAAATAAAAACTGCATTTCATTTAAAACAAAACATTGACATACAATAAACATGCCTTGCCCATACAACTTCCAACTAAGGCCATGGGCAAAGCCATTAGTGGGGTGATATGTAATTACATGGTATTTAAATTAAAGATAGTAAGAAGCTCTTGAATTCTTCAGTTCTGTCCCGAGTGTGCATGGTGTTACCAAATCCATGTCTTCCTTTACTTCTTCCCCAATGGCCGACACCTGCTCTTGGGCATGCATCCCACCACTTGTGAATGACTTATACAATAATGGGATTTCTAGCCTGCTAGTCTTGGGCTCCCTTCCTTCAAGACGGGCCAGCCTTCTTTCCTTTTTTTCTTCAGTAAGGCATGTACGATCAACTCTTATGGGCTTATACCTGAGGCCAAATCTCTCTTCTATTTTGGGTACATTAAAAGTCATGCCATCTCCTTGGCCCTATTTTCCTAGTCCTTCATTAGCCTTGTACCCTTGGCTCAGTATTGTCTTGCCCACCATTATGGACGTGGAGGAGAGATGGGGTATAGGAATTTGGGATCCTTCTTGCACGTATGTTGCATTCACAATCTCAAATGATTGGAAAGTGCTTCCAAGGGATTCCTTTGCCCCTTCTATATAAGGGCTGTTGGAGGGCTTGGTCACTAGTAAATCTTCTTCCCCGTTCACCAACACCAGTTTGTTGTTAAGCATGAATTTCACCTTTTGGTGTAAAGAAAATGACATTACCCCAGCGGTATGTATCCAGGGCTGGCCAAGTAGGCAATTATGGCTTAATGTCCATCACCTGAAAGTCTATATTGAAGATGCATGGGCCCACTTGAACTGGAATTTCTATTTCCCCCAATGATGATCTCATGGACCTGTCGAAAACCCTGACTATCATTATGCTTGGCTTCATATAAGTCATGTCAAAAGGGAGCTTTTCCAAGGTGCTCTTTGGCAAAACATTTAGTGATGAGCCATTGTCAATGAGGACATTGGCTAAGTTATACTCTTTGCACCTAGCTGATATGTGCAATGCTTTGTTATGCCCTCAACCCTCTGAGGGAATCTCCTCATCAGGAAAGGATATGATGTTACTGGCCATGATATTCCCAATTAATCCTTCCACCATCCCTGCAGATATATCCTGGTAAATGTAAGCTTCGTTTAGGACTTTCATAAGGGCCTTTTAATGGGGTTTAGAGTTTAGAAACAATGAGAGCAATGATATCTTGGCTAAAGTTTGATTAAGCTGCTCAATTACTCAATATTCGCTTTGCTTGATCAGTTTAAGAAATTTACTGCTTCTTCTTTAGATATTGACCTTTTTATGGATTCTAAAACAATCTTTTCTATTTGGGCAGGAGCCGATTCTTCATGAACCTCCTTCCCTTTCTCATGTTTTTCCTCCTTTTCATTGTCTTGCTTTCTTATGTCAGAGGTTAGAGCCGGGCTATAGCATTGCCCACTTCTTGTAATACCACCGACACCTGATATGTTGGTTACTGGTAATTCTCCAGAGGAATTTCCATAATTCCATGGGACAGCTTTGTTATTTTTATAAGGGCGTGACTCAAGGACTTTAATTGTCACCTTCTTCATTTTAGTAGTGACTGCGGGAGATTCCTCATAATACTGGATAACTATTGGTTTAAAACCAGTTGATGCATGAGGAAATACTGGAACTACTGTTTGTCCCTCATTTGGTGGGTCAATGACTTGCACATCATTAATCAATGCTCTCCTTGTCTGCACCTATAGAATCTTTCTATAAAGTAAATCTTGTAGGAAAATTTTAAAAACCTCACAATCTTGAAGGTCGTGATGCATGTTACACTTAAAGAAATGACAACCAAACCCGTTATCATCTCTTGCCTCTATAATCCCATTTTCAACCAAAGCCTTCAAAATATGATTTAAAGGCATCTTGATGTTGGTCACATGATCCTTTAGAACCAATTCTCCATCATCCGAAATGGCATTAATTGGTCTCTCCCCATGGCTCAGTAAGGGATTTTGATTGACATTGGGTGGAGGAGGGACCTTCTGAAATCTAACCATTTAGCATTTATCAACTCTTAGACCTTCCTCTTTAGAGTCTTGCAATTCTCAGTCGAGTGCCTCCAGACCCCTCCGTGATAATCACAAATATCATTCTCCCTATACCATGCTGGGTATGGTGGTTGTAATGGTTTGAGTGGGGTTACCGTTACAACCTTATTTTCAACCAATTAGGGTAACAATTGTGTATATGACATGGGTATGGGGTCAAAATGCTCCATCCTTCTACCCTATGGCCTTGATTGACTCGGCTGCAAGTACTAAGGTGTGGATTGACTTTGAACCATGAATTGTGGTGTCGAAGTGATGACACTCACAGGGGCCTCTTGATGAGTCCGATACGACTGGTAAGGTCTCCTTTGCGTGTATTGTCCATGATATCTTCCCTTATGGGCCACAAATTTGATTCTTCTTTCTTCTTACCCAGTGAGGCTTTCGAGCTGAAGGCTCTACATTTGACATTTTTTCACTTTTCACTCCATTTTCAATTCTCTCTCCAATAATGACCAGATTCGCCAAATTATTGGAAGTGTTGCTAATCATTTTGTCATAATAAAATGCAGAGAGGGTGTTAATGAAGATTGCAACCATCTCTTTATCTGACAAGGATGGTTGGACTCGTGCCGCCACTTCTCTCCACCTCTTTGCATAATTCTTAAAGGATTCATTGGGCCTCTTTTCCATATTTTGTCAATAAAGATGATCTGGGGCCATGTCCAAGTTGAATTTGTATTATTGCAAGAATGATTTGGCGAGATCCCTGTAAGTTCTTATTGCTACACAATCGAGACCCATGTACCATTCCAATGCAGCCCCTGTGAGACTATCCTGAAATATGTGAATGAGCAGCTTTTTATCACTAGAATACACTGACATTTTCCTTGAATACATAATTAGGTGGGTCCATCATACTTGTCAAACTCAGGTGCCTTGAACTTATGTGGTATTATGACGTCGGGTACTAAGCACATGTCAGGCATATTTAGGACCCCATAACTCTTGGTACCTTCTACAACTTTTAATCTAGCCTCTAGAGCAGCCTATCTTGCTTGCTCCGTCTTTTCTTTCTCCTTTTGTTCAATTTCTAGGTCAAAATCAAGGATGGATATATGGTCTTCAACATCTCCTTTAGGCCCTCTGTACTAAGCTTGTGGTGCCTCTTGAGGATATCTTTCCTTTTCTATTGGCCTAGATGTTTGGCCCACATTCTGTTGACTGTGTGATGTTTCACTGACCAGATTTTTCTTTCTTTCTTTGACAAGGGCCTTCATTACTTGGGCCATTTGCCCTTCCAACTTAGAGATTTGGCATTTTAACTCATCATAGGATAGCTCCATCACTGGCTGTTCCATTTTCTTTTTTTGTAAGCGTGTCAGGTATGGTGATCATGAAGCCATATTTCCTCTCTTTTTAACAAACCCTCTGGGAATAAAAACATGTTACTGAATGAATGTTGGAAAATGCATGATGCTAATGTGACGAAGTGACAAAAATGATAAAATGGAGACTCAAACTATAAGATTTGCAAAATAACCATTACATATGTCAAAAGAGTTTTGAGTACAAACACCATCCACCGGGTCCTTCTGAGTACAAAAAATCAAACTTTAGAGGTCTACATTCTTTACAAGGATGCTTAACTACTGAAGGCTTGCTTGCATAGTAAGGTCTTTGTATAAGTCCCAAAGAAAATCCTCAATAGGGCCAGGTAGGGCGTCATGTTCCGAGATCATCTGTGCTCTAATTCTTGCTTCCTGTGCTATTATTCTCCTTTGTAGGTAAAGTTCACGAGATGTCCTCTCGAAGCGTTCTCATTCTAAGACTAGCTTTACTTTTCTAATGACAGGTCTAGTTGAGCCATGTTGTGTATCATTCTCCTTCTTAGCCCTTCTTCTTGTAGCATTAAAGATTGGCAGAGGTAGACATTTGCTTCTTCAAGAATTTGCATTCTTCGCTACAAATCTCGGTAGTCCCCTAGTTGTACCATTAAATCTTGAATCTCTTCTTCATATCGAGATTGATTACTTCAGATATAGTTTATCATTTGTTCTTTTTCCTTCTTCAAGGTTTGGACGGTCTGTACATGCACACATTGGGCCTCTCATAGTCCTTGGTTCTCCTTTTGAAGTTTTAAAATTTTGGATCCTAAAGAAACACATGCTTTGCTTAGATCCTCTTCAGCAATCTTTTGCCTTTTCGTGGCTCTTTCTAGCTTGCTTTCAAAATTCTTAAACATTTTCTTGTATTGACCTACTTCTTCTTGATCCATTTCCTTGCTTCTGATTATATCTTTTTCAAGGAAATTCCATCTTCTTCTTAGCCTGCGTATCTTAGATCAAGAACTGCCTTTCTTTCCCCTTCCATTCTACCTCCTTATTTCTGAAATTTTGACACATTTCTTCATGTTCAACTTGTAGCTTTTGGTAGGCTTGTTTTTCTATGAGTTCTGGTTCTACATGAACTTGGGCAACTTCTTCATTTTTCTTGGAGAGTGTGGGTGCATGAATGGTTAGCAATGCACAACCCTTACCTCTTGCTCTATGCCAATGAAGATAACTTTCTACAGTAGTTCCTTTCGTACTTGCCAAGGGCTCAACATATCTAGGATTTCACCATGCAGTTTGGGTTTCTCTCATGTTAGTAGCACTAGCATCCTCTCCATAAGAAGTATCTAGGCGATCGAGCCCATAAGTTGCAGGGATAAATTGCACACCACCCATCTGTCTTCTAACCATAGTGGGGGCATATTCAACTATCCTTTTAGGACCAATAAGGGGAACTTCAATATTATTTCCACATTGATAGAGAGTGGGGACAACAGGCAACCACGGTGCTTTCCATCGGACTCTCTTCAGTTCGGATCAAGCTTGAACCCATTTGCTAGTCACAAGTCTCTCCTTAGGCCATTGTAGTGTGGCAAATTCAAAAAGAGTATTTCTCCTAGTGTTGAAATCAAGAGAGAGATTGATCATAGGATACCCTAGATTACTCATTGTGGGCAAGTGACTAAAGGCCTAAATAGTCAACTGTTGGGCACAACCAATGAAGCATCCTTCTCCTTTTTGTCATAGAAAGCTCAACAAATGCAGTGTTTCAGATAAGATTGTTGGCGTTGGGTGTACCCCATGCTCCACTTGTGTAAACAATAGAATTACCTGGTGGTCAATGTAGCCCTTCAGCTTTGGATACAAGATCAACCTATATATGGCTAAAGCCAATAGACTAAAGCCCCTCTTAGTATCAATGTGTTGCTTTAATGCTGCGATGATCAAATCAATAGGAACACCTTGGGAAGTCCCCTTAGCTTTTCAAAGATGTTTAGCATCTTCAATCCCTAGGATTTTGGCCAATTGTCTATTGAGGGAAGCTTTAACATTGTGGAAGTACATTTTTCTACTGGCAACAAGGTTAATTTTCAAAAGGTTATCATATTCTTCTAGCATAGGTGTCAAATCATATTCCCCAAGTGTAAATACCCGATATGCTGGATCCCAAAAAGAGAGCAGGGCTCTGATTAGGGACTCATCTACTAGCACAAACAAGAGATAAGCTAAATGTCCATATCGCTTTTAAAATTCCACCTTTTTAGTTATAGCATTCCAAACCTGTTTGACTTCTATTACATCATGCTGTTTAAAGGTGATTCTCCTAACTTTTGGTAAGACAGGGACATAATTAGTAGGTATGCAATCTCCTTGTTCTTTTTGGTGCTTATGTTGTGATTCCCTCATGAGTTCTTCAGCATCAGTCAAGGACCCGACAGATGGTGTCATGATGGAATGAGCCATGTAATAGTTATTTTGATAATCCTATCATATGTAATGTTAGAAAGATCATGAAAAATGTTTTGTTTTTCTTTTTTAGAATGAAAAATGCATCTCATGAGGGGGATTCTACTACTCCATGCTTGGCTAGCTAAGGAGAGTTTCAAGTGCCTACACAGGAACAAAGGCTTCTCAAAGGCTAACCTTACTCCTCTCATACGGGTGAATGATGATGCTATGCATGCAAAAGTGAAAGAAAGGTGTTGAACAATGTACAAGCAGGATAATTAAAAATGCGAAAGTGTTTCCTGTGACACTTAAAAGGATGGATTCTAAGTTTTTCTCTAATCAAAGGTTCAGGTTACATCTCTTGAGTTGGTTAGCTCTAGATTTCAACTAATGTGATGGCTAGGATCCAAGTCCCTACATAAGGTTCCCAAATTGTCCTCATGCTTAGTTGGCAGAGGCCCCCAATCCTTGCCCATGATAGGCTAAAAATGGAAAGGGTTCAATTTGAGTAGGGGTTTGTTAGGCGCTTGCACGGAGACAAAGGTCTCTCGAAGGCTAACCCTACATCACCCCCTCTAACCTAAAAGGTGACCTACGTGGCCTGGGTATAGGGTACAGGGGTCATCACCTCCCCTTTCTATAGTGCGCAGAAGTGAACGTGCATGTGTCTGAAGGGAACAAAACTAATGCTCACAAGAACCTACATCACAAGAGAAAAACAATAAAAATAGAAATGCCAAAGAAATTACCTAAGATAAAACATTCTTGCACAAGAGGGTAGAGAGCACACCTTGTGTTTTGGCATCTTCACCATTTATATGAAAAGCACTAATCACCAAACACAAAGCATGCAAAGGCGAGATCATAAACATGAAGCATGACAATTGCAAATTACAGTTCCATAATGTGGCATAAAATAACCTGCAATGGCTTAACCCTCTAAAGTTTCTCCAGCAAAGTCACCAAGTTGTCGCAACATTTGCACAATGTGGGCGAGCCAAAAAAATCAAAATTTGATTTATTTTACACAAATATCTTTAAAAGAAAGTGTAGACGAGATTATTTGTAAAATGGGGTTTAAGAAGGGGTTTTAAATAAAAGAAGGTTGGGAGTCACCACTGATCTAAAATCTTGGGGAGATCAAACATCTTAAAAGAATGGTCTGCATTTTGTTGTAAAATAGGTTCGAGGGTTGGTTACGTGTAGGGAAGGTGTTAGCACCCTACAATGCCCTTTCGGTATCATATGAAATTTATGCCACTTGCAATCGCCACAAACGTTGTCTATGGCTCCTTATTAAGGAAGATTGAATAGTTGATTTTTTTCATTGCAAACTCTTTGGAAAATCGATAGGCTCCTCCTCTTCCGGTGAGAGCCTATTTTAAGTCCATGGGGATAAATGCATTTGCCTTCACTTCCCATGACTTCCTTTAGTAGAAGTAGAGAAAGTATTAATTTTGGTAAGAAAATTGATTTCAGAAATCTTGTACCAATAAGCTTTTTAAGAAATACATATATAGACTAGTTCCTCTTCAGGTGAGAGTCTAATCAAGTTACAAAAAAAAATGACTTTGCCTTTGTTTCTTGTAGATTTTCTTAAAAACTTATTTGGATTCTTTTTGTAAAAGATAAAAATAGGCCATTCCACTTTAGGTGAAGCCAATACAAGTTATAAAAATAAATGCTTTTGCCTTTATTTCTACAACTTTAGAAAAGAAATTATTTTGCAAAAAGGGAGCATATTTAAAAAGAAAGCTTTCATGCTCATTTCCCTTACTTTGTTTGTTTATTTATTTCATTTATCAAATTTGAGTATGGAATGTATGACATCATACATAAATAGAGAGACAAAATCACAAGGATGCCAAAACATCATGAAACAAAACATCTTAATATGCAGAGATTTCAGTAAGATTATGCTTATCTAAATTTCTCAACTCAGCGAGTCAACTCAGTGTGATCATCTAATTTAGCGAGTCAACTCAGTGTGTTGACTCAATGTAGTTACATGAATTTGGCCAATCACAAACCATGCACAGTGACATGCACTAAAAAATAATGATTTGCATACTGACTTCAGTGTCTATTCATTTCAAAACAAGGATAAACATGCCAAAACTTAGCAATATGTACGGAACAAACACAGCTGGAGCTCATTCAGCCAATCTCCATGCAATGCATGCCATAACTCAGCAACTTGCACACAGTAAGTAGAGCCAAAGCAAGGAGAATGAGTTGTAGACATAACTTATCAAGAACCAATAGTCACACAAAATTAATCTATGCAGTTTAACAAAAACACCCATGCATGAACAGAGAGGATCAAAAGTCAAGCATGTTCATGATGGTGAAATTACAGAACTGAAGCAGGCAAAGCAAGCAAGGAGCAAAACATACCTCAGCTTTTGATGTGAGCTCCTATAACACCTGAGTCCGGCTGAACCACAGTGATATGGGGTCTTTCCCTTTGCTCTTCGGCTGGCTTCCTCTTATCCTTGCAACTGAGGACTCTTGGCTAGAAGCTAGAACTCTTGGATTTCTTCTTCTTGTATATGCTCTATTTTTCGATTTTGGAACAGGGGAATGGCCTCTTCAAGTGCTCTTGTATGAAAGAAACTCTCAGATGCTTGGAGAGTCTAGGTCTCGATAGTTCTTTGATGATGATGGAATTTTCGTATCGAGTCCCCTTAGCTGGAGGTAGATTTCTCTTTTTATAGCTGAGCTTAGGACTTGCTTGCTTACACCAAAGGGTCACTGCCCCTCTTCCAAGTTAGCGTCACTCCCTGCTAGCTTCTCTACTATCTGTTCTGCACATTTTTGGCACCCACCATGTTTCACGCTACATACCGCCATCTTGCTCCACTCTTCAACCGTGTGTGTAGGCTCTCTGCATGTGGCTGTCAAAATAGCTAGTAACCCATGAACAACTCAGCAGCAGCTATCATGGCTCCTCTATACAGTAGCTCTTCATGATGATAGCTAAAGTAGGCGAGCTTTAAGGGAGGGTAGTGCTATCTTACTGATGAAAGCAGGTGATGTGCTATAGCTAGTTCAGCCATGAAGGAGGTGGCAGCCTTTCACGATTGTGGTTGGCTTTCGTAGTTGGTGTAATGGTGAGTTTCAGCAGCTGGTGGAAGCCGTGTTGGTGATGGCGGTGGAGAGAGCTGAAGCCCAACCATGGAACTACAACTTTGTTCCATCCTAAAGAGGAGCTTCCAGCCTCAAGGAAATGAAGCAAAAGGGAAGGGGCATTTGGCAAAAAGGGGCAACGGAGGAAGGGTCGATTTTTCACAAAGAAACTGACCCTTCCTCATGGATTTTTTGTTTCATTATATTATTATTATATTACTATCTCATTATTATATTATTATATTATTATATTTATTTGAATTAAAATTTATTTCTTCGTCTCTCTTTTCTTCTTTTCTTCCCATTTTTTTCTTCTTCTCCTTTTTTTTTCTTTCTTTTTTCTTCTTTCTCTTTTTTTGCTATTACTTCTATTTTCTTTTTATATTCTTTTTAGTATTGTTTATTTCATTTAGAAGAAATCCAACACAACTTAGTTTAGGGTTCCGAACGAAATTTGGTGTCTACAGAAAGGACTTATCTTAATAATTCTTTTAAACTTATTAATATAAATTTCTCAATCAATGTCCATCTTAATATCTATCTTGTAACCTAATCCCAAATTTTACCTAACTTGTACAAAAGAAAATAGTTATATGTAGGACTAAATGTGTAAAATGAACCTAAAAAAAAGTGATATAAGAACATTGTGATACTAAAAGGATGTTGTAGAGTATTAATATTTTCCCTACACATAACTAACCACCAAACCTACTTTTGGAAGTGCAAGGTGTTCGCTCTCACCATAGCAATAGAGCAACCAAATGAAAAAAAAAAGTTTTTGACACCTCATGGAAGTTACCCATTCTTTGATGTTGGCATCTAATCTTCTTAAACATTTTTGGTATGAAGTGATCCTTACTACAACCTATCTTGTAAATAGAATAGACTCATTGCCAAACACTTCTTGCCACCTATCCACTAACATTAATAATTTCCTCCATTCCAAATGAAATCTTCAAATGTACATTTGTTCACATAAATTAGCAACATTGAAGCAAACTTAAATCAAAAGTAACATTGAAGGGGAGAATCATACTCAAATATGCCAACCCCAAAATGTCTTGTATTTAGCCATCTCTTAACACCCCAAATTTTACCAATTTCTATAGCCAAGCAAGGGACAACAACCCAAAAGGATGTGAAGGACTATACACCTTAGAACAATGAAAAAGAATCTAACCCAAGCTTTGAGGAACACAAAATTGACACAAGCAAGACCTCTCTTGATCCTAAAATCAAAAGAGAAATATGTGAACCTCCTTCTAATCTAGATATACCAACTGCCTAAGAAAGTATGTTAGGTCTTGTACTCGATAACCAATTGCCATATTTGTCGCATATGACACCATCCTTTTGTAGGTTTGCCACTAATCTTGATGGTGTGTAGATAGGGGCAAACCTAGAAATTTTGAGTAGTGAGGGAAATAAATGTATAATTTATTATATATGTACATAAGAATGCAAGATATAATGTAATTAGATTTCAATGTAAAACCTATATTTTTGAGTAACAAAAGATAAACAATTCTTTATTCAAAATATAAATGAAATTGATTTTAGTAAAATTGATTTAAAAATAATAGGTACCAAAAAATTGATTATTTTATAGTTTATTTGTGTTTAGATATGTTTTTTTAGAATTAATTTTACAAGATTGGTTATATTTAGGTAAAGTGACTAAAATTGTGTTTGGATGTAAAATAACTACAAAAGATATGAAATTAATTTTTAATACAATAGTTGGATGTTATTAAATAATTTCAAATTTTGTATCATTAGTAGAATTGATTTCTTTTCACTAGATAAGCAAAACTTTCCTCACTTCTAGTAGAATTAATTCTGGTATACCAAAATTGATAGTATTGTGTTTAATCAAAATACACAAACATGTTTCCAAAAAAAAAAAACTACACCTAAACATGCATGTTTATTGTAGGAATTATAGAAGGGCATCCAAACAGGCACATCGCCAAATTGTAGTGGGGTTGATTTCAAATATCTAATGGAGGCAATAATTTAGAGTACATATATCTATATATCTATATATAGATATATATATATCTAACATTAGAATTTTAAAAATGTAGTGGGGACAACTCCCCTATAAATCCCAACATAAGTCCATAGTGTGTGTGGATCACAAAAGATATCCATCAAACCCTTGAGGATCCTAAGCAGAAATTAGTTGTGCTAGATGAGATTCAAGCACTTGAAAAGAATAAAACTTCCAATTTGTGCAAAGGAAAAATTTGGTTGGGTGCAAGTGGATCTTCATAGTGAAATACAATGCAGATGAGAGCATGACCAAGTTTAAGCCTGCCTTGTTGCAAAAGGACTCACCCAATGATGGCATAGACTAAGAGGAGACGTTTGCACCCATAGCCAAAATAGTATGAGTTCAAGTCCTATTGACATTGGTAGAAAACTTGGATTGGCCTCTTCATCAACTTGACATCAAGAATGCCTTCTTGAATGGTGACTAAAGAGAAGATGGAAACCCCTCCAAGATTAAAAATCAAGGTAACATAGGGAAATTTTGCAAGTTTTCAAAATCCCTATATGAGTTCAAACAATTCTAGGGGAATGGTTTGGTTGACCAACCAAGGTGGTAAAAGTATTGGTTTCTACAATGTGGAAATGACCATTCTTTGTTCATGAAGTTTTCAAATTAGGGGAAGAGGGCTATCATCATTGTGTATGTGAATGATATCATCATCATATGGGATTGGAATGAAGAAATTAGTGACATGAAGAAGGTTTTGGCCAAAGAATGAAGCAAAGGATTTGGTGTCTCTCAAGTACTTCCTTGTAGTGAAAGTAGCTCAATCAAGAAATCAAGAAAGGGAATCTCTATTTCTCAACATAAGTACGTCTTCAATTACTTAGAAACTTGAACAGTTGGGTGCAAACCAGTAGACACCAAATGGACTCATCAAACAAAATTGGTCCAGCTAAAAATAATTCACTCATAGACAGATGATATCAATGACTTCAAAACTCATGCCTTTCTCACACCTAACTTGATATTGGTTTGCAGTGGGTATAGTGAATAAGAATAAGAATATGAATAATCCTAAATCTTACCAAACTCCACCAAAAAGTTGTCCACCACATGCTCTAATATTTGAAAAAGAATCCATGCGAATGCCTTTACTTGAAAAAGACTACAAATAGAGGTGTAGAACTATACATTGATACAAATTCAACCAAGTCCATGATAGATAGAATATCAATGATAAGGAATTATTCCTATGTTTGTGAAGTTTTGTCACACAAAGCAAGAAACTTCATGAAGGTTAAGTTTCCTACTACAATGTCAAAATAACCATGCCTTGTGATTTAGTCCACAAAACCCTTTGTAAGATTCAATTTTTGTAAATTTTTTTACTATAACAATAGGGAATCTTACAAAGGATTTTATTTCAAATCATTAAATTTATTGAGTTCTACAATTGTGATTTAGCAACTATATTGGTTGTATTTGTTTTTTGTGGAATTAATGTGACCTAATGTCGAAATGACCATGCCTTGTTTTTTGTGGATTAAATTAGAAGTATTTGTTTGTATAATCTTCTCAATGATAGGTAGTAGCCACTTGAAGTAGCATGAAGGTTGAGTTTCCTACTGTGTCCCATGGAATTCATGAAGGGGATCATGGATTACTTGAAGACTTAAAGGTTCATGTTGGATCCTTCATGAGGTTGCTATGTGACAAGGCCACCATAAACATTGCCAAAACCCCATTTCATCATAACTAAACCAAACACAGAATTGGATTGACATTTCATAAAAGAAAAGATTAAAGAAGGTGTAGTCCAACAAATATGTAATCAATGTTGTTCAAATTGTTGTAGCATAACAAATTAAGTGATGTGAGTGAAAATGAAATAGTTGTTAGGTTCGTTAAGGGGGATGCAGGCAAGTTGAAGCACTATGTTGCAGGAAGGAATGGTGTCATTCTATTAGAGTAAAGAGGATCACTACTAAAGAGGAAATGGTGTCATTTTATTTGGGTTGTTAGTGTTTGTTATATAGTGTCTTTTTTGTCCATTAGTCCCCATCTAATAAGCCAGCTGGCTATTGTCCAAAGGGTTTGTTATTTGGATGAGTGGAGTGTATTTTAGAAGGCAATTGTTATCTTGTAAATTTTAAGAAGTTTTGAGTAAGAAGAAGAGAAAAAGGGGCCAACAAGTTCTTATTTCCAATCATTTTTGGTTCTAATGTTGGTTTCTAAATTTCCACTTGCATCAAGTGGTATTAAATCTAGGTTGGATCAACATGGTGACTAATCGATATCCAAAGTAGTGGTTAGAAGCCATGGAGAAGGTGATATTTGAGATGCCAGTGTAGCAAAGGGAAATGTGATGCAATATCAAGAGCTGAGAGTAGACTACCATATTCTAAATGAAAGGGTTGATGCATTGATGACCAAATAGGGAGTTTAATACATCAGCTGCAAGCTCAAAAGGGAATAAAGATAGGATCTTCAAGAAGTGGGGGTACAGGATTAGTTGAAGCTATTGAAGTGAGAGTGGAAGAAAGGGCATCACAAGGGAGCACAACTCATTACCTGAGCTATCAATCTTTGATAAGAGTGAGTCTTGCCTTTGGAAAAGTAAAGTTAAGTAGATCTTTATATTGCAGGAAGTTCTTGATGGTCAGCGCATGAAGAAGATCATTATGAGCTTGGAGGGTAAGGCATACTTATGGTAGCAGTATCATCTACCCAATTAAGGTAATGTCATTCTAGACTGGAAAGCATTTATGGCTAATTTAGCTCTTAGGTTGGATGAAGGAGATTATGAGGCTTTCTAAGCTTACGAATTTAAAACAAGTAGTATCACTTAGAGATCACATTTAACAATTTGAAGAGTTAAATTCAAGGACTAAGTTAATTGAGTCTCAATCTATTAGTTGTTTTTTGGGGGGACTAAAAAGGGCAATAGAGAAAGGAGTAAGAATCCATGAACCTATTACTCAAGCCATGAAACTAGTCAAATTACAAGAAGAAATGCTTTTAAAAGTGATGAGGAACCCCAAACTCAATTATCAGCCTTATTAGAAAAGAGAAGAATGATTTGTGTAAGCTATGTTTAAATAGGACGTCTAACTCCTCTATTTATTTTAAAAAATAATACATAGAATCTAGACAATACATTAAACTTAGACAGTACATTGAATTTAAATAATATTGACTTACTGGCAACACACTGTTGACACACTACTGACTCATTGACAACACATATTATTTATTATAATTCCTAACACTCCCCCTCAAGTTGGAGCATAGACATCAAACATGCCTAGCTTGTTCCAAATATCCGCAACCCATTTCCTAGAAGAGCTTTAATAAATTGATCAACAAGTTCATCCTCAGTTCTTATGTGTCTCAAATCAATAACTCCCTCTTAGAGTTTTTGCCTAACAAAGTGACAATCCACCTTTACATGTTTTGTTCTCTCATAGAAAACAAGGTTAGTGGCAATATGAGTAGCTGCTTTATTATCACACCATAACTACATAGCTCCACAAAATTCTATCCTAAGCTGATGAAGAAGATATGAAATCCACACAAGCTCAACGGTGACATGAGCCATAGCACGATACTCAGATTCTGCACTTGACTGAGACACTATTCCCTACTTTTTGCTTTTCCAAGACACAAGATTACCTCTTACAAATACACAGTGTCCTAAAGTAGACGTGCGATCCATAGGGCATCTTGCCTAGTCAACATCAGAAAAACCTTCAACCTTGCAATAACCATGATTTTTATACAAAACTCCACGCCCTGGTGCCTACTTGAGATATTTCAAAATATGAATGATTGTATTCCAGTGAGAGGTTTTGGGAGAGTTCATGAATTGACTAACCACACTAACTGGAAATGTGATATTAGGTCTTGTAATGATGAGATAGTTCAGTCTGCCTACCAACCATCTTGATCTTTTTGGTTCTTTTATTAGTTCTCCATCATCCATTCTAGGCTTAACATTTGGAATCATAAGAGTATCACATGGTTTTGCATCCATCAACCCTGATTCCTTCAAGAGGTCTAGAACATATTTCCTTTGTGATAGAAAAATACCTTTCCTACTCCTTGCAACTTCAATTCTTAAGAAGTACTGAAGAACTCCTAGGTCTTTGGTTTGGAATTTGGTTTTAAGAAACGCCTTCGAGTTTGAAACACCTACATCATCACTACCAGTAATAACAATATCATCTACATAGACAACAAGAAGAATACAACTTAAGCCTGACTGCCTAAAAAACACGGAATGATCATGATCACTTTTGTTCAATCCAAATTCCACCACCACCTCACTAAATCTTCCAAACCATGTATTAATCCATACAAGGACCTTGTTAATTGGCACACTTTTCCCAACTCTCCCTGAGCAACAAACCCGGTGGTTGCTTTATATAAACTTCCTTAAGTAAGTCTCTATGCAGGAAAGCATTTTTGACATCAAGTTGATGGAGAACTCAGCCTTGAGCAGCAGCAAGGGAGATAAATAATCATACAGAAGTGATGTTAGCTACAAGAAAGATAGTTTTAGAATAGTCCACGCCATAGGTCTGAGTATACCCTTTTGCGACAAGTCAAACTTTCAAACAAGCAACTTAACCATCAAGATTAACTTTGATAGTGAACACCCATTTACATCCAATGGCTTGTTTACCCTCGATTATGGCACAATGTCCAAAGTCTGATTAAGTCCAAGAGCACTCATCTCTTCATCCATAGCAGCATGCCACCTAGAATGAGATAAGGTTTCCGCAATAGTTTTGAGAATTGTGACAGAATCTAAAGATGTAACAAAAAGCTAAGAAGACACAGGTAAGGAGGAATATGACACAAAGGAGGAAATAGAATATGGATGACTATTACCTTTTTGGGTACAACTACATGTACCTTTCCCCTGAGCAATGGGTAGATCAAGATCAGAAGCAACAGATGGTAAGGAGCTTAGATCCTTTGACAAAGAAGCTAGCGAGGGAAAATCTACAGTTAGTGACGCACTTGAGGTTGCTGTAGGATCAAAAAGAGGTGTTGCTACTAGTACTTGCACTCTGCGAAAATAAAAATGTTTTATGGGAGGGCGACCTTGTGCCTAAGAAAAAGTGAAAACCAAAGAATTTTGAACAAGAAAACACTCATCAGTTGTAGAACTAGGATTAAACGCAAGAGAAGAATGCTTATTCGACTCAAAGAATGGAGTTAACTCAAAAAAAGTAACATCAAAGGAAATAAGATAACGACCCAACTTAAGAGAATAACAACAATAACCTTGTTGAGTATGAAAATACCCAAGAAAAAACATTTCAAGGATTATGGATCCAACTTAGAAACCAAAGGATGATGATCTTCAATAAAGCAAGTGAACCAAAGATATGTGGAGTAAGAGGAAACAAGGACTAGGAAGGACATAAAAGAGAGTACGGTACCTGACTACCAAGAACTGAAGATGGCATGCAATTGATTAACAAACATGCGGTTGAAGCCCAAAATTCTTTTGGCACTTTCATTTGGAACAAGAGAGCACAGGATACCTCCAATAAGTGGCAATTTTTCCTTTTTGCAACCTCATTTTGTTGTGGGGTGACTATACAGTAAGATTTATGAATTATACCATGCTGTGTTAAGTAAGAAGAAAATTGTGCAAAAAAATATTCTTTGGCATTATCATTGCACAAAGTGCGTATTGAGGTATGAAATTGATTCTAAATTTCTGCATGAAAGGCACAAAAAATAGAAAATAATTTTGAACAATTTTTCATTAAGTAAAGCTAGATAATTCTTGAATAGTCATCAACAAAAGTAACAAAGTAACAAAAACCTGATCTAGAAATAATAGGACAAGGTCCCCAAACATCAAAATGTACCAGATCAAATAAAGATGCAACTCTTTTATTGACTCGAGGAACATAAGAACTATGATGTTGCTTAACAAATTGACAAGAATCACAATTCAACTGAGAAACAAAATCTAAGTTAGGACACAACCTCTTTAAGGACGCTAAAGATGGATGACCCAAATGACAACGTAACTGAAAGGGAGTCAAAGTAGTAGCAGCAACAACTGTTCAAGGAACATGATCATTAAGTTTGTACAAACCATTAGATAGATATCCTCTACCAAAAATCTTCTTTGTCAAACGATCTTGAAAAACACAATGATCAGGAAAAAAAAAAAAAACCACAATTATAGGTATATGTAATTTGACTAACAAAAATCAAGTTGAATGGAAAGTTTGGAAAGCACAAAACATTGGACAAAGGAATGTTAGGAGTGGCGACTAAAGTACCACTACCAATAACAAAAGTGGTAGAACCATTAGCTAAAGTAACATGAGGGACAGAAGATGTCTGAAAGAAAGATAAGATACTTGTATTACCGGTCATATGATTGGTAGAACCAGAATCAATGACCCATTTAAAGTTGGAATAGGAAAGACATGCAACATGGTTACCTATCTAGTAATAGTGGAAGAAGGGTGAGATTGGGTGGATGGCAGCTGGTCAGAGACTTGGAATTGGTTGTAATGAGCAAATTCTTCCTGAGACATAGTAATTGTCTAAGTTGTGCGAGAGTCAAACACCTATTCATTAGTGGCAGCATGAGCATATCTAGATGGGGTCTGCTGTTTATTGAGCAATTTTGGACATTTGTTCTTTATGTGTCCCTCCTCATGACAATAATAGCATACTATGATTGAAGAACCAAAGTTACTTAACTCATGACCACGTCTAGAAGTATGAGAATCGCGATCTCCTCTACCTCAGCCTTCTCATTTACCATCATGTCCTCCTCAAGTACTAGAGATAGCCAACGCAGATGATTCACTAGAAGTTGTGGATGATAAATCTCTAGCCACTCAAAGAAGACAGGAGAAGGTATTCTTTTATGTAAGTGGGTCAAAACTGGCCAAAATTTGCTAGTGAGCGGTACTAAGTTTGTTAGGTAATGCTAGCAGTAGATACAACACCCTCAATTGTTCTTGTTGAGCATGCATTGCGTCAACATTAGCTATGATAGGAAGGAGAGAATTCCATTCCTAAAAAACACAATTAAAATCGATATAAATCTGACATAAACTCTTACCTTTGGTATTTGGTTGAAATAAGGCTTGACAGACATCATATAATCGAGTCAAATTATCATTTTTGGAATGCACAAATTCAAGAAACTCCCAAAGTTTTTTTACTATAT
This sequence comes from Dicorynia guianensis, assembly GCA_037013595.1. Taxonomy (NCBI): domain Eukaryota; kingdom Viridiplantae; phylum Streptophyta; class Magnoliopsida; order Fabales; family Fabaceae; genus Dicorynia; species Dicorynia guianensis. The sequence goes on along the minus strand of JASUAB010000006.1, from coordinate 13,051,096 downwards.
CACAATGTACTATGTTATCCTCAACTTCTCTTTCTAAGGCATTACTTACAAGCCCAAATAATTGATGATCTTCAATCCACTTGGCTTCTATTCTATCAGTGGGATGGTCTTTGTATAAATGATCTATACCATCAAAGAAGAACTTGATTGCTCTCTGCCATGGGATGTATTGTCGACCCTCTATATCTAACTTTCACTCTATTATTTTAGTGGTGGCTATAGTTAATTCAGAGAAAATGGGATGCCCAGACTGAGTATTCACTTGCCTAATCTTCTTGGGACTTAGTTCCTTATAACTGGTCTCTATGTCAAAACCACCCATATAGACATTCACCAAATTATGACTAGAGCATAACGAAACAATGTATTAGACTTCAAATTGCAATGTCTCAGACCACACTCAAATCACGATGTCTCAGATAGCGTCAGCACATTGTACTCCAACCATGTCGCACACCACGTCACCACTTGTCACATCTCCCTGCGTGACTGCCACCACCCAATTGTCGTGCTTAGGGTTGCTATAATTGACACTCTCCTACTCTGCAAAATTGCACCCAATCACCATAAGTAATAGAACGTGGCTTCTTGTAGCCACATGAAGGCTAGATGAAATTTCCTAAAGGTCAGTTAGAATAGGACAATTTTGGATAGAAATTTGGGTTAGGGCAAGAGAAATTAGGTTTGGGAATGAGAAATTGGGAATTTAGGGTTACAGAAATTAGGGATTAGAGTTCCAAGAATTGGGTATAAGGGTGAGGTTCTAATACCATGTTGGAAAACAGAAGAATGATTTGTGTAAGTAGTGTCCAAATAGGACGTCTAGTTCCTCTATCTATATTAAAAAATAGTATACAAAATCTAAATAGTACATTAAATTTAGACAATACATTGAATCTAGATAGTACATTAAACCTAGACAGTACATTGAATCTAAACAATACTAACTCATTGACAACACACTGCTGACACACTGCTAATTCACTGATTACTCATTATTTATTATAATTCTTAACAAGCCCAAAAACCCCATTTTAGAAAAGACAAATTTCAATCCACAATCATTTAATTACTACTAGAAACCTAAATCCCAAACCTATAGTAACTTCACCCCAAACTAGAATACAACTTCCCAAACTTCCAACAATAGAGCCAAATCTACCTCATCTAATCGATCCAAGGAGCAATAGGAGGGAAGAAGTCTAGCTCAATTTGATGACTGCTAGGAAGGCATAGGGTTTGTGCATGTTTTGTGGAGAAAATATTACCCTACTCATTATTATATAGGGTCAAAATTGTATGCACTGATAATTAGGGAAGAGAATGTAGAAGTGGGAGAGTTTTTGGAGGAAGTAGAGGTTGAGAGAGGGAATGAAGTGAAAGAGGCAGCGTTTAAAATGAAGGAAACTAAGGAAGCTAAGGTTCAAATATCCTTGCAAGTTATTCAAGGATGGGAAGGCAGTGAGACTATGCAGATTGAAGACAAAGTTAAGAAACAGAAGGTAATAGCCCTAGTTGATACTAGAAGCACTCACAATTTCTTAAGTCTTGAATGTGCAAAAAGAATCAGCTGTAAACTTATTCCTATTAGTCCTAAGGAGGTAAAGGTGGCCAATGGAGCCATGCTAAAGATACATTCACATTGTCTTGAATTACAATGGCAGACTCAACATGTCCACTTCACGACCCATTTTTATGTTATTCCTTTGGTAGGGTTTGAGATAGATATAAGGATCCAATGGTTGAGGCAATTAGGAGCTGTGAAATGGGATTTTATTGGGCAAAACATGGTACTTCAGCACGAATGAAGAGAGTTGAAGGTGGTAGGAGTACTAAGTCAGAACATAATTAAAGAGGATACAATGGTAGTTAAGAAAGGGAGTAACAATGCCATGTTTATGTGGCTTTGTAAGGGAATATCTCTTCCAACTGGTCTTCCCTAATTACAAGCAATCCGTCTTAGGATAGAAGAAAAAAATCTCCCCTAGCCAATGAGCAACAAATAACTTTAGCTTAGTTGTTATTAGAGTATGAAGGCATCTTTGCTAGTCCTTTCACATTCCACTAATCAAGGATTAAGATCACAGAATTCCCCTAGTGGAGGGCAGCAAACTCTTCAATTGCAGGCTATATCATTATCCATATGCTTAGAAAACTATTTTGGAAAAGTTAGTAGATGAAATGTTAAAGCTAGGTTTTATTGGAGACATCGCAAGTCCTTTTGCTTCTCTTGTAGTTCTAGTAAGCAAAAAAGATAATACTTAGCATTTCTATGTTGATTTTAGAAAATTGAATGCTATGACTATAAAACACCAATTCCCTTTACCTTAAGTAGAAGAGCTTATTGATGAACTAAGGGGTGCTGCCTACTTCTCCAAGCTTGATCCCACTTTAAGATATCACCAAGGGAGAATGGTGACTAAAGATGTACCTAAGATAGCTCTTAGAACTCATTCTAGATATTACGAATGGGTAGTGATGCCATTTGAGCTCTCTAATGCCTTTGTTACTTTCCAAAGCTTAATAAACACTATCTTCAAATCATTTTTGAGAAAATTTGTCTTAGTGTTTTTTGATCATATCTTAATTTATAGTATTACTTGGGAAGCACACTTGGATCATTTGTAGAAAGTGTTGCAACTACTCAAAGAACACCAGTAGTTGGCTAAGAAGAAAAAGTGTGCTTTTGCCCCAAAAAAGAAGAAACAAGTGGAGTACGTTGGCCATATCATCATTGGCCAAGGTGGACTCCTCACAAAATTGAAGCTATGATGAACTAGCCTACTCCTAAAATTGCGAAGGGGGTTAGGGGTTTTCTAGGCCTTACAAGGTACTATAGGAAATTTATTAAAGATTATGGCTCATTGTTAGACCTCTTACTGACTTATGGAGAAAAAAGATGGGTTCAAGTGGACTAAGGGGACTCAAACAGCCTTTGACAAGTTGAAATTGGCAATAAGTGAACCCTCAGTTTTGGCATTGCCTGACTTCAATGAGCAACTTATTGTGGAAACTAATGCTTGTGGAAATGGAGTAGATGTTGTACTAATTCAGGAGGGCAAGCCTATCACTAATGTTGGCAAGGTTTTAGGACCTAAATTTCAGGCTTATTCAATATATGAAGTGAACTATTTGCATTAATTTTTGCAATTAGAAAATGGTCTTCCTATCTAATGGGTGAACACTTTCTTATTAGCACAGATCAATAAGCTCTCAAGTTTCTATTGGAGCAGAACTTGCATAATCTTATGTAGCAAAGATGTTTTGGCAAATTAACAGGCTTTGATTATGAGATCCAATATAAGAAAGACAAGGAAAATATAGTTGCTAATTCGTTATCAAGGAGAGATGAAGACACTGCATTGTTGGCTATTTCTGATATCGCTTCAAATTTGATGTAACAAATTCTGCAAGGGAAGATCTCTAAGTTGACTACTGATCCCTTGAGCTCTTCCAAATATTAGTGGCAACTAGGGATGCTTAAAAGGAAAGGTAGACTTGTGGTTGGACAGGATCTACAACTGAGAGCGCAGTTGATGGAAAGGTTCCATGGTTCTCCCTAGGGTGGAAATTCTGATGCTACGATTTGTTAAGGTTCATGACATTTGTTACAAGGCTAAATATGACAATGCAGCCTCTCCTAGACTCATCCAACCAATCCCTATTCCTGAAAGGGCATGGTCTTCAATTACCATGGATTTTATTTCTAGCCTACTTAATTGCAATAGGAAGACTATTATTTTCATTATTGTTGATAGATTAACTAAATATGGCCATTTCTTAGCCTTGAGTCACCCCTATATGACCTCTCAGGTGGCTGATGTCTTCATCACTCACACTGCTAAATTGCATGGTTTTCCCCAAGTTATCATTAGTGACCAAGACCACATCTTTCTAAGCACTTTTTGGAGGGAACTTTTCAAGGCTTATGGGGTTAAATTGTGCAAATCCACTGCTTACCACCCCCAAACTGGCAGTCAAAGTGAAGTGGTGGATAGGGGAATTGAGGCATATCTTTGTTACATGTGTAGTGACTTGCCAAGGCAATAGGTTAAATAGCTTCCTCTTGCAAAATTCTAGTATAACACCAACTTCCAAACTACCATCAACATGACCCATATTGAGGCTCTCTGTGGCTAATCTCCCTTGCCTCATAACCCCTACTTGGTTGTTGATTTATGTGTAGAGGCCATTGACCAATCCTTATAGAGGGTTGGGGTAGTAGCTTATCATTTACAACTTCCTAAAGGTTCAAAAATACATGATATCTTCCATGTTTTTGTTCTTAAAAGACACCATGGTGATCATCCTACCCAGCCATCATTTCCACAAGTCACAGATGAGGGTGTTCCTACTTTGCTTCCGGAGTACATCATGGACAGACGAATAAACAAAGGGATCGAAAGCCATTACTACAGTTCTCATTGAATGGCAACTTTTACACCCTGAGGAAGCTACGTGGATGGATTTACCCTCATTTCAGTCCAAATACCCCAATTTCCTTGGCAAGCTCGTTCACTAAACCTAGAGGACAAGGATTTGGCTAACAAGGGGAGTATTGATGCAAGTGAAAATGACGCAACAACTAGGTTCATTACGGGAGACCCGGGCAAGTCAAAGTGCTGCTTTGCACGAAAGAATGGTGTTGGTCTACTAAGTAGAGAAGGACACTGCTGGAGAGGAATCGGTGTCATTTTATTTGGGTTGTTAATTTTTGTTTTGTCTTTTTTGTCCATCAGAGTCCGCGTCTGTTAAGCCAATTGGCTATCGTCTAGAGAGTGTTATTTGTAGAGTGGGGTGCGTTTTAAAAGGGAATCGTTAACTTGCAAATTTTAAGAAGTGTTTTTGAGTAAGAAGAGAAAAAAGGGGCCAACGAGCTCTGATTTCCAATAGCCTTTTTGTCCAATTTTGGGTACAGAATTTCTACGTACATCATTAAGGCTCTTCCGCTGAATGCTTTTGAAAATTTGACGTCCAAGTTGGAAATGGCAACAGAGGATGGGTTTCTTATATATTGGCTAAAGGAGAGTCTATTCCAACAAAACCCAAGTCACATTAAGTACACAAAAAACAAATACAGTTTTAATAATTCAAAACAAACCCTTTATAAGATTCAATTTTTGTAAATAAAGGGACTGATTGACTAATTGGCCTCTAGTATACATAATTGATCTTCTTGTAACTAAATTCATCATAAATCAACTTGCAATAGTATACCAAAGGCAATCAATTCGGATTCTGTATGGATTTCTTGATTAGCTGTGCGGTAAACCAGCAAGAAAAGCAGTGTCGGGGAGGTTTGGGGCAACATTTTTTTTTTCGCCGGGAAATTCAATATTCTTCAGACTTTTTTTCCCCCAATTCTCATGTCGTGGAGTGTTTTTTCAATGGAAAAATATACATGTTAGCGTACGAAGGGTAGCACCAAATCTATTATAAAGATAACTATCTCTTAATCTCACCAAAATAAATGTAAGATTAAATAATAAATTAATAAAAGTAATTTTTTGACTCATCCCACCAGCATTCAACGTATATAACAGTCGATGACTCACATCCACTCATCCATTTTTTAAAGTTTTTTGATTATTTCTTATTAACACTTCTTTTCAGTTCTTTTATGTCAATGCGGAAAATTAAAAATATTTAAATAATTTAAAAAAGAAATCTAAAGACATTGGCATGCCCAGTATATATTAGGCTAGAAGAAAAAATTTGGCAAACTCAACTACAAAAACAAGATGGCTTTTCTTCTTTGACCTTCCCATACTATTCTGCTAGAGGCCAAAAGGACACTATGCTGAAAATTGGCAACTGAACTATTATGCAAATATATACAAAACAAAAAACAATATAAGACTTACAATAATCACAAAGTTCAAGTAAAATATTAACCTCTTACATTTTTGTCCAAAGGCTTGCTATCTAACAGAATACCGTGTTCCCAAATCTCAATGTACCTGTTCATATGTCAATTGCACACAAGTGAGTTAGATGATGCAATCAATTGAAATACTGCTGTGTTAAATCAAATGTATCACTGTTTGGGTTTACCACTACCATAAAAAAACCAAGACAAAGTTCAGCCTTGTAAATAGAAACCCATGTCAAGAAAGAAACTCTGCCTTTTACTAGGTCATTGTAAGCAATGGCTATCTTGTATTGTGTTTCTAGTATTTAAGGGTACTTTGTACTCTGCTTTTCTGATTTGGAAAAAGTAGCAGAGCAACTATCAACTATCCATTCAGAAGGCCTAATGAGCCAATATTTGTTGGTTCCACAGTCCAATTTGTAAAATTCAATAAGTTCATTTTAGATTCCTTTCAGTGAATATTTAATAAAGATTCAATTTATGAAAATAGTAGGACTGTTCTTAAATATAGTTATGATCTATTAAGTTTTATCTAGGGTTTGTGAATCATATGATGGCTCTATTCAGGTCTTCTGGTAAGGTCACTTTTACTTCAAGTACAGGCAATTGAAGAACCATTGGGATATATTTTTTCCTCGGGCCACCCTAGGGAGAAGGAAAGAGAAAGGGGGGGGGGGGGGGGGAGTTGGAGGGCATTCTTTTAAGAAGTTAGAGATTCTAGCTCCAAAAAAGCTGTAATAAAGATCCTTTAAACTGTCTGCAAGGATTCGAATTGGTGCTTTGGGCTTTTGCTAAAAAGGCAAATCCAAATGGACCCTAAATAGGAGGTATACATTTTCTTTTTTGTACTTTGTAACAGATGAATTTATTATAAGAAAGAGATGCATTGAAGAGAAGATATCGCCTAAGAAAACAATAACAGCAAAACCATGGAGACCGGAAAATATTAGCAAACAGTTAGAGGCACTAGGCAGCATACTTATTAATGCAGTCCTCAAAGCATTCCAATTAATTTAAGCATTAAAATTCAAAATAATGCATACATTATTATTATTTTTTTTTGTATAACAAGGGAGCTTTAATATGGCTTCTATGGGGAAAGGGTGGGGATGGGATCGAACCTTAGTACAGGTTCGGGGATAGGGGCATTTATGCCAGGTGAGCTATTAGCTCACTAGCAATGCATACATTATTTTGTTTTCTTCGTAACTTACGCACAAAGTGCCATATGGCAGTACCCAACTGAAAAAAGCTTGAGTATATGTCATTGCTCTAAAATTTGTACTTTTCACTGGAGCTGCCAAATTACTGGACTTTAGTTTAACCATGGGCCTAAATTTAGAACAGAAAAAGAACAAATGTTTTGAAATTTGATTTGGGATGGTTTTCAGAAACCTTGACTTTGATTTGCTTTTGGAACCAAGACCTCTGGACTGGATTAACAAAAAGTGATTCAAAGGGACTGGACAAACCCACTGCTCCTAAAAAATTGCCGATAACACTATTTCCATATATGCCATGTAAGGATACTTGCTCGCCTCCAAACTCAAAAGAAGCAAGATACAAATATACTGGGGGAAGATCATTGTAGAGTATACAAATCATGAGGCCTTGTGATCCTTGGTAGTTAGTCTATACATACCTCCTTATATTTTCATGTATCAAATCTGTTAAGAGTATCAGACAAAAAGGGTTTTTTGGAAAGGTCAAAGGTTGAGTACCAAAGGGAAGCTAAGTGAACAATGCTCCAAGTGTAAGGTGAGGTAAAATTTGTAAATTAAAAATCCTGGCATTCAAATCAGGTTTGATACTCCTTACTTTAAAAAGCATTGTACACCTGACAACCTTTCACCTTCCTTGTTTTCACCAAAATTTCTACAAGAAATCCTTGAAAGATCCTAAAGTTTTGAAGGATATACACTACACTCCTCACTAACAGCAAAAAACCTACACCACTGTGAAGAGAGATTTTGGAGAGGAAAAACTTTGAGAGACTAGTCTCTCTCTAATGTATTTGTAATCAAGTTGTACAAACTACAATGCTACAATTAAGGCCTAAGTACAGGACTAATTACATGGCTAATTGACAGCTAATTACTCATTGTTACACATGCTTTATATTTCAACACTCCCCCTCAATATAAGGCATATAAGTCATATGCACTAAGCTCATTACAAATAAAACCAATACGAGAACTTCAAAGAGACTCAGGAAAAATGTCTGCTAGTTTGTTAGCTGAGTTGACAAAACTAGTAGTAATATAACTGGATAAGATCTTCTCTTTGATGAAATGACTGTCAATTTCTATGTGCTTGGTCCTCTCATGAAATTGGATTCGAGGTGATGTGCAATGCTGCTTGATTATCACATATGAACTTCATTTGCATCACCTTGCCATACTTTAGTTCATGAAGCAATTGCTTTAACCATATGAGTTCACATGTTGCCATGGCCATAAGACGGTATTCAGCTTCTGCACTAGACTGAGTAACAACATCTTACTTCTTCCTCTTTCAAAATACTAGATTGCCACTGATTAAAACACAATATTCAAAAGTAGACTACCTATCCGAAGGAGACCCTGCCCAATTTGCATCAGAATATCCAATTACTTGGGTACGCCCTTTATCTTCATATAATAATCCTTGACTTGGTGCTCCTTTATGTACTTCAAAATGCGAATAGCAACATCCCAATAACTATCACAAGGAGATTGGAGAAATTGACTAACTACATTAATAGCAAAAGAGATATCAAGCCATGTGATAATGAGGTAATTTACTTTTTTAACCGGTCTCTGATATCTCCTAGCATCAAATAATAGCCTTGCCTGTCCCAGTAAGAGCTTAATATTTAGGTCCATGGGAAAATCAACTGGTTTACAATCAAGCATGCCAGCCTCCTCAAGAATGTCTAATGCATATTTCCTCTACGAAATGACTATTCCGTTTTTGGACTTGGCAACTTCAATACCAAGAAAATATTTTAACTTCCTTAAGTCTTTAGTAGTTTGAAAGCAATTGAAAAGGCGTGTCTTCAGTTGGAGAATACCATCTTGATCATTGGCAGTGATGACAATGTCATTCACATAGACCACTAGATAAATGCACCTACCCTCTAATGAGGGGCGATAAAAAATAGAGTGGCCTGCCCCACTGCGAATCATACCAAATTCTTGCATCACTGTACTAAACTGTCCAAACCAAACTTGCAAAGATTGTTTTAGCCCACAAAGAGAACAGCGAAGTTTGCATACTGATTTAGACTCCTCTTAAGCAACAAAGCCAAGCAATTGCTCCATATAAACTTTCTCTTGAAAATCACCATGAAGAAAAGCATTTTAATATTAAACTGGTAAAGAGGCCAATGTTTCATAGTGGCTATGGATAGGAACAAGCATATAGAGGCAATCTTAGGCATAAGAGAAAATGTGTCACTGTAATCTAAGTTGAAAATTAGAGTGTAGCTTTTGGCAACTAGGCAAGCCTTAAGGTGGTTAATCTTCCCACCAGAGCTGACATAGTATATTGTTAAAGTATACATAGTAGTGTATTCTTATTGTGCATATTATTCATGTTTCACATGTGATGTAATTAGCATTAATTAGACTATTGTACAACCTATTATAAATACTAGTCAGAGAGAACCTAGTCTCTCATGTTTTTCTCTCCCAATAATTCTCTTACATGGTATTGAAGCCTCCGAAGAGAAAAAACCCTGAAGCCGCTGCTGTGTATCCTTGCCCAGTGGCACCAAAAGAAGTTCAAATCACCCTTCTTTCTCTCTCTTCCAGCCATTGTCGGGGCCAGATTGCCAGTTACCGGATTCGACCTCACCACCCACTGGCGAAAGGAATAGTTGATTCCTTTACATGGTATCAAAGCTTATGATTAGAAGTTCAATTCCTAACTCTCCCATTCTTGAAAAAATTAAGTTGAATTTCATCACAAGGCTTGGTGGGCTTGTATGCATTTGGTGGACATGTGGGTTGTCCATACTTCAAGCCCAAAAGGCTTTTGTGTAAGGAAGAGTATTAGAGATATAAAACTATTCATGAGCTTTCGCCTAATAGCTCAAGTTTTTAGAATAGTTGATTCTTTGATAGTCTTGTGCTTTAAAGGTTTTTTATTACCTTCCTACTGAGGTTAATTCTATTGTTCTGTTGTCCTAAATTAAGATCTGCTAGTCTTTTATTGCTACTTGCACTCACAGGCAAAGAATTTTTGTTGTCATTTTTACAGACACATTTGTTGATCTTCAACTACTCAGACCAATAAAGTCACTACCTCAAGGCAGGAAAGGGCATAATGACAAAGCAAAGGTATCTACAAAACTCTTTTATTCCAATAAAGATGTTTGAGGCCTTCTAAATTGTCATATGGACTAAATTCAGTCAACCTTTTTCAAATTTTTACATAGTCGTTGTGTGTGCCTTGTTAGAAGTGTCCAAAATGGAAATCATTCAAATTTTGTAACTCCAAAATTCAGTTGTTTGTCTGTGCTATGATACTCGCCGAAAGTGTTTACAGAACATATGCTTTAAGCAAATTTAAGAAATAATACAAGCTCAACACACAGTTTTGTAACAAATGTGGATGCAGCACGACAAGGATATCTTTCCACTTACTATGTTAGCAGCATATCTCACAAAAAGTTATAAAAGCAGACAGACTATTATACCTTGTTCCACAAGCATTAATGCAGAGAAATTGGCCATGCCGCCATCCATCTTTGAAATTGCCAAAGAAGGCATCACCAGACTTTGTGTAGAAGCGGCCTTCACCGTTAGCCTTTCCCTTCCAAAAGTTTGCAAACCACCTATCACCAGTATGGAAATAATACCAACCCTGCATAATCAATTGACAACATTTATCTCTGAATCTCTGCTCAATCCCCAAGCAGAGTAGCCTATGGCATGTTAAACAAATTAAAATATTTGCATTCAAATAGTGAGCCTTTCCTATTTCCTATTACCAGCAATCCTTAGATGCACTTAATTTAATAGCATTGTCTGCAAAAGGAAAATGGCTTTCTCTGGAAAAAGGATGCTTGGAAAAATAAAGGAAACACATAGTATACATAGTATATACTTATCAGTAAGCACGATGGGTTATGGTTGAGTATAACTTCTTTCCACTTCAATATCTCTTTGGCTATAACGTGTACACTGCCAACTATATTTACATTACTAATATTATATTACGTCAGGAAAAAGCTAGACCTCCCAGTGCAATATCCAAACCCAGAAGGATTTTATGTTAAAACACACTGTTCCAACATATTTTTTTTATAAGATATTGACTTGTGGGAACTAGAGTTTTTTGTACATATTTTATATATGTTTTATATGTTTTAATTAGGCCTTGTAATTAGCTTTAAATTAGGCCCATTATTAATTTGTTGATTGTATAGTCTATTATAAAAAGTAATCTTAAAAGAGGCTAGTCTCTCCAATTTTTCTCCTCCATTATTTTCTCACATGGCACCAAAGCCTCGAGAGAGAAAAAAACTTCAGTCATCACTGTGTATACTCTTCCACTGATATCAAAATCATAATTTTCCCTTGTTTTTTTTCCTCCTCACCACTACTGTCAAAGCCCAAACACCACTTTCTGGTCACTGTTTGCTGAATCTGACAAGGTCATCGTGTTTGCCTGTGTCAGATCAGTTGAACACCGTAAAACCACCATTGTCTGGCCAACAACATCCCGCCACATGGCACTGGAGTTTTTCTGCTGCCATGGCCATGCACCAGTGCATGACAGCCCCACATGCCACCGTTTACCTACAGACCCACTCGCTGGAGCCTTTTGAGTACATTTTTGGGGTCTGTTTTCCCAAAATACATCTTAATTTGTTATTGTTTGCTTGCTGGAATCTTTTCACCCACTTTCATCAATCAAACACCTGATTTTAGTCTTTTTGCCTGAGCCAACACTATGTCTACTCTGAGTGTTAGCTCTACATGAGCTGTCCTATTTTTCAGAGTAATATTAGTTCAGCCCCATCACAACAGGTTTCTCTGTTAGTGTCTATAACAACAGCTGACTAGAATACCTACTTAAAATTTCAAGCTACACAACAGACTTGCACCGGGTAATCCTATTACTTGTATTACTCAATGTTAGGCTTCAAGACTTTGGATTTTTTATTCTAGTGCCACAGATCATATGTACAGTAATAAAGACCTTTTTACTTCTCTTACATCTCTAATGCCAAAGCCACTGCTATTCTTGCTGATGGAACCAAAACTATACTTAGAGGAATAGGGCAGACAAAACCTACCACTTCTCTAATTTTAATTTTTCTATTATACGTCCCTGGCAGCCCATTCAATTTGATCTCTATTAGCTAATACACTAAAACTCTTAATTGTATAGTGACCTTTGTTCAAAACTCTGAATACAGGATTGTGGTACAGGGCAGACGATTGGTGTGGGAAGTAGATCACAATATCCCTACCATCTTGTTGCACCTAGTTCACTGGTAGTCCGCACCAACAACACCTCTCTAGAACCCCTTCATTATCAGTTTGGTCATCTTAGTCATTCTAAACTTCAGAAGTTGGTTTTTGGTTTGTCTTCTTTAGAGTGTGAATCTTGCCAACATGGGAAACACAGTCGTAGTTCCTTGAGCAACAAGGGCTGCACATTTAGGTTCAGGTTTTTGTATTTTGAGCTAGTTCAGTATTTTGAGCAATAGCATTTCAGGTTTAGAATTTTTAAGGGCAACACATTTAGGTTCAGGTTTTGTAATGAGCTCAAATACAACTTAATTTTGATTAGAAGACAATTCCATATGTGGGGCACCCTACTTCATTGTCTCTGGTGCAAATTCAGATTCTGTCCTAGAGTTTGAATGATTCCAAAACTGATATCCTACATCACTCTCTCCCTAAATATTTGGCCTTCAACTTTGATAAATGCAACAATTGGGTCTCTGCGTTTTTAATTGGAGCAATTGGCTCCAAAACTTTCAGGATTGCAATAATTGGGCCCAAGCCCCTGATGAGCCATTACTAGACCAAATAGGGCTTGCTGACATGGAACCTTTTACAGTAAGTGGCAGCCTACATAGACACATAAACTGACATGGCACATTATATAATATTGTTGTGTGTTGACATAACAATAATATTTTTTTACTTGCTGATGTGGCAAAATAATAACATTAAAATTATAAAATATATTACCAAAATCCTAAACCACATACCCTAATCTAAACCCTAAAATAAAAAAGGCTAAATTGCACTTGAGTCCATGTGTTTCATAATTGTAGCAATTGGGTCCCTCAATTTTCATAAACCCTAAAAGGTTTTCATAAATGCTGACATTGGCAATACCCTTAACCTAATTTTAAAACCTTAACATTTTAAAATCTTAAACCCTAAATCATATATTCTTAAATCATAATCTGTAAATCTTAAATCACAAACCCTAAAACCGTAAATTCTAAAACCCAAAAACCCTAAACCTCCATTAAACCTTAAACCTTAAAACTTTAAACACTTACATCAAAAACCCAAACCCTAAATTCTAAAACACTAGAATCCCAAAATCCTAAACGGCATCACATTAAGGGTTCAAAGTTTAGGGTTTTGAATTTTAGTATTTAGGGTTTAAGATTTAACGTTTAAGGTTTTGGGTTTTATGGTTTAGGATGTTAGGGTTTTAAACTTTAGAGTTAAGGATTTTGAGATTTTAACGTTTAGTTTTTAGGGTAAGTGTTTTAGGTTTTAAGGCCTAGGATTTTAGGTTTTGGAATTTAGGGAAAAAGTTTAATATTTAGAATTTTAAAATGTTAGGATTTTAAATTTAGGGTTTAGGGTTTTGCCATGTCAACATTTATAAAAATTGAGGGACCTAATTGCTCCATTTATGAAACCACATGGATGTACATGCAATTAAGCCTTTTTTTGTTTTAGGGTTTAGACATAGGGTATTTGGTTTAGGGTTTAGATAATATATTTTATATCTTGAATATTATTATTATGCAACATTAGCAAGTAAAAAAATTATATCATTGCCACATCAACACTCAACAATATTATATAATGTGCCATATCAACTTCAGTGTCCATGTAAACTGCTACCTCATTTAAAAGGTTCCATGTCAGCACATCTCCCTTGGTTTAGTAGCGACCTATTAGGGGCTTGTTCCCAATTGCTGTAATCCTAAAACTTTTAGACTCAATTGCTTTGATTGATAATGCAAGAACCTAATTACTACATTTGGTTTTATGCCAAGAAGATAAACCACAGAGGCTGAAGTAAAAAGAAAGACCTGCACATGATTTTCATTAACTTGGAAAAAGTTTATGATAGAGGGTCAAGGAAAGTCCTATGGAAGGCATTGGAAAAGAAGAATGTTAGTATTGCTTATATTTTCGTTATAAAGGATATGTATGATAAGTTACAACAAGTATGAAAACTAGGGAAGAGATGACAGAAGATTTTTCCATAAAAATCGGTTTACATCAAGAGTTATTCCTAAGTTCATACCTTTTCATTTTAATCATGGATGTACTCACTGGATACATCTTTTTGCATATGATATAGTCCTAATAGAGGAGTCAAGAGATAAGGTTAATTGCAAATTGGAGATATGGAGAGAAGCCTTGGAATCAAAGAATTTTCGTTTAAGAGTAAAGCAAAATATATGGAGTGTAAATTTACTAAGAGGTGAGCAAATAATGATTTAGAGATAAAAAATGAGAAGCATAGTATACCACAAGTGTCTAGGTTTTGGTATCTTGGATCGATTTTACAATATAATCCATATACTGATGGGGATATCACACATAGGATCCAAACTGAGTGGATGAAAGGGAGAAATGCCTTGAGAGTCATTTGTGATCGCAAAATATCTAGCAAACTTAAAGAGAAATTTTACCGAACTGCTATTAGACTAGTTATGCTCTATGACAGTAAATGCTGAGCTTTGAAAGGCCAATATGAGCAAAAAATAGGAGTGGCAGATATAAGAATGTTGAGATAGATAAGTGGACATACAAGAAAAGACAAAATTCGAAATTATTATATTCGAGAGAAAGTTCAAGTGGCACCTATTGAGAACAAAATGACGAAAACTCAGTTACAGTAGTTTGGACATGTGCAAAGAAGAAGTTGATCAAATTGTTTGTAACCCAACAAAGAGACGTAGAGGAAGACTAAAAAGGACATTTGGAGAGGTTATTAAAAAAGACCTTTAGTTGAATGGTATTTCCAAAGCTTGGTTTTAGATAGAACTCTATGGCATCATTTAATCCATATAGCCAACCCTATCTAGTAGAATAAAGTTCTATTTGTTGTTGTTATTGTAGCACCTATACCTTTGTTAAGTGGTGGAATACCTAAGAAAGATACATTTTTCTGATTTTGTATCTAATTTACTTTAATGAGAAGGATGAATATGTACATATGCTAAACACCCAAACATTTGCACTGGAACGGTAAAGATCAAATGTGAATTCAGAAATGACTCTAGAAGAACTTGATGTGGAGTTTTGTAGCCAAGAACCTATGATGGCATCTATTCATAAGGTATATAAAAGTTATGACAGCTTTCCCCCAAAAAACCTTAGGTACATTAGAGGTGAACAAAAGGGACCTAGCTACTTCTAACATGTTTGTTTTTCCTTTCAGATACCCTATTTTGTTGAGGTGTCTCACTACATGAATTTTGATGGATAATTCCCCCAAGATGTGATGAAAAGAATTCCTTGGTACTGTTAGCTCTAAGGATTTGGATTTTATTATTGAGCTGGGTTTGAATCATGGTATTGAAATTTTGAAAGATTTTTCCTACCTCTAATTTTTCTTTGACGAGGAATAACCATGTTATCTGGGTAAGATCATCATTAAATAGGACAAACCATTTGGAACCCATGACATTTTTTATTCTTAAAGCTCCCCACACCTCACTATAGATTAATGCAAAAAGGTGAGTTGGCTTAGAGGAAATATTGTGATATGAATTACGAATATGCTTAGATAGATGTCAAACCTCCTCACTAGAAAAATTTTGATTTTTATACATAAACATATAGGAAAACAATTTGGACAAATACAAGAAACTCCGATGTTTTAAGTGGCAGTGCCACATCATGATTGCACTATCATTATTTGTGGTGGAAACAATGAAGACATAAGAGTTTTGGGCATAGACTTGGGGGTTGGTGTTGCTCTTCATATCACAGGAGCTAAATCACACTCCCTAGCATTGCCAATAATCTTCCTTGAATCCAAGTCCTAAGACACAGGTTTCAGAAGTAGATTGAGTAATACAGTTCATATCTCTGGTGAGTTTGCTGATGGACAATAGATTACAGTATAAATGTGGGACATGGAGGATAGAATTCATAGGTTTAAGAAGTAAATTGAGTGATACAGTTCAGATCTCTGGTGAGTTTGCTCATGGACAATAGATTACAGTGGTTTCCAAGATAGGTTTATTGTTCGTTGAGAAGGCTTGGAGGTCGGAATTCATGGGGGCTGGATTGGTTTTTTGGTTTTTTTCTTTTTTCTTTTTCTTTTAGAGGGTACGCTTTGATACCATGTAGATTTTAGAGTAGAAAGGGCAAAGTTGATTACTCTATTACATCTGAGGTTCTGAACCTCTTTAAATATAACTTGTTAACCATGCTGATAATGGTAGGACTCATTCAAAAAAATTTGAATTCTAAGTCTGGCTAATTTGTTGACTAATTAAATTACAATATAACAGAATCCTATACTAAACAAAGCAGGCAATATTAGCTAATTAAAGCTAACAAAGCAGACAATAATAGGTAACTAAAGCTAATTTAATTAAGAAATCTCAACAGGACGCCACAGTTCACATTCTCTGAGAGCACTAGGTTAGAAATTTTTATATGAAGATAAGGGTCATGCCCAGGTAATTTGGATATTCTGATGTAGATTGGGCAAGGCCTACTTCAGATAGGCACTCTACTTTTGGATATTATGTTCTAATTATTGACAATCAAGTATCTTGGAAAAGTAAGAAACAAGATCTGGTTGCTATGTCTAGTGCCGAAGTAAAATACCATGCTATGGCCTTTGCAACATGTGAACTTATATGGTAGAACCAATTGCTTTAAGAAGTAAAATATGGCAAAATGACACAAATGAAGTTGATCTGTGATAAGCAACATTCCATATTGCCTCACACCTGTTTTCATGAGAGGACCAAACACATAGAAATTAATTGTCATTTCATTAGGGAGAAGATCTCATCAGGATACATTGCTACTAACTTTATCAGCTCAGCCGATCAATTGATAGACACCTTCAATAAGACTCTTCAGAGTCCTCACATTGGTTTCATTTGTAATAAGCTTGGTATATGTGACCTATATGCTCCAACTGATGGGGAGTGTTAGAATTAGTGTATATAATTATTCTTGTATAGGGATAGTGTTATTCCTTATACTACAGTGTACATCCCTTGTACTGTACACCTAGATGTATATATATAGGACTCAATCCTCTCTGATTCATATAAAAGAATATTCTCTCCAATATGGGTTTCCTTTCCTCTCTCTAGTTTAACATTGCTTTGGCTGGTCTAAAAATAATATGTATTTGAACTTTGTTGATTGAACAAGAATATACCCAAGTATATATGATCCTTACCAGGGTCATGTCCATCATAAGCCTTCAAGATGATAGAATCATACAAATTATTAACTAGGTAAGCACATTATCTTCTACATGTAAGACTTGTAGCTTAAAGTTCCACTAAAACAACCCCATGCGGTTGCATACAACACATCTCAAGGACTCAGCGCAATCTCTGAATGTAAATTTACAAAATGGTCAACTTCAGAATACAAACCTTGCCATGCATGATATCATCCCTCCAAAATCCTTGAAACACATCTCCATTTTTGAAATAGAATGTACCAGGACCTGATCTCTTACCATAACGCCATAAACCATCATATATATTTCCATCTCCCAGTACAAGGCAACCCTGATTATAAATTGAATCATTTTATATAAAAATTTTCTTCATCATATAGAATAAACAGTCTTACTTCAAAACCAAGCTCTCCTAGGTAATCTAGGCTTATGACTTATGAGTAATGAGGGCTTACCTTCCCTTCAGGTAGACCTCCTTGGCATCGTCCCCTGTATAACCCTCCCCTATATTGCATTTCCATAGTAGGACTCCACCTTTTTGACAGATCACGTTCAGCTTCCTGTGCGAAAAATATGAATTCAGAAAAATTCCCAACGACTCAAGAAATAGCTGATGTTCAATTTATTACACCATAAAGTAACTTATCACCAGATAGTTACATAATTATATCTACTGCTATCATAGACTGTAATGTAGGGCACAACGGGAAATGATATCTTTGTAACAAGCTTGGTGCATATAATATCTATGCTTTAGCTTGAGGGGGAGTGTTAGAGTGTACATAATAGTATATTCTTATTGTAAATATTATTCATGCTTTACATGGGATGTAATTAGCATTAATTAGTCCCATTGTAAAACCTATTATAACTGCTAGTCAAAGAGAACCTAGTCTCTCATGTTTTCCTCTCCTAATAATTCTCTCACATGTCCCAGGAAGAGCTTACACTGAAAAATATACATACAACTAATGAGTACAATGATTCTACAAATTTTGAACTTTTCTTTGCACTAATGGAAAGTTCACAAGTCAAAATGTATTAAACTTGTATTGCTTAACAAGGAAAGTTGGAAATATAATAAAATGACGTATACTCATACTTATAACAAAGATGCAGCACTAAAACTTACGAATCACAGTTAGATATGAGAACACAGCCAACTGTTGAAGAAGAGAAGTAAAATTAGAAGCAAAAGCTCCCCTTCCATTTCTTTTCATTTTGATTTCTTTTTAAATAGAAGAGAATTTTTTATTAGATGTAAAAAAAATAAGATTCCAAAGAAGAGGGTGGATGAGGAATCCCCCATAAACAAAACGGAAGGAAACAAAGACATTAATACATAAGAGCTCTCCAATCCCTCCTCATGTCTATGCAAGAGACTCCCATAAAAAGATAGCAGGCTATGAAAACAATCCTATTCCCTCAAAAGTTAAAGGAACAAATTCCCCTTCAAAATTTGACCGTTCCACTACAACCAAAGACATCAATAGACTCCATACATTCCACAATGCTTTTCTTACACTGTCCAAAACCTCTAAAACTAGTCAAAATGAAGCTCCAACTCGAAGCTTTGAGGGCACACACAAGATGCATAAATCACGAGAAGAAAGAGAATGCACTATATGTCAGGGGACAAGTGGGTAACTAAGTTTTTAATTCTGCTAGAGAGTCACAGCAACATTCTACTGTTTTTTTCAACAGGCTCTTATACCATGTGAAAACAGAGAAAGAGATCCTTTGGGTGAATATTCAGTTACTAGATTCCTTACAACTAAGTCATATGTACAAGTAGGTTATCGGTTAAGGACCATGGGCCTATGTACAGAATAGTATAATGCAGTACAATCAATAATAGGAAATAAACAAGAAAAGGAAGCTACTATTATTCTAACAATTCTAATCCTGTTACTGTTTTCCAACTGGAATTTCTTAATGAACTGCTCTCCCACATACGGCTATCCTATGAAACAAAGTTTAATTAGCTACCAATTCTTTAGCCTCAGCACTTTAGCTATCTATACTTAACATGTTTCCTTGAGCAACACTTCCACAAAATCATTTTACTTACTAGCTCTTTGGACCACCTATTGTAAAGAAAAACCTCCCTCTTCATCTAACTTATCAAGGGACCCTAATCTTGCTCAAAATTTCAGCTTTCCGAACCATGAAATCTTCAAAAAAAGATCATGATTCAATCCTTAAGTATCTTCTTCCATCTTTCCAGATTTTGAAGCTTCAGCTTTCAACACTCCATCTAAAACAATTTTATATTATTTCAATCCAAAATCCTATTCATGTGTGTGCCTATTGTATTTGGCAATAGGGCATTGTTGAAATACCAGACTGAGTCATGCATATGACCCAATGGAATTAGAGTAATCTATTATGTATTTTTTAGATAAGTCTTGGTAGATATGGTATGTATAAAATTAGAGTTTATATGTGATTAGGAAACCTCTCTATATAGAGGCGTGTATGAACAGTGAAATTTTCAGATTTTTGATCAGTAAAAATTGTTTGTTCAGATCTAATGACCTTGTCTGCACGGTATCAAAGCCTATTTGGCACTAAATTCCCTGTACCAGTAATGTTGATCACACTCACCCATCATCTTGCGCACGGATCTGCTCCTTGCCCGGAGATTTGCGCATAGTTCTGCAACTTGCCTAGAGACTTGTGCACCCTTCTGCTCCTATCCCGGAGAGTTTTGCACCTCTCTATGCCTGTCTATACCTTTTTTGCACCAGTCCACATCTTGTCCAAACAAATTTGCCCATCACAGCCATTGCTACAGCTCTAGAAACCGAGAACCCTTTCACTAAGCCTGATACTGTTCTTGCTCTGCACCCTTCATCCCAACCCAAGCCACCTTCTGTCCAGATAACATCCATTCGCCTGAATGGAGACAATTATTTATGGTGGTGACAGTTTGTCCGTATGTACATACATGACAAAGGGAAAATTGGATACTTGACTAGAGATACAGCAAAACCCAACGCTAAGGATCCTTCATAGGCTGTATGGGATGCAGAAAATTCCATGGTGATGATTGGATGGGGGAAGAGATTAGTGCCAATTACCTTTGGTACTCGATGGCGAAAGAACTACGGGACAATGTGTCCCAAATGTACTCAGATTTGGGAAACCAATCCCAAATTTATGAATTGACTTTAAAACTTGGTACAGTAAAGCAGGAAAGTGAGCTTGGCTATCTTGTCACTTTCGTGAGCATGGCTATAAAACCTTAGTAGATATGCCTTAACCTTTTGGGTTACCAAAGAAACAATTTGAGGAGTAGTGTTGAAATATAGGACCTTGTCAATTATATGACCCCGAGGGAATTAGAGTAATTTATTATGTATTTTTTAGATGAGTCTTAGTAGATATAGTATATACAGAATTAGAGTTCGTATCTGATTAAGAAACCTCTCTATATAGAGGTGTGCATGTAGGGTGCAATTTTCAGATTTTTAGATCAGTGAGAATTATTTGTTCAGAGCTAATTACCTTGTCTTCAGGCATCATGGTGAATAGTACTTCTACGTCATATATGATATACCTAATCATGGACTGTGTAGCCCTACTACTATTCTATTCTATTTCCAGCCTTGGACCTCTTCTTAAGCCTACTGTACAGGCACAGGCTTATCCACAATAAAAATTTCAGCAAAAGGGATTGGTGGGTCTGCGCCCATCATTGTTTCAGCCCAATGGGGTTCCGCGTGCGGGTGTGTGCTAGAAAGAATAAAAAAATTCTTCAGCCTGAACCTAAAAGCTTAAGATAGTTGGTTCCATGACTAAAGAGATTATGACACTTCACTTTTAAACAAGAAAGTATTTTGGCCTGAACCTAAGAGCTTAAGATAGTTGGTTCCAGGAAAAAAATGAAAAGTGGGAAAAGACCATCTTAGAGATGTCTCTTTCCCACAAAACACATTCTATAAAAGTCCAGCATGCCAATCAGCAATGAACATGAACACAAGTCCTCAACAAATTTTGTTTGGCATTTATTACCAGCATAGACGCTGCACGAACAGAAAGAACTCCTTGCTTCTTTAGTTTATCAGCAAAGTTGGCCTTCGAAAAAGTGGAAGCAAATTCTTTCATGGCTTCCAGACCTGCATCCCTCAATGCATTCCAAGAACACGTGCTTTGGTTTATTACTGGTTTTTTCACATCAATTTCAATTTCTGGCTCATGCTGTTGTGTCCTGAATGAGGCCTTTAGATAGTCTTTCACCTTTTCTGAAGGCCTTACCCCAACAGGAAGGTGAATGATGCCTATGTTATCTACCATTGGTGTAGCATCAGCCACTCTTTCTTTGGCCCACTCCCGTGCCAACTCATATCCAGGACCGAGATTCCAATTTATAAGATTCTCCCTTTGAAGAGCAGAGTCACCTGATGTAATTAAGTTTAATATATAGATAAGGAAAACATTCTTCAAGTGCACTGAGGCAAAAGCAAAGCACTTTAAATTGCAGTGTGTCATCATTACCTTCTTCAGTAATTGCATCACAAAGGATGGCATTGTCGGTTAAGGTGTCATACAGTTCTTTTTCATTTTGTTCAGAAACCCTAATAAAGTTCAGAAGTCAAATTGGAGAAAAACACAGAAAAGGAAAAGATCCATTGATTTATGGACAGCTCTTTAACATTGAAATAATATGAAATTAAAAAAGAAAAAAAGAAAAGAAGAAAGAAAGTGAGCAAGATGGAAAGAAAGAGACCTTGAATCATGTAACTGCATGCTTTTGCTGCTTACTACTGGATCCAACTCTTCAATGTTATTATCATCTAAAACATCTGGAGCATTTTTATTTGCCTCCTCGTCAAAGTCATAAGAATCCATCACTTCCAAAGGGGATAAGTTTTCCACTGTGCCATCTTTCCAATCATCAACAGGTCGCTGATGATGCCTCCCCCAAAAGCTAAAAACAAGAGGCAAATGCTGGGCCAGCCTTGACAGTATGCCACCATTCTGGGAAGACTGTTGGACATTCAAGCTGCATTACATTAGACAAATCAAAATATCAGCTTCAAGATCAGGAATTCTAGGCAGCATAGCCACAGAAGTGACCAAGGTTGAAGAGCTAGAATTGGTGGTAGTCCACGTTTATCTATCTTTCCCTCAATTCACTCCGTATCCCCTACCAAACATAGCATAACTAGCCTAGATTGTGCTTTTCTTCTATCAGTTTGTCAACTTACAAGTAATCATCCTCACCATTCCAACTCCTGGTCATTTATCAAATCAAATCCTAGTATTATATCCAATGAAAAGTCAACGTCAAAATATTCAGAAAACCTGTAATACCTGTTCCTCTCTCTCCTCCCACAATAAGGCCCAAACATACTCTCATTCACTTTTGGTCCCTAGCAATTCCACTACCCTAAATCCTGTGAGATGAGAAATTCAGCAATATTTATTCTGAAATCAAGTTACATTTTTGTCATTAAATGCCAATATTTTAAAACCAAAAAGTTGATCTTCAATTTGAAACAAACCCCGTTATTTTCTTCCCCAATTCTTGGATCTGAAAATTTCATTATAAAGATTCAAAAAGATTATATATAACAGATGATAACATGTCCTCCCCAAATGAAAGAAAATACATTATGCATATCTGATTTTTTTAAATGAAAGATGCACACCCAATAATCATTGCACACACACGGTGAAAGGGACCTCAAATTTCATAGTCTACATTCAAGATGAAAAAGAAACTTTAACTCGCGATCCACATTAAGACATGAAACAATCTACGCCAATTATGTCAGCTCCTAGCATTGTAATTTACACTGACAAAGGACATCTTCCAAATCCCATGTTCATGCAAAGAGCTGAAGGGATGAAAGAAAGCATCAACTGACTCACACTGAAAGTTTGAGGTAAATAAACCATGTTCTATTTCAAGTTGGTAAATACAAGTAGGAGAGAGATAATAGCATCAAAGGTCCACCAATGCCTCAATGTCGAGAACAATAATTGTGCATTTCTACATATACTACCTTAAGAATTAAATCTTTCATAGACACCCAATCCCCCTTTGCCCCAACCAAAAAACACAGACAACAAGGAGAAAAGAAAATGTTTATCTATAAGCATTCATATCTTCAAGTAAAAAACTTACCCTAGTGTAAGAACAGTTGTTATGAGTAGGTTGGGCTCAAGCTGAGGCTCATAAACTGAAGATATTATGATTTCCCGCATGTATCCAGTTGTTTGACGGAAAGTGTGCAAAAAGGCTACTATATCACTATCATCAACAGGAACGGAACTTGCAAGAATGCATATAACTATGCTATTTGTGTCCTAAATGAAAAAAGAGAAAAAAGTATTATAATAAAGAATAAGTTCATATAAGACGCAGTAGAGGTCAACACAAAGGAAACCATTAGAGCAATAATTAAAACTATCAAAAATTCTTTTTTTTTTTCAATGAAAAAAGTCTACACTAAGCAAATGACAAAATGCTTCTGAAAAATAAAAAAATCTGCTAGCATTAAAATTTTGAGCAAAAGCAAATGCAAGAGAGAACATAATTGAAGATACTAACATTTTATACATTGGCGAGTACTATCAATACAAAATATAGCTATCATGTAATATTAATGATTTTAGGTGATACCTTTAAGCCATCACCAAGGAAAGGACAGTCATACATAGACCGCAAAATTGAAGTTTTGATGTTATGTGCAGCTCCAAATCCAATTCTTGCTTCTTTATAGTTTTCCAACATCTGTACAAAGTGCACCAGTCTTAGTGTCTTACAAGAAAAACGGATGAAAAGCAACAGAAATAATATAAAAAAGATAGGATTCAAAAAGAGAAGACATAACTATTCTGGATTTGTCATGTTACTAGCAAGTACATACCATTAAAACTAACTTTTAAGGGGCAAAAGTCTAACACAAGGATGAATAATCTTATATTCTTCCTTTTGTAACATCTGAAACACTGAATTCTTTCATGGCATGTGCAAAATTAAAGTAGAGGAAAGAGCTCTCTACACAAGGATGAATAATCTTATATTAATATTCTTACTTTTGTAACTTCTGAAATGCCAACTTCTTTCATGGCATCATGCACTCCATCTACAAATTTCCTGTTCTTTTCCTGAAAATAGTCCAGCTTTAACCATAAGACTGTTTCCTAAAACCTCTGACAGCCAGAATTTCAATAGAAATTAGAAACTTACAGATTTGAGAACAGATATGGCAATAATGGCCAACAAAACTGCATTATTTGCAGTCTTCATGGCCTCATCTAGAGTTACCAAGTCCTTTTTCAGCAGTGAATCAATGCCAATTTCTGTGTTTCATATCAATAATAATAATAATGAGCGAACTGTCAGCTTCTTTGTTAGCCTTTCAAACCTGAGTTGATGCAAATTACACTTTTCTATTTTCTATTTGTTTCAATTACAAATTAAAGTTTCATCAATTTTAATGAAGACAGCCATCATTTCATCAACAAGCAGTTTTAAACAACTTCAAGCCACATCCCAAACATTAGGTCAGGTATACCTGCTTATAAAAAGTTATAGAATTCAGCAATCACATAACTACATGTTATCATACTTTTCCAAATTCTTGTACCTGATGCGTTAATTGAGTAATTCTGAAAACTATTATGATTAGTTCTTTTTGACAGGGATCTTGGACAAATTTAAATAAAAAAAAATTATTTTCATATGCAGCATATTAAACTATTTAGAGTGAGTCTCCTATCAAAAATATTAAAGATAATTGTTTCCTTGACATGGTACTAAAACCTCTACGACCAAGCTATGAAAGTTCATAGGTCTTCCAATAACAGCTAAGCTTTTTACCACAAGCAGCTCCTAGATATTAACCCAGAGTAGAAAGTCTTTCTAAATCTGTCATGTGTCCTTTAAATTTAGGCCAGTGAAACATCAATTATATCTTTGCTGATGGAAGATCGTTCTAGTAGTTTCCCTTTTAAGTCCTTCATTTTTTTTCACTATCTCCATGAATAGAGACATATTCATTCTAGAAAATGATCCTTTTGCAATCCAAAGTTCCCTTCGCTCTAAGGTCAAGTCCTTCATTTGGACAGCTATACTTAGATTAATAATCTAATCAAATATTCTAATATTATTGCACAATGCAGATTCTTAGACTGAACCAGGCTTTGTCTCCTGCAGTGCGCAAAGTATCCCCTTCAATTATAGAACACAATATAAAGTACAACATCAAAGGACAACATTTCCTACTATGAAAAATAAAGATAACAAAATTTAATAACAAAACACCAACAACATACAAAACCTTATCCTGGTAGGTAAAGTCGGCTACGTGGATCCAACGACGCCACTGTATAATATTATAAGCCAAGTCTTTTAGAAATATCATTTATAAAAATATTCCTTTAAACAAACTCTCCAAATGTCCTTTTCGGTCTTCCTTTGCCCCTCTTCATTTGGCTAAAAACTATTTGATCAACTTTTGTCACTAGAGCCTCTAGTAGTAATCTATACACATTCCAAACTATTGTAACCGAGTTTGTTATTTCCTCCTCAATAAGTGCAACACCAACTTTTTCCCAAATATAATCATTTTGATTCTTAACAGAGTTTCCTAGCTTCCGCAATAGGCGCAACAACATAACCAAGTTTCCTAGCTTGTATTCTCTGTAAGATTTCCCCATCAATCTTTCCATAATTAGTGCTGGCAATCCATGTTGTTTTGATTGGAAAACAACTTAGGCCGGTGAGAAGGACCTTGTTGCTTTGATACCAAGCTGAAAATTAGAAGAAAAACTTATAATCTATGAATCAGAGGCTAGAGAGAAAGGAAGAAAGAAGAGAAGAGAAAAAGAGAGAGTAAGTTTTTAGGACAGTATACCAGTCTCCAATGGAGACCCTAAATTGATTTAATTCACTAAAAGAGAATTTGCTATATTCCCCTTCTAATATAACAAAACAAGATAAAACATGATAGCTAATTTTTACAACATACTAGCTACAATAATAAGATATTCAACACAATCCCTAAACATGGACTAGTCTCTAAATCACGGCCTTTTCCAAGTGTCTTTTTAGGAAACCAGCCCCATCATTGACCAACCATTGTAGACTTGCCACCAGTAGCCCAAGCACTCGCCACCATGTGCTAATGACCAAAAAACCATCTATTTTGGATTTTAGCCTTGACCTCTCTCCAATGCTCCAATTGCAATGCCGCCACCACAGTTGGGTTTGTCTCTCTTAGACCAATCAGATCCTAGTGTTCCCATTGCCGTTTGCCACTACCAAAGCTCTAGCACACCTCTGTCTCTTTGTCGCCAAGCCACTAAGATACCATTGACACTCTAGCATCTCTTTTAGCTTCATTCAGCCCTATTTTGCCTTAGATCTGTGTTTTAAGAGATGTTTCTCTTCTACATCATGTCTGGCTTGAACCTTCATTCTGTCCTTTATGTACCTGGAAATCCTTTTGATCTTGTGTCAATTAGTAAATTAGCACATGATCTTAATTCTTTTGTCACTTGTGTTAATAATTTTGTTCTTGTGCATGACCAAGGTATGGGACAAATGATTAGCATAAGACGTGAGTCACATGGGCTTCATCATCTTGCTATTCCAACATCTCCAGTCACATGCACTACCACTGAATCACCACCTGTCATTCATAAACACTTGAGACATCCTACCCTTTCCAAGCTTCGACAGATGGTCCCAAGACTTTCTCATTTGTTGTCTTTTGAGTGAGTCGTGTCAACTTGGTAAACAGTCTCATACTTCATTTCCCAAACGTGTTAATAATAGTGCCACTTCCCCCTTCAAATTAGTTCATACTAATGTCTGGGGTTTGAGTCGTACCATATCTCTTTTAGGCTTTCAATACTTTGTTACATTCATCAATGAATATTATTGATGCACTTGGTTGTTCTTAAAGAAAAATCTTTATGAGCTATTTTCTATTTTTAAAGACTTTTGAGCTAAAATAAAACCTCAGTTTAATCTTTCCATCCGTATCTTGCATTCTTCATCAATCCTCTTACGGCTATACACCTTAACAAAATGGTGTTGCAAAACCAAAAAATCGTTATATCATTAAGACTGCTCACACTCTTTTACTTCATCATAATGTTCCATTTCATTTTTGGGTTGATGTTATTCTTACCGCATGTTACTTAATTAACCAAATGCCCTATTCTGTTTTGCACCACAAAACTCCCCATTCCATTTTATTCCGTACTTATAGTCTTTATTTACTTCCATCTTGTGTCTTTGGTTGCATTTGTTTTGTTCATGACAAGGTATGGAGTCCTAATCGTATTGTCTCATTGTCTGATCACAGGTTGTTTGTTACATTTATAGATTGCTTTAGCCAAACTACATGAGTGTACCTAATGTACTCCAAGAATGAGTTATTTTCTTGCTTTAAGAGATTTCATAAAGTGGTTTGCACCCAATTCAATGCTAAGGTTAAAATTCTTAGGAATGATAATGGTTTGGAATATATGAACAATGAGTTCAAGCAGTATTTGCAGAATTATCCACAATGATGTATCCACAATGAATTTGGAATATATTAACAATGATGTATGGAGTCTTAGTCGTATTGTCTCATTGTCTGATCACAGGTTGTTTATTACATTTATAGATTGCTTTAGCCAACTAAATGAGTGGACCTAATGTACTCCAAGAATGAGTTATTTTCTTGCTTTAAGAGATTTCATAAAGTGGTTTGCATCCAATTCAATGCTAAGGTTAAAATTCTTAGGAATGATAATGGTTTGGAATATATGAACAATGAGTTTAACTAGTAATTGTGGAATTATCCATCAGACTAGCTATATTAACACTCTTGCTCAAAATGGGGTTACAGAGCATAAGAATAAACACCTACTCAAAATGGCGAGAGCTTTGCTATTCTCTATGTAGGTCCCGTAAACATTCTAGGGAGATGTTATCCTGTCAAGAGCATATCTCATCAATCACATGCCTTTGAGAACTCTAGATTTTAAATCTCCATTAGATATGTTGTCGGCATCCTTTCTAATTCCTCCAAGGGTGTTTGTATGTGTGTGCTTCATTGATGAGCACCAACCTAGTGTAGGAAAATTGAATCAGATGGCTATTAAATGTGCTTTTATTGGGTATTCTCTCATTCAAAAAGGATATAAGTGTTACCACCCGCCTACTTGGAAAGTGCTTATTTGTATGAATGTGACTTTCCTAGAAGATAAGGCCTATTTCTCCCAAGGCCAAACATCTTTGCAAAGGGAGGTTCAAAACAAAGAAAAGGGGAATAACAATAATAAAGGCATGCTCCCTTTTGTTAAAAATATATGATTAGTTTTTTACTTATGTTTAATTTCCTATTGTTGACTTGTTTCTTAATTCTAGGTTTAGAGTTGTAGATAGACTAATAACCCATAGTTTCTTATATATATAGGATCTAATAGTATGAGTCTTGTACATACTTTCAGTATCCCAATGCAATATTATAAGGGTTTTTCTCTCTCTTTTCTCTCAATTTCTCACATGGTATCAAAGCTGGTGAGGGAAAAACCTAGCCACCATTAAAGAAAACCCTCACCACCACTAGTCAAGAGTTGAGACTCCACACCAGCGGTGCCCAATCTTATTTGTAGCTTCTCTCTCTTTTTTGCTTTTTCTCTCCTCCAAGGTGTTTTCTCTCTCTTTATTGCTACTATCAAGTTAGACCTTTTTCCGAAAACCAATCCCAGTTCATTTTTCTCCAGGACTGTCAAGCCTATCCTCCTTGGTCTATTTCAAATCTGAAATCCCGACCTCTAATTTAATACTCCTAGCCTTCAAACTGATTCTATCACGTCCAATCTAATATTCTTGGCTTCAAATTTGATACTCTCAACCTCCTATCCTAAATTTCTAGTATCTCAATTTATCCCGACCTCATATATGGTTTATATGTCCGAACTCAATCTAGATTCTCAAATTGAAATTGTATTCTGAACTCAATTTTGGTATGTCCGAACTCAGATTTGATATTCCCAGAAGTTGTTTTGAGACACCAAGACTCTACAAGCTATCTCTAGAAGATTATTGACGCACATGACGTCTATTATCTTCGTTGTCCTTGTGCTACCATAGTTGTTTCAGATTATCTATGTTTTTTTAAAAGTGTTTTTTATTTTTATGTTCTATGTAACAAGCTTGAGCATCTATCATATATGCTATAATTTGAGGGGGCATGTTAAAAATAAAAGATTAGTGAAAGTCTGAATCGTCAGTGGAAGTGCATTAGAAATAGAAGTTTTATTAAGATGCAATCTGAAAAATACAAGTAATATAGAATCTCCTATTTATAGAGACTTAATATACAAAGGAGTCATACTGTTCTATAATTACTAGGTAAAAGACTTCTATCCTATTTACATTTCTTTTTCCAATAAACATATAACAACTCTATCTTATAGTGCTCTACAACTCCATCTTATTTCCTTATCCAGATAATGCTTTTATCTAAATATCTCAACACTCCCCCTCAACCTGGCTTGAAGATGTCTTCCACAGCTAGCTTGTTTAATAGAACCTCAAGTTGCCAAGCCTTTAGTCAATACATCAGCCACTTAATCACTGGAAGGAATGTAAGGCATGCAAATGATTCCTTGATTGATTTTTTCCTCAATGAAATGCTTATCCACTACAACATGTTTAGTCCTATCATAGAGTACTGGATTGCGTGAGATGGCTATTGCTGACTTCTTGTCACTGTAAACTCTAATTGGACTTGTACTTTGAACATTCAATTCATCTAACAGTCTCTTTATCCACATCACCTCACATCCCATGGGCTATTGCCCTATATTCTACCTCTGCACTACTTCTGGCAAGAACCATTTTGTTTTTCACTTCTCCAAGTTACCAAATTACCTCCCACAAAGGTGCAGTAACCTGTGATTGACCTTCTATCAACAACATTTCCAGCCCAATCTGCATAAGTATAGGCTTTTGAACTGTGAGTGAATGTGCAAAAGAAATAGAACTTTTATTAATCTGCAATCTGAAAAATACAAGTAATACAGAGTCTCCTATTTATAAAGACTTAATGTACAAAGGAGTAATACTTACCTACAATTACTAGGTAAAAGACTTCTATCCTATTTACACTTCCTTTTCCAGTAAACAAATAATAACTCTATCTTATAGTGATCTGCAACTCTATCTTATTTCCTTATCCAAATAATGCTTTTATTTAAATATCTCAACAATTAGTTTCCTATATATGTTTGATTTCCTATTGTTGATTTATTTCTTATTATTAGGTTTAGGATTATAGACAAGCTCATGGCCCATAATTTACTATATTAAAAAGAACTCATAGTATGAGTCCTATACACACTTTTAGTATCCAAATACAATATTATAAAGGTTTTTCTCTCTCTTTCCTCCTAATTTCTTACACCATTTTTCCTCATCCTCCCATCCGAACGTGATGGAGAAAATAAAGGCGAGAAAAACAGCCCACTTTCACCTCATAGTGAGCGTCAAAGCAAGGGTGAGGAAGAGGAACATCAAGTATAGTCACAATTTGAAGAATTTGTTGGCAAAAATAAAGAAGCTCTACAACAAGAACCCAACTTCTTCACTTTCTCCAAAAAGAAAAGAAAGGTGGTGAATGAAGCTTGTCAATTTGCTCTACCTAACCAATCACAGACATTGGAACCTCTTCACTCTCCTTCCCTATCCACTGGTAAGTCAAATTCTCAATCCTTTGGCCCCATTATTGATGTACACCTTCTTATTGCTGTTAGATAGGGTATTAAGAAATGCACTTACCATCCCATCTCTAATTTTGCTTCCTATTGGTTTTTGGCTCCATCCTACAGAGCATCTATTACAACTGTGTGCTCAACTAAAACTCCACAAAATTGGAGAGATGCCCATGAAGATCCAAAATGAAAGAGTGTGCTATGATAGAAGAGATAAAAGCCCTCGAGAAGAATGACACAAGGAAGCTCACTTCTCTTCCAAGTAGGAAGAAAACTGTAGCATGTAAATGGGTATTTTCTATCAAGCATAAATTAGATGAATCAATTGAAAGGTAAAAGGCCAAGTTGGTTGCAAAAGGATATATACAAACATATGGGATTGACTACGAGGAGACATTTGAACCTATGGCAAAAATGAACTCAATCCAAGTTCTGCTTTCTTCTACAATTAATTCAGGATGGGAGATGCAACAACTGAATATGAAAAATGCATTCCTTTATGAAGACCTTGGGGGGGGCGTCTTTAAGGATATTCCCACGAGATTCGGAAATAAAAGACCCAAGGGAAATTACGTAAGCTAAAAAAGGCATTATATGGACTTAAACAAACTCATAGAGCTTAGTTTGATAGGTTTAGCAAAGCCATAATTAATCTTGGTTGCTACCAAAGCAATGCTGACTAGTACTGTCAAAACAGACTGACCAGTCTCAACCCACAATGGCTCGCTATTAAGCCAAGTGGGGTAAGCTAGCCCACATTTTTGCGAGATAAAGAAATCACAACCCACCCTACAATAGGTTGGTGGGTTTCGCGAACCAACTTGCCAAATTGAAAAAATTGCTTAAAATCTACTAAAAACAATCATAAATATAAATATTAATTTCAAAATAACAACTTTTATATTCCAAATAACACCCACAAATATAAGTCCCAAATATTTCATAAATAACATAACTATAAATCATGTAAGCCTTAACTAATAAATCAAGCACGTATAACAATTTTAAAATAGATTGACTTAATTATCTAATTTTGAGTATAGTGGTTAGCTCAACAATAAATAACAATTAGCACCTCAATTCAAAACTCTTACAATTGCATCATTTTAGCATAAATCTTACAGTGGATGTAACAGTTATCACACATCGTAAAGGATATAAACAATTGCACATGAAAAAAAAGAATAATATTTCTCATACATTGAAACATATTAATAAAACATTGATTAATTAATAAGGTAATAGTTAGAAAGAATAATAAAATACATACAAATGAAGGAAGAGTAGAAAAAGATTATAAAATTTAAATTTTATTAACTTTAGGGTTGCAGGTTGAAAACCCACAAGCCAGTTTGCCACGCACTTGCTTAACCAATGGGTCAAAGCAAGGCAGGACCAAGTCCATTTTGCCAA
This sequence comes from Dicorynia guianensis, assembly GCA_037013595.1. Classification (NCBI taxonomy): domain Eukaryota; kingdom Viridiplantae; phylum Streptophyta; class Magnoliopsida; order Fabales; family Fabaceae; genus Dicorynia; species Dicorynia guianensis. The sequence continues at coordinate 13,018,431 of JASUAB010000006.1, read as the reverse complement.
CTCTAATGTTTACCACAATTGTTCTTCAAGAGATTCGGTACAAAAATCACCATTATCATTGTCTATGCCAATGACATTGTGGTAATTAGAAATGACTTGGAAGAGATCAACCAACTCAAGACTCACTTAGCTAAATAGTTTGAGATCAACGACCTAGGAAGGCTGAACTACTCCTTTGGAATTAAGATAGCCCAATTCAATAAAGGCATCTTCATTTATCAAAAAAAGTATGTTATTGCTCTTCTCTAGGAAACGAGGATGTTAAGCTACAAGCCTGCAGATTCCCCAATTATCAAAATCATCAATTAAGAAGTGGGGTTGGAGAAATGGTTGATGTTGAGAGATATAAAAGACCAGTGGACAAACTAATATATCTTTCACATACTAGACCAGAAATTGCCTATGTTGTCAACATTATGAGCCAGTTTATACACGATCCCCCGTGCTTCTCATCTAGACATTGTGATCCAAATCCTAAGATATTTGAAATCTGCTCCAAGAAAGGAATTACTCTTTTCAAAGAGTGTAAACTTTAAAACTGAAATTTATACCAATGCAAATTGGGTTGGGTCTCCAGATGATAGGAGGTCAACTACTGGTTATGCCTTCTTCGGGGGAAATCTTGTCACATGGAAGAGCAAGAAGCAATCTATTGTTTCTAGGTCCAATGTTGAATTAGAATATAGAGCAATGGCACATGGGCTGTGTGAAGCTTTATGACTAAGGAAATTAGTCCAGGAAGTTGGACCATATGATGGTTCACCAATCAATCTATATTGTGACAACAAAGCTGCAATAAATATTACCCACAACCCAGTATAGCATGACAGAACTAAACATTGATATTGACAAGCACTTACAAAGGAGAAGTTGACTTGTAAATTACTAAAAATACCATTTGCGATATCTAGAGACCAAATTGCAAATGTGCTCATTAAAGGACTGGAGGAAAAACTTTCATCATATGACTTGCAAGATGGGCAAGCTGGATATCTATGCAACATCTTTAGGGGGAGTGTTGAATATTTGTAACTCTTTTCTTCTTTGTGTTGCTAGGAGGGCATATTGTAATCTCTCCTCTTTAATCTCAAATGAAGAAAATCAGAATAAGTCTCTAAGAGAGACACATTTTCTGCCCTAAATCTTCTTATTTCTCTTCCTCTCATTCTTTCCTCTTCCTTCTCCACTTGTTTAGAAATCTTAGTTCCAATATCTTCTTTGCGTTTATTTCAGCTAAATTTTAGGAAAAAAAAAACTTATTTTTACAATGCCTACTGCCAATTATATGTAGAGTAGAACTTTTAGTAATTGGGGAATCTTGGGAATGCCCAGAGATTACTTGTTTTACTGTCTTTCTTGGTATTTACTGGTCCTTTTCATAGATTTCTTCAAGGAAGAAGTCTTACTTTCCATTTATTTTGTGATCATTTCCTCTTCCTATAAAGTTTCTTCTTTTATCCAAAAAAATTCCTTCACAGGTTGCAAGGTAACAATTAGCAAAGTTCATATTGTGAAGGTCTTGTAAGTGAGTATAATGATATTTCGTTATGATTCTCTAATCCTCTCTAACCTTGTGTAATTATTAGTCACTACAAACCCAAGAATCTATCAAGCCCAATAGACAACTGCAAGACATAAATTGGCTATTGTTGGATTTACAATCCTCTTATTATGAGAGGGATTTAATTTAACCATTACAAGTGCTAAACACAGACATCTGCCCAGCATATGACATATGCACCAATAACCTTAACAAATCACCAAAACTGATCTTTAGACTCAGCATAGCCAAATAAATTTTCAATGAAATTTTTCAGACACAATCAAACAAACTAAATGTTCTTCATGAAAAGAAAAATCTTTCTCCAGAGTACTAAATTAAAATAAGTAAAAACTGCAAGAGAAAATCAGTCAACAGATTCAGGTTCAAGTATGCAAACATATGAGACATAACTCACCAATAAGTAAATCTGTGCTGTCCTTAAGTTTCCCTACCAAGGCTTTGACCTGAGATAAACAGCCATAGTACTCAGAAAACCTTATAACGATACAGGCTTACAATAGCACAAAAATTATTTATCTACACATCAAAATAATTGATTTATAAAACATTATGATTTATCTAACCCATCAAAACAAAAATTGCAAGCAACCAAAGTATATTAAAATGAGATGGCTAATAATCTTCAGTAACATTCAATTAAGTAGAAATTTATTGAATATTGAGCTCATGGAAAAATTCATCATAACAACCACACTATAATGTGTCATGGTTGTTTTTGAGTCGTGATTTCATATTTCACCATAGCATAAAGTTATTTTATCCCAAGCAGAAATGACACCTCATCTTGTCGTCTCAACCCTTCAAAGCTGAAAGGCTTTAAGACTACAGCAACAGTCAATCCATTTGCAGACTTTATGCCTTCAAAAATACCAACTGCAACAGTGTGGTCCAATCCATATCCCGCACTAACCACCTAAACAATAAATTGGGAAAATTTAAAAGGAAGACAGAAAAAAAAAATTATTACGATCAATAGTTCATAGATTAAACCAGTTTCCAACAACACAACACAACAAAACATACCAAATATTCAAAGGCAAGAACAATTAAAATAAAAGTAGAAATTCGACAAATAAATTATATAGAATCTGGAAGGAACAGCAGCAACAGCTCATGAATCATTCCAAATAACATCAAGTTTCCAATTTTTTTTCCCCAGTGACATGAAATGTATATTAAAAGATTGGAAAAGATATTATCTCAATTGAACGCCATCCAAGCTTCCTCAAGAAGGAAACTGCACAACTCTCAACTTAGAGCCACTCTGTTCTATAGAATTTCAACTGCTTTATTAATGCGTCATAAAGCATATCAGCAAAAATCAGCATCTGAGGGGATGAAAAGAAGTTCGTGGAGTATCATATGTGATGCAATTATACTTAAGACTTCACTGAAATTAATCAGAATATATTATGTATACTTAAGATATTATCTCACAATGGGAACGCCATCCAAGCTTCCTCATGAAGGAAACCACACAACTCTCAACTTAGAGCCACTCTGGTCTAACTATAGAATTTCAACTGCTTTATTCATGTGCCAAAAAGCATATCAGGCAAAAACAAGCATCCAAGGGGATGAAAGGAAGTTAGTGCAGTATCATATGTGATGCAATTATACTTGAGATTTCACTGAAATTAATCAGAATATATTATGCATATGATGCATGAAGATTTTATTACTTGACTTATCAAAAAGCATAAGCAGAAAAGGATAAAGGAAACCACTTTCTGTTTGCCACTATCAAAACAAAGATTTAGACTGCAATAGTTTAAGGTAAGGAATGTACAAACAAGGACAACATCCTTTGAACATGACTTCATAAATAGTGGAGCTTCAACAAATCTTGGATGAGGCTCTGCAAAGTAACCCACAATATCAGTCTGATACCTTTTTAACCATAGAAAATAGAATCGTAAAAGTATAGAAATTCAAAGAGATGAAATTTGTTTTCATTTCCCATAAGTTTTCTTCTCCAAATGTATAGAAATTCAATGAGCTGAAACAAGACCAATCAAGGTATCCTTTACCCATAAGTTTTCTTATCTTTTTCTTGAAACAAAAACAATATTAAATCCAAATGGACAACCTTCTTGAGTTGACCTCAGTTGTAATTGCACCTCTCCAGACTCCTTCATGAGAATATCCCTGCAGAACACTGACATCTCAATACACATTCAAAATAGGAAATCCACATACCAACTACAAATAAATTTCAGCTTCTCACATCAAAAAAAAAAATTCAGCTTCGATTACATTATTCTATCTGGGCCAGTAGAGATATGTAACAAGCTAAAATCAAGAGCCACTTCGTTTAAATTCTGTTAGGCCTCAAGAGTTCAACCGAACTAGGAGTATATTACTGAAGAGAAGATTCAAGGCGGACAGAGACTTAGGACCCTCTAGTCACACCAAACTGAAAATAAAGAAAAGGAAAATGGAGCATCTAAGGGGATGGAACCCTTCATATACTTCCCCCAGAAATAATTCCATCCTGCAAACAACCTAGCCCCAGAGCCACTGCTCCTAAACCAAAATATCACAACTAAAATCTCGCATACCTCCTTCCTTGGGCTGACCTTGAAGCCCAATGGGCTTATGAACCACACTACTAATACTTCTGGCCCTAAGGTCCCTAACAATACCTTTCCCCATTTTTGCAGCCTTGCCCTCAAAGCTATACAAAGCTTCCTGGTGTGGCTTCTCACTCCATAACCTGACACGTGCAGCAACTGCAGAATGCTGCTTCCTTTCTAAATCAATAGTACGAAGCTCCACTGGTCAGCTTGTGGAGTAGCCTCCACAAACCTAATGTGGCTAGCAGAGAATAAACTTTCCAAGGTTATTGCTTTCTGAAACTTACACCACAAATAATCTTCATAATTCTTGTCACCAACTTCATAAATCAAGGCTGACACTGCTTCAAGTGCTGCTACCCATAGTTCACCACTATAAGCACTCGTACTAGACACAGACCATGTTTGATAAGTCTGATCAGGAATGTCTTCATTCTCAATGATTCCATCACAAACATTGTCAAATTGGTCCTTTTAAACTGTTGCAACATAGACAACATAGACAGAGGGACAAACAGCTTCCACAAACTTTTTGTCACTAGTGGCCACCACATCCTTGTAAATCTGGACAGCAGATTTTAGATTCAAGTTTTTCAATCTATCTGTCTTATAAAGATTATAACCATTTACTTCAAACCATGGGCCATTGATTCCAATGTCACGAGAAACTGACATAGGACAGCAGGGATTTTGGGTTGTAACAAGGTGTTAGGGACTGCGGAAGTGTAGAAAAGGTGGGAAATTGATAGATTAGGGTTGGTGCATGATGGAAGGGATGCTTTGATGGCAATAGGATGGGTCATTAAGGTCAAATAGGCTAGTTTTCATGGCTGTGAACAGGGGCTGCGAGATTAGGGTTTTGGTGCAAGAAAGAGTGCAGAAAATTACGAGGAGAAGAAGAAGAAACCTAAGAGTCACACCTAGGGTTTGATCACATCACACAATCAAGGCAAAATTTTGAATAATTCTCATAAACATAAACTCCGCTGCTAAAATAAATACACTAGTATTTAAATAAGCCTCCTATGATTTAACTTACAAGAAAAAGAATCATAATCCAATAGGACAAGGATTGGGACCAAGTCCAAATCTTATAAGTATTAGAATATCTAAATAATATAAAAACAAGCCCAAACATACCCAAAGTCTATTGATACTAAATTCCATAAAATAAACAGCGAAAATACAATAAAATTACCACAAAAATTACTAAAATAATAGATATTGACTTCTAATTAAGCTGCCAAAATGGATTCCCGTCCTTGGACATGTGCCAAGCCAACGTTCGGATAGCTTTTCCACACCTTTTGTAAGCTTTTAAAGGCTGCTGCCAATGGCCTCCATCAAAAACAGCACCAAGAGACTTTCTTGAAACCCATTGACCATCATGTAGAAGCTTCATATTTCCAGTATGATGCATTATTACTGTTGCAGCAAAGTCTCGTTGGATGTTGAGTTCAAGTTTTGGAAATAGTATGACTAATGCAAAATGAGTAAAACTGGACACCATATGTATACAGTACACCACATTTCATACTCAATGCTTTCAAGATAAAGGAACTGACCAATGGTTTCGTCCCCTTGGAGGAGACTTACCCCAAATGTAGAATTTGATCCAGTTGGAGTATGTATTTGCTGAACTACTGAACTAGATCTCTCAAGAATATTAATAGCAGTATCATTTTTCAGTAATAAATGACCACCACTCCCTAAATGAGACCCAAATATGCCCTCCGATGAAAATTTTGTCTCCCCAATACTAATTAAACAATGAAATAGGGTTGAGCCATCTGTTTAAATTCCTCTCCCCCCCCCCCCCCCCCCCTAAAAAAAAAATTCACGTGGTATAGCTCATAAAAAAATTAACTAGGTACCATACAGTAAGCTTCTTGTCCCAAAGAATTGGCCTCTACCATGCTTCTGCTTGGGCCTCCCAATGGTTGTGCCCAAAATTAGTATCATGTGCAATATTTGTAGCAGCATCCCCATTCATACCATAGAGATAAGTGTAATCCATGTATCCTTCCCCCAGAAAACATTATTTCAAGGCAGCTCTGAACCAATGAAAACACGACAATGCATTGGGCATTTGATGGGATGCTCAAAGTTGCAGCAAGAGCTACTCCAAAGGATTCATGCCGTTTACTGCCATGTATGCTTAGATGAAATACCCTTCTAAAGCACCAGGTACTACCACAAAGACAGGGCATTTTGAAATATGACCATATTCATTTCCTTTTGCTGCAATTCTGAATGTGACTGGGGTTCATCCATTTGCAGTATTTTGATCCCAATATTGCTGCCAAGCCACAACCAATATCTTGCCCTGATCACCACTCCCTTCCTGGCCAATGTTGTTTAACATAAACCATCCTCCAAGTTGCTTTGTACAATCAAGTTTCCATTTGACAACAACACTGCATACAATGATTTTTCTGCCCCAATGTAGCATGCATATTTCACCATAATATCAAGCCAATCCCCTATTTTTAAGGTGCATGAACGAAAGTGGCTTCCTACCTCAGTACAACCTAATTTGGTAGAGCCCACAAACCCTATAATGACTTCGTTTCTTGACAATGGATCCGCCTCAGATCTTTCAATGAACAGCTGGTGCATCTCACTCATGGGACTGTAGTTTACAGGTCCATGTTCATGGTGCAGGCCAGATTTGCTTGTATTGGACCTGGAATAATATTGGGCAAGCACAGCGATCACTAAGGGCTATCTAATTTAGTTCAGGTCAGGAAAGACTAGGTCCAAAAGGTGTTGCCAATGTCAATGGCTGCTGAGATCTCCATGTTCGTTGCCCAGCTCATCCTTGTTGTTTCTAGCAAGGTTGTCTCTACAACCATCATCCAACAGTTCATTCATGTGATTCCACTCAGAAAGAAATTTCAAAGAGCAGTCCTCCCCGGTTTTCTCACTGATGCCAGGATCCCACACCGTAGCCATCAACGCTTGGCCGAGATCAAATATGGCAGGTCCACCTCCACCTCTAACTAAGCTCGCCTACATTGTAACCCAATGGTTGGGCCTAGGGGTCTCCCATGTGCATCCCCTGCTACAAAGCCTCTTGTGAGGATCGAGGTCATGGAGCCCACTCTAAGAGCAAAAACAAGTAATCTTCTCCTCATATTCCCCACCAAGGATATTATACTCAATCTTTGACGTTGCCTTTCCACCATCCTCTGCTACCATAAGAGAAGGTGATGGCCTAAAGAACCTCCTCTCCATCACCAACAATTGGCACTATCACATTTTCCCACCACTACTAGTGTTGTTCAATGGAGGAGTCTCAATCTCCACTGCTGTTGGTGCCTCCATTGTGGAAACAATTGGAGAACTAATCTTAGCACATGGTAGAAACAACTTCAGTACCAACTCCTCTAGATTCTTAAATTTGTAATCTTCTCCTCATATTCCCCATCAAGGCCATTATACTCAATCTTTGATGTTGCCTTTCCACCATCCTCTACTACCATAAGAGAAGGTGATGGCCTAAAGAACCTCCTCTCCATCACCAACAATTGGCACTGTCACATTTTCCCACCACTACTAGTGTTGTTCAATGGAGGAGTCTCAATCTCCACTGCTGTTGGTGCCTCCATTGTGGAAACAAATGGAGAACTAATCTTAGCACATGGTAGAAACATCTTCAATACCAACTCCTCTAGATTCTTAAATTTCCAATTGGTAGTCTCCAAAATTTCTGAGACTAGGCTCACCTCAAGTCCCCGCACCATTGCATCTACTCTAAGGAGTTCTACTTCTTTCTTCAAATCTGCAAATCTGTAGTCCATCCCTGTTGCCATAATCTAGCAAGTCGGACCAATTGTCAAGACTCAAGAGTTCAACTAAACTTGGAGTATATTGCAGTAAAGAAGATTCAAGGTGGACAAAGACAAAGGACCCCTACTCACACCAAACTGAAAATAAAGAAAAGGAAAATGGAACCTCCAAGGGGATGGAACCCTTCGAATACTCCCCCAAGAAATAATTCCCATAGTGGAAAGAACCTAGCCCCAAAACCACTACTCCTAAACCAAAATCACAACTAAATTCTCGCATACCTCCTCTCTTCATTTCACTCCCCCAATATATGATGCTATTTTTCCCTCAACATGATTCCCAATTTTTTAACTACCTACTACCAGCTGTCGCTCTACTACCTTGGGCTGACCTTGAGGCTCAATAGGCTTATGGACCACATTACTAAAACTTGTGGCCATGAGGTCCCTAACAAATTCTTAAACAATCTCTTGCACAGCAAATCAATTGACAATGCTAGTCTCTTCCTACTTATGGACAAGCTAGTGGTTATACTTTCATATGTCCTTCTTTTTTCCAGCATATCATTTTAAGAGTTACAATAGTTAACTAATGCTCATGCAAAATACATAAAAGATTAGAAGTCAACTCTCACACATTCACCAATGTACACAAGTAAAATCATAATTTGGGTTAAATAAGGTAAAGAACCCCTTCATCAGTTTCTTAACAATTAGTGTTCTATTTTCTATGCTAATATATCAACACCCATTAAAAAGGACAAAATGATAAGGTTTGTTGTACTTGAAAATAAGTTTTCCTAAGAAATTTTCCTATTGTTATTACATCTTAACAACTAATTCTTACACTCTGTAAAAAATTTATACTTCACACAAGCTAAATCAAGAGATTATAAATATCCCAGCTAATCTAGATACCTCCCCATTTAAAGATAAAATGTCCTTGTTAGGCCAACAAATAAGTGGAATTAACCATTCAAATGATAGAAAATTTAAGAATACTAACAGCTTTATTTTCTATACAAGCTCAAACTTATGAAATTAGTTCTGAATTTGTAACTCCCATATATAGACAATGCTTCCCAATGTTATTAATTGCAAAAAGTTTCATGAAAAGCCAACCCCATAAAATGCCTAAGTGGCGAAGCAGTGAAGCAAAGTGGCCGCTTCATCAAAGTGAAACAGCAAAATGAAAATAAGAAAAAATAGAATGCAAATCTTAAAAAGAGTAAAAATCAGAATTTTTTTAACAAAAATAAAAAAATTAAGATTGCTTTAATTCACAGAAAATTAAGACTCCTATGGTAGGTGCCTAGGTGTTGAGTGTCACTTAACTAGGTCATGTTTTAGTATTTTTAGAGAATCCTAATTTGAGAGCGGTGCTGCATTATGTCTTAGACGCTCACAAATATTACAGTCTTTTATATAATCCTAAATTGAGACCAGCACTACCTTATTTCACAAGGAGACAAACTCTGCCTCTTCTACAAGGTCACTTATAATATTTAAGTCTTTTATATAATCCTAGATTGACACCAGCACTGCCCTATTTCATAAGGAGACAAACTCTGCCTCTTCAACAGGGTCACTAATAGTATTTTAGTCTTTTACATATCCTAAATTGTGACCAGTACTGCCCTATTTCACAAAGAGACAAGCTCTGCCTCATCAACAGGTTCACTAATGTAATTACATTACCTGAGGTTTAATTGAAGAGGGTCACTAATGTATTTCAGTTAGTAATTATTGGCACTTTTCAGAGAAGTAGTGCGCCAACACTGCTTCGGCGCCTTCCCGCTTTGTTGTATATAAGGCACTTCTAGTCTGCGCATGCAAAGCTGGGTGCTTCAACTAATTTTGAAGTGCCGAGTATAAATAGCATGCCGCTCCACTGGTTAAGTGGTGTGAAGCGGCACATTTGGCATCACTGATGCTTCACCTTATCATATTATTTAAAAGCCTTAATACACATGTCACATCAAATACAAAATATATGTAAGCTTCCAGGAGAATGTATAGCTTACATTATCTATTAAGGTCACCTTTACCATTGTCAATATAGAGATACAAAACCACTCAATGACCAAGTGGTCTACAGTGCTATCATTGCATTCCCCACAACTTCTTAACTAAATTGGGGTTCAGAACAAGATATGGTAGGCCTGTGCTATGTTCCATGCATCAAGCCCAATGAGAGTATGATAGTGATATAAAACAATTCTTAAGCCTCCACTTTACAATTTAAGCTTTTAGAATAATAAGCTCCTTAACAGTCAGGGTACTGACCATTAGAACATACAACAGACTCAGAAGAGAATAAGATGAATAAATACTAAAAAGAGGCCCATTATTTCAGGTAGCCATCATACAAGTTATTAGTGGTTGCTTTCATAATAACAGCCATAAACTTGTTCTGTTGGCCATATGAAGAATACTTTAAACTTCCATAACCAGTGGAAGCGGGAAACAGAACAAAAATATACATAACTATACCATTCCAAAAGACGTATTGACAATAATGTCCATTTTCTATTATTATTATAATTTTGGACCATGCCTACATTGTCTATTCATCCCACTAAGCACCAGTTTGGAATGTAGGCTTTTGAGCGAGAAGAGACTCGTCACAATTTGCAAACAGTTTTCACATTAACCAAATTCATTATCACCTATAAAAATGGAAAACAACACACATATAAGACAATGATAAAGCCAAGGACACAAAACGAGTAGGTACCAAAATCGCAGCGACCACAACTTAAAAGGCGAGTTCAAGCAGAAGTCTAGTACCGCGTCCTTCCTACTGCCAATGCCAATCACTTCGATAATCTCAGGACCTCCAAAAAGATCTCCAGATTTTGTTTCTCCAGCCTCTCTTCCGTCATACCCATTTGGTAAAGAATCTTTGCTCATCGCAATTCCAACCAAAGGTTTTGGATCGCGACTCCATCGTAACCCATACTTCCGACTCCGATTAAAGCATCCATACCAAACCTGCCTTGAAATAAATGGACATAACGAAGCATTAGAAACTGCTTGGAAGCTCGTAAATACAGGAATCTCCATTTAGTGGGGCAAGCGTTGATAAGGTAATCAGTCTTTCATATGGCTGTCAAAACTATCTGTATCTGATAATTTCTTCCGTTATATCATACACTGAAATACGCTTTGTGTTCAGTTCGGTCGAACTGACAACCACCAGAAGTGTTGGAAGCTTTGGTTGCCAAATTCCCAAAGACCCTTGAAGCTTGGTATGGAGAAACTTGTGCACGACGCCGAATCCGAGTTGTTAAATCCGGTCAGCTCCTTTCGGTACTGCAAAAAAAATAAAATAAAATAAAATAAATGTTTTGAGCTAAAAAATTTAAACCTAATCTTTATCAAACAATGTTATATTTACGTTCTAAAGCATAGGTTATTGATATATAGTGACATGAATGAAAAATGATTTGTTTATAATAAAAATAGTATATATTTTTATATTATTTTATAAAACATATAATATTTATCTTTAAATTTAAATAAAATTATAAAATTTTCTTATTCTAAATAATTTAATGCATAACTTTAAAAATATAAATATAAATAAAAATTTTAATACATAATTTTAAAAATATAAATATAATAAAACTCATGAAACATTTACAGTTTAAAAAAATAAAATTTTACATCATAATCTTTTTTCTTCTACTTTTGCTCTCTTGCTTTGACTCACATTTTCCTCTCTCTTGCTCTGCTCTCGCTTCTACTCTTCTCTTTGGCTCTTGCTCCTGCTCTCCTCTCTTGCTCTTGCTTTGCTCACCTTGCTCTCACTCTACTCACTACTCATTGCCTCTCCATCTTTCCTATTCATTTGCAGTTTCACAAGGGGCTATATTGAAAAGGTAAAATTTTTTCTCAACTTTGTGATTTTCTTCTTGCAAAATTTCTTCTTACTTGGGTTGTTTTTGCAAGTGAAGCATTTAGACCTTCATCACTTCTGCTTGCCATCTATTTCTTTCTCTCGTCGCTCTCTGATTTGTCTTCGAAGGATAGTTCTACTTAGAAAAGTAAAATCTTTTCTCTTCTTTAAGCTTTTTTTCACACAATCTTTGGATTATTTTTGCACAGTGTTTACGAGATTCTTACTGTGTTTGTTTAAACTAAATGGTTCACTTGCAATAAATCTTTAACATTTGCTTCATCAAACAATTTGTTTTTCCTTTTACATTTTGATGGGTCTTGAGTGTTCACAAACTCAAATGCACAACTTTATTACAAAATTTTTTTGTATGGTTGTTTATTTCTATTTGATGATTGTAATATAAGTTTGATGCATTATGGGGTTTGGTTTTTTCCTTTTGATTATGAAGTGAATAATGTTAGTGGGCTCATCTACAATGGTTAAGAAGAATTGATATTTGCTTTATAAGACGCTTTTTTTCCTGATACATTCTTCGTACTAAAACCTAGGGTGTCTTTGATTTGTTGTCTGAGGAACAAAAGAATCGCCAGCTGTTATTAAAATTATTTTATTTTCTAGCTTGATGTTTTACTAGGTTTCTCTAAATTTGGCTCTTGGTGAGTTAATTTTTAGTAAAAGAAAACATTCTGCAGAGACAATAGTATTTTTTTCACTTAGTTCACACATGGTTGATTGGACCCATTTAAGTGGTATGTCCATTCTATTTTAGACTTGTGAACAATAATTGATTTCTTATTGGTTCTAAGGTTGGGTTTATCATTAACCTTTTGAAATTTGGCAAGTGATAGCCTTCCTGATTTTACTATGCCTATAGAACTTAATCAAAGATTCCCAGATTCATCAAGGGTATGATTTTATGCCATTTCATTTAAATCCCATTATTGAGTAAAGTTTGCACATTTCTTCTACAGTTTCTTCTTCTTCCTAACTTTCCCACTTTTAGTATTATTTACTAGAAACTTGCTTGTGCTTGTGTTACTTCACGAAATTTAAAATTAATATCTTTTATAAAAGGTAACACATTGTCTAAGGTTTCTAGATCACCCAATAGTATATATACTATATATTTAAATATATTTAGGGATTTAACAAATACATAATGCCATTCTATAATCCCTTTACATCCATATCCCTATGATCCATTAATGCTACATAGGGAACAAACATATAAATAATAATGTGATTAAGGACACCATTACAATTAGGAGAGGGAGCTTCTCTCTTAAGCTATTATACAAACAGAAAGAATATTACATCAGTGGGGCAACAACATTATAGAAATAGATAAAGACTAGGGATTTCTCTTTGTGCAAGTAGAATTTGGTTAACCTACATAAGGCCCAATAACTAAAAGGGTCCACAATAGTTAATTAGCCATAATTTAATGATCAGACAATTAGGCCATAAATCAAGTCTCATATTAACCTTATTATTAATTTGGGTTTTATTAAAATTAACCACTGATATATATAAGTCCACAAGAATATTCTAACAATCTCCCATTTAGAGTACATGCATTAGGTTTTTTAAAAAAAGAAAGGATCTCCAAATTAACAATAACAAAGTGTGATCATAAATTTATTAATTGTGAGCCAAGCAATATTAGCTAACCAACTTTAAGTTCGAAATGAGATCATAAGTGCCTAATAATGCAAGAATCAAGCCTAATAGGGATACTAATATCATATACGTCAAAGTACTTATAAACTCGTGACTTAAGCAATGTAGATATACGAGATACAGATTTGCATTACAAAATTGTGATCTATGTGCAATGCTAAACATAATGGTTCAAACATCAAAGATGCTTACTAAAAAACAACATAATATCTCAGCATCAAAAAATTGAGACTATAACAAAATGTCTCCAAAGAAGTCAATATCAACAGTATGTTGTATGTGACAAAGTTGCATATGGCAAAATATGTGGCATTAATCAACAATGGTTAGTGTCTTGAGATATACAACATTGCCATATTACTCCCATTAACCCAAAGCACTAAACGTGTTTAATAATACTAGTTATATGATTTTAAGATACCATAGCTATTAAGCTTTGGTTAAGGGATCACAACCATAAGGTTGATGCTTATGTACTCAATGCGAGTTTAAAGCTCACATTCTTTTCATTATAACAATAGGTAATTGACCTTGAAATTTTAGTGCATGTAAAAACTCCTATAGTTCTGAGAGATATATACAAAAGCAAAACTATAATAATAATAGCATGAGGCACAAAAGTATTCTCCACAAAATTTGGAATCATGATATTAGGTTCCTAAGCCAAATGGCTTGGTTAGTAGCCTCTTACCAATCAATACACTCTAGTTCCAAAAACAAAATTATATTTCTCATCATTTAAGTATCCTGTATAAATTAGGCACATAATCTTTAGCACCTTGCAATTACCTTTGGACCTTCGTTGTTTCTCTTTAATAGTCAATTCCAAGGTCACTCAAGGATCTCCTACTTGCACAAATGATAAACTAATATCATGATGTATGCTAATTTGAGCATGCAATAGACTACTTATAGCAGAAGCTTTTGGAACCTTCACTACATTAACTTGCTCACTAAAAGTTTTAGGATACTGGGATTTTAAGGTTTTATGCCTTTCACGACAGGTGCTACATAAAGGGAGCAATATTTCACATGAACTTACTTAGCATCTTCTCAATCATACATTTTATGAGATAAACCAAGATTTCTCATGAGTTTGCCATAATGGATCTGTATACCCAAGATGAAAGACACATCACCTAGATTTGTCACACAAAATTATAGCTTGATAGGACTTTTTTTGTCTCACATAGTATGTTCAAATCAATTTATGAGCCAGAATGTTCAATCAACATTCAACACCAAAATTAATCTACTCCCACTTACCTCTAGGTAAGTGTACTAATCAATACTATTTTTCTTAAAACTAATTCAGGAGATTACTTGATCAAGTTATTGCATCAATACCTGTTCCAAAACATAACTGATCTCTTCAATTCTCATACTAGTGACTCAACAGGCCCTTTTATAAATTGATTAGGTATCTTACACATACTTTAGATGAAGCTCTATTCAAAAAATAATTATAGTGGGGCTTCCAAGATCAAAATAGGCCAACAATTTCTTACTCTTCTTCTCTGTAGAGTTCTTCCCATGATTTTTCAACGTGTTAGTAATAACAAGTTTCATGATATACTTATGCACATCTCTCACACCATTAGATAGTGGCCATTTTAAACTTTGCATATTTGGCAAGGTTTAATCTCAAGGATGTTAACTTAACCCACTCAATAGTATAAGAAGTTCTAGTGGCTTTAGAAGGTTCACCCTCATTTAAAGTCATTCTATAACAACAAAGATTGAGATTGCACAATATCCCCCAGTCCTCATCATTAGTTACTTTCAACATTCTCATAGAATTAAATTGCATAGGAAAGCTTGTTGAGGAAACATAAACAAAATGGGAGATATTCGGCGTAATTAATTTCCTTAACAATTCAATTAATTAGACAAGTAATTGGACATGAGTCCTCGTGCCATTGTAATCATGCCGAAGGCATATGAATTACATTGCATAAGCATACTCCACAACCATTGCATACTATGTCCTTAAAATTAACATTGATAGGGAATTTAAATTATAAGAGCATAATGTCAGTGTAAATCAATTTTAGAATATCAACAAATATATCACCAAAGGAACTTCGATAGGGTATGACCTCCAACAGTATTGTCTTTGACATAATGTTAACAAAATCTATTTAGAAATTTAGAAAAGTGAAAAAAATAGTTGATCCCTTATAGGTAAGCTCAAACTCTTTCCAAAAAAGGTTTTCCAGAGGGTCTAGATTCCTAAATAGTAGCCCTATTTTATTAGATACAAAATCTTCAGTAATTTTACAACATAAGTTCAAAATTAGGCCAAATAACATATATAACATCTCATATTCAATACAATATCTAATCTATATACAAAATATGTCAACAATACATAAATAATATCCCCATCAAATATTAATCAATTAATGTGTTAACAATAAATAAAATAAAAATAACCAATGTCATAACATAAACAACACAATCATTAGCTCGCACTAAATTAATGTATTTAAAAAAACTCAAAATACTCATGTTCTTAACACGAACTTGAAAGGTAGTAACATTAAGTTATTTAGTTAGTGAATCCATATCATAGTTTCAGTGCCAAACAGTTCCAAAAGAATTTTACCATGCTCAAACAATTTTCTAACAACTAGATATTCAATATCTATATGTTTGGAACTACTAGTAATCCTATTACCAGTACTTTATTCTTACAATAAATCAGTAAAGATTAGAACAAGTTAACAACTTTAAGACCAATAGATTGTGTGGTTGTTATCAAGAAACTATTGAATATAGCCTAAGCAGTAAAGATACTTATGCCCTTTTACAGAGCACCTTTTTTTTTAAAAAAATAAAATAACACAGCCAGCTAGTAAGGAAACACAACTCAAAAAAGGATTAATCTTTCTACTGGCAAGAAGAAATATCATCAACAATGAAAACAAACCGATTTTCATTAACTTTTAGGTATATACATTGATCAATTTCATCCTTCAAAAAATCAAGTGAAATACTAATCTAATCAAATTCAACATACCAATGCCCAAATGCTTGCTTAAGACCACAATTTGAACTTTCAAGATTTCAAACTAGATGTTACATCCTCGTTTTACAAAACTCTTAGGTAATAACATACAGATTTTTTTTTATCAAGATTTTCATATTGCTACATCCATCTAACATGACTCTATGTCAAAAACAATCCACTAAAGTCATAATGATCTTGAAGGAAATCTTAATAGAGATAGAATTCAACAAACTCCCACACATATACATAGAGTTCAGAAAATTCTCACACATTCTTTTATACATGAATTGAGTTTCTTTATTCATTTTCATAATACAATTATGAAATTTTGAGAAGTTGGTATATCTGGACTATGATATACTAAATCTTTCCTTCTCCCAAATGTCATAGTCAAGATATACTAGATATGTTTGATAGAGCTGAGAATGACATGAAAGCACAATTTTACCTCTGAGTCACCTTATTATGTTTAGGATTCTTAGACATAAGAAATTGGGAAACAATAAAACTTTGCAAAATGGCTTTATATATTTGAAAATAATCCTTAAAGCATACAAAACATTTTACATAATTCTTCAAACATAAAAGCATTTTCAATAAAATTGTTTTTCTTTTTTTGTACTATACTAATATAAATAAATATTTTAAAGATAAAATGAAATTAGACTCAAGTTTTAAATCAATCGCTCTACGCTATGTCCAATTTATTTTCATATCGTACTTTGTATCAGAGTCCCAATATTAATTACTTTCCTTCTTTTTATAAAATGTTTTAGGCTCTTAATCACCTGGATGATCGAGCATATTCTAAAAAGCCCTTGATGTCTACTTTAAAACCTTTGAATGCCACTTTTTCATTTCGGAATTCCTTGATGGTCTAAAACTTGAAAAATCGAATAGATGTCAGTTTCTTATTAAAACTTGAATTTTTCTCCTTTTCAATTGAAATCTCCAAAGCTTGCAAAATCATGTCCTAACACAAATAGAATTCTAATAAGCATATAAAGACTTAGAAATAGACTAGAAAAGTTACATAATAAAAGAAAGAAAAATATAAAAGTATGCACTTATCAAATTCCCCCACACATAGCTTTTGCATGTCCTTTGGCAAAACAAAATTCAATAATGATAAATCATACATTAAGTATGTCTAAGAGTACCATTACAAAACATAAGTTATTTATATTTAATTCTTAATTTATCATACACACCCATCTTATAATTGCAGCAATGCCAAATAAAAGAAATCATGCATACTCAAATCTCCTCATCTTTATCCATAAGTACCCTTAATCAATTAATGCAAACCTCATAACTAACATAGCCAAGTCATGCATAACTTACCTCTAACCTATTCCTTTTTACTACTACAAACTTAAGTAACAAACTAGGGTGTCAATTTAATGAGAGAGGTGCACATATTCTTTTTTGAGTCACACCTAAAATTTGATCAATAGAAACAGATATAAAAGTATTGTCTAAGTCACCATTTAATGTGAAAGTCAACACTTGTGGTGTCCAATCCCCCACTTACTAAGCAACTTAAATAGTGGAGTAGAATAAGAAAATTTTTTCCTTCTCTTTTTCCATATTTTTTTTCTTTTTCATCTCTCTCTTTTTTCTCTTTCTTTTTCAACCCTATTTACTTAAACCCAAGTTTAGGCCTAGCATAAAAGAAATAGTCTCAAGGCTAGCCATACACTTCCTAACCATGCTTCATTACTTAATTCACACAATATCTCAAGAACATCATTTCAATCAATTACAAAGACTCAAGCACATATAACTTCACTTTATAAGACAATGCCAACAATGTACACTAAGTGGTTTGTCGTAGTAATTATTACCCAACCAACCTAATTTAATTGGACCTATAAATTTCACCCTCAAACCTCTTGATCTAGGTGGACCTAAAGTAAATTGGTGTTTACCATTCAAGGGTGACAGGAACAACCACATTTTTAGGTTCCTTTCAAAGTAGGTGAGCCTAAAGGGTTGCTCATGGTGGTGGGCACTAGTTTGCACCATTACAAGTGGCAGAAGGGCATGAGTCAGGCAAAGCAGCTAACCGATGATGGGTCAGCATTGTCTAAGGAGAGTGGTGGTGCATAGTGGTGGTCATGGCAATGAGCAAATCAATGCAATTTGGCTTTATTTGATGTGATTTGATGTTGCATCTAAAGTTATTTGGCATGATTTGGTGCCATTTTAGTGGTGGGTGATGTGATCTACTCATGGGTAGCACGATTTAGAGCTCTATGTAGAGTGAGTTACGTAATTTGAAGTGGTTTTAGTGGAGATGTGTGATTCTAAGCCCTTTGCTTTGTGGGTTATGCAATTTGGCATGTGTTTCTCTATGAGGAACATGACTCTACCTACTAGTGAGATTATTCTATTTTTACTTTGGATTTATATTATTGTTTAGTGTTCCTTTTAGGTTTGAGACCTCAATGGCTTAAGACAAACTATCTGATTCAAGCTCATCCTCTCAATTTAATAAGCAAATGAAGAATCCCTTGTTGAATTGTCCTAAGAATCTTGATCCAAAGAATCTTTTTTCAAAGATTATCCCATCCACAACAAAGATCATAGACTGGAAATTAGATCCTAATGGGAGAGAGTATATCCCTTGGAAAAAGGCCATTCAACTTTTCCTTGGTGGTATTAGGAAAAGGGAACACCTCACCACCGATCCACCTAGTGATGCAGCTAAACTTAAATGGGTGATGGAGGATTAGCACTTACTTGGTCTTGTTTTTAAAATACTGAAGAGTAAGTTACAATACAATGCCATTCATTGTGAAATAGTGAATGAATTTTGGGAATTTAAATCCATATATTTTGGCAAAGACAATTTGACATAATCATATAATTCATGCCAACCATTATTTCATCTTGTTGGGAAAGGAAAATCTTAGTCTCATATATATACTAGATACTATCACATTTTTTTACAAAGGAAAAGCCTTATCCCTATCATTAATGTTGTTGGAGCAATGGAAGCATAGCAGGAACAATTAGGAGCTTTATGTTTCCTCTCTACTTTACCTCTAGTGCTAGGTACTATTCATCAATAGATTTTGTCCTAAATCTCTCATAGCATGAATGAGTACTCCCATCTTCTTTGAGTTTCTAGAGACTTATCTTCTCATTACAGACTGAGTCATCTGCTCTTGTAAGCTTTACTACTTGAGGGGCATGGTGGTTAATATCATCGAGGTAGAGGAAGAGGACATGGATATTTAGAGGCCATGATTTCAATAACAACATTGAATGTCACTATTGCCATGAGCAAGGGCACATTAAAAGGAATTCCCAAAGTTGCTAGGAAAATATTCTTAGCAGTAATCTTAGTTTGCACACGATGCTGCTGCTTCCACTAAACCATAATTTGGAAACACTTGAACTAAAGTAATGATTGATGATGAGTTTGCTCAGTACATCCAGTTTTAGGCCTCTTGTTCATTTACCCATATGACTACCATGGTCCTAATTGGTAATTCTATTGCATGCCTTTCTGATTCCATGTCCAAATGGGTTACTAATTCTGGGTCTACTAATTATATAATAGGAACCATAGGTATTTTGTCCTCTTTTCAATCCTCTTGTCATTCATGTTCTGTCCTTAAGTTAATGGTCTGCTGCTCTCATGGTTAGGAGTGGTTTGGCTATAATCTCTTCTAGTATCACTTTGTCTAATATTTTATGTTGTCCCAATCTTTTAATTTGTTATTTGTTAGTCAAATAACCCGTACTTATAATTGTAATGTCTACTTCTTTCCTTATCATTGTGTTATTCAAGATCTTTTGACAAAGAAAATTTTTGGTGAAGGCTATAAATCTGGCAGTTTTTATGTGCTTGGTGAACTCCTCATTTAGTTGCTACTATTGCTCTTATCCCTTCAAATTGAGGTTTTGTAAAGAATAAATTTATTTTGAGAAAATAACCCTGTCCATTCATATCGAGGTTTTGTAAAAATAATTTCCTTATGAAAAATCCCAATCCTTTCCAATTGAATTTTTCATAAAAGAATAATTGTTTTAGAAAAATAATTTCCTTATGGAAAATTTCCATTTCTTCCAAGTTGGAATTTTTATGATTTTTAAAAATAATTTCCTTGAAAAATTCCCTATTCCTTTTAGGTTAGGGTTTTAACTTTAATAATAACTTGCTTGTAGAAATTCTCCATTCCTTTCAAGTTGGGGTTTTGAAAAACATGATTTCGAAAGGCTGAAATTTTTGGGGTTGTAAGCACCCTTTGGACCCTAGGATTCCCAACAACACGATTAAGCAAAATAAAATCCTAATGTCTAAAATTGGCTCATTATAAGGACAATGTAAGTAATATCAAAATTACAAATATCCAATAAAATATAGAATTACAACCTAGAAGAATATATGAACATAGTCGAAAAGGAAAGAAAAATAAAGGCCAAGCTTTTTGATTCAAGGAGAAATTTCTTGTCAATAGCAAGACAGAGTACCAGCCAATACCTTAAACCAAAATACATACTCCAATGTGATCCCTTAGATTGAAAGACAATAAATTCAATTGGGTTAGTAATTATTGACAGCAAACTCAAAATTTATATTCAAATTAGTGCCCAAAGTAAGTTCCAATCAAGAAAGTCCATTACCCCATGGCATATTCATGGATCATAAAATTTTCATAACTAAATCATGACAAATTCATAGCAACCCAAAGACCATCAACAATCAAAGCACACTATAGTTGAGAAAATCCCTCAATCAACACAAGAGTCGTAGCAATTAAGAAAATTTATCATCCAACTATAACTCCAAGAAGCAAACCATAGCAAAGTCCAAAAGACTATAATCCAAAATCAGATTATAGCAAGCAAACCTTAACCAAGTCAATACCATTATTGATGTTCATAACCAGACCAATTCCTAAAACAAATTCTATTCAAGAAACAAGCTAGTAATTTTTAACATAATCAGCAACCAACATAATCGTAATTCTTAAGAAGAAATTCAAAAAAAAATTGAACATAACCATTTTGGCTAGGATGCCTTATCTATCTAGGATTAGTCAAAGGGCTAAACACAGCACCATAGCAGGTTTGATTAGAGGTAAGGGTGCACGAGTACAATGAGGTGGCAACTCCTAGTGGCAAAAGAAGGATTGTAGTTGCTGCACTTTGATTATGGGTACCAGCAGTGGCTTCTTCATGATAGCTTTAATCTTCAATAGTGCTGCAACCCCAAGAAGGTGCAACAATGGTATGGCAAGATGGAACAATGGGGGATGTGGCAGCCTCTTCTCTAATTTGACATGAATGGGTAGAGAGACGGTGGACTTGAAGTGGTTTGAAGTAGTAAAGGAAGAGGGGCATTGGGGCAAAGTGTTATGAAAAGGGCAATGACTGTGTTGGTAATTTTGGAGAGAGAGTAGAGAAAGGAATTCAAAGATGTAGGGCATTCTTTTTTTGGCATAGAAGAAGGCTAAGGAGATATTGTTTCTTGTATGCCATTGTTGGTAAAGGATTAAAGTGGAAGGGATGGTTGTTGGGTTCTTTGACTATAAGTAGTGAGGGGTTCAAGGTTGTTGTGTATCTTATTTTTTGGCTTTGGAGGGTGAGTTTTGTGAGAGAGTTGAGGGTGAGCCAGTATTGGTTAATAATTATGTATCCGCTAATTTTTTTTGTCTGTGCATTTATAGTTATGTTTTTGGAGTCTTTTCCTAATCAAATTTTGGGTCCTAATTTCACTTGTTTTTTTTTATCTTCTTTATTTTATTATTTATCCCTTTTCAATTTTATCTTATAATCTCTTATCTTTTGTTATCTGCTTTATTACTTATCTCCTATTTATTATTTATTTTTGGTCATCTTGGATTTATTATATTTTTCCTTTTAATTCTTTTATTAAATTTATTTTGTATCATTATCTTTTGAATTTGTTTTGTATTATCTGTTTGTCTTCTATTTATCTCTTGAATTTGTCATCATTTTATTATTTTACTTTTATTTTCTATTATTTATCTTTTATTATTTAGTTCTTTTTATAGTATTATTTTATCTTTTGTTATCTTTTATCTTTTATCATTTAATTTTTGTCATCATTTTATTTTTATTTATTATATTTTTGAGTTCAATTTTAATCTTTGAGTTTAATTTTAATTTTGGGTTTGCTTTTTATTTTTGGGTTCAAATTTTATTTTCTTTCTTTTTGATTTTTAGGTTACAACTTTGGATTTGGGTTAAAGTTACCAGACAAAATATGATGTCTACAAACTATACCCCTTTGCTGGTCTTCTAAGAACTTAGAAGATTAGCAAAGGTAAAAAGACACTAATTTTTTTGGACTTGAATACAATATGAGGGGTCACAATCCACCTAACTTGATCTAAAATAGCTTGGAATTTTATCCAATTCCTAGGCTTCAAAAGGGTTACCATCTATTTAATGAGGATCCAAAATGACCTAAGATTTCCTCTTATTCCTAAGCTTTGGAAGTGATGTCATCCACCCAATGAGTGTCTAAAGTGACTTAGGATTTCTTCTTATTCCCAGGCTTTGGAGGGGTTATTATCCACCTACATGGAGCTCAAATGGCCTAAGATTTCCTTTTATATGTAGGCTTTGAAAGGGTTACCATCCACTGAACGAGAATCTAAAATAACTTAGGATTTCCTTTTAATCCTAGGCTTTGGAAGGGTTATCATCCACCCAATGAGATTTAAAATGACTTAGAATTTCCTATTATTCCTAAGTTTCTGAAGGGTTAACATCCACCTAATGGAATCTAAAATAACTAATGATTTCCTCTTATTCCTAGAGTTCAGAAGGATTACCATCTACCCAATGTGGAACAAATTAAAAGGGTTATGACTCCACCTAACAAGGAACAAATTGGAAGGGTTAGGACTCCACCCAATGAGGATTTAAAATAACTTAGGATTTTCTTCCATACCTAAGCTTTAGAAGGACTACCATCCACTTAGTAATAGATATTTTAAAATTTGAAACCTAGTAGACATGGCTTGAAATTGATAACTTGGAATAGGGATTCTAATTTGGAGACTTGGTAAACAGGGTTTGAAAATTGATGACTAGTAATAGGGTTTTGAAAATTGATGATTTAGTAGATAAGGCTTGAAAATTGAGGACCTAGTAATAGGTTTTTGAAAGCTTATGACCTGGTAAAAAAGGATTCAAAGATTAATGACCTAGTAAGTAGGGATTCATGTTTTGGATACCTGGTGAACAAGGTTTGAAATTTGTAGACTTGGTAGACAGGGTTTGAAAGCTTAGACCTAGTAATAGATTTTAAGAATTAGGAATCTAGAATTAAGGACCTAGTGGACATGGTTTGAAAATTGATAACTTGGTACACAAGGTTTGAAAAATGATGAACTAGTAAATAAGGCTTGAAAATTGATGACCTGGTAGATAGGGTTTGAACTTTAAGGACCTAGTAGATAGAGTTTGAAGTTTGATGACC
Organism: Dicorynia guianensis; assembly: GCA_037013595.1. Lineage (NCBI taxonomy): Eukaryota > Viridiplantae > Streptophyta > Magnoliopsida > Fabales > Fabaceae > Dicorynia > Dicorynia guianensis. Next base: position 12,994,435 of record JASUAB010000006.1, on the reverse strand, counting down.
TAGAAGAGGTTTTTTAAAGAGTTGGATTTGTAAATAAAGGCATAGTAAATAGGTTTTTAGAGTTAAAGACCTTATAAAGAGGGCTTGAGAGGTAATTGACAAATATCTCTTGAGTGTAGTCTATCATATGGGAAGGTCACCTATTAAGGGTCATATTTGAAAGAAAGCCTACAATACTTGGGATAAGGGTTGTGACCTGCTCAAAAGGTAAAGTTTTTAATGCAAAGTTAAGCTTGATAGAATGACATGCTCATAATGCATGTCTGATTCTATATATGAAAAAGATACCATGGATAATTTCTCATTTGTTTGAGCTCTTGAAAATCAATGTGCTTGATATTTCATGGATTTCATACTAGACATATGAAGAAATGACTTTGATTTTTCATTTTCAAAAATAGATCTAGATGCAATGTAGCATGATGCATTTGTTAATAAACCACATCAAAGTTTTCTTTAATGTTGCTTCCATACTCTCTGGAATCTCTTGAGGTGGTGAGGTAGAAGATGGTGATGAAATTTATATTTATGTAATTATTAATTATTGTGTAATTTGGGATTTTAAATTTATTATTTGGGAAAATAATTAGGAATTAGAATTATTAAGGATTTATTATTTAGGAATTTATTATTTATTTAGCTTTAAATTATCCTATCTCCGTAAGAGATAAGATTTTATTTAGTTTACAATTTCTATTTAGTTATATTTCAATTCTCATCAGATTAAGACTTAGTGTCTATTTAAGACATTGTTTTCATTTCCAATGAACCTTTTTGTTATAATATTGAATTAATTTAGAGAATACAGACTTTGTTAGTCATATTTTCTATCCATCTTACATCAATTTTGGTATCGGAGCTTGGTTCCATCACAATTCTTTTACTAGTTAATTTTTCATTAAACATTCTTCCTTTGTACAATCAGCCTTTCCATATCTATTCTATCCTCACCTTCAAAATTAGCTTGAAATTCATAGCCATCACTCTAAATTCAGGTTTTGGACTTCAAAAATTTATTTCATGTTCATGCTTTTGCTAGTTCTTATGGAGTTTTGGAATTTTGACTTGTATTGACTTTTATGGCATACCATTCTTCTAACTATGGATATCATGATTACTACTATGATCAAAGAGGATCAAGGACTTATAATTATTATAGGAAGCCATCCTATTATCATGATTATGTTTATTCATCTTATGATTCATTTTCTAAGCCATCAACAATGAAGAGCAATGAAGAACATGTTGATAGGATAGAAGCTGGTATAGGAGAACTAAAGGATATAATTTAGGAGTTGTAGTTATACCTTGGTGAAAAAGTTGAAGAAAATAAAGAGTTTCCTACAAAAGTTGAAGATGAGTTGAATGACAAAACTACCTGACTTAGAAGAAGATGATTGAGTTCAAGAATATAAAATTGAGACTGATGAAGAAGGCAAGATTGAAGATGTGGATATACAAGCTAAGATCAACAATATTGATGTTGTTAATAATGTTTTAATTGAAATTTTTGAGGATTCTACTAAAAGGATCAATAATACTAATGTTATTACCTAAAGCCTTCACAAGTTTATGTTAATTTCATCATTGAGTTCGTGATTATTGGAAAGGTTGCCAATCCAAAAGCAATCTTGATCCAATTCTTATCATCACCTACTCCATTACCACAAGTTGTTAAGTATTTCTCCCTATTACCTTGTCACTTTAAAACTTAAGGACTAATTTTCTCCAACTAGGAGAGAATGATGCAAAAGATGATGATGAAATTTATATTTTATGTAATTAATAATTATTTTATAAATTAGGATTTTAGATTTATTATTTAGGGAAATAATTAGGAATTAGATTTGTTAGGGATTTATCATTTATGAGTTTATTTTTTATCTATCTTTAGGTTATCTTATCTTCACAAGAAATAAGATTTTATTTAGTTTAGGATTTCTATGTAGTTATATTTCAATTCTAGTAGGATTAGGACTTAGTGTCTATTTAAGTCAATGTTTTCATCTCCAATACACTTTTTTATTATGACATTGAATGTATTTAGAGAATACAAACTTTGTTAGTCATATTTTCTATCCATCCTATATTAATTTTGGTATCAGAGCTTGGTTCCATCATAATTTTGCTATTGGTTAATTTTTCATTAAACATTCTTCCTTTGTACAATATGCCTTACCATATCCATTCTTTCCTCACCTTCAATATTAGCTTAAAATTTTGTCGCCATCACTCCAAATATAGGTTTTGGGTTTCAAAAATTTATTTTTGGTTCATGCTTTTGCTATTTCTTATGGAGTTTTGGAATTTTGACTTGTATTGACCTTTACGGCATACCATTCTTCAAACTATGGATATCATGATTACTACTATGATCAAAGAGGATCAAGGACTTATAATTATTATGGGAAGCCATCCTATTATCATGATTATGTTTATTCATCTTATGATTCATTTTCTAAGCCATCAACAATGAAGAGCAATGGAGAACATGTTGATAGGATAGAAGCTGGTATAGGAGAACTAAAGGACATAATTCAAGAGTTGCAATTATATCTTGGTGAAAAAGTTGAAGAAAATAAAGAGTTTCCCGCAAATGCTGAAGATGAGTTGGACTAGTTTTCTCCCTATTACTTCATCACATTAAAACTTTAAGACTAGTTTTCTCCTTCCTACTTCATCACTTTAAAACTTTAGGACTAGTTTTCTCTAACTAGGGGAAAATGATGTAGAAAGTGATGATGAAATTTATATTTTATGTAATTATTAATTATTTTATAATTTGAGATTTGAGATTTATTATTTGGGGTAATAATTAGGAATTAGAATTATTGAGGATTTATTATTTAGGAGTTTATTATTTATTTGACTTTAGGTTATCTTATCTCCATAAGAGAAAAGATTTTATTTAATTTAGGATTTCTATTCAATTATATTTCAATTCTAGTAGGATTAGGAATTAGTGTCTATTTAAGTCATTGTTTTCATCTCAATACACCTTCTTATTATGATATTGAATTTATTCAAAGAATACATACTTTGATAGTCATATTTTTTGTCCATCTTACATCATGTGGAATCATGGACGGGTGAACTTTGACACTCTTGGATTCTCTAGTTTAATCAAGAGGCATTGCCCCAATGTCATGAGATCCTTGATGCAATCCTTGCTCTAGTTTTCTCATTCACAAGGATGTCATTGTTTATTCTATTGTGTTTGTTTGTATAACTAGGTTAAACCCTTTTAACATACCCCTTAAGTGACTTCTTTCTTCTCCTTGAGAATTAAGGGTGTGACACCTTCAATACCTACCCAAGATATCTTCAATTCATCATGTGTGGAAAGCATGAGTTTTGCTAAAAACTAAGCCCATATATTGTCCTTTTGAGCAATACTTGCCTGGTTAACATATTTAAGGGCACTTAATGCTCTTTATATCACATGAGGATGGGTATGGCCAAAAGGATGTGAAACTAGGTATTTTGATCTTTTAAATTAGGGATCAATAGGTGGGTTTATGACTAATTGCTCCAATTTGGGTGGATTAAAGTGCTAGATACTCTGGGAGTAGTGTCTTTGAGAACTAGGATTTGACTCTCTTTTTTACTCTTTCCCTTTCTATAGGTAAGTCTTTTAGGTATTGGTTTAACCTTGATTGCCGTCGTTTGAATTTTGACTACTCTCGAGCAAAAAAATGTTGGAAAGGTTTTCTTTAATTCATCCTCTTGTATAATCCAAAGTTATGCCTTAGGGGATGCACACAATGGATTAAGCAAATCCTTTGATAATTACTCAATTCTCTAGAATCAAAAGTACTCTGATAAGCACTCACTTAATTCACTCTTAAGTGTTTGCTTTCACAGATATCCCATAGGCTTGTTTTTGTGTCCTTTTATATTTTGGTCAATTCACCACATCAACCAAGATTACTAGGACTATACTTAGCTTATAATGTAAGGCCTAAGTAATGGGTAAGAAAGGAAGAGATAAGGATATAGCAAATAAGGAGAGCACAAGGTTCTAAACACATGATGTCTTACTTTTTGCTTTTCCCTCATGATATAACCTTTTAAGCTTAGGGTGAAAGGGTGAAATCTACTTCCCTTCTCCTTTTTGCCAGTTTTTTCTTTTATTTTTTTAATTTGGCTTGGTTGTTTTCCTTTTCCTTTTTCATTTTTTTCTTCAATATTTCTTCTCTTTTATTTTCTCTCTTTTTTTATTTATGCTTTTCCATATAGTTTTAAAATTACTTTAGCCTTACATTGTTGCTAGTAGCATTTTCTTCTTTGATAGTTCAAGTGCTCTTTTAAGCTCTCCTTCAAGCTAAAATCATGATTTTTCAAGCTTAAAAGATTAAAGTTGGTGTGAGTTAGAGAAAGGATGTTTGATGGTGGTGTTGCCATCCTTGTACAAGCTTAAATGGAAGACTATGCGAGTTCTACTTTTAAGGTTTGGCTTGAAAGGCAAAAACTATCCAAAGATAGCATAGATCATTTCTTGAGTAATGTGGTATCTAACAAATAGTCTCGAAGGGACTAACCATAATTTCTCATTTTTTATTTCATTTTTCATTATTTTTTAACCAAAGGCACTTAGTCATCCAAGAAAATTGAGTATTCAAGCAAACTAATTTTATCATTAGCAATTGAATTTAGTGAGGATAAAATTAGGAGAATCGTTCAACATTTTAATGCTCTTGGGCATCAAAAAACAAATATAAACATAAAGCATATTGCCTCAATATTGTTTAGTGCAAGAGACAAAAGCAAAGAAATAGGATGAAAGATAATGCATTCATCATACTAGGCATTTTGTTGAATTGAAAAATGTGTTATACAAGTCATTCCTTGCTAAGGCCTTGGGCAGAACCATTAAATAAATGTTTAACATATTGCATTAATTTAAAAGACTTAAAGAGGATCTTGCAAATTTATTGGCTCCTTAACTCATGGCTAGGAGAGCATAGGTGTGTTTGGCTAGCTATCTTCAAAGTTAGCATTTATTCTTAATGGTGAATAGTTTTAATCTTTAGCTAGCCCTTCACTTATCTTAAAGCTCAACAATTTGGTATCAATCAACTATTATACCATTTTCTTAAAAAGCTATGCAATCTTCTATTGAGTGGCCTTTTACCCTAGCATGGTATGCACAAGTGACATTTTTATCATATACTTTCGGATAAGGACACTATAGCATTCACAGAGGAAGAACTACCAACATTAGATTGTTGTGGATCAATTAAGGCAACAAATTAGTGCAAGACATTGGAATAGGGTCAAAGTAAAGAGGCTTTCTCCCTAGATTGATAAGCTATTGCCTTGGTGGATTCTAGGATGATTGTTTAGCTTGTACCTATTATTACTAGAATTAGGGTGGTTGGATAGTAGAAGGAATGGGCACACCTAGTAATTATGTTGGTAGGGACCTATGTTTGAGCCTTATGTTTCCCCTTTATACACCACTGCATGAACTTCTCCTTTGAATTAAGATTTCTTTTAAAGTGCATTCTCTCCTACAACTTTCCCTATCTTCCCAACTGTGACCTCTCTTTTCACTCTTCCACTGATAACAACTAAGTTAGCAAAATTGGTAAATGTACATGCTACTACCATTGCATAGTAAAGATCATCCAAGGTGCTCATAAATAGAGTGATATTTCTTTATTAGACATGGGGTTGTTGTATTTGAATTGCTACATTTCTCCACCTTTGGGTGTAATCCTTAAATGACTCATTTGCTTCTTTCTTCATGTCCTATAGTTGAAACCCACTATGGGCCATATTCCTATTGTATTTGTATTACCTTAAAAAGGCCTTAGCCAGATCCTTCCAAGTGCAAATAAAGCAGCATTTAAGCCTTAAGTACCATTCTTGGTAGCGTGTTGTCAATACCCTAAAATAAATACCTTACCCTTAGTTACTAACCAAATAGGGTGAGTAAGGGTCAATCCCACAAAGAGTTCAAGCAATTAACCAGCACTAATATTCTTAGAACAAATGTAAATCAAACTAGGGGGTTTGGATGCAAAGCAAACAATAGCAAGTAAACAAAGTTAAATGGTAAAAAGAGGTACTAGATAGAAACAACTTCAATTCTTAGTTCAATCTCACCCTCACAATTAATGGCAATAATCCAAGATCAAGTTACTTTACCTTCTTATGAAGTTATCAACCTTAGACAATAATAAGCTCTATTGCCTACAATCTCTCTAAATTATGACTAATGAAACAAGCTCTCCACTAGCATCTAACTATTAGACAACCTAGAACAAGCTTTCTAGATTCAATGTAGTAGTAGCATTAAGAACAAAGAGATGAGGTTGATCTAAGCAACAACTACACAAGTTTGGATTATTTAACTTAGCTTATGTTATTTATTGTGAATTATATTAAAACTTGTCCATAATTGCAACCACTATGTGCTACTTAATGATTAGGAAAATGACTATTACATATCACAATCCCTAGACCTAGCAATAGAAATCCACTCAATCAATCTAAAGTGCACTATTTAAATCAATCAAGATAGATAACATAAACCTTCAATTCAAAATAACATAAGCAACTTCATAGAAAGGAATACTATAACTTTGCTAAGATAATTAATCGATCAACATATGTTTAGGGTTTGATATCCCCGTGAACTAAAAAGAAAAGTTTAGCCAAACATGCTAAAAAATAAAAAACAAGTGTCAAGATTGTGTGCTGCTAGAAGAAGTAGAAGGTGCTTCAAAATAAATCCTAGGAGGCCTATTTATAGTTTAGCTCATGCCTCCCAATATCTTAGGTCAAAAATATGGCTATTGAAGCTGTTGAATACCACAAAATTGCCCAAAACCCATGGATCTTTTCAAAACAGGTATACTCCAAAATTTTGAATCTATGTCTCACTTTGAGACAAAGTTTTTGACTAAAAGATGGTGGAATTTAGACCATAAAATAGTTGCCCTTTCTCTTAGCTTTCGTAGCCTTTTGAATCACCTCAATTAGACTTCTATAGCTCTAGATATCACCAAATATTGACTATTGTGCAAGCCACTTTCCAAATCCAAGAAGGACTAGGATTCCTAACTTTGCACTAATTTTGAAGCTCGAACTGAAGGTCCAAAAAAACTTTAAATTAGATGATCTAGCCTATTCTGATAAGCCTTGGATTTTTACTTTAAAAACTGTGAAGACTCTTTTTCATTTCAAAACTTCTTGATGGTAAAAAACCTAAAAAATTGCATAAAGGTTAGTTTCTTTTTCACATTGGAATTCCTCTCATTTTCAATAAAAATCACCACAGCTTTCCAAATCATATCCTAACACAAATATGACTCCAATGAGTATAGTAGGACCTAGAAATAGACTAGACAAGTTATAAAATAAAAGTAAGAAGGATATAAAATATGTACTTATCAATTCTATAGCCTCATCAATTAGACTATCTTGAAAGACATGCATTAGGATCTTCTCATTACTAGAATATGTTGCCATTTTTTGAATGCACATGAGTAGATGAGCCTTTAGGCAAGATGTCCTATTGTGCTTGATAGATTTGGGGACTTTGAACTTTGGTAGTAAAATCATATAAAAAACTATTCCTATCTCCTTTTTAATCTTGATTGCGATCTCTTTTGGCCCTTGACAACTACTCTGAGCTTGTTGCTCCTTCGACACCATCTTTTTCTATCATTTTGACCAATTGACCTTTTAGTTGGTCAATTTTACTTTGCATTTCTTCCTTAGTCTTCTCTTGCCTTAGGTTTTCTTAGCATGGGCCTTCCATTTGCCTATTTCGAGAATGCATTGTTAGAGCCATGATTACCCTTTATCCTTTTGAGTTTTAAAATATATATATATATATATATATATGTGAGAATTGATGCACATAGATGCAACACATGTGAAGCAAAACTGGGTGACTCATGCAAGATTAATGCATAATGCATGCTAATTTGGGTAAGTTTCTCTTGTGACCTATACCTATGCATGTTGGTAAGGATCTATATTTCCTAAATAGGTTCGTAAACTATCCTTTATTGTAATTCATCTTGCCAAAGAAAGAGCTTTAGAAGTCTTAAATATCTAACTTACTTTGCCCCTTGTTTATCCCAAGGTAAATAAATCTCAAGCTTAGGGCCTTTATGTATGTAGCACATAATTATAAACATGTGATGAGATAAAGGAAATGCAATAATAAAAAGTTCCCTGTCATGCCTAAGTTCAGGTAAGTTCTAGGTCCTAGTTCATTTTCAAAGATTTAGGCCAAATTTTCTTGAAAGGGTAGCTCTCAGGCTATTAATAGTGTAGGGGTGGGTTATAGACTTCCTACATTAGGTCCCTAAATTGTTTTTTAGAAGATCATTTTGAATGGGGTGCTTCGGGTGCTTGTGCAGAGATCAAAGGTCTCTTGATAGCTAACCTTACTACACCTCTTTAGCCTACAAGGTATCCTAAATGGTCTTAGTATAGGGCATAGGGGTCATGATCTTCCCTTTAGTGTAGTGTGTGATGAAAGTGATGGTGTGTGGGGAACAAAATACTTATCTTGTAGCAATGAAAATCACAATATAGATAGGAATAAAATATAAAGTACAATAAAGTCAAACAAAATACTAAGAACTAGCCAATGTGCCTTGTATTTCGTCATCTCCACAAAAGGAAATCAAACCAACAAATACAAATCAACACATATTAACAAGATCATTTTTATTCGCCCAACCTTCAAATGTCCCTAGCAAAGTTGCTAAGCTATCATAATGTCACAATGCGGAGTGGTCATCCCTCATGAAACTTATTTTAAGGGAAAATAAATTTAAATAAAAAGTAAAATTGCTGTCAACCTATTTTTTTTAAGGGTCAGATTGAATACCTATTTTGAAAATGGTTTGCATTTATAGAGATTGGATTCATAGGTTGGTTACATATAGAAAAAGTATTAGTACTCCTATATGCCTATTCGATACCTAAATGATTTAATTAACTTGTCTTGCTTATATTCAATATTGGTAAGAAAATTCTAATTCTAAAAGGGAGATTTGGAATATAACTCCTATCTAATTCAAATTGAGATTTTAAAAAAATTAATTTGCTTTGTGAAAATTCCCCCATCCTTCCAAATCAAGGTTTTGTAAAAATAAATTTATTTTGAAAAAATATCCTTGTCTCTCTAGATTGGGGATTTGTAAAAGTAATTTCTCTGTGAAAATTTCTATTCCTTTTTGGTTGGGTTTTACATGAAAAGGTAATTATTTTAAAAAAATAATTTCTTTTGGGAAATTTCTTATTCCTTTTAGGTTGGAATTTTTATGATTTTTAAAAAATAATTTCTTGGGAAATTCCCTATTCCTTTTAGGTTTATGTTTTAATTTTAAAAAATAACTTCCCTGTAGAAATTTCCCATTTTTTTCAAGTTAAATTTTTGAAAAAAATGATTTCAACATGCTCGAATTTTTGGGTTATGAGTGCTATTTGGACCGTAGGATTCCAAACAACACACTCAAGTAAAATAAAATCCTAATGTCTAGAATTGGCTCATTATAAGGGTCAATGTAAGTAAAATCCAAATTACAAATATCCAATAAAATATAGAATTACAACCGAGAAGAAATTTTCTGTCAATAGCAAGACAGAGTACTAGCCATTACCCTGAACCAAAATACCTACTCCAATGCGAACCCTCAAATTGAAAGACAGTGAATTCAATCGGGTTAGTAACTATTGACAGGAAAATCAAAATTTATAATTGAATTAGTGCCCAAATCCATGTAAGTTCTAGTCAAGAAAGTACATTACCCCGTGGGATATTCAAAAATCATAAAATTTTCATAACTAAATCATGACAAATTCAAAGCACGCCAGAGACCACCAACAATCAAACCACACTATAGTAAAGTCCAAAAGACTATAAGCCGAAATCATATTACAATAAGCAAACCTCAACCAAGTCAGTAGCACAATTGATGTTCGTAACCAGACCAACTCTCAAAACAAATTCTATTCAAGAAACGAGGTAACAGTTTCTAACACAATCAGAAAGCAAAATAATCGTAATTCTTGTGAAGAAATTTAAAGAAAATTGATCAAAACCATTTTGGCTAGGATGCCTTATCATATTAATTCGGCTTTTGTGGCTTCAGAACTGGAACAACTAGGGTCACTCGAAGGGTTGAGCGTGGCATCATAGCAGGTTTAATCGAAGGCAAGGGTGCTTGGGTACGGCACGGAATGGTGCTACTGCGAATCAGACTTCTGTACATCTTTAATGGTGCAACTCCTGGTGGCAAAAGGAGGGTTGCAGTAGCGGCAAAGCAGTGGTTGCGCTTCAATTGTGGGTACTGGTGGCAGCTTCTTTACAATAGCTTTGATTTTCAATGACGCCATAACCCAAGAAGGCATGATAATGGCACGGCAGAAGGGAATAGCAGGGAGCATGTCTGCATCTTCTCTGATTCAACGTGAATGGGTGGAGAGACAGTGGGCTTGAATTGGTTTGAAGTACTGATGGTAGATGGGCGTTGTGGTAGAGAGTTGGTGGTTTTGGGTGAAGGAGGCCACGAGTGTGCTGGCGATTTTGGGGAGAGAGCAGAGAAAGGAATTCAAAGGTGTAGAGGGTTTTTCTTTTTATTTTTTGACGTAGATGGAGGTTAAGGAGATATTATTTCTTTTGTGCAGTTATTGGCAAAGGGTTGAAGCGGAAGGGATAGTTGTTGGGTTCTTTAACCATAAGCAGTGAGGGTTTCAAGGCTGGAGTGTCCTATTTTTTTGTTTCGGAGGGTGAGTTTCTGGAGAGAACTGAGGGTGAGCCGGTGTAGGTTTATGATTGTGTATCTGCTAATTTTTCTGCCTATGTGTCTTTATGGTTGTGTTTTTGGAGTCTTTTCCTAATCAAATTCTAGTTCCTACTTTTACTTTTTTTTTTCTTTTATATCTCCTTTTAGTTCATTGTTTATCTATTTTTAATTTTATCTTATAATCTTTTTAATCTTTTGTTATCTTCTTTATTATTTATTTCTTATATATTATTTATTCAGTCTTTTTTATTTATTTTATTTCTGTTCAATTTTTTGTTAAGGTTATTTTTTTTCATTATATTTTGAATTTGTTTTATATAGTTTGTTTATCTTCTATTTGTCTTCGATATCATTCTATTTTTATTTTCTATTATTAAATTATAATTTGTTTTGTACAATTTGAAATCAAATTCCCATTTTTTAAAGTTAACTTAAAAATAAGAAAATCTCTACCCAAAACAATATTCTTAATTTCTCTTACTTTTATCAAATTAAGCTTAAAAAATTTTCATAATTTTTTCTTAACTTAACTAAGAGTTTAATTTTATTTTTTAAATTATTTTTGATTTTTTAAATCAAGGGAAAAGATAGGCTGCACTGTACCTTATGGTGGGGGTGGTGCGCTTATCTTCTTCCCAAACACAGGAAGAGAAAATACAGCTTGAGGGGCTTTGTTTATGGCCTCAGGGTCAACTCAAGGCACCCTAACTTGTGGTGGCATTTGCTGCCATTGGTGCCATAACAATAGTGGTGCCTTGCGATGGGTCAAAACGCAGAGTAATAAGAGCTTCTCTCCACCCAACTTTTGTTTCCAAACCTTTTGAAAGGATTCCAAGCATCAAACCCCAAAACCAATTTAATCAAACACACTCATCCAGCCATTACAAATTATCAAGCCACAACATAAATATCATTAAAGAAGGGGATAGTCCACAAGATAGGGGGCATGCTTGGGGAAACATCAATGGGAAAAACAAAATGAAATTGAGCACAAAACCATAAAAACAAAACCCATAATCACATAAGAAAGGGGTAGTTCACCAGATTAAGGATCATACAATAAAGGGGTAGGCTTATCTAAGGAACACCCAACAGAGCAAGAAATAAACCTAGTGCCAATGTACACAAAATCATTCATGGCCATCCCTATAATCGAGCAAAATGACCTTATAGCTAGCAAGAAAAGAGAATTCAGCACACAAATGTCTAATTTAGAATAGGGCATAAACAAGAAGAGGGGTATAGAGGAAAATAGGGGAACCAAATCATAGAATAGAAATTTATACACACCCCAAAATTTTTAGATCATGAAACTATACAAAAGCTAGCCCAATGCATAGAAATTCACTATAGGTATAAGAGAATGTTGTATAGTTACCTTTACTGGTTATAATCCAAAAACCGATAAGGACACCAGTTGAGGAAGACTCTCGATTTTTGAAAAGCATATTGGAGTGCAAAGTTTGAACCAAATGTGGAGTAGCGATGGTAATAAGACCGAGAATACGGAGACTAGTGGGATGCTTTATGCTTCTCCTTTCTCAATGGTCACCTTTTCTCCTTTGTTTCTAAGTTTTAGGAATGCTTTTTCCATTTCTCTTTTTTTAGGAAAAAACTCCTCTGTGTGTGCTTCCCTCAAAGAACAGGAGGAATGGGCTTCAACTAGAAATGTGTGATGAAGAAAGGTTTGCCCTCCGCCTCTCTCTGCTCTCAACCTCCTCTGTTTCCCTCAATCTCTAAGTGTATTTCTAGAGATTGACCTCAAAAAGAAGAATCTCCTCCTTCCTTAAGCAACCTCTTGTGAAAAAAATGGGTGCATGCCTCTCAGTTCCCCCAAAATGAGAGCTCTTTTAGTGCATTTTTTTCTTCCCCAAGAGTATTCCCCTGTTTATGCTTTCTCTGGTAATAAGTTGAGAGCCTCTCTTCCCCTTGTTATCTTTGCACCCTCTCTCCTTTGCAGAAATGGATATGTCTCTGCCTTATTCCTCTACTACAAATGGGTAATGGTGAGATCCTCCTAGGAGTGTGTGTAGTGAAAAAATGAGTAGTGATGTCTCTGGGTAGCAATCTAGGTTAGAATGCAGAAAGTATGAGTATGCTTTCTCTCCATGTTTTTGGTCCCTGTCCTCTCTTGCTTATGTGCCCCTTCTTTTCCATGAAAAGCAACTTCCTCCTTTTTTTGTGAAGTAATGCTATTTCTACATTGTTTTTTGCTATGTTTCGCTACGTTTCTTACATGGCAAAAATGAAAAATTGAAAAATGTAGCAGGAGGAACGAAAAAAAGGAGCAGGAATGAAAAAGGGACAATAATTGTGCTTCATTTTTATTTTGAACCTCGGGCTCTAGTCTTTCTCTTGACATTGTTGAAAAATATGACTTTTAGGTGAGTATTTCTCTTGTCATGGTTTCTTCTCCATTTTGTTAAATGTAATTATCATGGAGTAAAGTTAGATTTGTTCGCTTTGGTAGCTTGCACTAGGAGTTGTAAATTCAGAGGTTCTTCTTGGAAGGTATTTGCAGAGACTATAGGTTTGATATTAAGATATACTTATGTTCATGAAGGAAAGTTAATAAGTATTGGTTCCAATTATTTTTTTATATAAAGATTTATTATGAAAAGAAAAGAAAAGGATCCAGAAGTTGAGATTACTTTTGCAACAAAGTTTGCTGCACCGCCATAGAGGTTTGGGCATTAAAGTCTTCTTACTGCCCTTAAAGAGTCCCTCTGTTAACTTGGACTTCCTTCTATGGATCTTTGTTAGCTTTATTGGTTTGTGTTTTAATGACCTTGTTAAATTACTCTTCTGTTCTTTGTTCTTTCTTTCTTTTTCTTTTCTTTTCAATTGTAAAGTATTAATCAATTGATGTATAAAGTATTAATTAATTAAATTACTCTTCTGTTCTTTGTTCTTTTCTTTTTAACAGTTGAAATGTAACATTTTGGTAGCTAAAATGTAACATGCAATGGCTAAAATGTAACACTCAATAGTTAAAATGTAACACTCAATAGTTAAAATGTAACTTTCTTAACAAAATTGTAACATGCCATAGTCGAATTGTAACATGGCGATAGCTAAATTGTAACATTGCGATAGCTAAAGTGTAACATGTGATAGCTAAAGTGTAACACTCAATAGCTAAAATGTAACTTTCCTAGGTAAAGAGTATCATGCGCAAGATGAATGTCTCCTTCAAATTGAATGTTTACAAGGCTATAGGAAGGAGTTTTAACAAATTGCATCTAAGACAATAATTCATCGATCATGAAATTTTATGTGCAATAGCTGAATTGTAACATGGCAATAGCTAAATTGTAACATGCTGATAGCTAAAGTGTAACACTCAATAGCCAAAATGTAATTTTCCTTGAAAAAGAGTATCATGCTCAAGATGAAGTGTCTCCTTCAAATTAAATGTTTACAAGGCTATAGGAAGGAGTTTTGACAAATTGCATCCAAGACAATAATTCATCGGTCATAAAATTTTATATGCAATAGCCGAATTATAACATGGCGATAGCTAAATTGTAATATGCCGATTGCTAAAGTGTAACATGCGATAGTTAAAGTGTAACACTCAATATCCAAAATATAACTTTTTTAGGTAAAGAGTATCATGTGCAAGATGAAATTTCTCCTTTAAATTGAACGTTTACAAGGCTATAGGAAGGAGTTTTGACAAATTACATCCAAGACAATAATTCATTGGTCATAAAATTTTATATGCAATAGCCGAATTGTAACATGGCGATAGCTAAAGTGTAACACTCAATAGCCAAAATGTAACTTTCTTAGGTAAAGAGTATCATGCGCAAGATGAAATGTCTCCTTCAAATTGAACGTTTACAAGGCTATAGAAAGGAGTTTTGACAAATTGCATCCAAGACAATAATTCATCAGTCATAAAATTTTATATGCAATAATCGAATTGTAACATGGTGATAGCTAAATTGTAACATGCCAATAGCTAAAGTGTAACATGCGATAGCTAAAGTGTAACACTCAATAGCCAAAATGTAACATTCTTAGGTAAAGAGTATCATGTGCAAGATGAAGTGTCTCCTTCAAATTGAATGTTTACAAGGCTATAGGAAGGAGTTTTAACAAATTGCATCCAAGACAATAATTCATCGATCATAAAATTTTATGTGCAATAGCCGAATTGTAACATGATGATAACTAAATTGTAACATACCGATAGCTAAAGTGTAACATGATGATAGCTAAAGTGTAACACTCAATAGTCAAAATGTAACTTTCCTAGGTAAAGAGTATCATGTGTATGATGAAATGTCTCTTTCAAATTAAACATTTACAAGGCTATAGGAAGGAGTTTTGACAAATTACATCCAAGACAATAATTTATCAGTCGTGAAATTTTATGTGCAATAGCCGAATTATAACATGGCGATAGCTAAATTGTAACATGCGATAGCTAAAGTGTAACACTTAATAGCCAGAATGTTACATTTTGGCTATTGAAATGTTACATTTTAACTATTAGATGTTACAATTTGACTATTGTATATAAAATTTGCCCACTTAATGACTTGTTTCTAAGTGTATGAGTGTTGAAAACTCTTCATATAGCTTAGCTCATGTCCACTTTGAATGATACACTTCATATATGACGTGTTACAATTTAGTTTGGAAAGTTGCATTTTAACTATCGGGTGTTACATTTTAATTATTGCATGTTATATTTTAACTATTGAAATGTTACATTTTAACTATTAGATGTTACAATTTGACTATTGCATATAAAATTTACCTACTTAATTAACTTGTTTCTAAGTGTATAAGTGTTGAAAACTCTTCATATAGCTTAGTACATGTTCACTTTGAATGATATACATCATATATCCCGTGTTACAATTTATTTTGGAAAGTTATATTTTAACTATTGGTGCTACATTTTAGCCATTACATGTTACATTTTAGCTGCCAAAATGTTACATTTCAACTGTTAAAAAGAAAGAACAAAGAATGAAAGAGTAATTTAATTGATTAATACTTTACACATCAATTGATTAATACTTTACAATTGAAAAGAAAAGAAAAAGAAAGAAAGAACAAAGAACAGAAGAGTAATTTAATAAGGTCATTAAAACACAGACCTGTATACACCTAATTTTGTCCAGACTCTGAAAAATTAAAGTGGACCCATTTATAAGTTCTAAATTATCTTGTTTAAATATATGTTTTTTAAAAAAATAAGTTGAATGAAAATGAAAATTTTAATATGTGTTTTGAGTCCTAAATGTGAATAATATAATTTTTTTAAAAAAATTAAAAAATTAAAAAATTTCTAAAAGAAGAAAAAAGAAAAAAAAGAAAGTTGACAATTAATCCTACCTAATACGTGCATTATTGGCAGAAGAAAGCATGATTAGAAAGGGGGACCTAATGAAAGAAGAGGAAAAACAAACTAAAATGGGTGTCGGTAAAAGAAAACAAAAGAAAATGGCCCATGAAATGAACAAAGGAAGAAAAGATGGCAAGGCATTATGAGAGGATAGCCATTCCATTATTCAGATACTAATCAAATGAGTGTCGGCAAACCATAAAAAATCAAAGAAAATGATGAATCCGAAAATGGAGGCGGAAAATACAGAAGGTTAAACTCTATATAAGGGAGGTCTGAAGAAGAAAGAACACACAGTTAAATTTCTCTAAGAGATCCTCAAAGTAAACCTAAGAGAGCAAGAGGGGAGCAAACATACGGGGAACAAAGAATAGAGAGTGAAAGGCTTAGAGATAGATATACCGAGAGAAAAACAGAGAGTGTGACAAAGAGAGCTAAGGAGATGAGCTCCTTTCTCGTTTGGTTCAGCAACCCACATACGTGGGCCAAGGGAGTTGAAGCCGGACACAAGGAGATGAGCTCATAAGCTTACTGATGCCCCTGCACTAAGGGTGTTCTCACTTGTGGTATATACTCTTCCTACCTTCTGTTAAGATAAACTTTTGTAGCCTTCTTAATTTTGTTTCTGTCCATAATAATTTTACTGTGTTGTTATGAGGTTGGAGTGAGTGTCAGTTGAAGTTTTGGCATCTAGGCACAAGGGACTAAGTTGAAAGAGTTCCGAGACTGAGAAGAGCTCACGTTCTTCTTTAGTCTTGTCACAGTTTCGCCATTTGGCGGCACCGTCATCGTTTCTCGGCACGTTGGTGGCATGAACTGCCACCTGGGACTCACTTGTGGTGACAGAGACACCGCATGTTGGGGTGGCGCCGAAGTAACCCAGACTTTTGTCGGCAAAACATGCACTCCAAATTTCCGCAAAACTGCGCCTACGGGTACAGTTTCTAAGGAAGAAGGGTGCACCGCACCCTTCATGGGGTGTGATGCACCCAATAGTTTCTCTTTTAAAAATAAATCAAAAATAAAAAATATTTCAAAAAAATAAAATAAAATATGCAGTTGAAATCAGTATTTTTTTAAAAAATTTTTGGTACTATTTTTAAAAATTTTAGATAAAGAATGTAAAGTTTAATTATATTATTTCTGTCTTTTTATTTTGTTTCAAATAAATGTAGAAAACAATTGATTTTGTAAAAAATTATTTTGATTATGTCATTTAGTCTAGCAAAATCAGTATTATTTTTCAAAAATCTTGAAAGTCTAATAAAGAAAGTTTTATAAAATTTAACAGTATTACCCTTTAAATATATTATAAGTCAATTTAAAAAAAAAACAAAAACAAAAAAGGATAAAACGTGGAAGGGGTCTTTTAAAAAGGTGTCACGGTTTGGGCTCTTGGGTGAGCCCAAACCGTATGGTTTTCATGTTTAAAAAAAATAAACATAAAAAATGCAAAATAAAAAAATAAAAAATGTAAATAAAATATAAAAAATGATAAAAAATAAAAACATTTAAAAAAAATTAGAAATGATACAAAGAGTTTTTAGAGTTATAATTTTACTAAAAATGGCACAAAGAATTCTAGGAAGATTATTTACATTTTAAATTGTTCCTAAATTTCAAATTCTTGATTATCCCGATAATGGATAAAGAGAGTTGCTAGTTAACTGGCTGCTATTAAATTATCATGAGGGATGTTATGTTACGTTATGATCCTAGTCAGTTAACTAACATGGATACCTTAATACATTTTTGAAAGATCTTGATGACGGATAAAAATAGTTGTCAGTAAACTAACTGCTATCCAACTATCCTGAAGGAAATTAGATCCTGAGATTAGCCAGTCAACTGGCATGACTCTATCGATATATTTAAAAATAATCTTAAATCATGATTACATGTGAAAATAAATTTATTTGACAATAGATGAAGCATATTTTTGAAATCAAAATTAGCAAACACCAACGTGATACCGAAAGGGTGTTGTAGGGGTGCTAATACCTTCCCTACACGTAACCAACCCCCAAATCCATTTTTCTGTAATGTAGACCATACTATTCGGTGTCCGACTTCACTATTTCAATCTAAGTCGGTGGCGACTCCATTTTTTTTTTTATCATTTTCCAAAACCCTGCCAAGATAAAAAATTTATATATTTTTATCACATGGGATCACCGCTCCGCGTCGCATATCGACAAGACCAATAAACCTAACAAAGATCCATAGAAGGAAGTCCAAGTTGATAGAGGGACTCTTCAAGGGCAGTGAGAAGACTTTAATGCCCAAACCTCCATGGTGGTGCTGCAAACTTTGTTGCAACAGCAATCTCAACTTCTGGATCCTTTTCTTTTCTTTTCCTAATAAATCTTCATATAAAAAAAATTGGAACCAATACCTATTAACTTTCCTTCATGAACATAACTATATCTTAATATCAAACCTATAGTCTCTGCAAATACCTTCCAAGAAGAACCTCTGAATTTATAGCTCCTAGTGCAAGCTGCCAAAAGGAATAAATCTAACTTTACTCCATGATAATTACATTTATCAAAATAGAGAAGAAACCTTGACAACAAAAATACTCATCTGAGAGCCATATATTTCAGCAATGTCAAGAGAAAGACTAGAGCTCGAGGTTCAAAATAAAAATAAAGCACAGTCGCTGCCCATTTTTCATTCCTGCTCATTTTTTTCATTCTTCCCGCTACGTTTTTCAATTTTTCATTTTTACCACGTAAGAGACGTAGCGAAACATAGCAAAAAATAACGTAGAAATAGCATTACTCTTTTTCGTGGTCTGTCTCACTTTGCATCCCTTTTCCACCATGCCTTCAGTGTTTGGGTATGCTTACATGTGGTCAAATCCCACAAATCATGAGATTTGTTTCCTTCCAATTTTTTGCCATTTTGTCTCCTTTCTCTTCTTGCTTTCTTCATTTTTTTTACTAACTTTTTTTTCTTTAAAAGCAAAAGAAGGTGAAAAAGAGCAACTTACTTCAGTATAGCTTTGATTCTTTCAACTTTTACCAATTTTAAAAACCCAAAATTCATTAAAATTAAGCAAAAAATACTTTGAAATGAATTATGGGTTTATTTTATTTTTTAGGATTTGAACAAAATTAAATATCTATAATATTCTTGTTTAATTCCTTACTTTTTAAATATTTGTTCAATACTGGATTCTAATTCCAAGTCCTTTGTTTCTAGTTGAATGATTTTTTATTTTAAAGTTAAGTGTTTTAATTTAATTTTTGAAGGTCATTTACTCCTAAGGGTTTCTTTTCTCCCATTTAAAGGTTAAGGTTGTTGTTGAATAGTTTCTTTAAGTTTCATAAGATACTTATACTTGTCATTAGGATCTTGCATTCAATATACTGCACCTATTAATAATTCAAGAAAACAAGAATTATGTATAACAACAAGAAGAAAACTCATATTTGTTGTTATACATAATTCTATTTACTTCTATTTGACATATGGAAAAATAATTTCATAAGGTACTCATATTTGTCATGAGAATCTTCTTCTTGTTGTTTTACATAATTCTAATGTTGGATTATTAATTTAGAAATTATTCTTCTATTTGTCATTTGGTCACAGTTTTCTTCGGGAAATCACCACCTAATTTTTCTATAACCTTTTGTGCAAATGAAGTTGGAAGTCCTGATATAAATTCTTCTTTCTGATACATTTCATTACTATCCTACTTGGTAAATAATTTTGATAAAATAATATTTATATATCATCTTAAGTCTGATAATGTTAATATCTTGGATTATGTAATAAGTTACTAGTTTTTTCTTTGAATATTATAGTGTCACCTATACAGCTATGTTATGGCAAAAATTAGAGTTTTATGCGCCTGGTTCCAGCTCTATTGAGCTTTTCTTTTTAAGCCAACTCAATGCATTACGATGAATAATCTTAGCAAGCCAGATCAACAATCTTCGGTGGGATATTTCTCTCAACCCAGTTTACATGCAGATTATTATCTATTGAAGTTACAAGACAATGTGCAACTTTGTTACAAATCCGTGGAACAAAAGGAAGATCAAACAACAAACATATCTTCCCTAGTTCCTTGCAATCCTCCACGATAGAGCCATGGTAAGAGATAGTAAGTCATGTTGTATGCCTCTACCGTAACAGTTTCAAGAGAGTTTATTTTTGCATGGATCTTCCTCCCTTCAACCCAATTCATAGCTTCCTTTAGCTCATGGAACAAAGCTAATGATTCAACCACTTTAGCCTGAACCTCCACTTCCAAGATTTGTGAGCCACATGCTAAAACAACTCCCCTATAGTGACGCATAACCCATCCCACCTTACTGGGTTCCACATCTGGTGACATGATGCAACAATATTTAGTTTCAGGTTGTCTCTAAGTGGTGGTTTCCACCTTGGTTGGTGCTGATCCTGCTGTGATTACTACACCTCCCAAATGCTACTCACACTGCCATAGTCATTCTTCATGTTGGTTAGTATAGCAAGCACTTCTTCGTGGGACAACTTAAGATCTTTAAAGCAAATTTTATTTCTTGCAAACCATATGACCCACACGATGCGAGCCACTTCCCCCATTTCATCTTATGTCTGTGAGTTCTCCAACCATTTCCACCTTTCATGCATTGGCACATCATTTTGATTAGTCCACCTTGAGACATAGAGAGGAACCAAACCAAATAGACCTAACCCAAGCGCTGTAATGGAATATGTGGTCTTCCGTTTTAGCATTTATGCCGCACCTAATGCAATATTTGTTCAATCCTACTCCTCTTTCGGCCAAGTTTGCATAGGAAAGGAGGTGGTTTAGGAGTGTTCTCCACATGAATATTTTGCCTTTCTATGGTACATTCCATCGCCATAAACCACTCTACCTAATCTCTTCATAATTTACCACACTATTTCAGATTGATGGCCTATCACTCTGTTGTATAAAGTGGTATGCAGATTCTACCAAGAACTCCCCATTTTTTTTCCATGCCAAGCTAGTTGGTCATTTCTATTCAGTCTGCTTAGTAGAATATTAAGAATTTGAGTAGACTCAAAAGGGGAAAATATAGAGTTTACCAGGTTTCTATTCCAAGCCTATAAATTTGCATCAATGAGGTCCTTACCCAAAATGATAGCATCATTTTTAGGGGTCCATATTTTTCCACCATTCTAATACGAGAATCTGTCTTCCCAAATTTTAATAGATGAGCCATTTTTGCCACAACCCAACAGCACCATTTTTCTATCACCCATTTGCTCCCTCATCTACTCTTCTATGTGTAGCTTGGTCTAAATCCTAATTTAGCCTGCAAATAATTTGTTCTTGGAAAATAATGCCCTCCCAAGGTTCTTGCCATTAGTGACTCCTAATGATTCATTAGCCACCATCCCTGTTTATCCAGTAAGGCTTCATTAAACGTCAAGAAATTTTGAAAACCCATACCACCCTACTTTTTAGCCAGACACATCATTTCCCAACTCACCCAATGGATTTTCCCCTCTCATTTTTGTTGCCCACCAAAAGTTACTAATCATATATGTTGGTATGGATTAAGCCACAGCCTTAATCAGCACCTCCTTCCCAGCTTTAGATAGGGCTTTTCCCTTTCAACCCTTCAGTTTCTTCCATACACAATCCTAAACAAAGTCAAATACTATTTTTTGGACTTTCCCACAAATCCAGATATTCTTGTGTACTTGGTATGTCTCCTAATGGCCTTAAACCCATCCAATATTGGCATAAATTCTGATGGACTATTGGCACATTTTGGCTAAATGAGATCTTCCACTTGTCTAAATTAATGTGTGGGCTAGAAGTATTTTGATAAGTCTCCAAAACACTCACGAGGCATTTAATTCTAGTTTCAACAGCTCTATAGAAAAATATACTTTGTCTGCAAAAAAGAGATAAAAAATACAGGGTGCTTTATTTGTAATATAAAACCCACGAATTCTATTAGCCAGTTGTTCCCTCAGTATCAAAGCAAAAAAAACTTCGATACACAAAATGAATAATATGTAGAGAGGGGGTCTCCTTGCCTTAGTCTCCTTTTAGGGATAAAAGTTTGCCTTGGTTGTCCATAAATCAACAAAGAGACGGATACTGTGGACACAAAATTCATAACCAAGGACACACATTTTTGTGGAAAATTTATAATTCTATGAACCTATTCCAGAAAAACCCACTCCACTCCTTAGATGTATCTGAATTGGCAGCAATGTAACTCTTCTCAACAGAAGTCTTTTTGTTTAAATAATGGAAAATATCAAAAGCTATGAGTGCATTATTAGTGATAAGTCTCCTAAGAACAAAAGCACTCTAAAATTCCCCAAAGTTTAGTTGATTAGCCATTGTGATCAATTCAAAAACAACATTACGGACGTTTGTGGGGCGAAAATCCTTTGTGTGCTTTAGGAGATTAATTTTTGGAATTAGGCAAATATAAGTATGACTAAAGAAAGCAAGATTCATACCATGGTTCAAAACATCAAGCATTGTTTCCACCACAAAATCCCCCAATATATGTCGGAATTTCTGATAGAATAATGCTTGCAATCCATCTGGGTCAGGAGTCTTTGTTGGGTGCATTTTCTTTAGTGCCATGAAGATCTTTTCTCTTGTCATCTCTCTCTCCAGCCAGTCACATATCTCACTAATAAGGTGCCTCTTCACTACCTCCACTGTCTGCTCAACTTTCCCCACTATTGGTGAAAATGGCTTCATAGTAGGAGGTCATAACCTTTGCAATATCCTCCTCTTCAAAGAAAACCTACCTTGCATCATCTTTGGTTTTTTCTACACTATATTTTTTGCATAACCTGATAAGAAGTAATCCCACTAACCTTTTTACATTCCTACAATTCCATAAACGAAAAGTTTTGCTTTATATTTTCTCCAATATTTCCGTTGTTTCTATAGGCTGTGGCAACCATTGTCATTTCATCTAATTTTCTCATAATTTGGTGTTTTGTCATTCCATTTATATTCCATCCAAGAATTCCATCTCCATCAAACCTAAAGGGGTTGTCCAATTCCCATTCTTGATGCTAAAGATTAGGAAAAGAATGACTAGGATAGTAGTTTCTTGTAGTTGGATAAGATCTCATTTTATTATTCTAATAATTATTTCTTTTCGTTCAATATATGTAATCATCAAGTTGTTCTTCTATATCTTGTATTTCTTTATTTTGTTTTGCTGAATCTTTCTTTAAAGTATTTATTTTTGAATTTTCTATTGTTTACAAAGAAGAAAGCTTTTTGTTTATTTTAGTTAAGGTGTCATCAGTATATTTTCTAAGTTTTAATTGTTTTATTTCTTCATCGGAAAATTTGTAAGGAATGAAAAATGGTTTATTTAATTCTGTCCTTTTAGATTTGGATGTCGTAAGGTTCACTTTCTAAATTAAGACCATTTAATGTGAATATTTGTATAATTTCTTTGTTGTTGTATCTTTTTTAAATATTTTTTCTTGCGCTAGGAATTTTCTTGAATTTTATTATCTTCTGGAATCATTTTAAAGTGGGTGCAACAACTTCTTTATTGCCCAAATGTGGGAATTGTATTTCTTCCGAAGGAGGATATATAGGAGCAACATCTTTTCTTAGTAGTTTTTAATTTATTTTTTTTTTTTTGAAGATTTTACTCTTCCATGTCAAGCTAATTTAAACAATTGTGCTCAAGACATTTAAAGTAAGGGATATTTTTTCTATATTTATTCTAAGTGATCATAATATTTTTGTTGGAATTCTCTTAATTTTTCTTAAGAAAATATTCTAAAAAACCATTTTTTCTTTTCTTTATTGTTTTTATTTAAAAATTCTTTCTTAAAGAGTCTTTATCTATTTCAAAATTTTTAATGATATTTGATTGATTTATTTCAAAAAAGGTAAGAGAGTTTTACTCTAGTATGGTAGAAGGAAAGAGAACATCAAACAGAATATGTATCAAAGATCTCATAACACACCACTAATATAGAAAAGACCCATGGATCTTTAGATTTAATAACTAAAGAAATGAATAAAGCTTCTGAAGGAAACTGCAACTTTCTCTACACAAGATTGATACAGGTAGCCATTAAACCCCTCTATAGACATGGCATAGATTCTCTTGCCAATGTTTGTCTTTGTGATACCCATCCTCCTCAATTTTCATACCAAGTCTTATCCATATTAGAAACAAATCTACATCATGGCCCTTCTTATTTCAATAATTACCTAAATTATACCATGCCAATACAACCATTAGTAAAAATCAACATAATTTAAGAGTAGATGTAAAAATAAAAGATGGTATTTGACACCCAAATTCTACCTAATAGCCATAATATACAGAATATACTATAAAGACATGAGGAGTAACAATTCTCCAAAAGCATTGTATTCTTCTTCCAAGAATGAAACACTCATACTTCAGGTTAAAACTGAAAAATCTAATTACATAACTCTAGAAAGATTGAAATATGAAGAAGTTTTAAGGTCTCTATCACTGGATCTTGAAGCTATTCTTCCCCTGAGAAAGAAGTCATTGCCAACGTCAATAAATGCATAGAATATAAATCTAGGAATATAAGGGTGGATTTTCAACCCTTCAGAAGATGTGAATCTTCAAAATTTTTAGCACTCTCACTTACACCCTCTCAACACTCAGTAGACATCCCTTATACTATGCCCCAGAACATTAAACCTTAAAGGAGTTGTTGTTGAGATTCCTTCAACTATACCTAAACAAAAATCTCCTACCTCATCTAAAATACAACAACAATAAATAGAGTCCTATCCCATTAGGTGGGATCAGCAACCTCATCTAAGATAAATCAATTAAATATCATTAAAATTTTGAAATATATAAAGATTCTTTAAGGAATGAATTTTTAAATAAAAAATAAAGAAAAGCTATGGTTTTCAAAACATTTTCTTCAGAAAAAACTAAAAGAATTCCAACTAAAATATTATGAACAGTTAGAAGAAATACTGAAAAATATCCTTTACTTTGAGGGGTTTAGCAAAATTTAGTTTTTAAAAGGTAGAAGTGACATCAAGTAGGTCCCTGAATAAAATTTGACATCAAAATATAAGCTGAATCATGAATCTGATACCAAACAGTCCTTTTTGTAATTGATCACATTAAAACAGACAAATCATCTAATGTGGCAGCTTAGAAGTGATGATGTGGACAATGAATAATGATGTGGCAATGAAAGTGATGCAAGCACATGACTCAAACCAATTAGATTTGAGTAACCACTTAAGTTTATTCTCATATTCTACCTTTGTCTAAAAGTCAGCTTTCTTCCATCAAAGGTTGATTGAAGCTTTCCATCTCTAGCAATTTTGTGCAGTTGACAACCAAAATTAGAGAGCAATATAATGTTATCCAAAAAATCCCTATTCCACTTACCATCTTCCTCATTTTGCTTCCTTTAGGGAAACCAATCTATATTTCATCTTCTTAGTGTGGTACATTCAATGGGTGAAACAATCTTGGATTTGGCACTGCCTTCTCCTACTATGCCCTAGTAATGGCCTCCACATAAGTGCTTCAAATATCCTTAATGAACTGTGCCCAAATTTATCAAAAAGTTCAATAGTTTTGTTCATCTAAAATGGTGAAAACCCAACTGAGAATTTCATGAAACTATTTGGCAAGCTTCATAGGTAGATTGTTCAAAACAATTTCTCCAAAAGAAGAATTTTCAAAAATAGAGAAAGAAATCTGCATGATGAATTGTTTGGGTAAATAACACATGACCAACATGGGTCATCTTCTCCAACATGTTGCTGGAGTTGCAAAAGATGCCTCTAGCAACATCAAGACGTGATGTATCTCCACAACACAACAATAGATATGAACCATGACACAACAATAATTGGGTGAGGAAGGCCACCAAGATTTATGGTTGCCACAAATGAAGAAGGTCACTGAGACTCATCAAGATGATGGCGATTTCGATTTCTTGTTGCTTAGCAATCTTTTCATTTGTCCCAGACTCAAATCTATTTCTTGGTTCAAAACATTGTATCCTCTTTCTTAAATCAACTCTCTCCAACCCAAAATTTCCAATCACAAAATTCTTTCTTTCTCAAGATTCTAATGAAATAACTAAGATTTTGGTTGTCAATTGCACAAAATAACTAAAGACGGATGGCTTCAATTAACCTTTGATGGAGGAAAGCTAATTTTTCAGCCAAGGGTAGAATATGAGAATGAACTTAAGTTGTTACCCAAATAAAATTGGTTTGAGGGATGTGCTTACATCACTTTCATTGCGATATCACTGTTCATTGTCCACATCATCACTTCTAGGGTGCCACATTAAGCAATATATCTATTTTAACATGATCAGTTATTGGAAGGAATGTTTTGGTGTTGAATTCATGATTTGTGTTACATTTTGATGTCAAATTTTATTTAGGGATCTACTTGATGTCATTTCTATCTTTGAGGGAATAAATTGGCCATTTATGCTTAGAATAATGTTTCAATGGCATTTATCATAATTTAAGTGGGACAAGTTACTACTTAAGCTATATAAAATTAAACATGTATTTTCATCTATGTTATGAGAGATGATTAGTAACACTAGTGCAAACTTTTTTTTTTCAAGCAACATGGTTAAATTAAATGGGGTTAATTATTAATAGAATTTATTAAGATAAGTGCCTAACTAAGCCTATGTAATGATGTAGTGAAATGGCCACAAGAACTTAGTTAATGAGATAACTAAGGTAGACAAACTTAGTGGAAAGAACTATGGTATCTAGCATAGGAAGGTTTGCTACCTTTTTATTAAGCATGAGTTACTTGACCATTTGACTAATAGAATGGACTCCACCTGAAGTTAGGAATATGGTCTAGCATCATCATGACTATGAGGCTTATGATATCTAGTTCAAGAGGGTAAAAGCTTGTGATATTTGGTTCAAACAGGATAGAAGCGTGCACTTTACTTTGTTAAACCACATGCATGATGATCTTATTGGAGAGTTTAAGAACTTTCCAATTGTTAGATAGAAGTGGGAATAGTTGAGTCTTAAATATGGAGGGACATTAGTTACAAGGATCCACTTCACACTTATGTTCAATCAATATATAATAGACCTTCTGCACATTGCGACTAAACTCCAAAGGGTGATGTCCTCCAAAGGGTAAATCTTCCTACATATAAGCCATGCCTTGCTAGAAAGGTTAGCAAGAAGCCTTTTGGTAAGGCTAAAAGGACTTTTGATCTTTTAGAGTTAGTCCATTAAAATTTGTGGGCCTATAAATGTATAGGTGCATCATGGTGCTACTTATTTCATCACATTCATAGAAAATTCCTCATGATATGGTGCAATGTATTTGTTATCTCACCAATTTGCAGCTTTGAAATACTTTGGTAGCTAAGTTTGGAATAAAAAAGAGAGGAGCATTAAGGCTTTTTGCATTGATAAAGGTCGAGAACATCTCTCTTATCAATTCATAAAATTCTTTGAGGAAAAGGGAATACAACAATAGTTAATGGCACTTGGAACTCTGCAACAAAATGTGTTGCAACGAAAAGGAATTGAACCCTATTGGACATGGTTAGGTTGATGATGGGTCAAGCTAGCCTCTTAATTAATTTTTGGGGTATGCCCTTATGACTATGACATATATACTTAACTGAGCACCCTCAAAGTCAATCTCTATTACTCCATATGAGTCATAGAATGGTGCTAAGCCTACTTTGGAAGGCTTGTAACCATGGGGATCTATAGGACACATTCATCTCTCTTCCCATTAGTTTGGGAAATTAGACGCTAGAGCTAATAAATTTGTATTTATTAGACATTTTAAACACTCAAAGGGCTATGTGATCTTTGGCGAACATCCTAATTGAGAATTAATTAAAATTGAATCTCGAGATGTCAATTTCCTAGAATATGACTTCCTAAGTGTTGGTGCGGTTAAACAAAGTCTTGAGCTCTATGAGCTAGAGGAACCTCACCTCAAGTAAGTGCACCCAAATGGATTTGGATTCTCAATCCATTCTAGAGACTATTTAAAGTCAATGGGAGTGCATAACTAGAACATTAGGATACACACTTGGCACAAGCCAACATGGAAGTGTTCTACACAAATGCTTTGCAATAGAAGGACTGTGGATACTGAAGGATCTTCTTCCTATGAAAAAGCAATAATCTCATAATTCTCAATTAAATGGTTAGTTGATATGGAAGAAAAGATGGAATCCATGGTTAGGAATCATTTGTGCAACTTAGTTAATCTATCACCAAGGCATAGGACCATTGGAAACAATAGGGTCTCAAAAATAAAACACAAGGCAAATGGATCAATTGATAAGTATAAGGCCCATTTAGTGGCAAAGGGTTACACCCAAAAGAAAGATGTGACTATGAAGAAATGTTTTGTCCTATGGTGAGATTTGGTCTATATGCCTCATCCTAGCTATAGTAGCACATTTAGATTTGAAGTTATTCTAAATGAATGTGAAGACAACATTTCTCAATGGAGAAATCAATGAGGAGATCTATATGGATCACCCCATTGGGTTTTAGGCAAAGGAAGTCGATCGCTTAAAATGATCCATAGATGGCCTAAAACAATCATTAAGGAAATTATCTCTTTAGTTCCATCAAGCCACTATCGCAGTAAACTTTACGATGACTGAAGAAGATCATTACTTATATATTAAGAGACAAGGAAATGCATTCCTTATTCTCTCATTATATGTGGATAATACTCTAATAGCTTGATATGGGGTTAATCACACCACTCAAAAACTCTACCTTTGAGATAAAGGACATGGGCTAAGCAGATTAAATCCTTAGGGTGAAGATCTTAAGGGATCAGTTTAAGAAGTTTCTAAGTTTGTCTCAAGCGAGTTATATAAATAATATTTTAAAATGCTCCCACTTGGATAAGTTTAGTTACATTGATACCTCACTAGAATGGATCAATATCCTCTTATAGAGACAGAGAAGTAAAAGATGACTAAGGTGCCATATGCAAGTGCTACTGGTAGTCTAATGTATGCTATGTTGTGTACTCAATCTGATATATCCTTTAAGTACGAATGGTCAACAGATATTAAAGTAATCCTGAATTTGCACATTGGTATACAATTAAGAGGATATTAGATATCTAAGAGAAACTACTAGTATGGCTTTGTGCTACTAAGTTGCAAGCCTCAAGTTAGTCAGATATAGTGATGCCAATGCTTTAATAGGCAAAGGCAAGCAAAAGTCCACTTCAAGTTAAGCATTCCATCTTGCAAGAGAACCCATTTAATTGTATAGCAAGAAGCAGTAGTGTATGTCTTTGTCTACAATGGAGTCATAATATGTTGCCTATACTTTTGCAATGCAAGAGGCAATATATTTATGGAGGTTCTTGCATAGCTCATAGAGCATTTACGTGATGCCATAGTAATCTATTATGATAACACATTTGCTATAGCCTATGCACAAAAGATCAAAAATACCATAAGACAAAGCACATTGATACTTGATACCACTTTGTTCATGACATCATTACTCAAGGGTTGATTGTATTGAAGTGTATTTCTACTAACAGTACAATCACTCATCTATTTACCAAACACATTACTTGAGATGCTTTCAAGAAATATGTTAAGGGTTTAGGTCTATTGATAATGTAATATGCTTATACATTGCTTTTGTATTTTACTTATGAAATAAATTTGGAATGTCTTTGTTGAATTACATTGTAAAATTCCTTGCACATATTTGAGAGTGTCACCAAGCTGTTAAATTATCCCACTCACACAGGAAATCACCTCGGCATTGTTATAGTGAGCAAGATGAGACTTAAAGTATTGCTGGCACCATTTGTTGGTAATCTGCTCATTGTTTGAGGAGCTATATGGACGACAATAAAATGTCCCTTGAGCTTTGTGCTTAGATGAGACTTAATTAGTCAAATATGGAGATTATACTAATTCCATGTAGCCTATGCATAGACAGATTTGAATCCTCATGATTCAAGTTTATCATTTTATGGAGTGGCTAGTCTACGTTCTATATGGTGTAAATGAAAGTGTGACAACCTAAGTGAGAACTCCACCATAACACACATATCATATTGTATGTGCTATAGGTTGACTTATAAAGGGAGTGATTGAATAGATACCTTCTTCATCATTTTGTGAGCCTTATGGACCCAAAGTCCAATTTCATACCCTTTGGGACTAGGATCTATGTTATGAAATTAGATTTTAGTACTGATACTTCATGATAATATCCATAGGCTAGGAATAATGTAGTCCATCAAAGTATGACTATGAAAATAGGTAAAACTTAGTGGATCAGCATGAGTATTCAAGGGAAATTCATTTGATATTAGATGGTTACATAAACATAAGTTGCTAGTGGTAATGATGAGTTCAGATACATTTAAGGAATTTGCATAACTCTAAGCAAATTAAAGGGATTTAAGGTGCAAAATCTAGTGTGGTTAACAAATGCCTTAGGGTATATTGAGAATATGAGTAGTGTTGTATTGGTTGAATGGTGGCTTGATATAATGGCTATTCACTAGTACATTTCTCATGTGGTTGCACATTCCATTTCCATGCATGGAAGCAAGAACATGTTGATTGAGAGATATATAGCACATTGATGCTTTTGTGTACAATTGGCAGATGTTGCATGGTAGTGCATCCACGTGTATGCAATATGCAATATGAGGTAATTAATTAATTGTAATTAATTAAATCCTATTTATTATTGGGTCAATTCTAATAATAATTAATAATAGATATATGTAGATAATTAATTATGTAAATTTAAGTGAGATAAATTCCTAATTAATGATCTAATTACAAGTAATCTACTATAACTATCCTATAGTTGTTATAATTCCTAGTTAGCTATGACTCGGAGAGTTTGGGTAACTCTCA
The DNA here is from genome assembly GCA_037013595.1 of Dicorynia guianensis. Lineage (NCBI taxonomy): Eukaryota > Viridiplantae > Streptophyta > Magnoliopsida > Fabales > Fabaceae > Dicorynia > Dicorynia guianensis. Next base: position 12,963,397 of record JASUAB010000006.1, on the reverse strand, counting down.
ATTAAATAAGGAGACAATCCCACACATATGTATAATTACATACAATTTGCTTTCACTTTCTCTCTCATAATATTCTATCACACTTGGTTCTCTCATGTATCATTACAGTCCTTGGGATTTGGGATGTGTATATAAAAGGGGTAGCTCTAGTAGTTACTCACCAATAGCAAGAAGGGATTGTTGTGATCGTGGTTCTTATGTCTATGATCTATAGGGTGTGCGTTCATGACCTCTGTGGCTACAACACAATTGTGACAAAGAGTTCGAGATTGAATAGTACCTAGAAGGATTTGAAAAGTAAGACTGGTTAGATACATAAAATAGCCTTCATTTCTTCCTAAGTCACAAATCTAGAAGTAGTAGGGGAAGACCCTAATATTGATGATAATGGTGTTGTCTTTTGGAGGTGCTTTGCCTTTAGATACAGGTCCAATTTCTTGTGGACAATTGGATTTATTTCCTACTTCAATAGGATAATTAAGATGTTCAACACCAAGAATAGAAACCCAAACCTATTTTGTTTAGGCTTTTGAAATGCTTTGACAAGAGCTTTTCAAAAGCCCTTAACACAATAAGCAAAAGTCATATTTGCATTTGTATGCATTGATCGGAAAGTGCTGTTAAAGGCATTTTAATCCGAAAATTCAAAGACAACTTCACAATTATACTATTCTCAGCCATCACTATAGTTAGCCCCTTTCCCAAGAGCTGCTTATAATAAGTTAAAAACAACTTATTTGGATAGTTGATAATGTTAAAAGTTGTCTAGGTAGCTAAAATATGTAAAATAAATAAGTAAACAAATAAATAAATATTTTTATCAAAATAATATTGAATTGGCCCTAAAGTTATGTAAGCACATAAAAGTAAGGTTATACATTTTTTTTTCTCACTTTCTTTTGTGTGCAGCATTAGATGCTTTCGTTTCCTCACTTAATTTTCTCTTTGCCTTCAAAGACTTTGAAGTAGATGAAGTTCCACAAGTATGTCCAAATGGTGTGGTTTTCAAAGGGTTGTTGTTAGTAGGCTCTTCCTTCAATGCATCCTTCTACTTCGAAGTAGTCACATGAGAAAGCCTAACCTCATCATCCACCTATAAAATACCCAATTAGTAGATGAAAAAAGCTTAGTTCTTATTCAATCCTATGCAAACCAATCTTTCATAAAAATTTTTATGACGTCCAAACTATTGATCAACCAATTCCCCTTTAACATAAGCCATAAGCAGACAACAAATGCAAAAGAAATTAGTAACTCACCTACCACAAAGGTTCTGCACTTCTACATCGAGCTATGCTAATCTTTAATGTTATTAGTTGCACAAAATGGATGAAGGCTTACATCTATAAAGAATTAAAGAAAAAAGGTAAAGTATAAAAAAAGCCATACATCATTGTCCTTAACTTAGATTCATTCTGACCATTAGCTCACCCAAGCTGCTTTTCAACTCTTTCCCAAATTTACTCAAGCCTCCTTTCTCTTCATTATCTTCATCTTCATCAACTTCATCCTATAATTAGAGGTATAAGTCCTCAAAAAAACCAATTTTGAAAATTCCACCAACTAGTCAATTGCACATTCTAATTGAAGTTCACAATTAGTATCATACATTAAGGATGCTTGTTTGTTGATGGGGTTCTAAAATAATTTAGCTCACATGAAAAAGGAATGAAAATTGACGGAATAAGAAACCAAAGGAATAGTCATGAAAACGCAATAAAAAAAACTCAAAAATAAATTGATTAGCCAATCCACTTCTTTCATCAAGAGAATTGTCCTGATTTTTATTATAAATTTCTCCTTATTAGGCTATATTTAGTTCGATGGAATCTAGGGTGATGGAAATCATAGAATAGAAATGAGAGTGGAAATCCTTTGAAAACATGTATGGCTCCAACATTGGAAGGAAAATGCTAGCAATTTGGATACAAATTTTCGCATAGGGCCATGTGGCACATCCACGTAGATAAATAATAGGAGGAAATTAATTAATTATTAGTTAATCAGTTAATTAAAGAGTATCTCTTAAGGATAATTAATTAGATAAGTTCTAATTGAAGTGTGATACAAATAAGTTAATTTATTTTTTATTTGTTTAAAAATATAATTTAACTAATTATTTTAGTAAGTTTAAGTTCAAATTAACTTAATCCTAGGAGATAAGACCTATAACTAGAGTTCAACTTTACATAGGGGGAGTCCTAGGTAATATAAGTTTTCAACTGATGGTGAATATTTAAAAAGGAAGAATAGTGCAGAAAAAAAGCTACACACTTAATAGAGAAAAATTTCATGTCCAAGAAATTTTTTCTACCTCTCAACTCTCTAGAATATTTTTTTGAAGGTACCATCTTGCATCTTTGGGATTTGGAACATATAATACTTGGAGGGCTCTACTAGTACTTCCATAACCATGAGAAGAGTAGTAGCTATGTTCATGATCTGATATTTAGTAACCATGTTCATGATCTAATATCTAGTAACCGTGTTCAATGGCAGTTTGTGATATCATTTTTGTCCAGACCATTCCCAATTTAAAAAATTTTAATAAAAATTTAACCTAAATCCAAAGCCCATACCTAAAACAAAATTAAGAAAATAAAATTTATTAACAAAGAATTAGAATTAAACCAAAATTGAAACACAAAATTAATAATCTACTCAAAATTAAAATTAAACCCAAAATTAAAAGTGAATCTAAAATTGAAATAAAACTAGAACTAAGCCCTGAGCTCTAATTAAATCTCAAACTCAAAAATAAGAGCTGATAAACAAAGAAAAAAGATAAAAGATAATTCAAGAGATAATAATTTGAAAAAAAAAATAGGAAGTATATCTAAAAGATAAAAGATAAATTATAAAACATAATAAATTTAAAAGAAAACAAATCAAAGGATAATGGATTCAAAAGATAAAAGAAGATAAATATAAAATAATTTAAAAGATAGGAGGTAAATAATAGAAGATAAAAGAAAATAAATAACAAGCAAAAGATAATAGATAATAAATAAGAAGATAAAAGATAACATTTAAAATTTAGAAGATAAGAAATAAAATTTGAATCCAATAAATACTATAAAAAGACTTCACTTAGCCCTCATAGCCACACCTCTAATTCCTCTAAAATTTAGCTGTTAACACCTACACACATAGAGCCTATGCTTTCCCATACATTTTTCACCTACACCTCACATTTCATGTCCACACCTTCATAGAATCACTCACCCATCATGTTCTCATGATCACACATATCACTTATACTCTTTATAGCTAGATATCTACTCATGAGCATATACAGAATTTTTAGAAACACCTTCACTCTCACTTTCATTCACACTCACTACACTCTCTTGTTCATAATATTACACACTTAGACACAAGAGCTCATGTGTCAAGGCAAGGAGACCCTATACCAAACTTACTTACACCCTTCTAAAAGTATTCTTGCCTATGGCATTCACATAGTTCTGGCCACTCATGGTCACCAAAGAAAGTAGTGGTTTTAAAAGCACAAACTCTTCAAGGTAAAGCCCTCCACTTCTTTTGCTGTATCACTTCTCTTGCTTGTTATTTATGCATGTTAGAAGTTCATCAGAATTTACATGCATTGCAAATTTCTATTTAGTTTACAATGCAAGCAGGTCTTTATTTATCGTATTCATCTTTTTGACATAAGGGTAGTTTCATTTTAGAATATGGGAGTCTGTTCATGGAAGCAATAATGGGACAGGTTGAAATTTTGTTAATCCCCTAGGTCCGTGAAGGATAGGATAAAGACCATTGGCACAACTCTTTATGGAATAGCCTTATTTTGTCATGGCTTTGCTCTATCCTTTGGTGTGACTCCACTCTATGTTTGAAGCCTTGCTTGGCACACCTCTTCATGGAATAGCCTTATTTTGTCATGGCTTTGCTCTATAGGGGAGAGGTTTTCATCATGTAGTTGCTTATTCCTCCAACCTCATATTATCCAACAAGCAATGAGGAAGACTCCTCCTTAGTCCTTTAAACAGACAAGCAGCTTAACTCTCCTAAGGTTATAGTTGCACTAGCCTTCAAGATCGACTCGATAGAAATAATCTCTATGTTTAATTGGAACCAAAGCATCCTATATCATTCTAGCTTCACTATAATCCTGAAGTGCATGTAATATTGACTCATCTTCTCTCTTATACCTAGGACAGAGAGAAGAGTGGCTGGCCTATGAAGAGATTCTCATTCTTATAAAAACACAACCATGCAAGAACTTCCACATAAATGTCTTGATTCGGGGGGAGGGGACCTTCCATTTCCATAAGGCTTTCTAATAATTGTTACTATCTACATCCATATCCTTCTTTAGAATGGAATATGCTTTCTTTGATTGAACAAACACCTAAAGTTTTATTCCCCCAAATAACACCATTAAGGCCATTCTCTTTATATAGGGCTAAAGTAGCCCTTAGAGCTTGCATTTCATTTGTATTTGGATATGGTTCTAGCATGTTAAACTTCCAGTTACCATATCTATCAACATAGTCAACTATCACTCTATTGGAATCTTCCTCACTAACTTAAACATAGGTTAGGGGCAAAAGAATCTTTTGTCTTTGAATCCAATTCTCTTTCCAAAAGAGTGTTGTTAGTACATTCCCTAGTTTCTTCCTCATATAAGCCTTAATTTTAGGCCATAATTTGCTCTTATTTCTGCAAAGCCCAAAGTCATAATTCTTTGCAATGAAACCATTATCCTCACTAATCTATGACCATATTTAGCTCTTAGTACTTTATCACAAAAGTCTTCTTAGCTTATTAAGAATTGCTAGCCTAATTGCACAAGAAAAGCATCATTCATTTTGTGAAGACCTAAACTCTTTGGCTTGTAAATTCTCTTCCAATTGATCAAATGAGCTCGTCTCTTTCTCTCTAAATCCCCTCAAATAAATTGATGTTGTAGCTTTTCAATCTCATTTACATTCCAATAGGAATCTTATTATTCAGTATTTGATAGACTGCAAGGTTAATATGACTAATTAGGTCGATGTAACTCTTCCTACAAGAGAGGGACAATGAGCTTTCAAGTCATTTAATCTAGCATGAACCATGTCCATTACTTTTGGGCAAAGCAATTTTGTTGCTCTCCCATGCTGCATAAAGGTGCCAAAATATCTTCCTAAATTTTAGACTGTTTAAAAGCCACTTTGAGTGGAGATAAGAGAGGCATCTTCTTCCTTGACATTGCAAGAGAAGAAAACACTAGTTTCTTGAGCTAGACATCTCACAAAAGCATGCTAAGCAATTCAAAATGCAGCTCATTTGATGCTCTTTAGCTTCCACAAAGAGGATAATATCATCTACAACCAACAAATTGGTATCTCCTACCCATTCCTTCCTACTATTATTGCTTTCAAGGAACCCTCCTCTACAAGATTTGTGATCATATGCATGAGCTTCTCAATGCAAAGCACAAATATATATGGCGATAAAGGATCCCCTGCCTAATCGCTCTCTTCATCCTGAAATTGTTGTCTTAGATTCGTTCCATAGAACACTAACTGTAGGAGTGATTACAATATCATGGTAACATTGAACATCCATTGAGGGAGGTTTATTTTATTCAAAACAAGCTCAATAAATACCAATTTAGCCTATAATAGTCCTTTTCAAGATCCACCTTGATGGTCATGAAGGGTCTTTTCCTCTCATTCTCTACATAGAGGGGACAAGCTCCTGGGCCACAATGATGTCATCTTGAATGTGATAATTTAGGACAAAACTAACTTGGGTTCACAACACCCATTTACCAAACATGGGCTTTAGTCTTTGTATGACCAATTTATTAACTAATTTCAAAAGCCACACTGCATAGAGAGATAAGGTGAAATTGAGAAATCAATCTAGGAGAAGCCAACTTTGCAATGAGCACAATAAGAGTAGAATTAATCTCCTTTAATTTTTCAGGATTGCACCAATAGCCTTTTATTGCTTCACAACATTATTCCCTAGCAAATGCCAATTATGTTTAAAGAAAAGAGTTGGGAATTTGTCTTTGCCAAGAGCTTTAAGGGTTCCCATCTCAAAAAAATAGCTCTAATCTCCTCAATCACAATATTCCTAGCCCATAGGTCTCCACTGTCCATGGACCAATTTTGCCAAGTTGTTCAAGTGGAATTCCAAGGTCTCACATTTCTGTCTTTTAAATATAAGGTTTTGAAAAAAATACAAGCCAAAGCTATAAGCTCTTCTTCATTGTGAATGCACTGCCCCCACTCATTTTGGAGGGCTAAGATATGGTTCTTCTATGAATAATAGTCCCCATGTGATAGTATTTAGAGTTTCTATCTCCATCCTTTATCCACTAAGCACACGATATTTGGAACCATAAAAGCTCCTCTTGGTGCATGGTGCATTTTAGCTCCTTCCTTAGCTCTCTCAAGGGAGGCATTAGCTCTCTCAACATTCTCTATAAGTCTCTCTTTGCATGCCACTCTTTACTCAAAAATTCTTCAAAATTAGGATGACTTTGCCAAGCAACCAAAGACCTAAATAGCATGCACAATCTCCTACTCTACCTTCTAGGTTCTAGCTTGATGAGTAAAGGGTAATGATCTGAAGCAATGCAATGTAAAACTAGTATTGTAGCTTCTTCATTCTCTAATTGCTAATATGCGTTAGCATAGGCTCTATCCAACCTCTTGTAGACCCTATCAAAGTGTCCCTACTTAGTGCCTTGCTAAGTAAAGCAATGACCATTAACACCTAAGTCACTAAGTTGACACCCATTAAGGGTAATTCAGAATATGTGACATTGTAAAAGATCAACTAGAGCACCTACCCATTTTTCATCAGCTACAAAAATGTCATTGAAGTTGCCTACTACTAATCTAGGGCTTTGATAGGAGCTACTAATTTTCTATTACTTATTCCATAATTTCACCCTTTGGAGTTTTCTAGGGGCATAAACCATTGTAATTGCAAACCCTGCCTTCTTATCCATTTAGATTGTAATGTGAACATATTGTGTGCCCTTCTCAAATAATGAGATAGAAACACTTTCTTTATTTCAGAGGATCCAAATACCCCTAAATATCCCTTAACCTTTTACAAAAGATAAGAGTCATAGCCAAGCATGTTGAGTATTCTACTAGCCCTCACCCTACTAACCCTTGGTTCAAGGATAGCAACGATGTCAAACTTATACTTTCTATTGAACATTTGGAGAGTACTATGAAAGCCCTACTTTGAAACCCCCTTGTAAGAGAACAAAGACATGGAGAGTTAAGGTGAAAGGCAGGTAGACTTGCCACTCTTATGATAGAGAACATCACTCTTGGCTATCACACTCAAGTCTTCATTGATCTCCATACTGAGGTTTTTAGACTCCTCTGCTATACTTTCTAGGTCTAGTGGCTTAGGGGCCAAAGACTTCCTTTCTTGGAGAATTAGCTAAGTGGGTTTGAATTAATGGTAAAAGTATTAGAAGCTTCATGGGTTGAGATTCTAGGATTACCACTTACCTTAAGTGGCCTTCTCTACTCTCCCTCTAAATTCCTTAGGCTCCTATGCGTCCTTTTAGAAATTTTTAAGGATATTTTTGTTATTCATTATCTCATTTTTCTTGCACAAATTATTTCTCTCCATACAGGTCCATTCTAGTTCATAATCAGTGGACTCCCTCATCTCCTTCTCCAATTGGGTACTTAGTTCCTCCTAGTACTCTTAATAATCTACCCTTTTTATTTTCTCTTAGTTGGATTTAGCTTACTCATTTCAGTTCTTAGAGCAATCATCCTATTTGCATTAAATGCTTCTAACTCAAACAAACACTTATTCTTGTCTGATTGACAAGCTGGCACCATCAAAGTGGTCTCCACTCTCTTTTATCCTAGGTTAGTATGTTTCCTACCACTCCTTTATCTAGTCACTAGCATCTAGGGCTTAAAGGTGCCCTTTGTTGCATATGAAGATTTTGGTCTTGGAATAACTCCCTACCTTGAAAGTCTTGAATTTCTCCAAGTTGGACTGGATTATGAGCCTCATAAGGAGGCCTTGTGGGACATTGCTCTTTGTTATCGCCATACTTTCCACATGAGAAGCAACTTAAATGCAAGCCCTCATATTCTATACATTTATGTTTGCCTTCAACCTTGTAAAGAGACTTTAAAGGTTGAATCAAATCTACTTCTCTACACATATAGGCAAAATGCCTTCTGTTAAGAGTAGTAGTGTTCATATTGATTTTAATAACTCTTCATAGCTCAATCAAAGAGACAAATCTACACATCAATCCCAGAAATGCTTGCTTGGTAAGGGTCAAAGTCAACTTACTATCTCTATATTGAGAGATAATGATCTAGGGGGATCCAAGGTAATATTTGCCATTGTTATAGGACCCTTTTAACTCCAAAGAGAAGTAAGCTTTCTTTTCATATACCTACAACTTATTTTTCTCCCCATTAACTTGATAATGAGTGCATCATGCCATGGTCTTCTGATTGGAACTTTCTCTCTTTTAGAGAAGGAGAAATTAGTATAACTATCCTCCTTCTCTATAACAATAATAACACTACCTAGCCCATCCTCTTCTTCATTAGTATCATCAAACAACTCCATACCTTTCACTAATCTATCTTCGTCAAGTAGCTCACAATTGTGCGTTAGGTGAATTTCCCAGAGCATTAGTTATCTTCCTCCACATTCTAGCACATTCTCATCCATCCATTCTTCACTTCTAGGAACATTCAAGCAATGCTCATCGAAGTCCCCTTCCCTTACTTTGCACTTTTTAGTGCTTGTCAAAAGCAAGTCTAGTTCCTCCATAGTTTTCTCTTGAGCAAAACTTTCAGCCATTTTTTTTTTTTTTTGGTAGAGAGAGTGTATGTGTGGTAAGGAGACTTTTTCAACATGCTCTCTATTTTGCATTTCTTACACAAACCCTCTTTATTTTTAAAACCTACACTAACCTCCCTTATATTTCATAAATGCACTAGACACACATAAACTCAATGCCAACAAATATTTAATTGTTGACTAACAACCTCTATTTGTCAAAGACCAATCACTCTCATTTGCTTGAATTGTGAAAATATCCTTAGTTGAGTTGTACATTTGATATGACTTGTCAAAATTACCCTTATCTTTTCTTTTTGTGCAAAAAATTTTTGTACAAAAAGAAAACATTTTTTTTATTTTTCTGCATTTTGTGAAAAATTCATAAATTCTAAAAAGACTCACATGAGACCATTTTTGTAAAGGAGAACAAATATGGATTTTAAGAAAAGAAAATTTATGACTCAACTAGAAAGGAGATTGTTGACAAGTTATAACAAATTTACTATTTAATTAAGGGTATTTTTGATATTTCATAGCAAATTAGGGTGATAGATCTTTGACTAATAGAAGCTATTAGTCAATAGTCAAATGTTTATTGACATTGGATTTATATGTAATGCATTTATATAATATAAGTTTACTATAAGTTTTGAAAACATATGGGGTTTGCTTAAGAGGCACAAAATAGAATAGTTGTTGGAGTAATTTCTTATTTTTTAATCAAGAAACTATTTTTAGATAATTTTTAATTATAGTGTTATTCTTAATTATGAGTTTATAGTATTTTTATTCAATAAATCATTTCCTTCTTGTTTCTTTGATTTTGCTTCGTTAACAATGGGTAAATATAAAATATCTCCAAATCTTTATTAACATTCTAAAGATTTAGTTGTTGCAGTAACTGATCATTGAATTTTAAAGTTTGCTAAAGATTTATTTATTAGTAATTTTTCACTTGATAGGTAATTCATCAATGAATTTCACTAATGCAACATGCAAGTGTTACTGACAAATTTCTGTTCATAAATAAAATTGCATGATCAACGGATTTAGCTACATTTTTAGAAATATAGTCATTGAATACATCCATTGGAATTGTGCAAGTATTTATTTGACATTTTTTGTAATACTTAATTTTATTGGATTTAGATTAGAATATGTCAATGAAGATGTCAAATCTTTTTTTTTTTTTGGGGTATAATTACAACAAAGAAATTTTGAATCTATGTCTAATGACCTAACTTAGCCAAGATGAATTGTTTGTTTTATGAAAAAGCACTCATGGTTTTGTCACTTTAAGATGTTATTTTCGAAACTCATGCCATATTTTCACAAGTCCACATTTATAAGGCCTTCAACAAGGCTTTCTCTTTTTTATGTGAGATTTGGATTTTCCTACCTTCAATAGAGGCATTGTGAGGTTATTGTCTCCCAAAGTTAATCTCTTAACGATACTAGATCGGAGTTGTTGCAATCATATTTAATTCCATATGAGGATGCTTAGAAAAGGTTGACACCAAATCAAACATGTCCATTACCAGCTCACCAAAGAAAAAAAAACAAATGTTCATTACTAGTAGCATGTCGTCAACACCCTAAAAATAAAATACCACGTTGATTATTACCAAGTAAATAGCATGAGTAAGAGTCAATTCCACAAAGAGTGTAGTCAATTAAATTCTGGTATTCTCAAATTAAAATAGAAATTAAAATGACAAGTGAAATACTAATTAAACTAAATATTAAGTAAGAAAACAGATAGCCTAAATTATAAGAAAACGATAGGAGACAACTTCAATTCTAGGATCAATCTCTCCCTTAGTTAATGGAAATAATCAATAACAATACTATTCTATCCTTCTCTGAAATTATCAACCCTAAACAATAATAAACTCTATTGCTCAAAATCTCCCTTATTTGGAACTTGTAGAATAAGCTCTCTACTAGCATCTAACTACTAGACATCCTAGAATAAGCTCTTTAAATTTAATGTAGTAGCAACATTAAGAACAAAGAGACTAAGTTGATCTAAGCAATAATCACATAAGCTTAGATTATTTAAGTTAGGCCATGTTATTCATAGTAATCAAAACGAAAACTTGTCCATAATCTCAATCATTATATGCTACTAATGATTAGGAATTAAACTATTATGTACCATAATTCCTAGGTCTAGCAATATATATTCATCCAATCAACCAAACAAGCTTTATTCTAGTCAATCAAAATAAATACCATCATATTTCAAATTTGAAAAACATGAATCAACTTAATAGAAAGGAGTAGAAATAACATTGCTGAGAGAATTACACCACCAACACATGATTAGGGTTTGAAATCCCTATGAACTAAAAAGAAAAACTTAGCCTAACATGCTAAAAATGAAAAACAAGTGTTCTTGTTTGTGTGGAGTCAGATGATAATAAAACAAAACCCTAAGAAGCCTATATATAATATGTGGGTGGTGTCTCCAACTAAATTAGGACAGGAAAGATCTTTCTCCAACTAATGAATGCCAAAATCATGCCACAAACCCATTGGGCTTCCAAAATAGGCATGGTCTAGAATTGCTAGATTGTGCCACCTGTTGTAAGCTAATTTCAGATCGAAGGTTGTTGGAATTTGGGCTTGGGGTGTCATGAAAATTGTAGCCCTTTCTCTTAGATTTTTGTAGCCTTTTGAATCACCTTATTAGACATCTATAACTCCAGGTATGATAAAAACACTGACTACTACTACTTTAGTCAAAATCATTATCTAGAAGGATTGGGATTCTAAATTCTGCACTAATTTTCAAGCTATTAGTGAGGGCCCAAACAAAGCCAAATTTGAATGATCCTATACATAGTAAAAAGCTCAGGATATCTACTTTAAAGGCTTGAAGACCACTTTTTCATTTTGGAACTCCTTAATGATAAAAAAAAATATAAGAGGTCTCCATCCTTTAAAAGCTAGAATTCTCTTCTTTTGTTAAAACAAGCAAAGCATTCCAAATCATATCCTAATACAAATATGACTCTAGTGAATATAATATGACATAAAATAGCCTAGAAAAGCTATAGAGTAAGGGCAAGAAAAATATAAAATTATACACTTATCAATTACCAATTAAATACTTTCTATGAAACAATAATCACAATGGACTATTTTTCAAGAAAAGAAAAGTTAAAAAATTCTTGGTATTAAACATTAGAAAATTTAGGATAAAATATATTAAACCCCCTTCAACTTTTAGTGATGTGCAGTTAACCCTTTGTTCTTTTAAATATAGCAATGTACCTCCTCAACTTCACTTAATGTGTAATTAATCCCCCTTGTGTTTTGAAACATACCAATGTAGCTCTTGAACTTCACTTAATGTGCAATTAATCCCTCATGTTTTGAAACATTGCAATGTACCCACTAATCTTTAAGTAGTATGCAATTAACCTCCTAAACCTTAAAGCATGAAACTTTAAACCCTAAAACCCTTAAACCAAGAAACTTAAAACCTTACCTTCTATAACCCAAACAAAAACCTACCTTCTAAAACCTTGAACTATAACATCATAAATCATAGGCTTAGTTGCACAATAAATCTATGTGTTTTCATAAATAGAGCAATTAGATCCCTCAATTTATAATCGGAGCAATGTCAACCAAAAGGTTTTAGAATGTTACTATTGGGTCCAACTGTTAATGCTCTATTACTGGAGCACATGGAAAATGTTGATGTGGTTGTCAAGTGCTAACATGGCACATCATATAATATCGTTTGAGAGGTTGACATAGCAACAATATATTTCTTACTTGCTAATGTGGCAAAACAATAACTTTTAAATTATAAAATATATTACCTAAACCCCAAACCACATAGCATATGTCTAAACCCTAAAATAAAAAAATGGTTAATTGCACATACATCCTTATGTTTTCATAAATGGAGTAATTGGGTCATTAGCTCAATTTTCATCAACCTTAAAAAATTTTCATTAATGTTGACATAGCAAAATGTTAAATCTTAAATTTTAAATCCCTAACATCTTAAAATTCAAAACACTAAACCTTAAAACCTTAAATCATAAAACCATAAACCTTAAATCACAAATCTTTAAATTGTAAACTCTAAAACTCTAAACCTTCATTAAACCTTAAAACCTTAAACACTTCCCCAAAAAACTAAACCATAAATTCTAAAACCCTAAAATCCCAAAATCCTAAATGGCATCCAATTAAGGTTTCAAGGTTTAGAGTTTTAGGGCTTAGGATTTAGGGTTTAAGGTTTTGGGTTTGGGTTTTGGGTTCAAGGTTTAAAATTTTAGGGTTTTAAGGTTTAAGTTTAGGATTTTGAGATTTAAGGGTTTTAGAATTTAGGTTTAAGTTTTTGGACTAAATGTTTAAGGTTTTATGATCTAGAGTTTTGGGTTTTAGAATTTAGGATTTAAAGGTTTAAGGTTTAGGATTTTAAGACATTAGGGTTTTAAAATTTAAGATTTAGGGTTTTGCCAAGCCAACATTTATGAAAACTTGTTAACATTTATGAAAATTGAGGGACCCAATTGCTCCATTTATAAAAATACATGGACCTATGTGCAACTAAGCCTTTTTAATTTTAGGGTTTAGACATAGGGTATGTAGTTTAGAGTTTAGGTAATATATTTTATAATTTAAAATTACTATTTTGTCACATTAGCAAGTAAAAAAAATATATTTTTATCACATTCCACTCAGTCATGTCAGCATTTAACTAGCTATATCAGCACTTAACAACCACATCAGCATTTTCTGTTTGTTTTAGTAATGGAGCATCAATTGCAGCATTCTGAAATGTTTTGGTTGACATTGCTTCAATTGAAAATTGAGGAACTGAATTGCTTCCTTAATGAAAATGCAAGGACCTAATGTGCAATTAAGCCCACATAATAAATATGAAATAACATTAAACCCTAAACCTAAATCCAAAACCCTAAGGTACCCTTATCATTTGAGCATTAGGATTTAAGGCTTAAGTTTTTAAGGTTTTGGATTTTAGTTTAACGTTTAATGCTATATTGTGTTCATGATTTTCAAGTTTAGGAATAGGGCTTATTAATTTATGATGTAGGTTTTCTAAGTTTAGAATAATTTATGATTAAAAATTTAGGATTAATTTTAGGGTTTAAGGTTAATAATTTAGTATTTCAAGTTTTAAGATTTAATTTTTAAGATTTAAAGTTTAAAATTTCATAATTTAAAGCTCAATGGTATATTGTACACCAGTTAAAAGTCTATGCAGTACATTATTATGTTTCAAAACATAGGAAGTTAATTGCACATTAAGTAAAATTATGAAGTGCATTGTTATGTTTCAAAGCACAAAAAGATTAATTGCACATCACTAAAAATTGTTGGAATTTTATATAGTTTAGCCAAAATTTTAACTCACGTGTATCGCTTTCTTGTAAAACTTGCAATACAGCAGCTGCATCTGTACCTCAAAACCTAATTCATTCCAGCTAAGAGAATTTTTTGGGAGAAAATGGCATACGTAAGCATGACATGACTATTGCAATAACTCGGGACTGCAGCATGGTTTCCCTGTTGATCATGTTTCGTTTGGAGGTTATAAGAGTGATTGAATCTAAACACAATCAATCATGGGAAACAGGCTATAATCAGGTGCTTCGAGAAGAACAAGTTGAAATTTGGGGAAAATAATCCTTTTGTGGGTGAGATATTATTTGCTATTCCTAGTTCGCTTCATCCATGTACTGTTTGAGTTGGATCTTTTTTCTTATTAGCCTTTAACTAAGATTAAACATTTGCACGAGAGTAACAATATTTGAGATTTAACTGAAGCTGTATGCTAAATCATGCTGTCATTCCCGTAGCCAGATTATTCAAAAGTAGCTCATTTCTACTATGATATTTCTTGTATGCGAAAGCATTAACAATATTTGAGATTTAACTTGTACAATTTGATCCAATGAAATTGATTGACTACAATATACAACGGATGATTGTTTTGGTTGACATTTAAATGTAGTTTTCTCGCCAATTAAATGCTTTAGACTACATAGTAATATACTCTTTATAAGTTGATAATTTTTCCTTTTGGCGAGATTTAACAAGTTTGACCACGTTTGCGACGGAGACTTTTCACAATTAGAGATTGTAATAGGGTCAACCGGGGCAAAAAGCCCGTCCTTCAGCCCATCTCCAGGGCAATCCCAAAAAATTTAAAATGAAAGTTGTTTTTATAAAAAATGATTTTCAAATTTTATTCTTCATCAAAAGCTACATGTTCAGCGTATATAAACAAATTGAAACTGCTTGATATCTCAAATTAAAAGTAATATAAATTATAATTTTATTTTTTTTAATTCTTATAATATAAAATTTATATTATTAAATTTTATAAACTAAATTATAAAAATTATGAAAATTAAAATTTACAATAACAATTGTAAGGATTTAGTATGCTAATATTTTATGGGAATATTTTTTTAAATATGTAGGAATAGTCTTATTTTTTTAATAAATTAAATTTTATTAAATAGTTATTTAAAAAATTTAAATTATTAATTTATATAAATTGAATTAGAAAATTTATAAATTTAAAGATTAAAAAACTTTTATAAAGATTTAGTTTTTTTTATTAGGAAGGAATAAATTTTTCCAAACAGGAACATTTTAGTAGTAGACCCCACACAGGGAGAGTATGATGCCCGCACCTTCGGCCTAGTAAAATTTAATATTTTTATTTTATATTTTTATATTTATAATTTTAATATAATAATAATTATTTTTATTTATTTTTAATAATTTTTTTTTATTCATATCAATAAACATGATTGAAGCGATGGTTGTTGCTCCGACATTTCTCGAAGAAATTTACCTGCAAGTGGCCACTGTGGTTGAGAAAATCCTCCGACCCTGCTTCCACGGGGGAAATCCCAACAGTGATCTCCCTGCTCCAGAAAGTTGGTCGTCCGCTGCCTCAGCCATTTCCAAGTTAACTACATCTACATATTATATTCACTATTAGCAGTGACCAAGGGCGTATCTAAAAATTCGAGTAAAAACGATGATAATAAACATATAATATAATATATATTTATATATAATACAAAATATAATATAGGTAAATTTTAATATAGAATTATATTTATTAATAATAAAAGAAATATTTTTATAAAAATATTATAATAAATATTTTTCTCATCACATTTTAAATTTTAAATGACAACAAATAATTTTTAAATGTATAATAAACATAGTAATTTAAAAAATATAAATTTTAAAAAAATAATAAAGACATTTAGCCATAAGACAAGGAAAATCTGCCCTTGACACTCATCGCTCATTGCTCAGACCCATACAGCTGCAACTATAAACGTAGCTACTGCATCTTTATTAAATTTTTAATCATTAAACTGTCTGATATTTGAGTCTAGTAATAAAGATACCATAATTAGGCCCATATATATTGGTAAATTATATATATTTTATTGAAAAAATTGTTACTTTGATCCTCAAAAGATTTAAGAACTCAAAATAACCCTCGACAAAATAATCTCCTCAAATTGATCCAAAATTTCTTAATTTCATTCTCAATTTTGTCTTGTCATTAGTCTGTCTTGTTTAAATTGACAAACGTTTATGTGTGGCTTTCACAATACTGAGCTAGCAATAATGGTGCTAACATGGCTTGCTAATGTGGACACCTATGTCAACCCTTAAAGATGGCCAGAACGCTCGGTTTCAACTCTTTTAAGTAGGGCTAAGTTGTCCCCAATTCTCCGCTTTGGAGTTCCATTCTTGATAATCTGGTTCGATTGAGCCTCTAAATTCTCAAGCTTTCCAACAATTCCATCGATGGGTCACTTCTTTTTTCGCTTTTTCAAGCTTCTTAGCTTCGTTCCCTTCATCTTTCTAGCAATTTGATATGCGGGGAGGTTTCGGACTCCATGGTTCAACTTAGAAATCTTGAGTTTCTTAACCACCAATCTTGCAAATATGCAAAATCTAAGGGTTGCTTCTTTGAAGAATAATTATTTATCTTGTAATCTTCCCCGCGGGTTTCAAACACTGCAAGTCTTGGATCTATTTTAGAATTTATTCAACAGATCCCTGCCTCCAAATTTTAGTGATGCAACTCTACACTACCTGAACATCTCCTACAACAGATTTTCGAGAAAATTTCTACCATAGTTGGTGGAGAGAATCCCAGGTAATACTGCCGTTGACCTTTCCTTCAACAATCTCATCGGCCAAATTCTAGATTCCACCGTTTTCATGAATCAATAATCAAAATCCTTTTCCTAGGAAATCTATTTGTGTGGAGAACAAGAGACAGCGATTTGAACATTTGGAAGCTAGCACAGCTATTGTGGCAGTGCTGGTAAGACCATCACAATGGTTTGTGCCATTGCCAACGCAAACGGCCCTGGCCGTTGGGCCAAGATAGCCCTTGGGTTTGTGGGGTGCAATGTATCTATCATTGCCCACATTTAATTAATTATAAGAGAATTATTTTGCAAAAAAATAAAAATTTATTCATGGTTAAGTTCTAAATTTTTCCTACAAAATTATAAAATTTTTTGGAGTTGAAATTGATAAAAGTAGGAGAACTAAGCAATTTTTTTTTTTGGTCTAGGGATTTTTGAATGTTTTTGAATAGAAAATATAAATAAAATAAAAATAATCCATGAGTTGATTTTTTGACTTAATTTTGAGATTTTTCGGAGTTAAAATTGATAAAAGTAGAAAAATTTAAACATGCGTTTTAAGATTTTTTTTTTTGGTGGTATCTTTATTTTCTTTTACTATATGAAAAAATGAAATTTTTTTTAATTTGGTGGGGGCTTTGGTTGTGCATTTGAGTCAAATGGTTTGCAAGAACGAAGCATTTGGGCCATCCTGTGGGTTAATACGGGTGTTTGAATTAATCGGCCATGTTAGCACCGTTATTGCTAGTTAGCATGGTCAAAGCCATGTGTAAATGTTTGTCAATTTAAATAGGATGGACTACTGGCAGGACGAAATTAAGGAACTTTGAATCAATTTGACGAGATCATTTTTTTTATGACTATTTTGTCGTCTTAAATCCTTCAATTATTAAAATAATAATTTTTTTATTTTAATTAATCATAAAAATATTTTTATTTAAATGTGATAAAAAAAAGTTATTACTAATATTTTTTAATAGCAAAAGAGAAGAAATTCAATTTGATACATGTGATTTGATGAATTATTATTTCATAATTCACTATGCCTTTTCATTTCTTTCTTCATGGTACTAATTTCCATGGCATGCATCAACAAAATACTTGAATTCCTTCAATTCTTAGTGGCATTGACAAAACTAATCTCCAATTTGGATTTTGATATTTTTCTAAGAGTGCAATTAATATTATAAAAATTTTGCGAGTTTGTCTGAAAGGAATCTTATTTATTATAGGTGAACTGTGGAGCTAGATCCAATTCATGTATATAAGCAAAGAGAAAAAAAAAAAAAAGTGGACAATAAATTATGAGTATAACAACATCCCACATTTCACTTTTCTTTGTCTTTTTTCTTTCACGATTTTATATATAATAGAGTTATAACATATTAAATATAACATGTTTATTTTAATTTTATTGTACTTGAGTTAAATCTTAGCTTCATATTGTTAATCATAACTTTTTATTATTAGTTTGTCAATAAAAAATTAGGTTAAAATATAAAATATTCCCTTATACTTTTACTCTAAAGCAAAAAACTTTTTACACTTTTAATTATAATAATGAATACACTTACACTTTAAAATTAAAATAATTTACCCGTTTTGTTAATTAGTTGACCAAATCTCTAATGGAACAGACTGCCACAACTCTGCTGCCACCGTCAATTGTTGCAATTGGATTTTCCCCAATTTCCATTTTGAATTTTTTCTCCCACCTCTCGCATTCAACCCCGCCAGTAATGGTAAAAATTTGCTTTCGCAAGGATTGTTCAAATTATAGACCGTGGCTCTCTAGTTAGTGGGCAATGGGTCCGCACAAGGTAAGAAGGTTGTACCAAGTTAGGGATGGAGCTGCAGCTAGGACCGGTTCCTTGGTTGAAAACTATTTGAGTCGTCGATGTTGGAGGCTTTGGCACAAAAGGTGAACTCAATAGAGGGTGAGTGGGTGAAAGTTGAAGAGGTGTTTGGGGTTGAGTCTGAGACAATAGCGTTTGCATTGACGTAGCCTAGGTTGGAATTGAAGTTCAAAGTTTTGGGTGGGGTGGGGATGAGGGTGAAAGTTTTTGCTAACCTGTAATCGGCGGCGATGGAAATGGAGGTGGCGATAGTGGTAGCATCGACAGTGGCAGGGCGGCATCAATGGTTGTTCCATAGGGAAGAAAAGTGTCTGAATTTGGTGTGGAGTTTTCCATTAGGGACTTAGGTGACTAACTAATGGAATAGGTAAATTGCTTTAATTTTAAAATGTAAATGTGTTGATTGTTACAATTAAAAGTACAAGAGGGTTTTTGGCTTTAAAGTGAAGTTGCAAGGGGTGTTTTATATTTTAGACAATTATTTACATAAAAGAATAATAAAAATGTATATATATCATTTAATTTTAAATAATTTACAAGTATATTCTCTTAATTATAAAAATCAGTAAATATACTCTTTTAACTAATAGAATAATATAAATATACCATTTCCGTCTATTTATTGTTAGATGTTGACAATCACTTAGCTTACACATGATCATTAATACATAGCATTTTTTTATTTGTTATTTAAATAAATTCAATAATAATAACAAATAAAATTTTATCTTATTAAGTGATATAAGTTATATAGATAAAATAAAATAAAAATTTTATGTAAAACCAAACTTCTTATAGTTCTTTGGTTTCTTTCTATTTTCTTTTACTTCTTACACAAGTTCTTTTTATTTTAGTTCATCCAAATAATTAATAAAAAGATATTATGTATATTAATAATCACGTATAAATCACATAACTCTTACTATTTAATGGCATATAGACAAAAGAGTTATGTTATATTATTTTAATAATTGAACAAGTGTCTTTATATTATTTTAATAGTTAAAAAATATATTTACAAATGACTTAAAATTGATGAGATACATGCATATTTTTTCAAATAATAAAATATCTTTGTCCACGTGTGAATCATTGATACTATCTAGTGTGTAGTATATATAATGTGATTTCTTGTTTCTACTTATGAAGAGAAAGAAGCTTGTTCCTTCTGAAAATTGTTAAGTTCACATGTTTACGCTACACAAGTAGTACACATGAATAATGTAAATTTTATCTTCACTGCTAATATATTAGTGACTTAAAATTCAAAGAAAAAATCTTGATTTATTCAAGTGTAGTGCTTGTATAGAGTACATACTAACAAACATAGCATTTCTCTTCTTTCTCCATCCTCCCATGGTAGAAATCAGAAAAATACTATTCACTCTTTCCCTTACTTTATTTCATTCCATTGGAACAGGTAGTGTGAAACAGAATTCTGAATTCCACTTTTCATTCAGAGAAATGATTGAAGTATGTGAGGAGCTCACGTTTCCCGTATTGAAAGAGAGATTTTAAGAGTGAAAGAGGAAATAGAGTAAAATTATGAAAAATTATACAGTTTAAATACGTACGAATATCAATACCCGGTTAATGCTTTTGCTGTAGCTCTCGTAATGGTTTGACCAGAAATGACCCAAAGATTATCTGACCGGTTTCAATGCATGAGTACGTAGGCAGTAAGATTGGATTCATGGGAGTTAGACAGAGGACAACGAAGGAATTATTACAAAAGACAATGCTAGTGTTTGTAAGAAGAAAATGCCGCCGTCGTTGAAATTTAGTTTTTCAGTGGGCGTCCACCTCGTGTATCAACTAGAAAGCTTGATCCATGAGTTGTCGCCACAATAGTCTCCCTACCAAAGTACTTCGGGTCTTCTTCATATCCTTTTGAATTATTTGGGTTTGATCTTCTCAATTAATTATATTTCTTTTGTAACTCATCATTTTGCATTTGATTCCTTTACTTTTTTTTCTCTTAGAAGTTGAAACTTGAAAGTTCTGCCATTTGAATCTCATTGGTTAGTATTTGTATAATCAAGATGTCGCTATGTCCAGGGATTAAAACCACACGTGTTAGTGAGTGTTACTTGCTCATGAGTGTATAAGCAAAAAGGCAGAGTCATTTTTATAATTTTAAATATTCAAAAACTACTTTGAGTAATTTATATAAAAAGTTATTTGAAAATAGATAGGAATTTTTTGACTTTTCTTTTCGAAAAGTTAGAATATAATAAGTAAGATATAAAAATAAAATTAAAAGAAATAAAGAATTAATAAAAGAAAAAATTGAAATTCACAATTTAAATTTAAGTGTAAAAGAGAAAGAAAAAATCATTAAAATCGGATTGTGAATTAAAAAATTAGAGAATCTAAATATTTTTTTAAATTATTATAAGTTATACATAGATTTTACAAAATTTAAGAAAAGTTTTTAAAATTTCTATATTATATATAAAAATTTAAAAATTTAAGAAAACTAAAACATTTTACAAAATTCAACGGATCAAACTAAAAATTTTAATTTTTTTCATAGTATGTAAGAGTTTTTAAAGTTCAGGGGGACCGGGACTCTTCCTTACCCCCAGGTAGCTATGCGTTTATGTTATCTTTCTTTTCATTATTTTTTTTTATTCAATCACATGCGCACAACATTCACTTTTAAAAGAAAACACGATTAAATACAAGAAGTAGTAATGAAAAAACGGAGTAACATAATAACCCTATATAATTATTACAAAATTTTATGGTGCCTTTTTGTGGAATTATTTACTTAATAATTATTGAATGATTAATTATTAACCCAGTTTCAATCATTAAAAAAAATTAAAAATCAACTCCTGTTTATATATAAAATAAAAGCTTTATTTAGAGATAAAGACTAAATTAACTGAATTTCAAATTTAAGATAAGAATTAAATAAATATAAGCGTAAGTTAATTTAATTTTTTTTAAACAATTTAATATATCAACAGAAATTAGTCTTTAATTTAAATCTTCTTAAATTTAACAAATAATAGTGTCAGTACCACAAGTAAAGCATAATTGCATATTGCTTCAAAATCAATCAAGGTTCCACTTATGTGAAGATCAATAACAAAGAATCCGAAATCAAAGCAGAAAAAAAAAAAAAAGAAACAAAATAGGGTTTTTAAAATGAATTAATTCCCAGTTATCTTTTTCTTTGTTGGTTTCTATTCTGTTGTCATTCTTTCAGACAAGGTTCCAAAGTACAAGAAACCAAAATGAGAAAAAGGATTCTATACTAAGTAATGTAATAGGGTAAAAGCCTGCACCCAGGAGCGTATGTTGTTCCCTTGTTAAAAAAATGCAAAGCATATCCCCCACAACAGAAAAAGATGGTTGGGAATTAATTCATTTTAAAAACCCTATTTTGTTTTTTCTTTTTTCTGCTTTGATTCGGATTCTTTGTTATTGATCTTCACATATGTGGAACCTTGATTGATTTTGAAGCAATATGCAATTATGCACACTCTGTCACAGTACAACAACAACATTTCCCCAACATCCTCACATGAGGTGGGGCAAGTCAACCTTATTTAATTCTTTTTTGGAACATAGTTTATACTCGAAGTATTAATGACATAGGCATTAATTTATGTTGAACTAGAGAGTTAGTTATAAAATTTGTGTGAACAAGAATAAAAAATCATGTGTTAAAGTGACAAACAATTGACACACAAACATATATATAAGACATTAATAATATTAATTATGAACAAATTAAATATTGCAAATTAAAGTTGTGATATGTAGTTGAGATGGGAGCTGAATAGTAAATTTCTTTCAATAAAGAGAATTTATATGGAACCCTTACTATTGTGCCAACGACTTTTTGATAGTTAGTGTAATTTTTTTTTTTAACAAAAACAGCGACAGTAATTTAATATGTGTGTTTGTGTGTAAAGTCTAAAATTTGAACTCAAAAAATTAAAGAAAATTAATATAAAACAACAATTAGTTGTTACTATACTATTAATGATGCCAATTTTATTAGTGTAGATTTCAAATGTAAGATAAAGCAGACTAATCAAAACTTGATTTCTAGTTTCCTTATAAGGGCAATTTGGTTTACTCTTGTTTCATTGGATAAATTTTCACATTTATGAAAGCACTAGATGGCTTAAAATTTTCATATTAGCCACCAGCTATTCTCATGAGTGTTAATTTTTTAAAATTGAAAATGGGAGGCAATTTTCACACTTATTTACCACTAGCAATAATTGTGCATTTTAATATTTGAAAAATTATTACGCAACTCTATGTGTTATACTGAAAAAAATTATTTATACTTTCAAAAAACTTAAAAGTACCACCTCTATTACAATTTATTACTTTTATAAAAAAAGAAAATTATGTCTGAGATATTCTTAGGGTTTGCAACTTGTAATAAGAGATTTTATATTTTTTGTATTAAAAAATGATTGATAGTAACATTATTTTGTTTCTTTGCCTATAGGGCAAATATTTCAAATCTATAATTACAACAATAGAACAACCAAAGGTGAGAAAAAACCTAACGTGTCATTATGCGGTTTAATCTCCTATCTGTTTTCACACTGTTATATCCAGTATAAAACCTTGCATTTCTGGTGAGTTTGCAATCTGTTTTCACACTTAGCGGTTAAGCTACCAATTCCTATACGTTCTTTTGTTTTCAACAGAATCAGTGGACAGCACATTTCATTGATTCTTATATCCATTTTCACATTAAACCTATTGTAAATGAAATTGCGTACATTTATCTGGCATCAACACAAGTGCTTTGCTCCAACCATGTTACTGATGTTATCTTGGTTGCATTAATTCATTTTTGTTATTTACAATGCATTATTCCATGCTACATCCAAAGAACTTGAGTGACAGTGATGGTATATTATCGTTTGTGCTGTTCACAATGCCTTCATTGATTATTAGTTCAAATTAATTCATCCCTATTGGTTGTAGCATGTGGCAATTTATATTTCCCATAATATCAACTCGGCATACCTGAAAATGCATCATTTGTGATGTTCAAATTTTGTATATATGTATGCAACTGTCATCATATAGATGGCAGCCATTTTGTGTGTTGTATATGCTTCATATCTATTCTTGTTCCATACAGATGGCATCCATTTTTAATGATCTTAGTGAGCTGAATCCATCAAAAGAGCAATGGAGAATGAAGGTGAGAATAATTTGTTGTTGGAATGTTCTAAACTTCCAATGTCCTAATATTGGTGATAACATTGAGATTGTTCTTCTAAAGGAGCAAGTAATGTTACTTTGCTTCTTATGTACTGATATAAGCTTGCAATTTTTATATCTACAATGACTATGGTGTGTAATACATTCAATGCTAGTATACTTTCCTTGATGTAATAACTATGTGAGTTGTTTAAGGAGGCATGATACATGCCACTGCAAGAGGTTCCTAGAGAATCTATGATAAACTATATGAAGGTGTGGCATACTTCATTAAAAACTTTGGTGTTGGGATGAATGATGATCAATTTAGGACTACTAGGCATGAATTTGCTTGACATTCAATTTGAGGACTATTGTAATACAAGTTATTGAATCACGCATACCCCAACATGGTTTTGCTTTTATTGAGTTTGAAGATTTGGAAGGGGAACCTGTAGACACTCCTTATCTCAATGTTCGATATCTTGTTGTAACATGTCCACATTCATCAAGTATTAACTGTTTCAAACTAGACTTATTTATTACCCTGGATAGTGCTACATATAACTGTCTATGATTGAAAATAGCTTTTGGAAGATATATACCAACATTAGAAATTGTTTGACCTTGGTTGTTGTTTATAGTCATTATAGAGAAAACAACCAATGGAAACTATCTTCTCTCAAACTTCACAGGCAATGTATTAGTAGATGGAGTCAAGTTCATTCTAGGAATCAAGACAATGTCCCAAATGTTGATGCCTGAAAGGATTTTTGCCTCAATAATATGTTTTCCTAACTTTGAAATAAGAAGCCTTCTCCATTACATGGACCACTTGATTGGTCAATATTTCTTAATAGCATAATAAGAACCTTAACCTTAAAAGAAAACTCATGATTAGGCAAACTTAATGTTGTGAATGTATTTAGAATCTGTGGAGATAGGGAATAATCATTGAAAGAAGAACTTGCTTCATCTTTACAAATGTGATTAGAATTCAAATAAGTGGATGCATTACTTAGAATAAGTGACATCATATAATCATTAAGCATAGCAATATCTACAAGTATAAAGCAAGAATAGAATGTTGCTTGAAAAAAGTAGGATCAACAATGTTATTCAATAGATTTGGATGCGCAAAATCCACTACTTTGGAAATTCTATTTTGCAAATTTGCAATCAAGAAAACATTTAGGATTTTAACTATTGATTCCCTATCAACTACGTCATCAATATCACCATTTTTAATCTTAAGAAGCCAATAAGACAATTCTTTCAATTCTTCCAAATTATGTTTAGAACTTCCGCTTTAAAGGCACAAATTTTTGGTTAAGTTTAATACCTATAGATACAATAGTAGCAACTAAATTAATTTGTAATAAATCATCATGCACAATAGTTTTTTCAAAGTTAAGAATTAGGCCTAACAAAATGGCCAAAGGTAAGAAGTATTGATAGTAGATTGTGCTATATCTTGTTTGTTTCCACATGGTACAACTAGAAAAAAATTGTCTAAAATCACCTCTAAGAACAACAACTTTTCCGTCAAATGGTTTATTTACACTTTGTTCATTGGAAGACCTCAATATATCTCTCAAACTTTTATCTAAAGTGTCAAAATAGAACCGATGGACTATTGGAGCTTATCCCAAATATTAGTTTTGATTTTGATAGCAAATCAGCATGATCAAAATTTTGCCTTTTGTTGCTTATCGAATCTTTGCAATGTGCAATGGGATACAAAATCTTGAATATGTTGTTATACTTCAAAGAAGCAACAAAGAAGTAATTCCACTCGATGCCACATAAAAAACAATATATCCTTTAGATCTAAATGATGCAGACAAAGTTCTCTAGATAAAGGTTTTCCCAATGCCACCAAAACCATGCAAAAAAAGAAGCCTCCCTTATTTGCATCAACTACTAAGCCAATCTTGGCATAAACATGCATTTGCTCCTAAGTTAGGCAAGACCTTATTCTATGGTACAAAAGGGACAAAGAACTCCAATCACAGGATAATTCATCCAGAACTAACCTACTAGTGACATCAAACAATGATCCACCAACAATGCTCAGCATAGTGGGATACTGTCTTAGGCTCCTCCCATTGCTCTGCAAGATCCTATCAATTTTTGCAAGAGCAATGTTTTGAATTTCTATATATGTCATGGTGATATCAAAAAAAATAATAGAAAATAACAAAAATTATTAACAAATCATGTTGTAAAAATGTTTATTTAATTATATATAGTGATTAAGGTATACTAAGGTGATATTTTTACATACCTTGACATCCTAAACTTTTCCTTCATTGATAAAGAATATCATCTAATAGAAAACTCTAACACTTATTCCAAACAAAATTAGGTCCACTTATGTTATTAAAGAACAACATAAGAGCAAAAAGGCATCTAAGATAAGAGCCAGAGGCCTAAAAACTTTCTTCTTTGATTGTATCTACATACTCAATATTGTTATTTAGCAATGTGAAAGAATAGCAAGAATCCTTGTATGAAGCATACTCAATACCATTAATAGTCTTGATATCTATGTAAGATGTACTACTCATTTGCACATTAATCAACATTCAAAGATAGTAATCTTTGTTGTTTCTAGGAGCCAAATAATTAAGCCTTCCAATTGCAAAACCTTTCTTTCTTAGATACCATTGTTGGTCACATTCTTTATAAACAAATTGAGTTGGATACTCTAGTTTCTACCTTCTTATTTTTTGTTGGCATCCATCCATGCTTCAAAAATTGACTTCTTAGAATCAGCCTTCTTCTTGACATCGATTGGATCTCCATCATTAAACATGATAGTCTTTTCAAATGGAAGGTTAAAAAACAATCTTTGAATAGGTAGAGATCTATAATGAAATCAAAATCAAACATTCTCCAAGCAACTTCACATGTAGATACATACCTAAATAAATAAGTGAAGTTGATAGTCAAACATGAAATTTTAGCATATATAATGAGCAATAGAAAAACATAATCCACATAACATATGTCTTTTATTACCTACAATCATAAATGACCTTTTATTTCATCCTAACAATCAGATCGATTAGCATTTGAAGGTGTATGATACATAGTAGCAGTGACTCAATCATTTCCTCTATGGATATATTTGAAAAGATATTTGATAGCACTATTTTGACAAGTATACTCTACATTGATATGTGCCTAATACCACAATAATATCTTTGGATGATAAGAAACAACATACTTAATGTCAAGATCAATTCTTTTTTATTGATAACAACACCATCATTTCTTCTACTATAATACGGGAAGTCTTCTTCATCAATTGAAATATGCAATGAGAACCTTTCAGAAAAATTCTTTGTGCACTTTTGATCCTTCATACAAGGAGAGTTTAGATTTGAAACACCACAAGGACCATGAATCATGAAATTACTTACAGCTTCATATGGTTTAGGGTTGTTGCTCTCTATCCCTTTAACTGTCCCATATATGATACATGTCATTACTTGGTGAACCACAGTATCAATTGTATGCATTACACCATAATTTAAATATACCAAAGTAGGTGACATAACCATTGGAATAATTTCAATATTACATGATAGTAAAAATCAAGTAATGACATCATTGGTGTCTTTGAGGTCAGATATTGTCTTCATTTGTGTTTGGGTATGGAAGTCACTTTCCATTGAATATGTTGATTGTTGAGACAATTGAGTTATAAATTGAGAACAATTTGTCTAATCAAAAGTCAAAGAAAAAAAAAGATACAAACAAATGATCAACAATAGGTATTAAAGAATAGCTTCTAGTTGCTAACAATTGGAATAAGCTATAATATTAGAAATTACCATGATTTGAATGGCATGACTTCAAACTATTCCACATTTATAAAAACTCTTATACAATACTTTGTGTTAGACAGTGAATTTTTAATTTAAAATTGAAGAACATCAATTATTTCAAACACAATAACACAATCATAAGTAAGTACATACCATGAGGTGCAATAAAATTGTATATAGAAATATCAAATCTTACCCTTGAATCCCTTAATTTAGTTTGCCAAACTAAACAATGAGAATAATCTGAGGACAATTTGGATTTTCTTCAATGAAAGATATAACTTGTTCAACATAATGCTCCCACAATGTCACCTTTAAGATCTTTCCCGTAGCTAACATTATTAGATAAGTTTAGTATGCAATATGACAAAAATGTATACTTGAGGCTATCAATCTCAAGCACCACCATTTTGGTCTTCCCACCATAAACCACATGCTGTTTAACATCTCCAATGCCACTCAACAGTCCACTAACATTTGCAATTGTAAAGTAAACATACAATAGTGTGGTTTCACATATGTGTCAAACATATTTAAAAGAATGCACAAGTCTTTCAAAGATTAAAATAAATCTTACCTATTATTCATTTTTTGATATAGTCCAAATTTTGTATATGTTTAAATTATTAATTTCCCTTTTAGAAAAATAATTTTTTACAATCACATTTGTAATTGCCTTGTCATAACGGCGAATATAGATATAATGAATAATTGTTCAACATCATATAGATTCATTTATATATTTCATTTTCCTAACACCCCTATGCACTGCATAGGTAATACGCTAATATAGTCTATATAAATACTCACGCTTCTGCACACATACATATATATTTGGTCTGCATGCCTTTTGTTGAATGAATATTGAACATATAATAAATAATTTTATAGGCATTTTTAGTGATGTAATAATACCCAATTGTTGTCTTGAGACTTTTTATTTGCATATTTCTAGATTGATTCGAATTCATGACCTTGTGTATATATTATAAGTGACTTGCGACTCTTTTTTATCTTAAAAAGATCTGACTCCTAGTCTGTTCCTAAATAATTGTCTTTTAAGTATGATACATACACAAAAGTTAAGAAAATGATTAAGTTGACTTTGATATTAAATATTTATTTTTTATCAAAATACCGTTCACATAAAAGAACTCATACTAAAAATCAATATAATAAAGTAGTTGTATTTTACTTAATAGAGAGGTGAGAGTTGGTTGATTATTTAATAATGAGTGATTAAATGAGAATAAAGTTAGTAAAAAATTAATGAAATTTTGGCTCTAGGAAATTAACAATTAAAAAGAATATTTTTTCAGAAGAAAAAGTTATTTAAGATGAGAGAGCGTATAGTAATTACTAATTAAATCTTATAATTTTTTCTCAAAATTCTCCTATCTCCGGGTTAGGGAATTTGTGTAGAAAATCAAAATATAAATGATGTCCACTTAATTTTCGGGGAAGATAAGGAACATGAGCGAGTAGTAATTACTGTAATGCATTAGTTGATGATTTTTTATGTGTGAATAAATTAATTAAAAATAGAAATATAAGCCGAGATTATTGATTCACCATTAAAGGTTATCTGAATAACAAATTATTTTCTAAAAAGTAATGTTGCTCATGGCAACTCTTATATAATTTGAAGCAGGCTTGAACTTATGTTTAAATAAAATTACTAATTAAGTCATTAGAAATGGGATAGCTACGAGAGGTTTAGATAATTATAGATAGCACGCCGTATATTCAAACATTTCTACCCTTATTATTATTATAAGAAAAAAAGAATTACTTGTTCAATTATGGACAAATACATAATACGACAGCCATATATCTTTTCCAAATAGACACAGCCTTAACGCTATACAGCTATTACTTTAGTACTATATGGCGGTTAGAAGACACGCTTAAAGTTATGGTCAGCTCGGATTAAACTTGCTCCTATGCCATCCACTTACAAAATTAGACATTTATCTCATCTCATGAATAATTATATCAACCTCAGAATCGTATTGATGGTTAAGCTGTCATTATTTTAAGAGAATGACAGCTGCCCTTGCTCCTATTGGTTCTTTCTTCGGGATTTAATCATTGATAAAATAATTATGAGGAAAAAGGGCAGAACCATGGGAGAAATGGAACAATAACTGTCTTCCAGAAAATAATAAAAAATGAGAATAATATTACTAACTATCCCTGTCAATATCTTGTTGTAATTCCCAGAAAGCACACATTTCACTTTATTTAATTCGCTCAATATTTAGGGGAAAATAATGTTTGACATTAAGAGCATTGTGCTATTGTCACAGAAAAATGAATGCAGTGTTTACACAAAATCTTATATTAAATGAAATAAATCTCACACTAAATATTTATTTAAAAAACTAATACAAGACTGCTAAAATTGATTTTACGGAACTAAAGAAGCACAGATTTTTCGCACCACCTAATCCACGGTCAATATTCACCGGTCTCTTGGAAGGAGCTGACTGGCTGTGACCCTAGCAAGGTCACCTGATTCTCAAAATTCCTTGTGATTTGTTTATCCATAGTGGTTGGATTAGGTCTTTTCATGGGTCTTATGATATTGATTTTCCCAGCCTCATATTTAATTGACCAATTTGCCCTTTCTTCGTGCCGCTCCCTGATGTGACTCTGAGAAAGAGGACCAGTTGAACCAGCTATTGCACTGCATGCAAAGACAGACAGAGAAAAAAGCGCCTTCCAACTCAAGACAGCCAAACACAGCAAATTAAGCTTCAGACCCCTTTTTTGGCCTTTCCATGTCAGTTACCCAAACGGCAACAGTACTCTGTACACACTGCTTCAGCTGAATTTCAGACAACAGTTTCTCATCAACCCTCACCCAATCAACTTTCTGGTGTTTTCGATTTTACTATGCTAATAATTTTTCATTTTATTTATATTTACTCCCTCGATTGTATAATTTAATTTAATTTATTTTAATTAATAATCAATTGCTATCACTATTTTTTTTATTTCATTTTCGGGTTGACGGTTTTGATTTGAAGCTATTTTTATTTTTTAATTTTGAAATTTCTGTGAGGCCCATTGGGGCTAGGTGTGATGAGGGAAGCTTTGTCTGGTAGCGAGTAAGAAGATACGGAAGAAGAGAGAGATGGAAAGAGAGAAAGAGAGAGAAAGGGTGGTGTAGCTGTTTCATGCTGCTTTCACAATTCCTATGTCGTTACGCGGCTAAGGATCGGGTCCACCGACCTGTAGGCCTTACCTTCTCTCTTTCTCTTCCCTCTGATTTTTATTCTCTCTCTCATTTATTTTTCATAATTGTAAAATTCATTTATGACAGGAAATAAGTGAGCAAAATCTGGAAAAAATTAAAAAAACTTTGAAGAGGTAAAAAAATTAAACAAAAAGAAAGAAGGAAAAATTTTTGTGAGTATATGTGTTGGTGTATCTGCATGACACCAAATCAGTGAAAAACCTCAGTAATGTGAGTTAGCTCAAAATTGTGCAATTTAAAACAAGGCAAAGCTGTGGAGTTGAGGAAAAGGAATCATAAATCATATATCCAGTGCTTGCCCATGAGGGGGTTGATTTTCTTTTTCCTCCTTTTCAGCTTACACATCTCTGTGTCAGTTTTCTCTTCTCTATGTTTTTCCCTTTAGGGTTTGGTTATCCATCTTATACACCCGAAGAATTCAATTTCAAATTTTTTCGCTAGCTTTTGGGATTTGGGACAGCTATTGAGGAGATCTGGTGAACTCGGATTGCATGTGGGATTCAAGTATTCAGATTGTTTTGCGAGGTTGATGAAAAGAAACAATAATCCCAACTAGCGGAGAATAAAAACTTGAAGACGAAGAAGAAGAAGGAGGAGGAGGTTACATAGCTTTTGGATATGGCTGCATCTTCTTCGTCGGCATCGCTGTTCGTAATTAGAGATGAGGAACTGATTCAGATGAAGCAGCAGCAGCAGCATTCGTCTACACCGTCTTCATCAACAGCACCAGCTGCACCACCACAGAAGAAAAAGAGAAACCAACCCGGAACACCAAGCAAGTATCTTAAGAATTTTATCCAAAAGATGTAATTTATATATATATATATATATGAATAGTTAATCCTATATATCATTTGAATTAATTCACTGCTTTAACTATCTTTCACAGATTTTGTTTATTTTCATTGATTTCTCCAAATTTTTTAGCTACCGGCCGTAACTTTTTTTTTCCCCATCGATATGAACCCTAAGTTTGATTTCATATAAGACTGAAATAAAGTGTGTGTATATATATATACCTTTAAGTTCTCTGTCTCTTCAAGTTTTTTTTTTTTTTATAAATTTCTCAATATTTTCCTTTAAAAATTGTTCTCTGAGTTTTTCTAATAATTAATGACTTGTCTGTTTGGCGTTATTTCTTGGTGACGGGAATAACAGATCCAGATGCGGAGGTGATAGCACTATCTCCCAAGACTCTAATGGCAACAAATAGGTTTATATGTGAGGTGTGCAACAAAGGGTTCCAAAGGGAGCAAAACCTACAGCTACACAGAAGAGGACACAACCTGCCCTGGAAGCTAAAACAGAAGACTACAAAAGAGCCAAAGAGAAAGGTCTATCTGTGCCCTGAGCCCACATGCGTCCACCATGACCCTTCAAGGGCTCTTGGTGACCTCACTGGCATTAAGAAGCACTACTCTCGCAAGCACGGCGAGAAGAAGTGGAACTGCGACAAGTGCTCCAAGAAATATGCTGTTCAGTCCGATTGGAAAGCACACTCCAAAACCTGTGGCACCAGAGAGTATAGATGTGACTGTGGCACTCTCTTCTCCAGGTACCATTCCAAACACTTCTTTTACATTAAGCATTTTAATAAAAGTTAGACTAACTTATGGGCATCACTTTAAGGTAACGTTCATGTACGCCAGAAATATTAGACTAAATATGGAGTATTTGCTATCTTTATTTTATAAAACATTATGTACTTATTGTGCAATATGATCACGTTAAGCCATATTATTACTTATCACATATATCATAGTATATAACTTCTGTATGAAGAATAGAAGTGATTGAACATATATATATATATGTGTGTGTGTGTGTGTGTGTGTATCTGATGTCGGGATTTGGTTTGTTTGGTTGGGGTTTTAGGGCTTATTTAATAAATTGTTCAAGTGGTTACTATAAGGAGGAAAAAGGTTTTGATGCTTTCATTTTTCTTGGGGTTTAGTTTTCTTTTAATTGATTAAGATTCTGTACGCCTCTTTATCTCTATTTCTGTCTAGGTTTCTTTGTCATCTTTCATTTCTATTGGTACGGTTGTTAAGGGAAATGGAAGGAAACATCTTCTCCACGTGAATCATCACTGGAAACCGCCTTACTCATACGGATATCAGAAAAAACACACGGAGGAACAGCATCTCTTCAGTCCTCTCTTTAATTCCCCCTTCTTCGCTTAAAAAGACAAGAAAAAAAAAGTCCACCTCTCATGATTTTACCTCGGAAACAACGCTGTTTTCGCCACTAACTTTTTTTTTCCTATTCACGTGCTGCTATTGCCATGTAGAAAGAGAGACAAAGAGGGCGAGGGTTGTATGCTGGTGTTGTTACCAGGTTTGTTCTCTTGTGGGTTGGCTAGATGTGTTCAGTACTGTTCTCTTGCAGGCTCCCCTTTTCATGATAACGTTAGGGCCTAACAAACTCTGTCCTCTCTCTTTCCCTCTCTATCCATTTCGTATATATGCTATTTTCTTATTTTATTCAACATATTTGAAGTTTAAACACCAAGTGGGTATACTAGCATTCGTTGAGAATTTAACTTGATTTCTTTGATTTGGAGTTAAATTGAGAAGAGAAAACATTCTTCCTATTGAAATTTCAAATCAATTTCAGCATTGGTCCTCAATTGGGGTTCTTGATTGATCAATTTTCACAACGCTGAATACATTCCCTTGTTTTCATTAATTGAACACCCAATTCTTGAAATGGAACTCCTTAATTGATTGATTAACTTTTTTGTCAAGTTTTGGTGAAATTCTCCCACCTAACATCTTTATATTCGTTATGCCTTTTGGAAATTTCCGGTTCCTTTCTTATTCAATTATATCAAGTTGTATATATATACACAATATTATTCTCTTTTCTGTCAGTGCGTTTCATGAATGAACCTAGACTATCTGTTCTCGGCCTAATTATTTTGAGGGTGAAATATTTAATGTAATTTTTTTAGATTTATTTACAAGGCATTTTTCACATCATTATTGAGTAGGATTAATTCTTGTTCAAGAATAGAACTGCATACAGTATTCTCCTTTTAGTGAACATTTATTTAAGACTCCTGTATATTGACACCAAATCCTCTTGCATTTGATGTAATTATTTTTTCTTGTTAGTTAATACAAGGTTTTGCAATTAATTTGAACTTGTTCAACTAAACCTTATTATTTATAGGGTAATAATATTTCTATAATAATTAATTTGTTAGCACATAATTTTATTTAAATAAGCATATTTTACTGTTAGCTATTTCTATTTTTTTACAATTTCCTCTTTTCTCTCTCACATTATTGGTAAAATTGTGTAAAAAGTTATAAATAAACAATTATGAAATTATCATTTTTCTTATTTACAAGAGTACCCTACCACTTCACATGAGAACTTAATTTTAGTATTCTTAATGTTATGACAATATTATTAAGTTCTATCTAATAGATTAAGTTTTGGAATTAGTTAACTTATTTAATTAATTAAAAAGTCAAGTAATTCTGGATTGCATAAAATATATAATTTTACTAAGATATCATATAAAAAATATGATTAACTATATATACTAATCGACTATCCATTTTGAACTACCATTTTGTGGACAAACCACTTCAGGATTTTTTTTTCCCAAAAATTCATAATTTGAGCTGTAAATAAACAACATGTTATTTGTAATTTGGAAATTGTAATTACACTGATGAGCTTGTTGATGACCCAAAATTTTCTCCTATGTCTGTCCAAATTTCTTTTTCCCTATTTTAATCAAGTACGAGTTGATTTATTGCCTGAGACATCTCAAATTTACTGGAAATTTACTGCAGACGGGACAGTTTCATCACTCACAGAGCCTTCTGCGATGCATTGGCGCAAGAAACTGCAAGGCAACCACCCAGCTTGAACTCCACCATTGGCAGCCCCCTCTGTGGAAGTAGCAATGTGGGCTTAGGCTTATCCCAAGTGAGTCCACAAATGTCCATACATGACCAGAACAACCAATCCAGTGAACTTTTGCAACTCGGCGGTGGCAGTGGCGGCGGCGGCCGACTAGACCACCTCTTCCCTTCATCTTTGGGCTCATCCTTTCGACCTTCACAGCGAACCATACCTTCACCCACCTTCTTCATCCCAGAATCAAATCAAAGTTACCACCGCCATCATCAATCTCAACAAGGGTTGATGCAAAACAAGCCATTCCATGGTCTAATGCAATTGTCTGACCTTCACAACAACAACAACCATAACAACACAACAAAAAGTTCCTCGTCTGGTGGCGCCAACCTCTTCAACCTTCCCTTCCTTTCCAATAGCAGCACTAACAGTGGCAACAACTTCTTCTCTGACCATTTCAACAATAGTGGAAGCTGCGGTAGTGGCGATGGTTGCGGTGCTGGTGGTGCAGGAGGCAATGAAGGGCCCAACTTCTTCTCAGCAAATACTATAACGGGCGATCATCAAATAACCTCAAACACCGCCCCTCCTCTTTTCAGCACATCTCTCCAAAACAGCAACGCCGGTGGTGTCGCCATGCCTCACATGTCCGCAACCGCACTGCTGCAGAAGGCTGCTCAAATGGGTGCAAGTTCAAGCAACAACAACACTGCTTCTTTGCTGAGAAGCTTCGGAAGCTCATCCTCCTATACCAGTGGAATATCCAAATCCGAACACCGGCCGCTACCGTCGCCATTGGTTGCCAACTATGGCAGCATTTTTGGCGGCGCAAACGATACCCATCATCAGCAGAACAATAATTTACAAGAGCTAATGAAATCGTTTGCAGCTGGTGGGGCCAATGGGAATGGGTGCTCTTCCCTTTTCGAAAGTGGGTCTTCTGTAGGGCTAATTGGCTACGAAGCATATGATCATCACTCATCAAGCAGAGACCCAAAATTGCAAACAACAGTGAGCATTGGAGGAGGCTCTGATGGGCTCAGCACTCGAGATTTTCTTGGCGTCGGGCAGATGGTAAGAAGCATGAGTGGAGGAATAGGAGGAGGAGGCGGCGTTTCAGTTTCAGTTTCACAGAGAGAGCAGCAACAGCAGAAGTATGGCTTTCACTTGAGGTCTTTGGAAACGGAGAGGAAGACTCCACCGTCAGGGCAATCTTTTGGAGTTGGAGGGAAATTTCAGTGACTATATTTTCAGCAGCGAAACCGGAAGTACAAAAGGTACGTTAACAAAAAAAAAGTCATGACCTCCATGAGAATGGTTATTTATTATCTCTATGATGAAAAGGTGGATATTATAGGTAAATGTGTCTAAATCAACTGGCCCCATGGATGAATTCGAAAACTGACTTTTCCATTTTATCTTCTTATTTTTATTCTAGTTTCTTCGGAAAAAGGGCATTGTACTCTGACAAGCTGTCTTTCATGGTGTAGACAGTGAAGACTTGCCGTGCTTTGTTTCTTCTCTTGTCTTCTCGCTCTTATTTTATTTCATCCTTGGATTATTTTATTTTGGGCTGGCAGGTCACGAGTGCCTCACTCGAGTATAGCCGAATATGCTCGAGTCTTATCACCCATCATGTCGTTATTCATGCTTGACAAATTGAAAGAACCCATATGAAAAATATCATAACTTTTACCATGGTAAATTTACTTATTCTAAAGAGATTGAGGAGGGACGGTGAATACAACAATTTATGAGTAAAAAATTTTGAAAGCTTTACTATTATTATTTTTATTATTTTAATAATACTATTTTGCTAAGTGAAAGCTTTTGTATCTAATGACAAGCATATTGCTTTCTGTATAAAATAATATTGTATGTGCATATTCCATATTGTTAAGAAAATTATTTTTTTAAATTTATTGCATCTTTTTTATAATTAAGTGAAGTGATATGTTATGATTTTTATAATTTAATTTATAAAATTTAAATTTAATATTATAAAAATTAAATAAAAAAATTATAAAAATGATACAACGATATTATTTATATATTTTTCATGCCTCTTTTTGTAAGCCAATAATGATCACTCAAAACCCATTAACTTTTTCAAACAAATCAAGTTTTATTTTCTATTGAATAATATAAATAATAAATACAAATTATAGTTACAACTATAAAAATACATCTGATTGCCTTTATCTCATATAAGATGTGAGATTGGTATGTATTTTTTTGACTAACAAAAAATTAATCCACCACGCTCTATCCCATTTAATTTGTGGGTTACAAGGAAATAAGGTGAGACAATTCATATTTTTTATTTATAATAAAAATATATTAACTCATGAGTCTATTTAGCAAGATAGAGTATATATTTCTTGATTCATAAAAATACAACTTATCCCATCCTGTCACATTTAATTGTGAAGCGAGGTAGGCGACCCACGTTAATAAGTCTAATTAAAGTTCAAGTATAATTTAATTAATGAGAAATGCACGTTAATTGTAGTGACAATATTTTATTGTGTAGTTTAAAATGTTGTGGCACTACAAATATCTTTAGGCATCCTCTAAGTGTTTTTATTTTTATATTTTTATTTTTACACCATTACATTTTATAAAATTTAAATTATTAAATTGATGAAATTTTATAAATTAAATCTAATAATTCTTATACTATATAATTTATTCATCTTAAATATAAATATTTTATTTTCACACTTCATGAAAAAACAACTTTTCTCTATAACCCTACTTGAACTAGTACATGTTCTTCAGAAAAAGATTAGACTCTCATCTATTTGTTCCTCCATTCATGTTTGTTTGTCCATATCTAGTTTATACTTGTACTTATTCAATTAATGGAAAGCCCTAAATTATGGTATTATAAATAAAATGCCAACAAAAAAAGGACAGAGAGCATTTCTAGTCTTTAGTCTTTCTATTTTTATATTTTTATTATCATACAATTTTTATATTACAAGATTTAATCATTAAATTTATTGAGTCTCATAGATTAAATTATAACATTTTATAAATTTAAATGCTAATCAAGGAGTGAAAATGAATTTTCCATTTTTTCTTAATTTCTTATAGTTGTTTTTCCAGTTTAGAGATTATGGATAAAGCCCATTTCTTGGATTAGTTTAGTCTAATATATAAACATATTATAAGATAAAATATGAGATAAATTAT
This sequence comes from Dicorynia guianensis, assembly GCA_037013595.1. Classification (NCBI taxonomy): domain Eukaryota; kingdom Viridiplantae; phylum Streptophyta; class Magnoliopsida; order Fabales; family Fabaceae; genus Dicorynia; species Dicorynia guianensis. Next base: position 12,925,179 of record JASUAB010000006.1, on the reverse strand, counting down.
TGATGATAAAAAAATTTACCAATTAAAATTATTATATAGTAATGCACATGTAAATAATAATTTATGAGCTTAAAAAATTTATTTTCTTCACTTTTATTAATAATTATTGAACATAACTTATATTTTACTTTAAAATATATCTATAAAATGTATCATTTATTTTAAAAGAGACAAATCTCTGCTTTTTACATGTAGAGAAGAAGTAAATTAAGTTTTAATTTAGTGGTTTGATAACTTTTTTTTGGTATACCCTACACTTATATTTAAGAAAGTTGGTTATGCTATGTTCCTTGAATCTCTTAATTTTCGGCATGGTTATTCTTTTTGAACCTTCATAATTTTGATACAAGCAGATGTCCATTTTTTTTTACTGGCAGAACTCGAGACTGCTAGTCACAGTATGCATAGGTCAACCCCAAGTGAGCGCTAACTAATGTAACAGTTAATAACAAACATAACTGACATAAAAAAATAACAATCATAATTAACTAGCTTGTCTTTTTGCAGGCAAGTTGCAGTTCCAGTGGAAGTTGACTTGCCAGCACCTAAGGTTCTTTTGGGAGCAACATTCTGGAAGCGAATGGAAGTTTCGGTATCTTACTCAACGTGCAAGCAAATTAGGCTTCACCTCAGTTACATGTTTTTCCCTTTTTTTTTTCTTACCCTTCAAATGTATTCAAATTTAAAACAAAGCTGGCTTCAAACTTTTCATGGTTTCATGAATTTAGCTATTATTTGATAATGCATCAATTAGCTGCATAAAATTTTGAGTATAATATCACATTTATGCTTTTATATATAAAATATATTATTAAGGTATTAATGTAATAGAAGCTGGTTGTGTTTCTAAGGATCTTGAGGCAAACGGGTTCAAGTCTAAAGTTGGCCTTGTTATGAAAGGTTTACCATTAAATAGCTATTGTTTCGGAAAAAATTAATTTTTAATTCAAAAAATAAGAAAATATCTTCAGAGAAATAAAAAAAAAGTAAAAAATGCAACCTTTTTCATTTCTTCTTTTTTTGAATACATGAATATGTGCCTATGACTATTAGTTCAGTTAGTAAGAGAACGGGTCACTTTCTATATGGTTGTATGCTCGATTCCCCTTGTAAATGCGAAGATAGCAATGCTGAGTAATCTGTAAGAACCTTTATAAACACCATTTGGGTCTGAGGGCATGCCCTAAACCTAGTGGTGGACTAGAGGCAAATTGCATAAACTTTCTTCTACCAAAAATACATGAATATGTTTCCTGATAGAAGTCAAATTAAAATTGAAAAATTTAATATAATTAAATATAAATGAATCCGTACGGATTACCCAAAAAAAAAATGAATCCATACGGAAGGGAAAAAACTACATGTAATACTGTTGTACGAAATTTTGAAAGAAACCAAGAAGATAATTTTGAAGAAGCAAAGCGAAGACAAGAAGAAAATCATGAAGTTTCCAAACCCAACGTCAATAACCGTACGTTGTAAAGCAGATATGCTTCTTCCTCACAATTTAGGAAGATAAGAAGAAAGCAACTTGAATAGGTTGCCGACCAAGGAGGAGAATGAGGCCGAGGAAATAGGTGGCTTTGTCTTCCTCCCGCGACACAGCAAAATCATCATTTCAGGTGCACTTATGTACATTTAGAGCAGAGAAGGGAGTATCAGTAGCGTTGCGGGGAATTATAATTAGTAACGGATAGTGAAATTTTATTTTTTAAATGTAGGCACTAATAATAAATATAATTACATCATTAATTTTTTATTGTACCATAATAATGTATCCTTTCAAATTAGAATTAAATATTTTTATTGTATAATAGTAATATATCTTTTCAAAATACAATCCCATAAAATTAAAAAACAAATAAACAATATTCACAACGATTACTTATATGGTTTTATTTTTTGAAATAGTTACAAAATTTTTTGATTCTCTATAATATAAAAAAATGTCATTCTCTATATATGTCACTAAATGATCATTCAACCATTCATTTCCCACATGATTATAAATTCTGTTTTTATAATATTGATTGCAATGAAAGCTCTTTCATCAACACAACCAGTTGCAATTGGTAAAATTAAGACTAACTTGATAAGTAAATATACTAATGGATATATAATATGTTTAATTTTCTCAACCGATGTTTGAGTAAGATCACTAATTTCTTTCAATTTTAAAAATGTTTCATCTAAACATACATATGAAATCAAATTTTTAAGTTGATTATATAGTGTAAGAATTTCAATTACATGTGAGTCATTTCAATGAAATTGAGCCAATTATAGAAAATTTTCCTTATTGAAAGTAATAAAAAATCCCTTGGGTTTAATTAAGCACACTACACAAAGAAACAGTTCAGTATTTATCTTATTGAAATGATTATTTAACTCTTGAAATTATCTATCAATCACTTAGATTATAAACTCAACTTGAAAATAATATAAAATTTATCTACTGCATGTCCATGTGGATGCATCACATGACCCCATACAATAGATTATAACCTTGAAAATATAGTGTGCACAGTAAAAAAGATGATGTGACTCCTATGTTAATGCATGCAATAAGGATGAGGAAGGATTATTGGTTTCAGTGAAGATTATGTAAGTCTTGTCCTTGACAGATATGCCACCTACAAAAAAGGAACATGGGGAAAGCAAAATTCAACCAATGAATAAGATAAAGGCTAAATGAATTCAAACTGTCCATAAGAGCCAAATGTGGAAAAGGCATAGTAAGGAAGCAATGAATGGTGGAGTATCAAAACTAAGGGAGAGAAAAGGAAGATATGTGTGGACACTAAAGATTGTGGCGAAAGCACAGTGCTCAAATAGTATGGGGAGAGCAAGAAAATTAAAGAGTCCTTACTGACATAGGTAACAATTGAGGATTAGCATCACTAAGAGCCATGATTACCATAAGCTGGAATTGTCATGCACTTAGAAACCCATGTGCAATTTGAGCTTTAAAAAAGATCATAAGAAATGAAGATTCCAGCCTTGTTTTTTAATAGAAACAAGCATTTTAGTAGAGTGATGGAGTATTTTCACCATTGGGGTGATTTGTCAAATTTGATAGAAATTGGTTGTACAAGTAGTAAATGAGAATGAGGAAGGGGTTTGGCTTGCCTATGAAAAGATGACTTTGATGTAAATTTAAGAAATATGGGGTTTGTGAGAGAATTATTGGGAGAGAAAAATGTGAGAGACTAGGCACTCTGACATTTTTTATAATAGGTTGTACAATGGGCCTAATCAGTGCTAATTACATCACATGTAAAATATGTACAATAAGAATATTCTCCTATGTGCACTCTAACACTCCCCCTCAATTTGGAGCATAAATATCATATGTTTCAAGCTTGTTATAACGATATTCTACTCAAAGACCCTTTAGAGGTTTGGTGAAGATGTTGGCTAGTTAATCATTGGAGCTAACAAACTCTGTAATAATAACACCTTAAACTAACTATCCTTTAACAAAATTACAATCAATCACAATATGCTTGGTCCTCTCATGGAACACCAGATTGGAAGCTATGTGCAAGGCAGCCTGATTATTACAAACAAGCTTCATAGGAGGCATTTTATAAAACTTTAATTCTTCCAAAAATTAAGCTAAATCAATTCATAAGTTGCATTGGACATTGCCTTATATTTAGCTTTTGCACTAAACCTAATGACCACATTTTGTTCTTGCTTTTCTAAGACATTAGATTTTCTCTAATTAGCATGTAGTATTTAGAGGTGGATCTTTGATTAGAGGGAGATTCTACCCAATTTGCTTTTGCATAATAATGAATATTTGTGTGTCCTTTATCCTCATAAAGGAAGCTTTACTTGGCATTCCTTTTATGTACCTCATAATCTAGACAACTACATCCCAGTGGAGTCACACGGTGAATTAAGAAACTAACTCACTACACTCACAGCAAAGGCAATGTCAGGATGAGTGACTATGAGATAATTCAATTTACCTACTAGTTTTCAAAACCTTCTAGGAATTGAAAAGAGCTCCCCCTATCCCAGCAAGAGTTTAACATTTGGATCCATTAAGGTGTTAACCGATTTGCAATCCATCATGATAGTTTCTTCTAAGATATCTAGTGCATACTTTCTCTAACAAATTGAACTATCATCTCCAAACTGTGCAACCTAAAACACCAAGAAATGCCTGAGCTTACCCATGTCCTTTGTCTGAAAGTTCTTGAATAAATGCTCCTTCAATTGCCCATCCTGATTATTTCTAGTTATAACAATATCATCAACATAAACAATTAGGTAAATGCATTTTGAAGAAGAGTGATGATAGTACACTAAATGATCAACTTCACTTCGGATGAACCCAAAGGCTGTATCATAATGCTAAATCTGCCAAACTATGCTCATGGGGCTTACTTTAGTCCATAGAAAGATTTCTTGAGTTTGCACACAACATTAGACTCCTCTTGACCAACAAAACTTAGCAATTACTCCATATAAACCTCTCCCTACAAACCACCATGAAGAAAGATGTTTTTAATGTCAAGCTAGTGAAACAAACAATGACAAATAGCAACCATAGACAGAAAGAGGCGAACAGAAGACATTTTAGCTATGAGGGAGAAGGTATCACTATAGTCAAACCCATAGATCTATGTGAATCCTTTGCCAACCAAGCAAGCCTCGAGGCTATCCACCTTATGATCAAGACCTACTTTTGGTGTCAACACCCATTGACAACCAATAGTGGTTTTCCCAAGTGACAAAGGGACTAAATCCCAATTACCATTTCAGCGCTATGCTTCCATCTCATCTAGCATGGCTTGTTGCCAACCAAGATGGGATAAGGCTTCATCTATGGTTTTAGGGATAGAGACTGAAGAAAGGCTCAAAACAAAGGCACTATAAGTAAGAGATAAACGATTATAACAAAATTAGTTATAGATAGGATGAGAATTATGGGTAGATCGAGTACCTTTGCAAAGGGCAATAGGAAGACTATCTAGCTTAGGATCTAGAGTAGGAGGAACCACTAGTGGAGAGAGTGAGTCCTATGTTAGAGGGTTAGCATTGGTAGCAAGCTAAGGACAACAATGATAGGTGAGAAACGATGGGACTGAGGTAAGTGGATCCAAGAAAGAAGACACAGATGGGCCCATAAAAGTTAGTGGAAGAGAAGTGAAAGGAATAGAAAATACCTGGTCAAGACTCTATGAATTAGGTTGAGCAACTAAGAAGAATGACTATTGTTCAAAGAAAGTGACATCAGCATACATGAAATAATGGTTCAACTTAGGAGATAAACACTTATAGCCTTTCTCCAATAGGGAATAGCTAGAAAGATACATTTGAGAGATTTTGCAGCTAGTTTATCTTATCCAAAGAAAAAGGAATGCACAAAACAAACACAACAAATATATGAAGAGGAACAGAATAAAGTGGCTAGTGAGGAAACAAAATAGAATGAGGTACTTGGTCATGCAAAATAGAGAATGACATGCAATTAATTAAGTAACAAGTAATAAAGATAACATTAACCCAAAATTTGAGAGGGAGATTGGCATGCAATAACAACATTCATGCAGTTTCAATAAGATGGCAATTTTTATGTTTAGTAACACTATTTTATTGAGGTGTATAAGGACAAGAAGATTGATACAAAATCCCATTAAATGTCATGAAAGTAGTAAATTTGGAAGAGACATATTCAAGTGCCTTATTAGTACACAAAGCCTAGATAGTTTGTCCAAACTATATTTTTTATTTCAGCAACAAAAGTTTGAAATATAGCAAATGATTTAGGCTAACTCTTCATAAGAAACAACTAAGTATATCAAGAAAAGACATAACTAAAAATGACAAAATAAGAGAAACTTAGAGTAAAGTTAACTCGACTAAGCCCTCAAACATTAGAATAAGTAAGAGAGAAAGGAGTAGTAGTCCTATTATTGACACAACTAGAACAAAAAAGTACATGTGAATGTTTAACAAACTAACAAGACTCACAATCTAGCTTAGACAAAGAAGACAAACTAGGAACTAATCTCTTCAACTTGGATAGGCTGAGATGGGCAAGGAAGTGGTGGAAGATGTCTAGTGAAATCATGGTGGTGCAAGTTACCAGTGCATCAAGATGGTAGTGGCTTTGTGACTCATGTTTGATGCTAATTATTCACCCCATACTCTAGTCCTACAAACAAATAGAAATGGAGGTAAATTTCGCTAAATAGTTAAGTTCTCTAGAAAGTTGATTAATAGATGGTAAATTAAAAGGACTATGAGAAACATATAACACATAATTCAAAGAAAGAGATGAGGTTGGAGAAGTATGGCCTATCCCTTTAACATGGGTTTGGGTTCCATGGGTGAGGGTGAGATTTGATAAATTAGGAGAAAGGGTAAGAGTAGAAAAAAGGTATTTATTGCCACACATGTGATCAATGGTGCATGAATCCAAAATCCAAGGTCCAATAGAGGGACTTTGGGCAATACATGCTATGGGATTACTTGTTAATTACTGAGTGACTTGGAATCTCAAGAAGGCCTCATAATTAGCAATAGATGTAGAAATCATCTAAGAGCCTGCTGGTGAATTGGGGTCACTTTGAATAACAAGGCAACCTGTGAGACGTAGCTTCAGTGATTGGAGAAGTATTTGGTCTACCATACTTTTGCCAACACTTATCTTTTGAATGATAAAATGGATAATGTGGACAAGAATGACCACCTAATTAGCCTAAGTACCTACAGAAGATTGGGACACAAGGACAGAGGCCTCGGGAGGAGCACTAATGGAAGCAATAGAAGAAATGTTAGCATTATTAAGGAGCCTTTAGAAGGCATCCTTCATGCTGGGGTTGTAGGACCCAGTTAAGATCTGATGATAGACTCCTTCAAACTCAAGCTTAAGTTTAGATAAGGCAAGCAGCATAAATAATTTTTCCCTTTGAGCCATATGGTTAGCTTTGGTTTCAGTAAAGGGAAGAAGAGCTTTAAACTTCTAATTAATGACATGCGTTTGTCCCAGATAAGACTCCATACAATCTTCTTGCTTGGGATGTTTGATAGAATTAACCACCATGTATAGGCACTGAATGTCATTGGTGTAACATTTAGCAATTTTCTTCCAAACCTCACAGCAGGTTTCAAATGGCCAAAATAACTACAAAACTAATGGATTAATAGAATTTCATAAAACATTAAATAATTAACATAAACTTGAACTATATTTTGACAAAGGCTACCCATGGGAAATAGTTAGCAGAACCTATCAACTTGATAGAGTTAATAACAAGGGTCCTTATTTTGGAGAGGGTGAAGGGTTAAGATGTAGATAAGGTACCAGGGTGAGAAGAAGCATTAGTCATGGACGACATGATATGGGTTTAGGTAAAAAGAAGGATACTCAGCTATTTAGATGAAAAAGAAGGCAAAAAAAGTGTCTAGTATGTAGATAGCAATAGTTTGGGAAGGTTTTGGAGAAACAAACCCTCGAGATGTGCTCGGATAACTTAGGAGAGGCAACATCAGGAAGCAGGTCACTGACAGCAGTGAGGGGTATGGCAGAGTTAATGATGACACAATGGTAGGGTCTGGCCAACTTAAGGACAGTGATCACCTTAGTGAGGTCAGATCTCATGACCAATGGTAGGACAACGATCTAGCCTAACAGTGACTAGAAGAGACAAAAAAAAGGGGCAATTTAGAATTTTGGGTGCCACTAGACAAGGATACATAATGGCAAATTTAGAGTTTTCTCTCTAAAGACTTTGATATCATGTGAGAGAATTATTCGGAGAGAAATACATGAGCGACTAGGCTCTCTCAAACTTTATTTATAGTAGGTTGTAAAATGGGCCTAATCAATGCTAATTATATCACATGTAAAATATGTACAATAAGAATATTCTACTATGTACACTTTAACAAGGTTACATCATATTGATATGGAAGTTAAATGCCCACAATTTGATCAAATATAGAGGGCAATGAGTATGGTGTCAAATGAGCAATGAAGTTATAGTGCTAATGCTAGGTTATTGCCTAGAAGTAATGTGCTATATGGCTCAAGTATAGTGTCAAATAAGTAAAAGCTGGCACCTAGATGTAGTGTAAAATGAGTAAGAGTCCTCATATCTTTCTGGATGGATATGGGTAAAGAAGTTAGCCCATGTAAACAAGATTTGTTTTGGCATTTGGAGTATTAGGACTTTGACAGAGAAATCTACGGAGGTAGTTGATACTATGATTAGAAGAAAAATTAACATTATGTGTCTTCAAGAAACCAAATAGATTGGAGAAAAGGCTAAGGAATTGAATACTTCAGGATTCAAGTTTTGGTACACAAGGAAGGTCAGAGCAAAGAATGGAGTTGCTATTATTATGAATAAGACTTGGAAGAACAATGGTGGAGGTTAAAAGTATAGGTAATAGGATTTTATCCCTTAAAATGGTAGTGGAACAAGAGACTTTTAGCATGATAAGTGCTTTGCATCACAAGTAAGGTTAGAGGAACAAGAAAAGGTAAGGTTTTGGGAAGATTTGGAAATGCTAGTTCAAGGAACTCCCTAGCATGAAAAGGTTGTCTTAGGTGGGGATCTTAATGGTCATGTTAGAAAAAAAGTAGGGCAATATGCAAGATTTCATGGTGGTTTTGGTGTAGGAGAAGTAAATGAAGAGGGAAAACCAATTCTAAACTTTTTAGTGGCTTATGACTCTAAAATTGCAAATACTTATTTTAAGAAGCAGGAGAAGTACCTAGTCAAATACAAGAGTGGAGTCTCAAACTCATAAATAGATTTCTTTTTAGTATGGAATACAGATAAAATGATCTATAAAGATTATAAAGTTATATCGGGTGAGAGTTTGACCACACAACATAGGGTTTTGGCCCTAGATATGCATGTTAAGAGTTGAAAATAGTAAATCAAAAGAGTTATAAACCCAAGAATCAAGTGGTGCCAACTAAAGGGTGAAAAGTAGTTAATTTTTAAGAAAAAGCTAATGGAGAAGAGAGTTTAGGAGACACAAGAATGTGCTAACCTGATGTAAGAAGAGGTGGCAAATTGGGTTTGGAAGGTAGCTAAAGCAGTCTTAGGAGAATCAAAAGGATTTGACCCCAAAGGTAAAGAATTTTGGTGGTGGGGTGAGAGTGTGCAAGAGAAGATTAAATATAAAAGAGAGTGTTTCAAAACTTTACATCTTAATAACAAGATGAAAAATTGGAAGAAGTATCGGTCAGCCAGAAATGAGATGAAAAAAGTAGTTGTGAGGCAAGATCCAAAGCATTTGAGGGGTTTTACCATGCTTTAAGAGCACAAAATGGGGAACGGCAAATATACAAGCTTACTAAGGGAAGGGAAAGGATAACAAGAGATTTAGATCAAGTAAAATGCATTAAAGATAAAGAGAAAAAAGTCTTGGCAACAAAGAGAGATATTAAAGGAAGATAGAGGAGTTATTTTCACAAGCCTTTCAATGAGGAGCAGACAATGAGTATAGACATGGAAGGTCTAATTACTCGAAAGGAGGATCAAAACTTTACTTTTTATTGTAAAATTTGAAAAGTTAAGGTGAAGGAGGCACTTAAGGAGATGGACAATAAAAAAGGCTATGGGTCTTGATAATATACCTATTGAGGTTTGGAAGTGTTTAGGAGAGAAAGGTATTTTTTGGCTTACCAAGTTATTCAATGAGATATTAAGGTCCAAGAGGAAATGAATGGAGGAAGAGTACATTGATACCCATTTACAAGAATAAGGGAGATATTCAAAATTATGAAAACTACTAGGGAATTAAATTCATGAGTCATACTATGAAGCTTTAGGAAAGAGTGATTAAACACAGATTAAGAAAAGGGACTTATATATTAGAGAACCAACTTGGTTTTATGAGAGGCTATATATCTTTTACAAGGTTTGATGGAATGGCACCGAAATAGAGAGAAAGACTTACATATGGTTTTCATTGACTTGGAAAAAGCTTATGATAAAGTACCAAGGGAAGTCCTATAGAAGGCATTGGAAAAGAAGGGTGTTCGTATTTCTTATATTCCCACTATAAAGGATATGTATGATGGGGTTACAACAAGTGTAAGGACTCAGGGAGGGGTAACAAAAGATTTTCCCTTAGAGATCAATTTGCATTAAGGGTCATCCCTATGTTTATACCTTTTCACTTTCATAATGGATGTACTTACTAGACACATCTAAAATGCAGTCCAAAAAAGTATGCTTTTTGTAGATGATGTAGTGCTAGTAAAGGAGTCAAGAGAGGAGGTTAATTGTAGATTGAAGATATGAAGAGGAGCCTTGGAATCATTCCATTTAAGCAAGAGTAAGACAGAGTATATAGGGTGTAAATTTAGTAAGAGGCAAGCAAATAATGATTTAAAAATAAAAATTAGGGAGCATAGTATACCACAAGTGTCTAAGTTTTGGTATTTTAGATCAATTACAAAGTAATAAAAAGATTGATAGGGAGTCATACACAGTATCTAAGTTAGGTGGATGAACTGGAAAAATGCCTCAGAGGTCATTTGTGATCACAAAATATCTAACAAGCTTAAAGGAAAATGTTATCAAATTACTATTAGATCAGTTATGCTCTATATTAGTGAGTGCTAGGCTCTGAAAGTCAACATAAGTGAAAAATGGGGCTGTCAAAGATGAGAATGTTGAAATGAATGAGTGGACATACAAGCAAAGACAAAATTTAAAATGATTATATTCGGGAGAGAATTGGTGTGGCATCTATTAAGGAGAAAATGATGGAAACTCGGTTACAATAGTTCAGACATGTGCAAAGAAGACTGTAAGAGACTCCAATGAGTAAGATTGGTCAAATGATTTTTAGCCCAATGAAGTGACATAGAGGAAGACTAAAAAGGACACTTGGAGAAGTTATTAAAAGAGACTTTTGGTTTAATGGTATTTCTGAAAACTTGGTTTTAGGTAGAACTCTATGGCGATGTTTAATCTATGTAGTTGACCCCATCTAGTGGGATAAGGCTCTATGTGTTGTTGTTGTTGTTTTATGGAGGGCAACAAGCATTTGTGGTTACCCATAAAGTTGTAGAGATTAAACATAGTGACTTATTACCCACTAAGAACTAGATTTTCTCTTTTATGGCTTGCTTTTGGTGATTTTAATGCAATAATGGTAAAAAGAGGTAATCTAATTCACTTCCATATAATGCACGGCTTTAGAGATTATTTATAGTTGGCTAGTTTGCATGATAAAGGTTTTCTCAGATTTCCATTTGCATGGTCAAATGGTAGGGTGTTCTGATAATATATAATAGCATATGGATTATGCAGCTAATAATGATGCATGGTTACAAATTTTCCCTACAAATGATGTTAGTCACTTGGCTACATATAAGTCAAAACATTATCCTATTGTTATTTCTTTTAACCATGGACAAAGTGAAAATAAGAGATGACAACAAATGTTCCATTTTGAAGAATATTGGTTATCTAATGAGTCAGTACCTGATGTTATGTTACTTTCTTTGTGTGCTAGTGATAGTTCCTTGTTGAGTAAGATTAGTCGCTATGTCAATAGATTGGAAAGTTGTTTGGGGATCTTCCCAAATGTATTAGTAGTTGAAAAAATGCCAAAAGTAGGACCCTACTCTAGATAATACAAATAGATAGAAGCAATTGGAATTTAAACTTAATGATCCATCACAGCTTGAATAGGTTATGGTGTTAGGGATCCAAGGCAAACTAGTTAACTCATGGCTAGGGATATAAATACAAAATTCTTCCATAATAAGGCTTCTTAGAGAAAGAATGGAAATTAGGTCATCCAGATAATAGATGATAATGGGGTCACTTTTTTATGAGGTAGAATTCCTAAAGTTATGACAAGTTTCTTTGAAAATCTATTTTGTGACTCAGATTTATCAAATGTGGATAGAGTTGCTTTTAGGGTAGGTAATAGAACAACAACTAAGCATATGAATATTCTGCAAAGTGATTCACAAGGGAAGAAATAGTAATGGCTCCTAAACAAATGCACCCTACAAAAGCCCCAAGTCCAAATTGGCTCCTTGCATTGTTTTTTCAAAAATTTTGGCATATTGTGGGAGATGCAAAAACAAAGACTATTCTAAATATTCTTAACCATGGGGCAGATCTAAATAATCCAAATAACACTTTTATCTATTTGATACCCAAAGTTAAAGGGCCAATGCATATAAAAATATTGAAGCCCATTAGTCTTTGCAATGTGTTTTTTAATTGGCTACCAAGACCATTGCAAACAAACTTGAAATAATCTTGCCATCAATTGTTAGTGAGCAACAAAGTGCTTTTGTCCTTGATAGACTCAAGAGTGATAATACATTACTTACTTTTGACAATTTTCATCAAATGATGAAAAGAAAAATGGTAAAAAGGCCATTTGGCTTTAAAATATGATATGACCAAGGCATATAATCGAGTTGTGTGGGAATTTTTTATATTCGTTTCATGTCATGTGATTCCCAAATCATTGTGTGAGGTTGATTATGAAGTGTGTTTCAACTATTTCCTTTTCTATATTGATTAATGGTTGTAGATCCTTAATTTGGTCTAACTAAATAAAACCTAAGTTATGATAGTAAATACACCAAAAAGATTTTTTAATCAAAATTTGGGAGTGTAATTGAATAATACAAAAGTTAATAGCACAAAGAAACTCAAAACAAAATGAAAATGAAAATGAGAAAAAAAATAAAAAGAAATGGAGGAAGTGACGGCTAAAAGCAACAAAGAAAAGAAGAAGAATAGACAAAATAGAAAATGGAAAAAATTAAAAAATAAACAAAAGAATCAAATAAAAAGGACAGTTGGCAATGGACTTAATGGATTAGAGAGGAAGAGAGAGGTTTTTCGTAAAAAAAGGTGTGCACGTGGTGAGAAAGAGAGAAGATGGAGAAAAGAAGATAAGGCTGAGAGCGTCAACTAGGGATTCCAAAAGGAAATTCTATTAGGGCAATTGGGTGAAGAAAAAAGAAGAGAGGGAGACATTCAGCTGGAAGGCTAGAGATCATGTGGAAAGCAAGGGAGAGGAAAAGAGAGAAAGAAGATAAGCATGGCAAAGATAGAGAAAAGGCAATAGAGGGAGCTTGTACACTCACTACTTCATGCACATTGGGAGTAAGAATGGAAACACCAAGAGAGAAAGTAGAGAACACATTAAGTGAAAAGAGAAGAGAACAAAAGAGAAAAAGGAGTCACTCTTTCTTCTAGACTCATGTACCCACAGAGAGAGAAGCAAAAATGGAGTAAGAACCCAAGAGAGAAGCAGAAGAAAGAGAAAGTGAAGAGGAAAGAAAGACAAAGAAAGCTCAGGGAGACATAGAAGGAGCCGATAGTTCAAGTTCAAGAAAGGGAGAGCATCGAGAGATCTAATTAGAAGGAGTAAGCCAAAGTTAGAAGATCCATTCAGCTTAAAGAAACCTATAGCAAAAAAGAATAGTAGTTTCCCTCTTCTTTTTCTTCCTAGTCTTTTTTCTTCTTTCCTCCCTTCTAGTGCTAGTGTCCTAGTCGTTAGCGTGGCCTAGGTCACTACCATTGTGCCCTAGCTCTAGTGAGAATGGAAGTTAGGTTAGGTAAGCCTATGGGTCTCTATTGCAGAGAAGAGCCTATGGGCTGCAGCAAGAAGAAGAGTACACTATACCCTTCATGGGATGTAGTGCACCCTATCATTTCCTTATTATAAAAAAATAAAAAATAAAAGGTATTTCAATAAAATAAAACTAAATATTGGATAGAATTCAGAATATTGTTCTCTTCTTAAAGGTTATGGGCTTGGAGCAAATTTTGTTTTTGGTTCATTTCTTTTAGGTTATCTGAATTTGGGTGTAAGACCCAATAAAATAAATTAATAATTCTAATAATTAAGTGATATTTTCTTTATAAAAATTAGAAATCAATTTCTCCTGAAAACAAAAAATTTAAGGTGAATTTGGGTTAATTGTTTTTTGGAGTTTTATGATGTGATTAATTTGTGGTGGCATTTTTATTACATTGCATGCACTTGAAATTATTTTTGGATGCATGCTTATGGGTATTGTTTGCTGGAATTATTGAAGTGAATGTGATGTGGAAATTTGATAAATCTCTTTTAAATACTTGATTATGCATGACTTTTGAAATCCAAGGAAAGGGATTTATGCTTGAAATTCTTCCTCAAAGCATTAACTTGAATTGTCATCCTTTCAAACCCAAATTCTTCCTAAAGATGGAGATGAGAAGGTTGTTAGTTAACTAGTAACTTTTTAATTATCTTGAAAGTAATCACATTATAGGCCCAGTTGAGAAATTGACGTGGTTAATTCCTACCTTCTCTCAAATCCCTTGATTTCAATTCACCAAGTTCTATCCTCAAACCCATATTCTTCTTATGATAGAAATTGGAGGTTCTCAGTTAACTTAGCACTTTCTAATTCTCCTAAGGGTAATTATGTTATGGGCTTAGTTAAGAAATTGGCGTGGTTTCTTTGACATGATTATAAAGAATCTCCTCTTTGTCTTAATGATTCCCTTCAAACCCATATTCACCTGACAATGGAAATTGGAGGGTTGTTAGTTAATTAGTCACTACGTAATTCTCCTGAGGGTAATCACGTTTAGGCCTAGTCAAGAAATATGCATGATTCCTCTAACATAATCATAAAGAATTTTCCCTTTGTCTAAGTGATTCCTTTCAAATCCATATTCTTTTTTATGGCAGTTGTTAGAGGGTTGTCAATTAACTTATAGCTTGTTAATTATCCTAATAAGTGCATAATTTTATATTCTTCTTCCCTTTATTCTATAGCTTTTCTAGTCTAATTTTATGCTTTAGTATCTCATTAGAATCATATTTATTTTAGGATATTATTTAGATCGCTTTGGTTGATTTTACAAAAAAAAATAGGAGAATTCTAATTTTTATAGGAAATTGACCTCCAATCTATTTTTTAGGCTTTTGACCATCAAGAGTTATAGAATGAAAACATAGTCTTCAAAGACTTTAAAGTAGACATCTAGAGCTTTCTAGAATG
This sequence comes from Dicorynia guianensis, assembly GCA_037013595.1. NCBI lineage: Eukaryota > Viridiplantae > Streptophyta > Magnoliopsida > Fabales > Fabaceae > Dicorynia > Dicorynia guianensis. Next base: position 12,910,160 of record JASUAB010000006.1, on the reverse strand, counting down.
GGCTAGATCACAAACTTTACCCAAAGCTTCAAATTTAGTGCAAAATTCAGAGTCCTAGTCCTATTCGGGTTAAGATTCTCATTAGAGCAATAGTAAGTGTTTTAATCATATCTAGGGTTGTAAATGTCTGATTAAGGTGATTTAAAATAAAAAGGTAAGAGAAAGGATACAACTTTGATGAAGAGCACAAGCCCAAATTCTTTCAACCTCTATTTTGAAATTAGGTTGCAAGTAGCAATACTATTGAATAATTCTAGATGATGCCTATTTTTGAGGCTCATGGGTTAGAGGCATAAGTTTGCAATTTGTAGCTAGAGAAACATCTTTTTTGACCTAATTTAGTTGGAGGCAAGCCAAGCATACTATATAAAGAGCTCTTAGTGTGTTTATTTTCATATCATCTGATGGCACACAAACTTGCATTGCACTTTTAGCATGTCAAACTAATTTTTTTATTTTCAATTCATGGGTATTTTAAGCCCAATTCCTGTGTTAATGATGTAATAATCTTAGCAATGCTATTTCTACTCCTTTTTATGAGATTGATTCATGTTATTTAGATTTAATAGATCATGATATTTATTTTGTTTAACTTAAATAGTGTACTTTAGGTTGATTAAATGAATATTTATTGTTGGATTTAGGGATTGTGATAAGTAATTGTCCTATTCTTAATCATTGAATAGCATATACTGGTTGCGATTATGGACAAATTTTTGTTCAAATTGCTATGAATAACATGGCTTAATTTTAATAATTTGATTTTGTGTGATTGTTGTTTAGATTACCCTCATCTCTTTGTTCTTAATGCTACTACTACATTAAATCTAGAGAGCTTGTTTTGAGTTATCTAGTAGTTAGATGTTAGTAAAGAGCTTGTTTTATTAGTCACAATTAAGGGTGATTTTAGGCAGTAGAACTTGTTACTATTTAGGGTTGATAGTTTCACAAAAGGATAGAATAATGCTGTCTTGATTGTTCCTATTAGCTGTGAGGTTGAAATTGAACCTAAAGCTAGCATTGTCTACTATTGTTTTCTCCTACTGATTATTTTGTTTAATTAGCATTATGCCTTCTCATTTTAATTTGTGTTTTGATTTGAAAACACTTGAATCCAATTACTACACTCTTTGTGGGATCGACTTTCTTTGGCTATCTACTTACTAGTGATCAATAGGGTAATTTGCTTTTAGGGTGTTAATGTCACTCCACCAAATTTTGGTGCCATTGCTAGGGAGTGTTTCTTGTCAATCTTTACATTTTGGTTGTTTTCGGAGCACTAATTGGTCAATAACCTTTTTGTGAGGTGCTTGCAGGCTTGGCGACAACTTTCCAAAATACTATTTACTAAAATTTCTCTTTTGAATTTAAAGGAAATGACTTTTTTTATCAAGATACATTGCTTTGCCATGAACCCTGGAGTTTTAAGGCCAAAGTCCATATTTACTAGGGTTTGTCAATTTTCTTTGATTTTTAGTCATAATTTTTTTTTTTTTGTATTTTCATGTTTTTAGTAGGTTTCCTTTTATTCCTTGTGTAAATTTTTGTTTTATGATAGAGAAGCCATTAGTAAAGACACTTCAAAGATTTAGCGATTTTATCAAATCAACAAATTGTACCAATTCTAATTTTGCCAAATAATGAAGAGATGGCTAATCATAAAAATAGGACTTTAAAGGAGCTTACTCCTAATTTTAATTTACAACCTTTGCATATAAAATTTCCTACTATAGATGTGGCTTTTGAACCTAAATTTGGATTTATACACTTGTTGGCTACCTTTCGTGGTTTTGTAGGTGAGGACCCCAATAAGCATCTAAAGAAATTTCGTGTGGTGTGCTTAAGCATAAGACCAGCTGGAGTGATAAAAGAACAAATCAAGCTTAGAGCTTTCCCTTTCTCTTGAGTTGATGATGCAAAGGATTGGTTATGTTATTTACCTTTTGGATTTATCACCATATGGAACGAGATAAAGAGATAGTTCTTGGAGAAATATTTCACAGCTTCTACGATGGTAAACATCAAGAATTTGTGGTATCCAACAATATAATAAAGAGACTCTATATGAGTATTAGGACCAATTTAAGAAGTTGTGTGCAAGCTACCCTTACCACCAAATAAGTAATCAATTATTGATTCAATATTTTTATGAACGTTTGCTTCCCATGAATAGGAACATGATAGATGCAACAAGTGGAGAAGTAATGGTGAATAAGACTCTTGCTAAAGCTAGGAATTTGATTTCAAAGATGGCAAAAAATTACAATAGTTTGGCATAAGACAAAATGATCCAATTAGAATGGTTAACGAGGTAAGTACATCTACACTTCAACAATAAATATTTGACCTTACCACTCTTGTTAGACATATTGTGGTAGGGATTGTCCAACAAGCCAAGGCATGTGGCATCTATTCAACAATGGGGCCTTTAATTGATATGTGCCCAATGATGCAAAATGGAGTTGAAGAATAAGTGAATGCTATTGTGAGTATTTCTAGGATAGCCACGGAAATATGATCCTTACTCTAACACTTACAATCCTAGTGGAGAGATCATCCAAACATAAGCTATGAAAATAGGCAGCCTATGTAAAATTCTTTCCCAAATAAACCACCTTGATTCCAGCAACGTTAGCAAGTATTTCAGCCTAAACAAATAGTTTGATCCAATCCAAGTATGTCTTTAGAAGATATTGTGAAGTCTCTTGCCACTAGTACTCACCAATTTCAACAGGACACAAAGGCTAGCATTCAGAATTTGGAGAATTAAGCAAGTTAACTAGCTACAATAGTGAGTCATTTATAGACACAAGGTTCAAGAAAGCTACCATCCTAGATAGTGATGAACCCAGGGAAAACACTAGTGCCATCACCTTGAGAAGTGGAAAGGAGCTAGATACACCAAACATTAAGATCCCTACTATAGTAATAGAAAAAGAAATTAATGAGGAGGTGAAATTTTCAACAAAGATAACTCCTAATCCCTTTATTTTGGTTAAGAGTAACTTTCTTCCTTTTCCAATCAAGAGTTTAATGAAATCAAGAAGGAGGAACAAGAGAAAGAGATTCTAGAGACATTTCATGAGGTAGTAGTGAATATACCTCTATTTGAGACCAATTAAATGGGTGCCATGTATGCAAAGTTTTTGAAAGAATTGTGCACCAATAAGTAAAAATTAATAGATGATGAGAAGTGTGGGGGAGAACATATTTGTTGTTCTTCAAAGAAATCTTCCCCCAAAGTGCAAGCATCCAGGTATGTTCACCATCCCGTGCAAAATAGGTAGTACTAGATATGAGAGCAATGCTACATTTAGGAGTTTCCATTAATGTTATGCCAAGATCCATTTATTCTTTTTTAAATCTTAAGAATACTGGTGTTATTATTCAATTAGTTGATTGCATTAATGCTTACCCTAAAGGGGTAATTGAGGATGCTCTACTGTAAGTGAATGAGTTGGTGTCCCTAGAATATTTTTACATAATATACATGGATGATGATGACTCTCCTAGCCTTATACTTATCTTATTGGGGAGATCATTCTTGATGATTACCAAGACAATAATTAATGTTCATGAGGGTACTCTCACCATAGAGTTAGATGGTGAAGTTGTTTGTTTCAATATTTATGAGGCTGTGAGGTACTATAGTCTTGAGCATTCTGTTTGTGCTATTAATGTGATTAATTCTTTAGTGCAGGAAGTTTTTGAATATACAAGTAAAGAAGAACCTTTAGAGGTGGTGATCATCAAGCATCTAGAGCTAGAAAAAGAAGAAGAATTGAGCTAAGTGAGAAGCTGAAGAAGTTAGTGGTTGAACTGCACTCATTGGCTATGATTCTAGGAAGGTATGTAGTTTCATTAATTTAAATGCCTATTTCTCACAAGAAACTTCTACCTTTTGTTTTATAGGCCCTTATTTTAGAGATGAAGCCATTATTTGCCCATGTGAAATATGTGTATTTAAGAGAAGAAGAGACCTTGTCTATGATCATTGCAAGGAATATAACAAGTACACAAAAATAAAAGCTAATTAGAATGCTAAGGAATCACAAAATAGCGATTAAGTGGACAATTGCTGACATTAAAGGAATTAGCCCTTCCATGTGTATGCACCAAATCCTTTTAGAAGATGGAGTAAAGCCTATCAAAGAAGCCCAATGCAAATTAACTACACCAATTATGGAGGTTATGAAAAAAGAGATTTTGAGGCATTTAGATGTAGGTATCATATACCCTATTTCAGATAACAAGTGGGTAAGTCTAGTATAGGTCGTTCCAAAGAAATCTAGGGTAAAAGTGGTTCAAAATGAGAAGGTACCCACATGTGTTCAAATAGGATGGATAGTGGACATTGATTACAAGAAGTTAAAATTTGTAACTCTCAAAGATCACTTTCCTTTTCCTTTTATTGGACATATTTTAGAAAGATTAGCTAGGCATACTCACTATTCTTTCCTAGATGGCTTTTTAGAACCTAATTGTCATAGCCCTAAAAGATCAGGAGAATATGACCTTTACATGTCCCTTTGGCACATTTGCATACTAGAGGATACTATCTGGACTTGACAATGCTTCAGCCACTATCCAGCTGTGTATGGTTAGTATTTTTTTTCAAATTATGTGGAGAACATCATAGAATTATTCATGGATGACTTTATTGTTTATGGTGATTCTTTTGATAAATGTTTGGACAACCTTACCTTGATTCTAAAAAGATGTTTGGAAATTAATAGTGTTTTGAATTGGGAAAAATGTCATGTTATGGTAGAACAAGGTATAGTTTTAGGGCATATTATTTTATTTAGAGAAATAGAAGTTTATAAATATAAGATAGAAATTATTTCTACTTTACGTTACTTGATAAATGTAAGGAAGATCTATTCTTTTCTTGGCCATGTAGGTTTCTACTACAGGTTTATTAAAGATTTTTCAAAGATAGCATTGCCTTCATGTAAGTTCCTTCAAAAGGTGGTGTCTTTTTAGTTTGATAAGGAGTGCTAGCAGGTGTTCAATAAGCTAAAAAATTTATTAACTTCAGCAACCATGATTGAGACACCTAATTGGGAGTTGCCTTTTAAGAATATGTGTGATGCAAACAATTATGCTATGGGAGCAATTTTGGGACAAAGAGTGGGCAAGGCATCTCATACCCTTTATTATGCCTCAAGGGCTTTGAATGCAACCGAAATCAATTATTCTACCATTGAAAAAGAACTTTTATCAGTTATTTTTACTTTAGAAAAATTTTATTCATATTTGTGTCACACTAAAGTGATAATTTTTTTGATCATGTAACTCTCAAATACTTGCTCTCCAAGAAAGAGGAGAAGCCTAGATTGATTACATGGATTTTATTACTTCAAAAATTTGATTTGGAGATTAGAGACAAAAAGGGAGCAAAAAATTCAGTGGCCGACCACTTGACTAGATTGGAAGGTGATGAAGATAGTTTACCATTGCAATAATCTTTTCTTGGTGAGCAATTATTTTCTATTGACAAGGCATTGCCTTGGTATGCACACATTGTGAATTATTTAGTTACTAGTATGTTGCCTTGTGATTTCTAGAGTGCGAAAAGAGAAGTTAAGAAGTGATGCAAAATAATATACATGGGATGATCCTTACTTGTGGAGGCATTATGTTGATGAAGTAATTAAAATATGCTTACCTAAAACTGAATTCAATTCTATTTTAACCTTTTGCCATTCCCATGCATGTAGAAGACACTTTGGGCCAAAAAGAACCACTTATAAGGTGCTATAGTGTGGATTTTACTAGCCATCATTATTTAAGGATTCCTACATATTTTTTCAGTCTTGTGAAAATTGTCAAAGGACATGTAATATATCTCATAGGGATCAAATGCCACAAAACGCAATTCTAGTTGTTGAAATTTTTTATGTTTAGGGCATTGATTTCATGGAACCTTTCCCTTCTTCCCTTGGTAATATTTATATACTTCTAGGTGTTGATTAATTTTCAAAGTGTGTGGAAGCTAAATCCACCAAGATTAATAATTCTAAGGTTGTTGCAAATTTTGTGAAGCCTAACATTTTTTGTCAAGTTTGTAATTCCAAGGGCCATTATTAGCGATAGAGGAACACACTTTTGTAATAAGGTGCTAGAACCATTATTTAAGAAATGCAATGTTGTGCATCAAGTCTCTATGGCCTATCATCCATAAACTAATGGTCAAGCTAAAGTGCCTAACCATGAAATCAAGTCCATTCTATAAAAGATAATCAAGCCAAATAGGAAGGATTGGAGTTTGAGACTAGATGATGCATTGTGAGCTTATAGAACAGCTTATAAAACTACTATTGGCATGTCACCTTACAAGTTGATTTATGGCAATCCATATCACCTTTTGGTAGAATTTGAGCACAAGGCTTATAGGACAATTAAGCAATGTAACTTAGATATGGATAGACTAGAGAGAAACAAAAATTACAATTACACAAATTAGAGGAATTAAGGTGGAGGCATATGAGAGTTCCATGATTTACAAGGAGAAAACAAAAGCCTTCAATGACAAAATGATCTCTAGAAAGAACTTTGTGGTTAGACAAAATGTTCTCCTTTGCCATTCAAGGCTTAAGTTATTTCTAGGTAAACTACATTCCCATTGGATTGGTCCATTTATTATTACTAATGTTTTTCATCTTGGTGTATAGAAATTTAAAGCCCAAGAACCACGAAAGTATTCAAAGTAAATGGTCATAGGCTCAAACCTTTTTATGAAGATCTCAAGGTGGAGAATGTTGAGGCAATGGCACTAGATGATCCAACTTACATAGATTAAGAGACATAATGTCGAGCTGATGACATTAAATAAAGGTGCTGCTTGGCAAGCAACCTAAGAGTGGCAAGCAAGCCACCATAAGATTTGCTCTTTTACTTATTGTTTGTCCACTATTTGCTTCATATGTTTACATTGAAGACAATGTAAGTTTTAAGTGTGGGAGAGATATAGGATTTTCAATTTCTTGCAAATTTCATTGTTTGTTTGCATTTATTGTGTCTTGTTTTTGTGTGTGAATTTTTTTTTCCTTTGGCTGCAATTTGGTATGAAAAGATTATATGTTGATTACGTTTTGGAGTGCCCAATGGCGCATAGATAATTAAATTGGTAATAATTGTTATGATATACCACCTAGTTTATGTTGTTGGCAATGTCTTAAAAGTGAAGTAAGGTGTGTTTGGATCTTTGTAGTTGATTAAAAAAATGCCTCTTGAAATGTTGTATGAACTAAGTGACAAAGCATGGCTAGGAAATACATGGACTACCTTGAGGCTATTTCTTTTATGTTGGGCCTAAATTCAAGTTTGAGTAAATAAGGTTGGAGAAAAGGAGAAGAAGAGAAAAAGAAAGAAAAAGAAAAGTGAGTATAGCAATTCTACTCCTCTGTTTAAGTACTTAGTAAATGAGGAATTCGACACCACAAATGTTAAGTTTCACATGGAACAGTGCTTAAACATAAGTATGCAAAGCACTTTGATGTCTATTCCTATTGATTGATTTCTAGGTGCGATCTAAGGAAGAAAATCTATCGTAAAAAATTTGAAATCACAATCCTAGTTTGCTACTTAGTTTGTAGTAGTAAAAAGGAATGGTTTAGAGGTAAATTATGCATAACTTGGTTATGTTAGTTGTGAGGTTTGCAGTGACTAATTAAGAGTACTTGTGGATAGAGATGAAGAGAGATGAGTGTGATTGAATTCTTTTATTTGGTATTGGTGCAATTGTATGTTTGGTGTGTATGTTGAATTAAGAATTAAATGTAAATGACATGTGCATTGTGCTGGTACTCTTAGCATAGCTAATATATGGTCTATCATAGCTAAATTCTGTTTTGCCCAAGGACATGCCAAAGCTAAGTGTAGGGAAATTTGATAAGTGCATAATTTTGTATTTTTCTTCTCTTTATTCTATAACTTTTCTAGACTATTTTTATGCCTTAGTATGCTCATTAGAGTGATATTTGTGTTAGGACATAATTTGGAAAGCTTGGTTGTTTTACCAAAAAAAAAAAAAGAGAAATCTAGTTTTTATAGGAAACTTACCTCCAATCTATTTTTTAAGTCTATAACCATAAAGAGTTCCAATATGAAAAAGTTAGAATTTAAAATAGACATCTAGATATTTTCAGAATGGGTTGAATTGTTATCCAAATTTGTTTGGGCCTTCAACTGAAGCTTCAAAGTTAGTACAGAATTTGAAGTCCTAGTCCTACTCAGGTTAGGATTCTCACTGGAGTGGCCATCTGATGATAAAAGCATAGTGGAAACAGCTAATTCAATTCAAACTCCAAGTGGTCCAATTACAAGAGCTAGAGCGAAAAGGTTCAAGGAGGCTTTCAATGGATTGATGCAGAGCATTTAGGTTGAGGAGTGCTTTTTAAGGCCCAAATACTTAGACTCAAGTGCAGATCAAAGGTGGATTTCGTTGGTCCAAGTGGTGGAGTAATTTCAGCCTTTTTTTGAAGCCCATACACTTGGAAGGATTAATTTCAGCCTTTTTTATTGAAGCCCATACACTTGGAAGGATTACTTTAAGCTCAAGCATGTGGATTTGAGAGAACTAAGGAGATTAGATTTGGCTGATTATTACCCAGCGAATTTGGGATAACTTTCCTTTTTAATGGGATTTGGTCAGCCTTTTGGAATATATCTTCAACAATTATTGCATTGGGCTGATTATTTGGCTAATTATTCTCTTGTAAAGGTTGACATGCCATAATTATAGGGATTACCTTCCTTTTGCTATTTGTTTCCTTTTTCAAATTGTAATAACTCAGCCTATATATATGTATACCAAGGCTGAGAAGTGCAGATCAGTTTTCTACATAAAAGTTGAGAGTTTTCTCTTTGGTTCTTTGAAGAACTTTCTGAACTTATCAAGAACTTGTTCTTGTAGCGTTCGTCTGACTTATCAAACGGTTCACCATCCCGTTTGTGGCGTCTACACATACCAAGGTTCGTGTTTTATTATAAACATCGAGTCGAGGTTTCCACCTACAAAATCTGATTGTAGAACGGTCTTGGGAATCAATTTCGTTGATAGGTCTCATTATTCTTAGCGGGGTTCTCATCACCATCAGTGTTTTAATCAAATCTAAAGATGTAGATGTTCAATTGAGGGGATTCATAAGGTTACCAAAAACTAAAGGAAGGGCTACAACTTTGATGAAGATCCCAAGCCCAAATTCTTTCGAGTTAGAGTTCAAAATTAAGTTACAATTCACAACACAAATTTAGTATATCATGCCTATGTCCAAGGCCCATGGGTTTGGGGATGTAATTTTGGCAATTTACAGCTAGAGAAACATCTTTTCTGACTAAATTTAGTTATAGTTATGTCTAGCACGCTATATATAGGTCTCTTAAGTTTTGATATTCATATCATCTGGCAGCACACAAACAAGAATACTAGCTTTGCACTTTTAGCATGCAAAGCTAAGTTTTTCTTTTTAGTTCATAGGGATTTTAAGCCTAATTCACGTGTTAGTGATGTAATAATATAAGCAACATTATTCCTGCTCCTTTTTATGAGATTGGTTCATGTTATTTAGATTTAATAGATCATGATAGTTATTTTGATTAGCTTAAGTAGCGCGCTTTAGGTTGATCAAGTGAAATATATTGTTAGATGTAGGGATTATGATATGTAATAGTCCTATTCCTATCCTTGAGTAGCACATAATGGTCACAATTATGGACAAGTTTTTCTTTTGATTACTATGAATAATATTGCCTAAGGTAAATAATCCGAGCTTATATGATTATTGCTAAGATTAACCTTATCTCTTTGTTCAATGCTACTACTACATTCAATATAGAAAGTTTGTTCTAGGCTGTCTAGTAGTTAAATGTTAGTAAAGAGATTGTTCTTTTAGTTACAATTAAAGGAGATTTCAGATAGTAGAGCTTGTTACTATCTAGGGTTGATAGTTTCATAAAAAGATTAAATAACACTGTCTTGATTGTTCCCATTAGCCATGAGGGTGAGATTACACCTAGAACTAAAGTTGTTTTCCATTATTTTCTCCTACTTTTGTTATTTGTTTTCTTGTTGAATATTTCATTTAATTAGTATTCCACCCCTATTTTAATTTGTGTTTTGATTTGAGAATACCAAAATCCAATTAACTACACTCTTTGTGGAATCAACTCTTATGCTTACTGTCTACTTGCTAGTGATCAATAAGGAAATTTATTTTTGGGTTGTTAATGACATGCCACTATATCCCAAGGGTAATCAAGTCATGAGTCTAGTTGAGCAATTGGTGTAATTCTGTTAATGCAATTACTGAATATCAGCACCCAAAATACTACAAGAAAAACCTTAGCAAGCTAAACAAAAGCCCTACTCAAGCTAAGCAACCACTTTCAATGTAAGTCATAAATGAACTAGGCATAGAATCACACTTTCCATAGTAATGGCTAAATGCCACTCATGGTATTAATCACAGATAATGCTTGATCACATTGAAATCAACCATAAGATAAAAAACAATAAATTTTGTTTTGAAAAAACATAAAGCATAGTTTTGAAACTTAAAAGTAACAAAACACTAATGTGGTATTGATAAGGAGTTGTAGGGATGCTTTTACCTTTCTAATACCTTCCCTATGTGTAACCAACCCCCAAACTGCTTTTTGTAATTGCAGACCATACTTTTCATTGTCCAATCTCATCACTTCAATTAGGTCAATGGGGACTCCAAAATTCTTCATATATTTTCCAAACCCCTTCATAAACTTGTTTTAAACTAGAAGTTTTGTTCATCGCTTCACATCGTGATGTCAACGATGGTCAACCAAATTAGACTTTTGTGTTTCATAGGGGTTTGAGACATGGGATCCTTTATTGCCTTATATGTTTATTCTTTGTACTAAAGTTCTTTCTGCTATGTTGACAAAGGAACGACATGACAAATCCATTCATGAGATAAAAATTTCCTGTACTACTCCTACTATTTCTCACTTACTATGTGCAAATGATAGCAGTATTTATGCCTAGAACAACTAAAAATGAAGTGATGTGTTAAAGTGTTCTTTAAAACTACTAGGCAACTTCCAGTCAATGTATAAATTAGGACAAATCGGAACTCTCCTTTAGCTAAATTGTGCATTAGATAGAAGAAATTTAGTCAAGTGTTAGATGGAAGTAAAGGAGTGGAGAGTCATTCCAAGTATTTAGGCATACATACTTTTGTAGGATGGTCCAAAAAGCAAGCATTTAATTTTGTTCAGAATAGAGTCTGAAAGAAGCTAAAAGGTTGGAAGGAGAAAGCATCATCTAGAGTTGGAAAAGAGATCCTCGTCAAATTTGTAGCTCAGTCAATCTCAACTTACATTATAGGATGTTTTAGGTTAGCCTAATCATTGTGCAATAAGATAGAATCAATAATTCGTAATTTTTCATGGAATGTAAAAGACTAGAAGGCAAAGATCCACTAGGTTAGATGGAAAAATTGTGTATTATAAAAATCTGATAGCATGGGATTCAAGAATTTCCCATAATTTAATAGTGTACTTCTTGCAAAACAATGTTTGAGACTCATTAAATACCCGAAATCTTTGATGGCTTGGGTTATTGGTAGCCGTTGTTTCCCTCATTCCCATTTCTTAAAAGTTGTCATTGGTTATCAACCAAGTTGTACTTAGCGGAATATTTCAGGTGCTAGATGGATTATTGAAAAAGCGTGTTATTGGGTTGTTGGTGATGGAAAGACAATTAATATATGTGAGGATAGGTGGATCCTAACTCAAAATGGGTTCTCTGTTAATGTTACTTTTGTCTCAAATTTGATTCATAAAGATAATAGGTGTTGGAATCATGATTTAATTCCTTGATTTTTCTTTCATTTGAGGTGGATCTGATTTTGGACCTTCCCCTTTTAAGGTCAAATTTCATTGACAGCCTGGTTTGGCAGGGAATGAGAGATTGGAATTATTTTGTTAAAACGGCTTGCAACCTAACATTCACATGTGGGTGATAGTGGTGGATATAGAGTGGATTCTAACATGTTGGCAAGTGTTTGGACAATTAATATTCCTTCAAAGATCAGAGTCTTTCTTTGGCGTCTCCTTCAAAATAGCCTTCCAACCCAGGATATAATTTTAGAAAGCGAAATGTCATGGTTAATGATATGTGTCCTTTGTGTTCAGCTAAAGCTGAAAATGCTCTGCACATAATGCGAGACCGTGCCTGGTCTCAACAGGTGTGGTTCATGTCTCAGTTAGGCCTGAGAATTCCTACATTCGTTTGTAGGGAAATAGGGGAATGGTGATTATATTTGTCAAATTCTCTTCCTTTCGATGGGTTAGCAATGGCTGCCACTATTTTGTAGGGAATATGGTATATTAGAAATAAATTATGCTTTGAGGGAGTATTTTTGAATCAGGAGATTCTTCCATTATTGGTGACAATTACTCTCCAATCTATGCTCAATCTCGAGTTTTGCGTTTTGTGAAGAAAGTGCCCAATCACTCTAAAAATTTGGTATTCTCTGTAAGAATTTTTAAATAGGTCTATGCTAACCTAAAACTACATAAATTAAAATAATTAGTCAAGTATGAAATGTTCACCTCAATTCCATTACTACAGTTACTATTTGGTATCCTCCTCAACCGGGTTTCTTCAAAATTGAATCGATGCATCTGTTCCATTTGAATGGGCCTGTGGTTTGGGGATGGTGTTGAGGAAGGATGATGGTTTTATTATGTCTGCTGGCACTTGCTAGTTGGATGAAAGGGTGCTAGCTAGAATTGGGAAGCTTTGGCTCTGAGCTTCGGATTACAGTTTAATGTGGAAATGGGTTTCTTTGCAAACATTGTTGTAGAATCTGACTGTCTAGAGGTAGTGCAAGCTTTCAAATCAAGGACCAAGGCTCATTCGTACTCTCCCCAGATTGCGGAAGAGTGTAGGCAGATTGGTTTCTCTTTCCAGTCAATTGTCTTTACCCATGTTCTTAGGACAGGAAAAGTAGCACATGCTTTAGCTTCATTGGCTTTTACTTTGCCTAATTGGTTTTGGATTGAAGATGCTCCTCATTATATTGTACATCTTGCAAGCTTGGATAGCTTTCTTTGCCTAATGTTTAGTTTACACTGTTTTGGTGTCCAAAAAAATTATAATAAAAATAAAATACTCAACTTCTTGAGAAGACGAAAACTAGACACTAAGTTGTGAGATTTTTTTAAATAGCATTAGTTTATTATTGTTAAAACCATTATCAAATTGTACAAAACAATTACTAAACAAGTCTCCCTCTACAGTTATCCAAAAGAAATGTAATTTGGAAAGTTTCTATTGTGAGCACTACTTCATAGCTGCTTAATACTGTGTTTCGCGTAATCATTTGTGGGTTTAATGTCTGCTGATTTTATGTTCTGCAATACCAAATCAATCCCTTACAACACTTAACAATGACGAAAAAAATAAATTAAATAATTGGATAGAAAACTACTCTAAAACTTACTAAATGTTTCAGAAGCGAAGAACCATAAACGTAAGACGAGTCTGGCACATTCCAAATAATTAGTTCAGATTTTATCGAAGTGGATTTCGGATTTATTTCAGGTCTGTTGGAACTCATGTTTCATCAATAATGAAAATAAAAAGGAGAGGGAACCCACAGCACTCAGCCTATGAGCGCAGACATTTAAAAGAGTACTTGTCAATAAATACGAGGGCTGACAGCGTAAGACGAGCGAGTACCGCGCTGATGAGGGGGAACGTTCGTCACTATGTGTGTTCGTCACCAAGTGTGTAGCAATGAGTTCCATTTCTTATCTATACATGTATGCCGTAAGCACTCTTATATTCGTATACTCTCTATTTTCTTTAAAAAAATGTCTTTGAACTTAGGGGGAGTGGGGACATACCAGTTAACATTTTCTCATTTTTTACAATGTCACCTTTTACAAATTTAAACTTACAAAAATTTTATTTAAAAAATTTACACTACTAAATTTATTATATTTCATAAATTAAACTATAAAATTCTACCATTATTACTCCCTTTGTTTTATTGAACCATTAATAATCCATGTTTAGTAGGCAAAACTTTTCTCTAATTTTTAGGCTTGTGACAACCCAAATTCGCCATACTTACCCTTGAGAATCCAGATATTTTTATGTGTAAAGGGGTTTTCTAGGTTATCTAAGCTTATCCAATACAATGCATTTGGCCAAATAAATGAAAAAGACAATCTGTATCGGTGTAAATTTATACAACGAGGCCTAACTTTTATAATTAGGCTGTAGATATATATGCCTACGAAACATTTTCTTTCAACTTAGCGCATGGGAGATAGAATCGATTCTTTTATGGGGTTAACTCGATATTACTTGAGCTAGCACTAAAAAAGCATTCACCTGCTCCAATTGTTCTTTTTTCTTTTTCATGTTGCGATTTCTCAAACACTGAAATCATTCAGTCCTTAATTTTTGACAACTTTGAATGCTGCAAACGGGCCAGTAAAATCAAGTAGCGAGTAAAATTTCTGTCACATAACCAAAGTACTACTCCTCGTAATATTCCCAAATGATAAAATTGAGCTTTCTGCCAACAATTATAAACGTACAGGCAGATAACGAGATAATAACGCTGTCAGAGCAATCTTCCTGCATAGGAGAATCATAAGCGACTTATCACAGCTTCCACCTCTGAGGGAGTATAAAGATGGTATGTCGGAGCCACTTTAGCAATGTCCACGTTACTAGGAGTTACCTAAATAAAAATATCAAAGAAAAAAGTTATCTTTTAATTTCTTTTTCATTCCAGGGAAAGGAAATGAACATTTAGTAGTACATAAAGCATTAAATCTTAAGTATACCTTCTCTTCCATAACTTGCTTCAGAATAGACAGAGCAATTGTCTCAGCTTCTTGAAGAGTAATGTCCTGAAAGATCATATGATAAACAAAACAAAATTTCACGCTTTCATTATAATTGCGATAAGATGTACTTCAATTTGGCATCCATCAGACATTTGAATTATTCAACATTCAATTTAGAAGGTCAAAAAGACAGATAGTAAGCTCTTGGTAGAAATGAAAAAATTGTATGACTAAAAAGAAGAGTTAATTTCTTAACTCCGTAGAGAGTAAAAAGGAAGGAATAAAGAAGCACAACTATTTTACATGTCTGCAAAAGCAAAGAAGCGGTTCCAGATTTGCAAAACTTGCAGGGTCAATATATCGGACATTAGGGCTTCTTTTTCAGCTAAAATAACCAAATCCTATCAAACATTTAAATTAAATGGCTCAAATGGTTTAAAAGTCCCCACCCCAAAAAAAAAACAAGGAAAAGGAAAACATAGAAAGCTCTAATAGAAATTATGTCTATACAATTTCTATTATGTGGTTATCTAAAGTTTCAAAGGTTATAGTATTTTCTAAATTATATGAAATTCAGTATTTATTAATTATGTTGGAATTGTTTAGAGCATGTACATATAATTTATATGTATGAAAACAATTATTTTCAAATGTCATCTGGTTTAAATGCTTGTTCAAGCCATCAAACAGGTTGACCCATAACCCAGCAACCTTTCCATTCCACTTTGTTGTGTGGTCTTGCTTTTCAACTGCAGTGGAATTATGATGCATGCATTTGTTCTTCTCCATCTTCTTTCGTAATAAGCAAGACAAATGAAATCAATGACTAATCCCTCCTACTTTCTACCTACCATACAAAGAACTGCAAGTATAAAGTATCATCATTTCTTCTGTTGTTCACGGTTTCTACTTTCTACACATCTCTGCCTACCAAAATTTACAGTTATAGACATAATTAATAGAAAACTAAGAAACAGGCAACAGTAGAAAGACGGATACCTTGTTGTACTGTTCTTGCAGAGAACTGTCGGCACCTTCTGAGCCTGAACCAATAGCTTTTGCATTGCATTGCCAAAACGTGCCAGATGGATCAGTGTAATATCTACATCTCAAAAATTCTAGTGAGTACAACACCCATGGCATAACATATAAGAAAGGTCTCACAGTATCACCACAACCACCGACAACAATCAAATAAATCAGTTTCATCTTGTTTGAAGTAATGGAGCCTACAAAAACAAACCAGCCACACAGTGCATTTTGATCTCCAAAAGGTAATGCAGGGCATGGAATGTGACTAGCATGTCTAAGAGGTACTGTATAAAAGGAGCCTTTCTAACAAGGTAAGGCGTATAGCAGGCCTTTCGTTTTCTCCACATAACATAAATAGTTAAAAAATGACATTAATGCAAAAGACTAACTATCACCTAAGTGACAAAGAAATAAACCACAGCAAAGAAACCATTGGCTGAACACTGATAGGAACCAGAAAACCAGAGAACAGAATTGATAAATTGTATTAACAGAAAGAAATTACAATGAAGATGACTCTCTGAAGAGTATCTTTCCCACCCCACTGGCTGTTTAGGCATCAATTCCTCCCCACACTCTACTCAGATTTTTCTTACCTTCGTCTCCCATCCCCACTTCTCTATTTGTCCCCCTCTAAAAGTCTGCCCTTCGCCCTTTCACCTTTGGCCGTGTGGCCACTTCCCATGAATCCTGATGATCATAGGGACTTCTCCTTTAGATGCTCTTCCGCTTTCCCAACCGCACACTCTCTTAGTTGGGAGTCTATCACACACCAAAAGGAAACTTCCTTCTATTGTAAGAAAAATGGTTAGAAATGTTTTCCACCCCACCCAAATACACCTAATAGCTGTATAATGAAGAATCTCACAGTAAACCTGAATTAAGCCAGAAAACAGAGGGCTTGATATCAGACCCATGCCTCCGCACTGTATTTATACTAGTCTGATTACAAGAGGTAGAAACAGGATCGAAACAAACCTCCTACATCTAGAATAATTAGGAGTCTAACAACTCAGCCTCTTAGTGTTCTAATAACACTTGAATTAGACAGTGTTCCAATAACACTTGAATTAGACCACCTACCAGCATTAGATCCTAACAGATAGTATAACTCCTAAACCAAAACATGTAACAGTTGATACATATAAACACTGTTAACATATAGGATGCAGAATGTCATTAAATATTACTGCCTTGGTTCCTCCTAAAACCCGTATAAAAACCTAAGCCTCCCCAACATGGCAATAAAATTCATTAAAAAAAAAAAACCCTGAATAGAAATCTTCAGGCTATTATAACATCTAACACAAGGAGCTCATGCATTATGAGGCCTCTAAACCTGCCATAAATTGTAAGTGATTGTACGACCAAATACCAAAGTCCAATAGTGGATTTGACTTTAGAGGAACACCTTGCTTTCCAGAAAGGGCCAGCTAGGCTCAAATGATCAGATGTAGGAGAGGAAGTGAGGAACTGGAGATTCTTAAGTATTGGAACCAGAAGAAGAGAAATTCAGGTCCATTTATCTGGGGCCAAACACAATAAAATAAAGCAAGAATGGAAGCTTGAATAATGGTAGAACTCAGAAAAAGGAAACTGATATTAAACAGGAAACAGGGACAAAAGACTTGACCTCACTACTCAATCACCTCCCATATAAGTTTTCCCAACACTTCGAGGTGCTAGAACCCTCCACTCACTCGATATTTTCCTCCCCCCACTCCTCTCTCTTTCTTTTTATTCTGAATCCTAACTAATTCTGCCACTCCCCTCAGCCAACACTTACTCTCATGATGCCACCTATCCATAACTAGCAATCATTGAGATTCGTGTAGAATTCTCCCTTGCTGCCGAAGGGTCTTCCTTAACAGCCCTGTACCTCTTCCTCACATACACATTTCTAATTGGAGGCCTAACAAATAACATTACAATGCCCTTGCTAAAATAGTAGCAAAGATTCCAAGTGTCTGTTGAGGACAGAAAGGAAATCAAAACTATAGCCAGACAGATCAGTTACTCTCTTATTTATTATGGAATGGAGTACAAGACCAATTCCACCCTTAGTCTTAGTGCAATGTGCAGAAATTCAGTACACAGTAGATATTAATTTCCTAGAACTACATTGGAATTCGAGAGGCCAGGACTCTCGCCATAACACTGGATACCCCCCAAACTGCGATACAGAAAATAAAAAAAAGACAGAACAGAACAGAAAGTAAACTGTCATCAAACTGTTATTGACTAATTTTAATTATTTTGACCAGCATTCCTATTTTTTGTGAAATACACCCTAGATACAATAGCTCTTCCCCCCCCCCCCCCCCCCTCCTCCCCCTCTCAATATTAAGAAGCACCTTGTCCTCAAGGAGAAATTCGGGAAATAGGTTCTGAAAATGACTTCCACAAATTCTCACAATCTAGAAGATCTTTCCACTTCAAAAGCACCCCAAAATGACCTTGATCTGAATATCTGAGAGAAAAACCTGCTTCTGGTTGCAAAATCAGCCCAACATCACTATAAAGGAATTGGAAGTAATGGCTGGATCATCACAGTATTGCCCACTTGTTTCTTAAGTTGAGAAACATGAAAGGTATGATGGACTTTTGCAGTATCCAGAAGATCCAGGCAGTAAGCAACCTCACCAACCCTTTCCAAGATCTCAAAAGGCCCATAATAACAAGGACTTAATTTTTCATTAGGCCTAGAGGCCAAAGACCGAAATCTGTAAAGCTGGATTTTGAAAAAAAGCTTATCCCCAACATGGAAAACAACCTCTCTTCTGTGTATATCAGCATTCTTCTTCATTTGGGCCTGAGCACGAGATAAATTTTTTTTAAGCTCATCCAAAATCAAATTCCTTTCAAATATAACTTGATTGACCACTTCCACATTTGAAGGTTCATCTACAAACCAAAACAATGTAGGAGGATCCCTCATATACAGCTCAAAAAGGAGTCATAGTGCACCATGAAAAGACATATTGTGCCAATACTCAGCCCACACCAACCACTTTGGTCAGTGTTTAGGTTGATGGCAGGTTGATGGCTACAAAAGCACCTGAGATAGGTCTCAACACTTCTATTGAGAACCTCAATTTGTCCATCAGTCTAAAGATCGTAAGATGAACTGAATTTCAGAGAGTCCCAGAAAGCTTAAGTAATTCAGTACAAAACTTGCTAAGAACGATCTCTATCAGAAACAACGCTCTTTGAAAAACCATGCAACCTTACTATCTCCTCAGAAGAAGTTTCAACATCTTTAGCAGTAAAAGGATGGCAAAGACCAATAAAATGCCCATACTTAGACAATCTGTCTGTGACCATGAAAATAGTGTCCACCCCTTTTGTTTTTGCAACCCCATTTCATTGTTCATTGCAAATTGCACAATCATTGCACTTAGGGTCATTGCAACATAGCACCTTGCGTTGCGCATTGTGCATTGCAATTTAAACAACTGCACAACTATATTAAATATATAAATTATATATTTTTATATATTTGATATAATCCCAAATAACAATATAAAAAAAATAATCTTAAAAAATATTATAACTTCGTTTATAATTAAGATTTAAAGTTTTAGATAACAAATAATGACTAACATAATACCAATTATACTTGTCAATAACAAAATAGCATTTAAATGATTTGTTTATTCAAAAAATTAGTATCCAGAAGAGAAAACAAAGAGACCCACCTGTGAAACATAAGATAAACAAAAAACAGAGACAACAACACCCTGAAAACATGCCCATCAGATGCAGAGAGCTCTGATGGGTGCACTGCAGAAGGACTGAAGGACACAGACATGAGACAGCTCCAATGGGTTCACTATAGATGGAGAAAGAGAGCTCTACGCAAGAAACAAAACACAAAGACCAAAACTCCAACCTAAAACATGCCTGTCGATGATGAACCAGAACCAGAACTGTGCTGCGAAACAGAAAGTCCACAAATACCGTGGCTCTAGAACATAACAAAAGTGAGCAGAAGAGGAGCTAACCAGAACAATAAGCTGCAGACCAGCCTACCACCATAACTCCAGCGGCTTGCAACCACTGTCGAGAACCAAGAGTCCAAAACCAAGCACCAAAGTGAGTAACTGAGCGAGAAGGGGTGAAGAAGCCAAAGCAGTTGCGCGAACACACACAGAAGCTGCCAAGTGGATGAATCAAGGGCCATATTAGGGTACCACATCCCTATTGTGCAAATTGCGTTTGCAATTTGCTTGAAATTCCGCAGAATTGCAGAGTGTTGTATGCAACGTGAACTGCACAACGCAATCGACAGTGCATTGTGCAAAGGGGCATTGCAAGTCACAATGTGCAATTGCAATGCATTGCGCTTGCAATTAATAACTATGTCCCATTATAAAATCCATGAAAATATCATTCCAAATCTGAGAAGGAATAGGTAATGGCTGTGACAAACCTACTGGTGAAATCACTTGATACTTATTCCGCTCACTACAATTTGCTGTATATCAGATTTCATGCCTTCCCAAAACAGCACATTAGAAATTCTTTTGTAAGTCCTATAAAAACCAGAATGGCCCCCTATTGGTTAAGTATGAAATTTCGGGACAAAATTTAGAGACATAGCAGAATCCTTAGGAATTACAACCGCCCTTTATACAGCAAAGTTCTCTGTCTAAGGGGATATCCAGGAGCTCAGGATGTGCATTGGACATATCCAGTCGGGGTGCACATAACATCTCAAATTGGCATTTGTAATTGGTATAGTGTCAATTTGTTTAACAGACAATAATTCCTCATGAAAAGTACCTTCTTGAGAGGAACAAAATCTCTGTAAAGGTCTATGTTTGAAATCATTCCAGCCAGTGAAAGCTACTCTAGATTCCTTCCATTGCATCAAATTCAAGGCTAGTCCCTCAATACAAATTGCAGCCACCACCAATTTCTCCCTGTCAGTCACTCAGTTCACTATAAAATACCTTTTAGCCCAAAATACCATCCCATGGGATCTTTAAAAACAGGGAGTTCCAATTTTCTGTCAGTGCATTCTGCCTTCCCATTTTCATCCCTATTTCCCCTTGCTGTTCTGCCACATTCTGCCTAAAGGGAAGCCAAAATTCCTCTGGCCCTCTAAATTCCTCTGTTGTACATCTTCCCCATCAAGACCAGGCTGAGAAACAGCTTCTGCATAGGACCTTTGGTGCAGAATCCCTTGCTTGATAGTCCTCTGCATTGCGTCGATGGCCTCCTTGAGAGAAACCAGGGTTGCACACACCTGCTTGCGTGAAACCTCCAAATTTTCAATCCTGCCATCAATTCGCACCACTCTGTCTCTAAATTCTCCTAATTCCTTCTCTACTTCTACCTGTCCTTCCATTCTAGTCCCACCCATGCCCTAGCATAAAATTACTCTAATACCAATTGTTCAGGACAGAAACGAACTCAAAATTATAGCCAAACAGAATAGGTACTTTCTTATTTATTATGTAATGGAGTACAAGAGCAATTCAACCCTTAGTCTCGGTGGACTGTGCTGAAATCCAGTATACAGTAGATATTATTTCCTAAAGCCACACTGGCATTCATTCGAGGGGCCAGGACTCTCCAACAAGTTTCCAGTTTCCCTCTGTATAACCACTCTAAACTGCCAAACAGAAAATATAAAGAGACAGAACAGAACAGAAAGCAAACTGCCATTTGACAGTTATTGACTAATTTTGATTATTTTGACCAGCATTCCTATTTTTTCTGAAATACACCCTAGATACACTAGGTCCAGTCCTAACAGTGTCTTATAAAACAGAGTTGCCACTGCACTTCCTTTCACAAATGTCTTCAGATAAGAGGCTTCCCTATCATTAAAGTTCCTAAGAATTCTCAAATACTGGTAAAGATCCAAAACATTGCCATGTCTTGAGTCTCTTTAAATAAACAAAAAGAGTTGCCACTCTGCAGCTTATTAAAAAAAATCCTTGGATACATTTTAAAACATCAATTATTCTATCAATCAGTAAGAAAGCCAAGCAGAGAAGGATTCAAAAATCAGGAGGTGTAATAATTTCAAAGTTGCCTTAAAATGATGCTCTACTCAGTTAGTAGTCTGCAAAATTAACCGGTTATCCCAATTCAACAACTAACTTCCAAAGAAAAAGCAAAGAGTAAACTGCCCCTGTTCTCCTCATTAAACAAATGCCCGTGCTAGCTGAACAAATACAATTTATTAATGCTTGCATTTATTTTCTCTGATGCAAGATTCATGGGAGACAGATATATATATTCTAAACAATTTAAAAATATAGTCAATCAGAAAGTCAGCAAGGGGATGCATGGCACAAATAGCTAATGCAATAATAAGAAAACATATACTCACAAACTGGGTCCATTCTCATCATGGCCAGCAATGAGGAGAGACACTCCAAAAGGTCGAGACTGCCAAAAGAAAAACAAATATCATAAAGTAAAACAAAGAGATAGCTAAACTGGCTGATTAGAAGCAAATCCGCACTAACAGGCTTGCTTTATTAGCAATTGATCAGGGTTTTACTAACTGAACAAATACAATTGATTAATGCTTGTATTTATTTTTTCCGATGCAAGATTCATGGGAAACAGACATATATTCTAAACAATTTAATAAAAAGTAAAAAGATATTAGTTTCAAATTCGTGGAACAAAGTATGTAGCTGTGCTACTGTTTAGTATTTGGTGCAAAAGAGAATGATTTGTTGAGACTTAAAACAGAACCAATCTATGCCATAAAGCAACTTACATGAGAAACTATGCAATTTACGAGAAATGATGTGTCCAACAAAATGTGTCAGGCGTAAAAATCAGTGTATGCATCCTGAAATCTTAATACTATGATTGGAAGAGAGGAATAGAAACAAAGGCAAGGGGAAGGGGATGAGTAATTTGCGCAAGAAATTACACCTATGAAAAGAAACTAAGTATCCAACAAAAATTCTCAGGTGTAGATATAAGTGCACACTGAAATGTTAATCAGTGATTGAAGAGGAGAAATCAGGTGAAGCAGAATTAGGTTCCTTGTGTGGTTTTAGTGAGTGGGGAAGGAAAATTAGAATAACAGAGAACTGGGGCCTTTGTCCCCAATTCATTCCTCCTCACCCAAATTGAAAGATTAATACTTTTTTAAAAAAAAACAATAGATTGACCCCTTTTTCTTTCAAATTCTACATATAACAAAAAAGGTGAATATATATGGGTATTATGACATTCAATTTATCATCCCCCTACATTCCCTCTTTAATCTTCCAAAAAAGGGAACACTAGTTCATTGCATCCCTTCTACTCCCCTTCCATTCCATCCCTAAGTTTTCTCATTCCATTCCATTAATAAAAAGCTTCCAACCATAGCACATGTTTAACTCTGTTAAAACCTGCTATCAACATTCATTAGTAAGCAGATTATAACCACAAACTATATTTACTAGTACATCTAGGAGAAGACACGGTAAAGAAAAGGAATACCAAAACAGACCTTGACCTTGAGCTGATTTAGAAATGGTAACTCAAAGCACTCAATCTTAAAATTTGGAGTCACTATATAAATGCATAAACAAAGACTCCTCTGAATTATTCTTTTATGTCATTTATGTAACCCACAGTTCACAGCTTCTCTGATCCTTCAGCAAATATATCCATTTCCATGACTTTCACTGGTGTCATTTTTTTTATCTTGGACATCTTGCAACTTAATATTTACCTCAACAATAATACAATATCTTCAATTGAGGCAGTGCCAAATCTTTATTTAGTATCATCACTTCTTATCCCACTACCTTCATTTCCACTACACATTTTCACATGTAATCCCTTAGCAAATTCAATATTTCATTCTGTTAAGCGAAGGATGGTATATTACAGACATAGAATATAGCACTCAACATATCCTTCAATTACATATATTACAGATGCACTCTCCATGCATGCATGCAAATTCTTTAGGCAGTTTAAGAAATTGAACTAAATAAATCATCAAATAGACATAAAGTTAACCAACAGCAGTATTAGCAAAATCATATAGTACATTATACATATGAAGCAACTTAGCAAGAAATGTTTGACGAACTGTTGGGAGGGCCTATCATACCATGAGAGTAAATAAGAAAATAAAGATGAATATGGATTTCATTGCTAAGTAGTTCTTTACCATGGACTCTTCATCACCTTCACCAAAACGTAAGGCTAGATCACAAAGAGCTTGGGTTGTGGACTCTACAGTCATTGGTTCACCATAGGAGAATCTATGATTCTGTCAACAAAACCCAAAATATATTAATTAACTAACTATTCATTTGCCTTATAAAATCTAAAAGTTACAGCAAGTACCTGAGTTTCCACTCGTGCATGCTCAACAAGTGTTCGTGCATCAGCAATCAGGCCACTCATTGCACAACCTATATGTTCATCAATTTCCATAATCTTTTCAACACTGCTAGGCTCCTGAAACAGAACATTTGGGAAATGATATTACTTAACCCATATAGAACACAGATGATTTGAGGCTGAAGTTCGGATATAAAGTAAATATCTTTCACACCAGAACTAATTTAAACCCCCAGAGAAAAAATATATATATCATTTCATCCTAATAGAAAATGATAAATGAAATAAGAAAACAAAATCAACGTGAACGGTATTTATTGTCAAGGTATGTGCACATCTTTGACAAGTGCAATTTTCTTAGCATAACCAATTTGAATACACAGGGCTAATAGCACATGTCTGTGGAGAAGTCACAAACGCAAATGAAAAAATTTACAATAGTAAAATTTAGTTGAAGTAACTAAAAGGAACGGAGACAAACCAGCAATGGGGAAGTTATACGCTTTTCAACAGCAAGCACAACACCCTCTTTTGTCTTCAACCCAATTGCAGTTGAACCCAGCTGCAATCCGATCAAAAACAATTTACAAACATCTTAAACATAAATACCTTGATGTCAATGGGGCTCATTCATGAAAATAAAAAAAAAAAAAACGAGGCAGAAAAGTAATAATTTGCCGGTTGCCAGATAACAGGACTCCAAAATAACGAAAGAAATAAGAATCAAATCTGCATATCTTTCCCCTGGTCAAGTTAATGGCAAAAGAACCCCATACAATGCTAAACCTAAGCTTCTGTTTAATGGATGGAGAGGCTTTACTTTATGGAAATAACGGAAATCTTTTTATTCAAAAAGTTGACAGAAAATGAGAGATCGGTGCCGAGCAGCATACCTTGATGGCTTCAATTGCATATTCAACCTGAAATAACCGGCCTTCAGGAGAGAAGGTGTTTACTCCTCGGTCATACTCAGTCCTTTTCTCAAACACATAATAAACAAAAACCCAGACAGATTTTAGGCGAACCCTTTCCTCAATTCGAGAATATAAAGCAGAAATCATGCCAGATAAACTCCAGATTTTATTTTGCAACAAAATGAACAGGCTTCACCTTGTTAGAAACATCTTCGACTCGACCCACTTCGATTCGATGCAAAATCCTGTAATAAAGCACTGAATCCAACGAGATCAATCTAAAGCTACAATCGCGAAGATGAAGTTTTAAAAGAATGAGCAGCATTTGGCTTCCGGGAAATGACTTACCAAGAAAGACACTTGCTCTCTATTGTGGTCTCTGAGCAGGATGGGGCTATTTGCTCAGGGTGACTTGGTCGAGGGTCTAACGCTTATACCCTGAAACAAAAACGAAAAAAATAAAATAATAAAATAAAATAAAGTGTAAATTATACTCTACCCCATTCAGCTTCTACTAAATAACATTAAATTCCTTTGTTTCAAAACTTATACTTTATTTTAATTTAATTATATTGATTAACTTTCATTCAAAAATTTTAATGAAGTATTTTTATTTTAAATAATTTGACATAAGTAAACTTCAAAAGTTAGAAAAATTAATTATAAAAATGCCACATATCAATATTTATGTTAAAAGAAAACTTTTGGCTAACATATAAAAAACTTCCTTGCACTTAGAACCTCTTACAAAAAAAAAAACTTGCACTTACAATTGCACCAATAAACCCTTTTGCACTTTCATGTTGCAGTAATTTACATATTCTATTACAATTCCATCCAAATTATTTACAGTGTACACCAAAACTCTAAGTGCCAGTTCAAACCTGAACACACTTGCTATAATACTCCCATTCTTGTTCATGGTCAAAATTCAATCCCAACCCACATGTCCAGAACTCCTAGGCGGAACCAATTGGGAAGGCCTTCTTGACCCACTTGACCTCAACCTTCAATGAAGGGCTTGTGAAACTGAAGGGCCTCTTGTTCTTGAATCACAAGAAGTGTGCTTTTGATGAGATTATCAAAGGAAGGTCAATGGTGGGTTTTGATATTTTGTGCTACTTTAATTTTAGGCTTAATTCGATTCAATTTTTCTTGAAACAATGGCTTTGGATTTGGGAAATCCTAGGGATGATGACAATGGTAGCTGAAACCCAAGTCGATTCAGTGAAAGGGAAGATGTCGATTATGTTGCCTTTGTTTGGCACTCCTGTTGAAGAGTTGAAGTAGAAGAAGAGGGTGGGCATGGAAGCCAATGGAATCGATGATGCAACATATAACAAAGTGGATGCAAATGATGATGTTAATGGTTGCATCAGAGATTTAAACTTGTTGGTGTTGCCAAAGGGTGCGATCAATGATTAACAAAAAAGCAAAGCAAAATTAGAAGAAGTATGTATGGGTGGTGTTGTTGTTAGACATATTTGTGTGCGCGATTTTATTTGTGATATGGTTATGAGTTTGGGTGGCTTGTGGAGGTTGAGGTCAAGAGGCTCTAGAAGGCCTTCCTAATTGTTGCTGCCCAAGAGTTCTAACCATATGGATTAGGATTAGATTCTGGCCATGAATTGTGCACCATTTTATCATATATTCCCAGAGGGACTGTGCACCATTAATTTAGTGTGCACTGTGAATGATTTAAATGGAATTATAACAGAGTTTGTAAATTGTTGTAATGTGAAAGTGCAAGAGGGTTGATTAGTGCAATTGAAAGTGTAAGGTTTTTTTGCAAGAGGCTCTAAGTGCAAGGGTTTTTTTTTTATATATTTTTGCCTAAACTTGAAACCCTTGATCATAAAACCTTAAGCCCTAAACCCCAAATTTCACTCCCCAAAACCCTAGACTACTATTTAGGGTTTGAGGTTTCACAACTAGGTTTTGTAGTTTAGGGTTTAGGAATGGAGTTTTATGATTGAGGATTTAAGATTTAGGGGTTTATGATTTTAGGTTTAAGGCTTGGGGTTTTGTTGTATAAGGTTTGACATTTAGGGTTTTAGGTTTTCATAATTTAAGATTTAGGATTTTGTACTTTATGATTTAGGGTTTAGGATTTGTGGTTCATGATTTAAGGTTTAAGGTTTCATAGTGCAAGGTTCAAGGCTTTGTAGTTTAGGGTTTGGGTTTGGGTTTCACTTTTAGATTTGGGATTCAAGATTTTGTGATCTAGGGTTTAAGGTTTCATAGTCTAAAGTTTAAGGTTTGTAGTTTTGCCGTTAAGGGTTTTGGGTTTTGCAGTTTAAGGTTTGATGTTTAGAGTGTTTTAGCTTAGGGTTTGGTGTTTTGCAATTTAAGGTTTGAATTTAGGGTTTTGCAGTCTAGGGTTTCATGTATTTAGGTTTGAGGTTTTGTAGTTTAGGATTTAGTGTTTAGCATTTCATGTTTTAGGATTTGGGATTCAGGATTTTATGGTTTGGGGTTTAGGAGTTTATAGCTTAAAGTTTGAAATTTTTAGTTTAGGGTTTGGGATTTCTCAATTTAGAATTAAGTTTTAGGATTTTGTAGTTTAAGAATTTTGTAGTTTATAACAATTTAGGGTTTAAAATTTAGGGTTTTACAATTTAAGGTTTGGGATTTAGAAGTTATAGTTTAAGGTTTGGCTTTACGGTTTCACAATTTAAAATTTAAGGTTTCATAGTTTGGGGATTGGATTTTTCCATTTTAGGGTATGGATTTTTCATCTTAGGGTTTAGGATATCTCATTTTAAAGTTTAATGTTTGTAGTTTTGTGATTTTTTGGTTTTGCGATTTTGCAATTTAGGATTTGTGGTAGTTTCATAGCTTAGGATTTAGGGTTTGGGATTTTGCAATTTAGAGTTTTGGGTTTGTTATTTTGCAATTTAGGGTTTAGGGTTTCTTAGTTTAAGGTTTGGAGTTTTGCAATTTAAGATTTAAGATTTTAAAGTTTATGATTTAAGATTTAGAATTTAAAATTTAAGGTTGTAGGAATTTAAAGTGTAGAAGGGGGTGTGCATTAAGGGTGGGTTATATGTACTTCAAGTCATTTTCTTTTAATTTTTTTTATAAGTCTATTAAAGGTTGGATGGAGGGGGTCTTTTGCTAACTTTTTTCATGTTCATGAGGGTTGTTTGGTAACTTTTGAAGATCATGAGTGCTTTTTACAAAAGGGTCAAAGTTTAAGAGGGTTTTATGCATTTAAGCCTATATATTTTTATAAGGAGTAAGAGCACTTTTGGCCCCTTTACTTATTCAAAAGAGCAATTTAGTTCTTCAACTTTAAAATTAGGCAATTTAGTCCCTCTACAATTTTGATTAGGGCAATTTAGTACTTCATTCATTGGATTTCCCCTTTTTAGTATAATATGGCTTATTGAAGGTAATCTAAACTTTATTTTTTCAATTGTAATGTAACGTAGCTGTTATGTAAATTTATCTTTTGATTAAAAGAGTCCTTAAGATGCATAAAATTAAAGTTTGGGACTTGGTAAAAAAGAAGATAACTTCATCCTAGAGGAAGGGTGTTAAAATTTTTGGAGCAAAAATGAAGTATAAATTACCACTAGCTAATCATGTCATGCTAGAAAAGGAAAAGTCAATATGTGAGAGACTAAATTATCTCAATTTCACTTATAAAAGGATTAAATTACTCCAATTATACTTGTAGACTAACTAAATTGCCCTAATTGTAATTAATAAGAAACTAAATTACTCAATTTAAATATTGAGAGACTAAATTGCTCTTTTATAAAAATAAAGGGACAAAAATTGCCATTACTTCATTTTTATAACTTATGCAATGAAGGTAAGGAAAATAAGTATTGATATAGAGTTTAACCCAATGTTTAAAACTCAAATTGGATCATTGAATCTTTAATCAAATCATGGATCTAGATTAGAACTGAGAAAAATTGATTAAAATTGGAGAAAACTAGTATGGATATTAAATCAATATAATGAAAAAAAGAAAAGAAAATGCAAAAAAGCAAAGAGAGAGAGAGAGAGAGAGAGAGAGAGAGAGAGAGAGAAGAGGTGAGGGAGTAGGAGGGGAGAAAAAGAGAAAAAAAAATAGAGAAAGGAAAGAAATGGTGTAGGTGGGGGTGGAAGTGTGATTGCAGAAAGATTGTAAAAGAAGAAGAAAAATAAGGAAAATGGTAGAGGGGGAGAAAAAATGAGAAAGAGAGGAAGAAACAAGAATATTTTTAATAATATTGTTTAAAATAAAAGTTTTATCACTATTAATAATTAAAATTCTTATTTGCTACAATATATGTTTTAGTTTAAAATATAAAATTTATATTTAGAATACATTTATAAAATATTTATATTATTTAATTTCATGTAATTCAACCAATGACCCATAAGTCAAACTAGTGACCTAGCGGCCTAGTGACCTAATGCCTCAACGATTCAATGAACTATCCAATTTTTAAAAATACTAGTTTAACCACTTTAGATTATTATCAAATTTACACATTTTATTGTAGAATTCAAACATCTAAGGTAAAAGAAGCACTAAAAAATATGAACAATGGTAAAGCAATAAGGTTGGATAATATGCTTATTAAGATTCGGAAGTGTTTAGAAGAAAAGAGGATAATGTGGCTCAATAAGTTGTTCAACAAGACAATGAGATCTAAAAGAATGCCTAATGAGTGAAGAAAGAATGTTTTGACACCTATTTACAAGAATAAAAAAAACATACAAAATTGTTCAAATTACCGATGGATCAAGCTAATGAGCTACATTATGAAACTCTAAGAAAGAGTGATTGAGAGAAGATTAAGACAAGAAACTTGTATGTCATGCTATGAATGTTAACCATATAAGGTATATAATTATTGCAGGGTTTAATGGAAAGGTACCAAAAGAAACTAAAATATTTGCACATAATCTTCATTGGCTTAGAAAAAGACTATGATAAGTGAAAAGTATTATGGAAGCCTTTGAGGAAGAAAGGAGTTCATATCGCATATATTCAAGATATAAAAGAAACTCATAAGCAAATAACAAAAGACTTCCTCATAATAATAGATTTGCACAAGGGGCCAACCTTGCGTTAGTTTTGATATGTTCTTAGTATGCACATCCAAGAGGCAATGCCTAAATGTATCCTTTTTTGGTGGATGATGAAGTCACAATAGAGGAATTAAGAGAGTGTAAATTTTATACTTCAGGTGTGGAGAGGAAGGCTTTAGAATCAAAGGTTTCTAATTAGCAAGAACAAAATGGAGAATAAAGAATGCAAGTTCAATAAGAGGAGAGTTAATTAGCAATGATTTAAAGTTAAAAATTAGGGATCACATCGTACCACAAGTATCACAACTTAGATATCTTGTACCAATCTTACAAAGCTTTGGAGATATTGAAGGGGAAGTTATACATAGAATTCTAGCTAAGTGGATAAAATAAAATAAAAATGCTTAGTAATAATCTGTCATCATAACAAATTGCTCACCAAACTTAAAAGAAAGTTTTACTAAACTGTTATAAGACTATAGATGTTATACGATAAAGTGTTTCATAATAATGTGCCAACAAAAGTAAAAATTGAGAATAAAATATATGAGAATAGTGAGATAAATGTGTGGATATCTATAAAAAGAAAACTTGAAATAAATGTAATTGGAAGAAAGTGAGCATAATACCTATAGAAGAGAAAATGATAAAAAAAAAAAATCCATCTAAAGTTTTTTTATCATCTGAGTAGAAGATTAATAGAAATTCCAATCATAAAATCCGATCAAATGAAGAATAGCCAATTAGAAGAGGTTTTAAAAGACAAAAGAAGACATTAGGTGAAATGTACAAAAATATTTATACTTATAAACAAAATTTTTGAAAATGTAATTTTTAATTGAATGTAATAGATCATTTAATTCATGAAACTAATTTCACTAAAAAAAATAAAGCTTATATTGTTATTGTTATTGTTGGTATTTAAAAATTAAATAATATATATTATAATGTCTCTTTTTGTCAAAAATTTTAAAAATAATTTTCTCCTTCTCAATTATAACAAAAATAAAGTGCTAAAGTTTTTGAGAAGAATGAAATTAGACACTAAGTTGAGAGATTTTTTAAATAGTATTAGTTTGGTCTTTGTTAACACCATCATTAAATTGTACAAAATCGTATTATTATATTATATATTAAAGGAGAAAAACCTCTCCTACTGGGTCAATGTAGCGCAGCCATGTGTCCTATTTAACTTTGTGCCTATCTACAGTGATGACAAGTGTCCCCTCTCCTCTCCACCTACTATTGCCATGTGTCCACCTTATTCAAAATTATTCTGCACTTAATGGCGTATAGCTGATCTATTGAGTGAGTTCTCATCTCCAACTTAATTTTTGCTTAAATCAGGTATATTGGGTGTTTAATATATCTCTTATTAACCAATTTCCTATGTCAGTCCCCTGACTCCTGTTTGAACTATCCCTTCTTTCCAACTTAATGCATCCTATTTCGGAATAAATTAGGTATATAGATAAAATAACGTAGTTGATTGGTGTTATTCATTACTGCTTTGATCATGGATGAACTGATGCCCCTAAAATATCCCTGAAAACACACCGAATATTATTTAAGGGAGAAGGTTTAGGTTCTGACTGCAGCACAGCATAGACGTTTCTCTATTCCTTCAGTTCTCTATTTCTTCAAGCAGCCTTCTTTCACAGATTCGTCAAGCTTTGAATGGCACCACTATAGTCAGACCCCTTCCAATTGGAACATCAGTTAGTGGAAAGGTTCTGACTTTTTCCAAGTTGATAAAGAAAATACTATAGTCTTCCTATTGGTGTATGCCTTCTACTTCTCTACAATTTGGTGCAGGTTGAGAAATAATTGGATATATATTTGTTCAATGTGGATAAGGTTGCAATATTTAACAATTATTTAATACTTTTTAATGATCCCTCAATAAAGAAATAACTACTATTGTAATCAAATGAAAAAACACAATAAACTACAATCAATTTGTCCAACGTGTCCCATAATATCACCCTAAGAAGTTAGCTAATCTGTAAGGCATGTTTTATGAAGTATGCTGTTTTATATCATCAAAAAATTGGGGTTTTTTTACCAATAGGCATTGGTTCTATTGGAAGAGGTTAGATTTTACTTAAACACCTTGACTCAAATTCAAGACAATATGTATAAAAAAAATACCTTTGAGAGAGCTCTCTTCAATTTGTGCTTGACAGTAGTTTAAATCCGGATTAGTTATGGATTGAGGAACCTGAATAAATACGTATCGTGCGAATACCGGATGGTGCAGGACCAAAAAAAAAAATGGAGTTTTAATTCTGATGGATGAAAAACAATTTCTTTACCCGTTATGGTGGGAAACCCAATTACATTACACGTTTTGATATTGTTATTTATAACTTCTATTATTGTTTACTTTAAATGTCTAATTAGTCCATAATCTTTTTAAAAGCTGTACTACACCTTGTAGTAGGAAACTCAATTACTTATTTTGTGGCCCTAATTCGGAATTATATGCCATATTAACTTTATTATTTATCAATGTTAATAAAAATTAAAATATATTATATCTGGTATGAAACCCAATTACTTATGGTAGAAAACCAATTACTAATTATTTATCAATTCTAATAAACTCAATTTTGATCTCGCCCATTGCTGCAACCAAACAAAAGAGGAATGCATTTTTAGAAGTGAGACTTTTCAAGAAAACAAACATAGAGACAGATATGGTAATTAACTTCTGCAATCAATTTTAAAAAGTGACAAGCACTGTTATAATTTATGCAAATATTAAGCATTCTTTACTATTTAGATTCCTTAATTAGTTATTGGTGACAAGATTTTACCTAAAATCAATTTACGATAGAGTGATTTAGATAGAAAAAGAGAAATTTTAGAGAAAGAAATTATAGATGGAGAAAGAGGAAGGGGGGAGAGAGAAATTTTTGAGAAGGAGAGGGAAAAGTTTTAAAGAGAGAAAATCATGCAGAACCAACAAAAAAATATAAGCAAAGTTTATATTCTCCAAATAATCAAAATATCATAATAAGTTTAATTATTAGGGATGAAAACTATGCGTTAAATAGATACTAAATCTTAATTTTACTAGAATTGAAATAAATTTAATAAAAATTCAAAAAAAATTTTATCTCTTATGAAGATAAGATAACCTTAAGTTAAATAGATAATAAATTCTTAAAATAATAAATCATTGATAATTCTAAATCTTAATTAAATTTAACATCTCTAATAATAATTATATTCAATCTCCATCATTCTCTCCTTCTGAAAAGAACTCGCCTATGGAGAGTGAGTGAAAGCCTTGGTTTAGGAGGTCTAGATTGAATCAAACTAGAGGAGATCACCTTTCTTCAAACAAGTGGCACTTTGTAATTACGTGTTAGTGATGCGTCAATGATGTGGCATGCTTTGATTCATTGGGCTTCTAGTGCATGAGATGCACATGCCAAGAGGGCTGGCAATGCGTGCTGTGTGTGGCAAGGCTTTTTGCAGTGATTTTTCAACTCCAGCACAATTAGTAACTTCTAGACTTGGTGGTGGGGGATTTGTTTCTAGATGGTGGCTAGAATTGTGACTTTTAGGGCAAATTGAGAGTGAGAACTTTTTGAATTTTTCAACAAAATCTACAATTTTCTTCTGCAATGGAGGGCTGTTAGTGGAAAGGAGAATGGCTGTTGATGGCGAAAAGCTATGGAACCTAGCTTTGATACCAAAAATTATGTAAGAACAAACAGAAAATATGATAAGTAAAGTTTATTTTCTCTAAATAATTAAAATATTATAATAAGTCTGTTATTAGGAATAAAAACTATGCCTCAAATAGATATTAAATTCTAATTTAACTACAATTGGAATACAACTTAATAAAAATTCTAAATTAAATAAAATCTTATCCATTATGGAGATTGGATAACCTAAGCCAAATAGATAATAAACTTTTAAATGTCCCTAATAATTCTAAATCCTAATCAAATTAAACTAATAATAATTATCTTCAATCTCTATTAGAAAAAGAGAAAAATTTTAGAGAAAAAGAGAAAGAGAAATTTTAAAGAGGGGAGAGAGAGAAGTTTTAAAGAGGAAAAAAGAGAGATCTTAGAGGGAGAAAGAGAGTGAAATTTTGGAGATAGAAAGAGAGCAAAGTTTTAGAGAGAGAAAGAGATAGAGAAATTTTAGAAAGAGTGTGAGAGAAATTTGACATGAAGAAAGAAAGAGACAAATTTTAGAGAGAGAGAGAATCATACAAAGAGATAGAAATATTAGAGAGAGAAATTTTGTAAGAGAATAATAAGATAGAGAAATTTTAGAGAGAGAAAATGATAGAAATTTTAGAGAAAGGGAGAAAGAAACTCTAGAGAGAGAAATTTTAGAGAGAGGTAGAGAAAGAGAGAGAAAGATATTTTAGAGAGAGAAATTTTGGAAAGAGAGACAAAAATTTTAATTTTTGAGGGAGAGTATTTTAAGAGAGAAAAGGAGAGAGAAATTTTAGAGAGAGAAAGAGAGGGATAAATTTTAGAGATAGAAAGAGAGCAAAACTTTTTGGGAGGGAAAGAGAAATTTTAGAGAGAAAAAGAAAGAAATTTTAGTTAGGAGATAGAGAACTTTTAGAGAGAAAGAGAGAAATAGATAGAGAAATTTTAGAGAGAGAGAGAGAGAGAGATAGAAGTTTTATAGAGAGAGGTTTTAGGGAGAAAGAGAGAGAAAGAGAAGTGAAATTTTAGGTAGAGAAAGAGAGGCAAATTTTAGGAGACAAAGAGAAAGAGAGAGTGCAAATTTTTAGAGAGAGAAAGAGATAGAGAAATTTTAAAGAGAGAGAAATTTTAGACAAAGAAAGAGCAAGCCATTTTTGTGAGACACAAACATTTTAGAGATTAATTTAAGGCAGGAGATATAGAACTTTTCATGATAAAGAGAGAGAAATTTTAGAGAGAGAAAAAAATTTTAGAGATAGAGAGAGGGAGAGAAAGTTTAGAGAGAGAAAGAGAAATTTAGACTAGGAGAGAGAGAGAGAGAGATATGTGGATGAATAGAAAATATAATAAACAATGGTTTGTAATCTTTGAATAATCAAAATATCATAATAACCTGTGTATTAAGATGGAAACAATGACTTCAACAAACATTAAGTCCTAATTCTATTAGAATTAAAATATAATTGAATAATGAAAATATCATAAATAAGTATGATTATTAGGAATGGAAATAATGCCTTAAATAGACATTAATTCTGAATCCTACTAAAATCAAAATATAACAGAATAGAAATCTTAATCTAAATATAATTTTATCCCTTATGGGGATAGAATAATTTAAAGCCCAATAAATAATAAACTCCTAAAATGATAAATCTCCAATAATTCTAACTCCTAACAAATTTCTAAATTATAATTCCTAAATCTCAAATTACAAAATAATTAATAATTACATAAAATATAATTAAATCTATCCTATTCTGCATTAGCGGGAGAGAAATTTTAGAAAAAGAAAGTGAGAGGAAGAAAATTTAGAGCGAGAAAGAGAGAGAAGTTTTATAGAAAGAAAAAGAGACATAAATTGCAGAAAAAGATAAAAATTTTAGAGAAAGAGATACAAAAATTTTAGAAAGAAAAAGAAAGAGAAAGAGATTGGAAAGAAAAAGAAAGAAATTTTAGATAAAATTTTACTCGATAAATAGTAATATTAGAGGTAAACAATTATATTTTTTTTTTTTACTTATACATATTAAACATGCTATGTTAACAAATAAATTGCATATTCAATACATTCTTTTCATAACTATACTATTGATTCAAGTCAAAACAAGCTGTCAGCAAATACTTTAACATTAGTAATGAAGTTTTAATTGAATTAGTTGTTTGTCTCATCATTACATTTGTGTATTGTAAGTAGAACAAACAATTTTGGTGATGTGGATACTTTTTTTACATATTGATTCATGATAAAGTAGGTAAATTATTATTAATATAACATTTGCTATGTATAACTTATAATATTATTTTTATTTTATTTTTCCTATAAACTAACATTTTATTTTTATTTTAAATAGGTATAAACTATTGTTGTTGCAGTAACAATCTTTGGGCAATGCTCGGGCAAAAACTATAGTAGTATTATATTGCCTATTACTTTTAACACGTGGCAACTAAAGAGTAAAGACTAGATGTTAATTCTTAATTGTGTTTTCTTCAATAAAATATTCATTTGCCTAATTCTATAAATCATTAATTAATAGTAGACTTCTAATTTTTTAGATTTAAATTTATGATTGATTATTCGTTACCCAATCTCATTTAAATTGAGAGACCATTAGTGATTCAATTTACTGCATTACATTTAAATTATGTCATTTAAATTCTTCTCCTTGCAAATTGTATTAAGGAAGATAAGAAGATACTAAACTAGAGAGTAAAAATAAGAAAACAAAATGTGGAATTAACATGTAATAAAACCTACAAATTGATGCATGCCAAAGATGACCTCAGTTTGAGTTTTTTTCTTTTTTCTTTTAATTTGGATATTCAAAGTATCATTTTAGTTCTTACATAAATTTCTCCAGTTGTATCTATTCAGATTGATATTTAAAGAGACGTATTTTCCAATATTTTAGATTATCATGTATTTTAATTTTTGAAATTCAAATTTATTACTATTATTCATTACCCATCCCATTTAAAATGTGCCCCAATTTAAAGTAATTTTTAATCTGGACATTACTTATTTGGGATTTGCCTAGAATGAGTTTGAATGAATGGAAACTTGCCTTATACCTAAAACTAATTAATTAAAATATGACCGTAATTGGTCACCTATACAATTTAAGGTTTATGTAAGAAACAGTGGAGCTCTTAATTGCTAATTCAAGAGCCATTGTGTTTTCATATCATTTTTATTTTACTAAATTTTATAATTAAATATATTAAGTCTCACAGATTAAATTGTATAAAACTCAATATATCTAAGTACTCATAATCACACTCATTCTATCAACATAGAATTATGGGAATAAATTTTTTTCAAAAGCTTAACGATCCTATTATTTCCAATAATAGATCTATACTTAATTTTGAATAAAAATACCCAATTATTAAATTTATTAAATCTTATAAATTAAATTATAAAACCTGTTATATCCAATAACTTTTTTATTAATGGAGGATTTAGCCTCTCCTCAAAATTTAATGGCAATTTATCTGAATTTTGAGAGGTGTTCCACAGTTGTAAAATGTCATTTCTTTATTATAACTATGATAAACTTTTGAACAGGGTGAATGTTCTTCTGTATTATCCATTGGGTAACAGTTACCCTCCAAATTAATCAAAATGACATGTAATACGACCAATGCCATTAAAATATTTAATTTAGTGCCTATCAAAAAACATTAAAATGATATATACGTAATTACTGTATGATAAATTTACTAAAATTAAGTTATCAACTAAGTGTTGATAACTCCACAATTTATGGCTTTTGTCAGAAGCAAGCAATTTACATGCAAATCTCCACATGTCCACATTTTTTTTTCCCATTATACCTCTTAAGAAAAAAAATGCCAATTAAACAATCACTCGGAGTTTTTATTAATTCAATTAAGTTTGCTAAAATTAATTTTGACTTGATATTGCATAGTTATAACTGTTTATCACAATGTATGACTCTGGCACATTGGAGGGAGTTTGCCAGCTTACATCTTATGACATGATTTAGGTAATTGAAATAAATTTGCTAAAATTAACTTATTAAGTCAGATGTTCTCTGAAATATGATTTTGATAATTCAATTTACGACATGATTTTGGTAATTCAAACTATACCACGTTGGAGGTTCTTTATGTCACAGTTTAATCTATCTACAAGTGTGGTTGCTTTTTTCAATCTGCATTCTTCATTTCTTGCTTTCAATTCATATACACTTTTTCTAAGTAGCATTCTTCCCACCTTGCTTCTTATTGGTGCAATCAGCACTTTGCACTCAGTTTCATTTATAATAACCTTGCATTAGTTCCTTTCCTACCTTCTACTTTTTGAAGTTTTAGAGAGATTGAGAAATTTTAAAGAGAGAGAGAAGTTTTCAAGAGAGAAAGAGATAGAACAGAAAGAGAGAGAAATTTTAGGAAGAGATACAAAGAGAAATTGTACAGAGGAGAGAGAGAAGTTTTAGAAAAAAAAAAAAAGGATATAGAGAGACTTTAGAGAAAGAAAGAGAGGAAGAGAGAGAAGTTTAGCAAGAGAAAGAGAGAGAGAAATTTTGGAGAGAGAAAATTTTTAAAGAGAAAAAGTGATAGAAAAGTTTTAGAGTGAGAAATTTCAAGGAGAGAGATAAATTTTAGGGAGAGGAAAAGAAAGAAATTTTAGGGTGAGAAAGATAGAGAGAAATTATAGAGAGGGGCAAAGAGAAAGAAATTTTAAAGAGAAAATGAGAGTGAGAGAGAAGAAAATTTTAAAGAGAGAGAGAAATTTAGAGAGAGAAAAAGAGATAAAAATACTGGACAGCAAGAGAGAGAGGGAAACTTGGGAGAGAGAAAGCACTAGACAAATTTTAAAGAGAGAAGTTTTAGAGAAAGAAATAGATAGAAAAGAAAGAAAAAGATAGAGAAATTTTAAAAAAACAAAGAGATAGATAAATTTTAAAGAGAATGACAAAGGGATAGACAGAAATATTAGGGAAAGAGAAAAAAAAAATTTAGAGAGAAAAAGAGATAAAGAAATTTTAGAGGGAGAAAAAGAGATACATTTTGGAAAAGGAAAGAGATAGAGAAATTTTAGAGGGAGAAAGAGATAGAGAACATGTAGAGAGAGGAAGAGAAAGTGTGTGAGACAAAATTTTAGAGAGACAAAGATATATATATAGAGAGAGAAATTTTGTAAAGAAAGAAGTTTTTGAGAGAGAAAGAGATAAAGAAATTTCACTGAGACAGGTAAATTTTAGCAAAAGAAAGATAGAGAGAATTATAGAGAGGGGGAAGAGAAGTTTTAGAGAAAGAAGGATATAAAGAAATTTTACACAAAAAGGGATTTTAGAGAGGGAAAGAGAGAGATATAGAGAAATTTTTGCAAGAGAAAGAGAGGGATAAAGAGAGTAATTTTACATAGATAACGAGAGAGAGGGGAGAGGGAGAAATTTTGGAGAGAGAAGTTTTAAAGAAATTTTAGAGAGAGGAATTTTAGGGAGAGAAAGATAGAAATTCGAAGTAGGGGAAGAGAGAAGTTTTAGAGTGAGAAAGATATAGAAAAATTTTAGAAAGAGAGAAAAATTTTACAGAGGGAAAGAGAGAGAGATATAGTGAGAGAGAATTTAGAGAAAAAGGCAGATTGAATTTTTAAAGAGAGAAATTTTGGTGAGACAAGGAGAGAAATTTTAGTGAGAGAAATGTTAGAGAGAGAGAGAGACTATAGAGTGGGATAGAGAAGAAAATTTTAGGAAAAAGAGGAAAATTTTTCAAAGAGAAAAATATTGGAGAGAGAGAGATAAATTTTAGGAAGAGAAAGGTAGAAAGAAATTGTAGAGAGTGGGAGAGAGAAGTTTTGGGGAAAGAAAGAGAGAGAAATTTTAGAGAAGGAAAAAGAGACACAGAGAGAGTGAGTGAGTGAGTGAGAGTGAGAGTGATGGAAATTTTAGAACAAGAAAGAGAGAGAAATTTTAGGGGAAGAAAGTCGATGAAAAATTATAGAAAGGGGGAGAGAGAGAAGTTTTAGAGAAAAAAAGTATAGAGAAATTTTAAAGAGGGAGAGAGAGAGAGAGAGATATAGTGAAAAATTTTAGAGAGAGATACATTTTAGTGAGAGAAAGATAGGGAAACTTTGGTGAAATTAATATTGAAGAGAGAGAAAGAGAAATTTTAAAGAAAAAAGATAGAGTGAGTGATATGAAAATTTTAGAGAGAGACATAAAGAGAGAGAAAGAGAAGCAGAAATATTAGAGAGAGAAAAACTTTAGAGAGAAAAAGGAAAATTTTAGAGGGAGAGAAGTTTTAGAGAGAGAAAGAGACGTATATTTTAGAGAGGGAAAGAGATAAAGAAATTCTAGAGAGATAAAGAGAGAGAGTGTGTGAGACAGAAATTTACGAGAGAGAAAGTGAGTGAAATTTTGAGAGGGAGAAATTTTAGACATAGAAACAGATAAAGAATTTTTAGAAAAAGGAAGATAGGGAGGGATACAAAAATTTTAGAGAGAGCGAGAGAAGTTTTAGAAAGAAAAATTTTAGAGAGAGAATGAGAGAGAGAAGTTTTCGAGAGAGAATGAGAGAAATTTTAGAGAGTGTGGGGGAGAGAGAGAGAGAGAGAGAGAGAGAGAGAGAGAGAGGGAGAGAAATTTTACAATTTTTCATAAACTGTAATAATAGAGGCAAACGAATATATTTCTTTTTACTTATTCATATTCAACATGGTATATTAACAAATACATTGCACACTTAAAACTTTCTTTTTATAACTATACTATTAATTCAGGTCGAATCAATTTATTAGCAAGTATATTGTTATCAATAATGAAGTTTCAATAAAATTAGTTGTTTATCTTATCATTATGTTTATATGTTGTAAGTAAAATAAACAATTTTGAATATGTGGATACCTTTTTCTATTTATCAATCTATGATCTAGTACGTAAATTATTATCAATATAGCAAATAATATATATGACATAATATTAATTTTGTTTTATTTTTCCTTTTGACTAACATTCTATTTTTTTTATTTAAATGAGTATAAACTATTAGGGTCACCATAAGATGTATTCTTTGTGCAATGCACAGGCAAAAACACCCGAGGTAACAATGTTTAGAAGAAGTTAAAAACATAGCTCAAGAAACTCTATTCTAATTTAAGAAAAATTTGTTTATCAAAATTTAACTCTAATTTATCAAGATTAATTCAAATCATTATGTATATTTTGTTATAAAAATGATAAGTAAAATTTAAGAAATAAACTTTTGAATAGGATAGCATGCACAATTTGTAAAACAAATATAAAGGATGTATAAGTTATACTAAACAAATACATTATTATCTTTGTTTCTTCCTGTGCACTCGACGGTGCCAAACGCTAGTAATTACTAAACAAGTCTTTCTCTATTGTTATCCAAAATAAACGTAATTTGGAATGTTTCTGTTCTGGGCACCATTTCAAAGCTGCTTAATCCTGTGTTTCACGTAATCACTTGTGGGTTTAACGTCCGTTGATTTCATATTCTGCAATAACAATTTGATACCTTAAAACACTTAAAGTCAAAACAGTGACAAATAAAATTAATTTAATAAAAACCACTCTAAAACTTAAAAAATGTTTCAGAAAGAATACACAACCCCTACCATGTAGATAACATTGGAACATCCCAAATAATTAGTCAAAATTTTATCGAAGTGGATTTCAGAATTAGAGTAAAATCCTATTTTGATCCCTTAAAGATAAACCAACTTCTATTTTAGTCCCTCACTGTTAAATCTTTTTATTTTGGTCCTCCAGAAATTAATTAACTTCTATTTTAGTCCTTCATTGTTAAAAATTTCTAATTAAGTCCTCTAAAGATTGAAATTGATATCAATCAAGTCTCTCAATTAAGATGATTGCTAACAAGGTCAAATTTGCTTACATGTCATGTTGACGTGACAAAATTTGGATAACGTGGCATGTTGACAAGGTGAAATTTTCTGACGTAGCAGAATTTACAGCATGACACGTCAGGCAAATTCTGCCACATCAGTCAAATTTTGTCACGTCAGTCAATTTTTACCACATCAGTAATCATATTAATTGAAAGACTTGATTAATATTAATTTTAATCTTTGGAGGACTTAATTAAAAATTTTTAATAATGAGGAATTAAAATAGGAGTTGATTGATCTTTAAAGGACTAAAATAGAAGAATTTAATAGTGAGGAAATAAAATAGAAGTATATTTATCTTTGAATGATCAAAATAAAATTTTACTCTCAGAATTATTTCAGGTCAGTTGGGTCCCCAATGTCCCATCAATACTGTTAAAAAAAAAAAAAAACACAGGAACCTACATCACTTAGCCAATGGGTGGAAACAATTGAATGAGCAATTGTCAATGAAAACGAAGTCCGACAGCACGACCGAGTAAGACTAGTGAGCAGCACCGAAGAGGGAGAACGTTCGTCACATAGTGTAGCAGTGAGCCCCTTCAAATTTTACAGTACATCCAGAACATTTATTTTTGTAATTCAAAATTTATAAAACGTTCACTTTAAAAAATTTAAACAATCTCATAGTACTCCTCGTTTTTGTACCCATTAATAACCCAATTTAATTGGGTAAGCTTTTCCCTAATTTTGAGCCTGTGCCATGCCTAATTTGCCATATATCTCCTTGAGAATCCATATATTTTGATGCGTTTGCAAAATAAATGATAAGGACAATTTGTATTGGTGTAAATTTACAGAACCAAACCTAATTATTTTAATTAAACTGTAGACATATATGCCCACCGAACATTTTCTTTCAGTTTAGCGCAAGGGAGATGGAATCGATCCTTTTATGGGGTCGACTCTACAACTTGAGTTTAGTTTGCCGAGCGCACTATACCAGCCGGGTGCCTACATAGAGTTCTCAAAAGCATTCACCTGTCGCAATTTTTTTTTCCTTTTTCATTTTGCAATTTCTCAGACACTGAAATCATTCAGTCCTTAATTTTTGACTACTTTGAATGCTGCAAACTGGCCAGGAAAATCAAGTAGAGAGTAAAACTTCCCTACCATAACCAAAGTACTACACGCAGTATTACCAAACGATAAAATTGTGCTTTCTGCCTTCAACTAAAAAATAAACGTACAGGCAGATGACAAGAGATAATAACGCTGTAAGAGCAATCTTCATGCATAGGATAATCATAAGCGACTTATTACAGCTTCCACCTCAGAGGGAGTATAAAGATGGTATGCTGGGGCCACTTTAGCGATGTCAACGTTATTGGGAGTCACCTAAATAAAAATATCAAAGAAAGCAAGTTATCTTCTAATTTGTTTTTCATTCCAGGGGAGGGGAATGAACATTTGGAAGTACATAAAGCTTTAAATCATAAGCATACCTTCTCTTCCATAACTTGCTTCAGAATAGACAGAGCAATTGTCTCAGCTTCTTGAAGAGTTATGTCCTGAAAAATCACATGATATACAAAACAAAACATGCTTTCATCATAATTGCGAATCTTCAAAGAAACAGTTGCCAGGGTTTGGTCATAAACAGTTAATGA
Organism: Dicorynia guianensis; assembly: GCA_037013595.1. Lineage (NCBI taxonomy): Eukaryota > Viridiplantae > Streptophyta > Magnoliopsida > Fabales > Fabaceae > Dicorynia > Dicorynia guianensis. The sequence continues at coordinate 12,866,800 of JASUAB010000006.1, read as the reverse complement.
ACTTATTATTTTGCCATAAGATGTACTTCAATTCAGCATCATTAGACATTTGAATTATTCAACATTTTAAAACGTCAAAAAGACAGCTAGTAAGCTGTTGATGTAGGATGGGAACAGAAAACAAGACCTCCAAGCTCTATATTCTCTAAAGAAATCATAATCATAACAGGTCTGAAAAACAATGACAAGCCAAAATCCTATTTATAATTAACAGCTGTAGCCAAATAAGCTGCAAACATAAAATAGAAACCCAATAAAATGGGAATACAAATAAGATATCCCTATCCAAACTACGGATAAATCCCTAAATTACATAATAAAAATTCCAAATTGAAACCCTAATTCTGAAATCTAAGCCCTAATTAAAAGTATCTTCCATCTGCATCAGCTGTTCTTGGTAGAAATGAATATTTTGAATGACTAAAAGGAAGAGTTAAAGTATCTTAACTTTGAAGAGAGTAAAAAGGAAGGAATTGATAAGCACAACTATTTTACACGTTTGCAGAAGCAATAAAGCGGTTCCAAATTTACAAAACTTGCAGGGTCAATATATTGGACTTTAGGGCTTCTTTTTAAACTAAAATAACCAAATCCTATTATTTAAAATAAATGGCTCAAATGATTAAAAATTCCCCACTCCCCCTCCATTAAAAAAAAGGAAAAAATAGAAAGCTTTAATAGAAATCCATGTCTTCATAAATTTTAGTATGTGTTTATTTGAAGTTTCAAAGGTTATATAGTATTTTCTAAATTATTTGACATTTCAGTATTTATTATTAGTATTATTGAATTATTTAGGGTAGGTATATATAATTTATATATATGGAAACTGTTATTTTCAAATGTCATCTCGTCCAAATGCTTGTTTGAAGCATCAAACTGGTTGACCCGTGACCCAAAAACCTTTCCACTTTGCCGTGCTGTCTTACTTTTCAAATACAGTGGAATTATGGTGTATGCATTTGTTCTTCTCCATTTTCATTCGTAATAAGCAAGATGAATGAAATCAATGATTAATCCCTTCTACATTCTACCTACCCTACAAAGAACTACAAGTATCATCACCTCTTCTGTTGTTCACTGTTCCTACTTTCTATCCCATCTCTGCCTAGAAAAATTTTACAGTTATAGACATAATAGAAAACTAAGAAACAGTCAACAGTAAGAACAGGGATACCTTGTTATACTGTTCTTGCAGAGAACTGTCTGCACCTTCTGACCCTGAACCAATAGCTTTTGCATTGCATTGCCAAAACGTGCCAGATGGATCAGTGTAATATCTACATGTCAAAAATTCTAATTAGTACGACACCCATGGCAAAGCATATAACAAGAAAAGTTTCATGGTATCTCCAAGACAAGCAGCAGCAATCCAAATGAATCAGTTTCATATGTAGAATGAAGTAATGGAGCCTACAAAAACAAACCAGCCACATAGTGCGTTTTGATTTCCAAAGGTAATGCAGTGCATGGAATGTGACGAGCAAGTCTAATAATGTATAAGCGGAGCCTTTCTAACAAAGTAAGGCATACAGCAGGCCTTTTATTTTCTCCACATAACATAAATAGCTAAGCACAACCATGAACTAGTTCAAGGGGGAAACTGATAGGTTTTACAATTACAAGGCACTATTTATAATTTTCTGAGTCCAACTTCCAGTGTAGATAGATCAACCTCAAAGATTATTCTATTTAACAAACAACAAAGCAATGATTAGATAAGGAGGTAAATGGCTGTATAGAATGCCAAGTGATGCAATAAGAATAATAAGACAAAGTTATGCAATAACACATAACAATGATATAGATGAAACATCAGCAATGTCTTAGAAAGAAAGAATTAAGTCACAACTGATGAGGATAAGATATCCTCTGACAAAAACAGGAAGAGAAGGCAAATGATGCAAAGAATGATATTAATGCAAAAGGCTGCCTATCACCTACGTGATGAAGAAAATAAACCACAGCAAAGAAACCACTGGCCAAAAACCAAAGGAAAATGCCATTGAATGCAAGAAAAATGGTCAGAAAAATTTTACACCCCAGCCCAATACACCTAATAGCTCTATAGTGAATAAACTCATGGTAAACCTGAATTAAGGCTTAAAACAGAGGGCTTAATATCAAATCTAATCCTCTGCACTGTATTTATACTAGTTGATTACAAGAGGTAGAAACTGGATCGAAAGAAACTTCTCAGATCTAGAATAACTAGGAAACTCCTCAGCCTCTTACTGTTCTAATAACACTTGAATTAGACCACTTACCAGCAGTAGAAGTTAATAGATAGAATAACTCCTAACCCAAAACATATGACGGCAGATATGTATAAACACCATTAATATGGGTGTTAAAAACAGGTTTGGCCTGTCCCACCTAAGTGGCGGGGTGGGTTGGCATCTTTTTGACCCGCCAAATGTTAGGCTACCCCACTTGCCCCTTTTAAAGGCAGGCCATGATGGGTCGGGACAGATCAGTGTATTTAAGTGCAAAAATGAATTGACTTGCCAGGTTGGCCCACCCCACCCTGCCTAGCCTAAAAGGTGTGGTAGGTTTGCATTTTTCTAACTTGCCAAGACGGCTAGGCAGCCCGTTCCGCCCTGTTTAATGGCGAACCAGGATGGATTGACTCATTTTAACACCCCTAACCATTAACATATAGGATGTAGAACGTCATAAAATCTTACTGCCTTTGTTCCTCTAAAACCCCCTATCATTCACTAAAAAACTGGAATACACCCAATTCTAAAAAAATCTAACAGGCTCTAGGGTAAAAAGGGAAATGTGTAGGACGTTAGCCATGAGGGGGAGAGGTAAAGAGGTGGCATGTGAGGACAGAATAAGTAGACCACTAGGCAGTGAGGAAGGAGCATCGTGTATTCTGGTTAGTAACTTGAGAGTAGGAGCTTATGCCCTGGGAGTGGAGGTTTCCTCCACTGAGTTTTCTTTTCATAATTTTCTGTAATCATCCCCTGCAATTTTCTAGTCAAAATCCACCTTCTAGCCTATTTTCTTCTTGATTCTACTTTCTTCATTTCTTGGCTTTTAAACAAATCCAAGCCCCCCCAAACACCAGGCAACAAAATTTATTTAAAAAAACAATTTGAATGGAAGTCTTCTGGCTATTACAACATCTAACACAAGGAGATCATGCTATATGAGGCCTCTGAACCTGCCATAAATTGTAAGTGATCATACAACTAAATACCAAAGTCCAATGGTGGATTTGACTTTAAAAGAGCACCTTGATTCCTAGTAAGGACCAGATAGGCTCAAACAATCACACTTAGGAGAGGAAGTGAGGAACTGAAGATTCTTATTTACTGGAACCAGAAGAGGAGAAAATTCAGGTCCTTTTATCTGGGGCCGAACATGATCAATTAAAGCAAGGATGGAAGCTTGAATAACATGACTATGCCCTTGCTCAAATAGTAGCAAAGATTCCTGAGTGTCTTATAAAGCAGAATTGCCACTGCACTTCCTTTCACAAATGTCCCAAGATCAGAGAATGTCCTTGTTCAAATAATATCAAAGATTCCTGAGTGTCTTATAAAACAGAGTTGCCACTGCGCTTCCTTTCGCAAATGTCCCAAGATCAGAGGCTTCCCTATCATTAACATTCCTAAGAATTCTCAAATGCAGGTAAAGATCCAAAAATTGCCATGTCTTGAGTCTCTTTGAAGAAACAAATAGTTGCCACTCTGCTGCTTATAAAAAAATAAATAAATAAATACTTGGATACATTGTAAAACATCAATTCTTCTATCAATCAATAGGAAGGCCAAGCAGAGAAAGACAATGGCAAAGATGATCAGAAGATGGCAGTTTAAAAATAAGATGGTATAATAATTTCAAAGTTGCCTTAAAGTGATGCTCTACTCGGTAAGTAGTCTGCAAAAATACCACCAGTTTTTGCAATTCATCATTTAACTTCCACGTAACAAAGAAAGAGAAAACTACCCCTGTCCTCCTCATCAAACAAATTCCCATAACCATACATCAATTGGTTTCTCCTACTAAATTTAACAGTCAATCAGAATGTTAACAAGGATATCCACTGCACAAATAGCCAATGCAATAATAAAAAAAATATACTTACAAACTGGGTCCATTCTCATCATGGCCAGCAATGAGGAGAGACACTCCAAAAGGTCGAGACTGCCAAAAGAAAAAAGAAATATCATTTATTAAAACAAAGGGATAGCTAAACTGGATAATCAGAAGCAAATCCACAACAACAAGCTTGCTATATTAGCAATTGATCAGGATTTTGCTAATTGAACAAATACAATGGATTAAGGCTTTTTATTTGTTTTTTTCTAATGCAAGATTCACAGGAACCAGACATATATTCCAAACAATTTAGTTAAAAATAAAAAGAATGTAGTTGTGCTACAATCTTTCAAATTTTTGGAACAACAAATGTAGTTGTGCTGCTGTTTAGTATTTGATACAAAAGAGAATGAGTTGTTAAGCTGTACAATAGAACCAATCTATGCTATAAAAGCAACTTGCATAGAAATTATGCAATTTAAGAGAAACAATGAGTGTCCAACAAAATGTGTCACACATGGAAATCAGTGCATGCATCCTGAAATCTTAATGCTATGATTGAGAGAGGAATAGAAATGAAGAGAAGGGGAAGTGGATGGGCAATTTGCACAAGAAATAATGTATATGAAAAGAAATGATACGTATAAAACAAAAAGTGTCACGTGTAAATATAAGTGCACATTGAAATCTTAATCAGTGATCGTAGAGCAGAAATCAGAGGAAGCAGAATTAGGTTCCTTGTGTGGTTTTAGGGAGTAAGGCAGGAAAATTAGAATAACAGAAACTGGGGCCTTCTGCCTCCAATTCGTTCTTCCTCACCCAAATGGAAAGACTAATTTTTTTATTAAAAATTAAAACAATATATGTACCCTTTTTCCTTCAAATTCTATATATTCTATATTTAACAAAATGTGAATACAAATGCGCAATATTGACACATTAAATTTATCATATATTTATCACCCCCCTACATTCCCTCATTAATCTTCCAAACAAGGGAACATCGTTCATTCCATCCTTTCTATTCCCCTTCCATTCAATTCCTTCTTCTCCCATTCCATCCCATAAATAAAAAGCTTGTAACCATAGCATATGTGTAAACTCTATGCTCAGACCTGCTATCAACATTCAGCAGATTATAACCTTTAAACTATATTTGCTAGTATATCTGGGAGGAGACACAGTAAACAAAAGAAACAGACCTTAACCTTAAGCAGATATAGAAATGGTAACTCAAAGCACTAAATCTTAAAATTTGGAATCACTAAATGGATGCAAAAACAAAACCATCTCCATATAAATTCTTTTATGTCATTTGATTTAATCCACAGTTCATAGTCTTCTCTGATCCTTCAGCAACTATATCCATTTTCATGACTTTCACTGGTGTAATTTCTAATCTTCCATGGATTCTCTCACTTTATACGAGGACATTTTGCAACTTAATATTTATCCAAACAATATCTTCAATTGGGGCAGTGCCAAATTTTTTATTTGGTATCATCACTTCTATCGCAAAGATGAGAATATTAGATGGATGAGTGGACATACAAAAAAAGATAAGATTCGTAATGATTGTATACGGGATAAAGTTGATGTGGCACCTATTAAGGAGAAAATGATAAAAACTTAGTTACGATAGTTTGGGCATGTATAAAGAAGACTGCTAGAAGCTCTAGTGAGAAAAATTGATCAAATAATTTTTAATCTAATGAAGAGATATAAAGGAAGCTCAAAAAGAACACTTAAAGAAATTATTAAAAGGGATATTTAATTAAATGATATTTCTGAAAATTTGTTTCAGATAGAACTCAATGGGCCATTTAATCCACGTAGCTGACCCCACATAGTGAGATAACACTCTATTTATTGTTGTTGTATCATCACTTCTATCGCACTACCTTCGTTTCCACTACATATTTCCACATGTAATCCCTTAGCAAATCCAATATTTCATAGTATTAAGCATAAGATAGTATATTATAGATATAGAATATAGCACTCAACAAATCCTTCAATCACATATATTATAGATGCACTCTCCATGCATCCAAACACCCAAATTCTATAGGCAGTTGAAGAAAATGAACTAAATAAACCATCGAACCATAAAGGTAACTAACAGCAGTATTAGCAAAAACATATAGCACATATAAAGCAACTTAGCAAGAAATATTCAATGAATTGTTGGGAGGGCCTATCATACCATAAGAGCTAAATAAGAAAACAGAGATGAGTATAAATTTCATTGCTAGGTAGTTCTTTACCATGGATTCTTCATCACCTTCACCAAAACGCAAGGCTAGATCACAAAGAGCTTGGGTCGTGGACTCTACTGTCATTGGTTCACCATACGAGAATCTATGATTCTGTCAACAAAACCCAATATATATTAATTAACTAACTATTCACTTGCCCTATAGAATCTGAAAGGTACAATAAGCACCTGAGTTTCCACTCGTGCATGCTCAACAAGTGTTCGAGCATCAGCAATCAGGCCACTCATTGCACAACCTATATGTTCATCAATTTCCATAATCTTTTCAACACTGCTAGGCTCCTGATAGTACAAAGATGAACAGTGGCTGAGGTTGGCATATAAAGTAAATATCTTTCACACTAGAACTAATTTAAACCCCCAGAACAGAAACACATACATCTCTTTCCACCCTAACAGAAAATGAGAAACGAAATGAGAAAACAAAATTAAGGTGAACAGCATTCATTTTCATGGAATGTGCACATCTTTGAAAAGTGAAAAGTTTCCAAATAAGATGAGCTGTACAATAATCTTAAAAAGAACAGATTTCTAATAAAATTCAGAAGTTCATCATTTACCAAAACAAAATGTTCAGAAGTACACACAAAACCAGGGAGCCCCCAAATACAATTTTCATCAATCATGTCTGTCTCCACACTCAATATTTGGATAAGCAATTTCCTTAACATCACTGGCTAATAGCACATGTCTGTGGATAAGTAACATAAGCAAATGAAAAAAAAAAAAAAAAATTACAATAGTATAATTTAGTTTAACTAACTAAATGGAACGGAGCTAGACCAGTAATGGGGAAGTTATACGCTTTTCAACTGCCAGCACAACGCCCTCTTTCGTCTTCAACCCAATTGCAGTTGAACCCAGCTGCAATCCAATCAAAAACAATTTACAAACATTAATTATCGATGTCAGTAGACAAATTCAAGAAAATAAGAAAAATAAACAAGGCAGAAACGTAATAATTTGCCGGTTGCCAGAAAACAGGGCTCCAAAATAAGGAAAGAAACAAGAATCAAACCAGCATAGCTTTCCCATGGTACTCGCAAAAGAGCTCCATACAATGCTAAATCTTAGCTTCTATTTAATGGATGGAGAGGGTTTACTTTATGGAAATAACGGAAATTTTTTAGTATAAAAAGTTGAGAGAAAATGAGAGATCAGTGCCGAGCAGCATACCTTGATGGCTTCAATTGCGTATTCAACCTGAAACAACCGGCCTTCAGGAGAAAAGGTGTTCACTCCTCGGTCGTATTCAGTCCTTTTCACACACACACCCACACACATAATAAACACAAACCCCAACAAATTTTAGGCGAACCCTTTTTTCAATTCGAGAATATAAAGCATAAACCATTCAAGATAAATCCCAGAATGGATTTTGCAACAAAATAAACAGGCCTCACCTAGTTAGAAACATCTTCGATTAGATCCACTTCGATTCGAAGAATACACTGTAAAAAAGCACTAAATCGAGCGAGATTAGTGAAAGGCAAAGAATGAGCAGCATTTGGCTTCTGGGAAATGACTTACCAAGAAAGGCACTTGCTTTCGACTGTCGTCTCTGAGCAGGAGGGGGCTCTTTGAAGCTTCCAGGTGACTTGGTCGAGGGTCTTACGCTTATGCACTGAAGCAAAAAAGAAAAATATTTAAGAAAAAAAATGGGGTTGTCTGTCCCGCGATTAAATGGCATGAAACTATCACTCTTGGCCCGTAAGAATTATTAATTTTATAATTTAATTTAAGAAATTTAATGAATTTATAAGTTAAATTATTATTATAATTAAATTTTAAAATTTTAAAATAATTTTAATACAAATATTATACAAAATTTAATTTATAAAATAGTAAGCCTAGTTATTTAATATATGTTTGGCTTATTTGGGCGTAGGGATACGCATAGTGGTGCACGGGGAAATGACTAGGTTTTGAAAAGTTAAGTTAAATTGGGATCCCTATAGGTAGAAGTGAAAATAAATTGAGTAAGTTTACAAAAATTTCATAATACGACTTATTAATGCATTCATTGAATTGAGCTTATGAGATAAGAATAGAATTTTTTGCTCATTTAAAATATAAGCTGAGCTTAAGTTAATAGTTGTTCAACTCATTTAATTTGGCTATATATTATATTATATAATATTAATATAAGTTAATTATAATATATACATAATTTAATATTTTTAAAATTCTAACACAATTAAATGATGTAATTCTTTTAAAATTTATACATAGAATAAGCTTTCACAAAAGTTAAAAGATTTTTCTTCCTAATAATTGAAAATATATAAATAAAAAATTGAGTTAATTTATGATATGGTGAATATGTCATATTGGTTGATTAATTTATAAGGTATTAAAGGTTATAAATTACTAAGCAAATTTTTTAGTTTATTGAGTTAATTTTGACATAAATAAACTAAGCTTATGTCAAACTATAACTTAGCTTATTTGGATTTCACTGTTCATGCCTGTAAATTATCGACATGAGTTGCTCATGAACTCTAAACGAGTTGAGCTTTGGTTAAAAAAAAATTAGCTTACATCAAGCATGAGATGAGCCATGACCTTAATCAAATTTGATTGAGCTGAGTCTAAGCTCAACTTGACTAACTTCCATTCCTAGCTATGGGGTAACTTTAGACACTGAGATGGAGAGTTTGAGTGATTAAAAAAATAAGTTAGAGAAAATAAATTCTATCACAAACAGCCATAAGGGTTGATATTCTTGAAAACTTGAGAAATGTTACCAAAGTCAAGAATTTAGATGGCAAAATATTCATTTTTGATTAAGTTTAACCCACTTCCATTATAAATTAATAGGTTAAAATATTTGAAACCTCCTTACATTTTTATGCAAACAACTTTTGATACTTTCAATTATAATAATAAACATATAACATTTTAAATTTATAGTAATTTATCCTTTCTATTAAAGATTTATTCAAATTTTAATAGAGTACATGACTTTTTACTAAAAATTGAAATTCCACCCATCTATTTTTGTTTAAAAAATAAAATTTTAAGTAATTACTTGCTAAAATTACAAACAAGTAAAGGTTTTTGACAATAAAATTTTATTTGTAACAGCACAATTTGAATGTTTATAATCTTTAAAGTAATTATTTTTTTAGAGTAATATATCTAGTTTTGTTTGATGGGAGAGGATTTTCATCGGAGAAGTTTCAATTTTTAATAAAAAATTATGTATTTTATTAAGATTTGAATAATTTTTTAATAAAGAAGTAAATTATTATAATTTTAAAGTGTAGTATATTTATTATTGTAATTAAAAGTACAAAGATTTTTGAAATAATGTAAAAGTATAAGAGAATTTTATATATTTTAATCAAATTAATATGTAAAATTCAAAATAAAATTGGGTAACCCACAAGCCACTATTAATGTCGCCCAAGATGATCTGTAAGATAAACTAAGTCACGCCCGATAAGTGCAAGATAAAAACGGGCCAAAGAATCTGACGTTAACGGGTCAACCTGCAAAGCTAGGCCCACTTCCATGGTGCTAGTAAACTCGCAGGGAGCATTTGACTATTGACTGATAGGTGGTCAGCGGTTTGTGTTATTCACAAGGAAAGGTCCACATTTTGTAATTGCTAGTCAGGTTTTTATTTATTTATTTATTTAGCACTGTTATGTATACAAAGTTATGCATATATATATATATATATATATACATATATTGTATACATTTTTATATTCTTTTATATTTATATTTATATTTTTTTTATTTTTATTTATTTGTGTATGTATGGTGCGCAAAATCTACATACACATAATATTTTCCTTTTTTTCTCTTTTCATAACAACCAATCAATTTTTTTCTTTTAGTGACAGCTAGTCATGTTATATAATAGTAAATTTCATGCATGTCCTTACAGTCATGCCAAAGTTTTCTTTTAATTTATAGAATAAAATTGAATTAATTATTTTATCTTCATTTCTCAAATCTCCAAAAAGTTAATGTCTATCCATTAGTTTTTTCTTGATAATAAAGTGCTATTTGAGTTTAACGCTAATACTTGTTTTGTCAAGGATCTTGCGACCAAAACTATGCTAATGAACGGTCAATTGGATCGAGGCCTCTACAAGTTCAACTTTCAAAGGAAGAGAAATACTGTTGAATCAAATACTCAGACCAATGCAAGCCAACCTAGCTTTAGTGTTCAACCTAATTGTTACCTCAACCAATGTTTTCCTTCCTATTGTAATACAAATTTTTTCTTTAATTATACAAACCCTTATGTACTCTGGCACAAAAGTCTGGGGCATTCGAATCCCTAAATTGTATCCAAAGTTCTATAGTCTTGTAAAATACTAGTTACTATAAATGTTTGCCCTCAATGTCAAGTCTCCAAAAGTCATCCCATTCTCTGATTCCTTAACAATATACTCTTCACCATTAATAGTTGTACAATGTGATTCTAGGGCCCTACAACAAAACCATCTAGTAATGGTTTTAGATATTACCTAACATTCATTGATGCCTATTCAAGATTCACATGGGTATACTTCCTACAAACAAGAGTGGAGCTCTAAAATGCCTTAAACACTTCAAAGTACATGCTTAAAATCAACTTGGAACCAACGTTAAAACCTTACAATCTGATTGGGGACAAGAGTTTAGACCCTTTGACCAATTTCTACAAATCCAGGGGGTGTCCTTTCGACATTCTTGTCCATATACCTCAAAGTAGAATGGTCTCATTGGAAGGAGACATAGACAAATTGTCAAAGTAGGCCTCACATTCTTGCTCAAGCCAATATGCCACTTACCTACTATTTTGAAGCATTTGCCATTATAGTCTTTCTCATGAATAGGATTCCTAGCACAATTCTAGACTACAAGAGCCCTGCAAAAATCCTATACAAGGTTAGAGTTGACTACTCTTATCTTAAAGCATTTGGTTGTCTTTGTTATCCATATCTGAGATCCCATAATCAGTTTAAGCTTCAATTTAGGTCTAAACTTGATGTTTTTGTTGGTTACAGCAACATACACAAAGGATACAAGTGTATGGATGAATTTGGTAAAGTTTACATTTTGAGGCATGTTGTGTTTGATGAAAGTCAATTTTCTTATCCATCTATGTTTGCTAAATCCACTATCTCTGAGAGCTACACTTTAGTGTCAACTCCTCATGTGCTGTCACTTCCATCTCATACTTCAATTCAACCATCAAATTCCTCAATATCTTTTGAGTCACATAATTCTCCCTTAGTGTCCATTGAACCAAATATCTTTCCTAGTCTTGAGCCAAATACCATACCATAGAACCTACCAATAGTTCACTCAAGACCTATAATTTGCCATCCAATCATTACAAAAACAAAAAGTAAAATTTTTAAGCCTAAAGCATACTTACTAGATCTTGATCACTCAGAACCTTAGACCATATCACAGGTTTTGAAACATAACAAGTGGAAGTCAACAATATAGGCAGAATATGATGTCCTCCTAGCTAACAAGACTTGGCCATTGGTGCCAAAACCCTCAAACAAAACCCCAGTGAGCTGTAAATGGGTGTTCAAACTCAAGAAAAATCTAGTTGTCTCTATTGCAAAGTACAAGGCACGGTTGGTGGCAAAAGGTTATCATCAACAACCTAGCCTAGAATTTGGAGAAACTTTTAGCCTGGTTGTAAAGCAAACAACCATAAAGATGATTTTAACTCTTGCAGTCTCAAGGGGATGGGGTATGAGGCAAGTAGATGTAAACAATGCTTTCCTCCTAAATGGCCATTTACTAGAGGAGGTTTTCATGGAGTAGTCACAAGATTTTGAGGTGAAGTTAGATCAAAGACCATTAGTATGCAAATTAAAAATGGCCCTCTATGGCCTTAAACACGCTTCTCGATCTTGGTATGACAAGCTTCAGCAGTTCTTACTCTCAGCAAGGTTTAAAGGGTCCAAGACACATCAATCCCTCTTCATGAAATTCTATGTGGATGATATTATAATCACAAAGAGCTTGTATGTAGAGATTTCACAACTTATCAGTCAGCTACACAGTGCCTTTTCCCTGAAAGATTTAGGCAAACTGAACTACTTTCGAGGCATGAAGGTAAAATTCCTAGGCTCTGGCATCCATCTAAGTCAGACAAAGTATATAAGAGACTTACTTAACAAGTATGATATGGTAGAGGCGAAGGCACTGCCAACCCTAATGGTCAATGGCCTTAAGCTCTCCACCAACTCAGGATCTACATTTAAGGATGCATAGAAGTATGGAAGTGTTGTTGGAGCTCCCGACCAGATATTTCTTTTAGTGTGAGCAAAGTGTCACAGTTCATGCACAACCCCACTAATGAGCATTGGAAAGCTGTCAAACGAATATTAAGATATATAAATGGCACTATCACTCATGGCATTCTTATTAAGCCTTCTCTAGTTTTGCAATTAACCGAATTTACAGAGGCTAATTAGACATTTGATATAGATGACAGATGTTCAATGTTTGGTTATGCTGTGTACTTTGGAAACAATGTTGTATCGTGAAGTTCTAAGAAGCAGACAATACTTTCTTGCTCAAGTTCAGAGGCAGAATATAGGAGGTTGGCCAGTCTCACAACTGAAGTGTTATGGCTCAAGTCTCTCTTAAATGAGATTGAAGTGTCTTTACCTCAAAGGCCTCAACTCTAGTGTGACAATATGTCCACAATAGCCTTGGTAGCAAATCCAATCAAGCCCCACCGCACAAAGCACATGGAACTAGATATTTACTTTGTTCATGAACATATTCTAAAGAAGACAATCTTAGTAAATCACCTGTCATCCCTGGAACAAGTTGCAGATATCTTCACGAAGCCTCTCTCTACACCATTGTTTTTGAAATTTGAAACATAACTAACTGTAGTTCCCCCAACTTCTTTTGAGGGGGCATAGTGAGGAAGGAGAAGGAAACTAAAGAAGGTTGGAATTGAGGGGGAATGTTAGTGTAAGAAGAGGGATGAACTGAAAATGATGTTGTGTGAAGAAATAAGAAATAAGAAAAGAAGCAGAAACGGTGTCGTTAGACTTAAACTTAGAAGGACAAGAGAAGAACTAGAACGATGTTGTTTGAACCAAAGGACGTTAAGTTGTTAGAATTGGTTAGTTAGCAACTGTAGACTCACTGCACTAGAGACACCTAGAGACACGTGTCTCAACTATACCGCTATATAAAGCCTTCATCTCTGTAATCGAAAGCTATGAAATGAAATCTGGAATTTAGCCTTGAGCTGTTATGAATTGCAGCAAATACCTCAGAATCAAAGTGAGACTGCTTAAAATACCAATCTTGGAGCTGCTAGCATGTCAAGCTTTGTTAATGTGTCATGCTTTGGAGGAAATCTTTCCTGCCCTTTCCACTTTCTAATCCGATGGCTGTGCATTTTTGTTTTTGTTTTCAATTTTTGCCCCCCAAAGTGATTTGTTAGCCATGTGATTTTGGGTTTCATTGTCATTTTAACTTCTCTCTATTTTTGCTTTGTGTTTTATGTGATTTGGAAAAACGGAGAGGCACTCGAGAATTTGGGTTTCATTTGTTATCAGATCACTCATCTAGAATCCATGTCTTACCATTTTTTCATCATCATTTCTCCTATTTGAAGTATCGACTTTATTGTAGAATTTCTTGGTTTTGCCGTGTTGTCTTTCGATTTTGTTGTTGTAGGAAGAGTTTTCCTTCCTCTACTTCTAGTTTCATCAGCTTTTTTCTTCTCCCAGACACTGAAGTTCTTGCTGGAGTTGTTCATTTGTGGTGATGCCATGGTTCTTGGTCTTTCTTTAAAAGCCTTAAGTTGGATTGCGATTTGGGGATGATGGCTGCATTGAATAATATGTTGTCTCCATTGTTGCCTTCTATTGTTTCCATGGTTGCGATTTGGGGTTTCTTCAGAAGGGTTATGCTGCCTTCCACTGCTTCGGTGTTGCCATTTGAGCTCGATCTCTTGGCTTCCACCGCTGCCATGGTTGTGATTTTACTTAGGATCCACATGCTCGTTTGGGATAGAAAAAAAATGTATTTTATTAATAAGTGGGCTATTAAATTAATACAAAATATAATTTTAAGATCTATTGAATTTTATAATTTAATTAAAAAATTTAATAAATTTAATAATTTATATTTTTAAATAAATATTCAATAAAATTTAATTTATAAAAATGATATAACTATTTGAGATAAGTGAGTTTTGAATTGGTCATTTAAGGGAGTGAGTCCCATTTTTTTATTAACTAGAAACAAACAGATAGTGTGATACTTTATTATACTAGAAGTGAGATTCTTCTTCTAGTTTATCCGCAAGATAAAATGTGTTAAATTGATATTTTATTTCACATAATTTATTTCAAGAATTTATTTTTTCCTTTTTAAACAAACAGTAAAGCTTTATGGAAGATATTTACATTTTTATATCATAGAAAAGAGAAATCAATGACTTTGGTTTGGATGATTTTAGGTATAAATATGCTTGAGTTTTATATCAATAACCTTGTCATATGAAAATTCGTATGAATGTTTTATAGTTAATACTATATTTTAGTAGTGTGTGTGGTGTTTAGTAGCCCTCCTGCTGATTCTTTTCAAATTGTCTTTAATATAATTGAGGATTGAGACAATAAGCTGTCTTCCTTTATTTGTTCATTGATTGATCTTGTATATAAACAATGATTCCGGGATGCCATGGCGGGAGTGTTTATTCCCAGAGTTGTTCCCTCTTAGCTTTCGTTAGCTTTTCAGTAGTTTTTGTGTTTATTTCTTTCAGTTGCACCCAAAGGAAATTGATTCTGTAATGATGGATGGACCACTTGTTAAAGCAATTTTTTTAGAAAGCAAAGCAACATTTTTTCTTTTTACTTTCATAGATCAAATTACCGAAGAATTTCTTATTGATAATAAAACAGCTTCTACTTTGACAGATTACAGATACAATTTAATATTTTTAATAGAAATTTTTTGTCAACAATCTATCCATAAAATTTAAATTACAACTAATATTAGTATGTTTTCGTCCAATCAGCGTGTTGAGAATTTAAGTTTTCAGGTAGTAATTGTTGTGTATCCTCCCACATACAATTAAGATGGCAGGAAAAGTTTTAATTTATTCAGCGTTTAATCAAACCTGCATATATGTATATAAGAAAAATCTAGGATTTTTTCTTCATCAAGAAAATAACCTAATATTGTTAATAATTTTATTTTCATAAATCTTTATAAAATATAATGATAATTTTTAACCATCATTATTTTGTTTAGATTGACATTAAATTAATTAAAAAATTTGAAATATACAATACTATAATTTATTGATAATTCAAATCGTAAATAAAATCATAATGCATTTTTAAAATAATTTATAAAATATGGTGACAGTTGAAACCATAGCTAAAATAAAGACAATTTTTTTCAACATTTTCGTTTATAATGACTTTTCTTTGTAGAAATACCACTAAATGATACTTTAACCGAAATTAAATCTTTTTTTGTAGTTGTGTGATATTTTCGCAAATATGTACATATAAGTTTAGTAACATAAATGGTTTATTAATAAATCATTATAAACTTAATTTATTGAAGTTAATCTATAAAATTTAATACTTTAAATTTTTTAAATTGAAAATTAAATAAAATTTTATTTATTAAAAAAAAAAACCGTGTATTGGATAGTGTAGACATTGATGGTGTGGTTTAAGAAAATTAAGGAAACTTGATTTACTCTCTTTCAAGGCGATGCATCTTATCAAAGGCTATTCGAAACATGCAAAATTAATTGTCAACTTGGGTAATCATGATGAGAAGTTGGCTGTAGCTCTTCTAAGCTCATCAATCATCATACACTTCCTTGATTATACCTTATCACATAGTTTGTTATTGTTTTATTTCATTTGGTTGATCTTTTCATGAAGCTTTCTGCTGGGTTTCTATTCAGTTGTACTTGCTTGATTCTCTCACATTCAAAGTAATGCTGTATGGAAGTTTTCTTTATAAGAGTAGAATTCTTTTAAGAGTAGCATAATAATATTATAAACATTTCATAATATCTCATAATCGAATGAGGTTGTTTATTTCTTGTCCTGCCGACGTGAAAGAACAGAATTGAATTGTTTCATCTTTATTCTACATTGAGTTGAGAAAAAGCTTTGCTCATAGTGCACGCTGCCCTATTTTAGGTCAGTTGAAATTAGTTATTGATTATTCAGAATAACTTGGCTTAATATATTACATTTTACAATTGTTATTTTTATAAATTAAATTTTAATATTTATTTAAAATATCTAAATTATTAAATTTAAAAAATTAAATTATAAGGCCTATAAATTTAATAAGTCAAAGCCGTTAAGTAAGAATTTAGTTTTTTACTTTTCTGAGAGGAACTTTTCCTTCGTTCTAACACACTTGAAGAAGCTTGTGTCTGTTGACTTTTGGGATTTGGGAGATTTAGGATCGTGAAAGGATATTTGACAGAAGAAACATGGGAGGCCTGGAGACGTATATTTGGATAGAGGGAAGATTTCATGGGATGCAAGAAAATGATTGTTCGATTATAGGGAAAATTGGAGAAGATAGCTAGAAGCCTAGAAAAGCATGACACTAGAAAATGCAACGTGGGAAAGAGCAATGTTATTATTTCAATAAAATTTGGCATCCTTTCTAAACAATCTCTCACATTTTATTTTCGTTTCTCTCACCCGTCTCTCACCCAAAAGCCTCTCTCTATATTTGTGAGCAAAGAATACCTTCTGCTCACATATTTTGCATGAGAAAAGGTGCAAGTTTTGAACTGTGGCGGCGTGTGAGTAGGGTTTCACAGCAATACCAATATTTTGGAACTGGAAAAATAAAAACTTTCAAAAAAACATTAACCAAAATTCAATCAATTCAATTAACAAATCAAACTTAATTGGTAAGGTAATTCTACAAGCAATTCTGAACTCTTGTTAACTTACCCTATATATTTATTTATAAAATTTTGCAAAAGATTAATACAAAGAAAACGCAAATTTACTTTGTATACAGAATCAGATTGAAAAGTTGATTTTACCAAAAATAAAAAATTGCAAAGTTGATACTATTGATTATTGTACATAAATCTTACTACTTATGTAAGAAGTAAAAAATACGAATATATTTATAGTGAACATCCCGTGTATTTGCACAGGCCAAACGCTGGTTTGTATAGACTTCTGGTTTTTCCGATGACCCCATCTCACCAACTGGACAGAAAGTACCTCCAAATATCATCTTCTGTCAAAAACCTGAATAGTTTTATAACATTTCAAAATTCAAGGGGTTGGACTTGGATCAACTAAATCTGAATGAAGTAATGTTATACATATGTACAAACTCTGCATACTTTTTGTACAATTTCTCACATTCTCTTTCCTAAATTTTTACATTCTCTTTCTTAAATTTTTTTCTCCGTAGTTGTGCTACCAGTGTATACATTGGCCAGGTAAATCCATCGTTTTCCATTTAGATGATACACGGGTTGGATTGCCAGCAAAAGGAAGCTAGAGACTATTTGGAGCCATGTATCCTCTTGTACAATTTTCTTCCACCTTTTTGTCCTTTTTGGTGCTTCAAAACTCAGAACCAACAGAACATGAAAGCCAGAAAACTTTAGTTGACAGATGTAAACCAATGATTAGCACGAAGTTCCCAATATTAGTTTTTTGGTCCCAAAACAAATTAAACTAGATGGTGCTAAACCCGGGGAAGATAACAGTGAGAAAGGATATGGCCCAACTCCCAGTACTGAAAATCTTGTCAGTGACTTAAAAAAATTGAGTATTAAAGTCCAAATTCTAAGCCATAATAAAGCTAGCAATTTTCAGAGCAATCCCAAATTAAATAAGGAAAAAGAAATATTCAATCTATCTCATGGCTGAAAGAAGTAAACTTTTACTAATAAAAACAACATCCCAAAAATTATACAAAAGCCAATAGGAACAAGTGCACAACAGCAGTCCCCAGTATTATTCAGGGGAAAAATTTGCACATAACTACTGCTTCTAATCACAAAATGCAAGATATAGACTCCCACAGCCATGCACTTCATGGCTTATCAGAAGATAAATATCAGACCTTGCTCAGATAATATTGGCCTCACCCAATCCCTCAAATTTGCACTCTTCAATATATTCTCTTTGCTAATATAATTATATTTTAGTACACAGATTAAAGTATAGAAACAGAACTGGAGGCTAAGAAACCCTCGTAATAATGAAATATCCAGATACGAAAAGACATCATCTCAAAATAGCTTTCCAGTTCACTGCATACAACAATTTAAGACTCCTCATCCAAGACAGACCATCAAAACTTTTAAATTCCAAATTTCCACTTTCACATGATCACACAGAAATGATAATTTTAAAGACATCAGACTTCATCATGTCCAAAACTTAACACCTAATATCATGATAAATAATACCTGATTTAAGTGTTCATCTATGGCGCCAACTAAAACTATGACAATACAATAGTGTGACGTAATAAGTACACCAGTTACTGAAAACTACCTAGACAAACCCTGTCAAAGAACTAAATTAAGAAAACATAAAAACAACTTAGCAGCCGCTGCAGCATGCGACCACACCAACCAAATCCATCTAAACACAATAGTACATTGGAGGGACATCAAGAACAAGATACATTATGCATAAAGAAGCTAGGTTTTCACCTATTGAAAGAATTACATATATCCATATTCCTTAGTTCTAGTAGAAATATATATCAGCAGCATTTGGAAGAGATAGAACTCTTGATACATAAGTAACAATCAGTCTACTGACTTCTCAGAAATGAAATATGCCATTTGGAGAAGAATCAAGAGTCAAATGCTGACCTTTACTTAGCATAAACTCAGCCATGAACTTCAGCAGTAGAGTGGTAACCTGTATAATCAAGATAACAATTTTCAAGGAATAACTTATCAGACAATAAGCTCACATATCTGACTTAGTAAAACATTACAAATAAAAGCATCAGATGTATAGCAATAATTGAAATTTTACTTATAGAATACGTTACCAATATTTTCCATCTGCATACAGCAGAGTGTAATTGAGGGCAAATTAGTATCCAAATACTCATTGATGCACACTTGCATCAAAATCAGTATCAAATCTTTAAAGAGAAAAAAATATGGAAGAAGAAAACCCAACAGAAAACGAAGAAAAATGAAAAAGAAACTATAAAAGCAAAGTTAGTAAAATGAAACCTGGAGCAAGAGGGGGCATAGAGTGAACCTCAGCTTAAACATACAAATCCAAATTAAGAAAGATAATGCAAGTAGAGAATTTCTCCCATTATTAATTGTTGAAACGCCTCTTATGCCTGGATTCTCCCTCTCTCTCTCTCTGATTTTACAATAGTAAACTAAGTTTTCTGCTAGGGATTTTCCGGTAAACTAAGTTTACTGTCAGTATATAAAACCAAGATGTGCACTACTTGAGCAGTACATAACAGAACAAAGAGAAGAAACAAAACAAAAAGTACATTAACTTATAAGAGTAAACTAGCGCCTTTGCATACCAGAAAAGGATACAACTTTAAAAAAACCTATCAGCTACAGCTAAGGAAACAAGTCTGTCACTTAAAAAGGTAAATCCCAGTTAGAACTAACCCATACAAGAAACAGAGACAGAGTACTGGAGAATGGGGAATATTTCACATTCAGCAACTCCTTGGCAGCCATTACAGTACTTAGCGCCGTTTGCTGAGGGATTTGTTATTTAACTCTAGCAAGCCTTGGAGAGATTCTAAAGACCATGTTTCCTCAGTTTGGGCATATACTTTTTGATTTAGAGAATCTATTATTATGCTGACGTTACCAAACCCATATATTTGATGACCATTGTGCATACGACCAGGTTTAAGCTTAAATAGCAAACCATGTTGTTGGGCATGGGCTTCGATGACCTCTTTCAAACTCATCTCATTCAAAGCACCACCCAAGCTTGCAGCAGCTTGCTGCTGAGCATGAGCTGCTGCTTTCTGTTGAGCCTCAAATTGCCTTTGCTCAAGTACCCGAAGATAGCTAATATTCTCTCTCAAACCAGGTTGGACTACCTCCATACCTTCAACAGCCTGGTTCATCATATCAAGACCACGGTTAAGCTGATATCGTATGCTTTCATTTGCCAAAAGCTCCTCAGGAATAAGTTCCTTCCAACCCAAATACCATTTTGTAACTTCTTCGAAGTTAGGATTTGAGCACAACCAATGATACAAAACCTGAAGCCACTTGGTGAAGAAGAACTTCTCCATCATATCAACCATCAGATGAATTGGAATAGCAGAAGCCCAATTCATTACCCAATAAAACTGATCAAGTTTCTGATCAGCTGGATTCACTTGGAACTCTTGCAAGACAAGCTGCAATTTTGGCACAATAAAACGAAGCATAAGATGCTCCCAACTTGCTGAATCAAATACAGCCTTCCAAGGTGACAGTATAGCATAAGCAGACCCATCACTTGGGTGCCATGCACCTAGCACGGTACTTAATTTGAATCGTATCGCCTGGTACATGCCTTCCAACTTGTGTCCTAACAAAGGCAGCCATGGATGGACCCAAGTGTGGATAGGAATGGTCTCGCGATGAGGTTCCCATGTATCTACAGCACTTGATAATTTTGGCATGACTACATTCTCCAATATGGTATTGAGGACTAAAGGAGGAAGCAACCTTTCCCATGACTCCAGAAACCGTAACATTGGCTCGGGGTCTCGTGGCTGCCATGTATTGACACCAGAAATCCTGACAGCTGGCAACACAACTTCAGAAACTAATTGAGTATATGGTGATGTCACATCCCATATATCGAGGCAATCTTCCGCTTGAAGCAACGACTTCCACAGTGATATCAACTCCAACCCATGGGATGGATTTTGAAGAGGATCCCATCCTTGAAATACTCTTATAAACAAAGGTAGAGCATATGAGCAAGCAATGCATGATAAGTTACACAACTTGTAGTTATCAGTATATCTTTTCTTCAGGTCACTAAAGCAACGTACAAGTAAATCTAATGTTAATGTACCCTTGGAGTTCTCTTCGCCAACTCGGTCCAACACGCTCATTATTTCCTCCAAATCATTCAGCTGCTTCTTTTGCAGTGTTACCTCACTTTCTAACTTCTCCTTCTCTTTCTTCAAGCTGAGTGCTGTGTCCCTCTCTCTTCTCAAATCTCTATCAATCTCTTGGATTTCAGCCTCAGCCAACCTGACAACTAACCCCACATTATGCTGAAGCTCTGGCATTGGGACATCATTTTCCCTTGCTTTCTCCTCAGCATTCAAATCAGACAAATTTGTATATACTCGAACCTGTGGCCCCCTCATATCAAGAACCTTCTGACCAACCTCTAAACCCTGTTCTAGCTTGCTTGCCAACAACTCCTCAGCAGTAACATACTTCTCCTCTTCTTTTTTCTTCTTCAACCTTGATTGCTTTGACCATAACCTTTCTTTAGTTCTGCCAATTGTAGGTTGAGTGACTCCTGGCAAGGTCTTCTTCTCAACCTGCAACTCAGCCAAAGGAGTAGCATCCTTAGCGTCATTAAATCCAATACCTGCATTCTTTGACCTCAATGTGGCTTCAATTGGTGCCACAATACCTTGCTCATTCTTCCCCAAGCCTCCTCCTTTATAACCCATCTTCTCCAATAGCTTCATTCCAATTCCCTTCGTGTACTTCTCAAATTTCCCAACATCCCCGAATCCATCTTGACTTTGACTTTGACCTTGACCTCTCTTATTCTCCAATTTTGCTTTCTCCCTTTCCCTCTCCCTTCTCATTGCTCCTTCCTTAATTTTCCTCCCAAATGCCGTAGGCAGAAAATTATCATCATCATTCTCATCATTACCATCATTTCTATCAAAAGCATTTTCATGAGAACTCGAGTTAAAACCTAAACCAGACCCAGAGGCATTAGGAGCCCCAAACCCAAGACCTATACCTGGCCTATCCTCACTATCATAATTGTCCTCCTCATTCTCTTTATCTTTTTTATCGATTTCCTGGTTGGGCATAAAAGTGCCAGTAGAAACAAAATTCACCGGCTTAGTAAGGTCAGCCCTCTTAGACAAGTCACGGTCTTTTCTGCGCTTTCGGCTAGAATAATCATCATCTTCATCTTCAGAGTCCGCAAAAACCCCATAAAGAACATCTTCTCTGGTTTGAGTTCGTTTTTCTTTGCGTTTTCGATAGTAGAACTCGCCACCAATCCATTTGCCATCTTCAAAATCGTTTTCCATCCCAAATCTCTCCATCTCTTGGTCCTCGTCCATACTGGGCAATTGACCTAAAATAATTGGAAAAAAAACTACAAGAATGAGTAAATTCATAAAAACTAGAGAGGTTTAGGTGTACGACGTAACTCAACTTCAACCCTATAATTAGTAGTAAAAGATTGAGATACAGAAAGGGTCGACGCCGGAACTGCAGAGGTCGCCGGCAAGAATGAGACAGCAGAGTATTAGAGCCGATAGAAGATTAGGCTCAACCGATGGTTAGGGATTAGTCGAACAAAACAAATAAGAGCAGAGGTAGATTTCTACGTAAGTCAGTGACCCATAAAATTGTCAACCAAATAACAGTCAGTCCAGCCAGCCATTACAATCGGAATCCCCATGGGGAAATTGTAAGAACTAAATGAAACTTTGCTAGATAGACGTCCTTACCTTGATCAATTTCAGGCGTGGGGACTGCAATGGATCCGATTTAAAAAAAAAAAAAAGGAGTGCGACTGGGAGAACGGTGAAGAAGCTTCAGGGGTGCAATTCTTGACGACGGCGCAATCGGGAGGCGACTAGGTGCGCAGCGTCGGCGAATGATCGAGCAGCAACACGGCGGGATCTTCAACGCAACGAGCCTCTTGGAAGGCGGTGGAAACTGGAACGTCGCAGCGACTTGAATCGGACTCTTCACGGTCGCGGCAGCGAGGCAGCGGTGGTTTCTCTCCGGGACAGTGTTGAACCCTTTGGAAGCCAAGTGGGGAAGATCGGTTGTCGTGGGCAGAAGTACCTTACCCCAGAGTATTGCGTCCGTAGTTTGCTTTGTTTTCCTTCAATATCCAAAAATAAAAAATAAGAAAAGGTGCAGACGTACAAGAAAAAGTGGAAAACGAATGGTTTGATTGGAAGTGTTTGTTCTTTCATTGTTCAAAATAATTTTATAAAATAAATTTGGGAAGATATTTTTAAAATAAAAATGATTGAAAATTTTGATTAGGATATAGAAGAGGATTAAAAAGAAATATAGTTCATGATAATAAAATAAAATAAAAATATTGAATAGCTTTGGTTTATGTTTATTTATAAGATTATTATTAATAAAATGTAATTTATACTCTTGTCACCGTGAAAATAAATGTAAAGGAAAAAAATATCTTTTAGATATTTGAAATTTTTTGTTTTTAAAACAAATGTTCAAAGAATTAAAAAGTAAAAATATTATCATCAAATAAATATTTTTGTCTTTTTATTTTTGAAAACATAATGGTTATTTTTGAGACTATTTTTCAAGGAGACCCAAAATTGTTACAATTTTCTTGTTTTAAAACAGATATTTTGGAAAGCATTTCTTAAAAATTGTTTGGCAAAATACACTGAACCCAATAGTATTTTTTTTTTCTTTTTGAAAATGCAAAACCTCTTTTTTAGAAAAGAAATCAAACAAGCCTAGAGTAACTACAGATACAACCGACTAACTTTTGTTGATAAAATAAAAAATAAAGGATAATTGAAAAAATTTGACAAAAATTTAAATTTAAATAATAAAAAAATGAACAATATTTATAAAGTTATTAATTATAATGACAATGATAAATTAACTTAGCTAATCACAAAAGCTTATCAAGAATTTCTTGTTTGTAATTCTCCAAAAAAGTCATGTGCTTTTTTTTAATCATACTTTAACAATTGAAAAATCTAACCATTTTTTGTTGTTTTCCTTTTTTTTGATTAATCATTCACTCTATATTTTAAGACTCTTGCTACCAATAAAGTCTACACAATTAGTAGATAGCTGAGTTTTTTAAATATACTACCCTATATTTGATCCAAGTTATGTATATAGAAAGGCTTGTTGGGAGGGTAAAGTCTATTTTAACAATCTCTACACCTCAAAGTGAATTAGTATTCAATGTTTGGCTAGAGAATACTCTGTGTTCCCCAAAATTCAATGACTCTCTTGTCACCAATGCAAATTAACTTAAGTGGTAGGAGTTTGAGCATGTTAAGCAAGCCATCCTATGTTTGATCCAAGCCTTATGTAGCAAGAAACTTGCTTGGGAGAGGTCTAACTGCTTTGGTGCTCTCAGTACATCAAGGAGATTAGTTTTTGTCTGCTAAGCATTAGATACTCTAAGGAGACCTAAAAAATTCTCTTACCTTTACATAATATTTTGAAACAACAATTTTGAATAAATAATTAATTATATATTTAATTCTTGTAATTTATTTAATATAATTAAATGCCTTTGTTAATTTCATTTATAATTCTATAAAAGCTTATTGGACTGATTGAGCCCAAAGCATCCCATGGTCATTGTTAGGGCCATTTGCCATGTGAGGCATAGATGTAATTGGACTGGTTGAGCTTAAAGCATCCAATGGTCATTGCCTTATCCTGGTAGCAATTGATTACTTCACAAAGTGGGTGAAGGCTACCTCATACAGTAATGTTACTAAGATGGTGGTTCTCAACTTTCTTAAAAGAGATACTATCTATAGATATGGTCCCCTAAAGACAATTATCACTAACAATGCTAGTAACCTTAATGACAAAATGATGAAAAAGTTATGTAAATAGTCCAAGATCATTCATCATAACTCAAGCCCCTATCGCCCAAAGATGCAAGGAGCAGGGGAGTTGGCAAATAAGAATATTAAGAAGATCATAGAAAAAATAAAAATCACTTATAAGGATTAGCACACTACTATCCTTTACCCTTCATGGGTATCACACATTAGTAAGGGCTTTAATTAGGGCAACCCTATACTCACTAGTGTATGGAATGAAGTTTGTGTTACCGTTTGAAGTAGAAATCCCATCTTTATGGGTATCGATGGAAACTGAGCTCAACGAGGTAGAGTGGGTGCGAATATGTCATGAGCAGCTAAATCTAATTGAAGAGGTTGGTAGCCATATCTGATGAATGACTTTATTAGAAAAGAATGTTTTAGGCACATGATAAGAAAATCCACCCAAGGTAGTTTTACAAAGGGGACCTGTTGTTAAGAAAGCTTCTACTTACCACAAAGGATAACCAGGGCAAATGGTCCTTGAACTATGAAGATCCTTATGTAGTGAAGAAGTCCTATTCAAGTGGTGCACTATTCTCACCGACATGGATGCTAATGCTACCAAATCTGGTGAATGCAAACACTGTGAAGAAGTACTATGTTTAAAGATCAGCATTTGATTAGCCAGGGGTTGAAAATTGGGAACTAAGTGTTGTTTAATTTAGTAATTGTCTTCAACAAGACTTACTACCTCACCCAAATACTTTTCCTTTACTTTGTATTTAAAGCATTCCATCATTTGCTTATTAAAATCTCTAGAGGAATGTACAGCCCAGATTTGAACAATGAATACAATCTAATTCTAAAGAAATTTGTTTTACTTCTCCCAAGGTTACATCTCACTTGCAGGATATTGTTAATCATGTATTTGAAACATGACAAGTAGGTGAAATTTAAACTAAAGTGCTTCTAAAATTACATGTTCTCTCAAAATCTAAAAGCTAACTAAAAAGGGCTAGGCTAGTTCAGTTTGCTAGTTTGAATGAAATTTTTTAGAAGAGGTCCCTTAAGCATAGATTCTTGGGGCACAAAACCATTCACAAAGAGGATTACACAATAAATTGTTAGGTAAAGATGAAAAGCATTAGAAGTCATGAAGGATGGATTTTAGCATTTGGTCTTGCCATTCCTAAAAGCCTTAAGGCAACAAGGAACACCTTCAAGGATCATTTGTGCTTAATTCTAGCTCCCTCGTGAGTTCATAATTAGGAGAGTTCAATTGGAGACAATGAATTTTGTAATCATAATGTGATCAAATGAATTAACATGTCAAGCATGTATTGTCATTTCAAGTCAATGCATTAGCATATCGAGCATGCATTCTTAGGGTCAACCATGTCATCATATCAATCCTACAGTTTTTGGGACAAATCTTTTCCTCCTTTGCATTAAATCCTAAGTCACTCTTAAGTGTCTCGGTTGGGTAGACAATAACATTTCACTTTAAATCTTAAGTTACTCTTAGGTATTTTGTTAGGTAAACTATAATCCTTCGCATTAAATTCTTAGTGGTTATCTTAGGTGTCCTTGTTAGATGGACTACAACCTTTCACATTAAATCCTAAGTTATTTTCTTAGGTGTCCTTATTGGGTGGATGGTTGACCCTTCCGATTTGATCCCCATTAGGTAGATTACAACCCTTATAATTTGTTCCCTATTGGGTGGATCACGACCTTTTTGATTTGATCCTTGTTGAGTAGATAATAACCCCTCCAATTTAATTCTCATTGGGTGAACAATTGCCCTTCTTATTAGATTGATTTCAAAGTAACATCAATCAATCATGGTATGGGTTCCTCCAAATCATTTTTTTTAGCCCAAATTAATGTTTATCAACCTTTGCTCATCTTCTAATCCTTAGAAAATGAGCAAATGGGGGCAATTTTTAAACATCTAATTTGGTTCGACCAAATAAATCTTAAGAGAAGGTGGAAAATGTATAAAAAAATTTCTTTAATCAAATTTTGTAGGATAAAATAATAGAAAAATCAAAACAAATAATAAAACTTAATAACACAATAATACAAATGAACAAAACAAAATAAAATGAAAACACCTAAAGAAATGAAAAATGAAAATGAATAAAAAAAATAACAAATGAAAATGAAACTAGGTAAAACAAAATAAAAGTAAAAGAGCATACCAAAAAAATGAATAAAAAGAAATGAAAGAAAGGTGTAGATGAAGCTTTAGAAGAAGAGAAAATAAAATAACAAAAGGACAAAAGAAACAAAGAGAAGAAAAGAGAAGGAATGAAGGGCATAGCTAGCATGCTTTTCGTGAATCGTGCAGAGGGAGAGTGAGCTGGCCTTTCTAGAAGAATTTCAGTTAGGGTGAGTTGGGAACAAAACCCTAAGGAAAGGGGGCATCACTCACTACCAACTACACACACTCACCACTAGGAAGTAAAGAGAAAAAAAGGAGAGAGCTCATGTTCTTAACTCACACTAATAAGGAAAGGAATAGAGAGGAGGCTCACCATTTTCTCTCACTCAAAGTTAAAGTCGAGAGAGAGTTGAAGGGAGAAGGCCAAGGAAGAGAAAGTTAAGAAGGAGGGAGATTGGGAGAGAAAGCAAAGGAACACATAGAGAAGTTACATAGAGAGAGGACCGAAAGAAGAAAGAGCTGAGAAGTGAGAGAGCTGTAGAGAGAAAGCCAAGGAGAGCTATGATAAAAACATTAGGTGCTCTTTTCTATTTTTCTCCTTAATTTTTTCCCTTCTTTTTCCTTTTTCTCTCTCTAGCACTACCACCATGGTGGCTACCATTGCCGATGATGGGTTGGGGCACCATTGGTGTGACCTAGCTCTAGTAAGAATGGGATCTGGAATGGGTGTGTGCTTGTAGGTCTTTGTTTCTAAGAAGCCCGCGGGATAAAGCTTCAAGAAAGTTGCACTGCACTCATCATTCTCTCCCATTTAATTAAATCAAAACTTAAAAATAATTTAATTAAATAAAAATAAATATGGGGTTGAATTCAAAATATTGTTTAGAAAATTTTGGTATTTTTTGAGTCAAATTCAATAAAGGTTAAAATACTTAATAGTATTTTTCCTATAAATCTCTTTTGTTTTTTGAAAATATAAAAGATATTTTCCCTTAGTAAAAAACAGTCTTATTTCAAAAATTGATTCAGCAAAATTATTGTCTATTTCTAGAAATTTTTATGTTCAAATTGACAAGATCAGAAAATTTAACAACATCCTCCTAGATTGATTCATCTTACTTTTAAGTTTGATTTTTTTTTTTAGAAAAAAGAAAGAAAGGGGTACAAGATGGCTAGCTATGGGTAAGGCTCGGTTGGGTCTCTTGAGGCATAATCAAACCACCCATTCTCTCTCCTTTCTTTACTTTTCTATTGCCCTCCTTTTGAAAAGGCAAAAAGGGATAATAAGGCTTGGACCAAGTTTTGTTTTTGGACATTTCTTATGGGTTACTTAAAAATGGGTGTGGGGCACAATAAAAATAAAAAATCAATTTTAATAATTAGTAATATTTTCTTTTAGAAATTTACAAATCAATTCCTCCTAAAAACAACAGGTTTAAGGTGAATTTGAGTTAATTAACTTTGAAATTATTGTAATATGATTATTGTTAATTTGCGGTGACATTTAAATTGCATTGTTTTCACTTCAAATTATTATTGGATGCATGCTTATAGGTATTATGTGCTAGAACTACTTAACTGGATGTGGTCTAGAAATTTGAAAATCTCTTTTAAATACTTAAATTTATATGTTTGTTGAAATCCAAGGAAAGGGGATTTGTGCTAGAATTTCTTCCCATTGGTTTGCTTAAACCTTTTACACCTAGATTCTTCTCAATGATAATAATTAGAGGGTTGTCAATTAGCTAGTTACTTTGCCTAGATGAGAAATTGGCATGGTTCCTCTTACAGATGAAAAACTCACCACCTCTTAAATTCTTTGACTACCTAAATGTCCAAGTTCTTTCATCAAGCCCAGATTCTCCCAACAAGAAAAATGGGGTATGGCCGCTTTTACAAAGAACTCCCCTTAGTCTGAGTGATTACTTTCAAACCTAGATTCTTCCTAATGATGGTTTTAGAGGGTTGTTAGTTAACTAGTCACTTTCTAATTATCTTGAGGGTAATCGCATTATGAGTTTAGTGAAGAAATTAGTGTGTTTTAACTAATGCGATGATTGAATCATCAAGGTCACAATGCCTTAAGAAAAATCCTTAGTTGAAATAGGCACCTGAAATACACCAAAAGAAACCCTAGTCAAGCTAGATCCTTTTACAAAATTTAGCCAAGCTAAAAAATCTTAATCAGGCTTCCCCCTTTGATGTAAGTCCTAGACAAAACATGCATTGCACTACCTTTTCCACAGTAATGGCTAAATGTCATCACTAACAATATGAATTATGAATCACACTTGATCATGTGCAAAACTAATAATGGGGCAAATAAAAACAAAAACAAAAACAAAATAAAATTGTTTTGGCAAGACAAAGCATAATTATGAGTCCAAAAAGCAACGAAACACCAATGTGATACCGAAAGCATGCTATAGGGGTGCTAATAGCTCCCCTACATGTAACCAAGCCTTGAATCCGATTTCTATAATGCAGACCATATTTTTTAATGTCCAATCTCACCATTTAAATCTAGATTATTGTGACTCCAAATTGTTCATATTTAAGAATCCAAAAGTGCTAGTTAATTGAAAATAAAATAAAAGAATACAATAAAAAAAGTGAAGAACAAGAACCATCTTTTGCTGAAGGGCCCAAAATGTAGGAAGTATGGTTGCAAGCATTTGATGCAGTGAGAAAGATTGAGTGCCAAATATGCCCTACAAAATTTTTAAGAAGTGCATTTAGGAAGAAGATAATATTTGAACATCTAATAGAATATCAATAGTTAAGATCCATTACATGATAGCAAAATGAAAACATCAAGTTAAACAATTCTTGTAGTGTGTTGACCCTAAAATTTTATTTTATTGAAGTCGTCACCGACCTAAATTGCTTAAGGTGAGATCGGAGGCCTAATTAAAAAATTGTCTACACTTCAGAGATTGAGTTTGGGTTTAGGGAATGTGTTAACACCCTAAACGCCCTTTTGGTATAAAAAATGATCCAATTAATTTATCTTGATTAACTTATGTTGGTTTAAAAATTTTAAAAAAAGATTTTTTAAAAAAATAATCCTTGTCCATTCTGGATTAAGATTAAATGATTTCTGATCAAAGTCCCCTTCCTATTCCTATCTGTGGTTTACAAAAAATAGTTTACAAAAAAAATAATTTTGAGAAAATCCAATCTCTATTCCAAATCAGAATTTTTAAAATGATTTTGAGAAAATCTCATCTCTATTCTAGATCAGGGTAAAAAAAAATGAAGAAATACTTACATCACCATGTGATCACTTATTCCTAAATTATTTTTATCTAAAAAGTCATAAAATTAGGCATACATGATATTAATTCTTGAACCTTTATCATTGTGGTTAAAGATACATATGTTCCAATATTTAAAATTCATCTAACCAAATTAACTAAAGTTCCAAATACATCATTTTATTAAACATGATTATCATTTGAAGTAATTCAGGTTCAAAGCTATCAAAATCTAAATATGCTATAAGCCTCTCCTAGCAACTCACCAACTTTAGAATTTCCTATAATCGAACTAACATTCAAACCACAACAATTTTTAGTTCAATTGGAAGTATATACCTAATCTTTTTCATAAGAAAACAAGAATTATCAATCATCATGAAATTCCAAACAAGAGTGATTAAGAAATTCAAAAGTTGCATAATATAGCCCATAACAAAAAATCAAGATAGCAAAATAAAGCCTCAATTAACCATACCTTTGTCACCTATTGAATTAAAAATGGTGCTCAACTCAACCCTAATAAAACTTGCTATAGTGCTAGTCCTAAGCTTTCGTCTTCAACCTCTAGACTCCAAGCAAGAACAATTCTCAAGTGCAGTACCAGAAGGAGAGTGGCACGATTTGGTTTCTCTGGTGGCGACTCACACGAGTGCAGCTCTAAGTTGGTAACACCTTTGACTACAATCTTTCAAGTTCAAGCAAAAATAGTTCTCAACTTACATGAGTGCGATAGCAGCACGACTCCTTTGATTGACAGCAAACATCTCTTTTACTAGCGACAACAGAGGCCCGTTCTCTTAGTAGTAGCAGCGCGTTTCTTTGGTAGTAATAGTAAATGGGACTTCCAACAGGGGAGCGACGCTGGTTAGATGATGAAGGCCTATGGGGCGCGACTCCCTCTGTCATGAGTGTGACCTCTTGACGGTGAGAACAAGGCTTCCGACGGCTTCACTAGTGTAGCTCCTAGTGACGAATGGAGAGCTACAGATGCAAACTGAGACGCTACAACAAAGGAAGTGGACTGAATAGCAATAGAGTGGCAAATGGCAGCTCTTCCCAGTCAATGGTGCAGGATCACGAACCTTGGGGAATTTCAGTATTTCAACGGGAGGAGCTGTGATTCTAAAGCCGTGGAAGAAAGATTGCCATGTGTTTTGAGCTAAGAGTGGCACCGGTTTTGGGTGATGGAGTCCCCTATTGCTTCTATTTTCTTTGAAGTGCAAGAGTTTTTGGGTGAGGGAGACTTTTGATCTGGCTAGTGTTGGCGTGGGAGAAGACGGAGAGAGGTCTATCTGGAAAGGCTAGTTGAAGATCAAAGTCGAGGTGGTTGTGGGTTGAAGGCTGAATTGTGACAAGGAGTGCAGTTCCTTTTCGTTGAAGTGTAAGTTGGGTGAATATTTTCTTGACTTTCATAGTAGGCTGAAATTCCCTTTTTTTTTAGACTGAAATTCTCCTTCTCCCTCCTTTTCTTTGTGCATATGTGATGGATTTTTATAAAGTTAGAATTTCTTTCCTAACTAAATTCTTATTTTTTAGTTTAATTGTATTTTATCTTTTATTTTATTATCTTTATCTTATAATCTTTTTTTTTATCTTATTATCTTCATCATCTTTATCTTATATTTAGATATTCCTACTTCTCATTATCTTTTATCTTTTTTTTTTATTTTGACTTTTATCATTTTTATATTTTATTTATCTTTTTTAATTCTTAATTTATCTTGTATTATTATTCTTTAATTTTGGTTATCTTGTCTTTTATTTTTTTGATTTTATTTTATTTTAAAATTTTATTTTTGGGTTTGGGCTTATTTATTTTAGTTTGGGTTTGGTTAGGTTTATTTTGTATTTAATTGTAACTTGGGCTTATCTTTAATTTTTTTAAATTTTCTTATTTTATTTTCTAATTTTTTAGTTTAAATTTAGATTTGTAATTTAGGTTAAAGTTTTAAAATTGGACCGGATAAAATTAGGTGTCTACAGATTGAGAGACACTATTTTGTCCAGGTCAATATATAATGCAAAGGGTTACTGTCCACCCAACATGGACCCAAAATCATTTTAGGATTTTCTTTTTAAATCCTAAGTTCGGAAGGGTTATCGTCCACCCAACAGGAATCAGAAGGGTTACTGTCCACCCAATAAGGACCAAAAGCGACCTTAAGATTTCCTCTTTTAATTCTAAGTTCAGAAGGATTACTATCCACCTAACAAGGACCAAAAGCAATCTTAAGATTTTCTCTTTTAATCCTAAGTTCGGAAGGATTACCGTCCACCCAATAGAGACTAGAAGGGTTACTGTCTGCCTAATAAGGACCAAAAGTGGCCTTCGGATTTCCTTTTTTAATCCTAAGTTCGGAAGAGTTACTGTCTACCTAATAGGGACCAAAAACAACCATAAGATTTTTTCTTTTAATCCTAAGTTCGGAAGGGTTACTGTCCACCCAACAGGGACTAGAAGGGTTATTGTCCACCCAACAAGGACCAAAAGTTACCTTCAGATTTTCCTTTTTAATCCTACGTTTGGAAGGGTTATTGTCCACCCAACAGGGACCAAAAATGACCATAGGATTTTCTCTTTTAATCTTAAGTTCGAAAGGGTCATTGTTCACCCAACAGGGACTAGAAGGGTTACTGTCAACCCAACAAAGACCAAAAATGATCTTAGGACTTCGTCTTTTAATCCTTTGTTCAGAAGGGTTACTGTCCACCTCGCAAGAACTAAAAATGGCCTTAGGATTTTCTCTTTTAATTCTAAGCTCAGAAGGGTTACTGTCCACTGAATAAGATCAGAAGGGTTACTATCCACTCAACAAGGACAAAAAATGATCTTAAAATTTTCTCTTTTAATCTTAAGTTCAAAAGAATTACTGTCCACCCAACAGGGACAAAAAATGACCTTATGATTTCTTCTTTTAGTCCTAAGCTCGGAAGGGTTACCGTCCGCCCAATAGGGACCAGAAAGGTTACTATCCACCCAAAAAGGACCAAAAATGACCTTAGGATTTCCTCTTTTAATCCTAAGTTCAAAAGGGTTACTGTCCACCCAATAAGAACCAAAAATGACCTTGGGATTTCTTCTTTAAATCCTAAGGTCAGAAGGGTTATTGTCCACCCAACAGGGACCAGAAGGGTTATTGTCCACCCAACAAGGACCAAAAGTGACCTTAGAATTTTCTCTTTTAATTCTAAGTTCAGAAGGGTTACCGTCCACCTAACAGGGACCAAAAATGATCTTAGGATTTAATGTGAATGGGTTCTTCTCGTAATGATCTGATTTGACACAAATGAATTTTCCTTAATATAGCCTGACTTGCTAAGGATGGGTTCTTTCCAAAATGTTTTAGATTTATATAAGATAAGATGCTTATGTTTGTGCATGTTTGACATGATAATGTAAAATCCCAATTTTTAATTTTAGGGACATGCTTGACTTGTGAAAGTTTTAATTTTCTTGAAAATATGATTAATCTAGATGCAATGTTATCCTAGAATGATGCATGCTGACATATTAAGAAATGAAATTTCATAGATTATGCAGAA
This sequence comes from Dicorynia guianensis, assembly GCA_037013595.1. Classification (NCBI taxonomy): domain Eukaryota; kingdom Viridiplantae; phylum Streptophyta; class Magnoliopsida; order Fabales; family Fabaceae; genus Dicorynia; species Dicorynia guianensis. The sequence continues at coordinate 12,832,746 of JASUAB010000006.1, read as the reverse complement.
ATACTACTCCATGACCTTTAGGAGCCCTTGAGATGAAATCATGGGTGAGTTAATTCTGGTGCTTTTGAGTCTTTTGACTTGCTCATTCAAGAAAGATTGCCCTAGTGTCACTGAATTCTTAGTATATTCCTTGCCTCAATTTTCTTATTCATAAAGATGTCATCAATTGCTATTGCCCTTATTTGCATATTTGAACTAAAACCCCTTTTGACATAGTCCTTGAACATATCTTGTTTCTTTCTCTTCTAAAAGAAATTAAGAGTGTGATGCCTTTAACATTCATTCAAGACATTTTTCATTCATCATGTCTTGAAGTCATACGTTAAAACTTTTCTTTACTCATCATTGGAGTTTTGCTAATTTTCAATTCATGTCTTGTCCATTTAGGCAGTACTTCTTACTAGCACTTGACAATTTTTTGCTTTGCATGAGAATGCTTTCTAAGAAATGAGGATGGCTTATGACACAAAGGATGTGCAACTTGGTATTTTGGCCCTTTATAGGAGAGATCAATAGATGGGTCAATGACCGATTGCCCCCACTAAAGTGAATCAAAGTATCAAAACTTTTAGGAGTAATGCCTTTGAGGATCAAGTTCAATTTTTTGATGGGTTATAGCCCCTTAGGAGGAGTTTCTTCTTAGTCTCTTATTTTTTTTAAAGACAAGTCATTTGGATATAGGGTTTTACCCTTTGATTGCCCTCAATTTAAATGTTGACTACCCATGAGAAAAAAATGTTGAAAAGATTATTCTTAACTCATTCTCTTTTATTATCCAAGTGATGCCTCAAGGGAATGCACATAATTATTCAATTCTCTGGAATCAAAAGTGCTCTGTTAAGCACCTACTCTAATCTCTCAAGTATTTACACTCCTAAATAAGTGTTTATTCTAATCATTCTCAAGTGTTTGTACACTCTGACGTGTTTGCACTCACAGATACCCCATAGGTTTGTTTTCGTGTCCCTCTCTACTTTAGTTAGTTTACCATATTAGCCAAGATCACTAGGACTTTACTTAGCTTGTAATGTAAGGCCTAGGTAATGGGTATGAACAAAAGAGAAGGATTTATCAAATAAGAAGAGTGTGAAGTATGATGTCTCATTTTTTACTTTTTCTTTTTTGGATAAACTTGTGGCTCAAGGTGAAGTCCATTTCTCTTTACTAGTCTCTTTTTTTTTTCGGCTAGCCCCCTCTTTTTGGTCTAGCACTTTTCTTTTTCATCTTCTTTCTCAATATTTTCTTTTTTTTTCTTTTTCGCATAGTTTTGGAATGATAATTTCAATCCTTTCACCTGGGCCTTAGGTTGTTGCTCATAGATTTTCCTTCTTTGATACTAGGGATACTCCTTTTAGCTCTCCTTCAAGGTAGAGTAATAATTTTTCAAATTGAAAGGTTAAAGTTGGAATGGGTCAAAGGAAGGAAGTCGGATGGTGGTCTTCCCACCCTTTTTATAGGCTCAAATGGGTGACCATGGGAGTTTTGATATTAGGGTTTGGCTTGAAAAGCTCAAACTGTCCAAAGATGACCTAGGTCATTTCTTGAATAATGCAGTATCTAACAAATAGCCTCAAGGAACATTTAGACAAGTTCTAGGGTATCTGTTTTCCTATAATAAACACACTCTCACTACAGGCTCTCTTTTTCATTTTCTTTTAATCAGAAGACACTCGGTCATCCAAGAGAATTGAGTATTCAAGCAAACCAGTTTTATCATTGACAATTGAATTTATTAAGAATGAGATTAAGAAAAAATTTTCTTCATTTATTAACTCATGAGCGTCAATAATTGGGATATACCATATTGCCCTAGTGTTAATTTAGTCTAAAAGGTAAAAGAAATTGGATAAAAAGAAATGCATTCATCATGCTAAGCATTTTATTGAATTAAAAGGTATGTCCATATAAACTCCTTGCTAAGGCCTTAGGCAGAGTCATTAGTAGGTGTCATAAAATGAAAACTTGAAAAAAATGCAAAATAAATAAAAGGAAATAGTCTAACTTGTAGTAAGTGGTGCGAGAATGGACCCACTATCACAATATCTTGATTTTGCCATGTCATTCTAGTGTTGGGTAATGTTGTTAACATTTTGATTGTCATGATTAGGCAAAGGATTGCCATGCACATTTGGTCCTGATTGCTTAGGTTCAAAAGTCAACCACTTGGCATCAATCAATCCCTGAACCCTCCTTTTAAATGTAGGATAGTTATCAACAAAGTGGCCCTTTGCCCCTGCATGGTAAGCACAAGTAAGTTTCTCATTGTACCATGGCGGATATGGGGGTTGAAAGGTAGGCGATGGAACCAGAGACACTAGATTGTTTAGCAACAATTGAGGTAAGAGCTCAGGTATGGAATTGGGATAAGATCAAAATTTTCAACTTTCTTATTAAATTGCTGCCTAGGTTGATTCTATTGATACCATTGGAATTGTTTTTAATGGGTTGAGAAGCTTGGGTGACTGGTGCTTGCAAAGCCGGTGCGGAAATGTTCACAACAGGGATGTTACCTTTCAACTTTCCTTTTTTCTAATATTCTACTGAGTGCACTCCTTCCTTTTTCTTATTATTTTGGAATTTCTTTTGGCTCTCAGCAATTGGCTTTCCTATCTTTCCTGTTGTGACTCCTTTTTCTACCCTTTCACCAACAACCACTAAATTAGCAAAATTAGTAGACGTGCATGCTACTATTGTGGCATAATAAGGATCCTCTAAAGTGCTCATAAAAGAGTAATCATTTCTTTATCTAATACAGGTGGTTGCACTCGAATTACTACATTTCTCCACCTCTGAGCATAATCTTTAAATGATTATTTTTCTCCTTTTCTCATGTCTTGCAACTGAAACCTATTAGGGGCAATGTTCCTGTAGTATCTGTACTGCCTCATAAAGGATTTAGCCAAGTCCTTCCAAGTGTGAATAGAATTGCGGTCCAGGCTTAAATACTATTTTACAGCTTTATCAATCAGACTATCTTAGAAGACATACATTAGTATCTTTTCATCATTAGAATAAGTTGCCATTTTCTGGATGTACATGAGAAGATGAGTCTTTGGGCAAGATGTCCCATTGTACTGGGTAAATTTAGAGACCTTGAACTTTGGTGGCAAGATCACATTAGGGAATAGTCCCATTTCTAAGAGATCCAACACATCGTCATCATCCGAGAATCTTTCGATCTTCCTTATTCTAGCTTCCAGAATCTCATACCTCTCTTGGGCCTTAGCCTTATTGGTAGCCTTCCTTAATTTCTCTTGTTCTATTAGATCATCAAAGTTTGGGATGATCTCGCCTTCTAGGCCCTTTTCATGGTAAGAGTTTTGGGCTTGTTGATCCTTAGGTTGCTCTTGATTGCAAGTATCTTTTGGCCCTCTATAGCTATTTTGAGCTTCTTGTTCTTAATTGTGGGGATCTTTCGGCCCTTGACAGCTATTCTAAGTTTGTAGTTTCATTATTTTCATCATTTTGGCTAACTGACCCTTGAGTTGGTCAATCTTGCTATGTATTTCCTCCATTGTCTTTTCTTGCCTAGGATTTTCCTGACCTAAGCCTTCCATCTGCCTACTTCAGGAACGTGTTATCGGAGCCATGATTACTTGTTATCCTTTTGAGTAAAAAATGTATTATTAGTATGCAAATGAGAATATATGCATATGAATGCGATGCCATGCATGAAGCCGAAAGTGTGCAATTTATGCAAGTGTTAATGAAGAATGCATGCCTTCTTTTTTTTTTAGACCTATTTCAACCCATGTCTACATCTCCTAGGCAAATCCCTAAATTATTCCCTATTCTAATTTATTTTGTCAAAGAAAGAGTTTTAGAAATCTTAAAAGGCTCTTCCTTTTTTTTTTTTTCATTTGTCCTAAATGTATATAAATCTTAAGCTTAGGGACTTCATACATATAGAAATAAGATGTATATGACAAAGAAATTGTACTTAAAACATAATTATAAACATGTGATAAGATAAAGGAAATGTTCCCCATTGTGCCTAAATTTTAGGTAAGTCCTAAGTCTTTGTTCACTCTCACGGACTTAAGTCAACGCTCTCTCTCACAAGGGATGGCTCATAGGCTATTAATAGTGTAGGGGTAAGCCCTATATTTCCTACATCAGGTCCCCAGATTGCCCTTGGAAGGATCAATCTGAGTGAGGTGTTTCGGGCACCCATGCGGAGACTGAAGGTCTCTCAAAGGCTAACCTTACTACACCCTGTAACCTACAAGGTATCCTAAATGGCCTAAGTATAAGCCATAAGGGTCATGACCTCCCATTTATTTTAGTGCGTGGTGAGAGTGGCACTATGTGTGGGGAATCATATCCAAATCTAAAAAAAAAATCACATGCAAATATATACATTTATCAAAATAAACAATTATGAAATTTAAACACCCAAAAATAGTAGAAGCTAGTAAGCATACCTTTTCTTTTGTCATCTCCACAAAAATAAACCAATAAATCAATCAAGAAATTAATAAGATCATCTTTAAATTGGCCTAACCCTCTAATGTCCCCAGTAGAGTCGCCAAGCTGTTAACCCTAAAATTTTATTTTAATGGAGTTACCACCGACCTAAATTGCTTAAGGTGAGATTGGATACCTAATTAAAAAATGATCTATGCTTCAGAGATTGAGTTAAGGGGTTGGTTACATTTTAAGGAATGTGTTAGCACCCTAAATGCCCATTTAGTTCCAAAAATGATCCAATTAATTTATCTTAATTAACTTATGTTAGTTTAAAAAATTAAAAAAAAGATTTTTTAAAAAAATAATCCTTATCCATTCCGGATTGGGATTAAACGATTTCTGATAAAAGTTCCCTTCCTATTACAGTTTGGAGTTTAAAAAAAATAGTTTACAAAAAAAATGATTTTGAGAAAATCTCCCCTCTATTCCAGATTAGGATCTTTAAAATAATTTTGAGAAAATCCTATCTCTATTCCAAATCAGGATTTTTAAAATGATTTTGAAAAAATCCCATCTTTATTCTAGATCAGGGTAAAAAAAATGAAGAAATACTTACATCACCATGTGATCACTTATTCCTAATTTATTTTTATCTAAAAAGTCATAAAATTAGGCATACATGATATTGATTCTTGAACCTTTATCATTGTGGTTAAAGATACATAAGTTCCAATATTTAAAATTCATCTAACCAAATTATCTAAAGTTCCAAATACATCATTGTATTAAACATGATTATCATTTGAAGTAATTCAGGTTCAAAGCTATCAAAATCTAAATATGCTATAAGACTCTCGTAGCAACTCACCAACTTTATAATTTCCTATAATTGAACTAACATTCAAACCGCAACAATTTTTAGTTCAATTGGAAGTATATACCCAATCTTTTTCATAAGAAAACAAGAATTATCAATCATCATGAAATTCCAAACAAGAATGATTAAGAAATTCAAAAGTTGCATAATATAGCCCATAACAAAAAATCAAGATAGCAAAATAAAGCCTCAATTAACCATACCTTTTTCACCTATTGAATTAAAAATGGTGCTCAACTCAACCCCAATAAAACTTGCTGCAGTGCTGGTCCTAAGATGGAGCTTTCGTCTTCAACCCCTAGACTCCAAGCAAGAACAATTCTCAAGTGCAGTATCAGAAAGAGAGTGGCGCAAGTTGGTTTCTCTGGTGGCGACTCACACGAGTGCAGCTCTCGGTTCGTAACGCTTTCGACTGCAATCTTTCGGCTTCAAGCAAAAATAGCTCTCAACTTACATGAGTGCAGTAGCAGCGCAACTCCTTTGGTTGACAGCGAACATGTCTTTTATCGGCAACAACAAAGGCCCGTTCTCTTAGTAGTAGTAGCATGTTTCTTTGGTAGTAACAGTAAATGAGACTTCCAATAGGGGAGCAACATTAGTTGGGTGATGAAGGCTTGCGGGGTGTGACTCCCTCTATCACAAGTGTGACCTTTTGACGGTGAGAACGAGGCTTTCGATGGCTTCACTAGAGCAGCTCTTGGTGACAGATGGAGAGCTATAGATGCAAACTAAGACACTACAACAAAGGAAGTAGATTGAATAGCAACAGAGTGGCAAATGGCAGCTTTTCCCAGTCAACGGTACAGGATCACGAACCTTGGAAAATTTTAGTAATTCAATGGGAGGAGCTGTGATTTTGAAGCTGTGGAAGAAAGATTGCCATGCGTTTTGAGCTAAGAGTGGTGCCGGTTTTGGGTTGTGGAGTCCCTTGTTGCTTTTGTTTTCTTTGAAGTGCAGGAGTTTTTGGGTGAGGGAGATTTTTGGTTTGGCTAGTGCCGGCGTGGGAGAAGACGGAGAGAAGTCTGTTTGGAAAGGCTGATTGAAGATCAAAGTCAAGGTGGCTATGGGTTGAAGGCTGGATTGTGGCAAGGAGTGCGGTTCTTTTTCATTGAAGTGTAAGTTGGGTGAATATTTTCTTGATTTCCATTTTCTTTTTAGGCTAAAATTTTCCTTCTCCCTCCTTTTTCTTGTGTGTGTCTGATGGATTTTTATAAAGTTATAATTTCTTTCCTAATTAAATTCTTATTTTCTAGTTTTTAATTGTATTTTATCTCTTATTTTATTATCTTTATCTTATAATCTTTTTTTTATCTTATTATCTTCATCATCTTTATCTAATATTTAGATATTCCTACTTCTCATTATCTTTTATCTTTTTTATATTTTATTTATCTCTTATCCTCTAATTCTTTTATTTATCTTTTTTAATTCCTAATTTATCTTGTATTATTATTCTTTAATTTTGGTTATCTTATCTTTTATTTTTTTAATTTTATTTTAGTTTTATTTTAAAATTTTATTTTTGGGTTTGGGCTTGTTTATTTTAGTTTAGATTTTGGTTAGGTTTAATTTTGTGTTTAATTGTAACTTGGGCTTATCTTTAAGTTTTTTAAATTTTCTTATTTTATTTTTTAATTTTTTAGTTTAAATTTAAATTTATAATTTAGGTTAAAATTTTAAAATTGGGTTAGATAAAATTAGATGTCTACATAGTATCTTGGAAATAATTGAAATAGATAAGTGAGGCAGACTAGTCCAAGAGGAATGAACAAAAAGAAGTAATAATGATGAGGTTCTCTAGGGAGTTTTTTTGTGACACAACTAATAATGAAGTAGTACGGAAAAAGAAAAAAGAGCTTAATAAAGGAAAACTTTTAAAGAAATAAAATTTAAAATTTCTGTCAAATAACTATATGATTTGCATTATAACCTCATGCAACAACATATAATATAAACAAAAGAACATGAAAAGAAAGGAACCCAATGGGACAAATTTGTTTCTAAGTAATAGATTCTAGTATTATAAGGTAATCCCTTCCTCAGTATTAAGAATTATAAATATACTTACAAGGTCTACATCTAAGTTCAATGCTACAGACATTATAGAAAACTAAGGTGGCAAATGAATTGGAACAAGATAAAATAACAATGGACAAGGTATTGCACAACTCCACATATAGCTAATTATAAGTTTTTTCTTTTTATATTTTATAAATAAACAAAAACTATATCTCATTAGCAAAATATTTATTTTCCAAGAAAATATACAATAAAATTGCTTAGCTTTTTGAGTGATAGTATCAGTCATCTCTCTTTCCAGTTGAGAGTTAGCAAAAGTAAAATAAATTTAATTATCATTCAGTGCTTGGTCATAGTGTAATCAATGGGTAGTAGGTAGATGTATCTATACTTTTTAAAGAAATCCATTAATTTTAATTGGACGACACAGGAGCAAAGAAGTGCATTTGAAATATCAAGCACTAGCAAAGATTAAAAGAGCAACTTAGATGACTAATTAACTCACAGATTACCAACCATCGTCAAGTTTATAGTTCTTATAGTACCCATTGAAGAATTTACACTAATTATTGCCTTTGAAGCTATTTACCCATCTTTGTAATTCTATGATAATTGTAAACTACTACTGTGAACCATTGTATAATGTGAAAGTAGTTGAACTCTAATATCATGATTCACAAAAGAGAGAGAGAGAGAGAGAGAGAGAGAGAGAGAGAGAGAGAGAGAGAGAGAGAGAGAGAGAGAGAGAGAGAGAGAATAAAGATATGCTCTGTTGTGCAAAATTAAATTGCCATTTAATTTCTAATTATGTATGTTGCATCAGGTAGTACAATTTAAATTTATGTATGTGCTTTAAAGTAAAACTCAAAACCCAGTATCTCGGTTAAAGGCTTTGCATAGCTCACCTATAAAGAATTCTATAAATAGTAGATAGGTGCTAAAAACTAATTATATAGATATGGACATGTTACAACTTGTTTTTTTAAACAAAGCAAGCGCACATGAAACTAGAAAATTGGGGAATTTAGAAAATGTCAATAGACTATAAAAATAGTGACACTTATTTATGAAAGACTAACTAAAAAATATGCTGATCAAACGAAGAAGGAAAGAAGAATAATTGTATGAAAAATGTTTGAATCGTAACTTCATCTCAAGTTCATCATATGAAGAAACCTACATTTTAAGAATAATGGAGATTTCAAGTTAAGAGACACATAAACCCAAAAAGAGCAATCTAAGTTGTTAGAGAGGGTGAGAGACTAAACCATACCTTTGTAGGTGAGTACTAGTGAGTAATGCATTGCATTGCCTTGCCTTCTTGTGTCCAAAAGAGACTCAAGAGCTTCAAGCCATGCATGTGCCCTATACACTACACTATATATAAATTTAGATATGTACTCTAAGTTGTCATTAATTCATCAAGAATGCCTCTAGTATTACTATTTAAGAACAAAATAATTTATAGTACCTTAGCAAATAAGGATATTACTTGAGAAAACAATTCCGGCTCTCTACAATAACTCAACACATAACAAAATTACTAGATACAATTCTACCTTAATAACAATAACTAATATAAATTTGGAGGATGTAGGCATTAGAACTGGGGATGAAATTGGCAATCAAGAAAGAAAATGTTGTTAGAATTTTTTATCATAGGTGGACTTACATATATCAACTAGTTTAATAAAACTCATATCAATATTAGTCAATAGTATTGGACTTGTCTTGTTATTAGTTTTGATAGTGGGCTCATAGTAGTAGGCCTTATTTGTGTTAGTCATGATGGGTACGTAAACACTTGTGGACTAACAAGGAAAGGGGTCCCTAGTCCATCTATTTATGCGGTGTTAGCACTCCATTAGCCTAACACACACTCACCTTCTATAATGTATACAAGAAAAGGAGAGGAGTTTGCCCTTTCCACTATTAGAACCTCTTTTACACTCATCTCCATGGATACTCAAGCCATGAGCTCCTTTGCTCCTCTAGGTATTTTTCTCTTCTCACTCTCAGATAATATGTATACTTAGAATGGTTTGCTAAATTTTATTTTGTGTATGGATTTATGCGTGAATGTTATAGATAAATCCTTCAATTGGTATTAAAGACTCTATCTGTGGATGCATATTGTCTAATCTCATTATTATTTTAAATCTATTTATTGTATAATTAACTTTTGTTTTAGGGTTTTGGGTGATTGTTTGTGGTTTCATTGATTTCAATATATGTCTCTAATTTTGGACATATTATGGACCTTTTGAGACCAAGATTTCATTGCTTATTAATTGCATATTATTTTTGATGCATTAATTTCACTCATGAAATCCCGATTTTGCTAAATTCTCTTTCAAACCCTAAGTTTATTGTGGTTTTCAAAACTTATATGTTTTAGGAAAATTGTTTGAAATGGACACATGCAATTTGTTCCTCACAGTGTTTAGAGTTGCTTGCATGCTCAAGTGTTAAAATTGGCACTCAAAACCACATTTTCTTAGCCATAGCTAAAAGTCATTTTTGCTCACTTTGGATTTCAATATTTTTGGTACATGTTTTCACAAGATTTTCTTTGAATGTGTTAGATAGCAGCTCTAGGATCAAAAGCATGTAAACTTCATACAAAACATTGAAGAAATTGAGATGACTTGAAGGCAAGTCAAGATGATCCAAATTATAGGAAAACTGGGTGAAAAAGAAGACCTTAATCCCATTTTTAGTGAAACCCACTCACAATTTCAGTGCGTGAGGCCATGTATTGCCATATTTTGGCAAGATTTTAGTCCTACCTTTCTCTACTCACTGTCCTAAATCCATTGATGATTTTTCTAGAATTTTTTGAAGCCTAGAAATATTAATTTTGAATTTTTGGAAATTTATTTTGATTAAAATTATATTGCACTCTCTGAATTTCATGCTGAATTTTTTTATGTAGTATTCTAATATGGTTATGCACATTATATTTTATACACTCTTAGATATGGCATGATTTGCACATAAATTAAATTTTGGATTTAATATGTGATGTTATTTAGCCTAATTGTTGTGCTTTAGTTGTGAAAATTGTTGTTACTATTGTATCTAAAAAACCTTGGTAGTTGTTTGGAAATTTAGATATTTTAAACTCCTTTTTGCAAGATTGTGAGTTTGCCTATCATGGTATCAACTATTCTTTCCTTCTTTCTAAATTTCCAAACAAACTTTTGTTGACATTATGTTATAGATTATATCATTGGAGGTTACACTCTATCAAAGTGTCCTTGATGGTATGATTCTTAGCATTTTAGAGAACTTATTTACATTGATATTATGCTCTTAAAATTTTTGATATCTTATCAATGTTACATTTTAGGGACATGGTATGCAATGGTTAACCAAGGCCAATAATGAAAATAGGTTGAATGTCTAAAATTAAACGTTGCAATTATGATTATTCATGTGGCCCTTAATGAAGATAAGCCAAACAAAGCTATCAATGCTTCTTTTGTTGCTAAGAGGGCAAAATGTAAAGAGTGGGAACACTTCAACAGGGTTTGCTTGATGTTCATGAAATATTACATGGACAAATCTATTAGGCAAAGCATTCTTAATGTTGAATCCTTAAATGCCAAGCAATTTCTAAAAGTTGTTGGTGAGAAATTTTCCAAATTTGACAAGGTAGAGAAAGACTAGTAACTTCCTAATTGAGAAGACCAAGTATGGTAGCATTAGTGATGTGTGTGAGCACATTATGAAGCTTTCACACTACTACAATAAGCTAAAATTGATGAAGGTTGACTTGCATGATAACTACTTGACTTAGAGGGTGTTAGAATCTTTTCCCTCTCAATTTTATGTCCTAAAAACAACCTACAATGCCCATAAGACTAAGTGGATAGTCAATTAGTTAATCTCAATTGTTACTCAAGAGGAGTAAAACATGAAGAATGGTAAAGTTTCGATTATAGAAGCTGTCACTAGTGGCTTTAATGACCAAAAAAAAAAAAAATAAACATCCAAAAGGGCAACAAGGGATTTAAAGGGAATGGCAAGAAGAAGAATAAGAACTAGGCCAAACAAGGGCAACAGTTTTTTGTTCAAAGGGAATTGCAAATTCTTTCAAAAATATGGGTACAAACAAGTCGACTGCAGTGGTTTTAGGGCATGGCTATAGAAGAAAGGTATCCATTTAGTTTGTTTATCTTGAATCAAATTTGGTTAATGTTTCTTTAAATACATGGTGGTTAAAGAGTGGATCCTCTATTCATGTTACAAATTATTTTAAGGAGTTCACAAGAAGTAGGAGACCAAATGATGGAGAGTTCTTAATGTCTATAGTAGATGGAGCAAACATGAACATAGAATCTATAGGACTTGTTTTCCTAAAATTAGAATCTAGACATATTTTAAATTTAAAAGATGCTGTTTATATATTCTCTTTATAAGGAGAAGCTTGATTTCTATTTTAGTTTTGGATGAGTATGGATATTCACTTATTTTTGGTAATGGAAAAGTTACTATTTATTATGATTCTCTTATTGTTGGTTCTAGCACTCTTCGTGATGGTTTTTATCTGTTTGACATTAATTGTTGTTTGGCTAAATCCTCTTTTATTAACACTGTTAGCGGAAACATGTGCAATAAAATTGATGAAAAATTCTTCTATGTTTTGTCATAGAAGATTGGTTCACATTTCCAAGGAAAGGATTGAAAGACTAATCATAGATGGTGTGCTACATAGTTTAGCTTTTTTAAATTTTAGGAGATGTGTTGATTGTATTAAAGGAAAGTTAACTGCAGGGATTAAGAAGAAAGGGTCTAATAGGAGCAAGGCTTTTTTGCAGTTGATTCATATAGACATTTGTGGCCTAACTATCCCTATTACCATTGGTGGTTTTAGATATTTCATCACCTTTATTGGTAATTATTTTAGATATTAGTGGATTGTGCTTATTAATGAGCAGTTTGATTCTCTAGATGCTTTTAAATTCAAAACATGAAAGATGATTAAATTCATGAGATCTTATAATGGTAGGTATCTTAAGACTGGGAGAAATCCTAGCCCTTTTGCTAAATTGTTTCAAGAGTGTGGTATTGATGCATAGTAACTATGCCTAGTACTTTTGTGCAAAATGGTGTTACTGAGAGCAGGAATAGGACTCTTTTGAACTTGGTGAGATGTATACTTAGCCACTCCACCTTACCAAAATTCTTGTGGGGAGAAGCCATAAGGATTGCCGCCTACATTTTGACTTAAGTGCTTAGCAAGTTAATGCCCAAAACCCCTAATAAGCTTTTCTCAGGAAAAAAAGTTTAGCTTGAAGCATTTTCATGTTTGGGGTTGTAAGGCGGAAGTAAGGCCTTATAATTCACTATTAAAGAAGCTTGATTCACTACTTGTTAGTGGTTTCTTCATTGGTTATTGCATCAATTCAAGAGGATGTAGGTTCTATTGTGCTTCTGCTACCACTAAAGTAATTGAATCAAACAGGGCTATTTTCTTTGAAGATGATGTGAACGGTGGATGTGAGGAAACATGTGATGTTTAATTTAAAGAGAAATGTGTTATGTTCCCAATGCCCATTGTTCCCATTTTTCTTGTAATGCCTGCTCAGATAGCTAAACGTAATGTTGAGACCCCACCAACTATTGTTCTACCTCTACCAACTAACATAGTTGTAGAGCAGTCACTAGTTCATCAAGAAGAGCCATTAAGGAGATTTGAAGGGTTTATAGACCCAATATTCAAAGGGATTTCATTTATTTGCACAAACATGAATTTGCTGTTAAAGTTGACATTGATCCCTTTGCTTTTTAAGAAGTTCTTTCTAGTCCTTACTCTTTTGATTGGATGAAAGCTATATAGGATGAACTGACACCTATTGATTAGAATAATGCTAGCATCTTGTGAAGTTGCCTATTAGACACAACATTGTTGGATGCACATGGGTCTTTAAGGCTAAGCATGATTCTAGAGATAGAATTGAGAGGTATAAGGCTAGATTAGTAATGAAGGGCTATAGTCAAGGAGAAGATATTGATTATAGGGAAACATTTTCACTAATATCTACTAAGGATTCCTTCCATGTTAGTATGGCCTTGGTAGCTCATTTTGATATAGAACTCCATCATATGGATGTTAAGACTATTTTTCTGAATGGAGAATTGTCAAAAGATATGCATATGGATCAACCTGATGGATTCATAAAGGATGACCAAGATTACCTAGTGTGTAAGCTAAAGAGATCCATTCATGGTTTGAAATAAGCCTCAAGGTAATGGTACCTAAAGTTTGATCATATTGTAACTTCACTTGGCTTAATGGAAAATTCTATTAATTAATGCATCAATCTAAAGTTTAGTGGAGCAATTTCATTATTCTTATGTTATACATTGATGACATTTTGCTAGCCTATAATGACTTGAGCTTAATTCATGAGACAAAGTAGATGCTATCAAGTCATTTTGATATGAAAGACCTTGGTGATGCTTCTTTTATCTTTGGCACATAGATCTATCATGATAGACCCTAGGATATTCTTGGCTTGTCTCCAAAAACTTACATTGAAAAGGTTCTTAGAAGATTTAATATGAAATCTTACTTCACTTGTGTAGCACCTGTTTTAAAAGGCAAAAAGCTTTCTAGAACCCAGTGTCCTAGAAATGATGATGAGCGAGTTGAAATGGAGAAGGTCCCATATGCTTTTGTTATAGGTAGCCTAATTTATACTCAAGTATGTACACAACTTGATGTTCCTTTGCTATTAATGTGCTTAGGAGATACTTGAGCAATCTTGGTTATGAGCATTGAAGAGCAACAAAGAGAATGATGAGGTATCTACAAAGTACTAAAGACCATATGCTCACTTACAAGAGATCTAGTCACTTTGAGGGGATTGGATGTGTAGATTCTAATTATGCAACCTATCCAAAAGATGATAAATCAACTTCTAGATATATTTTCATGATGGCTAGAGGAGTTAATTCATGGGAGAGTGCTAAATAGACTCTTTTAGTTATCTCAATTATGAATGCATAGTATGTTGGCTATTATGAGGCTACCCATCAAGTTATATGGCTTAGGAACTTGATATTCCATATTGTTAAGAGTATTTCTAAGCCTTTGACTATCTATTGTGTAACTTTGCTATAGTATATTTATCTCAAAACAATATAAATTCTACACACATAAAACACTTTAAGGTTAAGTATCCGTTTATTAGAAAGAAAATATAGGTTCTTCAAACTCACATTAAGCACGTAAATACTAAGCTTATGGTTTCAAATCCTTTAACTAAAGGCTTTATAGTTAAACTGTTTGAGAGCCCTTTCAGGATCTCCTTCTCCCTTGCACACAATGTGTAGGGAATGTTAAAGAAGGGTGAATCGCACCCTTCATGGGATGCAATATACCTTATCATTATCCAAAATTAATTAAATAATTTTTTTTTTTGCAAAAAAAATTAACCCATAGCTAGGTTTAAAAATTTTTCTACAAAATTATGATACTTTTAGGTTTAAATTTAATGAAAATAAGAGTATCTAAGAATACTTTGTGTAAGTTTATTTTTATTTCTTAATTTTAAAAATTAAAAGAATTACAAAAATTTGTCACATTAGCACAAAAGTTGCCAAGTCATCAATTTTGGCCATGTTAGCATAAAGTTGGCCAACTCATCAAGATAGCTCAACATTCCATTAGAGAATTCATAGTGCAGCTAATTAGAGGATGAAATTGGTTCAATTTTAAACTTTGGAGGATTGAATTAATAAAAAATTCTTTTAAGGACATAACTGATAAAATGTATATCTTTCAAGAATGAAAATTTACAATGGAATATAAAAAAAACTTAAAAACAAATATGGCTTATGGTTGTTGGAAAAACATTTGAGATAGATTTGCAACAAACTTGTATTGCAACAAAAATTTCGTCGCAAATCTATTGCAAATATAATAATAAGTAAAACATTTAAGATAAATTTGCGATCGATTGTATTGACACAAAAATTCTGTCATAAATCCGTTACAAAGCTCAAAAGAATTAAAGTATTTAAGACAAATTTGTGACGAATTTATTTTAGGATAAATTTTCTATTGCAATTTGCAATGAAATATTGTCCATCACAAAATTTTGTCACAAATTTTTCCAACCATTTTCCATCACAAATTCATTGCAAATATGTTGCAAAATTTGCAACAAAATTTTGTTCACAACAAGTTGGCTTTCATTCTTGAAGTGAAAGTTCTAAGTTTTCATTTGGATTAGAGTGTCAGGATATGGGCATGCTGTAATTCTTTTTGAATAGTGTACAAGATAATGAAAATGCAGAAAAAATGTAACGCCCTAGATTCCATCATAACCATATATATATATATATATATCTAATAGAAATTTCAATAGAGTATCCCATGAAAACTCATGCCTCCTAGATACAACAAAATGATTCATTTACCCTGCTAATTAACAAAATATTAAAACCAATCTAGTACTACAATCACACTAGGTATTTTAAACTTGCAACATTTTTTAGCTAAAGCAAATACAATCTTAATATAGCTTATATAACTAGAAAATAATAACATCAAAAAGGAAACAAGAAGTATACTTTAACTTAGTCTCTTCTGCTACACTCCTAGCTACACTATTTATGAATACTCAGTTACTAGCCTACCACAATAGAGAAAACTTTAAAGAGTCTAAGCCCAATGAGTGGATAAATAATTAACAATGGGGAACAATAATGGGTTAATTCTTAATATAAGCAACATTATTCAAACTTTTATTCAAAACCAAGAACAATATCAAGAAACTTTGCAAAAAACAAACTTCACTTTCTATTTGTAAAACTTGCAACTACTACATGTTCAAAAGGTTTTATACCATGTCTCACTGAGAGCATAATCTATACACATGGCACACTGAGGAGCATCCTCGGTCAGGAGCAAATCACATCAAAGAAACATAACATCACTGAGATTGGGAGTAATGAAAGAATAAGCATGGCATTAGCAAAGCTTAGGAGCAAACATACATGATAATTGTGGTCATATGCTAGCATAGAGCATGCTCCCAAAGGGCTAGTGACACAAGATATATGCCCCAAAGGCTATATGTATACCCCATATGGTCCCAAAGATATTTTATTTTTAATATTCATACTTGGTTACTGAGCTAGGAGTGTAGATAAGATACTGACAATAAGCATGGTCACTAAAGTATATATAAAGTTTACCCAATTGGAAAGCATGTTAAACTGCACTTGGGATCCAATGCTTTCAAAAAAATTCTCATTAAAGCTAGTAACACTTCATTACATATTCAATAACTTTTTTCCAAATTAATTCACCATTGTATTTATAAATGAAGGATTCTTAAAGATAACTAGCATATTTCATAAACAACTTGTTTTTGAACCAAAATTTTCATAGTAAACTACCTGAACAGTTCCCTATATTCTAAAAGAAGCCATGACCATTTAAAGAAGGAAATACACCATTCATTTAAATGCCATTCAAAAGAAAAATTATTCCCTTTAAAATATCAATAGATGCAATATAGATTTAAAAATCATTTTTCCCAAAAATAAGCATTGTTAGAGGTTTATCCACTCACCTATGTAACCAAGTACCAATTCCCTCTTGAGCTCCTAGGCATTGCTTTGATAGGCTCTTCATGTGCTAACTTTTCTCCTTACGTTAAGAGACATTCATTTAATTAGTAAGACTAAACTATTGAACTATAATAGCCTAGAATGAATTCATGGTATATATATGTTATGTATGCAACAAGCTCAAATGTGCTCTACACAATTAATCTCATATTTTCAACTTTTATTTATGCATTTCTTACCTTAAATCACACTAGAAAACTAACTCTACTTTGCTCCAAAATCTATACTAAACGACAAGGAATTAAAATGTGAAACTGTTATGGAAGGAAGCCTTATGTCTCTACTTTCTAATGTTTTGAATTACATGATTTGGACATCTAGAACTTAAGTTATAGATATTCATTTAAATAGTAAGACTAAACTACTAAACTATAATAGCCTAGAATGAATACATGGTATGCATATTTTGTATGTAACAAGCTCAAATGCGCTCTATGCAATTAATCTCATATTTTCAACTTTTATTTATGTATTTCTTACCTTAAATCAAACTAGAGAACTACCTCTTCTCTGCTAGCTCTTCTCTTAACATTAACAAATATTCGTTCATGTGCTAACTCTTCTAACATTAACTGCTAAACTACAATAGCCTAGAATTAATGCATGTTATGTATGTAACAAGCTAGTTCAAATGTACTCTACGCAATGAATCTCATATTTTCAACTTTTATTTATGCATTTCTCACCTTAAATCACACTAGAAAACTACCTCTACTCTGCTCCAAAATCTATAATGAATGACAAGGAATTAAAACTTGAAACTTTTATGGAAGGAAGCCTTATGTCTCTACTTTCTAATACCTCTTTAATTACGTGATTCGGAAGTCTAGAGCTAAGTTATAGATAAATTAACAAATATTGACAGGGAAAACAGCCAGTAATAGAACAAAAAATTTAGTATCACTTCAAGTGAAAACTGATTTTGATGGAAAAGGAATTATAATTTGAAAAATTATGGGCTTAAAACCATTGCGTTTTAGGATTCAATGCCATAAACATCTTGTCACTTGGACAACTACAGCGCAAGAAAAAATTCAAACGGTGTTCAAATGTTCAAAAAGACAGCGTATGTAATTTATATATATATATATATATATATATATATTGAAATCTTGTCTACTCATTGCTTTAAAATTTTCTCCAACTACTAGAAAAATTATATTTTTGTTATTAGTAACCTAAAATACTAGAACTTCTACTCACGACCATTAAACAGAACCTAACTCCCAACTTGGTTTCTCAACCAATTAATTTATGAGGAAAAAGATAAACATCACTTGACAAAAATATATAGGAAGCTTAAATCTAAATTTGAAAGCAAATGAGACTTAATTCTCTAATTCTCAGCAAGTACCCACAATTTTACCTAAGAAATAAAATTTTCTTCTCAGAATTTAAGTTTAACATAGTTTTTTGAGAATGAAAATGAAAGCCACTTACTAAAATATAAAGAACTGATAAAAATCAATTTCTAAGTTTAACAACCTTAATCTCCATATAAATTTTGCTTAAGACAACTCAAAATATCCTTTCAGCCAAAAGAAATTTGAAAGAGCTGAAACCAGTGACGTGTAAATGCAAACTAGAGACTTACTTTGTTAAAAGAGCAATTAAACTGAGCAAAAACTCTAGTTCTATTTTGCAATAGAAGGTATGACATTGCTTAAGGGAAAATTAAATAACAGCCCCAAAAGAAAAAGGAAAAAAAATTAGCATAGGAGAGAGTGGCGTGGAAGGGAGGATAAAATGGTGGAAAGAATTCAGATGGCAGCTTCATATGGACATGCAACAGCAAAAAGATAGGTTTTCTTGCATATAGAAAAAGAGAAAAGAATAGCAAAACAATATAGAAATAACATAAGAAGAATTGGAGCTAAAATTATTAAAACATGTGTATAACATACCTTAATTTATCAGCAAAAAAGTTCTTGACGTACATTACCCCTCCAATCAGCTGCAGAATTAGTCTGGAAATGCCTAGGAAAATGAAGGAAGGGATGTGATTATAATATGGTTGTGAGAAGTAAGTAAAGGAAGAAATGGTTGATGAGAAGTGGCGTGACAAAGAGACCAAAATTGGAGAAAGAGTGGCGAACGGCAACTAGAACTAAGAAGAGAATTTTAAGCCTGTCCAGTGAGATGGAAAGGACGTAAAATAAGGCAAAGGAGAAGAAAAATGGGTAGCATTTTATTAAAAAAAGGAAAAAAAAAAACTCTAGAACAAATGTAAAGAGAGGGAGATGTATCGAGCTATTGAGTTAAAGTCAAATACATGTTATGTGGCTGTACTTGAGAATTTTCAGGAAGAAGAATTATTAATTATGTTTTTTTTTTTTTGGGAGTAAAAGTTTGCACTAACAGAAGAGTGATGGAAAATAAACTTTTGTTAAAAAAACCATAAATACTACTATATTAAAACCACTTACCCCGTTGCTAACTTAAAATTGGATTTGACTACACCCATTAGTTTATTTAATATAGTTTACTTCATATATTATGGTTATTTACACTCCTAGTTATATATATATATATATATATATATATATATTTTCAACATGCTAATGGCATAATTCTAATGCATATGCATGAAATGTCATGAACTCCTAACCTATTAATACACTACAAGAAATTATAATATTACCCAGAAATAAATATCTATGTGAAAATCACAAATCTGTCAATAAAAATTTTCAACAAGAGGTTCAATGAGGGATTCATCTATTGATAATACTGAAATTTCTTGTAATGATAAAGCAAAATAAACTCTAAGTCTTGATCGTAATTATTATGCACAATTACACCTATATTTGGATATGGATATGACAAAAGTGACAAGCTGTTTAGTTTGATTGGCACTCTTTTTACTTTTTTTTCATTGCTATATGTGGGAAGAATATTCTTGTTTTTCGGAGGGATGGGTTGGCGACTCTTTTGGGTTTATACTTTAACTGACAAGAAGGTTCAATATTTGGTTTTGACAAAAGAAACATTAATGGCTATAGAGAGAGAGAACAAAACTTTTATGCCAGGTGAATCAAGGAGAGTATCAAAGACTGGAATTCAAAGGTTAACTTCTCCATTTGAAAATCACTACACCGCACCCAATATTTGAAGAAAGATAGAGTGTGAGAATAGTACTAGGAATTCAAAGAATTGTGTTAGGTATGTGAAATTGTGTGAGATTATTGATTGCTCTTACGAAATTCTACAAATTTCATTGGGTGCAGTCTTTTCGTCAATAGAACTAGGGATTGAGATTTAGATTTGGGAATTTTTTTTTCTTTTCAAAGGCATACAATTGCCACATAAGCATAAATTGACTAAGCAGGTTGCCACATTAGACATCTTGTTAGTTTTAACATCTTCAGCCATTGGAAGGACTAAAGTGATGTCATTTTAGAGAGTCGATCTATTAATTGATTACAATTTTGTTTCAGGGACCTAACTAATGAATTCAATTAATCAATTGACTCTCTAAAATAACATCACTTGTTTCATGGGCAAAACTGCCTATTTACTAAAAAAAAGTAAACTCATCCACAAATCATATCATGTTTCTGCCTTTTGCATAGACCAAATTAAAATTAAATTAGAATCCTCAATGTAAAAATCATATTAGCATGTTAAAACCTTAATGGAACACTTCAATTGGCCATAACAAATGCAGTTTTAAATAAACATGTTTCTATCAAGATGCACGATATGTTCCTTAATCTTGCACAACTAGCCAATAGGCAATACTAAAGAAAACAAAAGACAATTTAATATCTTCATCTCTGGCATTCTATCACGCACTTTATATGCAATGTATATAAGAATCAATAAGCGACACCAAATCAAATGCTGGATGAACATCTCAAATTGTCAAGGGGCAAGTAGATAATGGGAATATGTTTCGGGGTAAAATCCACAATAATAGAACTATATTTGTTACCAACGGTGGTGATAAAGAAAGTAGGAGCCAGAAATGCAGTCGAACCTCAATTTGTACCTGCTTTAAAAGCTAATCATATATACTAGGAGGTATGATTGCAAATAGTATTGGTAGTTGGCTGTCATTTGACACTGGGCTACTTTTGATGGCAAGAGTGAAGCTACCAAAAAAAAACCCAAAATTCTTTGAAAAGACACCCACCGTGTAGCTAAAGGAATAAATCCAACCCTCCCAACTACTATTAGAATGAGGCAAGTTCTCTTGTAACTAAACATACCCATCATCAAAGGAGATAGACAACAAAGACAAAATCAAAGCCTTGCCTTTAAAAGCACTCCCAAGTCCCTCTAAACAAGAACAGCTCTTGATTGTCGGGTGTGGGTCTTGTTGACCTGCCTGAATAACATAAAAACTAACAATAAGCAAATACAATTACACTTGAAGGGAAAAATCCAAAGAAATCACAAGCTCAGTTAGGAAATTTCTGCGAATTCTCGACTAAACGGAGATAAATGATATCCTTAATTCTAATAACATTTTTAGTTTCCGTGTATTTGGTGTTGCTCAAACATAGGCCCAAAGTTCTGTTATGAATGCTGTTAAACAAGTTGAAGAAGCATTCTTCTTTAAGATACGTTGGGAGCCTGTAATTGCAAATACCATATTAACAACTGAATAGTTAATGTTATCAAGTAGCAATTATTGCTTTGACACCCAACTTCATAAGATTCCTTGTGCTGTAAAGATTCAATCCAATTAATTGAAACCACACCTTGTTTACAAAAAAAAAAAAAATGAAAACCATACCTAGTTTTAAAAACTTAGGAATCTAAAACCCACAAAAACATTGAAAAATAAAAAATATTACTATTAAAAGGTAAGTTGCAACAAATACATGGATTAAAATGCTCCCCTCACCGGGCCCACAAAAATCTATTTTCTAAAATCTCAGCTTCCCGGGAATAATATGTGGATTAGAATTGCACTCTACAATCAAGTACCAGAACCAAACATATTTTTCAGCTGTGATAGTCCAGTGATATAACAATGACAGTCCTGTGCTAAGGTGGAGGACTGAAAGTGGTCAAAGGATCCACCCAGGATATTCTACATGTGCAGTACATAATTACTGTGCTTTGGACACCACAAGAAGAAATGCTAGTCTGTGAAATTGTAGCCTACTAATGTTTAAATGATATACGTGGCATAGGGATTTGATCTCCTTATATTGATTACCAATATCAAAGAGTGATGTTAGTGTGAGAGAGAGACAATTTTAAATGAATTAAAATATTAGTATAAAAGGAATCATGAATTCTATAATTAGAAAGCGATTTTTAAAATTTGTTTAAAATCAATAAAATTAGGAATCTTCGAGATGAGAAGATCCAAAAATTCATGGCATAGGAACTATGCCAGAATTCGACACTTTGTGCTTATCAATTAGATCATCATTTCTTTATTAGCTTATTTAAATCAAATTATCTACCTATATAAATTAAAATTCATAAAATTTTTATTTTAAAAAATAAATTATCAAATTTATTAAATTTTATTAACTAAACAATAAAATTCTAATAAAATTGACTTATCTAATAGTTCATACTATATTTTATGAAAACTACATTTTCCTTTCTCTATTTAAATTTATCTAAAACAAATTTGAAATTATCTAACTGGAATTTTTTTAAAGGAAAAAAAGAAAAAACTGGGAAAACTGTAAAGACGAAATAACATTACTGGCTTCGTTGGTCACGGACTGCCGAATGATTCCCACTTGAGGAAACAAAAGACAGCACATGCGACAAATGTGTCACATAAGATTTACTGATAATTATCTTAACGAACATTGCAGAGTACCTTTCTTTTTGTTTTTTTTTTTTTTCTGATTGGATAGGTGAGCACTGTATGGCCACCCAGCACTCATTAAGTGCCTAAAAAGTCCCTCAATAAATGAGTAATGACGTGAGATCTAACCCTAACATCTGCAGACGGCTACAGTACTTGTTATTAAGCGGTTACCAGAAAGAGAAAGAGAGAGTGTGCGTGCTTAAGAGTCATTTTCTGAGGATTAAATTTGAAGGTGGTCAACAGAGTGAGGAATATTTAGCAAGAAAGAAAGGAGCATCGTTGTTAAGCAAAAGAATGTCAACAAAATAGTACCGGAAAGTGAGCAGGTTCTTTCACGTTGTAGTATTAGTCTTATCAATAGAGTTAGTTATGCAAAACCACAGCATTAAATATTAGGTATTAGGTGGCGAAATTTCCTGGCGCGCTTTGTTTTTCAGTTCATGTCGCTTTGGTTAATACTATATAACGATAGAAAAATAATGAAGAAACTGAAAGACAATCTGCCTTTGTCGCTTCCCTTGGAATATAGCCAACATGTGAAGATTCTCCGATAGTGAGACCCAGCTTCATTGTTTGGTGGATATTGTACAAAACCTGGCTTTACTTTACTTCATGCTTTTACTGCTCTTGTGTTTCTCTCTTGCTACGGTCATCAATTTTTCAAATTTAATGGTTATACCATTGCTTTTGGATCACTATCGAAAGGGACATTGGAGTGTCGCTTGAAAATTTATACAGAAAAGATGTTTCCATACTTTTTTTAACAAAGGACTCATACCTTAATTTGTGTTAGCACTTGGATTAACTGTATTTCACAATTAAAGTATAAAATTTAATAAATTTAATAATTTAAATTCTATTAAATGGAATTGTGTAAAAATAAAATATGGAAATAAAGGAACTGAACTTTATATATAACTGCAAAGGAAGAGCAACAAATGTATTCAACAAAAATAAAAGGATTAGAATTTTGAGAGTGAAAACCTTATATAATGTCTCACTTAGATTTCGTTTGAGGATTATACAAATTTTAGAAGAAAAAGAAAAAGAAATTTGAAACTGGTTCACATGTAACATATATAATTTTTTCTTCCTAATTTTAGGCTCTAGCTAGCAGCATGCTTGTTGGCTAATAGCAGCGTTGCGCTTCGGAAAGGATAACTTGCCTATCCTGACTTTAGTTGAGGTTCCAAAGAAGTCATAGTTCCGATGCCATTTTGTTGCTCTCTCTTTGAAAATCCACCATTCATGTTTCTTACCATTCCCCCAACACCCAAAAAGTCTAACGTCAACTTATCAGATCCTCCAAAGCTCACACCCGGGTTTCGCTGCAATTTAGAATCATCAACATTGTGAAACCCTCCGAGGTTGCTGTCATTATTACCTTGCACAGTGCCAAATATGGAGGTGTTGCCGTTGGCAAGAGAGTTCATCAGTCCTCGGAGATGTTTATTATGGTCATTTGACACAAGTTCCCTGTCAATAGATTTAGCACCGTTGTTAGAGGAGCTACCTATTCCTCTTAGTAAAGAGGAACTGTTGCTAGTCGTGGATGAACCCATCTGAGCAGCTTTCTGAAGCAATGCCGTGGCGGACATATGCGGTGAAACGTTTTCATGCTGCAGTGAATTGCTGAAGAGTGAGGGCCAAGCTGGCCCAACTTGATCACTTGCGGGGTTATTCGAGTAGAGCAATGTGGTTGTCCCTGCTTGGTTATTATCACTGACATTGTTAAATTGGTCAGGAATATTTATGCTCCCACTGCCAGTGTTAGAACTGTTTGGGAAGAAGCTAAGATTAAAAAGATTGGTGCTATTGGTGTTGCCTTGAAGATCAGGAAGTTGCATGAGACCATGTAGTTGCTTGCTTGATATTAATGATCCTTGCTGGGTGTGGTGCTCTTGAAATGCTTGGTTTGGGTCAGTCATGAAGAGTGCTGTGGTGGGCAGTGATTGATGAGGTGATTGGCCATATGAAGGAGACTGATTTGGAGGTGAGATTAGGTGCTCGAACTTTGCTGCGGCGGCGCTATTACCAAGGCGCAAAATGCTGTTAGCCGCTGCTTGGTTCTGATTTTGAAGTTGGGAAATTTGGGAACCCGCTTGGGATAGGCCTAGGTTCATGTGGTTTGTGCCATACAAATGAGTCCCTATAGGGTTGAAGTTGGTTGGATGCCTCGCGCTCTCCTGCGATAGAGCATCACAAAATGCCCTATGGGTGATGAAACTGTCCCGCCTGCAACAAAAAAACAACGGAAACAATTGTATACGTAATTGATAACACATCCCATAAACACACTTCAAAGAAGTTACACATTACTCCCAACATACCAAGTGACATGCGTGAAGTGGTATATTAATTTAATAACAAATTATATTTATGTAATTTTTATGATAATCTTGTAAATGACAATGCTAGTTAGCAAAAACTATACAAAAAGCAGATTATTTATAATTTGGTATGCCATTGAATGATAGCAGTTACACATATAACTGTTAAGTTTTGCCAAATATCCAAAAGATATATTACCAAATAATTTAGCTCCAGTGAAAATGAATAAAATTATAAAGTGAAAAAGAAAAGGTATAAAGGAAGAATAAATGCAAGATCTATAATTTTATGATGATTGACGACCTGATATTTAGCGTGAAAAATAGTTCAAAATTTTGGATCTGGAATTAATTATTCCAGATATCATTCATATTGCTAACCAAATCGGAAAGAAAGTGTGCTAAAAAAAAAAGTGCTTAAAGTAGCAGGATTAAAATCGAATGTACTTTTGTTTAAATTGTGCTATCGAAATTAAGAAAACTACAGTGGAAGGAGGACCCATCGGATTATACCAAAATCTGATACAGACCAACAATTTCAATTCTAACTGCCACTTTGAGGTCCCTTTTAAATCAATGGAAGAGAGAATTATTTGCATCTTTGATGAAAGTCAATACCTGTAAGCCATATATGGGACCAGCCTCAATAAATGCAAACTACCTCATGACTTGACCACTTTCTCTGATTAGAGAGTTCTATCAAAAACTAATCGTACCGTCAAAGGATTGCAAAATTCCCGGAAAATGAGAGAGAAAACGTAGACAACATATATATATATATATATATATATATATCTGTAGATGAAGGAATCAA
Source organism: Dicorynia guianensis (assembly GCA_037013595.1). Lineage (NCBI taxonomy): Eukaryota > Viridiplantae > Streptophyta > Magnoliopsida > Fabales > Fabaceae > Dicorynia > Dicorynia guianensis. The sequence goes on along the minus strand of JASUAB010000006.1, from coordinate 12,806,860 downwards.
TGCAGAGAATTTCTTCCATAATTACATGAAGAAATAACATTTAGGCATCTTTGATTGGACCCATCGCAAGAAAGTACCTGAGTATATTTGGACTGGGTAAAAATATAGCCAACTTGAAAGAAAACAAAAGACCCAGCAACTCCAACTCATATGAGAACAAACCCACTATAATTGTGCGCTTTTCATTGTTGCATAACTACACGTGAATGTGAATAAGGATGAGAAGCGGTGTTCCCGAGGAGCAAATTTGAACTTGCTTGTTTTTTCTTCTCACAACAGTTCAGTTTTACTGTATAACTCACGTGCGAGCAGTCTTCTGCCTGCCATTCTCCCACTAACACCCACACACGAGCTACCACAGGAAAAAGGATAAAGCTCAAGTTCAAATTTACGTTTGATTGAAGCAACTTTTTATTTGTATTATTTTGATCTTTTCAGCTTGATGTAATTCCACTACTCTTAATATTTATGACGAACCCTCAACCGTCACAAACTAGCTAGCTTTCTATAGAAGAAGAATGCGCAATCACCTTAAAAGTAGGTAGCCTTGGGTATAATAAGGTTACCTAGAGAAGAGAAGGAGAAAGCTGAGTGCACATGTACAGTGTATGTACAATGTATAAAATTTAATTTATGAGATGTAATAAATTTAAAAGTGCATTATACACACCTTTATACACTGACTTATTGTGTAATTAGTAACACTTGGAAGAAAATGCTCACTAACCCATATGCATGTCTAAGCTTTCTAGGGTAAAACAAAAATGTTTATGCGAATTGAATAGCAATTATAAAAGAACTATTTGAAAATGGATATCAACAAATTAGTTACTTATTAACAAACTACACGGTCAATGCATAAGAACTTCAATCATTTATACATATAATAAAATGCTTGATGTAAAAAAAGTGTTGGGAATGGTACCTGGAGAAGAGAGTGCCACAGTCACATCTATACTCTCTGGTGCCACAGGTTTTGGAGTGTGCTTTCCAATCGGACTGAACAGCATATTTCTTGGTGCACTTCTCGCACTTCCACTTCTTCTCGCCGTGCTTGCGAGAGTAGTGTTTCTTAATGCCAGTGAGGTCACCAAGAGCCCTTGAAGGGTCATGGTGGACGCATGTGGGCTCAGGGCACAGATAAACCTTTCTCTTTGGCTCTTTTGTGGTCTTCTGTTTTAGCTTCCAAGGCAGGTTGTGTCCTCTTCTGTGTAGCTGTAGGTTTTGCTCCCTTTGGAACCCTTTGTTGCACACCTCACATATAAACCTGTTTGTTGCCATTAGAGTCTTGGGAGATAGTGCTATCACCTCCGCATCTGGATCTGTTATTCTCATCGCCAAAATTAGTTAATGCCAAAAACAGCTCAATAATTATTACAAAATTCTATGATATAATAAATGCTGAAATTGAATATGCACAAGGAACTGAAAGAATTAAGTAAGCTTCTTAAGCCATACCCATATTTTAATAATATTTAATAAAGTTTTGAAACCCTTCAAATTGTAGAAACTTAACGAGAGAAGCCCAACCCTTTAACGTCTCTAATAAAAGAGCAAGAAAAAGGGCCATAGCTAATATTCTATCCTGGATTTAGGGTTTCCAAGCTTATTGCTTGGTATATAAAAAGGCAATAAAATGCCAAGGCGTATTTGCCATATCTATCTATATATAGAGAGATGGATCATTGGTTTCAGTAATCAAAAATCAAGAATGCATAGAGCTACTTGCTTGGTGTTCCAGGCTGATTCCTCCTTTTCTTTTGTGGTACTGCGGTCTGAGCAGTGGAGGAAGCAATTGTGGAGGATTGGTGTTGTGTTATCTGACTTGGGTTTTCCTCTCGGATTCCGAAGAAGGGCGCGGATGAGGAAGAAGCCGCCATTTTTCTCTCGCAAATCTGGAACTACCAAAATTTAGTGAATCCTATATACCAAAATCTCTGATTGATTTCTTCTGGTAAAAGAATTTCTCAATTCCATGCTTTTTGGTCTCTTGAAAAGCATAAGAAAATTAGGAAACAGAAAGCAAAAAAAATTAAAAAGAAAGAGAAGAAAAGGAAAGAACGACCTGAAGAATATGTCTCTTGTCTGTTGGAATGCTTTCAGATTGAACCCAGAAAAAACCAAGAAGAAAGCATCTAAGGAGACAGCAACAATCCGGAAATGAAGAGAAGAAAACAATATCACTCTGTATACCTACTTTCACTCGTCGCTATTGTTTTCTTATGAATGTTATTCATCAACTCTCTCTTCTTATTCCTCAATCATGAGATGTCATGTACATAAATAATACTTGACATATGCTTGGCCACCCATACGCATACCCATATCTCTCTCTCTCTCTCTCTCTCTCTCTCTCTCTTTATTTTCCTCATCGACCCTTCATTGCCTTTTCGTAATTCAAAACCAGAGAGGTAAACTGAGAAGCTTGTGGGGTTATTTGTGTCACTGTCATGTGCAACTCTTGCACAGCCTACTACTGTGTCCTTAGCAGATGATGGTTTGGGGCCACCGACCCGTAGGCTTTACCCTCTCTCCTTCTCTTATTTCGTATCTTATTCCCAGCAACCAGACAAGCTCTTATTTCGTCATTTCCCTGCCCACCATGGTCTCCTTATATATTATATATATAATTGTTTTTATCGTTTTTTAATCAGTAGAAACTGCAGATTCATTACAGATTATATGTCATCTTTTGCTCCCGCGCCTTTTCTAACCATTCTGATTTATAATTTATTCGTTTAAGGATTACATAAATAATCTACCATATCAAATTCAATTGGGACGCAAAGCTGGGCGAAGTTAGATGATAAATGATAGTTGGAAAATCACGTGCAATGGAATGTGAGTGAAAATATGTTCAATGGGTGGGTCTAATTAAAGTATCCGTATTATTTAGTAAGAGTATGGATATCTAGTATGTTATGTCTTCTTCAAAGTTATTAAAGATGCAATTATAACTGTTCAGGGAAAAAAATGGCTACCAAATAAATTAGTTTGTACTTTAAGAGATAAAAGTGAAAAAAAAAAAAAAAAAGTGTGTGGATAGTGTCAAAATAAGAGGAAAAAAGTAAAAAAAGAAAAAAAAAACATATGGGATACATGTTAATTAAAAAGAAACAAATAAAAAAAAGCATAAGGATACATGTCAAAATAGGAAAAAAAAAAAAAAGGTTGAAGAAAATTGAGTATGAGAATACATGTTAAATGGGTTATTCAAGTTATTAGGTAAAATTTGTCATATATTACGATGTTATTGCCTAGCTTTATAGGTATCGGTACCTAAAATTAAAGTAAACGTAATATAGTATAATCCATGTTCAACATATGCAAATGATAACTATGAAATAAATATTCATTCATTTACATAAAATTTTGAAGTTGAAATTGTTTCACATTCATTTACCTAATACTTAGAAAACAAGTTTTAATGCTAAATTAGCTTAGCAAAAATTATTATCTTAACAATTTGCGTTAGATAACTAAACCCACTGCACTGATCTAACTGCCTGGAGGATGATTTGACTTACATTATTTTGATCTTCACTGGCATAATCACCATGTCTAATTTTTATCACACTAATAACTATGTGTTGACGGAACAATTACAAGCCATTACAGTGATGGAGTGGAAGTAAGCGTAAATGGATTTCATACAAAACAAATTCAATACTCATGTCTACAAAATTTCATTCTAAATTCAGATGAATAAAGAGCAGAATTATCTACTTAGATTCAAAGGATAAAACGAAAAAGAGAAAGAGAAATTATAATTCACCCCTTTGAAATAAGAGGATATCCCACCAACTAAAAATGTTGTCATTGTTGATGAGCCGTCCAAATTGACAATGGAAAGGAGCCAATGGCAAACTAATGTAACACCTTGTTACTGAAGGCAATGACAACTGCAACTCTTCTCAGTTTGCAATTGTAGGGTGACACCAAAATTGGGATACCGAGTCCAAGAGCCTTATTTAACCCCATTTCATAGCATCGCCAACTCTAAGTTCATCTTGGGACTCGAAACAAAGAAACTAAGGGGGAAAGCTATGAAGTTCATGAGTAAAATATTGATTCAAACAGTCCACTTTACATCAAACAAGGTAGAGATGCTAAAAAGTTATATATTGGATAGCTTCACTTGAAGCAGATTGTACCACATCAGAGATCATACCCTTCAGTAACTGACAATTAAAGCCAGCATTTTTAGATTCTTAAGGGGTTGTTGATGCATAACATACTGGATATCTGGGCACCATGAATCTCACCTAAATATATAAAAGTCCCGGAAACTAAGGTTCTCAACCAAGCAATCACCAAATCAAAGTATCACACATTTGTCATGTGGCTCAATAAGCAAAATGACTGAGAAAAGGAATTAGTCTCCTTATTTTCACATCTGTGTTCTCACACAATTTTTAGTTCATATAATTCAAATAATTAAATTTTGTGAGTCCAGAGATTAAACTATATGACCTAACTGTTTTATCTATTCCCACGCTAAGTGTGATCATTTTGTTCCTATACAAGTGTGGGAATAGCTTTTCTTAAAATTGACCTAAGGTGTCCAAACATAATCACAATGGACACTAATTATTGAATCCAAATTTACTGATCAATCACAAGTATTGAGGTTAAGTAGATAAATTAGTGTAAGCTTATTCACACAAACTAAACACATTTTTGTTGCAAAACTTGTTTCCCAAAATTATGCAAGATTTCTAGGAAAGGATGTTTGAATGCATGCATATGCTATTTACTTCTTATACGTATTAAGTCAAGACTTTATTCATTAATTTCATAACCCAAGTGTTACAATTTGGTGCAATGAATTGAATTTCTCATTATTCCGTGAATTATTATGTTTATATACAAGCTTGTGGAAGCTCAAGGAAACTTCGAGAGCGATAATAGAAAGGAAAATAGACTAATAGAAATAGCAACATTCTAAGTGTTATATCAGCTAACTAATTCAACTAACATTGAAGCTAACATGTCTTTTGACCATAATACTTCCCCCTCAATATGGAGAGTGAATGTTGATCGCTCCCCTCTTGCCTAAGAGATAGTGAAATTGGTGGGGATGCAATGGCTTGGTTAAAAGATCTACAATTTGATGCTTAGTTTTGACATGAAGAGGCTTGATGAGCTGTTGTTTGACTTTCTCTCGGACTAGATGGCAATCAATCTCAATGTGTTTCATGCGTTCATGAAACATAGGACTTTCTGCAATATGGATGGCAGCTTAATTGTCACAAAACAAGAGGGCAGGTCCTGTGGTGTTGTACATTAAACTTTAACAGATTGAGAAGCCTAATTACTTCACATGTAATTAAAGCCGTAGATCGGTTTTCTTCCTCTGCAGATGAACTAGAAGCAATTTGTTGCTTTTCAGACTTCCAACAGATTAAGGAATCACCTAGGAAAACGCAAAAACCAAAGATAGATCTCCTTGTTTTAGGCCAAGATGCCCAATCTGAAACTATGAAACCTATCAACTTTAAGCTAGAATTGGTAGGAAAGAAGAGTCCTTGACCCACAAAATGTTTGAGATAGGCCAATACTCGATGAGTAGCCTGTAGATGTGAAGTTTTAGGCTGAGCAAGGTGTTGACTTAGTGAATTAACAGAGCAAGCCGAGTCAGGCCTAGTGATGGCCAAGTAGAGGAGATTGCCAATTAATCATCTAAAGGATCTCCATCACTTGTTAATTTTGCGTTGAGGTCCATTGGGGTTTTCCTTGGCTTTCATGCTAAATAGCCACTGTCTGCAAGCAATTAGAGAGCCTAATGTCTCTGATAGAGGGAGATACCATTGTGTTCTAGCAACTTCAAGTCCAAGAAAAAATTTGAGAACCCCCAAGTCTTTAAATTTGAAATTACTGTCTGGAAATAGTTTGAATGCCTCAATTTCTGAAATGTTGTTGCCTGCAACCACTATATCTTCTGCATAGATGAGCAAGGCTAAAAATGTATTGTTATGCTGCTTAATGAATAAAAAACTATTAGAGGAGGATTGTTGAAAGCCATGTTGAACAATTGTAGAAGAAAACTTAGCATACCACTATCGAGGGGCTTATTTCAAGCTATAAAATGATTCAGTCAAGTGACAAATAGCATTGTGGGCTAGATTAACCCCCTTTCTGTGACATTTTTGAGGCACTTTCATGTATGTCTTCACGGAGCTCACCATGCAAAAGGCATTGTTGACATCAACCCCTCTTGCTGTGTATGCCCTTGCCTTATACCTTTCAATGCTGCCATTTGCCCAATACTTGATTTTATAGACCCATTTGCAGCCTATAGATCATTGGCTTTTAGGTAGAGATGTTATTGTAGACACCCAATTTTTTATGAAACTTTAAAAGTAGATCCATAACTGAATTTGAAATACTTTCTACCAAATTATGAAATTTTTGGGTGGGTAATTGGGTAAAGGTATATGGATTTAAATATATACATGCGGTCCGTTGCAAGTAAGGTTTTACTCTCATTATTTTATTTCTCTTTTAACAAAAAAATAAACATAAAAGAATTCTAAAAAAACAAGGCCGATCTCGTCATGATGATAGTCCCACTTGATCCCACTAATCGAGTACACTACCCTTAATTGAAGGCTTGGGCGGTGCAAACAGAAAAGAACAATCTAAGGTGATCGAGGAGAGTGGCATTGAGAAAGAAGTAGAACTGCAAACCCCACTTGCAAGGGTGCAAGATCATATGGGAGTCCTTCACAGAGAAGGAGTTTCCACAAACAAATACTAGAGAAGCCGAGAAGGAAAACTGGAGAGAGAACAAAGGAGAGGGGAGAGACACCTTGCATGAAGAGAGAGTACACCCTTCGCAAAGAAGTGGATGAAGCACAAGGTCATACCAAAGATGAAGGGTGAAGGCGTACATGGAAGAACTGCATATACCCGAACGGAAAGTGCTCTAGGAAGAGAAGAGAGTACCCACAGTACTAACTTGCTCTAGAAGAAATACAGGGGCCGCCATCAATGCCATCGAGTCGCGATTTATTTCTTTCTTGTAGGTATTTTAAATCCTTTCTTCTTGTTTCTTTCTCAACTTTCATTGATTTTGAGTCATGATCTTGGTGGACATCCATGTGAGGAAAAGAGTTTTGGGTGTTAGAGACACGGTGAGAGCTTTAGGTTTTAGAGAGAGTGAGAGACCACAAAAAGAATAAAAAACAGTCGCCTTTCACTTGAGAGCCAGCACCACTACCATGGTGATGCTGCAGCACCACCGGTGATGTTCTACACCACTGCCAGCGTTAGCACTTAGCCGCCCCAGCTCATGGCTAGGGTGGGGACTAAAAGAGCCCACGGGTTCCTTATTTCTCCTGCACCTTCGAGTGCAAGAGGAAGGAGACCGCAATGCACCCAATAATTGCCCATAATTAAATAAATAAAAAAGAAATTTTTGAGCAAAAAGTAAAAGTTGTTACATGGTTAGTTTCTAAATTTTTTGCATAAAATTATGGTATTTTTTGAAATTAAATTTAATAAAAGTAAAAGTATTTAAGAATCCTTTTATTGTGTAATTTTTTTATTTACTTAAGTTTTAAAAAATAAAAATGAAAAATTTTTAAGTGTGAAAGGTGCATACTTGGGCTACATGGCCCAACCGTTGCCCCTTCCTCTTTCTAACTTTAAAAAAACAAAGAGGACATTAATTGGACTTCAGGGTGGAGGGCTTGGGTTTCTCTTAGCCCAAATTGCCTTCGCTTTATAATTTTAGTTTTCTCCATTATTTTTTATTTTCGTTTTAATACAAAAAGAATAAAAGAGAGCGGTTGGCTTGAGCGCAAGTCAGACTTTTGTCTCTGAAGGTTTGGACTAGTTAACAAGCAAAAAGGAGTTGGGTCTTTTATAAAAGGGTACAAGCTTTTAGGAAAAATGTGGGATGATTAAGTTGGCTATTGTGATTGGATTTTTTGTAATTTGTGATGATATTTGGTGTTAATGCTTTTGAATGAATTGCTTTACTTTCATTAATTCTTGTGGAACTAGAATTATTGTTAAATTGATCTTAACATGTTAAATGTGGGACGATTTGAATTCTTAATTTTCTTAGAAATGCAATTTTCTTTAGAATATGAAAATGTTTTCTCATTATTTGAAATTGCAAGCTTTATTTAATTTAAGAAAGGGATTGAAAAGTTGACATCACTATTCTTATAGTCTCCCCCATTTTGCCTAATTCCTATGAACCCCAAAACCTTTTCCAATAATGGTTATTAGTTAGAGTTTAGAAAAATGATCACTACTAATTATTCTGAGAATAATTACATTATGAGTCTTGCTAAGAGATTGATGAGACTCCTCTAACATGATCATTAAGAATCTTGATAATCTTGGATCGTCTTGCTTATTCGAGATTTCAAATCCCTAGTTTGGCATGATTATTAAGAATCTTTATATTTCTTAACCCCTGCCAGTCCAACTTGTAAATCTAAGATCCTTTCTAATAATGGTTATTAGTTGGAGTTTAGAAAAGTGACTGGTACTAATTACCTTAAGAGTAATCATGCTATGAGTCTTGCCAAGAGATTGGTAAGGTTCCTTTAGCATAATTATTGATATTTGTTGTTTTTACCCCTCAAAATCCTAAAAATATTCTTGAAAATCCTAGTCATGCTATGTACTCTCTTAAATCTCAATTCAATTTGATCAAACCTTAGTCAAGCTAGATACCTATTCCAAACTTAGTCTAGCTGAACAAATCCTAGTGAAATTAAGCATCCATTTTCAATGTAAGTCCTACATGAATCAGGCATTGAATTAACCTTTCTGTGGCAATGGCTAAATGCCACTCGTTGATAGTATTAATCATAAATCACACTTTGATCATTTTGAAGTCAACAGTGAAACAAATAAAAATAAAAACAAAATGAATATTTTTTTAGCAAGACTAAAGTATAGTTTTGAAATTAAAAAGCAACAAAATACTATTGTTGTACTAAAAGGGTATTATAAGAGTGCTAATACCTTCCCTATACTTAAGCAACCCCCAAACTTAATTTCTTTGATGCATATCTTATTTTTAGTATTTGATCTCATCTAATTTTGATTTAAAATTAGACTAGTAGCAACTCCAAATTCCTCAAACTTTCTAAAACTCCAAAATTTCCAAATTTTTTCACATATGTTCTAAAACTCCATCTTCAAACTTTGTTTTTTAATTTATTATTTTAGTCACCACTTCACATTGCAATGTCAAAAGATAGGTGACTCAGCTAGGGACGTTCGAGGGTTAAGCCACTCAAATTAGTGTTTGTTGCTTTTTATTCTATTTCTATGCTTTGTTGTATGCCCTATTTTGGATTTTTCTTATTTCTAGTCACTGTTCCACGTCATGATATCGACAACTTGGTGACTTAATTGGGGATATTTGAGGGTTAAGCCACTTAAATTGGTGTTTGTTGCTTACTGTTCTATTTCTATGCTTTGTTGTAATGTTTGGTTGATTTGCATTGTGGATTTATTTCATTTGGATTTTACCTTTGATTGTCTTGCTAGATTAGGCCTAGATAACTTATTTTTTTATCACACTATGTGTGGACTAGCTGGCTGGCTATTTGTTTTGTGGGTTATGAGTGAAAGTCTTTTTCCACACATGCAAATACACTTACACCATAAAATTTTAAAAAAGAGGAGGTCACAAACCCTAAGCTCTATTCCTGAGCTTTTAGAAACCTTTAGGCTAGTGAGGGCCAAAGTAAAGTTAGCCTTCATGAAACCATTAATCTCCATGTAGGCACGTAAATACCCTCACTCAAATTGATCCTCTTGAGGGCAATTTAAGGATCTGATATAGGAGTCTAGAATGTACCCTGCACTGATAGTAGCCTTTGTGCCAACTTATGGAAATGTAGCATAGTCCTAGGATTTACCTTAATTTGGGCATAATGGGGAAATGCTGTCCATTTGTTTATTTGGCATTATGTGTTTAATTTCAGCATTTACATTATTATCATCTTTTTAGACATTTTCTTATTACACTCACCATGCATTAGTAATACTATAGACTACTTTCATCCAATAAAATATAATTTTAACTTCCTACACTTCATGTCATTCATTACATATCTCCAATTTCATATCTAAAAACCAATTTTCATTGCATAAATAAAAACTACATCTCCAAGTTCTTAAGTTGCCTTTACCATTATTCCAAACTTTGCATTTTTTTTTTTCAAAATAAAAGGCTAGAAATAATTGCTCCAAAAGAGTAAAGAGCGCTTCCAAATCTTCCTTACAAGACTTAATTAGAAGAGAGAATCATGGAGGAGCAAAATTATAAACAAACTCATGAAGAGATGAAGAACAGGATAAGTGAGCTAGAGAATTAGTTGGCCAAACTCTTAGAATTACTAATGGTTGAAAGGGGGAAGAATATTATTGAACAATCCCCTATAATTATTGAAGAACCCCCATATTCTGGGTCGCAACAATTCACCCTACAATACCTACTAGGTTTTGACACTTAGTTAGTTCAACAATGAGCCAACAACCATTTGTGGAACCCTCACCCAATGTTCATATTACACCACCTCATACTTAATATACCCATGTGGTTCATGACAACCCTATCTATATTCAAGAATAGGATGAGCCAAGGGTCCAAGGAAAGACAAAAGAAAAGCCAAAAGTAAACATAGAAGACCTAAAAATCAAAGAACAACTTAAACTTTTAGAAGCACAAATTTGAAGCTCTGTAAGGGTTACTGGCTTTGTTCCTTCAAGAGCAAAAGATTTGGTTTTAGTGCCAAATGTGGTAATGCCACCGAAATTCAAACTCCTAGAACCAGCTATGTACGAAAGTACCAGTTGCCCTAAAAATCATCTAGTCATGTATTGCAGAAAGATGGTATCTTGCACATATGATGATAAGCTTCTCATTCATTTCTTTCAACATAATCTTACTAGGTCAGCTTCTAAGTGGTATATGGGGTTAGATTGTTTCACCATCTATTTTTAGAAGGATTTGGTTGATTCCTTTCTAAAACAATATCAGTTCAACATTGATTTAGGTCCCACTTAGGCATTTTTGCAAGCTATGGAGAAGAAAACTATTGAAAGGTTCAACGAATATGCTTAGAAGTATAGAGAATTGGCTACTCAAATGCAACCTCCTTTGATGGAGATAGAGCTGACATCTATGTTCCTCAATACACTAAAACCCCGCACTACACCCTTATGGTTGGAAATGCCTTAGCAACTTTTGCTGATGTTGTCATCGCGGGGGAAAGAATTGAAGAGGGAATCAAAGTTAGTAGGATTGAAGATATGGTTGGTAATAAAAGCATGTAATGTTGCTTATAGACAGCAATGGCAAAATTGGTCTAAGCTAAAGGATTTTTATCAACAACCACAAGCACTCTAATACCAGTACCCTCTTTACTAGATAATGAACCCATATGTCAATACCATTGCCCGAACATCTAATCCAATACCATATCATACATAACCTCAATTTTTACTACAACCGCCTATTAGACCATAACTTACTAATCTAAGGTCACCTCATAATAACTAGGAAAGGAAACTGTTGCATTTTGACCTAATTCCTATAACCTACACTAAGCTTTTACCTCGCCTAGTGGAAAATCACCAATTGGCCATTATTCTTACCAATCCCATGGAACCACCATACTCTCACTTGTACAATGAAAACTTTAAATGTGAATAAAATGGAGGGTAGTTAGGCATTCCACAAAAAATTGCATTACACTAAAAAAGAAGGTAGAAGAACTGATAAATGCTAAGTGGATGGTCCTTGAGGCAAGTGACAGTCCCTTGCTAAATCATGGGAATCCATAGTCTAAGTTCAAGACACTAAGGGCAAGTTATGATGATCAATGATGAACCTATCGATGAGTGTACCCTTAGCTGCCTAGGTCAAGTTAAGTAAATAAAAGATGATTGGCATTCTATACAAGTTCCCTTTTTGATAGTTTAATTTTTGTTTTAGTTTTTTATTAGCTCTAGCCAAGGCCACAAGAGTTTTGTATAGGCTTACTTTGTCTGAATCAATAAAGCATTTGACATGATTGAATGCATTATCTTTTCATTCCATCCTTTTCATCTTTTCCTTTTTGTCCTATAATAGTGTTCTTGTATCAAAATGCAATACTTCTTTAAGCTATAATAAGTGAAGCATAAGTGAAAGATACTTGTCTACATGTGACATGGAGCAGTGATGACTAAAGATTGAAAGAGTTCGGAAATGAGTTGTTTAAGGAAAGAAATAAAAGTGGAGTCATCACTGACTTAGATTGAAACAGTAAAGTTAGATACTGGAGAATATGGTTTGCATTATAGAAAAATGATTCGGGAGTCAGTTACATGTAGGGAAGGTATTAGCACCCCTACAACATCCTTTCGGTACCACATTAGTGTTTATTGCTTTTGATTTCAAAAACTAGGCTTTGTCTCTTTTCAAAAAAAAAAAAAAATTTTTTTTATTGTCCCACTGCTGGTTTTGCACATGATCAAGTGTGGTATGGGATTATCACTGCTAGTGAGTGACATTTAGCCATTATTGTGGAAAAGATTAATTTGATACTTAGTTTGTCTAGGTTTTACATCAAAAACAATTGCCAAGTTTAACTAGGGTTTGTTGAAAAATAATAGTGTATCTAGCTTGACTAGGTTTAAAAAACATTTGCCTAGCTTGACTAAGGCTTTTGAAATTTAAATGCATTAATGGAACTATGTCAGTTAATTGATTCAGCTCATGACGTAATTTCCCTTAGGATAGTTAGATAGCGGCCAGTTGAAGTCAGGAACTCACTAATAAAAATAAGAAATCAAAATAGTTAGGTTGAAACCACAATTGGATACATCTTTTTAAAATGGTCGGGATGAGACCACAATCGGCAAGAAATCTTAAAATGGTTAGGATGAAACCATGATCTTTCTTGACATTTCAAACATGATCAATACTTCAATGCCCATACACATATAAAACATTTAAAGTGCATATATCGCAAGCAAAGTCATATAGCACATAATTATTCAACAAAACAAGATATAAGTACAAACATACATCTCCAACAATGAGAGAAAATTAAGAAATCGGTGAAACTTGTACTTAGAGTACTCAAATAACAAAACAAAGTAGAAAAACCCTAGGAAAGTGGTCTGAGTCAAAGTCAACAAATAGGTCAATGGTCAACATTAATGTGGTAGTTGGCTTTACATAAATGCTAATATGGCATGATCATGTTGTAGATGATGTGGCGTGCTGACATGTTTGGTGATATGGCTTGTTGACTGTGCGGTAAGGTTGATACGTTTGTAGACATGGCAATTAACTACTCTTGTAAGGCTAACGTGGTTGGCTAATTGGGCGTGTTCAACCTTAAGGCATGTGAGTGCCACTACCCTCCCGATGATGGGGCAAGTGATGGCACATGGAGTGGTTTCAAGTGGCAGTCTTCACAATTCTCAAGGTTAGGCACCTTGTAAGCACAATGGTAGGTACATTTCTCGAGATTCAAACTAGAAATGCGATTTTTGGGGTTGAATGAAGGTGACTCTTTCTTGAATTTTCCAACAAAATCTACAACTTCTAGTGTGATTCGAGCACCAATGACACTCCAAAGGCCAAGTTGAGTTTCCTTAGGCCAGCATGGTGAGCTTGTTGAAGAAAAACTAAAAGAATGAAGATCTAAATTTTCTCTTTTTAAACCCTCTCTTCACCCTTCCATGATGCTCTCTCTCTAGCTTTCACTCTTTTTCTCTCAAATCTCTCTTATTCTTTCAATTTCTTGCTTCTTTCTCACCCTCGCCAACCACTTTCACGGCTCTTCAATTTAGCTCTTGCTTCCTTAACTAAATATCTCTTCTCCTCTCGTCCTTTTCTATTCCTCCTTTTTTTTTTCTTCCTCTCCTCCTTTCCTTGTCTTCACTTCCTCCCTTTTTTCTTCGCAATTTCTCCCTTGTCCTTTTGCTCTCCCCTCTCAAATTAGCCCCCGTTTTTGCCAACACTTTCCCTTTTTTCTTCTTTTTCTCTCTTCTGTTTTAATTTTTAATTTTAAAAGATAATATTATTAACATTTAGAACTCAAAAATATCTTTAAATTTTTTCCATTCTCATCCAATTAATTTTAAAAATATATATATTTAAATAAGATAATTTTAGAACCTACATATGGGTCTACTTTAATTTTTTAGGGTCTGGACAGATTTAGGTGTTTACAATACTTTATGGGGTACAACCATTTATGTGCACCAATATTGGGGGCAATCTTATTTGAATAATTGTAATCTCAATTTAGTCAGACTTGTTGTAGACATCATATTTTGTTCGGTTCACTTCCCCAGTTTAACCCAAAGACCAAATCCAAAAATCAAGAAATAAAATAAAATTTAGACTCAAAATTAAATTTAAACCCAAGATTAAAGTTAAACCCAACCCAAAATTAAAATTGATCCTAAAGATAAATAATCCAAGATAATAAGAAAAGATAACATAAATAAAATAAATAACAAAGATAAAAGACAATAAACAAGATAAATATAGAAGATGATAAAAATAAAATGATAAGATAAAATGACAATGAAGAAGAAGAAGAAAAGATAAAATAAACTCAAGAGATAAACGATAAATAATAGAGAATAAAAATAAGAAAAAAAAAGATATAAACACATTAAAAGATAAAAGATAAAGAATAATGAGAAAAGATAAAATGTTAAAAGATAAGATATGAGTGAGAAAATAAAGGAATATAGAAGATAAGTGAAATTAGGAGATAAAGATAAAAGATAGAATTTAAGTAGGATTCCTAAAGCATTACTATAAAAGACACACAGGATTTTCAAAAAAACACTTTTCATTCTTTACTTTTGCACCTAAGCATTAAACTCATGTGTTGAGCAAGGAAATTCCCAATGTACACTGTTAGCTACATGCACATGTACCATTGTTCAAAGCATTTTCACATGAATAAAATACCAAGAAGTGGAATTTACCCAAGTTAGTCCATAAGATCCTTTACTGTTGTAGTCCCTAAAATTTTTAGTTTGAATTTTTGGAGTCGTCACTGACTTAAATTGCCTAAGGATGAGATTGACACTTAATTAAAAATGGTCTACATTTCAAAGATTAGGTTCGGGGATTGATTATATCTTAGGGAAGGTATTACCACCTTAAATGACTTTTGGTACAAAAAATGATCTAATTAATTTACTTTGATTTAATTGATTTTTTTAAAAATATTTTCAAAATCATCCCTGCCATTCCGGATTGGGAAAGATAATTTTGAAAAAAATTCTTTTTCTATTCTAGATCGATATTTTCAAAGATAATTTTATGAAAGTCCCCATTCTATTCCAATTTGGAGTTTTAAAATCATTTGAATAAAATTTTCTTTCTATTCCAGATTAGGATTTTCAAAGATGATTTTATGGAAATCTCCATTCTATTCTAGTTTGGGGTTTTAAAATAATTTCAATAAAATTCTCTTTCTATTCAAGATCAGGATTTTCAAAGATAATTTTATGGAAATTCCCATTCTATTCTAGTTTAGAATTTTAAAATAATTTGAATAAAATTTCCTTTCTATTCTAGGTTGGGATTTTCAAAGATGATGTTATGGAAATCCCTCATTCTATTCTAGTTTGGGATTTTAAAATAATTTGAATAAAATTTCCTTTCTATTATAGATCGAGATTTTCAAAGATAATTTTATGAAAATTCCCATTCTATTCTAGATTGAGATTTTAAAATAATTTGAATAAAATTTCCTTTCTATTTCAGATCAGGATTTTCAAAGATGATCTTATGGAAATCTCCATTCTATTCTAGTTTAGGGTTTTAAAATAATTTGAATAAAATTTTCTTTCTATTCTAGATCGGAATTTTCAAATAATAATGTAAAGTAAGAAAGAAATATTTTATATCACCCATGTGATTATTTACTTTTAATTTATTTTACTTAAAAAATATAATTTATTTTATTTTACAAAATTTACCTAGTGAAAAACCATATTGTTTTTCCCTTTTTTAAACCCACATCTCCTTTCTTTATTTTATTCTTTTTATAGCATAAGCTATCTAACCCAAAAAGAGTGATTTACAAATAATGTTACGCCAAAAACTAATACAGTCCACATGAAGTACGGTACCCGCACTAAAACTTGTTGCGTAAAAACTTGTAATATGACAGTGACATAAACCTTAAGTGACCATACCTACGACATGATTTCAGCTGGTAGCAAGTGGGCTCTTCAGCAACGATTAACGAGGCGCAACAAGTACTTGGTTGAACTCCTATGTCTGGATATTTTGCTAGGAAACAGCAGTGGCACAACGGTGAAGCAAGATGGACACGAGCTTTGTTGCACGACTTCAGCTAGCAGTGAATGAGGATCAACAGCTACACGACTTGGTTTCTTCCAAGGATGGTCACGAGTGGATCATTCCAACAAAGGAGCAGTGGCTATGTCCCTCAATGGTGGCAGCTACGGCGAAGGAGCGAACTGGTTGGTGGCCGAGAATCTACTATATCCTCGGTGAGAATGATCAACCTAGCAGCAACCGATGGGTAGCAACAACACGTTGGTAGTGAACCAACGAGAATGTTGCAACAATGGAGCAGGACAGAAAGAAACGGCTAGTAATCAAGAGCAAATCAAACATTCAACAGTGGCAGCAATGATGAAGCCCAAGTTGTGCTGGTAACAAGAATCGACTGGGCACGTTGCTATGCTTCACAAAGCAGCAACAACACATTGGCAGTAAACCCATGAGAACATTATAATAGGGATCCACAACCTGAACTTTGATAGTACAGCAGAGGCACAGTGGCAGTGAATGAGTCGAGACTAGGACAAGTAGTGGCGATGATGCCTGGCGGTGGAGCGCTATGTCGAGTTTTAGTAACAAAATCCACACTTGAGATAGCAGTTGTGATGAGCTTTGGTTGAGGTTACTGGCGTCTTCGTTTTAGGTGGGTTGTCAGCTTTGCAAAAGTTTTGGGTGAAAGTGCACTAAGATGATGGTACTCGTTGACAGGTTACCGTGAAGATGGAGGAGAAGAGTGATAGGGAGGTGATCTATGACAGTGAATGGTGCAGTAGGCAGACCTTCATTGATGGCTGTGTTTTGAGTATACAGAAGCATGATCAAGAGAGGGTGAGGGGGTTAGCATCCATGTGTGTGGTATGGCGAGAGCTTCGTATATTTTGGGGATGGTTTTTCTTTGGTTTGGCTGGTATGGGGTGTTCATTTTCCCTAGGATGCAGCAGAGTGATGGCGTTTAGCTTCAGTGATGGTTGCTAGGCGAGAATGGAGAAGAATCGTGTTGGAATATGATCACAGGAGTGATGCTTGGGAGAGGGTCAAGGGAGGTTTCAGTTCAGTTTTTTGGAAGAGGAGGAAGTTTGTGGAAAGTGAAAGGGAATGACCGTATGAGGAATATGGATGATTGCTGTGTTTGTTTTTCGGTGAAGGATATTTGGGCTATTTATAATGGCACAATTATAGACTTTTCTCTTTTTTTTTTTAATTTTTATTTTCAATTCTTATCTTCTCACCTTTCAATTTCTTTTGGATTTACCTAACCTTTTTAGATTCTCCTTATCATCTTATCTTCTTTGTCCTTTACCTTTTATTTTCTTACCTTCTTTATCATTTTCTTATCTTCTTTGTCTTTTATTCATCATTTTGTTATCTTTTTTGTCCTTTACCTATCATTTTCTTACCTTTTTCATCATTTTCTTATCTTTTTTGTCTTTTATTCATCATTTTGTTACCTTCTTTGTCCTTTATTCATCATTTTCTTATTTTTTATTTTTAATTTTTATTCTATTTCCTGATTTTTAGTTTTCATTCTTGGGCTTATTTTAGTTTTGGTTTATTTTGGTTGGGTTTATTTTGTTTCAGGCTTTTTGGTTGGGTTTATTTTTATTTTAGGCTTTTTGGTTAGGTTTATTTTGGTTTTTGTTTGCCTTGGGCCTTTTGGTTGGGTTTATTTTGGTTTTTTGGTTTGTTTTGATTTTTATTTTTTATTTACTTTTTTATTTTTTAGGACTTAAATAAAATTAAGTGTCTACAGATTGCTCCCATTTGCTCATCTTTTATGGGTTAGAAGATGAGTAAAGGTTGAGAGATACTATTTTGGCTGGGGATGTTAAGGGTTATGATCCATTCAATGGGAATACCTAAGAGTAACATAGGATTTAAAACAACCTGAGGTAACCCATCTCAGGATAAACTTGGGATAACTCATCCCAAGTTTTGAAACAAGTACATGGAGAAACTCGTTCCAAGATTTTAAGAGTTATGATCCACAAAATAGGGATACCTAAGAGTGACTTAGGATTTAAAACAACCTGAGGTAACCCATCTCAGGATGAACTTAGGGTAACCTATCCTAAGTTTTGTAATGCGAATGCGCTTAACACATGAACAGTTTGATACGAAAGGCTTGACCTAAAAATGGCATGCTTGACATGCGAACGTGCTTGATGCACAAAAGGTTTAACTTAAATGGTACAATAAATTTTAGTGGACTGTGCTATATTTTCCTTCCTTCTCTCTTCCACTTGGACCATCCTTTCTAGACTTATACATTATCCCAATAACACAAAACTAACAAAATGTAAAGCCATGATAAGTTACAACTAAAGGATGGTATCTATTTTACGCTTCATACTACCATCGGAGGTTGTTCGTCCACTCGTTTCACCAATAAGTAAGGTTGAAACATATAGGCTTGTAGTCAATCAATCAACTGATCAACATTTGAAGATGTTATTATGGCACAGTGGGCCTCTAGAGATATGAAGTGTTGTTCCATAACTGAATCTAAAAAAGATAACAAACCATCATAAAAACCATTAATATTTAATAATCCTAATGGCTTTCTTTGATAGTTAAATTTGATCCAAAATATCACTCTAAAAATTTTTTCTAAAGTTTCCAGACCACTAGGTAATGCGATAAAAGCTTCAGCATTATAAAACATGTGCCCAAAGCATTCATGCATGGATGAAACCTTTAATTCAGTACCAAAGGTATAGCTAGTGATTCTTTTGTCGTCCAACCCATTTATAAGAACGCTTAAGACTTGGCTCCCTCCCATAAATGCAATTGCAGTTGCACATCCTTTTAGCCCATGGATCCCTCCACCATACACCAAATGTATCCCTCTGGTAGTTAACACCTTACTAAGTTCATTGGCTATTTTTATAAATTCATTATCCTTCCCTGGATTGGAAGCACCAAAGACATAGATAGATTTGAATTTATGTACCGATGATGTTTCTCCTTCTTTTTCTACCCCAGCCATATATGGATTACCAAGTGTGAAGGTATATTTGTAGGGGAGAATGATCGACAGAAAAATCACGCAATCTGATCTTGATTAGGAAAGGCTAAATTTGAATAGAAAATAGTCAGGTACAATAATAAGAAAGTTAAGTAGAAAAGACATGCTAGCAAACATGACAGTAACTATATGGGAAAGAAAATCTTAAAGTTATCGACAATGAAGAGACAACTGGCTGGCGATATCAAAACCACATATGCAATGTCAAAAAGCTAACAGTGAAAATGACAAGTGCACTAATTATTGTCAAAGAAGGAGGACAATTATATCGATATTACTAAAATCATGTAGGTAAAGTCAAAAAATCAATAGTGTAAATGACGAGTGCACTGATTATTGTCAAAGAGGGAGGACAATTATATCGATATTACCAAAATCATGCAGGTGAAGTCAAAAGGCAAATAGTGCAATATAGGTGTGTTGATGGCTAACAAGGAAAAAAATCATCGACAACAACTGTATCGATCAAGACCATGCATACACAGTTGAGAAGCAAATAATGAAAGTGGTAGGTTCACCAGCAATTACAAGATTAATGAATAATGATCCTAGCTTATCCCTTTCTCTAATACTACATCTATTAATAGACTAAACGCCATCAAGGATTTACTTTCCATCTAATCTTCTTGCAAACTAGTAAACAGGGTCGCTTAACGCCAGATTCCTAAGACAATAGCGCTCCTTTTCTTTATGGAATATGACTGCTAAAGCGAGAAAAACACCATAAACATGTCTACTAGGATGCATCTTAAGAGTCTAAAGGATATCATCCAATGACTCTTTACTCAATCCATTCTTTGTTAGTTTGATTTTGTCTCCTCGATTTAGGGACACCATTCCTTTACTCTTACAACGCACCATTCATGAATCGAGGACTTGCTACCCATCCAGTTTCCTTATGAGCTGGCAAAAAAGATCATTTAGTGTCAACTTCTCAAGATAGTGGCACTCCTTTTCTTTGTGGAATATATCCGTTAAAGCAAGAAGAATATCATGAACATGTCCACTAGGATGCGTCTCAAGAGTCTGAAGGATGTTATCCAAAGACTCTTTACTTAGCCCATGCTTTATGCATTGATTTTGTCTTTTCAATTTAAGGACACCATTCCTTTACTCTTATAGCGTGTATTACATGTCTACCTTGCACACTTATAGCAAACTTCCATTGTTTTAGCTCTTCTCTTCTTAGCATAAGAGCTCTTTCCCATTCTCGGTAGATGTCTAACAAGCGACTCTTGAAATTCACCTACTAGATGTACCTTAGCTTTGATGATTCAACGTACATATTCAAGAAGGCCCAAATGCATGAGTGCCTTCATCCTTTCAAGTCAACATTTGCAAAGCTTTCTAAGCACATCTTGGGGAAGAGAAGGGAACCTGATTCTAAGCTTTGCAAGGCTTTCCTCCATTTTTAGCTCTCTGGTGAGGTGATGGGTTAGGACACTCAAATAATGCTTCCTAGAGTCCTCTGAGTCTTTATTTTTTTGCAATGCAGCTTCAAAATGAACCTTTCAGTCAGTCATAGAGTGATGTCAAATTAGCTATTAACTGAAACTTGGGCATGAATAGTAAGACATGTAGAAAGGGTAACTAGACGCCTTCGCGCGATTGGGCTTCAACTTGTTTGAAAATGCTGATGGGCCTCAGGTCACCTATTGGGCTCAAAACCAAAAATTTGGAGGACAAAACATGTTTAAAATCACCTAAGTAGTCAAATGGTGGCATGACCTTGATCGACCCTTAGGAAGGCATGCATTTTGTGCATTTAGTGGCTGTACTGAAGCTCAGGCCTAAACTTCAAATGACCTATTAAACTAAAAACAAAAGGTCGAATAACATCTGTCGTACATCGCGACGCAGGATTGCGGCGACCGAGAAAGATCATGGTATGAAATGGCAAATGATTTTGGGGGACGAGTTTTTTGGAGAAAGTTATGAAAACTTTTGGAGTCGCCACCGATCTAATTTTAAATGGTGAGATCGAACACTGAGATTATGGTCTACGAAATAGAAATCAGGTTCGGGGGTTGGTTACGTGTAGGGAAGGTATTAGCACCCTACAGCGCCCTTTCGGTACCACATTGGATTTTGTTGCTTCTAATTTCAAACTTGTGCTTTGATTTTTGCCTAAAACATATTTATTCATATTTTTTTTATTCTTTTATTTTGGTGGGATTTCTAGGAGGAATGAGGTTTAGTCACGTCATAAGGATTTTGTCAATTTCTTCAACTTAATCCATGACGTATTATTTTGAAAAAGGTCAACAGCGACTACTTTCGTCAACCGCCCGCATTATGGTTCTTGAAGGAATAGGATTTTGAGAACCAGGCTAAACTTTCAAAGAAGTGTGATGGACTTCAATGAGGATGCTACTCACGTTATGTGAATTATATCAATTTCTTCAATATAATTCATAACGTAGTTCCCTCAGGATAGTCAGTTACAGTCACTTTCGTCAACTGTACCAACAACCATCGTTGGGTTAATCAGGGACTTGAAGTTTAAAGACATTTAGGAATGTGAATAATCTCCCTAAAACCCTTTATATCATCTTTTGGTGAAATTATGACTCTAAAATTTTATATCTTTTTTTTTAGTATTTTTTTATTATTTTTTTTAATTTTTTATTTTATATTATATGAAAAAGGAATATTCACAGCATGGCCAAAGCCCATGCCGTAATGTTGAATTCACAGCCAACTTTTAATTTTTTTAGTTTTTTTAAATCATTTATAATATATTTAAATAGTGACACTGATAAATTTATGATTCTTCTTCTATTCAGCTTCCAACATTTTTTGAAAAATAATATCAAATTTTTCAGACTAAATGACATGACTAAAATATTTTTTTACAAAATCAATTTTTTTCTGCATTTTTTTGAAACAAAATAAAAAGACAAAAATAATACAGTTAAACATTACATTCTTTATCCAAAATTTTTGTAACTAGTATAAAAAATTTTCTTAAAAAATGCTTATTTCAACTGCATATTTTCTTTTATTTTTCTAAAATATTTTTTATTTTTGAATTATTTTTAAAAGGTAGTGATTGAGTGCACCACACCCCATGAAAGTGCGGTGCACCCTTCTTCAACAAACTGCGCTCGCAGGCGCAGTTTTGAATGTTTTCCAGCGTAGCCGGCTATGGTACTTGGTGCCACCCAACCAGCAGTGGCTCTTGCCACCGCATGCATCCCGAGAGTGGTGATTCACGTAGCCACCACTCCAGTAGTCAAGTTGCTTCATGGCGGTACCATGACAGCTTGAAAGAAAGACCCAAATGCCTCTCTATTATAACTACGGCATTAACCAAAATTTATCCGTGCTCATGGCAATATGGTAGGACCATTTCTAATAATTATACACACCAACAAGAGATTAATGGGACTGGACTAAAGGAAATAGAGAGTGTACGTTACCGAAATGACAAACTCTATTTCAGCACCCTTTCTGCAACTCCCCTTTCTGCACACGGTTTGAGTCTCTCGAGCCTCTTATACGTGGGTTACCAACTTCCAGTCGCTAGCTCTTGAAAATGGGACCAAAGGAAAGAAAGTTTCTTCTTTGTTCCTTGCTCTTAATGGCTTTCCAAATTTTTTCTCTAACCCTTCACTCTCTGTTTTTTTTTATCGCTCTTTCGGACCCTTTCTTTCCGAATCCTTTCTACAGCCCTATCCTCTCGGTTTCTTTCTCAATGCTCTCCTTTAATTCTTCACCCGTGCTTCCTCTCTTTGAATCCGTTCCCCCCTCTAACTCTTTCTCTCTCGGACCTCTTTCTGAATCTGTTTTCCTTTTTTTCAGCGTTCTCTCCCTCTATATTCACCTCTGCTACCTTCCTTCCAATAGGAAGTGTCCAAGCATCGATGAATCTCCTGAGCCAAGATACCTCTCCGTGACTTTCATCTCATTCCCTCCAGTGAGAAAAGGCCGGGAGTGGGTGAATAAGTTGGCTTAGGATCCTTCCCGTGACTCCCATAAGCTTCCTTCCAATGAGAAAGAGTCGAAAGTGGGTGAATGAGTTGGCTTAGGATCCTTCCCGTGACTCCCATAAGCTTCCTTCCAATGAGAAAGAGTCGGAAGTGGGTGAATGAGTTCTGACCCCCTCGTTGGCTTCTTCTCTGCTTAGCCAATTTGAACCTCTCCTTTCACTGACGAAGGAGCATCAAAATTCAGAAGTTATGTGAAATTCTGCAGAGTAATTTGTTTGATTCAGAGTCACATTGTCGGTGACCCCCCTTTTTTAGTATTCTTCTTTCTTTTCTTTTTTTTTTCTTTTTTTACCTTATTAATCTTTTTAATTTTTTTTGTTTTATTTTATTTTATTCTTTTTTATTTTAAATTATGATTATTATTATTTTTTTTAAAAGAATCATGCATGAGTTTATCTCAATTTTTCAAAGTTTGGACAAAATTGGGTGTCTACAACATGCATGCTTGTGATGAAATGATCTTAAGTTTATGCTTATACTTGATGATTCAATGTTAATCAAGAGTTTTCACAGCTCCAACCCCCTTTACCAGTCACAAATTCAAGAAAGGACTTAAAGCTAGGCACATATAGTTCAATGTCTGATACATAAAGCCCTTTTCAAGCATTTATTCTATTGCCGAAGCACTTCATCGTGTGTTTTTATTCTATGCAGAGCTTTGTTGTTGCCATCTTGAGGAGCCCTTTCCTGTAAAACTTACTCTCAAGCAACTAGATTCATCCACACCTTTCCTTTTTTGCTTTTAGAATCATGTAATTCACTAACACTACACATATAATTTTTATTTGTTTGTCATGTTTCAAATACATGTTTATAACAAAAAGCAAGGGTTTTTTTTATTGATGAGAATCCTGGTTTTACACCCCCTTTTGGGGTTTTGATGAATAAAGAGGAAGGCAAAGTACAATTGAAAAGGAAGTTTTGGTGAGGGTAATTAGGTAATCTTGAAGACAATATTGGATCCAACTATGCTTAATCAGAAGCCTAGACCCTTTTTTGTTATGCATAATATTTCTTGAAAGCATCTACATTTATCAGACTTGGGAGCTCTTCATCATCCATGTCTGCAAGGATTAATGTCCCTCTAGAGAATGCCTTTTTCACCACATAAGGTCCTTCATAGTTTAGGACTACTTGTTGCGGCTGTCCTTTGTAATTGGCAAGACCTTTCTTAACACCAGATCCCCTTCATAAAATTGGTGGACTTTCTTATCGTGGGCCCTAATCATCCTTTTTTGGCAGAGTTGCCCATGAGACAAAGCTACTAGCCTCTTTCCTTCAATCAAATTTAACTGTTCATATCGCATTCAAACCTATTCTACTTCATCAAGTTGGGTTTCTATTAGTACTCTTAAAGATGGTATCTCCACTTCAAATGGGAGAACTACATCCATTTCATATACTAGGAAAAATGGAGTTGCCCCAGTCGAAGTTCTAACTGATGTGCGATATCCATGAAGAGCGAAGGGTAGAAGCTCATGCCAATCTCTGTATGTGATAGTCATCTTTTCTATGACTTTTTTTATATTTTTATTTGCTACTTCTACCGCGCCATTCATTTTTGGGCGATATGGTGTTGAGTTGTGATGAACTATCCTGTATTTCTCACACAATTCTTTCATCATTTTATTATTGAGATTGCTGACATTGTCAGTGATGATCCTTTCTAGAAGACCGTATCTATATATGATCTCTCTTTTAAGGAATCTTAGAACCATATTCTTTGTCACACTGCTATATGAAGCGGCCTCTATCCACTTTATAAAATAGTCAATCGCTACTAAGATGAAATGGTGACTATTGGAGGCCTTAGGTTTGATTGGTCCAATCATATCCATACCCCACATTGTGAACGGCCATGGCAAAGTCAGCACACTGAGTGCTAAAGTAGATGTGTGAATCTTATCAGCATAGATTTGACATTTATAACATCTCTTGACATAATTGATGTAGTCAGTTTCCATAGTTGGCTAGTAGTATCTTACCCTCAAGATTTTTCTAGCCATAGCATGCCCATGATATGTGTTCCACACACCCCTTCATGAATTTGTTGTATCATTCTTTGTGTTTCCTTGGCTTTGATGCATCTTAAAAGTATTGTAACATGATTTCTTTTATAGAGGACTTCACCATGAGGAAGAAACCCATTGCTAGTCTCCTCAGAGTTCTTTTATCATTCTCTAATGCACCAGTGGGATACTCCTAGTTTTGATAAACTGTTTGATATCCTCATGCCACGGTCTCTCGTTAGGTTCTTCCTCAACAACTACACAATAAGCAGGGGAGTCTAGCTTCCTCATGCAGACTTATAGGAGATCATCACCATATATAGATGACAGTGTTGCTAAGACATCTGCCATTTGGTTCTCTTCTCTGGACACATGATTGAAGGTGATGTCCTTAAACTGTTCTACCAACTTGCTAATGTATTCCTGATAAGGAATCAATTTAGAGTCTCTAGTCTTCCACTCTCCTTTCAATTAATGAATAACTAGTGCAGAGTCTCCATATACATTCAATGAATCGATCTGATAACTTAAAGCTGCCTCAACACCCATGGCACAGGCCTCATATTCAGCCACATTGTTCATACATTCAAAGCATAACTTGGCAATCATGGGGTAGCACTTTTTTTTAAGGGATATCAAGACTACCCTAGTTTCATGCCCCATCATGTTAGATGCTTCATCAAACAACAAAGACCATCTTTATTCTTTAGCTATTTTGTCAATTGCTAAGAGCGTCATGATGTTTTCATTGGGGAATTCGAATTAATCAGGTTCTTGATTTATAACAAGGTTCTCCGCTTAGTGGTCAGCAATTATACTCTCTTTTATTGCCTTTTGTGGGATATATTGGATATCATACTCAGATAGTAGCATATGCCACTTTGCAATTCTCCCTATCAGCGTGGGTTTTTCAAAGAGATATTTAATTGGATTCATCTTTGCAATTAGCAATGTGGTATGACGTATCATATACTGCCTAAGGCGATGAGCTACCCATGCTAAGGCATAGCATGTTTTTTCAAGCATTAAGTACTTTGACTCGTAATGTGTGAACTTTTTACTAAAGTTGTAAATCACTTGCTCTTTTCTTCTAGTTTCATCATGCTACCCTAGCATACATCCCATTGACCCATGCATAGTTAAATACATGAGCAGTGATTTTCTTGGTACCGATAGGATTAGAATTGGCAGGTTTTGTAGGTATTGTTTGATCTTATTGAATGCCTCCTAGCATTCATCATCCCATTCAGTCCCTTGATTTTTATGAAGGAGCTTAAAGATTGGTTCACAAGTAGCTATTAATTGGGATATAAATCTTGCAATGTAATTTATTCTCCCTAGAAAACCCGCACTTCTTTCTTTATTTTGGGTGGAGGCATGTCTATAATAGCTTTAACTTTATCAGGATCAACCTCAATTCCTTTTTGGCTCACCATGTATCCCAACAATTTTTCTAATTTTACCCTGAACGTGCATTTTGCTGGGTTCAACTTAAGCTGATATTTCCTCAAACGATCAAAGAGTTTCCTTAGGTGCATCAAATGTTCTTTTTCAGATTTTGACTTAGCAATGATGTCATCGACATACACCTCTACTTCTTTATGCATCATGTCATAAAATAAGGCTACCATAGCTCTTTAGTATGTTGCCCCAGCATTTGTAGTCTAAACGACATTACTTTATAGCAAGAGGTTTCCCGTAAAGTTATGAATGTTGTCTTTTCTTTGTCTTCAGGAGTCAGTTTAATTTGATTGTACCCTGAGAATCCATCCATAAATGAGAAGACAGAGTTCCTAGTAGCATTGTCCACTTGCACATCAATGTGGGAAAGTGGGAAATCATCTTTTAGACTTGCTTTGTATAGATCTCGATAGTCCACACATAATCGAATCTTGCCATCCTTCTTAGGTACAGGCACAATGTTTGCTATCCATTCTGGATATTTAGCCATTTCAATGAAACCAGCATCAAACAATTTCTTAACCTCCTCCTTGATCTTTATTAGTATGTCTGGTTTCATTCTTCTCAGTTTTTGCTTAACCGGTTTGAATTCAAGCTTTATCGGTAAGCAATAAACCACGATTTCCGTATTCAATCCTGGCATATCCTAGTAAGACCAAGCAAATAAGTCACGATATTCTCTTAGTAGTAAAACCATTGCTTCCTTTTCCTGGCGGGCCATTTGCATTCCTATCTTAATTTCTTTTCTATCTTCATCTATTCCGAGGTTAATTACTTCGATTGGCTCTTCATGGGGCTTGATTCCCTTATCTTCTTTTTCAATCATTCTTTGTAATTTAAGCAATGGTTTCTAGCCTCCTTCTTCCTTTACTTCTTTATCGTAGACTGCACAACTGATTGAA
Source organism: Dicorynia guianensis (assembly GCA_037013595.1). NCBI lineage: Eukaryota > Viridiplantae > Streptophyta > Magnoliopsida > Fabales > Fabaceae > Dicorynia > Dicorynia guianensis. The sequence continues at coordinate 12,779,156 of JASUAB010000006.1, read as the reverse complement.
TGCTCAAAGTCTAAACTTGGGAAGTTAGCGTAGTCTTCTCTAGTATTTTCTTCATTATTCAACCTGGATTAATGTATTATTATAGTTCATTTGTGTCAAGGATGGTATGATGTATGTCAACAAAGGTAATAGGGATGAAATTTTTTGGGAAAAAAGAAATGCATTTTATTAACCACATATTTGAAACAAGTAAACAAAATAAGCCCATACAAATCCAATCTAGGCCTTAGGCAAAGCCGTATATGGTGAGGTTCAAGAATTACATATCTTTTAGACTAACAACAGTAGGAATAGGCTTAATGGTCCAGTTGCTTGGCTTGCATGATGTGACTATCTCAGCCTCTTTTTCTACAAGGCTTCCTTCCTCAAGAGTGGCAACTTAGTTTGGGGTCCAAAGACTAGCACTGATGAAGGTCTTGTAAAGGTCCTTAATGACTAGTTCCCTAATCTCTGCGACTTGGCCCTCTAATCGAGCTAATCTTCTTTCTCTTTGAATCTGGGCCATCTTGACTTTATTAGCTTTAGTGGATTTAAATCCCAAGCCATATGTTCCTTAATTCTGTGGTAGCATTGGTGGCTCTTTCATGCCCTGTCCTGAGCTCCCTAGTCCTTTTCCAAGAATATAGCCATTCCTCTTTAGTACCTTGCCTGTCATCAAGGTGGTTTCAAAACAGTGTGGTACCAATAATGGTCTTCCGTCTTTCGAGAACTCTATATTTACAATCTTAAAGGTTTGGAAGGAGCTTCCAATCTCTGCTTTTGCCATAATATATGGAATTGATGATGGTCTAAATACCAACAGGTCTTCCTCAGCATTAATTTCAACCAGCTTTCCTTTGTACACTAGTTTTACCTTTTGGTGGAGAGATGATGGAATTGCCCTTGCTGAATGAATCTAGGGCCGCCCAAGGAGACAGCTATAAGCAAGTTTTATTTTCATGACTTAAAGAGTGACTACAAAGTCACATGGGCTAACTTGTATTGGTAGCTCAATCTCTCCTAGCATGTCACTTTGTGTTCCATTGAACGCTCTCATTATAATAGTACTAGGCCTCAAGAGAATCTGATCAATGGCTAATTTTCTCAAAATGGATTCTGGTAGTATGTTTGATGTAGAACCATTGTCAATCAAGATATTTGCTAAATCATGGTTTGCATTTAGTAGAAACATGAAGAGCCTTATTATGTTTGCGTCCCTCAGGAGGGTATTCTTCCTTAGAAAATGACAAGTAATTATGGGCTAAAATGTTTCCAACCACACTATCAATTGCTTCTGTGGAAATATCCTTATCAATGTAGGTTTCATTCAAAACTCTCATCAAAGCCTTTCTATGTGGTTCAGAGTGCATGAATAAGGATAGCAGTGAGATTCTCACTAGTGTTCTCTTTAACAGTTCAATTACCTTGTACTCACTTTGACAGATAAGTTTAAGGAACTCGCTAGCTTCCTCTTCAGTCACCAATCTTTTGAGAGGGATTGGCGTACACTTCTTAGCCCCTGTAGAGTTATTTTTGTGGGATTCATCCTCCACTTTAATACCTTCAAGCTCAATTACCCTAGTATCCTCACCTTTTTCCACATCCCCTTTTCCTGGCCTTTTGACCTTTATGGAATCAGGTTCAATTGCCTTTCCAGCTCTTCTTTCTAGGAGATAACATCGTCCACTTCTTGTTACTCCAGAGAGGCTAGATATATTAGTGATTTATGGATTGAAACCCTCTGATGCCACTTTATAATTGTAAACCCATGGAACTGCTTTGTCATTCTTATATGGGAACGGGGCCAGTATGGTAATCGTTAGCCACCCACTTCATGAGTCCAGTAGGGACCCCCACCTCGTTAGTCACACCACCACTTGCTAAAGGTTCTAGCACTTCAGTTTGGGGTAGCTTCCCCATGTACTTAATAGCTAATGGTTTCTATCTACTTAAAGTGGCATTGATCATATTCGCACCACTACCATGTATTACTAGAATGAACTCGAACTCCTAGAAATTGGCAAAGTCTCATCAAAGATGGCATTAACTCTCGAAGTCTCATGATTGGGAAGGGGGTTCCCATCTACATCTGGCCTTGAAGCAACCTGTTAAAATGTTAACCACTTTGCATCGATTAGGTCTTGTACCTTCTTCTTAAAAGTAGCGCAATTATCTACTGTATGCCCTTTAGCTCCAACGTGATAATTACATGTGAGCTTCTCATTATACCATGCAAGATATGGAGGTTGAAGTGGTCGAATAGGGCTTAATGTTACCAAGTTATTCTGCAATAGCTATAGTAGTAACTGTGAATATAGTATTAGGATGGGATCAAAGTTTTGGCGCATGAGATTATTAGCTCGATTTAGCGGCTTGGATTGGGATTGCACTGGCTGTACTTGTTGATGTGGTTGGTATTGGGTAGGTTATGGAGACTGTGTTAGTTGCGGTGGATTTTGGTAAGGTGACAAGGTGAAAGTGATTTGAGGTACAGTGACACCCTTTGTTGGTGTAAATGCTAGTGTATAAGACACCCGATAGGCCTACTGGTTATGTTTGGCTTTGACTTTCCCTTTATTGCGATAATCCACAGAATGGATATCCTCTTTCTTCTTATAAAACTATGACTTCCTTTGCGAGGTATTGCTACCTAAGGATTTCCCCATCTTATAGGCTTTTATTCCATGTTCAATTCTTTCACTGGTCTCCACTAGGTCTGAAAAGCTCATGTTGGCAAATCCTACCATCTTTCCATAACAGGGATATATCAAAGTGCTCAAAAATATGGTGACCATTTCCTCGTTGGAAAGAGGTGATTGTACTCTTATAACCACGTCCCTCCACTGTTAAGCATAGACCTTTAAGGATTCACTATCTTCTTTTGCTATATTCTGTATTTGGAACTTATTAGGAGCTATACTTCGATTATACTTGTAATGCTTCATGAAGGGTTCTGCCAGATCCTTCCATGTCTGAATGGAGCAACAATCAAGACTCATGTACCATTCTGCAGTCCTAGTGATTAAATTATCTTGGAAGATATGGATGAGTAGCTTCTCATTATCAGCATATGCTGCTCCTTCGGATGTACATGATGATGTGTGCCCTAAGGCATGATGTCCCTTCATACATCTTGAACTCTGGTACCTTGAACTTCGGGGGTCCAACAACATCAGGTACTAACCTAATCTCATGTATGTCCAAGACATTATCGTCAGTGAACCCTTCCATCTTCCTCATCTTAGCTTCTAGCAACTCATATTTCTCCTAGATTAGTGCCTCTTCTAAGAATTTTTTCAATTTTTCCTATTCCTCTAATTCGTCTAGGTCTAGAATAGAGCTAGCCTCCGTTTCCACAATATATGGTGGATTGTGCTCTACTAGGTTTTGTGGTTGCTGGTTCATTAGGCCTTGCGAGGACTCATTTTGCGTGTTTTCTTTAAACATGAGTAGCTCGATTAGTTGAGTTAATTGTGCTTTAAGGTTTCTGATCTCCTTATGTAATTCATCAATGGACTTTTCTTATTTTTGTTCTGCCATGAATTTGGACTGGGATCTTGTTGTAAGAGCTGTGATTTATTTTTAAAATTTTAAAAAGTAAATTATTTGCACATGCTAAAAGATGATGAATGCATGCTATGATATGCAACTTAAAGTATGCAGAGGACTGCAACTTTTATTAAGCAAGAAAAAAAATAAGTAAGCTAGACATCATCTTCTGGGCCTTACTTTTTATTAGGGTTCAAGCTAGGAGGTTTCTCCAGCTTCTTTAGATTTGCACGTAGGGCGCAATAAAGATTCTCAACTCGACCCTCCAGCATTGCTGTTCTTTCAATCTCATTTATCGACTATTTAGCTCTTTCAGCTATCCCTAATCTCTCCATGTAAAGTGCCTGGGTGATCTTTTCATATAAATTTCTATCAAGGATTAGTTCTATTTTGTAATAATTTGCATCAAGCATGATAGCCAACTACCGCATCTCCTCTTGATGTACTTGTTCCATCTATATCACCATTTCTTCAAGCCTTAAGCACACAACTTCAGAGATTTACATTCTCCTTTGTATGCATGGGAAATCTTTTAGCTAATTGAGAAGACTTTGCACCTCTACCTCATGTCGGCTTTTATTATCCCTAATGTAGCTAATTAATTGGGCCTTCATGTTTTCTAATTCATGAATGCGTTGCAGGTGATTAGCTTGGGTACTTTTTAGCTCCTTATTTTCTTTTTGAAGCCTAACCACCTACATTGCAAGTGCTTGATTTTCCCCTTTTAATTCTAAGACCTCATTTTTTAGTTGTTGGTTATCTCCCCACAAGATGTCTCGAACATCACCCAAGTCTTGCTCAGCTTGCTTGCATCTCTTTGTTGCCCTTTCTAACTAGCTTTCGAGGTTCCTATATTTCTTTTTATACCATATAGCCCCTTCTTCCTCCTCTTTTTTATCTACAACAATTTTTCTTTCCAGAAATTTTATCCTTGTAGTATATTGCTTATTCTAAGCCATCAAGCATTTTTGTTTGTCCTTCCATTCTACTTCTTACTTTTGGAAGTTTACTTATAATTGCTTATATTCTTCTTGCAACTTTAGATAAGTTTGTTTTTCTATGATCTCTGGCTTTGGTTGGGTGTGTGAGATTTTAGCATGCAAGTTCTTAGTCTTCCTAGTGGGAGCAACCATCATCAAAGGTGCAAAATCCTTTCTTCTCTTGCTGTACCATGTAGAGTATTCTTCAGTAGTTACATCCTTATTGCCACCCATGCCTTCTATGAAGTGAATACACTTCTAGGAGGCTTTTGCTTCCCTAATCTTCATACTAGTAGGATCATCACCATAAGTCACATCTAGAGAATGTAACCCAAACGTTGCCGATATGTATTGTATACCGCTGGCTTGTCTTCTTACCATAGAAGGAGAATACCCTATTACTCCCCATGGGCCAATGAGAGGGACCCATGCCTTATCACCATAACTATAAAGTATGGGGACTACTAGCATCTAGGAGGCTTTCCATTTCACTTCTCTTATATCTGCCAGTGCTTGAATCCATTGATTCTGAGTAAGTCTATCCTTGGGCCATGAGAGCTCAGAAAATTCATATGGGGTATTCCTTGCCATATTGTAGTCTCGAGTCAACTTCATGAGTGGATATCTTGAATTGCTTATGTGTGGGAGATGACTAAATGCCCATATTGTTAGTAATTGAGCGCACGCAAAGAAACCTCCTTTCTTTCTCAGATGACATAATGTGCAAAATGTTTCTGCTAGAATAGGTGAAATTGGATGAACTTCATGCTTTATTTCAGAGAACAAAAGCAACACTTGATTATCAATGTAACCTTCCATCCTTGGATAGAGAAGCATACCATATATAGCTAGGGTGAGTATGTCATAGCCCTTCTCAGTGTTGATATGGCTTTCTGTAGCAGATAGGAGAAAATCAATGGGAAGGCATTGCCTTCCCCCTTTGTTGTAAAGAATCTTATCGAAAGTAGTAACTTTGTCCCTTGTTAATCTTGCTATTTGTCTACCAATAGCAGCCTTGGGGTTATAGGCATATGCTTTCCATGCCAGATTTGGTTGTATTTTTAGGATAACTCCATATTCTTCTATAGTACGGTTAAGTACATATTCCCAAAGGAGAATACCTTATATTTAGAATCCTAGAAAGAAAACAAAGCTTGAGTAAAGGCTCATAATGGAATGGATAGCAAATACCCTAAGTGGCCAAATTTTGTTGAAAAAGCTGCTTTATCTATGGTGTCCTTCCAAATTTGCTTGAGTCTTGATAAGTTATGCTATTTGAAAATAATCTTTCATATTTCTAGAGGATTTGGGACCGAGTCATGAATCAGGCAATCTCCAAATTTCCTCTAAAGCCCTTCCTGGGATTCCCTAGCTTGATCTTGAGTGATAATAATAGTCCCAGTAGACAATGTAGCTATAAAGATTAAGTTTTGAAAATCCTATGGTTCAAATGCAAAATGTTAAAATGTTAAACGAAGGTGAATGTCTTAATCCCCATGATTTCCAAAATGCATTTTTAGAGAAAATGAAAGAAATGCAACCATGCATGATTATGATGATTTAATAGGACAATCCTTATGTACCTAAAGGGTTTGGTTCAAAACTCTCTCTTACAAAGGGGTAATTCTAAGACTATTAAAAGTGGAGGAGTAGGTTTTATATTTCCTACATCAGGTCCTCGAATTGTCCTCGAGTGGATCAATCTGAGTAGGGTGCTTTGGACTCCCATGCGGAGACCGAAGGTCACTCAAAGGCTAACCTTACTACACCCCTCTAGCCTACAAGGTATCCTATATGGCCCAGGTATAGGGCACAGGGATCATGACCTTCCCTTTGTTCTAGTGTGTGGTGAGAGTGACAATGTGTGCGAGGAAACATATCTCATTCCTTCGAAAAGGAATTACCAAGCACACATATATATAAATAAATATGTACAAATTTAAACCAACAAATTAATCAAGAAATTAATAAGATCATTTTTAATTGGCCTAACTCTCTTCTAATTTCTTAGGTGTCCTCAGTGGAGTCACCAAGCTGTAGTCCTTAAAATTTTTAATTTGAATTTTTGGAGTTGCCATTAACCTAAATTGCCTAAGGGTGAGATTGGACACATAATTAAAAATGGTCGATGTTTTAAATATTAGGTTCGGGGTTGATTATGTCTTAAAAAAGGTATTAGCACCCTAAACGCTCTTTCGATACCAAAAATGATCTAATTAATTTATTTTGATTTAATTAATTCTTTTAAAAATATTTTCGAAAATAATCCCTTCCTATTTTGAATTGGGAAAGATAATTTTGAAAAAAAAATTCCTTTTCTATTCCAGATTGATATTTTCAAAGATAATTTTATGAAAGTCCCCATTTTATTCCAGTTTGGGGTTTTAAAATCATTTGAATAAAATTTCCTTTCTATTCTAGATCGGAATTTTCAAAGATGATTTTATGGAAATTCCCATTCTATTCCAATTTAAGATTTTAAAATAATTTGAATAAAATTTCTTTTCTATTCTAGATTGAGATTTTTAAATAATAATGTAAAGTAAGAAAGAAATATTTTATATCACCTATGTGATTATTTATTTTACTTAAAAAATATAATTTATTTTATTTTACAAAATTTACCTAGTGGAAAACCATACTGTTTTTCCCTTTTTTAAACCCACATCTCCTTTCTTTATTTTATTCTTTTTATAGCATAAACTATCTAACCCAAAATGAGTGATTTACAAATAATGTTACGCCAAAAACTAATAGAGTCCACATGAAATACGGTACCCCCACTAAAACTTGTAATATGATAGTGACATAAACCTTAAGTGACCATATGTACAGCACGATTTCAGCTGGCAGTGAGCGGGCTCTTCAACATTGACTAACGAGGCACAACAGGTACTTGGTTGAACTCCTGTGTCCGGATATTTGGCTAAGAAATAGCAGTGGCAAAATGGTGAAGCAGGACGGACACGAGCTTTTTTGCACGACTTCAGTTAGCAGTGAATAAGGATCAATAGTTGTGCAACTTGGTTTCTTCGAAGGATGGCTGCGAGTGGATCATTCCAACAAAGGAGTAGTGGCTATGTCCCTCGATGGTGGCGGCTCCAGCGAAGGAGTGAACTGGTTGGTGGCTGAGAATCTACTGTATTCTCGATGAGAATGATCAACCTAGTAGTAATCGATGGGCAGCAACAACACGTTGGCAATTGTAGACACCAAATTTTGTCCGGCCCACTTTCTAAAACTTTAACCTAAATTACAAACCCAAATTTAAACTAAAAATAAGATAAATCCCAAATAATAAAATTTAAAACTTAAAGATAAGCCCAAGATATAATTAAGTACAAAATTAAACCTAACTAAAACCCAAACTAAAAATAAATCAAGCCCAAACCCAAGAATAAAATTTTAAAATAAAACTAAAATAAAATAAAAGATAAGATAACCAAAATCAAAAATAAAAATACAAGATAAATTGAAAATTAAAAAAGATAAATAAAATAAATTCAAAATGATAAAAGATAATATAAAAGATAAAATTAAGATGATAAAAGATAGTATAAAAAATAAAAATAATATGATAAAAGATAAAAATTTGTAATCCAAGAAATAAATCAGAAAAGATAATGAAGATAATGAGAGATAATAAGATAAATAAGATTAAAGGATAAGAAAACACAAAACAATAAAAGATAACAAAACTGAGAACAAGTGTCAAATTAGAAAATAACCTCCAAACAGAAACTATAAAAAACCATTCACTCGTACACGGAAAGGTAGAGGGGAACCTAGAAAAGATTTCAGCTCACAAGAAAAATATTCAGCAAACTTGAATCCTTGTTGCACTCTCACCCATGACAAACTCGTCACTTTGCCAATCCACTGCACTACATGACCAAAACAACTAGCAAACCATCTCTCCAACTTAACCTTTCTTTTTTCATGAAACTCCAAATTTGAAACAAAAGAATGAATGACTCACCTCTGCACTGAAAACCTGAACCCTGTCTCCCACTGTGACACTTTTGCAACCCACTGTCCACCAATGCAGCCCCCATTTCCCACTAGACGCAGGATGCCATCCTCGTGAAGGACCCAGCACATAACCACTGTGAGAAATGCCACACTGTCACCCAGAGGAGTCTCAATTCAGAGCTGTTCCAACCCGTTGCTGTCGAACTGCCGCACCTCGCCACTATGAAGCTCCATTCGCTTTTGAGGATCGCGCCATTAAAGCTCATCCTGAGCGAATCCAGTTTTTGCAAAGCTGCTGTCCAAGAGCCTTGCGTGCAGAACTAGCAGCCTAAGATATCACCACAGCCACCGTTAACCCATCCTGTGCAGAGTCGCTGTCCAGGAGTCGTCAACACTCTGAACCAAAGGCATTATGAAGTTGTGATTCCACTACTATTCGAAGGACCGACTGTCTCTGCCTTCAAAGTCCAACTTGGAGGCTTGCACAAGAACCTCAGCTTCTTTGGAGAAACCCATTGTCACTGCTGCTCCATTTTAACTCCCCGTGCATAACCATTCAATAGCCACTAGAACCCGCAAAGTCTATCTCTAAAATGTGTCCGAGCTACCTCAAGGTGTACTATGACACTGTGGTTGTCCATCTCCACGTCTCTCTCCAAGTCGTTCCCCATTATCATCCTTCACCCCGAAAGGTCAAGCAAGAGGTAGGTGATGTTGTGCTTTTCACGTGTTTAGTATTACCATGGCATCTTTTATTGTATCTACTCTGACATTAGTTAGGAAGCACTTCAATTCTTGGTTTGAAGTCTTAATGAAAATAAGGGTGCCGCAGGTTTTGATCCTACAATTTCATTTTATATGAACTTTACATGTTTTAAGGAAAAATGGAAAAAATGAAATAAATTATTAGTTGAGTTTAGTATTTTTCTTAGTTTTACAATCTTTAAGTTAAAAATTGACATAATAGTTAAAACTAAGAGCTTATGTTTTTTTTATAAAAACAAATTAGGAATAAGTGATCATTTAGGTGATGTAAGTATTTTTTATTCTTTTTTAAAAAAATTTATTTTTTTAAAACCCTAATCTAGATTAGAGATAGGATTTTCTAAAAATCATTTTAAAAACCCTGATCTGAAATAGAGACAGGCTTTTCTTAAAATTATTTTTAAAACCCTGGACTGGAATAGGAAGGGGATTTTCTTAAAATTATTTTTTTAAAACCCTGGACTGGAAAGGAAGGGGACTTTTCTCAAAAATCATTTTTATCCTGATCCGGAATGGACAGGGATTATTTTTTTTAAGAAATCTTTTTAAAAAATTTTTAAACAAACACAAATTAATTAAGATAAATTAATTAGATCATTTTTGGTACCGAAAGGGCATTTAGGGTGCTATCACCTTCCCTAAAATGTAACCAAACCCTGGACTCAATCTTTGAAACATAGACCATTTTTAAATTAGGTGTCCGATCTCACCTTAAATAATTTAGGTCGGTGGCGACTTAAAAAATCCAAAACCAAATCCTATGGTCCACAGTAGTGAACCAACAAGAACGTTGCAACTAATGGAGCAGGATAGAAAGAAATAGTTAGTAATCAAGAGTAAACTGGAATTTCAACAGTGGCAGCAACAGTGAAGCCCAAGTCGTGCTGGTAATGGGAATTGATTGGGCACGTTGTTATGCTTCATGGAGCAACAACAACACGTTAGCAGCGAATCCACGAGAACATTGCAGTGAAGTTCCACAACCTAAACTTGGATAGCACAGTAAAGGCATAATGGCAGTGAACGAGTCGAGACTAGGATGAGCAGCGGCGACAATGCCTAGCAATGGAGTGCTAAGTCGAGTTTTAGTAACAAAATCCACACACGAGACGGTAGTTGTGATGACCTCTGATTGAGGTTACTGGCATCTTCATTTTAGGTGGGTTGTTAGCTTTGCAAAAGCTTTGGGTAAGAGCGCACTGAGATTAGGGTACTCGTTGATGGGTTACCATGAAGATGGAGGAGAAGAGTGGTGGGGAGGTGATCTTCGACAATGAACAGTGCAATAGGTAAAGCTTCATTGGTGGTTATGTTTCGAGTATACAAAAGCACAATTAAGAGAGGGTGAGGGGGTTGGCTTCCATGTGTGTGGTATGCCTGAGAGCTTCGTATATTTTAGGGGTGGTTTTTCTTTGGTTTGGCTAGTATAAGGTGTTCATTTTCCCTAGGATGCAGCGGAGTGGTGGTGTTTAGCTTCAGTGATGGTTGCTAGGCAAGAATGGAGAAGAACCGTGTTGGAATATGATCTCATGAGTGATGTTTGGGAGGGGGTCAAAAGAGGTTTCAGTTTGATTTTTTGGAAGAGGAGAGAGTTTGTGGAAAGTGAAGGGAATGACCGTATAAGGACTATGGATGATTGTTGTGTTTTTTTTTTTGGTGATGGATATTTGGGCTATTTATAATGGCACGATTGTAGACTTTTCTCTTTTTTGTTTAATTTTTATTTCAATTCTCATCTTCTCACCTTTCAATTTCTTTTGGATTTACCTAACCTTTTTAGATTCTCCATATCATCTTATCTTCTTTGTCCTTTACCTATTATTTTCTTACCTTCTTCGTAATTTTCTTATCTTCTTTGTTCTTTACCTATCATTTTCTAACCTTCTTCATCATTTTCTTATATTCTTTGTCTTTTATTCATTATTTTCTTACCTTCTTTGTACTTTATTCATCATTTTTTTAATATTTTTTTATTCTATTTCTTGATTTTTGGTTTTCATTCTTGGGATTATTTTAGTTTTGGTTTGTTTTGGTTGGGTTTATTTTGTTTTAGCCTTTTTGGTTGGGTTTATTTTTATTTTAGGCTTTTTGGTTAGGTTTATTTTGGTTTTAGTTTGCCTTGGGCCTTTTGGTTAGGTTTATTTTGATTTTTTGGTTTGTTTTGATTTATTTTTTTATTTTTTAGGACTCGAACAAAATTAGATATCTATAATTGTTTAATTTCATTTTTAGCATGGCATGTCCTTTGTTGATGGTGTGATTATGTGAATATTTAAAATTTGCATGGTAGGCAGATTGTGTGGTGCATGGGGAGATCTCATATAGTTTGGCTTAGAAAGAATGTTTAGGTGTATAAGGATTTCTAAAATAATTAGATTGAAGATGTAGCAAAAATAATAATAATGAACAAAAATAAAAAATCATCTTATGGGTGAGTTCTAAATTCTTCCTACCTAATTGTTAGTTCTTCATGGGTTAGATTTGATAAAAGCAAATGAATCTAAGAGTATTGTTTTCGTATGATAAGTTTTTACTCTAAAATTTTTAAATGTGAAAAAATATGAATAGGAAACAAAGGGGTCATGGCTTATGTTGGCCACTTTTTTATGCTTTTCATTCTTTCTTTTAGTTTCTCTTTTGTGCTTTAAGCCAGCATGTCTTTCTTTTCTATCTTTTTTATTTCCTTTTTTAACAATTTAAAAAGTTGAAGAAAATTTCTCTAAATTATTTTAATGAAATCCCTCTTGAAGGGAGTGGAGAATTTGCTTAAAGAAATTATAATTTTTAAATGAAGACAAAAACTCTGATATGAAGTAAGTAGAAATTTTTTTCAAAATTATTTTAAAACTCTGATCTAGAATAGAAAGAGAATTTTTTGAGAATTATTACTTTTAAAACCTTAATTTGGAATGGATAGAGGATTTTTCTCGAAATTACTTTTATCCAAAATCCCAATCTAGAATGGGAGGCAATTATTTCAAAATCTCTTTTTCTTCAATTTTTAAACCAATATTAAATTAAATTAAGATGAATTAATTAAATTATTCTAACACCAAAAAAGCATTTAAGGTGCAAATACTTTCTCTTAAACATAACCAATCCCTGAACCCAATCTCTAAAACGTAAACCATTTTTTATTAAATGTTCGATCTCACCTTAGGTAATTTAAATTGATGGCGACTCTAATAAGAGGAGGGTTAACACTTGCAAAGAGGGGATAATGCCCAAGAGCATTAGAAATGTGAGTTTTTTTCCATAATTTTATCTAGTTTAAATCCAAATGCCAATGATAAAAATAGATTGCTTGATGATATCAAAAAAATCAAAAAATACATGCCCAATTCTTTTCAAATGAAAAAGTATGTATAGTTAAAAGTACCTTGTGAGTGCATGCCAATCAATTAGGATTTTGTTCAAAAGAAAGGTACCCTAGAATTTATATAAGTGCCCCTTAAAGCAATCTGCTAGACATTAAAAGAATAGATGCCGTTTCAGTACCACATTGATGCTTGCTGCTTTTGATCCCAAAACTATGTTTTGTCTTTATTAAAAGAATAGATTTATTTTTTTTATGCATCGATGGAGTCATGCTAGTTGATTGGCTAAACTCAAGATGTAATTTCCCTTAAGATAGTTTGACAGTGGCTAGTTGATTGGCAACCATTTTTTTATCCATAGTCAGAAATTTCTTAAATAGATTGATAGGACCATGTCAGTTAACTGACTAGGTCTGTAATATGATTTCCCTTAAAATAGTTTGATAGCGGCCAGTTAACTAGCAACTGCATTAATTCATGAGGCAATTTCCCTTAGGATAGTTTGACAGTGGCCAGTTGACTAGCAACTATATTTATTTGTTGTCGGGATATTTTCTTAAATGCATTAATTCATGAGGCAATTTCCTTCAGAATAGTTTGACAGTAGCCAATTGACTGACAACTATGTATATCCATCATTAGGAATTTTTTCAAACAAAAACATGAGATCAAAATAGTTAAAACAAAACCACAAATAAATAAAATATTTTAAAATAGTCGAGATGAAACCACAATCAGCAAAAAATCTTAAAATAGTCAAGATGAAATCCCAATCTTTCTTGACATTTCAAAATGCTCAATTGCTTTATGCACATACATCTATAAAATATTTGAATTTTGTACACCACAAGTAAAGTCATTGTAACACATAATTATTCAATAAAGTAAAATGTAAGTACAAAAAATACATATCTAACAACAAGAAAAAATTAAGACATAGGTGAAACCTATATTGAGAGTGCCCAAATGGCAAAACAAAGACTAAGGATGTGATCAGGAGTAAACAAAGGTGACTCTTTCTCAAATTTTTTAGCAGAATCTTTCTTCTCACTTTTCCCTAGCTCCCTTTCTCTACTTTCTACCTTGCATCTCTTCCTCTCCTGGCACTCTCTTCTTTGTTTTTCTTCTTCTCCTTCTTCCTCTCTTCCTCCTCTTCTTCTTTATGGTTACTCCCTCCTCCTCTTCTCTTTTTCTCCTCTTCTCTGTATCTCTTCTTCTCTTCTTCTCTTGATCCCTTGGTGCCTCTCCTTAAGCCTCCTTTTAGAGCCTTTGCTCATGCACCTATCTACCTTCTCTTCATGCATTTACCTACCTTCCTACCTTCTCTTCACCTATCTTCTCTTCATGCACCTACTTACCTTCTCTTCATGCACCTACCTACCTTCTTTCCATGTACCTAACTTTATTCATGCATCCACCTACCCTTTTATGCATGCACCTACCTTATCTCATGTATATACCTTCTTTCACACATCCACCTACTCTTTTATGCACCTACCTTCTTTTCATGCACTTACTTCTCTCATGCATCTACCTTCTTTCATATATCTACCTACCTTTCTATGCACCTGCCTTTTCTTTTTTCTTCTTTGTTTTAAAATTTTTAATTTTCTTTTCTTTCCTTAATTTTGCAAGATTTGGACAAAATTAGGTGTCTACAATCATCATCATCTCCATAGTTGCCGATTTGAGCTTTAAAGTGATGGCATGACAACCATCAAGTTTCTTTTCTCTAACCTTGATCTCTTTTAGCTTGAAAAAACTAGTATTTTGCTCTTTAAGAAAGTTAAAAGGAACACTTGGCTGACTAAAATGTTATTCTGATCAAAAAGGGTCTATGAAGGGATAGGGGTGTGAAGCCTCTATGTGTCTGTTCTTTAATGGTTGGGTTTTGAACTATGAGAGAGGAGTTGATTGGGTGTGATATGGAGGTAAATTTCATCTTGATTGCAGTGGTTATTAAGGGATATCAAGGCATAAAAATGAGGAAGGTGGAGCTAATTGAGTGTAAATGAGGGAAACTAGAAAATGAAGCAAGATGAAGGACGTGAATGGTGACTATGTAGGCATGAGTGAATAAGATTGTTTAGAATAGTAATAGATTTGTTCAAAATTACGTATTTTTATTAATTATTATATTAGCATATTGATGATATGACCCAAAACCTTGTGTGCATAAATATTGTCACATGATGTGAAATTAGTTACACTAATATTCCTAAGTGCAAGTATGCATATCAGATACACTAGGATAGTATTCCTATGATGTTGAACACATAGGAATTTGGCAACTACTCTAATTACTAAAATTGTCTAAGGATAAAATGTATTTTAAGAATTGATATTGTGTAAAAGAAAGAAACTAAGCTATCCAAGAATGCAAATTAAATCTTAACTAAGAATACAAAACTAAACTATCTAATTGGAAAGAATGCAAGAGTGTTCTTTTAATGAATTAAAGATTAGGAATTTCACAATTTTCCTAACAATCCTAATTAGCAACTAATAAACTTACTATTCTTTAGACTAAGGATTACAATCAATGCACTTTTATGTTTAATCCCTTATTCTGAAGTTGACTAGGTCCATCCCCTACATCTAAACATTGATTATATTCCTATATCAATGGATTTAGAGAATAGATTAAACCTAGACATCTAAAAGATTACACTTACAATTAAGGATATCCTATCCTTCTAATCTATAGATTTTCTCTACCTAATTGAACTTAGAGTTGGATTATTTATTCCTAGATTCACTTGACTTTTCTCAAATCTAATTTATTAATCAAACTAATCAAATTCATTAAGCTTAGAGTAAAAATGAAATCTTGAAGTCTAATAACAATACGATTGATTAAATTACCAATTATTTATGTTAAGTCAATTACTAATCCCTATTTAAAGATTTAACCACACATCATTATAAAGTTCAAATCATAATCTTGAAAAGAAATAAAGGAAACCAAAAAGAACAAGAAGAAAGAGCTAGAACAAGAACTAAAGAAATATAATCCTAAAGTATCTATTCCTAAACCACCTTAGAACTAGCATTCTCTTCTTCTTGGCTCATACTTCTTCTTCAAGCCTCCAGGAACACGTTCCAACCAAGTATCTAAGTGCAGGTCATGTTCTTATGCCCATGGTTCCACTACCAATCCAAAATTCTCATAAGAGGTGTTGTACTCTTACTATCTTAACCAGATTATGTCTCTTCTACATGTGCCACACCCCTTTCTATGTTTTTACCCTATTTTACTATTTCTCAATTTTTGTTGGTTTAAATTTGTCAATCTTGAAAGTTTTCCATGTAGACCAACCTGTGACTTCAAAAGAAAAAAAAAACCCAAAATTGTAGATTGGGACTTTTAGGAAGCTCTTATAGTGATCTTGACTTTTCTTGATCATCCGGCCCATAAATCATACTTAGTTACTCTTTAAATTCTAATTAGGAACCTTTTTAAGAGTGGAAGAATAGATCTTGAGTTTTTCTTGGGTTCTAAATAGATACCAATCCACTTTATATATTTTTAGACTGAAATAGGCTAACATAGTTGAAATTTGGCTTCTTTTGGACTCTAGTTGCTTCCTCATGTATGCATCACCTTAAAACTCCTGGGCACTTACTTAATTCTAAAGAATAGACCCCTATCATGCCCTTCTTAATCCTTATCAAACTATTGAATCAAGTTCATAAGGTATTGTGGTCAATTGGGCTTAGCCAACCCATTCAGTAACTACTCGCTTCTAACAAACTTCAAAACTTGTTCACAAATTACTACATCTTAAATGAGTCTTCTATTGGCCCATGAGTAATTGTTGGAAAGCTTTAGATGTCTAGTTTCACATGAGATAAGAATCACTACAATCTGAATTGTGTAGCCCATGGCATGGCCTAATCTTTACAAATTGTCCAAATAGACACAAACCAAAACTGCACATACATTTCTTTCAATGAATTGACCATCTTATCTCTCTCCAATTAATGCATATGAATAGTCTTTTTAAATATTAAGATGTCAAAATTCACATGAATCAAGAATCTTCTTGATTGGATGTGAGGAACTTCACATTTGAATTGATCTTCAGGTGTTGCCCTAAAAAACTAAAGTTTTTAAGATTTACTGCAATTTTTTTCCTTGTGCTAGAATTAATGAAATTTCACCTTTTGCACTTAAAATTATAGCACACCGTGCCTAATTTCTCTTTTATCTTGACAAATTATAGCTGTTTCACCCATTAAATCTAAGAAAAGCTTCATAATTCATATTATTCACCTAAAATTATAAAATCAAGGACTTAATGTAATATTTGATTTTAAGAAGAATTTTAATCAATTAAATGAAATAAACAATCACAAAACACTATGAAAAGGGTACTCAAATATAGTACAAATTAGACTTAACACTAAACACAGCAATTTCTTAGTGTAAAAAGGGCATGTGACAGGTTAAGGGTAAAATGATTTTTATCTTAGTTTATTAATAAATAATAGATGATCAATTTTATGAATATTAATAACCTGTAATTTTTAAATACAAAAAATAGCAGCAACACTCGAGTTTTACAATCCCAAATTCCCAACCCGTCTGGGCGCCAATTAGGAATTTAGTGTATAAAAGAAATAAAACTAAATTAAACTTGTGATGGTTTCTCTCTGCCCCTCGGTCCTCTCCGACAACTGGTAGCCCCTATAGGGCGCCGCGGGTCCGCAAACCCTATCTTTTTCTTCTACTCTTTTCTCTTTCCTCTTCTTTCTTTTCTTTCTCTACTTCTATCGCACTGTAACTCGACTAGCTCTGGCTAGCTTCTTCAATTTCACTTGCACTTGTTGCTTCACATTGGTCTCTCAGACCAATTTTTATGCTTCAGAATCTGTGTTGGGTCATTTACTGATTAAGGATTGAATAGAAAGGAAGCAAAGCTGGAACAATTGAAGACAATCGGCAGGGAGCTCGCCATGGGCTCCCATTGCAGGTTCGCCAATCCAAAGACTACCTTGATCTGGTCAAGTTCATTGGTGAAGCTCGACCCAAGGTCCATTGCTGATAGTTAAAATAAAAAAGAATAGAAAGCAGGTTAGTAGATTTTTATGTAATTAATTGCCAATAAATAGCATCAATATTCATGGTGACATCTTGGAAGTCTATACCTGTGCTCAGTATGGAGAGGAAATCACCAATCACGACCTTTAAGCTGCCCATCCAGGGTGCATGAAAGAATAGTGAGTAGTATGACTGCCACTTGGTGACAAAATAGTTGGTGATCTTTCGAACAATGAAACGTAATCTTATGTCACTAGGTGAACAAAGTAAACATGTTATTCAACAAAATCTTCAAATTACTCGTCTGGGAAAATTGGGAAAAGTTGAAGAGTCGATCAGAATTTTCTCAAAAATGAACCAGAAAAACATTGTGACATACAATTCCATGATATCTGTGTTTGCTAAAAATGGTAGAGTAAGTGATGCACGAGGACTATTTGATACAATGGCCCAAAGAAACCTTGTTTCTTGGAACACCATGATTGCGGGGTATCTTCACAACAATATGATTGAAGAAGCTGATGAACTGTTTAATGTAATGCCTGAAAGGGACAATTATTCATGGGCTTTAATGATATCTTGCTATACACGCATGGGGCAGCTTGAAAAGGCCAGAGAATTGTTCAATCTGGTTCCTGACAAGTCAGACCCAGCATGTTGGAATGCAATGATTGCTGGCTACGCAAAGAAGGGTCAGTTCAATGATGCTAAGGAAATATTTGAACGAATGCCAGTAAAGGATTTGGTTTCTTATAACTCAATGTTATCTGGTTATACCCAAAATAGGGAAATGCATTTAGCATTGCAATTTTTTGAAACAATGACCAAGAGAAACGTGGTTTCATGGAATTTAATGGTGGCTGGGTTTATTGATGTTGGTGACCTGAATTCTGCTTGGCAGTTGTTTGATAATATTCCAAATCCTAATGTTGTTTCTTGGGTTACAATGTTGTGTGGGTTTGCAAGACATGGTATGATTGGAAAGGCTAGGAACCTCTTTGATAGAATGCCTAGTAAGAATGTGGTTTCTTGGAATGCGATGATTGCGGCCTATGTCCGAGACTTGCAAATTGATGAAGCTGTTAGGCTATTCATGGAAATGCCAGATAAAGATTGTGTGTCTTGGACTACAATAATTAATGGGTATGTTCAGGTTGGTAAGCTTGATGAAGCATGGGATGTTTACAATCAGATGCCGTACAAAGACATAGCAGCACAAACAGCACTGATATCAGGATTAGTACAGAATAGAAGGATATCTGAGGCTTGTCAAATTTTCGATCAAATTGGCACACGTGATGCAATTTGTTGGAATAGCATGATTGCACGCTATGCACAGTGTGGAAGCATGGATGAAGCATTCAATATATTTAGACAAATGCCTACTAAAAACACAGTTTCATGGAATACTCTTATTTCTGGATATGCCCAGGCAAGACAAATGGATAGAGCAATGGAGATCTTTCAAGACATGGGGGCAAGGAATGTAGTTTCATGGAATTCTCTTATTTCAGGTTTCTTGCAAAATAATTTATACTTGGATGCTGTTAAGAGTTTGGTTTTGATGGGGCAGGAAGGAAAGAAACCTGATCAAACAACTTTTGCATGTGGGTTAAGTGCATGTGCCAATCTTGCTACTTTGCAAGTAGGCAAGCAACTTCATGAATACATTCTTAAGAGTGGTTACATAAATGATTTGTATGTTAGCAATGCCCTGATTGCCATGTATGCCAAATGTGGAAGGGTACATAGTGCTGAACAAGTATTCAGAGGTAGTGATTGTGTCGATCTTGTCTCTTGTAATTCATTGATTTCGGGTTATGCTTTTCATGGCTATGCAGAGGAGGCAATCAATGTCTTTAAACAGATGTTATCAAATGGCATAACTCCTGATAAAGTTACATTCATTGGGATCTTATCAGCATGCAGTCATGTTGGTTTAGTCAATCAAGGCTTAAATTTGTTTAAATGTATGATTGAAGATTTTGATATTGAACCTTTGGCTGAGCACTACAGTTGTCTAGTTGACTTGCTTGGTCGCATGGGAAGGTTGGAGGAAGCATTTGAATTAGTGAGGGGGCTTAACATCAAACCAACTGCTGGATTTTGGGGTTCATTACTTGGGGCATGTCGTGTACACCGTAACCTGGAACTTGGTAGATTTGCTGCTGAGAGGCTTTTAGAACTTGAACCACATGATTCCTCTAATTATATTATCTTGTCAAATATACATGCTGAGGCTGGCAGGTGGGAAGAGGTTGAGAGAATGAGGGCACTGATAACAGAGAAAAGATCTGAAAAGTTACCTGGCTGCAGCTGGATTGAAGTCAGAAATCAGATAATGTCCTTTCTTTCAGATGATCCAGAACAACTGGGAGCTGAAAATATTCAGATCATAGTGAAGACTCTAGCTGCACATATGAGGGATAGATGAAACATGTTTGACATCAGATCTTCACCTTTAGACATGTTATGATTATAGACATTCAGAATCTTGTCACACGCATGTCCATTGATGGTGGTATAAAATTTGATACTCTTACATCTAAAAGTAACTTCTCATAAATTGTGATTTTCATCAAACCATCTTATAAATTGAGTATGTATTTTATTGATCTTGCATGCCAAATTTCTGATTAATTATTTATCAGAAAGTGTGCAGTAATTATTTGATAATAGTTATATTTTGAAATTATATTTGTACATAATCATATGCGCATTGATTATGTCTTAACTAATTTACAAAATATATTCAAATTTTCATGACTGTGTGCTTCTGATGTAACTTTGGGTTTTCTGTGTAAAGTTATTCATGGTGTAAAATCAATCTAATTTGACTTTATTATCAATTGATCCACATTATTCTTAGGTAGTGCTTGCCATTGATGTGGATTGTTGGTACTGCACATAATAGAAACTGCCTAAGTAAATAAGTTCTACTTTTACAACGTGGTTCTTCCCCTCTCGGTTTCTTTAAGCTTAAACTAATGAGTTTTTCTTTCTTTTTTTTTGGTTCTCCCTACTGTTCTAAAAGTGGCTTTTGTTATTTGGTTGACTACCCTCCTATGCTTTCTGCTTGTTTTTCCTTTGACTTTTAAAAGTCTTTTCTAGATAGTAGATAGGACCTATTTCCTAAAGGTGGCTACCCTGACTTGAATACTCATTTACTGATGAACAATTACTTGTTTAATTATATCATAGAAATCCACAAGAAAGAACATCGGGAAAATTACCCAAAAATTTTAGAACTCAAATGTGTTATTGAAAGGGAAATAAAATATCTATATACAAGAGCTATAATGCGGTTATTAAAGTAACCATATTTACAAACAAAGTAACCACTTTGGAGTCAAATAACTATATTTAGATGTGTCGAGCAATTTGCACCAAGCAATCATTTGTTTATACAGGTGATTGGAATTGTTGCTTTTGTGTTATTTAGCTTCCTTGTCTTATTTTTCACATGTCTTTGTTACTGACCAGCATTTTCTGGTAAAATGACTGTACAGACCATGAATAAAGTTTTTCAGCATGCTGAAGATCTTCTGAATGTTAAGGTGGCACATAATTTGATGCAATTGATTGCTGAAGGATTTGGAGAGTATAATGATGATGCAGATAGTCAGCTGAGATTATTTGCAGTATGTTGTTTTGATAGTTGTACTGATTATTTTATATATATCTACTACAATATGCACATGTTCAAACATGTCTTAATGAATGAAAGGTGATTTCTATGATGCAGGTGAAGTCATATTTGCACATTATTGGAGAGCCAAAGCTTCCATCTGTATTTCTTCATGGGATTGAGATCATCTAAAGTGAAAGTACACTTTTTGAGATCATCTAAAGTGAAAGCACACTTTTCTTTGTAAAATGCAAATAGATAATTGTGGATGAGAAAATCAATGATATAAATTATCTAAAATCCATGAATTGTGATACACTTATTTGTATTTTATAACATTCTTCACTATTGATTTTCTCATTATTGATCATCCACTTGCACTTTACTTTATAAAGTGTATTTCTCACTTTAGAGGATCCAAATCCTTCTTCACATACTTTCTATACACTTAACCTTTTACTTTACCCACTTGTTTTGCTTTACAGAGAAATTAGATCAGTATGTTAGCATAATGTCAAGTGATAAGTATTGGTCATTTGTTTAGTTTTGAGATAATACGCCACATCTAATGGAAAGAATTCTACTTTAAATCACAAGGAATTATGCGATGTGGTAGAGGCATATTCTAATGATGAAACTATTAAGGTATCTATTGGATGTGGAATTTTATGAATAAGGAAAAAGGGAAAAATATGCCTTTTCATATGGGGAAAGTTTGATTTTCAATGAATTGTTTGTTTTATCTTAGTAGAATTACTTCGACAGCACATGAGGGCAGTGTTGGCGGCGTGGCAACAAGGACAGGCCTATCTAGGGCAGCCGTCATTGTGTTGAGGTTGAATTTGGCAATCGGCAGTTGGACAATGACGATCTGGCTCTTGCAATGGCTAGAAGAGAGAGAAAGAGGGGCAATTTGGACTTTTTGGTGCTGCTAGACAAGGATACACAATGGTGGCTTTAAGGTTTGTTAGAGTTATTAATTATGGGCTTGGACCATGTACTAGAACTAGTGTACTACATCTATGTGCTCTTGTACTATCATGATCAGTTCTAGAATATATATACATGCTGGTAACCCTCATTGTGTACAACTTATACAATAACCAATTCTTTTCTTGTCTTCTTCTAACATGGTATCAAAGCTAAACACCCTTGAAAACTTTGAAATCCTTAAATTTTGAAACCCTAATTGACAAATTTTCCAACCTCAACCCAAATTAGCCAACTTTAACCTTGTGGGTGGCTGAAAACAGCCACCATTAGGTGAATTTTTGAAGGTTTGCGACCTTGTGCATGGAGCAATAGTGTGAGTTTGCACCACCAGGAGGGCTAAAGGTGGTGTGACTTGGCCCCAGAAGGAGCTGGTAGCAATGTCTGAGGCTAGAGAGCAGTGGGTTAGTGGTGGTGTGGTCTGAGGATGCTGCGCGATGCATTTTGACTTGGTTTTGGCCTGATTTGATGTGTTTTGACTCAATTTTGGCTGAACTTTGTGCATTTTGACTTGGTCTTGTGAGATTCTTGCTTCCTTTGGTGTTGTTGGGTGCTGTTTGCTCACTCTAGTATTGTTTGGCCATGATTTGACAAGTTCTTAGTCTTGGTTGTGCACTTGGGAGTGCTGTGGAGTGTGTGCCTTTGTTTGTTGGTGAGACTATTCTAGTTTTCTTTGAATTTGTCTCATTATCTAGTATTCTGTGTTCTAGGTGTGATTCCATATTATTGCTGAAGGTGACTCCCGTCCTTCTGGTTCTCCAAAAGCCATGGAAGATATCAAAAGTACTAAAAATGCTAAGATTAGACTTATTCTTAGATATCATCCTTGTTGTAGCAAAAATTGTTGACCGAAAGCTAGATTGATGGGAGACAATATCTCTCTTGGAGGAAAGCCATTGACATCTTCCTTGGTGGGATTGGAAAGCAGGATCACTTCACTGATATGCCACCGACTGGTGTTGCCATATTAAGGTGGTTAATGGAGGACAAGTGATTGTTTGGTCTTATCTTCAATACTCTTAACAGTGAGGTTCAAGACAATACCAACCAGTATGGAACATTAAAGGAGTTGTAGGAGTTTTTGGAAGAAGTTTACTCAGGCAAAGATAATTTGACGCAGCTATATGACTTATGTTGTGAGCTCTTTCATCTAGATGGGAAAGGGAAATCCTTATCCTAGATGTTTACCAAGTTTAATCGGACCTTTGAACAATGGAAGAGTCTAATGGCCATTTCTAGTGATTTGCAGTCATGCAGGCACAACTTGAGCAGTTAGGAGCTTTGTGCGTCTTGTCAATGTTACTTCCGGAGTTAAGCACAACTTGCCAACAAATTCTCTCAAGATTTGATTCTCTGACTGTGAAGGGGGCTTACGCCTGCCTTCTTCGTGCATCTAGAGACTTACTTACTCAGCTATATTTACTTGAGTTGTCTACTCTCATAAGCTCTATTACAAGTGGAGGGCGAGGTAGCTATAGAGGTGGTAAAGGTTGAGGTCGAGATTTTGGTGGACGTAGTGAACTAGAGGGAAAATGAGGAGAGTCTAGAGGACGTGGTGGTACTCTCAGTCACATTGAGTGTCACTACTACCATAAGTTTGGCCATTTCAAGAAAAATTGCCCTAAGTTGCATGGGGGAAGATACTCTTAGTCATCCCAATTTGCTTATATTGCTTCTATCGACAGTGACTTTGGATTTGGCACTACCTAGATGATTACTATGATTGAGGAAGGCTATACCAGGCTTCCCAACCATCCTCCTATCACCACTCTAGTCCAAACAGGTAATTTTGTTACATGTCTCTTTGATTTCTGTTCAAAGTGGGT
Source organism: Dicorynia guianensis (assembly GCA_037013595.1). Lineage (NCBI taxonomy): Eukaryota > Viridiplantae > Streptophyta > Magnoliopsida > Fabales > Fabaceae > Dicorynia > Dicorynia guianensis. The sequence goes on along the minus strand of JASUAB010000006.1, from coordinate 12,755,106 downwards.
AATTGATTCAGAAGCCACAGATCATATGACAGGAGCCTCAAGTAATTTGTCATCATTTCAGCCTTTTACTAGTTCATCTTGTGTCATTCTAGCATATGGGTCCACCATCCCATTGTTAGGAGTGGTTTTATTAGTGTCTCCCCAGATATGACTTTGTTCAATGTTTTGTGCTTGTCTAGATTCTCTTTTAATTTGTTATCTGTTAGTCAACTCATCCGGACTTATAATTGCGGTGTCTACTTCTTTCCTGACCATTGTATTTTTCAAGATCTTTTGATGAAGAAGATTTTTGGTATAGGTTATGAGTTTGGTTGGCTATATGTGCTTGACAATCAGGTCCCTCGTGTGATAACTGCTACTTCTCTGTCACCACTACAACTCCACTACCAGCTGGGCCATCCATCCTTGAAGTCTTTGAAAATAGTGTCCTAGTCTACATTTTGTTTCTAGTCTGTCTTGTGAGTCATGTTAGTTTGCTAAATAGTGTCGTATACTTATGTTTCTCATGTCAATAAGCGGGTTGCATCCCCATTTGATTTAGTTCATTCTAATGTTTAGGGCCATGCCTCGTCATTTTAAATTTAGTTTTAAATATTTTGTTGCATTTGTGAATGATTATTTCAAGATGACCTGACTTTATTTTATGCAAAATAGATCAGAATTGTTTTCCATGTTTTGTGCATTTCATGTTGAAATTATGAATTAGTTTCATACCTCAATTAAAAATTTGCACAATGACAATGCTAAAGAATGCTCTTCTACACAATTTTCTTCTTATTTAGTTGAATAAGGTATCTTATGTTAGTTCTCTTGCCCTACTACCCCTCAGTAGAATGGAGTTGCTGAAAGAAAAAATCGCCATTTGATAGAACTGTCGCGTGCGCTTTCGTTTACCATGAAAGTGGCAAGGATGTTCTCGGCTGATGCTATTTCTACTGCTTGCTTTTTGATCAACCGGATGCCTTCCTCTATATTACATGGTAAAATCCCTTTCTCTACACTATTTCTATTATCTTCATTATTTCCTTTTCCTCCACATGTCTTTGGGTGTACGTGCTTTGTTCAAGATTTCAATCCACAAGTGTCTAAACTCGATCTCGGTCTCTCAAATGTGTCTTCCTTGGTTACCCTTGTAATCGAAAAAGGTATTGCTGTTACTCTCATGACTTAGGTCGCTACTTGGTCTATGCCAATGTCAACCTCTTTGACTCCCTATCTTTCTCAGCTTCACCCATTGAATCTCCCATTACTCAGTCTTCCCTTGATGTCAATGAGTTTTTCTTGGTTGCCTCTCTTCCCTCAAAGTCTCATGGTAATTCTCTGGATCTTGATCCTATTCTTCTTGTTAGACCTCCTTCAAAACAGGTGTATTCCCGCAAAGTACCTCTAGCTCTAGATTGAGTCCCTAGCATGACGCCTACTCTAAACTCTCCTCCACTAGTCTCTTCAACAAACGATTCTCCCTCTGATTAAAATCTTTCTATTGCTCACTGCAAAGGTATTTGTTCTTGCACCTTACCAAGTAATCGTGTCCTTTATCCATTAGTTTTGGTTGTTTCATATACCTCCTTACCTATTTCTTCTCAGTCCTTTCTTGCTTCCCTAGACTCTATTACTGTTCCTAAGACTCTTGCAGAGGCTCTAGGTCAGTTTGGGTTGCATGCTGCAATGGATGATGAGATGGAAGCTCTTTAATAGAATCAAACTTGAGACCTTGTTTCATTACCTCTGGGGAAATCTACTATTGGCTGTGAGTGGGTCTTCTCGGTTAAGGTCAATCCGAGTGGTTCGATTGCTCGTCTCAAGGTACGTCTTGTTGTAAAGGGGTATTCCCAGACATATGGGCTGGATTGTTTTGTGACATTCTCACCTGCGGCTAAATTCACGTCAATTCGGTTGCTTATCTCTTTGGCAACTTCTAATCACTGGGCACTTCATTAGCTTGATGTAAAGAATGCCTTCTTACACGGTGATCTGGAGGAAGAGGTTTACATGGAGCAACCACCTGGCTATGTTGCTCAAGGGGAGAAGGGATAGGTTTGTCGACTGAAAGAGTCCTTGTATGGACTCAAACAATCTCCTTGAACTTGGTTTGGTAGATTTAGTCAGGTTGTGATAGAATTTTGTCTAACAAAATGTGATCATGATCATTTAGTATTTTTTAGACGTTTTAGCTCAAGATGTATTCTTATTGTGTATGTAGACGATGTTGGCATTACAAGTAGTGACTCAACAAGTATCACAGAGCTCAAAGGCTTCTTGAAATCAAAGTTTCAGATTAAGGAGCTGGGAGCCCTTCTATATTTCCTAGATATTAAAATTGCTAAGAGTCGTAATGGAGTCTTGTTGTTACAAAGGAAGTATGTTTTAGACATGTTGAGTAAAATAGGTCTCTTGGGTGCTAAACTATGCAACACAGATATGATTCCCAATGTTAAGCTAAGACTGAAAGATGGAAAAAAGCTAGAAGAAATAGAAAGTTACAGGCGACTAGTGGAGAAATTGAACTACTTGACCATCACATGACCTGGCATTGCTTTCTCAATGAGTGTAGTCAGTTAGTTCCACCTTGAGGACCTCCCAGTAGGAAGCTGTGATGCATATTAAAGTGCCTAAAGAAATCACTAGGATATGGCTTACTCTATCAAAGCTATAGTCATTGTAGAGTGGAGGGGTTTTTAGATCCAGATTGAGTAGGTTGCCTTACAAATCGAAGATTTACTTCAGAGTACTATGTCTTCGTAGGAGGGAATCTAGTGTCCTGGAAAAGTAAGAAACAGGTAGTTGTCTCTTGCTTTAGTGCTGAGTCAGAATATCAAGCTATGGCACATGCCACGGCTGAATAAGTTTGAATCTCATACCTCCTTCATTAGCTTGGGATGGAGTGTCCTAAGAATATGGAGCTATGGTGTGATAACTGGGTAGCCACACATATTGCCACAAATCTAATTTTTCATGAAAGAACCAAGCATGTTAAGGTGGACTGTCATTTGTGAGACAAAAACTTAAGGAAGGGGTCATGAGTCCGAAGCATGTTAGAACAAGGGACCAACTAGTAGATATCTTTTTCAAGTCCCTTTCAGAGATGTGGGTTGAATATATTTGTAACAAATTAGGCATGATTAATATTTATGCTCTAGCTTGAAGGGGAGTGTTAGAGTTAGTAATAATGGGCTTAGACCGTGTACTAAAACTAGTGTACTAAGCCTATATACTCTTTGTACTATCACGATTAGTTCTAGTATATATTTATGCTGGTAACCCTCTTTAGATATAGCTTATATAGTAACCAATTCTGTTCTTGTCTTCTTCTAATAGGGTTTTTTCTCTTGAGGCTCTAATATCATGTGAGAGAATTATTGGGAGAGAAAAATGCGAGAGACCAGCCTCTTTGTGGCTATTAGTTATAATAGGTTTTACAATTATGAATTATTGGCCTAGCCTAATGGGCTTAACCTAAGCTAATTATAACATGTGATGAATATGTAAAACATGTACAAAATTATATACACTCTACATTCCCCTTCCAGATGGAGTATTAATATCAGATGCACCAAATTTGTTATAAATGTATTCTACCTGAGGATCCTTTAATGACTTGGTGAAGATGTTAGCCAGTTGATCATTGGAATTCACAAAATTGTGACAATGACATCTTTAACCAACTTTTCTCTAATGAAATGATAGTCTATTTTAATATGTTTGGTCTTCTCATATAGCAGTCGTTTGATCCATGTAACCGACCCCACCTAGTGGGAAAAGACTCGGTTTGTTGTTGTTGTTGTCGTTGTTGGTCTTCTCATATAGCACTAGATTGGAAGCTATGTGCAAAATAGCCTAATTATCATACACAAGCTTCGTAGGAGACACTTAACAAAACTTTAAAACTTGCAAAAGTTGCTTAAGCGATATTAATTCACAAGTTACATTGGCCATGGCCCAATACTTAGCTTTTGCACTAAATTTAGCGACCACATTCTGTTTCTTGCTTTTTCAAGAAATCAGATTTCCTCCAATGAGCAAGTAGTATACAGAGGTAAACCTTAGATTAGAAGGAGATCCTGGCCAATCTGCATTTGCATCTGCTTGACAACAAATATCTAAGTCACTTATCCTCATAACACCTTTACTTCGTGCTCCTTTTATGTACCTTAGAATTCAAACAACGACATCCCAATGAGAATCACACGGTGAACTGAGAAATTGACTCATTGCACTCACTATAAAAGCAATGCCCGGACAAGTAATTGTGAGGTAATTCAACTTGCCAACTAGTCTCTAATATCTTCTAAGATTTGAAAAGGATTTCCCCTATTCTCGCAAGAGTTTAACATTTGGATCCATCGAAGTGTCAATCAGTTTGCAATCTATCGTACCAGTTTCTTCTGAGATATCCTGTGCATACTTTCTCTAAGAAATTGAAATATCATCTCTCGAATGTGCACATTCAATCCCCAAGAAATACTTGAGCTTACCCATATCATTTGTTTGAAAGTGCCTAAATAAATGCTCCTTCAGTTGTTGAATACCAACTTGATCACTTCCAGTGATAACAATGTCATCCACATAAACAAGAAGGTAGATGCATATAGAAGAGGAGAGTCAATAGAATACCGAATGATCAACTTCACTTCAAATACCATAGTGCTAAACCTACCAAACCATGCTTGTGGGGATTGCTTCAGTTCATAAAAAGATTTCTTGAGTTTGAAGACAACATTAGACTCTCCTTGAGCAACAAATCCTAGTGGTTGCTTTATATAAACCTTCTCTTGCAAATCACCATGAAGAAAGGTGTTTCTAATGTCAAGTTGGTGGAGTGGCCAATGACAGATAACAGCCATAAACAGAAAGGGTGAACAAAAGCCATTTTAGCCATGGGAGAAAGGTATCACTGTAATCCAACCCATAGATCTGTGTGAACCCTTTGGCAACCAAGTGAGCCTTGAGGTGATCCACCTTACCATTAGGGCCTACTTTTGGTGTAAATACCCATAGACAACCAACAATAATTTTCCCAAATCCCAACTATCATGAGTGCAAAACTTCCATTTCATTTAGCATGGCTTGGTGCCAATCAGGATGGGACAATGCTTCACTTGTGGTTTCAGGAATAGAGACAGAAGAAAGGCTTGAAACAAAGGCACTATATGCAAGTGATAAACGGTCATAACACAAAATTATAGATAGGAGAAGGATTATGAGTAGACCAAGTACCATTTTGGAAGGCAATAGGAAGATTGTCTAACTCAAGATTCAAAGTAGGAGGAACCATTGGTGGAGAGAATAAGTACTATGCTCGAGGGTTAGTGTCAGTAACAAGTTGAGGATGGTGATGATAGGTGAGAAGTGGAGAGACTGTGGTAGGTGGATCAACGAAATAATAAGACACAAACGGGCCTAAAGAAGGCAATGGAAGAGAAGTGAAAGGAATAGGCAATACCTGGTCAAGACTCTGTGAATCAAGCTAAGCAACCAGGAAGAAGAACTACTGTTCAAAGAGAGTGACATCAGCAAACACGAAATAACGATTCAACTCAGGAGAGAAACACTTATAGCCCTTTTGCAACTTGGAATAGCCTAGAAAGACACACTTGAGAGATTTCATAGCATATTTGTCCTGTCTAGGGAAAAGAAATGCGCAAAACAAACACAACCAAAGATACAAAGAGAAACAAAATAAAGTGGTTGGTGAGCAAAAAAAGATAGAATGAGGTACTTGGTCATGCAAAATAGAGGATGACATGCGATTAATTGAATAACAAGCAGTAAGGACAGCATCACCCCAAAATTTGGGAAGGAGATTGGCATGTAATAATAATATCCGTGCAGTTTCAATAAGATGGCAATTTTTACGTTTATTATTGTACAGCTTATTATAATGCAATTTGCCATTCTATCTAAAAGCTGTATTTTAGTTACACAAAGAAATTACATCAGGAGTGTTGGTTATTCTTGTTTGCCTCATTTTTGCTTTAGATCCTTCCTTTTTACCTCCAATCTTATTGATTCATATTCTCAAGAATCAAGTACTTTAATTTGCTGCTTAGATAGCTTGGATATATTGCATTTCCTAACCTATAGATGTACAAATAGGAGGTCTCTGATAATATAGGACATGTTTTTGTGTAGCATAATTATGGAGCATGAAGAGTACATGTCTGGTCATGTATTGTGTTTAATCACCTTTCTGATTGCTTGGGTTGGATGAAGTTGCTATAAGTTTTTCCATTTACTTTGAAAATTATCTTATTGCATCTTTGTAGCTGGTTAGGGAAGTTGCAATGTCATTTTCACTCGTAGGATATTTAGTAGTTCTATTTCTACTCAAGTGTTTATAATGACTTAGAAATCAAAATGATGACAGCTATTTTATTGGAATTCAGTATTTCCATATGCTTGTTTGAGTTATGGAGTTTTATAATTGGCCCCATTATTACTAGTCCTTTCAAAACTGAGTCCATATTGTCAACTCCTAGCATGAATTTTACTAGTTGGGGATGACATGTTTTTGTGTTAAAAAGGTATTGCTATATTATTCAAGGTTAAGGTTTATCTTGTTAATTGGCTCCCACCTTCTTTCTTAACCCAATATACATCAGGGTGTTGAACACAATTTTGGATTAGAACTAACTTGCTGCTTCTTGTGACCGCATATGCAATTTCAGTGCTGATGAAAATTGTGCATTTGAAATTGCAGCACTTTGTGTCTCATGGGCCTTCTACGATGAATTGGATGGCTAAATTTTGATCTCAATTTAACATTTGGCCATCTGTAGTAATATGCATCATGGTTCCTTATGTTGGTCATCTTACAAATTCATCCTACCTGTTAGGAAAGTAATGTGAAAAATCCTAATATGTTGTGTTAAGTGGGTTGTAACTTCAGCCATGGTGAATGGGCCTCTTCCTAGTGGGCTATGTTGTTATTGCAACCTAGGTATTTTGGGCTGTAGGAAAATCATTGTATTTTGTATTCCCTCATTTGATATAGATATAGTTTTTCATTTTGGGAGTTCAGCAACTAAGCTGACTTCCTTCATCTACCACTTTCTCTTTCTATTTTCCTTCTCTCTCTAGATTTGAGCATAGTATCAGAGCTGTAATCCCTAAAATCCAAAATCCCTAATTTCCCAAACCTTAACCCTAACTTCTGCAAATCTGAATTGAATTCCTAAAATTTTTCCCTCTCTGGTCTCCATCTAAGGGAACTAGTCTCTTTCCCTTTCCTTTCCCTCATCGTTGTAGCTTGAGAAGCATCATAGAAGGCATGGCTATGGAAGACGCGACCCGGTGAGTCATGATTGTGGAGGATGTCGTGTGACCAAGCAAGTCACAGCCAAGGAAGGAAGGAGCGGTGTGTTTCCAGCATGTAGGCATGGACTCTGGCGAGTTTTGGTACTATTTGTCCACTACAAAGGCATTTTTGGTTGAGTTTTTCACACTAAATGTGATCATAGCTACTAAATCTGTTTTCTTGATCAGGATTTCGCTCTAAATGTGAGTTGGGTGCTGGGTCTGTGTGTGGGTGTATCTTGGACGAGTTTTCTGACTATGGGTGCTGGTTCTAAGTGTCGTTGGATGGGAAGTGGACCTTGAACGTGATTTTCTTAGCTGGAAGAATTGAAATTGGGCTGTTATCTGAGTGGGTATTTAATTAAATCCTAAGACGTTTGGTGAAGCTGAAAACCCAACAAATGATACATCTCAAACCAGTAAGGAGGCTGAACAAGAAAAAAATGAACTGAAATTATGTCCAGTAGTAAAATCACTGATAGACTCCTGGATGGGAGAAAGTTCTATGGGCACTGGAAATGCACTATCAGAAGATACTTGAACAGCATTAATCAAAGTGACCGTCTAACAAAAGATCCCCTGAAGGACAAGACAGTTAGAAAGAAGTGGATGATGATAGATGACCAACTCTATAATCAAATCCAAAAAACTCTGCACCCATCAATAGATGATGTTACCCAACACTGCACAACAGTGAAACATATGTGGAACCATTTGAAATTTATGTTTGAGGAAAAGCAAGACCTTCTATATATTCATGTCCTCTTATTGAAAATTTACAGGACAAACATGAAGAGTAGAAGTTTGTGAGAGCATTACATTGAAGTCAAGAGAGCATTTGAAGAATTAAAATCCATGTTTCCAACTACTACTAGCATACAAAGGATGCAAAAGCAACAAGAGCAGACTATAGTGATTTGCTTTCTTGCTAGTCTACCATTAGAATATAAGATTGCCAGGACCCAACTTCTTACTAGTGATGAACTAGCTTCACTTGATGAAGTCTTTAGCAAGCTCCTTAGGGTGAGATGAGATGCAGAGGAGAATTTAGCTAAGCCCCCTAATACTAGTGACTTGGTGGCTCTAGCTGGTAGAGGAGGAGGTTGAGGGGGTACTAGGGATGGTAGGATGGGTGGTGGACGTGATGGTGATAGTCCACATGTATGTTATCATTGTGGTGAACTAGGACACTTAAAGAGAAATTGTTGGAAACAAAAGCAATCAAAATGCTGCCACTCAAGATGGAATTCTGCCTACACCTCCAACTATGATGAGAGATCTTCCCAAAGTGGTTAAACATCTTCTATTGCTAGTCTTGTTCAATTAGGTAATCATGCAGCTTATCTTTCCACCTTCACTCATAATTGGGTCATCGACTCAGGGGCCATCGATCATATGATAGGTAACACGGTCATTCTTACATCATTTCATTCAACATCTAAAATGCCTGGTGTTACTTTGGCAAATGATACAAATGCTCTAGTTATTGGTAGTGGCAATGCTTCTTCCTCTTCCTCTTTACCTTTAACCTCCATCTTGTGTTTACCTAAATTTCCAATCAATTTACTGTCTATTAGCAAAATTACCCAAGCTTTAAATTGTAGTGTTTATTGCTTTCCTGGTTATTGTTTATTTCGAAATTTTGGGACAATGAAGATTATTGGCAAAGGCCGTGAGTCTAATGGCTTGTATATTTTGGGGGACAATCATACACCCTAGTCTTTTTGCTTGCTCAAGTGGAGAAACACCAATAGAGATTCATTGCCGTCTTGGACATCCATCATTGGAAACCCTTAAAAAACCGTGTCCTAAATTGAGCTCTGTATCTATTTTGAATTGTGAAGCTTATCAATTTGCTAAGCATCATAGAGAGACGTACTCTCCAAGAGTAGATAAAAGAGCAATGTCTCCTTTTGAACTTGTTGACTCTGATGTATGGGGGCCATTCTTGTAGAATCCAAATTTGGATTTAGGTATTTTGTGACTTTTGTAGATAACTACTGTCATGTAACTTGGTTGTATCTAATGAAAAATTGTTCTGAGTTGTTCTCAATTTTTTGTGCCTTCTACGCTGAAATCAAAAACCAATTTAACATTTTTCTCCGTCATATGAGAAGTGACAATGCTAAAGAATATTTCTCTAATTCCTTCTCATCCTTCTTATTTGAAAAGGGTATCATGTTGTCACTCCACAACAGAATGGGTGGCAAAGAGAAAGAATAGACACTTAATGGAAGTGGCTCATCCTTGTTGTTCTATATGCATGTGCTTAAATGTTTTTGGGCTGATGCTGCTTCCACAGCATGCTATCTAATCAATCGCATGCCTTCTTCGGTTCTTGCAGGACAAATACCCTACTCTATTCTTTATTCTTCTAAGACACTTTACCCCATACCCCCTAAAATCTTTGGCTACACATGTTTTGTCCAAGATGTCCATCCATCTGTGTCTAAATTGGATCGGTCTCTTAAATGCATCTTCTTAGGATATCCTTGTTATCAAAGAGGTTATTGATGTTATTCTCCAGATTTTAAGAGATTTCTTGTCTCAGTAGATGTTACATTCTTTGAGTCTATTCCTTTCTTTAATGATACTTTAGCATCTCCTGCTTCTCAAATAAAAGTGATGATGAATTCTTGGGGTATAGAATCCACTATGCACCTAATCCTAACCAAAGTGCTGAACCCCCTTCTCCTAAAAAACCTCAATCTTCCCAAACAGATCCACCCTCCTGGTCTAGCCCTTTGCCTCCCTTCAAGATTACTTACTCTCGCAAGAAAAGATAGGAACCAAACAATATTTCTCCCTTTGTTGATGTAGATGTGGACTCACTGCCTTCACCAACTTCATTGTCCCTTGATTTTGAGCAGCTAGATCCCTCTCTTGATCTCCCCATTGCTCCTCGCAAAGGTAAACGTCAATGTGCTCATCCCATTTCTCATTATGTGTCTTATCAAAACTTGTCTTCATCTTCTAAATCCTTTATAGTGTCTTTGGACTCTTTGACTGTCCCTATCTCTATTTTGGAAGCTCTCTCACATAAAGGTTGGCATGCTGCCATGTTGGAAGAGTTGAATGCTCTTGGTCAGTGTTAGAAATTATAATAAATAATGAGTCAACATTGAGTCAGCAATGTGTTGTTAGTGAGTCAGTATTATCTAAATTCAATGTACTGTTTAGGTTCAATGTATTGTTTAGATTCAATGTACTGTCTAGATTTGATGTACTGTATAGATTTTATGTATACTTTTTAATATAAATAAAGGAGTTGGATGTCCTATCGAGAAACAGCTTGCACAAATAATTCTTTTCTTTTCCAACATGGTACACAGCCATATCATCCACCTTGACACTATTAGAATGTTGTTTAGTTACTGCGTCGATTGTTTAGGTGTTTGCTACCATGTGCTTGGTTTTTTTCTTTTTTTTGGTTTGAAATGTTGAGATATGAGTAAGATGGCTTTAGTCCTTTGCCTTTGTTTTGTGTTCTGTTGATCTAGGGTGTTTAATTTGTAACAAGCTGAAAGCTTAGTTAGCTTTTAGCTTGAGGGGTAGTGATATCTTTATAGTGCTGAAAGCTTGTTTCAAGTGTTGTTGATTTGGTGGTGTCGAATTGATGCTACAATGAGCACAATTAGAGAGCAACTTCGTTGATAGTTTGGTGGTGTGAATTTGGTTTGTTGATGTTGATCGTCCCACAAAGAGTGTTGGAGGTTGTGTGAAGATTAACCAAAGAAGGTCAAGGGAGCAGCTCAAGGGAAGCTGATAGAAGACCTGTGGGAGTTATGTCTGCCAAGAACGTCAGTCACATGTTATGTTGTAGTTGTAATTTGTGTAGCTTAGTGCTTAGGGGAAGTTGCATGCTTGTTGCTATACATTGTTAGCTTGTTGCAAGTGTGTTTTTGTTAAAAGTGTCAAGTAATTGTATTTTTTTTAAAGTTGAGTTAAAAGTGTGGTGGTTCATATTTTGTAACAAGTTGAAACTTTTGTAAGTTTTAGCTTAAGGAGGAGTGTTAGGAATTATAATAAATAATGAGTCAACAATGTGTTATTAGTGAATCAGTATTATCTAAATTCAATGTACTGTCTAGGTTCAATGTACTGTCTAGATTCTATGTTCTATTTTTTAATATAAATAGAGGAGCTGGATGTCTTATTGGGAAACAGCTTTCATAAATCATTCTTCTCTTTTCCAACAATCAGAATTAGACGTGAGAGTTAGTTTCCCCGCCTAAAGGAAAATAGGACATTGAATGCAAATGTCTTTTCTATTAAAGTAAATCCAGATAGATCCATTGCTCGACTAAAGGGTCAATTAGTAGCAAAAGGATATGCTTACATTTGTGGTGTTGACTATTCTGAGACTTTCTCTCTTGTGGCCAAGTTAACCTCAATTAGACTTGTCGTTTCTGTTGATGATTGTTGTATTATTTGTATGGCTGTGGGTATTATTGTAATTTCTCCCTAGGGGTATTATTGTATTTTTTGATTGTCTGTGAGGGCATTTTCGTCCTTCTTGTTGGCTGTTTTCTCCTTATGTTGTTTGGCCACCGAAATATTCAAGTGACAGAAAAGAAAATAAGTTTTTCCCTCCCTCTCTCGTCTTCATCCTCTCCGACTCTCTTCTTCCATTTCTTTTGCTGATTTTCAACTGGTATCAGAGCAACGATTCGCCCATCACAGAAGCACGGGCATTAGCCTGGAAGCTGCTGCCAGCACTGGCAATGTAACGCCAGAGTATTTCGTCACCTTGCTGGAAATACTGATATCGGGATGGACTTGCTTTAAGACCGTGAAGATGTAAATCTTGTAGGTCTTGCTACTCATCTTCACCTTCGAAATCTTCTTCTCAGCCTTGGCTTCTTCTCGGCCAACGCTGGTGTCTTCTCCGCTGGCTTCTTCTCCTTGGGCTTCTTCTCAGCCTTTGTCGGAGTCATCTTGGGCGACGTAGCAGAAATAGGCTTCTACCAAAGGGCTACAGAAACACGTAGATTAACGTGGATGGGCAGAGACGTGCCAAAGAAGGACTGACCCAGCAAGGTGACCCAAACCATACGGGTTTCACACGGACTCGTGCATTCACAGACCAGGAGGTCGTGGGTTGGCTGGTGAAGGTTGTTAGGTGCGGGTATGTGTATCCTTTCTTTGGGCTGTCTGCTTTGGGTATTAACGGCTCTTTATCAGCCTTGTTGTGCGTGACCTATGCTGAGAATTCATTAGTTCTGGACTGTTCTGATTGTGTCTTAAGCTTGCTGATCTAGGAGGGGTATTTGTCAGCCTTGTGACTCTTCTTTCAAGTGGGAGTGGTTTAGTCTTCAAGGATGTCTGAAAATGTTAGTGATGCTGGAAGTGGGACTGTGAGTAGAGTAGGGACTCTAGGTGATAATCCCACCCTCCAAATGTGTCCTAAGAAGTTGGATGGTTCCAATTTTTTGATGTGGTCAAGGGCTTGTACTCTTTCCTTAAAAGCTAGGGGTTTATTTGGATATGTGAATGGGAGAAAGAAAAAACTAGCAGAAACAGACCCTTCATTTGATCAACGGGAAGCAGACAACAGCCTTGTTATGTCTTGGCTACTAAACTCTATGGAGTATGAGATAGCCAAATCCTATATCTTCCTTGATGCAGCTGCCAAAGTGTGGAGTGCAGTATTTGAAGCCTATTCCAAGGTTGGACATGATGCACTTGTATATGAACTGAGAAAGAAGGTTCATGAAACTAAGCAAGGGGAAAAGTCTGTATCTCAATATTACAATGAATTGAGCAATATCTGGCAGGAGCTAGACTACTATCAGGACTTTCAAGCTGAATGCACTGCAGATGCTATCAAATTCTAGCAATTGAGGGACAAAGAACGGGTTTATGACTTTCTAGCTGGCTTAAATGTAGAGTATGATCAGACTAGAGCCCAAGTGCTTGGGAAAGAACCATTTCCAACCTTGAAATAGTCTTATGCCTTTATTCAACAGGAAGAAAGTAGAAGGCGCTCTATGCTTTTTCCTATCTTGAGTGACCGGTCCGCCTTAGTGGCAAATCCACCACAAAGGCCTCTTAACTCAGCAGACAAGGACACATTGAGGTGTGATTTTTGTGGAAAAACAAGACACACAAGAGAGCAATGTTGGAAGCTTCATGGAAAACCCACCAAGGGTGGCAAGAAGACAAGCTCACCTAGACCTCAAGCCCACTTATCTGAAGTAACAGTTCCAGCCCCTACTGAACCTAGTTCCTATAGTGAAAAACTTTCTATAGAGGAAGTCCAAACTCTTAAGAGATTGATGGCTAAGCTTGAGACATCACAGTCCTCAAAGGTGGAAACTTCTTCTAGTTCAAATTTTGTCCACTCAGGTATACCAATACTAGCTTTCAATGTTGTCTCTAGTCTTAAGAACAATTATTGGATCATTAATTCAGGAGCATCTGATCATATGACTGGTACCTTAACTTCCTTTTCATCCTATATATCATGTGATGGACAAAATACTGTTCGAGTTGCAGATGGTACTTTCTCTAAAATAATGGGGAAGGGTTCTATACCCTGTACACAACTGTTAAATTTATCCTCAGTCTTACATGTCCCAAGATTCTCAAATAATCTTTCAATTAGTGCTATCACTAAAAACTTGAATTGTAAAGTCACATTCTTTCCTTTGCATTGTGTTTTTCAGGAGTTGGAGACGGAGAAGGTGATTGGCTATGGTAGAGTGAAAGATGGCCTCTATTTTTTGGAAGACAGACTTGAAACTTCATGCAATTTAGTGTCCCAAGGGAGTTCAAACGGGTCAATTGCATCACAATTGAATAGATGGCATAGACGTCTAAGCCACCCTTCTTTTGTAGTTTTGAAAAGATTATTCCCAGACTTATATTGTAAATGTGATGAGAAAGATCTTTTTTGCAATGCATGTGAATTTGCCAGGCACACTAGAAATTCCTATCCAAGCATTGATAATAAAAGTTCAGCTCCTTTTGTGACAATTCACTCTGATGTTTGGGGCCCTAGTCGTATTACTTCTTTATCTGGCTATAGATGATTTGTCACTTTTATTGATTGCTTTAGTCGTACTACTTGGGTTTACATGATGCATTTAAAAAGTGAAGTCTTCTTATGTTTTAAGAAATTTCATGCAATGATTTTCACCCAATTTGATGCCAAAGTAAAGGTTCTTAGAAGTGATAATGGGTTGGAATATATGAGCAATGAGTTTCAACATTATCTAGAGTCTTGTAGAATCATCCATCAAACTACTTGTGTGAACACTCCAGTCCAAAATGGAGTAGTTGAACGTAAGAATAGACACTTGTTAGAAGTGGCTCGATCTCTCCTGTTTGCAATGAGAGTGCCTAAAATGTTTTGGGCAGATGCAATGTTATCTGCAGCGTCCCTCATCAATAGAATGCCATTGAGAACACTTTACTTTAAGTCTCCCTTAGAGATTCTCACAGGATCCTCCTCTTACTTGATTCCACCTAAAATTTTTGGGTGTGTATGTTTTGTACATGATTACAGAGTAAATATTGGGAAATTAGACCCTAGAGCTCTTAAATGCATTTTTATTGGGTATTCTCCTACTCAAAAGGGCTATAAGTGTTACCACCCTCCAACAAGGAAAGTGTTGGTAAGCATGGATGTCACATTTCAGGAAGATGAATCCTATTTCTCTCCTGAATCAGCACTTCATCAAAGAGAGACTCAAGAGGGTAATGAAAAGTTCTCTGTTGCAACCTATAGTCCTATGCCTTATCAAATTGAGGGGGAGATAGACAATACTTTAGAACAGTTACCTACAGGAGAACATGAAGAGGAAGTAAAACAGTCACATCCTGAGGAATATGAAGAAGAGGTTAGTGAACCAGGGAAACAGAAAGAACTAGAAATCTTGACTTATTCTCGGAGGAAGAAAAGGCAAGTGGATGCTATTCAACAAATTCTAACTAGCCAAGAGCTCGCTCCTGATCCAGTTCCCTCACAACTTGACTCATCAATTTCTTGTAAGTCCCCCCTTCACACTTCTATTCCAATTGTTGATAATGATGATCGTCCCATTGCTCTTAGGAAAGGAATTACCCAACATCCCATTTCTAACTTTGTTTCATATGATTCATTATCCCCTTCCTATAGAGCATTTATCTCTTCTGTAGCTTCGGTAACTGCTCCTCAAGACTGGAGGGAAGCTTTGAATGACCCAAAGTGGAAGGAAGCTATGATAGAGGAAATGATAGCTCTAAAGAAAAATGACACTTTAGAACTCACTCAACTCCCAATGGGAAAGAAACCTGTGGGTTGCAAATGGGTGTATTCTGTCAAATACAGGGCTGATGGATCAATTGAAAGATACAAAGCGAGGCTAGTAGCTAAGGGATTCACACAGATTTATGGGATAGATTATCAAGAGACATTTGCTCCTGTTGCAAAGATGAACTCCATTCGAGTTATTCTCTCTTGTGCTGTTAACTTTGGATGGGAATTGCAGCAATTAGATGTAAAGAATGCTTTTCTCCATGGGAACTTAGAAGAGGAAGTATTTATGGATATTCCACCTGGGTTTACATGTGATAAGACTACAGGGAAGGTGTGTAAGTTGAAGAAGGCATTATATGGTTTGAAGCAGTCACCACGGGCATGGTTTGGTAGACTTAGCAAGACAATTGTTAGTCTTGGGTACAAAGAAAGCAATGCAAACCACACATTGTTTTGTAAGAAATGTGATGCAAAAATCACTGCCATCGTTGTATACGTGGATGACATTATAGTGGCTGGGAATGATATGAAGGAAATCAATTGGCTCAAGTCTCGGCTGGCTTAAGAATTTGAAATTAAAGACTTGGGAAACTTGCATTACTTCCTTGGGATTGAAGTTGTGAGGTCAAGTAAAGGTATTTTCATTTGTCACAGTAAGTATGTCCTAGACTTGCTCCAAGAAACTGGAATGTTAGGATGCAAACCAGCAAATTCTCCCATCATAGAGAATCATCACTTGAATGCTGGTGATGGAGAAATAGTAGAACTTGGGAGGTATCAGAGGCTGGTTGGCAGACTAATTTATCTTTCTCATACCAGACCGGATATAGCCTATGCTATAAGTATCGTTAGCAAATTTATGCATGACCCTCGCACTACTCACCTTGATGCAGTGTTTCGAATTTTGAGGTATTTAAAATCTGCCCCTGGAAAAGGGTTGCTGTTCTCAAGACATGGACACTCTAGAATAGAAGCTTATGCAGATGCTGATTGGGCAGGATCAATTGACGATAGGAGATCAACATCAGGCTATTGCACGTTTGTTGGAGGAAACCTAGTCACTTGAAGAAGCAAGAAACAATCGGTTGTTGCTAGATCAAGTGCTGAGGCTGAATATAGGGCTATGGCTCATGGTGTGTGAAAGTTTGTGGCTTAGGAGGTTGGTCCAAGAACTTGGAATTGGTGATGAAGTGCCTCTCAATCTTTACTGTGACAATAAGGCAGCTATCAATATTGCACATAATCCTGTTCAACATGACAGAACAAAACACATAGAGATTGATAGACACTTCATTAAAGAAAAATTGTCTGAGGGGATCCTAAGGCTCGCCTTTGTGAGGTCTGAAGATCAGCTAGCTGACATTTTTACAAAGGGACTTTCAAGTAGAACATTCCATTCAATTACTTGCAAGATGGGCATGAGAGACATCAATGCTCCATCTTGAGGGAGAGTGTTGATGATTGTTGTATTATTTGTATGGCTGTGGGTATTATTGTAATTTCTCCCTAGGGGTATTATTGTATTTTCTGATTGTCTGTGAGGGCATTTTCGTCCTTCTTGCTGGCTGTTTTCTCCTTATGTTGGCTGGCCACCGAAATATTCAAGTGACAGAAAAGAAAATAAATTTTTCCCTCTCTCTCTCGGCTTCATCCTCTCCGACTCTCTTCTTCCATTTCTTTTGCTGATTTTCAACTGTTTCCTTGGCAGCTTCCCATCACTATCCCTTATACCAACTAGATGTCAAAAATGCTTTCTTGCATGGTGATCTATTGGAAGAAGTATACATAGAGCAACCCCCACAGTTTGTTGCTCAAGGGGAGGTTGGGAAAGTTTGTAGACTTCGAAAGTCTTTATGTGGCCTACAATAGTCTCCACAGGCATGGTTTAGAAGATTTTGTCAAGCTATAACAACTTTTGGTTTGAAAAGAAGTGATTATGATCATTCAGTTTTTTTTCAGCGCTCCAACTCAGGATATATTCTCTTGGTAGTGTATATGGATGACATTGTCATCATAGGCAGCACTAGAGCTAGTATAGATGCACTCAAATCCTTTCTTCAATCCCAGTTTCATGCAAAGGATTTGGGTGATTTGAAATATTTCTTAGGCATTTAGGTGGCTTGCAGTAAGAAGGGGATATTCTTGTCACAAAGAAAGTATGTATTGGATATGCTAAAAGAAACTGGCTTATTGGGAGCAAAACCTAGTGACTCTCCCATGATCCCCAATGTGAAATTAATGGTTGATGATAGAGAAAAGTTTTCGAATCCTGAGAAGTATAGGAGGTTGGTCGGCAAACTCAATTACCTAACTATAACTAGGCCAGACATTGCCTTTGCAGTTAGTGTAGTAAGTCAATTTATGTCTTCTCCATGCATACCCCACTAGAACACTGTGTTGCATATTGTGAGGTATTTAAAAGGGGCCCCAAGTCGAAGCATCCTTCATAATGATCATGGGCATTATGAAGTAAAAGGTTTTTTAGATGCAAATTGGGCTAGCTCACCAAGTCATCAAAGATCTACATTTGGGTATTGTGTGCTTATTGTAGGAAACTTGGTTTCATGGAAAACTAAGAAACAAACAGTGGTGGCAAGATCAAGCGCTGAGTCAGAATATAGGGCTATGGCACACACTACATGTGCGCTAATATGGATACGTCAATACTGGATGAGTTAGGCTTCCCATTGAAACAACCTATGAAATTGTGGCATGACAACCAAGTAGCCCTTCACATAGTCTCAAATCTAGTTTTTCATGAAAGAACAAAACATATTGATGTAGATTGTCACTTTGTGTGTGAAAAACTTCAACAAGGGCTCATTACCATTGATCATGTGAAGACTGGAGAATAATTGGCTGATATATTTACCAAGGCTCTTAACCATGCTAGGGTTGATTATATTTGTAACAAGCTGGGCATGATTAACATCTATCCTCTAGCTTGAGGGGGAGTGTTAGGAAAGTAAAGTAAAAAATCCTAATATGTTGTGTTAACTAGGTTGTAACTTCAACCATGCTGAATGGGCCTCTTCCTAGTGGGCTGTGTTGTTATTACAACCTAGGTATTTTGGGTTGTACGAAAATCATTGTATTTTGTATTCCCTCATTTGATATAGAGATAGTTTTTTGTTTTGGGAGTTCAGCGAGTGAGCTGACTTCCTTCATCTACCACTTTCTCTCTTTATTTTCCTTCTCTCTCTAGATTTGAACACCACCCAAATGATGCCTTTTAGAAGATATCATACAGCATTGCCTATTGCATGTATGATATTGCGGTAGAGCACTCTTATGCTGGCTTCTTCGAGGTAGTCAGTCCCTCCCCAAACTCTACACTTAATTCTCCTTACCTCACTTCCTGTATTCCCCCCGCCCCCCCTTTTTTCTGTATTAGCAAGCTATAAATGCCTGGCCATAACAGAATAGTTAGTCCTAATCACCTAGTGCCACATGGCCCATCTGATTGTGCCTCACTTGAAGGACTTCTTCCTGTGTTCAATCTCTTGTGTTTCCTAGTGTAGACCTGCCTAATAGGAGGCCTAACATTACACCCCACAACCGACAACCCCCAACCCCTGCCGCGCACGCGTGCGCATGCACAGGAACCAGTGTCACCTTGTCCTCAAGGTGAAAAAGGGGAAACTAGTAATTGATAAGATCATAGGGCTCCCAAGTGCTCTCAAACTCAGGAGGATCCTGCCATTTAATCAAGACTTCCACAGAATCATCCCTTAACTGCCTTACAGCTTGAGCTACCTCAGGTTGCAGTGTAAGTTCCCAGTCTTTAGTAGGACCAGGTGGTAATGGCTGACTAGAGATGTTCTACCCAATCACTTTTTTAAGCTGTGAATTTTGGGGCAGATCTAAGTGTAGGCAGCTTCTCCAGTTTTTCTCTTCACAGTTTAAGGCCCATAAAACGTAGGGCTAAGTTTCTCATTAGGCCTTTTAGCTAAAACTCTCAAATCTGATGAAAACTTGGACCCCCTTCCGAAATTGCACCTCTCTTCTTCCCAAATCTGCTTGTTTTTTAATCCATTCCTGAGCTCTCACTAAGTTTCCCTTCAACTCATCCATCCCATCACAAAGTATTGCACTTTTTTCTGGTCGATAAGTTGACAAAATAGAGTATGACACTGAAACTTGAAGAACAGATGTTTGTCTAGGTTGTCGCTGAACAAAAAAATTCTTTCCTTTTTTTTTTTTCCTTCTTCTACAACTTGATATTTAAATTTGACTGATATGGCCATGCCAAGATGAGTGACTCTTTCATGTCTACTTGCAGTGTCAATCTTTGGTTGAAGAATGATTAGTGTCCCAGTCAACAGATTTGCAGCAACGTGCGTAAAAATAGCAAGCTGTTTTAAATTTGGACGCACAAGCTGTTGAAAATGCCTCAAGATGCAGTTTGTGAAGACATTGAGGTTCTCGTTAATTTTAATATGTTCCCATTGAAGTTTAAGATGATAATGTTATATCCATGTTCATCTTTAATGCTTTGGACACCTTCGGGCTTTTAGTGCATGATTAAAAATGTGGTCAAGTAAATCTTCCTTAACTAATAATTCACATTTCAGCATCCAATGAATGTCTCTTGACATGAATATACATTTGTCTTCTTCTCTCTCTTCTCCAACTGCAACATGCATCATTAATGTCTTTGCCCTTTCCACTGTGTGCTCGCCTCTGTCGCTATTAACATACATATGTGAAGTATGGCCTAATTCATGTAGCTAGCTGATAGGAATCTCCTTATTGAAATAGAAATTAACAAAGATTATAGCAATAGTTTAGAGTACAAATCACACCCTATCACAAGCACCTATACTTGAAGATCACCAAATCTATCATATAATCAGGATAGCCCATCCTATCCTACAACCCCAATCTTGTTTCGATAACTAGAAACCTTCCAAAGTTCATACACAATTCCCTTACCCTGTCTGGTTTGACTAGCAATAGTAGTGATACAATTAGTGTCACGCCTGTGTCCCAAAGTCAAATTAATTCTAAGACTATGGTTTTCTTATTTCTTCTTTATGTTAAATTTATAGATTAGTATGCATATTTTTTTTATTTAATTTAAGATTTCATCATTTATATTACTTGTGTATTAATATAATTAATTATCAGTTAAAAAAATAACAGAATTTATTTTGTTTATAAAAAAAAGGTAAGAGACAATATAAGCAATTAAATAAAGAAATTGAGTAGGAAATGAAATATCTATAGTTGTCTAGATTCTTACACTAAAGAGCAGAAGTTTTCTCTCCATGACCCATTCACACCCAAGTTCAATAAATCTTCTTTCTGCCATTACAACACACTCTGAATAGTTCTTCTTCTCACCAACTCACCCACCAAAGCAGAGAGCAGAATGAGGGAGCTCTGTCCTGATTCTTCTCTGGATGGAAGCTTGTGCGTCCCACCCATGGGCAAGGAGAAAGGAGGAAAATGTGTATCTTTGTAACCTTTGGATTCCACTTCCTTACCCAACATTCTACCTAGCAATTTTGCACATTCCTCTTTCCCTTTACTTTGCACCCTTTTCCTATGAAAGGAATCAAGGACAGTAGCTAGATACACATGCAGGGAAATTGGATTTGGGCATTCTCAATAATTGCTACAGAAAAGAAGAGAGGCAGCAAGGGGTTCATCTCATAAAACTCTCAATTTTCTGCTTCCAAGTTTCCCAATCCCTCACCTCAGTGCACCCTCTTTGATTTTCATTTGACTAACGCCATCGAGAAAAGTTGAGCAACAATAAGAAAATGAATAAGGTTCAAGTATGGGAGAGATCTCAATCGGAAGGGAGAGCTTTCAGTACCTGATTTGAACTAAGACAAGAAACCTAGCATTTTCATATAAGGTAAATTGTTGAACTTTATGCCAATCTGGTTGTGTTTTAGTGAGACATTAAATTCTAAGGTTCCATTTCTTTTTTTTTTTTTTTAGTTTCAATTCTGTTTTGTAATGTCAGAGTTTAGTCCTAGCTTGAACATTTTCGGTTAAATACAGTCTCTGATTAGTTCTAGCTTAATCCATGTATTTCTGTGTTTAATTGTTCTAAAATGTATGATTTGGAGTTTAGAACTTTGATGCATCTAATCATTTTGCTTCAAATGGATTAGTAAGAATTTCAAGATTTTACATTACTCCTTTTTATTACTTCTTTAGTTACAGATTGGTTGAACCTCTAGTTTATGTTTTATGTATTCGAGTCCAGCTACAACTTATGGAGACCTCAAGAAGCTGTCCATTCTAGAGTCTTCATCCCCATTGTCTTCCCTAATGGATCTCACTGAACTTATCATATCACTGGGAACTAGAAGTGGGTGCTCTGGTCTCTCATCAGAAGTTCTAGCAACAAAATTCCTAAGCATAAACGTTGGATTTGGGGCTTGCTTGGTGGTTTGGCTTGTGAGTTTCGAGGGCCCCATATACTGCAAAATCATAATCGTCCTCAAATCTGGATGGGTTCACAAACAACAAACTCTCCGGCATCATTCCCGTGCATTTCAATACGTCATCATTTTTCGACAACCCGAGGCTCTACGAGGAGCAGATACCTCAATCTTGTTTGTTGTGGTTTTCTACATACTCTGTTTCCTCTATATCCAGTTGAATGAGCAAACATTGCCCAAGCTCTTCTAGTGCTCAAATCCTCCATTGATGTGCTCAAATCAACAGATGAAGTTTCTTCTTATTTTTGGTCAACCCAGATGCATATGATGCCACGTAAGGCATTACATGGAAAAAAAGAAGCATTATATGTTCCAAATCAGATTTTTCCATTCAAATTAGATGGTTCCATCTGGAATTGGATCCAATTGTAAATGTTTGTAATGATAAGGATCTAATTGAAAAAATTAATTTTATAAAGAATGATTGGAAAGTGATGCATTTTTCAAAGCCAAAAGTGTATCTTCGCTTAATTAAAAAAATGATCGCATTCACTAATTATTCTTAAGAACTTAGTCATTGGAATTTTATCAGAGAAACTTGGAAGAATCTTGAAAGGACTTTGAAACTTTGGGGATGGAGGATTTTAAAAAAGGTCATAAATTTTAATGATCATATCATTTAGATTTCCCAATTTTTTAGTAAGACTCATAACATGGTTATTCTCAAAATAATTGAAAAATTATTGTATTTGCTAACTATCGTAAAAGATCATCATTAGGAATTTACCAAAGAAGACGTGAAAAATCTCTTAAAAGAGTAAGGGCTTATTTGGAAGGGTATTTTTTTTTTTTAATTCTTCAGCATAGTTTTGTAAAATAACTAACAATAATTTTTCAAAATAAAAGTAAAACCAAATTTGTTTGGATGAATTACTTTTTAAAATAATTTAATAATAATAAAACTATAGATTTGTTTGAATAACTGTTGTCTTTATTTTGTTTATTTTCTTGTTCCCTCGTATGTAGGAGGCACCCCTTATTGACAAAGTTGGGTCATGGGTGCTTGCTCTCCGCTATGGGAGATTGGTGGCAGCTTTGAGATTGGAGAAAAGCTGGAACTCCAGCACCAGTGGTGGATGGGTTAGGTGGAGGATAAGGTGAGTGGGTTTGGGATTATAGCTGTCTGTGGGAACCACTAGCTGAACTTGCTATAGTTGAAGTAGTTGTCCTTGCATTGCTAATGGGGTTGTCGATTTCAATCTTGGTTGGGAGTGGGTTTCTTTGAGGAAGGAAGATTGGCAGCAACTCATAACTTACACGAGACTGTCATTGAAGGGATAAGAAATAAAATTGGGTAAAGAAAAGTAATTGCTCTCAATTACCATTTTGCCATTAATGAATTCATATATTTGCAACATTGTCACTGTAAAAATAGAAATGTTACGTTTACGTCTTTAGAACCATCAAATCTTATGTTTATAGAGTGCTTCCAAAATCTTTTTGGTAAAACGAAGCATAGGGAAATTGTATTCTCATGTCCCATGGCTTACGTTTAATGTGGCTGCAACTGGAACATGAAAAGAATTTAAAAAAATAATTACATGTTAGTCACATCAATGACGTTAACCAAAATGTAGGTGGTGGAGCGTAAGCAAAAAACCGCTCCAAAGTGTTTGACGCTTCAAGTGCTTCAAAAATCTGTTTTAGTTGCCCAACGTAGCCATTGACGTGAATACAGAAACATTGGTTTAACATCACTCCTGTAAAAATACCAGAGGAGAAAAAGAACATTTGTTCGTTGTTCTTAAATCTCTATTTTAAAATAGGTTATAAGGACTCAATTTTCAAAACTATTAAATACAAAACTAATACCCAAACAGATTCTATTGATCTTTTATTCTTGAAAATAAAAAATTGTTTTGCAAAATAGAAACCAAGAGACTCTAAGTTTTGGGAATGAAAAAAAAATCAAAGCTTTGAGAACCTCCAAAAAGTTTGCAAGCCTTTAATTTCGCTTTCTTTTTATCTTTGAATTACTTGGCCAATGCTAAAGAAACAAGACCAAATCCATTCTCAAGCAACATGATAAATGAAAATCTAGAAACTTGACTTAGCACCAATGAAACATGAAAGAGAATAAGATAGAGTGAATGCCTTTCATTTAAAGGATCATGGATGAAAATATACTTTTACTAAGGATCATGGATGAGAATAAGTTTAGAAGTTCTACTTACCAAACCATGCATTATAAGAAAGTCATGGGCGTATTCGAATGCCCGCTGTCCACAATTAAGACCCAATTTAGAAGTCTATAAATACAAATCAAATTCTTGTGCTTTGAATTTAGAATTTTATAATTTAAGCTTTGAATTTAGAATTTAAAATTTTATAATTTTAAATTTAAGATTTTAAGATTTTGAATACAAGGTTTAGTGCTTAGAGTTAAATATTTAAGATTTAATATTATAAAATTTAAAATTTTTAAAGTTTAGAATTTAATGTTTAGTGTTTAAAATTTAAAATTTAAAATTTAAAGTTTTATATTTTATAATTTTAAGGTTTGAGATTTTGACATTAGAATTTAATGCTTGAAGTTTAGTGGTTAGGATTTATAATTTTAGATTTAAAATTTAAAATTTAAGATTTACAATTTAGGGTTTATCCATTGTATTTGAGAATTTAAATATTATTATAGAAATAAAGCACAAATTTTATCACATCAATCATATAACATGTTAAATAATATGCCACGTCATAAGTTAATGGTACTATGTCATGAATAACAATGCCATGACAGCAACTCCATTAACCAAAGAGTAACAAAGGACTTGATTTACTTATTCTCAATTATGGAGGACTTAATTAAAAAAAATTTATGAATAAGAGGTTAAACTAGAAATATCAAACTCACTTCATAACTTTTTAGAATTTAACTTTTTTTATCTATTTGATATAATATCAATTAATTATTTTAAAAAAGAATTTCTATTATTTTGTAATTTTTACGATTCACATGCATGACGTGTTTAGAGGCTATTTTATTAAAAAAGGTTAAACTAGTCAATATCAAGTTAGGCAAGTTTACACAATTAGCCTAAATTTCATAGTCTCACTATATTCATAACTTTATTATAGTTAATTCTCATAATACAAAATTTATATTATTAAATTTATTAAGTCATATATATTAAATTGTGAAACTTAATAAATTTGAAAGCTTACACCTAATATAAGAATGATCAGAATTTCATTCCCCAATTTGATTTAACACAAGTTGATCAAATTCGTGTGGATACTACCCCATCATGTTTTGATTGAGTTATTGTCTTATGTCAAGAGTTACCTGACTATCGAACAAATACAATTTTCAGTAGTGAAGGGAAATATCTGCCAACTCAATTAAAACCTTCAGCTTATATTATAAGGGTGAGTTTAGTTTATGGTATCTAAGATTTCTGTCAACTACTTCCCCAAAAATATTATAACCATGAATAAAATCCAAAAGAATGCTATATATTTCTATTTGTTTTGTCACATGAATATCAATGAGTTTTACGATAAATTCAAGATTTTTATGTTTGGTTGAATATTAATATTTTTAGTAATATTACATTATTTTCCAAAAATATTCATAAACACAAAATATTCAATATATATTTTTAAATAAAATTTTAATTAAAAACTATTTTCTATAAAAAATATAATAAAAGAAATAGAAGTGTAACAATAATGGTTAAATCAATGATCCAACAATGATGGGTAGCAATGGCAACAAATAATGATAGTGATAACGCTAATAGTAACAATGATGATAGTGGCAACAGAAATTGTGCTAGCGATAGTGATGACAATAACAATAATAATGACACAATTTGATAATGACAATGGCAATAACGAAGAAATAGTTGTGGACACATTGATTGTTTTGGTGATAAAAGTGGTGCTACTCAAACAATGATGGCAATACACTAACAAGTGCAATGGTGATAATGATAGGAATTATGCTAATGATAATAGTAGTGATACCCCTACAATGGCAACTATGATAGTGACAAAAATGATATAGTAATGATAATGATTGATAATGATAATCTCAATGATAACAACAATGATGACCCAACAATAACAATAATAACAACAATGATAATAATGATATTTGAGTCTTATTATTTTTATTAATAAAAATATACTAAACCTTATAAATTAAATTATAAATCTTATAAATCAAACTACTCAAAACCCAATTTGTAACAATTAAGTAAAACCCAATTGCAGGGTCTTACTTTTTCCATGATATTAATGGTGCCAATGAACTTTTTCCATCATACTAATGGTGCCAATGAAAACAATTGCAATGATTCAATAATGGTGCCCATGTCATTATGACAATAATAACAATAATAGTAGTAATAATAACAATCAAAATCAACTATTTAATGCATGTAAGTAATATAATCTTTTAAAATCATTGTTACATTCTCATGAAATGAAAATCAAGAATTCCCACCACGAGTATCAAATTCCTATAATTTATGAGAATCTTCCATTTCTACAAAAATTATATTCATAAAAACCAATTTTCAAATCTTGCACTAAACATAAAAATTAAACATTTCACTCCCAGCATTCCCAAAAAATCTCTCAAGATTCCACAAACCAAACACACCCAAAATGTTTAGCATCCTTGGCATGAAATGCAAGTAACGATTACACGGATTAGCTTTCCAAACATCATTCAACATGGATCTCTAGGACAGTGACCCAGGTCAATCTTTGAATCGACGCAAAACCAAAATATTTACCATCTGTCTCTAACTGCAGCCTAGGCACCTCCGTTGGGGCATCAAGGAAAACTTACCCAACAACTAGTTAATACTACCATGAATTCATTATACTCATTCTCCTATCGATAGTCATTGAAATGATTATTCATTTGTCATCAGTACAAGAATACGGGGCTATTGTACACCTATAAGGTATTGATACCTCGTGGTGACAGCTGATTTCCTTTCTCTCAATCCATCCGATGATCCTAGCTAATACAAGAATGGAATCATAGAAGAAGCAATTTGGGGAGGAAGATTAAAAAGCAGAAGGGAGTGAATAATAAACCTAGCTGAATGTTCTTCCGGCCTTAATTCTAACTTAATAAAATCGAAGATAATATCTCTCCCATGGTCTTCTCAGGCATGTCACCTGCGTTATCCATCTCCAAGCCAGACTCGAGAACTGCAGCATCCAGTACTAGCTTTCTTTTTGCAATCTCATACACATTTTCATCAACTGTACCCTTGGTCACCAGCCTGCAGTGGAATAAATCAGAAACATATCAGTCCTTCAAAGCATTCAAACAAATCCGACTTTAAAGATTTCAAACTTTGGGTAACCATAATAATGGTAGGGTATTTAAAGGTATTGACAAGTACCGATATATGGTTACAGGCTTTGTTTGACCTATTCGATGACAACGATCTTCTGCCTGTCTATCAATCTGCGGATTGAAATCCATGTCATGAATTACAACGGTATCAGCTCCTATTAAGTTTAAGCCTTGTCCTCCAGCCCTGGTGGAAAGCAAGCATGCAAATATGGAAGTATCATTATTGAATGTATCGACTATTGTTTGCCTCTCTGTCACCTGTGTACTGGAGACAAAAGCAGGATTCAAAGAGTAAGAAAGATAAGCTGTGCTTCGTTAGCAAGACATCAGAAATGATCTTCAAAGTTCAAAAGAGTTAAACAATGAATAATAAGCTCCTAGTCCTCTGGGTAATTTAAAATTCATTGTAGATGAAGCAATTTGTTAAAAGGAAGCACGATCTACTCAAAAATTGAAAAAGGAAGAAGACACAAAACAGACACGAGAAGGGACCAAGAGAAAAAATCTTCCACGATATTTAGGAAACAATAGAATGGACAAAATACATTTATCAAGAAGCGGCAGTCTGCTTCCGTAAAGATTTTGTAACTGTAACTGAGCCAAAAAGAAAAAAAAAACATAATATCTAAGAGGGATTCAAGGGACAAAATACAATTCAAATGTTGGCTGCCATTAGTACAACTAGTTAATCTAATTAAGTAATTAATTTAACACAACTAAATTTGGTTAATTAAAGTCATACTGATATAAAGTATAGAAATCAAAGTAAAACAAATGTGTTTAATTTTTACAAACTATATTTTGCTGCTTGAACCTAAAATACAATCTTTAACTGTACTATTTTAGCATTGGAATCCAACTGTTCTAAGGCTCCCTCTAAGCTATATGATACTTTTTTACTTGGCACTGGGCATAGAGTCATTTAGTTATATGTTAATCAGAACCTCTAGTATAATAGCTGGATAATTCAGTTATGGTCATCCATAATATTGTCTTCAGTTTAATTACTCCAAAGACCACTGTCTCAAAAATCAGACAAGAACAGCCAATTCAACCAGCTCAACTGTTATCCCACATAAATGAGCCCAGGCCAAGAACCATGTCGAAACAGTTCAATTGTAACTTTGCAAATAAGTTATTTAAGATTTAAATCCATAAATTTGTACATCTGATATCTGTTTTCTCTCAGAAGCTGAGATGGTTTAAGGCAGTTAGATTAAAATAATTTACTATTTTAATCTTGTTTACTCATTTATTTTACTATTTCACATCATTTTTGAATTCTGTTTTCATCATCTGGCTTCATTGTTGAACCATGAGACAGTAGCCCTTCCTTTCTGGTCTTATGTGGGATCCAGTTTTGAAAACACTGCAAGATACAAATTCTTTATTGCACCAGGTTGCTCAGATCAAGTATGGTTTGGACCAGATTTAGTGGAATGCCTTAAGTGACGAGCATAGTTGTTAATTGCAAATTGTACACTTATTGCACTAAGAGTCATGCGACATTGCGCATTGCGTTCCAAATTACAAATGACAATCACATGACATATAAAAATATATTTTTATATATGTAATAGAATCCTAAATAACAACAATATATTTTAAAAAAAAATAAAAAGTGACCTTATGTGGGAGCATATCAAACAAGAAACAGAACCCCATACACAAGATTCAAACAAGAAACTCCACCCTACCATCCTCCAACATAACAAGAACAGAACAGGACAAGACAGAACAGAACAAACAGAAGAAGATTCAAAAAGTTCATTGTCATTCACAAAAAAAAAAAAAAAAAAAATGATGAAGTGTAGAATAGACCTACATATCTTGAGCAGGCCTTAAACAGAACAGAACAGAGTTAACAGACAGAACAGAACAAAGAACAGTGGAACAAATCATGTATTACAGACTTACAAAGAAAGCACAAAGCCAATCCGAAACCACCGTCGAAAGTGATCGTGCAGAACAGAACAGAAGTACAGGACAACTACCGTTGTCCACCTTGGGTGGAGAGCCGGAGAAGGGGCAAAGAAGACAAAAAGGAGCAGAGACAAGCTGGGCATGGGAATTAGGGGCTAAAATAGGGTAAACTTTATATTAAGTTCTTATTGCGCAAAATTGCCATCACAATTTTGTGCATCATTGCAAGTACAATGCTGCACAATACAAACCTCGCAATGCAATTGGGGTTTTATTGCACAAAACCCCATTGCATTGTGTAATGCACAATTGCCATTGGAATTTTGCACAATTAACAACTACGGTGACGAGTGTGACTCATCCCTGTCCTTGGAATGTTCATCAGGGTTGTCTCTTTCAGACCACCAGTCCCTTTCAAAGTAATAATTTAGATTTTGGAATCACGTTTGGGTGGCACCATGGCAGACATTCCTGTTGAACTTAGTTCGGACCTTTTGGTGAATCCCAGGATCCTTGAAGTTTGGAGCAGTTCTTATTACTAAATTCGAAAAGGAAGAAGGAGGGAAAAGCTTTATGGTGGTGTGCACATTTTGCAGTTCTTTGGAGTACTCGGTTGGAGTGGAAAGCCTGTATTTTTAAGGGTGCTTTGTTATCCTTAGTGCTGCTATGTAACAAGAAACTTCCCTAGTGCTTGAGCCATGGCTTCTTTGAAAGAACCTTACATATAAGACAATAAGAGGGATTAAAGAGCTTTATTACCAATGAGTTTGTTTCTTTTTCATCAAAGAAAAGGCCATAATAGCACTCCTATCCCATGACGAGCAAATGCAAAGACACTCCATAAATATAAGAACATTTTTCTCCAATCAAATACACTACAATAATGCATTAGCTGCACACTACCATAAAACCAGTCTCCTTAGTCTTGCCAAAACCTCTAAAACATATCTAAAGAAACAACTCCAAGGTGATAGATCATAGAACACACCCTATGTTCATGAAAATTTTTAGAAAGACTCAAAGGAGGTTTGTGTAGCTTTATAACATTTATCAAGGGAGGCTTGTGTAGGTTTCAAATAAAGGAAAGGTTGCGTAATAGAAGCAAAACACAAGGGAGGTTCAAGTTATCTACTCTTTCTTTTTCCTTCTTGTCAAGTAGGATACCTTAGATTGCTTTTTAGTTGCACTTTGCTTTTCCTCTTGCTAATAGTACTTTTCATAACCCAAAACAAAAGCGTTGCTTATCTAGATCTTAGATTATACTACTAGTTAAGATCTACCAACATGGTTCATAGCTTTGACGTTCCTGGGGCTGCAGTTTTGACATTCATAAGCATGCATAATTGTTTTAGAAAGCTGGATAAAGATTTAACCATGTGTGATTGTTGAGTATTACATCTTCAGCTGTGAATATCAACAAACCATAAGCTTCTATTCTCCGCTTCTACTTTTCAATATGAAACTCTGATCCATGCACTTTTAGTGGACCATTCTCACAGATTATGAACTATCATTGGCATTTTAATAAAATTTATCCAACCCTCCAAATAAGCAGTTTGTAAAAGGCCACTATGTAGGAAACCAATGTATACTTGGTAGTTAAGTCTGATATAATTGCGGGATAATTATTGTATTTTATGTCTCTTAATTTTCTAGCAGACTTAACCTTGGCTGATTGGGAAAGTTATCTCATAAAATCTGGACAAATTGATATCCTAATTAGTAGGGATTAAATGTAATTTATTCAGGTGATTAATCTCCTAATTTGTAGGGATTAAGTGTAATTTATTTGGCTATAAATAGCTATGTATAGTGCACAGGAAATGAAAGAATTCAAATTCTTCCCAAACATTTTTTTTCGGATTTTATGGTACCAAAGCCCAGTTAGCCTGGAAAAGATGCTGCTATACTCAAACTTGACACACCAAGCCCACAATCTTCCATAACCTTTGTCCCACAATCCCACTATTCCTCAATCCGATGGAGAGAACTCACTGTTACAAATTACTAATCACAAATTGAATGGAAATAACTTCCTCTAATGGTCCCGGTCAGTACTTCAAGTCATCCAAGGAAGAGGAAAGATGGGTTATCTCACTGGTGATGCTAAGAAGCCGCAAAAGGAATATCTGTCCTATGCCACGTGGAAGCTGAACAACTCGATTGTGATGGCATGGTTGATCAACTCCTTGGAAAAAAATATCAGTGTACACACCTACTTTTCAAAACTGCCAGAGACATTTGGGATGCTGTTAAAGAAAACTATTCTGACCTTGAGAATCTTCTCAAGTTTTTGAAATCAAGATTAAACTTAAGGAGCTCAGACAAGGTAGCCTAGATGTCACAGGCTACTACAATGCCCTTTAGATCCTATCGCAGGAGTTGGGTATGATCTATGAGGCAGATTGGGAAGAACTCGTGGAGTTGGTAAAATTTGAACCACATCTAACTAAGGAACAACTGTATGAATTTCTTACAAGTCTAAACTAAGAACTCAATGAGGTTTGTGGCCAAATATTGGCATAGAGACCACTCCCGTCTATAGGCGAAGCATTTGCAGAAGTGAGAAGGGAGGAGAATAGGCCTTGCGTGATGCTAGGATAGAGAAATGACTCAATTGGACCCTTTGAAGAGAAGCCCATTTAGACTACCGCTTTGTTGTCCAAGGGGCAATTCGAGTCAATTCCTCAAAGTGATGCAGATTCTAAACAGAAAGGAGACCACCCATGGTGCAGTCACTGTAACAAAGTTGGTCACACACATGATACTGTCCCATGGTACTGGAGAATTAGACGCCCAAAAACCCAAAACAGGGAAAGGGTTATAATGCTACGATAGAACAAAAGACTGAGATACCCAACAAAGGTGAGAAAACTACAAACTTAGTTCCGACAAAGGCACAAATTGAGCAGCTTCAACGCATACTAAGTCAAAATGCCATTACTCCTCCAATTAGGGATTAGCATCAAGTGGGATAAGTCGGTTTAGGGGGAATTTTGGTGAAACTAATCGAAGTCAAGGGGTATTTTGAGGAGGTCAATTTCGGTAGGTCAAGCCATCAACTGAGATTCTTGGATTGAAATAGTTCAAGTTATGGTGGCTGGGTTGAGACAGTTGCGGTGGCGATGAATAGAATAAAGACAAACAAGACTTCTTTAATTCATAGGTTGGTTTCTCTCGATCTGTGACTCACAAGCAAAACCAAAGAGATTCATAGCCAAAGAGACAGACAAGCAGAATAGAGACAGATGAGATGAAGAAGGGTGAACTGGTCTAGATCGAGAGAGACCAACCTAACTAAGGACAAGATGAAGATGAAGACAAGCCCAAAGAAACTTGAACAGAAGGAATAGAAGGAAAGGCACAGCGATTCCTCCATTCCAAGAAACTTGAAGATGAAGTTCAGTGAAGATGAACTGATGAAGCCAAGAGTTGCCAGAGAAGAAGTCTTCTTCAAGAAGATGGGTTTTAGTTTTTCAAAGGGGGAGGAGAGACAATTTCGAGATAAGTGATTTGGAACATTCTGGAGAAGGGAGATTGAAGAGGTCGAAAGAGGGACAACGTGTCAACATAAAATATAAAAAAACAAATTATGAGGGTCAACTTCGTATGGGTTGCTGTGGGTTCGGTATTTGGAAACTAAACCCGGCCGTATCAACCCGTTTGAAACCATTACTCTTCCCTCTTAAAACGTTGCCCTGCCCCAAACTGGAAATCAATTTTTTCCAAGTTGGAGCAAGGCCACATGGGATGGACAATTGTTTGCCCAGCCCTACCTCCAATCACATCAAGCAATAGCCCAACATCCAAAGGTACTGCTTTTTGAACTCAAGAGTTATAGAATCACTGTGTACTTGGATCCTAGATTCGGGTGCAACTCATCACATGACAGGTAATACCACCTTGTTCTACTCTTATGTACCTTGTAATGACAAATCAAGGGTCAAAATTGCAAATGGGACTTGCACTACAATAATAGGAAAGGGATCCATCAAATTGACTAGTAAACTTCTTCTGCATTCAATACTATATGTCCCTAATCTATCATGTAATTTGCTGTCAATGAGTAGGTTGGCACACAAAAATAATTATCTTGCATAAAAGATTTTTCTGGAACACAGTTCATTACATTCATTGATGACCATACAAGGGTCTGTTGGGTCTATCTCTAACAGGAAAAATCAAAGGTAGCAAAACCTTTTCAGATTTTTCATTTTAGGGTCATGAACCAATTCCAAACCAATATCCCGACCTTGAGAACGGATAATGGTCAAGAGTATGTCAACTCTACTCTAGGCCAATATCTTGCTATGCATGGAATCATACATCAAAGTTCTTGTCCAGATACACCACAATCGAATGGTGTGTCAAAAAGAAACAATTGTCATATTTTGGAAGTTGCTCAGTCTTTACTGTACACTATGCATGTTCCAAAGCACCATTGCGGGCAAGCCATCTTAATTGCATCATACCTAATCAATAAAATGCCTTCCAAAGTTCCCAACTTTAAAACTCTAATTTCTGTGCGTCAGGCAGCCTATTCATACCTCACATCATCTACACCCTTACTTCTTAGGATCTTTTGTTGTACAGCTTTCATCCACCTCAACTCAACATCCCAATCCAAGATTGACCCACGGGCAACAAACTGTGTTTTCATTGGGTATTCCCTTACTCAAAAAGGTTACAAATGTTATTCTCCCACACTTAGATGAGTCTTTGCATCCAAGGATGTCCTTATTATTCCCAAACTCCTCTTTAGGGGGAGAACTTGAGTGAAGAAGAATTATGGGAGAAAACTATGTCACCTACTCCACTACCAACACCTACCCCATTTCATTGTTCCCTTCCTTTGAATCCCATCATAATCCAACCAAAATCGAAAAGCAGGGAAGGTAAGAACATGGCCTATTGATTTGTAGGTTTATTCACGAAAGAACAACCAGGAAACTAAACTGCAACCTTGCCACAACTCATCATCTTGGCCCTACCTTGAAGAAGTATGACACCTAAAAATTTTGAATAGTCTGAAGTGCCACCAATCCTTGATGATCTCCGTTGAAGAAGAGATGTTGGCACTGAATAAAATTGGAAGATGGGAAGTAGTTGAGCTTCCACAAGGGAAAAAGGCAATGGGATGCAAGTGGGTCTTCACTGTCAAGTACAATGAAGATGGTAGTGTTAGAAGATACAAGACAAGATTGGTTGCCAAAGAGTTTACAAAAACCTATGGTATTGATTATAGGAAAACTTTGCTCCAATGGCGAAATTGAACACAGTCACAGTGTTGTTAGCTCTAGCAATCAATCAATCTAGAATGGCCTCTACAGTAGCTAGATGTAAAGAATGCCTTATCCAATGGTGACTCACATGAGGAAGTTTACATGACCTTTCCACCAGGATTTGAATGAGATGAAGGTAAGCTCTATCAATTAAAGAAAGCTTTGTATGGCCTAAAACAATCACCAATAGCTTGGTTTGACAAGTTCACAAATGCCATGAGAACCAAAGGATACGTCCATGCTCAATTTGATCATACTCTATTTTTAAAACACTCAAGGGATGGAAAAGTTGCAACATTGATTTTGTATGTTGATGACATCATTGTTACATGAAACGAACTTATTAAGATTAAGTCTTTAAAGCCCTACTTGAGTGGACAGTTTCAATTGAAGTACTTGGGGTCCCTAAGATATTTCCTGAGGATGGAAGTGGCAAGGAGAAAATAAAGTATCTATATTTCTTAGAGGAACTATATCCTTGATCTTCTAAAAGAAACAAGAATGTTGGAGTGTACGCTAGCAGATACACTAATAAAACTGAATTTGAAGTTAGGCATTGAAGAAAATGATGATAGAGTGGATAAGGAAAGATATTAGAGACTAGTGGAGAAACTAATTTTACCTCTCCCACACACAGCCAGATATCACCTTTTCTATCAACTTGGTGAGTCAGTTTATGCACTCTCCAAAGAAAAAGCAACTTGATGCTGTGTACAGGATTCTTAGGCACTTGAAAGGGACTCCTAGTAAGGAGATGTTCTTTAAGAAGAGTGAAAGGAGATTTGTTGAAGTTTTCATAAATGCAAATTAGGCAAGATTTGTGGTAGATAGGAGGCTAACTTTGGGTTACTGTACATATGTACGGGGTAATTTAGTAACTTTGAGAAACAAAAAACATGATGTTGTAGTTCAAAGCAGTGCTGAAGCAGAGCTTTAGGCTAATGCACAAGGTATTTGTGAGGGTATTTGCCTCACTAGATTCATGAAAGAACTAAAAACACCGTAGGAAGGTCCTTTGAAGGTGTTATGCGATAATAAGGCTGCCATCAATCATAGTTATTAACAGCACAAAATAGCACTCGCTATAGTGCATAACACATCATTATGACCAATAGCGCTATGCTATAGGCCATAGCATAGCACATCCCAATAGTAAGAGCTGCACTATTGCTGCGCTACAGAGCATTATAGCACGAGCAATAGCGCAAGATTAGGATTTTTTTGTTGGACAGTCATGGGACTTTATGGTAAAACGTGAAGTATTATAAGGCCTAACCTAAATTCTTTTAAGATTATTCTTTATATATTCTTGTTCTTTGAAGTTATATTACATATATAAATATATATATATATATATTATAATTGTGACATAGTTCAAATAGCAATACACTGTGCGTAACGCTATGCACTATCACTATGGCCCCAAGCTTATAGGTGCACTATTCGCTATTAACAACTATGCTATCAGTATAGCCCATAATCCAATACACCACAATAGGACAAAACAAGTGGAGAAGTTGAAAACTAAAAGAAAAACTTGTAATCTATGAACTAAAAGCTAGAGAGAAGGAAGAAGAGGAGGGTGAATTTTTTGGGCGAAGGAAGAATGGTCTCCATTAGAGACCCTAAGCTAATGTATTCACTAAAAGGGAGAGTTTACAATATTGCCTTTCTGATAAAACATAAGAGAAAATAAATGGTAGCTCAATTTTACAACATGCTAACTAAAATAATAAGATATTCAACACTCCCCCTCGAGATTGTGCATAGATATCTCTCATGCCTATCTTGCTAACCATACAATGCATGTCTTTACTAGGCAACTCTTTTATGAAGTGACTAAATCTCAATATGCTTTATTCTATCATGTTGTATTAGATTGTGAGCAATATTAATCGCAACTTTATTGTCACAATAAAAATTGATTGGTGATCCATCATATAGCCTTATCTCCTGAACTAGTTTCTTTAACCATAAAGCCTCACACAACCCATGTGTCATTGCCCTATATTCTACTTTAGCACTAAACCTAAAGACAACTAATTGCCTCTTACTCCTCCAAGTGACTAAATTTTCCCCAGAAAAAGATACATACCCAATGGTTGACCTTCTATCATCTTGAGATCTAGCCCAGTCTATTTTAGTATAAACTTTAATTTTAAAGTTTTCACTCTTCGAGAGTAGCAATCCCTTTCTTGGAGCAAACTTCAAATATCACAAGATTTGAAATACTGCCTTTAAATGGGGAGCACGAGGATTGTGCATAAATTGGCTTACTATGCTAATTGCATAGGTAATATCGTGTCGTGTGTGTGAAAGATAGATCAGTTGCCAACTAATCTTCGATATATTCCAACATCAACCACTTCTCCAACCCTATTTCTTAGTTGATGATTTTATTCAATGGGAGAAACCATGGGTTTGCAACCTAACATCTTTGTTTCCTAAAGAACATTAATAACACTTTCTTTGACAGATGAATATGCCTTTATTCAATTTGGCCACTTCAATCCCAAGAAAGTAGTTTAAGTTCCCAAGGTATTTGATCTCAAACTCTTTAGCTAAGCAGATTTTGAGTTTGTTGATCTTAGTCTGGTCATTACCAATTATCACAACATCATCAACATAGACAATGGAGATGGTGATTACAACACCACATCTTCCAAAGAACAAGGTGTGGTCAACATTGCTTTGACATTAACCAAGATTAATAATGGCTTTGCTAAACCTATCAAACCAAGCTCTACGAAATTGTTTAAGCCAAAGCCTTTTTAGCTTACACACTTTCCCTTGGGTCTTTTAACATTCAAATCCCGGAGGAATATCCATAAAGACTTCCTCCTCAAGGACTCCATGAAGGAGTGCATTTCTAATTGTTGTAGCTCCCATCCTAAATTTACTGCATAAGAAAGTAGAACTCAAATTGAGTTCATTTTTGCTCGTAGTCAATCCCATATGTCAGTGTATATCCTTTTGCAACCAATCTAGCCTTGTACCTCTCAATTGATTGATTTGGCTTGTGCTTGATAGAGAATACCCATTTACATCCTACAATTTTCTTCTCATTTGGAAAAGAAGTGAACTCCCATGTGTCATTCTTCTTGAGGGCTTTCATCTCTTCTACCATAGCACTATTTCATTTAGGATCCTTAAGAGTATCTCTCCAATTTTGTGGAGTTTTAACTGAGGATGCAACTGAAACAAATGTTCTGTATGATGGAAACAAGGACTCAGGAAACAAACTCAGAGATAGGATGATGAGTGCATTTTCTAACACCTTTTCTAACAGCAATAGGAAGGTTTATATCATCAATAATGGGAGCCGAATGGAGAATTTAACTCACCATTGGATAGGAAGGGAGAATGAACCAATTCTGGTGTCTGTGATTGATTAGGTAAAGCAGATTGGTTAGCTTCATCCACCAACTTTCTTTTCCTTCTGAAGTAAGTCAAGGATTCAAGTTTTTGCTATGGTACTTCATTTCTCCCAACACGTTCTTCAAATTGTGACAATACATAAAGCTACCCTGCTTCCCCATAACTTTGACCCTCACTATGAGGTGAAAGTAGACTATCTTCCATGCCTTTATCTCCTCTATCACTTTCAAATGGGAAAGTACAACAAAAGAAGAGCATCTCTTTATTATTGCTATTCCCCTCCTCTATGTTCTAAACCTCCCCCTGGAGAGATGTTTGGCCTTGTAAATAATAGGCCTCATCTTCTCGAAAAGTCACATCCATAATAATAAACACCTTCTGAGTAAGTGGGTGGGAACACTAATTCACTTCTGAGTAGGAGAATAACCAATGAATGCCCATTTAAGAGCCCACAAATTTCCCTACACTAGGTTTGTGCTCATAAACAAAGCATACACATCCAAACACCTTGGAGAAACTAAGAATGATGTCAACCCTAGAAGCAAGTCTAACGGAGATTTAAACTTTAGAGTTCTCAAAGGCATGCCATTGATGAGATATGTTGTTGACAAAATAGCATCCCCCCAAAATGTTTTTAGGACCTCCATGGATATGCTACTAACAAAATATGCTACTAATAGAATAGCAAAGCTCTTGCCACTTCTAGTAGGTATCTATTCTTACGTTTAGCAACTCCAGTTTGAGTAGAAGTGTTTACACAACTAGTTTGTTGGATAATTTTACACTCATCCAAATATTGCTTAATTCATTGTTCACATATTCCAAACCATTATCACTCCTAAGAATTTTAACCTTAGCATTGACCTAGGTACAAACCATCTTATGAAATCTCTTTAAGCAAGGAAGGACTTCATTCTTGGAGTGCATTAGGTATATCATGTAGTTCGACTAAAGCAATCAATAGGTGTAACAAACCACCTGTGACCAAACAATGAGACAATATGACTAGAACCCATATGTTAGAGTGAATTATCACACAAGGAGCAGTACTTTTATAATGACTTGCAAGAGATGAGTTCCTTATGTGTTTTGCCATTTCACAAGCATCACAACACAAATCCTTGTTATCACCTGTAGATTTCAAAGCTGGAAACAATTTTGTCATGATCATAAAAGAGGGATGTCCTAATCTCCTATGCCATCTAAGTATTTGAAAATAATTTAGACTTGTAGTCTTTCTGCATAGTCATGCTAGAGGCAAAATGATGGTCGTCTTCTAAGAAATACAGCCCATTCCTTACTCTCCCATAACTAATCACTTTCTCTGTCCCTAGTTCCTAAAAAACACAATAAGGGAAAAAAGTAACTTTGCAATTCAAGTCACGAGATATAGCACTAATAGAAAGTAAATTGTTTGGAAAATTAGGTACATGGAAAACAGAGGACATATTGAACAAAGTAGGCCAGTTTAAGTGGCCTTTTTCAACAATTTGTGACCTAGAACCATTTGCAATGCAGACTGCATTACGCCCTACACATCATGAGTATAAGGAGAGTATACTATGGTCACCGATAAGATGATCTGATCCAAAATCAATTATCCATTGGTTTGGTTGAACACTGGCTGAAGAACTTAGAGGTAGAACACCTTTATCTATATAAGCAAAGTTGGAGGATACATCTACATTTGAAGCTTGAGAGGAATCTAACTTTGTCATCATTAACAATCTTTTGAGCCTCTTAATCTCTTCTATGGAAAAGCATTCTGATAAGCAATTCTCCCCCTGGTTGGGTGTTTCCAACAAGCAAGCCTAAGAGATTTGAAATGTGAGGTTTATACCAAGAGCCATTACCTGACCCACAACACTACCTACATTAGGTACAGTCTCAGTAGTGGCTTGACATAACAGCAAGCTAACCTCACCACCCCCACTATTATCACCTCTAGACAATTTCCAAACTTGGGAACAACAGATGCTACTCAAACAAGGGTATAGGAGGTCAATGGGTCTGAAACAACTTCAAATTTTCGCATTGAACAGTACCAGAACATCAAATCATGCTTCTAGCACCACCATATACACATTTCAGCCTCAATCACCACAACCAATCCGTTCAAGACTCTTGGGCACACCTATTTATGCCAGAAACATGTGCCAATTAGCTGAAATCAAGAAACATGTGCCAATTAGCTGAAATCAAGAAAAACTCCAAAATTTCGCACTTGAACAGTTCCAAAACACCAAATCGCACTTGTAGCACCACCACATACACATTTCACCCTCTATCACCACTACCAATCTGTTTAGGACTCTTGGGTGCACCATCCATGGCAAAAACATGTGCCAATTCGCTGAATTTAAGCTAAAATAACGAAAATTGCACCTTAGGGTTTTTTGCCCCTCTCTGGGAAAATCTTCACATCTGTGAGTCTAGAAGGTCTAAAAGCCTCAATTGATTGAGGGGTTTTGTTCACCAGAGTCTTCCACACTGGCCAGCGGCCTTGCCGGACTTAGGTCGCTGGTGCTAATGTCATCATTGCCGATTATTGACGTCACCACATGGTTTTTTCAGAAAAAATGCGCCAAACAGCTGTTTTTGGTGGTTAATGGAACTTAATGCTCTAATACCAAGTTGAAAACTAAAAGAAAAACTTGTAATAAATGAACTAAAAGCTAGAGAAAAAGGAAGAAGAGAAGAGTGAATTTTTTAGGCAAAGGAAGAATGGTCTATATTTAGAGACCCTAAGCTAATTTATCCATTAAAAGGGAGAGTTTATAATATTGCCTCTTCTAATAAAATGAGAAAATACATGGTAGCTCATTCCCACAACATGCTAGCTAAAATAATAAGATATTACAACATGCTAGTTAAAATAATAAGATATTCAAAAAAAATAGATAGGCATTTCCTAAAGGAAACAAATTGATAGCAGGAGCATATGCATGACCTATTTACCAGGCAAGCAACAAGTGCCTGACATCATGACAGAGTCTACCAAAACCTCTGATTAGCAAGCTGGGTATGGTGAACATCTACATGCCAGCTTGAGGAAGAGTGTAGGAAACCCGTGCATAATTGGTAATTTATTTGGCTATAAATAGCCATGCATAGTGTACAGGAAATGCAAGAATTCAAATTCTTCCCAAACATCTTTTTCAGATTTTACACCATTCTCAGATACTGTCAATAATGGGACAACACCATCAAAAGCTACACTGGCAGCGGTGTTGTCAATGGCAACAAGGCCAAAATAGGCCATGGTGCCATGGTAGATGATGTGGCAATCACCACGTGGATGCATGGTAGACAAAAATTGAAAAAAAAAAAAATCACATCTAAATGCATCAAAATAGGTAAAGTAAACAATCATAACAATTTACAGGCTCAGAAAAAATTAAAAAAATGATATGTGAACAATTGTAAAATATTAAAATGTCAATCGAACAAAGGATTGATATTCTTAGAAAGAAAGATTTTTGACTAAAAGCAACCAACGGACTAAGTCCTTTAGAGTTTAGAGTCTTTAGACAAAATATGTATGATAACTCAGACTTCCTATCTCAGCTCAATCCTCTCCAATGTGAAAGCATAGAAGTAGATCATAGTAACGAACCAAGCAGCAATGCCAACAAACAGAGCAAGGCAGCAACCATGAATCATGAACGAGCAAGAGCACACAGCAGAATCAATATACACACCAAGATTGAATAAACAAATGGGGAAGGAGTGATAGTCTTGAAATTTTGCATTGTTTTACATGTCCTGAACGTCATGATTTTATGCTCCTTTAGTCCATTCTTGCTTGTTTATGTGCATTTGGATCAAGATATAACACTCATATGTTCTTCGTGTTTTAGGTATGTTTGTGGTGGAAAGAGCTTGAAATTAGCAAATTGTGAATAATGGAGCAATTTCAGTCTTTGAAGCGGTCAACGATCTAGCCAAGCAATCTAGAGCTACAAAACTCCAAATACAATGATTTTTGTTGCTTTTGAAAGCTTACATTATGAGCAAGATGTGGGTAAATTTTCATTGAATTTAGAGATGGATAAGGCTGCCGACTGATGTTATGAAAAAGGCTCAAAATGCATTCTGATGCAACTTGCCAGATTCTGACTTACTGATGAACTAGCCAACAGTTCTCTCTCTACAGAGCTCGAAAGGGAACGATTCCAGTTGGGATGGAAAGTAGACTCATCTAGTGTCCCAACTAGTGCTAACACTCCACATTTGGAGTTGAGGAAGGTGATTAGCACTCAGCCACAGGTCAGATGCGAAATAAAGAAGAATTGAATCATTCAATCTCTAATTTTTCTATTTAGTAAATATGCTTGGTTTCTTGGATTTAAGCTACAATTGGGTTAATAGAGCTATAATTGGAGTTGAGGTATGCTTTAGCTATGCTAAGCTTGGAAAAAGATTCAAAATCATGCAAGTGGAGTTATTTGCAAGTTATAGGTAAGTCATTTAAGTCAGTTACATTCTCCTAACTAACTTGTGATGAGATGTCTCCCAATTACATAAAGGGAAAAATTCAGCCCACATACTTCATAAAAAGGGGTTGTCAGTCACATTCTCTAAGGGAGTCACACCTAGCCCAATGCCATGCAAGAAGAGTTCTATTGAACCCATTCATGGTACAAAACGTCAAAATTCACATGGATCTCACTCTTCCATGGTGAATTCGTCTAGACAACTGAGATTGGGCTAAAAGTGAGTTAGTTGATAACTTATGGCCCAAGATTTACTCTGGCATGATGATTCAGCCCAAGAAAGCATCCAAAGGGCCAAGATTTGGCGGAAGAAGACTATGTAAGCTAGTTATTGGGCTTGTCTCTAAGGCAAGGACTAGAAAGGGTAATATTCTGATTGTATCTTCAAGAAAGCAGATTATCTTTATCTCAGCCCATGTTCTACACGCCATTAGCCCATGATTTACCCATACTTGATCCAAGATTGGTCCATTGGAGCAAGAACCACCAAGATCAGATTAAAGCAATCAACAAACCATCTAATTGGGCCAAATCAGCACTAAGAAGTGGTAGATCATGCCCTCATGTCATTAGGAGTTATGGTGGAAGCGGGACTCTTGAAAGAAGGGGGTTAAGTGAATAAAAAAAAAGAGGGTTTTTTGGCAAAAAAGGAGATCGTGTTTTCAGGCTGGGAGCAGACCTATGACTGAAGATTCTTCTTGCTTGGAAATTGTTGTTGTTAGATTCCACACTGCACTTGATTTCTTCTTTGGTTGTCATTACCAGTAAGTCTACGGATCTTCTTGTATGGATTCTTCAACAAAACTTATGTGAACCTGGTTTTGATTGCTCAATTGTGTTATTGGTTATGTTTCTTTAATTTGCACGGATAGCCTTAACTGATCTAGCCAATTAGTTGAGGAATTGAAAGATTAGTTTGATCTTGGAAAAGATTAACTAACTCTGCATTCAGTTGGTTAAAAAAACTCAAGATACTAACAAGGAAACTTTAGTATAGGTCTTGTGCAATCAGAATGAATGCATGATCTTAGTGCAATTGCTGAACATTAATAGAGCTTTTAAGATAGTTGATTCCTTGATATGGTATCAAACCTTATGGTCAGGAGTTCGATTACTGTCTCCCCCATTCTTAAAAAAAAAAAATTAAGTTGAATTTTAATACAAAATTTGGTAAGCTTGCGTGCATTTGATGGACCTATGGATTATCTACACTTTGAACCCAAAAGCCTTCTGCGTAAGGAGAAGTGTTAGAAATATAGAACCATTTATGGGCCTTCGCCTAATTGCTTAAACTTTTGAGATAATTAGTTCCTTGACAACTCACTATTTAGATTTCCCTATACTTGATTGATCTCTACCAAAGAAAATCTTAAATAGTAATTGGGTTAATAATTAGTGAACAAATCCCTATAGGAACAATTATATTTTAAACCTTGTGAATACTTGCTTGTACTACATTAATAGCATATACTTGCACTATATAGCACACATCAAGGACAAGAGAGAAAAGATTCAACAAAATAAAGTTAGCACAAAACTCAATCCTTACAAAGAGTTGGAGAGGAGACCCAAGAAATGAATAGAGGAACGCACTTCGCAGCCAGAGGAGATATGCATATGCCACCGAAGAATGCAAGAAGAAGAAAAGTTTTCTAAACTTATGAGGGCTATTGGGACAAATAGGCCTATTGGGTCTGCAAAACAAAGGCAAAGTGAAACATTGCCCATTGAGAAAAAAGAAATGAGCAAATCAGGGTATCAGGCATCATCCCTATGGTGCCGCCATGACACCATGGCACAAATGCTAGGCCATGGGTGCTCCATAGAGGCCGTGGCCCACCATTTAACAATACTTACTGAGTGCTAGTGTCATCTTAATCACCAAATTAATACCTACAGGTACCTTAACTCTCCCCATATTCATGCGTTAAATAAATGATCCACACATTTGCCATAAACCATATGTTTCTTTTTAATAAAACACGGTCTTAATGTCAAGGACAGAAGTACCTTCCATCAAGTCGCCTATAGGTCAACCCAATGACATCCAATGTCCACTCCAATATGTCAAGCATTGATGTCCACTGACTAAATATTAAGACCCGATGTCCACTCTTCTTTAATGAAGGAAGAAGTTCTGCTAACACCTACACAATGAAAGCTACAACTAAGCAAATAATATGCCAGCTATTGTATAATTTGATAATTACAGATTTCTAAGTCACCAACATCATACCCGGCATTTGGCAGAAAGCATAACTTTTTTATCTTTAAGGATTCCCTTTCTATCAGTGACACCATAATGAAGTAAAAGCTGCAAACAAGTCAGATATGATGTAATGTAAAAGTAGGAGTAAAAATGCAAACAAGTTTTTGTATCATATCCATTGACAAATAATTAGGATCGAGGAAAGTCATGGAAAATAATTTCCTATACAAAAAATTAAAAAATCTGAAATTTTCTCTACTTCTATGGAAAAATCAAACTTTAATAACCTCTG
Organism: Dicorynia guianensis; assembly: GCA_037013595.1. Lineage (NCBI taxonomy): Eukaryota > Viridiplantae > Streptophyta > Magnoliopsida > Fabales > Fabaceae > Dicorynia > Dicorynia guianensis. The sequence goes on along the minus strand of JASUAB010000006.1, from coordinate 12,710,207 downwards.
AAAGCATGCTTCATGTATAAAAAATAAAATCATTGCAAACAACACAGGAACAATTTCTGGGCCTCATTAAAACGTTCTCAATCTTCTCTACAAAACCACAAGCATTGTGCTCATCAATGGCATATCGTTGGGGACCAAGCCAATACCTAGAGTTTTGACTTTTGATGCTTAGAATTGAAATGCTTCAAGAATTTTAAGGCCAAAGGGTCATACTGTGTTCAAAACTTCACAAGGTCTTTACCATCAGCCATAAGTTTCACCAGAAATAAACTTCCAATAATTATACAGAATTAATTATGCAAACATTCATGACATTTAAGAGAAATAGGTTAGAACATAGAAGTCATAGAACACTTTTATTCGTCATGTATCTACTTTTATTGACTTCAAGTTATTTGCCTAGGTGGTACCATTTGCAAAAGACTTTCATGTCACACAGCAATACATGAAAAAACTGATTTTCTTATATTATTAGGAGTAGGCTGTTCATTTCTATAATGTAATTACAAAGGGAAGTTTTCTATCAGATCCATTTCATTACTAGAAATTTTGAGATGAGTAGCCTTCATGTTAGCAGGATGCTTGTGCAACGCATGTCACTTTTTGATCAGCCATCAATGAAACAACAGAACAATACTTGCTGACAACATATACGATATGAAGATGTCAGCTTCCAAAAAATTAACCAAGCTACCCCTAGAGCGTAAAAAGCAATTATCAACAAATTATAAATCCTTAAACTATCACCAAAAAAGGTTTTAATAATTAAAGCTAAATTGAATGCTTTAGCTTCTAAGAAACATGAGAATGCATTTTAATGATCATCTTCTTTATTGTCTGGTTGGCCATTATGCATATTATTATAATATTTTTGGCTTCTTACAATCATTTAAAGTGGCTTAATACATCAAATTGTGTGCTGATAACTAATTTGGGAATATGTCACATAAGAATGTAAAGGGTTTATTTACTTCATTAAAATATAAATTTATGGTTGGAAATCACAGATAGTGAGGAGGATGGTTCTGTCCGCAAACTAAAATCATAGAAATTTTGATGTAATAATCAGTTGGCATATACAGTATCATAATCAAGGAAGATGACAATGGTAAATAAAACTTTGCTTAAGAATGAGTTTGTGGAGAACCTTGTTCTCATATGTTCTTGATGTGAATGTGAACAGATTCTTTGGAATGGATTCCTATGGCATATAGCTTACAGTAAAAAACTTTTTAGTTATCTGGTACAATTTAAAACACTGGCCAAGAGAGACAGCAAAATGTAGTTCATTGAATTCTGTAATAGCTAACTGTTAGCCTAGTGCAGTAGCATGGCAGCAGACCCAACCAAGAGGAAACAGGGCTAGGCCCAAGTGGGGGAACTTAGAAAGTCTATGTGAGAAGAAAACTAAACAAGGCAGCACGGTAGATATTCTGAGGGCTAAGGCCGTTAGGGGAGTTATTGATAATGAGAGGAATGATGTGAGGGTAGGCAAGAAGTTATTCTGTTTTGTTTAGGCGTAGTGCTGGGACCGGAGAAATATTCTGTGTAAGGTACATATGTCCTGGGAGGCCGTAGATCTTCACTCTGCTGATTGTCTTTTTTCTTATCTCTGTGTACTGTTGTGGCAATCTACAAGCATTTGCTCTTCAGGGAAATTCTATTGAATTCAGTGTTATGTAATATTTCCGGTTCCGTGTCACTCAGATCCTATTACTAACCAAGCTGAGGAGCATAATGTTTGTCTTGTTTGCTGTGACTAACATGTTTCCAAAGCAAGTAAAAACTTGATATAATGCAGTGAAGTAGGATGGGCTGATCTCAAAGTACAAGTTCTTGGAAAGCAATCCCTGCTATCAATATTGAGTGTTCACTGTAAAGAAATAATCACCTCTTTGAAACTTAAAATATAAAATCTTTTCTGCACGTGAGGAAAACAATTATGTAAAAATGGTTGTGCTGTTCAATTTACTTGTTGTTCTCAACTCCTTGTTTTAAAAGTAATTGCAACAATGAAGAAGCTTCCAGGAGGAAAGTAATGTGCATCAGTGAAAATAAATACTTAATTATACCCCAAACTCCATTTTCTCCTCATTTGCAGATCTCAACACCTCCTCTTGAAAATTCTCCAAATATACATAATAACAAGTAACAATCAAATCATTATTATATGAATTCCCAAATTATATTTTGATGACAAATGGCAGAAGTCATCTTTCAACTCCTTTACTGTTATTTTCCATTTGAACAAGAAATTATCTTTTTCCAAACAAAAATAATGCATTAAATGTACTTAAGAGGCTAAAACATCCACGAAGTCTAGCAGCACAATATATAAACATGGACAAACTTTTAAAAAGAAATATTTAAGCATGAGGGATCAATTTTTTTCATTTAAAACACAATTTTCTATGAAAAGTAACCACCAATATAGTAGGCAGCAAGTAAATGCATTTTCTTTAGTTCAAGTTTTACCCGATGAATAGAGAAGTCATTATAACATTTAAGTTCCTCAATAACCCTTTCCAAAGCACATTCAAAGCCAAAAGCACCAAGTGGATGTAATTTCTTAGCAAAGCGAATGACATCCTCATCGCTATAAATTCGCCTCACCAACAAGGGATGGTTTGCAATCTGTAATGAAAATGCAAAAATATACAACAATAGAAAAGAGAGCTATAAGAATGCCATAAAAGTTGAACAAAAATAGCTGTTCATTTTGTGAAAACCTAAATATGTACAGCATTCAGAACCTTGCGGAATTGAACAAAATAGTTGTTTATCTGTTGCCGGGGAAGAACTTCAAGAACTTTAGTTGAGTTAATCTCAGTACATTTTGCAATCCGAGATTGTGAAACTGCACGATACTCCTCAATGGCCTCCTTATAGGCATTTTCCTGTTGCTTTTCCATGACAACATATTCAACCTGAACTAACACATATCACTTTTAGAGTAAATAGTAAGCTGAAAAGGATATCAAGATTACGATACCTAATTATTGGATGATGGATGAATCAGCATTGATGTTAATAGAAATACCCGCTGTATTTTAGGAACAAGTTGCTGCATCACATCAGATTTTAGCCGCCGCAATATAAATGGTCCCAAGATGGACTTCATACGTCCAATTAAATCTTTATCTTCTGCAGTTAGCAACTTTTTCAAGTCAACATCTTCAGTAGCAAAAAGATCAGGCATCATAAACTCCAACAATGACCATAACTCCTGCGACAAATTCATAAATCAATGACAGGACTCACTTGAGGACACATATTTGCAATAATGCTAGCACACCAACTGGTGCAGAAGGGAGAGAGGTTATCAAGACAAAGGCACATTCTTGACATAATTTAAATGAAGTTAAGTTGTCTTTGTGTACTTGCATCTATTGCTAATTGGTTTCAAATTAGCCCTTTAGATACTTTAAACTGCTTACCAGCAGTATATATCATATATTTGCACATTTATCAGGAACAATATTCAATCACATGTTTCCCAAACTCTCATCATCAGAAACTCATCATTATATAAACAATTGGCCTCAGCATCAACAATCTTCAGTTGTAATCAAAAGTAAACACAACAACTTTATGAAACTATTTGCAACACTATTTTATAATATATGAATGTATGAAATATGAATCACTGTAGCCATCCCCATATACTAAATCTAATTCAAGCCCCCAAAGTTAAATGAATTTTCATTTGAATACTACAGGAAAGATGTAACATGAGAATAAATTTGGGTAGAGAAGGACATGTAGCAATACTAACTCCTATGGCAATGTATTAGTAATAGAAGCTGAAGATAGGATGATGATGCAAGGGAGGACAAGCGATATAGTCTGGGAATCTCCAGAAATCTTATTCAAGAAAGATCCCAATTTTGGAAGTAACCAATGAAAGGAATGAAGCATGCACATACATAATAATTTGTATGAACAGGAGTTCTTCGCCTTGACTACATTCTACAGCTCCACATCTCAATGCTCTGATGAACCTCATAACTCCACCATACAACCTGATCTAAGGAAAAACACATAACCATTGGCTAACTAGGACAATTTTTATAAAGACAAGGCCCAAACACCCTCCCCTTTCCTTGACTTTATTATAAACGTTTTACGAATCAGGTATCCTTTATATCCCTAACCCCAGACAAAGATAACACACATAATCTTCTCTATTCTCTTAGCTACAGCTACTCAAAGGAAACTCCAATTCACCTGATCATAGGCCTTATCTTCTTCCAAAATTTTTCTTTAACCCCCTCACATTTTCCCCTTACTCTCGTTCACTCAGTGCTTTTATCCAAAAGTAGAGGAAAACTGTATAATGATGCTAACCACTTGACAATTGCAATGAACACATCCAATACAGGTATAAAACAATACTGGCTTAACCTTTCAGTTGTTGGTCACAATCATAATGCATTGCTTAAAGCACAAGGTCATGCATGGAACATGTAAGATATTAGTGGGTTCCAAGGTAAAAATTTGCAGAAACATAATAGTTGTATCTCCTCCTAGATTTGAAAAAAAAGACCCAAACAAGGAGCATGCTACAGCAATGAAATTTGACAGCAACGTAGATGCCAAAAGAAGATGCTATATAAAGTAATAAATCACTTAAATTGACTAAGGGTGTACATCTTAGGGTTGAGCATTGACAACATTACTATATAATCTGTTAAATCTGGAAAACTTTCTGAGTGTTTAAATTAACATTGCAACATTGTCCAGTCACAGCATAACCATCATTTCCAAGAGAAGAAATAAATTCCATTAATGCATCCAAAACCTTGCTCAGTAAGAAGTAATATTCAAATGTCAAACCCAACACATTGAATCAGTAACATTTCCTCCAACAAAAGTCATACATTTAAATCATTTTGAAGTGGTGTCCCAGTAAGCATCAAACGCTGGTTTGCATTTTGTGCAACAGACATTAGATTCTTCCACCTATAGCTATTTTTATCCTTCAAAGCATGTGCCTCATCCATTAAGACACAGCTCCACCTCCAACGTTTTAGAATTTTTCGATCATCTTTCTGCTGTGCACTAGAGAGAACATAAATTAAAAAAATTTAACTAAAATTTGAAGAACCTGGAGAATGAAAATGCTTTATAGAGAAAAGAACCTGTGCCGTTCAAAAAGTGAATAACACACAAGAATGACATTAAATGGAGGGGGCAATCCCGCCTTGGACAAAGAGTTCAACTGCTTGTTGTATGCCACTCTTCCAGCCCCATGATACTGGACAACAGAGAAAGAAGGGCACCACCTTCTGAGTTCCCTTTCCCAGTTTTCCAAAACTGAGGCAGGACACACTATAAGATGTGGACCAGGATCATTGTTCAAGTGTTTCAACAAAGTTAAATATGTTATGGCCTGTTGGACAAGAACATATCTCACTCAAACAATTCAAAGACTAAATCCAAGTTTACTGAAACATTAGCAAACTGTATGACATACCTGAACTGTTTTGCCTAGACCCATTTCATCTGCCAATATGGCTGAATAACAAATAAAATCAAATGTCAACCATGATAATTACACTAATTTCTAATGTTTATACTTATAAAAAAAATGAACATCTGGCCACATTGGCATTACATAATGAAGTTTAAAAAGTACAAAACTATAAAGCCAAAAAAGGTCACATACATAGTGAGTATATCATCAAAGAAGGCATGACCCAAAAGCTGTCCTCGGAGTACAGCAATGACCCGAGAACAAAGTTTTTACATGTCCTCCTGGTTTCTCTCCCTCAGGTGCTTTTCCATTATGGGGGAAGTTTATATAAGTTCAACAATGTCTACTGTTGCTCATTTACAATAAGCGCAATAGAAAAATGTTTTCCATTACACATTGATGTTTTGTTCAAGCTTTACAAAGATTGACAAGAATGTTTCCACTACAGTATAGCTAAAATAAAAACCAATAAGTGCTTCTGAAGTTCTGAACATTGCAGAATTCCCATGAAAGCAAGTGGTCTCAACAGAAATCAATATGAACTCTTTGATAATCACTTTGTGACCACTTAGATTTACAATTGCTCTCCTTCACCAATACTATATCGCCAATTCTAAATTGAATTACAAAACAGAGGAGTATATTATCCTGCTAACCCACATAAAAGCCAAGAGATATACTAACATTGAAGTTCTTGGTTTCTGTACCAATCAGCACAAACACAAAGTCCTCCATTGTATTGAACGGAGTATAAGTAGATTGAAACCTATACCTTCTAACAATGTAGAATAGTCATATTAAAGAAATATAAGTACCTCCGCCAATACCCTTCCGATACAACAGAAGTAGAAAGTTGACGCCAACGAGCTGATATGGTTTGAGGAGAGGCTGAAAATCTGAATCTTCGGACCCACATGCCACATCAATGTCAACCTATTGATATTACGCAACGGGTTTCAGGCACACGTCATTTTACTTAAATCACGCTAAGTTGTAAACCATAACAACAACACGCATTATGGCTCCAAATTTAAGCTTAACATAGCTGTTACAAAGCAAGCTAGAAGCAAAGCTCAAAATTAATTAAAGTAAATAAACTCGACTGAATCAACAATGTAACGAAACTTGAGGGACCTGTGTAACGATTTTCACTGAAGAAGATTCCACTTCAGAATACCGGTCGCAAGTAGTTCCCGAAGACCCATACAGCTCTTTTTTCAGTTCTTCAGATATTTTGGCACATTTTTGCAAAGCCCTACCCACCACATCATTTTCATCCACCTCCTCCCCTTCTTCTTCTCCTTCCTCCTCATCCGTCGACCTTATTTCATACACTTCCGCAATATCTCCCTCGCTCTCTTCATCATCCACAACAAATCGACGGCCACGAGTTGCCACTGTTGCAGGATTACCTCCCTCAAGCTCTACATCCTCATCCTCCAAACCTTCCCCGTAATTTTCCCGGAATGTTCCCAAATTTTCCTTGACTTCGTCGCAAAAATCACTACTTTGGTCAGAATTCTCGGGCTTACTAGACCCGTAAGCGAAAGACTCTATAGGAGGTGGAGTAGAAGACTGCGCCCTGTTGAGAACTCGAGAAGGCTTGAAGGAGTGGTTGTCCCATTCGTCGTCGGAGATTTCGTAGAACCTGCGCTTCATTGACAAGGCTTCAATTTGGTCAACGAAACCTTTGCCCTAAAGAGGAATAGCAGCAGAGATGCGGGAGTGTTTGTAGAAGACTGATGTTTGAAATTGGAAGAAAAAGTAAAGCCAAGGAAGAAGCCCCGCGAAAGTTTCAGGGCAGAAGCGGAATCAGATCGAGAAAAAGGGCGGTATACGAAAGCAACAAGCGCGGGCATTGCAAACATACACGTGGTAATAGGTGCGTTCCAAATTTAAGGCTGCGTCACCAGGTTTTAGAATAAAAAAATAATAAAATTGAGCTATTCCATAATTTTAATCTTTTATAAAAAATAAAGAGAGATATATGTATTTATGTTCTTTTAACTGTAACAAATAAATATCTTCTCTGATTATATTTTGTATACGTATTCTTTAAAATAAGTTTGATTCTAACATTCATTAAATATATTCATACCAACTTATAATATAAAAAAGTCATATTTAATAATCATATATATTTCACACCTAAAATAAGCTCTATTTAAATTAGTTGTGAGCCAAATTAATTTTAATTAGAATCATTAAAAATTATATATAAAATATGAGGACCTCGCTTGATAAAAAGGATAAAGATAACATTTTAAAAAATAAAATTGTTAGACCTGCCAACTTTTACTATATAAATTTTGAAATAGTGTTTCACATTAATAATCTTTTATATGCATGTTTGTAATTACTTGCAGTGGTTGAACTTGAGGTAAAAGATGGAAGAAAGGAAGAACTCCCTCTATCCTTCACCAACCATTGAAATGGGTCTTGGCAAAAAAGTTCAGGTACGTCATTATATGAAATGGGTCTTGACATACATAAGATATAACCAGCCCACAAGATAAGCTGGTCAAATGCTCACTTAAATTAGCAAGTTTAACCCAATAAAAATAACTATATATTAGAAAAGAATTTTAACATAAGTTCAAAAATGACTACCAAAAATCTATTAATGTCTCCCTTAAGATATGAACATTCTCAACAATACAACAACAACCTATATAATCAATAGATTTTAATCCAAAAATTCCCGGAAACACATATATTAAGTATGATTACATAATTACAATATGACAACCTATAAATAAGACCCAATAATTCAAACTATTTCCTATAGTTGCAAAATAAGGTAATTTAAGGACAAGTCATAAAAAATGTGATCTACCAACAAAAGTCTAGACATAGCACCTCAGAAGATAGCTAACAAAAATTATCACTATTTGAAAGAGGAAAACAAAAAAAGAAAGCATGACTCATATGACTCAATAAATGCATTTTTTTTTTGTTTCACTAAATGCGTAATTAAGAAAGTGACAAGGAAGGAAAACAAGCATAACACATGATGAGATTTGCAAAGGCTAATATTGAGTTAAAATAACTTATATAAATCTTTAAACCAACAATCTAAAGTTTTCTAAACCAATGAAATATAGCAACAAACATAAGTATCCTTTACACTTAAAGTGGTAGCCATAAAGTTTTTGTTGTAACACTATAAATTATGGATATGTAAACACGGATAACATTCTCTATAACCCAAGTGAAGTATACACCAAATCATTCTCTGCAAAGGCTATTCCTTGAAAACTCTCAAAGTATACCTTAGATCAAATCATTCTCTGCAAAGGCTATTACTTGAAAACTCTCAAAGTATACATCAGATCATTTCCTAGAGTCTCAAGGGATACCTATAGAGTATGTACCAGATCATTCCCCAATAGATCCCATTTTATTGTGGCACCAATGTGGAGTATAACCAAATCATTCCTCACAGGGCCTATTCTCACCTCTTTGAGCACATAGGTCATTATACCCATTAATGGTTAAAAGGTTCCCACATGATATATTTCAACACCATGAAAATTCAATTTAATTCATTGAAATAAAAATAATTATCAACATTAACTATTGCTACATGCTATATCCATAACAATCATATAATATATTAAGGGAGAAAATCTCTCTGTCGGATTCAATGAGACATGCCATTTGCTCAATCCAACTTTTTTGTCATGAGTCCAACGTCTTTTGCAAAATATTTGCCATGTGTCCTATTCTCACATACCCTCCTATTGACATATGTCCACTTTTATGTAGGGTTATTATTTTAAAAATGTCAACATTAAATTTTTTTCGGGAATGATGTGATAGGAGGCATTAATAGCTGATTTATAGTAATTAGATTTTTTTTTCCTTTTTTTACCAATTTGGCAATAATTAGGGGTGATTAAATGCCTTATGGGTATTTCCCTCACACCTGACGATTAATAGGCCTTTAAAGGGTGAACAGGTGTGTTATTACTACAACTTACAATAGGTTCTCTATTTCCACTGTACGATGTTGTCCAACATTTAGGTATGCTCTCCAATTCATTGATTCTTGCTTCATTTACTTTTTGTTGGGTGTTGTTGGGTATGATTCCTGCTCCATTCACCCCATCGTGCCATGGATGCATGATTTCCTTCCCTCTCAAATATTTTACAGTTCAATCTTACTGGTTAACCAAAAGTCTCTTCATTTTTAGTGATGTTTGATCTTACCTTCCATTGCATTTCATTAATCATTATTGTTTATGATTCGTGATTGTGCCATTGTTATTAGTGAAGGATTTATAATAATCTTTAGGTATTTATGATTGTACCATTTTTCTAACTGATGTATACCCCTTTGTTAGGTGTTTCAAACTCCAATTTGTTCCAATTTTAAGTTGCACTGTTTGAAGGGTGAGTTCTATCTTAATCCATTCTGAACTTCTTCTATTATACCTACTGATATATAGATGTGATGACTCACTGATATCCATTATATAATTATAGTTTTAAATTTTTTGTCTCCTTGTGTGTATTTGTGGGATAGTAAATATTTGGGTGTTGGAATCTTTTCCTATGGCTCTAACCTAATTTGTGTGGTATATGGCAAGCATATTTGAATATGGTGCCAAAGACATATTGAGGATTATTGATTTGGCTTCTCGAATTGGTATTTACTTATGACTCCTAAGGGGATTTTACATATAACTATATAGTTACATTGCTCTAAGTTTTTTGCTTTGTGGTTAGTATACACTTAGGGTGAGCAATCAAGATTCATAACAAGATTGTGTTTCTTGTCTGATAAGCACGCGGCATGGGGTTGTTATCTTCCTTACATTGTACCAATGATGTTTTGATTCACTAATATTACATCTTCCATATTATGTATAATCTCTTTTACTTTTATGGCTATCTATATAATATTTTTTGATAATATTTTGGGTGCCACTAACCTACAAACCATGTGCACCACTATAATATTACTTACTCCTGACTTACTCCCATATGTTGCTAAATATACTAATTTGGTGTGTTTCTGACACCACCCTAAAACCATAAGTAGCATGATAACATAAATCCATGCATTGATGTGATTCCCTTTTTACACATGCTAGACATCTATGAGTGTGGTGTGTTAGTCTTCTAATAACTTATTCGATTAACTTCTCTATGTGGGATGCAATACATATGGATATTCCTAGGGACCAGTAATAGTATCAGTGGCCAAAGCAAACACATATTGTCTCAGTCGGGGCAAATTGTGGGTCACATGCAAAAGAATGATTTGGTTGGTTATTCGTATTTTATTTATTTGCATGTCCTTTCATGTCTTCCAAAATCTTATAAAACAACTATACCTTAATCATTTATGGAAATATGCAGCATATTCCCCATTACATTTCCCAACATTATTTAAGTGGAAAGAGGATTGAATGGCATTGCTACTTGGCTGGAAGCAATCAGGAATGGATTATGGAATTTGTGGAGACCATATGGTAGCTAGGTTAGTATCACATGGCTTATGGGTGGGAGTAGATACATGATGATCTAGGTATGGCTGTGGGATAGATGGTGATTTTTAACATGCTCTCCTATCATCATAGAGATATGGAGGTCATCCATTACCCTTTTAAGACAAATTCTAATGAGCTAGAGCCTTCTGAGCTAGTTACTGGTGAGCCATACCAATCTAATACAAATTCTGAGGAGTTGTACCTATGGATAGTATAACATAAGGATGAGTAGGTGTTGTGGGATTTCTCTATGTATGAATATATAAATATGCACATGAATTTAGCCCTATATATGACTTTGTCATTTTATTGATGTCCAATGTGGATCGTTACCTTTTTAGTATCATTTAGTATTATTGTCTTTGATTTAGATATTTGTCATTAGTATTGAAGTGCTATTTGATGATACCTAGGTTCATACAGTTTATAAGATAATTAAATTATAGGTTTGGTCGATGTACATTATATTTGAGCACTATCCTATTGCAATAAATTATCGAACGACCTTTTAAATATAATTAGGACCCTTACCATGTGTCATGTAATATAGCCTAACACACTATGTTTGAATATCATATGATAGACTAATTTCAAGTACACTCATCAAAATCATGTTGTCAAGACTTTGAACCAAATACTAATTTTAATGATTTAGTTGGATGAATTGTACTTTTTTTGGTCTCAATAGCATTTACTAATTTGAATGTTGACAAGTGTTTGATTAGTGGGCATTCAATCATGATTAGTAACCAATCCACTTACTCAACTCAACTTTATAAATTAAAATGAATATCAAGTTAGTGGGCCATATATTGATACATTTTTTATTTTTAGTATTATACGACTATAATTGAATTCATATAAAAAGTGCATGGAATTGAACTATTAGATTTTATGGTATTAATACAATGAAAATATTGTAGTCAAAAATTAAAATTGTTCAATTTTTGATATAATTTGAATATGACTTTATACTATCTGCATTACTATTTTGCCAATACATTAACTTTGATAAAAGTGTAGTTAAATTAACTAGCATTTAGTCATGGGTGCAATCCGAAATTGGATCAATGTAATTCTAAGTGTGATTAGACTTGCTAGTTATTTTGTGTGATTAATAAATAATATATTGAATGTGATATTAGTTTCCAAATTATTCCAATAATTCAATGAAATTACCCGTGCGATAAATTAGTCAACTCATATATTGAATTTCATTATTGAAACATGATTCATAAATTACCCAATGGTATAAACTTAGTAAACTTTGTAAAATTATGCAACTTTCAATATTATCATTTGCTTGGTGTGATCAAATCATGTGAATAGGGCATGTAGACAAAAATCTCAACTTTACCAATTATGAAACCTATTATGTTCATCAAAGTGCTAATAAATGTATTTAACACATGATTCTAACTATTTTATGAATTTTAAAAATTAGGATAATCTCGAAATATGTTGTTTGTTAAAATAAATGTCAGAATATGTTAAAGTGGAGAATAGCTATAATTAAATTTAAAATTGTGTTAATCATGATTCCATTTCTTACTTGGTTGAAATCAGATTTGAACCAAAAAAACTATGGTTGCAATCAAATGTCAACCTAAAAACTAACAAAAACTTCATACGACTACTAATTTCGAGATTGATAATCCCCAATATTTATGAATGAGCAATTATTTGCCCTTTTAAAACCTCTAGTTTTAGAATTACCACTCACACAAACCAAACTAAACACAAATCAAGTTTAACAACTTACCAATGTTATATTTTGATAAATTTTGACTTTTGCATATGAACCATGTGTAATAAGTTACAATTATTTCAATGAAATTGAGTGTGCAATTTATGTCTTTAATTCTATGAAACTATTCATGGGATAAGATATGGAATCATGATAATGAAATGAGAGTTGTAATTTATGGAGATTTTGTTTGAATTCCTATGTGATTACAACGTAAAATTATGTCTTCATTTTTTAGTTAATACACTAAAGTATGTAATTAATCAAATTAAATTATATTGTCAAGGAAACAAATATTTTCATTAATTTTGACAATAATAAAATATTGGGACAATTATTTTAATGGCCCTTTGTAAATTAGTCATTGAACGCATATGGAAATAATGAAAACCAAATGTGATGTTTATCATCAAATAGCATAATATCCCATATAGATACAAAACTCCACCCTCTATTCTTGAATATCGAGTTAAATTTTATAAGAAATTTAGGAGAATATTAAAATATACAATTTGTTAAATTTATTGGCAATACGTTAAAGTTTAAAATAGCTAAAATTAATTTGATATTATGTTTAGTCATGATCTCATTTTGGACTTGGTTGAAATCAGATTTCAACTTGAAAAGTATGGTTGAAATCAAATTTCAACTTGAAAGCTAATGAAAGAAGAATTATGTCTTTATGTTGATGTCAAGACAATAAAGTAGGTAATAAATTGAATTTAATTGTATTGTCAAGGGAAACAAACATTTTCATTTATGTAGACATAAAATCTTTTGACATTTATTCAAACTGCCCTTTGTAAATTAGTCATGGTTTGTATACTAACTTAAAATTTGACCTGGTGATGTGCTAAAATTTGTGTTGCTAATTTATGGAAATTATTATTTAAATTCTTATGTAATTACTGCCTAAAATTATGTCTTTATTTTGATATGAAGACAATAAAGTTGGTAATAAATTGAATTACCTTATATTGTCAAGGGAAAAATTATTGTTGTTAGATTTAAATTGGTAATTGTCCAATAGTCTAATATTTTATTTAAATGGCCCTTTTTAAATTAGACATTGATTGTATACTGACATAAAATTTGACTTATTTCAAAATATGGTGACATGCTTAAAATTCTTGTTGCTAATTTATAAAGATTATTGCTTAAATTCTTATGTAATTATGGCCTAAAATTATGTCTTTATTTTTATGTCAAGACAAAAAGGTTGATAACAAATCAAATTACCTTATCCTATCAAGGGAAACAAATATTGTTATTAGTCCAAAAGCCTAATATTTATACATGAGCAATTATTTGCCCTTTGAGGGTCTTTAATTTCATGTTTTACTCTCGCACAAATCAATTTCAGCACTTATCATAATTTTCAATTTATCACTATTATATTTTGCGTTATATGAACCATGTGTAATTACTATATTAATTAATTCAATTAAATATTCTATTGAATTTGTGGTTTGATTTCAATGAAATTATTCATATGTCATAACTATGGAATTATAATAATGAAATTGTGTAAAAGATCATTCCTTATAATCCAACTTCTACTTACATGGTCTTAGCTCATATGTCATGCAACAACTTTTGTTTTTCAAAAAATAAAAAGGGTAGTTTTGTAATTTCAAAAGGGGTTTCCTTTTTACACTATTTCATGACATGATGCATAAAGAAATTGAGGTTTACGTTGATAATATAATAGCAAAATCAAATTCAGAAGAAGAACATGTCATTCATCTTTGCAAGCTCTTTGACAAATTAAGGAAATATTAAGTTAGGCTAAACCCATCCAAATGTACATTCAGTGTCAGGTCGAGCAAATTGCTGAGGTTCATGGTTAGCCAAAAGGGAATCGAAGTAGATTCAAATAAAGTTTGCACAATCATAGACATGCCCGTTCCAAAAACTAAGAAAGAGGCACGGGATTTCTTGGGAAGATTGAACTACATTGCTAGATTCATCTCGCAATTAACAACCAAGTGCGAACCAATTCTCAAGCTTTTGTGCAAAAATCAACACAATGAGTAGGATGATGAATGCCAAGAGGCATTTGACAAAATAAAATAATATTTGCAAAAGAAAAATCCACCAGTCCTAGTCCCACCGATACAAGGTAGACCACTCTTGATGTACCTAACTATGCTGAAAGAGTCAATGGGTTGTATGCCGGGGGGGGGCAACATGATGAGACTAAAAAGAAAGAACAATTAATCTATTATTGAAGTAAAAAATTCACCAACTATGAGTCTCGATACTCAATGTTAGATAGAACTTATTGTGCCTTGGCATGGGCAGCTCACCATCTCAGGCATTACATGCTTCGACATATCACTTGGTTGATATCAAAAATGGACCCCATCAAATACATTTTTGACAAGCCGGCTCTCACTGGTCAAATCTCAAGGTGACAAATGTTACTGTTTGAATATGATATCATCTATGTCCCACTAAAGGCTATAAAAGGGAGTGTAATCACTAAGCACCTTGCAAATCATCCTATATCTGATCATGAATCAATTTAATTAGAATTTCTAAATAAGGATATCATGGTACTCTCTCCAGAGAATGAGATACCACGTGAAAAATGATGGTCTCTTCTCTTTGATGATGCATAAAATGCCTTAGGGCATGGAATTGGGGCAATTCTATTATCATCTGAAGGAAAATACTTTCCTATGATTGGAAAGCTACACTTCAATTGCACTAATAATATTGTAGAATATGAAGCTTGTGCCCTTGGAATTCAAGTAGCATTGAATTTAAAAATTGAAATCTTAGATGTTTGTGGGGATTATGCACTAATTGTTTATCAATTAAGGGGTGAATGGGAAACCAGAGATCCCAAGTTAAGCCCTTACCAAAAGTACATAAGGGAAATGATGAAACAATTTTAAGAAGTCACTTTCCAGCATATACCCCGAGATGACAATCTAATGGCTGATCCCTAACTACAATATCTTCCATGTTCAATCTAGATGAGTGTGGAAAAATTCCCAAAATAAGGCTTGAAAGGCGAGAAGAATTGGCATATTATGCGAATGTAGAGGAAGAACCTAATTGCAAGCCATGGTATAATGATATTAAGCGGTTCATCTAATACTGAGAATATCCTGATGGAGCTTTAGAAAATTATAGAAAGACCCTTAAAAGGTTGGCAATGGGGTTTTTCTTGAGTAATGATGTACTTTACAAAAGAAATCATAACATAGTACTTTTAAGATGTGTCAATGCCAAAGAGGCCTAACAATTGCTCCAAGAAGTGCATGACAGGGTTTGCATAACCCATACAATGGACATGAAATGACAAGAAAAGTCTTAAGGGATGGATATGATTGGCCAACGATGGAATCCGATGACATCAATTATGTCAAAAGATGTCATAAATGGCAAATTTATGCAAATAAAATCCATGTCTCTCCAACAACTTAATGTATTAAATGCGCCATGGCCATTTTCTATGTGGGGAATGGATATCATCGGTCCCATGGAGCCTAAAGCCTCTAATGGACATTGCTTTATTCTGGTCATAATTGATTATTTCACTAAGTGGGTAGAAGCAGCTTCATATGCAAGCATTATGAAAGGGGTTGTACTTAAATTCCTGAAGAAGGAGATCATCTATAGATATGGATGACCTAAAAGGCTTATTACTGATAATGCTAGTAATTTGAATAACAAAATGATGGCCAAATTATGTAAGCAATTTAAGATAATCCATCATAATTTGACTCCATATCGTGTAAAAATGAATAGAGCAGTGGAACTGGCCAACAAAAACATCAAAAAGATAATTCAAAAGATGATAGTAACTTATAAAGACTGGCATGAGATGTTGCCCTTTGCTATACATGGATATTGTACCTTGGTATGAACATCAACTAGGGCAACCCTATTCTCTTTGGTCCATTGGATGGAAGCAGTACTCCCATTCAAAGTCGAGATCCCTTCTTGGAGAGTACGTATGGAAACTCAGCTTGATGAGGCTGAATGGATTCAAATGCAGTATGAATAGTTAAATTTGATTAAGGAAAAAAGACTAGCAGTTCTATGTCATTGAAGACTTTATTAGAAAAGGATGATGAGAGCTCAAGATAAGAAAGTTTATCCAAGGCAGTTTTATGAGGGAGAATCTAGTTTTGAAATAGATTCTGCCAATCCAGAAAGATAATCGGGGCAAATGGACCCTAAATTATGAAGGGCCCTATGTGGTAAAGAGGGCACTAGTCCTTACAAATATGGACAGTGATGAGTTGCCAATCTAGTAAATCTTGACACTGTAAAAAAATATCATGCTTGACCAAGTGGCCTAGAATTGCAACTTAAAGGAGAGGCACAGTCGGAACCAAAGTTATCTTCAAGAGACCATTATCTTTCCTAATTGTTGTGCCAATTTCCCTTTCTATACACCCTTGTTTTAAATGCTTTCTTATACCCTCTCCTATCCTAAATTCTCATAGAAATGTAAATTCTTCTACTTATCAATAAAGTGTTAATTTCCTTTGAAATTATTTGCCTTTTCTATAGACCATGTTAGCACTAACATGCATTCCATGTTAAGCCTGGCATTGAAATACTGTAAGCATGTCATCATTATCATTTTGTGATTGAGCAATTACATGGCAAAATTGAAAATAAACAAGAAGTCACACAATTGATAAAATTTATAAGCTTAAATAATGTCTAGATGCATCCATTTGAATGTTTACAAGAAAAAGGGACTTTCATCACAATGCCATCATTGCCTTAAGGAGAAGGTGTATCAAGAGGGCCTATGCCACATACAAGAAGTTGAATCCCCAAAATGGAAAAATTATTTCTCAAATGAAAGGTGCATAGCGAAGGGAGTTAATTTAAACTCTCTAAGGATGCATTGTCACTAGCTTCTTTTTGATTTCAAGAAAGATTGTTAGATGTAATGAAAGTGGAGACCGGGTTCAAAAGAAAAATTTTTGCCTTCACAAAAATCTACATGCACATTGCATTACCCCTATATGCATCATATAGACTATAGGTATATTGCACAATTCTACATGAAAACCCATATGTTTAGGAATCCCCACCAAACGAGCATTTCTCTCAAGTCCTAGTCGAGAGGAAACTCGTATATGATGAGTCGTTCATATGTCAAGTTGGGCCAACATCTCGAATCATCTCTGTGTTGATAAAAAATGCAACCATTCAGATGCAATGATGAGAATCGAATGGCAATTGATGATCAAAGTTTTGTGCTTGAGAATATCTTTGAGTGTCTTTCAAATAAAGAATCCAAAGCAAGTACAAAAATGGATCATGTGATGGTTAGTAAACACAGTAGTTTTTAGGAAAGTAGGCACTTCTGCATAACCCCAAAAGGTGGCAAGAACAAGAACTTGATCTTAACCTAACTAATGATTGAAGAGTTAGGAAAGCAATGTCCTTCAAATCCATATTACCAATAAAATCTTATTCCTCGATGCAATCGTACTTGGCAATGGATCTTCAAGTCGATATACATGTCATGTAGTGGATTCCTAAGTCAACATGCACGTATTTTGCTTTAGATCACCCTTATGTTGTTAAATTCAAACTTGTATCCGATGGGTCGAGCCTATGTCAAGCTAGGTCAACATTTCGGATCATCTCAATGCTGTTAAATTCACACCCTATCCAATAGGTTGAGCCAAGGTCAAGCTTTGGTTCATGCCATCAATCTTTTTTTAGACTTAAATTTTCATAAGTCAAGCTAGAGTCGAGCTTTGTTTAACTTAACCCCTCATCATTCATGCCGAAGTCGAGTTCATTTGACTTAACCCCTTATTACTCAAGCTAGAGTTGGGCCTCGTTTGACTCAATCCCATATCACTTAAGTGGGAATCGAGCTTCATTTGACTCAATCTTTTATCACTCAAGTCGGAGTTGAGCTTTATCTGACTCAATCCCTTATCGCTCAAGCTAGAGTTGAGCCTCATTTGGCTCAATCCCTTATCTCTCAAGCTGGAGTTAGGCTTTGTTTGACTCAACCCTTTATCACTTAAGCCGGGGTTAGGCTTTATTTGACTTAATCCCACATTGTTCTAAATGAAACTGTGTCTTCTACCATTGCTTATCTTTCTTACCTTCTAGTTCCTAGAAAGATAAGCAAAGGGGGGCAGCTATAAACACTAAATTTCATTCGAAACCCAAAATAATTTTATTAGGATTTTTTTAAATAAATAAAAAATAAATATATAAAAAGAAATTTTTTTGAGTAATTAATTTATTTGATAATTAAAAATAAAATAATAAAATAATAATAATAATAATAAAACTTGTTATGTTAATAGCTAGTCTTTTAATTTTATCTATGTGTACCCTTCTTTTTGTTCTAAGTTTTAAATAAATAAGTAATTTTTTTAAAAAATAATAATAAAATAAAATAAAAGTAAAAAAATGAAAGAACTTAAATATATATATGTATATAATAAAAAGGGAAGAGGGGGCTCGGTTCATTGCTCGGTTCATTAGCAATGAACCGAACCCCCTTTTTGTTTGAGAAAGTAGTGCCATTCTCCCTCAAGAATGAACTGAACCTCACCACTACCCTCAAGTTTGAACCATGCACTGCCACCATTAAAACATCACCAATTATTACAGTAGGAGGAGGAGTAGCAAAAACATGATGGGTGCATGGATAATAGATGTAGAATGATGCAACACTAGCACATGAGGTGGCAATAGCCACTTGCTGGAACCAGAATGAAATGACAGAAGATAGTGGTCAACTTGCACAAGCTACACCGCCACCCTTTAAACATCCATCAACTCCCACTTGCATGGAAGAGGAGACAATCGAAACGTAGCATAAAAAATGGTAGGCACTGGATGCATGAAGGGTAGCAGGAAAACAAAAGAGCAGAGCTTGAGTAGAGTGGTAGCTAGCCATGGACTGATGGGCGCTTGAGTTGCAACATAAAAAATGGTAGGCTTCAGAGTACAACACATGCATAGAGGAAAATAGAGAACAACAATGTAGAGCAACCTGAGCAAGGAAGAATAGAGTTATTGCCATAAAGCAAAGGTAACACCAGACTGAAGAGGATGGCAACCCATAGGTTAGTATAAAACCAACGTGCCTAGCTCTAGCTATAAAAGAAGGAAGAGAAGGGAACCCAAGGAGTTTTTTCTCCTAGCCAAAAATCCTTAAAAACATTGAGAACCCGAAACAAAAAGAGCATCATTGGACCTCTATCCAAAAATAAGAAAATAGAGTATATCCATGCACAAGAGGGACCCATCGTAACTGTTACATTTGGAGACATGAAGCAGGGCATTCACAGAGTGAAGGGATTACTACAGCATCCCAATACAATACTCTAACATCCAGCAGCTCCAAGGACAACTCATGGCCCCCCACAAAGCTAGTGACAAACATGCACAAGAAGTGGAAACCAGAGGACATGGTAGAGAGCATTGAAGCAGAGCAGTAGAACCTACCCTATTTTCAGAAAGGGTGAGTAGAGGACTAGCCAAACAACAAAGGAGAAGTCTTCAGAGCACTGTGTCAATATAATTCAATCTGGTTCTGGTAAGCCATGAGTTCAGTTTAGTTAACTTATTGAGTTTGGATTTTTAAGTGAGGAAATACAACCAATGTAATGGATGATTGGGTTGTAAGTTAAGTATGTTATATGGATTTTCATTAGTTCCTTAGAAGCCAGCCTATTTTATGCATTTGGTAGTTGCCATTGGAACTTGGTAGGCTCTACTTGGTTTGATTTTCCTTTTCTCCTTTCCATGCACTAGCTATGAATTTAGGTGCCTTGAGTTAGGAGGATGGTAAGTTTTATCATCAATATCTTAGAGTAGGGATTTGAGTCAGTTCTATTTATATTTATTTAATGCTCTACTACATTTTAAGTTTGTAGATCACTTTCTTTAATGAAAGAGTAGTAAAAGACCTAGTTGTCTATTTTGTTTGTAAAAAAATAATAATAATAAATAAATAGAACAAAATAGAATAGAATAAATAGAGGAGAGAAATAGGAATTAGAGAGGTGAATATATAAAATAAAATAGGAAGTGAGAAATTTTTTAGTACAATTCTTTTGCAAAACAATTTTTTTTAGTTATAGAAATAAAAGCGAAGGCATTTATTTTTATAACTTGTATAGGTTTCACTTGAATAGAAATGGCCTATTTTAATGCTCATTAAAACTCAAATCTTTTGCAAAAAAAAAAAAAAATCCAAATAAGCTTTCTAGGATAAGTTATAAGAAATAAAGGTGAAAGCATTTATTCTTATAACTTGATTAGACTCCTACCTGAAGAGGGACAAATCTATATCACTACTCCTTGAAATGCTTATTAGTATGGGATTTCTAAAAATTAATTTTTTTACTAAAATTAATATTATTTTTCACAAAAGGCAGTCATGGCAGTAAAGGCGAATGCACTTATTCCCATTAGCTTAGAGTAGACTCCCACTAAAAAGGAAGGGCTTATATTTTTTCAAAAAATTGCAATATAAAAATCAAATTATTTTACCTTTTGTAATATATAATAAGGAAGCATGGATAGAATTTACTGCAAGTATAAATAGCATAAAAGTTAACATGGTACCAAAAGGGTGCTGCAGGATGCTAATACCTTTCCTACATGTAATCAATCCCCAAATCTATTTTTTAAAAAAAAAGCAAAAATAGAAACGCAGACCATCTTTTTTGTAAAGGTGTCCGATCTCACCAAGATTTTAGATCAGTGGTGTCTCCCCTTTTTCTTTTAAATCCCATGTCTCCCAATTTACAAATAATCTCTCTACCCCTTTTTTCTCACAAAAAAAATTATATAAAATAAACTTTTTTTGCCGTGTTACACGAACATCGCGATGACACATCTAAATTAATTTTTGAAAGGAAATTAATAAAAATCAACTCTCCATATGTCAAGCATGTTGTCCAACACTCATATCTTGCATAGGTCTAGCCCATCATGCATTCAACACATGGTCATGTCTAGCATAAGATCCAACATATCATGAGTGTAGCACATTCACATGTAGATTAGCAGTGTTCAAACATGTAACCTAAAACAAATGAGGAGTAAGAGACTTCTTGTCTGTAACTTATGGTGTGTAGTGAGAGAGGGATAGAGACCAAATTAGGAAAGAGAAAAATTGGTGAAAAAAACTAAAACCCACAGATTTAAATGAAGAGAGAGATTAGAGAGAAAGTCACGATAACCCAAAAAAAAAAAAGGAAAGTTAACTAGTTCAATTATGCTTGAAATTTCCTTTTGGAAAGGGTAAGCTTTCCCAATGAAGTTATAGTCATCTTGGCAATCTCATTAAATCAATCCCATATAATAGGTCAAGTAGCCTAGGAAAAGGAGGAAATCTTACATCATTTTATATCATTGTTAGGTTGATGGCAACCCTTCTGAAACCTAGGACTAAAAGGAAATCCTAAGTTATTATATGCCACCGTTGGGTAGATGGTAAACCTTCTGAAACTTATGACTACAAGAAAATCTTAGATCATTTTAATATCTCTGTTGGGTGGATAGTAACCTTTTTGAAACCTAGGAATAAGAGAAAATTGTAGATAATTTTAGATCCTCATTGATTGGATATTAACCTTTCCAAAACCTAAGACTAAGAGGAAATCCTAGATTATTTTAATATTCCTATTGCGTGGATGCTAACCTTTCCTAAACCTAGGACTAAGAGGAAATCCTAGGTTATTTTATATCTCCATTGGGTGGATGATAACCTTTTCGAAACCTTGGAATAAGAGGAAATCCTAATTTATTTTAATATCCCTATTATGTGGATGGTGACCCTTCCAAAACCCAAGAATAAAAGGAAAGTCCCATATAATTTTAGATCCTTGTTGGGTGAATAATAATCCTTTTGAAACCTAGGAATATAACAAAAATCCTAGACCAATTTTAAATCCTTGTTGGGTGGAGTCATAACCCTTCCAAGTTAATCCTCTTTTGGAGGATCTTGATCCTTTTGAGTAATCTCCAAACTAGTCGCAGCCAAAATAGTGTCTCTTAGATTTTACCCATCTTTTACCTCCTAAAAGATGAGCAAAGGGGGGTAATTTGTAGACTCTATATTTTGTTCAGTCCACTTCAATATTTAATTTTAAAACTTTAACCCAAAATTGTAAGCCCAAATCCAAAGGCCAACTAAAAATAAGAAAATGATATTAAATTAATTAAATTAAAATCAAACCCAGAATTAAATCTGAACCCAAAATCAAAGCCAAGTTCAACCTAAAATGAGAAACCCAAAATTAAAATTAAAATTTAAAGTTAACATTGATCTTGAAAGATAATAAATAAAGCAAAAAGATAACAAAAATAAGAAATAAAATAACATGTAATAATCCAAGATAAACAAAAGAATTGAAAGAAAAAAATGACAAGAAGATAAGAGATAAAAACAAACTCAAAAGTTAAGAAAATAACAGATAAATTAAAGAGATAACAATAAAAGATAATAAAAAGTATAAATAAACAATGAACAAAAAGAAAAGATAAAATAAGCCTATGAGATAACAAAATTTAAATAATAGAGAATAAAAATAAGAATAAAAGATGATAACTTAAAAAAAAGAGATAAACACATTAACAAATAAAAAATAAAGAATAATGATAAAAGATCTAAAAAATAAAAGATTAAAAGATAAAAGATAAAAATAATAATAAAAGATTAAAAGATAAGTGAGAAAATAAAGAAAGATAGGAGATAAGTGAAATTAGAAGATAAAATGAATGAGGAAAAAATTTAAGTAGGATTCCTAAACTGCTACTGTAAAAGACACACACAATTTTTAGAAGGACTTGCATTGCACCTCTTATATTTGTACCTAAACCCTGAGATCATATGTTGAACCTTAGGTTTCCACCTCCTACATTTGCCTAGGAACCATATTTGCCATTTGAATTTCGTCTTCAATCACAATAGTACATCAACAAATGACTAAGGTATGTTCTTGTTCACCTAAAGTCTTTCTTCACTTGCCCACATCTGCATTGTTTTGGTGAACCCATGCTCTTTGCTTTTTGATTAGTTATCATGTTTTATTATGGGTTAAATAGGTGCTTCATGAATTTTTTACGAGCCTTTACTTCTTGGTTATCAATTCATTTTGTAGAAATCTCCATGGCTAACATGTTGGTGTGGAGGGGTAGAAATAAACTAAAATAATAAAAGAGTGAGAGGTGTGTGCTATTTGCTATCAAGGTTGGTGTATAATTGATCCTCTTCCTGCAGTTATTCTGCCCTCTTATAGCAGCTTGTCTTTTCAATTTAATTGTAAGTTGTGCTGTGTTAGTGATTTAAAACTCTAGATTTATTAGTTTGTCATGACATAAGCTGGGCTCAAAGAATCTAGGCCATTTCTTAAAATTTAATAAAATCTCCAAGTTTAAAGTAAAAATCAAAATTCTTTCAAAACATTAATATAACGTGGTTCATAAAATTTAACTTAAAGATAAACTTTAAGGAAGATAAATTTTAGAAATTTAGAAATTATTCTTTTTAAATAAACCCTGATCTAGAGGATTTTCTTAAAATTATATTTATCCAAAAACGCTAATCTAGAATGGTTAGGAATTTTTTCAAAATTATTTTTATCCAAAACCAAGATCTGGAATTAATAGAAAATGTTATCAAAATTTTTTTACTTTTTTCAAAATCCTAATCTAGAATGGGCAAGAAATTTTCTTGAAATCATTATTTTTTATAAAATCTTGATATGGAATGGACAGTGACTATTTCTAAACTAAATTTCTTTTTTTTAAAATCTCCAATTAACACCATATTAAAATAAGATAAATTAATTATATCATTTTTATACTAAAAGGGAGTTTAGGATGCTAATACTTTCTATACACGTAACCAACTCCCAACCTAATCTCTAAAATGTAGACGAATTTTGATTAGGTATCCAATCTCACTATTAAAAAATTTAGTCAATGGCAACTCCATTTTTATTTTAAAACTCATTTTCCCCTCATGTCAAAAAATAGAAGAGGGAGAGAGAGAGTTTTTGTGTGGGATTGCTGCTTTGCATTGTAACGTTGTAACAAGAGACTTCCAATTTTCATACCAAAAGGTTTAAAAATAACAGGCAGCCTCCAATGTGGGTTTTTTGGGTTTGAATGCTTGGTGGGATGGGGGAAAAACTCACTATGAATTATTTGAACCCCTTGCAACCCAAGACTTAGCTAAGTCATTTTTTGAAAAGCCTCATAACTTAGATTTAAACCCATTGCTTAAACACCCCACTCATGCATTCTTGGGGGTTGCATCTACAATACCTCTTAAATTTTCTTCTCCTTTTGATTGTAAATAGAAAAAGAAGCTCTTTACGGATTTAAGTAAGTGCAAAATGATAGTAAGTTGGTCTGCACCATTTGATAAAGGAAAGCCATAGAAATTGGGGGGAAAGTCAAGCTAACTACTATAACTTAGAACTACTTCTCTACCCTTCTTTGCATTTTTTGTTTATGTTTTTAAAGTGCTTTTGCAATTTTCATTTTATTTTGATTCAATACTTTTAGGTTTCTTTTATAAATGTTTTCTTCATTTTCATTAGGTTTTTAGGCAAACAAGTGGAACAAGAAGAAGGACAACATGCCTCTTTCTCTAGCCAAGAAGCCAATGCCTATTCAGTTTAGGAAGCCAAGGTGATGTGCCTGTATCCAAGTGCAGCACCCTTATTTAGCTAAGTTCCTCTTCCCTTTGTCCCTTGTTTTGTCCAAACATTGAGGACAATGTTTATTTTAAGTTTGGGGGTGCAGAATTTAGCTCAATTTTTTTTTCAAAATTTTTTGTTGCAAAAGTGTAATTAAGGATTGTTTTAGTGCAGTTTGTACTTTCTATTCTTGCATCCATGACTTAATATTATGTTTGGATTAGATTTTAGGGATAAACGCAAGTGTCTATGATGCAGTATTTTCAATTCTTGTGTTAATTTATTTTAATTCATGCAATTCTTAGTTAGGTATGCCTAGTCATGTCTAATGTGAGATACTAGTTGTAGTTAAAGCTTATGTGAGCTTAATGAATTCTAGTGAGGTGATAGAGTAGATACAAATAATTAAATACCCTAGAACTTGTTTCAATGAATCTTGAGCCTTTCAATCCTACCATGAACATTGCATATCCCTAGTTGCCTATTTGAGCCTTTATATTCCTTTGTTTTGTTTGAATAGTACAATATATTGAATACCTTAGCCTTAAAAATTCACCATACCTTGTTTTAGAGAGCTTGATAAGATGAATGAAACTTTAGAACAACACAAGGTACTAGATTTTTCTGAGCTAAAAGACCAAAAAAGCAAGTGTTAGAAAGAGTTCTCAAGTAAAGGGTTGCAATGACAAACTAAAATTTCATGCTAAGGTAGTTGTGAAAAAAAAAAAGGAAAGAAACAAAAGCAAAGAAGAAAAGAGAGAATTGATAAAAAAAAAAAAAAAGTAAAAAAGGCTTGCAAATCCAATATGTGAAATTGAATGAAGAAGAAAAGACAAAAAAGACATAATCAAAAGAGTCTTGAACTTTGAATGAAAAATGTTTTCTTCCCTTTAGTTTTCTCTTTATCTTCTCTTGTTTTATATCACATGTTTATTACATTACAAGCCTAGTGAAGTCCTAGGGATCTGGTCTAGTATATTTTTTGGTTTTGTGGAGAGGTGTCATCAAGAACAAGCCTATGGAGTATCAAGAGTAATTTAAGAGAAACAATAGAGTGATAATTCATGGTTTGCATAATCCAAACTATAGCTAGTTACACTTGGCATGGCTAACTTTGACTTGCGTTGAACTATATTATTGAGTTTAATTAACATTTGAATTGAAAATTAGTGGAGTAGTTACTTTCTAAAACTTCTATTTCTTTTCCTATAGTCTGTTAGTTCTTAATCTTGGATAATAAGAGTAGGTTAGGTAAAAGTGTCCTTAACTCTTTCTTTTCATTACTTTTTCTTGGGGACAACCAAAAGACTAAGTTTAGGGGGTATTTGTTAAGTCTAATTTCGACCATATTTTAATATTCTTTTTTCTTAGTGTTTATGATTGTTTATATGATTTAATTGACTACAATTCACCTTGAGATCAAGCATTACACTAAGTCTCTAATTTTGTAATTTTAGGTATATAGCATAAAAGGTGGACTTTTCTTGGATTTCAACTATGAAATGAGGGCTACAATGAGCCAAGACCAAAGATTAACTAGCCAAGGTATGCTATGAGCCGTGCATGGCTAGGAACTCCTCAAGTACAAGTGGAAAAGTTGAAATGAGCCTTAATGACTAGAGTTTTCTAAGTAGTAGTTGAAGATTGGTTCATATATGAAGTTTTCAATGTCTAATTAAGGAGATTCTTGATTTTTAAGAATCTAGACATCTCAAGCTTTAAAATGACTACTCATGTACTTTGATTGTATGTAGATAAGATTGCCAACTTAGTGGCAAAATTAGAAGTAGTTTGGTTTGTGCCTATGTGAACAATCCATAAAGAATAGGCCATATCTTGAGCTGCACAACTTGGATAGTAGTGATTCTTGTCCCATGTAAAACTAGATCTAGAGCTTTACAACAAGTAATCAAGGCCACTAGAGGACATGTCTAAGGTTTTTGACCATTGAGGAGTTCTAGAATGCAAAAGTGGACTTTAAAGGTTTCAAAGTAGACATCTAAGGCTTTTCAGAATAGGTTAAATCATTCAAATCTGAGATCATTTAGGCCTTCAACCAAAGCTTCAAACTTCATGTAGAATTCAGAGTCCTAGTCCTACTCAGGATAGGATTCCATGAAGAGCCCAAGCCTAAATTCCCTTATTCTAAAGTTTTAAATTATGTTGCAAAGTCCAACATAGATTAAGAAGTTCTGGATCAAACCCATTGGGAGAGATCCATGGGTTTAGGGCAAGTTTGTGGTACTCAGCATTTGCAAAAGTCTCCTTTCTAACCTAGTTTACAAAGGGAGGCATGACACATCTTCTAAGAGGTAGATTTTGGTGAAGAAAGTAAGAGTGCTACACATCTTGGTGAGGATTTTAGAGTGGCAATGGAATCTTGGACACAAGAACATGAGGTACACTTGAATTTTTGGTTGGGACATGCTCTTGGAGGCTTGAAGAGGAAGAAAAAGTGTGATCCAAGAAGAAAAGAAACCTTGTCCAAGGGGAGACTAGGAATAGATACCTTATAATTAGATTTCTTTAATTCTAGTTTCACATCTTTGTTCCTATTCTTGTTCTTCTTAATTTCTTTATTTCTTTTCAAGATTCTTGTTACCTAATGATTTTTATTTACTTAAATTTTGATTTGAATTTTATGATGATGTGTGGGTAAATCATTATTAGGGATTAGCAATTGAACAAACATGAATAGTTAGTAAATTAATTGATCTTATTGTCCTTGGACTTAAGGATTTCTTTTTTACTCTAAGATTATTGAATTTAATTAAAGTGATCACCTAATTAGATTTAAAAAAGAGTCAACTAATTCTAGGAATAAATAACCCCACTCTTTGTTCAATTGAGTTCAAAACATCTAAAGATTAGTAGGATAGGAACATCCCTAATTATAAGTGCAATCTTTTAGATACTTCATGCATTACTTAATTCTATTGATATAGGCATATAATCAATTAGATGCATGGCTAGGCCTAATCACATTAGGAATAAGAAATTAGATATAAGAATGCATTCACTGGTAGTCCTAAGTTTAAAGAATGGTAGGATTGTTAGTTATTGATTTGGATTGTTAGTGAAATTGTGAAATCCTAATCTTTAATTCATCAAAAGAACATTCTAGTAATCTTTCTAGCTAGGTGGTATAGTTCTACATTTTAGTTTAGATTCTTTATTTTACATGTTTCTAATTTCCTAAATAGATTTTATTATTTTTTTTGGTAGGGTTCCCAAATAGATGTTCACCTAAGACAATTTTAGTATTTAGATTATTTGCCAAATCCTTATGGGTTCAACATCCTAGGAATACTACCCTAGTGCATCTAATAGTGTATACTTGCACTTAAGAATATTAGTGTAGTTAATTCCACATTAGTGTTATACTTGTCATGATAGAATAATGTCTAAAGATGGACATGCTGTAGAGATACCTCAGTTTGCAAATGACATTTCAGCCAGTATGACATTTACTTCATTGAATGAAGTTGATCCACTATGCCTTATAGGTTGTATGAACATGTTGGAATGCATGGTAAGCTTTCCATGTCTAATTATAACATTGTCACCATTAAGATCATTAATTCAGTTTGGTCAAAACTGAAATGAACATATTACCATTATCAATGCTAAAGTCAATGCACTTAAATAATGTTTACCTAATATCTATAATATATGTAGGCTCAATGCCTCTTAAATAATGGATCTAGTCAAACTCAATCTGTTCTTTGCACTATTGTCCAACTAAATGTGGTAGCTTTCAATCAGATATAAAATATGTTTCAAATACACATAAATAATGAAATTGTGTAATGTATTGTTTATTGGGATAAACTGTCATAACTACTTACCTATTATTGAAGATTGATTATAAGACTTTTTTGGTGGAAGCAAGTCACATTGTTGACAAAAGAACACCATCCTAATTGCTGGTTGACTGATCTATAGTAATGCATGTATTAATAATGTGGTATTTCACCCCATCTAGCCCTGGGTTAGCAAGTGTCACAACCTAAGAATTGGCTGCTTTGTATTTCTCTAATATGATCTCCTTTTGTCTTTTCCTTATTGATGCTTGGTATGTCAAAGTGTCATGACCATATAATGAAAAGGAGATATTCATGACTTTGTTGTCAATTGAGACTATTGACCCTAGGTTAGCAGGCCTCATCATTTCGTTGCTATGTTTGGTGGGATGACCAATGGTCATTCTATGTTTCTCCAATAGGATGCCCTTTTGTCTTTTCCTAGCTTATGCTTGGTTTATTTGATTTTCATGACCATGTAATGAGTAAGAGCTATTTGTGGCTATGTTGTCAATAGAGATAGTTAAATGAGTACTTGACACAACAACTACAAATAAATGTTCCTATATTCTTTCTTACAGCACATAGCTCCTTCTTCATTGGCTTTCTTGATTATAATAATTTCTTTTTCAAGGGAGTCTATCTTTGTGGCATATTGCCTATTTTGGACTAACAGGCACTTTTCTTTGTTCTTCCACTTAGTCTCTTGCTTCTGGAAACTTGCATGTAGTAGCTCACATTCTTCTTGCAGTTTCTAATAAGCTTGTTTCTCAACAATCTTTGGCTCAGAGGGTATGTAGATCTTTAGTAGGTAAATATTTAGTTTCTAGAATAGGTGCTGCGAGACTAGCTATTATTGGAGGCACAAATCCTTTTCCCCTTTTCTTTTGTCAGATGGTGTACTCTTTGTAGACACGAAATTTCATTTGGAATCCAAAATAGCTTGTATTATGATTTTTTTAAATAAATAAAATAATAAAAAAATAAATATATAAAAAGAAATTTTTTTGAACAATTAATTTGTTTGATTATTAAAACTAAAATAATAATAATAATAAAACTTGTTATGCTATTAGCTAGTCTTTTAATTTCATTAGTGTGTACCCTTCTTTTTGTTTTAAATTTTAAATAAATAAGTAATTTAAAAAATAAAAAATGAAAGAACTTAAAAATATATATGATAAAAAGGGAAGAGGGGGCTCGGTTCATTGGCAACAAACCGAACACCCCTTTTGGGGAAATCGGTGCCTCTCCCCCTCAAGAATGAACTGAACCTCACCAACCTCAAGTTCAAACCATGCACTGTCACCATTAAAATTTCACCAATTGCTATAGTAGGAGGAGGAGTAGCAAAAACATGATGGGTGTAGAGACAGCAGATGCAGAATGGCGTAGCATAGACATATGAAGGTGGCAGTAGCCACTTGCTGGAACTAGAATGAAATGACAGAGGGTGGTGGTCAACTTGCATAAGCTACACCACCACCCTTTAAACATCCATCAACTCTCACTTGCATGGAAGAGGATACAGTCAAAACATAGCACAAAAAGAGGTGGGCACCAGATGCATGAAGGGCATCGGGAAATAAGAAAAGTAGAGGTTGAGCAGAGTGGTGGCTAGCCATGGACAAATAAGTGCTTGAGTTGCAGTGTAAAAAATGGTAGGCACTGGAGTATAGCACATGCATGGAGGAAAATAGAGAATAGCAATGTGGAGTAGAACCTGGGCAAGGAAGAATAGAGCCATTGCCATAAAGCAAAGGTAGCACCAGACTGAAGAGATGATGTCAACCCACGGTTGGTATAAAACCAATGTGCCCAGCTTTAGCTATAAAAAGGGGAAGAGAAGAGAACCTAGAAGATTTTTTTCTCCTAGCCCAAAATCCTCAAAAATACAGAGAATTTGAAACAAAGAGAGCATCGTTGGACCGCCTGTCCAAAAATAAGAAAATAGAGTATATACACACATAAGAGGTACCCTCCATTAACCATTGCATTTGGAGATGTGAAGTATGGCATTCACAAAGTGAAGGGATTGCTACAACATCCCAACACAATCCTTCAACATCCACCATCACTAAGGACAACTCCCAGCCCCCACAAAGACACAAAAACTAGAAAACCTATAGAGAGCATTGAAGCAAAGCAATAGAACCTACCCTATTTTTTGGAAAGGGTGAGCTAAGGACTAGTTGAACCGCGAAGGAGATGTCTTCAGAGCATTGCATCTACACTACTTTCTAGCCTCGAGATGTCTTCATCGGTGCATTACTACGTCCATCTGATGTATACCCCTTCCTCTAAAAGTCAACACTAAATCTGAGCCCCCTTATTCCATGCTTTGCCGCTCCACTTTGAGCACTTCTCCATTCTTTCCCTTCTTTTTTAGTATTTCACTTATGAGAGTTTTAGAACGTGAAGTGCATATGCTTAGATCTTTGGTTTTGTTTTTGTCCAAGATCCTAACATTTAAATAGTGAAAGACAAGTGTGGAAATTCTTTTGGGTGTAGAAGGTTAAACAATGAAGTTTTAGGGTGGATTTACCTCTGTCTATGTTTGCTTCGTGGCCCAAGGTGGCCTTCCTTTGGTTATTTGGTTATTTCTATTTTATATGGGATTAACCATGAGAAGACTTCCTACCTTTGCATGATAGAAATCCTAACTTTAACATGAACAAATCCGCATGACCATGGGGTATCATTATGAAGTTGGGATGAGGTTTAGTTTGTCGGGTTGCTTTTTGCCTAGGGTGTTAACTTGAAAATTGGGTTAAGGTTGCCTTAGTTCATGCAAGTTGGTTTAAGCCACTTATTTGGTGTACAACAACATGAATATACTAAGTTCCAATGCCATGAATATGTTGACTTCCACTTGGGGATATTGATTTTAATAAGGGGTAAGTTTTTATTAGGGTTTGTTTTAATATTGTTGCTATGGTGATCCCTTTCTTTCTTCTATCTCAATTTGGAGTTCTGCTATGTTTTTATTATTCATTCTATTGAGTTACAAGAGTTAACCACATAGTTCAGTCTAGTTTTGGTAAGCCATGAGTTAAGCTTTACTCCATAGGGTGGACACTCTTTCAACATGCTAACTATGTAGGATGTTTTTGCATTGGTTGAATTTGGTTTTAAGGAGGGCATGTATGGCTGCTTCCTATTTATCCTCTTTAAGCCCATACTGAGTATCTCGATCCTGCTCACTATTTGTTAAATTTTTTCCTTGAATAAAAAAAAAAATAAAATAAAGAGAGGAGTGAAATAGGAATTAGAGAGGTGAATATATAAAATAAAATAGGAAGTGAGAAATTTTAAAGTACCATTCTTTTGCAAAACAATTTTTTAGTTGTAGATATAAAGGCGAAGGCATTTATTTTTATATTTTGTATAGGCCTCACTTGAAAAGGAATGGCCTATTTTAATGCTCATTAAAATTCAAATCTTTTGTAAAAATATCATCCAAATAAGCTTTCTAGGAAAAGTTATGAGAAACAAAGGTGAAAGCATTTATTCTTATAACTTATCAAACCCCTACCTGAAGAGGAACAGATCTATATCAATACTTCTTATAAAGCTTATTAGTATGAGATTTCTAAAATTCAAGTTTTCTACCAAAATTAATATTATTTTTTATAAAAGGAAGTCATGGGAGTAAAGGCAAACGCATTTATTCCCACAAACTTAAAGTAGAACCCCACTTGAAAAAGAAAGGCCTATCCTTTTTCAAAGAATTGCAATATAAAAGTCCAATTATTCTACCTTTTGTAATTTAGATATATATATAACAAGGAAGCATAAACAAAATTTATTGCAAGTATAAATGGCATAAAAATTAACATAGTACTGAAAGGGTGTTGTAGGATGCTAACACCTTTCCTACAAGTAATCAACTTCCAAACCCATTTTTTTTTAAAAAATATAAACCATTTTTTTAAAATATAAAGGTGTCCAATCTTACCAAGATTTTAGACTTGTGGTAACACCCTTCTTTTTCTTAAACCCCATTTCTCTTATTTTACAAATAATGTTGTCCACTCATTTTTTAACAAAAAATATATATAAAATAATTTTTTTCCCACGTTGTACAAATGTTGTGACAGCTTGGTGACTCCATTGGGGATACTTTTGGTTAAGCCATACAAGTTAATTTTATGCCACATTATGGAACTATAATTTGCAATTGTCATGCTTCACATTTGTGGTTTGGTTTTGTGGTCTTGTCTTTGCATGCTTTGTGTATTTGGTGTTAATAACTTTTCATAAAAAATTGTGAAGATGCCAAGACACAAGGTGTGCTTTCTACCTTCTTGTGCAAGAATGTTTTATCTTTTATAATTTTTTTGGCATTCCTATTTGTGTTGTCTTTCTCTTGTGGTGCAAGTTTTTGTGAGTATTAGTATCATTACCCTCACACACATGCACTCTCACTTCCACACACTACAGAAAGGGGAGGTGATGATCCTTGTGCCCTATACCTTGGTCGCATAGGTTACCATTTTAGGCTAGAGGGTGCAAAGTAGGGTTAACCTTCGAGAGACCTTTGTCTTTGTGTAAGCGCTCGAAAAACCTCTACTCAAATTGAACCATTTCCATTTGTAGCCTATCATAGGGAAGGATTGGGGGCCTCTACTAACCAAGTGTGGGGACAATCTGGGAACCCAATGTCGGAATTTAGAACTTAACCATCATGTTAGTCAAAATCTAGAGCTAACCCACTCAAGAGGATTAACCTTAACCTTCGGATAAAAAATAAAGCCTAGAATTAACCCTTTTAGGTGCCATGGGGAACACTTTTGCATTTGGATTGTTGTAGCTTATTCGTCATTGCATGTTTATTTTCCTGCTTGTACATGTGCACAAGGTAGATTCCTCAACACTTATCTTTTACTATTGCATGCATAAAGTCCTCTATCTGGACATTGTTCACCCTTAGGTTAGATAGGAGCAAACTAAGGTTAGCTTTGAGAAGCTTTTGTTTTCGTGCAGGCACTTGAAACCCTCCTACTCAAATTAAAATCCTTTACTAGCCAAGTGTGGGATAGTAAGGATAATTTGAGAACCTATTTAGGACTATAGAACCCACCCTTATGAAAAACATGAGGAATCTACTCTCTTTTTAAGAAAAAAAAACCAACATTTTGATGACCTTTTCTTTGGTACTGTGTATTATAAGATTGCCAAAATAAGCATTACATGGCTCACTCGACCATACCACCATCCATTGGGTCCTTGACTGATACTGAAGAGCTAGTTAGAGAATCACAACAAAGGCATCAGAAGAAACATGGGGATTGTATACTTGCCGATTATATTGCTGTCTTGCCAAAAGTTAAAAGAGTTACTTTTAAGCAACATGATTTGAAAGAACTCAAATAGGTTTGGAGTGCCATGGTTAAAAAAGAAGAATTTGAAAAGAGATATGGACATTTAGCCTCCCTCTTTTTGTTCCAATAGATGAGTCCCTAATCAGAGCTTTACTTTCTTTTTGGGAACTAGTATATCAAGTATTTACATTTGTAGAGTATGACTTAACACCTACTTTGGAGGAATATGATACGAAATTAACTTTGGTGCGAGCAAGAAAATGTACTTTCACAATATCAAAGCTTCCCTTAATAGACAATTGGCCAAAATCATGGGGATTAAGACTCAAGATGCTAGACATCTCTGTAAAACAAAGGTGAATTCTCAAGGCTTCCTAATTGACTTGATTATGATGGCATTAAAGCAACACATTGATATTGAGAGCGGTTTCAGTCTGTTGGCTTTAACCATATATAGGTTAATTTTGTATCTGGAATTGGAAGGCTACATTGACCACTAGGTTATTTTGTTATTTGCACAAGTGGAACATGGGGTCCACCCAATGTCACCATTCTTATCTGAAACACTATGCCCATTGTGCTATCTTTGAGATAAAGGAGAAGGAAACATTACTAGTTGTGCCCAACTTTTGACTGTCTGGGCATTTCGTCGCTTGCAAACAATGAGTAAGCTAGGATATCCCACAATAAGTCTCTTTCATGACTTTAATACTAAAAGAAACACTCTTTCTGAGTTTGCCAACTTGCAGTGGCCCAAAGAAAGACCTGTGGCTAGTAAGTGGATTCAAGCCTTAACTGAGTTAAAGGGAGTTAGATGGAAAGCACCTTGGTTGCCTATTGTCCCTACTCTATATCAATGTTGAACAATATGGGAATTCCCCTTGTTGGTTCATCAGGAATAATTGAATATGCACTTACTATGTTAAGGAGACAAATGGGTGGCATACGATTCTCCCTTGCAACATATGGATTGGGCCTCTTAGATGTTTCCTATGGAGAGGATTCTAGTGCTACTAACATGATAGAAGCCCAAACTGCATGGCAAAATGTTAGATATGTTGAGCTACTGGTGAGCACGAAAGGAGTTATTGCAGAGGGATATCTTCACTAGCATAGAATAAGGGGCAAGGGTTTTACACTATTAATGGTTCATGCACCCACACCTTTTAGGTAAGATGAAGAGGTTCCTCAAGTCCAAACAGAGCCAAAATCCAAAGAGAAGTAAGCCTATCAGAAGCTATGAGCTAAATATGAAGAAATGTGTGAGAACTTCAAAAGCAAAGAGGCGGCATGGAAAGGGAAAGAAAGGCAACTATTAATACAAGATATGTAGTCTAGGAAAAAGATAGACTTGCTTGAAAGAGATATAACCAAAATGAAGGAAATGGATTAAGAAGAGGCAGGCAAGTACAAAAAAATATTCAAGAATTTCGAAAGTAGGCTAGAGAGGGCCACGATAAAACAAAAGACTACTAAAAAAGATCCAAGGTAAGCTCATGATTCTTTAAAATTTGAAATGTTGAGACTTCAAAAGGAGAACCAGGAATTGCAAAAAATTGAAATTGCACACATACAAGCCATTCAAACACTAAAGAAGGAAAAAGAACAAATGGCTGATCGCATTTAGGGTAGTCATCTCGATATGAAGTGAAAATTCGAGAGTTAATGAAGCAGCTAGGGGACTACCAAGACATGCAAAGAAGAATGCAAGTTCTCGAAGAAGTAAATGTGCATCTCTATTAAATGTTATCACTCCACGAAGAAGGACTAAAAAGAGAAATGATACACAATATAGCTTGGCTGGACCCATCATTAGAAAAAGTGGAGCTAGTCCTTGAGCGAGATCACTGTGAGAGAATGTCCCGTGAACTTTATAACCAAATGCAAATAATAGCAGAAGATGCAAGAGTTAGAGCACAGATGATCTTGGAGCATGACGTTCCCCTTGACCCTATCAGAGATTTTCTTTGGGATTTGTACAAAGACCTTACTATGCTAGGAAGCTTTGAGTAATTGAGCATCTTTGTGAGAATTGTAGACCTAAAAGCTTGAGCCTTTTTGTACTTAAAAGAACCCGATGGATGATTTTTGTACTTAAAACTGCTTTTGAATATATGTAATGGCTATTTTACAATTCCTATGGTTCAAACTTCCTTTTTATTACTTACTCCTTTACATTTGCATCATGCATTTTCATCATTCATTTAGTAATATGTTTTATTCTCTATAGGTTTTGTTAAAATAGGAGGAAATACGGCTCCACGTTCACTATATCTTACACATCTATGAAAAAAGAGGATAGAGCAACTAGTGATAGAGCCATCTTATGATGAAATAAAATGC
Source organism: Dicorynia guianensis (assembly GCA_037013595.1). NCBI lineage: Eukaryota > Viridiplantae > Streptophyta > Magnoliopsida > Fabales > Fabaceae > Dicorynia > Dicorynia guianensis. The sequence continues at coordinate 12,673,342 of JASUAB010000006.1, read as the reverse complement.
AAGATCTCTGACCTGGAAGGACAAATGACCCAATTGATGAAGGCCCTCGTAGAAGAAAGAAAGAAAAATTAGGCCAATAAATCATTACAAATCCAACAAAATGTTGGTCAAACATTTAGGCCAATAAAAATAGAAAAGAAACCTTAAGAGACACTGTAGTTCAACATAGGGGACTTGAAAGAGATCGTAAAGATCACATATCAATCCTTGACTTTGATATAGAAATTGAACAAAGAGAGAAGGAAAAGGAGTAGGCAAGGTGGGCTACTTGGGAAGCAAGGTTAAAACTCATGGAAGGCACTAAGAGCTATGGGCTCCTAGATGTACCTAAGATGTGCCTGGTACCAGATGTAGTAATACCACATAAATTCAAATTACTTGAATTTGATAAGTATGATGAGACTACATGCCCAAGAGCCTATCTAGTAATGTATTCAAGGAAAATGTCAGCATATTCTAAGGATGAAAAATTACTCATCAACATCTTCCAAGATAGTCTCACTGGTGCTATAATGGAATGGTATATGGGTCTTGATCATGTAGTGATAAGAACTTGGAGGGATTTGGCTAAAGCATTCATGCAACAATATAAATTCAACTTAGACATGGCACTAAATCATCTTTACCTACAAAATATGGAAAAGGGTCCTACTGAAGCCTTTAAGAACTATGCTAAAAGATGGAGAAAGATAGCGACACAGGTTCAACGGCCTCTGTCAGATAAAGAGATGATCTCTATCTTTATCAACACATTCCTCACATTTTACTATGATAGAATGATCAGCAATACTTCTACTAATTTGGATGATCTAGTGATTATTGAGGAAAGAATTGAAAATGGAATGAAAAGTGGGAAGATGCCAAATACAACAGAAAGCCTTCAACCCAAAAGCCCTTATTTGGCAAGAAAAAAGAGGGAGCAAATACTGTGGCATATGAAGGGAGATATTATGAATAGTATGGCAAAAGAAACTTTATTAGTCATACTAAAGTCATCAAATTCCCCTGTGAGTATCATCACTTTAGCGCCATGATTTATGGCACAAAGCCAATTTGCACCTTAGTAGCCATAGCCAAGTCAATTGAGGCTGCAAGGTAGAAGAATGGAACACTTTGACCCAATACCAATGCTTATACCCAATTGTTACCTTAGTTGATTAAGAATAAGGTCATAACAATGACCTCACTTAAACCATTACAACCTCCATGCCCAGCATGCTATAGAGAAAATGACATTTGCGATTACCATGAAAGGGCTCAAGGGCACTCGACAAAAAATTGTAAGACTTTAAAAAGGAAAGTACAAGAATTGATAGATGCTAAGTGGTTAGATTTCCAAAAGATTCCCCCTCTGCCCAATGTTAATCAAAATCCATTACCAAATCATGGGGAGAGGCCTATTATGCCATTTCTAACAATGGTGAACTAGTTTTAAAGGATTATGTATCAGACATCAAGATACCTTTGAATTACATTTTGAAAGTTTTGATTGAGAATAGGTTTATAGAGGTAAGGGAAAATCATGAGTGTAGCTGTCAATTCTCTAAATGCAACATGCATAACAAGTCAAAGGATTGTGAGACCTTTAAAATTTTTGTTCAAGGCCTACTTGATAGGAAAATTTTACAAGTGGGGACAAGGAGAGAGTTAACCAATGAAGCACAAGTCAATGGCCTACAAGATGAGGAGCAAACAATGAATCTAGTATTTCCTCATGCACCAATTGGTTTTAAACCAGTGATTATTCGATATTATGAGTAATCTTTAGCTATTACAGCTGAAATGAAGAAGGTGACCATCATGGTCCTTGAACCATTCCGTTATAAAAACAACAAAGTAGTCTTACATAGGAAACTCACTAGAAGAATTACCTATGACTAACATATCAGGTATTAGTGGCATTACAAGGAGTGGACAATGCTATGGCCCTACTCTAGCTTTTGAGGTAAGAAAATAGGATAAGAAAGGGGACAAAAAATGCAAAAAAGGGAAAGAAGTTCATGAAGAGCTACCCCTTGTGCAGATAGAGAAGATTGCTCAAGAATCTATTAAAAAGTCTATATTAGAAGAAGAAACATTCGAGTTCCTCAAGCTGATCTATAAGTTGGTAGTAGTGAATGGGGAAGAAGACTTACTGGCAACTAAGCCCTCTACTCCCCCTTACATAGAAGCGGCTGAGGAATCCTTAGAAAGGGTTTTCCAATCATTTGAGATTGTGAATGTGACCTATGTACAAGAAGGATCGCAAATTCCTACACCTTATCTCTCTTCCACAATCATGTGGTGGTAAAATAAATGTTGAGCCAGGGATACAAGGTCAATGAAGGACTAGGAAAATAGGGGCAAGATAGAAATCTCACTATTATATAAATCCTTCATTAGTGGTGGGATGCATGGCCAGGAGCAAGTATCTATCATTGGAAAAGAGAAAAATGAGGAAGCTAATTTGGCAACACCTTATGCACTAGGGTCAGAGCTAAAGAACTGGGCCATCCAAGAGCTTCCTATTGTTTTTAATTTGAAGTCCATGTAATTTCTCTTATCACCCTACTAATTACTTTGCCTAAAGCCTTAGTGGATTTTGTATGGGCAGGACATGTTTACTGTGCTTCAATGTTAGGTTTGACTTTTCGTTTTGTTTTCCATTTCCTTTCCCTTATCTTCTAAATAAACCACATGCACTCATGCATTCACATCCCACCTTTTACCTGTAATAATTGAAGCTAATAATTCAAGTCTGAAAATGACAACTTTGAAGAAAGTTATACCTCTCCTCCAAGCTACAATTTTGAATGTCATAATACTAGTGAATCAATAGGAGAAGAAGAAGAAGGAGAAGAATGGGAATGTTCCCTTGAATTGTTAAGATTAGTTAAGCAAGAGGAGAAAGCAATCGCACTGCATCAGAAACCAACTAAAATAATTAATTTAGGCACTGAAGAAGATTGAAGAGAAGTCAAAATTGGCACTTAAATGGCAAAAAAGGAGAAACGTGATTTAATCAACCTCTTACAAGAATACAAAGATGTATTTGCATGGTCATTCCAAGATATTCCTGGATTAGATACTGATATAGTGGTACATCATTTGCCAATTAAACCTGGATTTAAATCAGTAAAACAAAAGTCAAGGAGAATGAAGCCTGATTTGCTCCTAAAAATCAAGGAAGAAGTAAAAAACTTCTTTGATGTTGGTTTTATTGAGGTATCAAAGCATCTAGAATGGATTGCCAATATTGTGCTGGTGCCTAAGAAAGATGGGAGAATCATGGTGTGTGTAGATTATCACGATCTAAATAAAGCAAGTCCAAAAGATGATTTCCCTCTACCTTACATAGATATACTTGTGGATAATGCCACTGGAAATTCTATCTTCTCATTCATGGATGGCTTTTTGGGGTACAACCAAATCCAAATGGCCTTAGAAGACAAGGAGAAAACCACTTTCATCATGTAGCGAGGAACCTTTTGCTACAAAGTAATGTCATTTGGCATGAAAAATCTAGGGCAATTTATCAAAAAGCTACGGTGACACTATTTCATGACATGATACATAAAGAAGTTGAGATTTATGTTGATGATATAATAGCGAAATCAAAATTAGAAGAACATGCCATTCATCTTTGCAAGCTCTTTGATAGATTAAGGAAGTATCAAGTTAGGTTAAACCCCACTAAATGTACATTCGGTGTCAAGTCAGGCAAATTGCTAGTGTTCATGGTTAGCCAAAAGGGAATAGAAGTATATCCACATAAAGTTCGTGCAATCCTAGACATGCCAATTCCAAAAACTGAGAAAGAAGTACGGGGTTTCTTGGGAAGATTGAACTACATTGCTAGATTCATCTCGCAATTAACAACCAAATGCGAACTAATTTTCAAGCTTTTGCACAAAAATCAATGCAATGAGTAAAATGATAAATGCCAAGAAGCATTTTATAAAATAAAATAGTATTTGAAAAATCCACCCATCCTAGTCCTACAATACAGGGTAGACCACTCTTGATGTACCTAACAATGCTTGAAGATTTAATGGGTTGTATGCTAGGGCAACATGATGAGACTGAAAAGAAAAAGTAATCTACTATTTAAATAAAAAATTCACCATCTATGAGTCTCGATACTTAATGTTAGAATGAACCTTTTGTACCTAGGCATGGGTAGCTCACCATCTCAAGCAGTACATGCCTCGACATACCACTTGGTTGATCTCAAAAATGGACCTTATCAAATACATTTTTGAAAAGCCAGCTCTTACTAGTTGGATCTCAAGGTGGCAAATGTTGCTATCTAAATATGATATCATCTATGTCCCACAAAAGGCTATAAAAGGGAGTGCTATCGCTGAGCAGGTTACAAATCATCCAATATCTGATGATGAACCAATTTGATTAGAATTTTTAGATAAGGATATCATGGCACTCTCTGCAAAGAATGAGATTCGGGTGAAAAATAATGGCCTCTTCTCTATGATGGTGCATCAAATGCCCTAGGGCATGGAATTAGCGCAATTCTAATATCACTTGAAGGAAAATAGTTTCCTATGACTGCAAAGCTATGCTTCAATTGCACCAATAATATTGTACAATATGAAGCCTATGCCCTTGGAATCCAAGTAGAATTGAATTACAAAATTGAAATCTTAGATGTTTGTGGGGATTCTGCACTAGTTATTCATTAGTTAAGGGTGAATGGGAAACCAGAGATCCCAAGTTAATCCCTTACCAAAAGTACATAAGGGAAATGATGGAACAATTTCAAGAAGTTACTTTCTAGCATACACCCTAGCTATACTATCTTCCATGTTTAGTTTGGATGAGTATGGAAAAATTATCAAAATAAGGCTTGAAAGGTGAGAAGAATCGGCTTATTGCATGAATGTAGAGGAAGAACCTGATGGCAACCAATGGTATAATGATATTAAGCGGTTTATCCAATACCAAAATATTCTAATGGAGCTTTAGAAAATGACAGAAGGACCCTTAGAAGGTTGGCAATGGGGAGTTCTTCTTGAGTAATAATGCACTTTATAAAAGAAATCATGACATAATAGTTTTAAGATGTGTCAATGCCAAACAAGCCCAATAATTGCTCCAAGAAGTGCATGATGGGATTTGTAGAACCCATATCAATGGCCATGCCATGACAAGAAAAGTTTGAAGGGCTGGATATTATTGGCCAATGATGGAATCTGATTGCATCAATTATGTCAGGAGATGTCATAAATGCCAAATTTATGCAGATAAAATCCATGTCTCTCCAACCACACTCAATGTATTAATTGTGCCATGGCCATTTTCTATGTGGGGAATGGATGTCATCAGTCCCATTAAGCCCAATGCCTCCAATGGATTGCTTTGTTTTAGTCGCAATTGATTATTTCACTAAGTGGTTAGAAGCAGCTTCACATGCAAGTGTAACAAAAGCAGTTGTCCTTAAATTCTTGAAAAAAGAGATCATTTATAGATATGAATTACCTGAAACGCTTATTATTGATAATGCTAGTAATTTGAACAACAAAATGATGGCTGAATTGTGTGAGTAGTTTAAGATAATCTATCATAATTTGATTACATATCGTCCAAAAATGAATGGAGCAGTGGAAGCAACCAACAAGAATATCAAAAAGATCATTGAAAAATTTGGCCACTTAGCATACCTATTGTCTATACTAGTTATGAATCTTTGATCAAGGCATTATTGTTGTTCTAGGACCATAGGTACAAAGTTTTCTCTTTTGGGAACATGGACTTAACTCCCAGTATAGAAGAATATGGTGCACTTTTGAAACTTAAGCCTAAATTATCTTGGGGGCCTTACTCTTATAATTCTAAGGCTATTCTCTATAGACAACTAGCCAAGTTAATAGGGGAGTAGGCCAAAGACATTAACAAGATCTATTGTGTTGTGATAAAGAGGGACAGCTATGTCTCCCTGTTGATTTTGTCCTATTAGCTACAAAAGATCACCTAAATACTAGGAAGGGATTTGACAGGCCTACATTGGCCATATATGGTTTAGTTCTTTATCCGAGGATAAATGGCCACATTAATAGCCACATGGTAATACTCTTCACCAGTGTTAGGCATGGAGTTCATCCATTACCACCCATTTTAGCTAAGACCTTTCAAGCATTGTGTTACCTCTGGAAAAAAGGAAAAGGTTGCTTTATTGCATGCACACAACTATTAACAATATGGGCCTTCAACCATCTCCTACTGATGAAGAGTTGGACCCTTAAAAAGATGTTCACCATATAGAAGGCCTATGAGGTAACAAAGAAGTGATAGTTTAAGAGTAGCCTAGATGGTAAAGAAAAAGAGGAAAGATATTTGTATCTCTAGTAATAGCTGCTCCCATAGCACCCAAAAATCAAAAATAAATAACTAAATTACCCAAAAATAAATTAAGCCTAAGATGAAATTAAACCCAAAACCAAGCCAAGTCCAAAAGTAAAATCCAAAAAAATAAAAACATAAAAATAATATAATAACCAAAAATCAACAAAAATAATAATACAAGATAAGATAATACTCAAAGATAAATAAAAGAATTAAGAGAAAAAGATATAAGAGGATAAAGGATAAAACGCTAGAAAAAATAAAAAGATAACAAAGATAAAAGACAATAAAAGAGATAAAGATAAAAGATGACAAAAATAAAATAATAAGATAAAATGATAATAAGGAATGAACCATAGAGGTAAGATAAATCTAAGATAACACAAGATAAAATGCAATAAACAACATAAAGAGATAGCTAATAAAGAGATAACATACAAAATTAGGAAATAAGAGTTTGAATAGGAAAAAAGTTCTAAAAAAATACAATTATAAAAACTCCATTACATACAAAGTGCACTTACTAAAAAACACACAAGAAAAAGGAAAATCAGCACTTTAGTAACCCAAAAATGACACCCCGTAAACCAAAATGCACAAAAGCCCTCTTCCACCCAAAAAAACTCACCCATGACTTCAGCCTTCAATAGACAAATCTCTCCCCAACTGTTCTACTACCAATGCAAACTAGGAGCCAGTAGCCATCATTGGGTTGTGTGGTTGTCCCAAAGACCTCATCTTGGCAAAAACTCAAAGACACCATGCTGCATCATGCTGGGAAGTCCCGGATGCTGCTTGGTCTATTGCTTGCTACTACAATGACATTTGCCCTTACTATGCCTCCATTCAAGAAGGCCCTCCCACCATTTATAGAGAAGCACCATTGTAACCTAAAAGGCTATCACTGAGACATTGTGCCATCTTGCTCACTACTGAGAAGCCCTAATTGTAGCTCTTCTATGCCACCAAGAGGAGTCTCGTGCTTTTCTTAATCATCCTTCCTTTAGAATCTTGAATACTAAGTCATTTAATCCGAATCAAGTTGGTTCAATTTTCCCCAATTAATGATTTGGTCACAATTTAGTTTGTGGATTCTTGAGAATCATGAATATCCTTAATTTTCTTGGTTAAAGCATGTGGTAATTTGAATTGGTACCAGTTTGGTCATGATTATGTTTTTAGTTTGGTGCTAGTTCCATTTGGATTTGAGAGTTAATTTAATCGTATTTGAATTTGACATGAAATCTTGCTGGATTACATTAGAATAGAAAATTGATGTAGTTACTAGCAAATGTTGAGAGTATGGGTTTCACTTCATGGTTTTCTTTTGAGTTGATACTTTAAATGTTCATTATTGCTTGGTTGAAATTTTTTGGGATTCAGGTTGCTTTCATGTGTTATGCTATCAACTTGAATCATGTGCTAGGTGGCCTAGTTAATTGATTTCAATTTGTCCAATTATATTTGCATATGGTCTTCATTGATTTGGAAAAAGCTTATGATAGAGTGCCGAGAGAAGTCCTATGGAAAGCATTGGAAAGGAAGGGTGTTCGTATTGCTTATATTCGTGCCATATAGGATATGTATGATAGAGTTACAACAAATGTGCGGACTCAGGGAGGGGTAACAGAAGATTTTCCCATAAGGATCGGTCTGCATCAAGGGTCGTCTTTAAGTCCATACCTTTTCACTTTAGTGATGGATGTACTTACTAGACACATCCAAGATGCAGTCCCGAAATGTATGTTGTTTGCTGATGACATTGTTTTAGTAGAGGAAACAAAAGAGGGGTTGAATTGTAAAGTGGAATTATGGAGAGAAGCCTTGGAATCAAAGGGTTTTCGTTTAAGTCGGAATAAAACAGAGTATATGGAGTGTAAATTCAGCAAGAGGAGAGAAAACAGAGATTTGGAGATAAAAATTGGGGAGCAGAGAATACCGCAGGTGTCCAAGTTTCGGTACCTTGGGTCCATTTTACAAAGTAATGGAGAGATTGATGGGGATGTCTCCCACAGGATCCAAGCTGGATGGATGAAATGGAGAAACGCATCGGGGGTTATTTGTGATCGCAAAATACCTACCAAGCTTAAAGAGAAGTTTTATCGAACTGCTATTAGACCAGCTATGCTTTATGGAAGTGAGTGTTGGGCTTTGAAAGGTCAACAAGAGCAAAAAACGGGGGTGGCAAAAATGAGAATGTTGAGATGGATGAGTGGACATACAAGAAAAGACAAGATTCGAAATGATTATATTCGGGAGAGAGTTGGGGTGGCACCTATTGAGGAGAAAATGACAGAAACCCGGTTACGGTGGTTTGGGCATGTATAAAGAAGACCGCGAGAGGCACCAGTGAGAAAGGTTGACCAAATGGTGTTTAGTCCTGTGAGGAGATGTAGAGGAAGACCAAAAAGGACACTTGGAGAGGTGATCAAAAGAGATCTTTGGTTAAATGGTATATCCAAAAATTTGGTTTTGGATAGAAGTTTATGGCGTCGTTTGATCCATGTAGCCGACCCCACCTAATGGGAAAAGGCTTGGTTTGTTGTTGTATATTTTTGATTAGCTCTCCATCTACCTCATTATTAGTGGACAACTTTGTGTTACAGTGTTGCTAGGAAATTTCTTCTCAGCATTGCAATTAAGATCTTATTTTCTTTCACTTTGGCTGTATTAAGTTTTGGGTGATGTAATTTATCTAGGAACTGTGGTATGTTATGTATATCCTAGACTATAAAAGGACATTATTTTTTAGCCATGTTTAGATGTTGGAATTATATTTTGTTGAGATGAATTTTTGGAATTTCAACAGGGGCCAAAGTGTGTCTACGACTCAATAATCTAAAGTAAAGTTAGCCAAGAACTAAAAGGGAGTGCATTAGACACTATTGTTTATAGAAAACCCCTTCCTAAAAGGAATGGAAAATTTTTAAAGGAAAATTATTTTTTTCTAGAAAATCGATTTTGGAAAATCTCTTCTTGAAAAGAATGAGAAATTTTTAAAAAGAAATTATTCTTAAAATAAAACTATATTTTGAAAAAAAAAACCCCTTCCTAAAAGAAATGAAAATTTTTTTCAAGGAAATTATTTCAAAAAAATCATGAAAACCCTTTTCCTAAAAGGAATAGGAAATTTCTATAAGGAAATTATTTTTGAAAATTATAAAAATCCCTTCTTCAAAGAAATGGAAAATTTCTATAAAGAAATTATTTTTATTATCTTTTAAGAAAAACTTGACCTAGAAGGACTAGAGGCGCATAATCTAATATGTGTATGTTTTAGAAAATCTTCCTTTTTAATTTTTAAACCAATAGCAAATTAAATCAAAATAAATCAATTACATTACTTTTGGTACTGAAAAGGCATTTAAGATGTTAATATCTTCCCTAAGACATAACTAACCACCGAAATTAATCTTTAAAATGTAGACCAACTTTGATTAGTGTCCAATCTCACCTTAGAAAATATAGGTCGATGGTGTCTCTAATAAGAAAAGGGGGTTAACACATATCAATAATTTATTTACTTAAAACCAAAAGGTTAAAGGGAAATCACAGCCCTTACCATGCGATCTTAGTTAAGGCTTATGACAAAACAAAGGCAAGAGAGATCCATGAAAGAATTGCATGCTGAAATTGGAAACCTCAAGGCACAATTGGCCCAATTGACTGAGCTACTTATGTCCAGGGGAATTGATGAGAATATGCAAAATGAGTTCCCATCTAGCCTAGGAGGCCATCGCTAGCAATACCAAGCTGGCCCTTGCCAGTGGAATATATCATGGAGATGGAAGTTAGCTCTGTTCTAGATCTTGATAACTAGTGGAGCTAGAAAAACTTAGAAAATCTACTAAGGAGGCTCAAATTTGGGAAAAGTATGAGTTGTTGGAGGCCAGGATGAGAAAGATGGAGGGATTTGCTAATGAAGATATCTTGGATGTACATGAGATAGGATTGGTACTTGATATCATCATACCCCAATATTCAAGGTGCTAGAATTCAATAAGTAGAACAAAATATCCTAAGATAGGGCACACATTTTCATATACATCTGAAGGATGGCAGTATATGCTAATGATGAGAAGCTACTAATCTATATCTTTTAAGACAGTTTAACTAAGGGGGCAGCTGAATGGTACATAGGACTTCACTGTCACCCCATCCAAATCTGGAAAGACCTGGCAAAAGCCTTAATGAGGCAATACACGTACAACTAGAGCATGGTCCCTGATTAGATTTAGATCCAAAATATGGCAAAAGAGGATAATGAATCCTTCAAGGCCTACACTTAATGATGGAGAGACATGGCGATAAGGGTACAACTACCCCTATCTAATAAGGAAATTGTCACTATGTTCCTGAATACTCTAACATATTCCTTCTATAGAAAAATGGTGGGATTTGCCAATATGAGTTTTTTAGATTGGGTAGAGACTAGTGAAAGGGTCAAAGGAGGAATACAAGTTGGTAAGATAGGGAGATCATTGGCACAACATTCATCACAAAAGAAGGCTTAGTTTAATTATGAAAAGAAAGAGAATGTACATTATACTGATTGCCATAGCAAGGGAAAGGGGAAGGCCAAGAATTTTGACAAAAACTAGTGGCATGCCAAGTGTCATATGCACTAACTTTTACACTAGTAATGAATGTCACCACCCTCTAGGCCACCTTTACCATTACTCTATCATAGCACATCATAACTGGTTCCACCTCCACAAACCATTCTATACAAATTGTACCAGTGAGCATAGCATCAACAACCAGTGTAACCCCAGTCTAAACCCCAGCCTCAATCTAACAATACTAAACGTTAAAATGATAGGAGATGTCAAAATTTTAACCTATTCTAATATCATATTCGCAATTATTGGCTTAATTATTACAAAATAACTTAGTGACATTAAGCTTTATTGGTCTATTCCAACCTGTACACCCTCCATGGTATGATAAGAAGCTTACCTAGGACTACCATGTAGGGGCTAAGGCTACATGGTAGAAAACTATACCTCTTTCAAGAAAAAGGTCCAAGATCTAATCAACACCAAGTGGTTGAAATTCGATCAAGTAACTTCAAGGTTAGATGTAAATGGTAATCCCCTCCCAATTATGAAAACCAAGGTGTTAATGCTATTTTCAAAAGGACTCCATTGACTTTTAAGGGTTTAGTGTTAGAAATCAAGACTTTGTTGAGAACTATATTTTGTGCCCTAGTCAAGTATGGATTGATAAAAGTTAAGGCAGTAACATCTATGGAGTTTGGATATGAATTCCATGGGAAAGGATCATGGGATAGAGCAATGTGAGTCATTCAAGTATTTACTCTAGCAACTAATAGACAATGGTGTGTTACAGGTTAAGGTAGATTCAAAATTTGTGAATATGGCTAACACGTCTTTAAACAAGCAGATACCAAGGCAATCAAAGGCCCGAAACCCTATGAAGCGGCTAATCATTAAGTATGTAGGGATGCCACCATCAATGGAGCACCAAAACCATGTCCAACAAGTTGTGCCCTTGATGAGGTATAGGTACCTACTAGACTTATAAAATGGCTAAGCATTACAACCCTAGCACCATTTCCATGCATGAATGATAAGGTGGTCCTATGGATTTACAATTGTAAAGTGACAACTGAGGAGTCAAATTCCTAAGTCACCAATATATTTGGGGGTCACCAGAATAATCAGGAGTGGATGATGTTATCTACCAAAAAAGAGAGCTAAAAAGACAATTAAACCTAGTCCTATAAGGATCAAGAAGCTAGACAAGGGGAAAGAAGTCATCCTCAAAGAGAAGGAAGTCGAGGCATTAGTAAGCATTGGGGCAACAATGCTTGAAAGGATCGAAGTAGAAGTTGAACTCCACAAAGATAACTCTAACAAAACTAAAAAGATTAAACTAATCCTTCTTAAAATGCCGGTCACTAAAAAGGAGGCTAGCAAGTTCGTTAAACTTATTTGCCAAAGTGAGTACAAGGTGATTGAGTAGTTAAGGAGAATGCCAGCAAGGATTTTACTGCTATCTTTGTTCATGCATTCTAAGCTGCAAAGGTAGGCATTAATAAGAGTTTTGAATGAAGCTTATGTCAACAAGGATATCTCCATGGAAGTAAAGGATGGTGTGGTGGGAAACATCATGACCCACAATTACTTATCATTTTCTAAGGAAGATTTCCCTTCTAAAAGGAGTAGGCACAACAAAGCTTTGCACATTTTTTTAGATGTAAATGCCACAATTGAGCAAATGTCTTGATCGACAATGGTTCTACATTGAATATTCTATCGAAATTCACTTTCAACAGATTGGCTATTGATCGGATTGTTTTGAGGCATTGCACTATAGTTATAAATGCATTTGATGGGACCCAAAGTGAGGTGCTGGGTAAGATTGAACTACTGATATAGATCTAACCCTGTGACTTCAACATCACTTTTATGGAAGTGAGCTCTGCTTATAGTTGTCTCCTTTGGAGGCCTTGGATTCATACAACTGGTGCAATCCCTTCATTTCTCTACCAAAAAGTAAAATTTGTGTATAAGGGAAAACTAGTCAAAGTAGTTGGCGAGGAGTACTTGCTAATATCTAAGCCATCCTCAGTTCCATACATTATAACTAAAACAAAGGTTAGGAGTTCCTTCTAATCCTTTGAGATTGTGAATGTAGAATTTGTAAGGAGGGAAAGTCACTGTCTACACCTTGTCCTTCAAAAGCTACCCTGATGACTACTAAGGTACTTAAAAGAGATGGTTATATCCTTGGGAATGGATTAGTGAGCATGGGACAAGGCATCAAGGAGTAACCAAAGTTGCCAAAGAAAGAAGGAACATAAGGCTTGGGGTTCAAACCCACAAGGGCTGATAAAGCCAAGATGGCTCAGGTTAGGAAAGAAACAAGGTTAACTTGCCTAGAGGGTCAAGTGGCCAAGATTGGGAAATTGGTCATTAAGGACCTTTCTAGGACCTTTGTTAGTGCTATTCTTTGGAACCCAAATCAAGTTACCACCATTGAGGAAGAGATCCCTATAGAAAAAGGGATTGAGCTAGTCACACCATGCGTTATGAGGGATAACCTAGGCAATTGGACAATCAAGTCAGTTCTTGCTCTTTTTAGTTTGATGACATGTAATTCTCAAACCTCACTATCTATGGCTCTGCCCAAGGCCTAGATTGGATTTATATGGGCTTGCTTTGTTTGCTTGTTTCAAATACATTATTAATAAAATGAAGTTTGTTTTCCCAAATTATTTGTCTCATTCTTTGTCCTTTACATTTATTAGCTATTTCATATATCATGCCACCCATACCATAAATAAACCCATAATAATAATCAAATTAACAATCCATGTTAAATAATGAAGAACATATTGGAAAAGAATATGCTGACTTCCTAAGTCTACACTTTGAACACTTAATTAGTTGTGTGATTAGCAATGAAGAAGAAGAAGAAGAAAAGAATTGGGAACCATCACCTAAACTGCAAAGAATGGTTGAATCAAAGATAAGGGTATTATGCCTCATAAAGAGTTAATCAAAATGATTAACTTGGGATCAAGTAAAGATAAAAGGGAAATCAAGATTGGGGCACAAGTAGGCTGACGAGGAAAAGAAAGTGATGATTCAATGTCTAAGAGAATATTAGGATGTATTTGCCTAGTCCTACTAAGATATGTCAGGTTTAAATACTAAGATTGTGGTCCATTGCTTACCAATAAAGCTCGAGTTCAAGGCAATGAAGTAGATATTAGGATGAATGAAGCCTAACATATTACTAAAGATCAAGGAAAAGGTCAGGAAATTACTTGACATTGGTTTCATTGAAGTAGCTAAGTATCCACAATGGGTAGCCAATGTTGTGCCCATGCCTAAAAAAGATGAGAGGATCTGAGTATGCATGGACTATAGAGATTTGAAAAAGGTGAGTCCAAAAGATGATTTTTCACTTCCCCACATTGACATATTGGGAGACAATGTTGTAGGGTACTCTATTTTCTCATTCATGGATAGATTCTCAGGATACAACTAGAGCAAATTAGCTCCTGAAGATGAGGAGAAAACAACTTTGATCACTTTGTAGGGAACCTTTTGCTATTAAGTGATATCATTCAAATTAAAAAATGCTAAGGTAACTTACCAAATAGCTATAGTGGTCTTCTTTCATGACATGATGCACAAGGAAATAGAGGTGTATGTCAATGACATCATTGCTAAATCAAAATCTTAAAAAGAGCATCTAGTGCAACACAAAAAACTCTTTGTCACTTGAGGAAGCATTAGCTAAAGTTGAACCCAGTACAATGCACATTCAACATAAGATTAGGAAAGTTGTTTGGGTACAAGCAAGCCAAAAAGGAATCAAAGTTGACCGAGATAGAGTCAAGGCCATCATGGACATGCCTGCACCCAAAACAAAAAGTGAAGTATAAGGTTTCCAAAGGAGGATAAACTATATTGCAAGATTCATATGCCAACTAATAGTTACCTATGAATCGATCTTCAAGCTCCTTCATAAAAATCAAGAGGCTAAATGGGACGATGAATGTCAAATTGTATTTGATAAAATCAGACAATACCTTTAAATATACTAGTTCTAGTCTAACCAACACCAAGAAAATTGCTACTAATTTATCTAACCTTGCATGAAGAATCAATAGGGCACATGCTAGGGTAGCATGATGAAACTAGCAAGAAAGAGTAGGTGATTTATTACCTTAGCGAGAAATTCACTAATTACAAGTCAAAGTACTTGATGCTAGAAAAACCTGCTATGCCTTGGCATGGGCTGCTTATCACCTTAGACAATATATGATATGCCAGTGATTTGAAAGATGGATTCAAATATGGACCCAATCAAGTACCTCTTTGAAAAACTTGCCTTAATTGGAAGCATTACAAGGTAGCATATGCTGCTATCTGAGTATGACATCAATACATCTCATAAAAAGCAATAAAAGGGAGCATAATTGCTGAACATTTAGTTAAAAACTTGATTCTGGACTAAGAACCTATCTAATTCGAGTTACTTGATGAAAACATCATGACACTCTTAGTTATTGAAAAATTGCCCAAGACAAAAAGATGGTCAATAATGTTTAATGGTGTATCAACATATAGGGGCATGGAATTAAGGCAATCTTGATATCTCTTAAAGGGAAACATTACCACATGACTGCCAATTCATGTATCTAATGCATCAACAATGTAGCTGAATATGAGGCATATACCATGGGTGTCGAGGTAGCCTTAAGCTATCAAATTGATTCACTAGATGTATATGGGGATTTTGCACTAGTAATTTATCAATTAAAAGAGGAATGGGAGACCAGATATCCAAAGTTGGTTCCTTATTAGGAACACATTAGTAAGCTAGCAGAACAATTTTGAGACACACTTTTAATCATGTGCCCAAAGAAGAGAACCAGATGGCAAATGCCTTGGAAATGTTGTCATCCATGTACCTAGTAATAAATAAGGATCATCTCCCAAAAATTCACATGAGAAAGTTAGAATCCCCTACTTATTATGTAGTTGTCAAAGAAGAACCTAATAGGAAGTTGTGGTAAGAAAATATCAAACAATTTATAAAAACCAAGGATATCCCATTGGAGCATCAAAGAATGATTGAAGAACTTTGAGCAGATTGGCCATGGGTTTCTTTCTAAATGGTGGAATCCTTAGTGAGAGGAATCATGATATAGTGCTTTTAAGATGCATTGAAGCTAAAGAAGAACAGAGAATGATACAAGAGATCCATGAAGAGGTATGTGGGGCATACATAAATGGTTATCTATGGTTAGGAAAGTTTTAAGAGCAGGCTACTATTAACCAACTATGGAAATTAACTGTATCAATTAAGCCAAGAAGTGCCACAAGTGTTAGATCTACACAAATAAAATTCATGCACCCCTTCAATACTCACTATGCTAACTTCACCATGGGCATTCATGATATAGGGTATGGACATGACTGGGCTAATCAAACAAAAGGCCTTCAATGGTCATCATTTCATCTAAGTAGTGATCATAGAGGCTAGTTCATAATAGCATGGCCAAGACCATGGTTTTGAGATTCCTTAAGAAGGAGATCATATGTAGGTATGTCTCCTAGAAAGGATTATTACTGATAATGCTAGCAATCCTAACAGCAAAATAATGAAAGAATTATGTGAGAAGTTCAAGATAGTTTATCATAACTCAACCCCATATTGCCTAAAAATGAATGGAGTGGTAGAGGCAATGAATAAGAATATCAAGAAAATCATAGAAAAAATGACTGTCACTTATAGAGATTGGCATAAACTATTACCCTTTGCCTTCATGGGTATCGCACATTGGTAAGGACTTTAACAAGGGCAACCACATTCTCTCTAGTATGTAGAATAGAGGTAGACCTCCCGTTCAAGGTAGAGATATCATCTTGAAGAGTATTGATGGAAACCCAACTTAGTGAGGCAAAATGGGTCCAAATGTTGCCCAAGCAACTGAACTTAATCAAAGGAAAAAGGCCAGTAGCCTTATCTCATGTGTGGCTTTACTAGAAGAGGATGATAAGAGCCCATGATAAGAAAGTCTACCCAAGGCTATTTCATGAAGGAGATCCGGTGCTAGAAAAGATCTTACCAATTATGAAAGACAACTACGAAAAATGGTCCCCAAATTATAAGGGACCTTACATGGTGAAAAAGACATTTTTTGTAGGGCATTAATTCTTACTAACATGGACAAGTGATGAATTCTTGGGTCCACTAAATGTAAATGTTGTCAAGAAATACTGTGCTTGAAAGATTGGCACATGATTTGCTAAGGGCCCAAACTTGCGATTTGAGTGTAGTTGGATCTAGTGTTATATTCAAGAGACCTAACTAACCTTACCTAAATGCCTTTTTCCACTTGTATTTGGTTTTTCCCTTGTGCTTTGTTAGAACCCTCAAAGGGATGTAAAACTAGATTTTTTTCAATAAAGATAGTTCATGTTTTATTGTGATGACTTTCCATATTGCATCTTGCTTGCATTTTGTTGTGAACATATATTTGAAACATGTCAAATGGGTAAAAATCAAATATGTAATGATTATGAGTTACATGTCTTGAATCTTAAAAACAAACAAAAAAGGGCTTACTAATTTAGTAGCCTGAAAGCAAGTTTTATCAAAACAAGAGCTCCTTAAGACAATAATGGCAAAGCCCCAGAAAAAGAAAAAATGTGCAACAAATCGCTTTGATAATGGAGCAAAGGATTGAAAGATGTTTCACATCCTAACTATTGATTTGTTTGTGCTTGGCCTTAGTTCTCCTATAAGTTCCGGATTGGGAAAGCAAGTTAGAGCTATGAAACTCCTAAATCAAAAACTGATCATCAAGCATAAGTCGAAAATACTTCATCACAAACATGCATCACTCATTAATTGTAGGCACATGCAACCCAGCATCTCTTTGATTAAACAAATCAAACCTAGAATGGGTTTCTCTGGGTCTCTTTCGAAATATCAAACCTAAAACAAGTTTCTTTGGGTATCTTTTGCTAAATCAAACCTAAAACGGGTTTCTTTAAGTCTTTTTTGCTTAATCATACCTAGGACGGGTTCCTCCAAGACCTTTTCACATTAAAACCTAAGTTGTTTTCTTAGTTATCCTAATTAGGTGAACAATGGCCTTTTTCAAATTAAATTCCAAGTTGTTTTCTTAAAGATCTTGGTAGGGTGGATGGTAGTCCATCACATCAACCCAAAAGCTTTTTCTTAGGTAAATCAATTTCTAGGTCAGTTTTCTAGAATGTGGTTCTCTAGATATTTTTAAAGAATGTGTTTCTATGAGTCATTTTCCTAGAACATTGTTTTGTAGGTAATGTTAAAACATGTGTTTCGCTAAGTTACTTTCCTAGAACATGGTTCTCTAGATAACTTCATAGAACATGTTTCTTTGAGTCATTTTTCTAGAACATGTTTCTCTAAGAAATTTTCCTAGAACGTGGTTCTCTAGGCCATTTTTCTAGAATGTGGTTCTCTAGTTCATCCTCCTAAAATGTGGTTCGCTATGTAACTTTTCTAGAACATGTTTCTCTGATTCATTTCTCTAATTCATTTTCCTAGAATATGGTTCTCTAGGTCATTTTTCTAGAACGTGTTTCTCTTGTTCATTCTCCTAGAATATAGTTCTCTAGGTCAATTTTTTAGAATATATTTCTTTGATTCATGCTCTTATAATGTGTTTCTTGGGGTCATTTTCCTATAAAAAGTTTCTCTAGGCTCCCAAACAAAAGGGTGTCTCTCAATCTGTGCTTATTTTATCTAACCCATTTTTTTCTCAAAATCCAAAGCCCAAGAATGATAAAACAAAATAAATCTCAAAAATCAAAAATTAAAAATAATAAATTAAACCAAAAATAAAATATGCCCAATTCAAAATTAAGCCCAAAACCAAGCTCAAGACTAAAATTATAGTTTAAAAATAAAATCAGATAAATTAAAATAACATGATAACCAAAATAATATGAAAAATATAATAAGATAAGACAACAATTCAAGATAAATAAAAGAGTTAAATTAAAAAAATGTGATAAGAGGATATGATAAGAAATAAATTCAAGAAGTAACAAAACACTAGGTAAAATAAAAGATAACAATGAATTGTCAAAGATAAAAGCCAATAAAAAGATAAAGATGAAAAAAAAAATAAAAAGATAAAAAGATAATGAAAAGAAACAAGGAATAAAATAAAAGATAAGATAAATTCTAGTTCATCCAGGCCCCTATTCGTTGCCTCTTAACTCACTGCATCTTTTGAAGTTTTATCCAAACCAGCAAAATAAATTAGAAAGGTATGCCCCCATTTAAAAGTTTCTAGTTCATTCAATCCTATTCTTGAAACATTGTTTGTGGTCCAGTTCAATTCTGTCCTAATTTCGTTTATGATTGTTTTGGCTAGGTTCTTATGTTGATTTCATCATGAATTGTGTTGATACTTGATTGCTGCAATGTGGTTTGTAAATTCCAGTATGGGGTTTGCCATGTTGATAATTGTCTATGCTTTTTTTGGCTGATAATTTTGTACATTTTACTTGCCATGGTTTACTTGAATTTTAGTTGGAAATATCGATTATACTAATAATTTCATGTTTTTCTTGGCTGAACTTGATCTCAGTTTCATTGTGTATTGCTTGATTAGAATTCTCTTGGAAATTTTTGTGAGTAGTGACTATCTTGCACAAGGATTTTGCGGTGATTACTTTGCTCTTTCTTTGATGGATATATGCATTTATATCAGAGGGTGCGATTTCATGGCAACTTTGACTTGGCTTGGAGAGTTTAGATATGTAATTTTATCCCTTTTTCTTATTAACTTCATACGGTGATTTTATATTTTACAATGTTTTGTTTCAAAATTTGGTATGTTATGTGTATCTTGAACTGTAAAAAGACATTTTAATTATTCAAGTTTAGACTTTTGAATTCAATACAATTAGGTATATTGATGGGAATTAGAGGGTTCAAAGTGCTCGATCATACTCCAAAATTTAAATCTTCCTCCATTTTCAAAAATTGTTTTTAGAAAAAAATTCTTCCTAAAAGGAATGGGGAATTTTCAAAAGGAAATTATTTTTCTAAAACAAAAAATAATTTTTAGAAAACTCCTTCCTAAAAGGAATGAGATATTTCCAAAAGAAAATTATTTTTCTAAACCAAAAATCAATTATTAGAAACCCCTTTTTTTTGAAAGGAATGTGAAATTTTCCCAAGGAAATTATTTTGAAAGTCATGAAAACCCCTTCTTAAAAGGAATAGAAAATTTTCATAAAGAAATTATTTTTTAAAGAAAATCCTAATTTGAGAGGAATAAGGAATTCCTACAAGAGTATTGTTTTCCAAAAATTAAAAAAAAAAATGACCTAAAAGGACTGTGGTGTGTTTTCCCAAAGGCATCATTTTTCAAAATTTACTTTTAAAATTAAAAATTTTCAAACTAACAGCAAATTAGGGCAAGATATATTAATTAAATCATTTAAGTACCAAAGAGGCATTTAGTGTGCTTATGTCTTCCTTATACATAACTAACTATCGAACCTAATCTCTAAAATTGTAAACCATTTTAAAATGGTATCCAATCTCCCTTTTAAAAAAATTAAGTTAGTGGCAACTCTAATTTTATTTTAAAAAAACTAATTTTCCCCTTACTCCAAAAGCAAGAGAGAGAGAGAGGCAATCCCACGTAAAACTCTCTCTCCTATTTTTGGAGCATGGGAAATGGGGTTTTAAATTAAAAATAGAGTCGTTACTGACCTAATTTTTAAGGGTGAGATCAAATACTTATTCAAAGATGGTTTACATTTTCAAAGATTAGGTTCAGGGTTAATTACGTGTAGAGAAAGTAGTACATTAAACATCCTTTCAATACAAAAGTGACCTAGTTAATTTGTCTTACCTTAATATAATGTTGTTTGGAAATGCTATTTCTTTTAAAAAAAGAGATTTTGGAAAATAATCCTTGTCCATTCTAAATTAGGATTTTAGAAAAGCAATTTATTTTGAAAAATACCTTGTCCCTCCAAATTGGGGTTTTTTGTAAAAATAATTTTTAAAAGGAAAAAAGACTTAAGATTTTGGATTTACACACATGTGCTTTTGGCCATTGAGTTTCCCATCAACATGCCTAGGTGACATAGATTCTAATATCTCAAAGCAAATAGTTACAAAGTCCCTTCATGGCCCAAATTATACATCTCAAGATAATGTCTCAAATAAGACATCATAAAACATAAAATAAAAATTTTAATACAAGTAAAATGAAAATCATATAGACAACATGTTTAGCTAGAATACCGAGTAGCAATCATCTGCCACAAATACCTTCATTGGCACTAAGACTTTATTGCAACACAAGCAAGGAATTCCTAACAAGCTAGAAATTCTGAACAACATAATTAGAAATCATGTCAAGCTAAATATTCCTTGCTCGTGTACCAGATTCTAACGATATTGCCAAATAACTCACAAGATATTTGAAGAAAAGAGCCAATAATCATCATAATTTTCAACCCATATGGCCATGGACCACATCGTAACATTTCAAAAATTTTATCAAGCAAGACCATGATAAATCACATGCTATACCCTAAGTAGAGGCACATTCCAAACAACAATCAAGGCAAAATAAACAAATTCCAACTAATCCTCAAAGCAAACTCTAACTAAGAAGCCAAATCAAGAAAATTAGCAACAAATTTCAATAAGCATGGTGTTGATTTAAACTAAAAGAAAATGCCACTAGATCAATGTGGATTATGGGATCTACCTTGGTGAATTTTAGGTTTAGAGACTGATTTCCTGAAGGTGATGAATAGTGACCAAATTGAAGAATAGGCATAGCCAAAGACTGTGGGGCCACAATTCCTCAAGTGACTAATGGGGCCTCCTTCAATGATTTAGCAATTGGACCCTCAAATTGTGGTTGTGCACTAGGTAACAAACTGGGGTGCCACAGCAATTATGGGCTTTAACAACAATGAAGCTCTTGGGTAGTGGGTTTGCTAGGTTGAGAAACTTGGGCAATGGCTCTATAGAGGTCAAGCTCATGGTGGCTAAGGTAGTGGCTTTTGGAAGAGCAATAAAGGTGTTTTCGGGATGCTAGGGATGAGTCTCCTCATAAGTAAGAAGAAAGGTGTCTTGCATTTTGGAGAGGAGGGGATCATTCAAATAAGTGGAGCTATGGGTGAGTGAGGTGAAACTTAAATGGGTTTATGATTTCCCTTAGTAAAACTCTCTCAATGTGCAAACTTCTTTCTATGTTTGTTTTTTTGTGAAGGCTAAGGTCCTTGTAAATTTTTGTGAATAGATTTGTGTCCTTTTATAGTGTTATTGTGTAAAACTTTCCTAATCTAACTCTAATTCTTTAATTTTTATCTTTTAATTGTATTTTATCTTTTATTTATTATCTCTTTATATTTTGTTGTTTATCACATGTTATCTTGAATTTATCTTATTATTATTATTATTATTATTTTTTATTGTTTATTCCTTATTTCTTTTAATTATCTTTTTATCTAATCATTTTATTTATCTTTATCTTTTCTTGTCTTTTATCCTTTATAATTTATTGTTGTCTTTTATCATTTCTTGAATTTATTCCTTATCTTATATTCACATTTTTTATTCCTTTGTTTATCTTCGATTGTTGCCTTATCTTGTATCATTATCTTCGTGTTATTTTTGGTTATCACGTCATTTTTATTATATAATTTTTATTTTTTAATCTTGAGCTTAGTTTTTGACTTTTGAGCTTAATTTTAGTTTGGGCTTATTTCAATTTTAGGTTTATTTTATTATTTTTATTTTTTGGTTTAAATTTTATTCTTGAGATGTGTTTTGTTTTATTATTCTTGTACTTTGGATATTGAGTTTTTTCTTTTTTTTTTTTTAAACAAGGGGTGATAAAATTAGGTGTCTACAAGAAGTAATTCATCCTATTCATGTAGCATAAGCAGAACTCAAGATTCCAAGACCATTCTACTTTTTGTTCCTTTCTTCATACCACATGTTTGCTTGACAAGCATTGCATGTGTAGGTTGGATCTCTAATATTCTAGTAATCTTTAAAAGCAAAAGTGATGATAAGTTCATATAAGTGACCAAAAACATAGTAAATTAAGCACATGATATATAGTTACAAAGACTCAATGTAACACTACATCATACCATTAATGGAATCATATATTGAGATCTCCCTCAGTTCAATATATCTCACATCTACAAAAAGAGCATTAAAAAAATTTTATCTATTGATACCCATCAATTTGTTAGTTGTATTAAAAGGCAGAATGAATTTTACAAAGCACACCTTCAAAATTTGAATCAATGGACATGTCATTATCATCATTTGCATATGATGGATCTATAAAAATTAATCTAATACAAAATAAAGCAAAATATATTGATCATAAATAATGTCATAAAATTTAAAGAAACTTATAAGGAATAGGAAATTGATATATCGAGATGATTACCTTTGCAACATGGTTACAATTAGAAATGGAGGCCTCTTGAATTTGATTGGCTAAACATGAGATAGTAAATGAGTGGTTAATTATACAGGCAAAATGACAACAATTATTCAATCAATATTGAAATGGGTTTCAATTGTAACATTAACAAAGTAGAAATAACACACATAATAATCAACTATAATGCGACAATGAGTGTTTGTTAAGTCTAATTTTCACCATATTTTAATACCCATTTTTCTTAGTGTTTTATGATTGTTTATGTGATTTAATTGACCACAATTCACCTTCAAATCAAGTATTACACTAAGTCTCTAATTTTATAATTTTAGATGTATAGGGCAAAGGGTGGACTTTTCTTGAATTTCAAAGGTAAAACAAGTGTTGCAATGAGCCAAGACCAAAGAGAGGCTAGCCAAGGCATGCTATGAGCCATGCATGGCTAGGAACTCCTTAAGTACAAGTGGAAAATTTGAAATGAACCTTAATGATTGGAGTTTTCTGAGTAGTAGTTGAAGATTTGTTTATATCTAGAGTTTTCAACATCCAATTGGGGAGATTTTTTTTTATTTCTAGAAATCTAGACATCTCAAGCTTTAAACTGACTACTTATGTGCGTTGATTGGATGTGGATAAGATGGTCACATTAATGGTAAAATTAGTTGCAATCTAGCCTGTGCCTATGTGAATAGTCCATAAAGAATGGGTCATATCTAAGGCTTCACAACTCAAATGGTAATGATTCTTGTCCCATGTGAAACTAGACATCCAAAGCTTTCTAATGAATGCTCATGGGTCACTAGAGGACATATCTAAGGTTTTTGACCATTAAGGAGTTCCAAAATGAAAAAGTGCCCTTCAGAGGTTTTAAAGTAGACATTTAGGACCTTTTAGAATGGGCTAGATAATTCAAATCAGAGTTCATGTGGGCCCACAACTTGAGCTTGAAAGTTTGTACAGAATTTAGAGTCTTAGTCTTACTTGGGATAGGATTTTGATTGGAGTAGTAGTTAGTATTTTTGGGATATCGAGGGCTATAGAAGTCTAATTAAGGTGATTCAAAAGGCTACAAAAAGCAAAGAGAAAGAGATATAACTTCCATGTAGAGCCCAAGCCAAATTTTGCCTCCCTATAGTCCAAAATTACATTGCAAAGTCTAACAAGGATTCAAAAGTTTTGGATTAGACATCATTTTGAGAGATCCATGGGAGTTTGTGGTACTCAATAGTTGTAAAAGCCTCTTTTCTAACCTAGTTTACAAAGGGAAGCGTGACACATCTTTTAGGAGGAAGATTTAGGTAAAGAAAGCAAGAGTGCAATGGACTTTTGGATACAAGAACATGAGCTACACTTGAATCTTTGGCCGGGACATATTCTTGAAGGCTTGAAGAGGAAGAAGAAGTGTGGTCTAAGAAGAAAAGAGACCTTGTTCAAGAGGAGTCTAGGAATAGATACCTTAAAATTAAATTTCTTTAATTATAGTTTTGCATCTTTGTTCCTATTCTTGTTCTTCTTAATTCCTTTATTTCTTTTCAAGATTCTAGTTACATGATTATTTGTGTTTATTTAAATGTTGATTTGAATTTTATGATGATGTGTGGCTGAATCTTTACTAAGGATTAGCAATTGAACTGACATGAATAGTTGGTAAATTAATTAATCTTGCTATTCTTGGACTTAAAGTTTTCTTTTCTACTCTAAGCCTAATGAATTTAATTAGACTAATCACCTAATTTGATTTAAGAAAGAGTTAAGTGACTATACGAATAGACAAGCCCATTCTAGGTTCAATTATATAGAATACATCTAAAGATTAGTAAGATAGAAATATTCCTAATTGTTGGTGTAATCTTTTAGATGCCTGAAATTCATGTATTCCTTAGTTTGATTGATATAATCAATTAGTGCAGGGGTAGGCCTAATCACTTTAGGAATAAGGGATTAGATACAAAAGTGCATTGATTGGTACTCCTAAGTTTAAAGAATAGCAAGATTATTAGTGAAATTGTAAAATTCCTAGTCTTTAATTTATCAAAAGAACATTCGTGCAATCTTTCCAGCTAAGTAGTTTAGCTTTGCATTTTAGTTTAGATTCTTTGTTTTCTATATTTCCAATTTCCCAAATAGGTTTTAACCAAAGACAATTTTGGTATTTAGATTATTTCCCAAATCCCTATGGGTTCAACATCCTAAGAATACTACCCTAGTACATTTGATAGTGTATACTTGCACTTAGGAATATTAGTGTAGCTGTTGTTAGGGATTTGCCTTACATAGTCTAATATTAATATCAATTAGGCTAGTTCTGATTTAGGGTTTTCATTAGTTTTGTTTGCCTTTTCTTTGATTTCTTTAAATTCTTGTTTTCATTGTGTTTAGATTAGGCATCTCTCTTGCTTTCTTGAAATCTTGTTTCTATCTTTTAATTTTGGTTAGCATCTTTCTTATACTAAAAAAAAAGAAGAGTTCCTTTTTTTTTTAATCTTGATTAGGCATTAGTTTAGTAGTTAGTTATAGCTAGTATTTTTCTTTTAGTTAGATGCCATTAAAGTTCCTTTTGCTAACTTTATTTTTTTCTTGTGAAGGTGATTTTGGGACTTCAAGCTTCCAAATCACAAGCTACATAGGAGCAATTGAAGGTGGTTCTTTTGTATTTATTTTACCTTTTTTTTTATTGGGTTGTAAAACCTAATTCTATATTGTTCTTTTCCCTTTCTCCATTAGATTCTTTCAGTATAATTTACAATTCTTTAAATATTTCTTATCAAGATCTTCAATCTAGAAAGCTAAAAAAATTATAGCAGATTTTAGGGTAGCAACTTATTGCTTTCTTGGTAGTGTTTTAGGTAGAGATTATTTTTCTCTATTTGGTGGTTATGTTTTTTCCTAGTTCTAATCTTGTCCTTATGTATGCATAGCTCTAGAAGAGAGGTAGTACCTTTAGATACTGAGATTCAGAGAATCTTTTCTAGAATTAAGCAATTAAGGAGACTTGGGAAAGACCCTATTAGTGATCCTATTCCTATTAGTGAGTCTATGAGAGAACTTATGGCTAAGATAGCTAAGAATGAGCCCAAGAGTCTTAAGGACTATGCCATGCCTATGGGAGAAAGTGTCCATTCTAGCATTAGGAGGCCAAGTATTCAAGCTAACAACTTTGAGAAAAAGCTTGCAATAATTCAAATGATCCAAACTACAATTCAATTTAAAGGTGCCCCTAATGATGATCCTAACCTCCATTTGTCTAGCCTTTTAGAGATTTGTGACACTTTTAAGCATAATAGAGTTAGTAAGGATGCTTTTAGGCTTAGCTTGTTTCCTTTCTCTCTTAGGGATAAGGCCAAGAGTTGGTTATTATCTTTATCTTCAAGTTCCATTACTACTTGGGATCACCTAGCCTAAAAGTTCTAACCTAAGTTTTTCCCACTTGCCAAAACTGCTAAGTTTAGGAATGACATTACTACTTTCACCCAATTAGATAGTGAGACCCCTTATGAGGCATGGGAGAGGTATAAAGACTTACTTAGGAAGTGTCCTCACCATAGGCTACAAAAGTGATTACAAGTTCAGACTTTTTATAATGGGTTGAGTAGAACAATTAGGACAATCATAGATGCTGCAATAGGGGTTGCCCTTATAAGTAAGACCATAGATGATGCCTATACCCTTTTAAAGGATATGGCAGCCAATAATTACTAGTAAGATAGTAAGAGAAACCCACCTAGGAAAGCAGCTTGTGTTTTTGAGTTAGACACCTTGTCATCCATTCAAGCCCAAATGGTAGCCTCGTCTAGAAACTAAACCAAGTGAGTATAAATTCTGTGTAGGTGTTGTTTTGTGAGTTGTGTGCAAAGAACCACCTAAGTGGTAGGTGCCTTTTAACACAAGAGAGTATGACCTATGCATCTAATGTTAATAGGCAAAATAACCCATTTTAATACTTATAATCCAAGGTGGAGGAATCATCCTAACTTTAGTTGGAATAACAACAATCAAGTTAGACCTATGCATCTAATGTTAATAGGCAAAATAACCCATGCTTTAATACTTATAATCCAAGGTGGAGGAATCATCCTAACTTTAGTTGGAATAACAACAATCAAGTTAGACCTCCTAGTTTTGTGCAGCCCCCTATGCAAAATCAAGAGAAAAAGTTTGGCATTAGAGGACTTGTTAGTCCAATACATGGCTAAGAATGATTCCATGCATGTTGAAACCCAATCCATGCATAACTCATTTATGACAAAAACTGATTCTATTCTCCAAAGTCAATCCACTTCTATTAGGGACTTAGAGATTAAAATAGGACAACTAGCTAGTGCTTTGAGTGTTAGACAACCAAGTAGTTTTCCTAGTAACATTGAGAAAAATCCTAGGAACCAAGAGTGTATGGTCATCACCTTAAGAAGTGGTATGGTAATTCCTTCATTTCACAAGTGTAAGGGTGGATCTTCAAAGAAGCCTAGTTGTGACGTGACTAGTTAAAGAGAAGGTAAGAGAAGTTGGGAGCTTGGACAAAAAAATAAGAGGAAGACCTGGGAGAATGACAGTGAAATAAGAAAAGAGAAAAGGGAATGTGACGAGGGGAAAAAGTGGTCCATGAGAGTTCTTAATGACTATAGGCCACCATCTCCTTTTCCAAATAGGCTAGCAAAGAACCAAGTAAAGAAACACTTTTCTTAGTTTTTAGAGGTTTTTAAGAAACTTCACATTAACATACCCTTTGTTGATGCCTTAGAACAAATGCCTTCCTATGGTAAGTTTATGAAACAAATCCTTTCTTGGAAGAGGCATCTAGAGAACTTTGAGATTGTAGCTCTTATTGAAGAATGTAGTGCTATTCTTCAAAACAAGCTTCCACTTAAGCTTAAAGATCTAGGTAGCTTCACCATTCCTTGCGCCATAGGAAACTAATACTTTGGGAGAGCCTTGTGTGATTTAGGAGCTAACATAAACCTTAAGTACCCTACAATTAGCTAATAAGACCCTTAAGTACCCTAGAGGTGTAATAGAGGATTCTTAATGTAGGTAGACAAGCTCATTCTCCCAATTGATTTTATGGTCTTAGATATGGAAGTAGATAAGGAAATCCCAATTATTTTAGCTGGACCCTTCTTAGCTACAAGGAGGACCTTGATAGATGTGCAAAACTATAAGAGTGATAGACCAAGAAGTAAAGTTTAGCATGTTTAAGGCTATGGATGTTACTAGTGAGGTTGAAGGGGTCAATAGGATAAATGTAGAAGACTTACCCTTAATTTCACAACCAAAAGATTCAGTAGAGTTGTAGTCACCATATTTTGGCCAGTCCACTGCCAAATTTAATTTAAAAACTCGAAATTGCAGGCCTAGTTAAAAATAAGAAAATTATATTAAATTAAATTAAATTAAATTAAACCCTAAATTAAATCTAAATCCAAAATCAAAGTCGAATCTAACCCAAAATAAGAAATCCAAAATTAAAATTAAAATTAAAGTTTAAAATTAATCCTAAAAGATAATAAATGAAGATAAAAGATAACAAAAATATGAAATAAAACAAAAGGCAAAAATAAAAGATAAATAAAAGAACTAAAAGAAAAAAATAATAAGAAAATAAAAGATAAAAATAAACTCAAAAATTAAGAAAACAAAAAATAAAGTAAGCAGATAACAATAAAAGATAAAAGACAATAAAAAATATAAACAAACAATGAAGAAGAAGAAGTAAAAATAAAATAAACTTAAGAGATAACAAAAGATAAATAATAGAGAATAAAAATAATAATAAAAGACGATAAATAAAAAAGAAGAGATAAACACATTAAAAGATAAAAGATAAAGAATAATGATAAAAGATCTAAAAAATAAAAGAAGATTGAATATAAGTGAATTACAAGATAAAATGAATGAGCTAAAGTTTAAGTAAGACTCTTGAACTATTACTATAAAAGACACATAAAATTTTTAGAAGGACTTACATGGCACCTCTTATTTTTGCTGCTACACACTAAGCTCATGTGTTAAACCTTAGGTTTCCACCTCCTACATTCGCCTTGGAACCACATTTGCCATTTGGATTCTGTCTTCAGTCACAGGAGTACATCAACAAGCGACTAAGGTATGTTCTCATTTGCCTAAAGTCTACCTTTGCTTGTGCACATCTGCATTGTTTTGGTGAACCCATGCTCGTTGCTCTCCAATTAGTCATGTTTTCATATGTGTTAAATAGGTGCTTCATGAGTTGAAATTTTTACAAGACCTTTGCTTCTTGGTTAGCAATTCACTTTGTGGAAATCTCCACAACTAATGTGTTGGTGAGAAATAAATTGAAATAATAAAAGAGTAAGAGGTGTGTGCTATTTGCAATCAGTGTAGGTGTATAACTGATCCTTTTCTGGTAGTTATTCTATACTCTTACAGCAGCTTGTCTTTCAATTTAATTGTAAGTTGTGTTGTGTTTGTGATTTAAAACTCTAAATTTATTAGTTTGTCAAGACATAAGCTGGTTTTTAGGTTAATATGCATAGATGTAGGTTTGATTGTTTTGATTGAAATTCTGCACTTATGTTAGTTAACCAAGAAGGATGTGATAGCAATAAGTACCTTGTCAATTGTAGATAAAACTCTATGCCTTCATTGTCTATTTGCTTATTTTTAAGAAGTGGATTCCAATAAATGGGCATAGTGATACAATAGTGATACCAATAAATGGGTCTTTTAATTATTTTGTCATCTTGAATGTATGTGTATGCCCATGAATGTGTAGGAAGAATGTGAGAAGGGGAAAAAATCCAAGATAAGATAGTAGTAATGAAATGAGACTTGATGAAGGATTAAAATTAATTAGGCTCAATGAATCAAGGGCGTTTCATAAAATCTAATAAATTCTCCAAGTTTAAAGTAAAAATCTTAATTCTATCAAAACATTAATATAATGTGGTTCATAAAATTTAACATAAAGACAAACTTTAAGGAAGATAAATATTAGAAATTCATAATTATTCTCTTTAAAAAATCTCGATTTGGAATGGCAGGAGATTTTCTTAAAATTACATTTATCCAAATACTTTGATCTAGAATGAGCAAGGGATTTTATCAAAATTATTTTTATCCAAAACCCCAATATAGAATGAACAGGGATTTCCTTGAAATTTTTTTTCTCAAAACTTTGAACTGAAATGGGCAAGGGATTTTCTCGAAATTATTATTTTTTTATAAAATCCTAATATGAAATTGATAAGGATTATTTCTAAACAAAATCTCATTTTTTACAATCTCAAACTAACACCATATTAAAACAAGATAAATTAATTAGATCATCTTGGAATTAAAAGGGCATTTAGGGTGCTAATATGTTCTCCACATGTAACTAACTCCTGAATCCAATATTTGAAATGTAGACCAACTTCGATTAAGTGTCTAATCTCACCCCTAAAAATTAGGTCAATGACAACTCCATTTTTATTTTAAAAGCTCATTTTCCCTCACTCCAAAAAAAAGATGGAGATAGAGAGTTTTCATGTGGGATCATCGCTTTGTATCATAACATTGCAAACTAGGGATGCTAAAGGGTTAGGCAAATAAAATGATGATCTGTTTTATATGTCTTAACTTATATGTGTTAGTTTAATTTTCTTTTGTGGAGATAAGGAAGTACTAGGTAAGCTTTTTGGCTCCAAGTGTTGTGTTTAATTTCATGATTTTATTTATTTTATTCCCCTGTATATTGTGATTTTCTTTTGTGCATGTTGGGTATTTTGTTCCCCCCACTCACTATTACTTTCACCACATACTAGACTAAAGGGGAGGTCATGACCTCTGTGCCTTATACTGAGGCATACAGGATACCTTATAAGCTAGAGGGATATGGTAAGGCTAGCCTTCAAGAGACCTTTGGTCTCCGTATAGGTGCCTGAAGCACCCCACTCAAATTGATCTTCTCAAGGGCAATTTGAAGACTTGATGTAGGAAATCTAGAACTTACCCCTACATTATTAGCAGCATTGGAGCTACCCTTTTAAGAAAGTTTGGCCTAAACCTTTGGAAATAAAAAGGGACCAAGGACATACTTGATTTAGGTACGATGGGGAACATGTATTATCTCATCACATGTTTATAATTTTGTTTTATACATAATTCCTCTGCCACATACATTTCCTTCTACATGCATAAAGATCCTTAGCTTGAGATTTATCTACCCTTATGATAGATAGGTAGCAAAGTAAGGCTAGCCTTCTAAGACTTCTAAAGCTCTTTCTTTGGCAAGATGAATTATAATAGAGGATAGTTTAGGAACATGCTTTGGAAATGTAGATCCTTACTAACATGCATAGGTATAAGTCACAAGGAAATCTACTCATAGTAGTATACATTTTGTAATAACAATGTTCCTATAATCCCTGTGGTTTATGCATTTTAGGCATTACATCCTTAGCACCTTGCATCATTCTCCTCAAATAATTTTTTTCAAATCTATGACTTTAGTTCTTTGCTTTTGCATTTCATGCATTGCATCATTCCCCTCAAGTAATCCTTTTTGAATCTATGCTTCCATCTAATAGCAAGCTCGATTATGGTGTGAGTCATCAATGATCAACTTAGGAAGATTCTTGAACAGATGCAACATGAAATTAATGAGTTGAAAGGCCAAATGTCAGAGGTTTTTGAGCTCTTGGCTTCTATGGCCACACTTATTAATATTTTTCAAGTCTCCTGTTGTGATAAAGAGATTGGGGGACCTTTGTAGGAGTACAGGCTAGGGATATATTTAAATTGCAAAAGGGTCCTCCAGTTGCACCTAGAAGGATCTAGCTGAGACCTTCAGGAACCTAGCCCTTAACATGGTGCGACGGCAAAGCATGACAAAAAGATTAGATGAGCCATTTAAGGATTATACCGAAAGGTGGAGAAATGTAGCCATTCAAGTGCAATCACCCTTATTTGAGAAAGAGATGGCCACTTGGTTGATACTTACTATACTACAATTGTAAGATTTGCATCTGCAAATTTTACTAACTTGGTCCTTGTCAATGAAAGAGTAAAAAAAGGGAATACAAGTCGGTAAGATAGGGATATCTTGGCTAGGAAAGCACCTTAAAAGAAACCTCATGCAATGGTGCAGAAAGGGGATTCACCAGGCTTGAATATAAGGCCTAGCCAACAGAATTACTAGGCAATGCCCATTTCTTATATCATCCAAGCACTACCTTAATTCCATCAGCAAGCCCATCAACATGCCCAAGCTAGAGAGTTATCCCAGGGTCCCCTAAGATAGTAGCCAATCAATCAAGGAAAGAAGCCTTTTACTTTAACCCTGTTTCAATGTCCTATATTAATTTGTTGCCTCAATTATTCCATAACAACCTAGTGTCAATGGTTCCTTCTCTGCGAGCACCACAACCTCTATACTTGAAAGGATATAATGAGAACACCACCTGCGCATAAGCATATGGTGGAGAATTGTAATGCTTTCAAGAAGAGGGCCCAGGGCTTAATTGATGCAAGGCTTTTAGACTTTGAGGCAATAATGAGGGCAACAGCTACAAGTCCTAGCCTACTACCAAACCTAGAAGAGAGAACTAGGATCCTATAATTGAAGGGGACCATTTGGTTTCAGATAATAGTAGGCCCATCCTTACATTGCTTATTACAAGTTAGATAGTTGAGATGTTTCATGCTTTCTTTGCATCTTTTTAAGTTTTTATCCTATAGCATCTAATAATGGCCCTACCCAAGTCCTTAGCAAGTATTTTGTATGGGCATACTTTTCAATTTAATAAAATGCTTAGCATGGTGAATGCATTCTTTTCATCCCATTTCTTTTGTCTATTAGACTAAACCAATACAAGGGCAATATGGTTAATTTGTAATCCCAATAATTGAGTTCAAGAGTATTAAAATGAAGAAAGATTTTTCCTAATTTTGCTCTTGATAAATCCAATTATCAATAATAAAATTAGTTTGCTTGAATACTTAATTCTCTTGGATGACTAAGTGTCTTCTAATTGAAGAAAAAAAGAGAGCCTATGGTGAGGGTATGCTTATTATGAGGAATTAGATACCCTAGAACTTGTCTAAATGCCCCTCGAGATGATTTGTTAGACACCACATTACTTGAGAAATAACCTAAGCCATCTTTAGATAGTTTGAGCCTTTCAAGCTAAACCTTGACACTAGAACTCCCATAGTCAATCATTTGAGCATGTAAAAGGATGGTAAGACCACCATTTGACTTCCTTCCTTTGACCCAATCATGATCTTACCCTGAAGGAGAGCTAAAAGGAGCAAGTAAGCTGTCAAAAAAATAGAGAAGACTACTAGCAAGAGTCTAAAGGCCCAAGGGAAAGGGTCAATGATGTTCTTCTAAAACCATGTGGAAAAGCACCCAAAAAAAAAAAAGAAAAAAGAAAAGAGAAAGAAAAAAGAGAAAAAAAATACAAAAACTAAGAAGATAGAGTTCATGGACAAAAAAAAAAAAAGAAAAAAAAGAAGCAAGTCAAAAGAAAAGAAGAGGAAAAGAAACAAAAAAACAAAAAGGCTTACAAAAAAAAGAAGGAAAGTAGACACACCCTGAGCCTACAAGGGAAAAGAGAAAAGAAAGACATTATGTGCTTGATGCTCTCCTTATTTGCTACAAGCTAAGCAAAGTCTTAGTGATCTTAGTTATATGGATGTCCAACCAAAGTAGAGAGGGACACAAAAATAAGCCAATGGGGTATCTATGAGTGCAAACATATGTCAAAGAGTGCAAACACTTAAGAGTGATTAGAGTTAACACTCGATTAAGAGTATAAACACTTGAAAGGGATTAAGGTGAGCACTTGAATAAAGCACTTTCAATTATGGAAAATTAATAATTATTGTGTGCATTCCCTTAATGCATCACCATGGATAGTAAATGATAATGAGTTAAGGAAAACCTTTTTAACATTTTTTTACTAGTGGGCAATCAAAATTCAAACTAGGCTAATCAAAGGTAAAACCCATATCCAAATTACCATCTTTAAAAAATGGAGAAATTAAGAGAGAAGTTACAAAGAGCTCTAACCCATCCCAAAGGAATTACTCCCAAAACTTTCAACACTTTGATCCTTTCAAACTAGGGCATTGGGTCATTAACCCGCTCATTGATCTCACCTTTAAAATATCAAAGTACTTAATTTTGTACCCTTCACACCATAAACAATCTTTATTTCCTAAAATGAATTCTCATACAAAGCAAAGAGCGTCAGGTGCCACTAAGATATTGATTAGCTAGTTACTACTCGAAAAGAGAAGACATGGGTTCAAATATTTGTAAAAATTTAATGGTGACTGAAGAACAGTTTTAAGCTATGGTTTTCATAGATGATAAACAGAAAATATCCTAAGTAAAAATGTTGAAGGTGTCGCACCTTTAATTTAGAGAGAAGAAAGAAGCTAGGCCTACTTAATGTAGTATGTCAAAAGGTTATAGCTCAAATATGCAAACAAGATCATCAAAGCAAATGATAGTATCCTTATAAATAGAAAACCAAGGCAAGGATTGCATCTCCGATTCTAAGACACTAAGGTAATTTTCATGATAAATGCAACAAATCTCATTGCATCTTGTAAACACCAAATTTCGTCCGGAATGCAAAATAACTTGTATTAGGATTTTTTTAAATAAATAAATTATAAAAAAATAAATATATAAAAAGCAATTTTTTTGAGTAATTAATTTATTTGATAATTAACACTAAAATAATAATAATAATAATAAAACTTGTTATGTTATTAACTAGTCTTTCAATTTTATTTGTGTGTACCCTTCTTTTTGTTCTAAGTTTTAAATAAATAAGTAATTTAAAAAATAATAATAAAATAAAATAAAAGTAAAAAATGAAAGAACTTAAAAATATCTATACATATATAATAAAAAGGGAAGAGGGGGCTTGATTCATTAGCATGAACTAAACCCCTCCTTTTATTTTGAGAAATTGGTTCCTCTCCCCCTCAAGAATGAACCAAACCTTACCATCACCCTCAAGTTTGAACCATGCACTGCCACCATTAAAACTTCACCAACTGCTACAGCTAGAGGAGCAATAGCAAAAACATGATGGGTGCATGGATAGTAAATGTAGAACGGTGTAGCACTAGTACATGATGGTGGTAGTGTCCACTTGCTAGAACCAAAATGAAATGACAAAGGACAGTGGTCAACTTGCACAAGCTGCACTACCACCCTTTAAACATCCATCAACTCCCACTTGCATGGAAGAGCAGACAGCCGAAACGCAGCATAAAAAATGGTTGGCACTGGATGCATGAAGGGCAGCAGGAAAGTAGAAGAGTAGAACTTGAGTTGAGTGGTAGCTAGCCATGGACAGATGGACGCTTGAGTTGCAACATAAAAAATGGTAGGCACCAGAGTATAGCATGTGCATAGAGGAAAATAGAGAACAACAACATGGAGCAGAGCCTAGGCAAGGAAGAATAGAGCTATTGCCATAAAGCAAAGGTGGTGCCAGACTAAAGAGGACGGTGACCCATAGTTAGTGTAAAACCAATGTGCCAGCTTTAGCTATAAAAGAAGGAAGAGAAGGGAACCCAAGGAGTTTTTCCTCCTAGCCAAGAATCCTCAAAAACATGGAGAACCCTAAACAAAAAGAGCATCATTGGACCCTTGTCTAAAAAAAAAGAAAATAGAGTATATACACGCACAAGAGGGATCCATTGTAACTGCTGCACCTGGAGACATGAAGCAGGGCATCCACAGAGCGAAGGGATCACTATAGTGTCCTAGCACAATCCTCTGACATCCAACAGCTCCAAGGATAACTCATGGTCCCTCACAAGGCTGGAGACAAACATGCACAAGCAGCAAAAACCAGAGGATGTGGTGAAAGCATTGAAGCAGAGCAGTAAAACTTACCCTGTTTCCAAAAAGGGTGAGCAGAGGACTAGCCAAATAACAAAGGAAAAGTCTTCAGAGCACTGTGTCATGTAGTTCAGTCTGGTTTTGGTAAGCCATGAGTTCAGTTTGGTTGACTTATTGAGTTTTGGATTTTAAACTGAGCAAATACAGCTAATGTAATGGATGATTGGGCTTGTAAATTAAGTATGTTATATGGATTTTCATTAGTTCCTTAGAAGCTAGCCTATTTTATGCATTTGGCAGTTGCCTTTGGAACTTGGTAGGCCCTGGTTGGATTAATTTTCCTTTTACCCTTTCCATGCACTAGCTATGAATTTAGGTGCCTTGAGTTAGGAGGATGGTAAGTTTTATCATCAATCTCTTAGACTAGGGAAATTGAGTCAGTTCTATTTATATTTATGTTATGCTCAACTGGATTTTAAGTTTGTAGTTCACTTTCTTTAATGACAAAGTAAAAGACCTAGTTGTCTCTTTTGTTTGTAAAAAAAAACATAAATAAATAAATAGAATAAAGAGAGGAGAGAAATAGGAATTAGAGAGGTGAATATATAAAATAAAATAGGAAGTGAGAAATTTTAGTACAATTCTTTTGCAAAACAATTTTTTTTTTTTTAGTTGTAGAAATAAAGGCAAAGGCATTTATTTTTACATCTTTTATAGGCCTTACCTAAAGAGCAATGGCCTATTTTAATGCTCATTAAAACTCAAATCTTTCACAAAAAAAATATCCAAATAAGCTTTCTAGGAAAAGTTATGAGAAACAAAGGGGAAAGCATTTATTCTTATAACTTGATTAGACTCCTACCTAAAGAGGAACAAATCTATATACATCCTTCAAAAGCTTATTAGTATGAGATTTCTAAAAACTAATTTTTCTACCAAAATTAATATTATGTTTCACAAAAGGAAGTCATGGGAGTAAAGGTGAACACACTTATTCCCATAAGCTTAGAGTAGACTCCCACCTAAAAAGGAAGGGTCTATCTTTTTCAAAAAATTGCAATACAAAAATCAAATTATTCTACCTTTTGTAATATATAATAAGGAAGCATAGATAGAATTTACTGCAAGTATAAATGGTATAAAATTAACATGGTACCGAAAGGGCATTGTAGGGTGCTAACATCTTCCTTACAAGTAATCAACCCCTAAACTTGTTTAAAAAAAAAAGCAAAAACAAAAATGGAGACCATTTTTTTTGTAAAGGTGTCTGATCTCACCAAGATTTTAGATCGGTGGTGACTCCCTTCTTTCTTTTAAATCCCATGCCTCTTAGTTTACAAATAATCTTGTCCACCCTTTTTTTTCACAAAAAAAATTTATATAAAATAACCTTTCTTCGCCCGCATCATAAGGATGTCACAACAACAACTAGGCAACTCCGCTGGGGATGCTTTTAGAGGGTTAAGCCATTCAAGTTAATTTTATGATGCATTATGGAGCTATAATTTGTAATTGTCATGCTTCACATTTGTGGTTTTGTTTTGTGGTCTCGTCTTTGCATACTTTGTGTATTTGGTAATTATAGCTTTTCATATAAATTGTGAAGATGCTAAGAAAAAAGGTGTGCTTTCTGCCTTCTCATGCAAGGATGTTTTATCTTTGATAATTTCTTTGGCATTCTTATTTGTACTGTCTTTCTCTTCTGGTGTAGGTTTTTGGGAGTGTTAGTTTTGTTCCCCTCACACACATGCACTTTCACTTCCACACATTGTAAAAAGGCGAGGTGATGATCCCTGTGCCCTATACCCGAGCCACATGGGTTACCCTTTTAGACTAAAGGGGAAAAAGTAGGGTTAACCTTTAAGAGACCTTTGACTTCATGTAGGCACTCAAAAAACCCCCACTCAAATTGAACCCTTTCCGTTTGTAGCCTATCATGGGCAAGGATTGGGGGCCTCTACCAACCAAGTATGAGGACAATTAGGGAACCCAATGTAAGAATTTAGAACCTAACCATCAAGTTAGTCAAAATCTAGAGTTGACCCACTCAAGAGGTTTAACTTTTAATGTTTGGGTAAAAAATAAATCGTAGAATTCACCCTTTTAGATGCTATGGGGAACACTTTTGCATTTTGATGTTGCAGCTTATTTTTCATTGCGTGTTTATTTTCCTACTTGTACATGTGCACAAGGTAGATTCCTCAACACTCATCTTCCACTATTGCATGCATAAAGTCCTTTACTCGGACATTGTTGACCCATAAGTTAGATAGGAGCAAAGTTACACTTCAAGAAGCTTTTGTTTCTGTGTAGGTGCTTGAAACCCTCCTACTCAAATTAAAATCCTTTACTAGCCAAGTGTTGGGTAGTAAGGATAATTTGAGAGCTATTTATGACTATAGAACTCACCCTCATGAAAAACACAAGGAATCTACTCTCTTTTTAAGAAAAAACCAACATTTTCATGACCTTTTCTTTGATACTGTGCATTATAGGATTGCCAAAATAATCATTACATGGCTCATTCCACCTTACCACCATCTACTAGGTCCTCAATTGAACTGAAGAGTTGGTTAGAGAATCACAACAAAGGCATCAGAAGGAACATGGGAATTGTATACTTGCTGGTTATATCCCTATCTTGCCTAAAGTCAGAAGAGTTACTTTTAAGCAACATGATTTGACAAAACTCAAACAGGTTTGGAGTGCTAAGGTTAAAAAGGAAGAGTTTGAAAAGAGATATGGACATTAAGCCTACCTCTTGTTTGTTCCAGTAGATGAGTCCCTGATCAGAGCCTTACTATCTTAGTGGGATCTAGTATATCGAATGTTACTTGACACCTACTTTGGAGGAATATGATGCCCTTCTTAAAATCAACCTTAGCGCTAGTAGGAAAATGTACTTTCATAATACAAAGCTTCCCTTAATAGACAATTAGCCAAAATCGTGGGCATTAAGACTCAAGATGCTGGACATCTTTCTAAAACAAAGGGGAATTCTCAAGGCATCCCAATTAACTTGATTGGGACAGCATTTAAGCAACACATTGATACTATGAGGGGTTTTAGTCTATTGGCTTTAGCCATATACTTCTGTATCCAAAATTGGAAGGCTACATTGACCACTAGATTATTTTGTTATCTGCATAAGTAGAACATGGGGTTTACCCAATGTTGCCAATCTTATCTAAAACACTGCACTATTATGCTACCTTTGAGAAAAACAAGAAGGACACTTAACTGGTTGTGCCTAACTATTGACCATTTGGGCATATAGCCACTTGCCAACAATGAGTAATCTAGGGTATCCCATAATATGTCTCTCTCACGACTTCAATACTAAAAGAAACACTCTTTCTAAGTTTGCCAACCTGTAGTGGCCTAAAGAAAGATCTATGACAAGTAAGTGGATTCAAGCCTTAACCAAGTTGAAGGGAGTTAGATAGAAAGCACCTTGGCTACTTGTTGTCTTTACTCTATATCAATGTGGTAACAATATGGGAATTCCCCTAGTTGGTCCCAAAGGAATAATTGAATATGCACCTACTATGGTAAGGAGATAGATAGGCAGTGTACAATTCACCCCTACAACATATGGATTGGTCCTCTTAGATATTTCCTATGGAGAGGATTCTAGTGCTGCTAACACAATAGAAGCTTGAACTGCATGGCAAAATGTTAGATATGTTGAGCCACTCGTGAGCAAGAAAGGAGTTATTGCTGAGGGATATCTTCACTAGATACGGGGCAAGGGTTTTGCACTATAATAGTTCAAGCACCCACACCTCCCAAGCAAGATGAAGAGGTTCCCTAAGTCTAGACAGAGCCAGAATCCATAGAGAAGCAAGCCAATTAGAAAAGGTGGAGCTAGTCCTAGAGTGGGATCACTTTGAGAGAATGTCTCATGAACTTTATGACCAAATGCGGATGATAGCACAAGAGGCAAGAGTTAGAGCATAGATGATCCTTGGAGCATGATGTTCCCCCTAGCATTATCGAAGATTTTCTTTAGGATCTATTCAAAGACCTTACTATGCTAGAAACTTTGAGTAATTGAGCATCTTTGTGAGGATTGTAGACCTAAAAGCTTGAGCCTTTTTGTACTTAAAAGGACTTGGTGGATGGTTTTTTGTACTTAAAACTACTTTGGATATATGTAATGGCTATTTTGCAATTCCTATGGTTCAAAATTCCTTTTCATTACTTACTCCTTTACATTAGCATCATGCATTTTCATCCTTCATTCGGTAATATGTTTTATTCTTTAGAGGTTTTGTTAAAAAAAGAAGAAACATGGCTCCATATTTACCATATCTTACATGTCTATGAAAAAAAAGAATAGAGCAGCCAGTGATAGAACCATCTTACAATGAAATAAAACGTAAGATCTCTAACTTGGAAGGACAAATGGCCTAATTGATGAAGGCCCTCGTAGAGGAAAGAAAGAAAAATTAGAATGATGAATCATCATAGATCTAATAGAATATTGGTCAAACGTCCAAACTAGCAGAAAAAGAAAAGCAACCTCAAGAGACACTACAGGTTTAGCACAGGGGACTAGAAAGAGACCTTG
Organism: Dicorynia guianensis; assembly: GCA_037013595.1. NCBI lineage: Eukaryota > Viridiplantae > Streptophyta > Magnoliopsida > Fabales > Fabaceae > Dicorynia > Dicorynia guianensis. Next base: position 12,632,617 of record JASUAB010000006.1, on the reverse strand, counting down.
AAGATCATATATCAATCGTTGACTTTGATCTAGAAAATGAACAAAGAGAGAAGGAAAAGGAGGAGCAAGCAAGGTGGACTGCTTGGGAAGCAAGGTTAAAAGTAGTGGAAGGCACTAAGCACTTTGGAGCTTTAGATATACTCGAGATATGCCTAGTACCAAATGTAGTAATACCGCATAAATTCAAAGTACTTGAACTTAATAAGTATGACGAGACTACATGCCCAAGAGGCCATTTGGTAATGTATTCAAGGAAAATGTCGGCATATTCTAAGGATGAAAAATTGCTCATCCACATCTTTCAAGACAGTCTCACTAGTGCTACAATGGAATGGTATATGGGTCTTGATCATGTAGTGATAAGAGCTTTGAGGGATCTGGCTAAAGCATTCATGCAACAATATAAATTCAATTTAGGTATGGCACCAAATTGTCTTTACCTACAAAATATGGAAAAGGGTCCTATTGAATCTTTCAAGAACTATGCTAAAAGGTGGAGAGAGATAGCGGCACTAGTTTAACCACCTTTATCAGATAAAGAGATGGTCTCTATCTTCATCAATACACTCCTTGCATTTTACTATGATAGAATGATTAGTAATACATCCATTAATTTGGCTGATCTAGTGATTATCAGGGAAAGAATTGAAAACAAAACAAAAAGTTGCAAGATGCCAAATGCAACATCTAAGCCTTCAGCCAGAAAGCCCTCATTTAGGAAGAAAAAGAGAAAGCAAATACTATAGCATATGAAGGGAGATATCATGAATAGTATAGGCAAAAGAAATCTTACCAGTCATTCTAGACTCATCAGGATTCCCCTATGAGTGTTATCACTTTAGCACCATGACATGTGGCGCAAGCCAATCTGCACCTCAGCACCCACAACCAAGTCAACAGAGGCCGTAAGGTAGAAGAATGGAACACTTTGACCCAATACCCATATCTTATACCCAATTGTTGTCTCAGTTGATTGAGAATAATGTTGTCATAGTGACCCCACTCAAACTATTGCAAGTTCTATGCCTAGCCTAGTATAGAGAAAATGACATTTACGATTATCATGGAGGGGACTGAGGGCACTCAACAAAAAATTGTAAGACTTTCAAAAGGAAAGTACAGGAATTGATGAATACCAAGTGGTTAGATTTTCAAAAGATTCCCCCTTTGCCTAATGTTAATCAAAATCCCTTACCAAATCATAGGAAGAGGCCCATTAATGCCATTTCTGATGATGGTGAACTAGTTTTAAAGGATTATGTATCAAACATCAAGATACCTTTAAATTATATTTTGAAGGTTTTGGTTAAGAATGGGTTTATAGATGCAAGAAAAAATCATAAGTTTGGTTGTCAATTCTCTAAATATGACATGCATCACAAGTTAGAGGATTATGAGACCTTTAAAATTTTCCTTCAAGGCTTACTTGATAGGAAAATTTTACAAGTGTGGACAAGGAGAGAGTTAACCAATGAAGTACAAGTTGTTGGCCTACAAGATGAGGAGCAAATAGTGATCCCAGTATTTCCTCGTGCACTAACTAGTTTTAAACCAGTGATTATCAGATATTATGAGGAATCTCCAGCATGACCATCAAGGTCCTTGAACTATTCCTTTATGAAAGCAACAAGGTAGTCCCATGGAATTATAACTGTAAAATAGCCACAAGAAACTCATTAGAAGAATTACCTATGACTAACATATCAGGTGTTAGTGGCATTATAAGGAGTAGACAATGCTATGGCCTTACTCCAGCTTATGAGGTAGGAAAATAGGATAAGGAAGGGGATGAAAAATACAAAAAGGGGAAAGAGGTTCGTGAAGAGCCAGCCCCTATGCAGACAGAGAAGATTGTTTAAGAATCTGTTAAAAAGTCGATATCAAAAGAAGAAGCATTCGAGTTCCTCAAGCTAATCAAGCAAAGTGAGTACCAGGTAGCAACTTAATCGAACCCTTGCTAGGATATCATTACTACCATTGCTTTTGATCCCTAAGCCCCACCAAAAGCACTTACGAAAATCCTAAATAAAGCTTATGTCAGCCAAGACATATCGTAGAAATGGTAGAAGGATTGGTTAGAAATATCATGGCTAACAACATCATCTCATTTCTTGATGAGGAGATTCCCTCAGAAGGCTGAGGGCATAATAAGGCATTGCACATATCAGCTTGATGCAAGGAACATAACTTAGCCAATGTCCTTGTTGACAATGGCTCATTGCTGAATGTTATGTTGAAGACCACCCTAAAAAGGCTCCCCTTTGATATGACCTATATGAAACCAAGCATCATGATAGTTAGGGCTTTTGATGGATCCATGAGGTCAGCAGTGGGGGAAATAAAAATCCCGATTCAAATAGACCCCTGCATTTTCAATATAGATTTTCAAGTGATGGACATCAAACCATCATATAGTTGTTTACTTGGCCAACCTTGGATACACAATGCTGGGACAGTACTGTATTCACTACATTGGAAAGTGAAATTTGTCGTGAACAATAAGCTGGTAATAGTGAATGGGGAAGAAGACTTATTGGTAACTAAGCCCTTTATCACCCCTTACATAGGAGTGGCTGAGGAATCCTTAGAAAGTGCTTTCCAATCATTTGAGATTGTGAATACGACTTATGTATAAGAATTGCAAATTCCTATGCCTCATTTCTCTTCCACATCCATAATGGTGGCAAAGTCAATGATGAGTCAGGGATACAAGGTCAAGGAAGGGCTAGGAAAATGGGGGCAAGGTGATGGCAAGTCTTTTAAGATACCAAAGGTAGAAGAAATATTTGGCCTAGGGTACAGGCGCACAAGAGTTAATCACATTCGTCTTGCTTAAGAAAAAGGAGAAAGAAGGCTAGCCTACTTAGAAGGAAGGGAGTTTAAGATTGGCAAGTTAAAAATCCCACTGTTATATAAGTCCTTCATAAGTGATGGGATGCATGACCAGGAGCAAGTATCTATCATTAAAGAAGAGATAAATGAGGAAACTGATTTAGTAATACCTTGCACACCAAGGTCAGAGCTAACAAATTGGACTACCTAAGCTTGCTATTGTCTTTAATTTGAAGTCCATGTAATTTCTCTTATCACCCTAGTAATTGTTTACCCAAGGCCTTAGCTGGATTTTGTATGGGTAGGACATGTTTACTATGCCTCAATGTTTGGTTTCAATGAAATGCACCCTTCATTTTGTTTTTTATCTTCTAAAATTTACCACATACACTTAGGCATTCATGTCCCACCTTTACCTACAATAATTGAACTTAATAATGCAGGTCTCAAGATGACAACTTTGAAGAAAGTTGTACCTCTCCCCCAAGCTATAATTTTGAACATCACAACGACAGTGAATCAACAGGAGAAGAATGAGAACCTTCCCTTAAATTCTTAAGATTAGCTGAGCAAGAGGAGAAAGCCATCATGCCGCATCAAGAACCCACTAAAATAATTAATTTAAGTATTAAAGAAGATAAAAGAGAAGTCAAAATTGGCATTCAAATGGCAAAAAAGGAGAAACGTGATTTAATCAATTTCCTACAAGAATACAAAGATGTATTTGCATGGTCATATGCTTGGATTAGATATTGACATAGTGGTACATCGTGTGCCAATTAAATCTAGATTTAAACCAGTAAAACCAAAGTTAAGGAGAATGAACCCCTATTTGCTCCTAAAAATCAAGGAAGAAGTAAAAAAGTTGTTTGATATTGGTTTTATTGAGGTATCAAAGTATCCAGAATGGATTGCCAATATTATGCCAGTGTCTAAGAAAGATGGGAGAATCAGGGTGTGTGTAGATTATTGCAATCTAAATAAAGCAAGTCCAAAAGATGATTTCCCTCTCCCTCACATAGATATACTTATGGATAATGCCACTAGAAATTCTATCTTCTTATTCACAGATGGCTTTTTGAGGTATAACGAAATCAAAATGGCCCTAGAAAACAAGGAGAAAACCACTTTCATCACACAATGGGGAACCTTTTGTTACAAAGTAAAGTCATTTGGCATGAAAAATGTGAGGCCAACTTATCAAAGAGCTATGGTGAAGAAAGGGCAACAAAATATATAAGCAAGCTAAAAAAGATTTAAATGATGTTGAGATGTCTTGCGGGAAAAAAATCACGAATTGAAAAATGAAGTCTCAGGACTTAAAGGGAAGAATCAAGCCCTAACATAGAGATGACAAGACTTTAAAAGGAAAATCAGGGATTGAAACTACCTAAGTCACACAACTACAGAGCATTTAAGGGGTAGAAGACATGAAATCCTAACTAACTAATTACATTTGAGACAACAAAAGCTAGCATAAGATAAAAGTGCAAGGTTTCCTAAATCAGTTAGAGGATTTCCCATATATATAGAGAAGAATGCAAATCTTTGAGATTAAATGTTTAAGAGTTAAAGGAATGGTGGCATAGATGGAACAAGCACACCCAGAGGAGATGTTGCAGTTAGCTACCATGTTGGATGTGACTTGCTACAAGATAGAATTGATCCTTGATAGAAATATGTATAAAAGAATTGCTTGGACACTTAATGTAGAAAGGAAGGGGATAGCCAAAAGAGCAAAACAATGGATAGATAAGATTAAAGGAACAACAATGCCAAAAGGTTAAGTTAAAAAGATTTTTTGGGCCCTATGCGAAGACCTAAAGAAGCTTTGGGAACCCCCTAGTATGAATCTTGATGGAGATCAAGGCCTAGTGGAAGATTTTTAGTTGTTTTATTTTATCTTATTTTTTCTTTTTTATTAATTAATGTAATAAAAGACTTTTTTAATAAAAGTTTGCAATCCATTGGTTCAAAGCAATTATTTATGTCTATTTAAGTTGCATATCATTCGTGCCATGCATATCATCATCTTTTAATACATATCAATAATTTATTTTCTTAAAACTAACAAGGTTAAAAGGAAATCACAACTCTTACCACATGATCCCAATCAAGGTTCATGGTGAAACAGAGGCAAGAGAGATTTATGCAAGAGTTGCATGTGGAAATCGGACATCTCAAAGTAGAGTTGGCCCAATTGATTGAGCTACTTATGTCCAAGGGAATTGATGAGAATATAAAGAGTGATTTCCCACTAGGCACAAGAGGTCCTTGCCAATGATGCCAAGAAGTCCCTTACTAGCAAAAAGATATAGTGGACACAAAAGTTAGCTCTATTTTAGACCTTGACAAACTAAAGGAGTGAGAAAAGCTTAGAAAATCTACTACAGAGGCACAAATCTAGGAAAAGTACAAATCACTCGATGTCAATATGAGACAAATAGAGGGTTTGCTAATGATGACATCATGGATGTGCATGAGATAATATTGATACCTGATGTTGTCATAGCCCTAAAATTCAAGGTGTTAGTTCAATACGTGCAACGGAATGTCTTGCCCTAGAGCACACATTTTCTTGTATTGCTAAATGATGGTAACATATGCTAATGATGAGAAGCTACTAATTCATATCTGTTAGGATAGTTTGACTAAGGAGGCAACATAATGGTATATGGGCCTTGACTGTCACTCCATCCAAACCTGGAAAGACTTGGCAAAAGCCTTCATTAGGCAAAACAAGTATAATTAGAGCATAACCGCTAATAGGATGTAGATCCAAAACATGGTAAAAGAGAATAATGAATCTTTCAAGGCCTATGCTCAACATGGAGAAATGTGGTAGTAAGGGTACAACCACCTTGCCTAATAAGGAAATAGTCACTATGTTCATGAATACTTTGACATATCCCTTCTATAGAAAAATGGTGGGATTCACCAATATGAGTTTTTCAAACTTACTAGAGACTAATGAATGGATCAAACAAGGAATACAAGCTAGTAAGATGAGGCAATCATTAGTAAGGAATACCACAAAAGAAGTCTCAATTTAATAACAAGAAGAAAGAAAATGTCCATTTTGTGGGTTACCATTACAAGAGAAAAAGCAAGACCAAGAATTTTGACAACAACTATCAGGCATACCCAAGTGTCCCATGCATCAGCATTTACACCAATGATGAGTGTCCCCCCAGGCCACCTTTACCCCATCACTCTATCAGAACACACCATAACCAGTGCCACCTTTGTAACCTATTCAGTACCAACCATACCAACAAGTATACCACCAATTATCAGTGCAACCCCAATCTATACCCTAGTCTCAAGTTAACAATTCTAGGCATCAAAATGATATGTGACATCAAGATTTCAACCCTATTCCAATAGCATATTCACAAGTGTTGCCACATTTATTACAAAAAAACTTCATGTCATTAAGCCCTGTGATCCATTCCAATCTTTGTACCCTTCATGGTACAATGAGAAGCTTACTTGTGACTGCCATACAGGGGCCAAGGGGCATATGGTAGATAATTGCACCACTATCAAGAAAAAGGTCCAAGACCTAATCCATGACAAGTGGTTGAAATTTGACCAAGTTGCCGTACGAGATGTAAATGGTAACCTTCTTCCTAATCATGAAAAATCAGGTGTTTATGCTATTTTAGAGGGGACTTCATTAACCTTTATAGGTTTTGTGGTAAAAATCAAGACTCCCATGAGAGCTATATTACTTGCCTTAGTTAGATATAGATTAATGGATGCTAGGGGAAGAATGTCTGTGGAGTTTGGATATGATTCCATATGGAAAGCATAGATCATGGGATAGAGGAATGTAAGCCATTCAAGGATTTACTCCAGAAACTAATGAATAGTAGTGTGTTGTAGGCTGAGGCAAATTTTGAGTATGTGAATATGGTCAATAGTTCTTAGAACAAGTAGACATTAAGGCACTTGAGGCTTGAAATTCTATAAGGTTATTAACTATTAAGTATGTAGGGACACCATCGCTAACTAGGGAACCAAAACCATTAGTGGTGAATTGCATCGTTGATGAGGTTATGGCACCTACTAGACTTATGAAACAACTAAGCATTACAACCTCATTGTCGTTTCCATACAAGAATGATAAGGTAGTCCCATGGATTTACAGCTGTGAAGTGACACATGAGGAATCAAATCCCCAAATCACCAACATAGTCAAGATAACAAGAAGTGAACCATGTTATCTCTTAGAAAAGGAAGCTGAAAAGACAATTGAACCTAGTTTTGTAGTGATCCAAAAGCTAGATAAAGGGATAAAAGCCATTCCTAAAGAGAAGGAAGCCATAATGCTAGTAAACACTAAGGTAATAGAGCTTGAAAGGACTCATGTAAAAGTTGAGCTCCACAAAATAACTTTAACAAAATTGAGAAAATGGTCCCTCTTAAGAGGCTAGTCACCGAAGAGATGGCTAGTGAATTCCTTAAACTCCTATGCCAAAGTGAGTATAAGGTGATTGAGCAATTAAGGAGGACTCTAGTAAGGATTTTGTTATTATCTTTATTGATGCATTCTAAGTCACACAAGTAGGCACTAATAAGAGTTTTAAATGAAGCTTATGTCAACAAGCATATCTCTACCAAAGCAATGGATAATGTAGTGGGAGACATTGTGGCCCACAATTACTTACCATTTTCAGAAGAAAGAGTTTCCTTTAGATGCAAAGGCCACAATCTAGTAAATGTCTTTATCAACAATGGCTTTGCAATAAAAATTCTATTAAAATCCACTTTAAAGAGATTGGCTATTGATCAGACCCTTTTAAGGCCCAACACCATTGTTATAAAAGCATTTGATGAGAACTAAAGTAAGGTGCTGGGTAAGGACAAACTACTAATACAAATTAGATCCAACCACATTTCATTGCCAGAACCCATGTTGTATATTTGAAAGAGGTTAACCTACAACATCACTTTCTAAGTCATGAAAGTGAGCTTTGTATATAGCTATCTCCTTGGAAGACCTTGGATTCATACAATTAGGGCAATCCCCTTATCTCTTTAATAGAAAGTAAAATTTATGTGTGAGGGAAATTTGGTCAAGGTAGTCAGCAATGAGGACTTGCTTGTGAAGGAGGGGAAGTTGCTATCAACACCTTGTCTTTCAAAAGTTGCCTCAATGATTGTTAGGGTACTTAAAAGAAATGGCAATGTCCCTGAAAAGAGACTATAGAGCACAGGACAAGGAATGAAGGAGCCACTAGAGTTGCTAGAGAATAAAGGTACATATGGTTTGGGGTTCAAATCCATAAGGGCTAATAAAGCTAGGATGGCTTGGGTTAGGAAAGAGAGAAGTTTAGCCCAACTAGAAGGTCAAATTATTGAGATTGAGAAATTGGTCATTGAGGACCTTTACATGACTTTTGTTATTGTTGACCTTTGGACCTGAAATCAAGTTGTCATCATTAAGGATGGACCTTTATAGAGGAATAGATTGAGTTAGCCACAACATGCATTTTGGGGAGTGAACTAGGCAATTAGACAATCAAGCCGATTCCTATTGTTTTTAGTCTAAAACATGTAATTCTCCAAACCTCACCATCTATGGCTTTGCCCAAGGCCTACATTGGATTTATATGACCTTGCTTTGTTTGCTTGTTTAAAACTAATGATCAATAAAATGCATTTTTTTCCCAAATTATGGGTTTCCTTTTTTGTCTTTTGCCTCTATTAGCCTTTTCATACATTATGCCACCCATACCATGAATAAAACCATGATAATATTTAAAATAACAATCTAGGTTAAATAATGAAGATCATACTAGAAAAGACTATACAAACTGCCCAAGTCTAGACTTTGAACACTTAATCAATTGTGTGACCAGCAACAAAGAAGAAGAAAAAGAAAAAGATGATTGGGAACCATTACCGGAACTACAAACATGGTTGAAAAGGAAGACAAGGGGATTAAGCCTTATGAAGAGCTCATTGAAGTGATTAACTTAGGGTCAAATAAAGATAAAAAAGAAGTTAAGATTAGGGTGTATATGGCCGAGGAAAAAAAGAAGTTATTAGGATGTATTTGCTTGGTCATACAAAGTTATATTGGGTTTAAGTACTGATATCATGGTTCATTGCTCACTAATAAAGGCTGAATTCAACCCAGTGAAACAAAATTAAGGCAATGAAGCCTAACATATTACTAAAGATTAAGGAGGAGGTCAAAAAATTGTTTGATACCAATTTCATTGAAGTAGCTAAATCTTGAAATGCGTGGCCAATGTTATGCCTGTACCTAAGAAGGATGGGAAGATCCAACCATACATCGACTAACAAGATCTGAATAGGGTGAGTCCAAAAGATGATTTCTTACTTCCCTACATTGATGTCCTAGTGGACAATGCTATAGGGTACTTTGTTTTCTCATTCATGGATGGATTCTTAGGATATAACCAGATCAAGTTAGCTTTTGAAGACAAGGACAAGATGACCTTCATCACTTTGTGGAGAACTATTTGTTATAAAGTAATGTCATTCAGATTAAGGAATATTGGGACAACATAGCAAAGAGCCATGCTAGCCTTATTTCATGATATGATACATAAAGAAATATAAGTGTATGTCAATGACATCATTGCTAAATTGAAACCCTAAAAAGAACATGTAATGCATCTTAAAAGACTGCATGATCACTTGAGGAATTATAAATTTAAGTTAAACCTAGCAAAATCCATATTCAGTGTGAGATTGGGAAGTGATGGGAATATATGGTGAGTCAAAAGGGAATTGAGGTCAACCAAATAATGTCAAGGCCATCAGGGACATGCTTATACCCAAAACAAAAAATGAAGTGCAAGGTTTCCTCGGGAGAATAAATTACATTGCAAGATTCATATCCCAATTAACGGCCACTTGTGAACCAATCTTCAAGCTCATTTGCAAAAACCAAGAGGTTGAATGGGATGATGAATGTTAGGTAGCATTTGATAGGATCAAACAACAAAATACTAGTCCCACTAATACTAGGAAAGCCTTTGCTCATGTATCTAACTGTGCATGAAGAACCAATGGGGTACTTGGTGGGGCAGTATGATGAAACTAGGAAGAAAGAACAAGTGATTTATTACCTCTATAAGAAGTTCAACAATAATGAGTTAAAGTACTCAATGCTCAAAAAACTTTTGGTACCATGGCATGGGCAGCTCACTGCCTTAGGCAATACATGATATGACATACCATTTTGTTCATTTCAAGGCTGGATCTAATCAAGTACCTCTTTGAAAAGCTTACTTTAATAGAGAGAATCATAATGTGGCATATGCTTTTGTCTAAGTATGACGTCCAATAAATCTTGCAAAAAGCAATAAAAGGGAGTGTAATTGCCAAGCATCTGGCAAAAAACCCTAATCTTGACCAAGAACCTATCCAATTTGAGTTTTTAGATGAAAACATCATTACACTCTTGGCCATTAATAAATCACCCAAAGAAGAGAGACGGTCGTTGTTTTCTAATGGTGTGACCAACACACTAGGCATGGTATTAAGGCAATCTTGATATCTCCTAAGGGAAAACATTACCCCATTACCACCAAGTTATGTTTTTAATGCACTAATAATGTAGCTGAATAAAAACCCTGTGCCACGGGGGTTGAGGCGGCCTTGAGCTATCAAATTAATTTGTTAGAAGTATATAGGGACTCTACACTAGTAATTTACTAGTTGAAAGGGGAACGGGAGACCAAAGACCCTTCCTTATCTAGAGCATATTAGTAAGCTGACAAAACAATTTAGGGACATCACTTTCACTCATATACCTAGGGAAGAGAACCAAATGGGAAATGCCTTAGTAATGTTGTCATCCATTTACCTAGTAATGAATGTGGATGATCTCCTAAAAATTTGAATGAGGATGTTGGGCTCTCCTGCCTATTATGCAATTCTCGAAGAAGAACCCAATTGGAAACTATGGTATGAAGATTTAAAAGATTTATTAGAAATCAAGAGTATCCCACTAGGGCATCAGAGAATGACAAAAGAACTTTGAGAAAATTGGCAATGGGTTTCTTTTTTTAATATAGGAATTATTTACCAAAGGAATATGATATTATGTTTTTCAGATGCATTAAAGCTAAAGAAGCATAGAAAATGATATAAGAGATTCATGAAGGGGTATGTGGGACACACCTCAATGAACACGCTATAGCTAGAAAAGTTTTGAGAGTAGGGTACCACTTGCCAACTAAAGAAACTAACTATATCAATTACATTAGGAAGTGCCATAAGTGTCAAATTTATGCAAATAAGTTTCATGTGTCACCTTCAGCACTCAATGTGCTAACTTCGCCACAGTTATTCACAAAGTGTGGTATGGATGTGATTGGGCCAATTGAACCTAAGGCTTCCAATGATCATTGCTATATTCTAGTGACAATCAACTATTTTACAAAATGGGCAGATGCTAGTTCATACAACAGTTGACCAAGACTATGCTTTTGACATTCCTTAACAAGGAAATCATATGCACGTATGAGCTCCTAGAAAGGATCATCACTAATAATGGCAACAATCTCAATAGCAAAATAATGAAAGAATTATATAAAAAGCTCAAGATAACTTATCATATCTCAATCCCAGATTGGCCAAAAATGAATGGAGCAATAGAAGTGGCGAACAAGAATATAAAGAAAATCATAGAAAAGATGACCATCAATTATAGAGACTAGCATGAACTATTGCCTGTTGCACTCCATGGGTATTGCACATTGGTAAGGACTTTAATCAAGGCAACCCCATTCTCTTTAGTATACAGAATGGAGGCGGTCCTTCTATTTGAGGTGTAGATACCATCTCTAAGGCTATTAATGGAAAGCAACTAGATACAGCAAAATGGATTTGAATGCAGTTTAAACAACTAAACCTAATTGAAGGAAAAATGCTAGTAGCTATATCCCATTTGCAGGTTTACCAAAAGAGGATGATAAAAGCCCATGATAAGAAGGTCCCACCAAGGCAATTTCATGAGGGAGATTTGGTGCTGAGAACTATCTTGCCAATCATGAAAGATAACTAGGTCAAATGGTTTCCAAATTATGAGGGACTTTATATAGTGAAAAAGGCATTTTCTGGAGGGGCATTGATTCTCATTAACATGGATTGTATGAGTTACCAAGTCTAATAAATGCAGATGCTATCAAGAAATATTATGCTTAGGGATTTGAGTGAAGTTGAATTCATTATTGTCTTCAAGAGACCTAACTATCCCCACCAAAATTCCCTTTTCCACTTGCATTTGGTTTCTACCTTGTACTTTGTCCTTTTCTTACCAAAACCCACAAAGGGATGTAAACCTTGGATTGTTATCAATACAGATAATTCCTCTTTTATTAAGACTTGCCTTGTCTTTCTTGTACTTGCATTTTGTTATGAACATGTATCTAAAATAGTCAAATAGGCAAAAATCTAATATGACGTGTTTGTAAGTTACACATCTTGAATCTTAAAAACACGTAAAAAAAGGCCTAGATTGATTTAGTTTGCTAGCCTCTAAGCAAGTTTTTCTAGGAGAAGAATTCCTTAAGGCAGCAATGGCAAAACCTAGCATGAAGGAAAAGTGTGCAACAAAATGCTTCAATAGAAGAACAAAAGGTCAAAAGACACTCGTCATCTTGATTCCTAATTTGTTTGTGCTTGGCCTTAGTACTCCCATAAGTTCATGTTTGTGAAAGCAAGTTAGAGCCATGAAACTCCTGATTCAAAACCTAATGAAACATGAAAAATCATCAAGCATGAACTTACTTGACATCATTCATTAATTGTATGCACATGTAACCTTGCATCTTTCTAATTAATTGAATTTGAGCCTAGAATGTATTTCGCTGGGTTATCTTCTTAGAATAGGTTTCTCTAGGTCTCTTTTAGAAAACCAAACTTGGAATAGGTTTCTCTAGGTTGCTTTTAGTAAATCATACCTAGAATAGGTTTCTCTAGGTCTTTTTCACATTAAATCCTAAGTTGCTTTCTTAGGTGCCCTAGTTAAGTGAACAATGGTCCTTTTCACATTAAATCCTAAGTCATTGCCTTAGGCGAATGATGGTCCTTTTCACGTTAAATCCCAAGTCATTTTCTTAGGCATCTTAGTTAGGTAGATAGTAGTCCATTGCATTAATCCTAAGGCATTTTCTTAGGTAAATCAAATTTTAGGTTATTTTCCTAGAACGTGCTTCTCTAGGTCATTTTCTAAAATGTGTTTCTCTAGGTCATTCTCATAGAACATGGTTATCTAGGTAATTTTTCTAGAACGTGTTTCTTTGAGTCATTCTCCTAGAATGTGAGTCTCTAGGTCATTCTCCTCAAAATGTGGTTCTCTAGGTAATTTTTCTAGAACATGTTTCTTCGGGTTATTCTCCTAGAATGTGATTCTCTAAGTCATTCTACTAGAACGTGGTTCTCTAAGTAATTTTTCTAGAATGTGTTTCTCTGGGTCATTCTCCTAAAATGTGATTCTTTAGGTCATTTTTTGAGAATGGGTTTCCCTGAGTAATTTTTCTAGAATATGTTTATCTAGGTCATTTCCCTCGAATGAGTTTCTCTAGGTCATCTCTTGAACAAAATGGTATCTCTTAACCTTTGCCTACTTTTGGGCTCCTAAAAACATAAGCAAAGGGGGCCAATATGTAGACACCTAATTTTGTTTACCTTCTCCTTTTAAATGCAAAATCCAAAGCACAAGAATAATAAAATAAAACAAATCCAAGAATAAAATTTGAACCAAAACATAAAAAATAATAGAATAATCCCAAAATTGAAATAAGCCCAAACTAAAATTAAGCTTAAAAGACCAAAACCAAGCTCAAGATTAAAAAATAAAAATAAGATAAAATATAACATAATAAACAAAAATAACATGAAAAAGTTAATGGTACAAAGAAGGCAACAATCCAAGATAATTAAAGGAATTCAAAGAAAAATATAAAGATAAGATAAGGAATAAATTCTAGAAATAATAAAAGATAACAAAAAATTATTAAAGAAAAATGACAATAAAAAAGATAAAGAAAAAAATATAAATGATAAGATACAAAGATAATAAAAAGAAATAAGGAATAAACAACCAAAAAAAAAAGATAAATTAAAGATAACATGTGAGAAAATATAAAGAGATAACAAATAAAAAGGAAAATATAATTAAAAGATAAAAATTAAAGAATTAGAGTTACAGTGGGAAAACTATACATAATACCACTATAAGACACAAACATACACACCAAAATTTATAAGTACCTAAGCCTACATATAGAAAAACACATACAAAGAGTTTTTCTAAGGGAAATCACAAGCCCCCTTAAGTTTCACCTCGCTCATCCACATCTCCACTTACTTGAATGATCCCCTCTTCTCCAAAATGCAAGACTCCTTTCTTCTTACATTCAAGGAGACTCATTCCCAACATCCCCAAAGCACCTTCATCCCTTTTCCAAAAGCCACTGCAACCCCCATGTGCTCAACCTTTGCAGAGTCACTGCCCAAGTTGATGAACCTGAGAGACCCACTACCCTGGAGCTTTGCTACTATTGAAGTCCACCATTACTATGGTGCCCTAGTTGAGTACCTAGTGAATAGCTGCCATTCAAGGGTTCAATTACTAAATTGCTAAAAAAGCCCCTGTCAAACACTAAAGGAGTCATGCCCTTGAAGTGTTTGGCTATGCCCACTCTTTGATTTGGTTACTATTCATCACATTCAGGGAATCAATCTCCTAGCCCAAAATTTACCAAGGTAACTCCCTTAATCCAAATTGATCTAGTGGCATTTTCTATCAGTTTAAATTGGCATCATGGGAATTGAAATTTGTTGTTGATTTTCTTGATTCGATTTCTTAGTTATAGTTTGCTTTGAGGATTCTTTAGAATTGGTTTATTTTGGCTTAGTTGTTGTTTAGAATGTGCCTCTGCTTAGGGTATAGCATGTCACGATCTTGCTTGATTAAATTTTTGAAATGCTACGATGTGGTCCATGGCTATCTAGGTTGAAAATTGGGATTATTGTTGGCTCTTTTCTTTGAATATCATATGGGTCATTTGGTAATATCATTAGTTTACTTTGATTTAATTATTGGTTTCTTGACTAAAGTCTACTTCATTTTGGGTCCCAAAGTTGGATGAAAATCTCTTTAATGAAAGGTTACTAGAATTTGGTTCCTGGGCAAGGAATCTTTAGCTTGATATGATTTCTAATTACATTGTTAAGAATTTCTAGCCCATTAAGAATTCCTTGATTGTGCTATGATAAAGTCTTAGTGCAAATGAAGGTATTTGTGGCAAATGATTGCTACTCAGCATTGTAGCTAAACTTCTTGTCTATATGATTTTCATTTTACTTGTGTTGAAATTTTTATTTTATACTTTATGATGTTGTTTATGTGAGACATTATCTTGAGATGTATAATTTGGACTATGAAGGTACTTTGTAACTATTTACTTTGAGATTTTTTTTTTGGTACATTGGAAACACTACAAAGAAACCACGATAATCACCATTACAAGAAAACTAAGATTCCCACATTCATTCTCCAAAAGGACTCTATTTAAGAGACTAGGAGGTGATGAGAAATTGATGTGCTGAAGACCAAGGTTTTGAAAGCTTTTAGTTAAAGTATTGGCTACTACATTGCTATTCCTATTAATGTGACAAAGCTTCACTTTCAAGGTTCAAAAAGCAAAGCTTTGATCACATCCACTAGACAATTACCTCAATCCAACATTCCCATTTTACTATTTTGAGATAATAAAATAGCTGCCAGTGAATCAGATTCAAGGATCACTTTCTTATAACCCATATCTTTGACATGATGCAAAACTTTGATAATAGCCCATAACTCAACCTCCAAAATCAAACAAGGCTCTAGACCAACAATAAACCCAAAATAAAACACCTTGATTGTTCTTGGTAACTCCACCATATATGGTAGTACCATTGAAGATTTGAAATGTGGTGTCTACATTTAATTTGACCTAGTCTTTTGGGGAAGGAAACCACCTAAGAGAATTGCTAGGTTGATTAGTAGGAGAAGGCCAATGCCCAAGAATTGTTTATCAGGCTTTTTGGATCTCTTTTGCTCTGATAATAATCTTCATAAAAGTTATCATTACCACAAGGGTTTGCATGACAGAAGACAACCCCATTTCTAGCTTCTTATAAAATATATAGAGCTACACAAAAGATCAAATGCTAATCAATATCATCATCTCTACCTAATTGGTTTTTAAGATTAAAAAGTAACCACTCCTCTACATCCTTAGAAAACAAGAGATCCCATTTAGCAAGATTAAGCAACCTGCGCCAAAATGTTGAGACATAATAGCAATCTCTAAGTGCATGGATAATAGTTTCTTCTTGATTGCATAAAGGGCATCTATCATCAGAAGTGAGCATCAATTTACTTCTTCTACTATCAATGAGGAGTTTCTTCTTGGCACAAAGCCATAGAAGTGTTTTAATTCTTTCAGGCCTTTGAACTTTCAAATACATCTTTAAACACTATTAGAATGTACTTCAACTACTTTCTTAACCATGGGTAGGCTGATTTTAAAGTAAACTCTCCCATTGACATAAGCCTTCATCTATATTCATCTTCCCTTACTAGTAAAGAAGAAGGATGAATAGCAATAATTTTATTGCATATGTAAAGGGGCAGAATATTTCTCAATTTACTCCAATCCCATGTACCATCTATTGTAACATTATCAATAACTTTCATATCATGTTCTTTTGAAGTTGGAGGACAAATCACATCATTGCTTAGGCAATAAAGAGATTAGACCCATCTATCCTCCCAAAATTTCACCATAATTTTACTAACAACTTTCCACACCAGCCCGTTCCTAACATCAACCCACACCTTAAAAATCCCTTTACATAGAGGGGAAGCTTGACAAGATTTCTTAATGTGAAGAACATCCTTTGTGTTGCACCCATATTTGGCCCTCCATACTCTGGACAACAAGGCCTCCTTACTTTTAATCATGTTGCATCCAAGACTCATAATAAAAGCTTTATTTAAGGTTTTCAACTATCTTAACCCTAGATCACCCATAGGCTTAGGAGTGCAAACACTACTCCATTTGACATGATGCATTAGCTTCTTATCTATTGTAGAGCCCCATAGAAAATCTCTATAAGGTTACTCTATTTTATCACAAATGTTGCAGGGAATGACTATTGAAGTCATTGTATACATGGGGAGGCTTTGAATCACTAATTTAATGAAAATAAGGCAGCCAACCATGGATATCAAGGAGGCTTTCCAATTTGATATTCTAGTTATAACTTTATCAGCAATATGGGTGTGCATATTCTACGTGGATTGTTCATGAAGAAAAGGCACTCCTAGGTATTTACCTGGGTTTTGCGAGATGCCAAATTTCAAAGCATGAGTAATTTCATTTTTCACTCTGTGATTAATATTTCTTGAAAAGAAGACTTGACTTCTCTTGATTGACTTTGAGACTCGAGGCCCCGCAAAATAGTCTATGGCAATCTAATACCTCCCTAGCTTGTTGAATTGTAGCCTTTGCAACTAAAATAATATCATTTGCAAAGAAAAGGTGCGAAACTTTACGTTTACCCCTCCCAAAATGATAAGGTTTCGACCTTTTCTTCTCTACTTCTCTATAAATCTACTACCCAAGCCTCTCAATACAACAAACAAATGAATATGGTGAATTGGATCACATTAGTGAAGACCTCTAATAGGTTCAAACTCCTTAGTCCCCATGATTTTAAGTGACTACTTAAGGCACATGTCATGAAGACTATTAATAAGAAAACCTTAGCCCAGCCTTTCCTTTAGCTTCCTAAAGCTATGAATTAATTCTTAAGCCACTATGGAATTATCCCTCCCCTATCTTCTAGTCATGAAACTGCATTAATTTGGACTAATCCATTTACTCATCAAAGGTTTAAGTCTATTTGTAATTAATTTTGTCACCACCTTGTATAATACATTACAAAGTCTTATGGCTCTAAAATGTTGAACTTTTTTAGGAGCTTTATTTTTCAGAATCAAAGAAATGAGGGTGTTATTGTATTTTTTTGATTTCATTTGGTTTACTTAAGATATCTTTAACTAATTTGTGAACATCTTCTTTAACTAAATGCCATTGAGATTGATAGAAAACTGCCTAGAATCCATCAAGATTGGGAAAGCCTCCCATAAAAAAAGTATCCTCCTTTCTCATCATCATGTGCTGGTCTATATAAAGAAGGTCTTCGTTGCCCAAGACAAGGAAATGTCCCCCTAAATTCTACTCACATTCATTGGTTTTTCCTCCATCTAAAGATTGGAGAAATAATTGACTGTCATACTAGTAAGAGTTTCCTCCTCCCAAACCCAATTTCCCTATTCATTTTTCAAAGCTTCTATTCTATTTCTTTTCCTCCTAGCAAGTGTTGCTAAGATAAAAAAATAAATTGTATTTCTATCACCATACAGGAGCCAATTTACTTTGGATTTTTAAAACCAATAAGATTCCTTCTATTCTAAAACCTACTCATATTGTTTCCATAGCAACTCTCTAAGCTAGGATTTTAATTGAGACTTTCCTAGGTTTTGTCCACTATGAATCCCTTGAATTCTCTTTAATACTTTGCATTTGTGCCTGAAAATGTTTCCAATGACATTTTGATTCCACAATACTAAAGCTTCCTAGACAGATGATAATTTGGACTTGAGATTTCCCTTATGAGCCAAAGTCTCTTTAACTATTTTGTTAAAACCTTCATGAGAGGCCCAGGCTATAAGATAACAAAGTGGCAGTTGAGTTTAGACCGCATCTAACTTTAGTAGAAGAGGGGGTGTGGTCCGATTTAAGCCTTAGGAGGTGAAGAACTAAGCTTTTAAGGAGCATAAGTTTCCAATCCATGTTGGCCACCATATGGTCTAATTTTTTAGCTATTCCATGCCATGTCCATAAATGCCTCCCCTTTGAAATCCAAGTCTTCAAGATTGCAAGTCTCTAAACATTCCCTAAAATGTTGAGTACTTTCATAAGTAATTGTTGATCCCCCATTTTTTCCCCAGGGTGGAGAACACAACTGAAATCTCCAATAAGTGCCCATGGGAGGTTAATATTTTCATGATACTAAATCAAATTAGCTCATAATGCTTCCTAGTCCATTCTTCTTGGGCTATAATAGACAACAAAGAAGGCCCATTATTATTCTTTTCTAGTTCCTAATTTAAGGTGTACAACTTGTTTTTGGATTTCAACAACTTACACATCCCAAATGTTTTTATCCCATAAACACCAAATACCCCTTGAAAAGCCTTCAGCTTCACTCTATAGCATCCCATCAGAGCCAAGCTTAGGCATGATCTTTTCTTGCTATTTTCCACTAATTCTCATTATTAAGAGTGCAATAAACCCACAATTATGGGTTCCCTTTAAATCCCTAATTATTCTAGGAAATATTGGTTAACCTACACTATGACAATTCCACACAAGTAAATTTTTCCTAGTAGACATGATATACAGATAATAAGAATAGGATTTAGAACTCACTACTATGGAGGACTAACCTCCATTCTCTCTTTGAGTCTACCCTTATCATATTCCACTTCTTAACTTCTAGGAACAACTTATAGTTCAAATGATTCCTTACTACACGTAGGCTCAACCTGATTAGAACTCTGGCCAATATTTAGGGGTTTTGGAGGTTAACTCCCCTCCATTTTATTTAAAGGTAGGCTATTAGAAGTTAAGGATTTGGTAAGCCCATTTTCCTTCAGCATTTTAAAAATGCCCACAAGTTGATCATTTGTAAATCCTCATTTGGATTTTGTTGGGCTCATAAGCCCAGAGGTTCTGTTAGTAGGGTTTTCTAAGGAATCCATTCTAATTTGCTTTCTAACATTATTTTTGAGAGGGGCTAACTAGGAGTTGTCCATGGGCTTTAACCTACATATAGGATATTTTCTCTAATTATTTCCTAGGCTTTTTCGTAACTCAAGGTATCTTTTTTTATTTTTGGCCTTTGTTGTCTTTCAAAATAAATGCTAGTCATCATTTCAACTTAAATCTCTTCTCTTAAGTTGTGCCACATCATCACTATCATCATGATTATCTATGCGTTTGTCAGTGTTAGCCTGATTCTTCTCTAGGTTTTCTTCTCTGGCAAGTTCTAAAGAACATTGTATTTTGTTGCTCATTGGACATCTTCCCTTTGTAAATTTTCTCTAATAAAATCTTTACCTTGTTTTTTCCTCCCTTGTTCTTGATTGTGCAATCTTCTATTCCTTTGAATAACCAACCATGGACCATATGAAGTTGCACCGTCTTGTGCCACTCGACTTGTGGTCTCCTTGTTTAGTACTTCTATGGGTTGAGCCTCTAAGCATTGTAACCCTTGGTTCAATTGTTCTATTCTCACTAATGAACAAGTTTCTTGGTTATGACCATACTTTCTATAAGAGAAGCAAAAAATATTCAAACCCTCATATGCAATTCTCTTCAATATGCCACTAACTCTATATAGAGTTTTTGATGGTTTCTTCAAATCAACTTCAATACATAACCTTGCATATCATCCTTTGCCTGGCTCCATTGTAGTTCAATCCACTTTTAAAACATTGCTAATCTAGTTTCCAATTGTCTTCAGAAAATGCAAATCAAAATATTCCATAGCAAGGTTTAGAAGTCTAACCCACAAAACTAACTTTTAGACTTTGGCTTGGTAGGGGTTAAAATCTGGTATCCATTTTTGAATGGCTAAATAGTAATAAAAGACGATCTAGGGACCCCCTCTTAGTGCCAATGCCATATCCTCAAAACTATCAAATGTTACAAAAAAGTAGTCATTTCCCATATCTACAACCAACACTTGTCCATGTTTACCCCACAAGGAGGCTAATTTTTTCTTCATGAAGCCCATGCTAATCTTTCTCCCAAGCAACTTCATTGTTAGAGTCTTCCTCCAAGATTTTCTAAGCCAAAGTTTCTCCCTCTTAGTAAGCACAAAAATAGTTCAATTAGTGTCTTCTCCTTCTATTAGAATGCCACTATTAGGTTCACACATGATAGAGTCTATAGGATCCTCCTCATGCTCTTTAGCCTCTTTGTCATGCTTCATTATCATATCACAAAAAGATAGCTTTTGTTGCACCTTTTCTTGAAGGTCTTGAGCTTTCGTTCATGGCTCTTATCTCTATGGATTCGTGTTTTCATCTAAGAATCCAACTATACTTGTCTTGGTTTTCTTTGTGCTCCTTTAAAGTAGATCTGTTTCTTTCATTTCCCTCCTTTTCTTACTAGGATTGGAAATCTTGTATTTTACATATCCATATGATTGATAGAAAAGGGAGAATCAGAGAGTTGGTTACTATTGATTCTACTTGGACTTTTAAATTATCAATTTGTTCCAATTGATCTTCAGAATGGCAGCTAGAAGCTAACTTTCCTCATGCTGTGGTGATACCTCATTTTGTGCAAACTAGCTAGGGGAGCACTAATTCCTTGAGATAATAGAATCTATGTTGTCTAGTCATGTTGATGGGAAACCCAAGGACCAAAAGCACATGTGCATAATTCTAAAATCTTAAGTCTTTTTTCCTTTCAAAAATTATTTTTATGAAAAACCTTATTTGAAATGGATAAGGATTTTCTTAAAATTTTTGTTTTACTTCAAATCCCTGATCTAAAAGGGATAGGCAATTTTCTCAAAATAAATTTATCTTATTTTAAAACTTCAATCTGGAATGGACTAGGGATTTTCTCAAAATTAAGTTATTTTATTTTAAAACCCCAACATAGAAGGGATAGGAGATATTCTTAAAATTATTTTCCTAGAACCCCGATATGGAGGAATGAGGGTATTTTTCAGAATAAATTGCTTTTCCAAAATTCCAATTTGGAATGGATGGGGGTTATTTTCTGAAATCTCTATTCTAAACAAAATAGAATTTCCAAGCCGACATTGAATTAAGGTAAAACAAATTAACTAGGTCATTTAGGTATTGAAGGGGCGTTTAGGCTACTAATACCTTTCCTACAAGTAATTAAGCCCCAAACCCAATCTCTAAAAATGTAGGCCATCTTTAAATAGGTGTATGATCTCACCTTTAAAAATTAGGTTAGTAGTAACTCCATTTTTATTTTAAAAATCCATTTTCCCCTTGCTCTAAAAACAAAAGAGAGAGTTTTGCATTAGATCACCACTCCATGTCATGATGTTACGACACCTCCTCTTAAAGAAGCACCCAAACTACTCCAAAAATTGCACAACAAGATAGATAGGTGTAACAAACATTTCACGCGGAATAAATGAGTGTACAACTCTATGTTTGCATTCACATAATCAGGAGGCAAGATTGACAAGTCCATTAATCAAGGATCAAGTCCTTTTGCCTTCAAACTTGGTGGACAAAACCACCACTCCGTCAGAAACTTATTTCGTATGGACAATGAGCATCCTAGATTTCCACAACTATTCATATATAATATAAAGAATGAAATTGAAAATAGGATGAGAACTTTTAGGTACATACCTACCATCATGGTATCAATGAATTGTGCTATAGATTTAACTCACTCTAAACATTATTTCATGAATTTGATAAACATACTATTTCACTAAGTAGTAAATTTCAACCATTTGAACCACTAAATGCCAACATAGTTGCTGCTTTAAAAGGTATGCTAGATGAGAATAATGTTCTCTCCTAGTCATTCAGGTATGCTCTTGATCATTTTCAAGAGAGGGACTTTAATTCAATGAAAATAAGATTGATCCAAAATAAGGATATAGATGGAAGGACATACAACATTCCAACAACATTTGAGTTAGCAATCCTAATTGTGGGAGATATTGATAGTTCAATTGGGAATAGTGACATAATCATCAAGACTAAGTCAAGCTAGCTAAAATGAATTGATGTTAAGCATCCAATGTACTTGGGTTGCAATATCCATTATTATATCTATATGGTGAAGATGGATTCAGTGATGACATTGAGGTCTGATTATCCAGTTACCCTGGTATCAATGGAAGGAAAACCATAAGCATGTGAGAATTTTTTACATACAAACATCAAGAATAATCTAATTAGCCTCATATCTTATGGAGTTCTAGAAAGCTATTCCAACAATTCCTTATGGATTCTTACACAATGATTGAGGCAGAGCATTTGAACTCCATTAGATACAATCAGTAAAAATAATGAGCTAATTTGTACAATCACCTTAGTGATTGCTTAATTCATGGTGAAAGGGAAGCAACAATTACTAGAAAGCATATTGTTCTTTTCTCTTCTTTTACTGGTGGACCTAGATACATGGCAAAAAATTGCAAGGATACGTTTGTAATCTATCAATGGTATGGATGCCTTAGTCTTTTTATCAAAAAAACCCACAACCTAAGGTGGTCAAAAATCACTAAATTTGTCAATAAGAAAGGATTTAGACTAGAGGACCATCCAAATATACTGAATTGACTTTTTAAGATGAAAGTGGAGCATTTGCTCGCAAATTAAAAAAAGCACATCCTTGGTTGAGTTTTTACACATATGTAATCATCTATCTCGAATTGGTATCCTACATATTAATTGATGCTTCATGTTTGCAATAATAAATGTCTATAATATGTATTGTAACTTTAGCATTTATAATTTTATAAGGATCTACACGATTGAGTTCTAGAAATGAGGTCTCCCCCATGCTCACATACTTTTGTGGTTGCATGTGGCAGATAAACCCACCTTTAGTCATCACAATGATAGAATAATTTCTACAAAAGTTTTAGACAAATCTGAGCATCCAGAACTGTATAATATTTTTGAGACACTTATGATGCACGGTCCCTATGGTCAAGCCCATTTGCGTTCTCCCTACATGGCTAAGAATAGGTGTGCCAAAAAATATTTGAAAGCCTTTGTTAAACATACAATGATTGATGATGATGGATTTTCACACTATAGAAGGAGGGATAATAAGTACCTTGTGTCAAAGAAATAGATTGATCTTAACAATTGGTATGTTGTGCCAAACAATGCACAAAATCCTATTAAAGTATCATCTCCCATTAATGTTGAGTACTCATGCCAAACAATTGCCATAAAATGCTTGTTCAAGTACGCGCATAAGTGGAATGACAAGTTAACCATTGTTTTTTACCATAGGGCTTCACCAAATGGTCCATACATTGTTGTAGATGAAATCAAACAATATTATGATTGTAGGCATATTACTGCAATGTTTTCATATGTTTACATGTATGTTTCCATTAGGTAATATTTTCCTTATTGTATATGTTTGTAGGAATGTTTCTGCATGTAAAGCTGCATGGAGAATATTTGGCTTCAACATACATTACATATACCCACCAATTTAAAGATTGCCCTTTCATCTTCCTTAGGAAAAGAATGTGATTTTCAAGGATAAGGAATTTAATGAAGACGTCATTGCCAAGGCAAATAGTAACTGATCAATATTTGAAGCCTAGATGAAGGCAAACAATGAGTATCAAAATGCAAAAGAATTGACCTATAACAAGTTTTTAATCAGGTTTGTGTACAAAAATGAACTACAAAAATGGGTGTTAAGAAAGAGGGGTTTCTCCATTGGAAGAATCATCATGTAACATCTGGTAATGGAGATGACTACTATCTAGGGATGCTTATAAATTTTCAAAAGGTTGCAAGATAAATGAAGATATTAAAACTGTTAAAGCCATTGGGTACCTACATACAAGGAAGCCTATTATTCAAAGGGCTTGTTGGACAAATAGTACATTGATGGTTGAATAGAGGCAAGCACATAGGCATTGGCACCTTACCTTATATGACTTTATGCAATGCTTTTGACATCAATCAATATGAATAGGCTAGGCATTGTCCAAAATACTTGCTGGTCTCTATTGGTAAAGATGTTCAATACTAAGCAAGAAGGGACATAGGGTGTGCAAGTATCCATTATTTCCACTGTTGTGGTCTTCCTATAATAGCTATTTTATACTGTTCAATCTAACATATTTTGCAGACTTAGTCTAATCTAAATACATTGTGTTTAATGCCATGGCTGTCTAGGTTTAATATTGACAAAAGAAGAGATAAAAAAATAGTGCATTGCATGACGCAATATGATCCTTAAAGAGAATGGCCAAAGTCTCAAAGACTTTGACATAATGCTTCGATAGATAGGATCCTTAATATCTCAAATATGTAATAAGTTGGTGCTTGATAAATTGTCATATGATAAAACTAAGTTAGTTGAGAAGCATGAAAAGTTACTATCATGTCTTGAAAAGGATCAATGGAAGATTTATGAAATGATCAATTTTGTTAATTTAGAGAACAATGGAGGGTTCTATTTTGTGCATGGATATGGTGGAACTAGTAAAACATTCATATGGAGAACCCTATCTATAGCATTTCAATCAAAGGGGAAAATTGTGTTGAATTTTGCCTCGAGTAGAATCACATCACTGTTACTCCCCAATGGGCAAATGACCCAAACCAAATTTGCAATACCATTGTAGATGAATGAAGACTCCACTTGCAACATAAAGCAGGGTGATGATTAGGCCGAACTATTCATCAAAACAAGCTCATTATTTGAGATGAAGCGCCAATGGTACACATATTTTATTTCGAGGCACTAGATAAAACATTAAGGGATATTCTTGTAATCCACAATCCAAGATACTGTGATCTGCCATTCAAAGGGAAAATTATCATTCTAGGTGGTGACTTCAAACAAATCCTCCTTGTGATTGCAAACTTGAGAAGACAAGACATTGTAAATGCAACCATCTTCAAATTTATGGTCCTGCTACAAAGTTTTGACATTATCCCAGAATATGAGAATAGGAATTAGGTCTTTAAGTAGGAACAATGGTGAAACAAGAAAATTTTTAGAATGGTTGTTAAACATCAGTGATGGAAATATTGGAGCAAATGTTGATGGTGAATCCAAGATACAAATTTTGGCTGAAATGCTTGTCACAAATCCAAAAGATCCATTCAAGGAACTTATCAACTTCATCTACCCTAATCTTTTGTGCAATATGGGGAATCCGAGCTTCTTCCAAGAGTAGACAATTCTTGCACCAAGACTAGACCAAGTTCAAATACTGAATAACCACTTGATGTCCTTGATACTAGGTGATGATAAGAGCTATTTACGTTCAAATAGCATTTGTAAAGAAGATGCCAATGTGGATAGTGAACTCGACATTTATTCCCCTAAGATACTAAGCACATTCACTTATTTTTGGCTACCAAATCACAAGTTAACATTCAAATCAAGAGTTCTTGTTATGGTTTTATGAAACATCAATTAGTCAAATGGATTGTGTAAAGGAACTAGATTAAAGATAACAAAGCTCAATAGCCATTCAATCAAGTTATATTGATCCCTCAGATGACAATGATTCTATCTAATCACAAGGTGCTTGTCAAAGTGCAGTGAAGATAGTTCCCTTTGACTGTTTACTTTGTTATGACCATTAACATGAGCCAGGGTCAAACACTCTCCCATGTTAGACTGTACCTCCCTAAGCAGTGTTCTAAGCAAGGTCTACAAGCATTGAGCCTCAATGTTGACTGAGTAGTTACAAATACGATGACCAATGTTGTCTTCAAGGAAGTCTTTCAAAGGTTGTAATAATAGATGTATTGATTGTATTCTTTTATTCTTACTCATATTTAACATCCTATTTTAACAAATGCATTGCATAATGATTATTGTCCCTTGATAACTATATTGTTGATTTATTTCAATATGTATAAACTACTATTGTTGTCATAACATGTAATTGCCATGCAATGCACAGCAAATACATTAGTATTTTTCAATACAAGACAATGTTTACATATTCTCAAAGTTGAAGTACAATTTAATTCCACTCAATATCACTACTAACTGAAATATCTGTAGGACTTTATATGTTTTAATAAGCTCCCAAAGTAGTAATTTATAACTCTAAATAAAAGTGCATTAGAAATGTCAATAATAATAGTGGATTTAATTACATGCTTGAAGAAAACAAATATATAATGTTGAATTGGATAGAATATAGGTGCATAGCAAATAATTATAGTAAAGATAAATAGATGCCACAATGCCAATATACACTCACAACTAGAGTTGCTAAACAAGCTCATACTATCTCCAATGGCTCAAACAGGTGGGGGTTGAGGGGCCTCCAAAGAATTTATCAAAATAAATAATAAAACCATGTCAAACCATACTTAAGGGCACTAAGATAGTAGAACACTGCTAAAGATAGCGTAATCATTATTGCTTTATACAAGAACATCCTAAAGTGTTTATTTCTAGTGAGAGGCTACCAGTTAGGTGGTAATGCTAACTTAAAAGATTTTTCTAAACATCATAAAGGTGTTACCCATTCACCAACACTTATTTTGAAGCTCTAATAGCTTAGGAACACATATTTTACATGACATGACCACTCTTAGGATAATTAGGACATTGGCATATCCACTAACTATTCCCAATAACCATCATCAAGAAGAATCCAGTAATTTTGAAATTTGGACTGGAAAGGAGTTATAAAATATTAAAATTCTTCATGATCATGCCAAAAGGGACCAATCAACTTCTTGCCAAGATCTATAATGTAATCACCCTTAAGACAAGTGAGAAATAGTTGCATTCACTAACTATTCTCAACAATCATTATCGGGATGCATCTTAGTAATTCAAATGGTGGTTAAGCAATGAAAGGATATCTTGGGACTAGGCAAGCATGGTGAGAGGACTTAGAGAAAATGATTCTTTATTTAATTGTGCTAAAGGAATCTCATGATCTCTAGGCCAAGCCTATAGCATGGTTACCTTCAGGACAATTTAGTGGTGGTCGTATTCATTAATTACCCTCAACAACCATCATTGGGAGAATAAAGGATTTTGAAAATATTTGGGCCAAAGATTGCGAACTATAGGAATTCTTAATTACAAGCCTCTAGCCCTTTCCTTGAATTTTTGACCAATCTTTTAATCTCAAATTTATATTTTTGTTTCCAGAAATAAAATTTGAAAACTTTGGGAATTTCAAAACTTTCTATATTCAAATGAAGGATTTAACAAGCAAAGGAATTAATTGAGATAAGAGTAATATCAACAAAAATTCAAATTAAAGCATTAACAACAAACCTAAGCCTTGTTAAATTCAATCTAATCAAAAAATAATTCATGGCCCATTCTAACCCCTTCTTCCTTTAAGAGGAAAAAACCCACATGTATAATAAAATAAAAGTAACATGGCTTGGGCTTGGCAAGGCACAAGCCATGGCCATTACTCCCTTAAAAAAAAGTATTATTTCTTTTATTTAAAAAAATGTATGAGGTGCTCATAGCTTGGGCTCAAAGAGCCCAAACCTTGATCAAACACCTTTATTTAGATTTTTTTAATAAAAATATGGGTGGCGACCGTTTGGGCATGTAGCCCAACTGTCACAGCCTCCTTTATGCAAAGTTTTTGTTACTTTTTTTAAGTAAAGTTTAAAAAGAATGATAAAACCTATACATAAAAACTACTTTTAAATTCTCCTACTTTTATCAACTTCAACCCTAAAATTTTCTGAAATTATGTAGCAAAAATTTTGAACATAACTATGGATTTGTTTTATTTAATTGATTTTTTTTATTTATATAAATGGGAGCAAAGATTAGGTGCCTCAGTCCCTGCAAAAGGTGCATCCCTACACTTGAAGGTGCAAGGGTAAAGATCCCAAGCCCTGATTGGGGTGTGTCTATCTGCCTCCCCTTTTTCTTGTTTATGCTTCTCATGACTCAAACAAAACTTAGAAACCAAGAGTGTAACTGGAAAAGAAAAGTAGATAAAAGAGATGAGGGCAAAGCTTCGAAGACAAAGCAACAAAAAGAAATAGAGTCCTTCCACCCAAAGCATGGCATAACAAATATTGATAACTATGGGCTCACAAACTAGTCATAGGAACAAAAGAAAGCAAGAGAGTATGCAAACTTGAACAAGAAACTAGACACCAAGCTAGAATTGACCTCTAGGTTGTGACCATGTTAAATAAGACATGTGGCAAGATAGTATGTAGCTTTCATCATGCAATGATGGTAATGCTTTCCTCTTCTATATATGGTTCCTTTGTATGAGTGTGTTCCTCATATGGGTTTCCTTTGAGTGTGTTGTTTTCTCTTCTCTCTTAGTCTCTCTATTTTCTCCTCTTGTGTTTTCTCTATAGTTCTTCCTTGTGTCCTCTCTGTGTCCCTCTCTATAGAAGTGTGAAGGTAGGATCTCCTAATGTTGAGTGAAAACTGTGTGCCCCTCAAGTCACCAGAATGCCTTTTGTTCTCTTGTCCTCTCTGTCCATCTCAATGCACCACCATTCCCCTTACCATTCTTTTTGTCCCTTGGCTAACTTTTTTTCTAGGGTGTGACTCCTCTTTCCTTCATTGCAATTCTATCTCCTTTAAATGGAGGGCAATGCAAACTTAATTATGGATTCAAGTGGGAAACTTAGCTGTCATTCTCCTCATCATGAAGCACCTTTTTTTGTACTTTTTATTTTTTATTTTGTTATTTTTTTATGATTATTATATAACTTTTGGGCCAAAAATAAGGAAGAGGAAACAATTTACTATTTATTAGACTAAAAAATAATTTTAAATCCTTTTACCTTAGCCCATTTCAACCCCTGAAATTTTCTTAATGAAGTTAAAAAATTTTGAATTCAACCATAGGTTAACTTTTATTTTCAAGATTCACCATGATTTATTACATTTTTTTCCAAATTCAAGACTAATTAGGGTTTAACAGATTGGCCTTTTAATTTTTCCCACTTTTAGCCTTAAAAATCTCTCTAGGATTAAAAAAACCAAACTTAATTATGGATTCAAATTTTATTTTTGGATGTCACATTATTTATTACATTATTTAGGGATTCAGACTAATTTAGGGGTCTACAAATTGTCCCCTTTTCTCATTTTCTAAGAATTAAATGATAGGCAAAGGTTGATAGACACTAAATTTGGCTGGAACTAAAGCCTTAATCCCATTGTTGGGCACAAATCCAAAATGCAAAATTTAACTCATGAAAATGTGATCATCCTTATCGGATTAGTGCGATGACAAATCAAACATGGGGTTCCTCCCAAGAATTACTTGCGATGCCACAAGATCAATTTATTTAAGAGATGGATCACCTACTAAGGATGTTCATAAATGACTTCAGATTTGCCCAATTATCCAGGCTTAATTCATGACTATATAATTTATTTAATGTGGTGGGCTACCATGCACCTAACTAGGACATTTAAGAAAACAACCCATGATTTTGCCCATGTACCTAGGCTTGACCTGCAACACTAGAGGATCAAATTTACAAGAAGAGTTATTATTCACCTAACTAGGACATTTAAGAGAATGACCTAGGATTTCAACCATGTACTTAGGCTCAACCCACAACACTATAAAATCAATTTAACAAGAAAGGTTATCATCCACCCAACCAAGACATTAGAGAAAACAACCTAAGATTTTGCCCATGTACCCAAGCTTAACCCATAACAATATGGGATCCATTTAACTAGAATGGTTACTGTTCACCCAACTAGGACATTAGAAAATGACCTAGGATTTTGCTAATGTACCTAGGCTCACCCCACAACACTACTTGATCAATCTAACAAGAAGGGTTACTGTCCACCTAACCAAAACATTAAAAAATGACTTGAGATTTTGTCCATGTACCTCAGTTCATCCTAAAATTGAATGCTTGACATACAAATAAGCTTGTTATGTTGGTGTGCTTGACACTCAAAAGACTTAACCTAAAATGGCATGCTTGACATGCTTAAGTCCTTGACATAATAGGCTTGACATGCTTAAGTCCTTGACATAATAGGCTTGACATGATGGCATGCTTGGCACGTAGAATGCTTGACCTAAAATGGCATGCTTGACATGTTGACATGCCTAACATGATGGCATGCTTAACACATGAGAGGCTTGACCTAAGAAGACATAGTTGACATGATTTTCCTTTGGAAACTTTGATGAAGGAATCCCACAAATCCAACTTGCTTTCCCAACCACAAAATCATGAGGAAAACAAAGCCAAATATAGATGGTTTTTAAAGACATTGCTTGTTAACTTAGGACCATTTGAAAGTAAACAAATCATTTAGTGGAGATGTGGAACCCCTTTCATGTGATTTTTGATCCTTTATTTCTCCACATAAGACATTTGTTGCACAATTTTCCTTGCGCGCAATTTAGTACTCCAAGAGTCCTCCCTCGATTATGTTCCTGAAAATCTCTATTCAAGGAAACTTATCTTTTGAGAAACTTGTCTTCAAACCAGCAAACTAGATTAGCCTAAGCCCTTGTTTCTTCATTTTCAAATTTTAAAACATGTAATTTAGAAAATGTTATAGTTCAAATTTTACCTATTCATCATGTTCCAAATACATGCTTCATGGTAAAATGCAAGTAAGTAGTAAGTAGTAAGTACGAAAAAGACAAAAATAACTTTCAAGGAATATGGAAATGTATTCATCAATAAATTTAGGTTATACATTTTCGTAAGGGTTTTAGTAGTCCAAATGATAAAATGCTTTGTACAAAACTAGGACAAGTACAAAGTGAAATAGGAAGATTTGGGTAAGGTTGGCAAAGTCTTTTTAAGACAACTATTGAATTCAACTATTCTCAAATCCTAAATCTTAATCCTGGCTAATCATGCACTAATTGTCAAGTATAATACTTGTTGATAGTATCTCCATTCATTGGACTCAATAACTCATTACCATCCACGTTGGTGAGAATTAATGTTCCTTTAGAGTATGCCTTCTTTACCAAATAAGGTCCTTCATAGTTTGTGAACCATTTACCCTACTATATTTTGTAATTGGCAAGATATTCCTTAACACTAGATCTCCCTCATAAAATTGCCTTGAGCAAACCTTCTTGTCTATACTCTAATCATCCTCTTTTTAGTGAAGCCATCTAAGAAATAAGGTTGCCAACCTCTTTTCTTCAATTAGGTTTAGTTGCTCATATCACATGCGAATGCATTCAACTCTGACTAGTTAAGTTTTGATCAAAACTCTCAATGATGGCAATTCCACTTTAAATGGGAGCATCGCCTCTGTCCTATATAGTAAAGAAAATGAGATTATCTTAGTCGAAGTTCTCACTAATGTATGATATAGTGAAGGGTGAATGATAACTATTCATGGTAGTCTCTATAAGTGATTGTCATTTTCTCTATGATTTTCTTAATGTTCTTGTTTGATGGTTTGACTGCTCCATTCATCTTAGGATGATATGGGGTAAAGTTAAGATGAACTATCTTGAACTATTCACACAACTCTTGCATCATCTTACTATTAAGGTTACCTACATTATTGGTGATAAGCCTTTGTGGGAGACCATATCGCATATGATTTCACTCTTAAGGAATTTGAGAACCACTATTTTTTTTATACTTATGTATAAAGTAGCTTTTACCAACTTTGTAAAATAATCAATTGCTACTAGGATAAAGTGATATCCATTTGAAACTTTAGGTTCAATGAGTCAAATCATATCTATGCCCCACAAGAGAAATAACCACGATGATGTTTACACATTGAGTGTCAAAGGGGAAACATGAATTTTATCAGCATAGATCTACCACATGTGGCATATCTTGACATTGATATAATCAGATTCCATGGTAGGCCAATAGTACCCTACTCTTAAGACCTTTCTAACCATAGCATGACCATTGATGTTGGCACAATACACCCCTTCATATATCTCTTACATCAATGCCTATGCTTCCTTGGCTTTGATGCACCTCTAGAGAACAATGTCATGATTCCTTTTGTCTAGAATCTCACCATTAAGAAAGAATCCAATTGCTAATTTGCTCAGCATCCTTTTATCATTTTCTAATGCACCTATTAGATATTCCCTAGTTTTGTTTACCTGCTTATTGTTTTCATACCATAGCTTTCCATCTAGTTTGTCCACAACAAAAGTAATAAGTTAGGGAATTATACCTTTACATCCTAATTTTAGGAAGATAATTTGTGTCCATTATTAAGTACATGGATAAAAAGTTTGCCATCCGGTTTTCCTCTTTAGTTACATGGTTGAAGGTGATATCCTCAAATTGCTTTGCTAACTTACATGTGTTTCTAATAGGGAATTAACTTAGGATCTCTAGTTTCTTATTCTCCTTTTACTGGTACATTACCAATACTGAGTTCCCATACACATTTAAAGGATCAATCTGATAGCTCAAGGGGGTGCAAGCCTCAAATTTTGCTATGTTGTTAGTGCACTTAGCGCATAGCTTAGCAGTCATAAGGTAATGTTTAAACTTAGGGGACACCAAATTGCACAAATTCCACACCTTAGTGCATTAAACGTATCATTAAACATCAATGACCACCCTTCTCCCTTAGATACTTAGTCTTTGGCAAAGAATACCAAGATGTTTCATCTACAAATTCGAATTGAGCAAGTTCATGTTCTGAAATTGGATTGTCTACAAGATGTTCAGTGATAATGCTTCCTTTTATTGCCTTTTGTGAGTCATATTGAATGTCATATTAAAGTATATGCCACCTTGTGATCGTCCCAATCAAAGCAATCTTCTCAAATATATGCTTGATTGGATCTATCCTTAAGATTAACCAAGTCATATGACATAATATGTATTGCCTAAGATGATGAGTTACCCATGTTAAAGCACAATATGTATTTTCTAACATTGAGTATTTCAACTCATAATTGGTAAACTTCTTGCTCAAGTACAAGATCACTTACTTCTTCTTTCCAATTTCATCATTTTACTACACATGCAACCCATTGACCATTCACGTACAGTCAAATACATGAGTAACGGTCTTCTTGGTACTAGTAGGGCTGAAATTAGTGGATTGTGGAGGCATTATTTAATCTTATTAAATGCCTCTTGATAATTCTCATCCATTTAGCACCCTAGTTCTTGCAAAGTAGCTCACAAGTGGCTATTAATTAGGATATGAATGTGATGATATAATTAAACCTTACCAAGAAACCCCACACTTATTTTTCTATTTTAGGCTCAAGCATGTCCATTATAATTTTGACTTTGTCTTAATCTACCTCGATTCTTCTTTCACTTAACATGTCCCTAGTAATTTTCTCGATCTTACACCAAAGGTGCATTTTGTTTGGGTTCAACTTAAGTTAGTACTTTCTCAACCTAACAAAGAGCTTTTTAAGATGCAAAATATGCTCCTCTTTGGGTTTAGACTTGGCAATGATGTCACTGACATACGCCTATATTTCTTTATCTATCATGTCTTAGAAATAGTAACCATGGCCCTCTAATAGGTTGCCCCAACATTTCTTAACTCCAATAACATTGTCCTATAGCAAAAAGTACCCTACAAGGTGATAAAGGTAGTTTTCTCTTTGTCTTCAGGAGCAAATTTGATTTGGCCATATTTGGAAAACCCATGCATGAACTAGAAGATAGAGTACCCCGTGACATTATCCACAAGTACATCTATGTATGAAAGTAGGAAGTCATCTTTCAAGCTTTTTGTCCAAATCTCGATACTCCACACATATCTAGATTTTTTGGTCCTTGTTTGGCACTACACGACATTCGTTACCCACTCTGGGTATTTTGTCACTTTGATAAAACTAGCATAAAACAACCTTTTTACTTCTTTGATTTTCATGAGTATATCCAGCTTTATTGTTCTCAATTTCTACTTTACTATCTTGAACCTAGGATTAATTGTCTGGCGAGTAATTACTATTCAATACTTAAACTAAGTGTATCTTGGTCTGACTAAGCGAACACATCATTATACTCTTGCAATAGTTAAATCATTGCTCTCTTTTCTACTTCTACCAATTATGTTACAATTTTGATCTCTTTCTTATCTTCTTTTATCCCTAGGTTAATCATTTTAATGGGCTCTTTATGAGGCTTAATACCCTTATATTCTTGTTCAACTATCCTCTATAATTTGGATGAGGTTCATAATCTTCTTCTTCCTCTTCATTGCTCCTAGCACAATTGGTTTGGCATTCAAAGTCAAGAGTTAGGAAATCAACATAGTCTTTTTCAATGTCATCCTCATCATTTAACCCAAATTATTTTAGGAGTCAATGAAGGATTGTTTATGGCATGTATTAGCTTAATGTATGAAAAAGTAAATGATGATAAAGAGAAAGGGGTAGGACAATTGATTTGGAAAACAAAAAATCCATTTTATTGATCATTCTTGAAACATAAAAAGCACAGTAAGCCTATAAAAAATCCAATCTAGGCCATGGGAAGAGCCATAGATGGTGTTTTTCGAAAATTACATTTTATCAAAGCCAAAATTGGTAAAAACTAGCCTAACTGTCTAGTTGTTAACTCATTTCCAAGGATGCTTATTGTGACTAGTTCTATTTCCTCCTTTATAGAGTGCCCATCTTTGACAATAGCGACTCAGTTTGTGCTCTAGAAATTGGCACTTACAAAAGTCTTGTACAAGCCTTTGATGATCAATTTTCTAGTCTTTGCCACTCGACCCTCTAAGCAAGCTAGTCTCCTTTCCCTTCAAACTCAAGAAATTTGAGGCTTGTCAACTTGAATGGGCCAAAACCCTAAACCATATGTATCCTCATTCTTTAGTAGTTTAGGTGGTTCCTTCATGCCTTGCCCTTTACTTCCCAGTCCTTCCTTAGGATTGTAACCACTTTTCTTCAACACTCACTATCTTTAGGGTAGAATCAAAATAATGAGGGATCGGTAATGGCTTGCCTTCTTTCATGTATGCCACATTTACAATTTTGAAGGACTAAATGGAAATCCGAACTTCTCTTTTAGCTTTGATATATGGAACTAAGGACATCTTAGATATCAATTAATCCTCTTTCCAAGCCACTTCTATAAGCTTTTCCTTGTGTAAGAAAGAGAGTATCGCCCTTATAGTATGAATCCACAATCACCTAAGAAGGCAACTATATACAAATTTGACCTTCATGACTAGAAAGTGATATTGAAAACACAAGGGCCTACTTGCATAAGCAATTCAATTTCTCCCAATGCATTACTCTAGCTCCTATCAGATGCCTTTACTACAATGGTGCTGGGTCACACAAGAACCTTGTCAATTAGAAGTTGCTTTAGGGTTTATTTTGGCAAAATGTTCAAAGATAACCATTATTAATTAAGACATTAGCCAAGTTGTCACCTTTCCACTTAGCTAAGATGTGCAAGGCCTTCTTATGCTCACATCCTTCTAGAGGGAATTCATTGTCTAAAAATGACAAATAGTTATGGGCTATGATGTTTCCTACCCTATTGTTTACTACCTCTATAGTTATGTCCTTATCGACATATGCTTCATTTAAGACCCTTATCAATGCTTGCCTATGTGGTACAGAATGAAAAAACAATGATAACAACAAGACCCTTACTTATATCCTTTTTAATTGCTTGATCACCTTATATTCACTTTGCAAATAAGCTTCAAGAATTCACTAGCTTCCTTCTCTATAACAGGCCTCTTAAGTGTAATGGGTTTCACTCCTTCATTCTTTAATTTGTTCTCTTGGGGTTCATCAATGTCGACCCTTGTTAACTTAATCACTTCTACTTCCACCAACTTCTCTTCTTTTTCATCAAGGGTCTCCACTAAGATTCCTTTTCCCTTTTCCCTTTTCCAATGGCTCAACTCCCACTAGATTGGTTTTATTAGCTTTTTCAAGGCCCTTCTTCATTATGGTTGAGAGATAATAATGGCCACTTCTTGTTACCTCACTGACCCCAAAGATTTTTTGGCTAGAGGTACAGTGTCCTCTAACACTAATTAGTAGTCATATATCCATGAGAATATCTTATCACTTGTGTATGGAAAAGGCTTTGGAGTCATAATTGTCAACTTTTTCATGGCCTTAGTAAGGGTTGATGTATCATTAACTACACATTTAGTGGCCAAGGACTTCATTGCCCTAACCTATGATTAAGCCATTTTCACTATGTATTTGATTGTTAACGACTTCACAAGATTGGTTTGCAAGGGAAGTGCTTACCATATTTACACCTCCTAACTTAACTCCTACCTATGGAAAGCCATCATCCATAAGCTTTTACAATAGATTTGTAAAGGCCTTGCATTATTTTATTCTATGAGTAGCTTCAACTCCGTGGTATTCACATCTAGATAATTGAAAGTTCCCATCCATTGCTTCTACAAAATCATACTTTGCTAGAGCCTGGAATATAGATTTCATGGGAGTCTTAAAATCTAATACAGATCTCTAAAGGGTCAATTGAGGTCCCTTCGCAATGGCGTTAACACCTTGATTTCCATGATTAGGAAAAGGGTTATTATTTATACCTAGTCTTAACGCCACATATTCAAAATTCAACCATGAAGCATCAATGAAACTTTGGACTCTCTTTTTGAAAGCCTTGCAATTATCTACATTGTAGCCTTTAGCCTTGGAGTGATAAGTGCAGGTAAACTTTTTATTATACAATGATGGGTATAGTGGCTAGAAAGGTGGGAGAGTATCCAATGACACTAAGTTTTTAGTAACAACTATGGTAACAACTAGGAATATGGTGCGGGAATGGGATCAAAATTGGTGAATTTCTTATCAAACGATTACCTAGGTAGGTTAGACTGGTATTATGGCCTAGGCTATTGTGATGTAGGCTATGGTTATTGTACTAGTTATGGTGTAGCCCAATAACATGGCTGGGTGAAGGTGGCCTTTGGAGTTAGGGTGGTGATACTCATTATAGGAGTAAACACTAATGTATAGGGTGCTTGATATGCAGACTAATTATTATAGTATTTCTTATCCTTTCCCTTCCCCTTGTTTTGGAAATCCACAAAGTAGACCTCTTCTTCTTTTGGCTATTGAATTGGGGCTTTTTCTAGGATGAGGTTCCTACTAACCATCTCCCCATTTTTTTTTTTACCTAAATTGCTCTTTCAATCATTTTGCCTATTTCTACCAAATTGGGAAATCTCACCATTTTCCCATAAAAAGGGTATGTCAAAGTATTCAAGAAAATAGTAACCATCTCCTTATTAGATAGGGGAGGTTGCACCCTAACCACCATGTCTTGCCACCTCTACATCTGGCCCTTGAATGATTCATTGTCCTCTTTTTCCATGTTTTGGATCTAAATCCTATAGATGACTATCTCCAGCTATACTTATATTATCTCAAGAAGGCTTTAGTTAAATCCTTTCATGTGTGAATGGAGTGATGATCTAGGCATATTTAGCATTTTGTTGCCCCATTGATCAGGCTATCCAAGAAGATATGCATCATCAAATTCTCATGTTCAAAGTATGTCACTATCTTCTAGCAATACATGATAAGGTGTGCTCTAGGGCATGATGTCTCACTGTACTTAATGAACTCTAGGACAATGTCAAGCACCAACCCTATTTCAAACACATCTAGAATACCACCATAGATTAATCCCTCCATTTTTCCTACTCTAGCCTTTAGCTTCTTGTATTTGTCCCTAGTCTTAGCTTCCTCAATGACTCTCCTTAATTTTTGCAACTCTGCTAGATCTTTGAAGTCAAGGATGGTATGAGTTTCAACTTCAATGTACTCTTCTCGTTGGAAATGCATTTTGGTTATGTGGCAAGCTATTTTGTGCATTATCAGTGATGCCTTTGGCAATAAGTAACTTAGTTAGTTTGGCTAGTTATCCCTTAAGGTTAATGACATACTATTGTAATTCTTCTACTACTTTCTATGGCATTTATTCTACCATTTGTCATGACTAGGAACACATTGTTAGAGTCATGATTTTCCTTTAACCTTTATTTTAGCAAGTGGAGAACTAATGAATACATAAGAAAACATGCATTGAATCATGATGCAATTGATGCAATGCAATGTAGAAATTTAAATGGCACCAATTATGGATAACATAATAAAACTTCCATTTCATAAGTTTCAAAAAGGTTTAGAACCACTCTCTTGGAGTGTTTCTTTTCAAAATTATATCTAATTTTTCAATCACACCAAACCCTATGTAGACCAACATTGATACCCCACTTTAACATGGTCGTCTTTGAACCTCTAGAGAAGACTTCGGGAGGGACCATACATGCTTAGCTATCTACTGGGTCTTGAAGCCCACTTCTCTAGCCAACTACTGGAAATGAATCTTTACTCCTTGCAATTGTTCTTAGGGGTCTGTCATTTTAGCTCAAAGATACTCATTCTCTTGTTGTGCCCTAACTAGCTTGGGATCTCATAGTATTTCCTAGATATGCAAGTTGAGGACTCACTTCGTTTCTTCCAATATTTCATGCAACCTCATGTTTTCTCTATCAAATGCATCAATAATTGTTTCCAAATCAAGTGCCCTTAGAGCTATGCTATTAGGATTTGACTTCCCTTACATGTCTTTCATCTAAACTATCAGTGTAGTTCTTTAGTCATTCCTTTTTTGGTTTCACCTTACCATGTGTTCCTTCTAGCTAGGTCACTACCTTTTCCAAGCTTTGGATTTCCATATTGTCCTTCTCATGTCTCACCTTCTACTCTAGATATGATCTCTAAGCCTTGCAACTTCTACTTCTAACAATTTTACTTTCTCCTTCCCTCTTGTCCTTTTCATTTAGAGCATGTTCTCTCCTATTAGACAACCATAGTTTGGCTTATCATTAACTTTCTTATCCTATATAGAGGTCAACTCTAAATTAGTATATTCTAGTTCCATGATTTGCTCTTGAAAATTTTCTTCTTTTGCTTTTCAAGCTTTGACCTTAGTCTTCATTCTTTCCTCCTTTTCCTCCAAGAAGGCCTCTCTAACTTGCAATTTTGACAGAGCATTTTCATAATTGTTCCCCGACACTATCATCCACTCTAACTCTTTTACACTATCATACCTCAGTGTTCATTCTTTCCTCCTTTTAGTAGTGGTTGCAATGGAATCTTTGCTGGATTCAATCTGCCTAACTTGCCTTTATAAGACCCTAATAGCTTCGTTTCTTGCTTTCAAATTAGTTTCTACGAATTCAAGGTCCAACTTGTACAATCCCCAAGTTACTAGTATGAATTGGATCCCTCTAAACTGCATCTTGACCATGGTTGGCACATTACTAACCATGCCCCATGGACCAACTAGGGGAACCCAAGGCCTATCCCTAAATCCATGTACTATAAGGAGCCTATGTAACCATGGACATATCCATCTGATATCCTTGAAATGTGGGAAAAACTAATCCAAAAATTCTAGTCCTTCATCTTTCATCGCCATCTTGAGTCAAGAAAATCTTTTGAAGGTTCTCAATCATTAAAGTAATATGGCTTGAAATGGATAATTAAGCACCATGCATTCTTCATGTGTAGCACCAAATTTTGTCCGAAACCTAAAACAGCTTGTATTAGGATTTTTTTAAATAAATAAAAATAAATATATAAAACAAATCTTTTTGAGCAATTAATTGATTTGATAATTAAAACTAAAATAATAATAATAATAATAATAAAAACTTGTTATGCTATTAGCTAGTCTTTTAATTTCATCTATGTGTACCCTTCTTTTTGTTTTAAATTTTAAATAAATAAGTAAATTAAAAAATAAAAATAAAAAAATGAAAGAACTTAAATATATATATATATAATAAAAAAGGAAGAGGGGGCTCGGTTCATTGGCCATGAACCGACACCCCTTTTAGGGAAATCAATGCCTCTCCCCCTCAAAAATGAGCTAAACTTCACTACCCTCAAGTTTGAACCACGCACTGCCCCTATTAAAATTTCACCAATTGCTATAGCGGGAGGGGGAGTAGCAAAAATATGATGGGTGCAGAGATAGCACATACAGAATGGTGCAACACAGACATATGAAGTTGGTAGTAGCCGCTTGTTGGAACCAAAATCAAATGACAGAGGGCGGTGGTCAACTTGCACAAGCTGCACCGCCAACCTTTAAACATTCATCAACTCTCACTTGCATAGAAGAGGAGATAGCCAAAACATAGCACACAAAAAGGTGGGCACTGGATGCATGAAGGGCAATGGGAAAGTAAAAAAGTAGAGCTCGAGTAGAGCGGCAGCTAGCCATGGCTAGTGGGCACTTGAGTTACAGCATAAGAAATGGTAGGCATTGATGTATACCACGTGCATAGAGGAAAATAGAGAACAACAACATGGAGTAGAGCCTGGGCAAGGAAGAACAAAGCTGTTGCCATAGATCAAAGGTGGTGCTAGACTGAAGAAATAACGGTGACCACAAGTTGGTGTAAAACCAACATGCCCAGCTTCAACTATAAAAGGGGGAAGAGAAAGAAACATAGAAACCTTTTTTTTCTCCTACCCTAGAATCCTTAAAAACACGAAGAACCCAAAATAAAGAAAGCATCATTGGAACCCTATCCAAAAATAAGAAAATAGAGTATATACACACATAAGACGGTCCACCATTAACAATTGCACTTAGAGATGTAAAGTAGGGCATTCACAGAGCAAAGGGATCACTATAGTGTCCCAACACAATCCTTTGACATCTAGCAGTGCCAAGGACAACTCACAACCCCCACAAAGTTGCAAAAACCAAAGGACGTGGTGGAGAGCATTAAAGTGCAGAAGCAAAACCTACCTTCTTTCTGGAAAGGGTGAGTAGAGGACGAGTTGAACAACAAAGGAGAAGTCTTCAGAGCATTGTGTCTGCACTGCTTTCTAGCCCTGAGATGTCTTCACTTGCGTATCACTATGTCTAACTAAGGTATGCCCCTTCCTTTGAAAATTAACACTAAATCCAAGCCCCCTATTCCATGCCGCGCTACTTCACTTTGAACCTTTCTCTGCTCTTTCCCTTCTTTTTCAATATGCAGCTTATCAAAGTTTTTAAACACAAAGTGCATATGTTCAAATCTTTGGTTCTGTTTTTGTCCAAGATCTTAATGTTTAAATAGTGAAAGATGAGTGTGGAAATTCTTTTGGGTGTAGAAGGTTAAACAATGAAGTTTTATGGTGGATTTACCTCTGTCTATGTTTGCTTTGTGGCCTTCCTTTGGCTATTTTGTTATTTCTATTTTATATGGATTAACCACAAGAAGACTTCCTAGCTTTACATGATAGAAATCCTAATTTTAACATGAACAAATTTGCATGACCATGGGGTATCACTATGAAGTTAGGACGAGGTTTAGTTTGTAGGGTTGCCTTTTGCCCAAGATGTTAACTTGAAAACTGGGTTAAGGTTTCCATAGTTCATGCAAGTTGGTTTAAGCCACTTAATTGGTGTAAGAACCCATGAATATACTTATTTCCAATGCCATCAATATGCTAAATTCCACTTAGGGGATATTGATTTTAATAACGAGGAAGTTTTTATTGAGGTTTGTTTTAATGTTGTTCTTATGCAACCCCTTTCTTTCTTCTATCTCAATTTGGAGTTCTACTATGTTTTTATTATTCATTTTATTATGAGTTGCATAAGTTAACCATGTAGTCCAATCTGGTTCTGGTAAGCCATGAGTTAAGCTTTATTCCATAGGGTGGATGCTCTTTCAATATGCTAACCATGTAAGATGTTTTTGCATTGGTTGATTTTGGTTTTAAGAAGGGCATATATGGCTGCTTCCCATTTAGCCCCTTTAAGCCCATACTGAGGATCTTAATCCTGCTCACTATTTGTTGAAATTTTGCCTTGAATAAAAAAATAAATAAATAAAATAAAGAGAAGAGAGAAATAGGAATTAGAGAGGTGAATATATAAAATAAAATAGGAAGTGAGAAATTTTAAAGTACCATTCTTTTGCAAAACAATTTTTAAGTTGTAAAATAAAGGTGAAGGCATTTATCTTTGTAACTTGTATAGGCCTCACCTAAAGAGGAATGGCCTATTTTAATGCTCATTAAAATTCAAATCTTTTGCAAAAAATCATCCAAATAAGCTTTCTAAGAAAAGTTATGAGAAACAGAGGCAAAGGCATTTATTCTTATAACCTGATTAGACCCCTACCTGAAGAGGAATGGATCTATATTAATAGTTCTTAAAAAGCTTATTAGTATGAGATTTCTAAAAATCAATTTTTCTACTAAAATTAATATTATTTTTTACAAAAGGAAGTCATGGGAGTAAAGATGAATGCATTTATTCTTATAAGCTTAAAGTAGACCCCTACTTAAAACGGAAGGGCCTATCTTTTTTCAAAAAAATTGTAATATAAAAATCAATTATTCTACCTTTTGTATTTTAGATATATATAT
The DNA here is from genome assembly GCA_037013595.1 of Dicorynia guianensis. Classification (NCBI taxonomy): domain Eukaryota; kingdom Viridiplantae; phylum Streptophyta; class Magnoliopsida; order Fabales; family Fabaceae; genus Dicorynia; species Dicorynia guianensis. Next base: position 12,589,567 of record JASUAB010000006.1, on the reverse strand, counting down.
ATATATATATATATATAACAAGGAAGCATAGACAAAATTTACTGCAAGTATAAATGGCATAAAAATTAACATGGTATTGAAGGAGCATTGTACAGTGCTAACACTTTCCCTACATGTAATCAACCACCGAACTCATTTTTTATTAAAAAAATGTAAACCATTTTTTTTAAAAATATAAAGCTATCCGATATCATCAAGATTTTAGATTGGTGGCAACTCCCCTCTTTTTTGTAAACCCCATTTCTCCCATTTTACAAATAATGCTGTCCACCATTTTTTTTACAAAAAATATATATAGAATACTTTTTCATCCATGTCGCATTGATGTTGTGACAACTTGGTGACTCCACTATGGACGCTTTTAGAGGGTTAAGCCATGCAAGTTAATTTTATATCACATTATGAAACTGTAATTTGCAATTGTCATGCTTCACATTTGTGGTCTCGTCTTTGCATGATTTGTGTATTTAGTGATTATAGCTTTTCATATAAATTGTGAAGATACCAAGACACAAGGTGTGCTTTCTACCTTCTTGTGCCCAAAGAAAGACTTGTGACTAGTAAGTAGATTCAAACCTTACCTGAGTTAAAGGGAGTTAGATGGAAAGCACCCTGGTTGCCTGTTGTCCTTGCTCTATATCAATGTAGTAACAATACAGGAATTTCCCTTGTTGGTCCAAGAGGAATAATTGAATATGCACCTAATATGGTAAGGAAACAGATGAATGGCGTACAATTCACCCCTGCAACATATGGATTAGTCCTCTTAGATGCTACCTATGGAGAGGATTTTGGTGCTCTTAACACAATAAAAGCCCAAACTGCATGGCAAAATGTTAGATATGTTGAGCCACAAGTGAGCACGAAAGGAGTTATTGTGGAGGGATATCTTCACTGGTATAGAACAAGGGGGCGGTTCACACACCCACACCTCCCAGGCAAGATGAAGAGGTTCCCTAAGTCTAGATAGAGCCAAAATCCATAAAGAAGCAAGCATATCAAAAGCTACAAGCTAAATATGAAGAATGTATGAGAACTTCAGAAGCAAAGAGGCAAAATCAAAAGGGAAAGAAAGGCACTATTAATACAAGTGTGCAGTCTAGGAAAAAGATAGACTGGCTTGAAAGAGATATAACCAGAATGAAGGAAATGGATCAAGAAAAGGTAGGCAAGTACAAAAAAGTGTTCAAGAATTTCAAAAGCAGGCTAGCGAGAGCCATGGAAAACCAAAAGACTGCCAAAAAAGATCTAAGGGAAGCTCATGATTCTTTAGGATCTTAAATGTTGAGACTTTAGCAAAAGAACCAAGCATTGCTAAAAACCCAAATTACACCTGTGTAAGCTATCCAAACACTAAAGAAGGAAAAAGAACAAATGGCTAATCATATTCAAGGTAGTTAATCTTGATATGAAATGAAAATTTGAGAGTTATGAGGCAACTAGGGGACTACCAAGACACACAAAGAAGAATGCAACTTCTTGAAGAAGCAAATGTACATCTCCGTCAAACTTTAACACTCCAAGAAGAATGACTAAAAAGAGAAATGATACACAATATGGCTTGGCTGGACCCGTCATTAGAAAAGGTAGAGTTAGTCCTAAAGTAGGATCGCTTGAGAAAATGTCTCGTGAACTTTATGACCAAATGTGGATGATAGCACAAGAGGCAAGAGTTAAAGCATAGATGATTCCCCCTGGCCCTATGAAAGATTTTCTTTAGGATTTGTACAAAGACCTTACTGTGCTAGGAAACTTTGAGTAATTGAGCATCTTTGTGAGAATTGTAGACCTAAAAGCTTGAGCCTTTTTGTACTTAAAAGGACCCAGTGGATGGTTTTTGTACTTAAAAATGATTTTGGATATATGTAATGGCTATTTTTCAATTCCTATGGTTCAAACTTCCTTTTCATTACTTACTCCTTTACATTAGCATCATGTATTTTCATCATTCATTTGGTAATATATTTTATTCTGTAGAGGTATTGTTAAAAAAAGGAAGAACTATGGCTCCATGTTCACCATATCTTACACATCTATGGAAAAAGAGAATGGAGTAGCCAGTGATAGAGCCATCTTATGATGAAATGAAACACAACATCTCTAACTTGGAAGGACAAATAGCCCAATTGATGAAGGCCCTTGTAGAGGAAAGAAAGAAAAATTAGGCCGATGAATCATCACAGATCCAATAGAATGTTGATCAAATGTCCAAGCTAGTAGAAAAAGAAAAGTAAGCTCAAGAGACACTATAAAGGAAAGAAAGAAAAATTAGACTGATGAATCATCATAGATCTAATAGAATGTTGGTCAAACATCTAAGCCAGTAGAAAAAGAAAAGCAACCTTAAGAGACACTACAGGTTTAGTAAGGAGACTTGAAAAAGACCTTGAAGATCACATATCAATCCTTGACTTTGATCTAGAAATTGAGCAAAGAGAGAAGGAAAAGGAGAAGTAAGCAAAGTGGGCTACTTGGGAGGCAAGGTTAAAAGCTGTGGAGGGCACTAAGAGCTATGAGGCCCTAGATGTACCTGAGATGTGCCTAGTACTAGATGTAGTAATACTACATAAATTCAAAGTACCAAAATTTGATAAGTATGATGGGACTATACACCCAACAGCCTATCTGGTAATGTATTCAAGGAAAATGTTGGCATATTCTAAGAATGAAAAATTACTCATCCACATCTTCCAAGATAGTCTCACTGGTGTGCAATGGAATGGTATAAAGGTCTTGATCATATAGTGATAAGAACTTGGAGGGATCTGGCTGAAGCATTCATGCAACAATATAAATTCAACTTAGACATGGCACCAGATCGTCTTTACCTACAAAATATGGAAAAGGGTCCTATTAAATCCTTCAATAACTATGCTAAAAGATGGAGAGAGATAGCAACACAGTTCAACCACCTTTGTCAGATAAAGAGATAGTCTTTATCTTCATCAACACATTCCCTGTATTTTACTATGATAGAATGATTAGCAATACTTCTACTAATTTAGTTGATTTAGTGATCATCGGGAAAAGAATTGAAAATAGAATGAAAAGTGGGAAGATGACAAATGCAACATCAGAGCCTTTAGCCAAAAACCCCTCATTTGGGAAGAAAAAAGGGGAAACAAATGCTGTGGCATATGAAGGGAGATATTGTGGGTAGTATAGGCAAAAGAAATTTTACCAGTCATTCCAGACTCATTAGGATTCCCCTGTGAGTGTTATCACTTCTACACCATGATTTATGGTACAAAGCCAATTTGCACCTCAATACCCACAGCCAAGTCAACCGAGGCCATAAGGTAGAAGAACGAAACACTTTAACCTAATACCCATGTCTTATACCTAATTGTTACCTCAGTTGATTAAGAATAAGGTTGTAATAGTGACCTCACTCAAACCACTGCAACCTCCATACCTGGCATGGTACAAAGAAAATGACATTTGCGATTATCATGGAGGGGCTTGAGGGTACTCAATAGAAAATTGGAAGACTTTAAAAGGAAAGTATAGGAATTGATAGATGCCAAGTGGTTAGATTTTCAGAAGATTCCCCCTCTGCCTAGTGTTAATCAAAATCCATTACCAAATCATGGGAAGAGGCCTATTAATGCCATTTTTGACGATGGTGAACTAGTTTTAAAGGATTATGTCTCAAATATCAAGATGCCTTTGAATTACATTTTGAAAGTTCTGGTTGAGAACGGGTTTATAGAGGCAAGGGAAAATCATGAGTTTAGCTATTGATTCTCTAAATGCAACATGCATCATGAGTTAGAGGATTGTGTAACCTTTAAAATTTTCCTTCAAGGCTTACTTGATAGGAAAATCTTACAAGTGGGGACAAGGAGAGAGTGAACCAATGAAGCACAAGTCAATGGCCTACAAGATGAGGAGCAAACAGTGATCCTAGTATTTCCTTGTGCACCAACTATTTTTAAACTAGTGATTATCCGATATTATGAGGAATCTCCAGCTATTATAACTGAAATGAAGAAGGAGACCATCAAGGTCCCCGAACCATTCCCTTATAAAAGCAACAAGGCAGTCCCATGGAATTATAACTACAAAATAACCACAAGAAACTCATTAAAAGAGTTACCTACGACTAACATATAAGGTGTTAGTGGCATTACAAGGAGTGGAAAATGCTATGGCCTTACTTTAGCTTCTGAGGTAAGAAAATAGGATAAGGAAGGGAATGAAAAACATGAACAAGGGAAAGAGGTTTGTGAAGAGCCAGCCCCTATCAAACAAAGAAGATTTTTAGGAATTTGTTAAAAAGTCAATATTTGAAGAAGAAGCATTCGAGTTCCTCAAGCTGATTAAGCAAAGTGAGTATCAGGTAATTGAGTAGCTTAATCAAACCCCCACTAGGATATCATTACTCTTACTATTTTTGAACTCTGAGCCCCATCGAAAAGCACTTATGAAAGTCCTAAATAAAGCTTGTGTCAACCAGGACATATCCATAGAAATGGTAGAAGGACTGGTTGGAAATATCATAGCTAGTTGCATCATCTCATTTCTAAATGAGGAGATTCCCTGAGAAGGCCAAGGGCATAATAAGGCATTGCACATATCGGCTAGATGCAAGGAATATAACTTAGCCAATGTCCTTGTTGACAATGGCTCATCATTGAATGTTATGCCAAAGACCACCCTAGAAAGGCTCCCCTTTGATATAATCTATATGAAACCAAGCACCATGATAGTCAGGGCTTTTGATGGATTCATGAAGTTAGTAGTGGGGGGAATAGAAATCCTAATTTAGATAGGCCCCTGTGTTTTCAATATAAATTTTCAAGTGATGGACATCAAGTCATCATGCAGTTGTTTACTTGGCTAACCTTAGATACACACTGCTAGGGTAATACCATTTTCATTACATCAAAAATTGAAATTTGTAGTGAACAAAAAGCTAATAGTAGTGAATGGGGAAGAAGACTTTGGTAACTAAGCCTTCTACCACCCCTTACATAGAAGTGGCCAAGGAACCCTTAGAAAGTGTTTTCTAATCATTTTAGATTATGAATGCAACCTATGTACAAGAAGGATTTGCAAATTCTTGCACCTCATCTCTCTTCCACATCCGTAATGGTGGCAAAGTCAATACTGAGCCAGGATACAAGGTCAATGAAGGGCTAGGAAAATGGGGGTAAGGTGATGGCAAGCCTTTTAAGATACCAAAGGCAAAAGAAAGATTTGGCCTTAGTTACAAGCCCATAAGAGCTTATTGTACTTGTCTTGCTCAAGAAAAAAGAGAAAGAAGGCTAGCCCACCTAGAAGGAAGGGAGTCTAAGATCGGCAAGCTAGAAATTCCGCTGTTATATAAGTCTTTCCTTAATAGTGGGATACACGACTAGAAGCAAGTATCTATCATTGGAAAAGAGATAAATGAGGAAGCTAATTTGGTAACACCTTGCACACTAAGGTTAGAGTTGAAGAATTGGACCATCCAAGAGCTTCTTGTTGTCTTTAATTTGAAGTCTATGTAATTTCTCTTATCACCCTACTAATAGCTTTGCCCAAGGCTTAAGCTATATTTTGTATGGGCAGGACATGTTTACTATGCTTCAATGTTTGATTTGAATGAAATGCACTTTTCGTTTTCTTTTCCATTTCCTTTTCCTTATCTTCTAAATTAACCATATACACTCATGCATTCATGTCCCACCTTTTACCTACAATAATTGAACCTAATAATTCAAGTCTCAAAATGACAACTTTAAAGAAGTTGTACCTCTCCTCCAAGCTACAATTTTGAATGTCACAATAATAGTGAATCAATAGGAGAAGAATGGGAACCTTCCCCTGAATTGTTAAGATTAGTTGAGCAAGAGGAGAAAGCAATCACGCCGTATCAAGAACCCACTGAAATAATTAATTTAGGCATTGAAGAAGATAGAAGAGAAGTTAAAATTTGTAGTCAAATGGTAGAAAAGGAAAAATGTGATTTAATCAATCTCCTACAAGAATACAAAGACATATTTGCATGGTCATACCAAGATATGCTTGGATTAGATACTAACATAGTGGTACATCATTTGCCAATTAAACCTGCATCTAAACTATAAAGCAAAAGTTAAGGAGAATGAAGCCTAATTTGCTCCTAAAAATCAAGGAAGATTTGATGCTAGTTTTATTGAGGTATCAAAGTATCCAAAATGGATTGCTAATATTGTGCCAATGCCTAAGAAAGGTAGGAGAATCAAGGTGTGTGTAGATTATCGTGATCTAAACAAAGCAAGTCCAAAAGATGATTTCCCTCCCCCTCACATAGATGTACTCATGGATAATGCCATTGGAAATTTTATCTTCTCATTCATGGATGGCTTTTTGGAGTATAATCAAATCAAAATAGCCCTAAAAGACAAGGAGAAAACCAATTTCATCACACAATGACGAAACTTTTGTTACAAAGTAATGTCATTTGGCATGAAAAATGCTGTGACAACTTATCAAAGAGTTATGGTGACACTATTTCATGACATGATGCAAAAAAAAAAAGTTGAGATTTATGTTGATGATATAATAGCAAAATAAAAATTAGAAAAAGAACATGTCATTCATCTTCACAAGCTCTTAGACAAATTAAGGAAGTATCAAATTAGGCTAAACCCCGCCAAATGTACATTCGGTGTCAGGTAAGCAAATTACTGGGGCTCATGGTTAGCTAAAAGGGAATAAAAGTAGATCCAAACAAAGTTCACATAATCCTAGACATGCAAATTCCAAAAACTAAGAAAGAGGTACAAGGTTTCTTGGGAAGATTGAACTACATTGCTAGATTCATCTCATAATTAACAACCAAATACAAACCAATTTTCAAGCTTTTGTGTAAAAATCAATGCAATGAGTGGAATGATGAATGCCAAGAGGCATTTGACAAAATAAAATAGCATTTGCAAAATTCACCCATCCTAGTCCCACCAATACAAGGTAGACCACTCTTGATGTACCTAACTATGCTTAAAGAGTGAATGGGTTGTATGCTAGGGCAACATGATAAGACTGAAAAGAAAGAACAAGTAATCTACTATTTAAGTAAAAAATTCACCAACTATGAGTCTTGACACTCAATGTTAGAATGAACCTATTGTGCCTTGGCATAGGCAGCTCACCATCTTAGGCAATACATGCTTTGACATACCACTTGGTTGATCTTAAAAATAGACCCCATCAAAACATTTTCAAAACGCTAGCTCTCATTGGTCAGGTCTTAAGGTGGCAAATGTTGTTGATTGAATATGATATTATCTATGGCCCACAAAAGGCTATAAAAGGGAGTGCAATCACCAAATACCTTGCAAATCATCTAATATCTGATCATGAACCAATTTGAATAGAATTGCTAGATTAGGATATCATGGCACTCTCTGCAAAGAATGAGATACCAGGTAAAAAATGATGGTCTCTTCTCTTTGATGGTGATTGAATGCCCTTGGGCATGGACTTGGCACAATTCTAATATCACTTAAAGGAAAATATTTTCCTATGATTGCAAAGCTATGCTTCAATTACACCAATAATATTGTAGAATATGAAGTCTGTGCCCTTAGAATCCAAGCAGTATTGAATTTCAGAATTGAAATCTTAGATGTTTGCAAGGATTCTACACTAGTTATTCATCAATTAAGGGGCTAGTTATTCATCAATTAAGGGGTGAATGGGAAACTAGAGATTCCAAGTTAATCCCTTACTAAAAGTATGTAAAGGAAATGATTGAACAATTTCAAGAAGCCACTTTCTAGCATATACCTCAAGATAACAATCTAATGGTTAGCGCCCTAGCTACACTATCTTCCATGTTTAGTTTAGATGAGTATGGAAAAATTCCCAAAATAAGGCTTGAAAAGTGAGAAGAACCGACCTACTATGCGAATGTAGAGGAAGAACCTAATGGCAAACCATGGTATAATGATATTAAGCAATTCATCCAATACTGAGAATATCCTGATGGAGCTTTAGAAAATGGCAGAAGGACCCTTACAAGGTTGGCAATGGGGTTCTTCTTAAGTAATGATGTACTTTATAAAAAAAATCATGACATAGTACTTTTAAGATGTGTTAATGCCCAAGAAGCCCAACAATTACTCCAAGAAGTGCATGATAGAATTTGCGGAACCCATATAAATGGCCATGCAATGACAAGAAAAGTCTTAAGGGTTGGATATTATTAGCCAACAATGGAATCTAATTATATCAATTATGTTAGAAGATGTCATAAATGCCAAATTTATGCAAATAAAATCCACGTCTCTCCAACCACACTCAATGTATTAACTGCGCCATGGCCATTTTCTATATGGGAAATGGACGTCATCATCCCATCAAGCCTAAAGCCTCTAATGGACATCGCTTTATTCTAGTTGCAATTGATTATTTCACTAAGTAGGCAAAAGCAGCTTCATATGCTAGCGTAATAAAAGGGGTTATCCTTAAATTCCTGAAGAAGAAGATCATTTGCAGATATAGATTACCTAAAAGGCTTATTACTGATAATGCCAATAATTTGAGCAATAAAATGATTGCTGAATTGTGTGAGCAGTTTAAGATAATCCATCATAATTCGACTCCATATTCTCTAAAAATGAATGGAGCAGTGGAAGCAGCCAATAAAAATATCAAAAAGATCATTGAAAAGATGATAGTAACTTATAAGGATTAGCATAAGATGCTACCCTTTGCCTTACATGGATATCATACCTTAGTGTGAACATCAACTAGGGCAACCCCATTCTCTTTGGTCTATGGGATGGAAGCAATACTTCCATTCAAAGTAGTGATCCCCTCTTTGAGAGTACTTATGAAAACTTAGCTTGATGAGCTAAATGGGTTCGAATGCAGTATAAATAGTTAAATTTGATTGAGGAAAAGAAACAAGTAGCTTTGTGTCATGGAAAACTTTATCAAAATAGGCTGATGAGAGCTCATGATAAGAATCTTCACCCAAGGTAGTTTTATGTGGAAGATCTAGTTTTGAAAAAGATTCTACTAATCCAAAAAGATAACCAGGGCAAATGGACCATAAATCATGAAGGGCCTATGTGGTAAATAGGGTATTTTTAGGAGGTGCATTAGTCCTTACAAATATAGACGGCGATGAGTTGCCCAATCCAATAACTTCTGACACTATAAAAAAATATTATGCTTGACCAGGTGGCCTAGAATTGTAGCTTAAAGGACAAGCACAAACTGAACCAAAGTTATCTTCAAGAGACCATTTCCTTTCCCCAATTTCAGAGCCAATTTTCCTTTCTATACACCCTAGTTTCAAATGCTTTCTTATACCCTTTCTTATCCTAAATTCTCATAGAAATGTAAATTTTTCTACTTATCAATAAAGTTTCAATTTCCTTTCAAATTATTTGCCTTTTCTATAGACCATGTTAGCACCCAATATGTATTCCATGTTAAAGTTGACATTGAAGTACTATAAGCATATCATCATTATCATTTCATGATTGAGCAATTACATGGCAAAATTGAGAATAAATAGGAAGTCTCACAATTGATAAAATTTATAAGCTTAAATAATGTCAAGATGCATCCATCTGAATGTTTGTAAGAAAAAGGGACTTTTATCACAATGTTGTCATTGCCTTAAGGACAAGATGTATTAAAAGGGCCTATACCACATACGAGGAGCTAAGTTCCAAAAAAGGAAAAATTATTTCTCGAATGGAAGGTGCATAGTCAAGGGAGATAATTTAAACTCTCTAAGAATACACCATCATTGGCTTCTTTTTGATTTCAAGAAAGATCGTTCAATGTGACGAAAGTGGGGACCAATTTCAAAAGAAAAAATTTTACCTTCACAAAAATCTACATACATCATGCATTACCCCTACATGCATCATATAGTCTATAGGTATACAACACAATTCTGCCTATATACCCATATGTTTGAGAATCCCCTACCAAGCAAGCATTTCTCTCAGGTCCTAGCCAAGAGTAGGCTCACATCCAGTGAATTGAGCCTATGTCAAGCTAGGTCAACATCTCGGATCATCTCTATGTTGGTAAAAAATGCAACCATCCAAATGCAATGATGAGAATCCAATGGTAGTTGATGATCAAAGTTTTGTGCTTAAGAATGTCTTTAAGTGTCTTTCAAATAAAGAATCCAAAGCAAGTACAGAAATTGATCATGTCATGGTTAGCAAACACAACAATTTTTAGGAAAGCAAGCACTTCTACATAGCCCCAAAAGGTGGCAAGAACAAGAACCTTATCTTAACCTAACTAATGATTGAAGAGTTGGGAAAGCTATGTCCTTCAAATCCATATTACCAACACAATCTTATTCCTCGATACAATCACACTTGGCAGTGGATCTCCAAGTTGATATGCATGTCCTGTGGCGAATCCCTAAGTCAACATGCATGTATTCTACTTCAGATCATCCTTGTGTTGTTAAATTCAAACTTGTATTCAATGAGTCAAGCCTATGTCAAGCTAGGTCAACATTTCAAATCATCTTAATGTTGTTAAATTCACACTCCTATCCAATGGGTTGAGTCAAGGTCAAGCCAAGGCTCATGCCATAAATCCTTGTTCAGACTTAAAATTTCATAAGTCAAGTTAGAGTTGGGCTTCATTTGACTCAATCCCTTATCACTTAAGCTAGAGTCAGGCTTAGTTTGACTCAATCCCTTGTCACTCAAGCTAGAGTTAGGGTTCGTTTGACTTAACCCCTTATCACTCAAGTTAGAGTCAGGCTTCATTTGACTCAATCCCTTATCACTCAAGCCAGAGTTATGCTTCATTTGACTTAACCCCTTATCGCTCAAGCTGGAATGTTAGAGTCAAGCTTCATTTGACTCAATCCCTTATCACTCAAGCTAGAGTCGGGTTTCATTTAACTTAATCCGTTATCACTTAGGCTAGAGTTAAGCTTTATTTGACTCAATCTCACATTGTTCTGAATGAAATTGTGTCTTCTAGCTTTGCTTACCTTCTAATTCCTTAAAGGATAAGCAAAAAGGGATAGCTATAGATACCAAATTTTGTCTAGAACCCAAAATAGCTTGTATTCGAATTTTTTAAATAAATAAAAAATAATGAAAAAATAAATATATAAAAAGAAATTTTTTTGAGCAATTAATTTATTTGATAATTAAAACTAAAATAATAATAATAATAATAATAAAACTTGTTATACTATTAGCTAGTCTTTTAATTTCATTCATGTGTACCCTTCTTTTTGTTTTAAATTTTAAATAAATAAGCAATTTAAAAAATAAAATAAAAAATGAAAGAACTTAAAATATATATATACATATAATAAAAAGGGAAGAAGGGGCTCAAATCATTGGCAATGAACTGAACACCCCTTTTGGGGAAATCAATGCCTCTCCCCCTTAAGAATGAATTGAACCTCACCACCCTCAAGTTCGAACCATGCACTGCCACCATTAAAATTTCACCAACTACTATAGCAGGAGAAGCAGCAACATCATGATGGGTGTAGAGACAAAAGATGCAAAATAGTGTAACATAGATATATCAAGGTGGTGGTAGCCACTTGCTAGAACCAAAATGAAATGACAAAGGGCAATGGTCAACTTGCACAAGCTGCTAGAAAAGGAGACAGCTGAAACACAATGCAAAAAGGGGTGGGCGCCAGATGCATGAAGGGCATTGGGAAAGTACAAAAGTAGAGCTTGAGTAGAGCGATGGCTAGCCATGGACAGATGGGCACTTGAGTTGCAGCATAAAAAATGATAAGCACCAGAGTATAGCATGTGCATGGAGGAAAATAAAGAATAGAAACATGGAGCAGAGCTATGCAAGGAAGAACAAAGCCGTTTCCATAAAGCAAAGGCAGCACCAGACTGAAGAGATGATGGCGACTCACAAGTTGGTGTAAAACTAATGTACCTAGCTTTAGCTATAAAAGGGGGAAGAGAAGGGAACCTAGAAGGTTTTTTTTTTCTCCTAGCCTAAAATCCTCAAAAACATGGAGAACCTGAAACAAAGAGAGCATCATTGGACCCCCTATCCAAGAATAAGAAAACAAAGTATATACACACACAACAGGGACCCATCGTTAACCCTGCACTTGGAGACGTGAAGTAGGGCATTCACAGAGTGGAGGGATCGCTACAGCATCCCAGTAAAATCCTCTTACATTTAGTTGTGCCAAGGATAACTCATAGCCCCCACAAACCCACAAAAACCAGAGGATGTGGTGGATAGCATTGAAGTGAAGCAGCAAAACCTACCCTATTTCTAGAAAGGGCGAGCAGAGGACTAGCTGCACAACAAAGAAGAAGTCTTTAAAGCATTGTGTTTGCATTACTTTCCAACCCCCATATGTCTTCACTAGCATATCGCTACGTCTAACTAAGGTATGCTCCTTCCTCTGAAAATTAACCCTAAATCTGAGCCCCCCCGTTCCATGTTGTGCCGCTCCACTTTGAACATTTCTCTACTTTTTCCTTCTTTTTCAACATGTAGGTTATGAGAGTTTTAGAACATGAAGTGCATATGCTCAGATCTTTGGTTCTATTTTTGTCCAAGATCCTAATGTTTAAATAATGAAAGATGAGTATGGAAATTCTTTTGGGTGTAGAAAGTTAAACAATGAAGTTTTATGATGGATTTACCTCTGTCTATGTTTGTTCTGTGGCCTAAGGTGGCCTTCCTTTGGTTATTTGGATGTTTCTATTTTATATGGGATTAACCATAGAAAAACTTCCTACCTTTGCATGATAGAGATCCTAATTTTAACATGAACAAATCTACATGATCGTGGGGTATCATTATGAAGTTGGGATGAGGTTTAGTTTGTAGGGTTGCCTTTTGCCCAAGATGTTAACCTAAAAACTACGTTAAGGTTTCCTTTGTTCATGCAAGTTGGTTTAGGCCACATAATTAGTGTAAGACCCCATGAATATACTAAGCTCCAATGCCATGAATATGCTGAATTCTAGTTAGGGGATATTGATTTTAATAACAGGGAAGATTTTATTGGCATTTGTTTAAATATTGTTGCTATGGTGACCTTTTTCTTTCTTCTATCTCAATTTGGAGTTCTGCTATGTTTTTTTTTTTCATTTTATTATGAGTTACATGAGCTAACCACATAGTCCAGTCTGGTTCTGGAAAGTCATGAGTTAAGCTTTATTCTATAGAGTGGATGCTCTTTCAATATGCTAACTATGTAGGATGTTTTTGCATTAGTTGAATTTGGTTTTAAGAAGGGCATGTATGGGCTACTTCCCATTTAGCCCCTTTAAGCCCATACCGAGTATCTCAATCCTACTCATTATTTGTTGAATTTTTCCCTTGAATGAAATAAATAAATAAATACAATAAAGAGAGGAGAGAAATAGGAATTAAAGAGGTGAATATATAAAATAAAATAGGAAGTGAGAAATTTTAAAGTACCATTCTTTTGCAAAACAATTTTTAAGTTATAGAAATAAAGGCAAAGGCATTTATGTTTATAAATTGTATAGACCTCATGTAAATAGGAATGGCATATTTTAATGCTCATTAAAATTCAAATCTTTTGCAAAAAAATCATCCAAATAAGCTTTCTATGAAAAGTTATGAGAAACAAAGGCAAAAGCATTTATTCTTATAACCTAATTAGACCCCTACCTGAAGAGGAATGAATCTATATCAATACTTCTTAAAAAGCTTATTAGTATGAGATTTCAAAAAAATTAATTTTTCTATCAAAATTAATATTATTTTTTACAAAAACAAGTTATTGAAGTAAAGGCGAATGCATTTATTCCCATAAGCTTAAAGTAGACCCCCACCTGAAAAGGAAGGGCCTATCTTTTCTAAAAAAAATTGCAATATGAAAATTCAATTATTCTACCTTTTATAATTTAGATATATATATAACAAGGAAGTATAGGCAAAATTTACTGTAAGTCTAAATGGCATAAAAATTAACATAGTAGCAAAAGAGCATTATAGGGTGCTAACACCTTCCCCGCATGTAATCAACCCCTGAACTCATTTTTTAAAAAAGAAATGCAGACCATTTTTTTAAATATAAAGGTGTCCAATCTCACTGAGATTTTAGATTAGTAACGACTTCCTTCTTTCTTTTAAACCCCATTTCTCCTATTTTGCAAATAATGTCGTCCACCCCTTTTTTTACAAAATATATATATATATAGAATAATTTTTCACCCACATTGCACTCATGTTGCAACATCATGGAAGGTGAATGACCCACTATCCACACCATCAATAGTTATGCACAACCAAAAAAGCACCCTGCCCAATTTTTTATAAGTAATTCAATGATTTAAAGGTTTTAACCAATATCACCAGAATAAGATTCAGTTCAGTCTCAAATATCCTAAACATGACAATGCATTGGCTATCAATGTAACTGCAAGCCCTAGGGAAAACCACATCTCCATAGATTTCTAGCAGTAAGATCTTCATGGCCATGTTCTTAACTTTCTCGATCTTGATGTGTTTCACTAGATAATCAATGGTAACAATCTAATTTTGCCCTTTATCCATAGTATCATTGCCAAAATTCATATTTTGCATGTTTAGCATCTAGCCAAAGACCTCCTAGGTGCCATCTTCTAGTTGTACCCATAGATCTTGTCCCCAACCACAAGATCCATCCCCAACATCTCTCTATATTCCTTTAAGGTGAGGGTTAAGATATAATCCCCAAATGAACAGTTAATAAATGCCTAATTTGGCCATATTTCCTCATGAACTATTTCTTGTCATTGTTATTAGAACCATTCCAAAGTTCCCACAATTTAGATAAGTTGTTTTGCTCAAATGACAACTTTCTAATTTTTGGTAACACCAAACAATCCATTCTAACTAAGCAATCTCCTTGTTCCTTCTAAGACATCTCTTGGACAAGGAGGACTTGGTCATGAGGGTCTACGATAGCCTATGTAGGGTATATTATGGAATTGATGTCCATGATGATGTTACCTAAATTTTAGGCCAAAAAAGAAAATAACCACTATGACGTATGAGGGAAAACAAAAATGGCATAATCGCATGCAGATGAGGTTCCTTGCATGTCCTATATCTAATGTATGTTGGTAGGGATCTATAATACCTACATAGGTCCCCAAACTGCCCTTGCTAGTGGTAATCTAATAGCCTAAGGAAAGTTTAAGCAAGGGTGTTTACGCACCTGCACAAAGACTGAAAGTCTCATAAAAGTTAACCTTACTTTGCCCCTTTCTAGCCTAAATGTATAAAAGCCCAGGTTAAGAGTTTATGCCATAGTGATAAGTGTAATGAGGTTCCTCATCTAAAGAATACATAAAATGAAAATGTGGGAATTTTAAACGTGCAATGCAAAATAAACAAATGGACAACATTTCTCCATCTTGCCTAGATTAAGGTATATCTTGGGTTTATGCTTTCAAATTCAAAAGTTTAGGCTAGACTCCTTAAATAAGTTGGTTCTAAGGCTATGTATGGGTAGTTCTAGACTCCTGTAAGTCTATAAATTATGCTTGAGAGGATCAATTTGAGTAAGAGTGTTCATGTACTTACAAGGAGACCAATGGTCTCACGAAGACTAATCCTACTTTGCCCTCACTAGCCTCAAGGTTCCTAAGAACTTGGGTGTAGAGCTCAGGGACTTGACCTCCCTTTTTCTAAATCTTGTGGTGAAGGTGCATGTGTGTCAGGGGAATAATACACTCAATTACAACCTACAAAACAAATAGCCAGTTAACCAATCTATGGGCACCAGTGGTAATATTGTATGAAAATAAGTCATCAAGGCCTAATCAATTACAATAACCACAAACAAATTCAAAGGAACATATATACCTTGAATGCAATCAAATTAGGCACGAAAGCCAAGCATAGAAATGAAATAAGAAAACAACAAATATTAATTTATGTGGCTTAATCCTCAAGTCTTCAATGAAGTTTCCAAACTAAGAAGTAGCAACTAAAAAACTGGTTCAAAAATGTAAAAAAAAAAAAAAATGGGTTTTGAGGAGGGGTTTAGAAAATATGTGAAAAATTGAATATGTCATCGATCTAGGTTGAATTAGACATGAACATAATTGATCTATGTTACAATAATTGGGTTTAGGGGTTGGTTATTTATAGGGAATGTATGGGTACCCCAGTAGCACCCTTTCAATACTACCTTAGTATTTTACTACTTTTTAGTTTCAAAACAATGATTTTAGCTTTGGAAAAACTCTTACTTTTTGTTTTTTATTTGTCTTACTATTGGTTTTGCAAGTGATCAAACGTGATCCATGATTAATATTACCAAGGAATGGCGTTTAACCATTATTGTGACAAGGGTGATTCGATATCTGGTTCATTCAACACTTACCTTTAAAGTGGGTGCTTAGCTTGAGTAGGTTTTATAGAGTAATTTGGATTCTAAGGGACAAGAATAATAAATGATAATAATCACATCAAGGGGGTCCTATCAATCCTGTGGTGATACCCAAAATGCAATCACCCTCAAAATGTCTATGAATGTATTCATTAGCAATCCTCAAAAACCATTATCAAAAATTAATTTTTGCTTTTTTTAGGGGAGTAAATGGGATGGTAATTTTTAATAACCATGCTAGTAGAACCTCATTAATCTCTTAGTGAGATTCATGATAAGGCCACTCTTAAGATAATTAAGACAGTTGTATTCACTAACTATTCCCAATAACCATCATTGGGAAGCATCAGGCAATTTGGAAATTTGGACTGGCAAAGGAGTTAGGAAATATTAAGATTCTTAATGAACATGCAAGAAGAGCCTCGTTAATCTCTTGGCAAAACCCATAACATAATCACCCTTAGGATAATGGAGAAATAGTTGCATTCACTATTCTTAACAACCATCATCAAGAAGAATCTTAGGGCTTCAAAAGGTGGTTAAGCAATGAATGGGTTTCTTGGGACTAGTCAAGCATGGGAGATGACTTAGGAAAGTGATTCTTCATTTAATTGTGTTAGAGGGGTCCCATCAAACTCTTGGACAGACCTATAGCATGGTTACTCTCAAGATAATTGAGTAGTAGCCATATTTACAAACCACCCTCAGCAACATTGTCAAGAGAATAAGCGATTTTGAAAATATTTAGGCCAAAGATTAAGAACCATGGGTCCTTGAATTTTGGCCAAATCTTGTAATCTCAAAAAGATATTTTTGTTTCCAAAAATAAAATTTGAAGACTCTAGGAATTTCAAGATTTTCCATATTAAAAAGAAGGATTTAACAAGTGAAGGAATTAATTGAGATAAAAATAATATCAACAAAAATTCAAATTAAAGCATTAACATCAGACCTAAGCCTAATTAAATTCAACCTAATCAAAAAACAATTCATGACCTATTCTAAGCCATTCTTCCTTCAAGAGGAAAAGAGCCCACATGTATAAAAATACAAAGGGTATGTCCTGCGCTTGGTAGGCCCAAGCCATGGCCTTTACTCCCTTAAAACAAGTTTTATTTCTCTTTTAAATAAATGGATAAGGTGATCACGGCTTGGGATCAAAGCCCAAACCATGACCGAACACCTTTATTTAAATTTTTTTTTATAAAAATTGGGTGGCTATGGTTTGGGCATGTAGCATGACCATGGCAGCCCCGTTTTTGAAAAGTTCTTGCCTACTTTTTTTAAGAAAAAGTTCAAAAAGAATGTGAAAATCTATGCACAAAAAATACCCCTAGGTTCTCTTACTTTTATCAACTTCAACCCAAAAATTTCTAAAATTATGTTAGAAAAATTTTGTACTTAATTATGGATTTAATTTATTTTAGTGAAAAATGTTTTCTTTTTGATTTATTTAAATAGGAGCAAAGATTGGGTGCATCACACCCTTTATTTTATTTAAAAATGTTTTCTTTTTTATTTATTTAAATGAAAGCAAAGATTGGGTACATCACACCCTTTGATTTATTTAAATGGAAGTAAAGATTGGGTGCATCACACCCCACAAAGGGTGTGATGCACCTATCTTCAATCTTTGCACTTGAAAGTGTAAGGTTAAAGAGCTCAAGAAGGCTTAGGCTCTAGGTCCATAATGCATTTTGTTCTCCTATCCTCTCTATTTATCTCAATGCACTGCCACTCCCCCAAATAGGTGTGACGCACCCACCTTCAACCCTTGTACTTGAAGGTGCAGGATTGAAGAGCTACTCTAGCTCTAGGTCAAGAATGCCTTTTGTTCTCTTATCCTTTTTGTCCATCTCAATGTACCACCATTCCCCTTACCATTCTTTATAGCTCCTCAGCTAGCTTTTTTTCAGGGCGTGACTCTTCCTTTCTACACTACAATTTTGCCTCCATTAAACTGAGGGTGGTGCATACTTGATTATGGAGTAGGAAGCTCAGTGGCCATTCTCCTTATCCCTAAAGACCTTTTTTGTGTATTTTGTTGTTTGTACATTTTTGTTTTGTTGTATTATTATTATTATTATATTGCCTAAAATAAGGAAAAGTAAATAATTTACTATTTATTAGATTCAAAAAATGTCTTAAATTCTTTTACCCTAGCCTATTTCAACCCTTGAAATTTTCAAAATTATTATAGAAAATTTTGAATTGAACCACGATTTCACTTTTATTTTTAAGGATCATTATGATTTATTATGTTTTTCTAAATTTTGGACTAAATTAAGGTTTAACATATTGCCCTTTTAGCTCTCCCTAATTTTAGCCCAAAACCTTTCTTAAGGATTAGAAAAAAAAAACTCGATTATGGATTTAATTTTATTTGTAGGTGTCACCACTAATTATTGCATTATTTAGGGCTTCAGACTAATTTAGAGGTCTACAACTGCATGAAATTTTGTTGTGACTAGTGGATTATATTAGAGTTAAAAATTACCTATGTACACATTATCCACCAATAAATTAGACAAAAGTTAAAAAAATTGAAAGTTTTTTTGTATTGGCAACTCAAAATTTTTGTAACTTTTGGTACAAATTTGCAACAAACGTTGCAATGTTTGCAAATTATTTTATTAGTGGCCTAGGGCCATTGGTAAGAAAAATTTCAGATTAAGCTACAATTTTTCACAAATTCCACTAATAAGAAAAAAAAATTACCCCTTTTATTAGGTGCCATTTTGGCTCTCAATTAAAAAGGAATTTTTTTACTAGTGGCATAGTGTCACCAATAACTCTTTATAAGGAGGAGTCCACACTCTCTCGTATGACCTCTCACCTCTTTTCTTCTCAATTTTTCTTTTTTAAGCTTGAGCAACTTTAGTTTAATCAATGCTCCTTAACTAATATCTTTGTCATCTCTCATCTCTTATGTGAAGTGAAACAAGCTTTTGGAAACAAGTTGGTGGAAGCTTCTCCAAAGTCTAAGATGACTCCTCTTTATTCTATTTCTGAGATTCATCATTGCCAGAAGCAATTCTTGAGCTATTATCTCCAGTGAACAAAGATATATTAGGAACTTCTTCAACTTTGAATTTCACTATAAAAAGTTTTCTGTGTTATGGCTGTTTCTGTTGCTCTACCTATTGCATCTTAAGTGATTCTTGTTGCTAAGTTTATGATTGTTTTGGAGCAATGAAATTAGGCCCATTTGACTCTTTATCAAATGTGTTTGTTTTCAAATTTTTAGTGAACTTTTGCTTGGAGTCAGGTTAAAAAATAAAAAAATTAATAAAATTAATTCCACATAAATTATTTTTAAAAAAGCTTTTTTATTAAAAATATTTTACCAAAGGATCTTTTACAACCAATAAATTTATTAAAGGATGGAAAAAATCCACCCATAAAATTTTTTGAGTAAGGTTATACCAAGGGATAAGAATCCCTCATTAAATCCATTGATAATATTTACATTGATAGGTTTTCATTTTTATCAAAAGATTTTATCCCTCGGTAATGGAAAATTATTTTGTAATGGTTGCAATCTATCCCTTTGAAAGAATTTGATCCCAATTAATTCTAAAACAAGCTAATTACCTTGAAAATTAAAGAGATGAGGGTATGTTGCGTGCATACCCTTCTCTAGTTCCCAAGTTACCTCTCCATGCCATTATTCCTAAAGCAACATATTTCCTCCTCATCTATTTCACTTGCTTGTCTGCTATAACCAATAGTTGCTCTTCATGAGAAAGTTGCTATTTAGTTGAATCACTTGAGGTTGAAGTACATGAGATTCAACAAGGAGGTACTTTTGAAGCATAGAGATGTGAAACACTGAATGAACTCTAACAAGACTTGGTAAAAGGGCTAAGCCATAAGCCACTAACCCCACTCTAACAAGAATCTCAAATGATCCTATGTACCTAAGACTCAACTTTGCTTTCTTACCAAAGTGCAAGACACTCTTCATAGGCAAGACACATACAAAAGCATGATCTCCCACTCTAAACTCCAACTCTCATCACTTATTATCTACATAGGATTTCTATCTACTTTGGGTTAGCAATAATTGATCTCAAATTAATTTACTGCTATTAGTTGCAGCATGAACCAAGTCTGAACCCAAAAGCTTAGCTTCTTTAGCTTCAAACCAACCAATAGGTGACCTAATTTACCTCCCATACAAAGCCTCAAACGATGCCATTTGGATACTATACTGATAGCTATTGTTATATGCAAACTTTATCAAGGGCACATACTAATCCCAACTCCTACTAAAGTTTGGCATGCAAGCACACAACATGTCTTCCAAAATCTAAGTAGTACTCTCAAATTGACCATCAATTTGAGAGTGAAATGCTATGTTAAATCCACTCTTGCACACAAGGCCTTTTGGAAAGACCTTCAAAATCAAGTGGTAAACTAAGAACCACGATAAGAAATGACAGTCACTAATACCCCATGTAAGGAAACTATCTTGTGCAAATAGAGTTTAGCATACTATGCCACACTGTAGTTGGTCTTCACTAGTAGGAATTCCTTTGTCTTAGTCAATCAATCCACAATCACCCAAAAAGAATCAAAGCCCTTAAAAGTCTGAGATAAACTAGTAACAAAGTCAATGGTGATTCTCGCCCTTTCATTCAGGAATATCAATTTGTTGGTGTATCCTTATGGCTTTTGATGCTCAGCTTTCAATTGTTGACACACCAAACAACTCAAGACAAAGTCAGCTACATTCCTCTTCATACGTTCCCACTAATAGAATTCTTTCAGATTTTGATAAATCTTAGTGGAACTCAGATGTACAATATAAGTAGAGTGATGAGCTTTCACTAAAACCTTCTTTTGTAACTCACCAGCATTAGGTACACATAATCAAGAACCATATCATAGCACACCACCAGAGTCAACTAAGCACACAAAAGCCTTACACTCCTTTACATCCAAAATTCTTACTAAGTGATCATCCTGATACTAACACAGTTTAATATCTTTCTCCATAGAAGAATAGAGCTACACATGTGCAAGTAATGTTCCCAATCTAGTGACCTCAAACTGTATGCCATTTTCCTTAAGGTTAAATAGTTCTTTAGCCAATGGCCTCTTGACCTCTTTTATATGCCCATAGACTTCTTAAGTGCATTTGCAACTACATTAACTTTCTTCGAATGGTAAAGTATAGTCTAGTCATAATCCTTGAATAGTTCAATCCATTGTTTCTATCAAGATTTAGCTCTTACTGCTCAAAAATGTACTTAAGGATCTTATAATTAGTATAAATCTCATAGGTTTTCCCAAAAAGGTAATGCCTCTAAATCTCAAGTGCAAACACCATTACCACTAACTCTAAGTCATGAGTATGGAAATTCTATTCATGCTTCTTAAGTTGTTTAAAGGCATAAAAAATCACCTTCTCACTTTGCATATGTACATAAGCAAGCCTGATTCCTAAGGCATCACAACACACTACATAACCACTTAATCCCAATGGCAAAACTAATACTAGTGCTAAAGTCAAACAAGTCTTTAGCTGTAGGAAATTATTCTCATAAGCATCAATCCAATTAATTTTCACATTCTTTTGGTAGAATTGAGTCAAAGGAGTTGCAATCTTGGAAAAGTCTTTGACAAATGACCAGTAATAACCTATTAAACTAAGAAAGTATTGAATTTTAGTGACTGTAGTAACTTGAGGCCAATTGTTCATTGCTTCCACCTTCTTTTGATGCACAACAATCCCATCTTTGGACACCACATGGCTAATAGATACATTGTTCAACCAAAACTCACTTTTAGAGAATTTTGCATATTACTTGTGCTCCCTCAAAGTTTGCAGTTCTACCCTTAAGTGGTTTTTATGCTCCTTACCACTTTGAGAATGCGTCAAGATATCATCAACAAAGATTATCACTAAGTGGTCAAGTTAAGGCTAGAAAACTCTGTTCATTAAATCCATAAATGCCACTAGCCCATTAAATTGCATGTCTAAAAATTCATAGTGCCTATACTGGGTGCAAAAAGCTATCTTAGCACTATCCACCTTCCTTATTTTCAACTGATGGTAACCTGAACAAGGTCAATCTAGGAAAAACACCTTGCTCCTTAAAGTTGATCAAATAGAACATTTATGCGAGGCAAGGGATACTTGTTCTTCATAGTCACCTTATTCAACTGCCTATAGTTTGTACACATCTTAAGGAATCATCTTGTCTCACAAATATCATAGGTGCACCTCAAGGCGAAGAACTAAGGCAAATAAAACCCTTATCCAACATATTTTGCAACTGCTCTTTCAATTCTTTCAACTTAGTTAGAGCCAAACAATAAGGAGATATGGAAATAGGTTGAGTGCCTATAGCCAAGTCCATACAAAATTCTATTTTTCTATCAGGTGGTACCTTAGGCCACTCCTTAGGAAAAATTTCTGAGAACTCATTTATAATGGGCACTTAGTCCACACTTGCCTTAAGCTTGTGGATTTCTCTAACCATTGTCAAAAAGCTGTGGCAACCCTTCTTTAACAATTTTCTCATTTTTAAAGCCAAAATAAGATTTTATAGTGCTAAACTCCTGTCACCTTGAAATGAAAGAGTTGATTGTCAAACTATCTTATCATGGCAATCCACACTAGCATGGCAAGAAGATAATTAATCTAAATGTAAAATAACATCAAAGTTAGTCATATTTAGAATCACAAGATCCATTAACAACTCCTCATTATTCACCAAAACATTACAAAATTGAAACACTGAATTTGCTATCAACATGTCTCCCATAGGGGCAGTCACAACCAAAGGTGGAGCTTAAGGTGAAGGTTATTTCCCAAATCATAAGGCAAAGAATGGAGACACAAATAAGTGTGTAGAACTAGGATCAAATAAAATTTGAGCATCAAGAGAACAAATAGGGAGAATACTTGTCACAACAACATTGGATGCCTGAGTATCTTCATGAATCATGGAAAACACATCAGCCTATCCTAGGCTAGGGTGCCCCTTAGCCTCTACCTCCTGAACCCCCACCACCATGCCCTGAAGTACTAGGCCCTTAACCACTAGGATTGCTGAACTACCATATCAAAGTTGATGGTTGAGGTGATGAAAATACTTAAGGTGCTGACACTCACTAGAAGAAGGCTGTAAGGATAGTATCAATCACTTCCTCCTAATGTGACCTACCAGTCCATAATGATAACATGCTCTTGAACCTTATTGATAAGGACTTGCATGCATTCTCACACAAATAGCACAAGAAGTAGCATATCCACTAGAGTGCCTTTGACCATAAGAACTAACAGAACTTGGAGTGGTGCTAACTATGCTACTGTATGCACCATACTGCTGCTAGAAGCAAAGAGGGAGAGAGTTAGCAAAATGTTCAAAAATGCCACATCGTTTCACTTTTCCTTTTTCATTTTCAAAATTTTATATAGAAAATATTAAAAACAACATTTTATTGTTTTCAAAATTTATCTTCATTTAAAAAAAATTTTAAAAAATATTTTCACTTTTTTTCAACCAAACACATTTTCATAACATTTTCTATTTTCATTGAAAATGAAAGCAGAAAACGAGTGAAGCAAACACGCCCTATGCCTCTCCAGCATAGCAGCTTCCGTCATTCTCTCCAAGAGCTTCTTCCTACATCCTTTTCTCCATCTCTTCGGCAGCAACTTCTTTGCTTCCCAAGCTTCAAGAGATGCTTTGGCTTGTGAAGAAGCATTAAAGGGGAGACGCATTTTGGAAGTATTTTTCCAAAAGAAAAATGCTTAAAGTGCATTCTGCCATCTGAAATGCGTCTCATCGCCAGAGCCGAGATGCTGGATATCTTGGCGTTTCAATGCAACCGAGTTGACCCATAACTTCATCTACAGGTATTTAAATGGGATGTTCATTGGGTGAGTTTCACTCGCGAACCCAACCAAACCGATCCAACCTAAGCATATTTCAGTGGGTTACGTTGAGTCATCAGGTCTAATCAAGTCCAAACATGCTCAGCCCGACTTGTATGGGCTGGTTGATGGGTTTAATATTTGCAACCCGTTAACCCGACCGACCCGATGATCGACCTCCCCGAAGTTTTTCTCTTGTTTTCACTTTTTCCTTACCAGTTCGCATCCACTTCTCATTTTCTCAGCGTTCTTCCTGTGCCAGCCCTAACCCACAGCAAGCTTCGCAGTAATCATCGGCGGCCACTAGTGTCGCCGCTGCTCCGAACAAGCGAGCAAAACCCCGAAGGCGCGAGCTTAACCCCGAGTTCCGAGTAGGCGTGTTCTTCTTCTGCATGTTTCCATTTTTCGTTTTCCTACAATTATTCTATGAAATTTCGGTTCTGCTGGTTAATTGTGGCTCTTGATACTGCTCTGGAAATGGGTTAAAATTCTGGAGCATTGGAATGGTCCATTCGTTCTCCCTATTCGCTTTTAGTTCTTTTCTTTCTTTAATATTTTGGTTTGACTGGTCGAACTTCTGATTGATGCTGGTGTGTTAGAATAGTTTGAGATTACTGTGATTGGTTTTATGCATTCCCCACTCCCCATTTTGTGGCTCTCTATTTCTTCTTAAATTTTTTGGATTCAAGATATCAAACGGCAAGTAATCTTGTACTTTTGTGGATGCCAAATCATCTTCTCAGAAGTTTTAGATGAATTCCCGCTTCTGCCGAATTCCCACTTCTGCCTTCGGCAGTCAGTAATAACTTTCTCTTAGTTCTCTCATGCACTCACTGCCTTCTCCTCAGAAAACAAGAAAGTAACTGTGGCATAGTTTTTTTTGATCATTTTGTCTTGTACATGTAGGTCTTCAACATGGCGGATGAAAATTTGCAATCAGATACTTTGGTAGAAGAAAATGGAACTCCAGAGCCTTCATATAGCGTTGAAGAGGCTACTGAACTTTCTATACCATTGCAAATAGAGGGAGATGATGTGAAAGGTAATAGCAATGTTTTACAGGAGTGTTTTCATAACCTTTATAGTGGAATCGAATTGATCCTATTCAAATATATTCATCAGCTATGAATATCGTTAAGAATTGGTCAGAAGATATACATACAAGAGAGTCTTTAATTTATTCATTGCTTATGTCATTTTTTCTTTTCACTAAACCTGTTCCTACATTGTTTTGTTTTGTTTTCTTGTACTTGGTTGATCTCAAAATAACAAAATAAGACATTTTCTCTTTTTGTATGGAAAAAGTGTATTCATCTTGTAAAATTTCTCCCTTGCTTGATTATCAATACTTCTATTTTCATTTTCTTTTATAAGTTAACTAAATTAGAAAGAAGAAAAGGAAGTCATGTTGAAGAAGAGATCCCTGCTAGCGGAAGAAAAGATAGCTGTGTTATATTGCTCTGACAATTCACAATCCTGTAGATGCATATTGCTTCACGTTGAATGTGCTGGAAAGTGGAAATTGAACGCTCATAATGCTTTTACTTCCCATGCTGGACACATGTATATACATACTTAAATAAAAAATAATGACTGCTTATAATTTGATATTCCCCAACATGCCTTGCTGTTATTCATGTTGATTGGTCATGTCTTACACATTCTTGTGCGAATTCCCAATAAATTATCTAGCAATTTTGACATACTTGAAGACAAATTATAGTATGTTATGTCCATCTTATTATGTCAATGAATGGTAAGCAAACTCCATTCTTAAGTTGTAATATAAACCTTTAACAGATGATACAATTGCTTCTATTATGTAACTGATTTCGTTTTGCATATTGTTTGTCATATCATAATTATACATATCTATTAGTTATAAGGTCTTCGTTTTTTCTCTTGATCTTTGCTGTTGTTTATGTTCGCTTCCTCATGTCAATGAATGATAAGCAAACTCCATTTTTCAGATGTAATTTAAGCCTTTATTGGATGATATAATTGTTTTTATTATTTAACTGATTTCCTTTTACATATTGTTTGTCATATCATAGTTGTACATATTTATTAGTTAGGAGGTCGTTGTTTTTTCTTATTGTCTTTGATCTTGTGTTTGTTCTCTTCCTTCATGTATGGAGCATATCTTATCCACCTTTTCCTATGTATCCTTTCTTTCCATCTAATCATATGCCTTCATTTGTTAAATATTATTTGTAAATATCATTTACTTGCTATATTGTTATATGTTGCTAAATATGAACTAGCCTTCATTTGGTTACTCTTTTCTCTCCCAACAGAAATTTCAAAGAAGAAAAAGAAGAAAAACAAAAGCAAGTGAGAGCTTTTACCAGCATTAGTGTTGCTCTCTTGATTTTGCAACTTCACTGGAGCTCTGATTTGCTCTCTTTGCTTGGGCAGGAAAAAGAAAGAACTCTTAGAGCAGACTGATCCACCATCAATACCTGTTCTTGAACTTTTTCCATCTGGAGATTTTAATGAAGGCGAAATTCAGCAGTACAAAGACGAGTAAGAATTTGATTTATAATTTTGAGCCGTATCTGTCCATTCTTTTTTTGCAAATCTGGATCGAGTTTGGAGTTGAGTAAAGAAAATTGCATATCTCTCATTTTATATTTTTATTCCTTGACTCAAATGGCTCTATTTTTTATCCTTTTATTTTTCTACTTGTGTTTTATAGTTCACGTAAAATCACTTCTTAATTATTGCTTGCATAAGGAGCAAAGTAGTTCTAGATCTACTCATTTTCATTTTGATCCGGCAAGTAATTGGATTTACTTGTCAAATAAAGGATTACATGGGTAAAATGCTTGTAGTGATGAACAACTTTATCAACTGCATGGATCTCAAGTCAGGTTGAAGCCTATATATGTCCATCTGCATTTGTCATATTGCTATTACTCTCTGTGAATTATCTTTTGTAAGAAGTTGGCATGTACATGACAGTAATCTGTGGAGGACAACATTGGAGGAAAAGAGAGAGCTTGAGCGCCTTCAGAAACCAATATATAATTCAGTTCGTCGGGCAGCAGAAGTTCATCGTCAGGTTGCAATTGGTTCATTATTTTGAGAGTAAACGTCTATTTTAGTTCTCCAAAGATACCACTATCAGTTTAGTCCCTGCCAAAATAATTTCGTCAATTTGATTTCTCAAAAACTCAATTTGATTTCTCAAAAACTCAATTTGATTCAATTTCATCTCTACAACCAGTTGACATAAAAAATTGGAAGACTTGAGTTGTTATTGTGTTTGGTAAATAGAACTGTATATTATAAATCATGCACAACTTTATTTTTTTTATGTATCTAAAGAGATTCCCTATATTCAATCTTTTTGTGTTTAACAGCACCTGGAAAAATATTAGAAGTGACAGATGGAATTTAATGCAAGAAATTAATATTCCATCAGCAATTTTAAGTATTTGATAAATTTTTTTGGGGGGTGGGGGATGGGGGTGATGTAGAACAAAATTCAATCTTTGAGGAACCAAGTTGATGCAGGATGCGGTTTAGTTGTCAAGGACCAAATTGACGTAGGGAATATATTTGGAGAGCACAAAAACTATTTAGTCATATTTTTAATATTAGAGCTTTGTTTGGATGGATAGAGTTGCGGGAAAGAAATAGGAGAGGATTGGAGAAGATGGTAACTTTAACTAGTTCTGATAGGAAGGAAAATGGTAATGGTTAAATAAATAAATGTAACTCCACTACTTATTGTTCTTAGAAAATTTGAAAAGAACATGGAATTAGAATTTAGAAAGAATGTTACATACATGCATCTATTTTATAGGACATAAAATATAATAAGGATATATTGGTATTGTTAAATTTCCATTACCTTCATCTTTTGTTACAAACCCAAAACGGAAAAGTTATTTTCTTTCCAGTTTTTATTTCTATTACTTCATTTCATTTAAACAAGATGATAGAATATGTTGATACTCTTATTTTATATTCTCCCTTGATTTTTTTCATTGTATTCTCATTCACTTTCAAATAAAGTGAACTGAGTAAATACATCTGTTATTAAATATTAACATTTTAGGTTGGGTCTACAATTGTTGTTCTAGTTCATGAATGGAATTTACTAAAGGACTGATCAGGCTCTCTTGTGTAATCAGGTTCGCAAATATATTCGAGGCATCTTGAAGCCTGGGATGCTGATGACTGATTTATGTGAAACATTGGAGAACACTGTTCGAAAGCTAATATCAGAGGATGGTCTACAAGCAGGCATTGCATTTCCCACAGGATGCTCTTTGAACTGGTTATCCTTCATTTAGTATTGATATATCTGTTTTTCTTTGGTGACTTCTGATAATTATATTGTTAGTTGAAACTCTTTGTCCTTTAGGGTTGCTGCTCACTGGACCCCAAATACAGGAGACAAGACCGTGCTTCAGTATGATGATGTAATGAAGTTGGATTTTGGCACCCATGTAGATGGTAAAACCCCCAAACTTTTATCTGTTCATTAGTTTATTTTAATGCTCATATGGTTCAGATACTTCTAGTGTCTGGTGTGTATATTTATTACTCCATTCAACCTCTTAATATGATTTTTTTTTTTGGTGTAGGATACATAGTTGACTGTGCTTTTACTGTGGCATTTAACCCTATGTTTGATCCACTGCTTGAAGCTTCTCGTGAAGCAACCAATACCGGTATTAAGGTACCGAAGCATTTATTTTTAGAAATTTATTGGAGGTTGATTATGAGCTTCGGTGAGAGGGGAGGGTCACTAAAGGCACGTAGCTGACACTAATAATTTAGTTACTTGTATCAAAATATTTAATATTTAACACTAAGTGGAGATGCAACAATACCCCACTAACCTGTTTGATTAGCAAGTTTGGCGACATGGGTAGTAGCTTGAAATCATCCTGTTTATGGCCCATTTAATCAGCTCGCTGTCAATTCAATATGTTCGACCATGAAAAGTTCTTTGAATTATTCTTGCCAATAAGAGTAATAAAAATAAGCAATCACATAGTTATGAATCTTTTGATATCTGGATTTTGTTGCCCATATTCAAATTTTTCAAACAAAATGATACCCACATTACAAATTAAAAGACATAGCATTTAGCTGTAGCATGTATCCAAGTCTTTTAGTATTTAAAACTGGTATTGTGGATTTTTTGTTAATTTAAATTTCTAGGTCGTCAGAACTTGAAGCTATTGCTTGAGGGCTTTGACAAAAAATGTTTGATAGAAATTCTGAGGAAGTTTTGAAAGAGTTGTCAAGTAGCTATGGCTGATTATGATTGAAATGTCTAACTTTTGTTTAATTTTTAGGACATTTACTGCAAATTATTAGAGTTATGAAATATTTTGAGGTAAGTTAGGCTTTTTAAATATAAAGTTTTCAACTAATTATCCCAATCATAGTTATCAATAGTGCGCTATGGCCCGTTGTGCTATGCTATGGGCCATAGTGTAGTGCAATTCACATGGTGCACTGTATTCTGCGCTATTTGCGCTATTGGAACTCAACAACCTATTTGGCTTAATTTCTCCACTTCAAACCTTCTATGCACCGCACCTTTCTGCCTTTGTAGTTTCTTATTTTAATTTAATGAATTTGAAACTTTTTATGTGTAGTGTTTTTTGTGATGCTTGGAGGCTT
Source organism: Dicorynia guianensis (assembly GCA_037013595.1). Lineage (NCBI taxonomy): Eukaryota > Viridiplantae > Streptophyta > Magnoliopsida > Fabales > Fabaceae > Dicorynia > Dicorynia guianensis. Next base: position 12,559,703 of record JASUAB010000006.1, on the reverse strand, counting down.
TAGCCTTAGACTATTGATGGATTTATGCTTTTAGTATTAAGTTGTTTAATGTTTGTTACTTCGAACATTGAATCTTGATTGCAAATGAAGTTGTCATATTTTTTTAAAGCTATTTTTTATATATTGTTGTTATTTGGAGTTATATTACATATATACAATATATATATATATGTAATATAATTGCTCTATTGTTCAAATAGCAGTACACAATGTGCAACGCTATGTGCTATGTTGCAATGACCTCAAGTGCTATAAGTACGCTATTCACTATTAACAATTATAATCCCAATAGCTTAAGTTATTAGGTGAAAAGTCAAGATTGGTTCATATCGTAAACGCTTTTGTTAGGAGTGGTGATAGTTTTATATATTCAGTTTTTTGGTTACAGTTAGTTAGTAGGCTGAGTTTTCTTATACAGGGGCAATATTGTATTTTTACTTTGCTTTATATCAATACAGCTGAGTGGTGAAGGGGAGAGTTTTTTACTTCCCCGACAAATCAGTTCCTTCTTCTCCCTTTTCCGGTTTCCTTCTTGAATCTTTTTTCCTCTTCTAAATTCATCTTGGTATCAGAGCAAGATCCTTTTGTGATATCAAGCTCTTCAGACTTCTCGTTTCAGTCCCGTTTCAGTAACTCGAGTTGCTGACGTCAGCACCGGCGACTTGAAGCCGAACGACCCACCGTCCGGAGCGGTTTCTTCCGGCGACTCGAACCCCTCAACCTATTGCTCTCAACTCCAATGCCCAGCTGCAGAATCGGGCTTCTCTTCAAAACGGCAAAAACCCTAAAGGACGTGCAATCTTGTGATTCGGCTGAGCATGGACAAATTGGTCTGAATTACTGCCACCAGAGAGCTCGAAGCTGACCATTGAAGGGCGGTTTGGGTGGATTTACGGTGGTGAGTGAGTATATTCCGGGAATAAGGACTTAAAGCTCTCGGTTTGGCTGTTGGAGGACAATTTCGTGGCTGTCTTGTGTGCCTGCTAACATTTCCGGTCCATTACTGAATCTGGGAACATTGTTGAAGAGAAAAGGATGTCTGAAAGCAACAATGAGGGTGAAGGGCTCAGCCAAGACCCAAGACAGAGTGTGACTGAAAATGTACTCACCTCAGGTCGGGTAGTTGCTCTAAATGACAATCCTACACTTCAGGTTAGCCCAAAGAAGCTTGATGGTACCAACTATCTTACATGGGCCACTGCTTGTACCCTTTCCTTGAAAGCTAGAGGATTGTATGGGTATGTTTGTGGCCGAAAGAAAAAGCCTGATGAAACCAGTCCTCTAATAGATCAATGGGAGTCTGAGAATAGTCTTGTCATGTCTTGGTTATTGAATTCAATGGAATATGAGATAAGCAAGACTTATATGCTCTTGGGCACAGCTGAAAAAATTTGGAATGCAGTGAAGCAAACTTATTCTCGAGTTGGCCACTATGCAATTATCTATGAATTGAAGCAAAGAATTCATGGGATAAAACAAGGTGAAAAATCTATATCTCAGTACTATAATGAACTTAGCAGTATTTGGCAGGAGCTTGATTATTATCAGACATATCAACCCAAATGCTCGGAAGATGCTGTTGAGTTTCAAAAAATGCAAGATAATGAGAGAGTCTTTGAATTCTTAGCTGGTCTCAATGTTGAATATGATCAGATGAGAGCACATCTTCTTGGAAGAGAACCCCTTCCATCATTGGGACAGGCACATGCTTTTATTCAGCAAGAAGAGAGCCGAAGACAGTCTATGCTCCTATCTTCATCTGTTGAGAGGTCTGCCTTGAATGTCAATACCGTACAAAAGGTCATTGACTCATCTAGTACCATTACTCAAAGCGACAAGGACAAACTGAGGTGTGATTATTGTGGAAAATCAAGGCATACAAGGGAGCAATGTTGGAAGCTGAAGGGAAGACCAATAAGAGGTCGTGGAGGAAGAAGGGGAGGATCATCGAGGAACCAAGCTTATTTGTCAGAAGCAACCGAATCTATGACAGAGAAAAGTAATCAAAGTGAAGATGGTTTCTCTAAAGAGGAAGTACAATCTCTTAGAAAAATTCTCATGATGACAAGAGTGAATACCTCTTTGGAAGCAAAAGGGAACCCATCCTCATCCTCCACTTCCTCTACTCACTTAGCTCACGCAGGTAAACCTATTATTGCCTTGAATGCATACACTAGCACTAGTTCCAATTCTTGGATCATTGACTCTGGGGCTTCTGACCACATTACTGGTGATTCTTCAATGTTTTCCACATATTCTCCTTGTATACATCAGGACACTGTTCGTATTGCAGATGGTTCCTTGTCCCCTATAGTAGGCAAAGGATCTATAAAGTGTACACCCCTTTTGAATTTGTCTGCTTTATATGTTCCAAATTTTTCAAACAATTTACTCTCCATCAGTGCTATTACCAGAGATTTAAACTGTAAAGTCACCTTCTTCCCTTCTTATTGTGTCTTTCAGGAACTGGAGACGGAGAAAACGATTGGTTATGGTAGAGTTAGTAATGGCATATATTTTTTGGAGGACAGTCAGAGTGTTATCACTAGCTTGACAATCCAAAGGTCCAGAAACCAGAATACCCAAGATTTTTTGAGATGGCATAGGAGACTTGGGCATCCCTCTTTTGTAGTTATGAAAAAACTTTTACCAGGGTTGTACTCAAAGTGTAATGAAACAGATTTAGTCTGTGATGCCTGTGAATATGCAAAACATGTACGAAACTCTTATCCCATCAATGATAATAAAAGTCTAGTTCCTTTTATGACTATTCACTCTGATGTATGGGGACCCAGTCGCGTTACTTCTCTATCTGGATATAGATGGTTTGTTACGTTCATTGATTGCTTTAGCCGTACTACTTGGGTTTACTTGATGCACTCCAAGGATGAAGTTTTTTCTTGTTTTAAAAGATTTCATACAATGATTCGTACTCAGTTTGATGCAAAAGTCAAAGTCTTCAGGAGTGACAATGGATTAGAATATGAGTAATGAATTTCAACTATATTTAGATGATCATGGCATTATACATCAGACTAGTTGTGTGAATACTCCTGCTCAAAATGGGGTTGCAGAACGGAAAAATAGACATTTGTTAGAAGTGGCAAGAGCCTTACTCTTTTCAATGCAGGTGCCTCACTATTTATGGGGAGATGCTCTTTTGTCAGCAGCTTATCTCATCAATCGGATGCCATTGAGGACGTTGAGTTTTAAATCCCCATTAGAGCTCCTTCAGGGATCAGTATCCTACCTAATCCCACCAAAGGTATTTGGTTGTGTTTGCTTTGTTCATGACCATAGGCCTACAATTGGGAAGTTAGATCCTCGAGCTTTGAAATGTGTCTTCATAGGCTATTCTCCAACCCAGAAGGGGTATAAGTGTTACCATCCCCCTACACGGAAAGTAATTGTCAGTATGGATGTAACATTTCGAGAGGATGAAGCTTATTTTTCATCAAATCAAACATCTCTTCAGGGGGAGAAAATAATGGATAATGATGAAGAGTTGTTTTCTTATCTCCAATATCTTCCAAATATGTGTCAGGGGGAGGAATTGCTGCAAAAGGATCAAAATCAGGGGGAGAACACTATTGAGGAGTCAGAAGAGTTGCCCCCATATCAACAACCTAATGAGTCTGCAAGGCCAGATGAGGGAGAAAAACAAGGAGAACCAGAATTGTTGACTTACACTCGGAGGAAATGGAAATCAAAGAATAATGCCATTCTACCTACTCTACCAAATCAAGCGCAACCTCCGGATTCAGTTCGATCCCCTTTCTCCTCACTAGATGGTAAGTCCACTTCTCAACCTGTTGATCCTGTTGTAAATGATATTGATCTTCCTATTGCTATCAGGAAAGGCATAAGGAAATGCTCTCGCTATCCTATCTCCAACTTTGTTTCATATGAGTTCTTATCTCCCAACTATAGATCCTTTGTTTCTGCTGTTTTGTTAGGAACCTACGGAATAAAAGAGCTGGTGAGGCAACCCAAAAGCTCAATCGGCCTTAGAATCAGGCCAAGAAAGGAGTGGGACAACTGACAGTAGTTAGTGAGAAAGAAGAGAGGGGCAGTTAATTAGGAGGTACTTTAGGAAAGTGGTTAGTAGGGGGGTGATGGTTGTTAAAAAGGTAGGGTGAGGAATGGGAGGCAAGTAAGAACTTTCAGTTATTGTGTAAGCTTTTCAGCTTGGGCCAGAGATCATCTCTCTGAGCAGGGACACCGTCCTCCGGGGCCAATAGCCATCCTGGTGTTCATTTGTTACTGTGTAATCAGTCTAAGAGTAGTTTCCCTCTTTGTACACTCCTGAGTCTATCAATTGGTCCGACCTGCCGGATACCAAAGACCAGGAGTGGAGCAGACTTAGGGAGTGGGATGGATTCAAGATTGGAGGCATTAGAGAGGAACGTACAGAACATGACAGAGCAAATGGAGGAAGTCTGGAGAAAGTTAGAGGGAGTGGAGGAGATGAGAGCCCTGTTACTGAAGCTTACCCAGAAGGAAGGACTTAGCTCCACAAACTCAGAGAGCGGTCAGGAGGATCCTCACCCTCAGCTGGCAATCGCAACTATGGAAGTGCCAGTAGTAGTGAGGAGTGAAGCTCCCTTGCTGAACAATGCTAGGAAGGTTGTAGTAAAGGTAATAACGGTTGTTGTCGAGGAGGACCCGACGATTGCAAACAAGGACGTTGAGGATGAGTTCGTGGAGGAGGCGGAATTCATGACTTTTGCGATGAATGTTAGGGCAGAGGAAAAAATTTGGCCGGCAATTAAAATGAAAGCAAATTTCCTTGTGAAGACCGAGTCAAGAGAATCGAAGTGTGACTTCGATGGGGATGGGGGTGCTCTGAACACAAACGGTAGTGCCCCAACCTTCGTAGATATGGGAGGGGACTCCGGGACCACCATCTACAATAAGGGTGGAATTAGAGGTGAGAACCATTATCTTTGTGACGCAACAGAAATCTTCGATCCTGGCATCACCGTCAAAAGCTTTAGAAATTTCAACCCTCGCATCAACGTCGTACATTCAGGGAGCATCAGGGGTGAGAGCTGTCATGGCAGAGATAAATATGGTGATTCACAAGTAGTTGCAGCCGTCGGCTCACTATGGCAATGCCTTACCCAAACTCAAATGTTGTTAGCCCAAATGAGGTCAGGTGGGCCCAATAAGGGAAGGATTGGGCTGGTTTATGGGGCTAGACGACAGAATGCCAGCGGCACATCTTTGGGAAACAAGAGCAACAGGGAAAATTCTTCCGATATGGTGAATGTCACAAAGAAGGGGCCAACTCACTCAAATTCTTCGACGGCCATCTTTGAGAGAGTCCCCCACATAAAGCCGGTTCAAGGTGCAGACCTGACGACAAAATCCTCAATCCCTGCTGGTTGTTTACGGAATATTGCTCCTTTGCAATTCAATTTTGTGGGTTCTCCGCTTTATATAAGCACGGCGGCAGTGGATGTGGACAAGAAGCCTACAACGGGCCTCCGATTGAAAGTGAGAGGGAAGCAAGGCAATTGTCTGACAACCCATTTCCAGGATCTTTATATAGAGAAGAGGCCCAATCTACAAACGTGTGTGACCCAAAAAGTGGTTACCATGCTTTCTAATGTTTCTGTTACAATTCTTTTGAACAAACCACATTGTGTGGGGCGAGACAGACTCTATCCTTGTGATTTGCGAGCTCAAGGATCCTCGCCAGGGATTCTATCTATTTTGGTCCTACCACTTCTTAATGGCTTTTACCAATCGAGAGACCAGAGCAGATTTGATCACTTTAGAGTCATAGAACCCAATATACCAAAGATGCAATTAGCTTCGAATGGCACACTGGCAGTCGAGACTTGTGTTTTGGAGAATCTGTGGGGAGATGAACAACTAGTGGTAATTGCAGCCACCCGCAATTTTATGAATTCTCCTATCCAATGGATTTCTAGCATATACTATCAGCTTATTGAGATAGGAAACCACCATCACTTAACTGAAGTAAGTCAGTATGTAGTCTTTGATCGAGGGAAATGTGTTTGCACGATGAATGGTTTGAGAAAATTTGAAGATGTCTACAGTCACAAGAAGGACGAAGGTGATCCTGTGAAGGCTGTTGGTGTTATTGATGCAGCTACAGTTACTGCTTTCAAAGTGTTGTGGGGTGCAGATCAACGCCAGAGATACACATGGGGCTTGTTGAGGAATGAGCTGGAGAAGTCAGATTCTTATGACGGGCATTATGAATTTGCTTATGGGGCATATGATTCAACATATCCAACTGGGTGGATGACAGGTAACCATTCATGTTCTTTGCCACCTGAGGGTCATTCAACGGGTCATGATAGTCAAGCAAATTCCTCAGCTACTTCTTACCTGAAACTGGGAAACTGTACTAGCTTGGAAAATCCCTACACAATATCATATGATTCTTGTTATGTGCTTAAAAATGCTTCAATAGTTGTAGGAAACTATTTGGGGTCACTCTCTGCTGCTATTCATGGTGACAAAATTTATGTCCAAAAGTTCCTTTTTGTGATGTGGGAATCCTGGAACGTTTTTCACCTTACTGATGAACAGCACCCATATTTGGCATTTGTTGGTCGTGGAGGTAGCAAGATTGATGCCCAGAGCCTCCTTAGAACCCTTTGGGCAGGTCGTGATGGGTGGAGGATGCTTGTAACAAAGTATCACCAATTATTAGAAGCACCAATTTATGGGAACTCCCTTGAGAACGTGGTTCCACTACAGCCCAAGTTTTTGGAATATTCGGCATGGGTTTGATGAGGACTGACAACATTTGTGATTGGGATGCTGAGAATTTTCTGCAAGTTTACGCTAAAAAACATGTAGGAGTATATGTATCAATTGGAATGGAGTTAGCTGGAACTATGAGTGGAAATTCACATGGGTCAAATTGTGGAATTGGAGTGAATTTTCCAAAGGGCCCAAGTTTTTCCTTCTCAGTGGATATGACTTTCCAAGAAAGAGGTTGAATCTCAACCTGCCACGTTTCCAATGCTAGGGAGCTAACTACTCCTCACCCATATGGACCCACAATCCCATATGATGGTCGACTGTTTACGGAGGATGTTGCTTGGGAAACTTCATGCTTATCGCTAAGGCAACAAGCTGATTTCAGCCTTGAGGTCAAGGCTGTTTCGGCAGGGGGAGGTATTGTTAGGAACCTACGGAATAAAAGAGCTGGTGAGGCAACCCAAAAGCTCAATCGGCCTTAGAATCAGGCCAAGAAAGGAGTGGGACAACTGACAGTAGTTAGTGAGAAAGAAGAGAGGGGCAGTTAATTAGGAGGTACTTTAGGAAAGTGGTTAGTAGGGGGGTGATGGTTGTTAAAAAGGTAGGGTGAGGAATGGGAGGCAAGTAAGAACTTTCAGTTATTGTGTAAGCTTTTCAGCTTGGGCCAGAGATCATCTCTCTGAGCAGGGACACCGTCCTCCGGGGCCAATAGCCATCCTGGTGTTCATTTGTTACTGTGTAATCAGTCTAAGAGTAGTTTCCCTCTTTGTACACTCCTGAGTCTATCATGTTTCCTCCTCTATTGTTCCACAGGATTGGAGAGATGCAATTAAAGATTCTAAGTGGAAGGAGGCTATGATGGAAGAAATGATGGCCCTTAAGAAAAATGATACGTGGGAACTTACCACACTTCCTCCACAGAAGAGAACAGTGGGATGTAAATGGGTCTTCACCATCAAACACAAAGCAGATGGGTCGGTTGAGAGATACAAGGCTAGATTGGTAGCAAAGGGATTCACCCAAACTTATGGAATTGACTATCAAGAAACTTTTGCACCAGTAGCGAAGATGAACTCCATTCGGATACTCCTTTCATGTGCAGTGAACTTTGGATGGGAGTTACAACAATTGGATGTGAAAAATGCATTTTTGCATGGAGACTTGGAGGAAGAAGTGTTTATGGATATCCCTCCGGGTTTCACGTGTCATAAAACTGACGGAAAAGTCTGTAAACTGAAGAAAGCATTGTATGGGCTAAAACAATCTCCTAGAGCATGGTTTGATAGATTTCGTAATGTGATCATCACTCTTGGGTATAGCCAAAGTAATGCCGATCACACCCTATTTTTTAGGAGATGTGGCAGCAAAATTACAATTCTCATTGTTTACGTTGATGATATTGTGGTGACAGGGAATGACACAAAGGAAATCAACAATCTCAAGACTTGTCTAGCTGAGAGATTTGACATTAAGGATTTGGGAAAACTGAGTTACTTTCTTGGAATTGAAGTTGCTAGGTCAAACCATGACATTTTCATTTGTCAAAGGAAGTATGTTTTAGACCTCCTTCAAGAAACAGGCATGCTGGGGTGTAAGCCAGCTGAATCTCCTATTGTTCAGAACCATCATCTTAGAAATGGTGTTGGAGAAACTGTAGATGTTGGGAGATATCAAAGGCTGGTGGGTAAACTTATTTATTTATCTCATACTCGCCCTGATATTGCATATGCTGTCAATATTGTTAGCCAGTTTATGCATGATCCTCGATCTTCACACCTAGATGCTGTCTTTCGTATTTTGAGGTACCTAAAGGCTACTCCTGGGAAAGGGCTATTGTTCTCAAGGCATGGGCATTCTAAGATTGAAGTTTTCACTGATGCTGATTGGGCGGGATCCATAGATGATAGAAGGTCCACCTCTGGCTATTGCTCATTCTTTGGAGGAAATCTTGTTACATGGAGATGCAAAAAACAAGCAGTCGTCTCTAGATCAAGTGCTGAAGCTGAATATAGAGCTATGGCTCAAGGGATATGTGAGGCTCTATGGTTGAAGAAGCTTGTTCAAGAGTTGGGATTATATGATGAAGCGTCAATCAATCTCTATTGTGATAACAAGGCAGCAATCAACATTGCTCATAATCCTGTCCAACATGATCGAACAAAACACATTGAGATTGACAGACACTTCATTAAAGAAAAAATCACAGGTGGACAGTTGAAGATACTTTTTGTGAAATCCGAAGACCAACTTGCAGATGTTTTCACGAAGGCTTTGTCTAGTAAAATCTTCCACTCCATTGTATGCAAGATAGGCATGAGAGATATATATGCCCCATCTTGAGGGGGAGTGTTAGGGGTGGTGATAGTTTTATATATTCAGTTTTTTGGTTACAGTTAGTTAGTAGGCTGAGTTTTCTTATACAGGGGCAATATTGTATTTTTACTTTGCTTTATATCAATACAGCTGAGTGGTGAAGGGGAGAGTTTTTTACTTCCCCGACAAATCAGTTCCTTCTTCTCCCTTTTCCGGTTTCCTTCTTGAATCTTTTTTCCTCTTCTAAATTCATCTGCTTTCCTCATGAAAAATCACTTAGGGTTTGAAGCATGGACAGAAGCGCAGGCTAACGATGAACCATACTTTGCATATTTTTTATGTCTGTGTATATGTAGCTGTATATTTGTGGAATTTAGACAGAAGTTATTTTGATGTGAAAGTAACTGGTAATTTTTTTTAACAGTGTTAACGTAGTACATGAATTTAGGTTTGCATCAATTAGGCCTATTGTAATTATGTTCCACCAAATTGTTTTGGCTGACTGTCTAGGAAGCTGGAATTGATGTTCGTCTTTGTGATGTTGGTGCTGCAATCCAAGAGGTCATGGAGTCATATGAGGTTGAAATTAATGGGAAGGTGTATCGAGGTATGATGCTTGCTGGATGTTTGCATTTTTTCATCATTCTGTGGTTTTGAGTAGGAATACTCTCTTGTTTATATTGATGAGGGGAATGGTACAATTTATACAGAATTCTCGTCCCCTTGATAAGGAAAGTAAATAATACTGGAAGCAATAAACTAGGAAATAATCCCTTAACATACTCCTTGAAAACAGCAAGTTTTAAAACTAGAAAAGTCAACTAATCAATCACTAATTACTGGAGCTAAGCAGTAAATAATTACAGGAGTTAATACCTAATTAGAGGAGATTAATTATAGACAGGCTGAACCTAAATTTTGGGATCCCAACACTCTCCCCCAAGATGGTGAATGATTATTTTCCATTCCCAGCTTGCTGGAAAACACTTCAAACCTCTTAGTTGGTGGTGCCTTAGTGAGCAGATCAGCAAGTTGACTTTCAGTAGGTACATAGGACGGTGTAACAAGGCCCTCATCTAGCTGCTCTTTTATTAAATGCCTATCTAATTCAATATGATCAGTTTTATCATGTTGTAGAGGATTATGAGTTATATTTATAGCTGATTGGTTGTCATGATGTGATCTCATGGTTTTGCTTCTCTGGAGCGCAGATCATCTAGGATAATTTAATCCAAAGAAGTTCACTGATTCCTTGTGGCATATTTTGGAATTCTGCTTCTGCACTTGATCTTCCTACTATGTTTGCTTGTTATTGCTCCAACTTACTAGATTACCACCCAGAATGATGCAATAATCTATGACTGATCTTTGGTCTGTAAATGACCCTATATAATATGCATCTGTGTATCCCTCAACTGTGAGTGTAAGATCTTATGGACGAGCTGAAGATGCCCTTCCTTTGGCTGATGCGTAAACTGACTAGCTACACTGACTGTGTAAGCTATATCTAGTCGAGTGCGGGAGAGATAGAGTTTTAGCGGTTCTACAACTCTTTTATGATCAGAGACTGCAAGCATGTAGTATTTCAAAAAATTGTTGGACTTTTATCCACTTGAATCAACTCTTGGACCTACATAGACCATTAAACAAGTCTTTCTATTGGCTTAAAACTTTGTATAACTAATCTGCCCCTATTTCAGTATTTGAGCATTCTTGATCTTTAATTACTGTCAACAGGTGTGTTCAAAGTTATTGATAGAGCACTATAATGCATAGCACATTGCCATGAAGGGATTTGAATCCCCTGATTTAGGGGTCCAAAGTTAGGAGATGTAGGTAAGAGAGAGACAGAAGCAAAATTGAGAGAGAAAAAAGTGAAATGCACAAATTATATTTAAATGTAAAATAGAGAGATTGTCACCAAAGTCAAGGAATAATAAAATCAAGGGATTGAAATCCACCATGATGAGTGGTAGGCACTGTGTGCTAATTGCATTATGGCATAGTGCTCTGTATGTGCTACTTGAAAGCTTTTGTACTCTTGTAGAAAGAATAAAAAATAGTTGTGTAACTATACCCAAAAAGGGTGGCCAGCACCTCTGTTTATAATCATAACAATATAAGAGGTATGCCACAATAACAAGTCCTGACTCACAAATAGTCTAGCCCATTGACTATACCCACTAATTATAATCTTCTAACCCTCCCCCTTAAATCAGAGCATGTATATCAAACAAGCTCAGATTGTTAGAAATATCATCTATCTGTTTTCCTGGAAGCGCTTTGGTAAATAAATCTGCAAGTTGATCCCTTGTTAGGATATGCTTTGAGATTAATGACTACGTTAAGTTTCCGCCTAACAAAATGGCAATGCACCTCAACATGCTTTGTTCTTTCATGGAAGACTAGATTCGTGGCAATATGAGTTGCTACTTGATTGTCACGCCATAAATACATACTTTTAGTACACTTCATTCCAAGTTGATGAAAGAGATATGAGATCTAGACATGTTCAGACTCAAAAACACAAGGTTAACTAAGCTATAATTGCCTGCTTCTTACTCTTCCAAGACACAAGGTTGTCACCTATAAAAACATACTACCCTGAAGTGGATCTTTGATCCATAGAACATTTTACCCAGTCTGCATCAAAAAATTCTTTAATCCTACAATGCTTGTGATTATGATACAATAGTCCTCACCTAGATGACTTTTTGAGATATTTCACAACATGCAAAATTGCATCCCAATGAGAGGCTCTTAGAGAGTTCATAAATTGGCTAACTATATTTACTGGAAAGGCAATTTTAGGTCTTGTAATAGATAGTTTAGATTCTCCATTAATCATCTAGAATGCACTGGATTTTCTAGTAACTCTTAGTCTTCTAATCCCGATTTAACATTTGGAATCATGAGAATATCACATGGCTTAGCATCCAAAAGACCTATTTCACTCGAGAGACTAAGAACATACTTTCTCTGTGACAAAACAACACCTTTTTGACCTCTAGTAACCTTAATACCTAAGAAGTACCAAAGTGTCCGTAGTCCTTTTGTTTGAAATTTAATTTGAAGAAATGTTTTTAGTTTTGAAATGCTTACCTCATCATTACCTGTAATAACGATGTTATCCACATAAACAATAATAAGAATACAAATTGATCCTGACCATTTAAAAAACACAGAGTGATCATTATCACTTTGTGCATCTCAAATTCCATCACTTTAGTACAAAATCTGCTAAATCAAGCCAAGGGATTGCTGTAGACTGTACAAATATACCACTACTTTATCCTTGCTAGAATACACGTTTGATAATAGGGGGAACGGTAGGGATAGATTCCTTAGGAGGAGGGTCTGGAGGATCTCAAGGAGCAGAATACATCAAGAAATAATCATTAGGGACAAATTCAAACTCAAGTGAAGCAGAGGGAGAAGTGCCAAAGGAAGGAGTGAACTCAAAAAATGTGACATTGAAAGAGACTAGGTAACAACTCAAGTCAGGAGAGTAACAGCAATATCCTTTTCGATTGCGAGGATATCCAAGAAAGGCTCATTTCAAAGACTGTAGGTAAAGTTTAGTAACTTGAGGTCAATGTTCTTGAACAAAACAAGTACAACAAAAAATATGTGGAGGTAAGGGAAACAAAGATGCGGGAAACAATGAGGAATAAGGAATGTGACCATCAAGAACTTAAGATGGCATGCAGTTAATAAGGAAACAAGCTATGGAAAAGCATCCGCTCAAAACTGTTTGGCCACTTTCAATTCAAAGAGAAGGGCTGTCACCTCCATCAAATAAGGATTTTTTTTTTTTCTTTCAGCTACCCCATTTTGTTGAGGGTATTTGGACAAGAAAACTAGTAAAGAATGCATGTTGCACCAAGTATGAGGAAAATTGGGCATTGTCATTGCCAAAGTTGTTAATTATGAATTGCGCTAAGGGTCATTGTGTTGCAAATTGTGCATAGCTATTTGAATAATTGTGCAATTATATAACATATATAAAAATATATTTTTATATGTTTTTGTACATGTAATATAACAGCAAACAAGAAACTCCAGTCTACCCCAACATCCTCCAACATAAATAGAATAGAAACCACCGTTGGAGCCTCAAACAGAACAATAGAACAAATAGGGGTATTACAAATTCAACTTCATCCTTTTATAATCTGTTTCTATAATCTCTAGTGAGCCTCAAACAAAACAAAAGAACAAATCATGTATCAATATTACAAATACAGACTTACAAAGAAAGCAGAAACCACCGTTAGAGTGGAACAGAAGCAATTGGAAACCAGAACAGAACCACTGTTGGAGTTAGAACCAATTGCTGCCAGAACCCATAATAGAACCAATTGGAGAGTCTAACCAGAGGTCTAGAACATAAGCGGAACCAGAGGTAAGGGTTGGGCAACCACCATTGCCCACCACCAAGAAGGCAGAGAAAGGATCAGAGAGCTGGAGAGGAGGTGGAGAAGACAGTGAAAGGAGCGGAGACTAGCTGGGCAAGGAATCGGGGGCTCAAGGGAATGGTTTTACCATTTTGTTTGTGCAGCATTGCGTGCAATATGGACAGCGTGCAACGCAATTTGGGCTTTTTTACGCAAAACCCCATTGTGATCGCAATTGCATGCAATTCACAACTGTGGTCACTGCAAATATTTGATAGATGTATTAAAGTGATTTTGTATTTCAACATGAAAGGCACAAAAAATAGAAAACAACTCTAAACAATTCTTCATAAAATAAAGCTAGGTAACCTTGGAATAACCATCCACAAAAGTTACAAAATAATGGAAACTAGATTTGGAGATAATAGGACAAGGACCCCAAATATCTGAATGAACTAATGCAAATGGCAATGCGATACTCTTATTGAATCATGACCCATAAGAACTACGATGTTGTTTAGCAAAATTGATACAACTCAAGATGAACAAGAAATAGAATTTAAACTGGGACACAATTACTTTAGAGACGCTAAAGATGATTGACCGAGATGCAAGTGAAGTGGTAGTGAGGATAAAGTAGCCTTAGTAATTGGATGAGGAACCTAACCTAATCCCCAAGCATGTATAAACTACCAAACTTAGCCTCTACCAAAAATTTTTTTAGTCAAAAGATCTTGAAAGACATAGTGATCAAAGAAGAAGTAAATACTACAATTATAAGCATGAGTTAATTGACTAACAGATAGCAAATTAAAAGGAAATTGGGAAAGACGAGATGTTAGATGAAGATGTTAGGCAAGGTAGTAGAGGAACCACTTCCAATAACTGGAGTGGTTGAATCATTAGTCAAGGAAACATTAGAGGAACTACTAGAGGATTGGAAGGAGGACAAAATACCTGTTTCCTGTCATATGATCTGTAGTCCTGGAATTAATAACCCATTTGGATTTGGAATCAAATAGGCATGCAACAAAATTACTTGTTTGGACCATGGTAGCATTAGTAGGGGACAACCGAGAGGCTTGAAATTGGCTATACTGGGCAAACTTATCATCGGTCAAAACTACAGACTAAGTATTTTCAGACTCTAATTTAGTCGATGCAGCAACATGTGCAGATTGGGACTACTAAGTATACTTTCTTAGCAACTTGGAGCAATTCATTTAAATTGCCCTTGCTCATGGCAATAATGACATTCAACGTTGTTCAAACCATGCCCTCTTGAATTACAGCCCCTCTGTCTACCTCCTTGAGAATGACCATACCCCCCTCAAGTGATAGAGCTTACTAGAGGGAATGACTTAATAGATGTGTTAGAATGAAAGGGTAAGTCTCTAGCAACCCAGAGGAGGCGGGAGTACGCATTCATACTAGAAGAGGTTAGGACATAAACAAAATCTGTTGACAAGAAAACAAAGCTCCTAATTGTTCTAATTGTGTGTGCATTGCAGCATCACTAGTGATCAAAAGGAGATTTTTCTGCTGTTCAAAAATATGGTTGTATTTAGTGCATAACTAAGAGAAAGTTTTTCCTTCTATAATTGTGTCAAACTATATCTACTAGAATATATAGTCAAGAAATTCCCAAAGATCCTTCACTATATTGTAGTGGATGGTGTTGTCTTATACCTCATTGTCCAGTGTATTAAAGAGGAGATCAAATAAGTGCCGATTCTACATTATCCATTTGATTTTAGATGCATCAGCTGGTGGATCAGCGATAACGTGTTCTTTTTCCACTACCACCAAGAAAGAGTTGATACCCTTTATCCAAGATGTATACTATCACCCTTCTATATCCGATTTCCAATCTATAATTTTAGCTATAAAAGAAGCAATTTCAGAGAAAAAAATTTTGTATCGAAATTCTACGAGTTGTTTATTTCTTCATTAACTTGAGAAGAACTAGAATCAAAATGTTTGTCTTTAGCCATTGAAACAAATCAAAATGAAAATATTATAATAAGATGAATTCAGAACAAAATTGGAAAAATCTCACCAGATTCTCCTTAAGCACAAGCAGAATTGCAATACCGAGAATGAAATTGCACTCCAACTTGCAACTCCTTAGTCACAAATACACAAAGGAAGGTGTTGCACAATAAATCTTCGCACAAAACTCACCAAATTGCAAAGATCCATCAGAAATCATGATGGGTCACACCTTACCCACACTAAATCTCACCTCAAATCGCTCACCCAGCCACCAAATTGTGTCAGAGCACAGTCCAGCCACCAAAACGCAATGGGTCGCGCCTCAAACCAACCAAAATCACGGCACACCACTTTAGATCTGACAAATCGTGATGCTCAGTCCAAATCGTGACTCTTAGCCACCACAAGTCATGAAATCACACTGCTCAGTTGCCAACAATCACAAAAACACACTACTAGACACCAAAGATCATGCTGCACAACCAAGCCGTGTCCGCCTACCCATCCTTCATGCGCAAAATCATGCCCAAATGCCAGATGCAAACTTTCATAAATTATAAACTTTAGTGTTTCAAAAAATTGGGAATTAGAGTTAGGCTCTTATACCATGTAGAAAGAATAAGAAAAGTATGTGTAAGCTGTACCTAAAAGGGGTGGCCAGCATCTGTATTTATAATCATAATAGTGTTAAGAGGTATGACACAATAACAAGTAGGTGCTGGCTCATACAGCCCAGCCCATTCACTAAGCCCACTAATTATAATCTCCTGACAACTCTCATTGGAACATGTATAACTTTAAACTCACCCTAATGATGATCATTCTGATCATGTTGACTTTTGTGAAGAAGAGGATGCCATTTACATCTCTTGGGTAATGCTTATACAGCGTAAGTCTTTCTGCATGTTGGCATGAGTTATGTTATTCGAGTGAAGTTTTAAAATATATTGGTTGTTCCAACGGTACATTGTCACCATTTTGAATTAGATTA
The DNA here is from genome assembly GCA_037013595.1 of Dicorynia guianensis. Taxonomy (NCBI): domain Eukaryota; kingdom Viridiplantae; phylum Streptophyta; class Magnoliopsida; order Fabales; family Fabaceae; genus Dicorynia; species Dicorynia guianensis. Next base: position 12,543,263 of record JASUAB010000006.1, on the reverse strand, counting down.
AACTATCAAATATTTATAATATAGCATGCACCCCATTTAAAAATGCCATGCACTGTGCTATGACTAGTAAGCCCCTTGTTGCTACAAGTGTGCTATTCACTGTTGATACCATGCGGCTTCCTAGTTGGTTTTTTATATTTGTGAGGGGGACACTCCTCCATATAAAGTATGTAAGCTGAGCATCACAGAGAAAGTGAATGCGAGCTGTGTCTCATGAATGATGGAGGTTAAAATTTTATCGCAGATATTCTTTGGGATTTCTCTCAAGTTGGATAACTGATTAGGTTGGTTGTGGTCTCTTTACTACTAAGCCATGTGGCATAGATATAAAGGGATCAAGCTTTATGATCTATACAAGAAGAGAAAAGTGAAAAAAGATTGCTGTGCATCTCTTTTGTACAGTTTGTTGTTTGGATGTTTGTAACATGAATGATATACAACAGCCAGCTGCTGTTGAGGCTGCATTCTGTAGTCATCTTTTTGAGGTTTGGGGAGATTTAAGGAGTGTAAAATTTTATGGAGCTGCAATTTGTTTTTATTGGAGTAAAGTATTTGGCTAGAGTAGAATTTTACTCAGCGACTTTTATCATTGCAACTCCTGAGGGATAGGATTGTTTTATTGCTTTCTCATGGCAGTAATGGCTAGTTTATTTGGAGGGATCTCTTTTTTTGGGACATGTTGAGTCATAGTTGTCCTCTTAAATGGTGAATCTTTTTTTATTTACCTTGCATTTGTGTTGCTTTGGGGTATTTCTGATTATTTATTTTGTTGAAAATTCTTCTGATGATTTTTTTTTCCTCTATTCTATTTCATTCCGTAAAAGGGGGGACAGAAAAGAAAAGAAGCTCCATGAGGACTTGTGTATCTTATGTTCTATGGTCTGGTTAGGCATGCATGCTTAGTTGTAAGTAGGGTATTCATATTTTAGTATTTACCCACTAGAAGAATGACACCAGAGAACGTGCTAGTAGCATCAATCCCATATAGTATTTACCCACAAGAAGAATGACACCAGAGAATGTGCTAGTAGCATCAATCCTATATAGTATCAGAAACCAAGCAAAATCTTTTTTTTATAAAGACGCTAGGGGTTTATGGAAAAGTTCTAAACATCAAATATTTCTTACCTTTATTTACATCTGTATAAGTGACTACCTGTTACCTAAATGATCCCATGGTAGGTTGGTTGGTCTGCTGGGTAAGTTGCTGAATTTTTAGATCACTTGCTGGTACCAATGCCTGTGAAGAGCAAAGTAGTTGTTGCAACTTGCAAGTACCTGCACTAGATGAGTTGTTAGAACCTTTTCTAAAATTTTCTCTACTGGTCAAATCTGCTGCTAACTGAAATATTGAATATTTTCATTTACAAAATTAATTATGGTATTAGATACCAACTTGTTAAGTTTTTTCTTTTACAATGGATCTTGTGTGCTGTGTAATCTTACTTTTAAACAGGCGATCTGGGTGTTTTGTAATTGTCTTGTATTCCTGTTACTTAAAAACTTTTGGTGTTTTATCCATGTCAAACTTTGGCATTATCCTTTATTAAAAGTCAAATTGCTCGACTGTTTTATCCTACTGTATCTGTGTCTTGTCTGTTGATGTATGTTATAATTGAAATGTTATTGCAGTTAAAAGTATACGGAATTTGAATGGACATAGCGTAGGCCGCTACCAAATCCATGCAGGAAAATCTGTTCCAATAGTGAAAGGAGGAGAGCAGACGAAGATGGAAGAGGGTGAATTTTTTGCTATTGAAACCTTTGCATCAACTGGTAATAATCACTTTAAGTGCTGGACAATTTTAAAATTGTTTACATAAATACATGATAAGTCATTCATTCAATGTTATGTTCAGGGAAAGGATATGTGAGAGAAGATCTGGAGTGCAGCCACTACATGAAAAATTTTGACGTTGGTCACATCCCACTGAGATTGCCGAGAGCAAAGCAACTGTTAGCCACTATTAATAAGAACTTCTCTACTCTGGCCTTCTGTAGACGGTATTTAGATCGCCTAGGGGAGACGAAGTACTTAATGGCATTGAAGAATTTGTGTGACTCTGGCATCGTTCAGGTACTTCTCTCCATTTGGCTTCTCTATTGGGAAATGTTAGAATGTATGTGTCTAGGTACATTGAATTTTGTGGTGTCTTTGTTTTCGAATTTAAATAAAGCTATTTATGCTTGTTTAAACCTTATCGTTCATTATCTTTTGACCATGTTGATCTTGAAACGGTTAACATTGTATTTATGACTGTATGCATATAGTTTTTCTTGTGGAATTGTTCATGATTTACGTCACACTTGAAAGAAATTATAATAGCTAGCATTTTTATTGTTTTATACTTGCGTTCACTGCTTGAAGTGATTTTTTCCTCTTTCTTATCTCTCATGCAGCCGTATCCTCCTCTATGTGACCTGAAGGGAAGCTATGTATCACAGTTTGAACACACAATTTTACTCCGACCAACATGCAAAGAAATTATATCCCGGGGTGACGACTATTAGTGTAGATTTAAAGTAATTTGTTGTCAATGGACAGACACTCGCATGATTGTACGAGATCCTATTTTGGATTTTATAAGTACAACGAACGGTTCACTTTTTTTTAAACGAATGTTAGATATACAGTAAGTCGACTTGAAGTAGTACATTGAGGTTGCTAAATAGGGTATAAATTGTCTGAGACAAGTTTAATTAGAAACGTGAACAGAAGAAGTAATATCGAATGATTGCTAATGTTCTTATTCTTCTGCATCGTGAAATTAGCGATAGTGGGTGTGAGGATGATGGAAACAATGGATTCACGTGAATCCATGTATAGATAATACATGTTCCTACGTCATTGTGGGTAGGGGTGGGTTTCCGTTGGCTCAGTTTGGGTTGGGGGAAATTTTGTCCAAACTGAGCCAAATCTAGACACACATAACTAAGCTGCCAGCGGCTGATGAGATCCTTAAATCTGAGCTTTTCGGTTTAAGGCGAGACAGATTTAGGCGGTTATTGTCTCGGGTTGGAAAATAACTGTGGCGGTAGGCTAGCAGCGGTGGAGGAAGAGGATGGGTGAAAAGCGTCTTTAGCCCTTGAACCTGTGCAGGGGATGAAGATGGGTACATTACACAAAATTTCTCTTTTATTTAATTAAATTAATATAATTTTTTAAAAATAAAAATTAATTCATAGATAAATTTTAAAATTTTTTAATAATTATGAAATTTTTTAAAATTAAATTTTAATAAAAATAAAAGTAATTAAGAATATATTTGAAGTGTAAATTTTTCTTTCCTAAGGGTATTTTTTTAAAAAAATCATCTTACGTTTTGTCTTTATTTTGTCAACCTTAGCTTCGCTCATTAATGTCTTCTATCTGCTCTAAGAGTGTCTCAATTTCTTTGGGCATTTTACATGTACAATGCCATTGTAAAAAAAATTTACCCAAATGGCATTGTTTGAAAACTATTTACATTAGGGGGGCAAATTTGGCCATGTAAACCTGCCACTTCATACTGCCCATGCCATATCAATCAGGCCATCTCACCAAATTACCCTCTTCACACCGTTTCTTCATCACCCTCACAAGCCCTAACTCCCTCTCCCACGGCTCTCTCTTCACTCTGCTTTCTCTCCATGATTTTCCCTCTCACCATCACTCTGCATTATTTCCCTTTCTCTCGCCACGACACAAGGAACCCTAACTCCATCTATCCCGCGGCTTTCTATTTCTCTCCTACCTCTTAGCTCAATAGCTCTTTGCTCTTCACTTGGCAAGGCTCTGTCTTATCCGATTGAACCCATTGCCCCTTATTGTGTTCCGATTGTCAGTGCCCATGCAAGTCAGCTAAGAAGGTGAAGCACTTAACCCAAACTAATGATTACTTAGTGTAATGTATGATTTTAGCTTAGGCCTTGAATGGTTGTCGAGGAACTCTATGGAAATGGACTGCAGCATATTTTTAAATTAAATAGATGTTGAATTCGTGACAATTGAGAGAGTATTGTTGTGTTTATAGATTTAATTTCTTTTCTTTAAGTTCAAAAATTTGCACTTAGTGTATGTGATTCCAGAGCAAAGAATTGAGTAGAAGCATATTTTCTGCATTGTAGTTAAATGTAAGGCTAGCATTTCCCATGCTTCATACCCTATGAATTGTCAAAGACTTGGACCATAGTCTTAATAATGGACAATATTGTTATTGCGGCCCTCCCATTTTTCATATCATTTTGAAGTCCATCATAACTGGTTCTCTGCTAAGTGGTTCTTGCAAGTGTCCTGAACCTAAAGCCCATCATAACAGCTTAAAGATCTACCTTCATAACTGCAAGTGTCCTGAACCTAAAGCCCCTATCTTTCTATTTCTCTGCTTAGTGGTTCTTGCAATTAGATTGGTGGTGGCTTGGCTAGTCTCATCTATGGCAATGTATTCATGCACTCAGAACGTGCACCTTTGTCCAGTGAATTTTGATTTGATTGAGATTAATAAAAGGAGGAAAAGCATACCTTTCTTTCTTTTCTTACTTTGCTTCATTTTTTTGGCTTTGCTTTAATTGTAAAGCTTGCTGAAGTCAATCGTTGTTATGTAAGAATTTAAGAGGTTGGTGATGTGCAGTAGTGTTTTCTATCTGAGGTTTACTTTTCTGGCTGTCCTTTTAATTTGGACCATAGAAGGACTAGTGTACCAGTGCCTTGTAACCAATATATTATTGATGCTGTAATGTAGGAAAATGAAATTGGAGAAGAATAAAGTAGGATAAGAGATACAAAAGAAAAATACAAAAGAGAAGCCTACAGGCATTGTCTAGGCGCCCAATTGTCAGAGGCGAGATGCCTGGGCATCTTGGGCGCCCAGGTGTATGGCCTCTACCAATTGGGCGCCTGAGCGCTGAAACTTTTTTGCCCAGGCACTGAAACTTTTTGCCCAGGCACTGAGTTGGCAGAGGCAAGACGCCTGGGCGTTGCATCTTGGGCGCCCAGGCGCATGGCCTCTGCCAATTGGGTGCCTGGGCACTGATACTTTTTCACCCAGGCGCCAAGTTAGCAGAGGCGAGACGCCTGGGCGCTGCGTCTTGGGCGCCTAAGTGACCGCCAAGTTGACCATGTGGAGTGATCATACATTGTGGTGTAATGACTATAATAGAAATTGTGGTTCCAAATCACGAATTCTGATATCTGTGCTTTCAGGATGCTGGATGCTGGTAGGTTTGGGGGGGGGGGAGCCCAAGTTTATGTGTAGAATTTGCGGTTTGGACCCACGAATTCTGTGTAATAACAGACTCACAAATTCTGTTAAGACGCCAGCAATGTTGTGGTCTTGTATAAACTAAGTTGACAATCTTACATGGCATAATTGACCTCCTCAAGAAAATACTTTTTAAACAATTCTATTTGCTTTATGTGTGTGAATTGTTTATCTCCTCCTTTTTAAACTATCCTTTTCATTTGATTTATTTTGACTTGAATCTATTGGTTGGCCATGATGCCTATGTCAACCAACAAAGCACTAGTTTTGGAGGTGATGTTGGCTTTATTCCATTTGAGCAGATTTTCCATGATCATGTAATGACCTATGAGATTCTTCTGTCTCTTATTTTGTTCCTTTTGTATCTATGGCTTTTTATTTCTTGAATGGAAGGTCAGTCTGCAATGTGGTAGGTAGGAATGTTAGAAGATTTTTTTTTTTTTTTTGACATGTTTAAAAGAAATATGTTTAAGAGCAATAATGTAGATTCAGTTTATAGCATTTTAGGTGTTTTGATATGCTTTAAAAACACCACATTACTGTACCCTCATAAATTCATATAACTAACTGAATTACTATTTCAAACAAGAATCATAATGAAAAGATTAATTTTATATGTATTAGTTGTATAATTATATATATTGAATTACAATGGCACCCAATTTGAAATTTAGGGATGTCTACATCTTTCATTAAGTGTCTATTTCTGAATTCTATTCATAGGACACAGTACATAACGCATAGTTTTGATCTTTTAGTGTCACTTTGTTTCTACAAGTTATGTGCTCTATTGTCAAATATAGATGCCTCTTGCAATTCATACATTTGAAGTCTAATATTTCTTCAATGGTGTGGCAACTCCCTAAAGGGCGATCAAAAGGGCATTTTTGGTTAATGGTATGAGGGCAATTATAACATTAAAGTGGGGGCAATAATCTAAAAGATATATAAGTAGTATGAGAAATTTGAAAAGGCTGTCCGGGCAGTTGCCTGCACAACCATGTATGTGGGTCTGCCAGTGGATAAATGATGAAGCATTAAGTGACCACTTGAGGGAAGCAGGGGGGAAGGTATTCGGGAGCCTAGCTCAACATGAATTTTCAAAAATTTTTAATCAATTTTTTAAACTTTTCAAAATATAATGTCTTACAATATTTTAAAAGTTTTAAAATATTTATTAATTTGTATATTACTTAATATTTTATTTTCTATATGAATTTCTTAAGCATTTTAATTTTCAAAGCTATTTCATCTTTTTATCTAATTTTTTGTGCTGTCATAAGACTTTCTTTTTCTTTTTAAATAAAAGTACTGACATACACATACATAAACTTAGTCTATATAATCTCTTACATTCTATCTCTTCTTTCTCTCTTTTTAAACGTTTTTTTCTTTTATACGGTGTGTACTAGTAACTAGGATTTTCGAGGGGTGGCAAACAAAATTAGAGATGAGAGACCTAATACAAAAACAACCGGTATGGGTTGTAGTCTTGGATTTCTCAATTCTGATATTAGTTTTAGTATTTCTATATAATTTTTCTTTTATAAAATTTAATTATTTAATTTATTAAAATTTTATGAATTAAATTATAGTATTTTATAAATATAAATATCCCCATTAACGCCAAAAGTGAGAGTAAATTTTCCTTTGCAATTTTGGGCAACGACGAAAGATGACATTCGCAGCAACCAAGACACAGGGGAGGTTGAGCAGGAAGAAATACAATAATTAATTAATTGCTCTTAATGCTATTACTTAATTTAACCTTCTTTCATTTCAAGTCTAGCGTAATTGAACAATATTGCTATTTTTATAAATATTTTTATAAAATTTTTATTTAAAATATTTATATAATTAAATTTATTAAATTTTATAAATTAAATATTAAAACTCAATTAATCCTATAATTTAAATACATGTATCAATACAAATTAGATCCATCAGATCAAGCTATCCTACTTTTTTTAAAAGATATAATAAATTTATATTTTTTTTACTCAATAAAATTATAAATTTTTTGTCATTCTAAAATAGGTCAACATATTTAAATTTAAAATTGTATTAACTTATTAAATTGATTTGATTTGTCCTGTCAAAAAGTGACAAAGATTAATATTGTTTTAACTTGTCAAAGTTGTAAACTAACCAAGCTTGCCTCATTTGACTGTATATCAAGACACATCAACTTGATTTGATACTTTTAAATTTCAGCCCATTTTAGAGAACTAATTTTTATATATAATGACTTTGCCTATTCTTATCTTTCTTCTTTGTCTTCAATTTTTTTAAGTAATGAAACTATACTTACCAGCACACATTGTGCACGGATCATTTCTCACATTTTATGTGAAAGTCAATTCCCACATTTCAAGGGAGACCACTTCTCAATAATGAATCAAGTTTCTGCAAATTACTCTCAATTTGAAAAATGAACCTAAACTTCTTTTTGACCTTTATAAAATCTTTCATTAATTTTCTTTACGTAAATTAATTCGTTATTGCTATTAGTTAATATATTTTTCTTAATCTAAACCAATACAAATAAGTCTCTTTAAGTCTTAGCACAACAAGAACATGTGAATTTAAGATCTTGTTACCAATAAAAAAATGATGCAACAATAATAAAATTGTTACAATTTTGATATGAAAAGCTTTGATACAATAAATGTTGGCGATACTTTGAGAATTTGTTGCAAAATATTGCACTATTTGAAACCAAATTATTAGACGTAAAAGATAAAAAAAAAAAAATTAAGTTATTATAGTTTTATCACCTTAAATTTCCTTTGTAACAACTTATTTAATATTCATATCAATAATTTTTGTTGCTAAAAGTTTGCTGTAATAAAGCTTTTTGATCAAATTAAAACTTTTCGACACATTTTAATTGAAAAAAATTATCTTCAACATATGATTATTAATGCAAATGTTTTTTTTTAATAATTTCAATATTTTTAAATTTTTAGATTTACATTTGACATTTAGTATATTTCAAATTAAGAAATAATGCCACAATATTTAAAATGAATGAACGCAATTTTATATAAAATTGGCCCAAAAGAGGGTTACATAAAAATTCATTTACATGATAATATCTCATGAAAAAAATTCTAAAGTCAACAAGTTTTATAGATGACAACTTCAGGGAAGGAGTCAATGCTGTTTTTGCCTTTTTTTTTGCTTTCTGGTCAAATATATAACGTACTTTACAAGAAAAAGTCATAGACCCAGAAAAAGTCACAGACCCTTTTCAACTGATTGAACAGAACATAAGCATGAATTTACCTATTTGTTCAACCAAGAAGCTACTCGCACTTGATAGTACTGTATATATGACGAACAAAGAGAAGGGAGGCACGAAAACGAACAGTTCCAAGCTTGAGAAAGAAGCCATAGCTGATGCAGGCCATGTAACCGAAGAAGAATGAGGTTTGCATAAAACCTGACAAATCCGATCTTGCATAGAAGTAATACAAGCAGTAGCCATAGATAAATAAGCCAGTGGATCCACCTACATAGAAAAGACCTATGGCAGCACAAACCAACATAAATTATCAGGATCTGAACTTATATGCTGTCATAAAGCTCCATCCAGTCATATAAATCAATGAGTTTAGACTTGAGTCTAAACTTCCAACAGTTTGAGCAATTTATGCTTGAGAATAATTTTGAAAAAGATACTACAAGAGAAAATAGTTATTAAAATAAATTAGAACCTCCATGACTGTGCAATAGGAATTTTGGAGAACTTTTTATGCGGGCAAAATGCCATGGGTGGCTGCATTTGTTTTAGTTAAAAAATCCAGAAGATCAAAAGCAGGAGAGACACTACATGTCAGGTTTTATCCAAAAAGAAAAGAAAATAACAGCGAAATGACCGTCAAATTCCACTATTTGTGAGGAGATCAAGATCTAGGTAACTGTCAAAAGCTAGTCCTTTTTAAATGACACATCAGCCCTGGAAAAGTTAAATATTCCGATGTCCATTCCATTTCCATTATGCTATCAATTAAAACATCTTTATTCATGCCATATGCTAGTCCATCTAGCTTAACTGAGAAAACTAGCGTAATATTTACCTTTCCTTCTAACAATAATCTTCCAACAAAGGAGGCCTAATGTATTTGGGTACAATAAGAGAATATAATGAATCCCTACTCAATCCCTCTTCACATTGAAGGAACATCCAACCGGTATAATCAATAACAGAGCCATGGTAGCCATGGCCTGGTAGCTTAAGATCCCCACTACGGAACATGTTAGGCATGGCGCCTTCAACTTGGCGGCGCCATGGCTGCTGGTGCGGCTATGGTGAAAATGGTAGGGCAGGAGATTTCTCTCATTTGTCCCCATTGTTTTTTCCTTGAAACCAATTTATTGGCTCCTTTTTCAACGGTAATATTTTGTGAGAAATTAAACCAACGAAAGTGAAAGAATACCATTGACATTCTCTTTTCTTCCACCTTCTCCGTATCTGGGGAGGAGAAACAGAGCTCCATCGAAGGAGCTTCAGGCCTAAAACCATTACAGACCTGTGCAAAATCCATATCTAAGTTTCATCTTTTTTAATATCCTCTTTTCAGTGCTTTTCACAAAAGTTTAGTCTGCTGACGCTCTCTCTCTGTTCCTTAATTCCTCCTCAAGTCAGTCTATATTTTATGTTCAATTCTTGCTCTACTCTATAGTTTCTATTATGTTCTTCTTAAGTTCCTCTTTTTAGAGTCATTGACAAAAGTTTTCTTTGACTGCCCACACCTTCTATCTGTTCCTTGATTTATCCTCAGTTTTGTAATTTATGTTCTATTCTTCCTTTGTTCGGTAGCTTATTGTTATGTTCTTCCACCTCTGATCTCTGCATGCTCTTTGTTTTCTATTCCTAAGCAATTCTCTTATTCCTTTGACAAAATCTCATGCTCTTCATTTTCTAATTCCTATACGATTCTCTGATTGATTTGACAATCTTTGATCATATATAACAAAATTGGAGACCTCTGATTTTAAACCAGTGTTATTAAAACCCATAGTGGATGGCATGGCAGCAATCATTTTGAAGCATGGTGTTTTTTTCTTTTCTTTAAAAATAGAATGCTTTAAAATTTTTAAAATAAATATGACAAATACCAAAACTAAATAAATAATAACATCATTAAAAATAGAAAATAGTGATAGGCAGTGGTGTCCCTAGCTCTGTCATATACTCAAAGTTTGTCAAAGCAACCAGAGAATCACAGAGAAATAAGAAAATTAAGAACATAGGAAGCTGAACATAACAGAAGCTTAAGAATGGAACATAATTACAGAACAGAGGAAGAACCAAAGAATCGAGAGAGGTGTTGGCAGTCCGAGAAAAGTTTAGCCGAGATGACAGAAAATAGTAGCTGAGGCAAGATGAAACTTACTTGAACATGAGATTTTCAGTTTTATAACACTTTCAGGCCTGAATCTCCTTCAATGGAGCTCTGTTTCTCCTCTCCATCACAGTGGAAGGAGGAAGAAAGTAGAGTGTCGATTTTGTTGCTTTGATGTTTCCCAGAAAGTGTCAATGCATAATTAGCTATCATAAAACAGAAATCCATTGACTGGTTTTAAGAAAAAATGAGGTTTTTACCAAAGCCTCACTACAAGACATGGCGTCTATGTTGAAGGCAACATGTCATGCATGTTCGGTAATAGGAACCCTTGAAACCACCAGAACATGGACGCCATGGCACAGCCAATGACAACACTGTTTCAAACACCCTCTGCCTTCCACCATGGGGGTTGAGGCTTTCTGCCATTGCTGCCTTATGCCATTCACAACACTGTATCTGGCGCTTATGAGCTCATATATTAACGAACCCAAACAAGACCAGGAACAGTGAGCAAGGCAAGACAAAAGCTTTGGCCAAGTCAAACATGTAACAGCCTTGTGATAGGTCTCCAATTTAAATAACAGAAAATTCAACAGAGCAAATATCTAAGAAACAAATCTTCACAACCCATAGTGGACTGCAATCAGTTCATATTGTTACTCTTCCCATCAAGTAACCCATATAAATACTCTCACCTCTGCAACTAAAACTAAAGTTACTCGAACAGTAGTAACATGACTGGTATTATAGCATCCTACACATTTACTTTTTCTGAATTCACATCATCCTGGACCCTTGAGATGTATCTATGCAACCTAAATTGCATAATGATGATGAATTCATCAGGTGACTACTTTTAACCTTTTTTTTTTTGAAATTTTTCTGTCTTATCCCTAAATTTTGAGAACTTCCTCTACCTCAATTACAGAGTCTAACGTACTTGAACAATAGATTCAACTATATATGATAAATTATAAGTATGAAAAAACTAGAGTGTGTGTGTGTGTGTGTATATATATATATAATGAAATCACAACATATGTAATACAAGCTCTGAAAAATAACTAAAGTAAACAGGCTGGTAAGATAATTTACATACCTCCACCACCATTCATGATCTTCAGCAGCAAGTTGAAAGTAAGTCAAAGCAAAGGTGATGAACGCAGTGACAATTAGTAGAATAATGAAGACAATGAACAGTATGCAGCAAATGGTATACAACCTGTGGACCCAGAGACTAGCAACAATGTAGTACAGCTCCATGTGAATGGCAATGGAAGCCAGTAATCTTGCCACTGCTATCTGGGGGAGAATACTTCTGTACCAAGGCAGAGGTGGAACCTCTCGGGGATTTCTGGTAGTGCGGCAAGGTGCTTGGAACACAGGTTTGCTATTTTAACCCACAATACCACCCAACACAAGTAATGGTGATGCTACCAATGTCCATATGAGGACTATCACCACAATTGTTCCAAAAGGAAGTTCTGCAGTTGCCCTATAAGCAATTGCAACGGTGTTAAGGAAGCAGAACATGAGAAACAATGGCCCACAAAAGAGACATCTTGTCAATAGAAGGTTTCTTACCTGTCAAGCAAGAAAAAACAATATGAATAAATCATTTCAATTTATATGCATTAAAATAGAAATAACAAAATCAGTGTTGTCAATGGTGTATTGTGGCGGATGGTGGCAATTGCTATAGTTTCACATAGAAAGAACTGACAGACCATTAACATCTAAGATTTTAACGGTGGTGCACTTCAAAACTGCCACGCCATACCGCCATTGCAACTATGGCACTGCCATTTGACAGCACTGAACCAAACTATGAGCACATATCAATGGAAGTCCATAAGTACCCAATTTGTCCCTTCAAGCTGAATATAGAAGGAAGTTACAGTCTAGCCTTCAATGCCTGATGTGAGAGCATATATGACCACCAATGCAGCATACAAAGCTCCTCGGTTATATGGATAAAATACACCTATCAGAGCAAGCATAAAGATGAATATCGTGCTTCATAACAAACAACAATAGAAAATGATATTTAGTATAAGCCACAATTTAATACTTTTTAAAATATTGAGAAAAGGAAGCACAAGAATAAATTCCTTACAGAGTAAATAACTGAGTGCCAGAACCAGGGGCTGCAGCAAGCAGAGACTTGTGATTTGGGAACCGGAAAACATCACCATGAATGTTCTTCCATCCTGTCTCCTCTTGATCATTAGCTGCTTCCTCATCAAAAAATTAAAGCAAATGAGAATAAGAAAATAGAATAGTTAAAAAATGTTGTAGATAAGAGGCTGAGCTTCTGGTCATATATGCACGAGTAACCCTTACTTCATGAAATCATTCTTCAAGAGTCGCATGAGAATGGCAGCCAGAAAACCAGTCAAAAGAAGAACTGGAACACAGTAGTTTATGGCTTCTTTTATAGCGAACTACGAAAGAGGAAAAACCAGAAGTACTTTTCCAATCTCTTCTCAAAAGGAGTATCTATTTCCTTCCATTTTACAGTTCCTTGTCCTCAGTCCGGTCAACAGCAGAATGAGCATCTGTCCGGACATTGATTTCAATCACACGGTCATTGTTATATAAAACATCAAATATAATATGCTTGTAAAGAAAATACTTATACTCGCTAGGATCATTCTTGCCTTCTTTGTCAACCTTTCTGATAAATCCCAAAATTGGCAAGTCATCAAAATACATTTGGAAGTAATAGTCCTTTCTGACAGCATCTCGGAATTGAGCAACTTCCTCCTTGCCAGGCTTCTTCCTGCAGACAACCTCATTATCTCTCTCCTTCTTGAAATTGAGTATATAAGGAGCACTAACGAGACAATCTCCATTCAACAGCTCCCCAATGGCTTCGCTCTTTTCTATCTCATGACCTGACAAATAGTCAGACTTGTATTGGGATCAGATATATTGACGACCCACTACTCACAAGTCTTTACCATAAAAGGAGGAAAAAGAAATTAAGGAAGTTATTTCAGATGGTTCCAACAAAGAGGATTTTTTTCTTTGGTACGAATGCTGCAGAGAGGATTTCAATTTACCACTAGAAAGAAAAATGCCATAATTATAGATTTTCTTTTCGGAAAACAGAGAAATCCCAGTCTGAAACAAATGAAACCGCAAGGCAATAAGTGACTAGAGTTAATGCAAATATTGTACATACTGACCTGTTGAGCAACAGGACAGATCAAAGTGGCGATGCTTTGCCACCTGAGGATAGCTCAGGTGGTTTCGGACCGTTTCCTCTTCCTTTGCTTCCCACAGTTCGAGTCTTCCCCCATCCCGTTAGTGTAATGCAGGACTTTAGTCCTCCGTACTCACCAAAAAAAAAAAAAAAGTGGCGATGCTATAAGTGTCTGTTCTCCATTTCTGAACGTTGCAAGTTTCATAAACTCATGTTCAGAGACGTTGCATGAACATTACAGAAATGTTGGCAACATTCAGAGACATTGGCAACATCAGACTCCTCGGTTTCTTACGTTTCTAACCGTTGGCTGCCATTGAAGCTGGAGTTTCTAAACGTTGGCCATTGAAACTTCAGCTTCTGACCGTTGGGTGGAGCCAACGTGCGTAACAGACCATTAAGTGGTCCGTTCCCGACGTTTCCACGGCTGTTTGGAGTGAATTCCGAACGGCATTGCCGTCTTTGATGGGAAGACGTTGCAACGCCTCACCACTATATAAACGGGGTCCCCTAGCTCAGTTCTCACCATCCAGAAGCCAAACACACTTTAGCACACCATCTAAGAGTGAGAAAACTGAGTTAAAAGCGTCCCGTAGTCAAATTTCGACTTGAAGATTGCAATGGTTGGAGGTCAGTTTTTCTTTCGCTTTTACTCTGTTTTAGATGTCATTTTATATTTAAGACATCATTTAGAGCCTTACAGTTGGTATCAGAGCATGTAAAAGGCCTCTGCCTTGCTGGTTTTTCTTCTGAAAATCGTTCGACAATCTTGGCTTTGGGTTGCTTCATGCATGCGTGTTTTCCATGTTTTGATTACATAAATCGATTCCTCATGAAATTATGATGAATTTGGGCTCTTGAAATGTCGAAAAACACGTCCGGAATCGCCAGAAACCGTCGGGTTTTCCGGCGGGTCCGTGTCGGGTTGGGTCGGGTCGTCGTGACCCGGCTGGAGGTAGGGGACGACCCAAACGACAGGTTGTTTCGGTGAACGGCATGTCGTTTTGACAAGACGACACGTCGCCTCCTTGTAAACGGCACGTCGTTTCGTCGGGCTAAAATTCAGCCCCAGCACCCTTGAAACGCACCGTTTCACTTAAGTGAAACGGGCCGGGCGCCGGGCCGCGCATTTTGGGCCTCCGGGCCGAGATTTTGGGCCCGTCCAGTTCCAATTTTTGGCGGTCTGATTTCCCAAAAAAAAAAAAAGGTTTTGGACTTTTGATTTGGGTCGAAATTGGGCTAAATTTTTGGGCCTTTTGACATGGCCCATTCAGAATTTAGTATTTTCAAAATTTCATATTTGTATTAAAATAAATATATGTAATTTATTATTTTTGGACAAAATTATGCATTGCCCTTTTGAAATTAGTATTGATTTTTGTCCAAACTTTATGATTTAAAATGCCATATACCCATTTTTGAAATTTGTTTTTGGGAGTGTTTTTGGCATATTTATTTGAGGGAAATTTTAATTAATTAGTCACATTTTAAGACAAGTTGATTAATTAATTATTTAAATTTCCATTATGCAAGCTTGCTTTTACATATTTGTTTAGTTATTAGCAAGCATTTAGTTTCTCTAAAATGTCTTGTGATTAGTGTAATTTTAGTCTAATTAGAGTTTAGCCACAGCACCTTTGATTATTCTAAAATTACACATTATGAAGTAAATCACATATAGTAAAAGACATGAAATTGTAATTAATATGTATAATGTGATAATCATTATCCCACAGGATTGTTATCATATTATATATGTTTAATTAGGATGGGATGGTAAATTTTCTTTTTTCTTAATTACCCACAGGATTTAAGAGATAGAGATAATTTACTAGTTTCATCATAAAGTTACATGAACCTAATTGAATAAGGCTTAGCCCACAGGCAGTTTTATTTGTTACATGATTTACAAGATATGCTTTACATTGGTAAGACATATCATAAAGAAATAGTTAGGTGCCTCAAATTTTGACATAGCATATTATGCAGCTTTTCAACCCATAAATGTCTCCGACTTCCAAGTTCCTGAACTAAGAGGGGACAATTACAAAACTTGGAAAGAGAAAATTCTTCTACAATTGGGGTGCATGGACATTGACTATGCAATAAGAAAGGAAAAACCTCCTACGCCCATGAACAAAAGCAATGCTTCAGACATTGGTCTTTATGAACGCTGGGGGCGATCTAACCGTCTCAGCATGATGTATATACAGACCAAAATATCTGACAGTATCCGTGGATCGATAGGAGAGTATGAATACGTCCGAGACCTGCTGAAGGCCATTGACGAGCAATATGAGTCATCCGACAAGGCCTTGGCAAGCACCCTGATGACAAGGTTATCTACTATGAAACTCACTGGCATAAGAGGTGTGCGAGAGCACATAATGCAAATGAGGAATATTGCGGCTCAACTGAAGAGTCTAGAGGTTAAGATGTCAGAGTCTTTCCTTGTGCACTTTATTTTGAACTCTTTACCATCTCAGTATGGACCTTTCAAGATCTCCTACAACACACATAAGGAGAAATGGTCAATTAATGAACTATTGACCATGTGTGTCCAAGAAGAGGGAAGGCTCCTAGCTGATATGGGAGAAAGTGCACAATTGGCCATACAAGAAAAAAGTAAAAAACAATTCAAGGCCAAAGGGAAGGGCAAGGCACCAATTCAAGCTGGCATCAATAAGGAGTCCAGGTGCTTTTTCTGTAAAAAGAAAGGACACATGAAGAAGGACTGCGCCAAATTCAAGGCTTGGCTTGAAAAGAAAGGTAACTCAACCTCACTCTTCTGTTATGAATCTAATATGGTAGATGTTAGTAGTAATACATGGTGGATTGACTCTGGTGCTACAATCCATATCTCTAATACCTTACAGGGCTTTCTAGACCTAAGGAAGCCGGTGGGCAGTGAGCAATACATCTATTCAGGAAACAGGATGGGCTCACAAGTAGAAGGCGTAGGAACATGTAAATTAGTTTTAGATACTGGCTATGTATTGATATTGAAAAAGACCTTTTATGTACCAAGTTTCTCTATAAACTTGATTTCAGTTTCAAAACTTGTACCATTTGGATATTCCTTCAACTTTTTAGATAATTTATTTTAATTATATTATAAATCTGATGTTGTTGGAAAAGGTACAGTTTATCATGGTCTATTTCAACTTCAATTACAAGACAGTACATCTTATGATACAATGCATGTTTCTAGCAACATAGGTATTAAGAGAAGTATTACTAATGAAAATTCCTCTAACTTGTGGCATCGTAGACTTGGGCATATCTCAATAGAGAGGGTGAAAAGGTTAGTAAAAGATGGAGTACTTAGTACTCTTAACTTTACTGACTTTGATACCTGTGTAGCCTGCATTAAGGGAAACCAGACTAATAAGTCCAAAAAGGGTGCCAAGAGGAGTTCTACCTTATTAGAGATCATACATACAGATATTTATAGTCCAGATATAGACTCAAGCAGTCAAAAATACTTTATCACCTTTATAGATGATTACTCACGATATATGTTTCTCTATTTACTGAATAACAAAAATGAGGCACTCGATGCCTTTAAGGTTTTCAAGGCAGAAATAGAGAAACAATGTGGTAAACAAATTAAGATAGTGAGATCAGATAGAGGTGGTGAGTATTATGGTAGATACACTGAAGATGGACAAGCATTAGGTCCATTTGCTAGGTTTCTTCAAGAACATGGGATTGTTGCCCAATACACCATGCCTGGATCTCCGGATCAAAACGGTGTAGCTGAAAGGAGAAATCGAACATTAATGGACATGGTGCAGAGCATGCTTAGCAGCTCTAAACTTCCTAAGTCCTTGTGGACTGAAGCCCTTAAGACGGCTATGTATATTATTAACCAGGTTCCAACCAAGGCTGTCGAAAAGACGCTATTTGAATTATGGAAAGGATGGAAACCCAGTTTAAGACATTGCGCGTTTAGGGATGCCTGTCAGAAGTTAGGGTTTATAATCCACAAGAGAAGAAGTTAGACCCAAAGACCATTAGTGGCTATTTCATTGGATATGCTGAAAGGTCTAAGGGATATAGATTTTATTGTCCATCTCATAGTACTAGGATTGTGGAATCAAGAAATGCAAAATTTCTTGAGAATGACTTGGTTAGTGGGAGTGATCAAATTTAGAACTTAGATTCTGAACAAGATCACTTTAGTTCTCAAGCTTCCACATCAAGTGATAGATTGGTTATAATTCATGCCTCTCAAGTACAAACGGGTATTGAACAACCAATCATTGAGACTCCACAACCTGTTGACCATAACCAAGTTGATCCGGTTGATCAACAATTACCAGAAACTGTTGAACAACCAGTTGACCAACAACCTCCTCAAGAGGATGTTGAGACAACATTAAGAAGATCAACTAGGATAAGGAGGTCAGTAATTCCTAGTGACTATACAGTGTATCTAGAAGAATCTGACTACAATATTAGAGCCGAAAATGATCCAAAGACGTTTTCACAAGCCATCAGTTGCAAAGAACCTGAATTGTGGCACAATGCTATGAAGGAAGAGATGGATTCCATGGCGTCTAATGGAGTCTGGGATCTCATCGAGTTGCCTAGTGGCTCTAAAGCCATTGGATGTAAATGGGTCTATAAAACTAAAAAGACTCATCCGGCAATATCGAGAGATATAAGGTAAGACTCGTGGCCAAGGGATTCACTCAAAGGGAAGGAATTGATTACAAGGAGACATTCTCTCCTGTATCTAGAAAAGATTCCCTCCGTGTAATAATGGCATTAGTTGCCCATTTTGACCTAGAACTGCGTCAAATGGATGTGAAAACGGCATTCCTCAATGGAGAACTAGAGGAGGAGGTATATATGAAACAACCTGAAGGATTCTCCTCTAATACTGGTGAGCATTTGGTTTGCAAGCTTAGGAAATCCATATATGGATTGAAACAGGCCTCACGCCAATGGTATCTTAAGTTTCATGATATTATTTCCTCATTTGGTTTTGTGAAAAATGTCATGGATCAATGTATATACCAGAAGGTCAGCGGGAGCAGAATCTATTTCTTGGTGCTATATGTGGATGATATTTTACTTGCAACCAATGACAGACAGATGCTATATGAGGTGAAACAGTTTCTCTCAAAGAACTTTGATATAAGGATATGGGTGAGGCATCTTATGTCATTGGCATAAAGATCCATAGGGATAGAACTCAATACACATTGGGTCTATCACAAGAAACCTATATCAACAAAGTCTTAGAGAGGTTTCGGATGAAGGACTGTTCACCAAGTGTAGCACCTATTGTGAAGGGTGACAGGTTCAATTTGAACCAATGCCCAAAGAATAACCTTGAGAAGGAACAGATGAGTAACGTGCCATATGCTTCTGCTGTTGGAAGCCTTATGTATGCTCAGGTTTGCACAAGACCTGATATTGCTTTTGCAGTTGGCATGTTAGGGAGATACCAGAGTAATCCAGGAATGGACCATTGGAAAGCTGCAAAGAAAGTGATGAGGTACCTTAAAGGTACTAAACACTACATGCTAATATACAGACGAACTGAGAATCTTGAGGTAGTCGGCTACTCTGATTCGGATTTCGCCGGATGTGTTGATTCACGAAAATCAACATCAAGTTGTATTTTTATGCTTGCCGATGAAGCCATGTCATGGAGGAGCACAAAGCAAACTCTGATTGCTACTTCTACCATAGAGGCTGAGTTCGTATCTTGTTTTGAGGCAACTTCTCATGGTGTATGGCTAAAGAGCTTTATCTCTGGGCTGAGAGTAATGGATTCTATCTCAAGGCCATTAAGAATATATTGTGACAACTCAGCTGCTGTTTTTTTGGCTAAGAATAATAAAAGTGGAAGTCGAAGTAAGCATATCGACATTAAGTACTTAGCCATCCGGGAACATGTCAAGGAAAATAAAGTCACCATTGAACACGTAAGCACTGAGTTGATGATAGTCGATCCTTTGACTAAAGGCATGCCACCAACAGGGTTTAAGGATCATGTAATTAGAATGGGACTTGGTCCCACATTGAGACTTTGATGTAAAATTTTCATCATTTTGTAATAAAGCTCTTATTTATACATATGTTGTTTTCTCTTTTGTGTGCACATTTATTTATTATTTTTGAGAATAACAACAATTAAGATGACCTTGAATGAGCATAGGGCTTATTCATTAAGTTATAGTGGATTTAAGGAAATATAATACATCGTAATACATGGAAGGTAATACTCACTTTAAGAGGACTTATCGCCATGATTCGTGTATTTAGTTTTCTACTGTCAGAATCTAAACTGTGGAAACATTATTAAGTATACGGACCAAGTGAGAGAATATAAGTGTCTGTTCTTCATTTCTGAACGTTGCAAGTTTCATAAACTCATGTTCAGAGACGTTGCATGAACATTACAGAAATGTTGGCAACATTCAGAGACGTTGGCAACATCAGACTCCTTGGTTTCTTACGTTTCTAACCATTGGCTGCCATTGAAGCTGGAGTTTCTAAATGTTGGCCATTGAAACTTCAGCTTCTGACCATTGGGTGGAGCCAACGTGCGTAACAGACCATTAAGTGGTCCGTTCCTGACGTTTCCACGGCTGTTTGGAGTGAATTCCGAACGGCGTTGCCGTCTTTGATGGGAAGATGTTGCAACGCCTCACCACTATATAAACGGGGTCCCCTAGCTCAGTTCTCACCATCCAGAAGCCAAACACACTTCAGCACACCATCTAAGAGTGAGAAAACTGAGTTAGAAGCGTCCTGTAGTCAAATTTTGACTTGAAGATTGCAATGGCTGGAGGTCAGTTTTTCTTTCTCTTTTGCTCTGTTTTAGATGTCATTTTATATTTAGGACATCATTTAGAGCCTTATAGATGCTTCTCACTGGAATAAAATAAAAATAAAATGATCACATTGCAATTGCACTAAACCCAACATCGAACTATAAAAACAAACTTATAACAATCTCGTAAATAATTTTCTTATCAGGTTATCATTACTTATCTCCAACATGAAATAGAATCATGACATGTCACATAAATCCAAACCAAAATCATATTTTGAATATAACCCACTAACGAAAACATTCCAAACATGTCAACCCGTGGGGGAGCTTCGTTGTAGCGGGAAGCCTCCAACCAAAACAAATAAAAACTTCAAAATTTTAGTAATTATATTAAAAAAAATTTAATTAAAAGATATTATACAAATTATATGGCTTCCTCGTATATAAACTATAAATGAATTTATATATAACTTGCATGTTAATTGCATAAATTAATCAACCATTCAACCCGTAATAATTTTAGGTTCTTCCAACTTGATAGGTTAATAGACAATCACTTATAAAAGAAAAATATTCAAGATTATCTATAAATAAGATAAAAGGTGAATTTATTATATGTTAATGAAAAATTAAAAAATAGTTGAAAGCATTAACTTTGATTCAATTACCTACAATCTTAAATTAAAAATAACCTTCATTATTGTTGTGATAATATTTTAATTTAAAACAGAAGATTTTTTGTAAAAAGAAAAATTTTAACATATAAATATATAAACCAGTAAATGGAACTGTGATATATTCCTCATGCACTCTTTTTCTTATTTAATTCATTCTTTGTTGATTAGTCTATAAAAATATGAGATTTCAACTTAATGGGAACTTATATTCTTTCGTTTGGACGCATTGCAGTATGGTTGGGAGGTTTGATCTTCTGCATGATTTGAATACATCCAAAGAGTAGCGGAAGGTGAAGGTCAGAGTTGAAAGGCTACGGAGATAACAACAATCTCGAGGAGTACGAATGCGATAGATGGCAAGATTTGTTAAATAAAAGTTGTTTTTTTTTTTGCACTACAAATACAATTATTATTGAAAAATTAAAATAACAAGAATAATGCTGAGGATATGTTGGTACCCCCATGTTTTGGGCCATGTCAATAACGTGGTTCAAGACAAAATTTTTAAAAAATAAAAATAAAAAATTTTAAAAAAAATGAAAGATAAAGATGACAAATATAAGTGAGTGTAAAAATAAAAATGTAAATATAACATTGTTTAGATAAAAATAAAAAATGTATTTGAAAATGTAGAATAAACTACTCTAACGAGATTTGTTATCGTAACAATTGACGTAACAGTGTTTTACTCTAACATGTTCTATTTTGACTAAAATAAATCATTAATGATGCTTTTTTATTTTTTAAAAAATTAAATTATCTGTTTTAAAGTGCAATATACAAATTTGAATAATTAATTTATCTAATTTATATTAACTTACGTAAAGTTGGTCATAATTAATTTTGCCAAGTATAATACAGCTAACCATGATTAAATGATACTCATTAATATATATAAATTACGATTTAATTTTGATTTAATTGATAGTTTGGTAATTGAAATGGTATTATTTGTATATTTAATCTAATTGAATATACATATAAATGTATTAAGGGTTGATTTAATACTAACTAAAATTATTATTTACACTAGGTAATTTAGATAATTTAAAGTAAATTAGCATAGAAGACATAATAATTATTATCTATTTTAGTGCAAATTTGGCAATTGTATTTATTATAAATTTAATTTAAAAAATTTATAAGGAATGTTTTAATGCACAACTGATTTAATGCAATTCACTCACGTTAGTAGTAACTGAATTATAGAAAATAAAAGAATCTTTTGCACTACAAATTTAATTATTAATTAAAAATGATGATAAAAAATTAGAAATAGAATTCATAGAATAATCTACTCTGACAAGAATTGCTATTGTAACAATTACAGTAATAAACTACTCTGACATGAATGTAAAATTGGTGGTAATTGATTTTGGTATGTATAATACAATTAACCATGATTAAATAATACTCATTCATATATATATATATATATATATATATTTAAATTATTGCTTCATTTGGATTTAATTGATAATCTGGTAATTGAAATGGTATTATTTGTGTAGTTAGTCGCAATGAATATGCAATTGAATGTATTAAGGGTTGATTTAGTACTGATAAAAATTATTATTTAAATTAGGTAATTATGGTCAATTTAAAATAAATTATCATGGTAAACATAATAATTGAATTATCTGCTTTAATGCAAAATTGATAATTGCATTAATTATAAATTAATTATATTTTTAATTAAAAATTTTTTAAGGGAACCATTTAATGTACAAATGATTTAATACAATTCATTCACATGGGTAGTGAGTGAACTGCACGTGAGCAAACTACAGAAAACAAACGAATTTTTTTACACTATAAATATAATTTTTAATTGAAATAAAAATAAAAATAATAAAATATATTTCACAGTGTAGAATAAACTATTCTGACAGGAATTGTTATTGTAACAATTGAAGTAATAGTGTTTTACTCACTAATATTTTCTACATATGACTCAAATAAATCATTAATGATACTTTTTAATTTAGAAAAAATAGAATTGTCTGTTTTAATGTACAATTAACAAATTAGAATAATTAATTTGTTTAATTTAAATTAACTTATGTAAATTTGATCCTAATTGATTTTGGTGAGTATAATACAATTAACTATAATTAAATGATACTCTTTAATATATAAATTACTATTTTATTTTGATTTAATTAATAATTCGGTAATTGAAATTGAATTATTTATTTATTTAATCTCATTGAATATGCAATTGAATGTATTAAGGGTTGATTTAATACTAGTAAATTGGTGTAAAAGACATAATTTAATTATCTGTTTCAATGCAAAAGTGGCAACTACATTAATTGTAAACTAACTATATTTTTAAATTATAAAATTTTGAATTGTCTAATTTAATACATAATTAACAATTTTCAGTAATCAATTTATCTAATTTCAATTAACCTAAAAAAGTAGTTCTAATTAACTTTGGTGACCTTAATTCGAGGGGTTTTAGCAAAATGATAGTGAATTGCTTAAAGAATCATTTGGTGAAATGGGTCTCTCCTTTCCGGGTGAGCTTTGTTCCCCAAAAACACATTCAAGACAACATTATCATTGCTCAAGAACTTGTGCACTCCATGCATAAAATGAGGGGTAAGAAAGCCTTTATGAGTCTAAAGATTGATCGTGAGAAAGCTTATAACTGTTTAAACTAGAATTTCATTAAAAATAATTCCAAATTGGCTTGTTAACATCATGATGAATATTGTCTCTCCTAATCACATAAATGTGCTTTGGAATGGGAATAAAGATGTAAACATCTATCCATCTAAAGGAATCAAACAAGGGATCTCATCTTTCCTTACCTTTTTATTCTTTGCATGGAAAAGTTATCTCATATCATAGCTGATAGAGTGAAAGATAAAAATTGATGCCCAATGACAATGGGCTAAAAAGGGCCCCTTATTTCTAACCTTTTATTTGTAGATGATATTCTTCTTTTTGCAGAGGTAGATATAAATCAGAATGCTTTGATTCTTTTTGCAAGATCTCGAGTGCAAACGTAAATCTTGTAAATCCTTCATATACTTCTCTCGCAATGTGAAGGAAGATTTGGCTACTAGCATAAGTGCCAAACGCAGTTTTAGAAGAGTTAAAAACATTAGTAGATATCTTGGAACCATAATGCAACATGGTAAAGTTTCCAAATCTCTATAAGCAAATGTCTTAGAAAGGATGCACAATCGTTTGAATGGGTGGATGAGCCAGTGTTTGTCGTTTGCCGAGAGGCTTACCCTTGCCCAATTTATGACAGCAGCAGTTCCACCCTTCCAAATGCAAAGCAACCACCTTCCTTGGGGCATCTCCAAGGAAATAGAAAAAAACTTAGAGATAATTTATTTAGGGTGACACAAAGCACAGGAGACATACACAGAATACTATTTGTATTCCTAAAAAGTATGGGGTCCTATGCTTGAGGAGTTTATATTTGATGAATAAAGTTTTTTTGTTAAAAATTCTTTGCAAGTTTTTAGTCATGAAAGATGAGCTATGGGTCAAAGTACTTCAAGTTAAATATAGGGAAAGAAGCCTCAATTCTAATAAGCCTATATCTAAAACTTATGACTCTAGGCTTTGGAAGAGTTTATGCAACCTCTGGCTGCAAAGGGAAAAATGGCCGAGGAAGGAGTTAAGTGATGACACCTCCACTTTTGGAAAGATATGTGGCTTGCCTGTGAGACCCTACTAGCAAAAAGAGCTCTTTGCTTGATTCATGATTCTAAAATGAACAAAATTATAGGCTACTGTGTGTATGAATAGGGGAATTGGAAAATAGAGGATCTAAGTAGCACCTTGAACCCCTTTGACATGCAGTTGCTAAAATCTACCCTTCCACTAAGTCCTTTAGATGGGAAGGATAGAATTTTGTGGAATGGAGGACCTTCAGAAGTATGTACTACAAAAGAAGCTTACACTAAGAGGAGTCCAGAACCTCTTAGGAATAATTTATAGAGGTCAATCTAGAAGTGGAAGGGATCCCCAAGAGTCAAAACCTTTAGGTGGAAAGTGATGCATGGGAAGTTACAAGAAGCCAAAAAAGTAAATAGGGCATTCATTCATACTTGTGCACCTTATGGTACACAAACACAAACTATCTTGCACAGCCTTAGAGATTGCATCAAAGCCAAGGCAATGTAACTTTCTTTGGTAGTCAAAGAGAGAAAGGAGAGATTCTTTGACCTTGAGGTGCAAGAATGGTGCAGTGAAAACATGAGCTTCGTGGTTTTGTTGCATGCCAGTAAACCCTAGAAGGATTTCTTCTTGTGTACAGGGTGGCAAACATAGAACTAGTGAATAAAGGCCTCCATGATGATCAATTTAGGCTACCTAGGCATCCTAAAATAGCTATTTTGTAGCTAGTGGAGGAACATTGGAAGGCAGAAATGATGAATTTAAAGGTGCTAGGTCTTGCATGAGTAGACCATTGACATTAAATGGAATCCATCCTATGATAGCTGGATAAAATTGAACATCAATGGGACAATGAGGGCTCCGTTCGAGAGGACAGTTGTGGGGGCATGTTTTGGGACAACAAAGAATAGTGGAAAGGTGGTTATGCTTATTCTATTAGCTCTTGTAATACAACAATGTCTAAATATCAAGGTATATTAGCGGGTCTACAAATGGCGTGGGTCAAAGGGTATAGACAACTTATTGTGGAATTTGATGCTTTTGAGGTGGTCAAGAACCTTTAAGAGCTAAACACTCCTCACGAGATCTATACATCGTAAACAAGATCTGTATGTGGAGCGAAAAGTAGGTTGTTCATTTTTCTCATACCTACCATGAAGGAAATCGGTGCACCCACTAGTTGGTTTGCTATACAGCTAATGGTGACAAAGGCTTGCAGCTGCATGACAATGTCCCACCATGTATGAACTTGTTGTATTAGGATGATAGGTGGGGTGCTAGTTTGCTCCATGCATTCAGAGTTCCCTAGCTCTATTTTCTTTTTCTTTCTTGGGCCTTTGGTCCCTTTTTAATACCAAAAATATATGAGGTGAGTTGATAATTAATTTAATGTTTAATATATTATTATCTTAAAATTAAAATGACATCAAGAAGTGGTTACCTGAGCGGTGAATTTTCATAAATGAGTATAAAATGTAATTTTTATTTGAAAAATAAGAAAGATATCAAATAAAGAATCAATTTGTATCTTTGAGATAAGAAAAATAAAAAGTAAAGAAAAATTAATTCAACTCTTATTTTAAAATAAAAACTAAAATTCTTTATTGCAAAATATAAACACTCAATTCAAATTTTTAAAAAATATATAATATATATTTGTAATCAAGAGAGTTAAAATTCAAAAGAAGAAAAATGAAAGAAATGACACATAAATGCATTGAGTGATAGAGACTCGCATCATATTAGGGAAAAGCAAGGGAACCAATCCTTCAAAAGCAAAAACAAACACATTTAACACATATCTTAAGGGATAAATTATGGCATGGTAGTTAACTAGCTAACCAATCTCCAACTTTATTGCACTTCCTAGAGAGTTAACTATGAGTCTTCTGGAGTCTCTCCCAAGGAGCTCACATAATCTCATGGTTTGTGCGTCTCACTCATATATGAATCACTCTGACCTCTTGTATTTTCTAGTCAGGAGCTACTCTTCAAAATCACCTTACCATCAATTTTGTCAGGCTAAATGCAATCCCTCAAGAACACCCCAATTTATTTAAGCATGAAGAGCTAAGCAAATCTAGCATTCCTTGTCAACCTTTCAATGTCACCATCTATATTAATCTTTACTAATTCCACCATTGCAGGATAGAAATAAACTTCAATTGACATTGGAAACTTAGCACAAGTTCCCTTGACCTAATAATAATAATCCCGCAAATAACTTCGAATTAGATTCAATGGAAGCACAAAATTATAATTAAAATTTAACCACCACATCATAACTCCCCAAATTAACAATTTGCTACCATTTAAAGTGTTCGTTCCCTAATCTGCCATTGTGATATGTATGAAAATACGAAAAAATCGTTAAATAGTTAGTTTTTCAAATGTAATGCTCCTATGTGTATCAACGTTAAGTGGGACGATGCCATTTGGGTAGCATATGAAAGTGTAGTCTAAGAGGTTAGTTAGCAATGCCAAGTGGCAACAACCAAAAGGACATTTGGAAAGTTGGAGAAAAATGTATACATATCCCTTCAACTTTAGGTCATTTGCAAGACACCTCCTTAATTATAAAAAGAGTGTGCTAATATATAAAAACAGATAATAGAAGGAATGTATTTATATTTTCTAAATAATTAAAAGAGTATATTTACATTATTCTAATAGATAAAAGGGATACATTTATTGACTTTTATAATTGTTGAATGTACTTATAAATAATCTAAAGTTGAAAAGATGTATATATATTTGTCCTGAAAAGTTATTAGAGTTAGTTAGATAAGGTAGTTTCCCAAGTCTATTTGAGGGATGAAAGTAGTGTGATGTATTCATTCTAAATCATGAACTAAATACATACAAAAAGAGGTTGCTCCCTTCATTCAAAAGCTCTAATTTGAACTCTTACATAGTTCAATTTTTAATTCAATTTGAATCATATCAGCTTGAAATTCTTCTCTGACCAATCATTAGAAATTCAAGTAAACGAGTTTAGCATACAAGAAGGATTAAGCAATCTCTTCCACTCTACATCAATAGTCCCTAAGCACATGGAGCAAGGTTTTAGTGTGAGAAAGACAAAATCAACAAGAATTGCTTGTGTGAAAATCAAAATCAGAAAACTAAAAATTACTAACAAATCAATTTGTTTGTAACTAATTGACTTTTATCAATAATAATTAATTATTGACAAATTATTATAGAATAATAGTTATTGACAAAATTTTGTCAATAATTTTTAGGTTAAATTATTTCATGCGTCCTATGGTTTAGTAGAGATTTAAAGTAAGTCTTTACAGTTTAAAACCATATATGTAAGTTCTTATAATTATCTTTGTTTATCATTAAGGTCTTTGGCGTCACTTACTGTTTTGACGCCATACAAAAATACCTTAGTGGCTAACATTAGACTAATGTGGCAGCCTCCATGGCAACAATTGTGCATGTTAAAGGATAGGGTCGATAAGAGCTTTGATTTGTCCCAAATTGAACCAATTTTAGATTTTCCTCCACAAATGCAACATCCTTCTCTAAATTATGCTCTACTTGCTTGTTATTCTAGTAAAAAATCATTGATCATTGAAAGGTATGCTCTACTTGCTTGTTTTACCATAATAATTTGAGGATATTTTGGTTAGGGAACTAGGGTTTTTTTTCCAAGAAATCATTGTGGGGGAATTAGGGGTTATAAATACATGTGGTACCCATGGGGTTATGTAAGCAAATTTATGCTTGAATAAGTTGTTTCATGCTTCAATTTTAATAAATTTAAACTCTGTTTCCCACATTTTTGTTGATTACATTATGCTCAATGTAGCAATGGCACTAACTAATCTATTCAATATCCCAATTCATCATGGTGGGCAGATTATGAAGGATAAGTTAGTGATGTATGTAGGTGGGAGAAAGAGGGAACTAACCGGATGTAATATTGAAGAATGGTCAACACAAGAACTTACAGAAGAGTTGAGGAAATTTGGTTATAAAAGTAGTTTGAAAATGTGGTATAAACTTATTAGAAATGAGGAGTTGAGTTCTAAGTTAATAGAGTTAAGGAATGATGAGAATGCAATTGCATTTGGGTAAGGTTGCTCAAAGTCTCCTAATGAAGCATAAAGATGTGTAGGTGTTACATGGTTATGAGTCTGGCATATGGGGTAGATTTGACACTATCATCTCCATTAGGGCTAAAAGTAGGATTAAGGGGTATCATGGGGACTAGAAAAGGGGGAAATGACGGTGTGGCAGAGGCACAATAGGACAAAGAAGAGGAAAATAATAAAGGAAAGGATGACAATGTGGGAAACATCAATTTGGATGATAGTGCTTATGAGAGAGACCTAAATGACTACTTTGATGAACATGTGGAAGGTGAGGTGGGTCATGGAGGCAAGGAAGCACATGGAGATGAGGAACAAAATGCAATAGAGGGGCCTAATATCTAAAAATCACAAACTAAGCTAGCTATTAGATTTGATTAGGAGGTTGGTGATGTGGAATTTGACCATGCCATTGAGTCATTGCACAATATGGATGGCTTAGATGATGAGATGGTGATGGTATAGCTAAGTATCATATGTTCAAACCTACTGATTTGTTTGTGGACTATAAGTGGGTTTTTAGGTTGGAATTCAATACCATTGAACAATTTAGGATAAGTGGATTCTTAGGTTGGAATTCAGTAGCATTGAACAATTTAGGGAGGTAATTAAGGAATTGGCTCTATTGAATGCTAGAGACATTATGATATGGTGAGATGTAAGGTGTTGTGCAGTGGGACGGATGTAAGTGGTTGATGTTTGTGAGTAGGGCTGGGACATCTTCCATATATAGGTTGAAGACCTATGTATCAAAACATACATATGGGAAAACATTTATACGATGTTATGCATCATCTAAGTAGATTGCTAACAAGCTAATAGAGAAGATGAACATGAGGGTTGACTAGAAAATGAAGTTGCCAAATGTAAGGGTTGACTAGAAAATGAGGTTGCCAAATGTGATTGAAACTATTAGGGAAAATTACATAGCTTATGTGTCAATGACTGAAGCCTATTGAACAAGGAGGCAAGCAATTGAAACATTGGCTAGGAAGGCTAATAAGCAATTTGAGAGAATCTAGGACTATATTCATGAATTTACAAGTACCAATCCTAGTCCATAGTCCAACTTCTGACCGAAAGGCCATTGCCTATTCTTCAACCAATGTTTCTAAGGTTGTACATGTGCATCACTGTAATGAATGATGGATTCCTAGCTGCTTGTATACAAATCAAAGGTCTAGATGGCTGTCACTTGAAATGATAGTATAGAGGTCAACTTCTTGTAGTAGTTGCAAGGAATCCTAATGACAATTATTTTTCTTTGGCTATTGCAGTAGCTGAAAGTGAGACAAAGTATTCTTGAATATGGTTCATGACCAAGATTTTGAAAGATCTTAATCCAAGTGGCCAAAGAAGATTTCATTTCTGACCACAGAAGGTATACAACATTGTCTCTCATTTTCAGTTTTGGACTATAGAACATTGTTTCTCATTTTCAGTTTTGGACTATAGGACACTTGAATACAATCTTAAATTATAGGGACTTGAATTAAATAAAAAATTCAAACTATAAGGGTATTAGTATTACCATCTCATAGGAACTTTAGTATTACTATGTCATACTATATGGACTTAGTTAAATAGTATCTAAAACTATAAGGACCTACTTGAATTTCATCAAACTATAGGGACTTACTACATTTATCCTAATCTCAGTTATTACAAGTTAATTTTATACATGTTCATCTCATTGATGTTAATTTCAAACAATTAATTGGCACTATAGGTTGAAACTAAAAGTGTAAAAAGGGTTTACCTTTTTAATCTACTGTTGATGATTAAGTCTAAAAGAATAAAAGATACTAATATAGTATTCCAGTTGAGTCTCTAATATGGTGTGGCTTTACATGATTTGTAGGTCTAGTCTCCACCTTTGCAGTGATATTACCAAGTGCGGAACACAGATATTGAGTCAAAAATCTCCTTGCTTCTTGTCCTCCCCGAGACCCTAATTTGAGACCTTCTTTAAATTAGGAAAAAATCACAAGTCTCAATTTGAGCCCTAATCACTATAGCCCACCCGCCCCCCCCCCCCCCCCCCCCTCTTCCAACATGACACATTTGCAGCCACAAAGGCTATCACATTAGCCTAAGGTTAGCTACATAAGACATTTTCATATAGCATTATAATAGAAAATAATAGCACAGATCTTAGTGATAGACGAAGGCAATTATAAATACTTATATAGTTCTAAATTGTTAAAACCTCCTTAAGAACTTAGTTAAGCATAAATAACCCCTTGATTAATTTAACCAAACTTCTATGTATTGATGAATTATTTGTCATACTTCCTCAACAAATGCCATGCCAATGTCCGCTCCTAGAGCAACTGTTGTGTATTATTTTTTTCTTTTGGGGCTTAGGTCCCCTTTAGTCACCAAAAAAAGAAAAAATCATGGGTCAATAATTTAATACCAATAATTGAAAAAATTACGAAGTTATAATCTGTTACAATAAATAAAGTTAGAAAATATTGCCAAGTAATATTTTGGTTGAAAAAATTTAATAAGTAAAATATCATTAATTTTGGTTGAAATTTCTTAATTCAATACTTTTCTAATTAGTAAACTCCAATCAAATGTTTTCAAATGGATTTGAAACATAAGAACTGAGGGGCGAGTGAAAGTGTACACTTCTCTTATGGAAATATAGATCCGGTAGAGACCACGTTTTCTCCCACTCACTGGCATGTCATCTCCTGTAACTTGCACTCAAATTACATTTGCCATACTTGAAAATGTTTCTAAATCAATACAGAATATATGGATGTTGAACTAGGTCAGTGTACGTCATTGACCATGTCAAGTTCAGAAAGCAAACAACGCAGATCAGTTTTAGTGATACCAGCTACGTAAATAAATATCACATAACTACAGAAATAAAAGCTTGATAAAATTCCATGGTTCCCAAAATCTTCCCCAGGCATCCAGCAGACACCACAGAACACCAATTTCAGGGAAGAAGTCAATGCGACCTTTGCTTTCAGGTACACTATATCCTTCTTTGCAAGGAAAAGCCACAGACCCTTTTCTTCTGATTGAACAGAAAGCAAAGATAAATTTACCTATAAGTTCAACCAAGAAGCTACTCACACTTGATAGACCTGTATATATGACGAACAAAGAGAAGGGAGGCACGAAAACCAACAGTTCCAAGCATGAGAAAGAAGCCATAGCAGATGCAGGCCATGTAACCGAAGAAGAATGAAGTTTGCATAAAACCAGACATATCTGATCGTGCATAGTAGTAATACAAGCAGTAGCCATAAATAAATAAGCCAGTGGATCCACCACATAGAAAAGACCTATGACAGCATCAACCAACATTAATATCAGTATGTGTATCTCATAATGTCATAAAGCTCAATCCAGTCATATAAATTACTGAGTCTAAACTTCAAAAAGTCGAGCAAACTATGCTTGAAAATAATTTAAAAAACAAACTACAAGAGAAAAAAGAAACTAAAATTGATTAGATTGTCCATGACAGCCAAAAAGAATTGTTGAAGAATTTTTTATGCGGGAACTGGTTGGCTGCATTTGTTCTAGTTCAAAGATCAAGAAAAGACCAAGAGTAGGAGAGACACTATAAGCCAAGTGTTATCCAGAAGGAAAAGAATATAACAGAAGAATGACCGCCAAATTCCACTATTTATGATGAGATCAAGACTAAGGTAATCGTGAAAAGCTAATCTTTACCTAAATAACACATCAGCTGCGCAAAAGTTAAATGTTCTAATGTGCATTCCATTTCCATTATGCTATCAATTAAAACATCTTAATTCATGCCACATGCCGGTCCAGCTAACTTAACTGAGAAAACTAGTGTGATCTTCACCTTTCTTTCTATAAGTGATCTTCCAACAAAGGAAGCCTAATGTCTTTGGGTAAAATAAGATGACAAACGCCTACTCAATCCCTCTTCACATTGAGGAAGGAACACAAACAGTAATGTCAATAACAGAGCCATGGCTACTGAAGCCTGGTGGGGTTATGGTGAAAATGGTAGGGAAGATGAGATTTCTCTCATCGGTACCCATTTTCTTACTTGAAACCAATCGACTGGCTCTTCTTTTTCAGCAGCAAAAGTGTCCATCAGTACTTTCTGTGAAACATTAAACCAAAAAAAGTGAAAAGAAATACCATTGACATTCTCTTTTCTTCCACCTTTGCTGCAACTGGAAAGAAACAAAGCTCCATCGAAGGAGCTTCAGGCCTGAAATAATTAAAGACCTGTGCAAAATCCATATGAAAGTAAGTTTCATCTTTCTTAATCACCTCTTTTCAGTGTTTTTCACTAAAGTTCTCTGAATGCCCACACCTCTCTCTCTGTTCTTTGGTTCTTCCTCAGATCTGTGATTTATGTTCAATTCTTCCTCTATTCTATAGCTTCTATTATGTTCTTAAGCTCCTTTTTTCAGAGTTCTTGACAACAGTCTTCTTTCACTGCCAACACCCTTTCTCTGCTCTTTGGTTCATCCCCAGTTCTGTAATTTATGTTTTATTCTTCCTTTATTCTGTAGCTTCTATTATTATGTTCTTCTTCTTCTATTCTCCCGATGTTCTTTTTTCCAGTTCCTATGTGATTCTCTAAATGTTTTGACAGCATCCTGTGTTCTTCATTTTTTATTTCTATGCAACTCTATAATTGCTTTGACAAATTCCTGAGAATATAATAAAATTGGACAACTCTGATTTTAAACCAGTATTGGTAAAGCCCATGGCGGATGACATGGCAGATCAAAAGTAAATAAATTATATTGTCATTAAAAATAGAGTAGTGACAGGCAGAGGGTGCTTAAAACAGAGGTTTCCAGCTCTGTCATATCCTTAGTTTGTCAAAGCAATTAGAGAATCACATAGAAATAAGAAAATTAAGAACATAGGAAGGATAGAGGAAGCAGGACATAACAGAAGCTACAAAAATGAGGAAGAATAGAACATAAATTACAGAACAGAGGAAGAACCAGAGAATAGAGAGAGGTGTTGGCACTCCAAGCAAACTTTAGTCAAAAACACAGAAAAATAGGGGCTGAAGGTTAAAATTTACTTGGATATCGATTTTTCAATTCTACAACAATTTCAGGCCCAAATCTTCCTTCAATGGAGCTATGTTTCTCCACTCAAATCACAGCAGAAGGAGCAAGAAAGTAGAGTGCCGATTTTGACACTAATGTTTCACAGAAGGTGCCAATGTATACTTCATCCTAATGAAAGAGAAACCCATAGACAGATGAGAACTCTTGTCTGCCCTGCATTGTTTACGATAACCCACTATAAGACATGGTGTCACAATGTTCAAAGCACCATGCCATGCGTGTTCAGTAATAGGAACCCTTGGAACCACCAAACCATGCCTACCGTGGCTCAGCAATTGACAACAGTTTTAAAACCCTCTGCCTTTCACTGCTCTCTATTTTTATTGAACCTATGGCTTAGTTTTGGTACACGTTTGTAAATTATATTCTTCTGTCTTTTAATTTTAATGTTTTAAATAGGCCATGCTTCAAAATGGCGGCTGTGATGCCATCCACCTTGGGTATTGAGGCTTGCTGCCATTGGCTGTCATATACCATTCACAACAATTAATGGATTCAAACAAAAGCAGGATCAGCGGGCAAGGCAAGACAAAAGCTTTGGCCAAGTCAAACATGTAGACAGCCTTGTGATCTAAATACAATTTAAATAACTGAAAAACCAACAAAGTAAATATCTAAGAAACAAATCTTCACAACCCAAAGAAGATTGCGATCAGTTCATAGTGTTACCCTCTTTCCATGAAGACACCCAAATAAATACTCTTAAGGATCTCCGCAGCAACTAAAACTAAAGTTACCCAAACAGTAGTAACATGACTAGTATTATAGCATCCTACACATTTACTTCTCTGAATTCACATCATCCTGGAGACATATGCTCTTTAGCGTTACCTGGGCCTTGGAGATGAATCTATATGACCTAAAATGCATAATGACAATTCCTGCTCCTGGTGACTGCTTTTGGCCTTTTCTTTTACTAATTTTTCTGCCTTATACCTAAAATTTTGAGAATTTCCTCTACCTCAATTACAGACCATATCAA
The DNA here is from genome assembly GCA_037013595.1 of Dicorynia guianensis. Classification (NCBI taxonomy): domain Eukaryota; kingdom Viridiplantae; phylum Streptophyta; class Magnoliopsida; order Fabales; family Fabaceae; genus Dicorynia; species Dicorynia guianensis. The sequence continues at coordinate 12,508,156 of JASUAB010000006.1, read as the reverse complement.
AAGTACTTGAACAAACGAGCTGCAGATTCAAGTATATATATTTTAATTATACTAGTTGTTAGCGCATGCTTTGCACATGATTTTATTTATTATTTAAATTAAATATATTTCATAAATTAATATTTCAATAAAATTATGTATACAACAACAATACAAAACCTTAACCCGATAGAAGGGGTCAAGAATAAAATTATGTATATTAAATAAAAATTTAAAATCTATTTTGAATGTTGAATTTGAACAATAATAAATATTTGTTGGAACTTATTCTCATTACACTGTATTATTTTACTTTATTTTCTCTTGGATTTTTTTGGTGGATTTTATTAGGTTAGTTGTACCAATCTGAAAACTCATGAAAACATGTATAGATGTTTTAAAGATAAGAGATCCCTAAACTACAACCCATATGTCTTAGATATGAGTTCGGTGTGAACTACAGCATGCCTATCCTAGATGTGGGTTTGGCATGAACTACAACTTACCTATCCTAAACATGGATTTGGTATGAACCACAACTTACTTATTCTAGATGTGAGTTTAAGTATAGGGACTGTATATCTTTATTTCAATTATCTCAGGAGACAACATTATTTATTAAAATAACATAATGACATATAAGAAGTTTAAAAAACTTTTAAAGGGTTTAACAGTCCATTAAATGTTTTTAAAATAACATAATGGCAAAGATGGAATTTTAGAAACTTTGAAGGTACAATAGTCCACTAAATGTTTCTAAAATAACATAATGACAAAGATTAAGTTTTAAAAAACGTATCAAGCATACAATAGTTCACTTACAATAACATAACAGCAAAGATGACATTTAAAATACTAATAAAGGGTATAATAGTCCACTTAACATAATAGCAAAGATGAAGTTCGAAAAACTTATAAAGGGTATAATACACTATGAAATGTTTCTGACTAGTGGATATTTATATAAAGTATAAATATAAGAAAAAACTAGTGTGTGTGTGTAAAATGGACATCACAACATATGTTATACAAGCTCAAAAGACAACTTAAGTAAACAGGCCAGTAAGATAATTTACATACCTCCACCACCATTCATGATCTTCAGCAGCGAGTTGAAAGTAAGTCAAAGCAACTGTAATGAATGCAGTGACAATTAGTAGAATAATGAATACAATGGACAGTATGCTGTAGATGGTATAAATCCTGTGCCCCCAGACACTAGCAAAAATGTAGTACAGCTCTATGTAAATGGCACTGAAAGGCAGAAATCCTGCCATTGCCATTTGGGGAAGAGTGCTTCTGTACCAAGGCAGAGGAGGAACCTCTCGGGGATACTTGGTAGTGCGGCAAGGTGCTTGGAACTCAGCTTTGCTATTTTTACCCGCAATACCACCCAATACAAGTAATGGTGAGGTTACCAATGTCCATATGAGGACTATCACCACAATCGTTCCAAAAGGAAGTGCTGCAGTTGCACTATAAGCAATTGCAACAGTATTAAGAAAGCAGAACATGAGAAATAATGGCCCACAAAAGAGACAACCTGTCAATAGAAGGTTTCTTACCTGCCAAGCAAGAAAAAAATGTATAAATCAGTTCACTTCATATGCATTACAATTGAAACAACAAAACCAGTGTTGTCAATGGTGTATTGCACTATTGCAGCAGATGGTGCCAAGCCCCAAAACCACCATGGCACCATGGCAGATAGTGCGTCAGACACCATGCTGAAACAAGGTGTCAACTCAAAAAAAGAAGAATAAAAGAAATTTATTAAGCACACATATAAAGAGTAAAAGAAAATAAGAAGCCGAAGTAGACAATATACATTGCTTACATATGGAAAAACAATGAAAAACAGAGAGAACAGAGGAAGAACAGAGGTGTGTGCAAATCAAGAAAGAAATAAAGGGAAAAACAAGGAGAGGTTAGATGAAGAAAAGAGATGACAGTCTCCTAGTTGAAAATTTGAGCTAACTCTGATGAAACTGGGAAGGAAAAGCATCATTGAAGCTCCCCATAAAGAGAACCAAAGTTGCAACACTGTGTATCAAGATTGAGTGCGTGTTCTAGAGTGTCCTTCTAATTCACTGGTATAGTTTCACACGGCAAGAACAGACAGATGCATTAACATCTAAAAGGGACAAGACCAATCAACTGACAAAGGAAAACATGTAAATCATGGAATGAAATTGCTGCTCACAACCACCTTCACTGTGGTCGATGCCACAGCCACCATTTTCACAGCCACCATGCATATGGCATGCACCATGGCACCAACATGTTGAAGCTGCTACACCAGAAGATGCCATACCACCATGGCAGTCATGGCACTGCCATTTGACAACACTGAACCATACTATAAGCACACATCAACATAAGTCCATATGTACCCAATTTGTCCCTTCGAGTTGAAAATAGAAGGACGTAGCAGTGTAGCCCGCAATGCCTGATGTGAGAGCGTATATCACCACCAATGCAGTAAACAAAGCTCCTCGATTATATGGATAAAATACACCCACCAGTGCAAGCATAAAGATGAAGACCGTGCTTCATAACAAACAAGAATATAAATGCCATTTAGTAGAGCTAATATATAACTAAATTTTGAAAATATTGAGAAAAAGAAGCACCAGTATGAAATCCATACAGAGTAAATAACTGAGTCCCAGAACCAAGGGCTGCAGCAAACAGAGATTTGTGTTTAGGAAATCGGAAAACATCACCATGAATATACTTCCATCCTGTCTCCTCTTGATCATCAGCTGCTTCCTCATCCTGTGCATATCTAGGAAAAAAATTGCAGCATATAAGGAAAAGAAAATAGAATAATTAAAAAATGCTGCAGGTAAGAAGCTAAGCGTCTGGTCATAGATGCACAGGTAACACTTACTTCATGAAATCATTCTTCAAGACTCGCATAAGAATGGTTGCCAGAAAACCAGTCAAAAGAAGAACTGTTACGCATGAGTTTATGATTGAAAACCAGTGAATCTCTAAGTGATGTGGCAAAGAGGAAGACTGAGAATACTTTTCCATTCTCTTCTCAAAAGGAGTATGTGTTTCCTTCCATTTTACAGTGTACATAAACTCAACATCAACTTCCTTGTCCTCAGTCAAGTCAACCACGGAATGAGGATCCATCCGGGCACTGATTTCGATCACACGATCATTGTTGTATAGAACATCAAATTGAATGTGCTTGTAAAGAAAATACTTAATCTCGCTAGGATCAGTTTTGCCTTCTTTGTCAACCTTTCCAATAAATCCCCAAATTGGCAAGTCATCATAATACATTTGGAAGTAATAGTCCTTTCTGACAGCATCTCGAAACTGAGCAACTTCTTCCTTACTAAGCTTCTTCCTACAGACAACCACAGTATCTTTCTCCTTTTTGAAATTGAGTGTGTAAGGAGCACTAACAAGACGATCTCCATTCAACACCTCCCCAAGGGCTTCTGTCTTTTCTCTCTCATGACCTGACAAATAGTCAGACTTGTATTGGGATCAGATATATTAACAACCCACTACTTACAAGTCTTTACCTTACAAGGAGGAAAAAGAAATTAAGAAAGTTACAAACTACTATTTTTATTTTAGATGATTACAACAAATAGGGTTTTCTTAAAAAAAGAAATATACCACAAATAATTAATTTTTCCATTCAAGAAACAGAGAAATCCCTTAATCTGAAACAAATGAAACCATAAGGCAGTAAGTGACAAAAGATAATGCAAATATTCAATATACTGACCTGTTGAGCAGAACGGCAGATCAAAGTATCGATACGTTTCACTGGAATCAAAAAAAGTAAAATGATCACGTTATGATTGCATTAAACCCAGAGTCGACCTATACAAACAAAATTTACCTCGTAAATTATATACTTATCAGATTGTCATCACATATCACCAATATGAAATAGAATTAGCACATGCCATATAAATCCAAATCAGAATCAGATTTTGAATATAACCCACTAACTAAAACATTCCATATATGTCGACCTAAGAGTTACACAGCGATCTAAAACATTCCATATATATAGCCACTCAGCGACCCAGACGCTTTGAACAAACTTAACAGCATGCTTCTTCAATGCAATACTTTTTAAACCCCAGAAAAGCATTATTGTGCTCCTCATTATTTCTATCTTTATCGTTTATGCATTAAATGCTTTAACAAGGACCCTCACTACCACCATAGACAGCCAACTTCTGCAAGACAGATCCAACAACAGATCCATCAATCCCAGAAAGCACCATAACAACCCAAAATGTGAAATCAAAAATAGGAAAGGAAGCTACGAGAGTTACCTGGGGTTGTGAAAGGGGCCGACTTTGTTCGCGTAAAGAGGAACAACGTCTCCATCCTTGTAGCGGTGATCAGAGGCGTCAGATCTCACACGGGTTCCGTAGCAGAAGACCCAAACCGTGAGAACGAGAAGCAATGAAAACCTCCCCATAACTTCGTGTGTCTTTCCCCTCTCCTCGTTCAGATAACATAAAGAACCGGTATAATACCGAGGACGCTGAACAATTATAAATTTAAATAAATAATAATTATTATGAATCATAGTAGTTATAATTATAATTATAAATTATTTAGAGATACGTCGTTTTTTTTTTTTTTTTTGAATTGTAGCCTTTCAATTTTTTATCTTTTAGGTTAGGTCATTTATTTTGTTTTAAGGATGTGATAAAATATATAAAAAATAATATAATAGAAAAAAAGTGTAATACAATAATTTTTAATACTAAAACAAAGGAGAAATGAGATAACGAAAAAAGATAACCCTTTTCTTCGATACTAGTGTTTTTGCTAGGGAGTTTAGTTGACATGATTGCAATACATATTAGTTTTTGCCTTATTTTATTAAAAATAGAATATACTTATTCGTATGTTGACAATTCACAATGAACATCATTGTATAAAAAATTTTAATTTTTTATAACATACAAAATAAAAAGATGATGCAAAACGAATAACATATATATTCAAAAAAAAAATAATTATAATTACAAAATGAACATAGCTTGAGCAATGAATTATAAGAAAATTTCATCTATGCAATCAACGCACTTGCCGATTGCATTAAATCTATCTGCATTAATAGTTTTATGATTAAATAAAAGTATAATTTACGAACTATATCTATTAATATAGGATGGTCATCAATAATATGTAAAAAAGAAAATAAGTAATTACATTCATTATTGTAGTCTTTAAAAGACTTATTTAAAAACAACATTTGTCTCAATCTTTGAAATATCTCCTTCCTCATCAAGATTCATAAGCTTTAGTCCTTGTTTGGATCTCACTTCAAAAATAGTTACATAAAATTGCCCATGACGAAACATTAGTTTGGGAAACAGAGTCAAACATAGAAGAGTATTTGACCTCGACTGATATTAATGGTCATAATAAAGCAAACCAAAAACACTTGGGACAGTATGATTAGATGGGAACATTCTCAGGTGAGGAATCAATACAACTTGTCCTACATTGCTCCCCAAAAGCACTTTGCCATGTTCACATGGTTATCAAGCATAATTATTTGTAATCTAGCTCCATTTGATTGATCGATATTACTGAGCAACATAACAAGAACACTTATTTTAAAACTTGTGACTTTGCCATCAAAAACACATAAAATGGTTAATATTTTGAGAAAATAGATGTCCAAGTCATTGTCAATAGTCGCATATTCTTTACATATGTTGTGCAAACTCAAATGTCTTCTCACTACTAGGTATTAAGGACATCAAGTGATCATTTAGCATTTGAACTAAATCCAGTCTTAATGCAAGTATGGTCCTCTCTTGGAAAAAGGTTAGATCCTCTAAATTGCCCAAGAGATTAGGGTACATGAACTCCACAAGTTCTCTTAATGAACTCCACAAGGTTAGATCCTTAGCAAGCATTTTATCTGGGATTTGTAACTTAGATTTATTATTAGCATCTTCCCTTATTGTCCCATTACTAATGTTTAATAAACATTTTAAAAATTCCTTCATTTCTTCACAATTTTTGCCAGAAGGTCAAATTTCAATCCACATGTTTGTTTTTAATGTCAGGACTCTGTAATATGACCAAACTCTAAAGAATTTTTCATTGCATTAACAAATTGTTGCACTAACAATGTCTTGCTTGCTAAAATGTGGGATCACAAGCAAAATTTGTCTAAATTCCCCTCCAAGAACCACAAGTTTTTCTCCAAATGACAAATCATGATATCTCAAATTACAGAACCCAAGAATACCTCTTAATAGTCTATCCAATACGTCAAACTAGAAGTTGTGTCGATGTTTCATCACAAATAATTAGGCTTGATTTATCAATAGTTCAACTTGAGCATTACCTTGTTTTATGTTGCAAGTTGAATCTTCATTCAACTATAGTGGTATTGCAAATTTAGATTAAGCCATTTGTCTACTAGGAAGTAGGAGTTATGCAATTTTGTTAGAAGCAACATTTAACACAATTTCCCCCTTCAAACGAAGGGTTGGATATGCAAAATGAAAGTTTTGTTATTCCACCTTATCCATACACAAAAAAAGTACCCTCTAGTGGTCTTAGAAGCAATGAAAATTATAGCTAGATAAACCTTTCATTGATCCTCATTTAGATATGAAACTAGCTTCTTGTTCTCTTTAGCTAATAATGCTTGATCATATGATAATTCGTGAATGATCAGTTTGTTTTGAATGTGATATTAGCACTTTGGAATTTAGCTTAAAGAATCTCATCTAGATTATATAAGGCACTATTTCTATGTTTTCTTCTATTAGTGTTAATACTAAATACGTTAGCCATAGAACATGAAGTATTTAAATCTGAGTGTAAGCATGAAACTTTTATATTTGAATAATAGAAAACAATTATTACTGGATGAATATGAAAAGTGAACAATCTAACACCTAGACACTCCTTATCAATTCTTGCTTGATATTTAACAGCACCTACAGCAAGGACTAATAGTTTTTCTAAATGATTTCTGATTGTTCATATTGTTTGATGTCCAAAGTGTGGTAAAAAGTCTTGTAAGGTAATGAATGCCCAAGTGCTTGCCTCCTTTAATCGATTGATGTATGCTTTATCATCATTCAATAATCTCATCAAATAACTGACATATTTATATGTAAGATACATTATCCTTCCAATTGTTCTAATATCTACATTTGTTTTGCATCTTTTTAAAATTTATAAGCAACCTTAGATAGTAGTCTCCTCCACTGTTGAGAGATATATGATTAATTCATCAAATGGAAAAATCACCCTCTTTCTTGGAACCATTGCTGCAGGTCTTCTTTGTACAAAAACCTAGTTAAAAACTTAGCATAGGTCAATTTTTTGGCTTTTGGATACTCCTAGTTTGCCTCCATCTAGGCTTCAAAGATGGGCTTTTTATTGTTTGATTTGGCGAAAAATAACTTCAACCATGCCAAAGTGAAAGTTTCTAGTGCCTTCAAAGTATGCTGTTTAATCATATGGGTATAGGATTACACAATTTTATAGCAAAAGTACATAGTTTTTGTTTCTATTTTGAATTTCCATCTTCTTTTAATTTAAATATAATTCATTATAAAAAATTTAATCATAATTAGAAAACAAATTCATCAATAAAATCATAAAATTCATCAATAATATATATTATTAACAAATTTATCAAAGATTGTATCTCTCAGTATAACCGTTGTCAATAATAATTATCTTTAAAATTTCTAATCCCTTAAGAATTTATTAAGGAAAATCTGCCAATGAAATAAATTTGTATTTATCAATAATTTACTTTATTTTTTGTCAAATATTTTATTTTTACTAACAAATTTATTTATATTATCAATAAATATATCCTTAAGTAATTTAAAAAACAAATTCAATTACCCGAGAATGGATCATTTGGTGAGTAATAAATTTTTTTTTAGTTTTTTAAAATTCTGAAACTCTATCCCGGAGATTTTAAGCTAAGAACAGTTTACAACAATGGAGGGAAAAGATTATTCATCAACACTATCCCTAAATTGCTGGAACATCCTTATATTATCTGCATCCCTGCTATGGCGAGACAGTAGAAAATGGATTACTAAACAATAATGCTCAATCCCCTTTACTCGCCATTGTAGTGATTTTTACTCTGTTGCACGTGGACTTCAAATGCTTGAAATAAAGTAATCCTTCAAGCCTCATATAACATGCCAACTTCAATCCTTTGCTGTAACGGAACACCTACAGTTGGAAGGCCAGACCTACAGTTACCGTGCAGGAATTCATAAAATCGAAGCATGATTCTATCAAACCAGCCACAGTTGGGACCAACATAAAACCTTGTCTTTCCACGAACGTGGACCACCCCAACAGATCTTGCTTCTTCCAATCTGGAAATCTCTTCTCTAATCTCTTGAGGATCAGATGAAAGATTGCAAGAGCTGTTCTTTAAATATTCTATCGAATCAGCTTCTTCAAGATTTAGGGAATCTGCATAGCCATACTGAATCACACAACCATACAACCCTTCGAGGCCCAATTTCTTGATAATAATCCTCTCATGCGGAGCAACTTTGGGAACCATCAAATATTGAAGAGTCGTGAATATTGTGACCTTATGAAGGGATTTCATGTTTTTTATGTAATGACCAAGAATTGGAGTCAGGCCATCTTGAATGTTGGTGTAAAAGAAGCATAATCCGGGAACCCTTTGAACACTGGGGTCAGCTAAAAGCTCTTCAAGTCTGCCTAATGTTATCTTGTGGGTTAACTCATATTGTACCTTTCTCTGTCTACCATAAAACCAGCCAAACATGATAACAGCTAAAATAATAGATATAGCAAAAGGGATCCATCCACCTTCATCAAATTTAATGAAGACTGCACTGACATAAGCCCCTTCCATTACAAAAAACAACGAAAAGTATAGAGCAATAAGCACAGCAGGAGTTCTCCATATCATGATCATGACTAGAGTGAGTAATATAGTGGTGATGAGCATTACTAAACTCACAACAACACCTGTAAAAATATTCATAGCATCAGTAGATTGAAGGATTGGCAGTAAAATGTGCAATAACGAGAAAGGAGACAAAGTTCAGCTTAGCCTTAGGCTCATATATCCAAAAGTTCTGTACATGGAAAGAAAATTCTAAAAGTTCAGATCTATAACCTATGAATGAAATGATTATAAAACAGCATATAATTTTATATACTTGGAAGTAACAAATATTAACTAATTTTTGGATTAATCTACAATGTTTAAGCGACGAATTAAGAAGACTTGCAGGAAAAACTCACATCAGGTTATGCTGTAAATATAAAGCAATTTTTTTTTTTTTTTTTCTGAATTTGGTAACTATTTAATGTATGTAAATCAAACAATGGGCTCAAATGATTAGCATACCAAAAGCATTTCCAATATCTTTTCCATCTCCAAATATAAGTATGATTGCAACGCAAAGAACCATGAGGATGTAGTTCACCTCAGGGGAGTAAACCTCTCCTTCTTTAATATCAGATGTATGCACAATCTTTACCCGGGGAAAATAATCCAGCACTACAGATTGCTTGATTATAGAAAAGGTGGCTGATATCAAGGATTGGCTAGCAACAATTGCGGCCAATGTAGCAATAACAAAGATAGGCCAGTAGACTGAATTTGGTATAAACTTGTAGAATCCATCATTATGATCATTGGGATTCTTGATCAAGTATGCTGTCTGTCCCGCATAAGTCAAAACTAAAGATGGGTATATTGAGAAGAAAAAAGCAATCTGCAAAAGAAGATAATAAAGAAAAGAGATAAGGACAGCTACAAACCAAAAAACATAAAATGGAAAGATAGGCCGCTTCTAAAAGTCAACCTGAATGGACTTCTTATTGAAATGGCCAAGATCAGCAAACATTGCTTCAGAACCTGTCAAGGTCAGGAAATCTCTAAGAATAACTGGAAATAGAAAATTATCATGGTGTGACTACATATCCATATAGAGATTTCAGCATGGCATAAGCCATGCTTTAGTAGTTTAATCGACACAAATCATCCAATAAGAAGAACAAATTAGTAGCTCTTCAAACAAAGTGTAACAGACTACCTTATAGATACACTTTAGTTTTTATTACAGATGTGGTGCTCAAGAGAAACGTGTTAGTGCATAAGATAATAAAATCTAAAGGTGTGGCTTGAGACTGTCAAGATACTCATATCTGAGTAAAGAAAGTTTAATCTCTGAAAACACAGGCGAAAGTTACCATAATTTAGTAGTAAGCATTGTATATATCTCAGCACAATGACAGTATTCGAGCATGTTATACAGTATATCCTCAACGTTAACTTCTTGCAAATCTCATTATCAGAAAAATACTGATAGCAAGAATTTCAAGTGTCCATGGTCTGACATGTCATTGAAGAAAATTGTGGTTGGACTAAGATTGATAGGACATTTTAAAGGTAATTAATTTCCTCATACTTCCATATCAATTAGAGCATACCACGCAGCATGGATAAGATGCATACCTGTAATACAAAGAACTGTACCACCAAGTAAAACCCAGCCAGATTTTCCATTTTGCCAAAAGAAACGGACAATGTAGTGAGGTGACAAAGCCTTGAATATACTTGGATAGTAGTGTACGATGCTGTAAATTCCTACAAGCGGGGTACTCAAGGTCCATGCACCCATTATGGGGGAAAACAGGAAGCTCACCCGAGATGTACCAAACTTCTGTAACAAGAAGAGAATGACTAACACAACCGCAGAAAGTGTTTCCAAAAGTGCTGCAATAGCATGAAGAGAAAAAGAAATGAAGAGGATATATAGACCAAAAGAAATCAAATGAGAAACTTAACAAATTCAGGCTTGCTCTAAAATACCTCATGGATTATGGTAACCTCCAAAAGTTACCCTTCTGAATTTATCAGCTTTAACATACCATTCTTTTCTTACCATATAGCAATTTTATAAGACTTATACTGATTCATGTCATTTAAAAAACTGAACTGTTCAACACAATTTATAACATGATGGTAAGAAATTTCATATCTTAGCTTGGTATCCGAACTGCACGATAAACTAATGCTCATGCCAAAATTATATCAAACGAATAACTTACATTCGCTTACAGATGGAAATGGTGCTCTTACTCCTTCCATTGCAGACAACACTGATAATGAATGTACAAAGCAATCAAAAACGCAAATCATAAACCCCAAAACTTATATTTAACCATTTAATAATAGTAAAGGAGAAATTATGGTGCAAACCTGAAATTGCTGGTGTAAGTATACCGTCACCTATAAGCATGCACGTCCCCAACATAGCAATGAAAAGTAGTACCCTTCGAGCAAGTATGCTTCTTTCAAAAAATTTGCCAAGCCAAGTTTGTGTTTCAGTGCTCTCATGCAGGGCTGCATGTGTACTTGAATTGAAATTCACTCGCCTCGAATGAAGGGTTCCAATATTTAATTTTCTGCAAAGTAATGAATACAATGCAAAAGTTCCACCTGCAATGAATCACTAGTTATGAAACACCAGATTCCAGATACCAGCGTATTAGGATAAGGTGGGTCTGCGCGTTTGTTTGTGCATACAGAAGTTTTATTAATAAACCCCAAGGTCATCCATAATTCAAACCATGCCGTCTCAGCCATTTTTTCCCAAGTAAAAATATAAACTCAAGCATCTAAAATCTCCTTGCAATGATTCTAGATTATAAATACTACTGCTCTATGAATATATCATTTTAAATTCAAAAGCATCAATCCTACAAAAGCATCTGAGAAACAGTTTTAGTAATATATGTAATTAATAGAATATAATGTTTAAGGAAAGGGGTATATCAAATATCAATAAATACCACATCTATACAAGAAAAATATAGCATAAAAACAAACTAATGTACGTAGAATCACATTTTGCCAATATAGTGGGCTTCTTTCTCCAGTATATATCTCCTTTTGCATTATCCTAAATGATGAAATAAATGCATAGGCACCCCTAAATACATCAGAGACAACTGACAAGTGACTAATTGACCTTATGCGATAGAGAAACCATCTAAATCAACTTAAGCGAGGACAATATGCTCTGGCTAGACTGATAATAAACAGGATCAAGCCAGTTCTGAATTTCTATATGCACCTTCACCCTGATCATCAGCTCTGATAGCAATGTTAGCGTACTTGACCACCCCTATGAGTGTAAGAGTCCAAAACATGATGCTGTAAATGCCTAGATAGTCCTCTTCTGTTGGAGACGTCAGATGCATCGATGGGTACACATATAGTGGTGACGTAACAAGTCCTCCAAATACTACACCCAGAGTCTTGTATGCAAGTAACAGAGTGTCCCATTTACGCTTCCCCTGTTACAAAAAAGCAAATTATTATGTGCCTAAGAAATAGGTTAGTCAATCAACACTGAAAATTTAATTTCTTCGAGTCAACAACGTTAATAAAAAAAATCTAATTGACAAAATAAAAGTCTGGAAGTTGAGCTGACTAAAAGACAGAACATCAATCATGAACTCTGCCGAACAAAAGATAAGTGAAAAGGAGATTACATCATAAGAAAGTGAAGATTACTCTGTTAGAGATGTAATAGGAGGAGAAATCCTCAGAGGAATGAAATCATAAAATGCATCAAGAAACACATTGTCTTCATACATGGTTCGATTCACGTGCCCCGGTCCTTCCATATTTATCACTACTATGAACACCGTAATATTTCTACCACAGAAATCGATGTCAAACCCATCAAAATTCAAGGGAACCCCAGAAAAAAACAAAACAATACAAAGATTTATACCTACCCATTTGGCAGGGAAACAATAAGAAGGAAAAAAAGTTATGACAACGATACCGTGTGGTCTGGATTTGAAATTAAACCATTGGGTGCGAGAAGACGACGAGCTGTAGGAGTGGAGTCGTCGACGACTACGACCTCCGGCAAAGGTAGCGATGAGGTACGGAGCTCTACTTGAGGATCCATTATGGAAAAATCATGTACAGGGACCACAGAGGCCAGATTATAGCATATTTGCATTGGCCACTGTTGGCCTGTAATGTAGTACTACTTCCAAGAGCTGCATGTGAGTTTTTTTTTTTTATAAATTAATAAATTATTTTAATAGTGCCTTTATTTTATGTTTCAGTAAATAAAAGGGCTACATTAAAAATTAAAATCCTGAGTGGGTGAAGAAAAAACAAATGAACAGACACACAGGCGTGAGTCTAAGCTCGCCCCTCATATCTGACTCTGAATATTCACCAATACCCTTCATAACGATCGGCGGCTTGTCTTCTCTTTGTCGACATGAATCCTTAGATGAAACCTCAACAAGATTTGATAAAAAGGCCACATGCCTCCCTCTTTCATCTTCTTTTCCTTGCCGACAAAATCCTGAGCATTTACGCTATTAAATACTATGTCAGCCGTTACGGATGCAATGCCTCCCTTCGAACTGCATTATTATTTCTGCACTTGCATCGTAACTATAACTTGCACATGCAGATGCAGGCAAGACAGTTAAAGCGTGATTCGACGAAACATTAATTGGAGAGATCGAGAGGGAGAACAGGATGGGCATTGCAACGGCGGTGCTAATAGGACTCTACTTCCTGCTCTCTGCTATTTTCTCTACCTCAATGCAAACATTATCAGAAAAAGTAAAAGAAAGAACAGCCATTTCATGAGTAGAATGTGGGATATATGAAAAACGAACTAGAGGAGAAGCACCCTGCTAAGGCGAGGCACTTTCTGTTTCATTTCATCCAATTGGTCTTAGTCCAATTAAATTCTGACACATCAAAATACAACAGGATAACAGAGCCAATTGATCTAGCCTCTGTACCGTTCCAAACTTAGAATCAATGGACTCAACTTCTAGCTTACCCACATTCACTTACACCCAAACCATGATCTCTATATTTGATAGAAAAGCTTACAATTTTTTATCCATTTAAATAAAGACCCTATTCATCTCACATTATTTGTAGGATGTAGTGCAAGATGTAGCGCGAGAACGTTACTAAGCACCAGCAAATCAAGAAGATCTAGTGACATAAACAAATGCCAAGCAACAATAATACAAGCTAAACTAGCCGGGGGATACGAAAGCACTTCTCTTCACTCTACAAGGAATAAGCAAAGAAATCTAAACAAGAATTATGAGTGCCAACACATCAAAGGAGACAAGGGAGACATTGAAGAGTGAATTTCAAGCCACAAACAAGGCAATTTTAATCAAACTCCAATTTCTATAAAAATATTTTGATACATTGCTAATGAGGGATGATGAGACTATTCAAGCATTATTCTCTCATGTCTCAAACATAATTAATCAAACTAAAACTTATGGAGAGAGATTGGAAACAAGAAAATAATACAAAAAAAATATTGAGAAGTCTTCACATTAAATATGATCCAATCATGACTGCAATAGAAGAATCAAAAGATTTTCAACTTGGTCTAGCTACACCCAAAAGAATCGTGAGCCCAAGTTATCCTACATTGATTGGTGAAGGGGCTAGAGCTCATGGTGCAACAATTCCCTATCGAGAGTTAGATATGTGCTAGATCTTGTGACAGACCCAATGAGTATCAGGTAATTAAGTTAATGAAAAGTGTAATCCAACCTAAACTTAGTATGTGAAAAAAAGATTATTAAGTTGTCTTACATTAATTATGAAAGGGATTCAGCAAGTCGATATATAAATGTGAAAGAAAATCTTATCTCATAAACTAACTTTTGAGGTGAAATGACTTAAAATGTGCTTATTATTAATTGAAAAATGATTGTTACATGTTTTTGGAGTGCCCTCTTAGTGCACGTGCAGAAACAACAAAAATTATAATAGGTGAATGAAATATGAGAAAATGTGAGAGATTATTTAGAAAAAGTTTAGTGTGAATTTGTACATTTAACAATGCTCTTACTAACCACTCCTATGAGAGTAAGAGTCCACAACATTGTGGGGTCCACCCCATGATAAAAGGAAAACAAAGGCAGACAATGTCTGAGCAAGTCGAAAGTGGGAATGAAATTTTTCAACACGTTTTGGCAGAAGCTGAAATTTGTTCCTCTCTCTCCTTGACTTGCAGCCCAAAGTTTTGCCTATAAATAGAAGGCTTCGACAAGGCAGAAATAAACAAGCAAGTGAGCTGTGGGTAGCGAAAGCAAACAAGCTGTGTGAAGAGCACCCAACAAAGAGAGAAAAGCAGAGCCGAGAAAAGAAAGTGTTGGCAAGGCAAATAATTAAGCCTTGAGAGAAATAATTTATTTCTCTAAGAGTATGAGATAAAAGAGAGTCTGAGTAATTCTCAATAGAGTGTGAGTGTGGGTATACACCAGAAAATATTGGGTGTCATCTCTAGAGGGTCTCACTGAGTGCCACTATAATTTTAGTATCATTTGAAAGAGAGTAAAGTGTGTTGTAAGGATATTTGTAATTATCCTTATTATAGTGGAATATTTTCTTGGAGCTTGTCCCGTGGTTTTTCCCTCAATATTGGAGGATTTTTCACGTTAAATATTTGTGCCTCTTGTATTTATTTTTCTGCTTAAATTTTGTTGTGCATAATTTATTTGCACAGTAGAAAAAAGTGATCCTGAGGTGCTTCCACTTTTATCAAGCTTCTGATCTATTTTCCCAACAAGTGGTATCAGAGCCTCTAGTTATATTGTTGAAATTTATTTATATTAGCTGGTTATACCGCCTCTGGTCTGGCTAAGCCGCCAAATTTATTTTCTCTGTAATTGGCTGGTTTTACCGCCTAATTTATTTGTTTCACTAATTGCTGGCTTATATCAGATGGAGGTCAATACAAGCAGAATGATTAGTTTGAACGGCACCAACTATCACATATGGAGAGGAAAAATGAAAGATCTCCTTTATATGAAAAGTTGGCATTTACCAGTGTTTGCTTCAGAAAAGCCTAAATTAAAAACCGATGATCAATGGTCATTTGAAAATGTCCAGGTATGCAGTTTTATTCGGCAGTGGGTGGATGATAACGTGCTCAACCACATTAATGATGAAATGAATGCCAAGACGTTATGGGAGAAACTTGAATCTTTGTACGCTCGGAAGACCGGCAACAACAAGCTCTTCTTAATTAAGAAGATGATAAAGTTACACTACAAGGAAGATAGCTCTATCTCCGATCATTTAAATGAATTTCAAGGAGTCCTACAACAGTTATCTTCCATGGGTGTAAAGTTTGATGATGAGATTCAAGCTCTTTGGCTGCTCGGTACTCTACCAGACTCTTGGGAGACATTCAAAATGTCACTTTGCAACTCCACTCCTGATGGCGTAGTGACGATGGAACTTGTTAAAAGTGCTATTTTAAACGAAGAGATGAGAAAAAGATCTCAAGCTTCGTCTTCACAGCCTGATATTCTTGTCACCGATGATAGGGGGAGAAGCAATAGTAGAGGTCTGAAAGGCAGAGACAAAAGTCGGAGCAAATCCAAGCCCAGATCCAAAAATATGGAGTGTCACTATTGTGGCAAGTTAGGACACTTTAAAAGGCAGTGTTTCAAATACAAGAAAGACAAGAAAAATGGCAACACTGAGGAAGAGAAGAAAGATCAGGTTGCTGCTGCCGAACTTGTCATTGTTTGTGATGAGGAGGTAATTAATTTTACCTGTCATGAAACAAGTTGGGTCATGGATAGTGGAGCCTCATTACATGTTACATCAAACAGGGAGCTCTTCTCATCTTATACACTCGATAATTTTGGGATGCTAAAGATGGGTAATAATGGTTTCTCAAATGCTGCCGGCATGGGAGATATCCACTTAGAGACCAACAAAGGTGCACGGCTGATTCTCAAGGATGTTAGGCATGTACCTGATATCCGTTTCAACTTGATCTCAGTAAGGAAGCTAGATGATGAAGGTTATTACAACACCTTTGGTAATGGGCAATGGAAGCTTACTAAAGGTTCGTTGGTCGTGGCTAGAGGAGAGAAGAGTCCAAGCTTGTATCTAACACAAGCTAAAATTTTAGGTGACTTCATCAACACAATGGGTGATGAGAAGACAGCTGAGATGTGGCACAGGAGACTTAGTCACATTAGTGAGAAGGGACTCAATTGCTTGGCCAGGAAAAACCTAATTCTAGGTATAAAGAGCACGAGCTTGAAGAAATGTGCTCATTGCATGGCCAGAAAGCAGAACAGAGTTGCCTTCAAGAGTCACTTTCCTTCAAGGCAATCGGATCTGCTAGAATTAGTACACTCCGATGTTTGTGGTCCCTTGAAAGAAAAGTCCTTTGGCGATGGACTTTATTTTGTGACATTTATTGATGATCATTCAAGGAAACTTTGGGCTTATGTCTTAAAGACCAAAGATTAAGTCCTTGATATTTTCAAACAGTTTCATGCATCTATTGAGAGAGAAACTAGAAAGAAGCTGAAGTGTATTCGCACTGACAATGGTGGCGAGTATTGTGGTCCTTTTGACGAGTACTACAGAAAGATAGGCATTAAGCATCAGAAAATGCCTCCAAAGACTCCACAGTTAAATGGTCTAGCTGAAAGGATGAACCGAACCTTGCTAGAGAGAGTCAGATGTTTGCTTTCAGAAGCAAAGTTGCCAAAATACTTTTGGGGGGAGGCTTTGCTCACAACAGTACATGTTATCAATCTATCTCCAGCGGTTGCTCTAAATGGTGATGTACCTAATAAAGTTTGGTATAGCAGAGAAGTCTCTTATGATCACCTACGAGTTTTCAGATGTAAAGCTTTTGTTCACATTCCTAAGGATGAAAGATCCAAGCTTGATGCTAAGACATGATAGTGCCTCTTTGTCGGTTATGGTCTTGATGAATTTGGCTACAGGTTATATGACCCAATTGAGAAGAAATTGATTCGAAGTCGGGATGTAGCATTCATTGAAGACCAAACCATTGATGAGATAGAAAAAGTGAAAAAGAAAGTGTCTGGTGGCAGTGACGGCTTGGTTGATCTAGACCCAGTTCCTATGATGAACTTGCCTGATCCAGTCAATAATGATACTCAAGGTGGGGAACAGATTAATTACCAACCAAGGACAGATAATGCTGGAGGTGATGATGAAGTTGTTGAGCAGGGGGAGCAACCCCCTTCACCACCACTCAAAAGAACACAGAGAGAGTGGCATCCATTAACTAGGTACCCAAGTTCTGAGTATATCCTCCTTACTGATGAGGGGGAGCCAGAAGATTTTGAAGAAGCACAAACTCATAAGGATAAATCTCAGTGGCTGACAGCTATGCAGGACGAAATGGATTCCTTGCAAAAAAATGATACTTATGAGCTTGTGGAACTTCCAGAAGGCAGAAAACCCCTAAAGAACAAGTGGGTGTTCAAGCTTAAGAAAGATTATAACAAGCTGGTAAAGTATAAAGCTCGTCTAGTTGTGAAAGGTTTTGGACAAAAGCGAGGAATCGATTTTGACGAGATTTTCTCTCCAGTTGTCAAGATTAGCTCAATTAGAGCTATACTAGGTTTGACAGTCAGCTTGGATTTAGAGCTTGAACAATTAGATGTGAAAACTGCATTTCTTCATGGTGATTTGGAGGAAGAGATCTACATGGTTCAACCAGAAGGGTTTGAAGAGAAAGGGAAGGAACACATGGTCTGTAAATTGAAAAAGAGCCTGTATGGATTAAAGTAGGCTCCAAGGCAGTGGTATAAGAAATTTGACTCTTTCATGATGAGTCATAGTTATACCAGAACTGATACAGACCATTGTGTATATTTTAAAACATTTCCTGATGACAAATTCATTATTCTCTTGTTATATGTAGATGACATGTTGATTGTGGGGCAGGACACAAAGATGATTGGTGATTTGAAAAAGGAGTTGTCAAAGGCATTTGACATGAAATATCTTGGATCAGCAAGGCAAATTCTGGGAATGTAGATTTTGCAAGACCGAAAAGTTAGAAAGCTATGGTTGGCACAGGAAAAGTATGTGGAGCGGGTCCTAGAAAGATTCAACATGCAAAGTGCTAAGCCAGTTAGCACGCCGTTGGCCAATCACTTTAAACTCAGCAGAAAAAGTTGTCCCACTGGTGAAGAAGAAAAAGAAGACATGGCTAAGATTCCTTATTCCTCTGCAGTTGGTATGCCATGGTCTGAACCCGTCCAGATATTGCTCACGCAGTAGGAATAGTCAGCAAATTTCTTTCCAACCCAGGTAAAGATCATTGGGAAGCTGTAAAGTGGATCTTAAGATATCTCAGAGGCAGTTCAAAATTGTGCTTGTGTTTTGGAATGTCAGAACCAATTTTGAAGGGTTATGCAGATACAGATATGGCAGGAGACCTGGATAGTAGAAAATCTACTTCAAGATTCTTGTTTACTTTTGCAGGGGGAGCTGTATCATGGCAGTCTAAATTGCAGAAGTGTGTTGCCTTATCTACAACTAAGTCAGAATACATTGCCATGACTGAAGCAGGAAAAGAAATGCTTTGGTTAACTAGACTTCTTCAACAATTGGGAATGAAGCAGCAAAGGTCTGTGATTTACTGTGATAATCAAAGTGCTCTTGATTTGAGTAAAAATACAATGTACCACTCGCGTACAAAGCACATTGATGTGAGATATCATTAGCTGCAGTTAGCAGTAGAAGAACAACAGTTCAAGCTTAAAAAGATTCACACTAATAACAATCCTGCTGATATGATGACAAAGGTCGTAACTCGAGAGAAGCTTCAAACTTGTGCTAGGATGGCCGGTATGGACTCTATTTGATAGTTTTTTGGATTGTTCTCCTTCCTCATGGGCTGGAGGGGGAGAATTGTGGGGTCCACCCCATGATAAAAGGAAAACAAAGGCAGACAATGTCTGAGCAAGCCGAAAGTGGGATGAAATTTTTCAACACGTTTTGGCAGAAGCTGAAATTTGTTCCTCTCTCTCCTTGACTTGCAGCCCAAAGTTTTGCCTATAAATAGAAGGCTTCGACAAGGCAGAAATGAACAAGAAGTGAGCTGTGGGCAGCGAAAGCAAACAAGCTGTGTGAAGAGCACCCAGCAAAGAGAGAAAAGCAGAGCCGAGAAAAGAAAGTGTTGGCAAGGCAAATAATTAAGCCTTGAGAGAAATAATTTATTTCTCTAAGAGTGTGAGATAAAAGAGAGTCTGAGTAATTCTCAATAGAGTGTGGGTGTGGGTATACACCAAAAAATATTGGGTGTCATATCTAGAGGGTCTCACTGAGTGCCACTATAATTTTAGTATCATTTGAAAGAGAGTAAAGTGTATTGTAAGGATATTTGTAATTATCCTTATTATAGTGGAATATTTTCTTGGAGCTTATCCCATAGTTTTTCCCTCAATATTGGAGGATTTTTCACGTTAAATATTTGTGCCTCTTGTATTTATTTTTCTGCTTAAATTTTGTTGTGCATAATTTATTTACACAGTGAAAAAAAGTGATCCTGAGGTACTTTCGCTTTTATCAAGCCTCTGATCTATTTTTCCAACAAACATGATGCTCTAGATGCCTAGATTGTCCTCTTCAGTTTGGAGACTTCAATGGCATCGATGGGTACACATATGTTTGGTGAAGTTACTATTCCTCCAAATACCATCATTTACGCTTCTCCTATTACAGAAAACAAATTGTATGCCTAACAATAGCCAAATGAATTAACATCTAAAAATTTAATTTCTTCAAGTCAATCATGAGGAAAAAAAGAAGAATACAATAGCCGAAAGGAAAGGTTGGATGTTCAGCTGACTAAAACATGGAATGAAGTTAATTCAACATGTATGATTGATCAACTTCAGAGAACGACGAGTGGAAAGGTTAACGGGGCTGGTACCTCGGAATGGGGAAACGTCCACTTACTTCAAACATTTTGTCACCACAAAGAAAAAATTAACGAGGGCAGAGGAGAAAACAGATTGGTCTTGCTAGAGATGGAATGGGAGAAAAAGTTCCCTGAGGAATGAAAATAAGTATGGTTCGAGAAATACGTTGCCTTCATACATTGTTCAATTCCCCTGCTCCAATTTTCATCACTACTATGAACCCCACATGCAAAACAAATGCCGACCAGCATAACATTTCTACCACAGAAGTAAAACAATGTCAAAGCCATCAAAATACAAGGGACCTACAAACAGAGACAAAGTTATAGCAACGATACCGAGTGGGTAGGGTTCAAAATTAAACCATTGGGTGCGTGAAGACGATGAGTAGTAGTGGAGTCTTCGATGACCACCACCTCCGACAAAGCTGCCGTTGAGTTAAGCGGTTGGAGTGGATGATCCATTGTGGAAAAATTAGTACACGGCCTCCAGAGCCCATAGGCCAATACTTAAAAATGCATGGAAAAATTACAGTCTAGGTCGGCTTATTAAATTTATTTACTTTAATAGTTATAAATAAATATAAATATATTTAAAGTTAAAGATATTAATTTATTTTATGTAAAGTTAATGTGACATTAATAATGAATTAAATTATCTTTTTTTTTCTCAAATTTTTTAATAGAAATGTAGAAAATTATATTTTTTATTTTATCTTTACCATTTAATGATAAACTCACATTAGAAAAAGATACAACAAAACCTCCAAAAGTTTCACTCAATGAATATACAATCTGCACAAATTTATTATGGCAACTTATATTATCCAATGATTTAACCAATTTTCAAGACAACTCATCCATGTTGAATGTGAGGATGACTTCTCAACCTAATCTAAGAATAGAGTTGAACTTAAGATTAAAACTTTTCTATGTAACCAAGCATGTAGGTAAGATTCATTATCAATAAGATAACTATTTCCTTTTCATTTTATTTAAAGTAGAAGAATAAAAAAATTATATAATTTTTACTTAAAAATTATTAAATGAAGAGTATAATAAAATAGAATAAGTAATAAGTGAACTACATTTTTATATAGATTATATTTTATTAAAAAAGAGTTTCAAAGTTTCTATTGTAATTTTTTTATATGTATTTATTAAGCATGATACTATACTGACTTTAAACAAAATAAATAAATATTTTTAACTTTAAACGAATTTTTTTATTATTTATAACTATTAAAATAAATAAATTTGATAAAGTAATCAAAACTTTAATGTCTTCAAAAGCATTCGCTAGTTGAATGAAGCCCACGGCTTGCGCAATAACTTTTTCAAGGTGCGCTACAAAAGTAATGATGAGTATTTAGGAAGGTGGATTCCATGATTTGAATGCAACTTCAACAACTTATCTTTGCTGTTAATTATAGCCACTCATATTCTGATAATGTCTGTTGAAAAGATAACACACTTGTGAAACAGGTAATTAGTGCCAAGCTTACGTGTTCGATTAAGCATGGTTCACAACTAATAAACATAGGTATTTACGTAGTAAAAGTTGTACCAAAAGTGCTTAATTAGTTTTAATATATATGGATTTAAATTTTAAAAAATTTTTATTAAAAATAAAATATTACCTTTAACTTTCTTTTTAAATAAAAATTAATTTTATATTTTATAATAGTGTGAACATATTATATAAAAAATTAAAAAAAATAAATGATATATACATAACGTGCAAAAATAAAATTAAAAAAAGTAAAAAGTTGAGAGAATATATAGAATGCATATAAAATTTATTTATATAAATATGATTACTATACTTATCAGATTACTGCCTCACAGTGCTGATATTTTTAATACGGCTCCTCAATCAATCAGAAAACTCTTCATGCTTCAACGAATTTAGCATAATTAGAATTAGAGAGATGTATATTGTATTTTATATTTAACTATTGCGTAAAATGACTGTTAAAATAAAGTTATTATTTTAAAATACAAATTAAAATTAATAAAAAAATTTTTAATCAATGTAAATTTTATATGAAATTACTTATTTAATAAATTTCACAATGAAATAGAAAGTATAAAAACAAAGTTTAATTTTAATAGTAATATAACGAAAATAAAATAAGACGGATAAACAAAATTTAATTAATATTGCACTATAA
Source organism: Dicorynia guianensis (assembly GCA_037013595.1). Taxonomy (NCBI): domain Eukaryota; kingdom Viridiplantae; phylum Streptophyta; class Magnoliopsida; order Fabales; family Fabaceae; genus Dicorynia; species Dicorynia guianensis. The sequence goes on along the minus strand of JASUAB010000006.1, from coordinate 12,485,208 downwards.
TAATTACTATGTAATTGAAAATAATAAGAATATTACAGGTAAATATAATATTCTGTTTTTCATTCTTGAAGATAATTTTGTATTGAAAGAAAGAAAAACTATTACTTTCATCTATGATACTTTCATTGTTATTTTTAATTACAAGATTATCATCTTTTTTTTTAATATTATTTAAGCAACACGCTTAAAATTACCTTTGAACTTTTTTTATATTTAACCTTTAAAATAAATTTTTCAAATTTTTTTTAGAAACAAAACTAATTCAATAAATTTAATTCTAGAATAATATATTCTTATAAAATTTAATTTTTACAAACTAGTTATTTTCGTAACAAATTCTTAAAAAAGTGGTCTAGAAAAAGGTTTTTTGGATACACAACTTGGACATCAACTGAGAAAGGGTCGTATTTATGGTTTAAGCTCATAGTTCTTCATAAATATCTGCTCCTTTGTTGTTGAATATGGCTTGCGGTTCTAGTTAGTTAAGAGCATGGAGGGATGTGATAATCGAGTCATAAAGATTTAGAATTTTTAACTTTTTTTTATTTTAATAATTTTCTCTTTATTTTTTAATAATTACTTATAAAAATATTATTTTTTCCCCTCATTAAAATTTATTCATTTTTTCTATCACTTACGATACACTGCCTTAACAGCAAATGATCCGTATCCCAAATCACAATTGAGGTAATTGTTTGGTTGTCGACTTAGTTCTCCATGAGGTGGCGTTCACGATAGCAGCTATTTCCTGATATCAAATGTTCCACATCAATGACCTACATAGCACGATCATCAGCAGGCATAGACCTTTATACAACTCCTAATTGTGTTGTTGACTGTTGACGGTCACGATACTTTGTGGAGAGTGACAACGATCATCATTGATATGCATTGTATATATACCTATACAGGATTTTATTGCCTTTTTTTGCATTTTATTTAATAAATTTCTTGGTTAAATCGTTGTTTTATTTATTTCTTTTGCATAAAAACGATAATTAAAACTTAAACTTCAATTTGATTATAATTGAAAAGGAAATTTTGATTTTCTATTAATTATTAAGTTATTACTAAATCAATCAAATCATTATCCATGGATTATATCTCGGTCCTTTTTTTTAAAAAATTGTATTTATTATTGTTAGATTTTCTCTTGGTAATTTTATTTAATTTGACTGTAATAAATTTTTGTCCCAAAAAGTTTTTTGCCTTTTTCAAGTATTTTAATGACAAATTTTTTAGATTAATGACCAATGGATTGGAAACACTACCAAAAGACCGAGATATAATCCATTGGTAATCAATAGTTTTTGACAAATTTTAACTGATTATCAACGCATTGACCTATCAGTCACCATCTTTATTGTCCTTATCAATACCACCATTGTTATCAAAATAAATTTTTTAGTTAATTTTAGTTCAAGCAACTCTAAAATTTTGTAAATTATATATATAGAGTGAAATTTAATTGGTAATTCCAACCAAAAAAAAATTTAATGGTAACGCATAATTGAGTATTATTGTCCCTTAGTACATATTAGTTGTGGCCTAGATTAGTTAAAGTGTTAAAACTCTCGCAATTTATTACTTCTAAATAATTCATGGAAACGATAAAATTAAAATTGAATTCAAAATTACAGTTTTATGGCTTAATTGTTTAAGAAAAACAACGATGGGGATTAAGGGCCCATTTGAAAGTGTTCTTTATTTTTTTATTTTTTAAAATAGTTTTGTGGGATAATTTTTAGAAAAATTTTCTAAACCAAAATAGTTTTCTTTTTTCTTTTTGGTAAAGTCAGGTATTCTCCTTCGGAGTCTATTTGAATGAAGTGTAATCTAAAATAGTTTTGAGAAAAAAAAAATTATTTGAAGTTGAATGAGTTATTTTGTTCTTGAGATGCCATCGTGATTGCAATTAACGAATCCAAAAATTTATGTAAATATCATTTTGCTATTAATGAATTTATGTAATCATAAAGATGCCATGGTTAAAACAACACCTCCAAAACAAAAATAGCTTTATAATGTTGTCAGATTTTAACTTTTAAAATGACCCTGTACAAAATTATTTTAAAAACTAAAATATAAAACACATCCTTTTCAGCAGATTTTATTATTTTTTTATTCTAAACCTAATCCAATCCCATTTGATAAGATTAGAATCAAAACTGTAAAATTGACTTCTGCGTCTATAAAACGACAATGGTTACAATTGGCGACGACATTTTTGTCCTGAAACTTTTGTCCAACAGCTTTTTCCCAAAGTGAAGATATCGCTCGCATCCAAAGCCAACTGGAGCCAATAATGAATCAAATTTATGGATAGTTATGCAATACTAAGCTCAAAAATATCATTTAAAACTTTTAGAAATTTAATAATTTAATTTCTCCAATATATACTATAAATGAACTTTTTTTGACTAATACAAGTTTAGAGTAAGAAAATACTTTTTTCATTACAAGATTAGGATAAATCACACTAACCTCAACTGGAATTTATGATAAAATTACAGATCGTCTACATTGACCCAGTAAAGTGAACTTAATGCATAATAAATATCAATTGTTTCAATAATTTTTTTTAAATTATATACTCATTAATCTCTTCGTCTTTTTGGGTGGCTAACAGGCCTTTGAATAATATCTATCTAATGTAGCCACGGCTCCTATGGCAGTCATGTCAAATTCAAATGTGTTGGAAGTTCCGTGTGAGTGTTGCCAAATTGGATATCAAACCCTGGCATAGGCTTGGCCTGGGCCCACTTAAAGGAACTAAATGAAATGGAATTGAGACTTATTTTTTTTATTGTGTGACAACTGACTACTTAATGGGAAAAATTTTGTGGGAATAGTAAAACCATAAAAAATGAAGGAGAATGCTTCCATTGAAACACTCGCCCTCTTTGAAATATCTTGAACAGTTCCTGTAGATCTCTACTGATGATCAACTGGACCCTTCAAGGTGGACACAAAATCTAAAGCTAAAATGGGACGTGCCTTTATTGATTCCTCATATTTGTTCTTTTAACCCATTCTAATATGTTTCAATTCTTTATTTTCCACACAATTCTTATTTCACAGAATCCAAATCATTAGTTTGTAAGGAAATTATTGCTTCCTAACATTTCCAAATATGTTTTTAGGTTTTTAACTGATAAGGGATCCACTGGAGCTCAATGGAGACTAATGAACGTTTCCAATAGATTTTTATCAAGTTAAGTGAATTTGGAAACTTAAAAGTTTAAGAAAGTTTTGAAATTTTCACCAAAACTCAAAACTCTCAAGTCTTTAAAGAAATGATTAGAAAATTCTTCCAGGGCTCTATACTTGCTGTTACAAATTTAGCTACAACTTTCCTATGTTCTGGTTGGTTTTTTTTGTGTAGGCATAATTATGCATAATATGTGTCGACCCTGGAAAATTTTTATTTTTGTTGATTTGTGAAGTCACAACTGACCTAAGTTATCTAAAGGTGAGATCAAACACCTAATTAAAAATGGTCTACGCATAAAAGATTAGTTCGGGGATTGATTATATTTTAGGGAAGGTGTTAGCACCCTAAACGCCCTTTCGGTACCAAAATGATCTAATTAATTTACTTAATTTAATTAATGTTGTTTTTAAATAAATATTTTCAAAAAATAGTTCTTACCCATTGCGGGTTGGAATATTTAATTAATCACTTCATGCAAATCCCCTTTCTATTCCAATTTGGGGTTTGAAAATGATTTCAGGAAAATTTCATCTCTATTCTAGATCAGGGTTTAAAAATTATTTTGAAAAATTTCATTTCTATTCCAGATCAGGGTTTTAAATTAATTTTTAAAAAAATTCCATCTCTATTCCAAATCAGGATTTTAAAAAATAATTTGAATAAAATTCTATTCCAGATCAGGTTCTTTAAAGATAATTTTATGAAAATTCCCATTCTATTCCTATTTTATTTTTCTCACAAATGTAAAATTGGAAAGGAAATATGAATAAATGTATGAAAATATGGATGCTTGCCCTTGTTTTTTATTTTTTTAATTTTTATATTTTATTTATATTTATATTTTTATACTATTCATTTTAGATCAAAAAATGGGATATCCACATCATGGGCCAAAGCCCATGCAGTGATGGTTAAAGTCCATTCACGGCCTCCTCTCGCTTTTCTTTCTTTTTTTCTTCTTTTTATTCACTTATAATATATATTTAAAAGGTAATACTGCTAAATTTTATGAAACTTTCTTTATTAGACTTTCAAGATTTTTGAAAAATAATACTGAGTTTGCTAGACTAAATGACACAATCAAAATAATTTTTAACAAAATCAATTTTTTTTCTACATTTATTTGAAACAAAATAAAAAGACAGAAATAATACAGTTAAACTTTACATTCTTTATCTAAAATTTTTGAAAATGATACCAAAAATTTTCTTAAAAAATGTTTATTACAACTGCATATTTCATTTTATTTTTTTAAAATATTTTTTATTTTTGATTTATTTTTTAAAAAAAACTATTGGGTGCATCGCACCCTTCCTTAGAAACTGCACCCGTAGGTGCAGTTTTGCAGTAATTTGGAGCACATGTTTTGCCATCAAAAGGCCAGGTTACTTTGGTGCCACCCCAACATGAGGCGTCTCTGTCACCGCTAGCGGGTCACAAGTGGCGGCCCACACCACCGTCGACGCTGAACAACGATGACGGTGTCGCCAAATGATGGCACTGTGACAAAACTAAAGAAGAACGTGAACTCTTCTCAGTCTCGAAACTCTTTCAACTTAGTCCCTTGTGCCCAGATGCCAAAACTTCGACCGACACTCACTCCAACCTCATGACAACGTAGTAAAATTATTATGGACAGAAAGATGAATTAACAAGGCTACAAAAGTTTATCTTAACAGAAGGCAAGAAGAGTATATACCACAAGTGAGAACACCCTTGGTGCAGGGACATCAGTAAGCTTGTGAACTCGTCTCTCTGCGTCCGGCTTCAACTCCCTTTGCCCACGTATGTGCGTTACCGATCCTCAGCTGCTGAACCAAATAAGAAAGGAGCTCCTCTTCCTCTCAAAAAATCCTCTAGCAGCTGGCCTCCCCCCTTTTTGAATGTCAAAGGTGGAGAAGTTTTTTTTTTCTTTCCTCCCCACTTATTCCTCCGTAGATGTCAAGCTATTCAGCCTCTTTTTCCACTTTGTTACCTTATTTCTTCATAACTTCCTCCTTTCTTCTTCTTTGGCTGCTTGCCCACTCACTCTTTGATTTCTTTCCTTCCTTTTCTACTCATGGACCATACTCCTTCTCACTCTTTCCACTTCCAACCACCTTCTTTGATTTGCTTATCTTCCATTCACACTTCTATTTTCTTTTGTTCTCTTTTTTCCTTTTTTTCTTTCTTTTTCTGATTTTTTAAATTTTAAATTTTTAATTTTTTAACAATATTATTCACATTTGGGACCTAAAAATATCTTTAAATTTTTTATTTTGGCTCAATTAATTTCTAGAAAAATATATATTCAAGTAGGATAATTTTTGAACTTATGCATGGTACACTTTAATTTTTTAAGGTCCGGACAAAATTAGGTATTTACAATATGAAAATGATTATACTTCACTAAAAGTTAATTATATTTCACTATTATGAAATTAATTGTGACTTATGACATTTTAAGTGTATCTTAATAAGATATACTTAGTGCTTAAATCTTATTGACTAATGGAGAGCCACTAATGAATGAATATGTAAATAGACATGACCCTTGCACTAATAATTAAGTATGATAAATGGGCAAGTGAATGCACATGATCCTTCATACACTATAGTGATTAATTAAACGTGATAAATGAGCATCACTCTTCATCAGCCTTAATGGGAGGCCACAATTATGGTTCATGCCTATAAAAGAAAATTGGGCTTTTTCATTTCTCCACGCACACTCACAAGAATAACAGAAAAATTAAAACTTTTTATCATCAAGTAGTGAGGTTAAGGTTTATCAAAAAAAATAAAAAAATAAAAAAGTAGTGGGGAAACCTTTATCTTACTTTCTCTTGATTCTTTAAGAGAGTGAGATATTAGCCTTTTATTGCCTTATTTTGTTTCTTTTTTTCTTGAGAAAACAACATACAACCAAGTACGTTCCTTTATTTTTTATGTGAAAGTCATGAAATTCAATATGCTTAAAAAATATTTTCTATATCTAATGACTCTGTGATTATCAATTTATGTCTTTCATTTGATTACATGGGTAACAACTTTGAAAAACTCTTATGTGGTTGATATTAGTCATTTCTGTTGTTTTTATCATCAATTTTTGTCCTCATTACTATTGTTACCATAATTGGTTATCATCATACCTTACATTATGCCTTTCTCTTCCACATTTTTATTGTCATTGCCATTACCATCACCTTTTCCAAAGTAAAATTGATTAGTTACATTTGATACAATTAACTTTGAAAATTGTCAATTATACATAATAGTAAATATTTAATCATCAATTCACATAATTGAGTATTATTGCCTCATATTAGTTATAGCCTATAGTTGTTAAAAATGAAAAACCTGGCATGTTTTTAATCCTAAATGATTCATCGAAACTAAAATTATAATTGAACTCAAATTAAATTACATTTTTTTATATTACTCTTTTGTACAATTCAATGACAAGGATTAAGATTTTGAACCTATTCCAATTATGTATGTGCTGGGTTTCCTCTTATTACTGTTTGACCCATAGGTTGCACGGAGGTGAGAAATAAACAAAATTATATATTATTTGGAGTAATATAATAATTTATTAGAATACAATAAAATATGTAAGAGTAATTTTTTATATTAAAATATATAGGCTAAAATACATAGAATCCTTTTGAACTATACTTTGATTTTAAATAACCCTTTTACACTTTAAAATTTTACAATTAACTCTCCCCAACTATGAAAAACATACAAAAAAATCATTTCTGTCAAGTTTTTTATTAAATTTTGGATGTTCCTTAATCAAATCCCAATTTAACTAAGAAAAAAGACCAAAATATCTTTAAAATGTACTTGAATTTTCATGATCTGCCATGAAACACCAAAGATAAAAATGCCATAAACGTAATCACCTAAAGCAGAGTGTGTTACTTACTTAACTTAAAATTATAATGGCAATAGATGAATTCTTAAACCAGTATAATTACTTTTTTTGTGATTCTTGCTTCAATAAGTGGCTAAGATTGGTGAAGGGTGGTGGGAATGATAAGAGGGTGCATCAAAACTGTTACATGCAGAAAAAGGCTCGCCAGAAATGGAAGCAACACCCACTTCACTAAAAGCAACAGCAATACTGACACCTTACAAGCTACCGCCAAACCTATTCCTATATTCACTAAACTTGCCCACATCTTAGGCCTTCTCATTTCTCCTTCTCACAGGTATGCAAATCTCCACTATTCCCTAACATCCCTTTTGAGCATTTATTAGAGCTACACATAATCTTGATGATAGAGAAAATGCTAATATTGGTGTGTGCGCTTGTGTAGGAGAATGGGAATAGGGTTGCAATTGGTGCAGAGAATGAAGAAGTGGTTTAGAGACAATGGCGTTGAATGCTCGTATGTAGCAATGGAAAACAACAATTTAACAATTTAGCGCTTATTGCTTACTAGATTATAAAACTATTCTTTGAACATCAAAGCCTATAAATTTGAATTGACAAATGACCTTTCTTGAGACTCTTTGAATGGGACACCAAGGTAGCCATTGGTTTCCTTGTAAAAGTAAGGGTGCACAAACTATATTAATGGCTAGAACCCACTGATGCTGCTCTATACTAGCCTATAAATTTGAATGGGACACCAAGGTAGCCGTTGGTTTCCTTGTAAAATTGACCACATTAATTTGCACACTGGACCTGCAATACATATAATAGCATTGTAATAACTTATCTACTTGATTTTAGATAAACAAAACACACATATGAGCAAGTAAATATACTTTGGATAATGCATACCCTGATGAGTGCGGCAGTTCTTATAATACCATTTGTCAAAGTAAAAACACACACTATGGGAACATTTCTTACAACTTTTATATCACCAATTATACTTGTATTCAATCCACTAAATTGTACCATATGTGACATAGGTCATAAATTGTAAGAAATGATTCCAATATGTTTTCTTAGACACATGTGCAAAAATATTTAATGTGGATATAGACAACAACAAGTCCTGCAAGATATATTAATTAATAAATAATACCTCATTGATGTCTTATTATATATATATATATATATATATATATATATATATATATATATATATATATATATATTAGATATCGTCTCTCTGGGTTTGTATGAGGAAGTCACTTTCCATAAAGTATGTAGACTAACTAGACAACTAAGTCAATACTTGAGAACCATTAACTTGATTATAAGGAATCCTTAGAAAAAAGAAGCAAAAAAAAGAGTTCACAATTTCAATCATAAGATTAGGTAAAATTACATTACATACTGTTAACGAGATGTTACCATGATTTAAATTGCTGCACTTTAAGTAAATCTGCATTTATGAAAAGTCTTGTTTACTTTGTGTTAAACAGTGACATTTTTCCTTACAACATAGTCTAGATAAATACATAAGCAACAATTTATACATTGTTCGAGTTTGATGTACATTAAAACCAAGTAATCATATGAATTTGTACAGCCCCCTAAAGCCCTTTACTTGGCAAATTGCAATATCACTACTATCTGAGGAGTGTTGGTATTGTCTTTCATGTAAGTAATTATCTGTTCTACATATTGTTCCCACAAAATGCACTCTATAGTCCTTCCCCTACTCCATATTAAAAATTAATAACAATGTGGGAAGTGAAACTCAAATGCTCATTAATCAAAAGTCACTTGAGATTATCAAGCTCAAGCATAAGCATCTTAGTCTTTCTCCCAAATACCAAATATACTTTGACCTCCCCAATGCCGGACAACAATCCAATGACATATACCAATATCAAGTAAATATACAAATACCAATAATAATTTTAGAAGTTAGAAATTGCAAAGATGAAAGTTTATTTAAATACCTAGCAGATAAGGTGTGTTTGCTGGTTCTCTTTCAACATCTTCAAATTCAACATATTTGATTCAATGACATGAGTTACAACAGTTCTGAAATTTAATCTCAAACAATACTCATGCATTGTAGGCCTAAATTGATCATCATTCAAGCCAATACTGAGGTTCTTGAAGAAGTATGCCATTTCTTCATGAATTTTGTCATAGATCCTTAAGGATCCCCTTGCAGTAACATGTATCATGCCTCCCTAAATCACATAATCAAAAGTTGGACATAAATAGGCTAGTTTGGGTTAGAACATCAAACATAAAAGACTATTCAACACATGTCACATCCACATTGCAACCATACAACAAAATATGTAACAATCAGAACCATACTTGCTCAACCAGAAAGACCATTTCAAGGTTTTTACCAATATCAAGACGTTGGTTATTTGGAATTTTCCAACTACATATGACTCTCACCTTAATTCTCTACTATTCTTTAGATTGATTGTGCTCACTTAAGTAATTAAATAATGCTGCCATTTTTATAGAGACACAGATTATAAACAAAAAATGAAAGTAACCAACAAAATGGAATTGACACAGGTCTAGGAAGAAATGCAGCCATTCTAATGATAAGATGATATATAAATGCGCACATACACACATGCACAAACTTAAATAACAGCATGCATGGGTTGCCAAAACCTATGATGAATATAGCTTATAGAAAATATAACATGCCATATACCATAACCAATTGATTGTGTTATTTTGAATTTATCATTAGTTAGCGCATTGTAAACTTTAGACTCCATTAAAACCAACACATAATTGTGATTTTAAATTTTTGCTGAAGTCAAATGCGCATGTTGCAACGTCCATTTGTTTATTAAACACAACAATAAATAAGTTTGCAACCATGAGAGCACACATACCTCAAATATCATATATTAGACGTATAATAATAATGATGATGATCATCATCATCATCCATTTAGTGACTAAAGAATGGAACAAATAAACAAAACAATTCCATCCATATCCATGGTTAATATGTTTAAAAAATGCTATCATCATATATTTCTTAAGAATAATCATGATCATACAATTAGAAACCATGATGTTGATGAACTCATTGTATCGAAACCTACATTTGGTATCAGATAATTGAGACTAAATGTACACACAGTTGATTATGCAATACATTTCAGCCAAACACAAATGAAATAGATTAAGCATAAAAAATAAGAAAGTTTGCATGTAGCATCAAACTTCACAATGAACATAATATTCTATGTCATTTGAATGTGGAAGTGGAAATATGCTATTCTAGAATTGGAAGAATGATTCTTTGATTATAATACCCCAACAAATATAAGGAAGAAGATGATGATATCTCTTAACATCTCTTAACAAGGAACACGTGTACAACAACATCTAATATCTGTTAGAATGGGGACACGTATGTGGTTGCGGAACACCTATGTCCCACCTCTCATACCTGAAACAAATTACAAGTTTTATATGCAAAGACACTGACTTCATTTGTTTTGAAAAGTTTCTAGCCGGTTTCAAGTGTGAATGCAAAATGAAAATGCATAATATATTGACAAGTCGAAGAGTTTCCAACTTTGGTTGTTCACTTATAGTTATTATAGATGTGAGAACGGCCCATTTATTGAGTTTACCCACTTTGACTTTTTAGTTAAATGTGGATAAAGGCTATTCTAGTCTTTGGCCAAGTTTAGTGGAGAATTTGAATCCCCTCTAAGCAAAAAATTATTATTGAACTTTCTCTCCAAGATTTGGAAGAGAGAGAGAGAGAGAGAGAGAGAGAGAGAGAGAGAGAGAGAGAGAGAGAGAGAGAGAGAGAGAGAGAGAGAGAGAGAGAGAGAGAGAGAGAGAGAGTTACAAAGTGCAGAATTTTTTTTCCTTGAACAGTTTTCTTAAATCTATTGTTTCGAAGTTGTTCACTATTGGATTAAGCTGAACTTTTGTAGAGTTGTTCACAATACAAGTTTCTTCATTCTGAATAACGGAAATCTGATTTTGAGCTTTCTAGATAAGATTTTGGACCCGTGAATTTCCGCTCTATTTTAGTAACTTTTTTTTAATTAAACTTGAGTTGTTTGTTTCTTTATTGACAAGAATAGTTGTTCTTGATGTATTGTTGATTAGATACTGCTAGTTTTTCTATGGAGAACATTGTTTGTACTCATTATTATTATTGATAATGGAAGATTTGTTTGAACTAGATCCTGTGAATTTTTACTCCAAATTAAGGAAGTTTTTCATTTCAAATTCTTGGTGTTTATTGATTTATTTTATTGTTGCAACACATTTATTTTTATTGTCCTAATAGGTTTACACAAATGATTGGGAGGTAATATTGATCCTTAACTATTGTATTTTCTGATTTGAGTTATTGAGTTATTCCGCATTTAACCTGACCTTCCCCAACAATATGATAGGATAACAATTGGACGAAGGCTGCCTATCTTGTTTGTTTCTTCCCTTCCAAAACAGAACAAGTGGTCAAGGAAGAGTTTGATGAAGTAAAAAGTGAGAGACGACTTCTGCATCTATACAACGGCAATGGTCGCCGTTAGAGACAAAATCATCATAGACATCTTACATTCCGACTGGGCGACTCAACCCCACTAAATATATATAATTCAGGTCAGATTATTTTGTCCAACAGCCTTTCCCCAAAGTGAAGGAAGTAGGCCAATACCATTTCGGGCCAATAATTAATCAATTTCTGAACCACAATGGCTAAACTAATAGTTTGAATAATTATGCAATACTATAATGTAGACACTCAATTTTGTTCGACTCACAATATAAAACCTTAAATAAATAAAACTTAAAAATTTAATCTTTTAAAACAATAATAATAAAAATAAATTCCAAAAATCAAATAAATTCAAAAAATCAAAAAATCAAATAAATACAAGATAATTAAGAAAAAATAAAGATAATTCTAAGAAAAATCAGAAAAATTAAATAAATACAAGATAATTCAGAAAAATAAAGATAATTTTAAGAAAAATCAGAAAAATAAAGATAATTCCAAAAAAAATAAGAAAATGAAGATAAATCCAAAAAATAAAAGATAACAAAGAAATAAAAGAAAATATGAAAGATAAAATCTGAAATTTACAAGATAAATCAAAGATAAGAAGATGAAATATAAAAGAATTAGGAATCAAATGTTAAATCATGAAACAAACTCTAAAATTATAGGGGACTCTTCTGGAAAAATTTTAGACTCAAGGACCCGGCCCTGTATGCCACCTTCCACGGCACTGTCTCAGCGTCTCCACAAACCAAAAACACCCGTCATCCTTTCATCTATTCACGCTCGTCACCAACAACCAGGACGGACTAAGGAGAAGTGGGGGGAACCTAAGATAGAATTCCAGCCTTGAACCCGTCCCCTACGACAACCCACTGCACTTTTCTCTCATCTTGTGTCACGGCCAACACTTTGTTCACCCATACCTAGACTTGACTACACTCTCCAGCCAAACTCAAGATGACAGAAAAAAGAACAGAAACTCACTACACTTCTCAGTGACCCGTCGCTCTCTCAACTCCCAAACTTTCAGCCTTGAACCCACACTCATACGAAAATTAGCCTCCACGAGAAAGCTTCCGTTCCTTGCACCAAAACGACTTAAGGTTCAAACGCACGGTGACCTCTTTTCTTAGAGCCGCGACTGATTTTGAGAGCACACTCGCACGAAAAAAAACTCGAACACACACTCCCAAACATACGCACGAAAGAAACACTTACTGCACGTCTTTCTCGCATAAAGGCATTGCACCTCTTCCCCTGTAGATCAGCATCTTCGCCACCTTGCCATCATCACACTCTGATAAAAACGCTCCACTGCACTCCCGTAACCGACAGACCCTCACCTCCCGTTCATTCACTCTCCATTTGCACTCCCTTACGGCACTACACAAAAACGCACAGCCCACTTTGCACTTCACCTCCCGTAAACCGACACACAGGGGTCTCAAAAAGAAAGTTTCAGAACTCTCATCTCAAGAAGGTCCTCAGCACCCTCCACCGAAGCAAGCTGCTGCCACCGTCAGAGCTGATCCACTCTAGCATCCTCACGACGTGCCCAGCGTGCCTAGTTCCCGTTTGCCCTTCTTCACGTCGCCGGGAGCTTGCAACAGCTGGAGCCTTCAATCGCGAAGGCCACAAGACACAACCGCTCTTGCTAACACTGAAAGCTTAACCATAGGACGACGCTGCAACTGCGTCGCTGCCAGTTCTTGGTTCCATTTCTCAGCCGTGCAAGTCGCGTCGCTTGTTGCAGTGACGGCACCCCAACGCCACCAGCTCGCTCGGTAGTTGTTCGCCTTGGTCATCCTCTCGTGCCATAGTCGTTGAAGCTTCCTGTTCCAGTTCATCTCCGCCCAGTCTTCGTGGCCACGCTAAATTAGGTGCTACCTTACGACATCAGAGAGACCACCTTTTTTTTTAAGATTCACGGTGCAGCCTTTGATGAAAGGGAAATCGTGGGTCATCTCTGTGTTCTTGCAGACGTTTATTTTTCGCCCAAAGTTCATTCCACTTTGTGACTTAGTTTTAAACCTACACGGATCAAGAAAGAGGTATGCGTTGTTGTCTTATGCCTTCTTATAACTTTTTATAGATTATGAGTTTTTAGTATGTTCTATGTTATTTGCTATGGAATTCTTATAGTGGTGCTGTTGAGTTTTTTTTTTTAGCTAGAGTGTATGGTTCAGTAAAAATACAATCAAGGGAAAAGACGTGAGTTTTGATCTGGAAGAAATAGTTAGGTTATACGTTTTTTGTGTGTTATAGGTAAAAATCAATATGTATATAAATATGTATATATATATTTAGAAAAATAGTGAGAATAAATTGAATTAGAATAAATGGTCACATGGATGACACAAGTATTTCTAAAATTATTTTTAAACCCTGAACTGGAATAGGAAGGGTAGTTTTTTTAAAATTATTCTTAAAAACCTTGATCTGAAATAGAAATGAGATTTTTTTGAAATTATTTTAAGAATCTTGATCTGATCTGGAATAGAGATGAAATTTTTTTAAAATTATTTTTAAAGCCCTAGACTGTAATAGGAAGGAGAATTTTTCTTAAAATTATTTTTAAATCACAATCCGGAATGGGTAGGGATTATTTTCAAAAAATCTTCTCTCGAAAAAAATTATTTCAAACTAACATATAAATTAATTAGATCATTTTTAGTATCAAAAGGGTGTTTAGGGTGCTAATACCTTTCCTAAAATGTAACTAATCCCTGAATCCAATATCTAAAAATGTAGACTATTTTTACATTAGATGTCCGATCTTACCTTTAGATAATTTAGATTAGTGACAACTCCAAAACTAAAATTTTTAGGGTCAACATAAGGTTATGAATTCTATTAACTGTTTGCTAGTTCAGGAAGTGGGGGCACAAATGGATAAAATATTTTAAAAATCTGGGGATCAATTAACATATTTTATATTTTATATTTTAAAATTAACTTTGGTTAGAGTATATATATATCTTTTAAACAATTATTAATTGAAAATCGGAGTTACTTAAATTCAGGTGGATTCCATCGTCCCCATTGTGATTTCAGTATTTTGTAATGAGAATAGCATATATCGCAGATAGTGACCTGAAATTGGTTTAGTAGTGGTCTACTCTTATGGGTCCGCATGTTAGACAGTGTCTTCAAAATCTGGATGGTTTGGAATGTCTGGGTTTGAGCTGAGAGGAAAATGCCACCAACTGAATGCGCATCAAGAATTTATGCTTGTTGGTGATAACACTTGCATTAAAATATATCAAGTGTGGACTAATGATAGAGGTATTAGAAGATGAGAATTGCAAGAGATTGGTCCCCTCTTGTTCATATATTCTTGTTATTTAGCGTGTACTACTATATTGGGACAATCTTTGTCTATTTTATAACTTAATTAAAAGTCATTACTAGTCAGTGAACTACAGCCAAGAAAACATAATTAGTTGTACGTGTAAGTGGTTGTACATGCAAGTATATCTCAAAGAAACTTCCAAAGATGGGATGGGAATAAATCAAAACTTTTTTGAGATAGTAATTAAGTCCCATAAATAAAATTTTCCAAAATTTTTATTTAAATAAGTTTTAAAATTAAATCTATTATATTTCATATAATAAATTGTGAAATCTAGAAAATCAGATGGCCTCATACTAACATAAATTGAATTGGAAATCCGCCTTACTTTTATTTTTTTTCTTTCTATTCTCTTTTGGTTTTGGTATAAAGTGGGTATTGAAAACTGAACTAATGACCTCGTACAAATTTATTGAAACTATTTACCTCAAATTATATTTAGTTGCTTCTCTCTTCTTGCTATTAGGATGTGCCTTTTTTTGCACTAGTTGATCAACAAATTAAAATAGAAAAAGGTTAAAATAAAAAGGAGAATTTACTGATTAATTAATTTAGATTTTATTTATAGAGCAATTTGAAATAGTTTTCTTTCTTTGAAAATAGTAAAGTTTAGAGTAAGAAAAAGTTATTATATTTTAAGGTCTGAACATGTTACAAACTTTAACAAGAATTGATAATAATATTTACATATTATTTACTAGGAAAATATGGTAAATTCGTAGTTCCTAATCAAAATGTTAAAATAAAAAAACGCTTGCATGTGTAACTTTAATTTCATAACATTTGTAAGCTGTACTTATTTCACTAGTGTCCTCTTCTACGCCAATTCAATTTTTTTAATACAGTATATGGCATATCAATTCAATCCTGACCAAGAATAAAAGTGGGGGTATACACAGAGAAAAGCTGAGTCTCAGTTTAATTAATTATAAATAAGGGTGTAAAAATAAAAAGAATGATGCGTAAACAATGCCAACTCTCATGTCCTGGTGTATCTTTTTCTTAGACAAAATGTCCCACAAACAAATTAACAATGCCAAACTTCCTGATCAGCTATTCAAGATAGCTATCTTTTCTATTCTGTTCTTTTTCTTCAAAATTTTTGCAAATAATTTTCCTTTTCCTATTCTTTTTTCTCTCTGCCACCCAGACAACAATCCCATCAGAACTCGACTTGATCAAACTTTAATTGTTCACATTGGAATTGGACATCACCCTCCGGGCGCAACAGCTTTAATATAATTTTCGTGTACACATTGCTTTCCATGTATACAATTGGAAGGCCTGAAAACAAAGCAGATAATGATAATCAAATGCCCCAAAAGCTGCTTCAAGTAAAAGCTAGATAGGCCTGAATTGATAATACGCATATAAGTCATCACACACAGCGGTGTCTAGCTGCTTAACTTTTAGTTCTGATAATGGTAACGGTGCCTCTGCCTTGTGTGTGAATCCTTATAAGGGCCACCACTGCTTTCCCTGAAAGGCCTGGACCCTGTGCGGACACACATGGCCGACACGCAAAGTGCCCAACTGGGTGCCTCACTGGCCTTGTGGGAGCCATTAGAATCCTCTCATTGATGTCGTTCAAAGTCATTTCCCCTTCTCTTCCTCCTGGCTTCACCAATGCAAATGGGTACACCACCCTTGTTATCACCCTCTTCATGTTTCTCATCTCATCATCATATCTTCCTGTGCAATAGTGCATTCACTCAGAATTTTGAAGAGACAGAGAGGTTAAATTGATTGAATAATGGTCTAACTACCAGCTGAGGTAGCTGTGGGTTCTCTGGAAGAGGGTAAAGACTCTTCCGTAGATTTGGGTGAAACTAACAAGTCTTTGTCGGATGATGATGATGGATTTGATGTTTCAGAGGTTGATAATGTTGTCTCTTCTGGTGTTATGGTCTCTGCCAGAATGTTCTGTTCCTCTCTGAATCTAATCTTAGACGTGCTTATGTGATCCCCTACAATACCCATAGCATATCACAAGGGTTTCAGCAAAAGCACCATAATTCTTTCAATAATTCATTTTTCTTAATTAATTTGCTTGATATTTATTAGTTACAATTATAGTTACCATCTTGTAATATTCTAAGATTCAAAAAGTTAAAACTAATTCATGATATATCATTTAATAAAAAAAAGAAAATCACCACTGGTAGTATGTTTCATACTTAATCAATTGATGATCTAATGAATGAAACAAAAGCAGGTTGGTACCAAATGATAATATTCCTGTGAAGAACAATAAGGGAAGTAAGATACCTGAGAATCCACCAATTCTTTTACTTTGGTTCGTGCAATAAAAATTCCCCACTAGATGGGGCCATATGGGGTTGTAATAGCAGAAGCTCTGCAGATATCACATTATATTATTATTCACAACTCTCATTTCAATAACTCAAAAGAACATCAATTTCTGATCAGCGGGACGTTTGAAGATTGCGGTGAAGTGTACCTTTTCAAGATCAATGCAACTCTTGCAAATTGTGGCATCCGTGTTGCAGGGCAGCAAGCGACGACGTTTGGAGCGCCGGGGCGAATTCAACCAAAGCGTCTTCCAAATACCCAGTTAAGAAATCAGTGTCCAAAGCAGAGGAAGATGGTGCAATTCCATCCATAATTGCTGCACATTGAATGTTAATCATTGTAGCAACCCATAAGAATTTACGTAATCCCAAGGAGTATTGACTATGGCCCAAAACAGAGAAAAGTAAGTATATAAAGAGAGGGAAAAAAAAAAGTGTAATGGCACCAAAGGACACTTTGTCTGTGTTGGGAACTGAAAGATTGTGATAATCCCAACCATGGAGGCTGCTACTAGTGTAAGCTACTGAGTGAAACTCACTAATCTAGTAGAGGGTACGGTGTTCCTTTGTGCCTAAAACTGATCACAAATGGGTCCTATTTATATACAATTTGCAGAAGAAATTGGAAAGGAAAATGCCAATTCCAAAAAAATATTATTAAAATTTTACAAAAATAAATATAAGAAATTAAATAATTTAATAAATTTAATTATATAAATTTTTTAAAACCTATTTTTATAAAATTTAATTTATAAAAACAGATGAACTAAATTAAAAAGAAAAAAATGAGTCAATGGAGTAAGATGAATTTTAGAAGTAACAACAATAGGATATATGTGTAACCAAAAACAAAAAAAAAAAAAACAATAGGAAATATGCACAAAGTAAGGACTTGATATTATTAATATATGCAAATGTTAATAATTTTGTTTAAACTTCTCACAGATATATAATAACACTTTAATAATATGGGTAGTAGTCATCGGTCAACGGCAATGGAGAAGAAGTTACTGTTACTTTAGGTTTTCAAATTTATTTCCTTTGTTATATATGTGGGGAACTAAATAATTACAAAGGTTATCATGCTATGCTGCTGCTGTTACACGTTAAAAAGCAATGGCATGCAAGGCAAAGACATGCCTCTAAAGAGACACAATTCAAATAGTTATAGTCACTGTATAAATTTACAGCTTTCTGCGTTCGATATCAAAAATGATATTGTCATTAACTTTTTTAAAGTAAAATCAGTTAACACCTATTTTGAATGGCTTATAACTTAAATAAAAAATAAATTATTACTGAAAATAGATCAATTTGTAAAAAAATACTAATTTTAAAAATATATAATAATACATACATAATTTTTTAAATATTATACATAAAATATTATATCATAATGTTCAAGTTTAATTTTTTAAATATAATACATACATAATTGCGTTTAAGACTAATTTAATTAAATTAGATAAATTTAAATCTAAAATAAAAATATTTATATATTATAAAAAAACATATTCTTATTAAAATAAACAAAAGTGCCCAATTAAAAAAAAAAAAGTTTAACAAATTGTTGCAATGCGTCGTGACAGTACACAAGCGATGATGACTATTTAACATCCATGGGGTGGACCCCACGGTTTGAATGTAAGTTTAATGACTTATCTTCTTTATTAAATTGTAACATTCCGGGGTCGAGCCGTAGCTCACATGGTCGACTTGGGTTCCTTCCCCTCTTACCCCCAGGTTCGATCCTACCCCATATCATTCCCTATGTACTACAAGAAAAAATTGTAACATTCCTATTCTGATGCAGTCGTTTGGAAAGATAAGGCATCTGTCGCGGTTAAGTGGTTGATTTTGACTACAGAACATATTTTTAAAAATAAAAATTAATAATTATAATTATTATAAATTTATTAATTATGATATATTTATTTATATTTAATAATAATTATGATTATTAATTTTTTATTAATAATTATTTATTTATATTTTTTTAAATATATTTTATATTTTAAAAGTTTTCAATTTATTCAGTTTAGTCTTATTTTTATTTTTTTTGGATTTGATTTTTATATTATAACATTTTTAATATTTAAGAAAATAAGTGAGACAGTCATCTAAGGGACGAAACAGGAGATAGTGTATTTTGTTCATATCTAGCAGCCTTAAACTTATAAGATTAGTGTTTGACACTGATGACCTTTTTAATATGCCTCCTCAATTAATCACAATATTATGCTTTCAAGAATATAACATATTCTGTACCAAAAAAAAAAAAGAAATTTAACATATTTAGATTTAGGCAGATGTAGATGTATATGATTATCGTCTTTTTTACCTTTTATTTATTAAATTTCTTTAGTTAAATGCTTGTTTTATTTAGATTTCTTTTTGCATAAAAACGATAATTATAAAATAAATTTAAATTTAATTATATTTTATAAAGAAATTTTGGTTTCATATTAATTATTAATTTACTATTTCAATCAAATCATTATCCAAAGATTATATCTTGATATATTTTTTAAAGAGTCTTGTTTACACAAAAGATCCGTGTAAAATAACAATATCCTATAATAGACTTGTCACAACAGACTGGCCCGTCACAACTCACGTAAGTCCACAATCAAGCGAGATGGGGTGGGCTAACCCACATAATTAGTGAGCTAAAAAATCCTATCCCAACCCACCTCGCGGCAGATTGCGGATTAAGCTGGCTAACCCGTCAATAATTAAAAAAAAATTCATTAAAAATTAGAGTTTATGAATGATAGTAAATGACTAACTAAATTTAATATACTAATTTTAAAGGAATTGCAAATGAATACAATCAAATTAACCTTTTAATAATGTATCTAAAGGCTATAAAAATCTTAATTCTATTCATAAAATTGCTAGTATGCAACATCATTTTCTAGGCAAGGCTTCAATAATATTACTAACATACATGCACAATAAAACGTGTGCTTACAAAAACATAAAGGTCATGTTCTTATATGTGATAAAGTTTAACACTGATGTTATTTAAAATAAATTACATGCTAATTGAAAATAGAGTTATGCTATTATACATTTATACCACTATTCCTATATATGCAATGCTTGAGTTTTGCACCTTAAATTATGATAATATAAAAGCTAAACAATCTAATATAAATATAAAGATAGTACTTTTTGTTTCAAAAAATAATATATAAAGGTGATATTGATGATAGTTATGTAACAATACAAGTTTTATACTATCACCTGAATGATTCAGAATGAGTTGTTGCATAGTATAATAATTTATCTTCTCTTTGAGCTCATCAATTTTTACTTGCCTTTTAACTCAAAGCCTTTCAAAAATTCATTTGTCTCTACAGTCATTTATAAAATTACACATTATACATAAGATATTCAAAATATAAAAAAATTATATCTAAACCGCATGAGGATCCTGCCTAAATTGTATAATCCAAATTAGAACTAAATGACAATCATTTGAATTGCTCTCCTCTTCCAATTCATATCCATTGATCTTATTGTCATAATAGTATAACCTATAGCAATTTCCTGAAAGTTGAAACCATTTTAAATGACGTGTCATTGTTAAAAAAATTAAAGTTATGCGGGTCAAAACCCGCGGATTTAACCCGCCCCAACCCGCATTGACCTGCGAGTTATGCGGGGGTAAGTTAATTTACCTGCGAATAAATAAACCACCTATATAGTAATTCAATCCACCCCTTATGCAGGATGGGGCAGGTTGACCTAGCGGATCAGGCCTATTTTAACATTCTTACCTTAAAACAAGACACTTCAAGTAGTAATTTGACCAGGATTCCTCATTTCAGTTATTATTAAAGTAAAAGTGCCCTTGCCGATGGACATATAGCCGAATTGGCATATCTGTCTTTCTCCCCAACTTGTTGTTATGGTTCGATTCTCAGTTTCCACCGCCACTCCCACTCCCTTGTTAGCCAACCTATATACATCTCCCATGTCACCAAAAAAAAAAGTAGGGTCCACTTTTTAAATAAGAGTATATAATTACAGGCAATTATTAAATTTATTTACTTTAAAAATTATAAATAAATACTTTTTTATTATTAATTAATTTTAAATATTTTAATTTTCTATTTTACCCATAAACAAAATAAAGAGAAATTTCCACTTTACCAATAAAGGGTAACGGCAGGAGATTGAACAGCCTCTATAAATGAGATTCACAGCCAATAAAGAGTCTCTCTTCGCCAGCAATGCCATCAATTCGGCTTTTGATATGCTCAGAGAATTCGCCGAGGACAACATCAAACTCGTAGAGCAAGGTAAATTCGACATAGATGAGATGAACTGATTCTTTATTAAGAGAGAGTTTCGAGGTTTCTATTATTTTTTTTTATGTGAGTTTTATAAAAATATATTAAATAAAAAAGATAAAGAACAAAAAAGTAATTTTACATATTTTAATAAAAAATTTAAAAAAAGAGAGGAGGATATATTAATTCATTATTAATATTACATTAATTTTAAATGAAATAAATTAATATTTTTTAACTTTAAATGGATTTATAATTATTTAAAAATGATTATTTGAACAAATATATTTAACAAGTTAACTTAAATTATAATTTTTTATTAAAAAAATCACATATAAAATCAGTTTGATAAACTTATTTACTCTAATAATTATATATCAGAATAAACTCATTCCCAATTAACAATAATTCAGTCTTCCACTTTAGAATATACTAATTTCTTATTTTAGCCTTCCATGTACGCCACGATTTTCTGTGCCTATTTTTCCTTCCAAACTTTGTTTGAATTGCCCATCACCATAACCAATTTCTCATTCCCTCTCCCACCCTCTCATCTGCAAAAATCCATCTGCCTTAGATTATCACTGCTCTCTCCTAGCTTTAGAGCTTTTAGATCTATCAATTTTTTTTTTTAATTTGAAAATAGCATTAACGACAAATGAAATTACAAGCCAACATCTCCAAGGCTAACAGATTAGCAATGGGTGGAGAAGGCGGAAGAGCCACGAGCAAGGAATTGTGGGATGAGTGCAAACAATGACGACCCATAAAAAGCTCACCATTAACGCAAGAATCGTTTAGGCCATATTCTTGGTTGACGAACTTCCATGGTGCTCTAATTGCCGGGGCCGTCATGTATGGGGTGGTGCACACGATGGTGGCCCCAATTGAGAGAGCCAAGCTTTTGTTGTAGACCCAAGAAAGCGATACGGCTTTTGCTGCCCGTGGGAGTCGAAAATTCAATGGAATGTTGGATTGTACAGTCTGTACTATTAGAGAAGAAGGCATTCTCTCTTTGTGGAGAGGCAATGGCAGTAGTGTTCTTTGCTATTGAAGTCAATTTTAAAGAGAAGTTTCTTCACAGCGATAAACAGTTCCTCAACAACCCCAGCCATGAGATTAAATTAGAAGAAAGAAAAAAATAGTTCAATTTAGTCTTGTACTAAATATTACATAATCTATAATTGAAATAAGTTAACATTTTTGACCGTGAATGTCTATATTTTTATTTATAACTATAATAATAAATAATTTTAAAGAACTGACTCAAATAATTTTCTTTTCACCCTTCCACAAAAAGCAAATTCTGTAACGTGTCCTCTGTTTTGACATTGAAGTGTAGTGGTTCCCTATTTGGTTAGCCAAGTTATATTAATTAAAAAAATTTTAAATTTTTTTATTACACTCTTCAATAATAAAGCATATATAATAAAAACTAAATAAAAATAAATTTATAAAAATAGTGAAATTCTAGCTATAATAAAAATTGTAGTTAACTTACTCACCATTTGTGGAAAGTCACATTAGTTGTGCAAGGATTTAACATGCTCACCATGGCCATATACGACCTGCTTCTTTACCCAAAGTTAGAAGGCCATATCAATGGTTAGGTTGTGCTTTTATTTTCTAAAGTGAAGCACGGGGCCCATCCAATATCACCTATTCTAGTAGAGACCTTTCATACACTATGTCCTCTTAGGAAGAAAAGGAGAGGATGCTTTATTACATGTACACAATTGCTAACAATATGGGCATTCAACCATCTCCCACATGAGTAATTTAAGATATCCTCACATAAAAGTGACTTGAGATTACAATACAATAAAAAATACCCCATATGAGTTTTCTAAACTCTCATAGCCCAAGAATAGACTGACCTGGGATTAGTGGAGTCAACCACTAACTGACATAGGAGAAGTAAAATGGAAAGGATCATGAATGCTAGTAGCCCCAACACTCTAAAATTTGGTGATATACTTGAATCCCTTTCATTGGCCCATGAGGAATAATAGGGTACTCTCCATCTATGGTGAGAATACAAGTTGAATGTGTCCAATATGTACCAGCAACATATGGGTTACATTTTCTAGATGTGACTTATGGTGATGAACCCACTAGTACAAAGGTTAGAGAAGTTAAAGCCTCTTGGAAGAATGTTTAATCTATAGAAGGCTTGGGATGCAATAGAGAAATGACCACTAAAGAGTACTCCATATGGCAAAGCAAAAGAGGAAAGGATTTTGTACCTAGTGATAGCTACTCCCATAGCACCTATACAAGAAACTAAAAGTTTGCATGTTAAAGATTCACAAACACAACCTGAACTCAAAACTATGGAAAAATAAGCATATTTGAAGTTACAAGAACAATATGAACAATTGCACGCAAGCTTCTAGAACCAAGAGACAAAGTGGAAGAACAAAGAAAAAGGCCTGATGGTCCAAAATATATAGCACAACATGGGGATAGAATCTCTTTAAAAAGAAATAGTTACAAACAAAAACGTTGACAAAGAAGGAGCCATGGGTACAAAAAAGAATACAGGAACATAGAAAGCAAGCTGAAAATATCAACAAAAATATATAAGCAAGCTAGAAAAGATCTAGATGATATCTAAGATGTCTTATGTGAAGATAATCAAGAATATAGAGAAGAAGTCTCAAGACATAGAAAGGAAAATCAATCCCTAAAAATGGAGGTAACAGGACTTAAAAAGGAAACTCAAGGACTAAAAATTTCTCGAGCCACGTAACTATAGCACATCGTGAGTTTGAAGACATGAAGTCCTAATTGACTGACTATATTCGAGATAATGAAATCTAACATAAGGCAAAAGTGCAAGGCCTCCTAAATCAGTTAAAGGATTTCCCATACATACAGAGAATAATACATATCTTTGAAGCTGAATGCTTGAGACTTGAGGAAATGGGGATATAGATGAAACAATCAAAAGAAGAAGAGATGTGGCAATTAGCTACCATGCTAAATGCAACTTACTACAAAACATAATTGATTTTTGATAGAAATCTGTATGAGATGATTGTTCGAATACTCTATATGGAAAGCATGGGCATAGCTAAAAGAGCAAAATAGTAGATAAGCAAGATTAAAAGAACAATGATGCTGGAAGGTAAAGTTAAGAAGCTCTTTTGACCCCTGCATGAAGACCTAAAAAAACTTGAGGAACCCCCAGCATAAACCCTAATGGAGAGCAAGGCCTAGTGGATGATGTTTAACTAATTTTGTTTTTCTTTTCTCTTTCTTTTTTAATCAAACTAATTAAGGACCTTTTTTGATAATAATAAAAGTTTGTAGTCCCTTGGTTTGAAGCAATTATTTGTTTATTTACTTTACACTGCATATCATTCAGGCCTTGCATATCATTATTTTTCAATGCACAACAATAATTTATTTTCTCAAAAATTAAAAGGAAATCATGGCTTTAACCACATAATCCTAGTCAAGGCATATGGCAAAACAAAGACAAGAAAATCTATGAAAGAGTTGCATGTAGAAATTGGAAGTCACAAAGCATAACTAGCCCAATTGATTAAGCTACTCACTTCTAAGGGAATTGGTGAGAATATGCAAAATGAGTCTTCACTAGTCCCAGGAAAACATCGCCAACAATACTAGTCAGGCCTTAATAAGCCATATATTATGGAGATGGAATAGCTTTATTCTAGATCTCGACAAATTAGAGGAGTAAATAAAACTAAGAAAAATCAACTGAAGAGGTATAAATCCAAGAGAAATATGAGTTGCTAAAAACCAGGATGAGATAGATGGAGGGGTTTGCTAATGATGATATCATAGATGTGCATGAGATAGGGTTGGTACCTGATGCTGTCATACTCCCAAATTTCAAGGTGCTATAATTCAAAAGGTATGATGAAACTTCTTGCCTTAGCGCACAGATTTTCATGCACATCCAAAGAATGGTGGCATATGTTGACGAGGAGCTGCTAATCCATAATAATTGCCAATAATACTAGGCAGGACTTAATTAGCAATATATCATGGAGATAGAATCTAGCTCCACTTTAGATTTCAATGAATTAGAGGAGTAAGAAAAACTAAGAAAATCTACTAAAGAGGTACAAACCAAGAGAAATATGAGTTGCTAGAGGCCAAGATAAGAAAGATGGAAGGGTTTGCTAATAATGATATCTTAGATGTGCACGAGAAAGGATTGGTACGTAATGTTGTCGTACTCCCAAATTTCAAGGTGCCAAAATTAAAAAAGTATGATGAAATGTCTTGCCTTAGGGCATACATTTTCATGTGCATCTAAAGGATGGTAGCATATGCTAATGACGAGGAGTTGCTAATCCATAACCATCGCCAACAATACCAAGCAAGCCTTAATCAGTCATATATTAGGGAGATAGAAGTTAGCTTCATTCTAGATCTCAACGAATTAGAGAAGTAGGAAAAACTAATAAAATCTACTGAAGAGGTACAAATCCAAGAGAAATATGAGTTGCTAGAGGCCAAGATGAGAAAGATAGAGGGGTTTGCTAGTGATGATATCCTAGATGTGCATGAAATAGGATTGGTACCTAATGTCTTCATACTCCTAAATTTCAAGTTGCTAGAATTTAAAAAGGACGATAGAATATCTTGCCTTAAGGCACATATTTTCATGTATATCCAAAGGATGGCAATATATGTTGATAACAAGAAGCTACTAATTCATTTTTTAGGATAGTTTGACTAATGAGGTAGTAGAATGGTACATGGGCCTTGACTATCAATCTATTCAAGAATAAAAATATTTGGCAGAAGACTTCATGAGACCATACAATATAATCACAATGCAACCCCTTATAGGATTTAGTTCCAAAACATGGCAAAAGAAGATAACAAATCCTTCAAGGCCTATGCTCAATGATAGAGAGATATGGCAATAAGGGTATAACCACCTCTATCTAATGAGGAAATAGTTACTGTATTCCTAAATACTCTAACATATCTATTTTATGAAAAAATGATGGGATTTGCCAATATGAGTTTTTTGAACTTAGTAGAGACTAGTGAAAAGATCAAAAGAGGAATACAAGCTGGTAAGATAGAGAGATCCTTGGCGAGGAATTCATCACAAAAGAAGTCCCAATTTAATATTAAGAAGAAAGAAGATATGCATTCTATGGATTACCACAACAAGGGAAGAGGTAAGGCCAACAATTTTGACAACAACCAATAGGCATGCCAATTGTCTTATGCCCTAGCATTTACATCGATAATGAGTGTTGCTACACCTAGGCTACCTTTACCTCATCGCTCTATTAGAACACACCACAACTAATGCCACCTTCACCATCCATTAGTACCAATCATACTAGTAAGTACAGCCAATGCAATCTTAGTCTAAACCACAGATTCAGGCTAACAATACTAAACATTAAAATGATAGGAAACATCAAAACTTTGACCTCATCCCAATACCATTTTCATAGTTATTGCCATAGTTATTAGAAAACAACCTAGTAATGTTGAGCTTTATTAGTCCATTCCAATCTCCATACCCTCTATGGTGTGATGAGAAGCTTACATGCAATTACCATGCCGGGGACAAAGGCATACGGTAGAAAATTGTATTATTTTCAAGAAGAAGATCCAAGACCTAATCGATGTCAAGTGGTTGACTTTTGATCAAGTAACTTCAAGACCAAATGTAGATGATAATCCCTTTCCCAATCACAAAAATCCAAGTGTTAATGCTATTTTCAAGGGGACTCTATCAACTTTTAAGGGTTTTATGTTAGAAATTAAAACTCCATTAAGAACTATATTCCATGCCCTAGTCAGATATGGATTGATAGAAGCTGAGGGAATAATGTCTATAGAATTTGGATGTGAATTGCATGGAAAAGGTGTGGATCATTAGATAGAGGAATGTGAATCATTCAAGGATTTACTCTAGCAATTGATAGAAAATGGTGTCTTACAAGTTGGGGTAAATTCAACATTTGTAAACATGGCTGATGTCTCTTCAAAAATGCAAACACTAGGCCAATCAAAGGCCTAAAATCCTCTGAAACTGCTAATTGTTAAGTGCGTAGGGATGCCGTTGCCAACCAGAGCACAAAAACCATTAGCAATGAGTTATGCCACTGATAAGATGAAGATACTTACTAGACTTATGAAATGACTTAGCATTATGACCCTAGTGCTGTTTCCATAAAAGAATGAAAATGCAGTCCCATGGATTTACAATTGTAAAGTGGCACCTTAAGAATCAAATTCCCAAGTCACTAGTATATCAGGGGTAATTAGAATAACTAGGAGTAGACAATTTTACCTAGCAAAAAGGGGAGCTAAAAAGGTAGCTGAACTTGGTCTTGTAGGAGTCAAGAAGATGGACAAAGGGAAGGAAGTCATCCTTGAAGAAAAGGAAGTTGAGACACTAGCAAACACTAGGGCAATGGAGCCTAAAAGGATTGAAGTGGAGGATGAAACCCACAAAGATAACTCTAATAAAATTGAGAAGATGACACTGGTCCCTCTTAAAAGGCTAGTCATTGAAGAGAAGGCTAGCGAGTGCCTTAAACTCATTAGCCAAAGTGAGTATAAGATAATTGAGTAGTTAAATGAAGCTTATGTCAACAAAGACATCTCCACAAAAGTAATAGATAGTGTGGTGGGAAATATCATAGTCCACAATTACTTATCATTTTTTAAGAAAGAGTTCCCTTCAGAAAGGCATGGACATAACAAGACTTTGCACATTTCTACTAGATGTAAAGGCCACAATCTAGCAAATGTCTTGATTGACAATGGTTTTCACATTAACGACTCTATTAGGATTCAATTTGAAGAGATTAACTATTAATCGGACTCTTTTGACGCGTGGCATTATCATTGTAAAAGCATTTGATGGCACCCAAAGTAAGGTGTTAGGTGAGGTCGAGCTATCAATACAAATCAGACCATATGACTTTGATGTTATTTTCCAGGTCATGAAAGTAAGCTTTGTTTAAAGCAATCTCCTTAAGAGACCTTGGATTCATACAACAATGGCTATGCCCTTATCTCTCCATTAAAGGTAAAATTCATGTACAAAGGGAAACTAGTCAAAATTGTTGCCAAGGAAGGCTTGTTTATATTTAAGCCATCATTGGTTCCATACATTGTGGTTGAAACAGAGGCAGGAAGTTCCTTCCAATTCTTTGAGATTATGAATGTAGAATTTGTTAAGGAAGGGAAGCAACTATCAATACCTCATTTTTTAGAAGCTGCCCTTATGATAGGCAAGGTACTTAAAAGAGATGGCTATATTCCTAGAAAAGGACTAGGGAGCTCAAGGCAAGGCATGAAGGACCCACCAAAATTGTATGGACTTTGTTTTTTGCTTGTTTCAAATAAATGAGCAGTAAAATGCATTTTGTTTTCCTAAGTTATTTGTTTCATTTTTTGTCCTTTACATCTATTAACTTGTTCATACATCATACCACCCATGCCATAAATAAACCATAACAATACTCAAAACAACAATATAGGTTAAATGATGAAGAAAATATTGGCAAATACTATGCTAACTTCCCAAGTCTAGACTTCAAATACTCAACCAGTTGTGCAATTAGCAATGAAGAAGAAGAGGAAGATTAGGAACCATCACCCAAACTGTAGAGAATGGTTGAATAGTAAGATAAGTGGATTAAGCCTCATGAAGAGCTGATTGAAGTGATTAAATTAGGATTATATGAAGATAAAAAGGAAATCAAAATAGATGGCTGATGAGGAAAAGAAAGCAATGATCTAACTATTGAGAGAATATTGGGATGTATTCGCTTGGTCCTAGCAAGATATGCTAAGTTTAGATACTGGCATTAGTCTATTGCTAACCTATAAAGCTTGAGTTCAAGTCAGGGAAGCAAAAATTAAGATGAATGAGGCTAACATACTACTAAAGATCAAACAAGAGGTCAAGAAATAGTTTGATGCTGTTTCATTGAAGTAGTTAAGTATCTAGAATGGGTAGCAAATGTTGTGCCCATACCTAAGAAAGATGGAAAATTTTGAGTATGTGTGGACTACTGAGATTTGAACAAGGCAAGCACAAAAGATGATTTTCCACTTCTTCACATTAACATACTAGTGGACAATGTGCAGGATACTCTGTCTTCTTGTTCATGGACATATTCTTAGGATATAACTAGATTAAAGTAGCTCTTGAAGACAAGGAGAAGATAACTTTCATCACTCTATAAGGAACCTTTTGCTACAAAGTGATGTTGTTCGACTAAAGAGCCTAGGGTAACATACCAAATAGCTATGGTAGCCTTATTTCATGACATGATACATAAGGAAATAGAGGTATATGTCAATGACATCATCACTAAATCAAAATCTAAAAAAGAACATCTAGTGCATCTCAAACAACTCTTTGATCGCATTAGGAAGTATCAACTTAAGTTGAACCCAACAAAATGCACATTTGGCATAAGATCTGGAAAGTTGCTGGGATATTGTTAAGTTAGAAATGAATCGAGGTTGACCCTGACAAAGTCAAAGATATCATGAACATACCTGCGTCCAAAATAGAAAAAGACGTGCGAGGTTTCTTAAGGAGAATAAATTACATTGCAAGGTTCATATCCCAATTAATGGCCACTTGTGAACCTATCTTCATGCTCCTTTGCAAAAGTTAAGGAAAGCTAAATAGGATAATGAATGCCAAGAGGCATTTGATAAGATCAAACATTACCTTTAAAAAGTGCCAATTTTAGACCCACCCATACTAGGAAGACCATTGCTTATGTATATGACTATGCATGAAGATTCAATGAGGTGCATGTTGGGGCAACATGATGAAGTTAGGAAGAAAGAGTAGGTAATTTACTACCTTAGTAAGAAGTTCAACAATTATGAGTCAAAGTACTTGATGCTTGAAAAAACTTGCTATGCCTTAGCATAGGTAGCTCATTGCCTCAAGCAAAGTATGATGTGCCATACCACTTTGTTGATTTCAAAGATGGACCTAATCAAGTACCTCTTTGAAAAGCTTACCTTGATTGGAAAAATTGCAAGGAGGCATATGTTGCTATCTAAATATGACATCCGATACATCTTGCAAAAGGCAATAAAGAGAAACATAATCGTTGAGCATTTGGTTGGAAATCTGATTTTGAACGAAGAACTCATTCAGTTCAAATTTCCCAATGAAAACATCAGGGCACTCTATGCCATTGACAAAGCAACTAAGGAAGAAAGATGGTCCTTATTATTTGATGACACATTCAACATATTAGTACATGGAATTGGGGAAGTCTTGATATCTTCTGAAGGAAAACATTACCCCATGACCACCAAGTTATGCTTCAAGTGCACTAACAATGTGACTGAATATGAGGCTTGTGCCATAGGTGTCGGGGCAGCCTTAAGCTATCAAATTGATTTACTAGATGTATATCGAGACTTTGCTAGTAATTTATCAATTGAAAGGGGAATAGGAGACTAGAGGTCCTAAGTTGATTCTTTATTAGGAACACATTAGTAAGCTAGTAGAACAGTTTAGAGACATCACTTTCAATCATGTGCCTAGAGAAGAGAACCAAATGGTAGATGCCTTAGCAATGTTGTTATCCATATACCCAATAATAGATGAGGATAACCTCCTAAAAATTCATCTAAGGAAGCTAGAATTCCTTGCCTATTTGTAGTTGTTGAGGCACAACCTAATAGGAAGCAGTGGTATAAAGATATCAAATAATTTATCAAAACTTAGAAGTATCCCACCGAGCATCAGAGGATAACAGAAAAACTCTAAGAAGATTGGCAATGGGTTTCTTTCTTGATGGTGGAATTCTTTATAAGAAAAATCTTGATACAGTACTTTTAAGATGCATTAAGATAAAAAAGATTGGAGAATGATACAAGAAGTCCATGAAGAGGTACGTGGGATATATATCAATGGACATGCTATGGCTAGAAAAGTTCTAAGAATAGGCTACTACTAGCCAACTATGGAAACTAATTGTATCAATTACATCAAGAAGTGTCATAAGTGTTAGGTCTACACAAATATGATTCTTGCATCCCCTTTAACACTCAGTGTGTTAACTTCATCATGACCATTCACCATGTGGGTTATAAACATGATTGGGTTGATCGAACCTAAAGCCTCCAATGTTCATCGTTTCATCTTCGTGACAATCGATTATTTCATAAAGTAGGTAGAAGCTACTTCATATAGCTACTGGACCAAGATTGAGGTTTTAAGATTCCTCAAAAGGGAGATCATATGCAAATACAGTCTTCCAGAAAGGATTAGTATCAATAATGCTAGCAATCTCAATAGCAAAATGATGAAAGAATTATGTGAGAAATTCAAGATAGTTCATCATAACTCAGACCCTATATTGCCCAAAAACAAATGGAGTAGTAGATGTGACAAATAAGAACATTGAAAAAAGCATAAAAATGACTATCATATACAGAGACTAGCATGAACTATTGCTCTTTGCCCTTCATGGGTATTGTACATCAATGAGAACTTCAACTAGGATAAGCTCATTCTCTCTCGTATACAGAATGGAGGTAGTCCTCTTGTTTGAAATAAAGATACCATCTTTGAGGCTACTGATGGAAACCTAACTCAATGAGGCAGAATGGGTTTGAATGTGGCAAGAGTAACTAAACATAATCAAAGGAAAAATGCTAATAGCCTTATCTCATTTGCCTCTCTACCAAACAAGGATGATAAGAACCCATGATAAGAAAGTTCACCTAAGGCAATTTTATGGAGAAGATCTAGTATTAAGAAAGATTTTGCCAATCACAAAAGTTAATTGGAGCAAATAGTCCACAAAGGAAAAATGCTAGTAGCCTTATCTCATTGGCCTCTCTACCAAACAAGGATGATAAGAACCCATGATAAGAAAGTTCACCTAAGGCAATTTTATGGAGAAGATCTAGTATTAAGAAAGATTTTGCCAATCACAAAAGTTAATTGGAGCAAATAGTCCACAAATA
Source organism: Dicorynia guianensis (assembly GCA_037013595.1). Taxonomy (NCBI): domain Eukaryota; kingdom Viridiplantae; phylum Streptophyta; class Magnoliopsida; order Fabales; family Fabaceae; genus Dicorynia; species Dicorynia guianensis. Next base: position 12,452,638 of record JASUAB010000006.1, on the reverse strand, counting down.
ATAAGGAACCTTATGTGGTAAAAATGGCATTCTTTGGAGGGGCATTAATTCTTGCTAACATGGATAGTGATGATTGCCCAATTGCAATAAACGCAAATGCAATCAAGAAATACTATGCATAGAGATTGACACATGATTGGCTAAGAGCCTAGACTTATGATTTGAGCATAGTTGGATCCAATATTATCTTCAAGTGACCTAATTACCCTTACCCAAATTCCCTTTCCATTTGTATTTGGTTTCTACTCTGTGCTTTGTCCTTTGAACATCGGAACCCCCAGAAGGAATGTAAAACATGAATTCTTATTAATAAACATAGTACCTTTTTTATTTGCCTCAACTTTCTCATATTTGCATCTGCCTGCATTTTGTTATGAACATGTATTTGAAACATGTTAAATAGGTAAAAATCAAATATGTATTGTTGGGGAATTACACGTCTTGAATTTTAAGAATGAGCAAAAAAATGCTTGGACTGATTTAGTAGTCTGAGAGCAAGTTTTTCTAGAAAAGAACTCTTCAAGACAATAACGACAAATCTTCGTATAGAAGAAAAACATGCAACAAATTGCTTTGACAATAGAGCAAATGTTTGAGAGATGAGTTTATATGTGCTTAGTACTTCCATAAGCTCATGATTGGGAAAGCAAGTTGGAGCTACGAAAACTCCTAATTCAAAAACCAATGAAACATGAAAAGAATCATCAAGCATGATCATAAGTCAAAATTACTTATCACAAACATGCATCACTGATTAACTTTGCATCCCTCTAATTAAGTAAAATTAAACCTAGAATGGGTTTCTTTAGGTCTCTTTTGGTAAATCAAACCTAAAACTCTAGGTCTCTTTTAGTAAATCATACCTAAAATGGGTTTCTTTCAGTAAATCAAACCTAGAACAAGTTTTTCTAGTTCTCTTTTAGTAAATCAAAGCTAGAATAGGTTTCTTTAAGCATCTTTTGATAGATCATATCTAGAATGAGTTCATCTAGTTCCTTTAAATCCTAAATTGTCCCCATAGGAATCCTAATTAAGTGAACAATGGTCTTTCTTACATTAAATCCTAAGTTTTTTGGTTAGGTGAATGATGGTCTTTTTAACATTAAATCTCAAGTTCATTTCTTAGAAATCTAAGTTAGGAAAACAATAGTCTGTTGCATTAATTCCTTTTTCTAGAATGTGGTATGCTAGATCCTTTTCCTAGAATGTGGTGCTCTAGGTCCTTTTTCTAGAACGTGTTTTTCTATTTCATTTTCTTAGAACATGGTTCTTTAGGTAATTTTTTAAGAATGAGTTTCTCTAAGTCATCTTCTTAACAAAATGGTGTCTCTTAACCTTTGTCTATTTTTTAGATCTAGAAAATATAAGCAAAGGTGTGCAATTTGTAGACATCTAATTTTGTTGACATCAGTTTTTGCTCCAAATCCAAACCCAAGAATGATTAAACAAAATAAATCCCAAATAATAAAATATACCCAAAAATAAATTAAGCCCAAGATATAATCAAATCCAAAACCAAGCCCAAGCCAAGGAATAGAATCCCAAAATAAAATAAAATAATAAAGTAATATGATAACCAAAAATTAACAAAGATAGTGACATGAGATAAAGCAATAATCCAAGATAAATAAGAGAATATAAAGATAAGATAGGAAATCACTAGGTCAAATAAAGGATAAACAATGAAGAAGATAACGATACAAGATGAAAAAAAATAAAATCATAAGATAAAAAAAAGAAAAATAATAAGGAATAAACAATAAAGAAAAATAAAAAGTAAAAAAAAAACTAAAGATAACACAAGATAATGGATAACAAAAGATAAAAAGATAACAAATAAAGAGATAAAAAATAACAAAGTGATAAAATCAAAAAGAAGAGTTTGAATAGGAAAGAAATTTTACAAAATAAACTATAAAAAAAATTCCCACTACACACAAAGAAAAAACATACAGGAAAACACACACTAACTAGAAAACACACAAGAAAAAGAGAAACTCAGCACTTCAGAATTACCCCCATCCCTCTTCACTTAAACAACAAACCCCCGTACACCAAAATGCAATATATCCTTCACCTTTGCTCTTGAAGAATCCCATTTCCAGCATCCCCACACACTGTTGTACCCCTTCCAAGAGCCATCATGAAATCATCCCCTAGAAAATCACCACACAATTCACTGTAGTTTCAAAGCTTAGGCATTGTCCAAAAGTCCTATTACCAAAAAATTGGTTGTTGCTAAAGTTCACATTTGTGGCAACACTCTAGCTAGTCTTGGCACCACCCTACAATGCCAAGAACACACTGCCCCCAACGAATCATGCTTTTACAATTCAGTTCCATGCCCAATTGATTCTTACTCCAATTCGACATATTATTTGCTCTAAGACCTAGTCCTCAACTTGTAGAAATTAGTTTATAGGCATATTGATGAGAAATCCAAAGGTCAAGAGTACATGCACCTAATTCTACTAGTGAATCATGCTTTTATAGTTCAGTTCCATGCCCAGCTGATTCTTGGTCCAATTGGACCTATTATTTGCTCTAAGACCTAATCCTTAACCTATAGAAATTAATTCATACATAGGCTCTCTTGAGTAGCATCAAATTTGCTATAAACTAAAGATTTCTATTTATGGTTCATCCTATCAAAATGTGTTATGACTAAGCTATTAAGAATTTGTAGTTATGTTGACTAGAATTTTCAATTTAAGTGATATTATCTAATTACCTTGAATCTAGTTTTGACTTAATAACCCTTGTTTCTGTGTTTATGGATTTGGATTCCTTATGGTATAATTCCTATCATGATTATAAATATCATTGGGATTTAGAATTAGCTACCATTGGCTTGCCAACCTAATTATGGCTTTCTTGCATATTGCTTGATTAGAATTCTCTTGGAAATTTTGTGAGTTGTGACTTTCTTGCACAAAAACTTTTGTGGTGCTTGCTCTATTTTCACTATCTTTACTTAAAAGGAGGTGAGTTGATTGCTCATGGCAATTTCCATTTACCTAAAGAAGTTTAGCTTTTTTATTCTTATTAATTGTATCTTTTTTGGACTATAATTTTATATCGCATGATGTTTGATACGATATTTTGAGATGTACAATTTGGATTATAAAAAAGACTTTGTAATGGATCACTCCAAGATATTAGAGCTTATGCTGCCTAGGCATATTGATCTAATTATGTGATTTTGAGGATTTTTGTTACAATTATTCTTATTTTGAAACTCCAATTTGGAATAGGAAGGAAAATTTTCTTAAAAATTATTATTTTAAAAACTTGATATGGAATAAGGAGGGAATTTTCTTAAAATTATTATTTTTTAAGCCCCAATCTAGAATGGGAAGGGAATTTTCTTGAGTACTTTTATCCAAAATCCAATCTGGAATAGGTAGGAGATTTTTCTCAAAATTATTTTTATTTAAAATCCTAATTTAGAATGGATAGGGATTATTTTCAAAATCTTCATTTTAAAAAATTTTTAAACTAATACAAATTAATTAAGATAAATTAATTTAGATCATTTAGGTATTAAAAGGGCATTTAGAGTGCTAATACCTTCCCTAAAATGCGACCAAACCTCGAACTTAATCTTTAAAATGTAGACTATTTTCAATTATGTATCCAATCTCACCTTAAATAATTTACGTCAATGGCGACTCCAAATAAAAAGGGGATTGCATAAATCATTCTTGATAACTACAAGAATAGTAATTAATGTTTATGAGGGCACTCTCTTCATGGAGTTGGATAATGAAATTGTTTGTTTTAATATTTATGACACTATTAGGTACCCTAGTGATTACCATTCTATTGGAGCTATTAACATAATTGATTCTTTAGCAAAGGAAATTTTTGAAATTACAAGCAAAGAGGACCCTTTAGAGGTGGTAGTCATTAGGCATTTAGAGTTGGAAAAAGAGAATGTTGTGGCTGAATTGCACTCCTTGATAGTTATTCCAGAAACGTATGTAGCTTCCTTAATTCAAGTACTTGTTTCTCACACCAAGCTTTTACCTTTTGTTGTGTAGGCCCCTAGTTTAGAGATGAATCCACTCCCTACCCATCTGAAATATGTGTACTTAGGAGAAGAAGACTACCTTTGATCATGGCCAGAAATTTAACAATTACACAAGAGGAGAAACTGATTCTGGTGTTGAGAAAGCATAAAATAGCAATTGGGTGGACATTTGCTAATGTCAAGGGAATTAGCCCTTCCATATGTACACATAGGATTTTGCTAGAAGATGGAGAAAAACCCACTAAAGAAGCTCAATGCAAATTAAACACACCAATTATGAAGGCACTGAAAAAAGAGATTTTGAAGTTCCTTGATGTAGGAATCATCTATCCAGTTTTAGAAAGTAAGTGGGTAAGTCCATTACAAGTGGTTCCAAAGAAATCTAGGGTGGTTGTGATTCAAAATGACAAGAATGAGTTGGTGCCCACAAATGTCCAAACAAGATGAAGAGTGTGTATTGATTACAAAAATTTAGATTTTCTAACCCAAAAGGATCACTTTCCTCTTCCTTTTATTGATCAAATGTTGGAAAGATTAGTTAGGCATTCTCAAAACTATTTTCTAGATGGTGTTTCAGATTATAACCAAATTGTAATAGCCCTAGAGGATCAAGAGAAGACAACATTCACATGTCCATTTGGCACTTTTGCACACTATAGGATGCCTTTTGGATTGTGCAACGCTCTAGCCACTTTTCATCAATGTATGGTTAGTATATTCTCTAATTATGTAGAGAACATCATAGAGGTATTCATGGATGATTTTATTGTTTATGGTGATTCTTTTCAAGATGCTCGAATAGCCTTATACTAATTTTGAAGAGATGTTTGGTAACTAACCTTGTTTTGAATTTGGGAAAATGTCACTTTATGGTAGAATAAGGTATAGTCTTCAGGCATGTTATTTCAACTAAAGGGATAGAAGTTGATAAGTCTAAGATAGAAATTATTTTTGCTTTAGCTTATCTTGCAAATGTGCGGGAGATTCATTCTTTTCTTGGTCATGTAGGTTTCTATCACAGTTTTATTAAAGATTTTTCAAAAATAACTTTGCCCTTATGCAAGCTATTGCAAAAAGAGGTTGTGTTTCAATATGATGAGGAGTGCAAGGAGGCATTCAATAAGATGAAAACCCTCTTAACATTAGCAACTATGATTTAGCCACCTAATTGGGAGTTGCCTTTTGAAATTATATGTGTTGCAAGCAATTATGCATGGGGGCTGTTTAGGGATAGAGAGTTGGTAAGGCATCTTATGCTATTTACTATTCTTCAAGGACCCAAAATGCAGCCAAATCAATTACTCTACCATTGAAAAAGAGCTTTTATCAATTGTTTTTGCATTAGAAAAATTTCATTCCTACTTGCTTGGCACTAAAGTGATAATTTTTTCTGATCAAGGAGCTCTCAAATAATTGCTGTCCAAAAAAGTGGCAAAGCCTACACTAATTAGATGGATTTTGTTGCCACAAGAATTTGATTTAGAGATTAGAGACAAGAAGGGAGTTGAAAATGTAGTGGTTGATCACTTGAGTAGATTGAAGTGTGCTAAAGATAAATTACCCTTGCAAGAGGTGTTTTGGATAAGCAATTATTCTTCATTAACATGGCATTACCATGGTATGCATATATTGTGAATTATTTAGTTGCTAATTTGCTACCTTGTAACTTCTCTAGGGTATAGAAAGAGAAAGTAAAAAGTGAGGCAAAATACTATGTGTAGGATGATCCCTACTTGGAGGAATTAAAGGTGGAGGCATATGAAAGGTCCACAAAGTACAGGGAGAAAACAAAAGCCTACCATGACAAGATGATTTAAAGGAAGAACTTTGTACCTAGGCAACAAGTTCTCCTTTACCATTCAAGGCTTAAGTTATTTCTAGGTAAATTACATTCATGTTGACTTGGTCCTTTTGTTATTACTAATGTTTTCCCTTATGGTGCAGTAGAAATTCAAAGTCTAAGGACTAGAAAAGTGTTCAAGGTGAATGGACATAGACTCAAGCCCTTTTATGAAAGCTTTAAGATGCAAAATGTGGAGATGATGGAGCTTGCTGACCAAATCGACATGGACTAAGGGATGTCACATCTAGCCAAAAATGTTAAATAAAGATGCTTCTTAGGAGGCAATCCAAGAGTGGCTAGCAAGCTACAACTAGATTTGCTTTCTCTCCTCATCCTTTTTACTTATTTTCTATCCTATATTTACTTTATGTGTTTACATTAAGGACAATATAAGTTTTAAGTGTGGAGGAGAGGCATGAGGCTTTTCACTTTCAATTTTACAACCTTCAATTTAATTATGAATTTTAATTGATTTTGCAATTTTTAAATAATGTGTTGCATTTATTATGTCTTGTTGTGTGTGCAAAAATTTTAACTTTTTCCTTGTGCTATGAATTGGCAAGAGATTATATGGTAATTATGTTTTTGAGTGCCCAATGATGCCCAAGAATTTAATTAGGTAATAATTTGCTATGACAAACCACTTAGCTTACATTGTTGGCAATGTCTTATAAAGTGAAGTTATGTAGGCTTGAATCTTTGTAGTTGATTGAAATGATACTCTTGAGAAGTGTGTGAATAAAGTAATGAACCATGATTAGGAAGTGCATGGTTTACCTTGAGACTATTTCTTTTATGCTAGGCCTAAACTTAGGTTTAAGTAAATAAGGTGGAAAAGAAAAAAGAGAGACAAAAAAGATTAAAAAACAAGGAGGAAAAGAGAAGGAAGTAGAGATAAATTAATTTACAAGTTATAGCGTAGTTCATGAGAGTTTCCCAATGGAAAGAGGCATTGACATCAATAAGGATCCTATGCTATAACTAGCATTTAGTTTAGTATGTTAATTGTATCTATCTTATTTTTTTTTAGATCTGATGTATCTCGATCTCATTGTAAATGCCATTAGGTTGTTCTATTAATGTGATTTCATTTTCCATTTCAAAAAGAAATTTGTATTTATCTCACCTATATTATTTTTGAGTTTAAATTTTATTTTTGAGATTTAATTTTGATTTTCAACTTTAATTTTAATCTTGGGCTCATCTCAATTTTGGTTGTTTTTATTATTATTTTTTTAGTTTAAATTTTATTTTGGTATTTCATTTTAATTTATTTTGTTTTCTTATTTTTGGCTTGGGCTTTGGATTTGGGTTACAATTATAGTTTAACTAAAAAAATAGGTCAAACAAAATTAGGTATCTACAATGGCTAGTGAGTTCAGAGGACAAGCTACCCCGCAATTATGTCTTCATCAGGGTCTGCAACTAAAACAGCTATGCCTCCAACTCAACATTCTTGGCCTGCTACTTAGCTTGTACCAAAGTAAAGTGCTCGTTAAACTCCTCTCTCGTCTCATCCCTGATTTAATCCTTCAAAATAGTGAACATTTGAATCAATGTAGATAGAGGTAGCAGAAAAAGAGGTAGCAACAAACCCAAAAGTGGCTTTGCTCCTAGCATTGTGTGAACCCATCCATATACCCAGCCCTTATATGTGTCACTAGTGACCTCTATCCATAGGTCTTCTTCGTTGATTAGGACAGATGCATTAGAGCTCTCCCAAGATCCTTCTAGAAATCATTACAACAACTAAGATAGTCATTGAATCTCAGCTAGATATTTATCTTATAAGAACAGTACAAAATTAACTTAATTTCAATAATAAAAATAATCAAACTAACAACAATGTTAAAGAAATTAACATAATTAAAGAACTCATGTTAGTCCTTTGGGAGCACTTATCAACCCAAGCTTTATTCTACTTCTTCTAGTGTGTATAAAGAAATAGCTTCTACTAGGTTGTTGCCCTAGCTGGCCCACCTATAAAAAATTAAAGAAATTAATTGAATCATAGCAATAATAGTTATATTCATAAAACATCAAATAATATTACTTACAAATCAATCCAAAGTGGTTCCTAACTAGGTAGATCCCTCAATGTGGAGTGAGCCCCCTTCTTTGACACTCAATTGTCCTTAGTCTTATTACACTTGGCCTTATACTCTAGCATCTCCTAGTAATTCTAGAGGTCCTTCCAAATGCTGGATTGTATCCAAAAGGGCCTCTGTTGTGACTTCCTAGCATCCTTATACAACTCAGAGAGTCGCTTAGATGATTAACTGTTAAACACCCTCTACATATGAGCCCTATGCCAATCCTTGTCCCACATAACATATTTTTGAAAAAAAAAGTTAGTAGCATTTTATCATATTTAATTGTAAAAAATGAGTAATTATACTTACTCTCCACTCATCATAAATCATGTGATGAGTCTGCATGGGGATTTCTCCCCAACTCTACTAGGGCTTATCAACTCATGCCCAAAAGATGTTTGTGACATCATACCTACTAAGTGTAGAGGGCTTCCATCTATTAGCTTACAAAATATTTAAAACATAATTATTTAAAAATATAATACATACCCAAACATTCTATGAGGCACAACCTTAGTCAATGTCATGGGCGGCAAATCTATGAATTGCTCATCCTCCTTAGACTAGTCAAAAGGGGGTGGGGTAAGAGGATGCCCTAGAGAATCAACAAATGATGTGGAAGTCAGATGAAGGGGGAAAGGAGTTTGCTGATACCTAAGTGTGGGTATCATTGTCATCTGAGGCTTGGTAAGAGAGGTGTGACAAATAATGGATGGGGTAAGAGTGGTAGTAGGTGAGATGGTCCTAGCAGGCCAAGGTCAACTACCGACCTTAGGAGGCTAACCCTTATGTTTACCCTACTGTTGGGGTATATCAAAAGTCATATAAAAAAATAAAACCTAACATTAATTTAATATTTAAAATAAATTGATAGAATCTCTCCTTAGCATTCAAAAGCATTTGTTTGTAAAATACATCAAAACAGCAACAAGACACATACAATTTAATATTTTAACAATTTACAATTCACACAAGAATCTAGAAAGCTAACTTAATATCTTAGCATTACCACAATTTATATGAAAAACTATAAGCACTTAAATTAAATTTGAAATCTTGATTAAGTTAGAATTAAGCTAAAATTATTTTTTTAGAGATAATAATCTAAATCAACAATATATTAACCTTAATTATAATCTAACTTATAATAAATTAACTAATAATTAACATAAATCTAAGTTATATTTTTTTAAAACTGAAATAACCTAAATTTTAATTAACCTATAATTTTATGCTTATTTGGAATCTAACCAAAAATTTGTATATTTGTTTTAAATCCTAATTAAAATTGAAATCTAACCTAAATTTTATGATTTGGTCTAAGTTATTAAATCTATTTATTTTGATTGTTTGATTTATGCAATTTAATAATAAATTGTCTTTCATATTTTAAAAGTGAAAATTATATTATAAAACCATGTATGTAATGACTTAATTCAACAATTTTAAGGTTATTTGAAAAATTATATTATTTTAGAAATCTTTTTATAAATAGTTAGACTAAAAAAATTATTTTTTTTCTAAAATTTCTCTACACATTTCTAAATATTCTTGAAAGAGAAATCTCCAAAATTATTTATTGTAGATTTTTAAGTGCTTAAAATAATTCTAAGAAGGAATTACATTTAACTCTATGATAATGAAAAATAAATATCATTTTAAAAGACAATATAATTTTTTGCATAGTCATCAACACATCATTTGACTCCATTAACTAATTATCAACCTATCATCTAACTCCATAAACGGAAAACAACCACAAATTACATCATTCTGATTTGACCACATTTATTGCCAGCAAGTTTTACAAAAATTTTGACAAATTCTACTCTTAGCAATAGAGGCCCCTTATCATCAAAATACACTCAAAAATTGAATTCTCAGCAAGCAGAGTAACCAAAACAAATCTCAACAACTAGAGCAATTTATAATTCAAATATCAAATGCAAGAAAGCTTAAGTCTTCTAGCCTAAATCTGTTTACATTGAATTCACACAAAATGGAGGGAGAATGGAGAACACTAACCTTATTAGCCAAGGCAATGCACAAGAAATGGAAATTCAAAATTGAGGAAAGGACACAAGTGAAGGAGAGGAGAAAATGGAGAGAAGAGAAGGCAGGACATCAAGAGGAGAAAACGTACCTTGTTGGAGGGAGGTTGGAGAGTGGAAGGAGGGAAGGGCAAGAGAGAAGAGAGAAGAAGGAGAGCCTTGGAAGTGAAGAGGGAGTCTATGGGACTCATTTATAGATGTAATTTGCTATAGGCTTTATATGCTAATAAAAAAAATTGAATTTTTTTACTAGCACCGACAGCCATAGGTAAAAATATTTTGGCTTTGTTTAATTGGCACCCAATCTATAGTAGGTCGATTACAACTTTTTTATTAGCAGCTTGTACTACTAGTAATTAGTAAATCACACTGCCATTTGAGCCAATCATCACCAATGAATGAATTTACCAAATACTATACCACTGGTAAAATATTTGACATTAATGTGATGATGATCTATTATTGTAAATCTAAAAATGTTCTATGACCGTTTGTTGTCATGATGTTAACCAATTGCAATCAGTTTTAGTTTACTAGAGGTAGTAGCCACTAATAAAATAATTTTTCAGACTTCCTTACAACTTTTGTAGGCAAAGACTAAGAATTAATTTTTACTGGCAGTCTTAGCCACCGATTAATATAATTTAACGATTCTTTTATTTTACTAGTAGTATATGCCGCAAGGAAAATGAATTAGTTTTACTTGGAAGGTTAACTGCCAATTAATATGATCTAAGACATATGCCACTGGTAAAATAAAAAAATGAAATTATATAAATTTGTAAGTGTTACTATTTAGTTAAATATTTTGTTAATATGCATTTAATATCTTTTCAAATGACATTATATCAAACATACATAAATAGAGTTAAAGATAAAAAATGGCCTATCAACAAATAATGTAACTAAATTACATTAATTAATCTGAGTCTTCATCCCTTCCTTCCTCTTGTTTGATATTAATAGCATCCTCATCTTCTTCAATGTCATCTACATTAGATAAATCAAGTTCTTTAGTGCTCTCAGAGCTACTTGCATATTCAACTTCTTCTAAATGAGATATATGATGACGACTTGTACTCTCATGACTAACTTCAACTTCATTAAAGCCCTCTTGGTCATCATGCAGGGCACCCAGCGTTGTTTCATCAATGAGCATGATCCTAGTTTGTTGTGGTGCATTAGCTTGGTAAGGTAATTCAAGTTCATTCTTAATTTTCAACCCAACCCAAGCCATGGTCTTGATCATTACCCACCAATTATGATATTGAGTTGATCTATCTATGGTTGGGCAAGGTACAAAATAAACTTGTCTCATTTGTTGCGTGACAATAAATGGATCATAGCATTCATACATGTGGTTCATGTTTACCTCAACAAGTTTAAATTGATTATGAACTCTAGTTGCCCTCATCCTAATGGGGTTGAACCACTCACAGTCAAATAGGGCCACTTTTCTCAGGAGCATTTCAAGTTAATCCAATTCTAAAACATTCTCAAGGATACCATAATATTCACCAGCACTTGCACTAGTTTCTTTGCCCCAGACACCGCTATTGTTTGTTTTTTCCCCTCTAACTAGGATGCTATCTAAAACTTAAACCTATTCCCAAAAATGTTTGCCAACTTCAATTGTCTTTGATAAGGCCCTATAATAAAGAAGGTAGATTTTTGTTATTTATTCCCTTAACTAAGTCATTACCTACAAGAAAATATGATCTGACTGCAATAGAAATAGGATACTTATTTAAGTATATAATAAACATGCACGCATGAATATAGAAATACTTACATAACTCTTATATCAAGATGCAAAATGTGATTGGATCAATACCTCGATTAGTCATCGAGGACACTAAAGAATTGAAAGAAAAGTCTACATGGATGAAAATCCTTTCCATGTGAGAATGATAATCATTACCTTGTATCTAATGTAGTAAATGCAATACACTTACTTTATGTATGGCTGGACTTCATCATAGTTTAGTAAAATATGCAAGGTTACAGACTTATACTCCTCTTTGTTAAGCCACCACTTCTTGCCTTTCCCTAAAGCATGGCCCAGTTAATTGAAAATGGAAAGAATCAAAGCTGATGAACTTGATCCACTATCATCAAAATGGTCAACTTGAGTTCTTCTAGATCACACATAAGGCTTGAAATAATGAGAGTAGAAATGGGAGCTCTCCTTAATGGTGTAAGCCTTGCATATTGAACCCTTCACCTTTGCTTTATTTTTCACTACTCTTTTGATGTCACCCATCATCCTACTCTTGATCCTTCTTTGATTCCATGGAGCATTTACCAAGGTAGGCAATTTAGTTCAATGCCAATGAAAGATAATGGGAATCCTTTCTAACTTGCATAGTATAACAAGAATGTTTTGTTGCATAATCATTGCTTCCTTAAGTGTAGTTGCACACAAGTCTCAAAAAAACTAACTCAGCTCTATAAGAGGCTTCCACACATTGTTAGATAGTGATGTAAGCGCAATCAACAACAAACACTTCATAAATACATGGCAGTCACTACTTTTCATAACTTATAACTTTCCTCCTATTTATCCAAGCTCCTAGCCTAGTTTGAAGTATAACTATTTGGCATTCTTAACTCTTTCACCCATTTGCGTGTGGCCTTTCTTTACGGCAAGGTCAACGTGTAAGTAGCTTTATGCTTGGCAAACTTGCCATTAGTCAATGGTGTTAAATCTAATTCCTGTTGCCTACAATGTTCTCTTAAGTCAAGCCTCACTTTCTCAATGTCTTTAGTGTTTCCCTTCACATCTATGCCAGTATTAAAGTCATTGTCAAAGACATTTTTTTCTATGTGCATCATATCTAAATTATGTTAGATTAAATTATGCTTCCAATAAGGCAATTCTTAAAATATGCTTTGTTTTGTCTAGCTGTGACTAACTTCGAGCCCGTTGAGTCTCTCTAATGACCCATGCTAATGTTTCTTAAGCAAGCCAGCTACTCTTGCACAAACTTGCTCTCCAATTAGCCTTGTCAAGGGCTCATCCCTTTTGACCTTATTCCTCCTAAATGCTATTATGTTCTAGCAAAAAGGATGATCAAGAGGAAGGAATTGCCAATGTGAATTAACCTAAGAGTTTTTATCTGAATATTTTAAGAAGAATTCTTTACTTTCCTCCCCGCAAATGGGGCATGTTAGCTTTCTTATTGTACTCCACCTTGACAATATTCCATATGTAAAGAAATCATTTATGGTCGACACTAACACTGCCTTCATCACAAAATTTTGTTTTATGGAGATATTATACGTCAAAACACTCAACCATCACAATTGTTTCAACTTGTCTATCAGTGGCTAGAAGTACACAATCTTCACTTTCTAGTTATTCGGACTAAAAATAAGACATGTCAAGAACATGTATTGGGCAATCATGCAAAGCTCTGGCAAAAGATTATAAGGAGTTTTAATTATTAGCCAATAGGAGTATACCCTAGTTGATTGGCTATACAAACTGAATTTGTCAATACACAAACCTAGCCTGATATTCTAAGGGTTGCAAGCAAAATAACAATAAGTATTGTCAAAGTGCTTCCATGAATCTCTCTCTGACAAGTGGCTTAGCACACTTTCAAGTCTCCTATTTTCATAATGCCACCTCACGTGCAAGACAAAGCTCATGGAAACATATAACCTTTGCAGTCTAGGAATTAGAGGCATATAGTACATTATAGCCTCTGTTACATCTATCCCTCTATCTCTTCACCTTGGCTTATATCTAAGAGATATATAGAATTTACATTCCCTCTCATATGCGTCATCTTTAAAGTGCAACATGTGATAATCAATTTTTTTATTTTAGTCCCGTTTAGATACCCATTTCTTTGCTGGGTAAAAATTATCAAGTGCTAGATTAAGGTGAACAATACATTCCTTCATAAGTTTTGTCCACATATCAAAAGCATTTTGACCATGATTTGAATATAATTTTATAATCAACATTCTCACTACTGTTGATAATTTCGAGCACTCTTTGCAATCCTACCATAATTATTGCTCAGAAGCACGTAACAAATCAACAAATTGTTAGGCATCTAGATTTGGAGATTCTTCTACATTTTCTTAGTAATGTTGCTTAAAGTCAAGCCTAGCAACATCAAAAGCCATAGCTTGATAACAACCACTATTATCTTCATAACCCATATAAACATCGCTAGAAGTACCTATATTATATGCATTGTAATAATATTGAAATCTTCTCAAATCCTATTCGCCGTGGTTTGTCCATTACTAATAACTAAGGTTAAAACCATAGCTATATAGATAAATCTTTTCTATGTCATGTGGCAAGAATACTAAAGTTTTATTATGAGTACATCCGATACACCGATTAGAGTGATACAATGGCAACTAACAAGCATATGCAACAAAACCATCAACCTCATCAACAAACTCTTGCTAAGTCCTATTTAACTCAAATATTTCTATTATACATCCATTTGCAATGATGTGGGATTTCCATTGTCTTACAATATAACTAATACTGATCACCATGCACTAACTATAGATATGTACGTGTCCACACAATAAGTAAAAACCTCAAATTTGCAATCTGAATTTCACCACACAATAATTGAAATAGAAATGTATATATCATATATATATATATATGCATTCAATATGTTATACAATGTCAAGAAATTTTACTCATGCAAAACAAATATGACATTTGAGGATAAAATCAACTGCTTACCTCTTAGTTGAGCTATATAACATCAATAAATCATTTGCATCAACAATAAAACATTCTTTAATTATTGTGGTATGTTAGAAACATAGTGAAAGAAGTTAGATAAGTTTGAGAAAAGATCTAATAGAAGATGAAGGGAAATGAGAAGAGTTCAATTGTCTACCTCTTATTTGAGCTAAATAACCACCAAATCAACTTCATCAATCAAGTAGTCTTCATTTCTAGTTGTTTGTGATAGAGAAAAAATGAAAGAAGATAAAGAAATGAGAGAACAGAAAAGATAAGAGAAGATGGAGGAAAATGAGAAGAGAGAAGACCAAGTAAAATGAGAAGAAGAAGTGGCAGGAGTACATTTTAAAAAACATTTTTACCAGAGGCTAATTTTGAATTTCGAGAGATAAAGATAATTCAATGTAATTGATAGGCATTTTCAGTGGGAAACTATAGATATTTCATTTAACCAATGGTGTAATTGGCTAGTAATATTTAAAATAAATTCTTATCTATTGACAATCAAATTTGCCTATAAATTAACAATTTTTAGTGGATAACCAGCAGTTAGCCGTTAGTTATATTACTGGCAGCCTTTGGTTATTAGCCAAGTAATTATTCATATGACAAAACTTTTATCCACTTTCCAACAATATTAGTCGCTAGTAATATTACCATCTGCTAAGTTGCCAATTATGTAGACGGTAAAACATTCGAATGGCTTGGTGGGAATTTTCCACTCAAATTTTCAACAAGATTTCTAAGGATATTCTATTCCACATTTAAAATAATAGTTTATGACTGGCCAACACATATTCGACAAAAAATTTGCCAATTTAATTAATTTTTCTTATTTTTATTGGCCAATATTTTATTCACTAAAAATCAAAAATTTTCTTGTAGTGTCATATGTGAAGAGTGTTCAACAATCAAGGGTTGAAGCAACTCTTTGAACTATACAAGAATGCTCAGGACACCTAGTAGAGGCCTTACTGGATGTCATCTAGAGTTTTGGAGGACCTTAACAACTATTGGAAGACACCAGAGTTCAAGGCCAAGTATAAAAAGGCCAAGAAGATTTGAGCATTAAAGAAGAAGGGGTCACTCCACACTTGGTGATCTACCTAGTTGGGCACTACTATGGACCGATTGGTAAGTAACATTATTTGAATGTTTGCAAATATAACGTATTATTTCTATGATGGAATCAATTTCTTTAATCTTTTCCTTAGTGGTCCAGCTTGGGTGACAACCTAGGCAACCCAAGCTATATCTTTATACACATAAGAAGAAACATCTGGAGCTTGAGTTGATGAGCGCTACCAGAGGACCTATGTGAGATATTTAATTATGTTAATCTCTTTAAAATTGTTATTAATTATTTTTTTTTTATGATTCAAATTAATTTAATTTCGTCATTTTTCCTTACAGTATAAATTTTTGACTAAGGTTTAGTGACTATCTTAGATGTTACAGCAATTCCTAAAGGGTGTTGAGGAGAGCCCCAACACATCCACCTCGATCAACCAAGAAGAATTGTGGAGAGAGATAGATGGTGGCACTTATAAAGGCTAGGTTTATGAGATGGGCACAACAAGTGCTAGGAGCAAAGCTACAACTATGTTTAGTACTACCTCTTATTTTGCTACCTCTTCAACATATATTGATCTGTCTATTATGGCAGTTTGAGGGACCAGAAAAGGGAGGAGATAGCTCGAAGTTCAATGTGCATCACCTAGGTATAGGCTGAGTAGTAGGCGAAGAATGCTCAACTGGAAGTTCAACTATTTCAGTTGTGGACTATGATGGAGATTTAGATGTGAGGTAGTTTGTTGTCTAGCACTGATCAAAGTTTATTCCTAAACCCTTTGTTGCAATTGTCTCTTAGAGACCCATCATCAGACTATCTCTAGGTGGTTAAGATCCCTCCCATGATCCCTTTGGTGATTATAGTTAGATGTTAGATTTTTTTTCTCTTGGTTGTATATATTTGACATTATTTTAATTTTAGAATATTGTCATTAAATAGTTTATTTTAATTTTAAGTATTTAATAATTGTCATTCTATTTAATATTCAGTTTGATAATTTTATTAGGATTTTATAACATATTTTAAACCAATAAATAATGTTTTCTAGTAGATTTATATTTGTTGAAAATTTTTTACATAAAAAATTAATTTTTGGCGGCTATGCTCTCAATAAAAAGGAACTATATAAATAAATAATCCATAAATTAGAATACCTAAAATTTTTGTGTGGTCTATAACTGTCAAAAATTATTAATTTTTTATTTTTTTTGTGGACATTAGTCACTAGTTATGTTTCATATATCTTTCATACATCAAATTTCAACATTTTACCAAAGGTTTTATTAGCCAAAAAAATTCATAAATTCTTTGGTAAAAATTATTTTTTTTATTTTATTGAGGAGATTATATTTGTCAATAAAATTAATGATCCTCTTTGATAAAACTAGAATCAGAGATAAATTAATTAATTTATTGTGTATCTTATTTTTATTTTATCGATGGCTATCCGCTGGTAATATTTCATACTTTTACTGATAGAAGTCAAATGCAACCACAAATTAATATCGGTGACACTTGTATGGTCCAATGAAATCTTCCAAAAAATACACCAGTAATATAAATTTTTGATGGATATTTAATATATCTGCTAGAAATAGGACACTAGAAATCACAATTTTTTTGTAGTGAGCAACAAGATGAGAACGATGCTGAGATGCGACAGCGTTGGATTGGGATTCTTTGGAATGGCCCAGAGTTGCAAAGGAACAGAAGTCCAAAGGCACTGTGACTTGATCTGCTTCGTGCGTCATAGGGGAAAGACTTCGATGGCAGTCATGGCTGGGACAACACTTCGGCAGCAGGTTTCTTTGATTAGTCCTCACTAGTTTCACGCACTGGCCAAGGTTTCTGGACGATGGGTGCTATGCAGATGACTCAGGTGCGAATGGCAAGGAGATTTTGGGTGCCGAGTGGGAAGGACGTTGAAGATGACGGTTAAGATAAAGAGAGGACCCTTCATGCATTTTGGGGGGTGTTTCTTTTAATTTTTGGAAATTAGCCAAAAGAGTGGGTTAAGTGATAGTTTCTATGTAGGGTGAAAGTATGTAGCTATGGAAAAAAATTTTATTGAAGGTGAAAGTAAATTTTGCTATGAAGTCTGGTTGGGTCGTGTTTAGTGAAGGGTTGTGAAAAAAAATATGGAGCGAGCAGGTAAGTTAATTTCCATGTATAATGTTATGGCCGTGAATTGGCAGGTGTAGGATGGAGGATTTTTGTGTGTGCCTGTCTGCAGTCCAGGTGATATGTGTGTGTTTATAGTTGTATTTTGAAGTTCTTTCCAAATCCAATTCTAATTTTTTAGTTTTATCTCTAATTATCTTTTATATTCTTTTGTTTTTATTTTTTAATCTTATTTTGACTTTTTTATTACTTATCTCCTATTATTTATTTTGCATCTTCTTGGATTTATTTTTTATTTCTTTATCATCATTTCATTTTATTTTTTATTATCTTCTGTCTTCGGTTATTTATTATGATTTATCTTTAGGTTTAATTTTAATTTTGTGATTTAATTTTAATCTTGACCTTGGTTTTGGGTTTTTAATTTTGGGCCTAATTTGAGATTTGATGTTAGTTTGGGGTTGTTTCAATTTTGGGTTTAACTTTTATTTATTTATTTATTTATTTATTTATTGTTTTGTTTAGACTCTAGGTTTGGGCTAAAATTAGGATTACATTAGAAATGAGGTAGACAAAATGTGATGTCTACATAAAAGAAATGCATTTTGAATTTAACTGTTATTTTAGTTTAGATGAATCATTTAGGATTTAAAAATGCTAGGCTTTTCATATTTAACAACTAAAGGCTAATATTGATGCTTGTGCGGAGAGCATTACGGGGCAAGTATCACTGGAAATGAATTCCTTGTTGGATAACAAATTCACTAGAAAGGATGTTTTCTTTGCTCTCAAGCATACTCTTGATGACTCAGTTGTCTCCACTGTCTTACAGATTCTAAATCATGGCATGGACCACTCTAACTTGAACTATACTTATATATGCCTGATTCCCGAGATAAAGAAACCCAGTCATACTAAAGACTTTAGGCCAATTAATCTTTCAAACTGATCACTAAAACAATGGCTAATAAGCTGAAATTGATCCTGCCTGAGACTGTTTCTAAATTTCAAAGTGCTTTTGTCCTTGGTGGACTTATTACAGATCATGCTTTCATTGCATTCAACATATTTCATTATCTGAATAAGAAAATATCTGGTAATAAGGGATATATGGCGGAAAAATTGAATATGTCTAAGGCGTATGATCACGTGGAATGGAATTTTTTGGAGCATGTGTTGAGTATGGACTTTTCTGCTAAATGGATTTCTTTGATAATGAGATGTGCCACAACAATTTCTTTCTCTTTACTCATAAATGGGCAGTGAAAGAAAAAATTTCTGCCTCACAGGGGACTCAGACAAGGGGGTTCTCTTTCCCCTTATCTCCTCATCTTGTGTGTTGAAGCTTTTTCTGCCCTACTAAGTGGAGAATAGTTGAATAAGAGACTAACATGAGCCAGAATTGCACATCGAGCCCCAAGTATCTCCCATCTATTCTTTACAAATGACAGTATCATCTTCTGCAAATCCACTGAAAATGAAATCAGAAGCTTACTTGGGGTTTTAGATTTGTATCAAAAAGCATCGAGTTAGCGCATCAACTTGGAGAAATCAAAAATCTCTTTCATCTGAAATGTGCCAATTGTTAGGCAAACTATGATCCAAAAGTGGAAGGGTACTAAGGCGATTAAGAGGCACACAAAATATTTGGGTATTCCTACCTTTGTTGGCAAATCAAAATCTCAAGTATTTAACTTTGTCCAAGAAAGAGTCCGGAAGAAGCTAAGGGGTTGGAAGGAGAAACCTCTCTAGAGCTGGTAAGGAAGTCTTGATAAAGGCAGTTGGCCAAGCAATTCCCTCATACATTATAGGGTGCTTTAAACTACCAAATTCACTATGCCATAGTGTTGAGTCTATAATTTGCAACTTTTGGTAGGGAAGCAGAGGATAAGAGAAAAAAAATTCATTGGGTAACCTGGGAGAAAATGTGCAAGTCAAGAAAAAGAGGTGGTCTAGGGTTTAGAAATTTTTCTGCTTTTAATGAGGCCTTGCTGGCTGGCCAAATAGGGACGGAGACTAACTACGAAAAAAGAATCTTTGATGGTGCACACTATTGGTGGGCATTATTTCCCATGCTCTGATTTTATCTAGTCAAACATTGGTTTTAGGCCTAGCCACATTAGGATAAGTATTTGAGGTAGTAAATGGGTTTTGGAGAAAGGGTGTAGGTGGATTGTGGGTAATGGTCTATCAATCAAGATCTGGGAGGATAGGTGGCTACCAATGCAAAATAGTGGTAAGCCTTGGTCTCCAAAAACAGATACTATTGAGAGGGTTGCTGATCTCATTGATGCCGACCTTAGGACATGGAATTGCACTTTGGTAAACTCCATCTTTTTACCATTTGAAGCAGTTGAAATTTTGAACATTCCACTGTCAAGGTTGAATAGAGAGGATTGTTTCTCATGGGGAGGCACAAAGCATGGTGACTTTAGCGTAAAATCGGAATACCATTTTATTTTACATAATAAGAGACATGATATTGGGATTAGAAGCAAGGACTGGGGCGGTGTGAATTGGAGCACAATTTGGAGTCTGCAAAAACCACAAATGGTTAAACATTTCCTATGGAGAGCCCTTCAAGGTCGTCTTCCCACACGGTCTAATTTAAGGCGAAGAGAGGTGCTGGTGGAGGTCAAATGCCGCAGGTGTAATTTAGCAGCTGAGAATGAGTCACACATTTTCAAAGAGTGTTAGTGGGCCAATCCCGTCTGGTTTGCTTTTACCTGGACTCTAAAAGTCGAACACTACGCAGACAACCCTCTGCCAATACGGTGGAATGAACTCTCTCAAAGTTTCCCCAAGGAGGAATTGGCGTTAAGTGCCCTCATCATGTGAGGGCTATGGTGCGGGAGAAACAAGCTCCCGTTTGAAGACCTCAGTCTGACCCACTTTGATGTTCTATCACTTGTGCAGAAGGTGAAGAGTGATCTATGAGGACACGAAGCAGTACAGGACTATGCATGCAACTCCTACACGACCACCCACCAAATGGTCGCCACCTTCAAGTGGTTTCTCGAAGATAAATACTGACGCACCAAAGAGAGCTTCTGGCCAGTGTATGGTGGGCTGGATAGTGCGAAGCTCTGAGGGGGAAATTATTGTGGCAGGGGTGCAAAAATTGGATTACCAGGTAAAGGTTCATATTGCAGAAGTGCTAGCTCTTTATCATGGAATTCAGCAGTCAATGGAATTCCTTATGGGACACCACGTTGAAGCTGAATCAGACTCTCTGGAAACGGTGCAGGCCAATTACTCTGATATGACAAATCTTTTTTTACCAAGAGGTGATTATTGAGGATTGTAAAGCTTTAGCTACTCAGTTTCTTTCTTGTAAGCTTTGCACATTCCACGTGCTTGTAATAAAGCAGCTCATTGCTTGGCTCATGACCCTTTGTTTACTGATAGTTCCAGGTGGCTTGAGGGACACTTCCCTCAACATCTTCTATCCCTGGTTGCTCAGGATTTTATTGAGATTTGAATGGTTCTCTTTCCCTTCAAAAAACAAACAATTATAGGCTAAAACTCATAAAAGACAATAATACTCAATTATGTGAATTGACGATTAAGTATTTACTATTATATATAATTGACAATTTTCAAAGTCAATTGTATCAAATATAACTAATCAATTTTACTTTGGAAAAGTTGATGATAATGGCATTGCCAATAAAAATGTGGAAGAGATAGGCATAAAGCAAGGTATGGTAATAACCAATTATGGTAGCAATAGTGAAATGATAATGTAACCAAATGAAAGACATAAATCAATAATCGCAGAATCATTAGATATAGAAAATAATTTTTAAGCATATCGAACTTCATGATTTTCACATAGAAAATAAAAGAACATGCTTTATATTATGGCTAAAATATATAAAATCCCTTTACACTTTTATCTTGTTATGGAAAACTTTCTACACTTTTAATTGAGACAATAAACATACTACATTTTAAAATTATAGTAATTTTTCATTTTGTTAAAATATCGTTCAAATGGAATACATGATTTTTTTTTTAAAATTGAAACTCCTCCTATATATTTTTGTTAATAAAATAAAATTTTATGTGATCACTTGTCAAAATTATAATCAAATAAAAATTTTTGACAATAAAATTTTATCAACAATTGCACAGTCTAAACACTTATAACCTTTAAAAAAATTATTTTTATAACCAATATATATAATTTTATTCCATGGGAGGGGTTTCCATGATAAGAATTCTAATTTTTAACAAAGAATCATAAACTCTATTAAGATTTAAATAATCTTTTAACAGAAGAGGTAAATTATTATAATTTTAAAGTATAGTAAATTTATTGTTGCAATTAAAAGTGTAAGAATTTTTTGCAATAAAATGAAAATGTAAGAGCCTTTCATATATTTTAGCCTTATTTTATGTTGTCTTATTAAGAATAAAGGAAACAAGGTAATAAAAAGGCTAATCTCTCACTATCTTAAAGAATTAAGATAAAGAAAGTTTTATATGCGTTAACCCCACTACTTGATGATAAAAACTTTTAACTTTTGTTATTCTTGTGAGTGTGCGTGGGGTAGAGAAAGAACCAAACTTTCTTTTATAGGCATAACCCATAACCGTGGCCTCCCATCAAGGCTCATGAAGAGTCATGCTCATTTATCACATTTAATTAATCACTAGAGTGAATGTTCATTCACATGCCCATTCATCATTCCTATTTCTTAGTGTATGAAGGATCATGTCTATTTACATATTAGTTCATAATGTTTCTCTTTTAGCCAATAAGATTTAAGCACTAAGTATATTTTATTAAAATACACTTAAAATATCAAGTGGGTCACCATTAATTTCATAATAATGAAATAAAATTAACTTTTAGTGACGTATAATTATTTCACATTATGCATATTCCTACCCCAAAAACCAACTAGAATATATGAAAGTTGTAGCTAAATTTACAACACCTTGCATATATAGAGCCCTGGAAGGATTTTCTAAGCCTTTCTTTAGAGAGCTGAGGGTTTTGAGTTTTGGTGAAAATTTTAAACTTTCTTTGAAGTTTCCAGATGCACTTAACTTTATACAGATCAATTGGGAAAGCTCATTAGTCTCTGTTGAGCTCGGGTAGATCCCTTATTAGTTAACAAGCCTAAAAAATATTTGGAAGTGTTAAGAGGCAATATTTTTCTCACAAAACAATGATTTAGATTTTGTGAAGTAAGAATCTAATGAAAAGTAAAGAATTAAAACAAACTAAAATGAGTTAAATAAATATATATGAGGAATCAATAAAGGCATGTCCCTTTTCAACTTTAGGTTTTGCGTCCACTGAAGGGTTCAGTCAATCATCAGTAGAGATCGACAAGTTTGCAACCAGCTGCGGCATTCTCTTTCATTTTTCATGGTTTTACTATTCCTATGAAAATTTTTTCCCATTAAATTGTCAGTTGTCACTTACAATAAAAAGAAATTAATCTCAATTTATTGTGTATGATAACTTGTAGTGAAAATAATTTTGTGGTAGTACATTTTTCCCATTTTCATTACTTCCTAGTGGTTACAGAGCTTTGGCTGGTTTCTTAAGCCTCCTTCATGTGTTGAAGGTAAACAATTCATCCTAATTTGAACTCATTCTATTTCATTAATCTCCTTGAAGTGGGCCAAGCTCTACGATAGGGTTTGATATCCAATTTGGCAACACTTAAACGGAACTAATAGCACATTTGAATCTGATGTGACTGCCATGGGAGCCGCGGCTACATGAGATATTATTCAAAGGCCTGTTAGTAAATAGCCACCCAAAGGGATTAAAAGATTAAATTATTTTAATTATAATTATAAAAAAAATTATATTATTTAATTTTAAAATTGAAAAATTAAATTATTTTTTTTAAAAAATAGAAGAGTCAAAAGTATTCTTACTCAAAAATATAATTAAAAGAAAGCATTTTTGATTATTTACTTATTTTACGATATTTTTGTAGCAGGAAGCGACACAGTTTCAACAACACTAGAATGAGCAATTGCAGAGCTCATGAGAAATCCAATTATCATGAAGAAATTCCAGAAGAGGTGAGAAAATATAGTATATCGAAAGTAGGTTAAAATGATATAAATCGAATGAGCTACTTGAACTGTGTGGTTAAAGAAACTCCAAGATTACACCCACCAACTCCTCTTTTGGCTTCTTATGAAACACATTCTTGTATAACATTGACCGGGTACACTATTCCCACAAGAAATGCACGGGCAATCCAAAGGAACCCTGAATTTCGGAAAATGCCTGAAGAGTTCATTCTAGAGAGTTTTTTGAGACGAGCCAGTTTGATTTTAGAGGCCTGGACATTAAATATATGCTTTTCATTTCTGGGAGAAGGGCATACCCTGGGACTGCATTTGGCCTTGCTTCCATTGAATATGTGTTAGCTAATCTTCTGTATTGATTCGACTGGAAGCTGCCTGCAACAGTTACGGGCTCACTATCCACAGGAAGATGCCCCTTCATCTTAAGCCAATATTATACTCCGTTTGAATCTAAACCTCGATATATCGTAATTGGTGGTCACTATGCGTGGTTTCACTTAGTTCTCGCAGACTCTTGCTGAAATTTGTAGTTGATGGGATGCTATGTATGACCATTATTTATGTACGATTTTTGTTGTGGCCGCAAGTTTCCTTTCACCGCAAAAAGAATATTGCCTCGTAAGTGCTGTGTTTAATCATGGGGTTGCTTTTTTGGGTACATATCCTATAATATTTACCCAAACTGGTTATCAATAAACGACACCTAATGGCTTATCAGGGGGTTATTAAGTGCTGTTTTAAATCATGGGGTTAATTACAAAATTATGGTGGCAATCAAGGGTCTATTTGTTATGGAAATCATTTTCTGATGTTTGAGTGAGAAAATATCAATTTAGAAAACAAATTAACTCAACAGAAAACTATACCTGTCAAGGTGAAAATAACTTCTACCAGGTCAAAGCAGTAGTTATTTTCTAGTTCTTTCTAAGTATGCCGCTTACTCATATTATTATAGGATTACTCAATTTTATAGCAAAAGTATACAGTTTTTGTTTTGGTTTTAAGTTTCCTAAATATATGTTGTCCTCTTTTGATTCAAAAATAACCCACATTGTCAAAAGTTTAACCATTATTGAAAGATAATTGTCTTAGTAAAATTATAAAATTTATTGGTAATATACAATACTGAGGAATGAGATCTTTTTGTATAACCTTTGTTAGTAATAATTATTGACATTTTTGAATCTTTCCAAAATTTGTCAAGAAATATCTCCCAATAAATGAAATTAACATCCATTGATAATTAATTTAATTTTTGGTTAAATATTTAATTTACCTCGAGAGATTTGTGTGTATTATCAAAAGATATATCTTTTAGTAATTTAAAAAAAAAAATCAACTACCGATAAATCCAACCAACCTTGTAAGTAATAAAAGTTTTATGTTCTTTTCTTAAATTTTGAAACTCTATCCAAGAGTTTTTTTAGTTAAAAACAGTTTACAACACTGCAGGGAAATGGATTATACATCATCGCTATCCCTAAATTGCTGGAACATTCTTATATTATCTACATCCCTATTATGGTTAGATAGCAGAAAATGGATTACTCGACAATAATGCTTAATCTCTTGTAGTCACCATTGTAGTGATTTTTACTCTGTTGTGTTGCTGCATACCTATTGGATAGCGAAGCTTAAGCACGTGGACTTTAAATGCTTAAAATAAAGTAATCCTTCAAGCCACATATAACATTCCCACTTCAATCCTTTGCTGTAATGGAACATCTAGAGCAGGAAGGCCAGACCTACAGTTACCGTGCAGGAATTCATAAAATCCAAGCATGATTTTATCAAACCAGCCAGAGTTGGGGCCAACATAAAACCTTGTCTTACCACGAACGTGAACCACCCCCACAGATCTTGCTTCTTCTAATCCGGAAATCTCTTCTGTAATCTCTTGAGGATCAGATGGAGGATTGCAAGAGCTGTTCTGTAAATATACCATCAAAGCACGAGTGACTTGGCCAACAAAATCAGCTTCTTCATAATTTAGGGAATCTGCATAGCCATACTGAATCACACAACCATACAGCCCTTCGAGGCCCAATTTCTTGATAACAATCCTCTCCTGTGGAGCGACTTTGGGGAACGACAAATATTGAAGAGTCGTGAATATTGTGACCTTATGAAGGGATTTCATGTTCTTTATGTAATGACCAAGAACTGGAGTCAGGCCATCTTGGATGTTGGTGTAAAAGAAGCATAATCCGGGAACCCTTTGAACGCCGCGGTCAGCTAAAAGCACTTCAAGTCTGTCTAATGTTATCTTGTGGGTTAACTCATACTGTACCTTTCTCTGTCTACCATAAAACCAGCCAAACATGATAACAGCGAAAATAAGAGATATAGCAAAAGGGATCCATCCACCTTGAGCAAATTTGGTGCAGACTGCACTCACATAAACCCCTTCCATTACAAAAAACACTAAAAAGTATAGAGCAATAAGCACAGCAGGAGTTCTCCATATCAGGATCATGACTAGAGTAAGTAACATAGTGGTGATGAGCATTACTAAACTCACAACAACACCTGCAAAAACATTCATACCATCAGTTGATTGTAGGATTAGCAGTAAAATGTACAATAATGAGAAGGGAGACAAAGTTCAGCTTAGCCTCAGGCTCATATATTCAAAAGTTATGTATATGGAAAGAAAATTCTAACAGTTCAGATCTATAACCTATGAATGAAATGATTATAGAACAACATATAATTTTATATACTTGGAAGTAGCAAACATTAACTATTTTTTGGATTGATCTACAATATTTAAGTGACGAATTCAGAAGACTTACAAGAAAAACTCATATCAAGGAATGCTGTAAATATAAAGGAATTTTTTTCAGAATTTGGTAAACAAATTTGGTAACTGTTTACTGGTATGTAAATCAAACAATGGGCTCAAATGATTAACATACCGAAGGCATTTCCGATAGCGTTTCCACTTCCAAATATAAGTATGACTGCAACGCAAAGAGCCATGAGGATGTAGTTCACCTCAGGGGAGTAAACCTCTCCTTCTTTGATATCAGATGTATGCAAAATCTTTACCCGGGGAAAATAATCCAGCACTACAGATTGCTTGATTATAGAAAAGGTGGCTGATATCAGTGATTGGCTAGCAACAATTGCGGCCAATGTAGAAATAACAAGCATAGGCCAGTAGATTGAATTTGGTATAAACTTGTAGAATCCATCAGTATGATCATTGGGATTCTTGATCAAGTATGCCGTCTGCCCCGCATAAGTCAGAACTAAAGATGGGTATATTGAGAACAAAAAGGCAATCTGCAAAAGAAGATAATAAAGAAAAGAGATAAAGACAGCAACAACCAAAAAACATAATACGGCCAATAGTAACGGAAGTCAACCTGAATGGACTTCTTACTGAAATGACCAAGATCAGCAAACATTGCCTCAGAACCTGTCCAGCCCAGGAAATTTGTCAGAATAACAGGAAAGAGAAAATTACCATCGTATGACTACATATCCATTTAGAGATTTCAGAATAACATAAATCATGCTTTAGTAGTTTAACCAACACAAATCATCCAATAAGAAGAACAAATTAGTATCTTTCCAATAAAGTGTAACAGGCTACCTTAATAATAGATTTTAGTTTTTATTACAGATATGATGCTCATGAGAAACATGCTAATGCATAAGATAATAAAATCTAAAGGCATGGCTTGAGACTGTCGAGATACTCATATCGGAGTAAAGAGACTTCAATCTTTTGAATCACAGGCAGAAGCTATCATAATTTAGTAGTAAGCATCATACATATCCCAGCACAATGACAGTATTCGAGCATGTTATACAGTATATCCTTAACAATAACTTCTTGCATGTCTCATTATCAGAAAATACAGATAGCAAGAATTTCAAGTGTCCATGGCCTGACATGTCATTGAAGAACATTATGGTTGGACTATGGATAGCACTTTTTAAAGGTAATTAATTTCCTCATACTTCCATATCAATTAGAAAATACCACGCAACATGGATAAGATGCATACCTGTAATGCAAAGGACTGTACCACCAAGTAAAAGCCAGCCGGATTTTCCCTTTTGCCAAAAGAAACTGACAATGTAGTGGGGTGACAAAGCCTTGAATATACTTGGATAGTAGTGTATGATGCTGTAAATTCCTACAAGCGGGGTACTCAAGGTCCATGCACCCATTATGGGGGAAAACAAGAAGCTCACTCGAGATGTACCAAACTTCTGTAACGAGAAGAGAATGACTAATACAACCGCAGAAAGTGCTTCCACAAGTGCTGCAATAGCATGAAGAGAAAAAGAAATGAAAAGGATATATAGACCAAAGAAATAGAATGAGAAACTTAACAAACTCAGGCTTACTCTAAAATGCCTCATGGATTATGGTAACCGCCTAAAGTTACCCTTCATGGATTCATCAGCTTTAACATAACATTCTTTCTTTTACCAAATGGCAATATTATACAACTTATATTGATTCAAGTCATTTAAAAACTGAATTGTTCAAAGCAGCATTTATAACATGATCGTCAAAATTTTAATCTCTTAGCCTGCTATCTGTTAGAAGGATAGAGGAAGAATTTTTGAAAGCTGTTACCCAAAAGGGTTATCAGCATGTACATTTATAGCTGAATAAAATACTACAATACAAGAACAAGTACAATAGTACAAGTACTCTAGTCTAGTACTAAGCCCACTAGATAGGCCCATTATTCAACTAACTTATTCTAATGCTCCTCCTCAATTTGAGGCATATATATTAACCATGCCCAGTTTGTTACAAACATCCTGCACTCGTTTTCCTAAAAGAAACTTAGTAAAGATATCTACGAGTTAATCCCCTGATCAAACATGCTTAAGACATATGACTCCTTCTTCTAATTTTTGCCTAATAAAGTAGCAGTTCACCTCAACATATTTCGTTCTTTCATCAAAAACAAGATTAAAGTGCAATATGAATCGCTGCTCAGTTATCACACCATAATTCCATGCTACCAGAGCATTATCCCAAACTAACATAAGAGGTAAGAAATCCAAACAAACTCAACAGTGGCATGTGCCATGGCTCGATACTCTGACCCAGCACTAGAGCGGGATATCACAGCTTGCATCTTATTTTTCTAAGACACAAGATTGCCACCTACAAAAATGTAGTAGCCTAAAGTAAACGTTTGATCCATAAAGCGCCCTACTCAGTATGCATCTAAAAACCCCTCAATTCTACAATGACCATGACTTTGATAAAGCAAGCCAAGTCCAGGAATTTTCTTCAAATACTTCAAAATATGTGCCAATGCTTCCCAATAGAAGGTTCTAGGAGTTGCCATAAACTGGCTAACTACTCACTAGAAAAGCAATACCTGGTCTTGTAATAGTGAGGTAGTTCAGCTTTCCTATCAATCACCTATACTACTCTAGATTATCCAATAGCTCCCCATCTTTTGGTCCTAGTTCTACATTTGGAATCATAAGTGTATCACATAGTTTGGCACCTAAAAGGCCTGTTTCCTCCAACATGTCGAAGACATATTTCCTCTAAGACAACATAATTCCCTTGCGACTCCTAGCCACTTCGATAACTAAGAAGTACTGAAGTCCTCCAACTCCTTAGTCTAGAATTTTGTTTTCAAGAAAGCCTTTAGGTCTAAAATACCAATAACATCACTCCTTGTAATAACAATATCATCCACATAGATAGCTAGGAGAATATATCTTCATTCAAAGCACTTGAAAAACACTGAGTGATCATGATTACTTTTCTTCAATCCAAACTCAACCATAACACTGCTAAGTCTGCTAAACTAGGCGCAAGGAGATTGCTTAAGCCCATATAGAGATTTCTTGAGACAGCAAATATGTCCACTCTTCCATTGAGTAATATAATTAGGTGGTTGCTCTATATAGACTTCTTCAAATAGATCACCATGTAAAAATGCATTCTTCACATCAAGCTGATAAAGGTCCTACTGATAAGAAGCTCTGAGGAGACAAGCAACTGGACAGATATGATCTTGGCCACTGGTGAAAAGGTCATAGAATAATCAAGTCCATAAGTCTAGCCATACCCCTTTAGAACAAGACGAGCCTTCAGTTGAGCAAGTAAACCATTCGGATTGACCTTAACTGAAAACCCCCACTTATAGCTAATAGCGGATTTGCCAGTGGGTAAAAGAAAAAGATCCCATATTTAATTTTGTTCAAGAGCCTCAATCTCATCATTCATTGCACGTCGCCACCCAAAATGATCTAGAGCTTCTGTAAGAGTCTTGAGAATAACAATAGAATCTAGGGATGCAATGAAGGATTGAGAAGAAACGTTGATAGAAAACAGAAGAATATTTGTGAAGCTATTATCCCAATAAGGTGTCCAGCTCCTATTTTATATTAATAATAGTACATTAAACCTAGACAATATATTGACTCACTGACAACACACTGTTGACTCACTAACAACTCATATTATTTATTATAATTCTTAACACTCTAACACTCCCCCTCAAGCTGAAACTTAAAAGTTTCAGCTTGTTACAAAACAAGAACTACCACACTTTTAACTCATCATAATAAAAAATATAACTACTTAACACTTTTAACAAAAAAACACACTCGCAACAAGCCAACAATGTGCAGCAACAAGCGAGCAACTCCCACTGAGCACTAAACTTCACAAATCGCAATTATAACATAACACATGACTGACATCCTTACTAGACACAGCTCCCACTAGTCTTCTACCAACTTTCCTTAAGCTGCTCCCTCAACCTTCTTCTAACTGTTCTCCTTGACAACACATCATCACCTATTGACATAGTCCCAAGAAGTCTTCTACTAGCTTCTCCTAAGCTACTCCCTCGACCTTCTTCGGCTAGTCTTCACACAACTTCCAACACCTTCGGTTGGACAGTCAATGTCAACATACCAAATTTACACCTCTAAACTATTAATGAAGTTGCTATGCAATTGTGTTTATTGTAGCATCAAATCAACACCACCAAATCAAGGATCCCAATAGGCAAACTACACCAAACTGGGATATCACTCCCCTCAAGCTAAAGGCCAACTAAGATTTCAGCTTGTTACAAATTAAACACCCACAACAAAAATACTGAAACACCAAACACCAAAGTCTTCACACACTAAACAACAAGATGTTCAAAAGTCAATACTAGCTAGCTATTTTTTTTTTTTTTGCAGCAACTAGGTTCCCTGGTGGCAATATCCACTTCCACAATCACCAGTAGACACTAATGGAAGCTTCAAGTCTAGAAATTTATCACCATAATACAGAGAGACCCCACCAAAAAATTCTACCATGTCCAAAAACCACATCTATAAAAAATTCTTGGTCTATTGTTGAAGCACCCATAGTCAAAATCCATGGAATAATGTTCATGGAAGTATATGAACTAGGACCTGAATTCCCAATTAAGCAAGACACATGAACACCATCACGGGCTACACCAAATGCCTCAATTGTTATTGAATCATCATTATAATAAGGCGCATAACTAGCTCCAACAGATGGAGAAATAATATGGACCAAATCAGCTTCTGCTTGGTCCATAGCAGCAAGAATATCATAATCAAAATGACCCACACTCCAAATCACAAGCCAAGTCTTCAAGTCGCACTACCAAGCCTCCAAGAAGCTATAATGTACACAAACAATCTCAAACCAGCACAAAGAGCAACAAATCACACCCAAAAATGGCATTCAAGATGCAACCCAATTCTCTTAATTACGAAACCGTGCTGCCACTAGTGAAGGGACATAAAATCGTGCCATCACCAACACTGAACAGCCATTGTTTGCACCTTTGAAGCCCGTTACTAGCCCAAACTTCGCTAACCCAGCACCAAATTGTGTCCAAGCATCACCAAACACCTCAAATCGCAGTACACAGTCACCAAGTCATGCCACCCAAACACAAAATCAGTCTGATCAGGCCACACCTCTCAAGTCTGCTTAAAGTTATGTTATTCTATGATGCTCATTGCCTCTGCCAATCCAATCCAAAACCAAAGAGTCTACACAATTTCTGGCCAAGCCCAGGCTGAAGAAGACACCATCGCTACCAAGAAAGTTGAACCACACCAGAAATCACACAACCACGACTAAAAACTCTGAAACTTGCATCAAAATCGTGTAGAACCATGCAAATAGCACGAAAGAAGCTCCAGCCATCGTAAAACAACTCCATCGCCATCGACAACGCTCGGACAGCCACCGATAACCACCAACCGATCTTCTTACCGCTGGTTGCTCCCTCTCTAACGCCGGCTACATTGCCTTCAGCTGTTTTAAGGCTTAACACCAAGCCTCTCTCCCACGCGACTCTTGGAGTCACTGTTTCTTCAATCCATCAGCATTTTCGTGGCTGATTCAGCCACCTAAGGAAGGGTAATGCGATTTTCCTTAAGGTCCAGTCAGAATAAGTGGCTATTGACTTGAAACTTAGGATTAGAGTTAGAAAATTGGGTTCAAGGAAAGGGGTTTAGGAATTAAGGTTTAAGGGGGATGATATGGCTCTGATATCATGTTAGAAAAGAGAAGAATAATTTATGAAGCTGTTATCCCAATAGGGTGTCCAGCTCCTCTGTCATATTAATACTAGTACATTGAATCTAGATAATACATTGAACCTAGACAATATATTAACTAACTGATAACATATTACTGACTCACTAACAACTAATATTATTTATTATAATTCTTAATACTCTAACAACAGTTAAGGAAGAATATGAAACAACTGAAGCTAACAGGTAATGAGGGACAAGATTACCTAATAAAGTGCAAGAGCAAGTACCTTTACGGTAGGCAATGGGAAGGTCCAAATCAGAGGGCGGATCATTCGCCAAAGAGGTTAGTGAAGGAGAGACTGGAGCTAGTATTGTGCTTGGAATCTAAACCAAAACTGGAGGTACTTTGCAAAAGTATACCTATTTCAAAGAAAGTCTAACAAGAAGACTAGAATCAGTAACTGAAGAAACATCATCGAATCCCAAGAGAGGAGAGGTAACTAAAAAGAACTCATCAACATCAGGAGAAAACTAAGTAGTTGGGGACTCAATAGGTGGAACAAAGAAAGACTGAGACTCAAAGATGTTGGCATTAGCAAAGACTGAATAACAACCCAAATTAGGGGAGTAACAATATACCCTTCTTGATTGCAAGGGTAGCCAAGGATGACACATTTGAGAGATCAGGGGTTAACCTTAGACACCTAAGAACAAAGATTCTGAGCAAAACAAGTACATCCTAAAACACATGGAGGGAGTAGAAATAATGAGAATGATGAAAAGAGAATAGAAAAAGGGATTTTACCTTGAAGTATGGAGGATCGCTTGATTAATCAAATAGCAAGCTATAGAGACAACATCAACCTAAAACATTTTTGGCACTTTTATAGTAAACAAGAGGGCACGTGACACTTACAATAAATGGCAATTTTTTTCTTTAGCAACCCATTTTGCTGAGGAGTAGCAAAACAAGAAAACTAATGTATGATACCCTGTTCTACTAGATATAAAGAAGATTGTGTAGAAGAGTATTCTTTAGCATTGTCACTGTACAAATTTTTAATAAAAGTATTGAACTAATTCTTTATTTTAGCATGAAAGGCACAAAATATGTTTAACAATTCTGATCTATGTTTCATAAAATAAAGCCAAGTCATCCTAAAATAGTATCCACAAAGGTAAAAAAATATCTAAAACCATTTTTAGACATAACAAGACACGGATCCCAAACATCATAATGAACTAACTCAAATGGGGATGCAACCTATTTATTGACTCAAGAAACATAGTATCACGACACTGTTTAGCAAACTAACAGAACTTACAAGATAAACTAGAATAGAATGTAAACTAGGATACAATCTTTTCAGCAACTCCAATGAAGGATGACCCAATCAATGATGAAAGTGTAGAGGTGATGAAGCAATAGTAGCAACTGGACAACAAATCCAATCACTAAGCATATACAACCCTCTAGATTGATACCCTCTACCAAAAATCTTCCTTGGCAAAAGATCCTAAAAAATGCAATAGTCAGGAAAGAAGTAGATACCACAATTATAAGTTCGAGTGAATTAACTAATAAATAACAAATTAAAAGAAAATTTGGGCAAACACAAAATATTGGATAAGGTAATATCTAAAGAGACATTAATAGAGCCACTCCTAACAATAGGAGTGGTGGACCTATCTGCTAGAGTGACATGAGATAAATGGATAAAAGACTAAAATAATAATAAATTACCTGAGGTTCCCATCATATGATTTGTGACTCTTGAATCAATTACCAATTTTAAATGAGAGTCAAAAAGATATGCAACAGAATTACCTATTTAGACCAGAGTAGCAACAAGAGTGGATGGCTGGAAAGTCTAAAATTAGCTATACCAGGTAAACTCATCCCCAGTCATAGCAATCATATGGGTAGTACCAGATCCAAATTTAGTATCTATAGAGCAATATGAGCAAATTAGGATGATTTTGAGTATCTTGCCCCTTGCAATCTAGGGCAATTTCTTTTATAATGCCTGTTGACATCGCGACACAGGATTGTGGCAATCGGGATTAGGAATGAAATGACAAATGATTACGGGAAAATGGTTTTTGAAGGAAATTATGAAAAACTTTTGGAGTCGCCATCGATCTAATTTTAAATTGTGAGATCGAACAACAAAATTTAGGTCTACATCACAGAAATCAGGTTCGGGGGTTGGTTACATGTAGGAAAGGTATTAGCACCCCTACAGCGCCCTTTCGGTACCACATTGGATTTTATTGCTTTTAATTTCAAACTTGTGCTTCGATTTTGCCTGAAACATATTTATTCATATTTTTTTTATTCTTTTATTTTGGTGGGATTTCTAGAAAGAAAGAAAAAATTACGATATTTACGTTGGAGGGATTTCACCAATTTCTTCAATGCAATCCATAATGTAAATATCTTAGAAAATATAACAGCGGCTACTTTCGTCAACCGCCTGCATTATGGCACTTGAAGGGATAGGAATCTAAAAATCAGGCTGGGTTTTAGAGAAGGATAATGGGCTTTAAAGTGAGGATGCTGATTACGTTAAGCGAATTATGCCAATTTCTTCAACATAATTCCTTACGTAACTCCCTCAAGACAGTTAGTTACAGTCACTTTCGTCAACTACACCAATAACCATCGTTGGGTCAATCAAGGACTTGAAGTTTAAGAACATTTTGAAATGTGAAAAATCTCCTGAAAATCCATTGTATCATCTTTTAGTAAAATTATAACTTTAAAACTTTTTATCCTTTTTATTTTTTTTAAATTATTTTTTACTATTTAATTTTTTAAATTTTTATTATTTTATTTTAAGAAACATGGATTATCACGGCATGGTTTGGCCCATGCCGTGATTGTTGAATCCATGGCTTCCTCTCATCTTTTTCTTTTTTTTTATCACTTATAATATATTTAACCAGTGATACTGATAAATTTATGATACTTTCTCTATTCAGCTTCCAACATTTTTTGAAAAATAATATCATGTTTGTTAAACTAAATGACATGACTAAAATAATTTTTTGTAAAATCAATTTTTTTCTACATTTTTTTGAAATAAAATAAAAAGATAGAAATAATACAGTTAAACTTTACATTCTTTATCCAAAATTTTTGTAACTAGTACCAAAAGTTT
The DNA here is from genome assembly GCA_037013595.1 of Dicorynia guianensis. Classification (NCBI taxonomy): domain Eukaryota; kingdom Viridiplantae; phylum Streptophyta; class Magnoliopsida; order Fabales; family Fabaceae; genus Dicorynia; species Dicorynia guianensis. The sequence goes on along the minus strand of JASUAB010000006.1, from coordinate 12,416,937 downwards.
TTTTAAAAAATGCTTATTTCAACTGCATGTTTCATTTTATTTTTCTAAAATATTTTTTTATTTTTGATTTATTTTTAAAGAGGGAGTTATTGGGAGCACCCACCTTATGAAGGGTGCGGTGCACCTTCTCCTTTAGAAACTGTGCCTGCAGGTGCAGTTTCGAAGTTTCGGAGTGCATGGCTCCAAAGTTTCGGAGTGCATGGCTCCAACTTTGGAGCCATGCAATCTGGATCTCGCTGAAGCTAGTGTTCACTTGAAACTCACAATAGTACCACAATAACATTCCACATAGAGACACAAATCAATGAAGGACAAAAAATTTAAACAGTCCAAGAACAGAGGAGATATGTTACCGAAGTCTTCGCTTCCACTCCCCTTCAACCGGGACTCTCCTTTCGGCGCCTGATTCTGACCTCTCAAGCCTTACGCACGTAGGTCACCGGCTTTCGACTATGGACACTTTAACTGAACTGAGTGAATGGGAACTTCCTCTGTGTCTCTCTTCTTTTTTTGGTCCCTATCACTCTCTGTTTTTTTTTCTTGACCCAAGTATTTATGGTTCTCACTCTCTTTTCATTCCTACTCTTGCACTCTCTATCTTCTCTGTGTTTACTTTCTCTCAATCCGTACCTCTCTCTCACTCTTGCTCTCTCGGGCTTCCTCCTCCTTAGTGCTCTCTCTCCGTCTCTATTTAAGTTTCCTGGCATTCCTCTCCCTTCCATCCAGACAAATCCAGGGTGAGTCAATGATTTGGCCCAAGATACCTCCCGTGACTCCCATCAGCTTCCTTCCAGTGAGAAAAGGCTAGGAGTGGGTGAATGAGTTGGCTTAGGATCCCTCCCATGGCTCCCATCAGCTTCCCTCCAATGAGAAAAGGCTGGGAGTAGTTAAATGATTTCTGACTCCTTCAGGCTGACATATTTTGATGGTTTGTCTTTTTGCCAATAATGGATGCATTATTTGCAAAGCCGTCAGCAATTTTTTTTCTTTTCATTTCTTCTTTTTTTTTACTTTATTAATCTTTTTAATTTTTTTTGTTTTATTATGATTATTATTATTTTTTAAAAGAATCATGCATGGGTCTATCTCAATTTTTCAAAGTTCAGACAAAATTAGGTGTCTACATATTGCCCCCCTCTACTTGTCTTCTAAGTATTAGGAGATTAGTAGAAGTTGAAAGACACTATTTTGGCTGACGATTAACTCCACCCTATGCATGAGGATTGTGAATCTATTTAAAAATAACCTAAGATTTCCTTGCTCACCCAAGTCTAGAGAGTTTGAGTTAAATAATGCTTGACTCTGGCACAAATAATAAAAGAGGGGTCAAGTGAAGCTCGATTCCAGCTTGTCCTGAAATGGCCTACTCGACATGCATACCTGCTTGACAGGGCTTGGCATGCGAACGGGCTTGATTACAAATAAGCAAACTTGAAAAAACCATGTTCCAAGCTGCAATAAAATGATATGTTCGACATGCATACCTACTTGATAGGGCTTAGCATGTGAAGGGGTTTGATCTACAAAATGGGATTGTTATCATGCGTACCTGCTTGACAGGGCTTGGCATGTGAAGGGGTTTGATCTCCAAAATGGGATCGTTAACATGCGTACCTGCTTGACAGGGCTTGGCTGGTGACTTGCTTGATAGGGTTTGGCGTGCGAACCTACTTGACAAGGCTTAGCATGTAGGGAGGCTTAACCTCCAAAATGGGATTACTAACATGCGTACCTACTTGACAGGGCTTGACATGCAACCTGCTTGATAGGGTTTGGCATGCAAACCTGCTTGACAGGGCTTAGTACATAGGGAGGCTTGACCTCCAAAATGAGATTGCTAACATGCGTACCTACTTGACAGGGCTTGGCATATGACCTGCTTGACAGGGTTTGGCGTGCGAACCTGCTTGACAGGGCTTAGCACGTAGGAAGGCTTGACCTCCAAAAATGGGATTGCTAACATGTGTACCTACTTGACAAGGCTTGACATGCAACTTGCTTGACAGAGTTTGGCATGCGAACCTGCTTGATAGGGCTTAGCACTTAGGGAGGCTTAACCTCCAAAATGGGATTACTGACATGCGTACCTACTTGACAGGGCTTGGCATGCAACCTGCTTGATAGGGTTTGCATGCGAACCTGCTTGACAGGGCTTAGCACATAGGGAGGCTTGACCTCCAAAATGGGATTACTAACATGCGTACCTACTTGATAGGGCTTAGGGATTGCTAACATGCGTACCTGCTTGACAGGGCTTGGCATATGACTTACTTGATAGGGTTTGGCATGCGAACCTGCTTGACAGGGCTTAGCACATAGGGAGGCTTGACCTCCAAAATGGGATTGCTGACATGCATACCTACTTTACAGGGCTTGGCATGCGACCTGCTTGAAAGGGTTTGGCATACAAAGCTGCTTGACAGGGCTTAGCACATAGGGAGGCTTAACCTTCAAAATGGGATTTCTGACATGCGTACCTGCTTGACAGGGCTTGGCATGCGACCTGCTTGACAAGGTTTGGCGTGCAAACCTATTTGATAGGGCTTAGCACATAGGGAGGCTTGACCTCCAAAATGGGATTGCTGACATGCATACCTGCTTGACAGGGCTTGGCATGTGAACCTGCTTGACAGGGCTTGGCATGTGAACCTGCTTGACAGGGCTTAACACGTAGGGAGGCTTCATATCGGGTCAATGCATTAAAACAAAATGGGCCGAATGCCTTATCACGTGATGCGATAGTATCATCATGACATATGTAAAGACATCGAGAGGTAAAACAAGTTTCAGTGAGCTATGCTAGATTTCTTTTCCTGCTCTCTTTCCCCTTTTTTTTTCAACAATTAGTTAAGTTTGTCATTTTGGGCATTTCAACATATTTCATGAGTCTGATATGTCATACAATTGTCCACCATCTGAGAATTGAGGACTTTGTTAAGCAATCCTTTTTTTTAGTACTGGTAGAATAGATTCGACCAGGATGAAATCAAGACATTAGATCAACAATTTGTCGCTCTTAGACACCTAAATATGAAAAGATATCATCACCATGATTGCCCCAATGTTGGCTTATTTGGATGATGGTACCTTTCCTTGAGCATTTGCCATTCATCAGTCATTCATGAATTTTTGATGAGAATTGATATCACATAATACATGATGTCTTATTGAATCCAATAGGATGCCCACTTACAACCATTGCCAAGGCCCTAGGTGAAGCCATTAGCAGTGCAATGCACAATTAGAAAATGCAACATTTTTCTTAAGGGACAAAAGATGCATATGATGTTCCTGATGAGTCATATATGGGATGCGTATCAAGAGTCTAGAATGACCCTTTACTCTGCCATGAGACTAATGTAGAAGATAGCATTTTTAAGGAAACAAGATATGCATATGATGTTCCTAACAGGTCATGCATGTGAAGTGCATCAAGAGTCAAAATAACTCTTTACTCTACCCTAAGACTATGCGATAGACACTCTTAAAAGGAAAAGCCACACTTTTCTTCTTTTTTCTTTTTGTTTTTTTTTTTTATGCAGGAGATGCCTATGATGTTCCTAATAGGTTATGCATGCGAAGCGTATCAAGAGTCCAAAACAACTCTTTACTTTGCCATGGGACCACACAAAAATATGCATAAAAAAGGAAAAGAAAGTACACTTTTAGGCACACGAGAATACATATGATGCTGGTTATGTATGGGATGTATATCAAGAGTTAAGAATAACTCTTTACTCTGCCATCCTTTACATACTTTGACCTCGATAACTTTACTAGTAACTCTTCCACTTGGACCATCTCTCTTAGACTTGTACATTATTCAACTAATAGAAAGTGAATCTATGATAAGTCACAACCGAAGGATAGTGTCTATTTTACGCTTCCTACTACCATGGGAGGCTGTTCATCCACTTGTTTCACCAATGGACCTGGCTGAAATGCACGAACTTGTAGCTGATCAATTAGCTTATCAGCATTTGAGTCTGTTATTATGTTATGACAGACCTCCAATGGTATGAAGCCTTGTTCCACAACATGATCTAGGAAGGCCAATAAACCATCATAGAAACCATTAATATTTGTCAAGCCTAACGGCTTTCTATGAGCGCTTGATTTGGCCCAAAATGCCACACTAGAAATCCCTTCCAATGTCTCCAAACCTCCAGGCAATGCAATAAAAGCTTCAGCAATGCAAATCATGTGTTCGAAACATTCATGCATGCTTAAAACTTTTAACTCATTCCTAAAGGTGAAGTAAGTTTTGTCTGCCACCTGTCGTGCAAGGATGCCCATGACATGGCTACCTCCCATGATTGCAGACGCAGCTGCACATCTCCTTAATCCATGAATTCCTCCTCCATACACCATATTTATCCCTCTAGTAGCTAGCGCCTTGCCGAGCTCGGTGGTTGTACTGAGGAATTTATAATCCTTCACTAGGTTAGAGCTACCAAAGACACAAACGGATTTGAATCCGCATGATAAGGATGCCCTTTTTTCTTTTTCTGTCCCGACCATGTGAGAGCTAAAGAGTGTGGAAGAGTACTTATAGATAGAAATGCACGATAGAGAAGTCATGCAACTTGGTCAAGTTTAGGGTAATCTGAAAGCAGGCAGGTGCAATAAAGGCATTGTGGCAAGAAAGTCAAGTGAAAAGATATGCAAGCTAACACAGCAGTAATTATAGGGGAAAGAAGGTTGTAAAGTGGTCAACAATGAAGAGACAACTCCCTGATGATTGAAATGGTGCATGTAAAGTCAAAAGTAAATAGTGCAAGATGACAGATGTATCAATAATTGCTAAAGAGTAAGGACAATTATGCATACAAAATTAAAAGTAGACAGATGTGCCTACAATTATTAAGGAGAAAGGACAATAAGAGCAAACAGTGTAATGACGAGCATGTCGGCAATTATCAAGGAAGAAAAATCATTAACAGCAACTGTACTAATCAAAACCACGCATACACCACTGGAAAGAAAATGGTGGGTTCATCAGCGATTAACAAGAATACATTACCAAGTTAATGAACAGTGATCTCGGCTAATCCTTTTTCCTTGGTACTGCATCCATTGCAACTTAAACGCTATCCAAGATTTGCTTGCCATCTAATCTTTTTGCAAATCGGCAAATAGGGTCATTTAACGTTAGATCCCCAAGACAAGAGCACTTCTTTTCTTTGTAGAATAAGTCTGCTAAAGTAAGAAGAACGCCATGCACATGTCCACTAGGATGCATCTCAAGAGTCTGAAGGACATCATCCAATGACTCTTTACTCAGTCCATACTTAATGAACCAAATTTTGTCTTCTCGATTTAGGGACATCATTCCTTTTCCTTTGCAGCGCGTGTTACATGTCCACCTTGCACACTTATAACAGACTTCCATCCTCTTAGCCCTCCTTTTCTTGGCATAAGAACTCCTTCCCATTCCTGGCAGATGTCTAATAAGTGACTCCTAAAATTCCCTTGCTAGGCATACCTTGGCTTCGATAATCCAACGCACATCCTCAGGAAGGCGCATACAAGTTAGTGCCTTTATTCTTTCCAACCGACACTTGTAGATCTTCTTAAGTACATCTTGGGGAAAAGAAAGGAATCTGCTTCTAAGTTTCACAAGGCTTTCCTCCATGTTCTACCTCTCTGGTTAGGCGATGAGTTTAGACACTCAAATGATGCTCCACAAAGCCTTCTAACCTTTCTTTTTCTGTGGAGTGGCTTCAAGATGAACCTTCCAGTTAGTCAAAAATGATGTCAGGAACATTAAGGCATACGGAGAGAGTGACGAGGCACCTTTGTGCGATTAGGCCTCATGTTGTCCCAAAGGACAGATGGGCCTCAGGATACCCCAAAAAATTCAAGGACCAAAACATGCCAATGCTGACCGACCTTTGGGAAAATTCATGTTCGGCATATTTAGTGGTCTGATTGAAACTCGGGCTTAAACAGTGTTGATTTGGGTCTCAGATAGATGAACTAAAAACAACAGGACTGAATGAATGATGCAATCTTATAATGAAATGATCTTAAGTTTATGCTTATGCTTGATGATTCAATGTCGATCAAGAGTCTCCACAACTCCATCTTGCTTCACCAGTCACAAATTCATGGAAGAACATTTTGTTGTTGTTATCATCTTGAAGAGCTCTTTTTTCAAGCAACTAAGTCAATCCATACCAATTCCTTTTCATTGTCAGAATTTAAAACATATAATTCTTAAACACAACTTGGTTGAAGGTTTCTTCCTTGGGTTCACTTCCCTGGTAATTGCCCTAGTTTGCTTTGGTAGCCTTTGAAAAGATTTTCTTAGTTCATCATTTCCCCTTTTATAAGAACATGCCTCACAATAATGCATATATTAGATGAAGACTACTTAATTCTCTAGAGTCAAGGTCTCTTTGTTGATCAACTCCCTGATTTGGACACTCTCAAGTGTTTGTGCTCTCATACCAGTGTTTACACTCAAGCATTTGCCTTTTTGATAAGTGCTTGCACTCACAAGCATCCCATAAGCTTGTGTTCATGCCCCTTTCTGCACTTGTTATTTCACCACATTAGCTAGGATCACTAGGTCTTTATTCTAGCTTGTAATATAAAGCTTAGGTAATGGCTTAGAAACAAATGGATAAGGGTTTAGCAAACAAGGAAAGTGCAAGATTGAGCACACAAAGCATTGTATTTCTCAACAACATAGGAATCTTATTGGACATGGGAGGAACTGACTTTCTTTTGCCCATTTTTCATTTATTTCTGGACCTAATCTTTTCTTTTTTAGTTCCCCAAGTTCTATTTTTCTTAATTTCTAGGATTTCCTTTTTATTCTTGCCTTTTCATAATTGGGGCTTCGACCAAATGTAAAAGCATTCTTTCTCAGTTAATTACTTTGGTGCTCCTTTGACTCTCCTTTAGGGTAAGGATCATGGTCTTCTTGGTTGAGAGGTTAGGGTAAATGAGAGTCAACAAAGGATACTCGATGGTGGCCTTGCCATCCTTTAGGGCTCAAATGGGTAACTATGGATGTTTTGCTGTAAGGTTAGCTTGAAAGGTTCAGACAGTCCAAAAATGGCCTAGATCACTTCTCTAGTTAATGTGGTGTCTAACAAATTATTTCAAGGTGTATTCAAATAAGTTCTAGGAAACTTGCTTTCTTACAGCATTCTTATGAGTTACAAAACATCACTCTCTCACCACGGCTTATGCTATAAGATACTTTATCATTCAAGAGAATTGAGTCTTATGTCGGGTGATTTTATTATTGGCAAAAATGGATTTTGGTAAGGTGATAGGGTGAAGGTGACTTGCGGTATAGTGACACCCCTCCAGCATTGGGCATAGGCCTTAAAAGATTTGTTATCCTCTTTGGCTATATAAGGTTCCCAATGCAACTCTTCAATAAACTCTTTTTTTTTTCTTTCTGTTCTGCCATGGATCCTGACTGAGATCGCATTGTAGGCACTGTGGTTTCTCCCTCAACTTTTCTCTCTTTTTTTTTCTTTTTTTTTCAAAATGAAATTAATGCAATGTAAATGCAAAAGGGGTGGCTCAAATTATAGTTGACTTTTATTTCATATGGTTAAAAGTTTACAACCATATCCATGGAACATATCAAATTTTCTACCAAACCCCATCAAGCCCGCCATAGATTTCTCACTTTATCATAATCTTGCCTAAGTCTCTGGAGAAGATTGCGAATGGGCCCTAATTCTAGTGCCTCCTCATGTTCAGCTATTTCCTGAGTTGTGCGCTTTGCCTCCCTGGCTAAACATTGGACGTGAACCCTTACTCCTTCCAACTGTTCCTGTGCATCCAATAGTGCCGCTCGGAAACTCATATTCTCTCGTTGGATTCTAGTCAGCCCAGGGTCCCGTAATATCCTTTCTATGTGCAGTTCATGTATTAGCTCAGTTCTCATAAGTAAATCACGTAACCTCATGTTTTCTCTGTCTAGGGCATCAATCCTACCCTCTAATTCATTTTGCTCTTGCAGTTGCACTGTCAAGTTTTGGATCTCTCTCTCTTGACTTTCATGCAAGCCATCTATATAGGATTCAAGTCGCTCCTTATCCTGAGTGCTTTCTTTATGCTTGTCTTCCAATCGCATCACTAGCTCTTTTAGCTGGTGAATTTCTACAATGTCCCTTTGGTGACTTGTTTTTAGCTTTTGCTCATGGTTTCTGAGTCTAATAACTTCATTTTCTGAAACCTCTATCTTTTCGTTACTGGTTTCAAGATCCTTTTTAGAAGCAGAAAGTTTTTAATTGGCTACCTAGAGTTTTCTTTCTAACTCATCAACATGTTGTTGTTGCACTGTGATTGCCTTGCTATGATCTCTTTCTAGCTCCATCATTTTTAATTGAAAACCTCCTACCTTTTACTTCTAGACATCGCTCTCCCTTTTTATCTGCTTTTCTCTCTCAATCATTAGGGCTTCTCTAACCTGTAGATCAGATAAGGCTTTTTCAAACTTTACTTTCTCATCGGTTTCTATTCTAGGTCTTTTAGAAGAGGATCCTGAGAAAGTAATTCCTGGTGCTATAACTCCTCTTCCGCGATTCTTTTGCCAATGCAGGTATTTAGGTGTAGTCACAGTAGTCCTCTCACTACACTCAACCTGTTAAACTTGCTTCCACAGAGTTGCAACAACTTCATATTTGGTGGTAACATCCTCCTCTCCAAACTCAAAATCAAGCTCATGGAGGCCTTTGGTAGCTGGTACAAACTGTATGCATTCAAATTGCCTCATTACCATAGCAGGAGCATAGCCAACAATGCCCCATGCGTTAACAAGAGGTATCCAAGATCTACTACTGCATCCATAGGCCACTGGCCCCTTTTGCATCCATGCGTATTTCCAAATAAACTCTATGGCTTGCTGGAAGAATCTAATCCATGAATCCTGATCTTGTCCTTTCTGAGGCCAGTTGGATTCTATAAAATCAAGCAGGTTATCTTAACTTCCCAGGAAAGCTGGTTTAAAGCGTAGGATTGGATATCCTGCAACTTTTATTGGGGGTAAATGACCCACTATCCACACCATCAAGAGTTGTGCACAACCAAAGAAATGCCCTTCTCCAGTTTTTCTCAAATGATTCAATGATTTAAATGTTTTCACTAATATAGGTGGGATGGGACTTAATCCACTCTCTAACTCTCTGAATAGAGTTATAGTTTGTATGTCAACATATCCACGTACTTTAGGGAAGACAACAGCTCCATAAATGGTTAGGGCTAGGGCCTTAATTGCCATTTCCTTATTCTTATGAGCTTTACAAAGCTTGACCAAGAAGCTAATTGAAATGGCCCAATTTTTTCCTTTGTGCTTGACATCCTCGCCAAAATCAATAGCTGGAATGTCTAGTAATCTATTCAAAACCCTTCTTAGTTGTGTCTTTTGGCCTGGTTTGTAGATTCTTCCCCCTATAGTAGAGTTAATTACAAGTATCTCCTTGTACTCTTCTAGGGTAGGAGTGAGATTATATTTTTCAAAGGTAAATACCCTATACACAGGATCCCAAAAAAAAACTAAAGCTTTAAGTAATGCTTCCTCCACTGGAACTGACAATAGATATGCCAGATGACCATATTTTGCTGTAAACTCTCTTTTTTCAATCTAGCTATAACTTTCCCAAACTTCCTTCAATTTAGATAAATCATTTTGTTCAAAAGAGAGCTTCCTAATAGGAGGCAAGGATAGATAGTCTTCATCCGCTAGGCAGTCTCCTTGTTCTTTCTGAGCCTTTTCTTGGATGAATATGACTTGGTCTAGCAGGTCTATGACAGGGGTGATGGAGTTTGATGTAACGTCCATTCTTGGTATCACCTAAAATTTGAGCCAAAAAATGATTATGCATGAAGATGAAAATGACAGAAAGACAACATCAGAGTAAAGGTCCATGCGCTATGGAAACCAAGGTAGAGGTGTTCAGGCGCTTGCACGAAGACCAAAGGTCTCACGAAGGTCAACCTTACTTTTGCCCCTACTATCTTAAGGGTTCCTAGGAGCTCGGGTAGAGAGTTCAGGGGTCATCACCTCCCCTTTTCTAGTTCTTGTGGTGCAAGTGCAAGTATGTGAAGGGGATATTACACTCATACCCTACAAAATAGCCAGCCAAAAGCAATCCATAGGAACAACAGATAATAAAACTAAATCATCTAAACCTACTCCATAAGGCAGATCAACAGAATATAAACACACAAAGTATAAACAAATCAGGCATTAAGACAAAGCATAGAGATAAAACAAGAAAGCAACAAACACCAAATTAAGTGGCCTAACCCTCATCATTTTCTCCCTAATGGAGTCGCCAAGCTATCAACATCGTGACGCAGGATTGCGGCGACCGGGATTAGGAATGAAATGACAAATGATTACAGGAAAATGGTTTTTGAAGGAAGTTATGAAAAACTTTTGGAGTCATCACCGATCTAATTTTAAATGGTGAGATCGGACACTGAGATTTAGGTCTATGTCATAAAAATCAGGTTCGGTGGTTGGTTACATGTAGGGAAGGTATTAGCACCCCTACAGCACCCTTTCAGTACCACATTGGTTTTGTTGCTTTTAATTTCAAACTTGTGCTTCAATTTTGCTTGAAACATATTTATTCATATTTTTTTATTCTTTTATTTTGGTGGGATTTCTAGAAAGAAAGAAAAAATTATGATATTTACGTTGGAGGGATTTCACCAATTTCTTCAACGCAATCCATAACGTAAATATCTTAGAAAATATAACAGCGACTACTTTCGTCAACTGCCTGCATTATGGCACTTAAAGGGATAGGAATCTAAAAATCAGGTTAGGTTTTAGAGAAGGATAATGGGCTTTAAAGTGACGATGCTGATTACGTTAAGAGAATTATGCCAATTTCTTCAACATAATTTCTTACGTAACTCCCTCAAGACAGTCAGTTACAGTCACTTTCGTCAACTACACCAACAACCATCATTGGGTCAATCAAGGACTTGAAGTTTAAGAACATTTTGAAATGTGAAAAATCCCCTGAAAATCCATTGTATCATCTTTTAGTAAAATTATGACTCTAAAACTTTTTATCCCTTTTAGTTTTTTTAAAATTATTTTTTATTATTTAATTATTTAATATTTAATTATTTAATTATTTTATTTTAAGAAATATGGATTATCATGGCATGGGCTTTGGCCTATGCCGTGATTGTTGAATCCATAGCTTCCTCTCATCTTTTTCCTTTTTTTATCACTTATAATATATTTAATCAGTGATACTGATAAATTTATAATACTTCCTCTATTCAGCTTCCAACATTTTTTGAAAAATAATATCAAGTTTGTTAGACTAATGACATGACTAAAATAATGTTTTACAAAATCAATTTTTTCTACATATTTTTGAAACAAAATAAAAAGATAGAAATAATACAGTTAAACTTTACATTCTTTATCCAAAATTTTTGCAATTAGTACCAAAAATTTTCTTAAAAAATGCTTATTTTAACTGCATGTTTCATTTTATTTTTCTAAAACATTTTTTCATTTTTGATTTATTTTTAAAGAGGGAGTTATTGGGTGCACTGCACCTCATGAAGGGTGCGGTGCACCCTTCTCCTTTAGAAACTGCGCCCCTAGGCGCAGTTTCAAAGTTTCGGAGTGCATGGCTCTAGCTTTGGAGCCATGTAGTCTGGATCTCGCTGAAGCTAGTGCTCACTTGAAACTCACAATAGTACGACAATAATATTCCACACAGAGACACGAATCAATGAAGGACAAAAAATATAAATAGTCCAAGAATAGAGGAGATATGTTACCGAAGTCTCCGCTTCCACTCCCCTTCGGCTGGGACTCTCCTTTCGGTGCCTGATTCTAACCTCTCAAGCCTTATGCACGTAGGTCACCGGCTTCTGACTATGGACACTTTAACTGAACTGAGTGAATGGGAACTTCCTCTGTGTCTCTCTTCTTTTTTCGGTCCCTATCACTCTCTGTTTTTTTTTTTCTCGACCCAAGTGTTTATGGTTCTCACTCTCTTTTCGTTCCTACTCTTGCACTCTCTATCTTCTTTGTGTTTACTTTCTCTCAATCCGTGCCTCTCTCTCACTCTTGCTCTCTCAGGCTTCCTCCTCCTTAGTGCTCTCTCTCCGTCTCTATTTAAGTTTCCTGGCATTCCTCTCCCTTTCATCCAGACAAATCCAGGGTGAGTCAATGATTTGGCCCAAGATACCTCCCGTGACTCCCATCAGCTTCCTTTCAGTGAGAAAAGGCCGGGAGTGGGTGAATGAGTTAGCTTAGGATCCCTCCCGTGGCTCCCATCAACTTCCCTCCAATGAGAAAAGGCTAGGAGTAGTTAAACGATTTCTGACTCCTTCAAGCCGACATATTTTGATAGTTTGTCTTTTTACCAATAATGGATGCATTATTTGTAAAGCTGTCAGCAATTTTTTTTCTTTTCATTTCTTCTTTTTTTTTATGTTATTAATCTTTTTAATTTTTTTTTGTTTTATTATGATTATCATTATTTTTTAAAAGAATCATGCATGGGTCTATCTCAATTTTTCAAAGTCCGGACAAAATTGGGTGTCTGCAATGCCCAAACTCATGGCAGTAATAACATTTAATATGACTAGGACTACTACCACGTCCTCCTAACTCTTCTTAACCTCCCCCTAAATCACTACATCTACCAAAATATCTTTCTAGACCTTGACTACCTCTACGACACCTCACCCTCCCCGTAAGTTAAAGCCTACTAAAGTAGAGGATTGAGATAGGATGGTGAAACATGTAGGTTTCTAAATACACGAAGAAGACGAGAGTAAATCCCCTTCATAGTCAAAGACTCAATTTCTAATCAAATCTGTTAGCGGGCTATGCTTAACTTCGGAGGTAACATTGATAGAATAGACAAAGCCCTTAACTGCTCACGTTAGGCCTACATAATAGCAACATTACTAAAAATGGGCATGAGACTCTTCCACTATCCAAAGATTTGATTAAATTCAATAACATCTAGGATAAGGATTTCCCTTTCCTATCCAAATGAAAAAGCTCCTGACAAAGCTCTTATAACTGCATCAGATTATCCTTTCTAGAATAAACTTCTTCTAGAAAGCCCTATAACTCTTCCACCGTATCACAATGGTTAGTGTGATCTTATACCTCACTGTCTAGGGTATTAAAAATAAGATTGAACAAATGTTTATGGTCCATTAATATCACAGTTTAGTAACACCAGTAAGAGGCATATCAGTGAGGTGATCTTGTTTTCCAATCCTACCAAAGAATATTTTAATAGCTTTCTTCCAAGAGAGATATTATCTCTCATCACTATCTAACTTCCAATCAATAATCTTTGTTATATTAGGAATGATTTTAGAGAACAAAATCTGATTATTGGATTTTATTTCAACATCATAAAGGCTTTTGATATTCTATTGATTTTAGGAGAACCAGGACAAAGGTCACCTTTAGCCATAATACAAAATCACAACAGACTAATAATGCTTCAAATCAAACCACCCATACTTCCTAAAGCTCTAAATTACACAAGAAGCCCTTCAAATCAAAAGACCCACACTCTATAAGGTTCAAATCACACAACCCAAAAGAGGGAGCATGAATGTGCCATGAAATCTCCCTAAAAATGCATAAAATTGTGCACCATAGGCACTAGGTGTCGCCACATGATGCAAAGTGGTGATCACAAAAGATAAAAAAAATGAGTGTTTGGAAACGAGTTATTTGGGGAAAGAAATAAAAAAAAATTGGAGTTGTCACCAACTTAAATCGAAATGGTGAAGTTAGATATCAAAGAGTATAATCTGCATTACAGAAAAAATAGATTCAAGGATTGGTTACGTGTAGAAAAGGTATTAGCACCCTTACAATACTCTTTCGATACCACATCCATGTTTGATGCTTTTAATTTCAAAAAAAAAATTATGCTTCGTGTCTTGTCAGAAAAAAATTATTTTATTTTTTCATCTACTAATTTTACTTATGATCAAGTATGACTCGAGATTATTAGCACTAATCAATAGTGTTTAGCCATTATTGTGGAAAAAATTAATTTAATGCTTGGTGCGTCTAGAGTTTACGCCAAAAATAGTTACCTAACTTAAATAGGACTTGTTAAAAAATAATGATGTACCTAACTTGATTAGGTTTAAAAACATTTGCCTAGTTTGACTAAGGCTTTTGAAAAATAGCTATCAATAGAACCATGCCAATTGACTGACTAAGCTCATGATATAATTTTCTTCAAGATAGTTAAATAGTGGCTAATTGACTAGTGACTCTCTTTATCCATCATTATGAACTTACTAATAAAAATAGGAAATCAAAATAGTTGGAATGAAACCACAACTAAATAAAACATTTTAAAATAGTCAGGACGAAACGATGATAGGCAATAAATCTTATAATGGTCGGGATGAAACTATGATCTTTCTTGACATTTCAAAATGATCAATACCTCAATGTCTACACACTTATAAAACATTCAAAATGTATATATCACAAGCCAAGTCATCGTAGCACACAATTATTCAAAAAAATAAGATATAAGTATAAAAATATATATTCAACAACAAGAGAAAATTAAAAAATAGGTTAAACCTATATTTAGAGTACTCAAATGGCAAAATAAAGGCCAAAAATGCAATTAGGAGGTAAAAAAACCCTGGGAAAGTGGTTTGGGTCAAGGTCAATGGGTAGGTCAAAGTCAAAGTCAAAATCAATGGTCAATGGTCAAAGTCAATGGTCAATGGTGATGTGAGAGCTGACATGCTGATGTGGCATAATGATGTGCATACAATGCTAATGTGTCTTGTGACGTAGCATGCTTACTATGCGTGCAATGCTAATGTGTCCATTGATGTGGCTTGCTGACTTTGTTGGTAAGGCTAACATGCCTAATGACATGGTGGGATAACTATGCTAGTAAGGCTAACATGTCTAGTGACATAGTGGCTGGTTGTGTGTCTTCAACCTTAAGTGCGTGAGTGGCACATGTTGCCATCCTCCCCAATGCTTGGCACGCGTGACAATGTGTGTAGTGGTTTCATGTAGCGGTCTTCACAATTCTCAAGGTTTTGACCCCACCTGAGCCTGATGGTAAGATGCATTTCTCAAGATTCAGACCAAAAATGTGATTTTCAAGAGGGAATGAATGAAGATTACTCTCTCTTAGATTTTTCATTAAAATCTATAATTTCTTGTGCGATTTAGGCACCAACGACACTCTAAAGGCCAAGTTAAACTTCTCTAAGCCAGCGTAGTAAGCTTGTTGAAGAGAAAACTAAAAGAATGAGGAAGATTTTAATTTTCTCTCTCTAACCCCTCTTCTCACACTTTCATGGCAATTTCTTTCTAGCTTTCTCTCCTTTTTTCTCAAATTTCTCTTGTTCTTTCTATTTCTTGCTTCTTTACCCTAGCCGGCCACCTCCATGCCTTCTCTCTTTGGGTCTTGCTTCCTTAGCTAAATCTCTCTTCTCCTATCCTTCTCTTGTCTTCCTCCCTTGTTGCTCTCTCTGCCTCTCTCTTCCTCCCTTTTTTCTTCTTTTCTTCCCGTTTTTCTTCTCTTCCTCCCCTCCTTTCTTCTTCACGATTTTCCTATTGTCTTTTTGCTCTTCTCTTCCTCTTGTCCTTTTTTCTTTTTTTCTTTTTTCTCTATCCTTTTTCTCTCCTTCTCTTCCTCTTGTCTTTTTTCTTCACAATTTTTCCCTCTTTTCTTCTTTTTCCTCCTTCTCTTTCTCTTTTTTTTTTAAATTTTTAATTTTAAAAGATAAATATTAACATTTGAGACCCAAAAATATCTTTAAATTTTTTATTTTCATTTAATTAATTTTCAAAAAAATATATGTTTAAATAGGATAATTATAGAACCTACAATGGATCTACTTTAATTTTCAGGGTTTAGACAAAATTAGGTATCTACACCAGGTACTAAAGATCGGATACTCAAACACTTAGATTGTGCAAACTGGACACGATCAGACGCTTTAATCACAAAGCAGCCACCAAACATGCAAAACACCCACCAAATACTGCTAATTAGCCATAAGATGTGTGAAACTCATGCACAAGATTTCAGCTAATTGAACACCTTAGACAGTCCAACCACTGCCAACCAGTCTTCCCACCGTAGGTCTCTCTCTCTGTGATGCCAGTTGCACCACCCCTAGCCTATTAGAGGCTCAATGTTGAGCCTTTCTCATGCACGACCCTTGGGGTCACTGAACCTCAAAAAAATTAGCAAATTCATGGCTAATTCAGCCACCTAAAGAAGGAAAACATGATTTTCCTTGAGAACCGATTAGAATAAGTGGTTATTGGCTTGAAATTTGAGGTTAGGAAGGAGATTTGAAAATTAAGGTTTCAAAAAATTAGAAATTTAGGGAATTCTTAAGAATCTGGGAAATTGAGGCTTTGATACTATATTGAAAGGATAGAAGGAGAATTTGTGAAAGCTATTACCCAAAAGAGTTATCAACTTGTGTAATTTATAACTGAATAAAATACTATAGTACAAAAACAAATACGATAGTACAAGTGCTCTAGTTTAGTACCAAGTCCACCAGACAGACCATTAGTCAACTAACTTATTCTAACACTATCTAAACTACATAATAAACTAAAGCTCATGCCAAAATTATATCAAATGAATAACTTACATTTGCTTACAGATGGAAATGGTGCTCTTACTCCGTCCATTGCAGACAACACTGAAAATGAATGTACAAAGCAATCAAAAAGGCAAATCATAAACTTAACCATTTAAGAATAGTAAAGGAGAAATTACGGGGCAAACCTGAAATTGCTGGGGTAAGTATACCGTCGCCTATAAGCATGCATGTCCCCAACATAGCAATGAAAAGTAGTACCCTTCGAGCAACTATACTTTTTTCAAAAAATTTGCCAAGCCAAGTTTGTGTTTCATTGCTCTCATGCGGGGCTGAATGTGCACTGGAATTTAAATTCACTCGTCTAGAAGGAAGGATTCCAATATTTAATTTTCTGCAAAGTAATGAATACAATGCAAAAGTTCCACCTGCAAAGGATCACCAGTTACGGAAGACAAGATTCCAGATACCAGCGTATTAAGATAAGGTGGGCCTGTGCGTTTGTTTGTGCATACAGAAGTTTTATTAATGAACCCCAAGGTCATCCATAATTCCAACCGTGCCATCTCATCCATTTTTTCCCAAGTAAAAAAAAAAAAAAAAAAATTCAATCATCTACAATCTCCAGGCAATGATTCTAGATTATAAATACCACTGATCTATGAATATATAATTTTAAAATTCAAATGCATCAATCCTATAAAAGCATCTGAAGACCAATTTTAGTAATATAGGTGACTAGTAGAATATAATGTTTAAGGAAAGGGGTATATCAAATATCAGTACATACCCCATCTATACAAGAAAAATATAGTATAGAAGCAAACTAATATGCGTAGAACCACATTATGCCCATATAGTGGGCTTCTTTCTCCGATATATATCTCTTTTTGCGTTATCATAAATGATGAAATAAATGCATAGGCATCCCTAATAAGAATAAGTACATTAGGGACAAGTGACTAATTGATCATATGCGGTGGAGAAACCATCTAAATCAAGACAAGCGATGAAAATATGCTCTGGCTTGACAGATAATAAACAGGATTAAGCCAATTCTGAATTTCTTTAAGTACCTTCACCCTGATCACCAGCGCTGATAGCAATGTTAGCATACTTGACCACCCCTATGAGAGTAAGAGTCCAGAACATGATGCTGTAAATGCCAAGATAGTCCTCTTCTGTTGGAGACGAGAGTTGCATCGATGGGTACACATATAGTGGTGACGTCACAAGTCCTCCAAATACTACACCCAGAGTCTTGTATGCAAGTAACAGAGTGTCCCATTTACGCTTCCCCTGTTACACGAAAGCAAATTATTATGTGCCTAATAAATAGGTCAGTCAAATTAACACTGAAAATTTCATTTCTTCAAGTCAACAATGACAATAAAAGAATATCTAATAGCCAATCAAGTTACTTCAACATCAATCATGAACTTTGCCGAACAAAAGACAAGTGAAAAAGAGATTGCATTATAAGAAAGGGAACATTACTCTGTCAGAGATGTAATAGGAGGAAAAATCCTCAGAAGAGTGAAATCATAAAATGCATCAAGAAACACATTGTCTTCATACATGGTTCCATTCCCCAGCTCCAGTCCTTCCATATTTATCACTACTATGATCACCATAATATTTCTACCAAATTCTATGCCAAACCCATCAAAATCCAAGGTATCCCCAGAAAATAAATAAATAAATAAATACAAAGATTGATAACTAACCTTTTGGTTGGGAAACAATAAGAAGCAAATAAAGTTATGACAACGATACCGTGTGGTCTGGATTTGAAATTAAACCACTGGGTGCGGGACGACGAGGAGCAGTAGGAGCAAAGTCGTCCACGACTACGACCTCTGGCAAAGCTACCGATGAGTTACAGAGATGTAGTTGACCGTCCATTAAGGAAACGTACACAGATTACAGAGGCCAGACTGTTGCACTCTGCCACTTCAATGGGAGAAATGATTCGGCTACTTTGTTAAAGCAACAATTCACCCATGTCTAATAACGTGGGTGAATCAAGAGCGATCAAACAAAAAAAACAAAAGAGAATGAACTGCAACAATCAGAGAATAAAAAAAAACGTAAAATGATGTATGGAGAACGGCGTAGAAATAGCGGGGCTACTTGAATGGGCACCGCCTCTTTTGGCATGTAACGTAGCACTATTGTTTTTTTGTGAGTACGATGAGAATTTAAAGTCTTTTTATGCTAATAGAAAAGGGGGAGACTCGAACTGGGGGAAGTAGGGATAGAGGGTAGTCTGAATATTAACTGAACTAGTCTCAGGTGGCAATGTGACACTATTTTTGTTTGAAAAAAATTAGAGTAACGTTAAGTTTATATTTTTTATATTTATATGTTTTGTATAAATATTTATAAAATATTAATATATAATACAAAATTTTCAAATTTATAAAATATTAATAGAAAATAATAATTTATAAACAAAGTCGGCTTTTGCTACGACCTCCGGCAAAGCTGCCAATGAGCAACGGAGATGTAGTTGACCATCCATGAAGGATACGTACACGCCAGACTGTTACATCAAGGATACGTACACGCCATACTTGCACCGGGCTACTTGCACCGGGCCACTTGAATGGACACCGCCTCTTTTGACATGTAATGTAGTATTATTTTTGTTTAAAAAAATTAGACTCACGTTAAGTTATATTTTTATATTTTTACATTTTATATAAATATTTATAAAATATTGATATATGATACAAAATTTTTAAATTTATAAAATATTAATGTCAAATAATAATTTATAAAAAAGTATATAAATATAAAAATGTAGCTATAATATTATCACTACATCCCAAAGCACACAAGTTTATTAATTTTTTTAAATTAATAAATTGTTTTAATATTACCTTTATTTTTTGTTTTCGTAAATAACTCCCTTATAAATCAAAAATTCATAGAAGTCTCACCAGTATTTCATAAAAGGGCTACATCAAAGGTGGATGAAGAATTAACAAATGAACAAACAAAGGCGTGAGTCAAAGCTCAGCCCTCATATTTGACTCTTAATATTCAAAATATCCTTCATTACAAAGCTTGGCTTGTCTTTTTTGCCGACATTAATCCTTAGATGAAACCCCAACAAGACTTGATAGACAGGCCACATTCTCGCCTGATGATAGATTCATGCGGAAAAGCAGTACTTGGACTCTACTTTCTCTCTCATTTTGACTCTATTTTTTTTTAAATTTTTTTCTCTTGCGAGCACTTATACACTCATTATACTGATCTACTATATAAACCCATCATTTCCCGCATGCCACCCTCTTTCATCTTCTTTTCGGGGCCCACAAACTATTAAAATCTACGGCAGCAATGCCTCCCTTCGAACTGCGTTAGTTCTTAGGTACTTGCATCCTAACTATAACTTGCACATGCGAATCGTGGCAACTGGCAAGACAGATCTAGCGCGATTCGATGAAACAGTAATTGGATTCGAGGACTGCAGAACAAGGGACAGATCGAAATGGAATCTTTATTACTAATTCAAATATTGATTTGTATAGGTCCTGAGAACCAGGCTTATAATATGGATTGGAATCTCTTGAAAGAAGAAATAAAGAATTCTCAGAAATTAAAAACTCTGTTAAAAAATATTTATTTTTAAATAAAATAAAATTAATACAACAAAAATATAAAAATATAAATATGTAAAGAGACACAATTCAAATAGTTATAGTTACTTTATAAATATGCAGCTTTCTGTGTTCGATATAAAAAATAATATTGTCATTAATTTTTTAAAAGTAAAATAACTTAACTCCCATTTTAAATGGGTTATAACTTAAATGAAAAATAAAATATTACTGACAATTGATCAATTTGTAAGGAAATACTAATTTTAAAAACATATAACAATACATACATAGTTTCTTAAATATTATATATAAAATATTATATCATAGTATTTAAGTTTAATTAATTGTGTTTAATATTAATTTAATTAAATTTGATAAATTTAAATTTAAAATAATAATATTTATATAAATTATAAAAAAACATATTCTTATTAAAATAAACAAAGTGCCCAATTAAAAAAAGAAGTTTAACAAATTGTTGCAATGCATCGTGAGAGTGCCCAAGTGATGATGACTATTTAGCATCTATGGGTGGACCCCACGGTTTGGATGTAACTTTAGTTACTTATTTCGTTATTAAATTATACCATTTCCATTCTAATACAGTCGTTTGGAAAGCTAAGGCACCAGTCACGGTTAAGTGGTTGAATTTGACTACAGAAATATATTTTAAAAAGTAAAATATAAAAAAATAATTATTAATAAAAACTGATAATTATAATTATTATATAATTATTAATTATGATATATTTATTTATATAATAATAATTATAATTATTAATTTTTTATTAATAATTATTTATTTATATTTTTTTAAAAAATATATTTTATATTTTAAAATATTTTAATTTATTGAGTTTAGTCTTATTTTTACTTTTTTGAATTTAATTTTTATATTATAACATTTTTAATATTTAAAAAAATAAATGAGACACTTATCTAAGGGAAGAAATAGGAAATAGCGTCCAATAAGCGTATATTGATCATATCTAGCAACTTTAAACTTATAAGATTAGTGTTTGACGGCGATGACCTTTTCAATATGCCTTCTCAATCAATCACAATACTATGCTTCGAAGAATTTAATATATTTAGATTTAGACAGATGTAGATGTGTATGATTATTGTCTATTTTACCTTTTATTTATGGACAAATTACACAAAACTCCCTTTACAGTATACTTTATGTGCAAAAAATTTTCTGTTGTTTTAATTATATCAAATAACCTCACACACTTTTAAATTGTGCAAATCACCCTAAATTTATTAATGACCATCCAATAGATAATGGTCAACTCAGAGTTGACCAAAAGAAGTTGACTCTCTCAAGTGCATGAAAACTGGTTGAAGCTAGTTTTGGACAAAGCCAACTAAGAACTAATGTCGTAAATGTTCAAAGATTGAAAGAGAAATAGGAGAGCTTTTGAGTCCAATCTAAGTTGAGTCATTTGAGTTCGTTGTGGAATCCAATCTAGAACCCAAACATTGGCATCAGTGTTCCCTCTAAATCTTCGTTGTCATTATTCATTTATAAATTGTCATTTGAGCTCTCGAAGGGACCAATAGGAAGGGGATTATTGCAAGAAAAATTTTTACGATGCTTGATCATGCAACAAGGCCAGTAGCAAGACTTGGGCTTCACAACAGCAAATAGGTCCTAGTGGCACATTGTCGTGGCCAATCAAGACTAAGGTTGAGTAGTAGCGATGATGGGCACAAAGCTCCTGGGCAACATGACATCCTAAGCTTTGCAATGGTTTGGGAGAATGTCTGAGACCTGATGGGACTTAGTCCGACCCTGTTGAGGTGAGTTGGAACAAAACAATAGTGATGAGTTTCACAACAATGGAGCTGACCGACTGGGGTTGCTAGATGTAGAGTAACAATGAGCAGCATGGAGACTTCTTGAAGCCTTGCACCAGCGTTGTAATTGCTCTAGCAGACAGAAGGTCCTCCGATCGGTGGTGAGGACAAGTGTGGATGGTTATGCAATCTACAGTCTGGTCTAGACATCAACAGACAAGATGAGTTGTATCATTCCTTTTTTAAAAAAAAATGTAAAGGGTGGTTAATTGTTTTTATTTTGATTTTAGGAATAGTTGCTAGACTAAGGTGTGACTGAAGTGGTTTGTATGCATAACAATGTCGGCTCAAGGCTAAGTTTTGGCAGAATGGGAGTTTTTTCTTGTTTTTCCTAGGTTGAAATCTTCTTCTGAATTGACCATTATCTATTGGATGGTCATTAAGAGATTTGGAGTGATTTACACAATCTAAAAGTGTATGAGGTTATTTGATGCAATTAAAATTACAAAGATTTTTTTGCACATTAAGTATATTGCAAGGAAGTTTTGTGTAATTTGTCCTTTATTTATTAAATTTCTTTAGTTAAATGCTGTTTTATTTAGATTTTTTTTTTGCATAAAAATGATAATTATAACATAAACTTAAATTTGATTATAATTTATAAAGAAATTTTGGTTTTATATTAATTATTAATTTATTATTTCAATCAAATCATTATCCAAAGATTATATCCTGATTTTTTTTTTTTTAAAGAGTCTTGCTTACACAAAAGGTCCGTGTAAAATAACACGACCCTATAACAAGACACTTGAAGTATGTAACTTGAGCAAGATTCCTCATTTCAGTTATTATTAAAGTGGGGGTCCCCTTTTTAAATAAGAGTATTGTAATTACAGTTAATTATTAAACTTATTTACTTTCAAAATTATAAATAAATACCTTTTTGATTATTAATTAATTTTAAATATTTAATTTTCTATTTCACCCATGAACAAAATAAAGAGAAATTTCCATGTTACCAATAAAGAGTAACGGCAGGAGATTGAACAGCCTCTACAAATGAGATCCACAGCCAATAAAGAGTCTCTCTTCACCTGCAACTTTCGAACCCCATGCAGCAATAGAGGGAGGAGGAAGAAAATGGATGCCATCAATTCTGTTTTCGATATGCTCAGGGAATTCGCCAAGGACAACATCAAACTCGTAAAGCAAGGTAAATTCGACATAGATGAGATGAATTGGTTCTTTATTAAGAGAGTTTCGAGATTTTTATTGATTTTTTTTATGTGAGTTTTATAAAAATATATTAAATAAGAAAGGAAAAGAAAAAAAATTAATTTTATATATTTTACTAAAAAAGTTTGAGAAAAAAGAAAAGAATACTTTAATCTATTACTAATGTTACATTAATTTTAAATAAAATAAATTAATATTTTTAATTTTAAATGAATTTATAATTATTTAAATAAATAAATTTAATAAATTAACTTAAATTATAATTTTTTATTAAAAAATTATATATACAATCAGTTTGATAAACTTATTTATTCTAATAGTTATATATAAAAATAAACTCATTCACAATTCACAATAATTCAGTCTTCCCCTTTAGGATATTCTGATTTCCTATTTTAGCCTTCCATTTATACCACGATTTTCTGTGTCTATTTTCCCTTCCAAACTTTGTTTGAATTACCTATCACCACAACAGTTTTCTCATTCCCTCTCCCACCCTTTCATCCGCAAAAATCCATCTGCCTTAGATTATCACTGCTCTCTTCTAGCTTTAGAGCTTTTAGATCTATCAAATTTTTTTTTTTTAATTTGAAAATAGCATTAACGACGAATGAAATTACAAGCTAACATCTCCAAAGCTAACAGATTAGCAATGGGTGGAGACGGCGGAAGAGCCACGAGCAAGGAATTGTGGGATGAGTGCAGACAATGACGACCCATAAAAAGCTCACCGTTAACGCAAGAATCGTTTAGGCCATATTCTTGGTTGACGAACTTCCATGGTGCTCTAATTGCCGGGGCCGTCATGTATGGGGTGGTGCACACGATGGCGGCCCCAATTGAGAGAGCCAAGCTTTTGTTGCAGACCCAAGAAGGCGATGTGGCTTTTGCTGCCCGTGGGAGTCGAAAATTCAATGGAATGTT
Source organism: Dicorynia guianensis (assembly GCA_037013595.1). NCBI lineage: Eukaryota > Viridiplantae > Streptophyta > Magnoliopsida > Fabales > Fabaceae > Dicorynia > Dicorynia guianensis. The sequence continues at coordinate 12,392,761 of JASUAB010000006.1, read as the reverse complement.
GGATTGTACAGTCTGTACTATTAGAGAAGAAGGCATTCTTTCTTTCTAATAAAAATTGTAGTTAACATACTCATAAATTGTTATTTTGTAAAATAACAAAATTAAATAAAACATAAAAATATATAATTGTTTAATACTGTTTTCTTGTTTTGTCTATGCCTTTTTCCACGAACATTGAAAGAATTAATAGTAAATTTATACTAGATAAATAACAATAATAGCTTTACTAAATATTGTATAATAAATAAAATAAAAAATTACTTATTGTCCCCTATATCAACAAAACATTTGTAATTACACGAAAAAAGTTGAAGGTAATACTACTCTTTATATATAGTTAAATCTTATTTAATATTTATATCTTTTGATATATGTTTTTAAATTTATTAAGCCTTATAATTTAATTTCTGAAGTTTAATAAATTTAATTATTTAAATTTTATATTATAAAAATTAAGTAAATATAAAATGATTAAAATAATGAGATTATAGTTGTGATACAAATTATAGTTATTCATAAATTTTTTTATTTGCTAAATAACAAAGTGAAATAAAAATATAAAAATTATGCAATTACTTAATATTATATAATATATTTCTATCAAAAAATCACAATTAATAGAGTTACTAAATTAAAAAAAAAACAACACAATAATCTTAAAATGAGAACTGAAGTTGCTTTTATTATCGAAGAGTGAAAAAAAAAATTTAATTTCTAATTAATATGGCTTGGCTAGCCATATATGAGACTGTTGGCTTAACAATTTAAAAGGAGGGCACTACTTCAATTATTGAAATGAATAGTGAGAACAAAACTCTTTTTTTTTTAAAAAAATTATATATTTATGTTTTTATTCTTACATTTAAATCATAATTTTAATTTTTAAATAAAAAATTTATTATTCTTTACTCTTATTTCTCATTTCTTTTTAAAACATACCTGTTATTGATTGATTTTTGATTGATTTTTTTATAATTTTATCTAATTGATTTGACAGTAATAAATTCATGTCCCCCGAATATTCAAGTCGTTTTCAAGTATTTTAATGACAAATTTTCTTTTATTAATGGCCAATGGGTCGGAAACACTTTCACATCTCTTTTATTCTTGTCTGCGAAAGCTATGTCAATGGATTTAATAATCTTCATTGCCAAATCTGAAGATGAAACAACGATAGGGGTCAGTCCCAATTGCGAAAACATTAGAGGGCCATGTTTCTGGGAGAGGACTTGGAAAGAACAGTGTGGTAGTGTGTCTAGCTGATGAAGATTGCCAATAATTGGTAGTTTTGGTGGGGATGAAGACAGATTTGGTTTGCATCTAATTTTCAGCTTAAAAACAACCACGATACTAATGAAGCAGTATAGAAAGAAGTACGAAGTTGCATCTTGGTGGTGCAATAATTACATCAGAACTACCATTAGTGAAGCCGTCTTTCTTTCAACAACCTTATGATGTTGGTATGGAACATGTGTTGGATGTTTGTGACAAGTATGTATGTGTTGTTAATCGGTATTAAGCTAGAAGAGCTGTCTAAGTATACATGTAAGCAAGTTAGTTTAATTAGTTTCATTTTCTGGTGTAAATTCAGTTGGTGTTGCAGACTTTCTTCATTTCTGTGTATTCTTCCCGAGTAAATATACAAGCTTGGTGATTGATCAGCTCAATAAGAAAAATCATTTCTTTTTTGCTTCACTTCTTTTAGTAATATGGTATCAGAGCTCTTTGAGCATTCCACATAGCTGCCCTTTTCATTCCTCGATGGCATGTGGGAACAATTTCTTTGCCGCTGCATTTGCAAACATGGTGGCGCCTCTACATGATCCTCTGAGAGAAGACACCTCAAGCCATTATTACCTGCACAATTCAGATTATCTAGGTATGGTCTTAGTTTCGCATAAGCTTCAAGGTTCCAATTACAATACTTGGAGCAGATCAACATTGATGGCTTTAACAGTGAAGAACAAGTTGAATTTCTTTGATGGATCGATACCATGGCCTGCACTTGATGATCTTTGTCATAGTGCATGGATTAGGTGTAACAGTATGGCGACTTCATGGGTTCTTAATTCTGTTGAGAAGTGAATTGCAGATAGTCTCCTATACATAAATTCTGCAGCAAAGATTTGGAACAATCTTTATGACCAATTTCATCAAAGTTACGGACCACAGATTTTTCAATTAACGTCTTGATTGATGTCTCTCACTCAAAGTCACTGGATGTTAGCTCATATTACATACAGCTTAAGATTCTTTGGGATGAACTCAAGGAATTCTATCCAGCTCCTACGTGCCACTATGGAGGTATGAGATTGTGGGCTAAGCATGAACAGAATAAGTATGTCATGCAGTTTCTGATGGGTTTGATTGATTCATCTGCTCAAATTGGATGAGTGCAGACAATGACGACCCATAAAAAGCTCACCGTTAACGCAAGAATCGTTTAGGCCATACTCTTGGTTGACGAACTTCCATGGTGCTCTGATTGCCGGAGCCGAATTTATATCTGGCCTTCCAAGAGACTTCGCCCAAAGGGTGAGAGATAGGTTAGAATAAGAAAATTTAATCTTATCAAACATGACTTATGGTCAAGTCATAGCTATAATTATTAAAACAAGATTAGAGCAATGTAATCAGCTGTCTTTAACCTCTCAAATTCTTAGAGAAGATAAGTCTATCCAAAAAGAATTAGGATATTTTTGACAACAGTATGGTTTAGAAAAAATAGAATCTCTCTTAAAAAAACTTAGAAAACAAAAGAGGATGCATAAGAAATATAAAAAGCTTAAATATCAACATGAAGACAACAAGCCTTCTAAAAAGTCAAAAAGAAAACATAAGAAAAGGTTTGATGAAGCTTCAACTTGCTATAAGTGTAGACGAAAAGGTCATATAACAAAAAATTATTATGTAAAAGGAAAATAAACAAACTTAGCCTAGATAATGAAGTAAAAGAATAATTGGCAAGGGTTTTCCTTTATGAAAGTAATTCAAAAACGGAAATCTCCTCCAAGTCAAAAGAGAAACCAATAGTTGATCAATTAGAAGAATCAAGTAATAGTGAGCACGAAATACACTCATGCGAAAGTCGTGAATCTAATAAACCTTGTGAAGAGTGTAAATTAGAGCTTTTTTTACTGCAATACCTTAACAGAAGATTCTAAATTTTTAATAGATCTTATAGATAAAATTGAATATCCTAATTTAAAATATAAATATTTTCTTAAGCTAAGAAAAATAATAAAACCTAAAGAAGAAGAGAGTGAAGAAAACTCTTCCTTCGAACCTTATGATCTAAACAAAATCCTAAAGATAGATTCAGAAAAAGAAAACCTTCTAGGAATATCAGAACTAAATAGAGAAATAAAAATTCTAAAAGAAGAAGTAAATCAGCTAAAAGAAAAAATTAAAACGTTTGAAACAAATAAAGCCTTAAAGTCTTTGGTGGAAGAAATAAAGAACTCTTCAGAAATCAGAGAACTTGTTAAAGAAGATTTATTTCTAAATAGTATAAAATCAATGCAACAAAAATAGCGATGTAAAGTAAATCTAAGGATTGGAAAAGGTTTTCATAAGACTTTTAAAGCCTTAATAGATTCTGGAGCAAATTTGAACTGTATCTAAGAACAGTTAATACTGACTCAATATTATGAAAAAACTCTTCAAGACCTTTATTCTGCAAGTAGCCACAGTTTAAATGTCAAATATAAGTTAACAAATTCTTTTATTTGTAATAATGGAATTTGTCTTCCTAATGAATTTTTATTAATAAAAAACATTAAAGAACAAATAATTTTAGGAAGCCTCTTCTTAACCCAAATTTATCCAATAAATTATATAGATGAAAAAGGAATAAAAATCCGAGTAAAAGACGTAGAACTTTTCTTTAAATTTATTCATCCTAGAATAAAAAAGAAAATTAATTTAGTAGAAAAAAATTAATATTTTAAACTTCTAAGTCAAAAGAAAAATCAAATAGCTTTTTTATCTAAAGAACTTAATTTTAGAAGAATAGAAGAACAGTTAAAATCTCCTACAATAGAAGAAAAAATAAAAAATTTGCAAGCTAAAATTGAGAAAGAGATTTGTGCCGAAATCCCTAATGCTTTTTGGGAAAGAAAAACTCAAGGAATTCTATCCAGCTCCTACGTGCCACTATGGAGGTATGAGATTGTGGGCTAAGCATGAACAGAATAAGTATGTCATGCAGTTTCTTATGGGTTTGATTGATTCATATGCTCAAATTGGATGAGTGCAGACAATGACGACCCATAAAAAGCTCACCGATAACGCAAGAATCGTTTAGGCCATATTCTTGGTTGACGAACTTCCATGGTTCTCTAATTGCCGGGGCCGTCATGTATGGGGTGGTGCACACGATAGTGGCCCCAATTGAGAGAGCCAAGCTTTTGTAGCAGACCCAAGAAAGCGATATGGCTTTTGCTGCCCGTGGGAGTCGAAAATTCAATGGAATGTTGGATTGTACAGTCTGTACTATTAGAGAAGAAGGCATTCTCTCTTTGTGGAGAGGCAATGGCAGTAGTGTTCTTTGCTATTTAAGTCAATTTTAAAGAGAAGTTTCTTCGCAGCGATAAACAGTTCCTCAACAACCCCAGCCATGAGATTAAATTAGAAGAAAAAAAAAATTTAGTCTTTTACTAAATATGACAAAATCTATCATTGAAATAAGTTAACATTTTTTGATCGTAAATGTCTATATTTTTATTTATAATTATAATAATAAATAATTTTAAAGAACTGACCAAAATAATTTTCTTTTCACTCTTCTACAACAAAGTAACTTCTTTAACATGTCCTCCGTTTTGATATTGAAGTCTAGTGGTCCTTTATTTGGCTAGCCAATTTATATTAATTAATTTTTTTTTAATTTTTTTATTGCACTCTTCAATAATAATGATATATAATAAAACTTAAATAAAAATCAAATTATAAAAATAATGAGATTCTAGTTATAATAAAAATTGTAGTTAACATACTCATAAATTTTTATTTTGTAAAATAACAAAATTAAATAAAACATAAAAATATAGAATTATTTAATACTGTTTTCTTATTTTGTCTTTGCCTATTTCCAGAACATTGAAAGAATTTATAGTAAATTTATACTAGATAAATAACAATAATAGCTTTACTAAATAGTGTATAATAAACAAAATAAAAAATTACTTATTGTCCCCGATATCAACAAAACATTTGTAATTACACGAAAAAAGTTGAAGGTAATACTACTCTTTATATATAGTTAAATCTTATTTAATATTTATATCCTTTGATATATATTTTTAAATTTATTAAGTTTTATAATTTAATTTATGAAATTTAATAAATTTAATTATTTAAATTTTATATTATAAAAATTAAGTAAATATAAAATGATTAAAATAATCAGATTATAGTTGTGATACAAATTATAGTTATTCATAAATTTTTTATTATCTAAATAACAAAGTTAAAGAAAAATATAAAAATATACAGTTACTTAATATTATATAATATATTTCTATCAAAAAATCACAGTTAATAGAGTTACTAAATTAAAAAAAAAAAACAACACAATAATCTTAAAATGAGAACTAAAGTTGCTTTTATTATTGAAGAGTGAAAAAAAAATTAATTTCTAATTAATATGGCTTAGCTAGCCATATATGAGCCTGTTGGCTTAACAATTTAAAAGGAGGGCACTACTTCAATTATTGAAATGAATAGTGAGAACGAAACTCTTTTTTTTAAAAAAATTTATATATTTATATTTTTATTCTCACATTTAAATCATAATTTTAATTTTTAAATAAAAAATTTATTATTCTTTACTCTTATTTCTCATTTCTTTTTAAAACATATCTATTGTTGATAGATTTTTTTATAATTTTATCTAATTGATTTGACAGTAATAAATTTTCGTCCCCTGAATATTTAAGTCATTTTCAAGTATTTTAATGACAAATTTTCTTTTATTAATGGCCAATGGGTCGGAAACACTTTCTGTTATGACAATGGCCAACAAAAATAAAATTACAAAATATAATTTAGAGAAGAAAAAGAGAAAGTACATAAATATTTAACATGAAAAAACTTAATGAGGCAAAAAAACAACGGGCAAAAGAAGAGAATTTTACTATGCAGAATTCTGTTACAAGGCTAAAATTTGGACTAAACAATTGACCCCAAAACTGCTTTTTATGTAGTACCCAAAGGACCGAGAATTACAAAAAATTACACTCTCTGTTTTACTGTTTTGTACAGTAATAGACCAGCCAAACTGCAATTTTCTATATTGCTGCGCAGACCCAAAACAATACTATTCACACACTGTTCATGTCACTGTTCACGGGTACTATTCATCGAGGTACTGTTCATGGATACTATTCACGCTGCACTTGTATTCTATATATTTTCTGTAGTTGAAATTACTGTATGCAGTTTCCTACTAAAACTACAACTCTATCTGTAACTGTTTTGTAGTTTTCTACTATAACTGCAACTCTTGGTTGCAGTTTCCACCTGAAACTGCAACTCTTTTATTTTTAGAATTTGGGTCACACCCAAAAATATAACAATCTCCACCTTGACACGAATTCTAAAAATAGAACTTCAACAAAGAAATTCTTCACCTCTTCCACAAAAGCTCCTAAGAGCAAAACTCAACACTGGACACCAATTAAGTCCAAGCAATACTTGAACTTCTTAATAGGCAAAGGCTTATTGTACTCTACCTCTTCTCCTATAGCAAGACAATAGGCAAAATTTGAATAACCATATTTCTCAGGTGGCTTAATAGTTCTCCTTGGCCTGTCCTTAGCTATGGTGTAAGCTTGTGCTTGTGAAGAATCTGAAGCCTCTTCTGAATCACCATTTGCAGAACTAGGAATAGAGAATTGTTTGGGTTGAACAAGAACTTGAAACTCCACCTGTTTTTTTACCTTTTTCATTATTTTGAATAACAAATTATGTAACTTCTTTCTTTGCAAGCATAGAATATTCATCAAAAGTTATATCCTTGCTAATAAGAAACTTGGATTAATCTGGACACCATAATCTGTATCCTTTCACACTAGATGAATACTGAAGAAATACACATTTCTTTGCTCTAGGCTCAAGCTTTCCTTCATTAACATGTGCATAAGTAGGACAACCAAAAATTTTCAAAATAGAATAATCAGCAAGTTTGCCAGACCATACCTCTTCTGGTGTTTTACATTCAATGACTGTATGAGGAAATCGGTTCACCAACCAGCAAGCTATGTTAATAGCTTCAGCCCAAAATTCCTTACCTAAGCCTACATTTGATAGCATACATCGAGCTTTTTCAAGTAGAGTTCTGTTCATCCTCTCTGCAACACCATTCTGTTGAGGTGTATTCACAATGGTTCTATGCCAAGCAATGCCTTCTTTCTTGCAAAACTCGTTGAACTCATTATTACAAAATTCAAGGCCATTATCTGTTCTAAGTCTCTTAATCTGTTTTCTTGTCTACTTTTCAAGTAAAGTTTCCATTGCTTAAAGGTCACAAATACTTAATTTTTTTATTTCAGAAAGTAGACTCAAACCTTCCTTGAATAATCATCAATAAAAGTCAACATATATCTGGAGTGACTGCCGTTAGAAGGAACTTGAGAGGGCCCCCAAAGGTTTGAATGAATGTAGTCAAGAGTTCCTTTTGTCTTGTGAATGGCTGAACTGAAACTCAACCGCTTTTGTTTGCCAAAAACACAATGTTCACAAAACTCCATCTTTCCTGTAATCTGGCCACCTAATAGACCTCTCTTGCTCAATGTTGTCATGCCTCTCTCACTCATATGCCCCAGTCTCATGTGCCAAATTTTAGTAACATCTGAATCAGAAATAGAAGTAGCAGCAACTATAGCTGAACCTGTAATAGTAGAACCCTACAAGAAATACAAAGTGCCAATTCTATTTGCTTTCATCAGTAAAAGTGCACCCTTAGAGACTTTAAGCACACCATCTTCACATTTATATTTATAGCCGTTCTTTTCTAGAGTACCCAAAGAAATTAAATTCTTTTTCAAATCTAGAATGTGTTTCACATTTGACAAAGTTCTGATCATACCATCATGTATTTTAATTTGCACAATGCCTATCCTAGCAAGTTTACAAAAATGATCATCACCCAATGTTGAAATTCTCAAGAACCTCAAAAGAAAGAAGAAAGAAAGAAAGCTCAGAACTTCTAGATGTGAAAGCTCTGAAATGAAAATCTGATTCAATCAATTATTCTACAAATGATGTAGCTAAGATTACAATTTATAGACTAGGACTCAATTATTGAATTACACTAATGTCCCTAACTAATAAACTGAAACCAAGACTAATAGATTGCTAACAACACCAGAACCACGTGACTCCTTAAGCAGCCTAAGCAGCCTGCACCCTTTTCTCTAACACCCTCCCTCAAGATCAGTGGCATGACTTGGAAGAGGAATGACACTGAGCTTGTCTCTAAGTTGAAGAAACCTTGAAGTTAAGACTGCCTTGGTGAAGATATCTGCTGTTTGATCAAGGGACGGAATATGATAGACTTCAATTTCTTTATTGTTGACCTTTTCACGAACAAAATAAAGATCTAGTTCAATATGTTTAGTCTTTGAATGAAGGACTGGATTTGCTGATAAGCTAACGTGCTCATATTGTCACAATATATTCTAGGAACTTTTGGTAATTGAATGCTGAGTTCTCTGAGTAAAGACTGCAGCCAAGCCAATTCTGCCCCTGTACTTGCAAGACTTCTATATTCTGCTTCAGTACTTGATCTAGACACCGTTGCTTGCTTTTTAGATGACCAAGAAATGAGATTAGGACCAAGATAAACACAAAAACCTGAGGTGCTACGCCTATCATCAATGTCTGATGCCCAATCAGCATCACAAAAGGCAGTGAGCTCAGGAGCAGATGATCTTTGGAGAACTAGAGCATGACATATGGTGCCTGCTAGATACCTCAGTATTCGTTTAACCAACTTCCAATGTACATCTGTAGGGCAATGCATAAATTGACAAGCTTTGTTTACACTATATGATAATTCTGGTCTAGTAATGGTAATATATTGTAATGCTCCCACAAGTGATCTGTATGCAGCTTGATCAGAAATAGGAGAACCACTACTAGCTGAGATATTTGGTGTTGAGGCCATAGGAGAGGGCATAGATTTCGCACCTTGCATACCAGCTCTAGTAAGAAGATACTTAATGTATTTGGACTGAGATAGGTATATTGCACTAGCAGAACTATAAGTAACTTCAATACCTAAGAAGTATTTAAGTTTCCCAAGATCTTTTAATGAGAACTTTGCATTCAGTTGATCAATCAAGTGCTGAATCAAAGTTGGTGAAGATCCAGTAATCAAAATATCATCCACATAGACTAAAACATAGAGAGAATGATGGGAAGTAGCCTGAAGAAACAAGGAAGAATCACATTTTGCCTTGGTAAAACCAAGATCAAGTAAAGCTTCAGACAATTTTTGAAACCATGCACGAGGAGCTTGCTTAAGGCCATAGGGAGCCTTATGAAGCTTACAAACTTGAGATAAGTCAGCTGATTCATATCCAGGAGGCTGCAGCATGTATACATCTTCATTCAAATCACCATTTAAAAAGGCATTATTAACATCTATTTGATGGATGTTCCACCCTTTTGATAAGGCCAAAGTAAGAAGAACCCGATTGTGACTGGTTTTACTACTGGACTGAAAACTTTATGAAAATCAACTCCTGCCTCCTGATTATACCCTTTGGCAACTAATCTTGCTTTATATTTGTTGACAATACCATCTGGATTTTCTTTAACTTTAAACACCCATTTGCACCCTATAGGCCTCCTATCTTTGGGTAAAGCTTCTAAACTCCATGTCTTGTTGCTCATAAGTGCTGCATACTCAAGATCCATGGCACACTTCCATTCTGGTATATTAAGAGCTTCTTCAACAGTTTGAGGCTTTCTAGAAACAGTAAGTTCTGTTAGTACAGTTCCTCTTGCTTTGCTACTAGTCCCCATTGAGTGATTGTTTGATTTGAGTGCCCTTGCTTTGCTACGGGTCACCGTTGGGTGGACATTTTGAGACAGACGTTGAGGAACTTCAAATTCTGCAAAGGGACCTAAAACATGTTGCAAAGAATCCATAATATTGGTATTATTAGCAAGTGCACATGAGTTATTTGTTTGTTCAGCAAATGCATTGGTACTCTGAGTATGTCTTGCATTAGAGAATGATAGAATAGGAGGTATGGCTGAAGGTGGAGGAGAATCAGAATGTGATTTGTTACTGGAAGGTGACTGCTGTGAGGAACCCTTGCTGTTCTTGAATGGAAAACTACTTTCATCAAATATGACATCTCTAGATATAATTGTTTTCCCATCAGGATGCAAACACTTGTATCCTTTGTGTGCTAGACTATAACCAAGAAAGGTGGATTCAATGGATTTCAACTGAAACTTGGGATTATTGTAGGGCCTTAGGTTTGGATAGGCTGCACACCCAAAGACTTTAAGAGAAGAATAATCAGGTTTGATTCTGTATAAGGTTTGAAAAGGAGTAGAACCATTTAAAACTGGTGTGGGTAGTCTATTAATGAGATACACGGCTGTGCTAAAAGCTTCAGTCCAAAATGAACTAGGTAAAGATGATTGGTGAAGCAAGGCTAGTCCAGTCTCAGTTATATGTCTGTGTTTCCTTTCTATAAGCCCATTTTGTTCATGTGTATAAGGACATGAAACACGATGAACTATTCTTTGGTCTTTCAAATATTCAGTGAAAGTTCTAAATTCTCCTCCCCAATCAGTTTGTAAGGCAAGGATTTTGTGGTTGGTTTGAAGTTCTACTTGTTTCTTGAAATGAATAAAGGTTTGTAATGCATCAGACTTGCTTTTAAGAAAGTAAATCCATGTGTAGCGGGTAAAGGTATCTACAAAATGTATGTAATATCTGTGTCCTTCTTTTGACAGCACTGGTGTTGGTCCCCACAAATCAGAATGAATTAGTTAAAGAGGTTTTGAGTATTCTGTTTGAGAAGAGGCAAAAGGAAATTTATGTATTTTACTAAGACAGCAAGATGAACAAAAAGAAAGCTCTTTATTTGGTATTCTGATGTTACAAGAAGTGAGTACACTCTTGACAGTTTGTACAGAAGCATGGCCCAATCTAACATGCCATTTGTCTAACTCAGAACAAGAATTTAACAAAGAAGAAGTATGGGAACTATGTACAACAGGTGAAGTAACATTTGGTGACTGAGTTGCTGACACTTTTGCAGTGGTATACGGTTCCTTTTCAATATGAAATTGATCAAAGACATACAATCCTTTTCTAACAGTCCCCTTCAAAAGTATTTGATGAGTATCCTGAGATTTAACATAACAAGAGTCAGGATGGAACTCAAAATAGACATAATTGTCTTTTGCAAACTGAGAAACACTCACAAGATTTTTGGTAATATTTGGAACATGAAGAAGTGAGTTTAGGTAAAGATTTTGATTAGAAAAGCAAGACTTAATCTGAGAATTACCAATGTTTTTAATGAACAAACCTGAGCCATTACCAATGTGCACCTTCTCCTCTCCATCATATGGAGTCTTCTGCACAATGTTAGAGGCATCCACTATCACATGATTAGTAGCCCCAGAATCAGGATACCATTCTTGATCAATGCCATTACTGCTACTGCTAGAAGTGAGCATTGCATAGGTGTGTTTCTGACACTGCCATTGGCTGTCTTGCTGAAGTGGCTAGACACTTGAGCTGGTCCTTGAAAACTTTCATCAAATCTGTGATAATAATTCCAGGACTGATGTCCATATCTCCCACATAATTGACATTGAATGTTGCTTTTATCAGAAAACCTTCCATTCTTACTAGCAAACCGCCCATTGTTGTAACTTCCTTTGCCTCTGAAAAAATTTCCTCTACCTCCAAACCTTCCTCTATTTGCATACTGACCAGAGAAACTTTGATGACCACTTCGGTTCACATTGTAATTCTGAGGATGTGTAGCAAAATTCATTGTCATAGCCTCTACTTCTTTATGATGCTTCTCAATTCTATTTTCTTGTGCAAGCAATAATGCTTCAATTTCTTCTACTGAATACGGATCAGTCCTAGAGAGAATGGATGTAACAAAACCATCATCATATTCTGAGGAAAGACCATCAAGAATTACCTCTAAATGGTCACTTTCTGTAATTACATGACCAACTAAAGCCAAAGAATCAACAAGATTCTTGATCTTTAAAAGATACTCATAGCTGTCATGGATTCCTTCTTCATAGTCTGTAGTTGCGCCTTGAATTGCTTGATCTTTGCCTTTGTATGAGAGGCAAAGAAAGTTTTCACCTTTTCCCAGACCTGGTACGAGTATTCACATCCCACCATTCTTGTAAGAATACTTTCTGACATTGTTAACAGAAGCCAAGACAGCAAGAGCTGATCTTGCTTCTTCCAAAGAACATACTGCTGACTCAAGATCCCAAGAACTCTTCCTTGCTCATCTACTGTAAATCTTGATGGCACTTCTCGACCACCACTGATGTATTTCTCTAGTTCATGCCCTCTGATGGCTGCAAGAACTTGCTGTTTGCAGAGTAGATAGGAATTGCTGTCTAATTTCACAGAAATAGAATGACTAAAAGAAACTAGTGAAGCATTCAGAGATGCTAAAGAAAACGTATTCATATTCTCTCCCATTGGATCAAAGCTCTGATACCATGTTGAAATTCTCAAGAACCTCAAAAGAAAGAAGAAAGAAAGAAAGCTCAGAACTTCTAGATGTGAAAGCTCTGAAACGAAAATCTGATTCAATCAATTATTCTACAAATGATGTAGCTGAGATTACAATTTATAGACTAGGACTCAATTACTGAATTACACTAATGTCCCTAACTAATAAATTGAAACCAAGACTAATAGATTGCTAACAACACCAGAACTACGTGACTCCTTAAGCAGCCTAAGTAGCCTGCACCTGCACCCAACGTGACAAGCAGCCTAAGCAGCCTGCACCCTTTTCTCTAACACCCAAAAATACACCTCCATTAAACGGCTCATAAGTGGTAAATTAGTCCCTATTAGGAGTCATATGCTGTGAAGCTCCTAAATGCATCACCTAACTAGTTTTAAATCTAATTTTGGCATTAGTTATACAAAGCAGATCAATTTTTTTATCTTTTGCTACATTAGCTTCTTCTGATGTGGCCTTACCTTTATTATCACCTGTTTTTTCTTTTTTCTTCAGTTTAAAGCAATTAGATTTAATATGTCCCTTCTTCTTGCAATAATTACAAGTCAGATTCTTATGTTTAGACTTCGATCTAGACTTGTAAGAATTAGGATTTCTCTCCTTACTTCTTTCTCTATCAACAAATAGACCAACACTCTGATCACCCCCTTCAACAGATGTCAAATTATTATCAATTTTCTCTTTAGCTTGCAAATTTGACCTGACATTATTAAGGAAAGTTTCTTTTTTATCATAAACATAGTGTCTCTAAAATTTTTATAGGAAGCAGGCAAAGAACATAACAGTAAAAGCGCTTGATCCTCATCATCAATCTTCACATCTATCTTACTTAAATCAGTAATAATGGAAGTAAACTATGCTATATGAGATTTTAGTGGCATACCTTCAGACATACGCAGAGTATAGAGGCGTTGCTTTAATCGTAGCTTGTTGGTGAGAGATTTCATTATGTACAGACCCTCCAATTTCAACCATGCACCCGCTGCAGTGCTCTCAGTGAGAATTTCTTGAAGAACTTTATTATCCAAGCACAACTGAATAGAAGAAAGAGCTTTATCATCCATATCATCCCATTCAGCATCTATCATAATCTCGAGCTTCTTTGTCTTCCCAAGCAGTGCCCTCTTTGTACCTTGTCTTGACAGAATTGCCATCATCCTTACTTGCCAGAGAGCAAAACTAGTTGACCCATCAAATTTCTCAATGTCTGTCTTAGATGTTATTGCTGAAGTAGAAGCCATTGAGAATTAGGCTTTGATACCATCTTGTTATGACAATGGCCAACAAAAATAAAATTACAAAATATAATTTAGAGAAAGAGAAAAGAAAGCACACAAATATTTCAAATGAGGAAAAAAACCACGGGCAGAAGAAGAGAATTTTACTATGTAGAATTCTATTACAAGAATAAAATTTGGACTGAACAATTGACCCAAAAACTACTGTTTATGTAGTACCCAAGGGACCTAGAATTACAAAAAATCTGCACTCTTCTGTATTACTATTTTGCAGTAACAAACCCAAACAAGTACTGTTTATGCCACTGTTCATGGCATTGTTTGCGCTGCACTGTTCACGGGGTACTGTTCATGGATACTATTCACACTGCACTTATTTTCTGTATAGTTTTTGCAGTTGAAATTGCTGTATGTAGTTTTCTACTAAAACTGTAACTCTATTTATAACTGTTTTGCAGTTTTCTACTATGACTGCAACTCTTGGTTGTAGTTTCCATCTGAAACTGCAACTCTTTTATTTTTAGAATTTGGGTCACACCTAAAAACATAACAGTTTCACATCTCTTTTATTCTTGTCTGCGAAAGCTATGTCAATGGATTTAATAATCTTCATTGCCAAATCTGAAGATGAAACAACGATAGGGGTCAGTCTCAACTGCAAAAGCATTAGAGGGCCATATTTATGGGAGAGGACTTGGAAAGAACAGTGTGGTAGTGTGCCTAGCTGATGCAAATTGCCAATAATTGGTAGTTTTAGTGAGGATGAAGACAGATTTGGTTTGCATCTCATTTTCAGCTTAAAAACAACCACAATACTAATGAAGTAGTATAGAAAGAAGTACAAAGTTGCATCTTGGTGGTACAATAATTACATCAGAACTACCATTAGCGAAGCCGTCTTTCTTTCTACAACCTTATGATGATGGTATGGAACAGGTGTTGGATGTTTGTGACAAGTATGTATGTGTTGTTAATCGGTATTAAGCTAGAAGAGCTATCTAAGTGTACATGTAAGCAAGTTAGTTTAATTAGTTTCATTTTCTGGTGCAAATCCAGTTGGTTAGCTCTAGTTAGTTGAGTTGCAGACTTTCCTCATTTTTGTGTATTCTCACCGAGTAAATATACAAGCTTGGTGATTGATCAGCTCAATAAGAAAAATCATTTCTTTTTTGCATCACTTCTTTTAGTAATATGGTATTAGAGCTCTTTGAGTATTCCACATAGCTGCTCTTTTCATTCCTCGATGGCATGTGGGAACAATTGCTCTGCCGCTGCATTTGCAAACATGGTGGCGCTTCTACATGATCCTCTGAGAGAAGACACCTCAAGCCATTATTACCTACACAATTCAGATTATCTAGGTATGGTCTTAGTTTCGCATAAGCTTCAAGGTTCCAATTACAATACTTGGAGCAGATAAACATTGATGGCTTTAACAGTGAAGAACAAGTTGTATTTCGTTGATGGATCGATACCATGGCTTGCACTCGATGATCTTTTTCATAGTGCATGGATTAGGTGTAACAGTATGGTGACTTCATGGATTCTTAATTCTGTTGAGAAGTGAATTATAGATAGTCTCCTATACATAAATTCTGTAGCAAAGATTTGGAACAATCTTTATGACCGATTTCATCAAAGTTACGAACCACAGATTTTTCAATTAAAGTCTTGATTGATGTCTCTCACTCAAAGTCACTGGATGTTAGCTCATATTACACACATCTTAAGATTCTTTGGGATGAACTCAAGGAATTCTATCCAGCTCCTACGTGCCACTATGGAGGTATGAGATTGTGGGCTAAGCATGAACAGAATAAGTATGTCATGCAGTTTCTTATGGGTTTGATTGATTCATATGCTCAAATTGGAGCTCAATTGTTAATGTTGGAACCCTTGCCACCGATCAATAGAGCCTTTTCTTTGGTAATTCAAGAAAAGAGGCAAAGAACCATTACTCACAACATTCCTTTCTTAGAACATGAAGTTCCATTGGTTGCAACAACAACCCCCTCCAACACTCAGAAATCCAAGAACGATAGACCCTTGTGTTCTCACTGTGGCATTGAAGGGCACATCGTGGATAAATGCTATAAAATACATGGTTATCCTCCTGGTTACAAGTTCAAGAACAAAGGCATTCCTTATCGAGCTCAGGCAAACCAAGTGGCAATTGATGAATTAGTACTTATGCCTACCCATGGACAATTGGTGGTGCCTTCCATTACCTCAGAACAAGTGCACCAACTGATTTCTTTATTGAATCTTCAGTGTCGTAAGTCTTCATAAGGCACTCAAGATGTTGCCATTGACATGCCCTTAGTCTCCAACATCAATGGTAATCCTTTACCCATTTCCCTTTAGTAAATCCTACTTAAAATCCTATACTTGGATCATAAACACAGGGGCAACACATCATATGTGTTGTCAAAAAAAAATCTTCACTACCCTTTCTATTGTCAAAATATGATAGTCATAATACTAAATAATTGCCCAATCACTATTAAAGTGTTGGTCAAATTCATTTGGAACCTTTAATCACCCTTAATGATGTCTTATTTATACCAAATTTAAGTTTCAACTTAATCTCAGTGAGCAAGATCACTAGCCAACTCAATTATTTCATCTTGTTTTATCCTAACCATTGTGTGATTTAGAACCTTTTACAAGACTTGAGGATCAGGATGGGTAGGTGCAGAGGCAACCTTTACCTCTTGGAGCCACATACATCTCAATCAACCAGGGACATCTCTTCTATACCCTCATTTGCTTGGAATTCTACCCAATTGTCCACATCTGAGTTATGGCATTACAAACTTGGACACCTCTCTTTTGTAAGAATAAAATCTTTATAGTAGTACTTGAATAAAAGTAATGATTTTTAGAGTGTTTCCCTATCCCATTCTGAAATTTGTTATTGCCCTATTTGTCCCCTTGCTAAACAAAACGACTGCCTTTTGTGTCTAAAAATAATTTGGCATCTAAACCTTTTGCTTTAATTCATTTAGACACATGAGGACCTTTCCAAACTGTGACTATACATATTTATAGATATTTCTTAACTTTAGTTGATGATTATATAAGGCATATGTGGGTATACTTCCTTAAATCAAAATCTAATGCTGTGCATAACCTTTTTTGCTTATGTTGAAACCAATTCAATTATTTTGTTCAGGTAGTTAGGAGAAATAATGCTCTTGAACTGACTTTCACTACTTTTTTTTGCAAATAAAGGTGTTTAGTCCTTCCATTCCTGTCATGAAACACTAATACAAAATTCAGTTGTTGAAAGGAAACACCAGCACATCTTAAATATGGCAAGACCTCTTCTTTTTCAATCTAAAGTTCCATTGTCCTATTGGCTTGAATGCATTTCTACCTTTATCTACTTGATTAACAAAATTCCCTTCCCTTTGCTTCACCATAAAACTACTTTTGAACTTCTTTATGTCAAAATTCTAGCTTATAATCACCTTAAGACCTTTTGCTATCTTTATTATGCTTCTACGTCTCCCTCCCATAGACACAAGTTCTCTTCTAGGGCAATTGAAGCAATCTTTCTTAGCTATTCCCTTTGGGTTCAAAGGATACAAATTACTAAATTTAAACACCAATAAGTTCTTCATTTCTAGACATGTAGTCTTTCATGAGTTAGTGTTTTGTTTTGCTAATTAAACTCACTCTGATAACATTGAGCTCATTGATATCTTCTCTGACTGTGTGCTTCCTAATGCTCCAATATCCTTTAATGGGTCCATTTACCTACACCTACTCCAATTGCAAACACATCATTTGTTTTGCTAATTGCTTCACTTATTGCTAGCCCTGTTAGGAACACTAAACCATTTCTCCAAGATTACCATTGTTTTAGTTTTGTAAAACCCAATTCATCTCCAACTTATCCTCTTTTAGTTGTTCTCAATTATAGTAGGCTATCTCCAACCTAGCAAAAGTTTGTGTGTGCCATCTCCTCTCAAATTGAACCATCCTTATAACTTCATGCTAGTCAACACCCTAAGTGGCAAGACGCAATGCTTGTAGAACTCAAGGCTCTTGAAGACAATCACACTTGGTCTGTTGTGTCATTACCACAAGATAAGAAAGCTATCATTTCTAAGTAGGTTTACAAGATCAAACATTGAGCAAATGGTTCCATAGAGTGGTAAAAGGTATGGTTAGTTGCTAAAGGTTACACACAACAAGAGGATATTGATTACTTTGATACATTTTCCTTAGTTGTTAAAATGACCATCGTTAAAATCTTTTTGGCCTTGGCAGCTACAAATGGTTGGCATCTTTTCTAGCAAGATGTCAATAATGCTTTTCTCTGTGGAGAGTCGGATGAGGAAGAATAATACATGAAGATTCCTCCAGGGTATCACAAGCAAGGGGAATCTCTCCTTCCTAATGATGTCTGTTGATTGCAGAAGTCATTGTATGGCTTAAAGTTTCTAGAAAATGGTATGAGAAGTTTTCCATTACAATTCTTGCTCATATCTTTTGATAGTCTCATTTTGATCATTCTCTCTTCATTAAGATAGATGTTACTCATTTTTTAGCATTATTAGTATACATTAATGATATAGTGTTGGTAGGTCGTGATTTGTCACAGATTGAGAAGTTCAAAGTTTTTCTAGACAGCAAGTTCAAACTCAAGGATCTCGGGGTTCCAAAATTTTTTCTTGGGTTAGAGGTTGCTTGATCAAAACATGGCATTTCTCTATGTCAAAAGCATGATGCCTTATAGCTTTTGACTAACATCTTGCTTGCAAACGAAGAAGGATACCAATGGAGCCTAATACTAAATTGACAACCTATGATGGTATTCCCTTAGAAGATTCCACCCAGGATAAACAGTTGATTAGAAAGCTCCTTTACTTGACCATCTATAGGCTTGATCTTTCTTATTGTGTCAATTCCTTGAGCCAACATTTGTCTCACTCATGCAACTCACATTTAAAAGCTACCTATTGGGTTTTATCTTGAAGCACATAATTGGACAAGGCTTATACTTCCTTGCTAGTTCCTATTTGAAATTAAAGATGTTTACAGATTTAGATTGGTCATTTTTTACTAAATACCAGAAGATCTATTACAGGCTATTATGTGTTTTTAGGTGATTCCTTGGTGTTGTAGAAGTCCAAGAAGCAACCTACTATGTCAAGGTCTTTAGTTGAGGTAGAATATAGATCCATTGCTAGTGCCACTTGTGAAGTCATTTAGTTATTGGCCTTATTGAAGGATATGCTATAAATCATTCCAGCCTTGCCTTATTGCACTATGATAATCAAGTTGCAATGCATATAGTAGAGAATATCATATTCTATGAAAGAACAAAGCATGTAGAAATCAAATGGCATTTAGTCAGAGAAGCTTTAACAATGCCTAATCAAACTGTTACATGTCTCCAATGACCATGAAGTGGTTGAACTTTTAACCAAACCACTAAATCCTAGTTAATTTGAGTTTCTTCTCTATAAGATGGTAGTTATCAACATCCGCTTTCCATCTTGAGCGGGAGTATCAAGCTAAAAGAGCTATCTAAAGTTTACACATAAGCAAGTTGGTTTAGTTGGTTTCATGTTCTGGTGTAAATTCATTTAGTTAGCTCTAGTTAGTTAAGTTACACATTTTCCTCATTTTTGTGTATTCTCCCCGAGTATATATATAAGCTTGGTGGTTAATCAGCTCAATGAGAAGAATCATTTCTTTTCTACTTCACTTCTTTTAGTAAAAATTAGCAAGACAAAGTGTTGTAAAATGAGGGTGCAACTACACAAGTAACGGGCTAGAATAAAACTCAAAGAAAACTTTTATTATAGTGTCCATTTTATTACACTCTTACATTAAACCTTGCCTTGTTGAATCAAAACTGAACAATAGAGGAAATGACACACACACACACACACACACACACTTTTGCATAAGTTTCTCTTCTCTTAGAAACTTGCTAAGTTCTATTGGAATGATTCATAATACAAGACAATACCCCATATTTATAAGAGTTTAAGGGGCGATAATGTATAACAAAATACAAGTTATTTTACTAGCTATTATTACACCTTAGTGTAGCTCATAACTATTCATGCAATAGTTGCCATTTAGGAGTGGAAGTGCAGCACAAAGTGTAATATTTCAGCCCACAATATATACCACATGCAACTTTCCTATTTTTCTTGCTTAGCTATACATATAGCTACCACTCTACTACACCCATATGTCCTCTTATTTCAACTTTTATTTCTCAAACTTTGCTGCCATACTTTGTGGCTTGTGGATAATAATCAAGGGGAGTAAAGTGTTGTCCTTCCTAGCCACTAAGGAGAGGCAATGGTTTACAAATATGCACCCTCAACATCAACTCTTCTACGTTTGATTTGACATCAAGGAGAGGCAATGGTTTGATCTTGACATCAATCTCAATTGCTTTGTTGATGTATCATTATATATGGATGGTCCTCTTAGCAAATCTTCTTCAACTAAGTCCATATTCGCATATTTTGGGACACCTAAAGAAAGAGGCCTTAGTTTGGTTCCTTCCATCGACTACATCCCCATCTTGGGGCACATCTTACACTTAACTTTGTGAAACCTATCTCGATAGGATGTCTTTGTAAGTTAAAGAATCAAGTCCAAAAAGTAAACTAATGGGGCATGTCTCTTATTTTTTGCTTTTTCTTATTGAATGGTTTAGGAAGAAAAGAAACTAAAGGAAAAGCAAATGGAAGAGAAAAAACATAGGAGCCAAAGAAGGCAGATGAGGAGAGGAAAGAAGGGAAGGAGAATCCAAATACAGCAAAAATCCAACAAAAGAGAAAAAGGATAAGAAAAAACCTGAGGAATCTAAAGATGGTAAAGAATCCAAAGACCAAGGTCCACTGCCACCCCTAGAAATTTTGCTCAAAGTGTACATGCATTGTGAAGGTTGTTCGCACAAGGTTCATCGATCTATTAAAGGATTCGAAGGATAGTTGTAGTGTTTAGTTTGATTACCCTGTCTTTCTCTAAAAGGTTTTTTCCTTCCATTTATTGTATTTGATTGTTTGAAGGTAAAATTTAAATGTGTTTATGGGTTTAAGGGTTGAACATGTCATCACAAATTGTAGGACTTCAAAGGTGGTCGTCAAGGTAGAAAAGGTAGATGCATTGAAGGTTTTGGAGAGAGTATAGAGAAAGAGCCATATATAGGTTGAGCTTCTTTCTCTAATCCTAAAATTAATTAAATAAAAAAAAATTTTTTGCAAAAAATAAAAATTAACCCATAGCTAAATTCTAAATTTTTTTACAAAATTATAGCATTTTTTTTGAGTTTAAATTTGATAAAAGTAGGAGCATCTAAGAGTTTTTTTTTTTAGTGTAAGTTTTATCTTTATTCACTAACTTAAAAAAGCATTGCCCAAAAATAATTAAATAAAAAAGAGATTTCTTTTACAAAAAATAAAAATTAACCCATGGTCAGGTTTAAAATTTTTCTACAAAATAATAGTATTTTTGGGTTTTAATTGATAAAACTAGAAGTATCTAAGAGTATTTTTTTTCAGTGTAAGTATATCTCTATTTGTTAACTTAAAAAAAGAAAAGTAAAAGAAAAATCTTCTTTTTACAAAAAAATTAGGTAATCCAAAGAATAAGGGATTTTGCTTGATAGAAGGCCACAACAACTCAAGCACTACCCACCTCATTTGGGTTCCCCTCAAGCTCAACTTTTCATTTGTGAGTTCATGGAGTAGTTAACAAATGGATGAAATTGGTTCAATTTTGAATTTTTGAGGACCAAATCAATACGATAGATATTGTAAGGACAAAATTATAAAACATGTATCTTTCAAAGACACAAATAGTGGTTTTATTATATAAGTAATATTCACAAAGCTTAATCCCATTCATAGCCTTATTCATCTTTTCTTGATATATTACATAAGAACAAAACAAATTTGTCCACAAAGATGCTGAATTTGTATTGATATTAGCACTGTGATCCAACCATAAATTCACCTATATTGGTTAAAAAATAAAAAGTATATTACCTGTTCATGATATTAACATGTATGCCTTATAGTGTTTGTGGTGTAGCTAATTTGAATTATTCATAAAGCATGATATTTGTTGTTTGTGAATTATTTCTTTACATTGTCTTGGTCTTTCTACAGCTATTGATATATTTATATATACATGGTATATAACCATCAATATGTGTAATGACATACTAATGGATTTTACAATTATCCATATATTATATGGAGGATCAATTTTTGTGTTTGTAACTAGAATGTGATCAAAATAATAGTTACAAAAATAACGTAGTAGTACAATCCTCTATTATTGGTGAAATCTGGTATAGTTATTATCCTAATAGTTGTACACCTATCCATGCAATTTGGAAGCTTCTATGTGATGTTTCAAATACTATAGAACATTGTCTAATTGTATTTAGTTCAAAAGCATGCAAGGATGAAGTGGAGGGCTATCATGTTCCAAAAGAAACAAAAAAAGCAAGTAATAACTTCTGCTATTCCATTTAGTTTGGATTGTGATTCAATTCCTACATGTAAGATAATAAATCATAGCATTCGTGTCATAAGCATTTATTATTATTATTGTTTGGGTGTGCACATATACATATATGTTCTATTATCTTTCAACATCTTCCATGAAAATAACCTATGTAGCAATCGGTCACAAACCTCGACTATTACAAGCATTGATACAGTTACACAATGTGCATTTTATCTAGTACTTTTACATTTTGAAATTTGATAACATGTACTTTGTTTACTATGTATTGTATAATATTTTGTAATTTTACTGTATTAAAGGCCACATGAAAACTTCGCCATTGAGTTTGATCTTTCACGTATTAAAAGTTCAAGATATGAAAATATTTTATTTTTGGGTTCGTTCTTATAAATTTTTTTCCTATAACCATGCCTTTATTTGATACAATAAATATTTTTCCAAATTGTATCAAATCTGTTTATGTAAATGTTTGTGAATTTTATTAATTTCATTTTACTTTTCTTTTAGATAACAGTGGACATACCTTAATTGAAGATGATGAAGGTACTAAATTAATTAGCATGCATAGTGCAATAGTTTTTTTTTTTTTAATAACACTTCCATATCATCATATTTTTTGCTTACAATCTTCAAATGTAGCATGTATATATACCTATTACATATTATATATTCTAAATAATTATGCAATTCATACTTTACATTGGTATAAGTCTATGTAGGCTATTTGGATGCAAAAGATCGTATGTTTGAATTTTTGCATTGTGGAGCACTCTTATGGTATGAGGAGAGGACTGGAAATTATTGAAACACACAAGACCTAGAGTTCTCTTTATGTTGCATGAATGGAAAGGATCAAATTCCTTTGCTTAAATTAGCTCTTGATATTCTTCAACATCTTTATAATAACGTTAAGGCTAAAATGCATAGAATTTCTCTGAACTTTAAGTCAATTTTAAAAAACCCTCCTAAAGTTTAAAAGTTTTCAAAGAATCCTCCTAAACAATGAAAAATTTTCAAAAAGCCCCTTCTATTAAAATTTCTGTTAAATTTTAGATGTTTTCTTATCAATTGACCAAAATACCCTTAAAATGTGTTTGAATTTTCATAATTTACTAATGATTTGTCTCAGGTAATTGTTGCAGATTTCTCCTTCCATAAAATTGCTTCATGAGGAAAGTGGCAATGAAGAAGGAGGCTGGATGTAGATGGGTCACCATGAAGGATGGTGTTCATGTCTTTGTGGCTGGAAATCAATTTGCACCCAGAAAAAGAGAAAATATATGAGAAACTTAAAGAGTTAAATAGGAAAATGAGGGATGCTAGATATGTCCCTGAAACAAAATTTGCACTCTATGATCTTGAGCTTGAAAACAAAGAACGGCAAAGGAACAGCAAGTGGGTGTGCGATTTGGTGGCATGGAAGCAGTGCTTGTTTGGAGCTTATGTTGCGGGTCAAATTTATGGCGAAAAAGGAAGGGATATTGGTTCCATTACTAGTGATTATGAGGCACACGCTATGAATGCCAACAGTAGTAGCTTTTCCACACTTGAAGCATCGGCCTCTTGGTGGTGCTGCTGTTGTTGAGAAATCATGGTTATGAGCTTTTCCATGCTATGGATACCAGCAACAGCAGCTTCCTACATGGCTGTTGCATTGTCTTCCGTCCTTGCTATAAAACTGTCATCACGGTAACCCCATGAAGCTCCACAGCCATAGTTCTAATACCATTAATGTTCCAAGAAAAGTGGACTTAAATCCTCTTCTTTCTCAAACTAAAACTTTTAAGTTGAATTCTTTGTTTCTTATGAAGTACGAGGAATGATTGAAGAGGAAAGATAAAATAGAGAGGAGAAGAGAAAAGAACATGAGAAGGACGATGAAGGCTGTTCTAGTCAAACTGGCTGCGACAACCTAATACCAAAACTTGCATATGGCTTGCATGGGGAGCTCAGATGTGTATTTAAAAGGAGATTTGATGACTTTGCCGACTTTACACAGAAGGTTCAATTGAGTCATAGAAATCAAAGGTCACTTTTGTCATTTATAAAATTTTCGTACATATCTTAACAAAAAGTTTAACGAAAGGGACTTTTTGAAAATTTTTCATTGTTTAGGAGGGTTCCTTGAAAACTTTTAAAGTTTAGGAGGGTTTTTTAAAATTGACCTAAAGTTCAGGGAAATTTTGTGCATTTTAGCCTAACATTAATAATGTTAGCAAGCATTTATTGCTCAATATAAGGGAATATAATATGATGTTCTCCTTCACATCTTTAGGCGGTAAGGTTGATGCTTTTGTTAGTAGAAATTTAGGACTTTATTAGTTTAAATTTGGAGGTTAATTTCATCATTTGATTGGTAGTCTTCTTCTGATTGATAATGAAGTATCGAGATTCACATAGCTTTATATATGTAATACTGATAATGAGATAGAGAATAAACTCCTTTCATTTACGTATGGGTTTAATTATAATTATTGGATAACTACTTCATTGTCCGCATGAGTAAATATTTTAGATTTGCAAATAATTTTATCTGGACATTGAATGATTATGTTTATGCATGTCTAATGAACTTGATGACAACTTAGACTTTTTGTTATGTCTATGTTGAAGTGAATGTTGGATGAGCACAATGTGATTTCTAAATCATTCCAACATACTAGAGATGTGTCAAGTTGAGATTGATTCATAAGCGTGGAACTAGTGGTACAATGTACACTCTACAACTTGTGTTGTATATACCTCTTTGAATTCTTAAGACAAAAGATAGAACATTGAAACAAATAGATGCCAAGCATCCTCTATATCTTGGATTGCAATATACTTTGTTATTTCCTTATAGAGAGAATGGCTATAGAGATGATGTTTAGCTGAAGACAATTCATGATGTCAATACTAAGTCAAGGGGATTTGTTAGCATGAGAGAATATTTTGCTTTTAAACTCGTGCATTGTTTTTCAAAGTCGAAGGTCATCTTTCAACCAAGGAAGCTTTTCCAACAATTCCCTATGCATGTGTATACCATGGTAGAGGCAAATTGATTGAACTTCATTAGATATAACCAACATCAACTAAGGGTAGATTTGTATAGTAAAATAAGAGATGCTTTCAACAAAGGTGAAATGAAAATTATACTGATGCTTTTGCAATTTGTGAATGGGTAGAATATCCTAGCCTATTCATTACTTTACTTGCAATCCAAAATGGCCAGAAATATAGAGATTTGTGAAATAATAAGGCATTCATCCTAAAGATTGTCCTAATATTTTTTGTAGTGTTCAAATTTAAATTAGATTAGTTGTTGCATGATTTATAGAAAGGGCATTTGTTAGGCAGAGTTAATGCATGTGTGAGAAATCTATGTTCATTTGTCATTAGGCCATTTCCTATTGAGTACATTTTAACTGATTGTATCCATTTTAAATTTATTACAAATGTTTGTGTGGTGGAATTCCAAAACCGTAGACAACCTCATGCTCATATTCTATTATTTTTGGATCCGGATTTGATATTAATACATTAATTCCTATAGAGATTCTAGATCAAAAAAGATATCCTAAACTCTTTGTAGCTGTTAGTAGTTTTATGATTGTGATGTTGCAAATTTAAACTTCCCTTGCATGAAAGATCGAAAGTGTTCAAAGAAGTTTCCCTAAAGAACACCAATATTTTAATCTTATAAGCAAAAAGACTAACCAAATAAATTTCCTTTCTAAAGAAATTAATTTTGAAAGAATAGAAGAACAACTAAAAACTCCTAAACTATAAGAAAAAATTAATAATTTGCAACAAAAAATTGAAAAAGAAATTTGTGCAGATATTCTCAACCTTGACTTTCACAAAAGTAAAATTTCAACTAAGGCTCATCCTATTCAAATAAATAAAGAAACCTTAGAATATTGTAAAAAGGAAATACAAGAATTTCTTAATAAAAACTTAATAAGGCCAAGCAAATCTCCTTGAAGCTATGCAACCTTTTATGTGCAGAAACCTTTTGAGCTAGAAAGAGGAGCTCCAAGAATGGTAACTAATTATAAACCTTTAAACAAAGCTCTTTAACAAATTAGATATCTAATTCCTAATAGAAAAGATCTTTTAGGAAGACCATATGAAGCCTCAATCTTTTCTAAATTTGACATGAAATATGAATTTTATTAAATTAAATTAAGAGAAGAAGACAAGTATAAAACTACTTTTACTATTCCTTTTAGGCAATATGAATGGAATTTTATACCCATGGGACTTAAAAATGCTCCCTCAGAGTTTCAAAAGATAATGAATGAAATTTTTAATGAGTATACTAATTTTATAATAGTTTATTTAGATTATATTTTGATTTATTTGAAGTCAATAGACTAACATTTTAAACATTTGAACATCTTTATAAAAGATATAAAGTATAATGGGTTAGTAATGTCTGCTAAAAAGATAAAATTATGCCAAACCCAAACCAGATTTATAGGCCATAACATCTGTCAAGGCACTATTAAACCAATTAGTAGAAGTCTAGAGTTTGTTGATAAATTCCCTAATGAAATTAAAGAAAAACAATAGCTTCAAAGATTCCTTGAATGTCTAAATTATGTTTCAAATTTTATTCCTAATGTCTGAATTATTTGTAAACCACTCTTTAAAAGACTTAAAAAGAGTCCTCCCTCTTAGTTCCCAGAAATGACCCAAGCTGTTATCAAAATAAAAGCCCTTGTAAAGAATCTCCTTTGCTTGGGAATTCCACATCCTAATACTTTCTTAATTATTGAATATGATGCCTCTGAAATTGGCTTTGGAGGTATTCTTAAACAAATTTATCCAAAAAATTCTAAGGAACAAATTGTTCATTTCCATTCTATTTCTTGGAATTCTTCCCAATTAAAATATAGTACTATTAAAAAAGAAATTTTTTCGATTGTTTTATGCATTTTCAAATTTCAAGATGATTTAATAAATAAAAAATTTCTTTTGAAAATAGATTGCAAAGCTGTAAAAGATGTTTTACAAAAGAATGTTAAAAATATAATTTCTAAACAAAGTGTTGCCAGATGGCAATCAATTCTTTCTTGTTTTGATTTAAAAATTGAGTATATAAAAGGAGAGCATAACAGCCTTCTTGAGTTTTTAAGCAAAGAATTTTTACAGGGTTCAAAATGAGTGACAAGCCGCCCTTACAACCCCTCACCAAAGCTCAATTTGCTTTGCCAAGTAGGTTGGCCACCTCTTCCTCTAATATTTATAATCTTACAGGTACTTCTTATGCCTCGCGTATGCAAGCTCAAAATACAAGGCCAGCTTCTCCAACAATAACTCAATCCTTATTATCCAAAGCAAACTGCTTCCTCCCCTCACAAACTCCTTTAGCAAGCCCTAATACTTAGCCTTGCCCTTTTAAACCTAAAAATACCAATATTCCTATAATTCCCTTGGAGTTAGAACACTCCAACCCTAATCCAGACTAAATTGCCACCCAAGTTTTTCCATGTGGATAGACTTGGATTCCTACTAATTATAAAAAGAATAAAAGCTTTTATGAGGCCATTCTAGTTGATACAGAATTGACCATGATTGTTAAAGAAACTGACCCTAAAGACCCCAAAAATGTCACTTATTCCAAACTCAAAGTCCTTAAAGTCCTTTCCTTGTTGGATTGGAAACAACATCCCTGCACTCCTAAAAAGTTTTCTTTCAAATGTGACCCTCCTCATTTTAATTATTATGATTACCAATAGGCATGGTATAATGTTCTACTTAAACCATCGCCTACTTATTCCTAGTTCTTAAATTTCAAAACTGGCTAACTAGCTTATCCAACATGGTTTCAAGAATGGTTTCTCTATTTTGGACCACTCTTAGGATAATTTCCTCCCAAATCTAAACAAATTTATGATGATTTTAAAAAGATAGCAGTTTCAATACCATTGCAGGAGCGCTTCTGGCTGTTCTATTCTCACATGGGAATTGGATGGATCATGCAGATCAAGTATAATATTGACCAAATACTTCTTGGAGGATATCCACAATCTTTAATTTGCATTGCCCATGTTCAGTGGTGGGATAAATTTGATGAAAACATTGTTTTAAATAAATATAAAGCTTGGCAGACTCAACAAATTTTGCCAAAGCCTTAAGCTAAGCCAGCTGAAAAGAAAAAGTCTATAATGGAAGCAACATGTTTGGCTAAACTCCCGAATCCCAAAGCCCTCACACCTAATCAATTAAAGGAATTTCGAAGAAAGTTGCTAGAGTTTGCCTCTTCCACAGACTCTAATGAAGACTTGTCAAAAGAAGTAAAGTTTGACCCTAGGCTCCCTAGCTATCTTCAAAACGAAGATGATTGCTACGGAATCAACTTGCAAAATTCTCCATAATCACCTTTTGCAAATAGCAAACAGCATAATTATCACTTTTGATTTAAAGCAAGCTACTTTATCAAAAGAAAGAGAAGTAAAGTTACCTTTTGTCAAAAGCAAGACTCTGCTTTTCTAAAGTAGCTGCTTTCAAAAAGAAAGATAAGGCTTATCCACCTTTAATAAAGACAAGTTGATAGCGGAGTTCAAAGAAGTAATCTGAAGTCCGCCTAGTCCAAAAAAGATTGAAGGAAAAATTGAAGCTTGGTTCTTCGGTTTGTCTGTAAAATCCCCATTCTCTTAATGTAAGAAGCAGGTTAAGATTTTGAGTATCTTCAAATAACCTCTTCACCCTAAAAATTAGATACAGAGAGCTTGATAATATTGTATTGGTAAGATCGCCTCCACCTAGCTCTGCCTCTTAATTGTAAGCTCTCTTAAATTTTATAAAACTTTTATTTTTAAACCCTTATTATTACTAATCTTTATTGTTTTAATAAATATGTTCTGCACTTGCCTCAAATGAGAAACATGTGCATCAAAAAATTAATGCTTTTAATCTGTACACCTTTAAATTTTTCTTTTTTAATTTGTATTCCTATTTATTATTTTCCTTTATCTAGAATAACTTATATTAAATTTCTTGAATTAATTACATTTTTCAATTTAATTGACATAATAAACGAGATAATTGATCCTTATCATTTATTTTATCAAAGACTAATAACTATTTTTGAAGTAATCTAATTAATCCCAACAAATCCCAGTGCTCCTTCTCTTATCCTCCCGATCTTGCTCCCATTCTGGTCTTAGAGCCTAGTTGGTTCAATTCTTTTAAATAGTACCTTTTGAATTGCTACTATTAATTAATTAAATTTTAAAATTTTGAGAAAACCCGTCTAGGATTAGGAAGGTAGAAGAATCGTAATAAGACCTAGACTGACAATAAAACGTGTTCACTACTTAAGATAATCTAGAGGAGTTTATAAGAATTTAGGAATTGGTTATTAATGGCCAATAGGATAAAGAAACTATCTAAAGGAAAAGAGAAACTAGGTGAAGGAGAATCAAGTTGGGTCTCCAGTCAGGAGGATAAAGGGGTAATGGATTATACATTAATAAATAAACAAGAAGTCTTAATAGAAGATTTAGAACAAAAACTCAGAGATTGGTCCATTCCCAAGCATAAAATCAGTCAAGCATGCCAAATAGGTATTCTTGATAATTTATCCCACAATTATGTAATAAAAATATCTGAACACACAATGGCCTTAGAAAGACTTTAAGAAACCATTGATCTTTTATCAATAGAAATGATTAAAGAGCATAAAAGAAAAGGATTTCAGTTTATCCATATTGAATTAATACGAGTAACTATTAAACCTTTACATAGGCTAGAGATAGATACTCCTATCTTTGTAGTATTAAGCGATTCTAGGTCGATAAAGTTTACTAACCAATTATTATTCATAATTGAAGCTAATCTTAATGATGGTCCTGTTTCCTTTAATAATTTTGCTAATTATACTGCAGATTTGAAAACCTTTGACTCAAATCAACATAATATTAAATTGGATATTAGAATTTCAGAAGGCATTTGGAACCCTAATTCGTATCCTTTTGCAATAATTTATAAAACTTATTATAAAATTGTGAGAACTAATATTAAGCCTAAAGCTTTAAATGTTTCTTCTAAATTAGAAACCCTTTTATTATAAGTAAATCTTAAAAAATCTAATTATATTACCCCTAAGTTATTAAACCATAATGAAGTCTCTAGAGGTTTAGAGTGGGATTTAGAAAACATCCTATCCTCCTGATCCTACTCCTATTCATTGTTTTTTTAAAAAATAAGGCATCTTCTAATTGGTTTGATCTAATTTCATTTTGATTTTCAGTATTCTCAACAAGCTGACAAGTTGTTTTGGTTCATATACTCTAGTTGATTGATTTCTATATCAACAATATTGCAAAGAAAATTTTTTAAACTTAACAAATTTTTTTTATTAAAATTTCTTAAAACTCCTCTATTGTCATTTAGATATAGTGAGGTATATCTATAAATATATTAAACTCATCATATTTAATGACAATAAATATGTTTTATGAGATTTTAAAAAGAGTAATGAGAATGATATTGCAAAATGCAATATGAATATCTTAGTACAAAATTATTGTATAAAAATACTTATCAAATTGTAAATACTCATATATTTTTTTAATTGGCATGATAATAATAATAATAATATCATATAATTTATTTAAATACTTGATAATAATTATATACGGATATACATATTATAATCTAAACTATTTTATTTTATTTAGTTATGTTTGATTATAAGAAAATAATTTTCACACACTAATTAAACAGTTTGGCTATTATTTTATTCTTTTTTACCTTTTTCTATAATTTTTCTCATCAAATAAATCAAAATTTCTTTTAATTTTATGTTATTCCTTTAATTTTATAAATTTATTATTTTTATAATTTTATTGTTTATTTAATTTTTATAACATATAGTTTAGATTATAAAATTTATGAAATTTTATAAATTAAATTATAAAATAAAAAATAATAATCAAAATAAAAAAGTATAAAAACTATATAAAATAAGAATTGTGAAAACATTGTTTCTTGTTACTTTATACTAATTTTTTCTGTTGCCTAAGAAAAAGTGTCAACATAAACGTATTCTCGAATTTCTAAGAAAAATATTATTCATAAAGACAATCAATTTCAAGCTTACCAATTGAATTGGTAGATTCAATAGCAGATAGCAAGGACGGATGACTTGATGGACATTGATGGAATTGGCATGAATTATAACCCAAAAAACATGGGGGACTGTTATCATCCTATGCCTTTATACGTGAATTAGGTCAATCATTCTAAATAATTGTGATTTGCAAATTGATAATGGCTTCTTACAATTGTAAGTGATTTCACCTTTTATAAGTTGGCAATTAGACTAGGCTCAAATTGAATATCAATGGAATTGGCATGGATTATAATTAGAAAAATGTAGGAGAATAGTGATCATCCTACGTCTTTATGCGTGAATTAGGTTAATCATTCTGAATAATTGTGATTTGCACATCGATAATGGCTTCCTACAATTGTAAGTGATTGCACCTTTTATAACTTGGCAATTAGACTATGCTCAAATTGAATAACTGGGTAATTTCATATCTAAGTTTTCTTCTATGTTTTTTGAGGTGCTGCTATTGTAATTATGGGTGTTAGTGGTGTTAGGAAAACGTAAGTGGTAAACCTTGTTTGAAATGTGCCTTTATCCTTTTAATTTATATCAACATATGCATATCTATATTTATCATAATTTGTTGCAAAAAATTATTAGGGAGAGAGATTGATATATATCCCATTAATTCATTTGTTCAATTAAGCCTCTTCCTGAAAGTTATAACTGAAGAAGAAGTAGTTTCAATAAGATCATGGATTTCATAATTAGTTGGAATTGTTTCTAGTTGTGAACACAGGAAAAGGATAGTGAAAGACATAATGCATTTTTTATGATGACAAATGTGATTCTTTAGCACAAATGTGATTGAAAGCTCTAGTTCATGTTTGGTTTTATGTCGTTTTCTATTGCTTGCTCTATTTGCTGTTTGAAGCCTCTACTTTCTAAGCTTCTTTTATGTATTATCTTCCATGTTTGGTCTCATGCAATCTATAAGCTTCTACTATTCCTTACCTTGTTCACTTAGAATTAATAAAGATCATGTTTCAATTGATTTTAAACATTTCAATTTGTTGTAGTTAGAAGCTCTCTCCTGGATGGCTCTTTGTTAATTTAAAGAAAATCTTAGGCATTTGAGAATTTCATTTCAATTACTCAATTTGTTATGCAAGAAAGCCACTTACTACTTTGAACAAATTTAATTTGCCTTTAGGGGTTACTGATATTCTAAGTAGCACCACTCATAAACTATGACTTAAACAAAGGAAAAGCAATGCCAAGCCACTGAAAAAAGAAGTGGTTTAGCATTTGAGTAAATAGTGAAAAATCACTCAACATTGATCATTTCATTTACTATATAAACAGTATAAACTAATGCCAAGAAAATTGATGTGTTAATATTTGAATGGGGAAATTCCAAGATAAGAACTTCATGTTGCTCATGATAAAGTAGACTCTCTTTTATTTTATTATCAATTATGCTCATAGTTTATACCTTGTGTCACCTGGATAAAAATTTCAATAATTATAATATTATTTTAATCAATCACTATGGGAGTAGACCCTAAAATTAGGGGATTTGACTGAATCCAAGTAGCACCCTGCATTTTATATTTGTTGTAGTGCCAAGCAAGTGTAAGTGAGTTTCCCTACAAATTTGCCACCTGTTATCTTCCACCTTTTCCAAAAATTTAGTTTCTTATAAAATTTAATAGTACTGTTTAATTTATGTAGTTGACACTATCTAGTGGAATAAGGCTCTATTTGTTGTTATTGTTATTGTCTTCCACTTGCTTTATTCCTAATTTACACCCTAAAAGTTGTGCTCGGTTTTTCTACTCAAACTCTTACATAATGTAGAAGACAACTTTAAACCCAACTTGGTTGTTATTCTAGCATCCTTCATTGATATAGACTTATAGCTATAGCGTTTGAATTTCAAACATGGCACCCACTATTATTATGTACTTCTGATCATCAGCAATATACTTACTATCTATATTATATGTGGCCTGCCCTAGTGATTGCTTGATTTGGTGTGTTTGATCTACTTTGAACTACAATCTATCTAATAATATGTTGAAAATTTAAAGCATTCAATCGAATTTAAAAGTTTTTAAAAGCAGTGTTTGATCATAAGTATTACTTGTCTTCTAACTTTTTGTTCAATAGCACAATAGGTAACATGTTCGCAAAAAAGATGAAATATAAGTATCTTGATGTTGATGATTTTCATCCTTAATCAAACAAAGGTGTGTATGTGAGATTGCACAATGTTAAAGAATTTGTTGCTGATAATAGAAGTGTTTTTCATCAAAATTTGGAAGTTATTTCTCCTTTTTAATATCCTACTTTTCCTGGTTACTTTATTTTGATGTGTGCACTTCATTGCTTCCAAGATGATAGAAAAAATGAGGATGGGAATTTCACTTTCAGATGAAGATCGGCTTCCATGGCTTGAATCACTCCGGATGTCTCAAAAGAATACTAATCAATAAAAAGGGTGTGGTTCTTGGTTGCTTTGCTTTGAAGAAGTCTTATAGAGAAATGATTAGATCTGTTGACCTAAGTTATAAAGGAGGAAGTTATGAGTAGTAATGTTAACTTTATTCTTTTAGATACCCCTGCTGAAGTGCTAAGTGATCGTTTAAAGAAAAGAGTTGTAAAAAGAACCCATTTTATGCTTGTATCTCTTTTGCAATCTCAGTTAGACTTGCTCAAGATTGATAAGTCTGAGGGAATAGTTAAAGTTGATGCTACTTTAAGTCTTTAAACTAGGGGTGGGCAAAATACTGGGGCAACCCAGTTGAACCCCCCCCAAACCGGAAA
Organism: Dicorynia guianensis; assembly: GCA_037013595.1. Classification (NCBI taxonomy): domain Eukaryota; kingdom Viridiplantae; phylum Streptophyta; class Magnoliopsida; order Fabales; family Fabaceae; genus Dicorynia; species Dicorynia guianensis. Next base: position 12,358,367 of record JASUAB010000006.1, on the reverse strand, counting down.
AAAAGAGATTTGGGTTGGATTAAATTGGGGCAAATTAAATTTATTATAACACATTGGCTTGAAATGGAGTGTATTGGGTGGGGCTGGGGCTTTTTCTCATTTCGTTGGGTTGCCGTGGCAACCCAACGAATTATATTTATATATATATTTTTTAATTTTACCCTTACAAAACGACGTCGTTTTGTAAGGGTAAATACCATTCTCAGCTTAGCTAAGCTCCTTCAGGACCTTCACCACGTAACGTCTAACATGTTGCTCACTTCCTCCTGATTTCTCCTTCAGTCCTTCGACGTCTCGACTCTCGACTCTCGACACTTCGAGTTCGAGATTTCTCCTCGAGTCTTCGACAATCGACGGCCCTCGCCCCCCACCTTAGGATCTCAGCTCGGCTTGCCTTCACGTCCGGCCGTCGCGAGGCACCCCTCACTCCTCGTCTCGGTCCCTCTCTCGGCTCAGCTCGGCAAGCTCACACTAAATTGCAATGATCCGCAAGTACCAAGTCCTTCTCCCTTCCCCTTCGTCTTCAACTTCAAGAGGAGTTGTTCTTTAGGTAGGACTTGGGAAGCTATGCGGCTGTAACCTCTTGGTAAGGTTTTAGGGTTTCAAATTAGGGGTAATTTTGTTTGACGAATTTTTGTTGGGCTTGCTTCTGATAGTCTTATGATTTTAGCAAATTTGTTTAGGGCTTTGGAAGCTTGTGGCACTCCAAGCAACAATTGCACCACCACGGCACCACCAAAGGTACAAGACATATGTTTTCGGATCAGACACGAGGGGCAACTTATGAGTAAGTCTCAAGCCTTATGGGACTGGATTTCTGATTTGCTAACTGCAAACTACAAAATTGAAGGTTCTAGTCTCCTCGTTAAAATATGGGAGGCGCTAAAGGGAGGAAGGGTTTAGAATATTTAGATAATTAAATAATAATGCTAACAAATATGGCTCCCCAGCTTAAAGCAGCAGACCAGTGTAATTAAATGTGAGAAATTGAGAAGAATATGATGTGAATATTTGATTTGGAATGGCTATCATCAGATGAAATGAAGAAAAATAGAAGGAAATGAATTGTACAAAGTTGCTTTACCTTGCAGACATGTAATATAGAAAGGAGTTAGCAATTCTTTAGCAATCATGATGTTTGTTGTCATAAACTCATCAAAGGGAGTCTTGGATGGGAATCTCTCATGCATTGTTCTGTTTCATTATTCTGCCTGGAGTAAGTGTAAGAAGAGTTAGTGTATTATCTGTTCTGTCTTTTTAATATAATCGCATACATTTATGGTTCAAATTAAAATGTGTATATATATATATATATTATTTTATATTCATTTTCCACCATATTTTAGTGATAGATCATATGAGGTTGATACTAAAAGAGTGCAATTACAAAAGCCTAACTTCACTCCTTACCTCACACTTAGGACATCGTATCGCATTTGGCTTTTGGATATTTACCTTCTGGAAAAACATTGACTTGCTCCACCAAAACAGTCCTCCTGTCTTCTCCATCAAACACTCAAATATTCAAACACTATTGACTCCCATTAATTTCTTTACTTTTCTTTCCCTTTCAAAGGAAACATCATAACATATAGCAGCTTGCACGTTATTGTCAATTATCTGTATGTATACCAATAATTGCAACAGCACTGTGCAGAGAAAAAAAACATCATCTTGCTCTAAAGTCTCACATTTACTGTGAGTTTGGTCCTTCAATTTTAGCTTTTGTCCTTGTTTGTTTCTTTGTAGGCACCCCTTTTTTGCCTTCTTTTTCTTTTATACATGAACACTACCCGCGTGCTGTCATAACTGACTTTTCTGTCATTGTTGTTTGTCTTTTATGATAAATCCAAATGAGAAACCTGCATGATTATCACTCTATAGTCTCTACGCATGATTTCATTAACAGTGTCTCTACGCATGATTTCATTAACAGTACATACTTCTGGTAATAATAAAATATGATTAAAATGAAAAAGGAAAAACCAGAAGAATATGTTAGGTTGGAATGATTCTACAGATAGCTTATATGTGAAATTGAAGACTCTTTTCTACATTAACATTCCTAGTTCTTCTTTGGCTTTCTCTATTGACCGGATGATTCCTGGGAATTGGTTGGGTAAGTGTATAAATTACAGTTTACTTTTTAATTCTATCAGCCAAAAGAGAGTGGACTTGACATTGGACTTATTTTTATTAAAGAAGTGAGAGGCCAAATGGTAGAAAAATTGGTTGCCCTCGGGGAAAGAAGCTAGTTGGCTTAGCAGGCAGATCAATATGCATTATTTGTATAATATTGGAAGAAAAAATTTAAATATTTTGAGTGTAAAATGCTATAAGTAGTGTTTAATTCGTTTATTGTTAATTTGTGTGCTTGTTACATGCTTCTTGTGTAACTGCTTAGGCGATAATTCTACTTTGATTATTTTTGGACATGTGTAGTCTTGTCAAGTTGTCATTAATCAGTAGTAAATGTGTTTTCAATTCTGTTCTGGTTGGGGTGTTTATAGCTTTATTTGGTGGTAATGCTTATTCCATTAGTATGATTCTAAACCAATATTATGAAAAGTTAAATTTTGATACGTAGTTGATGTTTGGTGCTTAAAGGAGATTTTCTAGGAAATCTTATAAAAATAATATCATAAATAATAATTTTTTAATAGTACAAAGTTTTTAAATAAAATAAAAGTAACATGACTCTATTTTTGCTAAAAAAATATATAATAGTACCTTTTTTTTTTGTCTTCGCCTTCTACGCTTTCCATTTGTCCAGCAACATTGTCAATGGAATACAGGATACTATAATTACTTTTGCCTTTGCCGTTTATGCTTTCCAGTTGGCCACCTGCATTGTAGATAGGCTCTCACGTCGCAACGGCTTCACTTCGCTATGGATCGGCGACTTCAATTAATAATCTCGAAATATGATTTCATTTCAAAAAGAATAAAATACAGACATTGTTTTATTTTTAAGATATACTGCCTGCTAAAATTTTATGTTTTCAAACGATTGTTAAATTTATAGATTTTTTTTTATGAGCATTTCATAAAATTAATTTAATATCATTGTTGTGAATATTTTAAATAAATTATTTTAAATTTAATTTAAATTTTATATAAAAAATTATTTAAATTATTTTAAAAATATAATTACGAAAAGCTGTCACCGCTTTTTAATTGTAAATTTTGATTAGTATAAATCTCTGTGCTCACCAATATTGTACTGATAAAGCACTTGGATTGAATTGACTTTCCAGCAGTTGCATGTCTATTTCTTCAGAGGAAATAGTCTTAGTTATTTGAGCTCTACATAAATATTGTACTTTTTTTAATCTAATTTAATATAATAATTGAGGTCAGAGCCTTGTGCTCACCAAAATTACACAGATGGAGCAGGGATAATTGGAAATTATGAGATTTAGAGTACTCAGGAATAGTTGGAAATCATGTATGGTAAAAGAACTCTCACAGTAAAAGAACTCAAACTGTTCAGGTAAGATAACTTTCCATCTAGTCTTATTTTAGGTTCTCTTTGTCTAGCTTAATACTTTGACCAGCCTGGAAGATTGTTTGATTATGATTGCTTTAAAAATTTAGGGATACAAACGTTTTAAATTGTAACAGGCTTCAGGAGCATATGTTTTTCGCCCAAATGGTACCTTTCCCATCAAATTTCAGGGGAAGGTGAAACTGCCTACCTTAGTATTAGAGCACTTAAATTTAATAACCAATATTCAGCAATAACTAGGAATTCAATAATTGTTGGTATTTCTGATTTTCTGTGCATACATATCCATTATGTTGTTACTATTTATGTTTAGGTTTAATTGTTCAAAATAATTTTTTTTGCTTACCGAAAATATGAAATTTTTTCATGAATGAGCAGTAAACATGGAAGGAGATACCCAACCCAATCCCCATGAAGTTGATGCTACTTTGCTTCCACACCCAAAGAAACCTAAGAGGAAGCCTGCTACTAGTGGCTCTAGAAAGACAAGTGAATGTTGGGAACACTTCACTAGATTGCCTGAAAGTGAGGTCACCGAGCCAACAGCTGCATGTAACTATTGTAGGAAGAGGTATTTGGCAGACACGTCAAAGTATGGTACCTCAAGCATGAAGGGCCACCTTCCAAAATGCCCAAAGTACCCATATGCTTTCCTCAATGATCCTAAACAAAAGATTTTAAGTTTTAAACCCTCCAAAGATGGTTTAGGAAATACCATGACTACCCCATTTATACATGATGTTGAAGAATGTAGGAAGGCTGTGGCAGTTTTTGTGATTGTGGATGAGCAACCCTTTAAGGTGGTAGAAGGGCAGGGGTTTAAACACATGTTAAATAGGTTGGCGCCTCAATTTCAAGTGCCTTCTAGGTATATAATAGCTAGGGACTGTTATAAGCTATACCTAGATGAGAAGGTGAAGTTAAAGTCTTTTTTACAATCCAATTGTGCCAAGGTGTGTTTGACTACAGATTGTTGGACATCAGTTCAAAACTTGAATTATATAACAGTGACAGCACACTTTATTAATAATGACTGGCAATTGCAAAAAAGGATTTTAAGCTTTTGTCTAATTGCTAATCATAGGGGTGAAACTATTGGAAAGCAAGTTGAATCTTGTATGAATGAGTGGGGTTTGGAAAGGGTCTTTATCATTACAGTTGATAATGCAAGTTCAAATGATGTTGCCATCTCTTATTTGAAGAAGAGGTTGAAAAAAAGCAACCTAGTGCTTGATGGGCAATTCCTTCACATGCGTTGTTGTGCCCACATTCTAAATTTAGTTGTTAATGAGGGATTGAAAGATCTACATATTTCAATTGCATCAATTCACAATGCTGTTAGATATGTGAGGTCCTCTCCCTCTAGACTTGCTAAGTTTAAATCATGTGTGGAGCAAGAAAAAATTGAAGGTAAGGGTCTTGTATGCCTAGATGTGCCTACAAGATGGAACTCCACATATCTTATGTTGGAGGGTGCTTTAAAGTTTCAAAAGGCATTTGAGAGGTTAGAGGATGATGACACCTTCTTTAAGGATTATTTTGATGAAAAAATTGAGGGTCCTCCTTCCATAAATGATTGGAACAATTGTGCTGTATTTGTCAAATTTTTAAAAATTTTCTATGAAGCTACAGTTGAATTGTCTGGGTCATTATATGTGACATCTAGCAATGCATACCAACACTTGTCTATGATCCAACATGAGTTACATGCAATGTCTAATAGCCATGATCCTTTATTGAAAAGTATGGCTATCGAAATGAAGACAAAATATGATAAATATTGGGGGAATTTAGACAAGATGAATCCACTGGTGATGATTGGTACTGTGTTTGATCCAAGATATAAATTGGCTTATATTCGATGGACATTTGAGAGCCTCTTCAAAGATGATCTATTAGCCTATGAGTTCTCTTCTAAAGTTAAAGATCATATGGCTAAGTTTTATGATTGGTACTCAAATGACATAAACAAGGATAAGAAAAGTGAGAGTGGAGAAAGTGGACTTGGTGGTGGGGGGTTTTCATTATTTAGTAGTCATGATAGTCATGGGAAGACTACTTATCAAGCTAGAACACAAGCTTTCAAGTCACATTTGAGGGTGATGAATAGCATAGAGGCAAGAAATGAACTAGAAAGATACTTGAATGAACCATGCATTGATGCAGATGATACATTTTCTATTTTGGAGTGGTGGAAGGCGAATTCTTTTCGTTATAAAGTGTTGTCTTGCTTTGCCCGTGATGTATTGGCAATGCCTGTGTCTACTGTTGCCTCTGAATCTGCATTTTCTACTGGTGAAAGGGTTTTGGATGTGTTTAGAAGCTCATTATCACCTAGGACAGTAGAAGCTCTTATTTGTTGTCAAAATTGGTTGAAGAATACATTATTTGGTTATCAAGATAGTGAATTTTTTAATGAAATTGAGCAGTATGAAAAAATTGAATTAGGTAATTGCTTTGATTCCACATTATTAAGTTTTTAGTTGATGGTTCTTTACTTCCTTTGTATGACATGCACTAACTAAATCCTATATTATATGTACTTTTGTAGTTATAGAGTCCTAACAAAGAGATGAAGGGGGAGTTACAAGTGTTGGTCTAGGTGAAGGAAGAGTTGGAGAAGCTAGTCCAAGTGAGGGGGGTGCAGATGGAGCTGCTGGTTCAAGTTAAATAGTTACATGAAAATTGACAATTCACCATTTTTTTTGAAGTGACCATTGGTAAATAGTGCATATGGCACCTTCTTTTTTGTTAAAAGGTGCAATGACTTTCTTTTGTGAGTAAACAAGATTCATGTAAAGGGCTTTAGAGGTTAGAACTAATTCTAAATGTATAGGTACAGTTTTTTGGCAATAGGTCACTTACAAGCAATCAAACTGTTACACACTAACTGTAGGCCACCTCCTATTTTTTTGTTATGAGGTGAAAAGTGAAAGTTTTACACTTGTAAGTATTTTGAATCTTGACACATTATTATAAGGTGCAATGACATAATTGCTAATTAATTATGTATTATAATGAGTAGTTGTAACTATTTTCTTTAATTATCTATATTATATTATGCTTTGGGATTACTATTTTAGTAGTATTCAGGTAATTTGGTTCAGTTTTCAAGGAGCTTGAAATCAAAGATGGAGAGGTAATTATTTGAAACTTCTACTATTGTCAATCTTATACTTTTTTTGCTTGGTTTGTTCTTGCCTCTTACTTTTCCTTAAGTGGTAACTTGTTTGTCTAATCCTTATATTTTTTTTGCCAAATAGTTATGCATTTTCTTGTATTTACTGCATCAAATCAATCAACAACAGTGTAGCGGTTATGAGCTTGTAATTTTTTGAACCTTTTCAGGTATAGAAAGCAAGGCTTAAAACCTGAAAATTTTATGTTTTAGATGCCATTTATTAATAATTTTATTCTCTTTTTGTTAATTTTTATGTGTATTCTCAGATTATTACAGACTACAAAAGTGATCAACTCCCATTGTTGTTGGATGCTTTGGAGAGAATGCATGCACATTTGATGGCAAAAAAACATGATCTAAATTCTCCTGAGGTAAATGTTTAATATCATGTCAGTTTTGCTTTCCAGTGTATGTGCAAATACTAATGTTACTGAATTCTCTTGAAACTTTTGGGTTGTGTAGACATACATTTTAGAATCTGATTATGATAGATTTATTACTTGTGTGATTGTGTCATAATAGAAAATTTTAACCCATCCTAACCCGAACTAACCCACCCAACTAAAACCGAGCCATTCTAACACAAATATCTTGGGTTGAAGGATTATTTTGACTGGGGTTGGATTAACTTAATGAAAGATTGGGTTCAACCGGATTGAGAGAAATTTGCCCCAACCCAAACCGCCCCACCCAATGCCCACCCCTACTTTAAACCATTGTCAATACCATTATAGCAAAGCGAAAATTTTAGAAATTGAGTATGTTGAAATTCATTGATAACTATCAACAATAGTTGTACAAACATTCAAAGAATGGATATTGATTGAGGGAATACAAAAGCAAACTACAAGTGCATTTTGTAGCTTATAGAATCCTTTAAATTATGATATTGTAATTAGTTCTATTTTTAATTTCATTTAATTTAGTTTTATTATGAATAATATTATATTTGTCATATAAAAAATAAGATTTATATACATATATATATTATCTTTTAAATTGATGAAAGATAAAAATGATATTAATTTGTATAGTTTGATTTAGTGCCAACTTTATTAACACCTTTAAAAAGTAAGTAAAAAATAAGAAAATAATGTGTCACAAAGAATAAAGTATCACTAAATTTTTAAAAGAAAAAAATTATATTTGGTGTTTTATTTTATAAATTAATTTCATAAAATTTTTATTTAAAAGAATTAAAATTATTAAATATATTAAATTTTATAAATTTTTTGTATTGTATTATTTATTAAATTAAATCATATAATTAAAAAATAAAAAGCGGTCAAAGAGAAGGACAAACTGAAAAAAAAAAAATCTTACCCATTAAAAATTTTATCACTGTGGGCCTTCAGCTCCCTTAGTTAAAAAAATCGATGTCGTTTCCTTACTGGTGGTACCCGGATTCCCTGACACTATAATACGTTCCCGTTTGGACCAGGACCCTCCCACTCTATGGCGGTGAAAAAAAATAAAATCGGGTGGGAAGCGGAAGCGTGAAGTCACTGGGAAAGAGGACTATAGCACTGTATCGGCTACTCCTGGCATCAGAACAGAAAGCGACTGGGAATGAGTCACACAGAGCAAGCGGGAATGAGTCACAGAAGCGAGCCCACCCGGGACGCCGTAGAGGTGCTCGAGAGACGGCCGCCTTGGTGGCCTTATGGGAAAAGGAACTGCGAAGTGAAACTGGGAAAGAGGACTATAGTGCTGTATCAGCTACCACCGGCATCAGAACAGAAAGCGACTGGGAATGAGTCACACAGACAACCGTGGAATGAGTCACAGAGAGTGAGCCCACCGGGGATGCCGTAGAGGTGCTTCAAGAGACAGTCGCAGTAGCGGTGGCGACCCTACGGCTTCTGAGCGGCAGCAGCAGCCGCCGCAGCAGTGGCCTGGTTGTACCCTCTACGACATGGCCTATTTCGAAGGTTATGCTCACATTGGTATTCACGAAGAGATGATCAAGGTTATTATTCTTTTCTTTTTCTTTATTTTTTATGACATTTTTTTGAATGTAAAGCACTAGCATTTTAACGGTTCAAGATTATGCTCCAAAAGCTTTGACTTCAGAAGGTACCTTAATTTTCTTGGCATTCTTGTTGTGGGAAGTGACATTGTTTTCAAAATTATATATCTTATCGGAGAAACTCTTGCAATCTATCATTCTTGCATTATACAAGTTCTGAATCTTTCTAACTTTCGTTCAAGAATGCGAAGAAGCATAAGTAAATAATGAACGCACATGTATTTAACAAGATCACTTCTTTGATAAATAGCAATAGTTAATGGTAAACTTGATAAGAATAGATTGTTTATGGTCATAGGAATCAAAAAATGACATAGGTAGCATAAGTAAATTAGAGTAGGCAATTACTAGGACTTGTCTGCTTCTTTGGTAGATGTGTCATAGCAATAGACAAACAGGCAATTAAATGATTATTATTTCTTTCCATCAAAGTTGTTGGATAGTTTCTTTCCATCAAATGAAGCCATGAACAGCATCCTTGGAAGGATGCTGACAACAAGCGAGAAGGATTCATTGTATGATTGTACTTTGCTACTCCTAGAACAGTAGCTTGTTACATGCCATGTAAGATTATATAGGAAGGGCGTATAAGGGACTATAAAATAGGAACATTCAGATGTTTTGTATGATATGGATTCTAGATTTTATAATACTGTATGATCTCATTTTGTCTTACTTAGGGAATTCATTATGAACTTAGTAACTCAAGTGATGAGTAATTTCTTTTAAATTAGGATTTTTGTGTAACATAGGATTGTTTGAGGTTTCTAGTTATAGGGATCATTGTGTACATTATTTCTTAGCTTATAATGTCTTAATAGTTTTTTTATTGATTGGTTGTTCTGACTTCCTTTCTCCTATCTCTCCCCATACCAGCTTGTATGTCTTGGATTATATGGCTGCTAGGAACTATTATCTTTTCCTCATTATAGTAGTCCCTGGGAAGTTCAAAGTGCAGATTTGAAGTATTGTTTATTTGCATTGTGATACCACCTATTTCCCCCTCCCTCCTCTAATATTTGTTAGTACTGCCCTTTTTTTTTTCTTTTATCAATTTTTGTCCTGTCTTGGGAGATCCACTCCCCAAACCTATACAAAACTTGACAATTGGTGGAGGTTGTAGAGGGATTGGGCCTAGTTTTTGTTTTTAAATTTTTCTTTATTCTCTATTAATATCACTTGTAACTGGAGCTTGTGAAACACTCTTGAGTGGAGTAATTTCTAGGGTCTTTTGGTGGGAGAGCATGCCACTGTTATCATACCTTGCTTATCTTTGATATTGATTCTCTTCTTATGTTCTACCTGTGACCTTTTTTCTATATTTCATTTGAATATCAACATAAATTTTATTCCACCTGTTTTCTATATTTCATTTGAATATCAACATAAATTTTATTCCACCTATGCATAAGAAGTTATGTATATCGTATATGAATATATATGTGTTTATGTTTTTTCTATGTATTGGTTTTGTCATGTGTCATTGCTTTAGCAAATTTCTTATCACTACTTCCTGATCTGTTAATTTTTCATATTTTTATTTTTCTTCCTTGGTTCTACTTTGGGTGGTTTGAATGCATGTCTGTGTGCATGCATGTGCACATTTTTAATATATTTGTATATTGATTATGTTTATATGTCTTGTATATGCCCTTCTTTGCAAATCTCTTCAGCCTTTTTTTTTATAAGATAAAAAAGTGAGTAGTCATTTGCAACTGACTTATTTACATCCCAATCCAAAGGCAACTCAGAGAACATAAGTTTAGTCCTTTTATCTTGTTGCATCATTGCTTTAACTTATTAATCTAAACTATTATAATGCCAAAACTTGTCTTTGATATCTTTGATCTTTTCAGAGTATGCACTAGCATTTTGACGCACATGTAGTAGCACATGTCATTCCACCCTTTCTGTTTTTTTCTTTTCTTTTCATTAATAGAAACAGAATACGAAGTTTGGAGAACTTGATCTCTGAGTGTTTCAATGTGGGAAGTTTAGTTCTGTTTCCAAGATACTTTTGTAGATTTATTACTGGAAACAATATAATTTCTTCTTATCTTTTTCTGTTTTACTCCTCTGTCTGGTATAGGACTGCATGCAGACTGAAACTTATAAGGAAGCAATTATGCAACATCAAAACTTATCGCTGACAAAGTATATTATCTTTCCTTGATACAATATTATAAGTTTATTTGTATTTAAGTATTTGTTTTGTAATTAGTTAATAAGAAATAATTTAACATACAGGCTTTACAGTCTTATTTACTTTGCTAATGTTCACTTTATTTTAGATTAAGTTGATAAACTTAATAGTCTTAGCTGTAAAATTTATCAAGTTTTATTTATAAACAATATTTGAAATAATTGAGTTGGAAGTGAGTAATCGGCGACAGAGAGAAGGACGAAAGGAAGGAACCGGTGACGGAGAGAAGAGGAAGAAAGGGAGCTTCAAAAAATCAGAAGAAAAACTGCTGTATATATTCCTTTCAGCAAAATTCAAAATATACACCTACCATAAAATTACAATCTTATCCCCAGAACTTGAAATTACAATAATAACCTCACAACACTCCCCCTTAAGATGGAGCATGAATGTCCTTCATGCCCATCTTGCAAGTGATTGAGTGAAATTTTCTGCTAGAGAGACCCTTGGTAAAGATGTCAGCAAGCTTATCTTCTGACTTCACAAATAAGAGGTCTAAGATTCCTTCAGACAATTTTTCCTTAATGAAGTGTCTATCAATCTTTATGTGTTTTGTCCTGTCATGTTGCACAGGATTGTGAGCAATATTGATGGCTGCCTTATTATCACAATAGAGATTGAGGGATGCTTCATCACCAACTCCTAGCTCTTGGACTAATCTTCTGAGCCACAGTATTTCATAGATTCCCAAGGCCATGGCTCTATATTCGGCTTCAGCACTGGATCTAGCAACAACTGATTGTTTCTTACTTCTCCATGTGACAAGGTTTCCTCCAACAAAGGTGCAATAGCTTGATGTTGACCTCCTATCATCAACTGACCTCTATTCTGGAATGCCCATGTTTTGAGAATAGAAGCCCTTTTCCAGGGGCAGTTTTTAGATACCTCAAAATACGAAATACTGCATCTAGATGAGTGGTGCGAGGGTCATGCATGAATTTGCTAACAATGCTTACAACATAGGCTATATCTGGTCTAGTGTGGGAGAGATAAATTAATTTGCCAACCAGTCTTTGGTATCTGCCAAGGTCCACTACTTCCCCATCCCCACCTTTCAAGTGATGATTTTCTATAATAGGAGAATCAGCTGGTTTACAGCCTAACATTCCTGTTTCTTGGAGCAGATCTAAGGCATTTTTCCTTTGACAGATGAAAATACCCTTACTTGACTTGGCAACTTCAATCCCAAGGAAATAACGCAAGTTTCCCAAGTCTTTAATTTCACATTCCTTGGCCAGGCATGTCTTGAGCTGATTAAGCTCTTTCACATCATTCCCAGTTAAAATAATGTCATCCACGTATATAATGATAGCAGTGAGTCTCCCATCACACTCCTTAACAAATAAGGTATGATCTGCATTACTTTGATTATACCCGAAATTCACAATTGCCTTACTAAGTCTACCAAACCATGCTCGAGGTGACTGTTTTAGACCATATAAAGCCTTCTTCAACTTACACACCTTCCTTGCAGTCTTGCTACAATTAAAACCTGGAAGAATGTCCATATACACCTCCTCCTCTAGGTCTCCATGGAGAAAGGCATTTTTCACATCTAGTTGTTGTAATTTCCATCCAAAGTTAGCTGCACAAGAGAGAATCACTCAAATAGAGTTCATCTTTGCAACGGGAGCAAATGTTTCTTAATAGTCTATCCCATAAGTCTGCGTGAATCCCTTAGCTACTAGTCTAGCTTTATATCTCTCAATTGATCCATCGGCCCTGTACTTGACAGAGAAAACCCATTTGCAACCCACAGCTTTCTTTCCTGTTGGAAGTTGAGTAAGCTCCCAAGTGTCATTTTTCCTTAGGGCTGTCATCTCCTCCATCATAGCTTCTTTCCACTTTGGGTATTAAGAGCTTCTCCCCAATCCTGAGGAACAGTCACAGATGCTACAGAAGAGATAAATGATCTATAGGAAGGTGATCATATGAGACAAAGTTAGAAATAGGATGCTGAGTACATTTTCTGATTCCTTTCCTAACAGCAATTGGAAGATCATCATTATCAGTAACTTGAATGGACGAATAGGGAGTAAACTTACAAGTAGGTGATGAGCCAAGTTGTGAAGGAACTGGATCAGGAGTGAGTTCTTGGCTAGGTAGAGTTTGCTGTAGGACATCCACTTGCTTTTTCTTCCTTCGAGAATAAGTCAAGATTCCTGTCCCTTTTTGCTTCTCAAGGCCACTCATCTCCATTTCTTGTTCCTCAGAATGTGATTTTTCTTGAGTATCACTCTCCTCCCCCTGAACTTGATAAGGTATGAAATCATAGGGTACAACAAAAAGCTCTTCATTACCCTCTTGAGTATTGCCTGCCTCCCCCTGAATTGGTAATGAGTCTGAAGAGAAGTAAGCTTCATCTTCTTGGAAGGTAACATCCATGCTCACAAGCATTCTTCGTGTAGGTGGGTGATAGCACTTGTAACCCTTTTGAGTGGGAGAATATCCAATAAAAACACATTTAAGAGCTCTAGGATCTAATTTTCCAATAGTTACTCTATGATCATGAACAAAGCATACGCACCCAAAAATTTTGGGTGGAACGAAGTATGAGGAAGAATCCTTAAGGACTTCTAATGGAGACTTAAAGTCAAGAGTTCTTAATGGCATTCTATTGATAAGATAAGTAGCAGATAACACAGCATCAGTCCAAAACATTTTTGGACGTAAACATTAGGGCTCGAGCTACTTCTAACAAGTGTCTATTTTTACGTTCAGCTACACCATTTTGAGCCGGGGTATTCACACAGCTTGTTTGATGAATGATTCCATTAGTCTCTAGATATTGTTGAAATTCAGTGCTCATATACTCTAGTCTATTGTCACTTCTAAGAAATTTTATTTTCACATCAAATTGGGTAGATACCATTGCATGAAATTTCTTGAAGCATGAAAAAACTTCACCTTTGGAATGCATCATATAAACCCAAGTAGTGCGACTGAAACAATCAATAAAAGTGACAAACCATCTATAGCCAGATAAAGATGTAATGCGACTAGGACCCCAAACATCTGAATGAATTGTCACAAAAGGAGCTTAACTTTTATTATCAACAGCTGGATAAGAGTTTCTAGTATGCTTGGCCAATTCACAAATATCACAAAAAAAATCTTTTTCATCACATTTACAGTGTAAGTTTGGAAATAGCTTCTTCAAAACTACAAAAGAAGGGTGGCCTAGTCGTCTATGCCATCTATGTAATTGTGATATGACTGATTCCTTTAAGTTCTTTTGAGAGGCTAAGCTACATGAAGGTTCACAGCTGTTCTCCAAAAAATACAGCCCGTTCTTCACTCTACCATAGCCAATCACTTTCTCTTTCTCCAGTTCCTGAAAAACACAATAAGAAGGAAAGAAGGTGATTTTACAATTTAACCCTTTTGTGATAGCACTAACTGAGAGAAGGTTATATGAAAATTTTGAAACATGCAAGACTGAGAATAACTTTAATGACTTGGTACACACTATGGAACCCTTCCCCATAATTTGTGAAAAAGTACCATCCGCTATCCGAATGGTATTTTGCCCAGAACATGATGTGTATGAAGAGGAAGAACTTAAGGTTTCCGTCATATGGTCAGATGCCCCTGAATCAATAATCCAATGATTTGTCTTAGGGCTGGTGGAAGCATTAAGTGCCAAACTTGGTTTACCTGTGTGAGCAAAGTTAGAGCTAGAAGGAGGAGTGTCCACCTTTGAAACTTGTGAAGTATCAAGTTTAGCCATCAACTTTTTTAGTGTTTGGACTTCCTCTACCGTGAGGTTTTCACTTGAGTGGCCAGGCTCTGAAGAAGATGCCTCAGACAGATGAGCTTGAGGTCTAGTTGGACCTATCTTTTTACCACCACGATCTTTAGTAGGCTTTCCATGTAACTTCCAACATTGATCTCTAGTGTGCCTCGTCTTTTCACAATAGTCACACTTTAGTGTGTCCTTGTCAACTGAATTGACTGACTTTTGTGGTGGATTTGCCACTAGAGCAGGTCGATCACAAGGAATAGACAGCAACATGGAGCGCCTTCTACTCTCTTCTTGCTGAATATAGGCAAAGGATTGCTTTAGAGTTGGGAATGGCTACTTCCCAAGCACTTGGGCTCTCATCTGATCATATTTTACGTTTAATCCAGCTAGGAAATCAAAGACCCGTTCTTTGTCTTTCAACTGTTGGAATTTTGTTGCATCTACAATGCATTTAGCTTGAAAGTCTTGATAATAATCAAGTTCCTGCCAAAGATTGTTCAATTCATTGTAGTATTGTGACACAGATTTTTTCCCTTGTTTAGTCTCATGAACTTTCTTTCTCAACTTATACACGAGGGCATCATGGCCAACTTTAGAGTAAGCTTCAGAAACAGCACTCCAAACCTTAGCAGCTGAATCAAGAAAAATATAGGATTTACCTATCTCATACTCCATTGAATTTAGATGCCAAGACATAACTAGACTGTTGTCTGATTCCCATTGGTCAAAGGTTGGATCAGTTTCTGCTGGCCTCTTCTTTTTACCATTTACATCACCAAATAAGCCCCTGGCCTTCAAGGCAAGCATGCATGACCTTGACCAAACCAGAAAATTAGAGCCATCTAATTTTTTTGGACACATTTGTAACGTGGGGTTATCACCCAGGGTCCCTACCCTGCTGACCTGAGTCTGATTCATTCCACTTCCAGTGTCTCTAATTGCTTCAGACATTGGATACACTACAGACCTCAGAAAAGTGATCAAACTCAGCCCTTGACTGACCTTCACCAGCACACTACTGACCCACTACGTTTCTTCTTCACTTACGGTGCTTTCAGACAAGAAACAATACACAAGACGCCAGCCACACAGCCTACCGGACACTCCACAGGAAACTACACCGCCTAACCCACGCCCCCTTCGTCAGCCCCACTTCCAATCGCAACTCACATGCCTAAGGAGCAGCTTATCGATTCAAGCAATGGCCACAACCTCACGGAAGCCTGAAACCGAACTCTTACCGAGAGCAAGCTTATCAGTTAGGGCACGAACCTGGTCTTTGGGTGCGCAAATCAGCGCGAGGACATTAGGGAAGTGGGTTCCGGTGTTTTCTGCTTCCCTTGGGAAGCTATTTCACTGCTGCATCGCCGGCATTGTCTCTCACGTAGCCGGCTTCAGTAGCGCCGGCACTGTTTGATGGAGTCTCTGTCGTTGGTAGCTAGGACTGGAGCAACCAGCTTTGATACCAAGTTGGAAGTGAGTAATCGACGACGGAGAGAAGGACGAAAGGAAGGAACCGGTGACGGAGAGAAAAGGAAGAAAGGGAGCTTCGAAAAATCAGAAGAAAAACTGCCGTATATTTTCCTTTCAGCAAAATTCAAAATATACACCTACCATAAAATTACAATCTTATCCCCAGAACTTGAAATTACAATAATAACCTCACAACAAATTGTTTTAAAAATAAGGTGATGTAGAAATGATAGATATCTGAAAATTAGACAGGTATGAAAATGACAAGAATTGTGGGAACAAGTGTTAAGAATTATCAAAGAAGTTTTAGAGAGAAGAGAGAATTACAGAAATTGAAGGCACACTAAATACTATGCTAACATATGAATATATACTGAGTCAGGAAACACAGAGTAGAGTGCACCCCAACAAATACTAACCTAAAATCAGAATTCTTAATAAGCATATGCCTGTATATCTTAACAATAAGCATCCAGAAATCTATTTTATTAATTGTTGCAGCACCTTCTTTAACTCTGAATGGTAGATCTTTTTATAGCCTTATGAGGATTGATGTTCTTAGAACTCTAATCCAATTATTAGCAGAATCCTAGTCAGAATAAGTTATAAGAATCACTAACGTAAATAACTGATCCCTAATATAAATAGGATACTTATGTGAAATAAGTACAACCCTAATGAATATTAGGCTTTACCCCCCACCCTAGCATAGGAGAGAGAAATTCAATGATTGAACCAAAGAGAGAGAGAGAGAGAGAAGAACAAGTATACTGAGTAATTTGTTTATGGGCAAACATAATTATAGTACGAAAGAAAACCCTCCTTTTACATGATCACTATTTAAAGTAAAAAATTTAATTTATAAATTAAAGACATCTAATCTATTAAATCGTATGTGAAAATTTTTAATTATATTTGTTAATTCATGAAATGTGATAAGATCAATAATCCTTGTGATTACAAATATTATAAATGCACATATTTCATACTTCATTTGTATTTACTATCCTTGGCCCAAAGGATTTGTAGCTTGCTCCCATGAAGAGCGAATTTCTGTTTAAATCCTACTAAAGAAAGTGCCTGAACCCATTCAGTGGGTTGTTGGTTTTGTTTTTTTTTGTTTTTGTGTGGGGGGGGGGTGGAGGGGTGCTTGTATGTGTTAATATCACCTGCTGTGCAGTAATCTCTTACTATTAACAAAAATTTGCATGAATATAAGTGTATAAGATAATAAGATGATTTGGTGCCCGATGTTGCCATATTGGCTTGTTTTGAAAAGTTTTTATTGAATTGAAGTGTCTTTTGAAATTTACTTCTGGCTTGTCCTATCTCCATTCTCCCATATTTGTATACACACACACAATTATATATATATATATATATGTATATAGATATATAATTCTATTTTCATTTGTTAATTAAAATATTGATTTCATTTAGGTTGTCGTGGATGTTGGATGTGGTACAGGCATCCTTTCTATATTTTGTGCTCAAGCTGGTGCAAAGCGGGTAGGCTTTACAACTCGATACATGTTTCCTTGCAAAAGGAAGACCTTTTTTTTTTGGTTAGATGATAAAATTTTGATTCAGCAGGTGGTAATTAGTAATTCTAAAGATTTTAGTATGGGGTGTTGTTAACATCTTCATAAAAGAAAAAGAGAAAAAAACAAAGAAAAAGGAACTGTCATATTAGTCTTCAGTTGATGCATACCACAAACTTTTCTGGTTACTCCTAAGTTATTCCCTTTTCATAAAATGCAAGATATCTGTTTTAGTTTCTTTGTCTTAAAACAAATTTGGTTTTAAGAATATTGCTGTTTTAGTTCTGTTTGTGCAAGGATAAGGTTGATTATTGTTAAGTATGCAATGTTCTGATTTGCCTAACATATTAATGGTTGAATACTTTGAGGATTTAGTTGTTTTACTTTACTCTTCTATTATAAATTGGATAGCTGAGGTTTTTGATGTTTCAAATGAGATAATTTAATGAAAAAAATGGTATTATAGAAGACATAGGATAAAACTTAAAACATGGGCAAAAATCACTTTCTTGTAGTGGAATAGAATTTTGTATATGTATTTTAAAATTTAAATTTAGATTACAAAACTGCTTACGAAGATCCCTAGAGGATTTTCTTTGTGCAGGTCTTTAAACATCCCATTATAATAGCCTTCTTAAATTTCAATTGAATTTTAGCCATGCTAATTTATTAATCTATCAGATGCTAGGTCATGCCTTGAAAAATTTTTGGTTGTCTTTCTTAAGGCATAAGATGGAGACGGACTCCTATAGCTAGAGGGCTCTAGTGGGTTTCATTGGTAGAAGTAATGTTATATTCTGCTTCTTCACTGTGGCTACTACTGGTATATTTGTTTTTTGTTTGATTTTTTTTACCAGCTAGGATTTATACAACAATATTTATAGAGTTTCTTTCCTCATCTTTTCTAATTGCATAGTTTTTTCTTGTCATACCTCTTGTCTCTGTTGGTTTTGTTATTGCTTGAATTATGTTGAGGATCTAGAATAATTAATTATACAATAGTTACAGTCAACCACTACTCTTTGGGTTTGAGGCTTGTTATGACTGTATTTCTTGAGCCATATCCTGTTGTTCCCAAAATTCTGGTCTTTAATCTAAGTTATCTGGTTGTTTCAAAGTTTGGGTTTTGTCATTATTAAAACACATGACATACGTCTCACCTACCCTCTAATCTAGATAGAAAAATTTGGATATTGATTTCTTCTGGTGTGTTTTCTTCTAATTCCTTGTTCCGGTTTCTCTCCTATTAACAAATCTATAGAGATTTAAATAGAGAGAAGCTGAGAGATAGAGAGAGAATTCTGCAACTAGGATTATTCTAACTTGATTCTAGTTAGTTCAGAAACAGTAGCCTAGTTCATTTTGCTTTTTTAAGGCTTTATGGAATAATGTTTGGGGTGCCAGTGGAACACTGAGCATGTCTTTTCTGCTGGGAGCAATTTCTAGGGATTCATTTCAGGGGTTTTGGTAAGAAAAATCAGGCTATAGTATTATGGCAGTGTGCTGAAGAGGAATGCCTGTGTTTTTTGGAGTCTCTTTCCTATACATTCGTTATTGGATAAAATTATGTTTATGGCCTCTCTTTAGTGGCCAGTTAAATTTCTATTGCTCATATGCATAGGGATTAGACAGCTTTTGTTACATTTTGGAGCTATTTTGGCTCCATGTTTTCTTTCTTTTTTCTTCTCTTTTTGAGGAATTCTTATTCTTCTTCAGTTTTGGTTTCTCTATTTTTTTTCTTTTAATGACATTCTCTTCTTTTATCAAAAGAAAGGATAAAATTTATATGATGTACATGACATTTCCTAATGTTGTATTGCCAGGTGTATGCAATTGATGCCAGTGGGATTGCTGTGCAAGTAACGGTAGTTTTCTTTAAAATCTTCATCTGTTTCTGGTGTCGATAACAGCCCGTGTGACTGGGTTACTATTAGACTATGAAGCATGGACACTTCCATTTGTGTAGAGTTTCGGTGTCGGACACGAATCTGACACCGATTCATCGTTGATACGGCTGGAAACGTCCTCCAGCCGTATCTAGCACAAACACATCTCGACTCCATCGTGAAGTCCAGCACCCATACGTTAATTGACGCAACCAGGCGTGAAGACGAACGTGGATCTAATCGTGAATGCCATCGTGAAGCCGAATGCCATCGTGAACCTAATCCTGAAGATGAACGCCATTGTAGGTGAGCCGGAGCTGTAGCCGTGCTGGTGTTGAAATATCCTTGCTGCCCAGAACAGAGTCGTGCCGAAGACGAAAGGAAGAAGACTCCTTTTTGAGTTTCCACTCTTCCGCTTTCAACCGTAACCAGCACAAATACTACTTTCTCAAATTACTCACCGTGCACTCATGCCACATGGACTGTTAGATATGGTCAAATGCATCAGGGAAAAGCAAAAGGGAATTGGGATAGAGATAGGAGTTAGAGAGCACGCAGAGCACCTCCTACCACGTTTCCCCAAACGAAATTTTTGTAAACTTTTCATAATATCATCATCTAATTTTTCCTTCTTTGTTTCTCTGTAGAAAAAAAATGCCAATAAGATACTACAAAAGTCTAAGAAAAAATTCTACCATTCTACTTTTTCTATTATTCAATTCCTGATTATCTTCAATTGCTGATATTGTTTTCTGCAATTCCAGTAAGTTTTTTATTAGTTTTACAATATGAATAATTCTGTTTCTGCTGGTAATCTTTTTAGTATTTCTAGCAAGCTTTCATCTAGTGAAATTAATCAAGATGATCATTCTGCTCTTTGGGCTTATGTGACTATATTGGAACCAGGATCAGATGGGGGTGGAAATAAGACATGGTCTTGTAATTTTTGCCAGAGAGTAGTTAAAAGCTCATATTCTAGAATTAAAGCACATCTGTTAAAAATTTCTAATCAAGGGATAGCAGCATGTAAAAGAGTTAGTAATGAACATTTGATAGAATTAAAAAGAGTTGCTAACGATGCTGAGAATAGATTGAAACCAAAGAATATTCCTTTGCCTCCAACATCTTCTGTAGCAGTGAAAAGAAAAAAAATTGGTCCTTTAGAAAAGTCATTTAACTTAGAAGAAAGGGATCATCTTAGAGGTGAAATTGCTAGAATGTTTTATTCTTCCCTTTTCATCTTGCTAGAAATCCTTATTATGTGAATTCTTATATTTATGCTGCTAGCCATAATATTGGTGGTTTCATCCCTCCGGGTTATAATGCTTTGAGAACAACCCTTTTGCAAAAAGAGAAAGCACATATTGAGAATTTACTTAAACCTATAAAATCTTTATGGAGCTCAAAAGGGGTTAGCATAGTTGCTGATGGCTGGACAGATTCACAAAGAAGGCCTTTAATTAATTTCATGGCTGTAAGTGATGGGTCTCCAATTTTTTTGAAGGCTATTGATGGTTCCAAGGAATATAAAGACAAGCACTATTTATCAGGATTGTTGAGAGATATAATCAATGAGGTTGGACCACAAAATGTGGTCCAAATTATAACTGATAATGCTGCTGTGTGCAAATCTGCTGGTATGTTGATTGAAATTGATTTTCCTCAAATCTTTTGGACTCCTTGTGTGGTGCATACATTGAATCTTGCATTGAAGAACATATGTGCACCTAAAAATAATGAAAGGAATTAGATTGCGTATTGTGAATGTCATTGGATAAGTGATGTTGTCGATGATGTTTCTTTTGTTAGAAATTTTATTATGAAACACTATGAGATTGGCCATTTTTAATAAGTTTGTGACTCTGAAGTTGCTTGCTATTGCTGAAACATCATTCGCTTCGGTCATTGTCATGCTAAAAAGGTTCAAGCTTGTAAAGCATGCTATGCAAACCATGGTCATTAGTGACCAATGGAATTCTTATAAAGACGATGATGTGACAAAGGCTGCAGCTGTAAAAGAGTTCATTTTAAAAGATTCATTGTGGGAGAAAATTGATTACATCCTTGCTTTCACAAATCCCATATATGATATGCTTTGATTATGTGACATTGATAATCCTACTCTACATTTGGTGTATGAAATGTGGGATACAATGATAGAGAAAGTTAAGGCAGCCATATACATGCACGAAGGAAAGCAAGCAAATGAAAGTCAACATTTTATGAAGTGGTATATTCTATACTCATTGATAGGTGGACAAAAAGTTACACCCCACTCCATTGCATGGCTCATTCTTTAAATCCTAGGTAACTTTATATTTTATTAACTTTTTAGTTTCATATATAAATTAGTTAACTTTTTTTATTCATATATATTAATAGTTTTTTATTTTATAGGTATTATAGTGAGGAGTGGCTTCAAGAGGCTCCAAACAGAATTCCTTCTCATCAAGATGAAGAGATTTCTAATTGTTGGTGATTTCTGTTTTATTTGTATGTGTGACTTATGGGTATTATTGTAATTTCTCTACTAGGGGCATTAGTGTATTTTCGTTTGTATGTGAGGGTATTTTGGTCATTCTAACTGGCTGGTTTAGTGCTGGTTTTCTGGCCTTTGAAACTGTACAGAGAAAAATGAATTAAAATTCTTCCAGATTTTTTTCTCTCCTGCGCCCTCGGCTCCATCGTCTTCCTCAGCCTCTTCTGTGTATTTCAACACTAATGAAAGGAACAAGTGTATGCGGAGCTTTTTTCCCATTAACGAAGAAAGAAAAAAAGCTATTCTTGAATTTGCTAGTTTTTCATCTAAAACAGATGGATTCTCAAGCTATGATTCAATTGGACATAGGTGGGAATTGGATCCCAAATTGTGTTGGGTAAATCATGGCCCTTTTGCTCCTTTACTTCAAAAGCTTGCTTTAAAGCTTCTTGTGCAGCCTTGCTCTTCATCATGTTGTGAGAGAAACTGGAGTACTTACTCCTTCATTACTTCTATGAAGAGAAACAAGTTAAATCCAAAAAGAGCAGAAGACTTGGTTTACATTTACACTAACCTTAGACTTTTATCTAGGAAAAGTGAAGAATACAAAAAAGGAGTTTCTCAAAGTTAGGACATTGGTGGAGATGCTTAGAGTCTTTTTGAGGGTGGTGCTGATGTACTTGAAGTGGCGAATTTATCTCTTGATGAACCACAATTAGAAGCCATTCTTTATACAGATGATGGTGAAGAAGGAGATGAGATTACTACAATTAATATTTAGTAGTAATACTATATGTTTATGGACAATAGAATGTTTTTATATTTATAATACATTATGACTTAATTACAATTATTTTGATATTTAGTTATGATATCTTTTATTAAGTAAAAATAGATAATTTATTTTTAAATATATGTTGATACTTTTCTATTTAAATTAAATTATATATATATATATATATCTGCCGTGTCAGTATCTTAATTTTTTAAAGTTTTGCCGTATCGCAGTATCCGTGTCGTATCGTATCAGTATCGTATCTCGTATCTATGCTTCATAGCTATTAGAGAAATGTGGTCCCTATCTTTCTTAAACCTTGTAGAATACAATGGCATCACATACTTAGATGCATCAATGTCACGGAAAGCTTAAATTGATTTATCCATAGCACACCCACTCTTAGGAGTTAGGAAATCCCTTTGGCTTGGCCAAGTTCAATACAATTCAAAATCATCCACTAGTAATCCCTTTGACTTTGAAGCATTGGCAAAGCTTAGGCCTGCCTTTGCCGTGTGTTTGAAATTTATTTTAATTAAGAGAATGGCATTGCCAAGAATTGAGTACTTCTTGGTTGAAGCAACTCTAATACATAAGTGCTTTGTACAAGCTTCAAGCTCAAAGGGCTTTTGGGTGAGGGTTAGAGATATAAATAATGAACATTCTTGGGCTTGCTCCTATTAGTTTAAGTTTTTGGATTGATTGGTCCCTTGGCAAAAAGTTCTGATCATTTGTATGATTTGGTGCTGGCCAAAAATCTTACATTTTTGCTCGTACTAGAATGTTATAATGTGGATACATATATGTTTTGAAAATTTGAGTTTGACAAAACCTTTTTGGCATTTGCAAAGTTCCTCTCGTTTTATCAATTTATTTATTTTTTACATAATTGGTTTGGGCCTTTCTTTTTATACAAATTAAAAATGCACAAGTTTCTTCCTAAAAGGAAAAAATTAAAAAGGGGGGGGGAGAGGATTTTGTTTCGGGGAAAATGGCTAGTTCATTGCTGCTGGGAATAGTTAAGCATTTCAAATATTCACTCTTAATCACATTTCCTCTTAGATTGGGTATATTTCATATTTTGAAGTTTTTCCAAACTTAAAAGTATGATCAGTGATATCACGACCTTTTCTTGGAATTTAATTGAAAATGTATAAAGGCATTGTTAGTGGTGGTTCATTTTATACTCCTTGTTGGAAATATAAATCATTCCTGAGCCTACGCTTAATAATTTAAGCTGTTATAATTAAATTAAAACATTTCAGCGCAAAGTTTGGTGGGGCCTATGCTTTGTCCATGTGAGGTGTTATGTTTGAGATATAAATCATTACTTTCTTAGAATCTGTTTTAATATCTTTATGAGAGGTAATAATTTACTGGTGGATGCATTGGTATGGTCAAATTGTAAGCATGATCATCATTTTCTCTGTGGCATGCCATTCTCCCCTTCCTAAACTGCTTTGAATTTTACTTTTGTTTCTGAATGATAGTTTTGTTATATCTACACTTGCTATTCTGATGTTGGTTTTTCAACATATTCTCTCTCTGTCTTGCTCTCTATTTTCCCCCCTTAGTTTTTCTATATGACAGTTTAGCATTACTCATGATTGTCTATCGGGGGGATTCCAAAAAAGGATGTCTTAATGAATATATTTACCAAGAAAGAGAAATAACTGTTTGTAGTGGTTATTACATTGAATCTATTGACTGGAATAACCAGTCACAGAACCACATCAAGTGGTTATTTGTCCTTGTTGGTGAATAATTTCATTAGGATATCCTTTTTTGGAATTCTTCCTTGTTTATATTGTTAAGTAGCACCATGCCACAAACTGGAGCCACCACGGTTCTCTTTGGCTTCCAACATTTGAAGACCCTAAAAGGGTTTCATAGATTCGTTGATGAAGCCATTGAAAGGTAATTTACTTAGAAAATATAAAGGTAATTTTGGATAGTGCTCTAGTTATGAGTCTAGTTGGCGTTGTTGATATTTATGAGTTGGTGCATTGTAAAAAACTTTTTTTTTTTTCAATTTCTGATTTTAAATGCTATATGAAAGGTTGGACTTTGTTTAGTTTGTTTCCAAATAACTTGTCTGAACTTTGCGTCTAAGAATTATTGCTGATAAGTTTAGCACTTACAAGTTTAAGGCATTGAGTTACTAGTGAAAAATTGTTGCCCCAAATTGTTTGCATTTCTTGTTTTATGTTTTTTTCATTGAATAAGTGGCAATAATGTTTTGTCATGTCTGGAGTACTCATTACATATATTTCTGCAATGCCATCTGCCACAGAAATAATTCGATTAATGGATGAGATTTTTGACACTGTAAGTTTAGATCCTTAGGGATTACTTATACTTGTTGATTCTTTCTCACTTTGGCATTATTTTGCGTATATTTGGAGTGACCCTGGAGTTTGACGTGTCAGATATATTCTGTTGTTGACTCTGTAGAACTATGTAGGAATACCCATCAAGATAGGTTCTTTTTGGAAAATTTTCTTAAGTTTTATTTCAAGTGTAGGTTGTATACTTAATTAACAATCAGATTTTCTTGTATCATAGTGAGTGGTAAGTTCCTTAACTATAAGATTAATCATTCTTCTTCTAAGTCATGATGATATCTTTTATTTGTATATCAAGGAATTTATTGAAGAGGCTAACCAGGCATACACGAGAATTAATGAATATCTATGTGTGAGGTGACGGGTGATGCTTACTATCTGTTTTTTGACATCTTGAATGCCTATTATAAAATCATTTCTTTGGATGAACAATAAATCTTGCTGAAAAGTGGCTATCAGATGCCTTTAAGACAACTTTAAGGAACAAAAACATAGCCTAAGAATAATGGATATTCTTAACTTGATAGACTAATTTTTTTTTGGGTGATTTGGTAGAGATAATTTTGTTACAGGATGTTAATGGGGAAAACAAGAGTCTTGCTTTCTTCCCTGCTAGTGCAAACTGCCTTTGGTCTGAAGTAATTTAAAATCAATTTATTGCAAGAATTAAAATTTCCTTGTTTCCATATGACAACAGAATGCTGGAGTGTTTTTACTGATAAATGGGCATTAAACTGTGCTAGAATTCTCAGCTTTACAATTATTCTGGCTAGGGCATTGATTTTATAGTTTTATGTTATACTAACATGGTAGTATGGTGCAAAGAAAAACAAGTGTGCTTTAGTTTTAGTGAAAATAGTGATATCACTTCTGAATTGTCGTTCTGCAATAAAAGTCAAGTAAGCAAAGCCAATGATACATATAACTGGAATGCAAATCTTATATTACTAAAGAGAAGAACCAAAATGTATATGTGGCTTCCTGTGGTGCATATCCTTTCTCAATCCCATCTGGTGTTGACATTTGAAACAAGTTATATTTAGGTTATACATTTGCAAACCTCCTGAAATGAGAAATTGGTTCCAGTCAACATCTTTTAAGTCAATTTGATAGTAGCTGTTACACATTTTAATAGGCATTCCAAATCTCAATGTTCCACAGCGCACGGTGTCCATCTATCCATACATTTGTGTGGGAGGAAGATATTATTTGGTTTTCCTACACTGTTTTTTAGATTAAACCTTTGTTGTGGTCTTCTTCGCTCTGCAATGCAGTTTCTGATACTGCAATTGCTAATCTAATGCATCATGAGCTGAATCCGGTTATTCTTTCAATATATTGTTGATATTATTTATTTATTCCTTCCTCCTTTTCATTTTCCTTTTCTTCGTATTTCCTTTCTTGCATTATTGTCAGTAGCAGGTTTATTTCAACTGAGCTTTGGTCAATTTGCATGGTTTCATTCAGAACGTAAGCCATTGTTTCCATTGTTTCGTTTAATTATATTTTCTCATTATAAATTATTTTTTAATATATTTTTTTGTGTGCTTAATCTGTTCAGCTTGATTCAATTCTTTTATTAGACACCAACATTTATTATCCGTCTTGCAGCTTCCCCATTATTAATGGTCTACAGTAACCCAATATATTAAATCTTAACTTGTTTTATCAAATGGCTTGCTTTGGTTTTGCAATTTAGCTGATTATTGATGTTTTTAATTAGTTGTTGTTGGATTAAATTGTACTATTAGTTTCAATGCAACTATTGCTGGCTTATTCAAAATCTTGCCTTCTATTGGTTGCATATTTTGGCAACTTATGTTTTCAATGCTATGTAGTGATTATGCACGTTAAAACTTTTTTTTAATCTGTTATTAACTTCAAATTATATATATTACATGGTTTGGTTAAGAAGCTTGTTAGGAGTAGAGATAAATTTTTCTGTATAGCCTTGTCTGTTCTATTAGTTACCTAGGTTGTGTTTTATTTACTACAGGGGCAATATTGTATTTTTCCTTTGCTATAATGTTAATATCAGCTGTGGGTGGGAACTCTCAGGGGGTAGAACTCCTGAAATAGAATTCCCGCTGGTTTTGTGTTCTCTGTTCATTGTCTCTGATTTCCCTCTTCTTCTTCCCTAAATTCATCTTGGTATCAGAGCTTGATCCTGCTGACCTAACTCTTGCTTTCAGCTTTCTTTCTCCCTTTCCCTTTCTTCTCCCTTTAACCTTCTCTGTAAACCGCTAGGGCTGACGTCAGCAATCTGAGATGCTGACGTCAGCACCGGTCGCCTGAACTCCGAAGACCCGCTGACCGGAGCGATTTTTCCGGGCGACCAAAACCCCCAAACAGCCTGTCCCAAACTCCAACCTCTAGCTGCAGAATCGGGACTCTCTTCATAAAAGGCGAAAACCCTAAAATTGCTGCAATCTCTCGTTTGATTGAGGATGGACAAAATGGTCAAGAGTACTATCACAAGAGGGTTCGAATCCAGCCCTTGAAGGTCGATTTCGGTGGCTTTAGAGTGCTGAATGGTTCTGTTCTGGACATAGGGGCGTAGTGAGTTCGACTTAGCTGTTGGAGGACGATTCCTGTGGCTTTAGAGTGCTGAATGGTTCTGTTCTGGATGTAGGGGCGTAGTGAGTTTGGCTTAGCTGTTGGAGGACGATTTCTGTGGCTTTAGAGGGCTGAATGGTTCTTTTCTGGACATAGGGGCGTAGTGATTTCTGTTTAGCTGTTGGAGGATGATTCCTGTGGCTTTCTAGTGGGCTTGCCAACATTTCCCACCTCTGATTGACCTTGGGAACATTGTTGAAGAGGAAGGATGTCTGGAAGCATCAATGAGGGTGAGGGGTTCAGTCAAGACCTAAGGCATATTCCCACTCAGAGTGTGACTAAAAATGTGCTCAACTCAAGGGAATCTATAGGTCGTGTAGTTACTTTAAATGACAACCCTACGCTTCAAATTAGCCCAAAGAAGCTTGATGGCTCCAACTATCTTACATGGGTCACTGCTTGTACCCTTTCCTTGAAGGCTAGAGGGCTATATGGGTATGTTTGTGGCCGGAAGAAAAAGCCCGAGGAAACCAGCCCTTTAATAGATCAATGGGAATCTGAGAATAGCCTTGTCATGTCTTGGCTATTGAATTCGATGGAGTATGAAATAAGCAAGACGTATATGCTCTTGGGCACAGCTGAAAAAATTTGGAATGCAGTGAGGCAAGCTTATTCTCGAGTTGGCCACTATGCAATTATCTATGAGTTGAAGCAAAAAATTCATGGGATAAAACAAGGTGAAAAATCTGTATCCCAATATTACAATGAACTTAGCAGTATTTGGCAGGAGCTTGATTATTATCAAACATATCAACCTAAGTGCTCAGAAGATGCTGTTGAGTTTCAAAATATGCAGGATAATGAAAGAGTCTTTGAATTTTTAGCTGGTCTCAATGTTGAATATGATCAAATGAGAGCACATCTTCTTGGAAGAGACCCCCTTCCATCATTGGGACAAGCTCATGTTTTTATTCAACAAGAAGAGAGCCGAAGACAATCTATGCTCTTATCCTCTCCTGTTGAGAGATCTGCTTTGAATGTCAATACCGTACAAAAGGTCATTGACTCATCTAGTGCCATCACTTGTGACAAGGACAAGCTAAGGTGTGATTATTGTGGAAAAATGAGGCATACAAGAGAGCAATGTTGGAAGCTTAAGGGAAGGCCATCAAGAGGTCGTGGAGGAAGAAGGGGAGGATTATCTAGGAATCAAGCTCATTTGTCAGAAGCAATGGAATCTATGACAGAAAAGAACAATCAGAGTGAAGATAGTTTCTCTAAAGAGGAAATACAATCTCTTAAAAAAATTCTCATGATGACAAGATTGAACTCCTCTTTGGAAGCAAAGGGGAACACATCCTCACCCTCTACTTCCTCTACTCACCTAGCTCATGCAGGCAAACCCATTATTGCCTTGAATGCATGCACTAGCACCAGTTCTAATTCTTGGATCATTGACTCTGGGGCTTCTGATCACATTACTGGTGATTCTTCAATATTTTCCACATATTCACCTTGTACACATCAGGACACTGTTCGTATTGCAGATGGTTCCTTGTCCCCTATAGTAGGCAAAGGATCTATAAAGTGTACACCTCTATTAAATTTGTCTGCTCTATATGTTCCAAATTTCTCAAGTAATTTGCTCTCCATAAGTGCTATTACCAGAGATTTAAATTGTAAAGTCACTTTTTTTCCTTCTTATTGTGTTTTTCAGGAACTGGAGACGGAGAAAACGATTGGTTATGGTAGAGTTAGTAATGGCATATATTTTTTGGAGGATAGTCCGAGTGTCATCACTAGCTTAACAATCCAAAGAAGGTCCAGAAACCAGAATACTCAAGATTTTTTGAGATGGCATAGGAGGCTTGGGCATCCCTCTTTTGTAGTTATGAAAAAGGTTTTGCCAGATTTGTACTCAAAGTGTAATGAAAAAGAGTTAGTCTGTGATGCCTGTGAATATGCAAAACATGTACGAAACTCTTATCCCATCAATGATAATAAAAGTCCAGTTCCTTTTATGACTATTCACTCTGATGTATGGGGACCTAGTCGTATTGCTTCTTTATCTGGTTATAGGTGGTTTGTTACATTCATTGATTGTTTTAGCCGTACTACTTGGGTTTACTTGATGCACTCCAAGGATGAAGTTTTTTCTTGTTTTAAAAGGTTTCATGCAATGATTTGTACCCAATTTGATGCAAAAGTCAAATTTCTCAGAAGCAACAATGGTTTAGAATATATGAGTAATGAATTTCGGTTGTACTTAGATAATCATGGCATTATACATTAGACTAGCTGTGTGAATACTCCTGCTCAAAATGGGGTTGTAGAACGTAAAAACAGACATTTGTTAGAAGTGGCAAGAGCCTTGCTCTTTTCCATGCAGGTGCCCCACTATTTATGGGGAGATGCTGTTCTGTCAGCAGCTTATCTCATCAATCGGATGCCATTGAGGACATTGAGTTTTAAATCTCCATTAGAGCTTCTTCAAGGATTTGTATCTTACCTAATTCCACCAAAAGTATTTGGGTGTGTTTGCTTTGTTCATGACCATAGGCCTACAATTGGGAAGTTAGACCCTCGAGCCTTAAAATGTGTCTTCATAGGCTATTCTCCAACCCAGAAAGGGTATAAGTGTTACCATCCCCCTACACGGAAAGTAATTGTTAGTATGGATGTAACATTTCGAGAGGATGAAGCTTATTTTTTGTCAAATCAAACATCTCTTCAGGGGGAGAACATGAAAGATAATGATGAAGAGTTGTTTTCTTATCTTCAGTGTCTTCCAAATATGTGTCAGGGGGAGGAAGTGCTACAAAAGGATCAAAATGAAGGGGAGAACTCTATTGAGGGGGAGTCAGAAGAGTTGTCTCCAGATCAACAATCTAATGAGTTTACCAGGCTAGATGAAGGAAAAAAAGAAGAAGAACCAGAATTGTTGACCTACACTCGGAGGAAATGGAAATCAAAGAATAATGCCATTATGCCTACTCTACCAAATCAAGCGCAACCTCCGGATTCAGTTCGATCTTCTTTCCCTTCACTAGATGGTAAGTCCGTTTCTCAATCTCTTGATCCTATTGTAAATGATATTGATCTTCCTATTGCTATTAGGAAAGGCATAAGGAAATGTTCTCACTATCCTATCTCCAACTTTGTTTCATATGACTCCTTATCTTCCAATTATAGATCCTTTGTTTCTGCAGTTTCCTCCTCTATTGTTCCACAGGATTGGAGAGATGCGATTAAAGATCCGAAGTGGAAGGAGGCTATGATGGAAGAAATGATGGCCCTTAAAAGAAATGATACATGGGAACTTACCACACTTCCCCCACAAAAGAAAACAGTGGGATGTAAATGGGTCTTTACCATTAAATACAAGGCAGATGGGTCGGTTGAGAGATATAAGGCTAGATTGGTAGCAAAGGGATTCACTCAAACCTATGGAATTGACTATCAAGAAACCTTTGCACCAGTAGCAAAAATGAATTCCATTCGGATACTCCTCTCATGTGCAGTTAACTTCGGATGGGAGTTACAACAATTGGATGTTAAAAATGCATTTTTGCATGGAGATCTAGAGGAAGAAGTATTTATGGATATCCCTCCAGGTTTCATGTGTCATAAAACTGATGGAAAAGTCTGTAAACTAAAGAAAGCATTGTATGGGCTAAAACAATCACCCAGAGCATGGTTTGATAGATTTCGTAATGTGATCATAACCCTTGGGTATAGCCAAAGTAATGCTGATCATACCCTATTTTTTAGGAGATGTGGCAACAAAATTACAATTCTCATTGTTTATGTTGATGATATTGTGGTGACAGGGAATGACACGAAGGAAATTAGCCATCTCAAGACTTGTCTAGCTGAGAGATTTGACATTAAGCAGCTAGGAAAACTGAGTTACTTTCTTGGAATTGAGGTTGCCAGGTCCAACAAAGGCATTTTTATTTGTCAAAGGAAGTATGTTCTAGATCTCCTCCAAGAAACCGGTATGCTAGGGTGCAAACCAGCTGAATCTCCTATTGTTCAGAATCATCATCTTAGAAATGGTGTTGGAGAAACTGTAGATGTTGGGAGATACCAAAGACTGGTGGGCAAACTCATTTATTTATCTCATACTCGCCCTGATATTGCATATGCTGTCAATATTGTCAGCCAGTTTATGCATGATCCTCGATCTTCACACCTAGATGCTGTTTTTCGCATTTTGAGGTATCTAAAGTCCACTCCTAGGAAGGGGTTATTGTTCTCAAAACATGGGCATTCTAAGATTGAAGTTTTCACTGATGCTGATTGGGCAGGATCCATAGATGATAGAAGGTCCACCTCTGGCTATTGCTCATTCTTTGGAGGAAATCTAGTTACATGGAGATGCAAAAAGCAAGTAGTTGTCTCTAGATCAAGTGCTGAAGCTGAATATAGAGCTATGGCTCAAGGAGTGTGTGAGGCCCTATGGTTGAAGAAACTTGTTCAAGAGTTGGGATTATATGATGAAGCGCCACTCAATCTCTATTGTGATAACAAGGCAGCAATTAACATTGCTCATAATCCTGTTCAACATGATCGAACAAAACACATTGAGATTGATAGACACTTCATTAAAGAAAAAATCATAGATGGACAGTTGAAGATACCTTTTGTGAAGTCCGAAGACCAACTTGCTGATGTTTTCACAAAGGCCTTACCTAGTAAAATTTTCCACCCCATTGTATGCAAGATAGAACTCCGCCTGTGTTTTTCATAGCCGGTCCCAAGCCCGGATAAAGGAGGAGGGTTGTGTTAGGTAGTCGACAGCCAACGTAAAACTATGTCTTTGGCACTTGGAATATTGGAACTTTGATTGGGAAGTCTATGGAGGTTGTGGATACTATGATTAGAAGGAGAGTTAACATTATGTGTCTGCAGGAAACCAAATGGGTTGGAGCAAAGGCTAAGGAATTGGATACTTCAGGATTCAAGCTTTGGTATACAGGAAAGACTAGAGCAAAGAATGGAGTTGGTATTATTGTGGATAAGACTTGGAAGAGTAATGTGGTGGATGTTAAAAGGATAGAGGATAGGATTTTATCCCTTAAGATGGTAGTGGAACAGGAGACTTTTAGCATCATAAGTGCTTACGCACCACAAGTGGGGCTAGAAGAACAAGAAAAGGTAAAGTTTTGGGAAGATTTGGAGGGTTTAGTCCAAGGAACTCCCCACAATGAAAAGATTGTCTTAGGTGGAGATCTTAACGGGCATGTTGGAAAGGATGCAGGGCAATATGCAGGATTTCATGGGGGTTTTGGTATAGGAGAACTAAATGAAGAAGGTAGATCAATTTTGGACTTCGCAATGGCTTATGACTTTAAGATTGCGAATACTTGTTTTAAGAAGCGGGAGGAGCACCTAATCACATATAGGAGTGGGGCCGCAAGTTCACAAATAGATTTCTTTTTGGTACGGAATACGGATAAAAGGATCTATAAGGACTGTAAAGTTATACCAGGGGAGAGTTTGACCACACAACATAGGATTTTGGTTCTTGACATGCAAGTAAAGAGTCGGAAAAAGCGAAACAGAAGAGCTATAAACCCAAGAATCAGGTGGTGGCAACTAAAGGGTGAAAAACAGTTGATTTTTCAGAGAAAGCTAACAGAAGAGAGAGTTTGGGAGACACAAGATTGTGCTAACCTTATGTGGGAAGAGATGGCAAATGGGATCCGAAAGGTAGCTAAAGAAGTCTTAGGGGAATCAAAAGGATTTGGCCCTAAAGATAAAGAATCTTGGTGGTGGGATGAGAATATTCAAGCGAAGATTAAATATAAGAGGGAGTGTTTCAAAACTTTACATCTTGATAACAAGGAAGAAAATTGGAAGAAGTATCGGTCAGCTAGAAATGAGACAAAGAAAGCAGTTAGTGAGGCAAGATCTAAAGCGTTGGATGGATTTTACCAAGCTTTGGGAACAAAGAATGGAGAACGGCAAATATACAAGCTTGCTAAGGGAAGGGAAAGGAAAACAAGAGACTTGGATCAAGTGAAATGCATTAAGGATGAAGAAGAAAAAGTCTTGGTAACAGAGGGAGATATCAGAGAGAGGTGGAGAAGTTATTTTCACAAGCTTTTCAATGAGGGGCAGCCAACAAATATAGACATGGAAAGCTTAAGTACTCGAGAGGAGGATCAAAATTTTGCTTTTTATCGTAGAATTCGAGAAGTGGAGGTGAAGGAGGCACTTAAGAAAATGGGTAATGGTAAGGCTTTGGGTCCTGATAATATACCTATTGAGGTTTGGAGGTGTTTGGGAGAGAAAGGTATTTCTTGGCTTACCAAGTTATTGAATGAGATACTAAGGTCCAAGAGGATGCCGGATGAATGGAGGAAGAGTACATTGATACCTATTTACAAGAATAAAGGAGATATTCAAAATTGTGGGAACTACCGGGGGATTAAACTCATGAGCCATACTATGAAACTTTGGGAAAGAGTGATTGAACAGAGATTAAGAAAAGAGACTCATATATCAGAGAACCAATTTGGTTTTATGCCAGGAAGATCCACCACAGAGGCTATTTATCTTCTACGAAGTTTGATGGAACGGTACCGAAGTAGAGGAAAAGATTTGCATATGGTCTTCATTGATTTGGAAAAAGCTTATGACAGAGTGCCAAGAGAAGTCCTATGGAAAGCGTTGGAAAAGAAGGGTGTTCGTATTGCTTATATTCGTGCCATAAAGGATATGTATGATGGAGTTACAACAAATGTGCGGACTTAGGGAGGGGTAACAGAAGATTTTCCCATAAGGATCGGTCTGCATCAAGGGTCGTCCTTAAGTCCATACCTTTTCACTTTAGTGATGGATGTACTTACTGGACACATCCAAGATGCAGTCCCGAAATGTATGTTGTTTGCTGATGACATTGTCTTAGTAGGGGAAACAAAAGAGGGGTTGAATTGTAAAGTGGAATTATGGAGAGAAGCCTTGGAATCAAAGGGTTTTCGTTTAAGTCGGAATAAAACAGAGTATATGGAGTGTAAATTCAGCAAGAGGCGAGAAAACAGAGATTTGGAGATAAAAATTGGGGAGCAGAGAATACCGCAGGTGTCCAAGTTTCGGTACCTTGGGTCCATTTTACAAAGTAATGGAGAGATTGATGGGGATGTCTCCCACAGGATCCAAGCTGGATGGATGAAATGGAGAAACGCATTGGGGGTTATTTGTGATCGCAAAATATCTACCAAGCTTAAAGGGAAGTTTTATCGAACTGCTATTAGACCAGCTATGCTTTATGGAAGTGAGTGTTGGGCTTTGAAAGGTCAACAAGAGCAAAAAATGGGGGTGGCAGAAATGAGAATGTTGAGATGGATGAGTGGACATACAAGAAAAGACAAAATTCGAAATGATTATATTCGGGAAAGAGTTGGGGTGGCAC
The DNA here is from genome assembly GCA_037013595.1 of Dicorynia guianensis. Classification (NCBI taxonomy): domain Eukaryota; kingdom Viridiplantae; phylum Streptophyta; class Magnoliopsida; order Fabales; family Fabaceae; genus Dicorynia; species Dicorynia guianensis. The sequence goes on along the minus strand of JASUAB010000006.1, from coordinate 12,323,226 downwards.
CTATTGAGGAGAAAATGACAGAAACCCGGTTACGGTGGTTTGGGCATGTACAAAGAAGACCGCGAGAGGCACCAGTGAGAAAGGTTGACCAAATGGTGTTTAGTCCTGTGAGGAGATGTAGAGGAAGACCAAAAAGGACACTTGGAGAGGTGATTAAAAGAGATCTTTGGTTAAATGGTATATCCAAAAATTTGGTTTTGGATAGAAGTTTATGGCGTCGTTTGATCCATGTAGCCGACCCCACCTAGTGGGAAAAGGCTTGGTTTGTTGTATTGTATGCAAGATAGGCATGAGAGATATCTATGCCCCATCTTGAGGGGGAGTGTTAGGAGTAGAGATAAATTTTTCTGTATAGCCTTGTCTGTTCTATTAGTTACCTAGGCTGTGTTTTATTTACTACAGGGGCAATATTGTATTTTTCCTTTGCTATAATGTTAATATCAGCTGTGGGTGGGAACTCTCAGGGGGTAGAACTCCTGAAATAGAATTCCCGCTGGTTTTGTGTTCTCTGTTCATTGTCTCTGATTTCCCTCTTCTTCTTCCCTAAATTCATCTAAGCTGTTATTTTTGTGTAATCTGTATACTGATGTTTATCATTCTTTCTTCAACCATGGCTGCCACACTGAATTATCTGAATGAGCTTAACCTGTCCACAGAGTGGTCAAGAATAAAGGTTAGGGTAATTCGTAGTTGGAATGTTCCAAATTATCCAAGGCCTGATATTGGGGACAATCTTGAGATGGTTCTACTTGATGAGCAAGTTTTATTATATTGATTCTCCTTATTATTAATCTGACTTTTTTGTATTCTATTTGCTTTGTTCTGTTTCTGAATTGCTGTGTTGACATGTTTTATTTTATTTTAGGGCATTATGATACGTGCAGCAGCTCAATGATCGTTAAGGATACTGTTGGTAATTGTATTAGTAAGGGTACTATTGTATTTTTCACCTAGGGCAGTCTTGTATTTCATAAGTGACTATGAGGGTTTTTTTGTACTTTGTCTTTGCTGGCCTTATTTTTCAGCTGGCCATATACGATTTTGCAAAATAATGAAATTGGTTTTTTCATTTTCTTCTTCTTCTCGGCTTCCCTCGTCTTCTCCGGCCTCGATCCACCTCTCCATCCCTCTTCGGCTCATTTTCAACTTGGTATCAGAGCTGGTGAAGCCAAGGATACGCAGCCGTGAAGTAGGACGAGATGGCAAAGCTGGTGAAGCTGAGGATATGCAGCGAGCTGCTTGCGAGGAGCCTACGCCGGTATCTGACCGCTTCTCTTCCAGTCATCCATTTCTCGGGGTGGTAGCTAAACGCAAAGCCAAGACCCAGACCTGGAAGAAAAGAGGAAACGGAGATACGCCAGAAAGGTGAGGAAAAGGTCTCTATTTCGTGCTGATTAGCGCTTCGATGTGGAGTTGATGAGTGATTAGCTACTGATTAGCTACTGTAAGCTGTGGTAGTTTGGTTGTTGTTAGAGCCACGGTTGCTCCTGTCAGCCAATGCAATCATCACCAGCTTCTCATTCTTGAGACAGTTATCTTTGTTCCCGCTAATGAAGAAGTGAGGCCCAGATTGATTGAGTTTGACTACTGTGTGGCGATCAGTGTATTTTGCAATTGGTGCATCAGTGTTGCAATTGCTGTAATCTTCGCTCTTTACTAGAAGCACTGAGTCTTGGCCAGATTGATAATTGAAAACTGCAATTGGTATAACGGAATTCAATTTGAAGTCAGTATTCTTTACTGTGTTGATCACTCTCAATCAGCACGACTTGAAGCTCATCAAGTGCTCCAACAGCTAGAAGAGATTAGACCAGAAAGGTCAGCCAGTTCTGGGGATGATGGAACCATGCCCTCAGCCAGTGATTAGCTACTGATTTTAGTCCAGTGTTCTTTCACATTTTTTGTCCGTTTGTCTTGCTTTGTGATTTGTCACCAAGTGTTAGTCTTCTATCATTTATAAATGTCTGAAATCAGCAGTGGAGCTGGAGGTGGTTCAACCTCAGGTGGTACATTGAGTAAGTTAGGGACCTTAAATGATAATCCCTGCAACGAAAAACTCTCTCTAGAGCAAGTTCAAACACTTAAAAGGTTGATGGCTAAACTTGAGACATCACAGTCATCAAAGGTGGAACCTTCTTCTAATTCTAACTTTGCCCACTCAGGTATACCAATATTAGCTCTCAATACTGTCTCTAGACCTAAGATGAATCATTGGATTATTGATTCAGGAGCGTCTGATCATATGACTGGTAATTTAACTTCCTTTTCATCCTATACACCATGTGATGGACAAAACACTGTTCGTGTAGCAGATGGTACTTTTTCAAAAATAATGGGGAAGGGGTCCATACCTTGCACTCAATTGTTAAATTTAACCTCAGTTTTGCATGTCCCAAAATTTTCAAATAATCTCCTTTCAATTAGTGCTATCACTAGAGACTTAAACTGTAAAGTCACCTTCTATCCTTTGCACTGTGTTTTTCAGGAACTGGAGACGAAGAAGGTGATTGGCTATGGTAGAGTGAAAGATGGCCTCTATTTCTTGGAAGACAGCATTGAAACTTCATGCAATTCAGCATCCCAAGGAGGTTCAAATGGGTCAAGTGTATTGCAGTTGCATAGATGGCATAGGCGCTTAGGCCACCCTTCCTTTGTTGTTTTGAGGAGATTATTTCCAGAATTGTATAGCAAATGTGATGGAAAAGATTTTTTTTGTAATGCTTGTGAATTTGCCAAACACACTAGAAACTCTTATCCAATTGTTGATAATAGAAGTTCAGCTCCTTTTGTGATAATTCATTCTGATGTTTGGGGTCCTAGCCGCACTATTTCTTCATCTGGCTATAGATGATTTGTCACTTTTATTGATTGCTTTAGTCGCACTACCTGGGTGTACATGATGCATTCAAAAAATGAAGTCTTCTTATGTTTCAAGAAATTTCATGCAATGGTCTCCACCCAATTTGATGCAAAAGTAAAGGTTCTTAGAAGTGATAATAGACTGGAATATATGAGCAAGGAGTTTCAACAGTATTTGGAGACTTGTGGAATTGTTCATCAAACCAGTTGTGTGAATACTCCTGCCCAAAATGGAGTAGCTGAACGTAAGAATATACACCTGTTAGAAGTAGCTCGTTCTCTCTTGTTTACCATGAGAGTGCCTAAGATGTTTTGGGCAGATGCAGTGTTATCGGCAGCATATCTTATTAACAGGATGCCTTTAAGAACACTTCACTTTAAGTCCCCCCTAGAGGTCCTCATGGGGTCGTCCTCTTACTTGGTTCCACCTAAGGTCTTCGGATGTGTATGCTTTGTTCATGATCATAGAGTGAATGTTGAAAAATTGGATCCTAGAGCCCTTAAATGTGTCTTTATTGGGTATTCTCCTACTCAAAAGGGGTATAAGTGTTATCACCCCCCAACACGAAAGGTGTTTGTAAGCATGGATGTGACATTCCAAGAAGATGAAGCCTATTTTTGTCCTGAACCAGCACCTCAACAGGGGGAGACACAAGAGGGTAATGAAAGGTTTTCTATTACAACCTATAATCCTATACCCGATCAAATTCAGGGGGAGACAGACAGTACTCTAGAATAGTTACATCCTGAGGAACATGGGGAGGAAGTAAGTGAACCAAGGGAGCAGGAGGAACCAGAAATCTTGACCTACTCTCGAAGGAAGAAAAAGCAAGTAGATGCCATTCAACAAACTCTACCTAGCCAAGAACCCACTTCTGATCCAGCTCCTCCACAACCTGATCCATCAATCACTTGTAAGTCTCCTCTTCATTCTTCTATTCCAATTGTTGATAATGATGATCGTCCCATTGCTCTTAGAAAAGAATTAGAAAATGTACTCAACATCCTATTTCTAACTTTATTTCATATGATTCATTATCCCCATCCTATAGAGCATTTCTATCTTCTGTAGCTTCTGTGACTGCTCCTCAAGATTGGAGGGAGGCCTTTAATGATCCTAAGTGGAAGGAAGCCATGATAGAGGAAATGAAAGCTCTAAGGAAAAATGACACTTGGGAACTCACTCAACTTCCAAGTGGAAAGAAACCTGTGGGTTGCAAATGGGTTTTCTCTGTTAAATACAGGGCTGATGGATCAATTGAAAGATACAAGGCAAGACTTGTAGCTAAGGGGTTCACACAGACCTATGGGATAGATTATCATGAGACATTCGCTCCTGTTGCAAAGATGAACTCCATACGGATCATTCTTTCTTGTGCAGCCATTTTTGGATGGGAATTACAGCAATTGGATGTAAAAAATGCATTTCTCCATGGGAACCTAGAAGAGGAAGTGTTCATGGATATCCCTCTTGGTTTTGGTTGTGATAAGACCACAGAAAAGGTGTGTAAATTGAAAAAGGCTCTATATGGCTTAAAACAGTCACCACGAGCATGGTTTGGTAGACTTAGCATGACAATTGCTAATCTTGGTTACAAACAAAGCAATGGAGATCACACATTGTTTGTTAAGAAAAGCGATAAGAAAATCACTGCCATCATTGTATATGTGGATGATATTATTGTGACAGGAAATGACAAGAAGGAAATTGAATGGCTCAAGTCTTGCTTGGCCAAGGAATTTGAAATTAAGGACTTGGGGAATTTGCATTACTTCCTTGGAATTGAGGTTGCTAGATCAAGTAAGGGTATCTTCATCTGTCAAAGGAAGTATGTTCTAGATTTACTCCAAGAAACTGGAATGTTGGGATGTAAACCAGCAGACTCTCCCATTATAGAGAATCATCACCTGAAGGCTGGTGATGGAGAAGCTGTGGAACTTGGCAGATATCAGAGGCTGGTTGGCAGACTGATTTATCTCTCACATACCAGACCAGATATAGCCTATGCTGTAAGTATTGTTAGCAAATGTTCACCTTGATGCAGTATTTCGTATCTTGAAATACTTAAAATCCACCCCTGGGAAAGGGTTGTTGTTCTCAAGACACGGACATTCTAGAATAGAGGCGTATGCAGATGCTGATTGGGCCGGGTCAATTGAAGATAGAAGGTCAACATCGGGCTATTGCACGTTCTTTGGAGGCAACCTTGTCACTTGGAGAAGCAAGAAACAATCGGTTGTTGCTAGATCCAGTGCTCAGGCTGAATATAGGGCTATGGCTCTTGGAGTGTGCGAAATTTTGTGGCTTAGAAGGCTGGTCCAAGAACTTGGAGTTAGTGATGAAGTTCCTCTCAATCTTTACTGTGATAATAAGGCAGCTATCAATATTGCACACAATCCTGTCCAACATGATATAACAAAACACATAGAGATTGACAGACACTTCATCAAAGAAAAATTATCCGAAGGGATCCTAAAACTCCTGTTTGTGAAGTCTGAAGATCAGCTAGCAGATATCTTTACCAAGGGACTCTCGAGTAGAACATTCCATTCAATTACTTGCAAGATGGGCATGAGAGACATCTATGCTCCATCTTGAGGGGCAGTGTTGGTAATTGTATTAGTAAGGGTACTATTGTATTTTTCACCTAGGGCAGTCTTGTATTTCATAAGTGACTATGAGGGTTTTTTTGTACTTTGTCTTTGCTGGCCTTATTTTTCAGCTGGCCATATACGATTTTGCAAAATAATGAAATTGGTTTTTTCATTTTCTTCTTCTTCTCGGCTTCCCTCGTCTTCTCCGGCCTCGATCCACCTCTCCATCCCTCTTCGGCTCATTTTCAACTGATACGTGACAAAATTCATCGAGGTATGGCGTACTTTACAAAAAATTTTGGAGTTGGTATGAACGACAATAAATTTGGGCCTACTAGGCACAAATGCCATTTGACTTTTAATCTGACAACTTTGTAACTCAAGTGGTTAAGTCATCTATCTCACAATATGGTTTTGCTTTTGTTGAGTTTGAAGATGTTGAAAAGGGGGATCCTTCCACTCCTTATCTCATTGGTAGTTAATCTAAACAATGCTTTCCTATAGACTTTGTGATCCCTGCAATCATTTTACTTAAATATTAAACTCGATTGTACAGATATTATTGGATTATTAAGTGGTATTGGTGAGGTGAGAAAGCATATAATTTCCAAGAGGTGAAGCAAAATGATTGCTCTGGAGCTTGATAATTTGTGGTTACTTTCTCTGAATCTCTGTGTCATTCAACTGAACTCATTTGTTTGGCCGATGATTATGTTTTGGTAATATTATATCAAATGTAATAGTTGAAACACACAAAAGAGGCTGAGGAAGACGATGGAGCCGAGGGCGCGGGAGAGAAAAATCAGAAAAAATTTAATTCATGTTTCTATTTTCTGTACAGTTCCGAAGGCCAGAAACCAGCCATAAATCAGCCACTTAGAATGACCAAAATACCCTCACATACAAATGAAAAATACACTAATGCCCCTAGTAGAGAAATTACAATAATACCCATAAGCCATACATACAAATAATATAGCAATCACCAACACTCCGCCTCAAGATGGAGCATAGATGTCTCTCATGCCCATCTTGCATGTGATTGGGTGGAAAATTCTGCTTGAAAGTCCCTTCGTAAAAATGTCCGCTAGCTGGTCTTCAGACTTCACAAAGGCAAGCTTTAGGATCCCTTCAGATAGTTTTTCTTTAATAAAGTGTCTATCAATCTCTATGTGTTTTGTTCTGTCATGTTGAACCGGATCGTGTGCAATATTGATGGCTGCCTTATTATCACAATAGAGATTGAGAGGTCCTTCATCATCAACTCCAAGTTCTTGGACCAATCTCCAAAGCCACAAACTTTCACACACACCATGAGCCATAGCCCTATATTCCGCCTCAGTACTTGATTTAGCCACAACTGATTGCTTCTTGCTTCTCCAAGTGACAAGATTCCCACCAACAAACGTGCAATAGCCTGAGATTGACCTCCTATCGTCAATTGACCTTGCCCAATCAGCATCTGCATAGGCTTCTATTCTAGAATGTCCGTATATTGAGAACAGCAACCCTCTTCTAGGGGCAGATTTTAGGTACCTCAAAATACGAAGCACTGCATCAAGGTGAGTGGTGCGAGGATCATGCATAAATTTGCTAACAATGCTTACAGCATAGGCTATATCTGGTCTAGTATGGGAAAGATAAATCAGTCTGCCAACCAGCCTTTGATACCTGCCAAGTTCTACTACCTCTCTATCACCAACCTTCAAATGATGATTCTCTACAATGGGAGAATCTGCTGGTTTACACCTTAACATTCCAGTTTCTTGGAGCAGGTCCAAGACATACTTCCTCTGACAAATGAAGATACCTTTACTTGACCTTGCAACCTCAATTGCAAGGAAGTAATGCAAATTCCTGAAGTCTTTGATTTCAAATTCTTTGGCTAGCTGAGACTTGAGCCAATTAATTTCCTTCACATCATTCCTAGCCACAATAATGTCATCTACATACACAGCTATGGCAGTAATATTTCCATCACGTTTCTTACAAAATAATGTATGGTCTGCATTGCTTTGTTTGTACCCAAGACTAACAATTGTCTTGCTAAGTCTACCAAACCATCCCCGTGGTGACTGCTTCAAACCATATAGAGCTTTCTTCAACTTGCACACCTTCCCTGTGGTCTTATCACTTGCAAACCCTGGAAGAATATCCATAAATACTTCTTCTTCTAGGTCCCCATGGAGAAAAGCATTTTTTACATCCAATTGCTGTACTTTCCATCCAAAATTGGCTGCACAAGAGAGAATAACTCGAATGGAGTTCATCTTTGCAACAGGAGCAAATGTTTCTTGATAATCTATCCCATAGATTTGTGTGAATCCCTTAGCTACTAGACTTGCTTTGTATCTTTCAATTGATCCATCAGCCCTGTATTTAACAGAGTACACCCATTTACAACCCACAGGTCTCTTTCCCATTGGAAGTTGAGTGAGTTCCCAAGTGTCATTTTTCCTTAGAGCTTTCATTTCCTCTATCATAGCTTCCTTCCACTTTGGGTCATCCATGGCCTCCCTCCAGTTCTGAGAAGTAGTCACAGAAGCTACAGAAGAGATAACTGCTCTATAGGAAGGGGATAATGCATCATATGAGACAAAGTTAGAAATGGGATGTTGAGTACATTTTCTAATTCCTTTCCTAAGAGCAATGGGACGATCATCATTATTAATAATTGGAGTAGAAGAGTGAAGAGGGGACTTACAAGCAATTGATGAGTCAAGTTGTGAGGGAACTAGTTGAAAGTGAGTAATCGGCGACGGAGAGAAGGACGAAAGGGAGAAACCGGTGATGGAGAGAAGAGGAAGAAAGGGTGCTTCGAAAAATCAGAAAACTACGATGTATTTTCTTTTAGCTAAATTCACAAATATGCACCTACCACAAAATTACAATTTTATCCCCAGAACTTGAAATTACAATAATAACCTCACAACACTCCCCCTTAAGATGGAGCATGAATGTCCTTCATGCCCATCTTGCAAGTGATTGAGTGAAATTTTCAGCTAGAGAGACCCTTGGTAAAAATGTCAGCAAGCTGATCTTCTGACTTCACAAATAGGAGGTCTAAGATTCCTTCAGACAATTTTTCCTTAATGAAGTGTCTGTCAATTTCTATGTGTTTTGTCCTGTCATGTTGCACAGGATTGTGAGCAATATTGATGGCTGCCTTATTATCACTAGAGATTGAGGGACGCTTCATCACCAACTCCTAGCTCTTGGACCAATCTTCTGAGCCACAGTATTTCACAGACTCTCAAAGCCATGGCTCTATATTCAGCTTCAGCACTGGATCTCGCAACAACTGATTGTTTCTTACTTCTCCATGTGACAAGGTTTCCTCCAACAAAGGTGCAATAGCCTGATGTTGACCTCCTGTCATCAACTGACCCTGCCCAATCAGCATCTGCATAGGCCTCTATTCTGGAATGCCCATGTTTTGCGAATAGAAGCCCTTTTCCAGGGGTAGTTTTTAGATACCTCAAAATACGAAATACTGCATCTAGATGAGTGGTGCGAGGGTCATGCATGAATTTGCTAACAATGCTTACAGCATAGGCTAGATTTGGTCTAGTATGGGAGAGATAGATTAATTTGCCAACCAGTCTTTGGTATCTGCCAAGGTCCACTGCTTCCCCATTCCCACCGTTCAAGTGATGATTTTCTATAATAGGAGAATCAGCTGGTTTACAGCCTAACATTCCTGTTTCTTGGAGCAGATCTAAGGCATATTTCCTTTGACAGATGAAAATACCCTTACTTGACTTGGCAACTTTAATCCCAAGGAAATAACGCAAGTTTCCCAAGTCTTTAATTTCAAATTCCTTGGCTAGGCATGTCTTGAACTGATTAATCTCTTCCACATCATTCCCAGTTAAAATAATGTCATCCACGTATATAATTATAGCAATGAGTCTCCCATCACACTCCTTAACAAATAAGGTATGATCTGCATTACTTTGATTATACCCGAGATTCACAATTGCCTTACTAAGTCTACCAAACTATGCTCGAGGTGACTGTTTTAGACCATATAAAGCCTTCTTCAACTTACACACCTTCCCTGCAGTCTTACTACAATTAAAACCTGGAGGAATGTCCATATACACCTCCTCCTCTAGGTCTCCATGGAGAAAGGCATTTTTCACATCTAGTTGTTGTAATTCCCATCCAAAGTTAGCTGCACAAGAGAGAATCACTCGAATAGAGTTCTTCTTTGCAACGGGAGTAAATGTTTCTTGATAGTCTATCCCATAGGTCTGCGTGAATCCCTTAGCTACTAGTCTAGCTTTATATCTCTCAATTGATTCATCGGCCCTGTATTTGACAGAGAAAACCCATTTGCAACCCACAGTTTTCTTTCCTGTTGGAAGTTGAGTAAGCTTCCAAGTATCATTTTTCCTTAGGGCTGTCATTTCCTCCATCATAGCTTCTTTCCACTTTGGGTCATCGAGAGCTTCTCTCCAATCTTGAGGAGCAGTCACAGATGCTACAGAAGAGATAAATGATCTATAGGAAAGTGATAATGAATCATATGAGACAAAGTTAGAAATAGGATGCTGAGTACATTTCTTGACTCCTTTCCTAACAGCAATTGGAAGATCATCATTATCAGTAACTTGAATGGACGAGTGGGGAGTAAACTTACAAGTAGGTGATGAGCCAAGCTGTGAAGGAGTTGGACCAGGAGTGAGTTCTTGGCTAGGTAGAGTTTGCTGTAGGACATCCACTTGCTTTTTCTTCCTTCGAGAATAAGTCAAGATTCCTGTCTCCTTTTGCTTCTCAAGGCCACTCATCTCCATTGCTTGTTCCTCAGAATGTGATTTTTCTTGAGTATCACTCTCCTCCCCTTGAATTTGATAAGGTATGGGATTATAGGGTACAACAAAAAGCTCTTCATTACCCTCTTGAGTATTGCCTGCCTCCCCCTGAATTGGTAATGAGTCTGAAGAGAAGTAAGCTTCATTTTCTTGGAAGGTAACATCCATGCTCACAAGCATTCTTCTTGTAGGTGGGTGATAGCACTTGTAACCCTTTTGAGTGGGAGAATATCCAATAAAAACACATTTGAGAGCTCTAGGATCTAATTTTCCAATAGTTACTCTATGATCATGAACAAAGCATACGCACCCAAAAATTTTGGGTGGAACGAAGTATGAGGAAGAACCCTTAAGGACTTCTAATGGAGACTTAAAGTTAAGAGTTCTTAATGGCATTCTATTGATAAGATAAGTAGCAGATAACACAGCATCAGCCCAAAACATTTTTGGAACTCTCATGGTAAACATTAGGGCTCGAGCTACTTCTAACAAGTGTCTATTTTTACGTTCAGCTACACCATTTTGGGCCGGGGTATTCACACAGCTTGTTTGATGAATGATTCCATTTGTCTCTAGATATTGTTGAAATTCAGTGCTCATATACTCTAGTCCATTGTCACTTCTAAGAAATTTTATTTTCACATCAAATTGGGTAGATACCATTGCATGAAATTTCTTGAAGCATGAAAAAACTTTACCTTTGGAATGCATCATATAAACCCAAGTAGTGCGACTGAAACAATCAATAAAAGTGACAAACCATCTATAGCTAGATAAAGATGTAATGCGACTAGGACCCCAAACATCTGAATGAATTGTCACAAATGGAGCTGAACTTTTATTATCAACAGCTGGATAAGAGTTTCTAGTATGCTTGGCCAATTCACAAATATCACCAAAAAAATCTTTTTCATCACATTTACAATGTAAGTTTGGAAACAGCTTCTTCAAAACTACAAAAGAAGGGTGGCCTAGTCGCCTATGCCATCTATGTAATTGTGATATGACTGATTCCTTTAAGTTCTTTTGAGAGGCCAAGCTACATGAAGGTTCACAGTTGTCCTCCAAAAAATACAGCCCGTTCTTCACTCTACCATAGCCAATCACTTTCTTCGTCTCCAGTTCCTGAAAAACACAATAAGAAGGAAAGAAGGTGATTTTACAATTTAAACCTTTTGTGATAGCACTAACTGAGGGAAGGTTATTTGAAAATTTTGGAACATGCAAGACTGAGGATAACTTTAATGACTTGGTACACACTATGGAACCTTTCCCCATAATTTGTGAAAAAGTACCATCCACTACCCGAACGGTATTTTGCCCAGAACATGTTGTGTATGAAGAGAAAGAACTTAAGATTCCCGTCATACAGTCAGATGCCCCTGAATCGATAATCCAATGATTTGTCTTAGGGCTGGTGGAAGCATTAAGTGCTAAACTTGGTTTACCTGTGTGACTAGGAGAAGGAGTGTCCACCTTTGAAGCTTGTGAAGTATCAAGTTTAGCCATCAACCTTTTTAGTGTTTGGACTTCCTCTACCGTGAGGTTTTCACTTGAGTGGCTAGGCTTTGTAGAAGATGCCTCAGACAGATGAGCTTCAGGTCTAGTTGGACCTATCTTCTTACCACCACGACCTTTAGTAGGATTTCCATGTAACTTCCAACATTGATCTCTAGTGTGCCTCGTCTTTTCACAATAGTCACACTTTAGTGTGTCCTTGTCAACTGAATTAACTGACTTTTGTGGTGGATTTGTCACTAGAGCAGATCGATCACAAGGAATAGACAGCAACATGGAGCGCCTTCTACTCTCTTCTTGCTGAATATAGGCAAAGGATTGCTTTAGAGTTGGGAATGGCTCCTTCTCAAGTACTTGGGCTCTCATCTGATCATATTCTACATTTAATCCAGCTAGGAAATCAAAGACCTATTCTTTGTCTTTCAACTGTTGGAATTTTGTTGCATCTACAATGCATTCAGCTTGAAAGTCTTGATAATAATCAAGTTCCTGCCAAAGATTGTTCAATTCATTGTAGTATTGTGACACAGATTTTTCCCCTTGTTTAGTCTCATGAACTTTCTTTCTCAACTCATATACAAGGGCATCATGGCCAACCTTAGAGTAAGCTTCAGAAACAACACTTCAAACCTTAGCAGCTGAATCAACAAAAATATAGGATTTACTTATCTCATACTCCATTGAATTTAGAAGCCAACACATAACTAGACTATTGTCTGATTCCCATTGGTCAAAGGTTGGATCAGTTTCTGCTGGCCTCTTCTTTTTACCATTTACATAACCAAATAAGCTCCTGGCCTTCAAGGCAAGCATGCATGATCTTGACCAAACCCGAAAATTAGAGCCATCTAATTTTTTTGAACACATTTGTAGAGTGGGGTTATCACCCAGGGTCCCTACGTTGTTGACCTGAGTCTGATTCATTCCACTTCCAGTATCACTAATTGCTTTAGACATTGGATACACTACAAACCTCAGAAAAGTGATCAAGCTCAGCCCTTGATTGACCCACTACGTTTCTTCTTCACCTACGGTGCTTTCAGACAAGAAACAATACACAAGACGCCAGCCACACAGCCCGGACACTCCACAAGAAACCACACCGCACAAGACGCCAACCACACAGCCTAACGGACACTCCAGAAGGAACCACACCGCCTAACCCATGCCCCCTTCGTCAGCCCCACTTCCGGTCGCAGCTCACAAGCCTAAGGGGCAGTTTATCGGTTCAAGCAATAGACACAACCTCACCGAAGCCTGAAACTGAACTCCTACCGAGAGCAAGCTTACAGTTAAGGCACGAACCTGGTCTTTGGGTGCGCAAATCAGCGCGAGGACATTAGGGAAGTGGGTTCCGGCGTTTTCTGCTTCCCTTGGGAAGCCATTTCACTGCTGCATCGCCTGCATTGTCTCTCACGTAGCCGGCTTCAGTGGCGCCGGCACTGTCTGACGGAGTCTCTGTCACTGGTGGCTAGGACTGGAGCAACCAGCTCTGATACCTAGTTGGAAGTGAGTAATCGGCGATGGAGAGAAGGACGAAAGGGAGAAACCGGTGACGGAGAGAAGAGGAAGAAAGGGTGCTTCGAAAAATCAGAAAAACTACGATGTATTTCCTTTCAGCTAAATTCACAAATATACACCTACCACAAAATTACAATTTTATCCCCAGAACTTGAAATTACAATAATAACCTCACAACAGAACTGAATCAGGAGTGGGTTCTTGGCTAGGTAGAGTTGGTTGAACAGCATCCACTTGCCTTTTCTTCCTTCGAGAATAAGTCAAGATTTCTGGTTCCTTCTACTTCCCTAGTTCATTGACCTCCTCTTCATGTTCCTCAAGATGTAATTGTTCTCGGGTATTGTTTATCTCCCCTTGACTTTGATAAGGCATAGGACTATAGGTTGCAACAGAGAATTTTTCATTACCCTCTTGAGTCTCCTCATGATTAAGTGTGGATTCAGGAGAGAAGTAGGCTTCATCTTCCTGGAATGTAACATCCATACTTACCAACACTTTCCTTGTTGGAGGGTGGTAACACTTGTAACCCTTTTGAGTGGGAGAATACCCAATAAAAACATATTTAAGGGCTCTAGGGTCTAATTTCCCCACATTTACTCTATGATCATGTACAAAACATACACACCCAAATATTTTAGGTGGAACCAAGTAAGAGGAGGACCCCGTGAGAATCTCTAAAGGGGACTTAAAGTCAAGTGTTCTCAATGGCATTCTATTGATGAGGTATGCAGCAGATAGCACTGCATCTGCCCAAAACATTTTGGGTACTTTCATTGTAAACAGGAGAGATCGAGCCACTTCTAACAAGTGTCTATTCTTACATTCAGCTACTCAATTTTGGGCAGGAGTGTTCACACAGCTAGTTTGATGGATGATTCCACAAGACTCTAAGTACTGTTGAAACTCATTGCTCATATATTCCAACCCATTATCACTTCTGAGAACCTTTACCTTAGCATTAAACTGATTGGAGATCATTGCATGAAATTTCTTAAAACATAAGAAGACTTCACTTTTTAAATGCATCATGTAAACCCAGGTAGTACGACTAAAGCAATCAATGAAAGTAACAAACCATCTATAGCCAGATAAGGAAGTTGTGTGACTAGGGCCCCAAACATCAGATTGAATTATCACAAAAGGAGCTAAACTTTTATTATCAATGCTTGGATAGGAGTTTCTAGTGTGTTTGGCAAATTCACACTCATTACAAAAAAGATCTTTCTCATCACATTTACAATATAAGTTTGGGAATAATCTCTTCAAAACTACCAAAGAAGGATGGCCCAGACGTCTATGCCATTTATGTAACTGTGATGAAATTGACCCATTCAAGCTACCTGGGGACACTGAATTACATGAAGTTTCAAGACTGTCTTCCAAAAAATAGAGGTCATCTTTCACTCTACCTTAGCCAATCACCTTCTCCGTCTCCAGCTCCTAAAAAACACAGTGCAAAGGAAAGAAGGTGACTTTACAATTCAAGTCTCTAGTGATAGCACTAATTGAAAGAAGATTATTTGAGAATCGTGGGACATGCAAGACTGAGGATAGATTTAATAATTGTGTACAAGATATGGAGCCCTTCCCCATTATTTTAGAGAAGGTACCATCTACTACATAAACAGTATTTTGACCATCACATGGTGTATAGGATGAAAAAGAATTCAAGGTACCAGTCATATGATCAGATGCTCCTGAATCAATGATCCAATGATTGTTCTTAGGACTAGGGACAGCATTGAAAGCTAATATTGGTATACCTGAGTGAGCAAAATTCGAACTAGAAGAAGTTTCCACCTTAGAGGACTGTGGTGTTTCAAGTTTAGCCATCAATCTCTTAAGCATATGAACTTCCTCCATAGAGAGTTTTTCACTGCAAGAGCTAGGTTCAGTAGAGGCTGGAGCTGCTGCCTTTGACAGATGGGCTTGAGGTCTAGGTGAGCTTGTCTTCTTACCACCTCGACCCTTAGTGGGTTTTCCATGGAGCTTCCAACATTGTTCTCTAGTGTGTCTTGTTTTTTCACAAAAATCACACTTCAATGTGTCCTTGTCTGATGAGTTAAGAGGCCTTTGTGGTGGGTTTGCCACCAAGGCGGATCAGTCACTCAAGGTAGGAAAAAGCATAGAGCGCCTCCTACTTTCTTCCTGCTGAATAAAAGCATAAGACTGTTTCAAGGTTGGAAATGGCTATTTTCCAAGCACTTGGGCTCTAGTCTGATCATACTCCACATTCAAGCCAGCTAGGAAGTCATACACCCGTTCTTTGTCTCTTAGTTGCTGAAATTTGATAGCATTTGCTGTGCATTCAGCTTGAAAGTTCTGATAATAGTCTAACTCCTGCCAAAGGCTGTTCACTTCATTGTAGTATTGGGATACAGACTTTTCCCCTTGCTTGCTTTGATGAACCTTTTTTCTCAGTTCATACACCAGTGCATCATGGCCAACCTTGGAATAGGCTTCAGATACTGCATTCCACACTTTAGCAGCTGTATCAAGGAAGATATAAGACTTGGCTATCTCATACTCCATAGAATTCAATAACCAAGACATGACCAGACTATTGTCTGACTCCCATTGATCAAATGTGGGGTCTGTCTCTGTTGATTTCTTCCTTTTGCCATTCACATATCCAAACAGACCTCTGGCCTTCAAGGAAAGGGTACATGCCCTTGACCACACCAGAAAATTAGAACCATCCAGCTTCTTTGGACACATTTGCAGGGTGGGATTATCATTTAAGGTCCCTAACTTACTCAATGTACCACCTGAGGTTGAACCACCTCCAGCTCCACTGCTGATTTCAGACATTTCTAAATAACAGAAGTCTAACACTTGGTGACAAATCACAAAGCAAGACAAACGGACAAAAATATGAAAGAATACTGGACTAAAATCAGTAGCTAATCACTGGCTGAGGGAATGGTTCCATCATCCCCAGAACTGATTGATCTTTCTGGTCTAATCTCTCATCAACTCCACATCGAAGTGCTAATCAGCACGAAATAGAGACCTTTTCCTCACCTTTCTGGTGTATCTCCGTTTTCTCTTTCTTCCGGGTCTGGGTCTTGGCTTTGCGTTTAGCTACCACCCCGAGAAATGGATGAATGAAAGAGAAGTTGTCAGATACCAGTGTAAGGCTCCTCGCAAGTAGCTCGCTGCCAAGGCTGTTCGGAAGTCCGCTCCGGCCACTGGTGGTGTCAAGAAGCCTCACCGATTCAGGCTTGGAACCGTCGCATTGAGAGATTAGGAAGTACCAGAAGAGCACGAAGCTTCTGATCCGCAAGCTTCCATTCCAGCGTCTGGTTCGTAGTATGCCTCCTGTTGCTCTGATACCAAGTTGAAACACACAGAAGAGGTTGAGGAAGATGATGGAGCCGAGGGCGCGGGAGAGAAAAATCAGAAAAAATTTAATTCATGTTTCTATTTTCTGTACAGTTCCGAAGGCCAGAAACCAGGCATAAATCAGCCACTTAGAATGACCAAAATACCCTCACATACAAATGAAAAATACATTAATGCCCCTAGTAGAGAAATTACAATAATACCCATAAGCCATACATACAAATAA
Organism: Dicorynia guianensis; assembly: GCA_037013595.1. Taxonomy (NCBI): domain Eukaryota; kingdom Viridiplantae; phylum Streptophyta; class Magnoliopsida; order Fabales; family Fabaceae; genus Dicorynia; species Dicorynia guianensis. The sequence continues at coordinate 12,306,345 of JASUAB010000006.1, read as the reverse complement.
TATAGCAATCACCAACAGTAATACATATTGCTCACATGCTATGCACTAAGGGGAAGACTTTGGTTTTGTAATTTAGCTGATTATCGATGTTTTTAATTAGTTCTTGTTAGATTAAATTGTACTGTTAGTATGCATGTTGAAACTGCTGCTGTCTTATTCAAAATCTTGCCTTTTATTGGTTGCATATTTTGGCAACTTATGTTTTTAACGCTACAGAGTGATTATGCATGTTGAAACTTTTTTTTAATCAGTTATTAACTTCAAATTATATATATTACAAGGTTTGGTTAAGAAGCTGTTATTTTTGTGTAATCTGTATACTGATGTTTATCATTATTTCTTGACCCATGGCTGCCACATTGAATAATCTGAGTGAGCTTAACTTGTACACAGAGTGGTGGAGAATAAAGATTAGGGTAATTCATAGTTGTAATGCTCCGAATTATCAAAGACTTGATATTGGGGACAATCTTGTGATGGTTTTACTTGATGAGCAAGTTTTATTATATTGACTCTCCTTATTATTAATCTGACTTTTTTGTATTGTATTTGCTTTGTTTTTCTTCTGAATTGCTGCGTTGACATGATTTATTTTATTTTAGGGAATTATGATACGTGCAACAACTTGATAATCGTTAAGGATACACGACAAAATTCAAAAAGGTATGGCATACTTTATAAAAAATTTTGGAGTTGTTACAAATGACTATAGCTTTAGGCCTACTAGGCACGAATGCCATTTGACGTTTAATCTGAGAACTTTTGTAATTGAATTGGTTAAGTCATCTATCACATGATATGGTTTTGCTTTTGTTGAGTTTGAAGATGTTGAAAAGGAGGATCCATCCACTCCTTATCTCACTGGTAATTAATCTGAATAACGCTTCCCTATGGACTTTGTGATCCCTGCAATCATTTTTAATTAAATATTAAACTCGACTATGCAGATGTTATTGGATTATTTAGTGGTATTGCTGAGGTGAGAATGCAAATAATTTCCAAGAAGAGAAGCAAAATTATTGTTTTGGAGCTTGATAATTTGAGGTTACTTTTTCTGAATCTTTGTGTCATTCAACTGAACTTATTTGTTTGGCTGAATATTATGTTTTGGTAATATTATATCAAATGTAATACATATTGCTCACATGCTATGCACTAGGGGGAAGACTTTGGTTTTGTAATTTAGCTGATTATCGTTGTTTTTAATTCGTTGTTGTTGGATTAAATTGCACTGTTAGTTTTAGTGCGACTGCTGCTGGCTTATTCAAAATCTTGCCTTCTATTGGTTGCATATTTTGGCAACTTATGTTTTCAATTCTACGGAGTTACTATGCATGTTGAAACTTTTTTTTAATCTGTTATTAACTTCAAATTATATATATTACCTAGTTTGGTTAAGAAACTGTTATTTTTGTGTAATTTGTATGTTGACATTTATCATTCTTTCTTCGACCATGGCTGCTGCATTGAATTATCTGAGTGAGCTTAACTTGTCCGCAGAGTGGTGGAGAATAAAGGTGACAGTAATTCGTGGTTGGAATGTTCTAAATTTTCAAAGACCTGATATTGGGGACAATCTTGAGATGGTTCTACTTAATGAGCAAGTTTTATTATATTGAATCTCCATATTATAAATCTGACTTTTTTGTATTCTATTTGCTTTGTTCTTTTTCTAAATTGGTGCGTATGTTTTATTTTATTTTAGGGTATTATGGTACGTGGAACAACTCATGGATTGTTAAAGATACGCTACAAAATTCATAGAGTTATGGCATACTTTATAAAAAATTTGGGAATTGGTACGAACAATGATAGTTTTGGCCTACTAGGCACGAATGCCATAGGACTTTTAATCTGAGAACTTTTGTAACTCAAGTGGTTATGTCATCTGTCTCACAATATGGTTTTGCTTTTGTTCAGTTTGAAGTTGTTGAAAAGGAAGATCCTTCCACTCCTTATCTCATTGGTAATTAATCTGAATAATGCATTCCTATAGACTTTGTGATGCCTGCAATCATTTTTACTTACACAATAAACTTGACTATACAGATGTTATTGGATTATTAAGTGGTATTGGTGAGGTGAGAAAGCGTATAATTTCTAGGAGGAGAAGCAAAATGATTGTTTTGGAGCTTGATATTTTGAGGTTACTTTCTCTGAACCTCAGTGCCATTCAATTGAACTCATTTGTTTGGCTGATTATTATGTTTTGGTAATATTATATCAAATGTATTACATATTGCTTACATGCTATGCACTAGGGGGAAGACTTTGGTTTTGTAATTTAGTCGATTATTGATGTTTTTAATTAGTTGTTGTTGGATTAAAGTGTACTGTTAGTTTCAGTGCAATTGCTGCTGGCTTATTCAAAATCTTGCCTTTTATTAGTTGCATATTTTGGCAACTTATGTTTTCAATGCTACGGAGTGATTATGCATGTTGAAACTTTTTTTAATCTGTTATTAACATCAAATTATATATATTGCATGGTTTGGTTAAGAAGCTGTTATTTTTCTATAATCTTTTTACTGATGTTTATCATTGTTTCTTCATCCGTGGCTGCCACATTGAATTATTTGAGTGAGCTTAACCTGTCCATGTAGTGGTGGAGAGTAAAGGTTAAGGTAATTCTTAGTTGGAATGTTCCAAATTATCAAAGTCCTGATATTGGGGACAATGTTGCGATGATTTTTCTTGATGAGCAAGTTTTAATATATTGACTCTCATTATTAATCTGACTTTTTTGTAATCTATTTGCTTTGTTCTTTTTTTGAATTAGTGTGTTGGCATGTTTTATTTTATTTTAGGGAATTATGATACGTGGAACAACTCGATGATTGTTAAGGAAATGCAACCAAATTCATAAGGGTATGGGATGCTTTATAAAAAAATTTCAAATTGGTATGAGCGACAATAATTTCGGGCCTACTAGTCACGAATACCGTTTGACTTCTAATTTGAGCACTTTTGTAATTGAAGTGGGTCAGTCATCTACCTCACAATATGGTTTTGCTTTTGTTGGGTTTGAAGATGTTGAAAAAGAGGATCCTTCCACTCCTTATCTCATTGGTAAGTAATCTAAATAACGCTTTTCTTTAGACTTTGTGATCCCTGCAATCATTTATACTTAAATATTAAACTCGATTGTACAGATGTTATTGGATTATTAAGTGGTATTGCTGAGGTGAGAAAGCATATAATTTCTAGAGGGAGAAGCAAAATGATTGTTCTGGAGCTTGATAATTTGAGGTTACTTTTTGTTAGGAGTGGAGATAAATTTACTGTGTAGTTCTTTTGTGACTGTTAGTTACTTAGGCTGAGCTTTCCTTCTCTCAGGGGCATTGTTGTATTTTCCTCTTTCTATTAAGTAAACATATCAGCTGATAGGAAACTGGATAACACAATCTTTTTACCTCACCAAAAGCATCGGCTCCCTCTTGTTCCGTATCCTTGTTCTCCCTCTTTACTGTTCATTTTCTTCTTAATTTCATCTTGGTATCAGAGCTTGATTCTGCTGATAGACAACTCCAGTTTCAGATTTTCGTTTCCCTAATTTCTGACTAGAAAACCCTAATTGCTGATGTCAGCAGTCGGAGATGCTGATGTCAGCACCGGTCGATTGACGCCGGAGGACCTACCGGCCAGACCGACTCTGTCTGGCGACCAAAACCCCCAAGCTTTCAACCCAAACTCCAACCGCCAATTGAAGAATTGAAACCCTCTTCCAAACGGCGAAAAACCCTAACCCTGCTGCAATCTCGAGTTTCTGATGAAGGACGGACAGATTGGTCGGGATTACCAGCATCAGACAACTCGAACCTAGCCCTTGAAGTGCGATTTCAGTGGCTGTATGGTGGTTGATGGCTCGGTTCTAGCAATAAGGGCGTAGGCAGCTCGGGTTAGTGCGATTTCAGTGGCTATATGGTGATTGATGGTTCGGTTCTAGTAGTCAGGGCGTAGGCAGCTCGGGTTAGTGGCTGGAGAGTGATTTTGTGACTTCCGAGAGGGCGTTCCAACATTTCTCAGTGGCTGGAGAGTGATTTTGTGACTTCTGAGAGGGCTTTCCAACATTTCTCATCTCTTGCTGAGTTTGGAAGCATTGTTGAAGAGTAGGGATGTCTGGAAGCAACAATGAGGGTGAAGGGTTCAGTCAAGGCCCACGTCAAATTCCCACTCAGAGTGTGATTGAGAATGTTCTCAACTTAGGGGATTCTATAGGGCGTGTAGTTAGCCTAAATGACAACCCTACACTTCAGATTAGTCCAAGGAAGCTTGATGGCACCAACTATCTTACATGGTTCACTGCTTATACCTTTTCCTTGAAGGCTAGAGGGCTATATGGGCATGTTTGTGGCCGGAAGAAAAAGCCTGAGGAGACCAGCCCTTTAATAGATCAATGGGAGTCTGAAAATAGCCTCGTCATGTCTTGGCTATTGAATTCGATGGAGCATGAGATAAGCAAGACTTATATGCTCTTGGGCACAGCTGAAAAAATTTGGAATGCAGTGAAGCAAGCTTATTCTCGAGTTGGCCACCATGCTATCATCTATGAGTTGAAGCAAAGAATTCATGGGACAAAACAAGGAGAAAAATCTATATCTTATTACTACAATGAACTTAGCAGCATTTGGCAGGAGCTTGATTATTATCAAACATATCAGCCTAAATGCTCAGAGGATGCTGTTGAGTTCCAGAAGATGCAGGATAATGAGAGTGTCTTTGAATTCTTAGCTGGTCTTAATGTTGAATATGATCAGATGAGAGCTCATCTCCTTGGAAGAGAACCCTTGCCATCATTAGGACAGGCTCATGCCTTTATCCAACAAGAGGAGAGCCGAAGACAATCTATGCTCTTATCCTCTTCTGTTGAGAGGTCTGCCTTGAATGTCAATACCGTACAAAAGGTTATTGACTCACCTAGTGCCATTGCACAAAGTGATAAGGATAAGCTGAGGTGTGACTATTGTGGGAAATTGAGGCATACTAGGGAGCAATGTTGGAAGCTTAAGGGAAGGCCATCAAGAGGTCGTGGAGGAAGAAGGGGAGGATTATCTAGGAACCAAGCTCATTTGTCAGAAGCAACTGAATCTATGAAAGAGAAGAGCAATCAGAGTGAAGATAATTTCTCTAAAGAAGAAATGCAATCTCTTAGAAAGATTCTCATGATGACAAGATTGAATGCCTCTTCAGAAGTAAAGGGGAGCACATCCTCACCTTCCACTTCTTCCACTCACTTAGCTCATGCAGGTAAACCCATTATGGCCTTGAATGCAGACACTAGCACCAGGTCTAATTCTTGGATCATTGACTCTGGGGCTTCTGATCACATTACTGGTGACTCTTCAATATTTTCCACATATTCACCTTGTCCACATCCGGACACTGTTTGTATTGCAGATGGTTCCTTGTCCCCTATAGTAGGCAAAGGATCTATAAAGTGTACACCTTTATTGAATTTGTTTGCTCTATATGTTCCAAATTTTTCAAACAATTTACTCTCCATAAGTACTATTACCAAAGACTTAAATTGTAAAGTCACTTTTTTCCCTTCTTATTGTGTTTTTCAGGAACTGGAGACGGAGAAAATGATTGGTTATGGTAGAGTTAGTAATGGCATATATTTTTTGGCGGCTAGTCTGAGTGTCATCACTAGCCTGACAACCCAAAGAAGGTCCAGAAACCAGAATACTCTAGATTTTTTGAGATGGCATAGGAGACTTGGGCATTCCTCTTTTGTGGTTTTGAAAAAACTTTTGCCAGATTTGTACTCAAAAGTGTAATGAAACAGAGTTAGTCTGTGATGCCTGTGAATATGCAAAACATGTACGGAACTCTTATCCCATTAATGACAACAAAAGTCTAGTTCCTTTTATGACTATTCATTCTGATGTATGGGGACCTAGTCATATTTCTTCTTTATCTGGATATAGATGGTTTGTTACGTTCATTGATTGCTTTAGTCGTACTACTTGGGTTTATTTGATACACTCCAAGGATGAAGTCTTTTCTTGTTTTAAAAGATTTCATGCAATGGTTTGTACTCAGTTTGATGCAAAAATCAAATTCCTTAGAAGTGACAATGGATTAGAATATATGAGTAATGAATTTCAGCTGTATTTGGATGACCATGGCATTATACATCAGACTAGTTGTGTGAATACTCCTGCTCAAAATGGAGTTGCAGAACGCAAAAACAGACATTTGTTAGAAGTGGCAAGAGCCTTACTTTTTTCAATGCAGGTGCCTCACTATTTATGGGGAGAAGCCGTATTGTTAGCAGCTTATCTCATTAATCAAATGCCATTGAGGACGTTGAGCTTTAAATCTCCATTAGAGCTCCTTCAAGGATCTGTATCTTACCTAATTCCTCCAAAGGTGTTTGGTTGTGTTTGTTTTGGACATGACCATAAGCCTACAATTGGGAAGTTAGATCCTCGAGCTTTGAAATGTGTCTTCATAGGCTATTCTCCAACTCAAAAGGGGTATAAGTGTTACCATCCCCCTACACGGAAAGTAATTGTTAGTATGGATGTAACATTTCGAGAGGATGAAGCTTATTTTTGGTCAAACCAAACATCTCTTCAGGGGGAGAAAATAAAGGATAATGATGAAGAGTTGTTTTCTTATCTCCAGTACCTTCCAAATATGTGTCAGGGGGAGGAATTGCCACAAAATGATCAAAATGAGAAGGATCAAAATGAGGGGGAGTTAGAAGAGCTGTCTCCATATCAACAATCTAGTGAGTTTGCCAGGCCAGATGAAGGGAAAAAACAAGAAGAACCAGAATTGTTGACTTACACTCGGAGGAAATGGAAGTCAAAGAATAATGCCATTATTCCTACTCTACTAGATCAAGCGCAACCTCCGGATTCAGTTCAATCTTCTTTCCCTTCACTAGATGGTAAGTCCTCTTCTCAACCACTTGATCCTATTGTAAATGATATTGATCTTCCTATTGCTGTGAGGAAAGGCATAAGAAAATGCTCTCACTATCCTATCTCCAACTTTGTTTCATATAAGTCCTTATCTCCCAATTATAGAACCTTTGCCTTTGCAGTTTCCTCCCTTATTGTTCCACAGGATTGGAGAGATGCAATTAAAGATCCTAAGTGGAAGAAGGCTATGATGGAAGAAATGATGGCTTTTAAGAAAAATGATACATGGGAACTCACCACACTACCTCCGCAAAAGAAAACAGTGGGATGCAAATGGGTCTTCACTATCAAACATAAGGCAGATGGGTCGGTTGAAAGATACAAGGCCAGATTGGTAGCAAAGGGATTTACCCAAACTTATGGAATTGACTATCAAGAAACCTTTGCACTAGTAGCGAAGATGAATTCCATTCAGATACTCCTCTCATGTGCTGTTAACTTTGGATGGGAGTTACAACAGTTGGATGTAAAAAATGCATTTTTGCATGGAGATTTAGAAGAAGAAGTGTATATGGATATTCCACCAGGTTTCACGTGTCATAAAACTGATGGAAAAGTTTGTAAACTGAAGAAAGCACTATATGGGCTAAAACAATCACCCAGAGCATGGTTTGATAGATTTCGGAATGTGATCATAGCCCTTGGGTATAGCCAAAGTAATGCTGATCACACCCTATTTTTTAGGAGATGTGGCAGCAAAATAATTCTCATTGTTTATGTTGATGATATTGTGGTGACAGGAGATGACACTGAGGAAATTAGCAATCTCAAGACTTGCCTAGCTGAGAGATTTGACATCAAGGATTTGGGTAAACTGAGTTACTTCCTTGGAATTGAAGTTGCCAGATCAAACAAAGGCATTTTCATTTGTCAAAGGAAGTATGTTCTAGATCTCCTCCGAGAAACTGGCATGCTAGGGTATAAACCAGCAGAATCACCTATTGTTCAAAATCATCATCTTAGAAATGGTGTTGGAGAAATAGTAGATGTTGGGAGATATCAAAGACTAGTGGGCAAACTTATCTATTTATCTCATACTCGCCCTGATATTGCATATGCGGTCAATATTGTTAGCCAGTTTATGCATGATCCTCGATCTTTACACCTAGATGTGGTTTTTCGCATTTTGAGGTACCTAAAATCCACTCCTGGGAAGGGGCTATTGTTCTCAAAGCATGGGCATTCTAAGATTGAAGTTTTCACCGATGCTGATTGGGCAGGATCTATAGATGATAGAAGGTCCACCTCTGGCTATTGCTCATTCTTTGGAGGAAATCTTGTTACATGGAGATGCAAGAAGCAAGTAGTCGTCTCTAGATCAAGTGCTGAAGCTGAATATAGAGCTATGGCTCAAGGGGTATGTGAGGCTCTATGGTTGAAGAAGTTGGTTCAAGAGTTAGGATTATATGATGAAGCGTCACTCAATCTCTATTGTGATAACAAGGCAGCAATTAACATTGCTCATAATCCAGTCCAACATGATAGAACAAAACACATTGAGATTGATAGACACTTCATTAAAGAAAAAATCTCAGATGGACAGTTGAAGATACCTTTTGTGAAGTCTGAAGACCAACTTGCAGATGTTTTCACAAAGGCCTTATCTAGTAAAACCTTCCACTCCATTGTATGCAAGATAGGCATGAGAGATATTTATGCCCCATCTTGAGGGGGAGTGTTAGGAGTGGAGATAAATTTACTGTGTAGTTCTTTTGTGACTGTTAGTTACTTAGGCTGAGCTTTCCTTCTCTTAGGGGCATTGTTGTATTTTCCTCCTTCTATTATGTAAACATATCAGCTGATAGGAAACTGAATAACACAATCTTTTTACCTCACCAAAAGCATCGGCTCCCTCTTGTTCCGTATCCTTGTTCTCCCTCTTTACTGTTCATTTTCTTCTTAATTTCATCTCTTTTTTGGAATCTCTGTGTTATTCAACTGAACTCATTTGTTCAGTTGATTATTATGTTTTGGTAATAATATATCAAATGTAATACATATTGCTCACATGCTATGCTCTATGGGGAAGTCTTTGGTTTTGTAATTTAGCTGATTATTGATGTTTTTAATTGGTTGTTGTTGGATTAAATTGTACTGTTAGTTTTAGTGCAATTGCTGCTGGTTTATTCAAAATCTTACCTTCTGTTGGTTGCATATTTTGGCAACTTATGTTTTCAATGCTATGGAGGGATTATGCATGTTGAAACTTTTTTTTTTAATTTGTTCTGAACATCAAATTATACATATTGCATGCTATGGTTAAGAAGCTGTTATTTTTGGGTGATCTGTATACTAACATTTGTCATTGTCTCTTCAACCATGGCTGTCGCATTGAATTATCTAAGTGAGCTTAACTTGTCCATAGAGTAGTAGAGATTGAAGGGTAGGGTAATTCGTAGTTGGAATGTTCCGAATTATCAAAGACCTGATATCAGGGACAATCTTGGAATGGTTCTACTTGTTGAGCAAGTTTTATTATATTGACTCTCCTTATTATTAATCTGACTTTTTTGTATTCTATTTGCTTTGTTCTTTTTCTAAATTGTTGCATCGACATGTTTTATTTTATTTTAGGACATTATGATACTTGCAACAGCTCGATGATCATTAAGGATACGCGGCAAAATTCATTGAGGTATGGCGTACTTTATAAAAAATTTTGGAGTTGGTAAGAATGACAATAATTTCAGGCCTACTAGCCCCGAATGTTGTTTGGCTTTTAATATGAGAACTTTTGTAACTCAAGTGGTTAAGTCATCTATCTTACAATATGGTTTTGCTTTTGTTGAGTTTGAAGATGTTGAAAAGGAGGATCCTTCCACTCCTTATCTCATTGGTAATTAATTTGAATAATGCTTTCCTATAGACTTTGGGATCCCTATAATCAGTTTTACTTAAATATTAAACTCAACCATACAGATGTTTTTGGATTATTAAGTGGTATTGGTAATGTGAGAAAGCATATAATTTCTAGGAGGAGAAGCAAAATGATTGTTTTGGAGCTTGAAATTTAAGGCTACTTTTTCTAAACCTATGTGTCATTTTATTGAACTCATTTGTTTGGTTGATTGTTATGTTTTGGTCATATTATATCAAACGTAATACATATTGCTCACATGCTATGCAGTAGGGGGAAGACTTTGGTTTTTTAATTTGGCCGATTATTGATGTTTTTAATTCATTGCTTTTGGATTAAATTGTACTGTTAGTTGCAGTGCAACTGCTGCTGGCTAATTCAAAATCTTGCCTTCTATTGGTTGCATGTGTTGGCATCTTTTGTCTTCAATTCTACGGAGTTATTATGCATGTTGAAACTCTTTTTTAATCTGTTATTAAATTCAAATTATTTATATTACATGGTTTGGTTAAGAAGCTATTATTTTTGTGTAATCTGTATACTGATGTTTATCATTCTTTCTTCAACCATGGCTGTCACATTGAATTATCTGAGTGAGCTTAACCTGTCCACAGAGTGGCCAAGAATAATGGTTACGGTAATTCGTAGCTGGAATGTTCCGAATTAGCAAAGGCCTGATATTGGGGACAATCTTGAGATGGTTTTGTTTAATGAGCAAGTTTTATTATATTGACTCTCCGTTTTATAAATCGGCCTTTTTTGTATTCTATTTGCTTTGTTCTTTTTTTGAATTGCTGCATCGGCATGTTTTATTTTATTTGAGGGAATTATGGTACGTGCAATAGCTCAATGATGTTAAAGATACACGGCAAAATTCAAAAAGGTATGGCATACTTTATAAAAAATTTTGTAGTTGTTACGAATGACGATAATTTCAGGCCTACTAGGCATGAATGCCATTTGACTTTTAATCTGAGAGCTTTTGTAACTATAGTGGTTAAGTCATTTATCACATAATATGGTTTTGCTTTTGTTGAGTTTGAAGATGTTGAAAAGGAGGATCCTTCCACTCCTTATCTCATTGGTAATTAATTTGAATAACGTGTTCCTGTAGACTTTGTGATCCTAGCAATCATTTTTACTTAAATACAAAACTCGACTATACTGATGTTATTGGAATAGTAAGTGGTATTGGTGAGGTGACAAAGCATATAATTTGCAGGTGAAGAAGTAAAATGATTGTTTTGGAGCTTGATAATTTGAGCTTACTTTTTCTGAATCTCTGTCATTCAACTGAACTCATTTGTTTGGCTGATTGATATGTTTTGGTAATATTATATCAATTGTAGTACCTATTGCTCACATGCTATGCACTAGGGGGAAGACTTTGGTTTTGTAATTTCACCGATTGTTGATGTTTTTAATTAGTTGTTGTTGGATTAAATTATGTTGTTAGTTTGAGCGCAACTACTGCTGGCTTATTCCAAATCCTGCCTTCTATTGGTTGCATATTTTGGCAACTTATGTTTTCAATGCTATGGTGTGATTATGCATGTTGAAACTTTTTTTTAATCTGTTATTAACTTCAAATTATATATACTACATGGTTTGGTTAAGAAGCTATTATTGTTGTGTAATTTGTATATGGATGTTTATCTTTCTTTCTTCAACCATGGCTGTCACATTCAATTATTTAAGTGAGCTTAACCTGTCCACAGAGTGGTGGCGAATAAAGGTTAGGGTAATTTGTGGTTGGATTGTCCTAATTATCAAAGACCTGATATTGGAGACAATCTTGAGATGGTTCCTCTTGGTGAGCAAGTTTTATTAGATTGGCTCTATTATTAATCTGACTTTTTTGTATTCTTCTTGCTTTGTTCGTTTTCAAAATTGCTGTGTTAACATGTTTTATTTTATTTTAGGGCGTTATGATATGTGCAACAGCGCGATGATTGTTAAGGTAATGCAACAAAATTCATAAAGGTATGGCATACTTTGTAGAAAATTTTGGCGTTAGTATCAACGATGATAATTTCAAGCCTACTAGGCATGATTGCCATTTGGCTTTTAATCTGAGAACTTTTGTAACTTAAGTAGTTAAGTCATCTATCTGACCATATGGTTTTGCTTTTGTTGAGTTTGAAGATGTTGAAAAGGAGGATCCTCCCACTCGTTATCATATTGGTAATTAATCTAAATAATGTGTTCCTGTGAGCTTTGTGATCCTTGCAATAATTTTTACTTAAATATTAAACTCGACTGTACAGATGTTTTTGGATTATCGAGTTGTATTAGTGAGGTTAGAAAACATAATTTTTGGGAGGGGAAGCAAAATGATGGTTCTGGGGCTTGATAGTTTGAGGTTATTTTTTCTGAATCTCTGTGTCATTCAACTAAACTCATTTGTTTGGTTGATTATTCTGTTTTGGTAAATATTATATGAAATGTAAGACATAATGCTCACAAGCTAAGCACTAGGGAGAAGACTCTGGTTGTGTAATTTAGCCGATTATCGATGTTTTTTATTAGTTGTTGTTGGATTAAATTGTACTGTTAGTTTTAGTGCAACTGCTGCTAGCTTATTGAAAATCTTCCCTTCTTTGGGCTGCATGTTTTGGCAACTTATGTTTCCAATGCTACGGAGTGATTATGCATGTTGAAACTTTTGTTAATCTGTTATTAACTTCAAAATATATTTATTACATGGTTTGGTTAAGAAGCTGTTATTTTTGTGTAATTTGTATACTAACGTTTATCATTCTTTCTTCAACCATGGCTGCCACATTGAATTATTTGAGTGAGGTCAACCTGTCCACAGAGCGGTGGAGAATAAAGATTAGGATACTATGTAGTTGGAATGTTCTAAATGATCAAAGTCCTGATATTGGGGACAATCTTGAGATGGTTCTACTTGATGAGCAAGTTTTATTATATTGTCTCTCCTTGTTATTAATCTGACTTTTTTGTATTCTATATGCTTTGTTCTTTTTTTGAATTGCTGTGCCGGCATATTTTATTTTATTTTAGGGAATTATGATACATGCCTAAGCTCGATGATTGTTAGGGATATGCGACAAAAAGCAAAAAGGTATGGCATACTTTATAAAAAATTTTGGAGTTGTTACGAGTGACAATAATTTCATTCCTACTAGGCACGAATGCCATTTGACTTTTTGTCTAAGAACTTTTGTAACTGAAGTGGTTAAGTCATCTATAAAACAATATGGTTTTGCTTTTGTTATGTTTGAAGATGTTGAAAAGGAGGATACATCCACTGCTTATCTTATTGGTAATTAATTTGGATAACACATTCCTATAGACTTTGTGATGCCTGCAATTATTTTTACCTAAACATTAAACTCGATTGTATAGATGTTATTGGATTATTAAGTGGTATTGGTGAGGTGAGAAAGCATATAATTTCAAGGAGGAGAAGCAAAATGATTGTTTTGGAGCTTTATAATTTCTGTGAGGAGAAACAAAATGATTGTTTTGGGGCTTGATAATTTGAGGTTACTTTTTCTGAATCTGTGTTATTCAACTGAACTCATTTGTTTGGCTGATTATTAGGTTTTGGTAATATTATATCAAATGTAATATATCTTGCTCACATGCTATGCACTAGGGGGAAGACTTTGGTTTTGTAATTTAGCTGATTATCAATGTTTTTAATTCATTGTTGTTGGATTAAATTGTACTATTAGTTTCAGTGCAATTGCTGGAGAGGTGATTAAAAGAGATCTTTGGGTAAATGGTATATCCGAAAATTTGGTTTTGGATAGAAGTTTATGGCGTCGTTTAATCCATGTAGCCGACCTCACTTAGTGAGAAAAGGCTTGGTTTGTTGTTGTTGTAGTTTCAGTGCAATTGCTGCTGGCTTACTCAAAATCTTGCCTTCTATTGGTTGCATATTTTGGCAACTTATGTTTTCGATGCTACCAAGTGATTATGCATGTTGGAACATTTTTTTAATCTATTGTTAACTTATTACATGGTTTGGTTAAGAAGTTGTTATCTTTGTGTAATTTGTATACTAACATCTATCATTCCTTCTTCAACCTTGGCTGCCACATTCAATTATCTGAGTGGGCTTAACCTTTCCACAGAGTGGTGGAGAATAAAGGTTTGGGTAATTCGTGGTTGGAATGTTCCAAATTATCAAAGACCTAATATTGGGAACAATCTTCAGATGGTTCTCCTTGATGAACAAGTTTTATTATATTGGCTCTCCTTATTATTAATTTGACTTTTCTGTAGTCTATTTGCTTTGTTTTTTTTTTTTATTACTACGTCGACATTTTTTATTTTCTTTTAGGGCATTATGATAGGTGCAACAACTTGATGATCGTTAAGGAAATGTCATAGAATTCATGAAGGTATGGCATACTTTATAAAAAGTTTTGGAATTGGTATGAACGTTGATAATTTCTGGCCTATTAGGCATGAATACCATTTGACTTTTACTCTGAGAACTTTTGTAATTGAAGTGGTTAAGTCGTCTATTTCACAATGCGGTTTTGCTTTGTTGAGTTTGAAGATGTTGAAAAGGAGGATCCTTCCACTCCTTATCTCATGGGTAACTAATCTAAGCAACATGTTCTTGTAAACTTTGTTATCCCTACGATCATTTTTACTTAAATATTAAATTCGACTGTGCAGTTGTTATTGGATTATTAAGTGGGATTGGTGAGGTGAGAAAGCATATAATTTCCTGGAGGAGAAGCAAAATGATTGTTTTGGAGCTTGATAATTTGAGGTTACTTTTTCTGGATCTCTGTGTTATTCTACTAAACTCATTTGTTTGGCTGATCATTGTGTTTTGGTAATATTATATAAAATGTAATATATATATTGCTCACATGCTATGCTTTAGGGGGAAGACTTTGGTTTTGTAATTTAGTAGATTATCGATGTTTTTAATTAGTTGTTGTTGGATTAAATGGTACCGTTAGTTTCGATGCAACTGTTGCTAGCTTATTCAAAATTTTTTTGTTCTATTGGTTGCATAATTTGGCAACTTATGTTTTCAATTCTACGATTTGATTATGCATGTCAAAACTTTTTTTTTAATTTGTTATTAACCTTATTTTATATTACATGGTTTGGTGAAGAAGCTATTATTTTTGCGTAATCTGTATACTAACATTTATCATTCTTTCTTCAACGCCACATTGAATTATTTGAGTGAGCTTAACTTGTCCACAGAGCAGTGGGAAAGAAAGATTAGGGTAATTTGTAGTTGGAAAGCTTGAAATATCAAAGACCAGATACTGGGGACAATCTTGAGATGGTTCTACTTGATGAGCAAGCTTTGTTATATTGTCTCTCCTTATTATTAATCTGACCTTTTTTGTATTTTATTTGCTTTGTTCTTTTTCTGAATTGCTGCGTCGACATGTTTTATTTTTTTTTAGGGAATTATGTACGTGTAACAGCTCAATGAACGTTAAGGATACATGACAAAATTCAAAAAGGTGTGGCATACTTTATAAAAAATTTTGTAGTTGTTTCGAATGACGATAATTTCAGGCCTACTAGGTGCAAATTCCATTTGATTTTTAATCGGAGAACTTTTGTAGCTGAAGTGGTTAAGTCATCTGTCACACAATATGGTTTTGCTTTTGTTGAGTTTGATGATGTTGAAATGGAGGATCCTTCTCCTGCTTACTCATTGGTAATTAATCTGAATAACACGTTCCTATAGACCTTATGATGCCTGCAATCATTTTTGCTAAAACATTAAACTCCACTGTACAGAAATTGTTGAATTATTAAGTGGTATTGGTGAGGTGAGAAAGCATATAATTTCCAGGAGGAGAAGCAAAGTGATTGTTCTAGACCTTGATAATTTGAGGTTACTTTTTCTGAATCTCTGTGTTATTCAATTGAACTCATTTGGTTGGCAGATTATTGTGTTTTGGTAATATTATATAAAATGTAATACATATTCCTCACATGCTATGCACTAGGGGGAAGACTTTGGTTTTGTAATTTAGCTGATTATCGTTGTTTTTAATTAGTTGTTGCTGGATTAAATTGCACCATTAGTTTCTGTGCAGCATCTACTAGCTTATTCAAAATTTTGCGTTCTATTGGTTGCATAATTTGGCAAATTATGTTTTCAATTCTACGTAGTGATTATGCATGTTGAACCTTTTTTTTAATTTGTTATTAACTTCAAATTATATATATTACATGGTTTGGTTACGAAGCTGTTATTTTTGTATAATCTGTATACTGACATTGATCATTCTTTCATCAACTGTGGCTGCCACATTGAATTATCTAAGTGAGGTTAACCTATCGACAAAGTGGTGGAGAATAAAGGTTAGGGTAATTCGTAGTTAGAATGTTCCGAATTATCAAAGAGCTGATATTGGAGGCAATCTTGAGTTGGTTCTACTTGATGAGCAAGTTTTATTATATTGACTCTCCTTATGATTAATTTGACTTTTTTGTATTCTATTTGCTTTCTTCTTTTTTTGAATTGCTGCATTGACATGTTTTATATTGTTTTAGGGTATTATGATATGTGCAACAACTCGTTGATCGTTAAGGATACACGACAAATTTCATAAGGGTATGGCATACTTTATAAAAAATTTTGGAGTTAGTACGAACGATGATAATTTCAGGCCTAGTAGGGACGAATGCCATTTGACTTTTAATCTTAGAACTTTTGTAACTCAAATGGTTATGTCATCTATCGCACAATATGGTTTTGCTTTTGTTGGGTTTGAAGATGTTGAAAAGGACGATCCTTCCACTCCTTATCTCATTACTAATTAATTTGAATAATGTGTTCTTGTAGACTTTGTGATCCTTGCAATCATTTTACTTAAATATTAAACTCGATTGTACAGATGTTAATGGATTATTAAGTGGTATTGCTAAGGTGGGAAAGCAGATAATTTGCAGGAGGAGGAGCAAAATGATTGCTTTGGAGCTCGATAATTTGAGGTTACATTTTCTGAATCTCTATATTATTTAATTGAATGCATTTGTTTGGCTGATTATTAGGTTTTGGTAATATTATATCAAATGTAATACATATTGCTCACATGCTATGCACTAGGGGAAGACTTTGGTTTTGTAATTTAGTCAATTATCGATGTTTTTAATTAGTTGTGGTTGGACTAAATTGTACTATTAGTTTCAGTGCAACTGCTGCTAGCTTATTCAAAATCTTGCCTTCTATTGGTTGCAAATTTTCGCAACTTATGTTTTCAATGCTACGAAGTGATTATGCATGTTGAAATTTTTTTTAATCTGTTATTAACTTCAAATTATATATATTACATGGTTTGGTTAAGAAGTTTTTATTTTTGTGTAATTTGTATACTGACGTTTATCATTCTTTCTTCAACCATGGCTTCTACATTCAATTATCTGAGTGAGGTTGACCCATCCACAGGGCGGTCAAGAATAAAGGTTAGGGTAATTCGTTGTTGGAATGTTCTGAATTATCAAAGACCTGATATTGGGGAAAATCTTGAGTTGGTTCTACATGATGAGCAAGTTTTATTATATTGACTCTCCTTATTGTTAATCTGACTTTTTTGTATTCTATTTGCTTTGTTTTTTTTCTGATTTGCTTCATCGATATGTTTTATTTTATTTTACTGTGTTATGATACGTGCAGCAGCTTGTTGATCGTTAAGGAAACGCGACAAAATTCTTTATGGTATGGCATACTTTATAAAAAATTTTGGAATTGGTATGAACAACAATAGTTTCAGGCCTACTAAGCATGAACACCATTTGAATTTTAATTTGAGATCTTTTGTAACTCATGTGGTTAAGTCATCTATCTCACAATATGGTTTTGCTTTTGTTGAGTTTGAAGATGTTGAAAGGGAGGGTCCTTCCACTCCTTTTCTTATTAGTAATTAATTTGAATAACGTGTTCCTATAGACTTTGTGATCCATGCTATCTTTTTTACTTAAATATTAAACTCGATTGTATTGATATTATTGGATTATGAAGTGGTATTAGTGAGATGGGAAAGCATATAATTTCCTGGAGGAGAAGCAAAATGATTGTTCTGGAGCTTTATAATTTGAGGTTACTTTTTTTGAATGTTTGTGTTATTCATCTGAATTCATTTGTTTGGCTGATTATTATGTTTGGGTAATATTATATCAAATGTAATACATATTGCTCACGTGCTATGCACTAGGGGGAAGAATTTGATTTTGTAATTTAGCTGAGTATCGATGTTTTTAATTTGTTGTTGTTGGATTAAATTGTTCTGTTAGTTTCAATGCAACTGCTGCTGGCTTATTCAAAATCTTGCCTTCTATTGGTTGCATATTTTGGCAACTTATGTTTTCAATGCTACAGAGTGATTATGCATGTTGAAACTTTTTTTTATTCTATTATTAACTTCAAATTATATATATTACATGGTTTGGTTAAGAAGCTGTTATTTTTGTGTAATCTCTATGCTGACGTTGATAATTCTTTCTTCAACCATGGCTGTCACATTCAATTATATGAGTGGGCTTATCCTGTCCACAGGGTGGTGGAGATTAAAGGTTAGGGTAATTCGTGGTTGGAATGTTCTAAGTTATCAAACACCTAATATTGGGGACAATCTTGAGATGGTTCTACTTGGTGAGCATGTTTTTTGAATTGTTGCATTGACATGTTATTTTATTTTAGGGCAATATGATATGTGCAACAACTCGATGATTGTGAAGGAAACGTGACAAAATTCATAAAGGTATGGCATACTTTATAATAAATTTTGGAATTGGTATGAATGGCGATAATTTCAGGAATACCATTTGACTTTTACTCTGAGAACTTTTGTAACTGCTGTGTTTAAGTCATTTATCTCACAATATGGTTTTGCTTTTGTTGAGTTTGAAGATGTTGAATAGGAGGATCCTTCTACTCCTTATCTCATTGGTAAGTAATCTGAATAACGTGTTCTTGTAAACTTTTTGATCCCTGCAATCATTTTTAGTTAAATATTAAACTCGACTGTACTGATGTTATTGGATTATTAAGTGGGATTGGTGAGGTTAGAAAGCATATGATTTTCGTGAGGAGAAGCCGAATGATTGTTTAGGAGCTTGGTAATTTGAGGTTACTTTCTTTGAATCTCTGTGTTACTCAACTGAACTCATTTGTTTGGCTGATTTTTGTGTTTTGGTAATATTATATAAAATGTAATACGTGTTGCTCACATGCTATGCACTAGGGGGAACACTTTGGTTTTGTAATTTAGCTGATTATCAATGTTTTTAATTAGTGGTTGTTGGATTAAATTGTACCGTTAGTTGCAGTGTAGCTGCTGCTGGCTTATTCAAAATTTTGCATTGTATTGGTTGCATAATTTGGCAACTTATGTTTTCAATTCAATGGAGTGATTATGCATGTTGAAACTTTTTTTTAATTTGTTATTAACTTCGAATTATATATATTACATGGTTTGGTTAAGAAGCTGTTATTTTTGTGTAATATGTATATTGACGTTTATGATTCTTTCTTTAGGCATAGCTGCCACATTGAATTATCTGAGTGAGCTTAACCTGTCCACTAAGCGGTGGAGAATAAAGGTTAAGGTAATTCGTAGTTGGAAGGTTCTGAATTGTCAAAGACCTGATATTGGGGACAATCTAGAGATGGTTCTACTTGATGAGCAAGTTTTATTATATTGACTCCTTATTATTAATCTGACTTTTTGTATTCTATTTTCTTTGTTCTCTTTTTGAATTGCTGTGTTCACATGTTTTATTTTATTTTAGGGCATTATGATACATGCAATAGCTCGATGATTGTTAAGGATATGCGAGAAATTTCATAAAGGTATGGCATACCTTATAAAAAATTTTGGAGTTGGTACGAATGACAATAATTTCAGGCCTACTCGGCACGAATGCCATTTGTCCTTTAATTTGAGAACTTTTGTAACTAAAGTGGTTAGGTCATCTGTCTCACAATATGGTTTTGCTTTTGTTGAGTTTGAAGATGTTGAAAAGGAGGATCCTTCCACTCCTTATCTCACTGGTGATTAATATGAATAACGTGTTCCTGTAGACTTTGTGATCCTTGCTATCATTTTTACTTAAATATAATTTCCAGGAGGAGAAGCAAAATGATTGTTCTAGAGCTTGATAATTTGAGGTTACTTTTTCTGAATCTCTGTGATATTCAACTGAACACATTTGTTTGGCTGATTATTATGTTTTGGTAATATTATATCAAATGTAATACATATTGCTCACATGCTATGCACTAGGGGGAACACTTTGGCATTGTATTTTAGCCTACTATTAATGTTTTTATTTAGTTGTGGTTGGATTAAATTGTACTGTTAGTTCCCATGCAACTGTTGCTGGTTTATTCAAAATCTTGCCTTCTATTGGTTGCAAATTTTGGCAATTTATGTTTTGAATGCTACGGAGTGATTATGCTTGTTGAAACTTTTTTTAGTCTATTATTAACTTCAAATTATATATGTTACATGCTTTGGTTATAAAGCTGTAATTTTTGTGTAATCTGTATACTGATGTTTATCATTCTTTCTTCAACGATGGCTGCCACATTCAATTATTTGAGTGAGGTTAACCTGTCCACAGAGCGGTGGAGAATAAAGGTTAGGTTAATTCGTAGTCGGAATGTTTCGAATTATCAAAGACCTGGTATTGGGGACAATGTTAAGATGGTTGTAAATGATGAGCAAGTTTTATTCTATTGACTGTCCTTATTATTAATCTAACTTTTTTGCATTCTATTTGCTTTGTTCTTTTTCTGAATTGCTACGTTGATATGTTTTGTTGTATTTAAGGGTGTTATGATACGTTCAACAGCTCAATGATCGTTAAGGAAATGCGACAAAATTTATAGAGGTATGGCATACTTGATAAAAAATTTTGGAGTTGGTATAAACGACAATAATTTCAGGCCCAGTAGGCACGAATGCCATTTGACTTTTAATCTGAGAACTTTTGTAACTTAAGTGGTCAAGTCATCTATCTCACAATATGGTTTTGCTTTTATTGAGTTTGAAGATGTTGAAAAGGAGGATCCTTCCACTCCTTATCTCATTGGTAATTAATCTGAATAATGCGTTCCTATAGACTTTGTGATCCTTGACATCATTTTTCTTAAATATTAAACTCGATTGTACTGATGTTATTGGATTATGAAGTGGTATTGGTGAGATGAGAAAGCACATAATTTCCAAGAGGAGAAGCAAAATGATTGTTCTGGAGATTGATAATTTGAGGTTACTTTTTCTGAATCTCTGTGTTATTCATCTGAACTCATTTGTTTGGCTAATTATTAGGTTTTGGTAATATTATATCAAATGTAATACATATTGCTCACATGCTATGCACTAGGGTGAAGACTTTGGTTTTGTAATTTAGCTGATTATCAACGTTTTTAATTAGTTGTTGGGTTAAATTGTACTGTTAGTTTCAATGCAACTGCTGCTGGCTTATTCAAAATGTTGCCTTCTATTGGTTGCATATTTTGGCAACTTATGTTTTCAATGCCATGGAGTGATTATGCATGTTGAAACTTTTTTTCAATCTGTTATTATCTTCAAATCATATATATTACATGGTTAGGTTATGTAGCTATTATTTTTGTGTAATCTGTATAATGATGTTTATGGTTCTTTCTTCAACTGTGGCTGCCAAATTCAATTATCTTAGTGAGCTTAACCTGTCCAATTATCTTAGTGAGCTTAACCTGTCCACAGAGTAGTGGGGAATAAAAGTTAGGGAAATTCATAGTTGGAATGTTCTGAATTATCAAAGACATGATATTGGGGGCAATCTTGTGCTGGTTTTACTTGGTGAGGAAGTTTTATTATATTGACTCTCCTTATTATTAATCTGACTTTTTTGTATGCTATTTGCTTTCTGCTTTCTTTCATAACAGGCAAATGAGGTTGTCAAAGCAAATAATCTGTCTGATGTTGTCATTGTATTGCACAAACAAGTTGAGGTTCACTTCTTTGAGCAATATATGATTTTAATTTCTCAGAGCCACCATAGGTTTCAATTTTAGATTATGATGGTTTAAATATTGACTGTGTTTGGCATATGCAATGACCAAACCTTTTGGATGTGATCTTGTTTTGATTCCTAAAGAAATGATGAAGGTAAGGAAGGACAACTAAAGTATCTCCAAATGAATAGTTAAAAAAATTAATTGCAAGGTAGGGTTGAATGTTAATGGAGACAAATAGAAAGAATTATTTGAATATATATCCAAATAAAATAGAAAGAAAGATTTATTTGATTGCTAATACTTTTGCATATCCAAAGTCTATGAGTATTGAAAAGTTGTAGGCGTGGACTTTGTGATGTTGGAGTTAGAAAATTGTTCAAGGAGGAAGAGAACCCAAATATTTTTTTTGTTCCCCTCCCAATAGCTCAACTATCAAATAGTCAAAGGTTCTTGCTGTGAAAACTTTATATATAGAGCAGAAAACTATATGTAAAACTTTGTCATCCATATGTTCATGAAATGGATGATTTGTAACCATCAATTTTGCTTTAGTACACACACTACAACAAAGTAGTATGATAGAAAACCCATATCTTGGGTGTTTAGTGGTGGCTATTATTGGTTCAAAAGTTATGTAACTATAGATGTTGCTTTGAGGACAAGAAGTTTTGATGGGTAACTCTCCATAAATTTCCTCTTATATTTGAAATTTCTATCCCAAAGAGTTAGTGTTTTTCTAGGTTCCATATGAGCATAGTTATTTGTTTTTTGGTTGATAAAAATACGACCACCATTCATCCTTGTATTCAAGGAAAGATTTATGCAGTTAACGTTGCACTCATAGAGGACCTATCTAAAGTAAGATTATGCACTTAGTGAACCCCTGAATGTTCATAATAATCTTAGCAATCAGAAAAATGTATGTGAAAATTGGGAGTTATGAATTCACCTTTCCAGCAAGAAAATGAATAAACTATGTATCAGTTTAATTTATCAACTTGTAGATATGCTGGTAGGAAGCAGCTATTGCTTTCTTTTTCTCTTATACCTACCTCAGATTATGGCTTCTGTAGGATGTTGAAATTGATGAAAACGTCGATGTTATAATTTCAGAATGCATGGGCTATATGCTTCTATATGAGGTGCTTACAAGGATTTTGTTGGTTGATCGAGTGTAGATATATTCTTGAAAGTTGAAACACATCATGCATGAAGTCAGATATTATAAAGGGGTGAAACTATAGTATAGTAAGAATAAATTGAAATTAAAAAATAATTTTATTTTGTATAATTGCTAAGAAAATGAAGAAGATATTGTGGAGAGTCATACAAATTATTCATATATTCATTTTTAAGTTTAAAAGAACTTCTTATATTGGAGGACATTTTGCACATAGGTATGTTCCCAATCATTTGTTAGTCACAGGGAAAGAAAATTATTATTTGATGGCTAAGGGATGGGGAAAAGGTAACAACAACAATAAACAAAGTTCTATGCTATTGGGTGGGGTCCTTTACATGGATTAAGTGACACAATTAGGTTTTATCACAAATCAAATTTTCAAAAATGTCATTTAGCAGAAGATCCCTTCTAACAATCTCTCCAAGTATTTTTTTTTATCTTTTTCTACCCCTTTTCATTGGACTAGATACCATTTGATCTACTTTTGTTACTGAGGTTTCTAGTGGTCTTCTTTACATATATCCAAATCACCTTCACCAAGTTCTTGTCATTTTCTTCTCTTTATGGGTGAACAGGATTAACAAGAATGCAATTCATCATTTTAATATGATAGCAGATAAGCAAAATTGAACATATAAAAGCTTTTGAGTTGGAGTGGTGAACAATACTGACAGTTTTAGTTATTTATTCAGAACAAGTAGGGTTTTTGATTTGGGAATTTTGATTTTTCCAATTAGATATTTTATCCTAAGTTTAGATAGGAATATTTTGTTCTAGTTTATTGCTTGTTTCGTTGTTTCTTTTGGATGTCTATGAATAGCCTATATTTTACAACTTGAAGGACAGTGTTAGTGATTATTGAGTTATTCAGAGATTTCAAACTATTGAGTGTCTTGTTGATCTAGTGTTCTATGTCATGTAGTCTCTTCTTGACTTGATCATGTTCTATTTTCGTCTTATGTAGATTGAAGGTTATGGTGTTTGAAAACTTTTGCTGCTTATTTTTGTGACTTCTTCTGCATTCTTATTGTTGTTTGGATATCCTGTGAAATTTCTTCTATCATGAGAACTGTGAAAGTGATTATTCAAGAATCAATCACTAGTCATTACTAGGGAAAATTCAATTTAGTTAGTTTCTGCTTTTAGAAGAAGCTCAGAATACTTTGTTCTCATAACTTTTGAAGTTAAGATACTTGTAACTAGCATTACATGTCTTCCATTTCTCCCTCTAGTGGTAGCAGCATATATATTTTTGCATGTTTTAGAGGACATTTTTGAGATCTGAGAGAAGGGGCACCATGTTGGAATAGATTCTTATAATTAAAGAAGCTTCTCAACATAGATGTGGGATGGGGGAGGGCATGGGTCACCCCCTGGTCCTAACATGAGTCTAACTATGTAAAAGTTACTTAGATGTCAGCATGTCTTTTAGTTTCCTAGCTTTTATAGTGGACCCACTTCTTTTCAAATGTATATTGGTTTGAAGATCTGCTTTACTTTGTAGAGCATGCTTGGAAGTGTTATTATTGCCAGAGAGCGCTGGCTTAAACTTGAAGGTCTTATTCTACCTTTACACGCAACGGTATCTTCTTCTTTTAAATTAAATATTAGTTTTTCTAAAAATGTTCTCTTCCGCATAGTTGTTTTGTCAGAGTAATGGCTAACAAGGTTCACTTTCATATGACTTCTAATTATTTATCATTTCTTACTCATCAACTTAAAATTGCTTCGATGTGATTAGGGACTCAGCAATTTCTGAATTTTTGTATTTCTTTACAAATTAATGCTAATCTCTTATTCTGCTCTTTTGCAGTTGTACATGGCTCATGTCACACATAGTGACAGATATAGTCAAAGCATTGACTTCTGGTGCGATGTTTATGGAATTGATAGTGAGTACACTGATTGGTAACTTAAATGACATGCCATACTTTCGTGAAGATGCCCATATCTGTATTGTATTTTATACAAACTTGTAATGTGCTGTGTCTATATATGCTTATGTACTATCTTTATGAATAAATTTTTTTCTGTGGACTTAATTTTGAAACATCCTAGATTGCCACATTTTTGCTTTTTCTGTGAACCCATAGAGCTGGGCTGACTAATTCCTGCCATAAGTTATATTGTACATTACAATGGTGTATTTTTTTTTTTTTTTATGTATCCTGTGACTTTTAATATATTGCCTATGGTTAGGTACTGTCTGAATTATATATAACTAAAATGTCAAAACTGGGTTGGTTATCTGCTGGTTGCTGTTCATCACGTAATTGATTATTGCTCTAGGGAACTGTGTGATATTGCATATGAAGTGTAAATAGGAAGGGGCAAGAAATCTCATTCTGGCAGCATGGTGTTCTTCTAGCAATAAGGCATATTGAGCATGAATCATAATCAGTGGAGAAATTTCCAGCTGTCTTATTTTGGGTCAGGCCAATACCTAGCCAGGATCTGCTAACTTGCCAACCTTAAAAAGTGGAAATGAATTTTTTGCTGCTATAGAAGAATCTACCTCTGATAGCTACCACATCCAGTCATAGTGACCTTCACAATGTGGGTAATCTAATTTTCCTGCTGAATAGTAGATTCAAGCGTTATATTGTCAAGGTAACATCAAGGTGCACTTTGTGGAAACTACTTCTCCAATAATAAGGTTTGACTGATCATTGGAGGCTAACATATAACTCTACTACTAGGGTAATTCTAGATCATCATGTTGTAAAAGAAAAGAATCATGATGAACCTCCTTTGTATAGATTTTGTTTCTTCTTCCCTTATTACAGCATTTGATGGGCCTATGCTTGTCCACACTTGAAGCCCAAAGGGCTCCCATGTAAGGATGCATGTAAGAGTAAAAACTTATTTCTAAGCCTACACCTTATTGTTAAAACTTTTAGGTTGACTGGTTCCTTAACATTGCCATTTTAGAGGCTTCAGGCATTGTAAGAAGGGAAGGTTGTTGTCACATTATGCCTTGCTTGCAGTTACATGGTCTGGCGTCATTAATTGGAGCAAAATGCAAGTACTTTCTGGGACAAATTTCTGTTTTTGATACTTTTCAGGGATAGATGTCTTGGCATCTTTATGGTGCTCAGCTAATGGTTTTCTTTGCTTTTTTAATGGTTCTTTGCTGACATTCAGCAGGATTGGAGGGCTCTTGATATAGGACAACAGTGGGGATAGGATCTAATGTGTTAGGTTTATGGTTTTCTTGGGTTTGGGTGATCTATGTTATAGAATTGCTGGATTGAAGGTTAAGTGGGGGTAAGTGATGCTGAAGTGACAAGGGTGATTTGGAAGCCATTGGATGGGATTTGACAGTCAAGTGGGTGGCCGTTTGTGTGAAATTGGTATTCTGAAATTGGTACTTGTAGGGCAAACTGAAACAAGTAAATTTTAGTGTTTTTGTGGGTGAATTTGTTGTGATGCCTGCCCAAGAAACCTGCTGCGGCAGTAGATTAAATAATAGAAAATTGTATAGAGGTTGAAAAGAAGAAAAGAAACCTTGGCATCACACCAAGGGTTTAATTATCAAACAGTTAATGGCAACTTATCATAATAATTTATAAAACTTATCATTCTCCTAAAAGTACTTGTTACAAACATGTATACTAGAACATTATAAAATCACTTGTCTTTTTTCATCTCTAGGTAGTGAATTGATTTAAAATTTTCGTGGCCAGGCAAAACATAAAAGACTATGCTGCTTGTTTTTGCAGTGTCTGCCATGATCCTAATAGTGAAACAATGTGCATTTGAAGAAACTTCTACGGAAACAATAACAGGTGAAAATGTCTTGATATGGCCACATATGGTGAGTCCTTACTGTTGCTGCTACTGTTTATTTTTTTGACTTTTTTGCAACTTTAAAATGTTGAATGATTTGCTTCCCTTGTTTATATTTATATTCCTGCTTTTGAGGTGTGGTCTGAGATTTGGTGATGGAATAAATATAATAAGCATCCAAAGATAAGTAGTTTATTTAATGTAGTATTCCATTTGAGGTGAGATGAAAGTATGTATTTTCTATGCTTGCCATGCCTTGGGATGTTGTGGTGTCTTCAGGGGGACATACAAACACTAATTTGGGCCAAAATAGTTGGAACCTAGTACATTGTGGAAGTTCTTTATTTTTGTTGGGAGTTAATTGCGGTTTTAGCCCCCTTCTTTTCCCAATTCCATCTTTTCAATTCTCGCTCTACTTTTGTTTCATGATTTCTCTCAAAATCAGCATTTTAGAATATGCCTTTTTTTTGGGTCAAACCAAGTATCAGCAACCTCTTTTTTTTTCTACCCCAAAAAAAAAAAATCAACTCTTATTTAAAAGCAAACAAACCTTATGGATAGCTATGTTATTATATAAAATAATCAAATTTCTATAATATTGAATTATATTTCATCTTTCCCAGTGTAATTTCCTTCTCTTTCTATCTCTTTCTCCATTTCCCCTCTCCATCTCTGTCTCTGTTATGTAACATAGAGGCTTTAATCTCTCTGTGCTTCTGATTTTCTTTGCATTGTCTCTTTCTAAGAATAAATAAAAAAGAAAAAAAATATATACACACCCCTTAAATTTTAAGTCATTTGCAATCACGCCCCTTCAGCTATTAAAACAATATAAACTCACCCCTTCATTCATATACTTTATTATTGTCTATCCCAAAAGATCCTAAGATAGTAGCTATATGAGATTGTATACCCTATATCACTAATTCATGAAAAGATCACCATATACTATAACCAAAGTAGGAACATTTATCTTAAGAGAAGGAAAAGACAAAAAAAATATGAAGATAGAAATCAATTCATTGAGTTAACATAGGCTTATACTTTTTTTTTTAATTTGAGTTCATCCAAATAGCTAATCAAAAAATGCATGTGCTTTAGGATGACATGCAAGTCAAGTGATTGTTAAAATTTAACAGTAAATAAATGGAAGGGATGTGTATTTACAATATTTTGATAGTTCAAAGAGTATGTTTACTATGTTTTGATAGTTGAAGGGGTGTATTTGCCAATTTTTATAATTGAGGGAATGTACTTGTAAATGACTTAAAGTTGAAGGGGTGTTCATACATCTTTTCCTAGAAAAAAACATCAAATATCTCCTCAATTTTGCAAGATAACATTTGAGGCAAGAGGGTATCACTGTTTTGGACAGGGAGAATTACAATATGCTGTAGCAACCCTCCAACTGTAATATATTATGGATCAGTGATATAATCTACCAGAACTGCTTCCAATAATTATGGTTTCCATAATATATGGCTCTCCTAATAATACGCGGCCTTTAAAGTTGAAAGCTAACATTAATTTTCTAAAGTTCTATCATTATCTTGGTCCTTTCAATGTTGTCAATGGTGCATGGCAATCAATGGCAGCAAGCCAAACATCTGCATGTGGTGGCAAGCTGAAAATACACCTTAGTTCCTTACCTATGCAAGGCGCCGTGGTGCTGCCATTTGATACCCGCCATGCTCTAATTGTTTTGTGGTGGAGTTGAGGGCTTCTTTTCCACCATGCCATGCTGCCATGGTAGCCACCTTTGACAATATTAGTTTCTTTTAATTTGTTCACTGGCATTATCGTGAGAATCCTAAAAATCCTTCATAAAGTCAATTAGTTTATAGTGAAGCAATAGGGAGTCTTTGGATGTGTTTTTTTTTGGGGGGGGGGGGGGAGGGGGAGGGGGAGAGATAGAGGAAGAGAGAAGAGGCTAGGTTAACATTCTATAACAATACTAGTAATTCAATTTTGTTGGGAATTTATCATTTATGCAAAATTACTAAAATGTGCAATAATTTTTGGTGAGTGTTAGATCTGTTTGATATGTATGGAGCAATTTTTGCAAGTCATTTTGGAGGCCTTGGGAGGAATGAAGAGGCAATCTTCATGGCTATTTCTGTTTTTGTGTTGATCTAGTGTTTAGGGTTGGAGAGATAACAAATTTTTTGAAGAATAAATACTTGCTACTACCTATCTTATGGGACAGTATTTTATTTGCTGTTCTTTATTTGTGATGTCAACGTAATGATTCCTTAGAGGGTTTTTCTATTTGATATGCAGAGAAGTTAATGTACTTTGTCTTGTTAACATTTTTTTGTCTCCTTTTGTGATTTTTTATTCCATCTCTTATAAGGATGTACCATTTATTTATATTCTTCATAGTTATTAATAACGCACTATAACGATTGATATAGAACATAGAGCTGCACTATGGCTCGTTGCACTATGCTACTAACCATAGTGTAGCGTAGTTCACATAGCGCGCACTATGCTATGCTATAGCGCAAAAATAGCATGTGTTATTTGGACTATCAGTATTTGGCTCAATTTCTTTACTTCAAATCTTTTTCCACCTATGTTATCTTTCTTATTTTGCTTTCTCTCCCTTCCTTCATTGCCTTTATCATGTTTTTTTGGTTAAAATGCACAGAATCCCTCTGAATTAAGGGTCAATTTTAAGGAACTTTAAAATGTAACACGGAACCCTCCTTAAGGAAAACATACAAAAAACTCATTCTATTAATTTTTTCATTAAATTATAAACAAAATTTAATAAAAAAACTAAAATACGCCTATTGGCTCACCATTTCTTTATCCTTTACTATGACTTGTCTCTTTTCTTTGCAAAACCAGATGATATTGGTTGCATAGCAAACAAATCCGTGATTGCTGCAACTGAGGAAGGAATTGATGGAGTTAACATCTCCAATTTCTCATTTCTGAATTTATAACACAATGCCACCAAATCCTCCAAAATCATCGCTCCTCCTTCACAAAATCAACCACACTGCCATCACCGTTCCCCACTACCACCTCAACGATGAACCTCTCGTGAAGCTCACCTGGGCCACCACCACTGCTGCATCCATCCCCGACATCGTGGTGCGGTACCACATGCATGCTGTTAGCCCCAACCTGTGTTGCTCTGTTGTCATGCAAGAGATCACCATCCCATCCCCACCATCTGGTTCATGGTCTACTGCTTCAACAACTTGCGGGCCTACAACCAATGCTTATTTGAATTCTGTTTGTGAAGTTTCTTCTTCGTATCGAAAGATGTCTTGCTGTGGAGGAAATTGCGGGTGCGAAAGTGGATGCAAGAGTGGCAGCGGCTGTGGAAGTTGCAAGAACTACCCTAAACTTAGTTGTTCTGAGAAGACCACAATTGAAACTCGTCTTTTGAGTAGCATCTGCAAAGCCACAATATGAGGGTGCTGAATTTGGTGTTGCAGGTGAAAATGGTAGCTACAAGTGCGGCTTTAACTACACCTGTGACCCCTGCAATTGTAAGTGAGATGGGGATGAAGCATGAAAGTAGAGATGGCTATGACCCTATAGTGGCAAAAGTAATAGTAGTACATATAAATAATTAAATGAGTTGATGTATGTGTTTGTGTTTCTTGGCGTTTGACACCTTTTGAAGTGTTACAATAAAGTAGCCATGGCTTCCTCTCTAGCAAATTCATATGTTTTATGATTTGTTGTGGGTGTCTCTTTGCGCCAGTTGCTTTGTTTCAATCTGGTGGTTGTATAAGGTTTAGCTGATTGTAATTATGAATCTCTGCTTGTTTAATGGGACATTATTATATTATAGAAAAAAAAAAAAGATACCACCAGAAGCTCTTCATGAGCAACTAGGACGAAGGAATTGACGAACGGAAGGGATTCACCCTTGAGCAAGACATTGTTGACCCTTGAACAAGCTTTAAATTTCTACCATTCTTCAAATTGATTATCTTTGCTTAAGGATGCCTTTGTAGTTGAACCACTTGAACGCTGTGTGAGGCGGGAACCAAGCTGCATTGTGCGGACATGGTTGAAAGGCATGAGCTCAAGTTGTTTAGAATTAGGGATATTTTGGTCATTTTTATAATAATTTAGGGTTCTATTTATAATTTAACAGAAAAATTAATGGAAGGGATTTTTTGCATGTTTTAGGGAGGTTCTGTGTATTTTAACCTATTTTTTTAGGCTATTTTTTTATATAGTTATTATTTGGGGTTATATTATATTTGTAAAAATATATTTATATATGTAATATAATTGTGCTATTGTTCAAATAGCAATGCGCAATATGCAACGTTATTCGTTATACTATAATAACTCCAAGTGTTATAAGTTCGTTGTTCGCTATTAACAACTATGATTGGGTTATATAAGAACTGTCTCTCACCCCCCTAAAACATCTCTCTCTATCTTGTTCTCTATAAAACTTCTCTCTTTCGCTCTTTCTCACTAAAATTTCTATTTCTCCCTCTCTCCCCCCAAAACTTCATCTCTCTCTCTCTCTAAATCTTCTCACTCCCTCTCTCTTCTCTTTCTCTTTCACTCTCAAATTGTTCTCTCTCTTTCTTAGCATAACATATGTCTCTCTCTCTCTCTCTCCCTCACTCCTTCTCTTTCACTTCACTCTTTCTAAAGTTTCTTTCTTTCTCTCTCTCCCTCTCTTTTTCCCATCTAAAACTTCTCTCTCTCTCTCTCTCCTCCCTTTGTATTCCCCATTCTCTAAAACTTCTCTCTCACACTGTATATATCCCTCTCTTTAAAACTTCTCTCTCTCTCTCTCTCTCTCTCTCTCTCTCTCTCTCTCTCTCTGTGTGTTTCTAAAACTTCTCATTGTCTCTCTCCAAAACTTCTCTTTAAGCTTGTCCTTCTCTTTCTTAAACTTCTCTCTCTTTCAAAATGTCACTCATTATAAAACTTCTCTCTCTGAAATGTCAATCTCTCAATACTCCTTGTCCAAAACTTTTCTCTCTCTATCTTCTAATTCTCCTCTTGCTCATTGTTTCTAAATCTTCTTTCTCTTAACAACCACAATGCAAGGGAGTTATCTCTTTCTCTCCCTGCCTCTCCTTAAAACTTGTTTCTTTGTCTTTTAAACTCCTTTCTCTTTCTTGTTCTTTTTAAAACTTCTCTTTATCACCCTTTCTCTTTTTAAAACTTCTCTCTCTTTCTCTCTCACCACAACTTATACCATTCTCTCTCCTACTCTCTCTACCTTCCCCAAAAAACTTCTCTCACTCTCTCTCTCTCTCACTCTTTCTATTTCCCCTATCTCTCTCATTCACTCTCTAAAACTTCTCCTTTTCTCTCTCTCTCTCTCTCTGTGTCTTTGTTTCTAAAACTTATATTTGTCTCTCTAAAAACTTCTCATTATCCCTCTTTTTTCTCTCTTAAACTTCTTTTCTTTCTCTCTCCCTCCCTTTCCCCCTTACTCTAAAATTTCTCTTTCTTTTTACTCTTTTGAAACCTTCTCTCTTTCGTTGAAACTTCTCTTTCTCTCTCTCTAAATTTTCTCTCTCTCTACAACTACAATGCAACTAAGAAGGCTGTTCATCAGTCTTTAAGTTTCTATTTTGTCGGAGACATCTGAAGATTTGGTTTGACTTGTGTAAGAATGATACTTTGGAAGAGGAACTCTTATAATTTTTTATGAATGACTTGAATTTTTATATATTAGTACATATTCTAGTTTAGTTTTGGAAATATACCTCCCTTGATTTTAAAGCAATCTTTTAAGCTGCATTAAATGCTCAATAAGATTTGTTCTTTGGATTTTTTTAAATATTTCTTCAAGCTTTCTAAGAACATTAATTGTTAATTGTGTATGGTGGGCTTGAAAAATCTGATTGACCATGGAAGGAGTATTATTCTTTTTATAATTCTATATTGTAGTAATTAGGTTTGTATTGTTGCTTAGTATCCAATCTAGGATACTGGGATTAGAGGGGTAGAAGCAAAACTAGGCACTGCATTCTATATTACCACTTGCAAGGGGTTGATAGATTTCATGATTTGGAGAAGTAGTTTAAAGACAACAGTGGCGTCTAGAAGGTAATTATTCTCTTGTTAACTAATTATGTTTTATACCATGTTTTGCTCCCAAAAATATAATTTATGTCGCATAATGAAGTCTAATGATGTTTCAATCAACATATAAATGTAGATAGGCATTCCAGTTGATGGTTGTGCAATCTTTTGGGGATGATGAAGGTTTTATATAGCTTCATTTTGTGCCATGTTTATTTTGAAGCCTAAATGCCACTTTCAACTTATCAATGTTAGTTTGCTTTGCTATTTGATTTTGCATTCATGACATTCCTACCCACACTGTTCTTGTTAAGCTTCTTTTTTGCCACACAAAATTGTATGTATCTTTTGTATCTTGTATGTCAATGCGTATTTTCTTTTTGTTTTTATACATTATTGTCCCATATAAATTTTAAGCTAAAAATGATATTCCCAAAGTTTCACTAGTCAAAAATTGATTTATAGAAATATGTTGTGGAGTGAAATGTCTTTTTCCAAATATGAGACATGAAAAGATTACATCTAGAACAAGTTATATGCCTAACAAATTGAGATTAATGCTTTTGTGGTATTAAATTTGTCTACCGTATCTGTTAATACCAATGACCCTTTTTACATATACTTGGCATTATCTATTTGAAAAAGGGGCGATGACCCAAAATGCCAGTGAATGGTATGGTAGTTGTGGGTCCTTTGTTTCTATATTGTCTTTTGTTTATGTTAATACCATTTATGTGTTTACATTTACTTAGCATTATCTATGTATAAAAGTTTATTTCTTTCTGTTTTTAACACTTGACCTACCCATGTTGTCATACTTTGTTTTGTGTGTAATTTTCTTCATTTTATAATAATGATAGTGGTAGTAATAATAATATTATTCATCTTGACGTCTCTTAGATTTAGTTTGCTATATCAAGAATGCATTTAGTTTATTGAGGGGGACATATAGATAATGTCCCTTAGATTTGTGTATGACAGGTATGTCATATAGTTGTACAATATATGTTGAGCTCATTAATAATTTTGGATTACTCATTTTTTTAATACTTGATTAATATGTTTACATATTGTAATAACATTTTACTCTCTTGAACATTTGATTAATCAAATAGCATAGTCAAGGCAGTTGTGCCCCTCTAGAAGCATTCTTTTCATCAATGAGGCATTAATAACAGTATTGGTTTTATTTTAATTTTTTGACATATCAATCCTTTCTAACGTGGGATACTTTTTATGCTCTATATAATAGTATTTGTTGAATCCATATGTAGCTTGACAGATTCTTGTAATTTGTGATTTTTGATATTTATGTGCTTTAGAATCCTAATAGAGGGGTACCATGTAATATGTTATATATGCTTAATAAATTACAACCTTTACAAAAATCAATATTTGAGGACAATTTGGTTTGGAATTTTGTTTGGTTTCATGTTTATCATAAATTTTTCTTTTTTTAACTATAATTTCTTTGCTGGTGATTACATTATATAGTGAGAATATATATTAAATATGCAAAAACCAAATGTAATAAGAAACATTTGCAGTGTAAATTTGACAGTTGCATGGCCAATATGTGCAATTTAGATTTGACAGCAGCATAGCCAATGTAAAAATGAGATTATAAAGCATTGTTACAAAACTATGGATGCATATGATCCTTAGAAAAAAACTTACTATCATATTTCATTTTTTGCTTCGCCAAGAGAAATTATGTTAACAAATTTTACTTGAGTATATGCTATCTCGTAAAGTATTGTGTTGAATCTATCCACAGCTCGACAAGTTTTTGTAATTTGTGATTTTTGACATTGATGTGTTTTAGAATCCTAATAGAGGAGAAATTTAGGTTGCTCTGGTATGCATTGTCTTTCTTTGAGGCACTACTTGATTCTTCAATAGTTAATTCTCTAAGATGTTG
The DNA here is from genome assembly GCA_037013595.1 of Dicorynia guianensis. Taxonomy (NCBI): domain Eukaryota; kingdom Viridiplantae; phylum Streptophyta; class Magnoliopsida; order Fabales; family Fabaceae; genus Dicorynia; species Dicorynia guianensis. The sequence goes on along the minus strand of JASUAB010000006.1, from coordinate 12,271,656 downwards.
ACAATTGCGAAATCCCTTCTTATTTTGTTTTACAGTACAGCAATATAATGAGTAAGAGATCTAGTAGAGCTATATTATTTTACTCTTCTTTGTAATTCTATGGACATTTGCTTAATTTGGTTTTTTCTTGCTTTGAAGTACTTTTTGTGAATCTGATAATGTTTAGTTAGGGATGTATCATTATTTAATGTTACTTAAATATCCCTTTCATGGATGGCTATTGACATTCTTTGTTGCTTTATATAATAGCTTTGATTTTTTTCTTATTGATTTTCTTTCCATCTTCCATCAATAAAGTTGCAACCAATCCTAATTATGATAATTTTTTCATCTATCCATTATTTGTTAGGTTAACTATTATAAGTGTTCAAATAAGGTGTTTAAATTTGTTGCCTTTTATGATAAATTATTTTGTTAAAGTGATAATCCTTTTTTCTTCATTTCCCTATTATTAATTTGAAACCTTGTTGGCTTATTCATTTGATATGAGTAAGAGGGTTGCTTGAGATGCCTCTTTTTTTTTTTTTTTTTTGTACCATACTATCATTTAGTTAAGACCCTATATAAGCATCTTTATCAATATGAACGTTAATCCTTCATAGTCTGCAATTTTGTTATAGTTTTGAATTGCTCTTAAATGTAAATAAATCTGACTATCCTTTTTTGTTGGTTTTCTTCCCATCTTTCATTAATGCAATTACAACTATTCTCAATTATGATCATTCTTTGGTCTGTACATTATTTGTTAGGCAAAATATTAAAAGTGTTTGTATAAAGTGCTTCAATATGATGCATTTTATAATAAATTATTTTCACAACCATTTTTTTTGTTTAGTTGATATTGTATGTATAATCACATGCAATTGAAATTGAATTCCCTAACTACCATATGGGTTGCTAATGCCTTTGTTGATCAGTACTACCATATGTTGCATGAAAGCCTTGAGCTTGTGCGTATGTTTTGTTAAGATACAAGTAAGTTTGGTCATCTTAAGAGGAATGGAATTGTGGGTACTACAACTATACTACAAGTAAGTCATCTCTCTTTGCGCCCATCTCTCCACTCTACGCATGCATATGCATTCTCTATGTCTCAGCATGTCTTCTTGTTTCTATTCTAGCATATTCATATGTACGCACAGGTCTTCCTATTTCTATGCATGTAATGGCTTCTTATTTCTTTGTGGGCATATTCATAACTTTGTGTACTATACATTTCTATGATTGAGTTATATAAGTACACACACTTTCTTCTCTCTAAAATTTCTTTCTCTCTCTCTCTATCAATATATATGTATATATATTTCTTTCTCTCAAACTTATCTCTTTCTCTCCCTCCCTCTCCCTCTATCTTCTAAAACTTTTTCCTCTCTGTCATTAAAACTTATTTTTGTCTCTCCCTCTCTCTCTCTCACTCTCATTGTTTCTAAAACTCGTCTTTCTCTCACACACTCTATCTAAATATTCTCTCTCTTACTCTCTTGCATTTTCTAAAACTTCTCCCTCCTTCTTTTTCCCATTCTAAAACTGCATTCTCTCTCATCAAAACTTCTTTCTCTCCAAAACTTCTCTATCTCTCTCTCCCTCCCCCTCTGCCACTCCCTCTCCCTCTTTATCTAAAACTTCTATCTCTATCTCTCTTTCTCCCCCGTCTCTTTCTCCTATGTCACTCTAAAATTTCTTTTTCATTCTCCTCTCCCTTTCTAAAATTTATTTCTCTTTTTCTCTTTAAAAGTTCTCTCTCTCTCTCTCTCCCACAAAACAATGAGGCATTAATTATAGTATAAGTTTTCTTTTAATTTTTTGATATATCTTTCCTTTGTAATGTGGGATACTTTTTATGCTCAATGTAATAATATTTTGTTGTATATTTTTATAGTTGGACAAGCTTTTATAATCTATGATTTTTGATATTGATGTGCTTTGGAATTTTAATAAGGAAGAAGTTAAGGTTGATCGGTTATGTGTTGTCTTCCTTTGAGGATTTGCTTACTTGTTTAATAGTTAATTCTCTAAGATTTTGTAATTGCTAAATTCATTACCAATTAGTTTTACAACGGAGTAATATTGTAAGAAATTTAGTACATTATCATTGATGTTCTTTTATTTTATCCTTTGTCATCTAATAGACAATGCTTAGTTTGTTCGGTTAGGGATACATCCTTATTTAATGTTACTTAGATATCTCATGCATGGGTGGCTATTAACATTCAAAATAAATTTGGTTTTCTTTGCATTTTCCATTAATGCAGTTGCAACCATTTCCAATTACGATCATTCTTCCATCTTTTCATTATTTGTTAAGTGGATATTGTAAGTGTTCATCTAAGGTGTTTAAATATGATGTTTTTTATCATAAGTTATTTTCTTAAAGTTACAACTATTTTTATTTTTGTTTTGTTAATGTTGTATGTATATTCACATGCAATTGAAAGTAGATATGTTTTGTTGTTAATGTCAATGTATTAGACTTTCCTAACTGCCATAAAGGATAGTAATGCCTTTTATTTGATCAATACTACCATATGTTACATGAAAGCCCCAAGTTTGTGCATATGTATTATCAAAATACTATTAAGTTTGGTCATCCTGAGAGGAATGGAATCATAGGTACTATAAGCACAATGCAAGTGAGTTATCTCTTTACACCTATCCCTTCACTATATTCATGCATGTCTTCTTGTTTGTATTCTTGCATATTCATATATACACACGTCTTCTTGTTTGTATGCGTGAACATATATGCTTTGTGTCCTAGTGGCTTCCTATTTCTCTGTGGGCATAATCATAACTTTGTTGTAATATACATTTCTATAATTGGGTTATATAAGAACTCTCTCGCCCTTCCTAAAACTTCTCCCTCTATCTTGTTCTCTCTAAAACTTCTCTCCATTTCTTTCTCTCTCTCTCAACAAAACTTCTATCTTTATGTCTCTCTCTCTCTCTCTCTCTCTCTCTCCTTATTGTTTCTGAAATCTCTCTCTTCCCCCTCCCCTTTTTCTTTTTTCTTCCCTCTCTAAACTTCAATCTCTCTCTCCCTTTCTCTGTTCCCCTCTCTCTCCTGGAATTCACTCTCTTTCTCTCTCTCTCTCTCTAAAACTTTTTCTCTCTTTAAAACTTCTCATTCTCCTTCTCTCGTTCTCTCTCTTAAACTTCTCTTTTTCTTTCTCTTTCTCAAACTATACATCTTTCTCTCAAACTTCTCTCTCAAGGTAAAACTTCCCTCTCTTCCTTCCTCTTTCTAGAACGTCAATTTCTCTATACTATTTCTTCAAAACTTCTTTCTCTTTCTCTCTCTCTCTTTATCTGTCTAAATATTTCCTCGCTCTCTATCTCTAAATTTTCTCTCTCTACAACCACAATGCAAGTGAGTTGTCTCTCTCTCTCTAAATCTTTTTTTTATGCCTCTCTCCTTGAAACTTGTTTCTTTCTCACTCCTAAAACTTCTTTCTCTCTCTTGCTCTTTCTAAAACATATCTTTCTCTTTCTGTAAAATATCTCTCTCTATCACCAAAATTTTTATCACTATCTCTCCCACTCTGCCTCCCCCTCTCAAAAATTTCTCTCTCCCATTCTATTTCTTCCTCTCTCTAAAACTGTTGATTCTCTCTCTTTCTCTTAAACTTTTCCTTCTCTTTCTCTCTTTGCTAAAACTTCTCATTTTCTCTCTCTCTTTCCCTCTAAAACTTCTCATTATCCCTCTCATTTTCTCTCTCTCTCCCCCCTTACTCTAAAATTTCTATTTCTCTTTATATGGAACTTCTCTCTCTTTCTTCAAACTTTACTTCTTTCTCTCAAACTTCACTCGCTTTCTCTCCTCTTTCTAAACTCATGACTTTCTACGTCTCTCTCTCTTTATACTCTTTTTTTAAAACCTTCTCAATCTTTGTTTGAAATTTCTCTTTCTCTTTGAATCTTCTCCACTCACTCTTTTTGTACAACTACAATGCAATCGAGTCATCTCTCTCTCTCTCTATAAATCTTGTTTCTCTCATACTCTCCTTAAAATTTGCTCTTTTGTCTCCCTAAAACTTCTCTCTCCATTACTCTCTAAAACTTTGCTCTCTTTCTCTCTATAAAAAATTTTCTCTCTCCAAAACTTCTGTCATTCTCTCACACACACTCTCGTGTCTCTCTCTACCCCTAAACACTTCTCTCTCTCTCTCCCTTGATCTCTCTAAAACTTCTGTCTCTCTTTTGTTCTCTCTCTAAAACTTCTTTCTTTTTTACCAAAACTTAATTCTCTCCCTGTCTCTCTTGCCTTCTCTTTACTCTTGTCTTTCTTTGAGGCTCTACCTATTTCTTCAACAGTTAATTCTCTAAGATTTTAGCAATTGCTGAATCTATTCCTATTTGGTTTTATAGTGGAGCAGTATAATGAGTATAGAAATCTAGTAAAGCTCTATTATTTTACTCTTCTTTGTAATTCTTTGGACACTGCTTAATTTGATTTTAGCTTGCTTTGAAGTGCTTTTTGTGAATCTGATAATGTTTAGTTATGGGCGTATCATTATTTAATGTTATTTAGATATCCCTTATATGAATGGCTATTGACATTCCCTATCATATTATATCAAAACTCCAATTTTTTTTCTTATTGGTTTTCTTCCCATCTTCCATCAATGAAGTTGCAACAATTCCCAAGTATGATCATTTTTCCATCTATTCATTATTTGTTAGGCTAAATATTATAAGTGTTCTAATAAGGTGTTTAAATTTGACACATTTTATGATAAATTATTTTGTTAAAGTCATCATCATTTTTTTTTTCATTTTCCTATTATTCATATGAAACCTTAGTAGCTTATTTACTAGACATGAGTAAGAGGGTTGCTTGATACGCCCATTTTGTTGTGTTTTTGTTGTGCCATATTATCATCTAGTTATGACCTTATATAAGCATCTTTATCAATATCAACATTGATCCTTCATAGTTTGCTATTTTGTTATAGTTGTGAATTTGTCTTAAATGTAAACAAATCTCATTTTCTTTTTTTATTGATTTTCTTTCCATCTTCCATTAATGCAATTGCAACCATTCCCAATTATGGTCATTCTTCTATCTGTACATTATTTGTTAGGCAAATATTATGTGTGTTTATATAAGGTGTTTTAATATGATGCATTTTATGATAAATTATTTTCACAATCGCTTTCTTTTTTTTTGTTTCAACTGATGTTGTATGTATATTCACATGCAATTGAAATTGAATTGAATTCCCTAACTACCATATAGGTTTAATGCCTTTGTTGATTAGTACTACCATATGTTGCATGAAAGCCCTGAGTTTGTACATATATTTTACTAGGATACAAGTAAGTTTGTTCATCTTGAGAGGAATGGAATCATGGGTACTACAACTATAATGCAAGTGAGTTATCTCACTTTAACCACATCCCTCCCCTCTTATGTGTGCACATCCATTCTCTGACTCCCAACATGTTTTCCTGTTTCTATTCTTGCATATTCATATGTACACACATGTTTTCCTAGGCATATTCATAACTCTATTGACTATACATTTTTATGATTAGGTTATATAAGTACACTCTCTCCCTCCCTTTCTCTCTCTCTCTCTCTATTTATATATATACACACTTCTTTCTCTCAAACTTCTCTCTCCCTCTCCTTCCCTCTCTTCCTCTCTCTAGAGTTTCTTTCTCTCTCTCTGTCTTTAAAACTTATATATCTTTGTCTTTCCTTCTTCTCTCTCTGTCTCTTTGTCTCTTTCTCTCTCTATTTCTTTGTCTCTTTCTCTCTCTCTCTAAAAAACTTGTCTTTCTCTCACACACTCTCTCTAAATTTTCTCTCTCTTGCTCTCTTGCTCTCTCTCACCAAAACTTCTATTTTTCTCCCTCGAAAAAATTTCTCTCACTCTATCTCTCCTTCTCTCTCTCTAAAACTTCTATCTCTATCTCTCTTTCTTCCCCTTCTCTTTTCTTCACTCTCCCTCTAAAATTTCTTTCTTATTCTCCCTCTCTCTCATTCTAAAACTCCTCTCTCTCTCTCTTAAACTTGTCTTTCTCTTTCTTTGTCTCTCTCTCCCTTTCTCTTTTTCCCCCTCTTTCCCAAATTTCTCTCTCTCTTCTCATTGTCTTTCTCTCTCTCTTGCCCTCTCCCCCTCTCTAAAACTTATTTCTCTCTCTCTTTAAAATTGCTCTCTCTCTCTCACACACAAGAAAAAGGCATTAGTGACAGTATAAGTTTTCTTTTAATTTTTTAATATATCTTTCCGTTATAATGTGGGCTACTTTTCATACTTTATTTGATAATATTTTGTTGTATATGTGTACAATTCAACAAGTTCTAATAATTTACGATTTTTGACATTGATGTGCTTTAGAATTTTAATAAGGGAGAAATTAAGGTTGATTGGTTATGTATTATCTTTCTTTGAGGCTTTGTTATTTCTTCAAAAGTTAATTCTCCGAGATTTTTACAATTGCTAAATTCATTACCATTTAGTTTTATAGTGGAGTAGTATTGTGAAAAATTTAGTACATTGTTATCTTTGATGTTCTATTATTTTATTCTTTTTAACCTAACAGACAATGCTTAATTTGTTCAGTTAGGGATGTGTCATTAATTAATATTACTTCAATATCCTTTACATGGAAGGCTATTAACATTCAGAATAAATTTGGTTTTCTTTGCATCTTCTGACAATATAGTTGCAGCCATTCTTAGTTACAATCATTCTTCCATCTTTTCATTATTTGTTAGGTGGATATTATAAGTGCTCATATGAAGTGTTTAAATATGATGCATTTTTTGATAAATTATTTTCTTAAAGCCACAACTATTTTTTGTTTAGCTAATGTTGTAAAGTTGAATATTTCATGGTTAATGTCAATGTATTTGACTTTCGCAACTACCATAAAGGATGGTAATGCCTTTGTTGATCAATACTACCATATGTTGCATGACAACCTTGAGTTTGTGCATAAGTATTATCAAGATACAAGTAAGTTTAGTCATCTTGAGAGGAACGAAATCATGGGCACTACAACTACAATGCAAGTGAGTTATCTCTCTATACTTATACCTCCACTCTATGCATGCACATGCATGCATATTTTCTTGTTTCTATTCTTGGATCTTCATATATACACGTCTTCCTGTTTGTATGCATGCACATATATCCTCAGTGTCCCTATGACTTCTTCTTTCTTTGTGGGCATATTCATAACTTTGTTGTAATATGCATTTCTATGATTAAGTTATATAAGAATTCTCTCTCTCCCTCCTAAAACTTCTCTCTCTAGGTTGCTCTTTCCTGTTCTTTCTCTCTCTTTCTCTTACCAAAACTTTTATCTCTCTCCCCTACTCTTTTCTCTTTACTCTTTTTAAAATTTTTTCTTTTCCCCCTTCTCTTTTCCCTTCTCTCTCCAAAACTTCAATCTTTCTCTCTCTCCTTACTTTACTTTTTCCCTCTCTCACTAAAATTGCTCTCTCTGGAACTTCGTCTGTCTTGCTCTCTTGTTTTCTCTCAAACTTTTCTTTCTCCCTCTCTTTTTCCCATTATAAAACTTCTCTCACCAAAACTTCTATGTCTCTCCCTCTTTCTCTACCCTTCCTTTTCCCTCTCCCTTGTTAAAAAAGTACTCTCTCTCTCTCTCTCATTCACCCTATCTATCTAAAACTTCTCTCACTCTATATCTAAAACTTTTCTATATCTGTCTTTCTAAAACTTCTCTTTCTATTTTTCTTTCTCTTCCTTCTCTTGTTTGCTTTGACTTTAAAATTTCTCTCTTATTCCGCCTCTCTCTCTCTCTCCCTCTCCCTCAGTAATTTTTTTTTCTCTAAAACTTCTTTGTCTCCCTCTCCCTTTCTCTTTTCCCCTCTCTCTCCCAAAATTCTTTCTCTCTTTCTCATTCTAGCTCTCCAAAGCTTCTTCTTCTTCTCTCTCTCTATGTCTTTGTTAAACTTTTCTTTGTTTCTTTCTCTAAAACTTCTCACTCTTAGTCGCTCCTTCTTTCTCTTAAAATTCTCACTCATTTTCTTTCTCTCATACTATACGTCTTTCTCCCAAACTTCTCTCTTAATGTAAACTTCTCTCTCTTCCTCTCTTTTTCTAAAATGCCAATTTCTCTATATTTTTTTTTAAAAACTTTTTCTTTCTCTCTCTTATTAATCTAAATATTCTCTCACTCTATCTCTGCATCTTTCTTTACAACCACAATGCAAGTGAGTTATCTCTCTCTCTAAATCTTCTTTTTCTACTCTCTGCCTAAGTGTGTGTACTTGAGAGAGGGAGAGAAAGAGGCATGTTGGGGAGAGAGAGAGTGTGTGTTGTGTAGGATAAGGGGGAAGGAGAGGGAGAGTGAGAGACTTGTTTGAGAGAGACACAGAGAGAGATGTGTTCCAAAGAGAAAGAGTGAAAGAGAGAGAGAGAGGGAGAGAGAGACACAGAGGGAGAAAGAAAGAGAGAGAGAGAAAGAGAGAGTGTTGAGGGACAGAGAGAGATGGAACCTTGAGAAAGAGAGAGTCAAAGAAAAATTTTAGACATAGAGAGAGAGAAAGGTGAGAGAGTGAGACAGAAGTTTTAGAGAGAGGTTTCAGAGAGAGAAACTAAGAAGTTTTACAGAGAGAAAGAGATAGAGCCAAAGAGAACTTTTAGAGAGAGACATTTTACAAAGAAAATGAGAGAGAGAGAGAGAGAGAGAGAGAGAGAGAAGTTTTAAAGATGGAGATAGAGACATGTGGGGAGAAAGGAAAAGGGGGTGAAGTTTTAGAGAGAGAGAATGTGTGTGTGTGTGTTTGAAAGAGAAATTTTAGATAGATAAGGAGAGAAAGAGAGAGCTATAGAGAAAGAAAGGGAAGCTTTAGGGGGAGAGAGAGACAAACAGATAAACAAACATAAAGAGAGACAAAGAGTGAGTGATAGAGAGAACTTTCAGTGTGAGGGAGGGAGGCAGGGGGAGAGAGAGAGAGAAGAAAAGATTTAAAAAGAGAGGTGTCAGAGAGATAGAAAGGGAGAAAAGTTTTAGAGAGAGAAAGAGAAGTTTTTAGGAGAGAAAGAGAGTAAGAGAGATAAATTTTAGGCAAAGAGACAAAGGGGGAGAAGGAGAGAGACGATAAAGAAGTTTTGTAGAGAGATAGAGACATAGGAAGAGAGAAAGAGACAATGAGAGAAGTTTTAAAGAGAGCAAGGAGGGGGAGGGAGAATAAGAAGGAGAAGATTTAGATAGAGCGAGAAAGAGAGAAAGTTTTAAAGAGAAAGAAAGACACTGTGGCTAGAGACACAGAGAGCAAGAGCAGTTTCGATAGAGAGATAGAGAAGTTTCAAGTAGGGAGAGTAAATTAGAGAGAGAAAGTGAGTAAATGAGAGAGAGTGAGAGAGAAAGGGAAAAAAGTTTTAGATAGAGAAAGGTTTCTAGGAAAGAGAGGGGAAGAAGCTTTGTAGACACAGAGAGAGAGAGAGAAGCTATAGAAAGAGGCATAGAGAGAGAAAAAGAGAGATGTTTTAGAGAGAGTGTGGGAGAAGTTTTAAAGAGAGAGAAAGTGAATGAGTGAGAGAGTGAGACAAAGAGACATAGAGAGAGACAGGGAGTTAGTGAGCAAGAAAGAGGGAGAGAAATAGAGAAATAGAAGTTTTAGAAAGAGAAAGAGAGTATGAGAAAGAGAACTATTGGTGAGAGTGTTAGAGAGAAATAGAAAAAGATAGAAAGATTTGTTTTAGAGAGAGAGTATGGGAGAGAGAGTGTTGGGGAAGAGAAGACTTGTTGGAGAGACACATGTTAGGGAGCAAAGAGAGGGACATGTTGGGGGGAGATAAAGGAAGAGAGAGATGGAGACAGAGGGAGAAAGAAAGAGAAAGAAAAAGAGAGTGAGAGAGGGATGGAGACAGAGAGAGAGTGAGTAATTGAGAGAAAGAGGGAAAGAGAAGTTTTAGATAGAGAGAAGTTTTAAAGGCACAAAGAGAGAGAGAGAGAAGTTTTACAGAGATGGAGGAATAGAGATAGAAGTTTTAAAGAGAGAGAAAGAAAGAAAGAGATATTTAAGAGAAAGAGAGAGAAAGAAAAAAGAGATGTTTTAGAGAGAAAGAGAGTGAGTAAAAGGAGTTTTTGACAAAGAGATAGAAAAGTTTTAGCCAAAGAGAGTAGTTTTAGAGAGAGAAAGTGAGTAAATGAGAGAAAAAGGGAGAGAGATAGAGGGAAAGAGAAGTTTAAGATAGAGAGTGTGTGTGTGTGTTGGAGAGAAGGAGGGAAAGAGTAAGAGATGTGTTACAAAGAGAAAGAGAGAAGGAGTAGAGAAAGAGAGGAAGAGGGAGAGAGAGAGATATGTTGCAACGAGAGGGAGAGAGAGAAAAGGAGATAGAAAGAGAGAGTTTGTATTGGTGGAAGAGAGATAGTGTGTGTATGTGTGTGTGTTTGGGAGAGGGAGAGAAAGAGAAGGAGAGGGAAAGAGAGCTAGAGAGTGAGAGATTTGTTGAAGAGAGACACAGAGATGTTAAGGGCAGGGAGAGTGAACGAGAGAGAGGGGTGTATTGCGCAGAGAAAGGGAGAGTGAATTTTGGGACCAGAGAGAGCATGTTGAAGGGAGACACAGAGAGAGAAAGAGAGATGAACAGAGACTAAAAGAGAGAGAAAGAAAGAGAGCAAAAGAGGGAGGGAAGAGGGAGAAAGAGAGAGAAAGACGGAGTGTTGTGGTAGGGAGAGAAAGATGGAAGTTTTAAAGAGAGAGTGAGTAAAAGAGAAATTTTAGACATAGAGAGAGAGAGAGAGAGAGAGAGAGAAGTATTACAAAGCAAGAAAGAAAAGTTACAGAGAGAGAGAAAGAGAGAAGAAGAAGTTTCAAAGAGAGCATGAGTTAGAGGGAGGGAGAGGGACATAGAGAGAAATAGAAAGAGGGAGAGAAAGAGTCAAAATGAGAGATTTAGAGAGAGAAAAAGAAAGGGAAGTTTGATATAGAGGGAGAGAGATGGAGTAGTTTAGATTGAGAGAAGTTTTAAAGATAGAAAGAGAGTGGGAGAGAGAGTGAGTGTGTGTGTGTATGTGTGTAAAAGAAGTTTTAGAGAGACGAAGTGGGATAAAGAAAAGTTTTAGAGAGAGAAAGAGAGATAGTTAAAGAAGTTTTAGAGAGAAAGAAAGATATTGTGTTTGAGAGACAGAGAGAGAGAGAAATAGAGATATGTTTTAGAGAGTGAGAGAGAAGTTTTAGACAGAGAGAGAAAGAGTTGTTATGAATTTCAAAGAGATTAGGGTTCTTACAACTTTCCTAGCAATCCTAGTTAGCAATTACCAACCTTGGTTTAGTCAATTGATTGGGGACTATCAATCAATGCAACTCATACATCTAAACCCTTATTCCTAAGCTGATTAGAATTATCACTTAACAGTAATTGAGTGTATCTTTATATAAACTAAAGTTAAACAATACATGAAGAATAAGGCATTATCATGATTGCATACAATCTTAGATATTCCTATCCTAAGATTCATATATTCACTTATCCAATTGATCCTAGAATAAAACAATCTTTCCCAAGCATCATTCTTTCTTTCTTAAACTTAATTAACTTCCCAATTCAACTAAGTTCATGAAGCACATGTGTAAGGAAATAATCACCAAACAATATCATAAAACCAAGATCAATAAAAATACTAACTATTAATGCATAGGTCCATTGCAAGTCCCTTAAGAATTACTTAGTTACAACCAATTCTTGAAATAAAAACAACTAGAATAAAAAGAAATATAACAAAACAAAAGAAGAATGAAGTAGAAGAAGTAGAAGAATTGAAGGAACTTCTTGGGTAGGGGATGAATTCTCTTCCAAGACATGATCTCCTCTCAATTTGGCTCCTCCTTCAAGGTCTTCCAAGTTACCACAACTCAAAACTTGGTGAAATTGAAGTGAATTGATGTGTTCTCAACCCATCAAGCCTCTCAAAAGTTGCCACAAACTTCAATCTATAGAGATTCTAACCCTAATTAGGTCAAGAGGGGCATCCCACCTTGTAGAGAGAGTGTGTGAGAGAGAGAAATTTTAGACAGAGTGAAAGAGAAGGGGAGAGAGAACTTTTAGAGAGAGGGAAAGAGAGACAAAAGAGAAGTTTGAGAGAGGTGTTGGAGAGACAGAAAGGGAGGAAAGTTTTAGAGAGAATGAGAGAGCGACAAAAGTTTTCGAGGGAATGAGAAGTTCCACAAAGAGAGAGAGAGAGAGAGAGAGAAAGAGTGGCAAAAGTTTGAGAGGGAGAAGTTTTAGAGGAAAGAGAGAAGTAGAAGATTTAGATTGAGAGAGAGAAGTTTAAGAGAGAGAAAAAGAATATGGTTTGAGAGAGAGAGACTTTAGAAAGAGAAAGAGAGTGAGAGAGAGAGAGAAATAAAGAGAGTGAGTGACGAAGAGAGGGAGAGAGAGTGTGAGAAAGAAATTGTAAATAGAATAAAGTTTTAAAGAGTGAGAGGAATTTTATAAAGAGAGAAAAACAAGTTTTAGAGCAAGAGAGAATGAGAGTGAGAGAAGTTTTAGAAAGAATGAGAGAGCGAGATAGAAGTTTTTGACGGAGAAATAACAATTAAAATGTAACATGTAATAAAGGAAGTGTAACATTCAATGGTGAACGTGTAATTGGCCATAGGAATGAGTTTTCACTTAGACATTTAAAAACAAGTTCACCAAGTGGTAAAATTTTACATGCAATAGTTAAATTGTAATATACAACAGTTAAAATATAACATACAATAGCTAAAATGTAATGTGCAATAGGTAAAATGTATCATCCAATAGTTAAAATGTAATATATAATAGTTAAAACGTAATATGCGATATATAAAGTATAACATTCAATAGTGAACGTGTAATAGGCCATAGGAATGAGTTTTCACTTAGACACTTAGAAAAAAGTTCACAAATGGTGAAAAGTTGAAATGTAACATTCAAAGATTAAAATGTAATAGGCAATAGTCAAAATGTAACATGTCATAGTTAAAATATAAAATACAAGAGAGAAAGTATAACATGCAATGGTGAATGTGTAATAGGCCATAGGAATGAATTTTCACTTAGACATTTAGAAACAAGTTCACCAAATGGTGAAAATTACACATGCAATAGTTAAATTATAACATGCAACAATTAAAATGTAACATGCTAACTAAAATGTAATATACAATAGTTGAATTGTAACATACAATAGCTAAAATGTAACATTCAATAGATAAAATGTAACATGCGATGTTAAAATATAACATGTCACAGTTAAAATGTAACATGCAAGAGAAAAAGGACAATTACGCCTATTACACATTCAGAATGGCTCCAATTTATGGTAGAAAGGACAATTAGGCCTCATGCCACAAATAGAGGACTGGAGTTACATATGTTTCAAAATGGCTCCAATGCACATTTTTTTTTTTATTATCAATGTGGCTTTGGCTTTGCTAACATTGGTAAAGGTTCTTGCTAGTTGCCACTTTGCATTAAGGCTAATCAATTATTCAATGGTCTTACCCATTAACCATTTTGTTAGATCCATTAATCCTATTAATCCTATAAAACTGATAGAAATCCAATTCATCAAACTCTCATAGGACCGTCACTGCCTAAAATGCATGGTAAGATGACATGAATCACGACTCTAGCCAGGGGCTTTTTCTTATAAGCAAGAATACAAACGTTGCACAACTTAACAAGCTACAAAATTGCAAGTAACAATAATGCTATTATCAGCTGCATTGAAATTCAAATCCAAAACCATTCTCGTCAAGAGTGAATAATTTCCATATAGCTTGTGAAACACTAGATTAACAAGCACTTTTTAAGGAAACTGATAACATTTTGTACAATAGCGTAGAACCAAACATTTTGGGAATGTGGGTAACTGACAACACTTTATGCAACTACGTCTCCAACATCCAAGACACTTAAGAGACTAACAACTTTTTATGTAGCTACAATTTGGACACTCAAGACCTTTCAGCCTACAACACTTCATTCTACAACATCTACATGTCAAAGTAGTGTTGAACCTTGAGTGTAGATTCACATTCTGCCGAATCTTTCTTAGACATTTTTCTATTGTCATATTCTCCATTTGTTGGACAAATCTGCAATGATGGTGTATGTAGTTAGGGTAAAGCTCCAAGTTGCAGCGCCTACCTCCTTTAATCCACAATGGCTCATACGGTTCCCTTACCATTTTCCATAGTTCATTGCCATTAACCAATTGACAACATCATCTTCTGTACCCTTTAAAATAATTGAGTAAACCTATTTCAATATTTACTCCACAACCACTTTGCGTTATGACAAACTAAAAGAAGTGACATCTAAAAAATTTACCAATGGAACACTATTAAAATATGAAATCTAACGTAAGTGGTGGGAAAGTTAAATGTTAGATGATCAAAAGTTAGATGTTTATGCCGGTGAGCTTCAGCCCACCTAGCATGCATGATGGACTTTCTTGAACCTGTGGCTAGGTTCGAATCCCACCCCGCTTCCCTACTAAAGCCTAGTTAAGTCCCCTCTATTACCTAAAAAAAAATTAGATGTTTATAGTATACTGCAAAATCAAAAATTAAATGTTAAATGATCAAAGTAGAGTACTACATCAATCAAAAGAATCCCAACAGACAATTTCTTTACTATTACTAACAGAAAGCAACTGTTCTAACTCAACAAATTCTTGATTTTGTGTATGTGAATAAAAATCATGTTTCTTCCCCATTAGCATCTCTTGACTATTACTATTAGAAAAAGAGGAGTTCGTTGAGTGATCAAGTGCACTATGTAGATTTGGAGTTGGAAAATTTGAAAATGGTGCCAAAGTTTTAGTTTCCACAAACTAAAAAGTTTAGGCTGAAAAGATCCTAATCTGTACATGTTCAATTTCTGAAGTTTGTTTCGCCTTCAGGCTAGAAGCAAAATTCTAAACTTGGCTACAGAAAGCAACCTTCTTAGCCCATTCTAAGAGAGAAAAGAAATCATTTGAGTTTGATAAAAAAAAAAAATTTGCCACAATTAGTACCATAAAGAAAATGTATTGAGTTTAGTAGTCTAGCTAACATGTCATTCAATCAAGTTTGTTTCATATAAGTGATAAGTGTACAAGACATGTAACTAGTAGCAGGTTAGGAGGTTCTAAATAAGATAGTAATTAGAAAAAATTAAAATTAAAATTTTGAAATGAAAGAGAGGAAGGTTTTGAACCTCATGCATTTCTTAGTCACAACAAATACAATCACAATTTGGGAATAACATTGAAATACTAAAAAATTCAAAGTGGCTAAGGTTTCATGAGAGATATATGTAGTTATTTACGAACCATCTTGTAAGTTACATTTTAACAAAATTATATATTCGTACAACTACACAATAACCTTTTCTCTGTAGTGACATTTGTTGTAGAATTGTTTCACGCTTGACGTTTTGTTCATGATAGAACAAATCCCACATTAATTTTCGTCGAAATCCGCTAATCTCAACTTGCATATACATTTATCATACGTAATATTATTTCAACTTCTAATAATTTATAAACTATACATAATAGTAATTAAAACTCTCAATCGAACCTTTATAAATGAAGGCATAGTTTGCCCGCCCCATTCGTTCTTACATTGTCCATCTTAGTATTTCATGTATAACATGCAATGAATCCCACAATCATAACTAAAACTCATTAAAACATTTGTTACACTCCATTAAAATATTAGTCCAATTCATACTGTATAGGTTTTTTGTATTATCTGTCAACCATTATGTTGTTGTGACACATCATATATTACCTGTATGTTTCACTTGTGCTTCCTTTTTAGGCCAATCTTTGGAAACAGTAATGAAAAATGTTTACCTTACAAAACAAGTATGTGTGGTTCACAAAGTCATTGCATGTTGTATGCCATCATATGAACATAAAAGTAAATGTAACAAACCCCATACATGGAAAAAATTTAAAAACTTAAAAAGATACACTTAACACATTACCAAAAATTGTACACAATTCTTCCTTTGTTAGTTGTCTTTATCTCATAATGAGTCTAACACATACATGGTTTCTTGATTAGGGATTAAAGATAAGCAAAACCAATGAGCATCAAAAAGAATGGGGGTAAACACTTACAACATAACTCATGTAATTCAAAAAACTACTTATTAGCTAGTACAATTGTAAATCAAGTTATGACAAGAATTAAAATTACAATTTTAGACTTAGTCATGTTGTGTTTATCATTTGGACACAAATATTTGCATGCCTTATCAACATCTCAATCGTCACATACATACAACATTTAGCCCTACAGACATCAGAGAAGTACCCAATAAAGAACATATAGTAATAATGAGAGTCACATAAGTTAATTAATGTATATGAGTAATCATGGTGTTAATGTATTTACTAGAAGAACTTGATCACAAAGATATCGGGTGACGATTTCATCCTTATACATTTGATCTCCCATCTAGCATCTCATCACCATCATCATAACTTAAAATTTCTCAAACACAACTTCAACATATGTAAGAAAGTAATTAAATATAATGAACCAACATTGACTAAGGACCAAGATAAGTGAAATTGTAATACCATGTTATTAACCCATCCCTTTGGTTCTAGTGTCTCACAATCAGCAAAACTAAGGTGAGAATCAAATACCCCAAGGCTACAACACAAATTAAAGAAACGATAAGCTTAAGGTTTAGATTAAATAGTTAGCTAATCACATTTGTATGTTTAATAGATACAAATGTTTTAGCATCCTTGTGGATTCTTCTTTTGGGCAAAACACATACAATTTTTGTTCATCACCATCCCAATGGATTTCTTTGATGGTTTCTTTGGTTTTAAGGTAGACACTGTCTATTTCCTTTTTTTCTTCCATAACCTCAACATCATTACTAGAATCATTCAAGGAGGACCCCATTTGTAAAGAAACGTCAGGCAAAGACAATGTTTGACCCATAATTCGATTAATGAGAAATAATAATTCATACGTCTCATGTATGTTTTGTTTTGCACGTTTCAACACACTTGTCACTATATTTTGATACGTTTCTTTAATGATCTGCAAAGTAGAAACCATTTGCAAATAGTTAACATATACAACTTATGCCAAACTACATAAATAATCTAATGAACAAGCAAACAAAGACCACACCTTATGTTGAAACACATCATCAGATGGGATTTCTTTGTCCTTCTCTTCTTCAATTTTAGAATACAAAATTTCCTGTAACACAAAGTCACACTTATTAGCTTATTCATATAGTAACTAGGGCTAAATACATTTTAACAAATAATTTATATGTATCTCGCGATTCTTTTTTTCTAACAAAATATGATTCTGGATTCGATCATTGGTCAAATATCGCAACAATGAATCCGTGTCATCACAAATTAGTGAGCCAAGAGGAAACTTTTGTAAAAAAAAAAGTACCTACAAAACATTTTACAAACATGTTATATGCGTTTATGACCAATATAAAAAGGATAACCATGAAAGCCATTTGTTTAATGATCACATACTTTAAAAAATAACAAACATCTACCTATCCACTTCTTTGCCTTTTTCTTTTTATTCTTTACATTCTTGAATTTTATTGTTTTTTCTATCAAAACATTATTTACAAATGTTACCTAGTTATAGTTAACGGCATTGTCTATGTCCAAAGTTGCACTTAACAAATTATTTGAGATTCTAGTGCTAGACATTGGACATAAAAGAATACCTAACGTATAAAGAAGGAATGCATGTTGGACATGTGGCCACACCTCTTCCTAATAATAATGTCTTTCAAATCATTTTATTCCTTGGATTGGAACTTTTTTTCTTTCATTTTATTCAACAAAGAATGATCAGAAACACATTATGGAATTGATTTTCCACCACATGAAATACCCAAAATTGCACCCAACTTTAGGGGTTATACGAATTGTTGATCCTCAAAAGGAGAGCGCTTCATTCTACTATTAAATGGCTCTAAAATCTTTAAACAAATTTCATAGTTGAGGGTATCACACCCAATCTACAAAAAATGTCCAAAGCCCATTTTATCAACAACTTGAATTTGAGACTTGTCCATTCCACTGATAGCTCTTTTGAATTTGGAAGACAAGCACCTTGTGAAGAGAGTCTCTTACAAAATAAATGTATAAAACTTATACTATTATTCTAATATTATTGACATGGTGGTGAAGATTATGTGATAAACATAACATTTTTCACACCTTTCGAATTGGTGCTCCCTCCTCCTTTTGAGCTTGTTCACAAACTTCAATGGTTGCATTCTTAAAGGGCAATTTCTCCTCTTCTGATAAACTCTTTCATATTTTCTAAATTTTTTGATTTGCCTGTAAGGGGATGAATGTTGTTACTAGAATGTTGTCATATGAAATTGAAAAACTTAATCACTTTGTTGTCCTTACAACAATAACGTTCTATTTTTTATCGGAGTTCCTGAAATATTTAGTCCTATAAAGATAATCAATATTAGTGTTAACATAAGATGTGAGTTAACAATAACTAAACTAATGTTTAAAAAAATATACAAAATAACCTGAACTTATGTCACGAACTAATATGTCTCTTGGAGCCTAGGCTATGCTTCCGCTTCTTATGAATATCAGCCCTACAATTTGTTATTAATAATATAACATCATTGAATAGTTTTGATTTCACAACATATACAATATGGGTAGGAATTATAAATTGTAATTGTACATGCAATCTCAATATACCTTTCTTGTGAGAGTTTATCATCCATAGGGTTGAAGCTATATTGTTCTTCTGATGTAGATTGTCCTTGTTTTGCTTCAACCTCTTTTTCAACTGCTTTTCTTTTAGTCGCTTTAGGCTGAGCCATTTCAGTAAATGGATTTAGAGAGGTGCTACAAATGCACAGTTGCTTTTCTTTTAGCCGCTTTAGTCTGAGCCATTTCAGTAAGTGGATTTGGAGAGGTGCTACAAATGCATAAATCTAATGAATGAAATTCAAAGCTAACATTTTACACACCATTGTTAATAAGCAACACAACATGCAATAGCAAGTAAAAATATATAACATACTACAACATAGCAAATCCAACCAAAGAAAAGAGTGTAATACTCTAAAAGGACACTAAGTCACCAACCCAACATTACCACCCAATGGAACACAGTCAAATAAATTCAAGAAAAATTTAAGATGTCAATGCCAAACTAACTACTAGGGAAGCAGCAAATATCCACATAACACATTCATACTGGCAACAACGCTTAATATTCCTACAAGGTGAGGGTCTAATTTGTAGTGCTCTGAGTAAAATAAGCCATAGTAAAGACCTTAAGGTCTAAAAAAATCTAGCCCAAAGTTGTATCTAGAGGTTTTTAATACAGACCTAGTCAATATTGTTTTATTCTAACTAGAAAATTATTGATAGTACAAGGCCAGCCTTTTAAATATTATAAGCAAACAAACCAAGTCAACAAGAATAGAAAGAAGTTATCAAAAAATAATAGTAGATCTACTTAGCATTTTGGGTATGGAGAATGAGATGCATCAAGTCATGGCATTCAAACAGAAGTAGAGAACTAGTAGAAAGTCCAAAGAGAAAAAAGATGTTTACACAACAAGTAATCTTAAGGTAGAATATTAATAACAAAGCAAGTTCATACACTAAAGGAATTTACACAATAAATGAACAACAAAACACAAATGTAAAATGTAAAAAATATAATAGATTGTAACACAGATAAGTGGAATAATAGAAACAAATAACCTCTTTGCGTTTAAATGAAAAGACAGCAATTCTAACTATGAAAATCCACTTAACTATGAAAAAACTATAATGTCTAAAGTCAAATCAAATGAATTACAATCTTAACTTTGAAAAACCACTTAAGTGTGAGAAAATGTAATGTATAAAGTCAAATCAAATGATTTTAATCTCTTGGTCACGTGCAGTATGATACAAAGAAAATTTCGAAATTAAAATAAGATGAGAAAGATCTAGCTTCAGAAACAAAAGCTACAAAGATCAAATCAAAAAAGTTAAAAAGAGTTAACACCAAACAAACAAATAAACAGAGAGCCTTCTTTTGGGTCTTTTCACTAGAATTGAACAAAAAAAGGTACAAGTTTGACATGGATTTAGGTGCACCAATAAGGAATATAGAGCATGCGATCAGAACAATGATGACGAAAACTAAAAAAAAAAATCAAAATCAAAGTTGAAGAAGACAAAAAAGTGTAGGACTTGATAACCATTGAGTAATTTTCTTTATTTGCTCATACCCACAGCTTTGCCAAATATAATTCCACATTCTCCTTTGAATCAGTCATAAATCAAATATCAAGCCACAATAAGATTGAAACAGGATCCACTCAAAGTAACAACAACAATAGTAATCAACATAAAAAAATATGCATGATAGTTCCTTTCTTACCATGTTTTGATTGATTTTAGGTCGGGTATTGCATATGTTCAACCCAAATTGTTGCTATCACTCGGACTACACAATTCAACCAATAACACTTTATATTCAAAGCTATCCAATCCAAAACTTCAATAAAGGGCCTACAAAAAATTCTCCTTCAAGAGTCCACCTCAAACAACTTAATCTAATTCCTTTTTCTTTCTAGAATGCCACCAAGGTATTCCATCATCAATTTGAAATTGAACTACAGAACTAATTGTTCTAAGGTCAAGCTACAAGAAAAGAGAAAACTATGACTATATAAACATTGTAAATATGCATGCATTTCCACCCAATGAAGTGTATTCATACTCCAAATGACAATGGCAGTCGTAATGAAAACAAAATAAAAAAAAATAAAAAACAGAAACAAACAATTGAATTGATCACACTGTCACTAAATTTCAAACTACATCCAGTCGACAATATCTTAAAAGAGGGGAAAAAAACCTCATATTTGAAACGTTAAAAATACAACAATTTTCAGTCAATGATTGAGGCTTACCTTTAAATCTGTCAAATGTAATAGAAAGATTCCTCTTTTCACAGGCAATTTGTAAGATGTAGCACCAGACTAACAAGTGGGACTAGGGTTCCCTGCAATTTAGCAACAAATTGCAGTAATCTGAAGAGGAAAAGAGGATAACACAACTTATGTTCGACAATTTACTGTGTTCACCCAAAATCTGCCATGAAATTAGAAGAGATGAAGAGTATTGGGAGAACGAGGATGACTAACCTTCGGACAAAATGACGAAACAGTACAAAGCAGTAGAAGAGAACGGTGAGCGAGCAAGAGATGAAAGCAGAGAGAGCACTAGAGAGCCAGCGAGAGAGAGTCAAAGCGTGAGGGACAGAAATACGAGAGAGAGCCGAGGCCGGGCTTCGAGATCAGATGAAAAGCATGTCAATTTTTTTTTTAATTAAGCCACATCATAGACATGGCAGAAGCGTAAGTCTATAAGCATGGGTATAAAACAACTGCTACAAAATTTACCCAAGGTTATCAATAAACCACACCTAATAACTTATCATGCGGTTATTAAGTGCTGTTTTAAATAGTGGGGTTAATTACAAAATTATGGTGGCAATCAAGGGTGGAAATCATTTTTTGATGTTTGAGTGAGAAAATATCAATTTAGAAAACAAATTAACTCAACAGAAAACTATACCTGTCAAGGTGAAAAATAACTTCTACCAGGTCAAAGCAGTAGTTATTTTCGAGTTCTTTCTAAGTATGCCGCTTACTCATATTATTATAGGATTACTCAATTTTATAGCAAAAGTATAAAGTTTTTGTTTTGGTTTTAAGTTTCCTAAATATATGTTGTCCTCTTTTGATTCAAAAATAACCCACATTGTCAAAAGTTTAACCATTATTGAAAGATAATTGTCTTAGTAAAATTATAAAATTTATTGGTAATATACAATACTGAGGAATGAGATCTTTTTGTATAACCTTTGTTAGTAATAATTATTGACATTTTTGAATCTCTCAAAAATTTATCAAGAAATATCTCCCAATAAATGAAATTAACATCCATTGATAATTAATTTAATTTTTGATTAAATGTTTTATTTACATCAAGAGATTTGTGTGTATTATCAAAAGATATATCTTTTAGTAATTTTAAAAAAAAGTCAACTACCGATAAATCCAACCTACCTCGTAAGTAATAAAAGTTTTATATTCTTTTCTTAAATTTTGAAGCTCTATCCAAGAGTTTTTTGAGTTAAAAACAGTTTACAACATTACAGGAAAATGGATTATACATCATCGCCATCCCTAAATTGCTGGAACATCCTTATATTATCTACATCCCTATTATGGTGAGATAGTAGAAAATGGATTACTCGACAATAATGCTTCATCTCTAGTAGTCACCATTGTAGTAATTTTTGCTCTGTTGTGTTACTGCATACCTATTGGATAGCGAAGCTTAAGCACGTGGACTTTAAATGCTTAAAATAAAGTAATCCTTCAAGCCACATATAACATTCCCACTTCAATCCTTTGCTGTAATGGAACATCTAGAGCAGGAAGGCCAGACCTACAGTTACCGTGCAGGAATTCATAAAATCCAAGCATGATTTTATCAAACCAGCCAGAGTTGGGGCCAACATAAAACCTTGTCTTACCACGAACGTGAACCACCCCCACAGATCTTGCTTCTTCTAATCCGGAAATCTCTTCTGTAATCTCTTGAGGATCAGATGGAGGATTGCAAGAGCTGTTCTTTAAAAATACCATCAAAGCACGAGTGACTTGGCCAACAAAATCAGCTTCCTCATAATTTAGGGAATCTGCATAGCCATACTGAATCACACAACCATACAACCCTTCGTGGCCCAATTTCTTGATAACAAACCTCTCCTGTGGAGCGACTTTGGGGACCAACAAATATTGAAGAGTCGTGAATATGGTGACCTTATGAAGGGATTTCATGTTCTTTATGTAATGACCAAGAACTGGAGTCAGGCCATCTTGAATGTTGGTGTAAAAGAAGCATAATCCAGGAACCCTTTGAACACTGGGGTCAGCTAAAAGCACTTCAAGTCTGTCTAATGTTATCTTGTGGTTTAACTCATATTGTACCTTTCTCTGTCTACCATAAAACCAGCCAAACATGATAACAGCGAAAATAAGAGATATAGCAAAAGGGATCCATCCACCTTGAGCAAATTTAGTGCAGACTGCACTGACATAAACCCCTTCCATTACAAAAAACACTAAAAAGTATAGAGCAATAAGCGCAGCAGGAGCTCTCCATACCATGATCATGACTAGAGTAAGCAATATAGTGGTGATGAGCATTACTAAACTCACAACAACACCTGCAAAAACATTCATACCATCAGTAGATTGTAGGATTAGCAGTAAAATGCACAATAATGAGAAGGGAGACAAAGTTCAGCTTAGCCTCAGGCTCATATATTCAAAAATAATGTATATGGATTATGTATATGGAAAAAAAATTCTAACAGTTCAGATCTATAACCTATGAATGAAATGATTATAGAACAACATATAATTTTATATACTTGGAAGTAGCAAAAATTAACTATTTTTTGGATTGATCTGCAATATTTAATTGACGAATTCAGAAGACTTACAAGAAAAACTCATATCAAGGTATGCTGTAAATATAAAGGAATTTTTTTCAGAATTTGGTAACTGTTTACTGTTATGTAAATCAAACAATGGGCTCAAATGATTAACATACCAAAAGCATTTCCAATATCGTTTCCATTTCCAAATATAAGTATGACTGCAACGCAAAGAACCATGAGGATGTAGTTCACCTCAGGGGAGTAAACCTCTCCTTCTTTAATATCAGATGTATGCAAAATCTTTACCCGGGGAAAATAATCCAGCATTACAGATTGCTTGATTATAGAAAAGGTGGCTGATATCAGTGATTGGCTAGCAACAATTGCAGCCAATGTAGCAATAACAAACATAGGCCAGTAGACTGAATTTGGTATAAACTTGTAGAATCCATCATTATGATCATTGGGATTCTTGATCAAGTATGCTGTCTGTCCCGCATAAGTCAGAACTAAAGATGGGTATATTGAGAACAAAAAAGCAATCTGCAAAAGAAGAAATAAAGAAAAGAGATAAAGACAGCTACAAACCAAAAAACATAATACGGAAAGAAAGGCCAATAGTAACAGAAGTCAACCTGAATGGACTTCTTACTGAAATGACCAAGATCAGCAAACATTGCCTCAGAACCTGTCAAGGCCAGGAAAGTTGTCAGAATAACAGGAAAGAGAAAATTATCATTGTATGACTACATATCCATTTAGAGATTTCAGAATGACATAAATCACGCTTTAGTGGTTTAATCAACACGAATCATCCAGGAAGAAGAACGAATTAGTAGCTCATCGAATAAAGCGAAACAGGCTACTTTAATAATACATTGTAGTTTTTATTACAGATATGATGCTCATGAGAAACATGCTAGTGCATAAGATAATAAAATCTAAAGGCATGGCTTGAGACTGTCGAGATACTCGTATCTGAGTAAAGAAACTTCAATCTTTTGAATCACAGGCAGAAGTTACCATAATTTAGTAGTAAGCATTATATATATCTCAGCACAATGACAGTATTCGAGCATGTTATACAGAATATCCTCAACATTAACTTCTTGCAAGTCTCATTATCAGAAAATACAGATAGCAAGAATTTCAAGTGTCCATCGTCTGACATGTCATTGAAGAACATTATGGTTGGACTATGGATACGACTTTTTAAAGGTAATTAATTCCCTCATACTTCCGTATCAATTAGAACATACCACGCAACATGGATAAGATGCAGACCTGTAATGCAAAGGACTGTACCGCCAAGTAAAAGCCAGCCAGATTTTCCCTTTTGCCAAAAGAAACTGACAATGTAGTGAGGTGACAAAGCCTTGAATATACTTGGATAGTAGTGTATGATGCTGTAAATTCCTACAAGCGGGGTACTCAAGGTCCATGCACCCATTATGGGGGAAAACAGGAAGCTCACCCGAGATGTACCAAACTTCTGTAACAAGAAGAGAATGACTAATACAACCGCAGAAAGTGCTTCCACAAGTGCTGCAATAGCATGAAAAGAAAAAGAAATGAAAAGGATATATAGACCAAAAGAAATCGAATGAGAAACTTAACAAACTCAGGCTCACTCTAAAATGCCTCATGGATTATGGTAACCGCTTAAAGTTACCCTTCACGTATTCATCAGCTTTAACATAACATTCTTTTTTTACCAAATGGCAATATTATACAACTTATATTGATTCAAGTCATTTAAAAACTGAATTGTTCAAAGCAGCATTTATAACATGAATCAAAATTTTAATCTCTTAGCTTGCTATCTGAACTACACAATAAACTAAAGCTCATGCCAAAATTATATCACAAGAATAACATACATTTGCTTACAGATGGAAATGGTGCTCTTACTCCGTCCATTGCAGACAACACTGAAAATGAATGTACAAAGCAATCAGAAACGCAAATCATAAACTTAACCATTTAAGAATAGTAAAGGAGAAATTACGGGGCAAACCTGAAATTGCTGGGGTAAGTATACCGTCGCCTATAAGCATGCATGTCCCCAACATAGCAATGAAAAGTAGTACCCTTCGAGCAACTATACTTCTTTCAAAAAATTTGCCAAGCCAAGTTTGTGTTTCAGTGCTCTCATGCGGAGCTGAATGTGCACTGGAATTTAAATTCACTCGCCTAGAAGGAAGGATTCCAATATTTAATTTTCTGCAAAGTAATGAATACAATGCAAAAGTTCCACCTGCAATGAATCACTCGTTACGGAAGACAAGATTCCAGATACCAGCGTATTAAGATAAGGTGGGTCTGTGCGTTTGTTTGTTCATACAGAAGTTTTATTAATAAACCCCAAGGTCATCCATAATTCAAACCGTGCCATCTCAGCCATTTTTTCCCAAGTAAAATAAAATAAAATAAAATTCAAGCATCTTCAATCTCCTGGCAATGATTCTAGATTATAAATACTACTGATCTATGAATACATGATTTTAAATTCAAATGCATCAATCCTACAACAGCATTTGAAAACCAATTTTAGTAATATAGATGATTAGTAGAATATAATGTTTAAGGAAAGAGGTATATCAAATATCAATACATACCGCATCTATACAAGAAAAATATAGCATACAAGCAAACTAAAATACGTAGAACCACAATTTGCCCATATAGTGGGCTTCTTTCGCCGATATGTATCTCTTTTTGCATTATCATAAATGATGAAATAAATGCATAGGCATTCCTAATAAGAATAAGTACATCAGGAGCAAATGAATAATTGATCTTATGCGGTGGAGAAACCATCTAACTCAAGCCAAGCGATGAAAATATGCTCTGGCTTGACAGATAATAAACAGGATTAAGCCAATTCTGAATTTCTTTAAGTACCTTCACCCTGATCACCAGCGCTGATAGCAATGTTAGCATACTTGACCACCCCTATGAGAGTAAGAGTCCAGAACATGATGCTGTAAATGCCAAGATAGTCCTCTTCTGTTGGAGACGAGAGTTGCATCGATGGGTACACATATAGTGGTGACGTCACAAGTCCTCCAAATACTACACCCAGAGTCTTGTATGCAAGTAACAGAGTGTCCATTTACGCTTCCCCTGTCATACAACAGCAAATTATTATGTGCCTAATAAATAGGTCAGTCAATTAACACTGAAATTTTCATTTCTTCAAGTCAGCAATGACAATAAAAAAATATCTAATATCCAATCAAGTTACTTCAACATCAATCATGAACTTTGACGAACAAAAGACAAGTGAAAAAGAGATTGCATTATAAGAAAGGGAAGATTACTCTGTTAGAGATGTGATAGAAGGAAAAATCCTCAGAAGAGTGAAATCATTAAATGCATCAAGAAACACATTGTCTTCATACATGGTTCAATTCCCCTGCTCCAGTCATTCCATATTTATCACTACTATGAACACCATAATATTTCTACCACAGAAGCAAAATCTATGCCAAACCCATCAAAATCCAAGGGATCCCCAGAAAAAAAAAAAATACAAAGATTGATAACTAACCTTTTGGTTAGGAAACAATGAGAAGGAAATAAAGTTATGGCGACGATACCGTGTGGCCTGGATTTGAAATTAAACCATTGGGTGCGAGACGACGAGGAGCAGTAGGAGCAAAGTCGTCCACGACTACGACCTCCGGCAAGGCTACCGATGAGTAACGGAGATGTAGTTGATCATCCATTAAGGAAACGTACATAGACCGCGGAGGTCAGAGTGTTGCACTGTCCCACTTGAATGGACACCACCTCTTTTGGCATGTAATGTAGTACTATTTTTGTTTAGAAAAATTAAAGTATCGTTAAGTTTATATTTTTATATTTATATATTTTATATAAATATTTATAAAATATTAATATGTGACATAAAATCTTAAAATTTATAAAATATTAATATAAAATAATAATTTATAAAAAATAAATAAATATAAATATGTAGCTATAATATTATTTTAAAATATAATATTATATCCAAAAGTACACAAGTTTATTAATTTTTAAATTAATAAAGTATTTTAATATTACCTTTATTTTTTGTTTTCGTAAATAACTCCCTTATAATTCAAAAATTCATAGAAGCCTCACCAGTATTTCACAAAAGGGCTATATCAAAAGTGCGTGAAGAATTACCAAATGAACAAAGAAAGGCGTGAGTCAAAGCTCAGGCCCCATATTTGACTCTTAATATTCAAAATATCCTTCGTAAAAAAAATTATATATATACGTAATTTTATATAATATATATGTATAAATATAAATTAAAAATATAAAAAGATATGCAAAATTAATACGTTAAAAACACGCGTAATAGGCCTCCCTTCATAATGAGCGGTGGCTTGTCTTCTTCGTCGCATTAATCCTTGGACGAAACCCCAACGGGATTTGATAGGTAGGCCACATGCCTCGCGTGATGATAGATTCATGTGGAAAAGCAGTACTTGGACTCTACTTTCTCTCTCATTTTGAATCTCTTTTTTTTTCTAATTTTTTTCTCTTGTGACTACTAATACACTTATTGTACTGATCTACTGTATAAAACCATCGTTTCCCGCATGCCTCCCTCTTTCATCTTCTTTTACAAGCTCACAAACTATTAAAATCTACGGCGGCGGCTTCCATGCCTCCCTTCGAACCGCGTTAGTTTTTAGGCACTTGCATATAACTTGCACATGCAAATCGTGCCAACTGGTAAGACAGATCTAGCGTGATTCGATGAAACATGACTTGGATTCGAGGATTGTAGAACAGGGGAGAGATCGAAATGGAATCTTTATTACTAATTCAAATATTAATTTGTCGAGGTCATCAGAACCAGGCTTATAATGTGGGGTGCAATCTCTCATAATCCATACAATTATCAGAAAAAGTAGAAGAAAGAGCGGCCATTTCATGAGTAGAATGTGGGATAAATGAAAAACGAACAAGAGGAGAAGCACCTTGCTAAGGCGAGTCACTTCTTATTTCATTTCATCCAGTTAGTCTTCATCCAATTTACTACCAAAAAAAAAAAAATTCGAATTCCCAGCAGCCCACATTCACCAGAAATCCATTTCCAGCAGATTCGCTTATAGATATATAGTAACTGATATAAATATCATTAATAATATTTTTCTATTAATTCTACTAGTAATATTACATGATATTATCAACCAATAGTTATCGATAAAATAAAATAATGTCTTCTGATATTATCAATTTATTTTCTTCAATAATTAATTATTTTTTGAATAAATTAGTTAATATTATAGACATGTAATACCCCTAATAAAAAAATAAATATTTTTTTTTAGCATTTATAATAATAATATAAGCAAATAATTCATTCGAAAAGAACTGCTTACTTATATCATGATATAAAAGTTAGGAATTCACTTATGTAATAGAGTTATCCCCTAAGGTTTTAAGCACCAACTCAAACTGCCACTTCAACTGGTCAAACCCCCAAGATAGGAAGATAGGTGGAATCCAATCTTTCAGGTGGGTATTCAAATCCTCAAGGGATTGCTACTATACTATCTATAAGCCTTCAACTGAAATTGCATAGGTGTAGTATTAGATCCCAAAGATAGTAAGTCTTCTCTTTTTTATGAAGAAAAGTCTTTTTAAAAGATTCTATAGAATTTTATATATCATATATGAAAGTATATGATATATGAAACCGAGATAGTTACCTTTTAGAAAATTCTAATGAGAGTGTAAATGACAATGCTTTATTCTTTTGAAAGTAGAAGAAAAGATAAAACTAGAAAATGGATTAAATTCTTTATTAATATTAAGAATTTTTTAATTTTAATTAATAAAAATTCAAGTTTAAAACTCATCTAATTAATCTCTTTTCTTTTAGTTAACTCGAGAAAAAATCATCACGAATTTCACTGGTGGCCTTATCAATCGAGAGAAATAAAAAAAAGGATGAAAAATAGTTGCCAAAATATATTTTTAATATTATGATTAATAAATTTTTTTAATATATTTAATTTCTTTTTACTAACAAGTAAAGCCGTTGGAAAATATAGGATGTATATCTGCCAAAAATATTAAATTAATTATTAACTTAATAGATTTTATTTTTTTATTATAATAAACCTATGATAAATAATAAAATTATAAAATTAAAAATTAAATTGAAAGATAAATGTCAAAAACAAAACTTTAAATTCAAATATTTGAATTATAATAATATAAAATTAAAATATTGTCAAATAAATATAGCTAGAAATGAAATAAATCCTATATTTAGCTTTAATCAAGTGAAAAATTGAAAGGCAGGGGATCCTGCTCATTTAATGTGTGTTTTGATGGTGGGTATGTAGGAGGCTATTGGAATGAAGGTAGCAAGACCAAAATCTAATGACCAACAAGTCCAAATTTTGAGCTAGCTACCCACAACTAGGTCTCCATCAAAGTCCACAAGCAATAAAATGCACCTCCAACTCTGCATTCCTGGCCTAGACATGTGCGAATCACTCATTGAACTATTCAATCATCTCCTCTGTGATTTGGGTCCTCAAACCATCAACCACTATCGAACCAAACACATAAAGATCAACTGCCATATTGTGCATGAGAAAATGTTGGTATTCTGAAGACTTTGCATGTTTCGTCCCCTCATCAATTCTGATTTGCTCACCATGCCTCTTTATCGATCTTTGTTTGTTTCTCTTCTTTGCAAGATGGGTGAATTAAACATTCATTCCCCATCTTGAGAGAGAGTATTTGAGATAGAAATAGTAGTTACCGATGTGTCAATATGGTAGTTACATTCTATTACTTAGTTAATTAGTTGGTTAATTCAGTTAATGACAAACTTTCAGTGTGTTGAGCTCAATATATATAGAGCTCTCCTTTGCACCATTTCTTCTTCAATAATAAGAGAACATTTTCTTCTTCGATCTTTTTTGATAATAGAGCAAATCAAAATAATTTTTTTTTTTGTAAAGCATTGAAGTTTATGATAAAAGAAGGTCACTCTATTCTAAGATCATGACATGCTACAAGTTCCAAAAAACGCTCATAATAATATTTAGGTATCGCTTACTAAAAGAATGTGATGAATTAATTAGTTCCTAATCACAATGTTTGAAAAATAACACTTGCATGTGTAACTTTAATTTCATTCTAGTCTTCTCTTCTACGTTAATTCAATTTTGTAATATAGTATATAGCATATAAATTCAATTCCAGCCAAGAATAAAAGTGGGGCTATGCACATAGAGAAAAACTGTTTGACACCAAGTGTGGGACCAAATCCTCACACTTAGTGTAGAAATCGTTACATTAATTTGTCTCAGTTCAATTAGAAATAAATATGTAAAAATAGAAGAATTGATGCTGAAACAATGCGAAACTCTCATCTTCTTGTGTATCTTTTTCTAACAAAAAGTTCCACAAACAAATGGACAATGCCAACTATCCTCAGCTATTCAAGATAGCTAGCTTTTTCTATTCTTTTTTCTCTTTTTCTTGAAATTTTTTCCGTATAATTTTCCTTTTTTCTCTTCTTTTCTCTCTGGTACCCAGACAACAATCCAATCAGAACTCAACTTGATCCAACTTTAATTGTTCATACTAGTATCGGACATCAATCTCTGGTTGCTACAGCTTTAAAATAATTTTTATGTTATAAATGCACATTGCTTTCCATCTATACAATTGGATGGCCTAAAAAACAAAGCAGATAATGATAATAAAAAGGACCCAAAAGCTGCTTCAAGCAAAAGCTAGCCAGTTCTGAATTGATAATACACATATAAATCATTACACACAGCGGTATCTAGCTGCTTAACTTTTAGTTCTGATAATAGTGATGGTGCCTCTGCCTTGTGTGTGAATTCTTGTAAGGGTCACCACTGCTTTTCCTGAAAGGCCTGGACCTTGTGCGGACACGCATGGCCGACACGCAAAGTCCCCAACTGGGTGCCTCACTGGCCTTGTGGGAGCCATTAGAATCCTCTCATTGATGTCATTCAAAGTCACATCCCCTTCTCTTCCTCCTGGCTTCACCAGCGCAAATGGATACACCACTCTTGTTATCACCCTCTTCTTGTTTCTCTTCTCATTATCATATCTTCCTGTGCAATAATGCATACACTCAGAATTTTGAAGAGACAGAGAGGTTAAATTGATTGAATAATAATCTGAGTACCAGCTGAGGTAGCTGTGGGTTCTTTGGATGAGAGTAAAGCCTCTTCCGTAGATTTGGATGGTACTATTATGTCTTGGTAGGATGATGATGAAGAATTTGATGTTTCAGAGTTTGATAATGTTGTCTCTTCTGGTGTTATGGTCTCCGCCAGAATGTTCTGCTCCTCTCTGATTCTGCTCTTAGATGTGCTTATGTGATCGCCTTCAATAGCTATAGAATATCACCAGAGTTTCAGGAAAAGCAGCAAAATTCTTTCAATAACTTCATTTTTCTTAATTAATTTGTTTGATATTTATTAGCTACAATCATAGTTACCATATTGTAACGTTCTACGTTTTAAGAAGCTGAAATCAATTCGCGATATGTCACATAATAATATAAAAATTAATATAAAGTATTTCTGTGCCACAATTTAGAATGTTAAAATAGTTCATAAGAACAAAGAATTAGAGTGAATATGATAATTATGATTGCAATATCACTGCTAGTAGTATATTTCAAACTTAATTGATCATCTAATGAATGAAACAAAAGCAGCAGGGCATCAAATGATGATATTCCTGTAAAGATCAATAAGGAAGTAATATACCTGAGAATCCACCAATTCTTTTACTTTGGTTCATGCGATAAAAATTCTCCGCTGGATGGGGCCATATGGGGTTGTAATACCAGAAGCTCTGCAGATATCACATCACATTATATTATATTCACAACTCTCATTTCAATAACTCAAAAGAATATCTCTTACTGATCAGCAGGACCTTTGAAGATTCATGGAGTGAAGTGTACCTTTTCAAGATCAATGCTACTCTTGCAAATTGTGGCATCCGTGTTGCAGGGCAGCAAACGACGACGTTTGAAGCGCAGGGCGAATTCAACCAAAGCATCTTCCAAATACCCAGTTGAGAAATCAGCGTCCAAAGCAGAGGAAGATGGTGCAATTCCATCCATAATTGCTGCACATTGAATGTTAATCATTGTAGCAACCCATAAGAATTTACGTAATCCCAAGGAGAATTGACTATGGACCAGAACATAGAAAAGTTAATTGTATAAAGAGAGGAGGAAAAAAGTTTAATGGCACCTAAAGACATTTGGTCTGTGTTGAGAACTCCAAGACTGTGATAATCCCAGCCACGGAGGCTGCTACTAGTGTAAGCTACTGAGTGAAGCTCACTCATCTAGGAGTTGGTACGGTGTTCCTTTGTGCCTAAAAATGATCACAAATGGGTCCTATTTATATACAATTTGCGGAAGAAATTGGAAAGGAAAATACTAATTTAAAAAAATTTATTAAAATTTTACAAAAATAGACATAAGAAATTAAATAATTTAATAAATTTAATTATATAAATTTTTTTAAACTACTTTTATAAAATTTAATTTATAAAAATATGAACTAAATTTAAAAAAATGAGTCAAGGGAGTAAGATGAGTTTTAGAAGTAACAACAGTAGAATATTTGTGTAACCAAAAAACAATAGGATATAAGCACTTGATATTATTAATATATGCAAATCTTAAGAATTTTGTGTAAACTTTTCACAGATATATAGTAACACTCTAATAATATGAGTAGTAGTCATCGGTCTGTTAGGTCCACCCCATGAAAACCATGTGTCCATGAAAACCAAGTGTGAATGACCAAGTGTGAATGAAGAAAAGAGGAGCCTCCAAAATTGAATAAGAAGGAGGCTAATTGCAAAGGTGTGAAAGGGAGGTGTAGTTTGTCAACATTGCACCACTTCACTATTCCTTTTGCAACTCAAACTTTGCCTATAAATAGAAGGCTTCACCAAGCATCATTTGCACAAGCAAGAGAGGCAAGAGGCAAAGAGAAAAAAGAGAGAAAGCCTCAAGAGGAGAGAATAAGGCTAAAGCCAAGTGTAAGTGGTAAGCCTTTGAGAGAAATTTTATTTCTCTAAGAGTGTGAGATAAAAGAGAGTTTGAGTAATTCCCAATAGAGTGTGGGTGTGGGTATACACCAAAAATATTGGGTGTCATCTCTAGAGGGTCTCACTGAGTGCCACTATAATTTTAGTATCACTTGAAAGAGAGTAAAGTGTGTTGTAAGGATATTTGTAATTATCTTTATTATAGTGGAATATTTTCTCGGAGCTTACCCCGTGGTTTTTCCCTCAACATTGGAAGGTTTTCCACGTTAAATATTTGTGCCTCTTGTATTTATTTTTCTGCTTAAATTTTGTTGTGCATAATTTATTTGCACAGTGGAAAAAAGTGATCTCGAGGTGCTTCCGCTGTTATCAAGCCTCTGATCTATTTTTTCCCAACACGGTCATATATGTGGGGGACTAAATAATTACGAAGGTTATCATACTACGCAGCTGCCGTAACCCGTTAGAAAGCAATGGCGTGCGTGCAAGGCAAAGACATGCCCCTAGAGAGACACAACTCAAATTTCAGCTTTTTCTTTTTTGTTTTTCTTACCGGAGTGGTACGGTGGCGAGCCATTGCTCTTTTTCAAACTTTCTTTTTATCTTGCGCAATCCTGTCACCTTAGTTGTGGGGTCATATCAGTATATATCTTCCAACACATGGAAAAGTCATCTCGGTGGGTTTTCATGCGTGGGTGTCATGCAGCAAGGGGGTCCCGCCAGATGGCATGCTGGTGGGGGCCCGAATGACAAGGGCGGAGGAAGGAAGAAGAAGAAAGAAACTCTGTTCCGTATTTGGGACCGACCTTTTTTATTCTGGGGTTTGAATGGTCCACCCATGTGGAATTTTGTTTGTCACATACATTATAGCTTGTGTGGAATGGGAAATGGATTTTTTGTGGTTTTGTTATTTTTTTTGTTATTTTGAGAAAATAACATTTATAGATATTATTTGTGATAAAATTTATTTTCTTAATTAGTTTATTATTTTTATTTAAAATTATGATACTATATCTTTTTAAAACGATAAAATATCCGGATCCGTGCAAAACGAGAAAGTTGACTGACGTAAGATCGAACGGCAGCCAATGTATCTTAAGACATGGAGCTGGTTTAAACCCGGCGATGGAGAAATTTCAGAGTTGCTGAAACTTGGTTTATAGAAAGCTTAGCATCAACACCTACCTGCCCATGTCCATGAGTACAGTTGAATCAATCACATTGGAGTTGTTTTGTCCTTACTGTTTCCTCTTAAGTCTTAACCAAACCACATGATAGGTACGTAACTTGCACTCATGTATTATGTGTGAGAGAAAGGGTGAGAAAATTTGAATTCATGATTCAGTGTTTGAAATGAAAAAGTGTAGTTTCCATTTACATTCCCAGGCAACAAATTGTGAGTACTATATGAACGTTTTTCTTATTATGTAGTACTATATTTTTTTTTGTTCGGTTAGTAGTACTACATGAACTTTAATATTATTGAATTTGAAATTTCATATAAAACTATGAAATTTAAATAATGGAATTTGCAACTTTGAATTGAATTTTGAACCATGTAACTGTTTAAGTTCCTCTATTTGCTTGAGGTAATTCACTTGCTAATGGGGGCAAAACTAGAATTTTATTTTTTTAAATTTAGAGTATATCTCAACCGATAATTAAAGAATAATTTTTTTTAAGTATAAAGATCGTCAAAATAAATTTTTGTTAAATAAAATATTTTTTATACATACAACTTAGATTAAATCAAAGCAACATGCTTAAACAAATTAGCTATCTATCAATTATTTCAGACTTTATTGGTAACTAAAATTTTTATTAAAGTGCTAAATGGTATACATGAAATCATATGCTTTTTGTGGATTAGTTCATATAAACGTGTAATTCTTTTATAATTTTAAAATATTCAAAAGTGTAAGTACTATATGAACTTAGTATAGATGAATTTGTGATTTTATATAATGAAATTCCATACTTTGAATTAAATTTTGAACCATGTAACTGTTTAAGTGCCACTGTTTGTACGAGGTAATTAACTTGCTAGATATAGAAAGTAACTTCTTTCAGTTTTCCTTTTTTTAAACATCAATCCTTTCGCCTTAATGTGTGGTATGCAACTTCATCTTCATCTATGTATCTAGATTTTTCAGATGTATCAGACACTCACTCTCATGATTACAATCATAAGAAAATATTTTTCAGTGTACAATTCCATCAATTTGGGTGGATTTCATACCTCTTTTGACAATATGACACATGAAAGTAAGAAGTATAACCAAATTACCTAAATTATATCAATAAGTGTCAGTTTTTAGATAACTAATTCTCACACAAAACACAAGAATTTTAAACAGCCATGCATTTTTGCCGTGATATTTGCATCATAGTTTCAAAATAGTAGAGAATTCTAGATACCATTGTAATAAAGAACTCTTTTGATGCAACCAACGTTAGATTAGTTGGCGTGCCAGCGATCTACTTTGATAAATAGTTTGTAAGTATTATTGTATGACATAGAGACTTTCAAATAGAATAGTCTTTCCTCACTTTAAATTTGTTTTTTTATCCAATAAAAATAAATAAATATACGCTTTTGATGAGAAAAGGAAACCTCCTATGGGCTCTGCAACCAAGTATGTGTTCACAGAATGAAGTCATTTTGAATGCCTTTTGACATAATTCTGAAGGCATATGCTAATTTGTTTTCGACATGGGAAAGAAGCATGAAATTAGGACTAGGTTTTGCTCATATGACGTAGGATCTCCAAGCGTTTAAGGTCCTGAAATTCACTAAAATCATAGATCAATTCTTGAGATAAAATTCCTCATTCATGAAAGATGTTGTATCTTCGACCCTTGGTTGGGTCAAAAAGACTCACATCAGCCCGGAAAAGGGTCCTTTTACGGGTGGGATAATAGTCAACAAGGACAAGAGAGATGAGGGTGGGTGCAAACGGATTTGGATACTTTAAAATGCAAGATTCGCATTAAAGTATAATATTTATTATAAAAAATAAATATAAATATATAATCATTAATAATCAAAATAATAAAAAAATTATTATAAAATATAAATAAATAAATAAATAATTTATAAAAAAATTATTACAAAATATAAATAAATAATTAATTTTTTTATTAATAGTTATTTATTTACACGTTATTCTATAAAATATATTTTATACATTAAAGAACCTCACTCTGATGCAAACTGAACGCAGTGCAAAATGAGAAACGAGCACAAGAACAAAGTCTCTTATGAGACTCAAGGTCACTATTTTCTTCGCATGATTACAATTCTTATTTGTTTATTTAAAGTCCTCTGGCCAACAATGTACCCTCTAAAGTTTTCAATTTAAAGCAATTAAATTACATTGTCAAATTGTTGACTTATGTTGGAATGACATTATGCCACAAAATCTCTATATAAGCTAAGATCATGTCAAAGTAAGACTCTTCCTCTATTTTTATAAATTAAATTTTACAAAAATTTTATTTGAAAGTACATACTATTAAATTTTATAATTTAAACTATAAAACTCATATATTTAACATTTCACATTATATATTATGTGTTCTATAGAAGAAGTATTTCCAAATGAAAAAGTATGAATGCCAACCGGGGGTTAATTAAATTAATTAGAAATCAATGGAGGCAACATCATTACTATTAAAACTGAGTGGCACAAAACAAACGTGTGGAACTAGATGAAGCGAAGACGTATTTTAATATTTTTTATTTTTTAATTCGGGGCATCCAGTGAACATATACTGGCTGCCCATTATCTGCAAATTCATCAGATGGACCATTTTTTATCTTTAAGACAATTTTCCTAAGTAATTGGATTAGATTGTGCAATGTAGTGTATGCACTGGATAGATGGCAATTCGCAGGCCAATACTGCCATCCCTGCTTGATATTCAACTATAAAGTGTAATAATATACGGAATCACAAAGGCCTGTTTTATCCACAAACAATTTTTTTAGTTTCTGATTTCAGAATATTCGGCCTCATTGGAACTTTATTCCTTTCGTAATCACAAGTTTACTAGCTCTATTATATCCTTCCCATAACTGATTATGTCTCTGATCATCGTAAATGATAACTAAATAGTTAGAGAAAACCCAAAGTCCCAAACAGCAACTAAGTAGCATGTATCAGCACGACAGAGCACGCCGAATCATAACGCCCAGCTGCATTGAAGTTTCCTATTCAAACAAAATCCTAGATCAACATTATTCACAATGTACAAATTTGAAGTTCGATGTCTAACCAAAAGCCCTGCCAAGTTACCTCGATCAGGCCTGTCTAGACCTTCTCTTCTCTTTATCATATCACTCCAGCAAAATTGA
Source organism: Dicorynia guianensis (assembly GCA_037013595.1). Taxonomy (NCBI): domain Eukaryota; kingdom Viridiplantae; phylum Streptophyta; class Magnoliopsida; order Fabales; family Fabaceae; genus Dicorynia; species Dicorynia guianensis. The sequence continues at coordinate 12,233,758 of JASUAB010000006.1, read as the reverse complement.
TTGGTTTCTTGGAAGGTGCATTGTAGTCTGAATTATTCACTTTAGACAGTGTTCTTCGCAGTTTTGATTGGTTTCTCAGAAGGTGAGTTGCAGTCTAAATGTAGTTTCTAGAAGGTACATTGCAGTGTAAGTTAACTTTCGTCTGTAAGATCTTTCTCAGCTAATATAAATCCGAAAATTTGTTCAAATGAGACGTAGACTACTTTGAAACTTCATCTGGTTAGCCACCTGAAGGCCACAGCTCAAGGCATTTTTCCTACATATGGTATACAGCTCTGAAGAATTAGTGTGACATTGCTAGATGAAAAATGATGTGATATACCAGTTAAGAGTATGCTTTATGCATTATTTGTCATGTGGCAGAGTTGTAAGAGAATCTAGAAATATAGCAAAATACAGCAGAGTCTGAAACACCAATTATGAATGCCATTGATTAAGCTTGCAAATGATTAAAGGGACACATGGGAGGTATTAACCAAGCACTGATGTGATTTTTACATGATGAAGGCACCCATTTTGTTCTCAGAATGATCATTGTTACTTACGGCAATCTGAATGAACAATTCTATTCAGTACAAGATCATTCGTATAAATATACTGAATCTAAAATTGCCATGGGTCACAAACAGCAAAATTTAAAAAATCTGTAGACAGTTACAACAAAGTTGCATTTATCTTGAAAACATAATCTACAGAACACACAAAAGAAAAAAGATAGGACAAATGCACAAATGCACAAATGCAGTGGGAAGTGAGTAATCAACTGAAGAAAAATACAAAGTCTTTATAGTTCTCTTTCAAGGATGCAAGACACAGTATTATTCCGTAAACAAATAAAATTTATTCAGTGTTCTATCCAATAAGTAGAAAATAACAATTTATCACTGCTCAAGAAATGGCCAGTAAGCCACTGAAAAGTACAAATAACTGTATGCAAACATATACTTTTGGTAAGTCCAAAATATGAACGGTGAAAAATGTCACAATGGGATATTGCCTATTGCCAATAAACATAAAATCATCGAAAAAATCCTATTTGTCATTCTTTTGAAAATACCTGAATGATCTGATAAAACCTATGTTGCAAGGGTAAAGGTACATATCTAATATGGGTACAAGTACTTTGGTATGTCAATTTTGTAATGGAACTTCTATGTAACTCAACATTTTCATATCCCATACGGGTACAGGTGAGTATTTTGTACAGCTAGGTGGCCAAAATGAAGTTTCAGTGCTTCATAGGATAAAACCATCTTATTGCATTTTAAAAACAACCACAATCCCATGGACTGTTGCATCACGAGACTTCTTTCCCCAGTGCTGCTACAAGCTCTCAAACCATATATTTAAATGTCCTCTTAATGTACAAGGATGGCATGTCATGTCACTGACCCCTCATGCAATGCTCATTGTGAGCTGATACATTCCTACGGTGCTAAACCATGCCAAACAGCGCAATTACAGGTATATTTTCAAGCATTAATCTCACACAAGTCTACAATAACAGGTTTCAGACCACCTTTCTACTTTGATCTTGTGTTGCCTCCCAAATGCAGGGGTTGAGTCATTCAGGCAATCAAGAGATCGGCTATACTCAAGCCGCAAAAAGCAAAAAAAACAAAAATAATAATTATAATTAAAAGATTCCCAGAATACCATTAGTAATTAACTGTGACATCAACTGAGAGGGACTCAAATTAGAATGGAATAGTAGGAAATTGAATTGATGGAAATGGAATATTACAGTATAGGAAATGACTAAATTAGAAGGAAAATATAAAAGAAAACCCAGAGATAGAGCCCCTGTCGGAAGATGGAAACCTCTCTCCTACTCCAGAGCATCTGCTCGTTACCATACTCTCAACAAATCACCAACATGCCAAATAAACTCCCTCTCCCCCTCCCCTCCCCCCCGCCGGGCGCCCCAAAAAAGAAAAAACATTTATTGGCTAGTTCTAGTCTGTTCTCTAATTTCTTCCAGAAACTCCACTAACTGACATGCCACTGTGGCTTAACAAACTTGCTCACGTGGCTCTCCTTCTTGTGCATTCTTATAGTTCTTTCTAACATACAACTTCCAGTCCCCTATTCCTTCTTTATTATTTCCACGTCTAACAATTTCTCCCCCTTCTGAAACAGCCTTGTCCCCAAGGCTGAATTCAAGGAATTGACCAAAAATCAGCACCTCGTCCTCCCAAGGAGCCTCTTCTACTGGCTAGGGCTTCCAGCCTTCCTCTTGATCCAGACCAGTGGGATAAGCGACCCATCTTGACAGTGTGTTCTAAATGCTAAAACTTTTTCAGTTCAATCCTTTCTCTGTCCCCTTCTAAGTTCTGTTTGACAGAGACAGAAACCCATGAGGCAACTCGCTTGGCAATGTCATCAATCCATGAGGCAACTAGCTGGGCAGTGTCATCAACCCATGAGTCAACTAGCTTGGCAGTGTCATCAACCCAGGAGGCAACTAGCTTGGCAATGTAACTTGAGTGTGATACAATAAATGCTTTGGCAATCTCATGTAAAAATGAGTCTGAAATGTATTGACTGATGGAGCACAACTGATTTGTCTGCCTTGACTATAGGCTACAGTTATAGTTCTTGGCAACCAAATTTAATCCCTGAAGATATAAGTCGTTGATAAGGGCAATCTTCTGCTCTAAACCAGATTTCAGTCTAGTGCTTAATGCAATGCTAGCTAAGGCAAATGCCACAGATCTCATCCCTTCTTCACATTCCTTTTTTGGATGAAATTCATCCTCTGTGCTTTTGTGAAGTTTTCAAATGTCCACATCCGCTCCTGCCTCTGCATGCTTATAATTCCCTGGTTGACTTTTTAGATGTTCCAACTCTTCCTCAGTAGCTTTTCTTCAACTACTTTCCTTTCAAGAAGCTTTTTGACCTCGACAAATTTATCTGCAGAAGATGGTCAGTTCAGACTCTTAGAATCTTCTCACTTTGATGGCACAAAAGATCCTCCCATGATATGACAAATACAGAGTTCATTAAGGCAATTCAGCCACACTTGAATACTTTCGATCAACTTGCAAACTCTGAAAAAATATGCTCCTGCAGCTGCACAGAGATTAGCTTCTGAAGATGAATCACTAGATCCTTTCTTCCCTCCATACTAACCAAAATAATTGGTAAAAGAAGTTCAGCAACTTTAGCTCTAATCAACACAACATCTTGGCACAATTTCAATAAGACATTATTGCAGTCGACAATCAACGAATAGACCAATGGACAAATCCACATCTCGAAAGATTTACCATGACTCACTCACATGGTAGATTCCTCCAATGAAATTGCTTCAACTTCAAACTTTCTTTCCAGTTTGATAGGACCTGGGGTGAAAAGGGAAATATGGAGAAGTTAGTTACAGGGGCAATCAATGTAAGGCACAGGTGGCAAACAAGATCAAGAATAAAAGAAGGAAGTCGGGGAGTGAGAGAACTCATTCAAGCGTTTTGTTAGTGAATTGTTAGGAGATAGGCTCTGTGAGAGTGAGGTGCAAGCTACTCTAGGATAGGGGTTGTGCCCTTGGTGGGGGTTTCCTCTTCTGAGTTTTTCTTTCTTTCCTTCTTCTGTAACAATTCCTTTACAATATTTTAGTGAAAAATCCACCTTCCAGCCTATTTTCTTCTTGATTTTGCTTTGTTAATTTTTTGGTTCCTAACAATTGATCCGATCTGTCAGATCTGATATCTCGGCGACTATGGATGCTGTGCTGGAATTATTGAAGAAAGTAGAGTCTCTCATGGCATTTGTGGTAGAACGACGAGCTCCATGGAAGGAAATTGCAAACTGAAGCAAAGACGATCAGAGAAATTTGAAAAAACAAAGCCCGAAGAATGTTGTTGAAGCTGTGGATATGGTGCCCGGGAATCAAACCATTACCCAATTAGACGGCTGTTGAAATGGCAACAGTTGAGGAAGACTCAGAGTGAGGTAAGCAAGGGATTGAGGTGGAGGCTACAACATTGGAAAAAGTTTCAAAGGCATCTAAACTCACTAAGAATGAGAAGCTAGAAACTGGCAGCGAGGAATCCATCAAAGCAAAAGATCAAGAAGACAAGTTAGTTATGGAGACCACAAGTCCGGTGCCGAGACTACCCCTGTTTTCAAAAGGTGGCATCCATAAGTCTGAGACCAAAAGACTCACAATGGAAGAAGATTTTGGGTCATTTTCATCAAACTCAGACTCTCAAGAAATGGAGCCTTTAGAAATGGAAACTCACAAATCCATGGGATGACGCAAGTCCCCTTCTACTACCACAGCCGCTCGGTGGAACAAAGGTACAGCCACTGCCTCCCGACCCACCACCACCACCTCTTGCTCTTCCTTTAAGGCACTTAGATAACCGTCTCAGCTAATTGTGTAAGCTGAGGGTGAGTTGCAATAACCCTTCCCTGTTGAGAACTTGGTTGAGTAGGATAAATTGGGAAAAATGGCATTCCAAAGGAGATGAGAGGAGTCCTAGAATTGGAGCCATCCAACATACGGGATCTATGAAAGCATCCAAACTTGGCCCTCCAGTTTTTTCTGATGCGCCCAATTACAATTGGCCAACCCAAGGATGAAAGCCATCTGACCATGGATTTTCTTGTACCCTGTTACAGAATCTGTATAATTGTATAGCTGACCTTCCTAAATTAACTAGCATGATTATAGGGGCTAATTTGTAGGGATTAGTAATCTTGATTTGTAGGGATTATAGGGGCTGATTTGTAGGAATTTTTCTCTGATTTATTTCCCTAACTAATCTTCTTGTAAGTGTATATAACCTACTCTGGTTGAATGGAAATCATCCTATTTTTTCTTCTATCAATCTACATGGTATCAGAGCACTCACTGTGAAGTTTGGGAGCGTGAGAGAGAATCAGGGGCAAAGCATTAGGGTTTTGAATATCTGAAGAGCTCGGCATTCTTTTTCGCCAGAGGCTTCATCAAAACTGGCCTCGCCACTCGAATCGCGTATCACATTATATCCCTCTCTGGTGGCTCCTTGTTAGGTTTAGGTTATAGCTTAGCGTTCAGCGAGGCCCTGCTAGCACCCGCAATTCCTTCACTTTCTGCCGAGCTGGGTAGCGCTAGCTTGTAAGCCAAGTGGGGGCACTAAGGCTATGGAATACGGTTTCGGCTTCGCTTGGTTGGACTAGTAGCTGCATCATGCTGGCTTGCCTGCTCCAAGTCGAGAGTTGAGCTGCGGGACCTGAGCGAAAGTTCGAGTCTCGTGGTTTCTCCCTTTTATCAAATTGCTATCCGTGGCTTGCGGTAGCAACGTCGGTGACGGAACGGAGACCAGATTGGGATCGTGGTTGGTTTTCACGTTCTTCCAAACATCGTTAATTTCGTCGGCCATTTCAGAAATTCTTTGTGGGCTGCGGACCATTTCAGAATTTTTTTGTGGGCTGCAGACCATTTCAGAAATTTTTGTGGGCTGCGTTTTTGGGCTGATTCTGGTTGCTGAGATTTTGTGGATTGCCATTTTGGGCTACGGGCTGACATTGGTCTGCCATTTTGGGCTGCCATTCTGGGCTGTGTTTTATTTCAGCAATCCGGGTATTATTTATTGTTTGCTGCTGGTAATTATTGCATTGCGTGAATTGGATTATTTGAAGTACTCAGAATATTGCATTTTAATATGGGTGATGTTAAAGCTGAATTGGTTCCTACTATGTCTAAAATTACTGAGCATAAATTAAATGGTAATAATTATTTGGAGTGGAGTAGAACTGTTAGAATTTATCTACGAAGTGTTGAAAAAGATGATCATTTGTTTCAAGATCCTCCAAATGATTATGCTAGACAAACTTGGCTTAGAGATGATGCTAAACTTTTCTTGCAAATTATAAATTCCATTGAAACTGAAGTTGTTGGTCTGGTTAATCATTGTGAATTCGTTAAGGAGTTGATGGAATATTTGGAATTCTTATATTCCGGTAAAGGAAATGTGTCTAGAATTTATGAAGTATGCAAGTCTTTTTATCGTGCTGAAAAAGAAACTAAGTCACTCACAGCATACTTTATGGAATTCAAGAAGACTTATGAAGAACTGAATATGCTATTGCCATTTAGTATTGATATCAAGGTACAGCAAACTCAGAGGGAACAAATGGCAATAATGAGTTTCTTGGCTGGTCTTCCATCTGAATTTGACACTGCTAAATCTCAGATTCTTTCTAGTTCTGAGGTCACTTCTCTCCAAGAGGTCTTTAGTCGAGTATTGCGCACAGAAAATACTCCATCTAATCAACAATCCAGTGCCTTTGCTGTTAAAAGAGGAGGTAGAAATGATGCTGAAAAAAAGAATAATAATAGAAGGGGAACTAGTGATATTATTTGCTATTATTGCAAGGAATTGGGTCACACGAAGCGGTACTGTAAGAAATTACAGAATCGCAATCAGAGGACGCCGACAGTTACTGTAGCTGCTGCTGCTTCTAGCTCATCTTCCGAAAAGACTGTCACCATCTCAGCTGATGAGTACGCTAAATTCTCCCAGTATCAAGAATCAATGAAAGAATCCACATCAGTTACTGAGTCAGGTAAAAAATGCCTTATTTCCTCCTCAACCAAATGGGTCATTGATTCTGGTGCCACAGATCATATGACAGGTAATGATAAACTCTTTTCTAGCTTTCGGTCTCACAAAGCACAATCTCATGTCACTATAGCCGATGGCTCGAACTATAATATTGAGGGGTCTGGAACTGTTAAACCTACTTCATCTATTACCTTATCCTCTGTACTAAGTTTACCCAGTCTTGCCTTCAATTTAATTTCTGTGAGCAAACTTACAAAAGACTTAAATTGCTATATCTCATTTTTCCCTGACCATTGTCTTTTTCAGGATCTTATGATGAAGCAGATTATTGGTAAGGGACATGTATCAAATGGTCTCTATGTTCTTGATGCTTGGGTGCCTCAGTCCATTGCATGCTCTAGTATCGTCTCTCCATTTGAAGCACACTGTAGATTGGGACATCCTTCTCTACCTGTTTTGAAGAAGTTGTGTCTCCAGTTTCATGATGTAACTTCAGTAGAGTGTGAATCTTGTCATTTTGCCAAACATCATCGTAGTACATTGAGTCCTAGAATAAATAAACGGGCTGAATTTGCCTTTGAATTAGTTCATTCAGATGTTTGGGGTCCATGTCCAGTCTTGTCCAAAACTGGATTTAGATATTTTGTTACTTTTGTAGACGATTTTTCTAGAATGACTTGGATTTATTTTATGAAGAATCGTTCAGAGGTGTTTTCTCATTTCTCTGCTTTCTGTGCTGAAATTAAGACACAGTTCAATGTTTCTATACATGTATTAAGAAGTGATAATGCTAAAGAATATATGTCAGAAACATTTCAGAATTTCATGACTCAACAAGGGATTCTTCATCAATCTTCTTGTGTTGACACACCAGCACAGAATGGGGTAGCAGAGAGGAAGAACAGGCACCTTTTAGAGACTGCTCGTGCTTTGTTATTCCAACTGAAAGTTCCAAAGCAATTCTGGGCGGATGCTATTTCTACAGCCAATTTTCTGGTTAATCGTATGCCTTCTACTGTTTTGGGTGGAGAAATTCCTTACAATGTTCTGTTCCCTAACAAAACATTGTTTCCAGTTGAACCACGGGTATTTGGAAGCACATGCTATGTTCGTGATGTACGGCCACACATTACTAAATTGGATCCTAGAGCATTAAAGTGTGTATTTCTTGGATACTCTCATCTGCAAAAAGGTTATCGATGCTATTCTCAAGAACTTAACAAATACTTGATCTCAACTGATGTGGCCTTTTCTGAGACAACACCATTCTTCTCAACACTAGCAATGCCTCCAAGCCAGGGGGAGGAAGAAGAATGGCTAGTTTACACAATTACATCACCAAATAAGCAATCAGAGGAGGCACCTCCAGCTGAGCAGTCAACTGTTGAAGTGTTGTCTAATGCTGAACCTCTAGCTCCAAGAAGACCGCCAATTGTACAAGTCTATTCCAGGAGGCAAAAGGCCAATGATACATGTCCTGCACCAGCTCCTTCGTCATCTGATCCTTCACCAAATGATCTTGATAGACCTATTGGTCTTCGTAAAGGTACACGTCAATGCACCCTTCCTCGCCCTAACTATTCCATTGCTAATTTTGTTTCCTATGATCACTTATCTCCTTCATCTAGATCTTTGATTACCTCTCTAGATTCTGTTTCAATTCCTAAGACAGTGAAAGAAGCCTTATCTCATCCTGGTTGGTACGATGCTATGATTGAGGAAATACAAGCTCTAGATGACAATCACACATGGGATGTGGTGGATTTACCCACAGGGAAAAAGGCAGTGGGATGCAAATGGATCTTTGCAGTTAAATATAATGCAGATGGCTCAGTAGCTCGACTTAAAGCCAGATTGGTGGCTAAAGGCTATGCACAAACTTATGGAGTAAATTACTTTGATACTTTCTCCCCGGTTGCCAAGTTAACTTCTATTCGCTTATTCATTTCTATGGCTACCTCTCAGAATTGGCCTCTACACCAGTTGGATATCAAGAATGCATTTTTGCATGGAGATCTCCAAGAAGAAGTGTATATGGAGCAACCACCTGGTTTTGTTGCTCAGGGGGAGTATGGGAAGGTCTGTCTTCTAAAAAAATCTTTGTATGGTTTGAAACAAAGTCCCCGTGCTTGGTTTGGCAAGTTCAGTGAGGTAGTTCAAGAGTTTGGACTAAAAAAGTGCAAATGTGATCATTCAATTTTTTACAGGCAATCAGCAACTGGCATTATTCTCCTTGTAGTGTATGTAGATGACATTATCATTACAGGCAGTGATGATGCAGGGATTTCATCTCTCAAGTCTTTCTTGCATTCCAAATTTCATACGAAAGACTTAGGCCAGTTGAAATACTTCTTGGGAGTGGAAGTAACAAGAAGCAAGAAGGGTATTTTTCTATCTCAGAGAAAATATGTACTTGATCTGCTTGCAGAAACTGGAAAATTGGCAGCTAAACCTTGTAGTACTCCAATGATTCCCAATTTACAACTGACAAAAGATGATGGTGATCCTTTTGATGATCCAGAAAGATATAGGAGGCTAGTGGGAAAATTAAATTATCTCACTGTGATGACTCGACCAGACATTGCTTTTGCAGTAAGCATTGTTAGCCAGTTCATGTCTGCACCTACAGTTAAGCATTGGGAAGCTTTGAAGCAAATCTTATGTTACTTGAAAGGAGCACCTGGACTAGGAATATTGTATAGCAATCATGGGCATACTAGTATTGAGTGTTTTGCAGATGCAGATTGGGCTGGATCCAAGACTGATAGAAAATCCACTACTGGCTACTGTGTCTTTGTAGGAGGGAACTTAGTATCATGGAAAAGTAAGAAACAAAATGTTGTATCTCGATCGAGTGCAGAATCTGAGTATAGAGCAATGGCACAGTCTACGTGTGAAATCATATGGATTCATCAACTTTTGACTGAAGTTGGAATGAAGCACTCGATGCCAGCAAAACTGTGGTGTGATAATCAAGCTGCTCTTCACATTGCCTCAAATCCAGTGTATCATGAGAGAACTAAACACATCGAGGTTGACTGTCACTTTGTTCGTGAAAAGATTCAAGAGAACTTGATCTCCACTGGATACGTGAAGACAGGAGAACAATTAGCTGATTTGTTCACAAAAGCTTTAAATGGGACCCGAGTTGATTATCTTTGTAACAAGTTGGGCATGATCAATATTTATGCTCCAACTTGAGGGGGAGTGTTACAGAATCTGTATAATTGTATAGCTGACCTTCCTAAATTAACTAGCATGATTATAGGGGCTAATTTGTAGGGATTAGTAATCCTGATTTGTAGGGATTATAGGGGCTGATTTGTAGGAATTTTTCTCTGATTTATTTCCCTAACTAATCTTCTTGTAAGTGTATATAACCTACTCTGGTTGAATGGAAATCATCCTATTTTTTCTTCTATCAATCTACATACCCCAACTTCATTGATTTATCAAGCTTGTGGAGTCCACTTCCTTTCCCCAGTGCTGCTACAAGCTCTCAAACCAAATATTTAAATCTCCTCTTAATGTACAAGGATGGCATGTCATGTCACTGACCCCTCATGCAATGCTCATTGTGAGCTGATACATTCCTACAGTGCTAAACCATGCCAAACAGCGCAATTGCAGGTATATTTTCAAGCACTAATCTCACACAAGTCTACAATCAGAGGTTTCAGACCACCTTTCTACTTTGATCTTGTGTTGCCGCCCAAATTCAAGGGTTGAGTCATTCAGGCAATCAAGAGATCAGCTATACTCAAGCCGCAAAAAGCAAAAAAAAAATAATAATAATAATAATAATAATTAAAAGATTCCCAGAAGAACATTAATAGTTAACTGTGACATTAACTGAGAGGGACTCAAATTAAAATGGAATAGTAGGAAATTGAATTGATGGAAATGGAATATTACAGTATAGGAAACGACTAAATTAGAAGGAAAATATAAAAGAAAACCCAGAGATAGAGCCCCTATCGGAAGATGGAAACCTCTCTCCTACTCCAGAGCATCTGCTCGTTACCATACTCTCAACAAATCACCAACATGCCAAATATACTCCCCCACCCCCCCCCCCTCCCCCCAAAAAAAAAAATATTATTGGCCAGTTCTAGTCTGTTCCCTAATTTCTTCCAGAAACTCCGCTAACTGACATGCCACTGTGGCTTAACAAACTTGCTCACGTGGCTCTCCTTCTTGTGCATTCTTATATTTCTAACATACAACTTCCAGTCCCTTATTCCTTCTTTATTATTTCCATGCCTAACAATTTCTCCCCCTTCTGAAACAGACTTGTCCCCAAGGCTGAATTGAAGGAATTGGCCAAAAATCAGCACCTCATCATCCCAAGGAGCCTCTTCTACTGGCTAGGGCTTCCAGCCTTCCTCTTGATCCAGACCAGTGGGATAAGCGACCCATCTTGACACACAGTGTTCTAAATGTTAAAACTTGTTCAGTCTCAATCCTTTCTCTGTCCCCTTCTAAGTTCTGTTTGACAGAGACAGAAAACCATGAGGCAACTTGCTTCACAATGTCATCAATCCATGAGGCAACTAGCTGGGCAGTGTCATCAACCCATGAGTCAACTAGCTTGGCAAGGTCATCAAACCATGAGGCAACTAGCTTGGCAATGTAACTTGAGTGTGATACAATAGATGCTTTGGCAATCTCATGTAAAAATGAGTCTGAAATGTATTGACTGTTGGAGCTCAACTGATCTTTATGCCTTGATTATAGGCTACAGTTATAGTTCTTGGCAACCAAATTTAATCCCTGAAGATATAAGTCGTTGATAAGGGCAATCTTCCGCGCTAACCAGATTTCAGTCTAGTGCTTAATGCAATGCTAGCTAATGCAAATGCCACAGATCTCATCCCTTCTTCACATTCCTTTTATGGGTGAAATTCATCCTTTATGCTTTTGTGAAGCTTTCAAACGTTCACATCCCCTCCTGCATCTGCATGCTTATAATTCCCTGGTTGACTTTTTAGATATTCCAACTCTTCCTCAGTAGCTTTTCTTCAACTACTTTCCTTTCAAGAAGCTATTTCAACAAATTTATCTGCAGAAGATGGCCAGTTCAGACTCTTAGAATCTTCCCACTTTGATGGCACAAAAGATCTTCCCATGATATGACAAATACAGTGTTCACTAAGGCAATTCTGCCACACTTGAATTCTTTCGATCAACTTGCAAACTCTGAAAAAATATGCTCCTGCAGCTGCACAGAGATTAGCTTCTGAAGATAAATCACTAGATTCCTTCTTCCCTCCATACTAACCAAAATAATTGGTAAAAGAAGTTCAGCAACTTTAGCTCTAATCAACAGAACATCTTGCCACACTTTCAATAACACATTATTGCAGTTGACAATCAACGAATAGACCAATGGACAAATCCACATCTCAAAAGATTTACCATGACTCACCCACACGATAGATTCCTCCAATGAAATTGCTTCAACTTCAAACTTTCTTTCCAGTTTGATAGGACCTGGGTGAAAAGGGAAATATGGAGTAGTTACAGGGGCAATCAATGTAAGGGACAGGTGGCAAAGATAGATCAAGAATAAAAGAAGGGAGTGGGGGAGTGAGAGAACTCATTCAAGCATTTGATTAGTGAATTGTTAGGAGATAGGCTCTGTGAGAGTGAGGCAAAAGCTACTCTAGGATAGGGGCTGTGCCCTTGGTGGGGGGTTTCCTCTACTGAGTTTTTCTTTCTTTCCTTCTTCTGTAACAATTCCTTTACAATTTTTTAGTGAAAAATCCACCTTCCAGCCTATATTCTTCTTGATTTTGCTTTGCCAACTTCTTGGTTCCTGTCCGAACTGTCAGATCCAATATCTCAGCAACTATGGATGCTGAGCTGGAATTATTGAAGAAGGAACTAGAGTCTCTCTCATGGCATTTAAGGTAGAACGACGAGCTCCATGGAAGGAAATTACAAATTGAAGCAAAGGCGATCGGAGAAATTTGAGAAAACTGAGACCGAAGAATGTTGTTGAAGCTGTGGATATGGTGCAAGGGAATCAAACCATTGCCCAATTAGACGGCTGTTGAAATGGCAACAGTTGAGGAAGACTCAGAGTGAGGTAAGCAAGGGATTGAGGTGGAGCCTACAACGGTGGAAAAAATTTCAAAGGCATCTAAACTCGGTAAGAATGAGAAGCCAGAATCTGGCAGCGAGTTCAGGAATTTCAAAAAGGCATGGTTCCTTACTTTGAGAAACATGATGGCCGTGCTGTGGCATTTGAAGATTTTTCCACTACCCTATGAGATGCACATGATGCAAACTTTGCCAATTTTGTACTATTGTAATCTCAAGCAGAGACCCCTCTTGTCAAAGTAAATTCATTTTACAATCCGGAAGTACAAGCTTTTCCCTTGAAGATTGGTCAAGAGATACCACCAAATCCAGGGGACCATTTAAGGAACTCATATGCATTTTCATTTCCATGGAAGAAGGTTTGCTTGATTCAACTAGCAAAGACACTTCTCTTTGGACTGTTTATCATGATGGAGTTTTGCAGTCTACTTCAGCCAATGAATCAAAAGAATTTGACCTTTGGTAGACTAGATGACTTCTAGCACTTGAAATTCATGCTCAACTTGGCCAATGATCTCCAACATAACAAATTATTCGTTAATGATCTCTGGCAATGTCTATGTCTACATCTCCATATCAGAATTTTCAAAACCTCTAGTTTTATGCTCGTGGTCATTTCTCCTGAAATGGAAGTCATTGTTTGTGTTTAGTGAGACAAAAGATGGTGCAAGAAAGAAGATTAGCAAGCTTGAATTTCTGGGTTTCTTGTGAAGATGTGAATGGGTATGATGAACCTGTGTTCACTCTAGTAGTTTTTACAGTTTGTATGAAGGAGTTTGTCCTTGGAAATTTTTTCTCGAAAAAGTGAATATTTTGAGGGGTACAAAGGAGTAAACCTCACCAGTTGGTATAGAGAAAGTCATGACATAACCATTAAACAGATTGCTGGTGCGAATTCAAATAGCTGCATAGTTGATGACTTGGATTATAATTGTTGCTAGTTGTTTGGATATACACCAGTCCATTCAGATTCAGTTGTGTGAGCACTTGGGCCATCAGATCCAAATGGCACTGTTTCCTCTGAAATTTCAAACGTGGAGATGCTAGCACTTACTGGAAAGGCAGAAAATTGGGTAATTGGATTCGCTGTTACCAAGAAAAGGACTCTATCTACCAGAGAAACTAATTGTGAACTGTTAGCACAGCTTGTGGAGTTCAGTGTGGTTGTACTAAATGGGATTGTTGACCCAGCTTCACTGAATAAAAGAATCTGTTACCATTCAAAGAGAGTTCCTTCACTACAGGCTTGAGGACAAGGGTGCTTCAGAGGGGTAAGGAATTAATAGGATCTGTGGTAAAAAGGGAAATGGCAAATAGGAGCAAGAATAAAAGAAGGTAGGTGGGGGAGTGAGAGGACTGATTCGAGCATTTTGTTAGTGAATTGTTAGGAAAGCAGGCTGCTCTGGGATAGAGGTTGTGCCCTTGGCAGTGGGGGTTTCCTCTACTGAGTTTTTCTTGTTTTCCTTCTTCTGTAACCGTTCCTTTACAATTTTGTAGTCAAAAATCCACCTTCTAGCCTATTTTCTTCTTGATTTTGCTTTGTTAATTTCTGGGTTCCTAACACAGTTCCAATAGGTAATTCCCCACAATTTCAGGATAACACCCTTGGAATGTACCAGTGTTGTCACAAGACAAAAGGCAGCCACCCAAAAAATGTCAAGGCAGCAATGCAGGGTGACTGCCTTATTGAAGTGAGGTGGTCATAAATAGAAGTAATTTAAAAGTTACTAGCATATAAAAAAATCATCACACAGCTGAAACTTGAATGTAAATAAAGTCATGATAAAAGTAGAACAATTATAAAGTAATCTTAAAAGACACCGCAAAGGCAGAACATAAATCCTAAGTAGAGAGAACAACGCAACATCTTACTAATAGAAAAACAGAACACATAATCAATAAATTAGAGAGACCACAGCATAGCATATTAGTAATAAAAACTTATGCACATCACAGCACAGCACATTGCCAGATTTGAGTAGCACATATGAAGCTGAGAACAGAGGAAACATTAAGTAGGCTTCCAATTAAACATTTTTATCATGTGGCAGCAAAAACCAACATAACTGACTAAAAATTAACACTTCATTGCTAATAAATCATGAGGAATGTCTCTATATCTTGGAATTAATTTCATAACAAGTTGCTTTCAACAAATACTTCCACAGATAAAGAACAGAGCAACATCATGAAATAATACTTAATTGCTGAATAAATCATGGGTTCAAATATTTGGGCCCCAAAATGAAATTCATAAAAGCAAACCGCACATGGGTTCAAAACCATGCAATGAAGTAAAACCTGAAAACCCCAGAATAATTTAAAATAGCTCCAAAGCATACTGCATAACAGATTCACCCAAAACTGAAAACAGAGCATCAAGTAAAAAAAGCAGAGCCATAATCACAAGATACCAAAGTAATGCAACAATCACTCAAAGACAGAGCATACTCAAGATTATCTTGATTCAACACCAGTAAACAGAGCATACTTAAACATTATTTCAAATTTCAATCACTCAAAAATAGAAGAAGAGGGAGGGAAGAACAAAGGATCAAGATGGGGGAAGGAAAATTTTTAAAAAACAAATGAAGGGATGCCAAAATCATCTGACTTGCCACCTCTACCCACCTTGAGGAAAAGCGGTGCTTTGGAGCCACCTCAGGCAACTTATTCTCTTGGGCAAGCTTGAGGTGCCAAGGTCTTGTGGCGCCCCACCTCAGCCATCTTTGACAACACTAGAATGGTTCTAGTGAAGAAGACCGCCAGAGGTTCCACTGAAAAAAGTTGATCAAATAGTTTTAAGTCCAGTGAAGAGACATGGAGAAAGATCAAAAAGGACATTTAAAGAAGTTATTAAAAGGAACTTTTGGTTACACAGTATTTCCGAAAACTTGGTTTCGGATAAAATTCTATGAAATTGTTTAATCCATGTAGTTGACTCCCACCTAACGGGATAAAGCTCTTTGTTGCTGTATATATGAATTGAATAACTATAAAACCCTTTGCCCCACTTCCACAGCAGCACCAACAATTTCACCAAGAATGAGCACCCCTTTTTTGGCTCATGTCTGGTCACAGCCTCATAATTGAAAAGATTCATTCCATCCCTCAAAGAAGTGGCAAGCGCTCCATCAGTTACTGCATACAAAGCACAGAGTGCATGAAAGTCAAGAAAGCAATCCAGGCACTGTAAGGAACAGCAGTCAAGTTCTGAATCTGCCTTTATACGACCAAAAATTTCATGAACCTGGCTTAGGCTCTTGATACTCAGGAACATCAGTTCTTGTTGGCACAACAATTTGAAGCAAAACCACTCTATCACACCAATACGCTTTCTCCACCAGAAAATTTTCGGGTGTTAGAATTTTATGAGCAATTCCTTTAAACAAAGGGGATCAACACCTAACATGTCCTGTAAAAGAACTGCATCCAGGACAGTCCCTTGTTGCCTTGCTCTATTTAAAGAAATTCTTGGTGGTGCAATCCGGCTTGGCCCTCTAAGGGTATCCTGAGTTGGGCCTGATGTGGGTGGCCCGTCCACATTCCTTTGGCTCATTGCTACTCCCCCTTGTCCAGTTCGGGGCTCACAGGGCTGCTGTTTGGGATTGCAGCAGTAAGCTGCTTCACTTCTTGATCCCAACTCCTCAGCAACTCATCGCTTACATCTCAGCAATTTCTAGTGTCCACACTCTGTGTGATCAGCATGCAGAGGTCCTTCATTCTCCATGAGATAACCCAGCGCACCTTCTAACTTGGATTCTAAATTTTGGACCTCCCCATTGATTTTGTTGCTTCAACTTGAGATTGTTTCTTCTTTCCTCCAGACACATGGAGTTCAGCTCTGGTAGATGCATGTTCATTGTCACCATTGCTGTATTCCTCTGGAAGCTCCACTTGCCCCTATTACACTAAGTGTTGGTCCGTTGAGTGAATAGCTGCTCCAGAAGCCTTGAGACCAACATCAAGGCCCTGATGTCTCACCCAAGCCCTCAGCAATGTAAGTAGCCCCTTGATTCCCAATTATTCTGCAGCAAACCCCAATGTGTCTGCTTGTGCATCTATGGTCAGTAGGGAAATTGATCCGGTATCGTGATTTTGCACTGGTTCAAAGCCAGTAAGTCAGACCAATTTGATAGGGACTCAAAATAGAATGGCATAGTAGGAAATTGTATTGATGGAAATGGAAGATTACAATATAGGAAATGACTAAATTAGAAGGAAAATACAAAGAAAACGCAGAGATAGAGCCCCTAACTGAAGATGGAAACCTCTTTCTCCTACTCCAGAGCATTCTATACTCTCAACAAATCACCAACATATGGAATACACCTCCCCCCCCCCCCCCCCCCTTTCTCTTCCCCCTCACATTTATAGGCTTGTTCTAGTCTGTTCCCTAATTTCTTCCAGTACCTCCTCCAACTGACTTGCCAGCATGGGCATGTCTTAATAGACTTGCTCACATGTCTCTCCCCTTCTTGTGCATTCTTATATTTCTTTCTATCTTACACCTTCCAGTCCCTTATTCCTCCTTTATTATTTCTGTGCCTAACATTAACAATTATGAATCTCTTTGTTTCCATAGGAAGGCTAATCAAATTATAGTAATTATCAAAATGCTATATCAGTCCAGCACTTTTTATGTTCATAACAATCTTAACAGTTAAGCATATTTCATCAAGTTGACGGAATAATGATCTCAAATCTATTCAACAGTGATAGCAACATGAAGAATATATATATATAAATATATATATATATATATATATATAATGTAATATTGTTTAATATAAAGCTTTTTTCATGAAATGCTCTTCATGAAATAGGGAAGAGTTTTCCATTTTAGATTAAGCATCTCAATATTGGATTACCATAATCTCCGCCAATCCATAATAGGAAGCCTACACACTCCTATATTTATGAGATATAAACAACAAGGAGTAGCTATTATCCCATTCTCTCCTCAGTTAGGAGTTAGGACAAAGAATGAAAGAGACGCTTTTAAAACAGAGGGCACACAGGGTCTTTCTTTAAGAAAAATAAATTGAATGTACAAGAGGCCTAATTCCCCCACATGATCTTCAAAGATGAAAATTTACAATCAGCACATCATCACAAACACTAGTGTAATTTATATATCAGAAACCCAGGGAAAGATTTCTAGAAAGAGATCAAGTGTCTTAGCATATTTTCAAAATCATGGTGGATTCAGACCATTCCCACTAAAGCGAACATCTGATGAAAATACTCAAAATTAATCTTGTACACACATTGATATGCACTATCATTGCTTTCTGATAAGCCGTTGGTTTTATTATTAATTAATTTCATATTTGATATTAAAACCATGACCCAAAAAACCCACACATGCGAAATTGATTCAAATATTCCACCATATCCCAATTTCTTTCATGTCTACACATCTATAATCTGTGGTATGGTTGTTACCTGTATCCTGCATCAGTATCTTCCTTGCCGAAATTCCAACAAAGTAGAAGATTTCTTAAACTAGTTAAAGTGCAAGCTGCAACTTAGAAACAGAATTCAAAGATATTCCCTTTTGTTTGCACCTTTCTACAATGTTTTGGGCCTCTTGTAAGCAGTTTTGCTGAACCATTGTTTTAACAATTAAGTTACATACATACGAATCAGGGGAGCAACCATTTGACTCCATTGAGTGAAACATCTTCTTAGCTTCTTCTAATCTCCCAGATTCAGATAGTGCCTTTATAAAAGCACTGTATGTGTAATTATCAGGTTTCAAACCAGCTTTTGACATTGAAACCAAAAGCTTTTCAGCTTTTGCTATCTTCTTCATCCTGCAGAAACTTTGAATCAGAGCATTATAGGAGAATGTGTCCAGGCTTATACCTTCCTCTTGCATTCTTCTTATAAGTTTCACTGATCTTGTAACATCCCCAATAACACATAAAGAACGAATTAAGATATTGTAAATGACAGCATTTGGACTTATGCCCCACTCAATCATCTCACTAAAGCATTCAAAAGCTTCCTCTGTTTGATGGACCCGGCAGAGCCCAACAATTAAAGAACTAAAAGTGAAGATATCAGGTTTAAGTCCATTGTCTAAGAGCATCTTCAAAAGTACACGTGCATTTTCTAGCATCCCATCCTTGCAATGCCCGTTAATAAGGGTATTGAAAGTAACAAGGTTAGGAGTGAACCCTCTACACTGCATGTCTCTGAAAGTCTCCAATGCCTTGTCCATCATTTTGGCTCTGCAGAAGCAATTAATTACCATGTTATATGAAAAGACATTTGAAATTAGCCCATCGTCAATTAGTTGATTGGAAATTCTATCCCCATCCTCCGTTTGGCCATCCTTGTATAAAGCTTCGATAACTGCCAGATAAGTATCAATTCCTGGCTTCACACCTTGCTTTCTGAAACTTTCAAATATCTCACAAGTCACTTTCAGTTCTGAGCCTTTAACCAAAGAAGCCATTATGATATTGAATATGGAACTGTCAGGTAAATAGTCTCTTGCCTGAGCTTTTCTCAGAAACATGATTATCTCTCTCACCATAGATTTATTTGCAAGACAATGTATTATGGTATCCCAAGCTAGCTTAAAATACATCGGTTCCCCGTCAAAAAAATTGGATAATAATTCAAAGGCCTCACAAGGATCTATGCAAAGAAAAATCCCATGAACCAATGTTCTGATAGTAGCCTCATTTGGATACACTTTTCTCTTCTTCATTGTCTCTAAAACTCCAAACACGTCATCAACCCTCTTTGCACTGCAAAACCCATCAATTAAGATTGTATAGGTGAAAACATTTGGGAAATGTCCCCTGCATTCCATTTGTCTGACCAAGCGAAGTGCCTCATCCACCACACCTATTTTACAAACTCCATGAATAAGGATATTGTATGTGATTCTATCAGGATAACAATTATCAGCCGTCATCTGCTGAAATTTCAAATAAGCCAAGTCAATTGAATTGGATTTCACTAGGGCATCTATAAGAGCATTATACAACCTGGTGCTTAGATTCAGACCTAAATATGAGATTTGGCCAAAAATGTCAGTACAATATTTTGCCAAGCCCAGTCTCCCCCAACTGCCAAATAATATACAAAGCAGGTCTTCGGTAACCTGAACACCTGACTTCTGAATATCCTGAAGCAATTCAACAGACAATACCACTGGACCTTTCCGACATAAGACGTTTGCTAAAACAGCTCGAACTGATTGATTCTTGGCCAATGCAGGGTCGATACTTGAAGCCCAAGCATAAAATTTTACAGAATGTAATGGATTTTCCTGGTTTTGAAAGATAGTAACAACAATATGAGGATTAAGAGTAATCCTTTTTGCATGTAGTTCATGCTTTAGCAACAAGACCCAATCCGTTCTTGACAATACTTGGGAAATGTATAAATGATCAATTGCTGCACAACTCAAATACTGTTTGCTAACCGGACCATGACTCTTTGGCATTGAAATCTGTCCCGGGGTTTTGAATTGATAGTTGGGTAAGCGCTTACCTCTTGAAGAAACCCCAGTATTGTCTGGAAGTGTTGAATTCAGCGCATTTCCAGGAAACAGCTTCGAGGGGTTCTTTTGCCGAAGGCTTGCCTGCGTAAATGCTTCTTCAGGAGGATTTCTCAGCGCAGGTGATACCCTTGCAGATGATGCTAAAGATGAAAACCTTTTCATGTCTTCTCGTAGACCACTGCAAATCGCAAATCAACCGGTTCCCGCTAATCAGCGAAGTATATGGATTCCTTCTCTTTCTTCGTTGCTGCCACTCTTTCTTTCCTACCCGGACTCTGCCCCCATAAGGCTGGTGGTGATACTCGTCAAACACCCAGCCCAAAGCACGGGGACCAACTCCATGGCTGGGGGAATGTTGGCGGAGAGAGCTGCGAAGGAAAGGCGCGTAGGCATAGCTAATATGAGGTTATCTATAGGCCTGCATATAGTCCGAGTGCCATATGGGACCATAGGCTATCCGATCTGGATGGGTAATTTTCTGTAAATTCATAGTTTTTTTTTTTTTTTACTAGCTGGTAAATTCAAAGTTGGTTATTATACGAGTCGGATAATATACGTTTCATCATACGTATAAATATTAGTATGTATAAGGGCTACTATTTAATATAATATTTTTATTTTTATATCTTTATATTTATAATTTTATCTATAACATTCATCTTATTTATTTTTTTTAATTTTTTATTTATATTTTTAATGAGTAGATGTTGGGCCACATCAAAGACATGGCCCAACACGTTTCTCTTTGGATGTGGGCACATCATTTCCTTATTTAGTGTATGCGTAATTTTATTTCATTATTTAATTTAAATATATTTAAAAATAAATGCTCACTAAGAAGATACATATATTATAAATAAAAATTTAAAAATGATTTAAATGTTAGATTTAAAAAGTAATAAATATTTATTATTTTTATTACACTTTATTTTTCTCATCCCTCCGAGATAGGAGTGTCAAACAAGCTAACCTGTCCTATGCCACAATAACCCACAAATTAAGCAAAATAGGATAGATGAGCTGTATTTTCATGAATAAAAAAAATACATACTTACCCTATCCTACAAATTAAATGAGACAAGATAAGACAAGTTGTATTTTCACAGGTCAAAAAGTATATACTCGCATCATTTCACATGCAAGTAGGGTGAGCTTAACCTGTTTTGACAGCTCTACTTCAAATATATTTGATATTATATTTTCTTTTTTTTTTGCCTTATTTTTCTTGGAATTTTTTATGAATTATTACTTTATTCATTACAATAATATAATGGTAAAGATGATATTTAAAAATTTTATAAAAATATAATTTTTCATTAAATATTTATAACCTTGACATCTATAGATAATAGAAGCGAGAAGCCAAAAGTGAGCATCACTTTGATGTGTTAAGCATAGGTGGAATATCACTTTTGCATTCCCACTATAGGCTAGATGAAAGCTTTCTACAAATGGAAAGCTCTTCAAAACTCTTTCACACTATCAGAGCTTCAAATAGTTGGAGCTACAGTTGTCAAATGGTTGTGTATGTGTCCGTATTCTATCAAGCTTTAATGGAAGTATTACACTGATTACTACGCATGTTGTATTTGATCAGGTTTTTGGCCTTCTATTATTGGTTGATGGTCTTAGGCATCAACCAGTTTTTGTGGCAGTTGTACTAGAATGAAGGAAAATAGTTGGATGCTACATGCGTATGTTGCTACAGCCATAGATTTGCAATGGATATTTGCTGTCTTTAAGGGTTTTATAAGTTGCAATGCATTCATGCATTTATGGTGTAATCGTAAATCTTATCAAACATTGAAAAATCTGTAATGGTTTGTGTTAGTCTCAAAATGTTCAATGATGATAATTTCAAATTAAATTTATCTATTTGTCGGATTATGTGGCAAGTTAACTTTTTGATAACTGGTATTAGAAGGAAAGTTTTCAACATCCTCATTAATATGCCACCTACCAAGACCTTCTTGATTAATACTTCAACCTGAAAGCATGCAATTTGGGAAGCTTTCTATCGTGGTTTTACTCCTAAACCAACAATGCCAAAACATAAGCCTTTCTATCTTCTCTTTCCACAATGTTCACATTCTGAAATTCACGATAGCTTTCATCCGCTGCTTTCTACTTCTTTTGTGCCTTGCTTTTCATTTATAGCTATAATGAAGGTGGTTGAGCTCTAGTGGTTGGATGTGCCTTCTCTAACAATTGCTAATATCGGCCTCAAAAGAGCAAGTAAGAAGTACTTGCGGTGGTGTATGTGGATTAGTTCAATGGCAGTGGAGTATAGTTGCTATGGATCAAAGTTTTTTATTCACATATTGATAATAGTACTGTTGCTATTTTTGCTAGATTGATGTCTGGGCTCACCTTGCGCCTTGTATCCTTGAGCCTTGTGGATCTTAAAGTTCTAGCCAAGTCTAGTCCCCTCAGGATTACAAACATACTAGTAGTTTCTATTTTGATAATATTGTAGACACTCAATTTTATTCGACTCATTTTATAAAACTTTAAATAAATAAAACTCAATTTTTAAGAAAAATAAGCCCAAGCCAAAAATACCAAACCCAAATATAAAACCAAAAATCAAAAACTAAAAATAAATCCAAGAAAATAAAAAAATGAAGATAAATCCAAGAAAATCAGAAAAATGAAGATAAATCCAAGAAAATTAGAAAAATGAAGATGAATCCAAGAAATAAAAGATAACAAAAAACAAAAGATAAAAGATAAATCTAAAATGATAAAGATAAGATAAAAGATAAAAATCCAAAAGATAAATCTAAAATGATAAAGATAAGATAATAGATAAAAATCCAAGAGATAAATAAAAATGTTAGATAAATAAAATTAAAAGATAAGAAGATAAAAGATGAAGCATAAAAAAATTAGGAACCAAGAGTCAAATTAGAAAACAAATTCTAAAATTCCAAAAACTATAAAAAAAAACCCCACTCATGCACACACACACACACGAAAAAGAAGAGATGGGGAAGCAAGGGACTTAGCAAAAACTGAACGAAATGGAAAAAAAAAAAAGAAAAAATTGAGCCTACAAGAAAAAACTCAGCCTTGAACTCCCGTCCACCTATAACCTCCTCATTCTTACCAAGATGGTAGCCTTTTGTCATCGTGCTTCATCCAAGAATCGAGAGCCCCTTGTTGCTCCGCTGGTTTGGAGGTGTAGCTACGCTTCTCCACGCCATCGTGAAGTTACAGAACCCCTGTTGTTGGCATAGTAAAGAACCAGCATCATTCTTCTATTTCATTACGAAATCACGCCTCTACCGTCACTCTTGAAAGACACATTTGTCACAAAACCTTGAACCACGCCAGCGTCTTCATGACATCACCCAACGCACCTGGTTTGCCCATCACTATTCATTTCAATTTGAGCTCCATCGCATTGCCAGGACCTTGCAACTGCTGGAGTCTTTAGCTGCAACGTGAATCTCTATCACCAATCTATTCTGCTTTATCCTATCATCTCGTTGCTTCCATCGTAATACTAGAGCAACGCCATCGATAGCCTCAGAGAACAGCCATTCTTGCTTGCATCGCTGTCAATCTGTTATCTGCTCCTAGTTTGTCCACTCCCGTTTGAAGTTCCTCTCATTGAAGTTGAAAGGTATGGCCTTTAAAGCTTGCTGCTGCCTCTTGATCTTTATTATTATTTTGCTTAAATGGGGTTATTACCATAATAGTATCAGTTTGGTGTTTGACTCTTATGCATCCAAAAGTTTTCTGCAGTTTCCATATGGGTATGGGTTATATGATAGTGTAGAGAAGTCCTTGAAAATTCTTTTATAACGATGAAAAGGAGAATAAGTTTTTGATTTAATATATATATATATGTGTGTGTGTGTGTGTATTAGGCTTTATATTTCCTTGTTTTTGGTAAACTTTGTATAAAATAAAAATTGTTAGTTGAGTTTATTGTTTTTCTCTCTTGATTTTAAAATTATAGAATTAAAATAAAAAATGGATGAATTCTAGAACTTATGTCCCTTTTTTAAAAAAAATGAAGAATAAGTAAACTCATGGTTTATGTAAGTATACATATATATTTATTTATTTTCTTTTTCTAAAATTATTTTTAAAAAGACCTTGACTTAGAATAAAAAGAAAATTTTTCTAAAATTATTTTTACAAAAAACCGGCCTAAAATAGAAAGGAAATTTTTTTTAAAATTATTTTTAAAACCCTGGACTAAAATAGGAATGGAGTTTTTCAAAAAATTATTCTTAAAACCCTGGATTAGAATAGGAAAGAGATTTTTCTCAAAATTTTTTTTTTATTTTTTTAAAATCCCAATCCGGAATGGGCAAAAATTATTTTAAAAATTCTTTTTTTAAATTCTTTTTTAAACTAACATAAATTAATTCAAGATAAATTAATAAGATCATTTTTATTACTGAAAGGGTATTTAGAGTACTAACACATTCCCTAAAACATAACCAACTCCTGAACCTAATATCTAAAAATGTAGACTATTTTTGATTAGGTGTCCAATCTCATCCTTAGATAATTTAGATCGGTGGTACTCTAAAACTAAAATGTTTAGGGTCAACAGCTTGATGACTCCACTAAGGATGTTGAAGGGTTAGGCCAATTTAAAAATGATCTTATTAATTTCTAAATTGATTTGTTGGTTTGATTTTTTTTATTATTTTTTTTGTGGAGATGACGAAATAAAAGGTACGCTTACTAACTTCTAGTGTTTTGGGTGTTTAAATTTCATACTTATTTATTTGTTTTTATACATGTATATATTTGTATGTGATTCTTTTTGTAGGTTTGGGATATGTTTCCCCGCACACACTTCCACTCTCACCACACATTAGAATAAAGGGGAGGTCATGACCCTTGTGCCCTATGCTCGAAATATATAGGATACCTTATAGGTTAGAGAGGTGTAGTAAGGTTAGCCTTCGAGAGACCTTCAGTCTCCTCATGAGTGCCTGAAACACCCCACTCTAATTAATCTTCTCAAGAACAATTTGGAGACCCAATGTAGGAAACATAGAACCTATCCTTTCACTATTAATAGCCTTAGAGCTATCCTTTGCAAGAGAGACTTTTGGTCCAAACCTATGTGAGTAGACAGGGACCTAGGACATGCCTTAAATTAAGCACAACGAGGAACATCTTATTAATTGCTAAATTATTCTATCATAATCATGCATGTCTCCATTTTCATCATTTTTCTTAAAAAAATGCACTCTAAAAATCATAGGGCATTAGAATAATCATCTTCATTTTTTAACATTTTCCTTTCCATTTTGCATTTAAACAATAGGATTTTCAAAAGTTAATTTTCACATGGCTACATCATCTACTAGGGCCCTTGTTATCACTCAAGATCAAGCTAGGGGATCCCAAGAGGAACTTCAAAAGAAATTTGGGGATTGTCTGCCTCAAGACTCAGTCCCTGATCTCCCAAAAATTGGAAAAATTATTTTAAAGTAGTATGACTTATCAAGACTCAAGCAAATTTGGAAGGATACCACAGATAAAGCAGCTTTTCAAACCAAATTTGGTCATTTAAGGTACTTGCTGTTTGTACCGATTGATAAGTCATTACTCAAAGCTTTGTTTTTTTTCTAGGATCTCGATTATAGGGTATTCTCCTTTGGAAACATGGACTTAATTCCTACTATAGAGGAATATAGAGCTATCTTGAAGCTTCCACCCAATCTGGCATGGAGAGCATATTCTTATAATCGCAAGACAGTTGTTGACAGATAGTTAGCTAAATTAATAGGGGATAAGTCCACTGATTTTGATAAGATCCTCTACAACAAAGGGGAAAGCAATGCCTTCCTATTGATTTTCTTCAATTAGTTGCAGAAAGCCATATCAACATTGAGAAAGGCTTTGACATGCCTGCCTTGGCTATATACAATATACTCCTTTATCCAAGAATAGAAGGTTACATTGACAACTAAGTGGTACTTTTATTTTCTAAAGTAAAGCATGGGGCTCATCAATTCCAACTATTCTAGCAGAAACCTTTTGCACACTATGTTATCTGAGGAAGAAAGGAAAAGGATATTTTGTTGCATGCACATAGCTATTGACAATATGGGTGTTTAGCCATCTCCCACATATGAGCAATTTGGGATATCCATATGTGAAACTGACCCGAGATTACAACACAGCAAGGAATACCCCATATGAATTTTCTCAGCTCTCATGGCCTAGGTATAGTCCTACTCAAAATTAGTGGATCCAAGTACTCACAGACCTAGGAGAAGTAAAATGGAAGGCATCCTGGATGCTAGTACTTCAAACACTTTATAGTTGTGGTGATAAGCCATGGGTCTCTCTCATTGGCCCTTGGGGAGTAATAAGGTACTCTCCCTCTATGGTGAGAAGACAATTCGGAGGCATCCAATACGTATCAACGACACTTGGGTTACATTCTCTAAATGTGACTTATAGTGATAATCCCACCAGCATGAAGAATGGAGAAGCTAAAGCCTTTTGGAAGAATATTTATTTCATAAAAGGCCTAGGGGGCAATAAAGAAGCAACCACTGAAGAATCTCCATATGGCAAAGCAAAAGAGAAAGGGGTTTTGTACCCCTAGTGCACGTTGTTCCTACAGCATCCATCCAAGAAGCCGAGAACTTGCATGTTGAAATTTCACATGCCCAACTCGAGCCAGAGACAGTAGAAAAATAAACTTATTTAAAATTACTAGAAGAATAAAACCTATTGCATGCAAGCATCCAAAAGCAAGAGAAAGAGTGGAAGGGTAAAGAAAATGCTTAACGACTCAGAATAAGCAATATGCTACAAAAATAGAATCCTTAGAGAAAAAGATTGCCACAGATAAAAAAGCTTATGAAGAAGGAGCCATGTGGTACGGAAAAGAGTACAAAAACCTTGAAAGTAGGTTGGAAAGGGCAATGAAGAGGTATAAACAAGCTAAACAAGATCTGAATGACGTTCGAGATGTCTTGTGGGAATATAATAAAGAACTAAAAAATGAAGTCTCAAGACTAAAAGAAGAAAATCAAGTCCTAACAATAGAGGTAGCAAAGCTTCAAAAGGAAAACAAGGAGCTAAGAGGTACCCAAGCCACTCAACTACAATCCATCCATGAATTAGAAAATATGAAGGCTCAGTTAATTGCCTACATTAGGGACAATGAAAGCTGACATGAGATAAAAGTGTAAGGTCTCCGCAATCAGTTAAAGAATGTCCCATATATACAAAGGAGAATGCAAATCTTTGAAACTAAATGCTTAAGGCTCGAAGGAATTATAATATAAATGGAACGAGCACACCAGGAGGAGATACAGCAATTGGCTAGCATGCTAGATGCAACTTATTACAAGACAGAACTGATCCTTGATAGAAATCTATATGAAAGGCTCACCCGACCACTCTACATGAAGAGAATAGGGATAGCTGAAAGAGCTAAATAGTGGATAAGTGAGATTGAAAAGACAGCAATGCCAGAAGGCCAAGTTGAGAATCTTTATTGGGCCTTGCGTGAAGATCTAAAAAAACTTGGGAAACCCCCTAGTGTGAACCCTGATGGAAAATAAGGCCTAGCAAATTATGCCTAGCCTATTTTAGTTTATTTTTCTTTTCTTAATTGATGTAATTAAAGATCCTCTTATAATAATAAAGTTTATAGTCTTTTGATTCAATAATTTACTTTAAGTTGCATATCATTCATATCTTGCATATCATTATCTCTTAGCACATGTAAATAATTTATTTTCTAAAAATTTTAAAAGGAAACCACGGCTCCTACAATGCAATTTTAGTCAAAGCTCATGGCAGAACAAAGGCAAGAAAAGTCAATTGAAGAACTACATGCAAAAATCGAGAGTCTCAAAGCATAATTGGCTTGACCAACTGAGCTACTCATGTCCAAAGAGAATATACAAAACGAGTCCCTGCAAGGCCTAGCAACCCAACAACCGCAAAACCAAGTGGACTACAATCAGCCATATATTGTAGAAACAGAAGCTAGCTCCATTCTAGACCTTGATGAATTGGAGGAGTAGGAAAAATTGAAAAAATCAAATGAAGAAGCATTTATCTAAGAGAAATATGAGCTGCTAGAAGCTAGGATAAGGAAAATGGAGGGGTTCACTAAAGAAGATGTTCTAGATGTTCATGAGATCGGATTGGTACCTTATGTAGTTATACCCCTAAAATTCAAGGTACTAGAGTTCAAGAAGTATGATGGAACATCTTGCCCTAGGGTACACATCTTTATGTACATCCAAAAAATGACGGCTTATGCTGACAATGAGAAACTTCTTATCCACATCTTTCAAGAGAGTTTAGTCAATGGGGCTACAGAATGGTATATGAGCCTTGATTGTTATTCTATCCGTACATGGAAAGATTTGGCAGAAGCTTTCATGAGGCATTACAAGTATAATAGGAACATAGCCCTTGACAGGTTCCAAATCCAGAACATGGCAAAAGAGGATAATGAATCCTTCAAGGCTTATGCTCAACAATGGAGGGATGTGGCAATAAAGGTACAACCATCTCTTTCCGATAAGGAAATGGTCACCATATTCTTAAGTACTTTGACCTATCTTTTTAATGAGAAAATGATGGGATTTGTTAACATGAGCTTTGCTGACCTAGTAGAAACCAAAAAAAGGATTAAGCTAAGGATAAAAGCTAGCAAGATGGGAAGATCCTTAGCAAGCAATCCATCACAAAGGAGGCCCTAACCCAATAATAAAAAGAAAGAGGAAGTCCATTCTGTGGATTACCACAATAAGGGGAGAGGCAAAGTGAAAAATCTTGATAATAATTAGCAAGCTTGCCAAGTGTCTTATGCACCAGTAATGAGTGTTATTTTACCTCGGTCTACCTATCAAAATAAACCACAGTCGGTGTTATCTCCGTGACCTACCCTACACCAACCATTTCAGCAAGTGCAGCCAATGCAATCCCAATCCAAGCCACCAATACAAGCTAATAGTACCAAACGTCAAAACTTTGATCCCATCCCAATACCGTATTCACAGTTATTGCCACAATTACTACAGAATAACTTGTTGCATTAAGCCCTATTCGTCCATGCCAACCTCCCTATCCTGCATGGTATGATGAAGAGCTTACATATGATTATCATGCAGGGACAAAAGGGCATACGGTAGACAATTGCACTACTTTCAAGAAGAAGGTACAAGACTTGATTGACACTAAGTAGCTGACATTTGATCAAGTAGCTCCAAGACCAGATGTGCATGGTAATCCTTTGCCTGATCATGATAATTAAAATCTTAATAACCACTAGAATAATAGGGGCAAAACCAAGGTCTTGTGGTTAGAGGACCAATTGATTTGGCATAGAGAGTCCATCCTTATACCATTTACTACAAGTTGGATTATTTATTTTGCATCTTTACCTTATGGCACCCACTAATGGCTTTTCCTAAGGCCTTAGCAAGGATTTTGTATGGGCATACTTCTTAACTCAATAAAATACTTAGCATGATGAATGCATTACTTTTTATCCAATCACTTTTGCCTAAATCAACACTGGGGCAATCGGTTTATCCTAGATATTGATGCTCATAAGCATTAAAATGAAGAAAGGTTTTTCCTAATCTTATTCTTGATAAATCCAATTGCCAATGATAAAACGTATCCAAATGCCTCTCAAAACTATTTGTTGGATATCACATTACTCAAGAAATGGCCTAGGCCATTTTTGGATAGTTTGAGCCTTTCAACCCAAACCCTAACATCAGAAATCCCATAGTCACCCATTTGAACTTGTAAAAGGATGGAGAGATCACCATTCAATTTTCTTCTTTTGACCCACATTAACTTTAAACTTTCAACTAGAAATCATTACTCCACCCTAAAGGAGAGCTAAAAGGAGTACCTCTACTATCGAAGAAGAAAAATGCTATGAGCGACAATCTAAGGCTCAAGTGAATAGATAAAAGGTATCCTTCCAAACTATGTGAAAAAGTGTTAAGAAAGAAAATGAAAAAGGAAGAGTACTAGGCTAAAAAAAAAAAAAGGGAAGAAAAGGCTAGTCAAAAGAAAGAAAAAGAGACTAGTAAAGAGCAATAGACTTCACTTTAAACTAACAAAGATTATCCATAAAGAGGAAAGCAAAAATAGGACATCATATGCTCAATGTTTTATGCTTTCCCTATTTGATAAATCCTTATCTCTTCCATTGTTACACATTACCTAAGCCCTACATTACAAGCTGAGTAAAATCCTAATGATCTAGGCTAATATGGTGAACCAATTGAAGTAGAGAGGGGCACAAAAACAAGCCTATGGGGTATCCATGAGTGTAAACATATGTTCAAAAGTGCAAACACCTGAGAATGATTAAAGTAAACACTCATTTTGGAGTGCAAATACTTGAGAGAGATTAGAGTAAGCACTTTATAGAACACTTTGATTCTAGAGAATTGAGTAATTATTGTGTGCATTCCCTTGAGGCATCACTTGGTTAATAAAAGAGAATAAATTAAGGAATACCTTTTCAACATTATTTTGCTTACGGGTAGTGAAAATTTAAATTGGGGCAATCAAGGTAAAACACATATCCAAATGACCTACCTTTAAAGAAGGGACAAATTAATAGAAAGGTTACAAAGGGATTCTAGCTCATAAAAAAGAATTAAACTTAACCCCCAAAGGTATTACCCCAAAGTTTTCAATACTTTAATATGCTTAGAACTGGGGCAATGGGTCATTGACCCACCTGTTGATCTCTCCTTTAAAAAGTTTTGTACCCTTTATGCCATAAACGATCCTTATTTCTCAAAATGCATTCTCATGCAAAGTAAGAAGTGTTAAGTGCCACTAAGGATGTTAATCAAAGAGGTGCTACTCGAAAGGAAAAGACATGGGTTGAATAATTGGCAAAATTTTGTTAGTGAATGAAGGACAATTTTAAGCTGTGATTTCCAAACATGTTGAATATGTCATACCCTTAATTTCTTTTAGAAGAGAAGGAAGTAGGGTATGTAAAAAGAGGTTCAGCTCAAATATGCAAATAGAGGCAATAGAGCAAACACTTGAAAGGCACTACATGTCTCGAACATTGGTCTATATGTGCTTGCCTTAAGTCTTCCCATAAGCTCATGATTAGGAAAGCAAGTTGGACTCATGAAAACTCCTAATTAATAACTTGATGAAACATTGAATCATCAAGCATTATTTCATCATGAGCATGCATTTGCATCCCTATGTGTAGACAAATCTAATCTAGAATGTTTTTCTTAGGATAAATCAATCCTAGAATGGCTTACTCTAGGTTATTAACCTTAACTTAGAACGGTTGCCTCAAGTTCACCCTTGAATGTGATTTTCTAGGCTACTAACCTTAATTCAAATCCTGAGATAGGTTATCCCAAGTTTTTTAAATTCTAAGACAGGTTACCTCAGGTTATTTTATTTCAAATCTTAAGTTACTTAACATTCCCATGGATGGACCCGATAACCCTTCAACATCCCCGAGGGTGGATTTAATACCCTTCAACATCCTTGAGGGTGGACCTGATAACCCTTCATATCCCTAAGGGTGGATTTAGTACCCTTCAACATCTTTAAGGGTAGACCCGATAACCCTTCAACATCCCCAAGGGTGGACCCGATAACCCTTTATATCTCCGAGGGTAGATTTAGTACCCTTTAACATCCTCGAGGTGAACCCGATAACCCTTCAACATCCCCAAGGGTGGACCCAATAACCCTTCATATCCTCAAGGGTGGATTTAGTACCCTTCAATGCCCTCATTGAGTGGACGATAACCCTTCAACATCCCCAAGAGTGGACCCAATAACCCTTCAACCTCCCTAAGGGTAGACTAGATAGCCTTTCATATCCCCGAGGGTGGATTTAGTACCCTTCAATGTCCACGTTGGGTGGACAATAACCCTTCAACATCCCTAAGGGTGGACCCGATAACCCTTCAATGTCCTCGAGGGTGGACCCGATAACCCTTCAATATTCTCAATGGTAGATTTAGTATCCTTTATATCCCCGAGGGTGGATCAAGTACCCTTCAATATCCCCAAGGATAGATCAAGTATCCTTCATGTTCCCGAGGGTGAATTTAGTACCCTTCATTGTCTCTGTTGGGCGGACAACAACCCTTCACATCATAATCATTTTCGGCCAAAATAGTGTCTCTCAACCTTTGCCATCTTTTAGTTCCTAAAAGATGAGCAAAGGGGGGCAATTTGTAAACACTCAATTTTGTCCAGCCCAATTTATAAAACTTTAAATAAATAAAACCCAATTTTTAGGAAAAATAAGCCCAAATCAAAAATCCCAAACCCAAAAATAAAACCAAAAATCAGAAAAATAAAAATAAATCTAAGAAAATTAGAAAAAATGAAGATAAATTCAAGAAAATCAGAAAAATGAAGATGAATCCAAGAAATAAAAGAAAACAAAAAACAAAAGATAAAAGATAAATATAAAATGATAAAGATAAGATAAAAGATAAAAATCCAAGAGATAAATAAAAATGTTAGATGAATAAAAATTAAAAGATAAGAAGATAAAAGATGTAGCATAAAAAAAATTAGGAACCAAGAGTCAGATTAGAAAACAAATTCTAAAATTCCGAAAACCATAAAAAACTCACTCATACACACACATACACACACAAAAGAGAAGAGACATGGAAGCAAGGGACTTAGCAAAAACTGAAGGAAATGGAAAAAAAAGAAAAAATTAAGCCTACTCCTTTTCGTCATTATAAAAGGAAACAGAAACAATTTTTATTTTATACAAATTTTACCAAAAACAAGGAAATGTAAAGCCTAATACACACACATATATATATATATATTAAATCAAAAACTTATACTCCTTTTTGTCATTATAAAAGAATTTTCAGGGACTTCCCAACACTATCATATAAACCCATACCCATATGGAAATTGCAGAAAACTTTTGGATGCATAAGGCTCAAACAATAAACTGATACTATTATGGTAATAACCCCATTTAAGCAAAATAACAATAATGATAAAGAGGCAGCAGCAAGCTTTAGAGGCCATACCATTCAACTTCAATGAGAGGAACTTCAAATGGGAGTGGACAGACTAGGAGCAGACAACAAATTGACAGCGACGCAAGCAAGAACGACTATTCTTTAAGGCTATCGGTGGCATTGCTCTAGTATTGCGATGGAAGCAATGAGATGATAGGATAAAGCTGAACAGACTGGTGACAGAGATTCACGTCACGGCTAAAGACTCCAGCGATTGCAAGGTCCTAGTGACACGATGGATCTCAGATTGAAATGAACAGCGATCAAGCAAACCGGGTGCACTGGGCGATGTCATGAAGACACTAGTGTGGTTCAAGGTTCTATGACGAATGGGTCTTTTGAGAGTGACGGCAGAGGCGCGATTTCATAGTGAAATAGGAGAATGATGCTAGTTCTTTATTGTGCTAACGACATGGGTTCTGCAACTTCACAATGGCATGGAGTAGCGTAGCTGCACCTCTAAACCAGTGGAGCAACAAGGGGCTCCTGATTCTTGAATGAAGCACAATGACAAAAGGCTACCATCTTGGCGAGAATGAGGAGGCTGTAGGTGGCTGGGAGTTCAAGGCTGAGTTTTTTCTTGTAGGCTCAATTTTTTCTTTTTTTTTTTCATTTCCTTCAGTTTTTGCTAAGTCCCTTGCTTCCGTGTCTCTTCTTTTTTGTGTGTGTGTGTGCACGAGTGGGCTTTTTATAGTTTTTAGAATTTTAGAATTTGTTTTCTAATCTGACTCTTGGTTCCTAATTTTTTTATGCTTTATCTTTTATCTTCTTATCTTTTAATTTTATTTATCTAACATTTTTATTTATCTCTTGGATTTTTATTTTTTATCTTATCTTTATTATTTTAGATTTATCTTTTGGATTTTTATCTTTTATCTTATCTTTGTCATTTTAGATTTATCTTTTATCTTTTATTTTTTGTTATCTTTTATTTCTTTTATTTCTTGGATTCATCTTTATTTTTCTGATTTTCTTGGATTTATCTTCATTTTTTTTATTTTCTTAGATTTATCTTCATTTTTTCTGATTTTCTTGGATTTATTTTTATTTTTCTGATTTTTGGTTTTATTTTTGAGTTTGGACTTATTTTTCTTAAAAATTAAGTTTTATTTATTTAAAATTTTATTAAGTGAGTCAGACAAAATTGAGTGTCTACAAATATTAGTTAACTACATAAAAAATTATTTAAAAAATATATAATATAAGATAAAAATTAAAATTATAAAAACTCTTCATGGTAGAGAAAGGATTTCCTACTTCAATATCTTAGTAGCACTGAAGTGTTGAATTGATAACAACACAAGATAAAGAGTGGTGTTGCATGCATGTGTATATAAATTATTTTTTTTTGTTTACACCATTAGGTATCCTCATCTTTTTTGTGAGACTAATTCACATTTGAGGTATAGAGTGGTTACTGATTTAGTTTCTAGTCTCAAGGAGTAACTTCAAGATCAAATCCTAGGCATAGCCTACCTCAAGGTGACTTAAGATGCAACTCACTTTTGCTATGCCAAGCCCTCAAGGTTATATAAATAAAGTTTACACAAATTAATAATTCTAGTAAGCTAATTATTAAACTATAATTAACTCTATTGAAATGTTCTTAAGTAGTTCAATCTTATGCCAATATAATCTTGGTCAAAAATCTAAACCAATCCTAACCCTACAATAGTATTCATCAGGGTCATTATTTATCCTCATACTTAATTTGTGCTACGTATAAAAAGATTGGTGCACATAATCTAATATGGCATTGAGAACAAAAGATGGCTTCCTATCAGAATCACAAAAAAGGCCCTCAAGTATCTTATTTATTTTTCATTGATGATATTATTCTTTCTTTAGAAACTTCTCTTGACAAGGCAGAGGTTTTGAAAGGATATCTTAGAGTTTTCTATACAAATTTTAGGCAGAAGGTAAATAAAGAAAAAACCAAAATTTTCTTTTCCAAAAATATAAATCATATTGTCAAAGCAAAGATAGCAAGGGATCAAGGTTTGAGATCACAACAGACTTGGACAAGTATCTTGGGTGCCCATTTTGCACCATGACTAAAAAATGAAGACTTTTAATTTTATAGTTGACAAAGTAAGTGCAAGACTGACTACTTAGAAAGAGAAGACTCTTAGCACGCAGGGACGCTAACCTTAGTCAAATTGGTGTTGGAATCCTTGCCTAGTTATGCAATGTGAGACTTGTGAAAATATTCAAAAACAATGTAAAAATTTTATTTATAGTTCCAAGTCTAACAAGAAGGAAATTCATTTAGTAAAATGGGAAAATGCTTATACACCTAAAAAGGGAGGAGGTTTGGGGGTGAGACATTTGCACCGCATCAACTGTGCATACGTGATGAAAATGGGCAAGTAATTGATGAAACAAAAAGATGCACTTACATGTATTGAGATAATTATTGCAATAATGAGATACTAAGGGTTACTCCAAATAAAGAGGCTTCAAATTTGTGGAAGGAAGTGACTAAGGTATGAAATAAATTTCTTCAAGGATTATCATGGAAAATTGGCTTGGGGACTAAAGTAAATTTTTGGATGGACAATTGGGTTTTGGACATGGACCCATTGGAAAATGTTGTAACTATACCAATGGAGGAAAACATGTGCGAACAAAAGGAGGGTGAGTA
Organism: Dicorynia guianensis; assembly: GCA_037013595.1. NCBI lineage: Eukaryota > Viridiplantae > Streptophyta > Magnoliopsida > Fabales > Fabaceae > Dicorynia > Dicorynia guianensis. The sequence goes on along the minus strand of JASUAB010000006.1, from coordinate 12,197,908 downwards.
CATGACTATAGAAGGATTTTAAAAGTAGTATATTTTGAAAAAATTTCTTCCTCATGGTCTATAATCTAGTCACCATAGTTATCCATGAGAGTTTCAATTGTATTCCTTTGTATTTTTTGGCAATAGTGGTTGAATGAAAATATTTTGTATTTTTATCCCCAACATTAACCAATTACATTTAAGTTTTTGAAACCAAGTAATCTCCTACCAAATAAGGATTTCTTCAAATTCTTTACATAGGTCCTTCTACCGATTTTCCAAGTGATAGTTAGGGTCAAGGTTTAATTTATTTTCAAGCCTTGTAGTCAAGAATAAATTCTATTCTTCCTCCTTCTAATTCCTTAAAGACCATCTTATGCTAATCTTGGATTTCCTCCTTAAATGTCGCACTAGAAAACATCTAGATATTGTTGTCATTCCAACATTTGTCCACAATATGGGCAAAGTTTTCAAGAGTTAGCCAAGCTACAAGGAACCTAAAGGGAGGATTATGATTGGCCCTCCTTTGACTTCCTCCTCCTTTGAAATGTGAACATCTATGATTCAAATTGAAAAAGGGAAAGTGGTGGACTGAAATATCTAGGAAAACTAAATTGTTAATAGCCACCCTTCTGTCTAACCATTCTTTCAAATTGCCTCTTTCTCAATTAAATTAAGGATGTTTGAAACCAACATCTAGCAAGTTACATAATTCCAAATAGTCTTTCATGTCCTTCATATTCCCCCAATGAGGGTAGCACCTCCCCTTTGTCATTTGAATTTAGATAAGCATTGAAATCTCCATGACAAGCAAAGGACCATCCAAAGAAGAGACTTTTCTTGTAAACTCCTCCCAAAGTAATTATGGTTTTGCAAGGTTTAGGATATATAATTGACACCCAAACCTCTGACATATTGTTTTGACGATGCGTCTTAACGATCTCAATGTTGATCTCAACAAAATTCTAAATTAACCATATTCTACCCAAAAAGTCAATAGGGTCAATACAAACATTTTTTGAGAAACCAAACCTTCTGATAAAATTAGATGTTTTGTTGCCATGCACTCTAATTTCCAAAAAAGACATAATGTTGATATTATTCCTTCTTACAATCCCACCCACCAAGAGAGCAAAACCTTTCTTATTAGCACCTCTGTAATTGAAAGTATACAAGTTCATTAAAAATATTGCAAAAAGAGAGGAAGAATGCACAAAGAGACAAAAGGTCTTATTGCAACAAAATGTGTACAGACTACACCCAACATGGATAGGGTACCATAAGCACTAGCATATTTATTCTACTAGTTATGTAATTTCATTAATTAGACTACATTATGAGGCTTTTCTAAAGGCCTCTAAACAATCATAGATGGGGACGTAGAAGGCTTTTAATTGATAATTTTTTTTACTTAAATTCACCCTTGATATTAGCATGCTTAGAGCTAGAGGATTCACTTTCCTGCATTCGTGACTTGGTTTTTAGAGAGAAAACAACATTTTTCGTAGCTAATCCTTTTTAGCTTGGTCCACTATACCACTTGTCTATTCAACCCAATAAAAGGGCCATCCTAATTGTGCTTCACTACTTGTTGCCCATGTTTTGATTTTGACAAATCCCTTGCAAATTTCTTAGCACCTGATCCTACCTCCTTTTGCCTTCCCTCATTAAATTGCTTGTTCCCAAGGTTATGTATGACATTCATAATATCCTCTTAAGTCTCTAAAATTTATATTACATTATCCAAGTCAATTGTTAAAGTATCAAATTGTGATCCTGAACCTAAATGAGATTGAGTAACCATTTTGTTCCCTTCCATAGATTTTGGGTTCTCCTTAATTGTTTCACTACCTTGAAAATTCACCTTGATTGCTACCTTCTTCCTTTAGGTTGTGCACTTGACAATCATTCATGATTTGAAGGCTTTTTTTGCGAACTTCTAGCTTCTTTTCCAATGGGTTCATTGCCATTGCCTATGGTACATTAATGGTAAAATGACTATTTTGTCCTTCGAAGATATATGGTTTATCAATTTCGTCCATGAAAGAATTTTTCTATTAACTTTATTTTGGAAAGTTCAAAATTACTCCAATTTTGTCCCTCGTTAATTGCACCATGAACTCTTAAATGGAATGTTGAGCATGTAATCCTGATAAGTTGTCTAATACTATGCTAATATTGCCAATGCTCATGTTTCTCTCTACCACAATAAGAAAACACCACATCACATCCAATAATAAAATGACAACACATTAAAATTGGGTCCCACTAAAAGAATTAAGCAAGTGAAGAAAAATGCATTAGACTTGCCCAAATTGGCTGACTTTCAGCTGTATAGTTTTTCTTATTTGTTTATTTTTTTAATCATGCAATTTCATCTTCAACCTAGTGACCCACCATCAACAATGAAAACCAATCAACCAAGACTCTAACCAGTGGCGGCCATGTCTATGCCTACATCAACCACTCCAATCTCAAATAGACAAAGACACTTAACTTTTTTTTCCTCTACTCCTTCCAACATGACCAGATATCCGATCAAGGTATAACAAACTAGAGCCACAACTATTAGCTTTTAAAGAAATCCCCAAATATAAGCACCTAAATTTTACATTATGGTTCTAGCCAATTAGCAACAATAACTAAGGATGACAAGTGTCAATTCAAAGTCCTTATCGACTTCTAAGTTTAGAATGTAGTTTGGATTTCTTAAATTCAACTTAGCTTACCTCTACACTCCAAATTTCAAATAAAGTAAATTTGAAGCTATAAGAGGTTGATGCAACTGGTAATACAAGGCAACCATCATATTGAATGCATCCATGGTCATGGGCTGCTTCCAATTATTCATCTTTTCATTAGCTAATAATCCTATAGTATCAAAGAATCTGTGTCCTTACTTCACAAATTTCAATTAAGGATCTTTGGATCTTGTGGACTAGAATCTCTCTTTCCCTTGTGAAAAAAAAATCCATATCCTGCATTCCTACTTCTTCTCTAATATTGGCTTCGCACATAACACCTAGATCATGTCATTTACTATTTCCTCATTTCCTCTATCTTCCCTTCACCCTATTGCTATGCCTATCCAACAATACTGAACAAAGCATAGCACCATGTGAAACCTCTCCTTCCTTAAATGAACCCCTAATGAGATGACACTTTTGCTACTCTCCAAATGAATACGAGCTTTTGCTTTCACCTAAGATGATGTCGGCATCGCCTTCACCTCTACTAGAGATAGTCAAGGATACTTGCATTGACCAGAATTTTGACCTGCAAGTATCATTGCTAAGATTATCCAATGGGAGTAGTTATCTTGGGAGCTTGTTTTTAGGCATAATGTTGGAGGGCCATTTTTCTAGTGACATTAACCTAGGTTTAGTTGGAGGGAAATGGAGGAGAGGGGAGGGATTATAATTAAAATCCCTTATTTAGATAAGATTTTTAGATAGGTGAGGAGGAAAAATAAGGGGTCCAAAATTCCTCTCCTCCCCATTCCGCCTCCCCTCCAAATCCTCTCCAAAAATAGGAAAATTTGGAGTGGAGGAAAAATATATTAAATTTTGAATTGTGACAACCCAGTGACCCTCAGTTATCTTTCTTAATCCCAACATTGTCCTCATCTCCATAGCCTAACAACCATCTTTCTTTGAAAGGATATAATAATATATTATGTTTTAATTAAAATCCCTTCCCTTGCAAGGGGAGGGAAAATAAAAATTATTTTTTCTCTGCTCCCCTCCTCTTATATCAAACCAAACAAGAAAATTTTTTTCCTTCCCTTCCCCTCTCCTTCCTTTATTTGAACCAAACATTCTATAAAGAGGAAACGTCATTGTCTTGGGTTTTCACGACAATGAGAAGGCAAAAGGAAGAGCAAACAATGATCCACCACCCTTCAGAGTCTCTCTTCACTCATAATCTAATTCCACTGCCCCTAATGAACACATGTACTCTCTCTTTACCTCTTGCTCTCTATTTATTTGTATTTATGTCACTATGAAGTTGCATGTGTACTCATTGATATTGATTGATGAGCCAAATTTGATGCTTATAGCTTAGACCATGAAGTTGCAGAGTCGACTTAGGAGAATGGGTTACTTTCCAGGCATGGCTTAGGTTTGCCATGAGTGTTAGTAAACCCATCTCTGTTGCAATAGCAAACAACAAGTCCTTCCCCTTCACTTCTCCTTCTACAGCGATGTATTTATACTTTAAACAATGTCATTTTTGTTGTATTGGGGAGGTGTTTTCTTAATGTGGAATAGGGAAACATGAACATTGGCTATGTTAGCACAAGAATTGGGCAACTCATCAAGATTCCACATCCAACTCAAGATTCCATTTAGGAGTTCATGGTATAATTAACAGGGATAAAATTGGACCGATTTTGATCTTTCAAGGATAAAATTGATAGAAAAATCTTTCAAGAGTGAAACTGATAAATCATGTATCTTTCGAGGACGAAGATAATAGTTTTGTCTATATTAATCTACTAATTTGGATCATGTTAAGCTTGTGGGCAAAATTGCTTTCTATGCTTGTAACATCCACAACCAAAGTATATGAAGTGTAGGCCTTCATATGGAACATGAAAGGTTTTGCTGAGCAATGTGAATTTGGAGAGAAAACCTTTTCGCAAATAAACTTCAATGCAAATACGAGCAAATTTACCCCTTTTTGTCACTTCCAAATCTCATGTGTCCCTCCTAGTGATATTTTCATCCACCTTGAGGACTTGCCCAAAATAGCTCCCAATCTTCCAAAGAAAGTGATAATTATAAAACTCAAGGGGAAGACCAGGTATTCTCATCCAAATGGCAATCTTATGAGTGGGATTGTCATAGGAGTTAAACATAGATCTCCATCTTTGGATCACCACATAGTAGCCAGTGATGATCCAAGGGCCATTCTCTAGAACATAAGCATAATCTCCTTCCTTAGAAAAAGGGGGCACATAATAGTCATTTTTATCATCCACAAGTTTAAAGGACCCTTAATTCTCCACATCTTCTTAGCCTAGTAATGGGAAACTTCATTCCAAGCTTTACCTAGAATCATAACTATCACACTTTTTCTCTAGGGATTGCATAGAGGCCTATGATCCTTGATGGAGCATGGGATCATAGGATTAAAGGGAACCACCTTCCTAGGTACCCGTTTCTTTGTCTCCTCTGCAATCATCTCGTCAACCACCTTCGAGGATTCCTCCTTACTGGTTTCCCTAGCAAGAAGGACATCCTCACCAGCCACTTGCATCTCATCATCAACCACCATTTTTAATATCTCAGCCCTTGTTGATGTTGATTTATGTAAATAATTTATTATTTTGTAGTATATTATATAGAATTTGGACCTTGTTAATTGACTAATTGCAAATGAGATTGATTTGGAGTATTAGACTTTTTTTTATGATTTATTTACATTTTATGTTTCGATCCATTTATAACTATAACTAATTTGATTTCTTGTTTCATATTACTTTTATTTTACTCTTTTTGTTGTACAATTCATAATAAAATTATATTATAATACTAATTAACTAGCTATTGTCTAATACTATAATTATGATCTGAAAAAAAAAAAGTTAACTATCCAAACCAACCTAACTCATCAAAATTAGATGGAATAGGTGATAAATAGCCAAATCAATCAAACTAACTCATAAGACTCCTATTTACATGTAATTTTTTTTTATTATAAATCATTTATACATATGCATGCACATTTAACTTTTATTAGATTGAACACTACTGTAATTGCATTCACTTAATAAGCAAAGAGCTTTCCTCAAATGATACTCTATGTAAATTATATTCCAAGCGGACATACTACTTGCTTGTCTGTGTAAGAAATGTTTTGTTTTCTCGATGTATAAAATCAATTTTATTCATTTATAATGTGAATTACTATTTTATTTTCATTTAATAACATCCAACTATTAAAATAAAAAACACTTTCATGTTTTCTTTTGTCATTTTACATCTAAAATTAATGTCAATCAATTTATTGAAACACAACTAGTTATTGTATCATACACACACATATATACAAAAAATTTTTAAAAAATTTAAGTATATTTTAAGCATTTATTATTGTAATAAATATTGATGTATGTTACTATGATAAAAATTGTAATTTTTATGAAAAATAAATAAAATTAAAGATTATTGACATTAAATGCTTTAAAATATGCAGAAAAATAAAATAATTTAAATTAAATAATGTTAACTAAATTTACAAAATTAAAATGATCTACCACTAAATTCTTTCTAAATAAAAAGAAAGACTATTTTCGTAAACCAAATTAATTATTAATTGTCACACAAATTCAAGGATTGATTGCTAAAAAGTATTAATTACAACAATAAATCTTAACACATAAAATTACCCCAAAAACTTAAAAATTAAATGTTTAATAAATAAAGCATATTAAATAAAAGAAAATAAAATTAAAATTTGTTTAAAAAATACTTTGAAATTAAATAATAAATAATAAATAATTTTTAAATTTAACTAACATTAACTTAATTTATAACATTAAAATTATTTATCATTAAACACTTCATAAGCAATTGAAAAACAAAAAGATAATTGATGTCAACCTTGCAATGCTCACTAACTAGGTAATATAACATAGCTAGATAAAAATTAATTTTAAAATAATTAAATATTTCAACACTAATTATTTTTACAGTTTTAATATTATTATATTTTTATTTTTATATAAGTTTATATTTATAAAATTTAAATTATTAAATTTATTTAAAACTTATTATATTATTTTTATTTTCATTATTACCTTGAGAATATTTATATTATAACAATATTTTCATGCACGATGTCCACTTTTATAAATATATACATATATATATATGTATATATGTGAAGTGGGTAAGTACAAAAGGATAACATAGCCATCCTCAAATGAATCTCACAAGTAGAGTGGGATACCTATTTACCCATTTGGTATGAGCTTTTCGTAAAGATCAAAATCAGGTGGCGGGAAGAAGTTTTCCCCTATTTTCAACCCAATTTTACTAAAATAAATTCTTTTCATGATTATCAGTAATGAGAATGAATTTAGGAATGTGGTTGTGAGGGTCCGCAGGCTGTTGATGAATTTCCCAGTGCCTCTTTGATTAACGGCCATGCCCAAGTGGAAATCGATTGCCATATACATATGCGTCGCTCCACCATTTTATTCAATGCGAGACAATCACCATCGATTCTTGGAACTTTCCGGACATCTCTTGTATTATCAAAACATGCATATACCATGGCCACCCAGGAACAGGTTTACTCAAATTTGTTGCGAAAATATGCCCAAAGCTCAAACTCGCTCAGTGGAAGAGCAATTCATGCTAAATTCATTAAAGGGTCTCTTCCTTTATCTCTGTTTCTTCAAAATCATTTGCTTAACATGTATGTCAAAAGTGGAGATCTTGTTGCCGGTCACCAAGTGTTTGAGGAAATGCCCGAGAAGAATGTGGTGTCCTGGTCTGCTGTCATTGCTGGCTTTATCCAAAATGGCTGTGCTGAGGGAGCTCTTTCTTTGTTCAGCCGTATGCACCACGAGGGACTGACAAAGCCAAATGAATTCACACTCGTTAGTGCTCTGCAAGCGTGCTCATTAGCTGAGAATGTGACTCAGGCATACCAAATCTATGCATTGCTAGTGCGGTTGGGATTTGAGTCCAATATCTTCTTAGTGAATGCATTTTTGACTACATTAGTGAGCCATGGTAAATTGGCTGAAGCATTGGATGTTTTTGAGAGCTGTTTCGAGAAGGATATTGTATCGTGGAATACCATGATGGGGGGTTACTTGCAGTTTTCTTACGAAGAGATACCTGGTTTTTGGTGTCGCATGACTAACGAGGGTATAAAACCTGATAACTTCACATTTGCAAGCGTCCTTACTGGGTTGGCTGCTTTATCTCAAATTAAAATGGGAATGCAAGTTCATACACAACTTATCAAGAGGGGTTATGGGGATGAGATTTGTGTAGGGAACTCATTGGCTGATATGTATATAAAAAATAAAAAATTGAAGGAAGGTTTCAAAGCTTTTGATGAGATGCCACTGAAAGATGTGTGCTCTTGGTCCCAAATGGCTTCTGGATGTTTACTATGTGGGGAACCAAGGAAGGCACTTGCAGTCATTGCAAAAATGAAGAAAATGGGTGTGAAGCCAAATAAATTTACACTGGCAACTGCCCTAAATGCCTGTGCCAATTTAGCATCACTCGAGGAAGGGAAGCAATTTCATGGCTTGAGGATCAAACTTGGAAATGACATGGATGTCTGCGTTGATAATGCTCTTCTTGATATGTATGCAAAATGTGGATACATGGATAGTGTATGGGGTGTTTTTCAGTTAATGAATGACCGTTCTGTTGTCTCATGGACAACAATGATAATGGCATGTGCCCAGAATGGCCAAGCCAGAGAAGCTCTTGAAGTTTTTGATGAAATGAGGCAGGTGGGTGTTGAGCCAAATTACATTACATTCATTTGTGTTCTTTATGCATGTAGTCAAGGTAAGTTTATTGATGAAGGGTGGAAGTACTTCTCCTCTATGATTATAGACCACGGAATCTCTCCGGGGGAAGATCACTATGCTTGTATGGTGCATCTCTTGGGCCGAGCTGGGCATATTAAAGAAGCTGAGGAGTTAATCCTAAGAATGCCATGTCAACCTGGTGCACTAGTGTGGCAAACATTGCTCAGTGCTTGTCAGATTCATGGGGATGTAGTAACTGGGAAACTTGCAGCAGAAAGAGCCTTAAAGGAAGACAGAAAAGACCCATCAACCTATGTATTATTATCTAATATGTTTGCTGGATTAAGCAGTTGGGATAATGTGGGAATTCTAAGAGATTTAATGGACATAAGGGACGTAAAGAAAGTACCGGGATTCAGTAGGATAGAAACTGAAAGACTTTAAGTTTCAGGAAAATATGGCCAGGTGACAAGTAATTCAGAAGATTTTCCTCCCTCTTATGTCTTGGTATACTTTCGTATTAAATTTGCCACTAAATATGTTAAACCAGAATCCGATGCTCAATTTCTTCTTTTATTCTCAATATATTCAGTCTCATAGAGCTTTTATGCGCTTGTTTATCACTTTCTTTCCTAAAAAATGCAGTCATCTGCATTTTTCTGTACAGGGACATGCCGAATTTAATGTGACAATTCTGATTTAGTTTGGAGTAATTGAAGTTAGAGCATATATTATCCCGTTCAGGCACCAGTGGAAGAATTTCCCAGGTCATGAAAGGATATAAGAAAGGCTTCATAGCAGAACCAATAGTCATCTTATGGTGCAGAGATTTAGATGAGCATGTGCAATATGATCAGATGATTGTGTTCAGCTTCCACATTGACATGTATGCAACTATTGCTTGAGTAGCAGGTATTATCTCTAGCTTCTTGATGGATTTGGATCCTCTACCTTTATTATTGGCTGACCTTGATAACTTTCTATCTATCTCTCTAATTTATATTAAAATATACTTTGTGGATCCCATGTCTTTCTCTTGCTAACTTTTTCTCTCTCTTAATTTTGTATCTATCTCTCTCTTACTTCCCTCTATCTTTAGAGGATCCTTCTGCCTTATCCAAAGGCAGAGGATCCATTTTCCTTATTGATATAGTATTCATTTTGGTTTGTTTATGTGCTGATTAATATTTACCAAAACTACTAAGCTTGGGTAAATTATACAGTAGGGTATGTGCATCTTGAGAAATTATTGAAAGATGATTTAAATTTTAGAGATATCCTTTTTTGTTGAGATTTGAGAATCTTAGTGAAAGGCTAGTGCTACCATGTAATTATTATTGTTCCAGATTTATCTTATTACAAGAATGTGGTCAAGGTCAATTTTTAGCATGGAAAAGAAGACACATAGTAAATACATTTGAAACCCAGGTGGTTCCGTAAACATCCTTGGATATTAGTCTAAATTCTAACAAGTTAAGTTGGAGTTGGGTAATGTTATCTTATTTTCTCAAGAGGTTCGAAGTTACCCTTAAGATAAAGAATCTTGGTGGTGGGATGAGAATATTCAAGCGAAGATTAAATATAAGAGGGAGTGTTTCAAAGCTTTACATCTTGATAACAAGGAAGAAAATTGGAAGAAGTATCGGTCAGCTAGAAATGAGACAAAGAAAGCAGTTAGTGAGGCAAGATCTAAAGCGTTGGATGGATTTTACCAAGCTTTGGGAACAAAGAATGGAGAACGGCAAATATACAAGCTTGCTAAGGGAAGGGGAAGGAAAACAAGAGACTTGGATCAAGTGAAATGCATTAAGGATGAAGAAGAAAAAGTCTTGGTAACAGAGGGAGATATCAGAGAGAGGTGGAGAAGTTATTTTCACAAGCTTTTCAATGAGGGGCAGCCAACAAATATAGACATGGAAAGCTTAAGTACTCGAGAGGAGGATCAAAATTTTGCTTTTTATCGTAGAATTCGAGAAGTGGAGGTGAAGGAGGCACTTAAGAAAATGGGTAATGGTAAGGCTTTGGGTCCTGATAACATACCTATTGAGGTTTGGAGGTGTTTGGGAGAGAAAGGTATTTCTTGGCTTACCAAGTTATTGAATGAGATACTGAGGTCCAAGAGGATGCCAGATGAATGGAGGAAGAGTACATTGATACCTATTTACAAGAATAAAGGAGATATTCAAAATTGTGGGAACTACCGGGGGATTAAACTCATGAGCCATACTATGAAACTTTGGGAAAGAGTGATTGAACAGAGATTAAGAAAAGAGACTCATATATCAGAGAACCAATTTGGTTTTATGCCAGGAAGATCCACCACAGAGGCTATTTATCTTCTACGAAGTTTGATGGAACGGTACCGAAGTAGAGGAAAAGATTTGCATATGGTCTTCATTGATTTGGAAAAAGCTTATGACAGAGTGCCAAGAGAAGTCCTATGGAAAGCGTTGGAAAAGAAGGGTGTTCGTATTGCTTATATTCGTGCCATAAAGGATATGTATGATGGAGTTACAACAAATGTGCGGACTCAGGGAGGGGTAACAGAAGATTTTCCCATAAGGATCGGTCTGCATCAAGGGTCGTCCTTAAGTCCATACCTTTTCACTTTAGTGATGGATGTACTTACTGGACACATCCAAGATGCAGTCCCGAAATGTATGTTGTTTGCTGATGACATTGTCTTAGTAGGGGAAACAAAAGAGGGGTTGAATTGTAAAGTGGAATTATGGAGAGAAGCCTTGGAATCAAAGGGTTTTCGTTTAAGTCGGAATAAAACAGAGTATATGGAGTGTAAATTCAGCAAGAGGCGAGAAAACAGAGATTTGGAGATAAAAATTGGGGAGCAGAGAATACCGCAGGTGTCCAAGTTTCGGTACCTTGGGTCCATTTTACAAAGTAATGGAGAGATTGATGGGGATGTCTCCCACAGGATCCAAGCTGGATGGATGAAATGGAGAAACGCATCGGGGGTTATTTGTGATCGCAAAATATCTACCAAGCTTAAAGGGAAGTTTTATCGAACTGCTATTAGACCAGCTATGCTTTATGGAAGTGAGTGTTGGGCTTTGAAAGGTCAACAAGAGCAAAAAATGGGGGTGGCAGAAATGAGAATGTTGAGATGGATGAGTGGACATACAAGAAAAGACAAAATTCGAAATGATTATATTCGGGAAAGAGTTGGGGTGGCACCTATTGAGGAGAAAATGACAGAAACCCGGTTACGGTGGTTTGGGCATGTACAAAGAAGACCGCGAGAGGCACCAGTGAGAAAGGTTGACCAAATGGTGTTTAGTCCTGTGAGGAGATGTAGAGGAAGACCAAAAAGGACACTTGGAGAGGTGATTAAAAGAGATCTTTGGTTAAATGGTATATCCGAAAATTTGGTTTTGGATAGAAGTTTATGGCGTCGTTTGATCCATGTAGCCGACCCCACCTAGTGGGAAAAGGCTTGGTTTGTTGTTGTTGTTGTTGTTGTTCGAAGTTACCCTTAAAAATAATCTGATGCCTTCTGCAGACATTAACCTTAGAAATCACTTATTAAGTGACATGAGAGGGTAAGAAAGAACTAGATTGGAAGGAACCAAACCAAAAATTGCTAAAATAAGTTAAGGTCTGGAATTTTTAGTTATGCAATTAATGTGTTTATTTTTGCAACAGGGCAGTTGTGCTTTCTAAACTGTTATATTTGTTGCCTTCCTGTGAAAAGATCCACATATGATGTGAGCATAAGCTCAATTGCATTGGGGTGTCTTCATTGGCCACTACTACAATCACTTTTTTAAAATCACGGTCTTTCCAAATTTCCTACCATTTTCTATTTTTTTGCATCTTAAGAACTTCACCATTGTAGGCAGTTGGATCATCTGTTGATTTTTAGGTTGGTAACTGTTGCACTGAAAATCTTATGTCGTAGGTTTTATATATAAGTATAGGTCATAAAAATGCTTTAAAATTTAAATTTGGAAGTTTGAAGTAACAGTTTATGGAGAACCTTTCTATTGGAGATCCACAGCATTGCATTACCATATTTATTTATTTATACAGGAAAGTAACGTACCTATGGGTATCATTTGGAGATTAGGCAATCCATTTGAGTGCATAAATGCACTACTTTCATTAGTTTTTAAAGAACATAATATTTCACTTTACTTTCTATCCTTACTTAATGGCTTTTCGTATTGTTTTGGAAATTGATATCAATTTTAGTTCTATTTGTAATCATATATGTATAATGGATCTTCTTAAAAGACAACTAAGGAATCTTATGGTTAAGAAGTGCAGTTTTGAATTATTGTCAGTCACCATCTTAGCAGACTCGTCATTTCTTCAAATTTTGTGTATTGGTCTTAGATTTTTTATTGAAATGGCAACCCCACTTAATAATTGGGTTGATAATTAACTTGAGATAAAGGTTGAACTTGTTCTTTATTGAATCCTGGATGTGTACATGATTCCTGTATTGTGCAGTATTAAGTAATTGCAATTATGCCAGGTTCATAGTTTTTAATTGTGAATTGCGCTTGGAGTTATTACAACATTGCAAATTGCATTGTACACTATAATTTGGATTATTGTGCACATTATATTATATATATTTGTATATAGTTAATAGGACTCCAAATAACAATATGAGAGAATAACCATAATAAATATTACAAGTTTAATTTACAACTAATAATTTCCACCCACTTAACCCCCAGGAAAATGCTATTTCCACATAACTTTCGCATAATCCTTACAACAGAGTGCACTAATTGTTAAATTTGTTAAGTTTTATAATTTAATTCGTCTGATCAATAAATATTTTGGTCTAAATTTTATTACGCAAGGATTATGTAAGAATAGAGAGATTATAACTCAACATAAATGAAAGCTGCAATTGATTTTTTTATTAAATTAGAAGGTCAGCCAACAAAGTTAAAATGGTGTGGTTAATCAGTGGCTTGAAATGATTCTCCAAGAGATACTTTGAACGGACGTTTTAAAAACTTTTTAACACTTGGAAAAAATGACAGTTTTATGCACTGTTAATTGGCAGTTTGTTTGGGAGATTCCCAGAAGAAAAGATGATAGCTTGCAATCTCATTCTATAAAATCAAACAATTTATTATTATAGGACATTGCAACAGAGTGCACATGATAATCGTACATATTAGACTTCAATGTTTCCTTAGATGTGCCAGTGAAATCCAATTAGGAAAAAAAAAAAAAGCTAGGATTTTTATTTTCAAAATCCTCCTAGCTAGTGAATGCTTCGAAGGCGGTATGTCACTCTTTTAAAGCATCACTACATACTTAATCAAGTACATCACATAAAACAAATTTTAGAGAGCATAAAACAAAATAGAGAAAATGTAAATGATGACTAAAGCGGTGGTGAAAATTGAAGTTCACAAGACAAAGTGTAATTAGAGTAGGGAGCATTATCCATTAAATTATCAGAAGAAGTAACCCATTCAACAACTCAATAATACATTCAACAATATAGAATGCCACTGCCTCAACAGGTCACTTTCCCAGTAGGAGACCCTAGATGACAGCCCTTATTATGCCTCTCTAACTTGTACATACTGCCTGTGTTATCTGGACTCTATGGATTTGCTTTTAAGGAAGGGTGTATCCTGCAAATTTCAATTTTATAGAGATAATGTTAAGTGCATTAAAGATTTGATCAAAAGAAGAGGCAGAGTACAGAAAGTCTGTATAAGCATCTTTATTAATCCTATTACTATTATGTACCAAATTGTAGGTCTGTATAAAATCTTTTTGATGTATAGTTGACCATATTTTAAAATCTCACAGATACACACGTTCTGTTCATGTCAAATGATGAATATAGTGCCTACAGATACCCCAGATATGATGGATAAATGAGACTTATATGTTTAGCCTAATGCAGGTAGCAAAACAATTTGATGCACAATTAACAGTGTAATTTGGTGGCATAGCCATATAGGCTTATAAATTCTACTTCATTTATTCTGTTTTGTAGCCTCTGTTCTATGAAATTTATGAGGATCAATTGGTTACTTACTTCCACATTTCTTTCCAGCAGGTCGGTTCCTGATGTTGCATCTCTTTGGAACAGTAATAGCAATGGCAGGATTAATTTTCGCCTGCTTCGCCAGAGGTGATAACAGAACAGCGCAAAGGCATCTTGGAGAAGTCCTGAGCAAAGCACCCACTCTGGCGCAGCAAGCAGGTGGAACCTTTGCCCTGACATTGCGAGTTGCACCCAAACACGGGCTCATACTAGCAGCAGCAGACCCAATAGGGGTTCTTCCACATTCTCCTGCTGCCTCAGCTTCCAAGATTAACATCTTTGAAGCCAACAAAAACATGAACACAGTGACAAGGGGAGCTCTAACCTTGAAGTCCATCGTTTTTTTGAAATATTCACTGAATGATCACTGACTAATAGATGGGTTTGCTATGGTACACCGAATTCCTAGAACTAGTAGTGCAATGTTTATATACTAAAACACCGAATGAAAAAGGAGCCGGAAATTGGCACTAGTGGGGTGGTTGTGGATTTAGTATATTCAGTGTGTAATGATTTAGTTCTTCTGAGAAGAAAGTTCAGTGGTGAGTGATAGTATCAGAAAGCAAGATGTTAGATTTTGTTTCATAAGCAGAATGCTTCTCTTTCTTTTCTAGCATGTTCTATTCTCTTCAAAGAGCTTAGAGCTATAGCTATGGTGGTAGTAGGTGGGCTGAAAAATCAGTGTGAACATGCTGAAAGTTTGCCACCCAAAATCCCAAAGCACTTTGGACTGCCTCAATATGCTCCACTATGCATGCGTGTCTATAAAACAAGTACACGTGGATTTGAATTTCTGGTACATAAATGATTGAGGCCAAGTTCACATGGCTGGGTGCTGGATATATAATGGTAAAATTCCACAATTACTATTATTGTTAAAACTGCTTTGGATTTATTGGAGTGCTCTGGAGGACAAAATGATTCGTTCTCTACAGGATAATAATGGCTTGTTACCATGGAATTTCTGAGATCTGATTGAAAAAGAAGCTCATGTTCTTGCACTAAATTTACAAGGCTTTTTGTATGTTCAATGCAAGTAGGTCAAACAACTGTAGTTAAGTGATTTGGACACCTAATACAGGAGATGCGAACAGGGCTAGTTGTGAAAGTAGCTATCTGCGCTCTTAAGCTATCGGTGGGGTATTTTATGAGTTTTTATCTCTACCCAATTTCAATGGAAAAGTTAGCAATAAGCGGCTCAAAATCTGATTTCATTCATCTAGCTAGATTACTAACTCATTAAATTAAAAATATATTTCAAAGTTTTTTTTTTTTTACAAAATTATAAAACATAACAAATCAACTGATGAAATCAAATATAAATGTGATATTTTAATTGGTTTAATTTTTATTTTTTTGAAATAAAAAAATTATAATTAAAACATAATATTTTGATTTTTATATCATTTTTATTTTACAAAAGTTAAGTTATTAAATTTATTAAATTTTAAAAATAATTAAATAATTTTTATATTAAATATGAATATTTTATTAAATATAAAATAATTTTTCTCTTTTGGGTAACTTTAATAATTGTTGCCTTAAAAAAAGTTTTAATAATACCTCGACGATGACCCAAGACTCCGAGCCGATGCTCAAAGGTCAAGAATGAGACCTGTCCACATGGAGTTCTCTTACTTTTGTTTTTTCGAAGGTATATATATATATATATATATATATATATATATATATATATATATATATATGTTGGTGATGTTTCAAAGGTAGACTGATAAATGAATGATAGATCCAAAAACAGTCTGAGGCAAGCAAACGAATACTGTAGAGGACCAAATTACAATGGGATTTCCCACAAGCACAATAGACACATCCGAAAAGAATAGACACATTCGGTCTTGTTTAAAAGTGTTTTTAATTTTTTTTATTTTAAAAATAATTTTATAAATTAATTTTGGGAATAAATTTTTAAAATAAAAGTACAACAAAATTTGTTTGGATGAGTTGTTCTTCAAAACAGCTTTCAGAATGATAAAAAAATTTGATTGAATAACTTGTTTTTTCCTGCAATTTTCTTGAGGTAGCACGCAAGAACCTAAGCTTTCCTTACCAAGCACGAACACAAATCAACAAAAAATGATCTCCATCCTAAAACAAGCTTGCGTCTTTCACATATGATGGCTCTACCAATTTCAATTTAGCTTCGAGAACTCCTAACTCTCAATGATCACCGTATAGTTACCAATTGTGTTAGAAATTTCAGGTGATTACTTGATTCTAGTGACAAATTCTTCATCTCCGGTGAAACTGCGCTTGTAGGAAGACACGTTGCAACCGAAGTAGCAAACAGAATCTATGGTTTTGAGTTGTGACCAACCGAAGAGAAGGGCATCCTAAAGAAAGTAGACAATTTAATTACTTCATTGCTATTAATGAATCTAAGTACTTACAAGAATGCCATCATGAAAACAGCCTTCTCCAAAAAAAAAAAATCTAACTTGTTCTCAGTTTTCTATTTTTAAAACAACTTTTAGGAAATATATCTTGAAAACTATTAAATTAAAAATAGTGCAACAAGCAAGTTTTATTATTTTCAAAAACTGAAAAATTATTTTTGAAAACAGTAATCAAATAGACCCTTAGTTTCTACCCGTATTAGCAAAATACAACCCTTCATGAAGCTTATTGGCTTGATCAGCAATAAGATGGGGATCAGTAATCAAACTAACCTTCTATACTTGCCACATGATACAAGATGCTAAGCGGACCTTTAACTTGCCACTCTTGAAACCATGAAGGTCTTGATCAAGAGCTCTCCACCATTCTAGGCTAGAAGAGAGAGCAGGATTATTTGGGCTAATCATAAGTGCTAACAAGGATCAAACCTAGAGGGCTTTAGGAGACAATTGGAACCTTGCATGCATATTTGATGGGTAGTAGAAAATTGAGGGATCCTAATGTGTAGATTGGAACCTTCATACAAACTATTATGAAGCCCCCTCCAAAGACAAATATTTACCTTTTGTGGAAGTTTTGAGTGACCAAATGTAGCTCCATATGTTAAAAGATTGGTCTACATTAACATTCACATTCAACACGAGGCAACAGATTTTAAAGCAATCAACAACCCAAATGAACCAAGTAATTATGAGAGGCTAATTGATTCCAAACCAAGCATCCTCACAATTTTTAAGGGTGTTGGTCAAGATTGCTCAACCATCTATATCCTTAAAACTATTGTTAACATTGTCTCTCTTCCATTTGCATTGTGGACAGGTCAACTAATTGATGAATGCAGACCAATCTTCCATCAACAACACCCTTTGCCTTTAGGATAAAAGGATGACTTGTAGGAATTCAAGGGTCCTCATAGATTAATCTCCGCTCCATCACCCACATTTCAATTAGCTTCTTGCAATGAAACTCGTCTATCCTTCAACAAGCTACACCGAAGCCATGAAGGGTTGTTCCCCACATTGGCAACTAAAAAGGAGGAGTGACAAAATTATTTAGCTTTAAAGACTTCAAAGAAAATGGATTTGTCTCCTACTGCAAGTTTGAGTCCTTGTTTCCCTAAAATTGCCAAATTAAAGGATTTGATGTCTTTAAACCCGAAATCCCCATTTCTCTTTTATTGGCAGAAAGTACACCAATTAACTCAGCAAAATTTGTCATTCCTCATTCAGTCATTCCCCATCAATACTAAGATATGATACTAGAAAGCTCACAGCACAGGCCATTTGAAAGTTTGAAACATGCCATACAGTAAATTGGGATGGCTGTGGCCATTGATTTAAGCATGATTTCCTTTCCAGGAGATAATAGTAATTGACCCTTCCAGCCTTGGATTCTTCTCACAACCTTTCATTTAATAAAAGAGAAGGTTTTTTTTTTTGGATCTTGACACCTCTAATGGCAAGCCAAGATATTTGTCTTGCTCCCATATGGCTGAGATGTCAAGTCACTATACTATCTAGCTTCTGAATTTATGGGGAGTATTCAAGTTGCCAAAAAGATAAGACTTCTCCATGTTCATTGTTTGACCGCAAACTTGCTAATAAGTATTCAAGATTTGTAGGAGTTAAGCACAAGAATTTTTATTGGCCTAGCAAAACAACAAGAAACCATTGGCAAATAGGAAATCAGTAATAGAAGGGCTATGTCTGCTGATTTTTACACCTCTCAAAGCTCCAATCCTCTCTTCTAATTTGAGGATATAAGAAAAACCATCAGTGCAAATCAAGAAGAGATAAGAGAAGAGGGGGTTGCCTTAATGAATCCCTCTAGTTGGTTTGAAAAAACCTAAAGGTTGACCTTTCACCACAATTGAGTAGGACACTGAAGAAAATTCCAATATTCATTGAACCCATTTGCAATGAAACCCCAATTTTTTTAGCAAGAATTTGAGGTAATCCCATTCCACATGATCATATGCTTTACTAATGTCAAGTTTAATTGCCATCTCAAGTTGCACCAGATCTTCTTGTTTTCAAATGATGAATCAATTCCTAAGCTACCAAGATGTTATTAGCTATGAATCTTCCTTTGAGAAAAACACTTTGGTTGCTGCTAATGGGTTTAGTTAAATTTTGTGCATACAACCAAACTAGATCTTTGCAACAATTTTATAGAAGGTTAAGCATAAGCAGATTGGTTTGATTTGATTTATTGATTCAGCACCAAGAATTTTGGTATAACGGCAATCAGGGTTTAATTAAAATTCTTTAGAAGCTTACTTGTATGAAAGAATCTCCCCACTACTTTTCAAACATCTTACTTGATAATTTCCCAATATGTTTGAAAAAATTTTGCAGTAAATTCATCTTGACCTAGCGCACTGGCAAGATTAATGAAGAAGATAACTTTCTTAATTTCCTCCATGCTAATAGGTTGCAATAACCTTCTATCATGTGAAGGTGATAGTTTAAGAGGAAAACTTTGAAATGCCTCATCAAAACTTGAGGGGTGAGTAAATAGATCATGAAAGAATTTAATAGCTTCAATAGCAATGGCAGGGGATCAGTACATAGAGCACTTGCTAAATTTTTAACCCCTTAAGATTGTTTCTTGACTATCGCTTCATAGTTTGAAGGTGAAAAATATCTAGTGTATTTATCACTGCATTTCAACCATTTAACTCAAGACTTTTGTTTCCAAACTACTCTTGAAGAATTTCATGCTTCAAGTTCTTTTCTAATTCATGATTTGATCCCCTGCTACTAAGATCTTTAGAAAGTTACAAAGACTCCAATTCACATTTTAACTCCTCCATTTTGGCCCTTAAGATATGAGTAGAAAGTTTACTTCATTCAACTAATAATGACATATTTTCAATTTCTCCCAAGCCTGAAACTATCTTGATCCTATGCTACTAGAATTCCAACAAGAAAGCACTAAGAAGCGATCCAAATGAACTTTTACATAGCCCACTTCAAAACATCAGTGCCGCTAGGTGAATAGATTGCAAAAAAAGTTCGGATCAATCAACTTAAGATTGGATACAAATTTCTAAATGCAGAAGGTCTGGACACATCTTGGAAATGGCCTCCTTCTTTCTCTAAAGATAATAAATTATCATTGAAGTTACCACAAATTAAGATAGTAACCTACATTACTTGGCTTATTCTATCCAATTGATCACCCTACACATGCTCCTCATTGCTACCATAAATCCTAATTATCACAAAATTGGAATTATCCAAATTGTTGGCAATAGAAATAGCTATGAAGTAGTTTTCATGATCAATGATATTCACTGTGTAACCATCACTCTATGCTAGAGCCAAACCTCTAGCCCTGCTAATAGGATCCACCATGGAAAAAGAATTATGAAATCGACATTTTCTCAAGAAGTTTGAAACCTTCAATGCACAATTCTTAGTTTTCGAGAGTAAAAGTGCATCGAGGGAATGAGATTTTTAATCTCTTTCATATGGTGGGCTATTAGGGGGTTCCCTACACCCTGATAGCTTTAACTTAGAATCTCCAATGGTCTTGGGGGCTTCATTTAATGTAGGAACCCTCCATCTTGTTCTCCATATTGTTGGCATTAGATGAGCATAATTTCTTTGTCCCATTTATACTATCTTTTTCCATGTTTTGTTTTTTCAAGCCCCCTATAAAGTCTTTAGATTGAGCTTTAGAATTTGAAGTTTGTTTGAAACATGCTTTGGTTTTTCTAGCCAATTCCTACATAGTCATCTTATTCCGAATCCTCTCCTTAGCATTTGTATTTTTCTTTTTTTTTTTTTTGTTGCATTTACTTTGCTCTTTCCCCTCCTAAAAAGCTGTAAACTTCCATTTAGCATTGTCAAAATATGGTTTTTCATTTTGTCCCCTACAATGTTAATTTTGCTAGCTTCCACTATAGACTCCTTAATTACATGTTCATCTTAATTACCTCTCATCGTTGCCACAATTACCTTAGCATTGCTACTTTTTGCAAGTCTAGAGAGTTTATTATTTCAATTATAGATACTAGTATAGCAATTACCCTGCATCATATCTTGTAATGTTGGTGACTCCATTTGAATATGCCCATCATTGTTAACTATTTCTAACAGAGACTTCCTATTTTTAAAGTTAACAAAATCAATTGTATCTTCAACATTATTGACCTTCTTTACTTGACTAGGTTTTTTTTCCTTTGCAATCATTTCTCCATTCAGCTCTACCAATTCCTATTTTACAATCATCGTAGTTAACAACCAACTTAGGTAGTTTTATAATAAGCAACTCACAATTGTCATTAACATTCTCCTTTTTTATCACTTTGCTTTCATCTTCAATGCTCTTTTCACAAAATTTCTCATCATGCCTTATTTTACCACAATAATAGTAAAATTAAGGTAACCGTTCATAGAAAATAGAACTTCAAAGCTATTCCATGCAAGGCATTTCAGCTTTGTTCTTCCACATAGAGTATTGGTCTAATGAAGTATGACTAATAAAGTAGTTACAACTTATTGGATTGGCATGAGCATTCAAAGGAAAGTCATTTGCTATCATATATATGATGTGTAACTCATAGTCTGGGTAGTTACATAGGCATAAGTTATTAATAGCAACCATGAGTTTAAATGCAGTAGAGATTTTGCATAGCTCTAAGAAATTTGGAGGGATTAGAGGTGCAAAATCTAGCATGGTCGCACATTCTATTTTCTTATATGAAGGTGAGAACATACTGTTAAGAGATATGTAACATATTGATACTTTATATGTATGTGTGTGAGATGTTGCATGGTGGTGCATCCATACATATGCAATATACAATATAGGATATTTAATTATATGTAATTGGTTAAATCCTATTTATTATTGGATTAGTTTTAATACTAATGGATAGTAGATAATTAAATAATTGAATTTAAATTAGTAATTAATTATCCTACTCCTAGTTATCTACTACAGCTAACCATCCTATTGTTGATGGGATTCCAGGTTAGCTAAGACTCCTAAAGAGTTTAGGCAACTTAATTGATAATAAGATGACTCCACATATATGTATGTAGAAGATTTGTATGTATGTTTTCTCTCCAACATTCACTCTCCAAAAATTCTCTCTCATTTGGTTCTCCTTGAAGCACTATTATAGCTTTTGGAAATGTATGTACAATAGTAGTAACTCTAGTAATTACTCTTCAACTGTGAGAAGGGCTTGTTGTAATCATGGTTATTGGTTGGGTTTGTGATCTATGGGGGATATGTTCGTACCCTATGATCATGACATAGAGTTCATGACTAAAAGGTACTCGAGAGGATATGAGCATTGGTTAGATCTAGGAGTTGAATTTGATAAGGTCAACTTTAACTATCTCCCAACAAAGATTAAAGGAAAAGCATAATACTAAGAAAAAGAAAGAAGCCTACCTTGGTACACAACCCACAAAAGAGGAGATGGCTCTTTTCTAAATCATTGGCAACAAGGAAACAACCTTCTTCTCCCTTTTTGTTGCTAGTGTCGTTGAGGTGAACAGAGTGATGTTTTTCCCTTGAATGGATCAAAGTTATGGTGAGAAACCTTCCAAGCAAGCAAGTTAGCAATGTTTTCCTACGAAAGCAAAAATTGCAAAGGTGAACCAAGAGTCAAGAGTCAGTAAAATGTTTTCTTCAAGTCAAAAATCCCCCCTTTCCCTTTATGTGTTGGTGAAGCTGGGTGAGGAAAATAAACAGTAGCTTCCACTGAATGATAGGACTTCTTTGAAGATGGGAGAGCCCTTCTCTAATAATCACCATTGTCTATCTACAAATGGCATCCCTCCTCCCTCTAGAGTAAAAATAAATGGGTTTTTTTATAGATGAAAAACCATTTAGTACTTCCAGTAATAGGACAAACTTCCACTGAACTCATAAGCATGCATTTGAAAAAAATAAATAGAGGTGACTTAGTTGCCATTTTGGCTATTATTAAGGCGTGCCTTACTTTTTGCTAGACGGCGATAGAACAAGTAGAGGATAATGATTTACAAAATGTAGAGGGTGGATGTTGCATAACAAACATTCTATAAAAGAGCAAAAATAAATAACATAAAATAAAACAAAAGCAAAAAAATGTTAAACCTAAGCTTAATTTGCATGGGCCACACTCGGGAGTTGCCAAATTTGGGTAATTAGGGAAGCCATTTTGGGCTTTATTTAGAAAAAAGAAATTAGGCTTCTCTCTTTTTCAATTAAAATTTTGTATTTTTTACTTTTTAATTCAACTTGACAAAACTCATTTTTTTCATTTTTAATTTTTAATGTTTTTAAAAAATAAAATATCTAAGTTAATTAACTAAAAATTTTTAATGTCTTTAATAAAATTTAAATATAAACTATCTTGAGTTCCAAATAAATCTGGGTGCCTACATATAGTATTGTTAAAACAAACTAGCTCGGCTTGCCCTATGTTGATAGGTTGGCATGTTACGCGGGCTAATCTATCAAACTAAAAAAATTACTTAAAATTTACCAAAAATAATCATAAATATAACTCTTGATTTCAAAATAACAAAACAATCATATTCCAAATAATAATCATAAATATAAATCTCAATCTAAATCATAAATATAAGTCCCAAATATTTCATAAATACATAATTATAAGTTACATAAGTCTTAACAAGCATGGAAATAACAATGTTTTACTTTACTAATTAATAAAACATTGATTAATTGATAAAGTAAAAGTTTGAAAGAGTAATAAAGCACATACTAAAGAATGAAGAGTAGTGAGGGTGACCAGTTGAAACTCGATGGAATGGGCCAATTTACTCACGTTTCAATGGGTTATGAATATTTAAATTTGCCCCATATCTTATGCAGGGCAGAATAGGCCTGACATGCAAGTTAAACCCATTTTGCTAGCTCTACCTACATAACTGTGCAGTAGATGAAATGTGAGAAAATGAAAGATTTTGTGAAGTTAAGTATGGCAGAAGGATAGATTAACCCTTAAGCTAAGTGTATTTTAAAATAAAATAAAAGGAAATGTGAGAAAGAAAATGAAATTGGAGAAATAGGGGTGGAGGTCAGCCATGGAGGGGAAGAGGGTGAAGAGAAGGAAGAAAGGAAAGGAACAAAAAGGAGAAGAAAAAAAATAAAAACTCTCCCCTTTGGCAAAATTATAGAAATGCCATTCAGAAATTTTGTTTAAAAAACTAAATCGTGACATGGAATTTTACTAAAATATAAAAATGAAATGAGAAAGAGGATGGGTGAGAGATAATAGGAAAAATATATGGAATTTTTATAAATTATGTAATAACTTGTTTCGAGTCAGAATTCTTGATATCAGACTTTAATTAATATTGGCCTTTACACATATGTATTGTATGTGAATTTGAAAAATTAATGATAAAATAATATAATTTTGTTTAGAATAATTAATTATTGTTTTGTTTTACAAAGTTTGGTAGAACGCAAATTTGTTTTCTAATAAGATATATAACCTATAATAATGATTTGAGTTTATTTTTAATAAAATATTATCTAATTTTTAAGATAATGTGAATTTATAATAAAGTAATTTTTCATAAATAAGAATTGAGAAAGATATATTTGCACAAAAGTGTCAAATGTTAAGTAAAAGGTAGAGTTTTTTTTTTCAAAAATATTTTTTATAATTTTTTAACGAAGATAATTAATGTTTAATTTCATACTTATATGAAAATATTAAATGTTAAAAAAATAGTAAAACTGAAATTTGTTTTCTAATATATGCATCATATATAATAGGAACAACGGTAATAATTTTGAGTTTATTTTTAATAAAAATATTATTTAAATTTTAAAATATTGTAAATTTATAATAAAATAGTGCTTTTCTTGGTAATTATAGGAGTGATAAGCCACTCTATACACAACCAAAATCTTAGATTTGAATATAAAATTTTTATTAAAAAAAAAAAACCTAAGTCAACAAAATGTTTCATTGCACTTCTAAAGATGTTGGTTGATGCTCATAGGTTTAACAATAAATAGTATCATCATGGACAGATGAATCATGTGTACAAAAATTGAATAAATAAATTGGTCTCTACAAAATTTACAATAAATAAATAAATTAAAAATTGATAAGATATTTTTTTTTTACAATGTCACAAAAGAAAAATTAGTGTTAGTTAAGTTTCCATGTTTAATTCTCATGTATTATGAGTCTAGTAAGCTAGCCCTTAGGCTGCCAAAATTTTGTGCCTCCTGCTGGCATCATGGGCAATGATTTCCCCATGTGTCTCCAATGGAGTAATCCTCTTGACCCCGGCATGATCCTCTGATTCCATTGCCTTGTCATTCTTAATCTTACTGTTGTCAGTAATATTGTTACACTCATGGGGAAGTTCTTGAAGCTCACGAAGCACATTTGTGATATCAAGCACAAGGCGTTCGGCGAGGGTGCGAGTAAAGTCAGCCCTAACCACAACGCGAAGCACATTGATGTGCTGAGCATCGGGTGGCATGGAATAAGCTGGAACCATCCAACCATGGCGGCGCAACATCTCCGAGACCTTAAACTCGTCGTGCCGGCTTCTGTCTTTCAGAGAAAATGCCACCACAGGCACACCGTTGTCCTTGGAAAGCATGTTAAAGCAACCAGTCTTCACCAACCCTTCCTTTAAAACCATCGCAGTTTCTCTACAGTTCTCCATTACACTTCGGTAACCCTAGAAATTAACCCACATGCATGATCACATTTGTCAGTACTAACACAAATTCAAGTTCTTGAAATTCATTCTGGATATATATGTATGCATGTATGTATGTATAAGCTTACCTCGTGGCCAAGGCGAATTAGCTGATAATATTGAGCAATAATCTGACTTGAACCTGCAAATTATGAGTGAATTTTAGATTATATTAATGAGTTACAAAATTAATACCGTACTATTATTTTTATAATTTTATTTTTATTTAATTTATATAATATAAAATTTTAAATTTTAAATTCATTGAATCCATATATAAGACTTACAAAAATCAAAGGATTATAGACAATTTTAACATTTAGCTAATTGTAAGCATTCTGTTGTGGAAACAATATTTTTCAAACTAGGATGGGCAATTGGGTATTCATGGTAATAAAATTAAGAAAGATGGTTTTATTGACCTTTTGAAAAATTTAGGGTGAAGGTGGTTTGATCAGCTCCAAGGTAATCGATATGAAAGACAAGGTCCTGGGGCAACTCCTCCTTGCTTCTCCAAATAACCCAACCAATTCCAGCGTAAACGAGTCCATACTTGTGGCCACTAACATTAATGCTTTTCACCAACGGAAGTCTGAAATCCCACTCCAAGTCTGGATAAAGGAATGGGGCAATAAATCCCCCACTAGCAGCATCCACATGAATAGGTGTTTCCCACCTGTAGTGTGACAAAACAAGCAAATTGGAATTAGGTTAAGGAAGATTTCAACCTTAAAAGACTTTAGTTTAAATTAGTGGTGAGTAGAGCTAGTCTTTATGTAAGTGGTATTTTTATACTTACCCAGTTTGCTTGTTCTTTTCTAGCAAAA
This sequence comes from Dicorynia guianensis, assembly GCA_037013595.1. Lineage (NCBI taxonomy): Eukaryota > Viridiplantae > Streptophyta > Magnoliopsida > Fabales > Fabaceae > Dicorynia > Dicorynia guianensis. The sequence goes on along the minus strand of JASUAB010000006.1, from coordinate 12,171,427 downwards.
GATCGTTTAAGAGCTTGACATCTTCAAATTCCCCATTATAAGTTGAACCCAAGATTGCAGCCACACAAATAGTGTTCTCATCCACCATCTCAACAGCTTTGGCAGGGTCCATCACGTAGCAGCCTTCTCTGACCTTCACTTGCTTCAACTCCACATCAAAATACCTTGCAAATTTCTCCCAACACACCTATATATACAGGTTTAATCGTTGGAATTAATACTAATATATGTGAGTATTTGCATATAAAACTCGGATCAATATATATGAGCTTTGTTATTTCTATACAGGAAATGCATACTATAGATACAAATATTCAAAATGATACATAGCATATTCACCTAAAAAATCCAAAATTTGAAGTTAGACAAGTAGGTCTTAAACTCATTTGAGAAAACTCTTAATGGATAGTGTACGGTCTTTTAAAAATGGGTCTACTTTATACCATTGGGCCTATTTTTGTAACTAACATATGGTATAGTTAGTTTAGCGTATGTTATTAAAACAAATACCTGCACATTGGATCCAGTGACAATGTTGGGCTTGTCATAGGGTTTGCCCTGAGCCTTGCGTTTGTTCTGCCACCTCTTCTTGAAGGCAAGCCCCGCTAGCATTATGGCCTCAGATGACCCAACCGTTCCCACTCCGGTGGCACTCTCCGTTTCCCCCATTATTGGAGCATTGAACAAACGAGCTATCATGTTGACGCACCGGTTCTGCTTGCCAGAAAAGTACAAAGCCAATCTTTTAATACTGGGTTGAGGGCTTGAAAACCTCAAAACAAATTCATCTTTCCACATAAAAAAATTTTTAAAAAAAAAAACTGTAGTTTTCGGAGTTTTTCTTTCACAAGCATGACCATTTTGAAAGAAAAATAAAATTAAAAAAAAAAAGCATCTGTATTAATTTATGAAAAGAGATCCGAAAAACGTTACGTGAAGGTCAGTGGTGGCGGGGTACTCATCCATGTTGACGTAGTTCTTGTTGATGGATTCCATTATAAGCTTGTTGCACTCTTCCTCCATTGATGTGGTCACAAAGGAAGCCATGTTCAGCTTTGGATTCCCATCAAGCCGCAATTCATCATGAATGTTCTGGTACGCCGCTTCCTTTGGCATCGACTTCTGTGGCATGCTAAACCTGTAAAAGTATTCGAACCCCTTTGTCACACGCCCAAGAATTAATTGAACTAAATAACACAATATTAGAGCTTAAATAAGTGCAAAACACAATCCTGATTATATATACCTCGGAAGAGAATTCCGGGCATGGCGAGAAGCAAAACTTGGCTGAAAAAATAGATGAGGCTGAAAGGATGATTTGGTGAAAAGCATGGCTCTGAAGAGATCGAGGGAACACCAAGAAGAAACAGAGAGAGGAATTGGTAAAAAGCTTGTTCCTTTTGTATAGGTCGGTGAACTGGGTTGAAGACCCAAATTCTGGTATTTTATATATATTGGGGTTGGGTGACGAAGGAGAATTTTCTCGGCATGAATTGATTTCCAGGAAGGCGGGTTTGGGTTACAGTTCTCAAATGCAAGCTTTCTGATTTTTATTCTTCAGTTTCTTTGGTCAAAAGAAATATACTCCTTAGATCACAGCCACCCAAAGATATTAATATAACGTATTTATGCAAATGTGGAAGACCAAAACATGGCTATGAGAAAGAGGTGAAAAGGCGCAAGCGTCAGCTGGTCAGCCTGGGTCTTTGAATTCATCTGGTCTGACCTTGCCGATTTCGTGTCTGCCCGAGGTGGCAAATCCCTAAAATCAATTTTAAAAGTGAGCATGAGTTTCATTATTTCTTTTAAAAATATTTTCATTACTTTTTATAAATAAATAGACATTTTATGTATTTAATAATTTTATTTAAAATTAATTATATTCATAAGTCACTTGATCATCTTGTGGGCCAAAGGCTATACGAATATGAAAAGGTCAAAGAATGTGTAGGAGGAAGCAACGGAGTGACAAAAGCTAGTGAGAAATTGAAGGGAACACGGGCATCATGGGTTAGAGAAAAATCAAAGGTGAACTTTTCAACGAGTCTATTAATTATGCCGTTCATTTTGATCCAACAGTTTTTAATCACATCTTTCACGTCTCACCTTAAATATTACATGTTGTATGAACAATCAAATATTAAAATATAAAGTTACGTGGCATTTTAAGTTTCATAAGTAATAATTAATTATATTTTAGATACAAGTTATATATTTAAGATTTATTTTTAAATTATTTTATTAAAAAATTTATTATTTAATTTCACTTCGAATAAAAATTAATTTTATTTAAAAAATAAGAATATCTCATAAATTTTTTAAATTCATTGATCTCATCCACATAAGTTAAATTAAATTTTACTTTAATGATAATTTTTTAAAATAAAAATTTATAAAACATGCTGTCAGATTAAAATTTTACATTATGTATTACATGATCTTAAGTTTTCCCTGTTATCCAAGGTAATTTACTATCCATCAACTTATTTTTCAAAGTGAATGTGATATATATATCTTGAGAATAATAAAACTATATGAATGATTTCATTTTAAACTTATAATGTTTTAAATTTTATGAAACAATTATATATTAGATGAACTTAATAATTACTTGAAATTTAATAATTAAATGAATAAAATTCACATTTTATAAAAAATAAAAGTTATCATGTGGCATAATTATATCATCAAATCTCACACGTAACAATTAATACCAATTGATCCCTAATATGTGTGTATATATATATATATATTCTTCTGGAAATGGTGAAATTCCAAAGGAGCTTATGCTTTTGTTTTGTCAATACCTCATTTGTAATAGAGCAGTGATATTCTCACATTTTAGCTCCTTACGTGTTCTTTACATCCTCAAATTTTTTTTCATTAATGAAAGAGTTAAGAAAATAATGTTAGCTCTTGTTGTCCAATCTGCATTAAATGAAGGAGAAAAAAACCTCGAAGCAATAAATGTCAAATAGGGATGTTTTTGTCCTCCTCAGAATGATTTTGAAAGTATCAAAATTTGAAGATAATTATAGTATAGATTTAGAATATATGTATAAATAAATTAATTTAATAAATAATTTTAAATTTATTTTTACTTCATTAGATAAGCATTCATAAAAGTATATCAAAAAATAAAATCATTTAAAAAATTTATTAATTTTCTTAATTAAAAGCATCGCTCTAATTATATATACTAAAAATTTTAATTAGAATTTGTTGCCAAATAATTAAATAGGGCTTAAGTCTCCACAGAATAATAAGACATGTTTCACTGTTACAGCACAGAAAATTATTTCCTCTAAATACTTTACCAATATGTCGAAGATTTTTAAATTAATTAAATTTTATAATTTAATTTATAAAATTAAAAAAAATTAAATGACATAAATTATATAAAATTATAATTATATAAAATAAAAATATAAAAATAAATACACTCATTACATTGTTCCAACGATTAACTTCTAAAACCATACAAAATAAATGAATAAATAAAATAAGCAGCGTGTATATATATATATATATATATATATATATATATATATATGTAATATTATGGCATATAGGACACCTTTACTTAATTTTTTTTTCATGACTTGACCTCTCACCAACTAGTGCAGTGTTACCTCTGATGTGTACATATGTCTTTATTATTTTTTATCCTTATAATATGAATAGAGGAAAAACGCATATAGTTATCTCTAACTAAGAATTTATTGTACAACAAGCAAATCCTATTTTAAATTTAAAAGAGTTTCAAAAATATCACATTCACCCTATTTTCATAAATTAAATTTTATAAGACATATAAATTATTAAATTTAAAAATTAAATTATAAAACTAATAAATCTCATAATTTTCAATTATGTACAAAAAAAATTTTTGATGACACATAAATGCATTGTACCAAACTTTCCTAAAGCATTATCTTATTTACTTAATATACACATTTTTTAGTAAAAAACTTTATATTTTTTAAATCAAATAATTTAATTTATGGATTCAATTTAATAATCTAAATCTTGTATTATGAAAATTTAATAAAAATAAAATTATAAAAATATTAGATTCCTTTTAAGTTGAAACTAGAGTGACAATTAAATTTTTATTTTTAATTCACATAATAAACATTTCAATAATGTATAAGTACCTTTGACTTTTTATTTATTATTATTATTATAAATATTAATAATAATATTTATTATATATATCTTTAATAATAATAACATCGTTTAATCTCAGTAAATGATAAACTTTACTTAATGAAAATAAAAATAAATAAATAAATAAAAAGTCTTTACCCACTGAAAAGTAATCAATTGTCCCCAAAATAAATAATTGAAAACATAAAAAAGATTTATCAAAGAATATCTTATAATGCCTATTGTCGAGAGATGATTAAATGCCCAAAGCTCTATTTATTATCGTTAATCTCGTCCTTAATTAGCAGCAGTGTCGGCACCGCTTTGATCTTTGATCTCTGCCGACAAAGCCGCGTTTCCGTCGCTCCGTTTTCTACGCTTTCAAACTCGACAACCTGTTCTCCCATTTTCAGCTATAAACCACAGCAAACCTTATTTTGACGCCCAAAAGAAAAAATGAAAGGGATTAAATTAAGAAAGAAAATTTCAAAAAGCAAACAACATTTGTAAAGGAAGTCAGAACAAAACCCAGTCAACCGATGAAGTTGGAGAAGTAGCAAGGACTAAATGAAAATTTTAGGCAATTTCAACGTGGTCTAGTTTCACGTCTCTGAGCAAGGCTTTGAAGCACTTCAAGTTACCAATATTAGTGGCGGAGCTAACTTGGGTCTTGACTTTATAGAATTTCTTAAAAATTTTTATACGTAATTTTTTGAATTTTTATGTAAAATTATATCTATTTGCGATTGTTTCCATTAAATTTTACAATAATTGGGGCTATTTTTATTTTCTGGATCTACCATTGGCCAACGCTAATTAACCCAAAAATAAACAAATTAGCACTGGATAATTTGAATTAACTTTAACCTTAATTCAAATACAACAGTAGTAAGACAATATTACGGCAGTTAGTCAGATTTATGTAAAATTTTTTGACCGGTCACCAGTTGTCTTAGTCAATGATGGCACGGTAAGCTTTGATCTTGAATGTTTATGGTTACAGTTGACCATGACGGATTCAGCTGAAAGATAGATAAAATGGCCGACCAATTCAAACTATTCAACCTTGGTCAAATTTTGAGGGTAAACCTATTACAATTTTTTTTACACAAACATAAATTTTTTATAATAGATGACTAGATCATATTTAGTGAGTTATTAGAACTTTAAATTTTCTTAAATTGTATCGTAAATTATCTAAAGAATATAACAATTTTAATTTTATTCATGAACATGATAATTTATATGGTATAAAAATATTCGAATTAACATTATTATCTTTGTCTAAAATATTTTTTAAAACAATTTTATTGTATAAATTATCTTTTAGTTATAAATTCAAATTATCTTAAAATTTATCAAATATTTGAGTCTTAAAATTTAATTTTGTTTCTTTCTTGAACTCGTTCCTTTTTAATTAAAATATGTAACTATCTTAAACTTTAACAAATAATTCATATCCTTTAGTAATTAAACTCTAATTTTGTAAAACTATTTTCTTATATATTCAAATAGTTATATTATTTAATAATTAACATTGTTAAATATTGCATGCAACGTATGTCTGAATCAAGTTTGTCTGTGTAACTGTGTGCAAATAGAGTGGCTAAATGATTATGGAGTCACTCACTATGGATTAGAGACAAAATTGTTTTGCTATATGCCTCAATCAGAAATTAGACTCACTCAAAAAGTGGAGACACTTTATGAAAAACTAAAAAAAAAAAAAAAAAAAAAGAATAGTTCAACATTACTCCTAAGTAGGATCTAGATTTCTAATTTATATTTTTTTATTTTGGTATGTTTTTTTTATCTATCTTTCTATTTTACATTTAAATTTAACTTTATAAATTTTAATTTTTTTTACTAATTTTTTTATCTCTCAATTTTATTTCCATATCTCTCTTATTGTACTACCCTCCCTTCACAGGATTCCTTCCTAAATGTTCATTTAAAAGAGAGTAAGACAAATATTAATGTAGTAACAATTTTATAGCAACTATGTTGTTCAATTTTTTTAAGGAATAAATTATAGTTCCATTATTTTTACATTTATATTCTCACATAATTTTTATGTAATGATTAGATTTGAAAAAAGTATGAAACTTTTTATGTGTAAACATCTTTTTCCAAAAAACTATACCTTATATGGTGTATATAACCAACTGTTTGCAAACCTTTTATGTTTTTTTGCATACCAAATGTGTGTAATAAATCATTTACATCTTCAGTTACTAATTTTCATTTCCAATAGCAAACAATTTACATGACCAAGAACATTGAAGTGACGTCAAATAACCCTAAGCACCCCACTAAATGCACTAGAAAACTCTAACGAAACTTACTTCATTTAGCTAGAGGAGTGAGAGCGCAGATCCCGGCTGGGCGTAGTTTCCTTCTAGGGCCATTGCTGGCGGCGTTAAAGTTAGAATGATACTACTTCACCGAAAAAAGTTAGAATGATATTAGGTTTCAAGTTTCGGCTGGGCAAATGACCATTGGGCTAATTTGGTGAAGTTTGATCCCACTAGAAATTAACAGCGGCTCGTAGGCAAGGAGAGGTGGAGGCCTCTTCGTTAAGAGGCCCACAACCGGCAGAGCAGGAAGGTAGTTATCCCAGAATTTGAGATGGGGTGGGCTACTGTTATAAGTTTAAATGATATGGGTGTTAAAGTGGGCCTGACAGAATCCGTTGTATCACAACAAAAGAAGTTGGGTTGAGACGATGGACGATGACAAAAATTCAGAGTTGGACTAAGGTAACATGAGGAAGGGTCATAATAATTAGAGTAAATTACACTAATTTCTCTTGAGGTATTTGATTATAATACTCCACTCCATTCTTACTTAAATATGACACTTCATCTCATTTACTCAAATATTAATTAAAAAAATATACTTAATATTAATAAAATATTCATAAAAAGAATATTAAATCAATATTTTAGTCTAATTTTATTTAAAAATTATACTTTAATTCAGTTAATCATTTTAAATAATTAATATTTTGATAAATTATATTTTTTTAATCAAATAATTATATATATTACAAAGTATAAATTTAACAATATATATGATTATGAAAAAAAATTTAGTATAAATATAGAGCCATCTTAAGATGAGTTTAGTTAGTAAAAAATAAGATTAATTATGCTTTACATTTTTTTCTTAACTAAACCCATCCCCAATATGCTTTTATATTTGTACTAAATTCTTTTTCATAATCATACATATTGTTAAATCTATACTTTGTAATAAATATAATTATTTGATTAAAAAAATATAATTTATCAAAATATTAATTATTTAAAATGGTTAACTGAATTAAAATATATTTTTTAAATAAAATTAGACAAAAATATTGATTTAATATTCTTTTTGTAAATATTTTCTTAATATTAAATATATTTTTTTAATTAATATTTGAGTAAATGGGGTGGAGTGTCATATTTGAGTAAGAATGTGGTGGAGTGTCATAATTAAATACCTCAAAGGAGGTTAGTGTAATTTACTCTAATAATTATGTTCACAGAACGGTTCGGTTTGGTTGATGTTTTGGCCCTATTAATCATAGTTTCTCTTTGAAAATTAAATCGTTTGGGATACTTAAAGGGCTTCAAATCCAATCAAACTAATGCAATATCCACTCGGTTTGATTCGTTTCGGGTTAAATGGATTTTGCTGATTGTGCAATCGATAAACTCAAAATTGGATACAACAATAAAGCTATACCAAAAAATTTAAAAAAAAAATGATGAAGACTTCCTTTTGAAATGAAATCCACCTGATTTACAAATAGAATAGAGAAATAGTGAGAGGTTTCTCGTCTTATGTAAGCCTCATATATTGAACCTTTAACCTGAGTCTTTTACTATCTTTATGATATCACTCATGATCCTAATTACATCAAATAAAACTGACTAGATTAGAAGCTTAATTCAAATAACATAAAATGAAAATAAATAATATTATTATTTGCACACATGTATACCTCTTTAATGGATACATCTATTAGTATTGAATTAAATCACCAATCCTAGTTTCATGAGTTAAGTGCACAAGTAAATACTCCACTGAGTCAAAAAAAAGGCAAGAGAGAAAATTTTTATCTAAATGACACAATATCATAGGAAAGATCTATTGCATAGCCAACAAGTCTTCTACCCTTATTGTGCTTAAGCACAAGTCTTAGAAAAATTGACTTAACTCTATAAGAGGTTTACGCACATTCTCAGATGGTGCTTTGAAAGCAATAGGCATCAATAGGTTTTCAAGTTTAGGCTAGACAAATGACCATTGGGTTAATTTGGTGAAGTTTGATCCCACTAGAACTAGTGGCACATAGGTAAGAAGGGAAGGAAGTTGGTTTGTGAAGACGCCCACAACTAACAGAGTAGGAATGCAGTTATCCTAGAATTTGAGATGGGGCAAGCTAACCCTGTGTAAAAGTGGGCCTAACAAAATGTTTTGTATCATAAAAGAAGTTGGGTTGAGATGATGGATGATGACAAAATGAATTCAAAGTTAGACTAGGGCAACATAAAGTTTCATAATAATTAGGATTTGGATCTATTGACTTTCTTTTTTATTGACTTTGGTGACTTTCTCTCACCTCTCTTTATAATTTAATGTGTAAATTTCACTTTTTTTTCTCACTGTTTTTTCCCTCTTAATTTTGTATTTGTCTTTCTTCCACTTTCCTTTGCCTTTATGATAGGGGATCCCGATCCTAATAATTATGCTCACAATACACAAGTTGAGGTGACATTGGTTCAATTTGGTTAATGTTTTGGCCATAGTTGTCAATTGTGATTTGTGCACTTATTATACTTAGGGCCATTGCAACATTGTGCATTGTGTTGTGCATCATGCATTTCAATTTTAACAATTACACAATTATATTATATATATATATAAATATTTTATATATGTGATATAACTTCAAATAACAATAATATCTAAAAAAACCTTAAAAAATTGTAGGCATTGCAATTTGAACAATTGCAGCAATGCTTTGTTTATGTTGGACTGAAACAAAAGCAACACATAGTGTTGTAGACAATGAAGCAACATAGAAGCAATACATAGCGTCACAATGTTGCGCGGAGCGACGATGAAGAAAATGTGAGGTTTTAGGAAAGGGTTTAGAAAATGAGAAAAATTTGGAGTTGCCATTGATTAAGAGTAAAATAGTGAGATTAGACACTAAAAAAAGAACAACCTACATTATTAAAAATGGGTTTAGGGTTGGTTACGTGTAAGAAAAGTGTTAACACCTTAAATACCCTTTTGGTACCACATTGGTATTTTGGTTATTTTTTTATTTTATAAAGTTTTTGAATCTTGCTTTGTTTGCAATTTAATTATTTATGACTATCCTTTCAGAATTAAGGTTTTAAGAAATACTTATGATTTGCAAAACATGGAAGAGGGAGCTTCTACCCCATTTGCAAAAAATTTGAAATCAAGTACTCGTAAGCTTGTAAGTAGTGTTGAAATGAGCCCCCAATCTTCCAAAGTGAGATCTATCTAAAACCCTAAACCCTTTCCAACTCATAAGAGAGGATGCTTCCATCCTAATTTCATGACCCTTCTTAGGGAGGCTTTCAAGCTTTTGACAAATAAAACTATTCATAAGTTTTGAGGCAATGTTAAGATAAGTCTCACATTCTTTCAAGATGAGAAAGAGAAATTCCCCTTTTTCAAGTTATAGGAAAAGAAGTTTTCATTTCAATTCCCTAACTTTTCTAAGGTAGGTTTATATGAAAATGATTTCTTAAAAAAGAATGAAGTAATGTTTCCTTTTCAATAAAAATGTTTAAATAGGGCGACTTTGAAAATAGTTTATTTCAGTCTCTTTAAGATTATTCCTTTAGGGTCCTTGGGAATCCTTATATTATTTAGTATTATTGGAGTCCGCTATTATATAACGTGGAGGTCTTTGGAATATTTTGAAATTTGTTTTGGACTATTGGAGTCTAAAATTTTGAACATTACATACATCATAATATAAATTTAAAGTAATAAATAAAAAATAGTACAGTCATCCAAAATAAAATTAACTAGCTAGCAAAATAAATTAACCTAAATCATATGCTAAACAATACACCACATATAAAGAAAACACATCAAATTTAGTAATTAGTAAATAAAAAAATTGGTCACATTTTAAAATACAAATAATTTAGCCCCAAAAATATTTGTCATTTATTTTATTTTATTTTTAATTAATTATAAAAGTATAGCAAAAGTCAAGATTGGGCTTAGTATAAAACTGAGGCCAATTAAAGCGAAGGGTGAGTTGAACCTTGGGTGAGTGGAGGGTTGCAAGCCTTTCATTTATAATTTTTTTTTTAAAAAAAAGAAAGAGGGGTAAACTACCTCTCGACAATCCCGCTACTCCCTTTGACTTTGTTCTTCATTTTTTATCAAGGAGGGCAACACTTCTCATTTTAATTTATCTCAAATTAACGTATTTGGAATTAGGATATATAACTTAGTATTAAAGTTAAATTTTTATGTTGATTGTGTGCTAAAAATATTCATATTAGGATATTTAGATGACTTTATTTTTTTGCCTATTTGTACTGAAAATGATGACATTAACATATATACATGACTTAATTTTTTGTCTAATTTGCTAAAAATACTTATATTAAGATGTAGACATGACTTCATAAATTTTTTAATTTTACTTTTTATATTTTTTATGGTTGAGGGTCTCTATTCTTAAGAAGAGACTCTACTAAAATTTTTTTGTTATTCATACATTCTAGTAAAACTGGACTTTTATTATAGTGTTGGGATAATTTTATAATATTTATTTAAATTTTAAATATTTTGTGACATATTTATTTTGAATTAATATAGTAAATCTTACAAAAATTTAATTTGCTTTTTTAAAAAAGAAATTTTGGTACGAAGGGATTTTATTCCTTGATAACTGTTGACCTAAGATTTTTCATTTTGTGAAGTCGCCATTGACTTAAGTTATCTAAGGTGAGATTGGACACCTAATTAAAAATAGTTTACGTCTAAAAGATTGAGTTCAATGATTGGTTACATTTTAGGGAAAGTGTTAGCACCCTAAACGCCCTTTCAGTACCAGAATGATCTAATTAATTTACTTGATTTAATTAATATTGGTTTTAGATAAATATTTTTGAAAATAATTCCTTCCCATTCTGGATTGGAACATTTAGATAATCATTTCATGAAAGTCCCTTTTCTATTCCAGCTTTTTTTAAAAAAATAGTTTTATGAAAATTCCTTTTCTATTCTAGATTGGGATTTAAAAATGATTTTGAGAAATCCCCTTTCCATTTTGGTTTCGGGTTTTAAAAATAATTACATAAGAGTCCCTCTTCCATTCCAGATAAGGATTTTACAATAATAACTTCATAAAGGTCCCCTTCCAATTCTAGGTCAGGGTTTTATAATAATAACCTCGTAAAGATCCCTTTTCTATTCTAGACCGGGACTTTAAAAGATAATTTTTTGAAAATTCCCATTCTTTTCCAGTTTGATTTTTTTTTTAATGATTTAAATAAAATTTCTTTCTATCCTAGATTAGGAGTTTCTAAAAATGATAACTAAAAATTTTCTTTTCCTTATCACAAGTCGGGATCATGACAGTAATTTTAAAGAAATGTTCCCTTTTTATTCAAGATAGGGTTTTCTAAAAGTAATAATGTAAAATGAAGAAGAAAAACTTATATCATTTAGGTGAACATCTATTTATTTTTATTTATAAAGATATAATTTGTTTTATTTTTTGAGATTTTTTAGATATAGAATTTACAAAAAAGTGTAAATTGCAGACTTTTTATAATTATAATTATTATTATTATAATTTTATTTTATCAATACACTATCCCATTTTTACTATATCCAATATAAAGATTTTTTTATAATCTCTATAATGCTAAAACTAAAAACATGATAGCAAAAGAAAAGGAGGGGACTAGTGTACCTTTCGACTGCAAACTCAATCAACAGTGGGCAGACCAAAATTGATCAATGGCTTGACAGCTACAGAGGTGCAATGTCGGGCTTCTGTGATTGCAAGTAAAGGAGTGTGAAGTAGCAAACTGGTGTGTGGCCGAGAATCTACTGTATCCTCGGCAAGAACGATTAACCTAGCAGCAACCGGTGGTCAGCGACAACACGTTGGCAGCAAACCAACGAGAATGTTGCAACTAATGAAGCAGGATGGAAAGAAATGGCTAGTGATCAAGAGCGAATCGAACGTTCAATAGTGGCAGCAACGGCGAAGCCCAAGTTGTGTTGGTAACTGGAATCGACTGGGCATGTCACTATGCTTTATGAAGGCAACACGTTGCAATGGAGTTCCACAACCTGAGCTTCGATGGTGCAGTAGAGGCATGATGGTAGTGACTAAGTTGAGACGGGGACAAGTTGCAGTGACGATGCCTGGCAGTGGAGTGTTACATCAAGTTTCAGTAACAAAATCTCACACACAAAACAGTCGTCGTGATGAACTCCGGTTGAGGTTACTGGCATCTTCATTGTAGGTGGGTTGTCGACTTTGCAAAAGTGCAGAGATAGCCTTCGTTTTGGGTGAGAGTGTGCTGAGATGAGGGTGCTTGTTGATGGGTTACCATGAAGATGAAGGAGAAGAGTGGTGGGGAGATGATCTTCGACAGTGAATGGTGTGGTAGGCAGACCTTCGACATTGGCAGTGTTTTGAGTATACAAAAGCACGACCAAGAGAGGGTGAAGGGGTTAGCTTTCGTGTGTGTGGTATGGCTGAGAGCTTTGTATATTTTGGGAATGATTTTTCTTTGGTTTGGCTGGTATGGGATGACCGTTTCCCCTAGGATGCAATAGAGTGGTGGCGTTTAGCTTCAGTGATGGTTGCTAGGGGAGAATGGAGAAGAACCATGTTGGAATATGATCAAAAGAGTGATACTTGGGAGGGGGTCAAGAGAGGTTTCAGTTTGGTTTCTTTGGGAAAGGATGGGGTTGTGGAAAGTGAAAGGAAATGACTATATGAAATTGATGGATGCTTGCCTTGTGTTCCAAGGGAGGTTAATATGGGCTATTTATAGTGGTACAATTGTAGACTTTTCTCTCTTTTGTTTAATTTTTTATTCTCATTTCTTATCTTCTTACCTAATCTTTTTAGATTCCCCTTATCATCTTATCTTCTTTGTCTTTTATTCATTATTTTCTTACTTTCTTCATCATTTTCTTATTTTCTTTGTCTTTTATTCATCATTTTCTTTCCTTTTTGGTCTTTTACTTATAATTTTCTTTCCTTCTTTATCATTTTCTTATCTTCTTTGTCTTTTATTCATCATTTTCCTACCTATTTTGTCTTTCAATCATTCATTCAATTTTTTATTCTGTTTCCTGATTTTTGGTTTTCATTCTTGGGCTTATTTCAGTTTTGGTTTACTTTGGGATTTTTTGGTTAGGTTTATTTTGGCTATGGTTTGCTTTGAGTCTTTTGGTTGGGTTTATTTTGTCTTTGGGCCTTTTGGTTCGTTTTATTTTGTCTTTGGGCCTTTTGGTTAGCTTGCCTTGTTTTATTTTTTTGTTTGGACTCAGACAAAATTAGGTGTCTACAGATTACCCTCATTTGTTCATCTTTTATGAGCTAGAAGATGAGTAAAGGTTGAGAACACTATTTTGGCCGTGGATGTTGAAGGGTTATGATCCACCTAATGGGGATATCTAAGAGCGATGTAGGACTTAAAATAACTTATCTCAGGATGAACTTGGGGTAACTCATCCCAAGTTTTGAAACAATTACCTGGAGAAACTTATTTCAAGATTTTAAGGGTTATGATCCACCCAATGGGAATACTTAAGAGCGACTTAGGATTTAAAACAACCTAAGGTAACCCGTCTCAGGATGAACTTGGGGTAACTCATTTCAAGTTTTGAAACAACTACCTAGAGAAACTTCCAAGATTTTAAGGGTTATGATCCACCCAATGTAGATACTTAAGGGTGACTTAGGATTTAAAACAACCTAAGATAACCTGTCTCAAGATGAACCTGGGATAACTCATCCCAAGTTTTGAAACAATTACCTGGAGAAACTTATTATAGGATTTTAAGGGTTATGATCCACCCAATGGGAATACCTAAGAACGACTTAGGATTTAAAACAACTTAAGGTAACCTATCTTAGGATGAACTTGGGGTAAACCATCCTAAGTTTTGAAATGATCACCTGGAGAAACTCATTCTAGGATGAATTTGGGGTAACTCATCCTAAATTTTGCAATGTGAATGCGCTTAACACATGAATAGTTTGATATGAAAGGCTTGACCTAAAAAATGGCATGCTTGACATGCGAACGTGCTTGACGCACGAAAGGCTTGACCTTAAATGGTATGCTAATTTTTAGTGGACTGTGCCAGATTTTCCTTCTTTCTCTCTTTTTAGTTTTCTGCTGAAGGATATTTCCATGGCACTCAAGAAATTTTAAAGGTGAAATGAACAAACCAACTCTATCCCTCTTGACCCCCCTTTTTCTATTTTATTAAACACTTGCCCCAACCTTAATTCAATGCAATGTTTCTAACTTTGGATTCACTCTATTGGTAATTAGCCAACTTTGTGATCTGTTACATTTTACGAGTCTTTAATACATCACAATGCTATTTACCATCTGAGAATTGAATACTTTGTTAAGCAACCCTACTTCATCATTGGCAAAATAAGTTTGATTAGGATAACTTAAGACATCTAATCATCAATTAATTGTTCTTAGGCATTAAAACATGAAAATATATCATAACCCTGATTGCCTCCAGTGTTGGTTCATTTTGGTGATGGTACCCCCTTCTTAAGCATCTGCCATTCATCAATCACTTCACAAAAATTAAACAAGGAACTGACATAAAAGGGGAAGGAATGAAATGACATACAATACATTCATCATGCAAGATGTCTTATTGAATTCAAAAGAGTATCCCCATACAGTCTACCAAGGCCTTGAGCAGAACCATTAATAGACACTAGCACTACATGAAAGACATGTACAAAGGGAAACGAAACAATTTTTTTTTTAGGAAACAAAAGGTGCCTATGATGCTCCTAATGAATTGTACATGGGATGCATATCAAGAGTTAAGAACAACTCTTTACTTTGCCACAAGACTCCATGAAAGACATACACAAAAAGATAACATTTTTTTTAAGACACACGAGAATACATATGATGCCCATTGTGTATGGGATGCATATCAAGAGTTAAGAATAACTCTTTGCTCTGCCATACCTTACACACTTCGATCTTGATAACTTCACTGGCAACTCTCCCACTCAGACCATCCTTCCTAGACTTGTACATTATCCTAATAACACAAAAATAACAAAAAGTAAGGCCATGACAAGTTACAACCGAAGGATGGTATCTATTTTATGCTTCCTACTACCATCGGGAGGCTATTTGTCCACTCGTTTCACCAATAGGTAAGGTTGAATCACACAAGCTTGGAGTCAATAAATCAACTGATCAACATTTGAACTTGTTATTATGGCATGGTGGGCCTCCAGAGATATGAAGTGTTATTCCACAGCTGAATCTATAAAAGATAACAAACCAGCATAAAAGCTATTAACATTTAATAATCCTAAAGGCTTTCTTTGATAGTTAAATTTGATTCAAAATATCACACTGAAAATTCTTTCTAAAGTGTCTAGACCACCAGGTAATACGATAAAGCTTCAGCATTGAAAAACATGTGCCCGAAGCATTCATGCATGGATGAAACCTTTAATTCAGTACCAAAGGTATAGCTAACGATTCTCTTGTCATCCAACCCTTTTATAAGAATGTCTAAGACCTGGCTCCCTCCCACAAATGTAGTTCCAGCTACACATCCTTTTAGTCCATGGATCCCTCCACCATACACCAAATATATCCCTCTGGCAGCCAACACCTTACCAAGTTTGTTGGTTGCCTTTATAAATTCATTATCCTTCCCTAGATTGGAAGCACCGAAGACACAGATAGATTTGAATTTATGTGTCAATGATGTTTCTCCTTTTTTTCTACCCTAGCCGTATATGGATTACCAAGTGTGAAGGTGTATTTGTAGGAGAGAATGATCGACAGAAAAATCACACAATCTGATCTTGATTAGGAAAGTCTAAATTTGAACAAAAAATAGTCAGGTACAATAATAAGAAAGTCAAGCAGAAAAGACATACCAGTGAACATGACAATGACTATACAGGTAAGAAAATCTTAAAGTTATCGACAATGAAGAGACAACTATGCTAGCGATATCAAAACCACATATGCAATGTCAAAAAGCCAGTAGTAAAAATGATGAGTGCACTGATTATTGTCCAAGAGAGATGACAATTATATCGATATTACCAAAATTATACAGGCAAAGTCAAAAAGCCAACAGTATAAATGATGAGTGCACTGATTATTGTCAAAGAGAGAGGACAATTATATCAATATTACTGAAATTATGAAGGCAAAATCAAAAGGTAAACAATGTAAATGACGAGTGCACTAATTATTGTCAAAGAAAGAGGACAATGATATCGATATTACCAAAATCATATGGCGAAGTCAAAAAGTCAATAGTATAAATGACGACTGCACTGATTATTGTCAAGGAGAGGACAATTATATCAATATTACTAAAATCATGTAGGCAAAATCAAAAGGTAAATAGTGCAATGATAGTTGTATCGATGGCTAACAAAAAAAAATCATTGACAACAACTGTGTTGATCAAGACCATGCATACACAGTTGAGAAGCAAATAATGACAGTGGTGGGTTCACCAACAATTACAAGACTAATGCATAGTGATCCTATCTTATCCTTTTCTCTGATACTACATCTATTAACAGACTAAACGCCATCAAGGATTTGCTTTCCATTTAATCTTCTTGCAAACTGATAAACAGTCGTTTAACGTCAGATTCCCAAGATGATATCACTCCTTTTCTTTGTGAAACAGTATGCTAAAGCGAGAAGAATACCATAAACATGTTCACTAGGATGCATCTTAAGAGTCTGAAGGATATCATCCCATGACTCTTTACTCAGTCCATCCTTTGTTAGTTTGATTTTGTCTCCTCGATTTAGGGATACTATTCCTTTACCCTTACAGTGCATTATTCATGAATCGAGGATTTGCTGCCCATCTAGTTTCCTTATGAACTGGCAAATAGGGTCATTTAGTGTCAGCTTCTCAAGATAGTGGCACTCATTTTCTTTGTGGAATATGTCCGCTAAAGCGAGAAGAACACCATGAACATATCCACTAGGATGCATCTCAAGAGTCTGAAGGATATTATCCAATGACTCTTTACTCAGTCCATCCTTTATGAACTGAATTTTGTCTTCTCGATTCGCTTACACCATCCTTTACCCCTTCATCATGTATTACATGTCCACCTTGCACACTTATAGCAAACCTCTATCCTTTTAGCTTTTCTTTTCTTAGCATAAGAGCTTCTTCCTATTCCTGGTAGATGTTTCACAAGTGAATCCTGAAACTCACTTACTAGGCATATCTAGGCTTCAATGATCCATCGCACATCTTTAGGAAAGCCCATACGCATGAGTGCCTTCATTCTTTCAAGTCAACACTTATACATCTTCTGAAGTACATCTTAGGGAAGAGAAGAGAAACTGATTCTAAGCTTTGCAAGGCTTTCCTCCATTTTTGGCTCTCTGGTAAAGTGATGGGTTAGGACACTCAAATAATGCTTCCTAGAGTCCTTTGAGTCTTTCTTTTTCTGCAGTATGGCTTCAAAATGAACCTTTCAATCAGTCATAGAATGATGTCAAGTTGGTTACTGACTGAAACTTGAGCATGAATAGTAAGACAGGTAGAAAGGGTAACTAGGTGCCTTCTCACGATCGGGCTTTAGCTTGTCTGAAAATGCTGATGTGCCTTAGGTCACTCACTGGGCCCAAAACAAAAAATTTGGAGGACAGAACATGCTTAATATCACCTGAGTAATCAAGTGGTAGCATGACCTTGATCAACCCTCAAGAAGGCATGCATTTTGTGCATTTAGTGGCCCTACTGAAGCTCAGGCTTGAACTTCAAATGACCCATTAAACTAAAGACAAAAGGTTGAATGACAATGCATGCTTGTGATGAAATAATCTTAAGTTTATGCTTATGTTTGATGATTCAAGAGTTTTCATGGCTCCAATGCACTTTACTAGTCACGAATTCAAGAAAGGACTTAAAGCGAGGCATATATAGTTCAATGTCCATCACATAAAGCATTTTTCAAGCATTCATTCTATTGCCAAAGCACTTCATTGTGTGTTTTTATTCTGTGTGGAGCATGGTTGTTAACATCTTGAGAAGCCCTTTCCCGTAAACTTACTCTTGAGCAACTAGATCCATTCACATCTTCCTTTTTCGCTTTTAAAATCATGTAATTCACCAACACTATGCATATAATTTTTTATTTGTTTTTCATGTTTCAAATATATGTTTAACAAAATGCAATGAAGGAAGCAAGTTTTTTTTATTGATGAGAATCCTAGGTTTACATCCCAATTTTGGGGTTTTGATGAACAAAGGGCAAGGTAAAATACAATTAAAAAGGAAGTTTTGGTGAGGGTAATCAGGTAATGTTGAAGACAATACTGGATCCAACTATGCTTAATCAGAAGTCTAGGCCCTTTTTCCATTATACATAATATCTCTTGATAGCATCCACATTTATCGGACTTGGGAGCTCATCACCATCCATATCTGCAAGGATTAATGCCCCTCCAGAGAATGCCTTTTCACCACATAAGGTCCTTCATAGTTTGGGGACCACTTGCCGCGATCGCCCTTTGTAATTGGCAAGACCTTTTTTAACACCAGATCCCTTTCATAAAATTGCCTCTAGTGAACTCTCTTATTATGGGCCCTCATCATCCTTTTTTGGTAGAGTCGCCCTTGAGACAAAGTTCCCAGCATCTTTTCTTTAATCAAATTTAACTGTTCGTACCGTATTTAAACCCATTCTGCTTCATCAAGTTGAGTTTCCATTAGTACTCTTAAAGATAGTATCTCCACTTCAAATGGGAGCACTGCCTCCATTCCATATACTAGGGAAAATGGGGTTGCTCTAGTCAAAGTCCTAACTAACGTGCGATATCCATGAAGAGCGAAGGCTAGAAGCTCATGCCAATCTCTATACGTGATTGTCATCTTTTCTATTATTTTCTTAATGTTTTTATTTGCTGCCTCTGCTGCACCATTCATTTTTGGGCGATAAGGTGTTGAGTTGTGATGAACTATCTTGTATTTCTCACATAATTCTTTCATCATTTTATTGTTGAGATTGCTGGCATTGTCAATGATGATCCTTTTCGAAAGACCGTATTTGCATATGATCTCCCTTTTAAGGAATCTTAGAACCACATTTCTTGTCACACCACTATATGAAGTGGCCTTTACCCACTTTGTAAAATAGTCAATCACTATTAAGATGAAACGGTGACCATTGGAGGCTTTAGGTTCGATTGGTCCAATCACATCCATACCCCACATTGCAAATGGCCATGGCGAAGTTAGCACGCTGAGTGCTGAAGTAGATGTGTGAATCTTATCTACATAGATTTGACATTTATAGCATCTCCTGACATAATTGATATAGTCAGTTTCCATAGTTGGCTAATAGTATCCTGCCCTCAAGACTTTTCTAGCCATAGCATGCCCACCGATATGTGTTCCACACACCCCTTCATGAATTTCTTGCATCATTCTTTGTGCTTCCTTGGGTTTGATGCATCTTAAAAGTATTGTATCATGATTTCTTTTATAGAGGACTTCTGCATTAAGGAAGAAACCCATTGCTAGTCTCTTTAGAGTTCTTTTGTCATTTTTTGATGCCCTAGTGGGATACTCCCTAGTTTTGATAAACAGTTTGATGTCTTTATACCACAGTCTCCCATCAGGTTCTTTCTCAACAACTGCACAATATGTTGGGAGTCTAGCTTCCTCATGCAGACTTTTGGGAGATCAACACCATTCATTATCGGATATATAGATGATAGAGTTGCTAGGGCATCTGCCATTTGGTTCGTTTCTCTGGATACATGATTGAAGGTGATGTCCTTAAACTGTTTTGCTAACTTGCTAATGTATTCCTGATAAGAGATCAATTTAGAGTCTCTAGTCTCGCACTCTCCTTTCAATTGATGAATAACTAGTGCAAAGTCTCCATATACATCCAATGAATCGATTTGATAACTTAAAGCTGCCTCAACACCCATGGCACAGGCCTTATATTCAGCCACATTATTCGTACATTCAAAGCATAACTTGGTAGTCATGGGATAGCACTTCTTTTCAGGGGATATCAAGACTGCCCCAATTCCATGTCCCAACATGTTAGATGCTCCATCGAACAACAAAGACCATCTTTCTCCTTTAGCTATTTTGTCAATTGCTGAGAGTGTCATGATGTTTTCATCAG
The DNA here is from genome assembly GCA_037013595.1 of Dicorynia guianensis. NCBI lineage: Eukaryota > Viridiplantae > Streptophyta > Magnoliopsida > Fabales > Fabaceae > Dicorynia > Dicorynia guianensis. Next base: position 12,150,831 of record JASUAB010000006.1, on the reverse strand, counting down.
GGAATTTGAACTGATCAGGTTCTTGATTTATAATAAGGTTCTTTGCCAAGTGATCGGCAATTATGCTCCCCTTTATTGCCTTTTATAGGACATATTGGATATCGTACTCAGATAGCAGCATATGTCACCTTGCAATTCTCCCTTTCAGGGAAAGTTTTTCAAAGAGATATTTAATTAGATCCATCTTGGAAATCAACAATGTGGTATGATGTATCATATATTGCTTGAGGCGATAAGCTACTCATGCTAAGGCATAGCATGTTTTTTTAAGCATCGAGTACTTTGACTCATAATGTGTGAACCTTTTGCTGAACTTTTTGCTAAGGTAGTAAATTACATGCTCTTTTCTTCTAGTTTCATCATGCTACCCTAGCATGCATCCCATTGACTCCTCATGCACAGTTAAATAAATGAGCAGTGATTTTTCTGGTACTAGTGGGACTAGAATCGGTGAGTTTTGTAGATATTGTTTGATCCTATCAAATGCTTCCTAGCATTCATCATTCCATTCAGTCCCTTGATTTTTATGAAGGAGCTTAAAGATTGGTTTACAAGTAGCTGTCAATTGGGATATGAATCTTGCAATGTAATTTATTCTCCCCAGAAAACCCCGCACTTCTTTCTCTATTTTGGGTGGAGTCATGTCTATAATAGCTTTAACTTTATCAGGATCAACCTCAATTCCTTTTTGGCTCACCATGTATCCTAACAATTTTCCTGATTTTACTCTGAACATGCATTTTGCTGGGTTCAATTGAAGCCGATATTTACTCAAATGATCAAAGAGTTTCCTTAGGTGCATCAAATGTTCTTTTTTAGATTTTGACTTAGCGATGATGTCATCGACATACACTTCTACTTCTTTATGCATCATGTCATGAAATAAGGCTACTATAGCTCTTTGGTATGTTACCCTAGCATTCTTTAGTCCAAATGACATCACTTTATAGCAAAAGGTTCCCCATAAAGTGATGAATGTTGTCTTTTCTTTGTCTTCAAGAGCCAATTTAATTTGATTGTACCTTGAGAATCCATCCATAAATAAGATGATAGAGCTCCCTGCTGCATTGTCCACTAGCACATCAATGTGAGGAAGTGGAAAATAATCTTTTGGACTTGCTTTATCCAGATCTCGATAGTTTATACATAATCGGATCTTGCCATCCTTCTTAGGTACAAGTACAATATTTGCTATCCATTTTGGATATTTAGCCACTTCAATGAAACTAGCATCAAACAATTTCTTAACCTCCTCCTTGATCTTTAGTAGTATGTCTGGTTTCATTCGTCTCAGTTTTTGTTTGAATTTAGGCTTTATCGGTAAGCGATGAACCACGATGTCTGTATTCAACCCTAGCATGTCTTGGTAAGACTAAGCAAATACGTCATGGTATTCTCTTAGTAGTAAAACCATCGCTTCTTTTTCTTGGTGGGCAATTTGTATTCCTATCTTAATTTCTTTTCTCTCTTCATATGTTCCCAAGTTAAATACTTTGATTGGCTCTTCATGGGGCTTGATTCCCTTAGCTTCTTATTCATTCATTCTTTGTAGTTCAGGCGATGGTTCCCAGTCTCCTTCTTCTTCCTCTACTTCTTTGTTGTAGACTGTACAACTGATTGAACGCTCAAAGTCTGGACTTAGGAAGTCAGCATAGTCTTCTCTAGTATTTTCTTCATTATCGAACCTGGATTAATGTATTGTTATAGTTCATTTGTGTTAAGGATGGTGTGATGTATGTCAACAAAGGTAATAGAGATGAAATTATTTTTGGAAAAGGAAATGCATTTTATTAACCACATATTTGAAACAGGTAAATAAAATAAACCCATACAAATCCAATCTAGGCCTTGGGTAGAGCCATAGATGATGAGGTCCAAGAATTACATGTCCTTTGGACTAATAATAGTAGGAATCGGTTTAATGGTTTAGTTGCTTGGCTTGCATGATGTGACTATCTTAGCCTCTTTTTCCACAGGGCTTCCTTCCTCAAGAGTGACAACTTGGTTTGGGGTTCAAAGACCAACCTGATGAATGTCTTGTAAAGGTGCTTGATGACCAGTTCCTAGTCTTTGTGACTTGGCCTTCTAATCGAGCTAATCTTCTTTCTCTCTGAATCCAGGTCATTCTAACTTTATCAGCTCTAGTGGGTTTAAATCACAAGCTATATGTTCCTTCATTTTGTGGTAGCATTGGTGGCTCCTTCATGCCCTATCCTGAGCTCCCTAGTCTTTCTCCAAGAATATAGCCATTCTTTTTGAGTACCTTGCCTATCATTAAGGCAACTTCAGAAAAGTGTGGTACCAACAACGGTTTACCTTCTTTCGAGAATTCTACGTTTACAATCTTAAATGTTTAGAAGGAGCTTCCAATCTCAGTTTTTGCCACAATATATGGAACCGATGATGGTCTAGATACCAATAAGTCTTCCTCAGCATTAATTTTAACTAGCTTTCCTTTGTATACTAGTTTCACCTTTTGGTGGAGAGATGATGGAATTGCCTATGCTGAATGAATCCAGGGCCACCTAAGGATATAGCTATATGCGGGATTTATTTTCATGACTACAAAGTCACATGGACTAACTTTTATGGGTAGCTCGATCTCCCCTAGCACGTCACTTTGGGTTCCATCGAACGCTCTCACAATAATAGTATTAGGCCTTAAGAGAGTCTAGTCAATGGCTAATTTTTCCAAAGTAGATTCTGGTAGTATGTTTAATGCAGAACCATTGTCAATCAAGACATTTGCCAAATCATGGCCCTTGCATTTAGCAGAAACAGGCAGAGCCTTATTATGTCTGTGTCCTTCGGGAGGGTATTCTTCCTCAGAAAATGATAAGAAGTTATGGGTTAAAATGTTTCTGACCACACTATCGATCCCTTTGGTGGAAATATCCTTATCAACATAGGCTTCGTTCAAAACTTTCATCAAAGCCTTTTTATGCGGTTCAGAGTGCATGAATAAGGATAGCAGTGAGATTCTTGCTAGCGTCCTCTTTAACTGTTCAATTACCTTGTATTCACTTTGACAAATGAGTCTAAGGAACTCGCTAGCTTCCTCTTCAGTTACTGATCTTTTAAGAGGGATTGGCGTACACTTTTCAGCCCTTGCAGAGTCATTTTTTTGGGATTCATCCTCTACTTCAACACCTTTGGGGTCAATTTCCCCAATGTTCTCTCCTTTTTCCACATCCCTTTTCTTGACCTTTATGGAATCAGATTCAATCATCATTCTAGCTCCTCTTTCTGGGAGATAACATCATCTACTTCTCGTTACTCCAGAGAGGCTAGATATATTAGTGATTTGTGGATTGGAACCCTCTTATGCCACTTTACAATTGTAAACCCACGGAACCACTTTGTCATTCTTATATGGGAATGGGGCCGGTGTGGTATTAGTTAGCTACTTCATGAGTCTAGTAGGAGCCCCCACCTCGTTAGTCACACCACCACTTGCCAAAGGTTCTGGCACTTCAATTTGGGGTAACTTCCCTATATACTTAACAGTTAACAGTTTCTGCCTACTTAAAGTGGTGTTGATCATATTTACACCACTATCCATGTATTGCTGGAATGAGCCTAAACTCTTAGAAATGGGCAGAGTCTCATCAAAGATGGCATTAACTTTTGAAGTCTCATGATTGGGAAGGGGGTTCCCATTTACATCTGACCCTGAAGCAACTTGTTCAAATGTTAACCACTTTACATTAGTTAAGTCTTGTACCTTCTTCTTGAAAGTAGTGCAATTATCGACCATGTACCCTTTAGCTCCGGCATAATAATCACACGTAAGCTTCTCATTGTACCATGCAGGGTATGGAGGTTGAAGTGGTTGAATAGGGCTTAACGTTACCAAGTTATTCTACAATAGTTGTGGTAGCAACTATGAATATGATATAGGGATGGGATCAAAGTTCTGGTGCCTAAAATTATTAGCTCGATTTAGTGGCTTGGATTGAGATTGCATTGGCTGTTGATGTGGTTGATATGGGTAGGTTGTGGAGACTATGTTGGTTGCGGTGGATTTTGGTAAGCTGACGAGGTGAAAGTAGTTTAAGGTACATTGACTCCCCTTGTTAGTGTAAATGCTGGTGTATAAGACACCTGATAGGCTTACTAGTTATTTTTGGCTTTACCTTTCTTTTTATTGTGGTAATCCACAGAATGGACATCCTCTTTCTTCTTATAAGGCTGAGGCTTCCTTTGCGAGGTATTTCTGGCCAAGGATTTCCCCATCTTATTGGGTTTTATTCCGTCTCAATCCTTTCACTAGTCTCCACTAGGTCTGAAAAGTTCATGTTGGCAAATCCTACCATCTTTCCATAAAAGGGATATGTCAAAGTGCTCAGAAATATGGTGACCATTTCCTTATCAAAAAGAGATGGTTGTACTCTTATTGCCATGTCCCTCCACTATTGGGCATAGACCTTGAAGGATTCATTATCTTTTTTTGCTATATTCTGTATCTAGAACCTATCAGGGCTATACTCCAATTGTACTTGTAATGCTTCATGAAGGCTTCTGCTAGATCCCTCCATGTCCGAATGGAGTAACGGTCAAGACTCATGTACCATTTTGCAGCCCCAGCAATTAAACTATCTTGAAAGACATAGATGAGTAGCTTCTCATTATCAGCATATGCAGTCATCCTTCGGATGTACATAATGATGTGTGCCCTAGGGCATGATGTCCCATCATACATCTTGAACTCTTGTACCTTAAACTTTGGGGGTATGACAACATCAAGTACCAACATAATCTCATGTACGTTCAAGACATTGTCGTCAATGAACCCTTCCATCTTCCTCATCCTAGCTTTCATCAACTCATTTTTCCCAAATTAGTGCCTCTTATGAGGATTTTTTCAATTTTTCTTGTTCCTCTAATTCGTTCAAGTTTGGAATTGAGCTAACTTCTGTTTCCACAATATACGGCAGATTGTGCTCTACTGGGTTTTGTGGTTGTAGACACCTAATTTTGTCCGGACCTTAAAAATTAAAGTGGACCCATGTATAAATTCTAAAATTATCCTACTTGAATATATATTTTTCTAGAAATTAATTGAGCAAAAAAATGAAATACTTAAAGATATTTTTGGTCCCAAATGTGAATAATATTGCAAAAAAAAAATAAAAATAATAAAAAATAATAAAAAATAAAAAATTAAAGAAAAAGAAAAAAAGAAGTGTGAAAAGGAAAGAAGGAAAATCAAAAAAGGTGGGTGGAATGAGTGAGGTGTTTGTTGGCCATGAGGAGAAATTGTTGAAAGAAGAGGAGAAATTGTTGAAGTAAGTAGGAAAATGTTGGCCATGAGAAGAAAATGTTAAAGTAAGTAGGAAAATGTTGGCCATGAGGAAAAATTGTTGAAAGAAGAGGAGAAATTGTTGAAAGAAGAGAAGAAAATGTTGAAGTAAGTAGGAAAATGTTGGCCATGAGGAGAAATTGTTGAAAGAAGAGAAGAAAATGTTGAAGTAAGTAGGAAAATGTTGGCCATGAGAAGAAAATGTTGAAGTAAGTAGGAAAATGTTGGCCATGAGAAGAAAATGTTGGCCATGAGGAGAAATTGTTGAAAGAAGAGAAGAAAATATTGAAGGAAGTAGGAAAATGTTGGCCATGAGGAGAAATTGTTGAAAAAAGAGAAGAAAATGTTGAACAAAGTTGGAAAATGTTGAAAAAAAGAGAAGAAAATGTTGAAAGAAAAAAAAGATGATGAATAAAGTCAATAAAGATTAGGTAGGAAGATGAAAATTAAGAATAAAAAAAAAGAAAAAAACCTACCATTAACTACTATAAATAGCCCATACCAATCTTTCTTGAGACACACAACAAAAAAACCAAGACACTTAGAGAGAAGAGGAGAAAGTGTAGAAGAAGTGAAGAAGAGAGGGAGAGGAGAAGAAGAGAAAGATAGGAGTAAGGAAAGGGGTTAGAGAGAAAAGATTTAAAATCCCCTTGATTCTTCTAGTTTCCCCTTGAACAAGCTCATCACATTGATCTTGAGAAGTTCAACTTTTCCTTCGGAAATCATCTCTTGAAGATCATATTTCCGGTCTTTGTTAGGCCATTCAAGTACTCTAAACACAGGTTTCACTTATCTCTTTATGTTCTCCCATTGTTAAACATATTGTTTTGTTGAACAATTGTATGCTATTACAACTTTGCTTATACTTTTTCTACAAGTAAGTGTTGAAGAATTGATTGTTTGGAGTTGTTAAGAATAGTTGTGGTTTTGCTCCAACCACTTTATAACATTCTATTTAGTTATGATTTTTCCAACTATTTTGATCCATTATCTTGATTAGAAAGAAATTCCCAACGATGGATAAATATAGTTGCCAGTCAACTGGCCGCTATTAAACTATCCTGAGGGAAATCATATTACGAATCTAGTCAGTCAACTGGCATGATTCTATTGATGCATTAAAAAGAAGCTCCTAATGATGGATAAATATAGTTGTCAGTCAACTGACCGCTATTAAACTATCCTAAGGGAAATCTTGTTACAAACCTAGTCAGTCAACTGGCATGGTTCTATTAATGCATTAAAAATAAACTCCTGACAATAGATAAATATGGTTGTCAGTTAACTGGCCGCTATATAACTATCTTGAGGAAAATTATATCATGAGTTTAGCCAGTCAACTGGCATGACTCTATTGAGGCAGTTATAAATAATCTTAAATCACAATCACATGTAAAAATAAATTTATCTAAACAAAAGACAAAGCATAGTTTTGAAATCAAAAGCAACAAATATCAACGTGGTACCGAAAGGGCGTTGTAGGGTGCTAATACCTTCCCTACACGTAACCAACCCCCGAATCTATTTTTTCTGTAATGCAGACCATATTATTCGGTGTCCGACTTCACCATTTCAATCTAAGTCGGTGGCGACTCCATTTTTTTAAAATCATTTTCTAAAACCTCACCTAAATCTAAACTTATTTTTTTTTATTCACCTCTGGATCGCCGCCCCGCGTCGCGTGTCGACAGTGGTTACTGGTTCATTGGGCCTTGCAAGGACTCATTTTGTATGTTTTCTTTAAACATGAGTAGCTTGGTTAGTCAAGCTAATTGTGCTTTAAGGTTTTTGATCTCCTCATGTAATTCATCAATGGACTTTTCTTGTTTTTGTTCTACCATGAATTTAGACTAGGATCACATTGTAGGAGCTGTGATTTCCTTTTAAAATTTTAAAAAGTAAATTATTTGCGTGTGTCAAAAGATGATGAATGCATGCTATGATATGCAACTTAAAGTATGTAAAGGACTGCAACTTTTATTAATCAAAAAATGAATAAGCTAGACATTATCTACTGGGCCTTTCTTCCTATTAGGGTTCAAACTAGGAGGTTTCCCAAGCTTCTTTAGAACTATACATAAGGCCCAATAAAGATTCTCAACTTTACCCTCTGGCATTGCTATTCTTTCAATCTCATTTATCTACTGTTTAGCTCTTTCAGCTATCCCTATTCTCTCCATGTAAAGTGCCCAAGCAATTTTTTCATACAAATTTCTATCAAGGATTAGTTTTGTTTTGTAATAATTTGCATCAAACATGATAGCTAACTGTCGCATCTCCTCTTGATGTGCTTGTTCCATCTGTACCACCATTTCTTCAAGTCTTAAGCACTCAACTTCAGAGATTTGCATTCTCCTTTGTATGCATGGGAAATCTTTTAGTTGATTGAGAAGACTTTGCACCTCTATCTCATGTCAACTTTCAATATCCCTGATGTAGCTAGTTAATTGGGCCTTCATATTTTCTAATTCATGAATGCATTGAAGGTGATTGGCCTAGGTACTTCTTAGTTCCTTATTTTCTTTTTGAAGCCTAACCACTTCCATTGCCAGGGCTCAATTTTCCCCTTTTAGTTCTAAGAGCTCCTCTGTTAGTTGTTAGTTATCTCTCCACATGATGTCTCAGATATCATCCAAGTCTTGCTCAACTTGCTTGTATCTCTTTGTTACCCTTTCTAGTTAGCTCTTGAGATTCCTATATTTCTTTTTATACCATACAGCACCTTCTTCCTCCTCTTTTTTATTGGCAACAATTTTTCTTTCCAGAGATTCTATCTTTGTAGTGTACTGCTTATTTTGAGCCATCAAGCATTTTTCTTTGTCCTTCCATTCTACTTCGTGCTTTCAAAAGTTTGCTTACAATTGCTCATATTCTTCTTACAACTTTAGATAAGTTGGTTTTTCTATGGTCTTTGGCTCAGGTTGGGAGTGAGAGATTTTAACATGTAAGTTCTTGGTTTTTCTGATGAGAGCAGTCATTATTGGAGGTGCAAAACCCTTTCTTTTCTTATTGTACCATGTAGAGTATTCCTCAGTAGTTGCATCCTAATTGCCTCCTATGCCCTCAATGAAGTGAATACTCTTCTAGGAGGCTTTTGCTTCCCTAATCTTCATATTAGTGGAATCATCATCATAAGTCATATCTAGAGAATGTAACCCAAATGTTGCTGGAACATATTGTATACCACCGGCTTGTCTTCTCACCATAGAAGGAGAATATCCTATTACTCCTCATAGGCCAATGAAAGGGGCCCATGACTTATCACCACAACTGTAAAGTGTGGGGACTACTACTCGCATCCAGGAGGCTTTCCATTTCACTTCTCTTATATCTGCTAGTGTTTGAATCCATTGATCCGTAGTAGGTCTATCTCTGGGCCATGAGAGCTCAAAAAATTCATATGGGGTATTCCTTGTTGTATTGTAGTCTCGGGTTAGCCTCATAAGTGGATATCCTAAATTGTTCATGTGTGGGAGATGACAGAATGCCCATATTGTTAGCAATTGAGCGCATGCAAAGAAACCTCCTTTCCCTTTCTTCCTTAGATAACATAGTGTGTGAAAGGTTTCTACTAGAATAGGTGGAATTGGATGAACTCCATGCTTTATTTTAAAGAATAAAAGCACCACTTGACTATCAATGTAACCTTCCATCCTTGGATAAAGAAGCATGCCATCTATAGCTAGGGTGAGCATGTCAAAGCCTTTTTTAGTGTTGATATGGCTTTTCGTAGTTGATAGGAGAAAATCAATGGGAAGGCATTGCCTTTCCCCTTTGTTACAAAGAATCTTATCGAAAGTAGTAGCCTTGTCCCCTGTTAATCTTGCTAATTATCTACTAACAACAGCCTTAGGGTTATAAGAATATGCCCTCCATACCAGATTTGGTTGTACTTTTAGGATAGCTCCATATTCTTCTATAGTAGGGGTTAAGTCCATATTCCCAAAGGAGAATACCCTGTATTTAGAATCCTAGAAAAAGAGCAAAGCTTTGAGTAGAGGCTCATTAACCAGTACAGACAGCAAATACCCTAAGTGGCCAAATTTTGTTGAAAAAGCCGCTTTATCTATGATGTCCTTCCAAATTTGCTTGAGTTTTGATGAGTCATGCTATTTGAAAATAATCTTTCCTATTTCTGGAAGGTCAGGGGCCAAATCATGGGTCATGCAATCTCCAAATTTCCTTTGAAGCCCTTCCTAGGATTCCCTAGCTTAATCTTGAGTGATAACAATAGTCTCAGTAGATAATGTAGCCATAAAATTAATTTTGAAAATCCTGTGATTCATATACAAAAAGGAGGAAACATTAAACAAAGACAAATGTTCTAATGCCCCATGATTTCCAAAATGTATTCTTTGGAAAAAATGAAAGAAATGTAACCATGCATGATTATGATGATTTAATAGGATATTCCTCATGTGCCTTAAGGGTTTGGGTCAAAACTCTCTCTTACAAAGGGGTAATTCTAAGGTTATTAAAAGTGGAGGGGTAGGTTTTATATTTCCTACATTGGGTCCTTAAATTATCCTTGAGATGATCAATTTGAGTGGGGTGTTTTGGGCACCCATGCGGAGACTGAAGGTCTCTCGAAGGCTAACCCTACTACACCCCTTTATCCTAGAAGACATCCTATATGGACCGGGTATAGGGTACAAGGGTCATGACCTCCCCTTTGTTCTAGTGTGTGGTGAGTGTGATAGTGTGTGTGAGAAAATATACCTTATTCCTTCAAAAAGGAAATACCAAGCACACATACTTATAAATAAATATGTACAAATTTAAATTAACAAATCAATCGAGAAATTAATAAGATCGTTTTTAATTGGCCTAACCCTCTTAGGTGTCCCTAGTGGAGTCACCAAGCTGTCGACCTTAGATTTTTCATTTTGTGAAGTTGTCACTGACCTAAGTTATCTGAGGTGAGATTGGACACCTAATTAAAAATGGTCTATGTCTAAAAGATTGAGTTCGGGAGTTGGTTATGTTTTAGGGAAAGTGTTAGCATCCTAAATGCCCTTTTGGTACCAGAATGATCTAATTAATTTACTTGATTTAATTAATGTTGATTTTAAATAAGTATTTTTGAAAATAATTCCTACCCATTCCGAATTGAAACGTTTAGATAATCATTTCATGAAAGTCCCTTTTCTATTTCAGCTTTTTTAAAAAAAATAATTTTATGAAAATCCCCTTTCTATTCCAAATTAGGATTTAAAAATGATTTTGAGAAATTCCCTTTCCATTCTGATTTGGGGTTTTAAAAATAATTACATAAGAGTCTCTCTTCCATTCCAGATCAGGGTTTAGAAATAATAACTTTATAAAGGTCCCCTTTCTATTTTAGGTTGGGGTTTTACAATAATAACCTCATAAAGATCCCTTTCCGATTTTAGACCAGTACTTTAAAAGATAATTTTTTGAAAATCTCCATTCTTTTTTAGTTTTTTTTTAATAATTTAAATAAAATTTCTTTCTATCCTGGATTAGGAGTTTCTAAAAATGATAACTAAAACTTTTCTTTTCCTTATTACAGGTCGGGATCATGAAAGTAATTTTAAAGAAATGTTCCCTTTTTATTCAAGATAGGGTTTTCTAAAAGTAATAATGTAAAATGAAGAAGAAAAACTTTTATCATTTAGGTGAACATCTATTTATTTTTATTTACAAAGATATAATTTGTTTTATTTTTTGGGATTTTTTAGATATAGAATTTACAAAAAAGTGTAAATTGCAGCTTTTATTATTATTATTATAATTTTATTTTATCAATACACTATCCCATTTTTAGTATATCCAATATAAAGGTTTTTTTTCTATAATCTCTATAATGCTAAAACTAAAAACATGTCAGCAAAAGAAAAGGAGGGGACCAGTGTACCTTTCGATTGCAAACTCAATCAACAATGGGCAAACCAAAAATGATTAGCAGCTTGATGGCTACACAGGCGCAACGTCGGGCTTCTGTGATTGCAAGCAGAGGAGTGTGAAGTAGCAAACTGGTTGGTGGCCGAGAATTTACTATATCCTTGGCAAGAACGATCAACCTAGTAGCAACCGGCAGGCAGCAACAACACGTTGGCAACAAACCAATGAGAATGTTGCAACTAATGCAGCAGGATGGAAAGAAATGGCTAGTGATCAAGAGCGAACTGGACATTCAACAGTGGCAGCAACAGTGAAGCACAAGTCGTGCTGGTAATGAGAATAAACTCGGCACGCCGCTATGCTTCACGAAGGTAACACGTTGCAATGGAGTTCCACAACCTGAGCTTCGATGGTGCAGCAGAGGCATGATGGCAGTCACTGGGTTAAGATGGGGACGAGTAGCCGCGACGATGCCAGGCGGTGGAGCATTACGTCGAGTTTCAGTAACAAAATTTCACACACGAGACAGTGCCCATGATGAACTCTGGTTGAGGTTACTGGTGTCTTCGTTTTAGGTGGACTGTCAGCTTTGCAAAAGTGCAGAGATAGCCTTCATTTTGGGTGAGAGTGCACTAAGATGAGGGTGCTCATTGATGGGTTACCGTGAAGATGAAGAAGAAGAGTAGTGGGGAGATGATCTTCGACAATGAATGGCACAGTAGGTAGAGCTTTGACATTGGCATATTAGTTGTGGTTCATATCTAATTTTATGCTCAACATTCTTACTTAGTTGACAATTTTGTGTGAGCTTAACAATCATGACACAATAATTGTTCAAAAGCATTATACAAATCATATAATTTTTGGTTGTAAAGATTTAAAAACTTTCTCCTAGTCCCCCTGCAAACTAGGTAATTCCACTTATATATCCATTGACAAGTTTCTATACTTTCCATTATCTAATGACAAATACAATATGTATACACATTAAATTTTTCTTTCCAACTACATATGTGCTACAAACAAACCTAATGTCTTATACGCCAATACAAAATTACGTTAGGGGATGGAATTGGTTACATACATCTTGTTTCAACAACCACAACAACAAATTAGAAGCCTAAATGGTCAAAAAAGTGCTTTCTTGTAGGGTTGTTAAATAGGCTGGCTCAAAATTCGGTCCAAGGCAAAAGAAGCCTAAATTTTTCAAGTTAAAAAAAATTTGAACATAACTCTAACCCTATAGGATTGGTAGTTAAATGAGTTAGCCTTGCTGGTTGGCCTTGTAGGGTCGGCCCTAAACTTAAAACTGAACTTGAACGTAAACCTAAATTTGAACTTAATCTTAACCCTATAGTGTTGGTGGTTAAATGAGTTAGCCTTGCAGGGCTAGCCTTGAATCTAATCCTGAACCTAAACATAAATCTAAATTATAAATTAATATGAATTTTTTATTTTAAAATTTTAAATTAACAAAATAATTATAAACTCATAAATATTTTTATATTTTAAATTTTATGTTTACATAATTTTCTTATTAAAAGAAGAGAAAAAGAGTTAAAGTGACAAAAAGTAAAAAAAAAAAAAAACTTGGTGGGACAGCCCTTAATTTTTTTGAACTAACTCTTAATTTTTCAAGGCAATTTCGAGCAGGCCAATTGATTTGAGTCAAATTTGATGACTTTACTTTCTTGGTGAAATTTTAGTCAGAGAATCAAATGATTAGAGAGAAGTGGAGATAGGAACAAAATGAAAGGGAAGAGAGAAATGCCAGTGACGAGCTATCTTGATATGAAATTATCAATGGATGTTTTAATTTTATTGATGGATTTATTTCAATAACTTAAACAACATTGTCTTACTTGTAATTTTATCAAGAAAAAATTCATTAGTGATAAAATATTTTGACTAGTCAAATAATTTCAAATTATCGGCATCATTTTTTGCTAGTAATTAATTGTTTGACTAGTCAAACTTTGCAATTGTCCACAAATTTTTTGTTGGTTAAATCATTGACTACTATTAGTGAATTTTTCCGTTACACTATATATCTTGTTATTACCAACAAATTTCTGTTAGTAAGATGGATTTTTTATCGATAGAATATAATCCATCAATATTCAACTAATTTCTAATAGTGTATGGAGAAATCCATAAAGCCAAGCATCAACTTTGAATGTAAGAATGTTAGTGAATTTTTGAAAGTGATTAATAAGAAGTTTGTCAATTTTAACAAAGCTTAAAAGGGCCATTACCTATCTTTGTTGGAGAAGGCCAAGTATGATGGTACAAGTGGTGTGTGTGAGCATTTTGATAATGCTTGAGTACTACAAAAACAAACTGTAAGACCATGAAGATATTGGGTGAGAGTTTTTTGATTTGGCAAGTTTTAGAGTCACTTCCTCCCTTATACAATGTTCGAAAGACTACTTATATGCTCAAAAGGCAAAGTAAGGTTTTACCTAATTTTCATTGTTACTCAAAAGGAGGGAAATATTAAAATGGGAAAGGCTCTCACTATGTAAATTACTATTAATGGCTCAAATGAGAAGAAGAAATTCAACAAGGGCAACAAGAAGAGCTACAAAGGAAAGAACCTTGCTGAAAGGGATAAGAATGACAAACTAGGACTTAATAAAAATAACAACAACAACACCTTCAAGGGTAATTATAAAATTTGTTAGAAATGTGGGCACAAGCAAGCTAATTGTAGGAAATTTAAGGCTTGATTTGAGAAAAAAGATACTAGAAAAAGTAGGAAAACAAGTGATAGAGAGCTAGCGGTTGTTGTTGACATGGAGTTAGAGTAAATGTACAGTCTATAAGAGTTGTTACTTTAAAATTTTCTTTTGGACATATTTTAGAAATAAAAGACATTTTATATGTTCTCTCCATGAGGAAAAACATGAATTATGTTTCCGTTCTAGATAGGCGTGGATATTCTTTTCCATTTGATAATGAAGATGTTACTATTTATTATAATTTCCATGGTTGGTTTTAGTGTTCTTCATGATGGATTGTATACACTTGGCTTGGATCCCTCGCTCATAGAAAACCTTTTTTTTAACGCTAGTAATAGAAGACACAATTGATTTGTTGAGAGCTCTTTTATACTTTGGCATGCATAGGTGTTAGGGGCATATTTCTAGAGAAATAATGAAAACATTAGTTAAGATGGTATGTTACGTAGTTTAAATTTTTTAGATTTTGAGACATGCGTTGATTGTATCAATAACTCACTACAAGACATATAAATATAAGGTCATAATTAAAATGCTTGCAAATTTGTTATAATTAGATTTTAATTATGATAGAATACTGTAATAGGATATAATTAGTTAGAATTTTGATGATTGCTATACTAGTTTACTTTTGATCAAATTCGTCTACAGATGAGTTTAGGAGGCCAATTAGGATTAGGTAAAGGTTGGGGTCAACCTAGGATGGTCGATCCTCATGGGCTTACCCCTAGACCCACCTATCCAAGAGATACATCTACACATAACTTGAACCCTTCTTCTTCACTTCCACCCATAGCCTCTTTGAGAGACCCACTGTTCATCTCTCCTTCACGGTCATTGGCACCAAATTAGGCTGGGAGCTTGGTCCATAACCCTTCATTTAGGTAAGCTTTAAGCAATTATTTAATGTTTCTTGCTATTTTATCTGTACATATCATAATAAGTTATACTAATCTTTCTATTTGTATGTCTAGGATTCTAATAGCTTGAAACCAAGGTCATTCAATTAAAGTTTGACTAGTTGTATATGTAAGCACATATTGGACGTCTAAAACATATAACAAAATCCAAAAATGAAGAAAAGTGAAAGAAAATTGACCTCCAGCCATTGCAAGTCTTGAAGTCAAAAACTATCTATGGGATGCTCTAACTCAGGTGTTCTCACTCAAAGATGGTGTACTAAAGTGTGTTTGACTTCTGGATGGTGAGAAACTGAGCCAGGGACCCCATAAGTATATAGTGCTCAGGGTGTTGTAATGTCTTCCCATCAAAGACGGCAATGCCCTTTGGAATCCACTCCAAACAGCCATGTAAACGCCAGAAATGGACCAGTTAATGGTCTGTTATGCTTATTGGCTCCAACCAACATTCAAAAATTGAAGTTTCAATGGTAGCCAACATTCAAAAACATAAGAAACTGAGGAGGCAGCTATGAACATTGCCAACTTCTTAGAATTGTTCATGCAACGTCTCTTAACATGAGTTATGGAAACTTGCAACGTTCAGAAATGGAGAACAGACACTTACATTCTCCCACTTAGTCCATATACTCTATAATATTTTCATAGTTCGGATTCCAACAATAGAAAACTAAATACATGAATCATGGCGATAAGTCCTCTTAAAGTGAGTATTACCTTTCATATATTACGATGTATTTTATTTTCTCAAACCCACTATAACTTAATGAATAAGCCTTATGCTTATTCAAGGTCTTCTTAATCGTTGTCATTCTTAAAAATAAATGTGCACATAGAAAGAGAAAACAACATACATAAAATAAGAGCTTTATTACAAATGATGAAAATTTTATATCAAAATCTCAATGTAGGACCAAGTCCCATTCTAATTACATGATCCTTAAATCCTGTTGGTGGCATGCCTTTGGTCAAAGGATCAACTATCATTAACTCAGTGCTTGCGTGCTCAATGGTGACTTTATTCTCTTTGACATGTTCTTGAATGGCTAAGTATTTGATGTCGATATGTTTGCTTTGACTTACACTCTTATTATTCTTAGCCAGAAAAATAATAGCTGAGTTGTGACAATATATCCTCAATGGCCTTAAGATAGAATCCATTATTCTAAGCCCAGAGATAAAGCTCTTTAGCCATACACCATATGAAGTTGCCTTAAAACAAGATACGAACTTAGCCTCCATGGTAGAAGTAGCAGTCAGAGTCTGCTTTGCGCTCCTTCATGACACGACTCCACTGACAAGCATAAAAATGTTACCTGATGTTAATTTTTGTGAATCAACACATCCAACAAAATCCGAATTTAAGTAGCTGACTACCTCAAGATTCTCAGTTCGTCTATACATCAGCATGTAATGTTTAATACCCTTAAGGTACCTTATCACTTTCTTTGCAGCTTTTCAATTGTCCATTCCTAGATTACTTTGATATTTCCCTAACATGCCGACTGCAAAAGCAATGTCAGGTATTGTGCAAACCAAGCATACATAAGGTTTCCAACAACAGAAGCATATGGCACGTTACGCATTTGTTCCCTCTCAAGGTCATTCTTTGGGCACTGGTTCAAATTGAAGCTATTACCCTTCACAATTGGTGCTACACTGATGAACAATCTTTCATTCAAAACCTCTCTAAGACCTTATTGATATAGGTTTCTTGCGATAGATCCAATAAATATTGAGTTCTATCCCTATGGTTCTTAATGCTCATGACATAAGACGCCTTACCCATGTCCTTCATATCAAAATTCTTTGAGAGAAACTATTTCACCTCGTATAACATTTGTCTATCATTAGTTGCAAGTAATATGTCATCCACATATAGCACAAGGAAACAGATTATGCTTCCACTGACCTTCTGGTATATACATTGATACATGATATTTTTCATAAAACTAAATGAGGAAATAATATTATGAAACTTAAGATACCATTGGCGTGAGGCATGTTTCAATCCATATATGGATTTCCTAAGCTTGCAAACCAAATGCTCACTGGCACTAAAGGAGAATCCTTCAAGTTATTCCATATATACCTCTTCCTCTAGTTCTCCATTGAGGAATGCTGTCTTCACATCCATTTGATGCAGTTCTAGATCAAAATGGGCAACTAATGCCATTATCACACGGAGGGAATATTTTCTAAATACAGGAGAAAAGATCTCCTTATAATCAATTCCTTCCCTTTGAGTGACTCTCTTAGCCACGAATCTTGCCTTGTATCTCTCAATGTTGCCTGATGAGTTCTTTTTAGTTTTGTAGACTTATTTACATCTAATGGCTTTAGAGCCACTAGGCAACTCGACGAGATCCCAGACTCTGTTAGACGCCATAGAATCTATCTCTTCCTTCATGGCATTGTGCCACAATTCAGATTCTCTGCAACTGATGCTTGTGAAAACGTCTCTGGATTATTTTCGGCTCTAATGTTATAGTCAGATTCTTGTAAGTACATTGTATAGTGTAGACACTTAATTTTGTCCAGCCTACTTTATAAAATTTAACTTAAAATTTAAACCCAAGTTTTAAGAAAAACAAGCCCAAACCAAAAATCCCAAACCCAAAAATAAAACCAAAATTCAGAAAAATGAAGATAAATCCAAGACATAAAATAAGATAAATTCAAGAATGATAACAAAAGATAAAAGATAAAACTAAGATGATAAGGATAAATAAAAGATAACAAAGAAATAAAGATAAAAAGATGATAAAGATAATGAGATAAAAATTTAAGAGATAATAAGATAAATAAAAAATAAGAAAACAAAAAGATAAAAGATAAGAAGTAAAACATAACTAAAACTAGGAAACAAGAATCTAGGTAGAAAAGAACTTCTAATTTTTCAGCTATAAAAAGACTTATCACACAAAAAATAAAGGAGAGGGGAGCCTATAAGGGAAAAGTCAAAACAAAAGCAAGAAGCTTATGGAAGAACCTAAAAGGAGAAAAAATTCAGCAAATTTTCATCCACTGCACCCTTCACCCCATCACTCTCAACAACATCCTGTCACCCTAGACGCCCTTCCACCTTGCTGTCATCACTTCCTTGCTGAAGGACTTCTTCCTGCTTTAGAGATCGGTGGCCTAGACCAGAGTTGGTGTTTACTGATTTCGCACTACACCATCGGCTGCCCAGTCTTCTGTAGCATCACATTGCATCGCTGGCTTCTTCAGAAAACTCACTATTGCCATTATTCGTCTTAGTCTCAAACCTCTCCATGACGCAACATGGGCTGTGGTATCCCTGGTAGAAGACTTGCTCACTACCACCACCTGGTTTCATTGCACTATTGCTCAGCTTGTTGTTTCTGTTGTAGCTTCCTTATCGCCACCACACTGTCACCCTGAGGAGTCTTAATTCAGACTCGTTCCTGTTGCGCCACCATTAGCCAGTCCCAGCGTACCCAGTTTGCAGCGTTCCTAGTTCTACTTCACTGCCTCTATTTCAGTCTCAGTCCACTGCTGTCACTCAATAGTTGGAACCTCTAACGGAGTCGTTGCATCCGTGTTGCCACCCGCTAGTTCTATTTCACTGCCTTGCCATCTCATCGCTTCTTGCTGGGAACCCATAAGCTAAAGTCGTAGGCTCAACCATAAGATGACTTTATGCTTGTCCTACTGTCAAGCCATTTCTATTCTTGATCCACCTTTTTGTTGAAGATTGAAAGGTATGGTTACTAAGTCCATGAAACTTGCTGCTACCCTTTTATTATTATCTTGGTGGCATTTTATATGGGGTTTGAGTCTCATGTATTTAGAAAGTTTTGAAATTTATGCAGTTTTCATGTTACTAATTCCTAGTATGGGTATGTGCTCTATTAGTTTATGTAGGTAGTGTATGGGAGTCATTCAAATGTTTTTGGTTTGAAAGTTCATGGTGTAAAGTGCTCATAATGAAAAAGGGGATGTGAGTTTGATTTGAGAAAAATAGTTTAAGTGTTACACTTCCTTGTTTTTTTGTGAACTTTAAATTTTTAGGAAAAATAAGAAAAATAAAAATAAGTTATTAGTTGAGTTTATTATTTTCCTCTCTTGTTTACATGGGTTATGTAAGTATTTTTTGTTTTCCTTTTAAAACCCCAGCCTGGAATAGAAAGAAATTTTTTTTTTCAAAATTATTTTTAGAAAACCTTGGCCTAGAATAGAAAGGAGATTTTCTCAAAATTATTTTTAAAACCTTGGTCTGGAATAGAAAGAAAATTTTTCTAAATTATTTTTAAAACCCTATACTAGAATAGGATGGGGATTTTTCTCAAAATTAAATTATTTTTAAATGCCAATCTAGAATGGGCAGAGATTATTTTTAAAATTTTTTTTAAACTAACTTAAATTAATCAATATAAATTAATTAGATCATTTTTGGTACTGAAAGGGCATTTAGGGTGCTAATACCTTCCCTAAAACATAAGCAACCCCCAAACCCAATCTTTAAAAATGTTGACTATTTTTAATTAGGTGCCCGATCTCGCCTTAGATAACTTAGGTCGGTGGCGACTCCAAAAACTAAATCTTAGGGTCAACATATAATCACTAGGAATTGCTGACCTCCTTATTCTAGTTGATCTTCTTAATGTTGTCTCAACATCCTCTTCAAGAGGATGTTGCTCAACTAGTTGTTCAACAGTTTTTGGTAACTGTTGATCAACGGGATCAACTTGGCCATGGTTAACAAGTTGTGGAGTCTTGATGATTGATTTTTCAATACCCATTTGTACTTGAGGGTCATGAATTATAACCAATCTATCACTTGATGTGAAAGCTTGAGAACTAAAATGAGCTTGTTCAGAATCTAAGTTCCAAATTCGATCACTCCCACTGATTAAGTTATTCTCAAGAAATTTTGCATTCCTTGATTCCACAATCCTAGTACTATGAGATGGACAGTAAAACCTATATCCCTTATACCTTTGGGCTTACCCAATAAAATAGCTACTAATGGTCCTCGAGTTTAACTTTTTCTCTTGTGGATTGTAAACTCTAACTTCTGTCGAGCATCCCCAAATGCGCATATGTCTTAAACTGGGTTTTTAACCTTTCAATAACTCAAATGGCATCTTTTCAATAGCCTTGGTTGGAACCTGGTTAAGAATATACATAGCTACCTTAAGGGCTTCAGTCCACAAGAACTTAGGAAGTTTAGAGCTGCTAAGTATGCTCTGCACCATATCCATTAATGTTTAGTTTCTTCTTTCAGCTACACCATTTTGATCCGGAGATCCAAGCATGGTGTATTAGGCAACAATCCCATGCTTTTGAAGAAACCTAGCAAATGGACCTATTGCTTGTCTATCTTCAGTGTATCTACCATAATACTCACCACTTCTATCTGATCTCATTATCTTTATTTGTTTTCCACATTGTTTCTCTGCTTCTGCCTTGAAAACCTTAAAGGCATCTAGTACCTCATTTTTATTATTTAGAAGGTAGAGAAACATGTATCGTGAGTAAACATCCATAAAGGTGATAAAATATATCTGACTACTAGAGTCCATATCTGAACTACAGATATCTGTATGTATGATTTTTAATAAGGTAGAACTCCTCTTAGCACCTTTTTTGGTCTTATTAGTCTGCTTTCCTTTAATGCAGTCTACACAAGTGTCAAAGTCAACAAAGTTAAGAGTACTAAGTACTTTATCTTGTACTAACCTTTTCACCCTCTCTATTGAAATATGACCAAGACTACGATGCCACAATATAGAGGAATTTTCATTAGTAATACTTCTCTTTATACCTATATTGCTAGAAACATGCATTGAATCATAAGATGTACTATCTTGTAATTGAAGTTGAAATAAACTATGACAAATTGTACCTTTTCTAACAACATCAGATTTATAAGATAATTGAAATAAATTATCTGAAAAGTTAAAGGAATATCCAAATGGTACAAGTTTTGAAACTGAAATCAAGTTTTTAGAGAAACTTAGTACATAAAAGGTCTTTTTCAAAATCAATACAAAACCAATATCTAATACTAATTTGCATGTTCCTATGCCTTCTACTTGTGAGCCTATCTTGTTTCCTGAATAGATGAATTGCTCATTGCCCACCATCTTCCTTAGGTTTAGAAAGCCCTGTAAGGTATTAGAGATATGGATTGTAGCACCAAAATCAATCCACCATGCATTATTACTAACATCTACCATATTAGATTCATAACGAAAGAGGGAGGTTGAGTTACCTTTCTTTTCAAGCAAGCTTTGAATTTGCCGTAGTCCTTCTTCATGTGTCCTTTCTTTTTATAGAAAAAGCACTTGGACTCTTTTTTAATGACAACTTGAATGGGCGCCTTACCCTTTCCTTTGGCCTGGACTTGCTTTTTACTCTTTTCTTGTATGGCCAAATGTGCACTTTCTCTCATATCAGCTAGGAGCCTCCCCTCCTCTTGAACACACATGCTCAATAATTCATGAATAGACCATTTCTCCTTATGTGTGTTGTAAGAGATTTTGAAAGGCTCATACTAAGGTGGTAGAAAATTCAAAATGAAGTGCACAAGGAAGGACTCAGACATCTCAACCTCTAGACTCTTCACAACTGAGTTGCTATGTCCCTCATTTGTATTATATGCTCTCGCACACCCCTTATGCCAGTGAGTTTCATTAAAGATAACCTTGTCATCAGGATGCTTGCTAGGGCCTTGTCAATTAACTCAAATTGTTCGTCAATGGCCTTCAGCAAGTCTTGGACATGTTCATACTCTCTTATTGATCCACGAATGCTTGTAGATATTTTGGTGTTTATGTACATTATGCTGAGACGGTAAGATTGCTCCCAACGTTCGTAAAGATTAACCTTTGAAACACTACTAGCATCTATGGGCGTAGGAGGTTTTTCCTTTCTTAGAGCATAGTCAACATCCATCCATCCTAATTGTATCTCCTTCCAAGTTTTGTAATTATTACCATTAAGTTCAGGAGCTTGAAAGTTAGAGATACTAATAGGTTGAAAAGCTACATAATATGCTATGTTAAAATTTGAGATAACTAATTATTCCATATAACATATCTTACCAATGTAAAATATATCTTTTTAAAATCATGTGCCTAGTGACAAATAAAACTGCTCGTGGGCTAAGCTTTATTCAATTAGATTCATGCTACTTTATGATGAAACTAATAAATTATCTCTTTCTTAAATCCTATAGGTAATTAAGAAAAAAAAATTTACCATCCCATTCTAATTAAACACATATAATATAATAATATTCCTGTGAGATAATGATTATCACATTATATATATTAATTACAGTTTATGTCTTTTAATATATGTGATTTATTTCATAATGTATAATTTTAAAATAATTAAAGGTGCTATGGTTAAACTCTAATTAAATTAAAATTACATTAATCATATGATATTTTAAAAGAGCTAAATGCTTGCTTATAACTAAACAAATTTGCAAAAGCAAGCTTGCATAATGGAAATTCAAACAAGTAATCAATCAACTTATCCAAAATATGACCAATTAATTAAAATTTTTCACAAATTAAATATGCCAAAATAGTCCCAAAAATAAATTACAAATAGTAGGCATATGGCGTTTTTAATCATGATTTTGGACAAAAATTAAATTAAATTTTCAATGGACTATGAAAAATTTTGTCAAAATAATAAATTTTTTTAAACACAAATATCCCAAACATGAAATTTTGATCATATTAAGCTAAATTCTAAATAAACCACGTCAAAAGGCCCAAACTAGCAACCCAATTCAGCCAAAATCCGGAAGTCGACTCCCTCCTTTATTTTTTTTTGAAAATCAGTAGGCCTACTCCAGAAAAGCCTAAAAGTTCAGCCCAGACAGGCCTGGCCCGTAGCAAGGAGGCCCAAAAAGGCAAACCCTCATAGGCCCAATCAACGACCCAACTGCTCGGCCCATTTGGCTTTAATGAAACGGTGTGTTTCAATAAAGGGAGGGGCTGATTTTCGTACAGTCAAAATAACCTATTGTTTATTGGAGATGGCGTGCTGTTTATTAAAATGACTTGTCATTTATGTCGTCTTCAACCTCTAGTTAGGTCGTCTCGACCTGACTCAAACTGTTTTGGACCCGTCGAAAAACCTGACTTTTTTGGAGATTCTGGACATCTTTTTCGATGTTTCCCAAGCCAAACCTATCAGAATTTCATGAGGAATATAATTATGCAATCAAAACATGAAAACTACGCATGCATGAAGCAAACTGACAGTATGAAAAATGCAAAATTTTTAGATTGAAACTACAACAAATCAGAAGCCATCTATCGGCTCTAATACCAACTGTAAGCATACATTGGACATCTAAAACATATAACAACATCCAAAAATGAAGGAAAGCGAAAGAAAACTGACCTCCAGCCATTGCAAGTCTTAAAGTCGAAAACCACCTACGGAATGCTTCTAACTCAGGCTTTCTCACTCAAAGATGGTGTATTAAAATGTGTTTGGCTTCTAGATGGTGAGAAACTGAGTCAGGGACCCCGTATATATATAGTGCTCAGGGTGTTGCAATGTCTTCTCATTAAAGATGGCAATGCACTTTGGAATCCACTCCAAACAGCCATGAAAACGCTAGAAACGGACCACTTAATGGTCTATTACGCACATTGGCTCCAACCAACATTCAGAAACTGAAGTTTCAAAGGTAGCTAACATTCAAAAACATAAGAAATCTAGGAGGCAGCTATGAACATTGCCAACTTCTCAGAATTGTTCATACAACATCTTTGAACATGAGTTATGGAAACTTGCAACGTTCAGAAATAGAGAACAGACACTTACAATATAAAATTTGGGGTGACATCTTGGTAGCTAGTGTTTGGGTTTATTTAAGTTTTGTAATAAATGTATATTTAATAACTATCTTTAATTGGTGTTTTGTGTATTAAAATGCTTGTTTTTAGTGTAGACATATGTTAGCTACATCTTGATAATCAGGCCCACATGCGGGATGCCTTTTAATTCTTGGGGATCCAAGCCCTATTTGATATGTATCAAGATGCATGTTTGGACAAGAAGAAACCCATATGGAAGGGAGATGCCATCTAGTAGGACTTCCAGCAACATTGGACCTTTGCCACCTTCCAAAAGAAACCCGAGTAAACGATGAAGAACACAGCCTCGGAGAAAGGGGACTCATTGCACGTGGAAGGCTTTGTTACCTTGGGCAAATCTAGGAATAAGTTGGTAAGCCTCTATTTGATTAAGTTCAAATTACCTATGGTTCTATATTAATGTAGATTTGAATTAATTTACTAATTGATTTTCATTGTGATTCATTTGCATGAGAAGGAGCTAAGATTGTTGACTATCCCTAATAATATTTTTCAATACGCTCATTAGTAGAAGATCGACCAGAGTTGGATTGATTAGTGGTTAGGACCACCTAAGTAGGTGTACATTTGAGTTGATGTTAAGCAGTGTTCCAATTAATTTAGGTTTTAATTAGTTGTGTTTAACCAGTTAACTTGTCTTGTTTCAATTGTAGAAGTTCTAGGCATGCATCACTGCTGAGGTTATTGCTTGGTTGTCAGAGCAATTCTCCAGTCAGCTAGCAGCTGCTATTTCAGTAATATCCTCACAGCTGATGGCCCACATTGACACCTTAGAGAGCACAAGTGACACGGTAGAGTGATCCTTCCTCCAACCTGCAACCACCACGCCCCCTCGACATCCGAGTGTCCTGATGCCGAGCACGCCTCCAAGTCTATAAGCGATGACGAGTATCATTAAGCACATATTTACTTAATTCATACAGAATATTGTCTTGGATTTTTAAGATTTTATCATATACATATACATATTGTATTATTCATATTTTATTTTATAGCATTTATCATTTATGTTAATTTATGTTCTATTTATACTTTTCCACCAACAAACTATAATTGAAAAATAAGTCCTAATTTAATTTTATATACACATTAAAATCTATTTTTGAAAATTTAATAATTTTTCATAAAATATCACCGATAGGACATCCCTAATATATATATTTTTTAAATTCCTTTTGTTACCAAGGGATATTTCCTTAGTAATTATTTCTTATCCATCAGTAATATATTCGTAACCTTTGAATTTCTTTGTCATTCCACGTAGCGCACCATAAATAATATATGAGCAAATTATTTGACCAAAGTTTAACCGAGGGACAACTAATCCATCAATAGATATTATTGACAAAGGTGTTACCTACAGATAATATTTTCACAAATATATGTCACTAAAAATAATTATTGACAAATTTTTTCTTTTATTACCAATAGATGAATATATTGACAAGAAAAAATTTTCGGATAGTTATTGGTTGCAAGTAAGCACTAAAAAGGTATAAAGTGTTTAAGAGAAAATATAATCTTTACTTAAATTTTAATTTAGTTTTAATTTTTAAAAAATAAATAATTTTTTAAAGGAGAAATAAGTAGATTCCATTCTTGGAGTAAGTTAGTATAAAACGTGGCTTATATAATTGCTTTCTTCACAAATGTAGTAGATACAAAATAATAAGGGGTAGAGACTTGGCACAAATGGTGATTTGGGTTTTCCACCCCTCTCCACCCAAGTTTGATTTCTCCCTATTCACATGTATAAAAAAAAAAAAAAAATCCGTATTCATTGTTTTACCTTTTAACATATCATAATTATTCATAATAATTATGTATCATTCAGTTTTATATATAAAAAAATTAAAATAATTTTAAAAGAAAGTCTATACCATTGAATAAAGAAAACATTCTCTTGATTACCAACATGACCATAATTAAAAAAGTATATAAAACAGAAAAAGACATAAAATCACCTACAACTAATAGCGCACTGAAAATGGTATACACTTAATTTTGTTTGGAATCAAAAAATAAAATAAATCCGCTAATAAATTTAAAATTTTTTCTACTTTATTATATAAATTTTGGGTTTAATTTGAGTGAAGTTAAAAATTTTAATATTAAAATTAAAAAATAATAAATAGTGAAAATTCTAAAAATAAAAGTAAAACAATGGTTTAAAAATTCCAGGGTTGAATTCAGTAAATTAAAGAATCAGATAGTATTTTTGGGTAAGTTTTCTTTGTTTCCCCTAAAAAAGGAAAAATCAAATCAAATGAAAAAGAAGAGAAGAGTAAAACAGAAACCAAAAATGAGGAACGAACCAAATGGGTTGAGAATGGACGAGGAAATGTAGAAAAAAGGAAAGAACTTCCTCCTTGAAATTTTTGGAGAAGAGCAAAGGAGGGAAGGATTTTGGAGAAGAGCAAAGGAGGGAAGGAGAAATAGAAGAGGAATGGGGCAGAGGCTTAGGAGAAGTGTTCAGGCATTGGAAAGGGGGGTTTGCAAAGAAAGAGAAAGGGAGAAGTGTCACAGTTAAGGAAGGAGATGCTGGTTGCTCTGGGAAAGAGCTTGCGAGAAACATGGAGGAGCCTCTAGCATGCTGAGCACCAAGGAAGAAAGGGAGGACCGTGATATGGACTGGGCTAAGGGAGGAGCCCCTAACACGTTAAATAGAGGTGAAGCTTAAGGAGCTTAGCACGCACGGAGCAAAGGAGAGAACGAGGAGTGAAGTAAGAGCGAGAAAAGAAGAAGAGAAGCCGAGAGAGGGAGAAGAAAGAAAGAAGAAAGAAAAAGTAAAGAGTAGAGAGGGAAGAGAGAAATAGCACAGAAGGAAAGACACACACAGAGGCCCTCACTCTCTGATACACACGACCCTCATTCTCTGAAGGAGATGCCCAGTCAGGAGCACACCCAAGAGAGACAGTCGCAGAGGAGGAACGCATTCGCTCTCGGTTCGGAGAAGAGCTCAACAGAGGAACTCTTTCTATCACGCACCCATCACCCTACCCGTGACAGAGGAGAGAATCAAAGGGGATTCTGGTCTTTCGGGTAACTTCTACTCACTTAATCCTCTCAAATTTCACTCTAGTCTATTGAAAATGCTTTAGAATTAATTTGGCTGCTGTTTACTTTCGTCTTAGCTGCTGTTTTCATCTATGTTCTGCTGTTGTTTACTTTTATTTTCCTGCTGCACAGCTGTATTGTTCTACTGTATGTTGCTGTTTTTTTTATGTTTTCTGCTGTATTGTTTCTATTGCGTTGTTTGTGCTGTTTTTTTTTTTTTTTTTGGTTTAATATCTTGCTGTGTTGCTGTTGTGTTTTTGCTGTATGCTGCTTTGCTGTGTTTTTTTAGTTGCTATATAATAGCTGTTTCAGCTGTTTAATATGTTGTTGTTTTGCTGATTTATTGTTGCTGTTAACTGTTTACTGTAAAAATAAATTCAAAGCCACCGTTGTGCCCAGCTTCGGCCAAAACCGAAATAGGGTGTGGTTAAAGAGACCGACGGGTCCCCGCTTGCTGCGGAGACCCGCGGGATATCTTTGGCAGGGAATGGTGCACCGGACCCTGTAACCTATATCTTTCTCTCGTCAAGCAATTTCAAAAAAATTTTATTTAAAAAAATAAAATATGTAATTATGCTCACAAAATATTTTAAAAATTTTTAGCATCAATTTAAAAAATTTCTGATAAAAATTTAAAAACTTAATAGCATTATCTTTATCAAACCTTTTCACTCTCAAAAAAATATATAAATTTTTTTTTCTATTTTATAACTTTGTTTGAAAAAATTAATATTATTTATTAAAAAATTTTGAAGTTTAATTAAAAAAGACAAAAATTTTAACAATTTCATTTTTGAAATACATAATTCAGGTTGTTTAAAAAAAATTGAGTTGTTGTAACAGGTGCTGGTGGTCTCGGTTTGAGCTGGCCAACCAAGCCGCCAGCCGCCAGCCACCAGCCACCTATCCCCTTTCCTTTGTCTTTTACATGATTTGTTTAAAAAAAAAAAAGGGAGACAAATGGTGAAAATTTTAAAGTGGTGCTGACCGAGGGGAAGGCACACCCTCTCCCCTTTCTTTTTGTTAGCTTGATTTAATAAAAGAAAAAAAATCAGTGACAAAGACAAAAAAAATATTTATGTTTAAAGATATTAACAAATTTAATTATTATAAAAGATTAAGTTTGTTTTAAAAATAAATAAAATATCAATGTGACAGGATTTCCTTCAACTAAAATTGTACAGTTTTCTTTTTTGCAGTTTTATTTCGTGTCTAATACTTGAAAACACCTCTTATCTCTACAACTAATTTCTATATTCCTCTCCCCTCCTCTCTCTCTCTCTGCCTGCCTCCCTCCCTCCCTCATTCTCTCTAAAATTTTACTGTGTAGTCCAGACAACACTATTGCTGCAACCCTTGTGTATAGAATAATAATTTGGTGATAAAATTGAGAAAGGATTTAGAGACAGTTGCAATTAATAGCTAGATTGAGAGTATGAGAGTTATAATCATGATTAGAGTTTACAGAAAAATTCAAAGAAAATAAAATTGTGATGGAAGAACAAACGAATATAGCTTCTTTTCATTCGCAAAAGTAATGCTCAATCCATGAAAAAAATTGTGCCGTCCTTGATGGAATAGGTCTAGCATTAGGAATATAAAAATTTGTTACACGGGTGAAAGATGTTTTCAAGTACAAGAGTGAGAGATGAAAAGATCCCAAGGAGCAAGAACTTATTATGAGAATTCTGATTCATGCAAAGAATATTCAAATGGCAAAAGACTCATGGATCCTAAATCAAGGAAAAATGTGGCCCTAAATTACAAAAAGAACAAATGGGAATGCTTTCCAAGTAATTGGTTGAAGTTAAATGTTGATGAGGCAATCATTAGAATGTCTGGGAAGGCAACTTGCGGTGGGGTTCTAAGAGATGCAGAAGGAAATTATCTAGTAGGATTCACTTGCAGTCCTGGATTTTGCTCACCTTTGGAAGCAGAATTATGGGCCTCACTTCACGGCTTATGGACTACTTGAAAAAATGGAGTGAGAAAGATGATTTTAAAATTTGACTCTCTTCAACCCATTAATTTGATTCACAGGAATGAGACTCTATCTAGCTAAGAGAAAGGATTTTGGAACAGATAAGAAGTTACCTTAGCAAGTAATGGGAAGCGAAGCCGAATTTTATTGGCAAACAGGGAAATCATGTGGTTGATACACTGGCAAAAAGATATGACTTTCATCAAGTTTAACGTAGAATTTTTAAGCCATTAATTTGATTCATAGGAATGAGGTTCTAACTGCCAAGAGAAAGGGATTTTGGAGCAAATAAAATGTTGGCTTAGCAAGTAATGGGAGATGAAGCTAAATTTTATTGGCAAACAGGGAAATTATGTAGCTGACACACTAACAGGGAGATATGAGCTTTCATCAAGTTCGATGCAGAATTTTTAAGTTCCTCCACCAGAAATTACTCAACAGCTAAAAGATGATAGACGGGATAAATAACTCAGGGAGAAATGTTTCTTTAATTATTTTTTATCTTTTGTTCTTTCCATTGTACTAAAAAAAAGAGTAAGAGACACAATGTGAAAAATTCTAGTTGACTTAGTGCAATGTAATTTTGTCACATGAAGTTTTATTTATTTTTTAAAATAAATTTAATCTTTTATAATAATTAATTTTTTTAATATCCTTAAATATAAATATTTCTTTAATCAAGTCTTTGGCACTAATTTTTCCTAAAAAAAATTGTTTAAACACCCAAACCGTGGGCTACTTTTTGGGCCACGGGAAGTTTAAGCTTGGGCTTAGGGCATGACTTGAAATTGAAGAAGAATGTGATTATTTTATTGGGGTTATGATAATTATTAATGGTTGTTTGCATTATTTTTTCAATGGGCTATTTTATTCTCTTAATTAATTTATTTATTGATTCATCTTGAACTTCAAAAATCTTGAAATTTCCAAATTCTCCTATTTGAACTTTAGAAAGGAAAATATAACTTGGAGGTGCACAAGGTTTCTTAAAATTTTAAGAAAAGGGTTAGGCACATGCTAAGTATTTCCAACCTCTAATGTATTGTCCAAAATGTTTAAACTCAGATTTTTTCCAATGACAGATAATGAAAGGTTGCTAATCAACTACCAATCTTCTAACTATCCTGAGAAAAATTGTATTACTGTGCTTAGTCAGTTAACTAACATAATTATTCTTTATGTTTAATAAGAATCACTTCCACACAAAAAACTCAAAAAAGGAATAAATTTATGTTGACAAAAATCAAAGCACATTTTTTAAATCTGAAAACATCAAAACATCAATAAATTTTTTATTTATTTTGAATATACATCGAGTCTAATATTATATAAATTGTGCAAATATATTATTGAACAATTACATAGAATCCAATAGACCAATATTACGTAGTCATGGTACCTAAAAATAGTCCTAACAGTATGTCACCCATCTTTCTTTTGCATTGTTGAATTATCAAAAGCATAAAAAAAAAATACAAGTTAGATTTGAGTAATAGAGACTTAGATTTCTTAAGCAAATTATTATTCAAATTTTGTGTATAAAAAACGTTTATTTAAAAAAAATATATTCATTTTGATGTTTTTAATATTTAAAAAAACTATTTTTTATTTATCAACAGAGAATATTTCAAAAACAGAAAAAACCCAACAAAACAAAGAAAATGTATTTTTAACACTTTTTTCCAGTTTTTGTTTAATAATATTGCAGTTAAATTGTGTGTTCACTTGCGTACACCTGCAGCATAACTCATTTACTTTTCAATTCCAAGCAAAGACAAATTATACGCCCATGGAGTAGAAATTTTACAAGTGCAAAAAATTTGACAAACAAAGAATTCAAACACGTGGAAATACAGATCACGGCCAATTTGAAAACCAATACCTTGATATGACTCAAGTTTGGGTTTATGCAATAATTAGCGAAATTGCCCCAACCTAGGGCAAGGCTTCCTTCGTAGACACTCCACACTTCCTTTTTATTAAAGGGTTGATTATTCATTCCGAGTCACTATCCGAGTTGTCGTTCCGATGGTGTAGGAATAGATAATGATTAAAGTCTTGTTCACTTCTAAAATTACAATCCTTCTAATCTTCTTTGCTGGGTTGGTTTCGATCTTGGATTATCCTCGGCTTTCACTTTTACCGTTCAATTATTCGATTGCATCTCTTCTCTGACATTTCTCTGCAGTTGAGGTGCGCACAACGAAAAATTGCCGCCCTCTGGCTTTGACTTCATATATAGAAATTTTGCAAAATATCTCTACCGTACTCAGTCTTCATCCCATCATTCGCAACCCCACGAGAAAGAGACGCTTCAGAAAAAGATATGGGTTCCATTGAGGATGGTGCATCTCTCGTCGAAGAGGGTCTTCTTCAGGTGCCCTTTTCTTTTCTCTTCCTCGAAATTATGGGCATGAACACTGGCTTTTTGGTGGAATTTCATGGGTTTTAAATCAAATATATAGTTTGATTAAATGAGATTGTAAGGAAACAGTTTGATCCATTTTTTCACTTACTCTAATTTATGAATAGAAGACGCAGTAGTGAATGCATAAGGCACCATATTTGCTGTTTGTTATTGAGCTAATATTTGGTCAACCATCGGTGCAAGGAGTAACTTGTGGCAAAGAAAAGCTACCCACCTTGTCAAATTCTTTTCGTCAAGCGATAAAAGACTAGCACTTTGTATCTGGATAGAAAATTTTTTAACTTTGTTGATACATATAAGTTATATGATCAAAAAGATAATTTGGATTGGCTTGCAGATACACTTTCTATTAATGTTCAATCTGATTACCGGGATGTCTCCAGCGGTGTAGTATTTAATAAGTGTGGCTGACATGGTCATTCTGATTGGTGGGATATTGACCCGTCCTATTGGGTAGCTTTTCCAGCTTTGTAGGATAGATACGGTTGGCTGACCTTGTTCTATAGCCATAATATGGGTACCCAAGTCAGACTCGTTGGCAACAGTAGTAGCCTTTGAATGAAGATGAGACTAAAAGATTCTATTTGCATCAATTAATCATTAGCCTAGGGGGTTTTTGGATTCAATTTTGTATTAGTTTTTCAAGGCCATGGAAGCAAATAAAGCACGATGGTTTTTCTCAATAATTTGTTTATGTAACAAAATCTTAATCCTTTACTTTAGTCTGATGAACTGGTTTGCTAAGCTATAGTTAGTTTTGAGACTAAGTTTATAAGATGATAGTAGTGTGTGTCAGATTGAAGTTTCTTTGCACACAATGATTACTGTGATTGTCCATAATATAGATACAGCCTCATATCTGCACCTGATCAGCTGTTTATCTTTGTTTTTTTATTCTACTAAACATTCTCATATGATCAGTCAAAACATATGTTGTCGATGTTTAGAATTTGATGTTGTCAATGTTGTCAATGACTCAACTAGATGTGAGAACTGATTTGTTTGAATGTTTTATTTAGTTTTGTATTAGTTTTTGCCTCAGTGGCACTTGATTTCAGTGAGAAGATCACAGGACAGCTGAACTTTGACACAGCAGTAATGTCAACTGCGATACTTTGACATTTAAATCTACAGTTTTGTTGATTTTCCATACCTTTGAGTTTTCCTTGTTCCTATTGCCCTTGATAATCAAAGATAGATTGTTCTTCTGCAAAATTTATTTTGTGGTTTTCCCATAGCGGTCTTATGTATACATAGTAAGATGTTGCCCATTGTTGGTCCTTTTCCTCATATGATTGTTTATATTATAACTGAAGGATGAAGGTAGCAAACTATACACAGGAGACGGCTCGGTGGACTTTAGAGGGAGACCTGTTCTCAAGAACAATACTGGCAATTGGAGAGCTTGTCCATTTATTCTAGGTAATGTTATATACCCAATATACTTTTTGTGTATGAAGTAAATTATTCTATTTATAATATATCTGTGTTGTATAATACAGGCAATGAGTGTTGCGAGCGTTTGGCCTACTATGGTATTGCAACAAATCTTGTTACCTATCTTACCAACAAACTACATGAAGGAAATGTCTCTGCTGCCAGAAATGTAACCACTTGGCAAGGCACTTGTTATCTTACCCCTCTCATTGGAGCTGTCATTGCAGATGCTTACTGGGGAAGATATTGGACAATTGCAGCTTTCTCCACAATTTATTTCATTGTAATGTTAATTAAATTAGCTTTGTTCTCCTTTTCAAATTTTCTGGATATTCATTATAGAAAAGAGCTTCTATCTTTGGTTAGGATTTCTTTTTTGTCTAGTCATACATGAACTATCAAAGGTGAGAAACTTTTCTTTGTGATTTTTTCCTGACATTTACTTATTTATGTTTGTGGATGAACTCTGAGAATTATCTTTTTCATGCTGATTGAAATTGTGATGGTTTTAGAACAGGGGTTCGGAGACAATTTTTATTGAATGATAGTATTTTCAGTCTTTTGATAAGGATTTATGAGTTTATTGCCTATTCTACTGCTGGGAACATCTCACTTAATGTCTTACAGGATTCTCCAAATGAAGTATGTAAAGCTGATGCAAAACACATTTGCATTAGGCCAGAAATCACCTTTGCTAGGCACTTTCATTATACAGTATTTTGCATAGCATATTTTGTAATGGTGTTGGGATGGTATTGGAGACTTTTCTTAGTCTAAATTGTTTCTGGAAGAGTGGAAATTGATTTATTTGTGGCATTTCACTGCTAATGTATTGAATAAGTTGAAGGATGTGGAAGAAACTCAATTATTAAGCTGTCAATGAAATTTGGAAAAAGGAAAATAAGATCGGTTTCCAATGTACTATATTTGATATTCTTCCAACCATAATACTCTTCAAAGTTGAGGTTCTTATCGTAAAAGGATGATTGTTTGATTTCAATGGTTTCTTCAGAATTAAGGGATTCCACTTTGAGCAAAACTATTGAAATCCACAATGCTTCCTCTGTTCTGAAATATTATTATCTTATCTTCATAATAAATGGTGTTTGCATCCTTTGTTTCTATAAGCTGGTTGTTAATTTTCTCATCATGTTGTAATATGTGATATGGCTGTTTCATGCAGGGAATGTGTACATTGACACTTTCTGCTTCTGTTCATGCATTGAAGCCTACTGAATGTGTGGGTTCTATATGCCCTTCAGCTACTCCTGCACAGTACGCTGTGTTCTTCTTTGGGCTGTACCTGATTGCACTTGGGACTGGAGGTATAAAACCATGTGTGTCATCATTTGGGGCAGATCAGTTTGATGATACTGATTCCAAGGAAAGGATTAAGAAGGGATCCTTTTTCAACTGGTTTTACTTTTCTATTAACATAGGTGCTCTAGTGTCAAGCAGTTTGATTGTATGGATCCAAGACAATGCTGGCTGGGGTCTTGGATTCGGCATTCCTGCTTTATTTATGGGCTTAGCTATTGTAAGTTTCTTCCTTGGCACACCCCTCTACAGGTTTCAAAAGCCAGGGGGAAGCCCCATTACAAGAATGTGCCAGGTTTTGGTAGCATCTTTCCGGAAGCAGAATCTGGATGTCCCTGAGGATATTAGTCTCCTGTACGAGACACAAGACAAGACCTCTGCTATTGAAGGAAGTAGGAAACTGCAGCACAGTGAAGAACTGACGTAAGTTTCTTCCGAGTTTTTTGTTGTGTTTCCCTACTGTCATTTGATATTCTTTCATCATCAGAATATAGGAAAAGGAGCATCTTAGTATACATAATGTACTTGCTTTCTTCCAGTTCAAATGTGATTTGTTTATGTGAAAAAGAAAATTGATTTTAATGCGAAATGAGAAATATGAGAACTGGTTGAGTAGTATAAGAGTTGTACATGTTTTGGGTCTGACTAGCCACTGACAGTGACAGCTAATCAATGTTTCTTCCTTAGCTTGACATTCAAAAGATAGGGGAAAATTGGGCTAAGCTTATATATGAAAATTATATATGCTTATTAAAGAGTAGTTTACAAATGAATTATGCTGGTTCCAGACCTCTTTTTGTTTTTGCCTTTCTTTTGTGTCTGTATGTTTGTTGTTTTATAGGTTGCTGCCACTTGTTTTACTTTGCCTGTCATGTTCGTTTGTAGTGTAATTGTTGAGGTGAAATCAATATTTGATTTATTTTATATTTTCAAGACTGGACTCCAATTGTGTGCTATATTATTCCCATCTTTTGGTTAATGGGTCATGATTGCATATTTATGTATGAAATATAAAATTTTATGGGGAGAATTCCAAAATTTTTACCATTAAGGAAAAAAAAATCACTCAATGGTTGTTTAAGTCAACATATTGCACATAAAATCTTCTGCGAGTGGTTATTTTTCTCTCATGTTGAATTTATTTATCGGGAGTTCCTTTTCTGGAATTCTTTTTCATTTGACTTATTTGTATACAGATTTCTCTTCCCAACCCATAGTGTGATTTATTTGCTTGTCTAACATGCATATCATCAAAGGATGAACTTGCCTTATTTAAACATGCTTTTACCTATGGGGGAGAAAATTTTGGCAAAATCTTGTTAGGGTTTGTACTGGGGTAAGACTGGTGGTGGATTTATTGTTTTCTTGTTTCTTTCAGTTCCCCTTTTGTATAATTATCATTATCTTGCACAACTTTAGTGGATATGTTGGTTGTATTCATTTACGCCTTTTACTATCTTGTAAGTTGATTAGATCTGTGCTAGAATTTAAGTTGTTTTTATCCTTTTTTTTCCCTAATATCCTTTTATATTGATGTGATCATTGCTAAAGTATCTTTACCTGCTTCAAAAGCTTTAACAAATTCTTTTCATCCGTGTATCAACTATGAGAAGATTTTTATGCTCAAAATCGTCCGATTTATTTCTTTTTCTTCTTTTTTAATGAAGGTATCTTGATAAAGCAGCTGTAGTGTCTGATCAGGAGAGCAAAAGTGGAGACTATTCCAATCCATGGAGACTCTGCACTGTAACACAGGTGGAGGAATTGAAAATTCTGATCCGCATGTTTCCAATTTGGGCTACAGGAATTGTTTTTTCTGCAGTTTATGCCCAAATGTCAACATTGTTCGTAGAACAAGGAACGATGATGGACACAAGCATTGGTTCTTTCACCATTCCTCCAGCCTCCCTCTCGACTTTTGATGTGATAAGTGTCATTTTCTGGGTTCCCGTATATGACAGGATAATTGTTCCCATTGCAAGGAAATTTACAGGTAAAGAAAGAGGCTTCTCAGAGTTGCAAAGAATGGGAATTGGGCTTCTTCTTTCAGTCCTATGCATGTCTGCTGCTGCTATTGTGGAGATTAGGCGGCTGCAGCTTGCAAGAGAGCTTGGCCTTGTTGATAAAGATGTCGCCATACCACTTAATATACTTTGGCAAATCCCTCAATATTTTTTGCTGGGTGCAGCAGAGGTATTCACATTCATTGGGCAGCTTGAGTTCTTTTATGATCAGTCTCCGGATGCTATGCGGAGTTTATGCAGTGCACTGTCACTTTTAACTACTTGTTTGGGAAATTACTTGAGCTCTTTGATTCTCACAATCGTAGCTTACTTAACAACACTAGGTGGAAAGGCTGGATGGATTCCAGACAACTTGAATGAAGGTCATTTGGATTACTTTTTCTGGCTTCTAGCTGGATTGAGCTTCTTGAATATGTTGGTGTACATAGCCTGTGCCAAAAGGTACAAGAAGAAGAAGGCCTCTTAAAAGCGTTGAAAGGCTTTGGTAGATGAGGAATTGAAGCACTGGTATTTCATTCCATCGTTGTCATTGTTCTGTTTGTGAATTACTTAGATATGCTCCGCAGCCATGTAATTTTCTACGTGGAAAAGAAAATGTTTAACTTGAGCTTTTGCTGAAACCAGTACCTGTTCCCTCTTTTTAAGCTGAATAATCAGAAGATTG
Organism: Dicorynia guianensis; assembly: GCA_037013595.1. NCBI lineage: Eukaryota > Viridiplantae > Streptophyta > Magnoliopsida > Fabales > Fabaceae > Dicorynia > Dicorynia guianensis. Next base: position 12,114,219 of record JASUAB010000006.1, on the reverse strand, counting down.
GTTCTGAATTACGTAATTGGCAGTTTTTAAGCCTATTGTGTGTTAGTTTTGAATGGCTTCAGATTATTTGGGCTTTATTATGAGGTTCTGATTTCCTTTTCTTCTGTTTCATCCGTTTAATTTACAAGAACTTACATCAAGCAAGAGTAGCTCATCAGCAAGCAGGAATCATCAGAAATTTACGTACAGTTGTGATATGCAAAAAATTATTAATATCATTTTAATGCAAATGGTAATAGGATTGGCATCTCTTTCGGATTGTGATTTTTGAGCAGATCCCTTTTGACATGTTACTGCTTCCTTAAATCCTTACGCATGAGGATTGAACAGCACAGTGCATTGAGGCATAAGTGTTTGTACAAAAATTCAAGAAACCGTATGAGAATGAACATGAAGAGGAAGAGCAGCAGTTGATGATAATAAAAGTTGAATGTTTTTATTCTTACGAAAAGATTTCTGTACGGAACTGTAACATTTTCTTGTGATAGTTCTGCGTGGAAATTTTCTCTGTGCGGAGCACTTCTCATAAAAGTCATTCTTGCTGGTGTTGTCATTATTATTGTGGGTACAGTTGCTTAGTATCGTGACAAGTATTTCGTTAAGCAAACAGCACCTAAGTTGAATTATGGGAGCGGAGTTGTCAAAATCTTGTTTATTATTTGACTGTTTGGATCTTAGATTATCTAACCCCCATAAGAGATAAGAATTTTTTTTTTTTTTAATTTAAGATCTCTTTAACTCTTAAATTATCTTTTTAGAGTTTTGAATTGCCTATGTAAGATGTTGTTAGTATCCCCAATATTCAAATTTGTTGATACATTTTGATTCATTCAGATAATAGAGATTTGTGTGCTTTTTTTTTTTTTTTTGTTCTCATCCTGCATCAATTTAGTATTAAAGTCTAAGCTAGATTCTATACACAATTTCTGTGCCCAATCCCTGATCAACTCACCATAGCCCTCCTTAATTGGAATCTGCAAGTCCTCATTAGAATCTCGCTAGAACCACTGCTAGAAGTGCTGGAGACTCCCAAGACAATGCACTTTTGGCCTCCCACGAAAATCGTGTTTTGGCACAAGAAAACGAGAAGACGCACCAATAGATTCAAGAGCCGCCAATCTTGCTGGAGACAAAAAGTCATGGTGGTCCGAACACACACACACACCGTCATACACGACAAGTGCTGCTTCGGCACGTGACGTCCACATGCCTATGGCTACAAACTCCACTCAATGTCCCGTCAGCCCTAGTCGTTCAATCAACATGCCATGCCATTGCCACACAAGCATCACGTTAGCCACAACTTGCGATGTCATCATTAGCGTCGACCATGGACCTACTATTGACTAGTGTTGATCACTCTCATTGATCTTGATCTGGACTACTTTTTCAAAATTTTTAGGCCTCGTGAACACATTTTTAACCTTCATTTTGCCATTGAAAGACTCCAAATACAAACTGTGAGTTTCAATTATAATTCTAGCATTTATCCTTTGACACTCTTAATGGAATTTTGGTGTTTTCAACAATCTTTTTATTGATCCTACGGCAAACCTCTCTTTCAAACGATGGATATCATGATTACTATGATCATAGAAGGTCAATAAGTTATGATAGTTGTAGGGAGTCTTCTTATCACCAAGATTCTTATGAGAGTAAATCTTCCTCTTCTTATTCTTCACACACTTCTTCTGGCTATTTTGATTATCCATATAATTATGATTAAACTAATTTCTGTCATCTTTAGAATTATGAATTAATACCTAAAATGTTATGAGGCCACTATTAAACGTTGTGATGAATATATGGAGGAAATAAGAGAAATGGCTAAGGAGCTAGAAGCAAAGTTAATGCTTGAACAAAATGCCAAGCATGATTTTCAGTGTATAGAAGTTGAACAAGATATAGATGTTGCTAAATATGAACTTTTTGCTCCTAAAGAGACCGCAAAAGATGAGTTCGAAGAGGTCAATTATTGATGTTCTAGCCACTAATGATGTTCCAATTGATGTTCTGGGCTGTTCTATATTAAATTGTAAATGTTCCGATTAAAGAAGCCAATAATAATGATGTTATTTATCCAAAGCCTGATCTAAAGCTGTCACAAGCTCATGTTGGTTTTCCCACTGAATTTGTGATTCGGGGAGAGGTTTGCCATTCAAAGGTGCTTCTGCTTCAATTCATTGTGCTACCTAGTTCATTCCAACCAGAATAGAATTATGTAGAATATGATATTGAAATTTATATTTTATGTAATTATTAATTATTTTTTAATTTGATATTTAAGGTTTATAATTTAAGAATTTTGTAAGAAACTTAGAATTATTGTAGATATTAGGAAGTTATTAATTGTCAGTTTGGATCTTAGGTTATCCCCATAAAAGATAAAATGTTATTTAATTTATAATTTCTTGAGTTTTGAGTTATCTTAGCAGTTTTGGATGTTGAGTTTGCATATATAAGGCCTTGTTATTATTTCCAATACAGTCTTATGCATTTCAATTATTCAGAAAATAAAGACCTGTGTCTCTTATTTTTTATTCTCATTTTACATCAAAATGGTTTGAGGTAAGTATATTAATTATTAAATAGGATTAAGCAATTTTGTTTCTCATTTCGTGTAGCTTATTACAAGTTTTACATATATTTATAAATTTGTATTGGAGCGCTTTGAGGGAACCGTGACTGTTTCTTTGGTTTTTTTTTTTTTTTTTTTGGTGTTAGAACCGTGACTGTTTCTGCTGAATAAAGACTTGAATAATAGCATAGGAAATGCCATATCTTACCAAATGGTATTAGCAGCTTGTGATCCAAATTTAAATTTAATTTTTTGCTTGTGAGGTGGGAAGGGTTACGATTCGGGAGGGGCTTTCCATTCAAAAACGTTGTCAATGGCGCAACAGAGTTGATAGCGGCCAGCCCCAAAACTGCCATGTTACCGTGTGAATGGCATAACGGATGCCAGGTTAAAGTATTGGTGATTTAAATAAAAATATATATATATATATAAATGGAGAATTAAATAAAGAGAAAAATGTATATATATTTTTTTAATTTTATATCATTTGTAAAAATCGACAAATATATTCTTTCTACTATAAAAATAATATAAATACACTTATTTAATTATTAAAATAGTGTAAATACATTCTTTTTGTTTATCTGCTGTTACATATTAATAATTATATAATTTATATATGATTACTAATAAATATGATATCTTTTTATTGGTACCTGCATGAATTCAAATAAAAAAAAATTTGTTTGAGAAAAATAAAAATAAGCCAAAGAGTCTAAGAATTGGTTTCTTTCAATGCATAAATATATCTTCAATCTTTTTCCTGATGTTTTCTTCATAATCTTAGAAAATTTCTCATTGGTGAGTTTTCTTTTGGTTTCACTCTATCTCTTTTAAAGTTTAATTTATAATACATTAATGTAAAATTTTATTCAAAAGACAATTGAATCATTTTTTATTTATTATTTTTATATTCTATTCTATTATTTAATTTATCAAATCAATTACTTCTGATAATTCTATGTAATGTAGTAGAAAGGCAATCCTTGAGATATGTGTATGTCAAGATTTTAGTTTAAAGTAATGGTACTTTGTGGCTCTTAATTTTTATTTTGTTTTATCTATGTAATGCATCCCATATGTAATTCATCCCACTTAATAAAATAAGACTTCACTTATTTATGTTGTTATTAAGTTCATACAAATAATTAATAAAAATATGTTATATATATTAATAATCATGTGAAAGTGACATGCTGTTAAAATTTAATGTTAAATAGATAAAATGGTACATTTATATTATTTTGATAGTTTAAAAAATATACTTACTAACTTTTATAATTAAAGAAATATATTTACAAATTATCTAAAATTAAATAAATATATATGTTTTTATCTAAATAAAATTACAATACCTACCCGTAACTTCACTAACAAAAAGTGCTAGAATGCTTCCAAAAGTACAAAGACAATTAGACAACATAATAATAAGTCATAGGCTCCCGAAAGGTGAGATAGTTAAATTAAAAGAAGGTTAAAATATATAAAATTCTTCTATATTTAAGTTTTTCTAAAAAAACTATATTTAAAATTTTTTCAAGAGTCCTCCTATGCTTGAAGAAGTTAGCAAAGGACCTTTCTGTCAAATATGTAATGAAAAATTAAAAAAAGCAAAAACTCAAAAAAAAGTAACTTGAAATACAAGTAACCCACCTTTTCCAATTCACTCCTTATACCCCAACACCCCTCCCTTACATCATAAAATCCTACAACCCTAATTCCAAAAGTCTTAAAACCCTATACACTAAACAATAAATTGTAAAATCCCAAACCCTAAATTACAACACCTTAAATCCTAAACTATAAAACCTTCAATCCTAAATCCTAAATTGTTAAACCACAAACCATGAAACCTCAAAACCTAAATCCTAAACTACAAAATCCTAAACTATGAAACCCTAAACCTTAAATTATGAAATCTTAAATCTTAAACTGTGAAGCCCCCAACCACAAATCCTAATAGCGAAACCTCAAACTCAAAAGCCTAAAACATGAAACTCCGAAACCCAAATCATAAACTACAAAACTCCATATCCTAAACTACAAAACTCTAAACCCTAAACTACAAAACTCCATAGGGTTTAGGATTTGGGATTTTGTCATTTAGGATATGTGGTTTGGGGTTTCAAAGTTTAAAATTTGGGGTTTAGAGTTTCATAGTTCAAGGTTTAGAGTTATACAATTTAGGGTTTGGAGTTTAAGGTTTCATAAATTAGGGTTTATGGCTTGAGGTTTCATAGTTTAGGGTTTAGGTTTCACAATTGAAGATTTAGGGTTTGGGATTTTGTAGTTTAGGGGTTGGGGTTTGGAGTTTCACAATTTAAGGTTTAGGATTTCATAATTTATGTTTTGGAGTTTTGAGATTTAGGATTTGTGGTTTAGGATTTCATAGTTTAGGATTTGGGATTTTATAGTTTAGGGTTTCACCAGTTTGGGTTTGGGATCTCGTAATTTAAGAATTAGGGTTTTGTCATTTAGGATTTGAGATTTTGCAATTTAGGATTTAGGGTTTGTAGTTTGAGATTTCATAATTTTGGGTTAAGTGTTTGGTGTTTTGCAGTTTAAGGTTTGAGATATTGCAATTTAGAGTTTGAGATTTGGTTTAGTTTAGTTTTAGGGTTTTGCAATTTAGGATTTAGGATTTAGGATTTCAAGTTTAGGGTTTTAGTATTTTAGGATTTAAAGTTTGGTGTTTAAAGGAGTAATTAGGAGTTAGAAGATGAGGAGGGTGCTTAGGTAATCTATGTTTGAGGAATTGGAGGAAGATTGGGGGAATGTGTTAAGAAGGTAACCCCTCTTAGCCATTTTTCTTGTATTCTGTCAAATTTTTAATGGAATTTGGCAAAAGAGGTTTTTAGATGAGTTTTTTGAGTACAAGAGAGTCTTTTGCAAAATTTTAGAGTATTGAAGACTAGAAAAAGATAAAAAAAAAAAAAAAAACTTTAACTGTAGTAGAATTATTTGCATTTTATCCTTAAAAAAGAAATTTAAGTGAACAAGTAACAAAAAGGCTAAAGCAAAAGTCGAGATAATTCAGGATTTATATTCCATGAAAACTAATTAGAATTTATGATCTAAGATTGGTGTTTGGGGTTTTGTAACTTTGGATTTAAGATTTTGTAGTTAAAGTTTTAGAATTTTAAAATTTAAGATTAGGATATAAGATTTAAGGTTTAAATTTTACAATTTTAAAATATAAGGTTTAAGGGTTTAGGCTTTTAAGATTTAAGGTTTAGTGTTTAAGGAAGTAATTAGAACTTGGAAGATGAGGAAGGTGGTTACATGATTTATGTTTGATGAATTCGGGGAAGACTTGGGAAATGAGTTAAAGAGGTAGCTCCTCCACTTAACCTCTTTTTATTTTTATTTTTTGGTACTCGGTTAAATTTTTAACAGAATTTGGATGAAAGGGGTATTTTGTTGAGTTTTTCAAGTACGAAAGGGTCCTTTTCAAAATTTTGAAGTAAAAGATATTAAAAAAAAAATTGAGTGCAAAAAAGTAATTTACATTTTAGTCTTGAAAGAAATTTATGTGAACAACTGACAAAGAGGCTGAAGCAAAAGTCAAGATAATTGATGATCTATGATTCCATGAAAATTAATTAGAATTTGAAACTCAATGTCTTCTTCCTCATCTACGAAATCATCTTCATCGCCACGTTTCGAAGAAGTTGAACAGCTCTTTCTCCTTTCTTTAAAATAAGCTTTTTCTTTCTCTTTTTCTTCAATAACTCTTGCCCATAACCTTAGGTTATTGGGCTTTTAGCAATCCTTATTTTGGTTATCTACGTATGATTTGGCAAGGTCCATGATCATTTCAACAATAATAGGAGTAGGAAAGCAGCGTTTGTCTATGGTTAATATTATTAATTTAGCTCTAAATGCTTTACCTTTTGGTACAATGACTTCATCTTTTACTTCTGCCAAAACTGGCAGTAAATTCCATGACAATTCCAAGATTGTAAAATGATTCCTTCATAACTATCCGGAAGACTAGGATTTCAGAACGTCGACTCTCAAGTTTACTTCTATTCCTTGCAAAGACATACAACATTTTCTTTCATTTAAAAGAATATTTGGTGGAGCAACCAAAGATTGCTTAAGAAATTGCAAAAGAATTATAGTATTTCCGTAAACTCCTTACAAACTTTCATGTGAGCTATTATAAGGCATACAGAATATCATTTCTTGAAGGACCCCCACAATTTTAGATTTATTTAATCCTCAAACCTTTTGGAGTAATTTATTAAATTTATTAAATCTTATAAATTGAACTGAAAAATTAAATAAATTTATTAATATAAATTATATGTTGTAAAAATTAAATAAAAATAAAATTATTGAAAACTCTTTTTCAAATAAACATACTGCCATTTTTACATTCTTCTGATTCAGATTGGAATTGGGATCTGAATGATGGTTCTCTTATCCTCACTTTGTTACTCAAATTTGGGCTACAGCGACATCATTTCCTATAATGATCAAAAGGCAAATTCATTCCTTGGGCAGAATACAATTTCAAATCTAATTCCCCTCTTCTTTGGAAACAAACGATTTGGATCTGCAAGTTTCGAACGATAGAGTTGTTTCTTTGGCGTTTAGCTCATGGTAAGTTTCTAGATTGTAGAGTACATAAAGTTAACTACTATCTAAAACTCTTAGTTTTGTACTGAGCAAAAAGACATCTACGCAGACATGATTCAATGAAATTACCCTCGAAAAGATTGGTACTGACTTTTATATGCATATAATCACTCCCATCCCCTCGTCTCCTCTATCCCTCTTTCTGACTTTGGTAATTTTTTTTTAATCTCTCTTTATAATTTAACATGTAAATCTCATTTTTTTCTCTCATTACACTTTCTCTCTTAATTATGTATTTGTTTCTCTCTTATTTTCCTCCACTTTTATGGCAGGAGATCCCGATCCCTCTAAACACTACCATTCTAATAAGAAATTTTCCAAAATCGATTATGTTAATACAGCAAACATAACACAAAAATGCATCAATTCGTACATGCAATCCTGACACAAATTGCCACGTAACTTTTGAAGAACTTTGATAATCACATTGGCAATGCCAAATATCAAGTAAAAGAAATTAAAAGCTAATTCTCCCTATGATCTGCGCCTAATACGAAACATATATACCCTTCGGTACTATATTTTGATATTGAAATAATCTGGGTCGAAGTGATGCAACCGCACATAACCATCTTCACCTCCACTTGAAAAGCTGAAAATAAATAGAATGAGAAAGGACACAACAAAGAGATAGAGGAAATAGTTTGACAATACTAAGGACAGTAACTTCAGTTATAAAGGTAATCTGCAGCTAATGAATAATGTTTCACTCAGAGACACGTGTGACAAAAATATTAAATGATTTCAGATAAGCACAGTAATACTAAATAATAAAAAGACTAACGACCAATGAATAGTATAAATATAACATTGTTTAAAATTTTAACCATAGGAAATGCTACATATATTATTCAATATGCTAAGCACAACAAATGAGTCAATTAATAACTTTGAATGATGTCCCCTGTGATCATACATAAAAAGCTAAAGTCCAACCTCAGACAATAAATATACCTAGAATAATTTTAATTTCCATACTTAAATAAATCAAGAAAATAAAGAACGTTGCATGTTCAAATTCTTATCCATTAAGACTGCACAATTTGAAAGATCATTCGAGCACAGAAAAGCTTAATCAGAAAACAATAACACAATTTGGCAACAGACAGTGAGATTTTTAATCATTAAAAAGTTCATCGGTTGCTCATCACTCAGTTTTGGCACAAATTTGAATTCAATTTAAATGTCATCTCATAACTCTGAATGCAGTCCACATTAATGCAATTGTTCATCTACCCTAACAAATTTTTAATATGTATTTTCTATTTGTTTATAAATTTCAATTTTAATTACATTATACATGATCGAATAAGATTTGATATGGACAAACATCAAACAGCATATCCCAAAACGGAACAACTACTCATAAAAAATATTGCAAAAGTTTGTTGCATATACATTACAGATAGAAACAGGAATAATGATACTATAATCAATGCCATCATTCATCAACTTCTGAAATGAATGAGCCACTAAATATCACCAGTTCAATAACTGGTTGATTTCCCACAATTTGATTAGAACACTAGATAATACCTAGAGATAAAGAACATGGCGCATACCTCTTGCCATCAGGGTTAAAGGCCAATGCATTAATTGGTCCAAAATGTCCCTTCACACCCCCAATTTCTTCTTGAAGAATCTAAACAAGTACATAAAAGAAACATGTGATAAGAAGCCAAAAAATAAAAATGCCATGTCAAAAGAGAACTTAATGCAAAATTGAAAAGGAAAAAGAAACAAACATTTACCTTGTCAAAGAATTTGGCTTCAAATTTCCCAGCACGATGATCAGTAGTTGTGACTGCAGATGCATCCTGACCACCTCCAAGCACGACCTTGAAAAAAGGGATAAATTAAGTCAACCATAAAGGAGTAGACATGTTGATGGAAGACGTTGGCAGCTGCCTTTGAAAACTTATGAAAGGTGTGCAAAAGCTACCCAGGCGTTGGTTTGGCACATGCCCATCAATAGGGATCCATATTGGGAGCTTAAAATTAATTCCTTCATTCAGGAATAGGGGTGTTTTAGTAGTTGTCTCGGGTCTAATATGTATTTTTGGATTATTTTTTAATGCTTCTGGCAGCACCAAGCCTTGAGACTCTTTGGGCTTGGTAGCACCATGTCCTTATCAGATTTGGGCTTGGGTTCTAAACCTTGTCCGTATAGGATTTGGGTTTTTACTTGTAGGTTATGTTAGGGGAGGCCTATTTAAACACTTATTTGTTCCTTTTCAGCACAGTTAATATTATGAGAATTACTCAGAATTTGTCTTGATTGAGTAATACAATCTAACTCTTTATGTGGTGCCTTGGCACCCTAGGTGTGACTCTTAGGTTTCTTGTTATTTCCTTATACACATCACTTTCTACCAAATTTCCTGACCTACCCTGCAACCTAAACTCCAATTCCGCAGCACCTGTTCACAGCTATAAACAGCAGCCTAATTGACCCTAACAACTCAGCCTTTTGCCATCAAAGGACCCAGCCCTTTATACACAAACCCTAACCTATTAATTCCCACCTTTCTACCCTTCCACGGCACCTAAAAACCTTGATTACAGTCCAAGTCCCTAGCTCTCCTACATCCATGTGCATCCAAAGAAAACCATGAATTAGGAAAAAAGAGGAAGCTGATCACATTCAACCTAACATTATTAACTACTTAAAGGTCCAAAGACTTACTAACTTAGTACACTGTAGCCATCCTTTGTGCAGGGTGAACTCACATCAAATTACAAGGGAAAAGTTACTTGTGTAAACAAAACACTACAATATAATAACAGAGGAATTAAAAACCCATAAATACATACATGATCAAGAAGTGGTGACATTGCAACTGCATTGACTGGGCGTTCTGTCACATATGTCTTGATAAGAGTCAATGTTCTGGTATCCCAAAGCTAAGTTGTTGCCAAAGGAGGAGAAAAAGCAACTTAGGTGGACAGAAAATAACCTTCAGTTTTTAATTAAAAAAGGACAATTACCCCTAAATGTAATAAAAATTAAGCATAGAAATAATGGTACCCTAGCAGATTTATCCAATGAGCCAGTAAGGAAGTGTGAACCATCTGCAGCTTTTGCAAGTGATGTTATTGCCTTTTTGTGGCCAGATTCCTTGTCTGACTCTTCAAGTAATTTTCCTGTCTGCATGTTTCAAGAATTAAGTCAAGTACAAGTGCATAACTATTCCCATGAGCAAATTTCAAAAGGCAAAAGCAAGTCAAATTTAATCACATCATGAATGAAGTTACAATTATGAGAGAAGATGGGCAGATGAACAGGAAAACACTGCACAGAGTCTATTTTCTCCCAAACTCATAAGCATGGCAGAGAAGAATCTTTAACAAGAAGCTCATATGATATACAGAGCTGATAATTAAACCTAGAAATTCATAAGTCAAGTATCAAGGCCACTAACCTCAGTGTCCCAAATCCGAATAATTGCATCTTCTCCAGCACTAATAATAGTTTTGTTCAGGGGTCCCCAAATGGCTCTATTTATTCTTCCCTGAGGGCCCTTAAGCACAAGCATAGATTCACCCGTCTCTGAAAAATAATTCATTTGCCATTACCGGTTGACATTAAGATATTTAGCCAAATATTTGATGTTCACAGTACACATGAATACATAATGTGAACGCTTGCTGATGGAAGCATCTATTCACGACATTCAAATGATTCCAATATGACAACATACAATCGAGGCAAAGACTACTACAAAAGGATAGACCTATAAACCCCTAATACACATTAAGCTGACTCCCATGATCTTGTTAATTCATGTCGTTCAATACCCCAAATTTGTTTCCTCTATAAAATAAACCAGTAAACCATAACGGTACAATGATATGCTTTAAGCCTACCCATTGCACAGTCCATAGGGAAAAAATAAGAACCACATAAAAATCATGATCCAGCATGTAGAAACATCACCCATGCGTGACTAACAAACAGACAGAAACAAAAAAAAAAGCTTTTCTTCCACTTTAAGCAAATAACCTCAATTCCAAACATCTTAAAAAATCCAAAAGAACCAGAGCTGTACACAGTTTACACAACTATCCCTTCAATGCAAAGAGCTAGCCACTTAAAAATGTCGATTGTTGGCAAAAATGAAAAGAAACAGAACCCATTAGTGCACATCTCAATCTTAAACTACAGAAAAGAGACAGTGAGCTTACGGTCACTCGGGTCCCTAGCAATTCGCTTGACATGAATTGCAGAAGGCAACTCCATGAAAGGGTCAGTTGTAATAACAGCGAGCTTATCTCCCACAGAAAAATCAACAGACCGAGCAGGGGAATCAAAATTGAATGAGAACAATTGCTGCCCAGTTTGAACATTCCAGAGCTTCGCCGTCTGATCCGCACTACCAGTTATTAGTCGCATCGAATCTCTGGATACATCACAGCACCAGACAGCACCGTTGTGGCCGCGGTAAGTACCCAAGCGTTCACCGTTGTCGGCGAACCACACAGTAGGGTTGTGGTCTTTAGCGCAGGAGAAGAGTAGATCGCCGTCTCGGTTGTACTTCAAGAAGGTCAATGGCCTCTCATGGCCTTTCATCAAAATTGGCCTCATGCTTCCTTTGCTTCCCTTGCCGCCTTTCCTCTCTGCAAGTAACGGTGGCGAAGTTAGACTATGAGATCCTGGAAGAGACACTAGGAAAACCCAAGGAGCACTGGTAAAGATTAGGGTTCTAACAAACTTAGTCCTAACACGCAGCAACTTACATTGAGGTTGCGGATTGTGGCCTACTGGGCTTCTGGCCCAACCGGCATCGGCAACTCGGAGATCATTTAGGCCCAAACGGATAAAAATTAGAACTACGCTATGTGCACGATACTACCAGCAAATACTTACAAAACTAACAATTTTATTCGCATAATATTTAATATTCAAAAAAAATATTCTTACAATATTGTGAGAATAACCAACATAATACAATTAGTAAAAGGGCTATTTGATATTTGAATTTTACTATTTAATTTAGAGTGACTTAAATTTATTTCTAAAAAATTTTGGTAAGAATAATTTAGTCTTAAAAAAATGACTTAATCAATTTCATCTTTGATTCTTCGAAAATTGTTACAAGATGGTCCTTCTATTAAGTGGAGTTTTGTTGGATTGCGACATGGCTCGTTAAGTAATGAGTTGGATCATTAAATGTTGAGCTAGATCGTTACGTTGCATTATTGGCTCGTTATATGTCATGTTGGCACCTCAAATTAATTTTCTAACGAGTTAACTATTACTTTAATCCTTAAAGGATGCGCAAAAATAATTTAGTCTTTAAAATCATAAATTTCAAAACTTTAAACTTAAAATCTAATTTTAAAACTCTAAAATCATAAATATTAAATTTTAAATTCTAAAATCATAAATTCTAAACCCTAAAATTTTAAATTGTAAACCCCAAATCTTGAAACTATAAATTTTAAAACCCTAAATCTCAAATGATAAAACCACAAATCCTAAAATTCTAATCTCAAATTCCAAAACTCTAAACCCTAAAAGCATAAATCCTAAATCTCAAACCTTAAATCTTAAACCTATACTCCAAACCCTAATTAAACCCTAAACCCAAATCCTAAATCTTAAACTTTAAAATCCTAAATCTTAAAATGCTAAACCTTAAACCCCAAAACCTAAAATCTTAAACCCTAAAACAAATTCTTAGGATTTAGGTTTTGAATTTAGGATAACTAGTTTTAGAGTTTGGGTTTTAGGATTTGAGATTTATGATTTATGATTTTGGGGTTTGTGTTTAAGGTTTTGGAATTTGGAATTTATATTTTTAAGATTTTAGGTTTTGGGATTTGGGATTAGAGTTTTGGGGTTTTTGTTTAGGGTTTTAGAATTTAAAATTTATAATTTATAATTTTAAGATTTAGGGTTTTAAAGTTTGAGGTTTAAAGTTTTAAAGTTTAAGATTTATGATTTTAGGGTTTTAGAAATTGAAATTTAGTATTTTTGATTTTAGGGGTTGAAAATTTGAACTATTGGGTGTAAGATTTTGGAATTTATAATTTTAGGGACTAAATTATTTTTATTCATCTTTCAGGAACTAAAGTGATAGTTAACTCATTAGGAAATGAGTGTGAGGTGCCAACATGACACTTAATGGGTTAATGGTGCAATATAACAATCTAGCTCATCATTTAACGGGCCATGTCACAAGCCCAAAAATCTCACTTGGTAGAAAGACCATTTTGAAGTGATTTTGAAAGATTTTAGGATGAAATTGTCTAAGTCGTTCTTTCAAGGACTAAATCATTTCTGCCAAAATCTTTCGAGGACAAAATTGTTAATTTACTCATTTCATTTATGAAATTTGATATATTTAATGCTTCAAAATTTTTTAATTGTGTATATAGGAATATTCAATTTGTGAAACCATAATACTTATACTAAGAAGGAGAGGATGGAGGAGAGGGATTGAGTTTTTTCTAGAGAGAGAAATACTTATATTTAATTGTTAACATTTTGAGAAGGAGAGGATGTAGAGAGAGGGATTGAGTTTCTCTAGAGAGAGAAAGAGGATGGGGTCCATATCTTAGCCAAAAGGACCAAGTTTGTTAAATTGTTGTTGCTGGTAGTGCATAGACATGTCAAAATGGGTTGGGCCCACCAGGCCAACCCACCTCGCCCCGCATAAGGTGCAGGGCAGGTTATTATATAGTAAACCTGCTAATTTGTGGGTAAATTAGCCTACATCGTATAACTCGCGGGTTAATGCAGGTTTAGGGTAGGCCAACCTACGGGTTGTGACCTGCAAATGCAGCAATGAAATGGGACAAAATGGCATCATTTTAGATTAAACCTAACTCCTAAATGCATGCCTCACAGCCCTCACACAGCATGCCTCACCCTCACCCACCTAGCAGGCTAGCACCCGCAGACGCAGTCTCACTCTCACACCTTATCTGCTCATCCTCATGGCCTCGCTAATTCGTTCCGCTCGACGCTTGCACTTGTCACTTGTGGCTTCCTAGTCCCAGTGTCCCACCCCAAGTTCTCCTTTGCTGGTTCGCCCTGTTTTAGAGTATTCGTTTCATCCTGATGCTGAGTTAGTCTCAGTCTTGTGTAGAAGAAGCCTCCCTCAGTTCAATCCCTCTCTCGTTATCGTGTCGAGTCACTGACACTCTCGTCGACACTCTTGGCTCTCGTCTCTAGTAATTGTAGTCCCAATCGCACTCCCTCTCGGCTCACCTACTCAACACTCTCAAACTCTCCTGACCAGTGACCACCCTTTCTCAAAATCACCGTCGCAGAGTCTCAACAAGGTAATTTTTGTTTTTATTATCCTGAGTCCTGACAACTCTGTTTGGAACTATAGCAAGATTTAGCACTTTCACCTTGAAATCACAACCGACCACCACCCAATGATGCTACAGTTTGAGCCTTTTGAATGTATTTATTTACTTCATGGGTATAGATCACTTCAGTAGTTTAGTTATTCTTTCAGGCAGCTTTGATTATGGAGTCCTGAGTGACAAGCATAAACATTAATAGAGTACTTTGATTTTCTGCATAATGAATATGACACTATCCCCAGTTCATGTATTAGACTTCTAATCTCATGTATCAGAAAAGTGAAAGAATTGAGTATAATCTAATGCCTTATGGGATTAACTTGTCTATGTTACTAATTCATATTCCTTCTTTATTAGGATAGAGGTAGAATAAATACTCTTTGTCATGTATCGCCTTGTCTATGTTACTGAATACTAATTCATATTCCTTCTTTATTAATTTTATATGTTGTCTATAATGCTGTTTACTTTTTATCACCTTGAGTTGCATAATGTCACAACTTGAGCAGAGACAAGAGGTGGTGCCTGAAGAAGGTATGTTGTGACTATTATTTACAATATTAGTACATTTATATATATGTTGTCCAATTCTTATTCCAATGGTTTATTTGTACAAATTTGAATTATATATAAATTTTTGTGTTTTTATGCAGGCCAATTCACATTATTTTGCTATAATTAAACATATAAACCAAGATCTATCTTTGTCTCTCCAATTGCATACTTTTATTAGCTTTATTTTACCACAATTATTTTGTTAATTATTCCTTCAGTAATGTGGACAATTTAATTATGTTGAGGTCTTCTAGTCAACCTAAGTCACCAATCACCGATTCACCATGCATGACATTTGGTATGCCCATGGAAATTTAGGTTATATAATGAATCTTTTCAATGATAATTGTATTCTTTCCTTGTCAGGGTAAGAGTCATAATTTGCAGGTTGATTGCTTGCTATTTACTATAAGTTAGAGTGGCATCCAGTACTTTGATCTTGATGACCTTCCTTTACTACAACTTTCATGTTTTTCTCAAGAAACTCTGGAAAAGATATGGTTAAAGGTCATATTTTGGTTGATTAAATTTTGAAGAGGAAGTAAGTATTAGTTCAATATGTAAATAGTTATTACGAGTGTGGTTTGAATGATTGTTTTCTTAACCATTTTGTAGTTTGTTGTAGTTGCATGTATTCAGATCTTTATTCATACATGAGATGTTTCTAGTTGGTGTTCTACTTTTTCTTGTGATATTTCTAGTATATGCCATTGTTTTGATATGGTAATTTTATCTGTATTCATTGTCAAATTTCTTCATCTTGGAGGTTTGATCAAAATCAAATTAGTCATTGTCCCAATGCAATTACTATCTTCTGATAAATACTTTTACATATTTCTCATTCTGTGTTTATAACATTGCCCAGGAAGCATGGGAAATTTCCATAGAAATGCTTAATTTTCTGATTTCTCTATTGTACAACTTGCACCTAGGGAAATTCTAATAGCTAGATTTTATTGAGTGTGGTGAGAGAATTCTTCTTTGGCATTATTATTTCATTGATAGACTAATTTCCTTTGACTACATACACATTATTTAACTTCAGATCTGAACTCTAATATATTACTAAGGTAGAAAGTGTCTTAGTTTTTATAGCAAAATGAAAATGACATTGCATTTCATTCACCTTTTGAGATAATTGGCAGGCTGGTCGGCATAACCCGCAGCCCACCCTGGGGAAGGCTGGATTAGAATTTTTGAACTTGCTAGTTTTGAGGGTTAGCCCGCCCCACCCAGCTTAATTGCGGGCTTATGCGGGTTGGGGCAACCTAACCCATTTTGACAAGCCTAGTAGTGCATTATGCAGCATCATCGATGATTATTTGGTCCCTTACAGTGGCGTGGTCATCCTTAAACTAGAGTTCTGCAAACTCTAGTTGGTCTTTTTCCTTGTATCAATGAAGAAGACGACTTTTTTAATTAACTTTCTACCTTTAAACCAAAGTGATTAGGGTTTCAAGGAGATTAGGCAACCATTATGCTGGCCGATTTGAGTGATATAAGACCAGCATGAATTGGCCCCAATTTAGAGGTTGAGGTTCTTTTTAAAAAAACGAAAGAAAAAAAAGAAGAGATGTTAAGTTAGATAGGGAGATTGAGCTACACAAAATAGCTTGATCTGGATGATACAGGCCTAGACTCAAATTTGAGCTCAATATTTTTTTTTTTGGTGAGAAGAACCCAATGCTTTAGGTTTTAAACAAATAAAAAAAAAGGAAGAATACAATAACTCTTTTTCTTTCTTTGAACTGAGTTAGTTGGGTTTGTAGTGTGGTTAGATTGGAATTTTTTTTTAATTTTGGGCATTAGTGGTTTATTGTTATTATCAATTTACTTCTATTTGAGTGATAGTAATTCCACTATTTGTAATATGATTAATTTTTTTATATCTAGATTATCTTTAGATACTTATAATATGTTTTAGAGGTGGAAGTTATTTTATCTACATATGTATGAAAACCCTTGTCACTTGATAATTAAATTGCAATGGTTCAAATTAGATTATTAATAGGACTCTAATAGTCCAACATTTTTTCCTTGATAATTTTTTTTTAATAATCAAGAACCTAGAAAGCGGGAGTGATCATTTTTTTTTTTCAAAAAATATGCTTTTTCTTTCTAAGTGATATACATTTCTTTTCCAAAATTCTAAACATTACTTTTTGTAAAAACAATTATTTTTTTAAAACTTAATTTGAAAGGAAAAAGATCATTTCAAAAATAAAAATTATTCTTTAAAACCCAATCTGAACCTTTTTAAAAATAGAAATTATTTTTTAAAAAATCTAAATCTAGAAGGAAATGTGTTCTTTTAAAAAATAATTATCTTCTAAAAACCCTATATAGAAGGAAATGAGTCTTTTTTTAGAAAATGAAAATTATTCTTCAAAAACCTTAATCTAAAAAGAAAGTGGTCCTTTTTAAAAAAACAAAAATTATTCCAATATGGACGAAAAGGGATCATCTTCAAATAAAACACTAAACCTTAAAGCAAGACTAAATAGTGAAATCACCATTGTATTGAAAAGGCACGTAAAATGTTAATATATTCTTTACACGTAATCAACTTTTGAATTAGTTTTCTAATAATACAAACCATTTTAAAAAAAAGGTGTCTAATCTCACTATTAAAAATAAATTGATGACAACTCCATCTTTTATTTATTTAAAAAATCATTTCCCTTTATTCAAAAGATAATATGAGTTTTTTTACGTTGATCGCTGCTCTGCATTACGATATTATGACACTACATAGTAACTACAACCTCATGAAAACCACTTTTAAAATTATTAAAACTTAAGTTAATGGTCTAAAACTTAAAAACCTATTTATAGCATTTGTTTTTTTTTTTTTTTATCTTTGTCAATGAGCGTTAATTAGTTTCCAACAGCCCCTTATTCTTTTCAGTGCCAAAGATTTATGTGATTTTATAATTTTGCTTTGTTCATTGAAGAGTCTATTAAATAAGTTATTTAGGTCTTTGTATTTGACTTTAATTATTTCATCAATAAATGTAGACTCATTCATTTGAAAATTATACTTCAACAAAATTCAATCCTTCATCTATATGTATACTGAGTTTTTGGGCATCTTGGTTCTTATACTCTATTTATTAGAACTCCATGGCTAGAAGGAATATTCCTACGTCACATAATCTTGTTTCATTGTTCCAAAGTTAAGACATGAAAGTCAATACATGTTTTCACTATACATAAAATCCTAATGATGGAAGCCAATACATGTTTTCATCTTTTTCTTTTTTAGAAAAGTTTAATAAGACTGAAAAATTCATATGTAAAAAATACTCTTAAATTCTTCTACTTTTAATGACTTTAATCTTGAAAAACTTTATAATTATGTAAAAGAAATTTTGAACTTAAACATGGATGAACTTTTAGATTTTACAATTTTTTTTCATTTAATTAATTATGAGAGAAAGATAGAGTGCTTCTCACCCATAACAGGTGCATTGCACCCTTCTTTTTCCTTTCGACCTCTATACCTTTGGATGCAAAGGTAGTAAGGCCACTTGGCCTTAGCCTTAGTCATGACCCGAGCTGCTGCTGATGAGCTTGGTAGCATTGATACAGCATGATGCTGGCCTTTGAAAGAGCGAAAGGTGGAGAGCCGCCATCTGTCTTTTATAAAACCCTTACTGTATGCAACTTCCAAGCACCAAAATTCTCCATTTTCACATGAATACCATTTTAAACCACAATTGAGAATCGAGAAAATAAAATAGAAAATGAAGAATGGGTAGATACTAATGTTGGGACATGCACATGATATGGGGAATTTTCTTTTTCAACACAGAAGAATAACAAAGGTCAAGAACACAAACCAAACTCATCCACACTATCTTGATAGCACTATGTACCTTCATTCTTTTTCACTAGCCAAGTAAGGGCAAGTTTCAAATATTATTTTTGAACTTTAGAGCTACATGACTTGACTACTTCAAAATCAAACTCACTCTCTGTCTACATTGGTTGTTGTTTTGTTTTCTCTCTTGGTCTCCCTCTATGCGTGATTTCTCCTGAACCTTTTCTTTTCCTCTACCTCGTATCTTATTTTCTCTCCTGCCTTCTTTTCTTCTTCTTTCCCCTATTTGCTGAAAGTAGCAAGAGGGTATTTGTAAGCGACTCCTCCCATTGTCCCTTTGTAGGCAAGGCTTTTGCTTCCATTCAAGCTCAAAGATTTTGCTAAATGGTTGATGGATAGAAAGAATTGTGGGAGAGCATGAGAATGGATGAAGAGGCTAGTAAGAAGAAAATTTGAAGAAGCCATTATTGTGAGGATCTGCGTAAAGAGTGAACATGAATTTTGGGATCCTTAGATATTGAGCGTGTGAGTATTCAATGTGTAGACAGTAAGAAAGAGTCAAAACTTTTTCTTTAAAAAAAAAAGAAAACTTAAATACACAAAATACTCTTAAATCATCATACTTTTATTAAAATAATTTTTTAAAAATTACTACTTAAATGAAAAAAGCTACAAAATTCACTTATGAGTTCACTTTTTATTAAAGCTGTACCAAATTTTATTTTATTTTTTATAACAAAAAATATAAGAAAAGGACAAAAATACTAACAAAAAGACCTAAAAAATACCTTTAGATCCATTCACTTTGAGCAATTTTAAACCTTGAAAAATTTCTTAATTAAGAAACACTTCAAATTCAATCATGGATGTATTTTTGTTTCTTGGGCCCATAAAAAATTAGGTGTTTACAAACCTTTTTCAATGATAGTTAGAGATAACAAATCAAAAGCTTTGTCATAATAATTGAAATTTTTGTGCTTATCAAGGCTCATGTGGTAGAAAGCATTGAGCTTACCTTTCTTTTGGTGGAATAAATGCTTAAAGTTATACAAGTTTAATTTTAAACTACTTTTTTATAGTATTAGTATGCAAATTACTCTAGTCCATTAGTACAAAAATACTGAAAAAGGTTTCTTGAACTACAGTTGATTAATCAGAGAATAAACTTCTCACTTGCTCTGTTCATAGGTGGCTTATGAAATGTATGGTCATAAACAGTGGCTTATGATTTTTTTTTTCTTGATGTAGTGCAACTATATCATTTGAGAACTGTATCTACTATATTAAGGGGAGAAATTGTAGCTACAAGTGGTTTCTTTCTTATCAGGGACAACAAAGTCATCATTTTCGTCACAGAAAAGGATGGTTACCAGAAATCATAGAAGAGGATGCTTTCTATAGTTGATAGGACATATAGAGATAGCCCATGCTTGGAGGATTATTCTAAATTTTATTTTCATAATTTACTCTTTTTGAGTGTTTGAGGAGGTAGGGATGGTTTGCAGTATACACCTTCAATGTTCTTGGATTTACCCTTTGTTAAGTTTTGAAGGATTGTATCTTTGCATTTTTTTTTAATAAAGAAAGTTCATAGTTTTTATGTAGACAAAACTCAATAATATTTTACTTAGCATATATTGAGGTTGAATTTTTGTGATACATGTGTCGCAACGTTATGACATAGAGCAGTGATTCCACACAAAACTCTCTTATTTTTTGGAGCAAGGAAAAATTGGATTTTTAAAATAAATGAAATTGCTACTAACCTAATTTTTTAAGGATAAGATTAGACACCTAATCAAAATAGTCTACATTTTCAAATATTGAATTCGGGAGTTAGTTACATTTTAAATAAGCTATTAGCATCCTAAATATTCTGTATGATATTAAGATGATCTAATTAATTTGTCTTACTTAATTTGATGTTAAATTAAAATTTCTAATTTAGAAAGGAAGATTTTAAAAAATGTGCATTTTAGAAAATGGGCCCAAGTCCTTTTAGGTTGGGTTTTCCTTTTAAAAATAATTTGTTTTAAAAAAATAATTTCTTCATGAAAAATTTTTACTCCTTTTAGGATAGGGTTTTTTAAAAAATAAAATTATTTTAGAAAAATAACTATCTTCTGGAAATTCCTAATTCCTTTCAAGAATGGGTTTTAAAGAATTGATTTTTGGTTTAGAAAATTAATTTCCTTTTGGAAATAGGAGAGATTTTTGTAAAAGCTAATTTGGAGAAAATTTTTTTTACTTTTGAAATTTCTCTTTAGCTAGAAAAAAGAAATTAAAAAATTAAAAAGGGAATAAATAATTATGCATGTGATTCCACTTTTGTTTCTTAGGCATTACATATATATTTTTTAATTTTAAAATCTTAGGGGAGAAAACTTATCATATCCAAAAATATTACTCTTGCATACACCTACTTTCATGAAACCCAACCCATAAATTTAGAATTCACCCATGAAATGATCCTTATTTTTTGAAACCACTATTAATTATTATTTTTGCTACATTTCAGTCTATTTACTTTAGAAAAACCTTACAAACCCAAACATTCTTTCTAACCAAACCTATACAAGATTTCTCCCACACACCACACAAGCCGCCCACCTTACAGATTTTACATATTCACATAGTTACACAATCAACAAAGAACATATCATGCCAAAGATGAAATCAAATAATAAAGAGTCTTACAGACTAACCTAGGCAAATCTCACTTCTTGATATTCTATTCATGTAAAAATGCTTTGAATAAGGGTATTTGAGCATGTAGCTAGTAGTATATGGTAGGGATTTCCTAGCTCAACACATGAGCTTAATGCCTAGTTTCAAGAGTGAAGAGTGAAAAGTCCTTCTAAAGATTCTCTTTATGTGCATTTATAGTTGTATTTTGGAATTATTTCCTACTCAAATTCTAACTCTAGATTCACTTATCTTTTATCTTCTTTTATTTATAATTTATCACCTATTTTATCTTCTCATCTTTTAATCTTATCTTTAATTTATTATTTATTCTATATCTTTTATCTTTTAACATTTTAATTGTTTGAATCTTTTTTTATTACTCTTTATCTTTTGCCTTTTAATCTTTTCAATGTTTCATCTCTTCTTTTTTAATTTATCTTCTTTTATTCTTACTTTTATCCTCTATGATCTATCTTTTGGGTTTATTTTATCTTTTTCTTTTCCTTCATTGTTTATTTATATTTTTTTATTGTCCTTTATATTTTATTATTCACCTTTTTTTTTCTTGTTTTCTTATCATCTTTTTATCTTTTGTTTTTGATTAATTATCTTTTAATTTGTTTTATATTATTTATTTATCTTTTATTCATCTCATTTTTTTATCATTTTATTTTTATTTTCTGTTACTTATCTTTTATCACCAATATTTTTTTCTTTTATCTTATCACTTTATTTTTACTTTCTATTACTTATCTTTTGGGTTTGGGCTTAATTTTAATTTAGGGTCCACTTTTTATTTTGAGTTTAAATTTATTTTTGAGTTGGGTTTGACTTTGATTTAATTTTGGATTTGATTTTTATTTCGTTTTCTTATTTCCATTTTAAGTTTGGGTTTTGGATTTGAGCTCACAATTTGAAAAGCAAGCTTAGCAAAATATGGTATTTACAACATGTGTTGTAGCAATTCAGATACTTACATTTTAATGTCAAGAAAATTTCTATTAAGCTTAATAGATGAATGTAAATAACTTCTATATTAACTTACTATTTTAAAATATAATATTATGTTTAAATTTTTTCTTGGTAAACTACATAATTATTCATGTTCAATTGGTTGCATTAGTTGATTGAGAAAGAAAAAAAAAAAAAAAAAAGAAGAAGAGAAACCATCAATTGCAACAACTTCTTTAGTTTTTGGATGTACATTATTGGCTATTGTTTTAGCTTTTTCATATGTTCTTGGCTTTAATTATTCAATATTATTTGAAGTGTACATAAGATATACTAAATAAATACATTATTATTTTTATTTTTCTTTATGCATTGCATATTTTCTATGCATACTAAAAAAAGATATAATGTGAACAATTTCTATATGAAATAAATGTTTTTATATGATAGAAGATTGAATGAAGAAATCTTAAAAAAATTGATAATTTATACCCACCTAATTATGTGTATTTGTGTTAAGTAAAATAACAAAAAAATATTGGAATTTATCTTTTTAATATGAAATTAGCTACACTAATATTCATAAGTGCAAGCATACACTATTGGATGCACTAAGTTAGTAACCCTAGGATATTGAACCTACAAGAACTTGGCTACAAATCTAATTACTAAATTGTCTTAGGCTAAAATTTATTAGAAAAATTGAAATTTTGCAAAAGAATCCAAACTAAAAATGCAGAACTAACTACCTAATTGTAAAGATTTCAAGATGACTAGAGTTGTCACAATTTCCTTAACAATCCTGTCGACATGTGATGTGGAATGGCAACAAAATAAAATGCGAGGTTGAAAAATGGGTTTAGGAAAAGAAGAAAAATATAGAGTTGTTATCAACTTAAATTAAAATAGTGAAGTCGGATATCAAAGAAAATGGTTTATTTAACAAGAAATGGGTTCGAGAATTGGTTATGTGTAGGGAAGATATTAGTACCCCTACAATACCTTTTCGGTACCACTTTGGTGTATGGTTGCTTTTTGGTTTGAAAATTGTGCTTTTCATTTTGTAAAATTTATTTTGTTTTGGGATTTTTTTGGGAATGATTTTAATTATGTCAGAGGAACCATGTTAGTTAACTAATTAAGTTCATAATTAGTTTCCCTCAAGATAGTTAGATAGCGACCAGTTGACTAACAACTCCCTTTTATCTATTATTGGGAAGAATCTAAGTTTAGAGGCCATGGTCAAGAAATTTGAGGGAAACTATAATTCTTCATAATCACATCAAAGGGACTATGCCAGTTGATTGACTAAGCCCATAATGTCATTACCCTTGGGACAATAAGAAAACAATCAGTCAACTAACAACCTTCCTATCACCCTTTAGTTGGGGAGAATCTGAGTTTGAAGGAGTGATTTGGGACAAAACAAGCTTGTAGGATTTTGGGATGGCAGGATTCCTTATAATCACGTCAAAGGAACCATGTTAGTTAACTAACTAAACTCATAATGTGATTATCCTCAGGACAATGGAAGAGTGGCCTGTTAATTGACAATCCTCCTATCGTCCTTCGTTTGAGGAGAATTTCAGTTGAAAGGACTAAACAATGGCCAGAAGAGAAGAAGCGTAGGCCGTGATTCTTTATAATTACATCAAAAGAATCACACCAGTTAACTAAAAATGGCTAGTTAATTGACAATCTTCCTATTATTTTTCATTTGGGAAAATCAAAAAGTTTTTGAATAAGGTTCACAAGGCAAAGCATTAAACAGGCTAAGCGATTTTGAAAATTGGTTCATTTTCTTGAATCTCAATTCATGTAAAATCCTATGTATAATTTATGACATGTGATCTTACTCAACAAAATCAGCACATAATTTCCTCATATGCATACATAGTCACAAATTCATGGATAATAGAAAGGGAGTTCAAGAAATAGGAGGAACTTGTAAAGAGAACAATTATATCTCAACATACATGCAAACTTTCATCAAAATAGGAAATCCATAAATAAGGGGAACCTGCATAAGGTACTTTCCTCTCTTAACAATTAAATTCATCACTAAAGTAAAGGAGATCTAGAAATTAGGGGAACTTGCATTGGGTACTCTCCTTTCTTAACAATTAAATTCATCACAAAGAAAAAGGAGATCCAAAATAGGGGGTACAGTGGAAGGGTTTCAAATGTACACCACACTTGCTCAATCAAACCAATCAACCAAGAGAAGGGTCATGTTTGGTGTGGGTACTTGATTTCACATGCTCAATTAAATATTGGGAGGTTACCTCGTTCACAAGCTCGCAACAATTGGCTCATTGCCATGGTAAACTAGTCAATCAAGAACATTCATGCAATGTCATGCATATGATTACATGTAAGGCGCATTGATTTAACAGTAAAGGATTGGCTACTATATTCCTATTTTTTCTCTCTTCTCTTTTTATTTACAAAAAGTGTGTACGAAAAGAGGAGACTACAGAAATAGAATTGCATAAAGTAAAACAGCATGTATGGTAAATAAAACAGTGACAACAAAGTTTTGCAAAAATTAATTGCAATGAAAGCAGCAAAAATAAAATTTTCAATATGCAAAACAACAACAATTAATCACGACAAAAAAAAAAACACACATCAGCAATTAATTACAACAAAAAAAAAAGAAATGCATAAATTAATTACAGTAAAAAATAGAATAAAAAAATTTGATTATAGCAAAAATAAAATTGCAGAATGCAAAAAATAGCAAACAGAATGCAGAATGTAGAAAACAGCCAACAAAATGCAGAAATTGTAGAATGCAGAATGCAAAAAAAGAATGCAAAACATAGAAAACAGCAAATAAAATGCAGAAAATAGAATGCAAAATGCAGAGGCAGCAGTGTTACAATATCAAAATTTACAAAAACAGCAATAATGCAGCATACAAAAAATAGAAACAGTGCAAAGAAAATAGAATTAACAACATTATACCACACAAAGTAGAAACAACACCATATTAAGTGGAACATTCTGTTATAATAGTAGTGACCTAAAAGGCAAAAACCATGACAGTAACCTTGGAAATTTCCATAGCAACCAATAGTCATTAGTAAAACAGAGCAATGTTCAAATTCAGATAGAAAGAAATTTCACAAGGAATAAGGGTCATGTGAGATAATGGGCCTCAAGCAGAGAAGAAACCATACACAACCATTCTAGTGAAATAGAATGATCCCACACAAAGTAAGTAGGGCCTATAGCTAAATCAAATCCAACAGTAACTTGATGCTACCACAACTTCACATCATATATATCTCCAAAGATCTAAGGCAAATACAAGTGGGAGAGTCGATTACAAGAGGTTACTTATATTTGTAGTGATAACATCTTACATGTTCAAAACACAAAATGGTAACCATTTCTAACATACAAATCATCCAACATACATGAATTTAGAGAGTTACCTAAAGGATCCATGAAATCAGTGAAGATCAATAAAGAAACAGAAGCCGCAGCAAAGAAGAGAAGAGTGAATAGTAATGAATAGTAATATGAGAGTGTCGGCAGAGTGAGCGAAGGGTGCACACTATTCTCCTTATCTGATTATGCGTTTTACCAACTGATATATGTAAATATATAACGATTCATATATCTATGTAGTAGATCAATGGGACATTAATACTGCATAATAGATGGAGAGTAGGGACCTCTTCCTTGTAATAACACAAAATATATTATCCTTCCCATTATGGATAATATAACAAAAAAGTAGAATATGTGCAATCCTATAACATAATGGTCCTAGCATCCAAGATGCTTTCTGAGTAACAATAATATCTCTATATCACATAATTGAGACTACAACAAAATGTCTCTTATGAGGTAACATTAACAATATTCAACAACACTGCACGTAACATTATCTATGGTATTATTTATAATAATCAACAACAGTGATTGTTTCATAATTGTCTCAAGGACATGCAACATTACCATAGTACAATAACAACATTCTCCTACTAACCTGAAACATCATACATGTTTCACAACACCCATACGGGTTACATGATCTTGAAACACTTTAGTTGTCAAGCCTTTGGTTAGTGGATCGACAATCATAAGCTCAGTGCTTATATGCTCAATGCGAGTCTATTTTTCTTGTATTTTCTCTCGAACAAACTAATATTTGACTTCAAAATGTTTAGTACGTGCAAAATTTCTATTGTTCTGAGAGAAACAATAGTAGTAGAGTTATCACAATAAATGGTCAGAGGCCTAGCAATACTCTAAACAATATGGAACCCTAAAATCAGATTCATAAGCCATATAGCTTCATGAGTAACCTCATAACAACCAATATACTCTGCTTCCATAACTAAAGTAGCGGTAAGAGTCTGTTTAGCACTCTTTCACACAATAGCTCCTCCAACCATTAGAAAAATATATCCAGAAATGGATTTTTTATCATCTAGACAGCCTGCATAATCAGAATCAGTATATCTAGTCACCTCAAGATGACTAGATTTACTATAAGTGAGCATGTAGTCTTTGGTACCTTGAAGATACCTTATAACTTTCTTGGCTACTCTCCAATCTCATGACCAGGATCACTAAAGTATCTACCAAGCACACTAATAGCAAAAAAAATATCAGAACATGTGTATACTTGAGCATACATCAGGCTGCCTACAGTAGAAGCATATGGGACATTACTCATTTTGACTTGCTCAACATCATTTTAAGGACATTGGGTTCTTGAAAGCTTTTCACCTTTTAAAATAGGTGCCGCACAAGGAGAACATGTGTATACTTGAGCATACATCAGGCTGCCTACAGTAGAAGCATATGGGACATTACTCATTTTGACTTGCTCAACATCATTTTAAGGACATTGGGTTCTTGAAAGCTTTTCACCTTTTAAAATAGGTGCCGCACAAGGAGAGCAAGATTTCATATTAAATCTACTAAGCAGCTTCTCAATATAAGTCTTTTGAGATAAATTGAGAATGCCCTAGGGTCTATCACGATAGATCTATTTACCCAAAACAAAAGAGGCATCACCAAGATCTTTCATATAAAAATGGCTTGACATCATTTGTTTTGTATCCCAAAGAAGACTCATATCATTAGTGGCTAGCAAGATGTCATCAACATATAACACAAGAATAATAAAATTGCTCCCACTAAACTGAAGATAAATGCACTGATCAACAGGATTTTCTTTAAAGCCATGCAAGGTCACAATATGATCAAATTTAAGATATCATTACCTTGAGACCTGTTTTAGACCATAAATAGATCTTTTCAATTTACACACCAAGCACTCTTGACCTTGCTTTACAAATCCTTTAGGTTGATCCACATATATATTTTCTAACAAGTCACCATTCAGAAAAGCCGTTTTCACATCCATTTGATGGAGTTTCAGATTAAAGTGAGCTACTAGGGCCATAACAACTCAAAAGGAATCTTTCATGGAGACTAGTGAGAAAGTCTTTCTATAATCAATGCCTTCTTTTTAACTATAGCCCTTTGCCACTAAGCTGGCCTTATACCTTTTAATAGCATCGTTAGAATCATGTTTGGTCTTAAAGACCCATTACAGCCAACAGTTTTATATCCTATAGGCAATTTCACAAGATCCCAAACACCATTCTGATACATAGATGTCAATTCCTCTTGCATAGCTTTTAGCCATTTAAAGGACTGAGGGCTCGTAATAGCCTATTAAAAAGTATAAGGATCAGACTCATCACCAACATTGAATTCATGCTCTTGTAGATAAATAAAATCTAGATGAACATTGGGTTTGTGAACCCTTTTTGATCTTCTCAATGGAATTTCCTGATGATCAGCTACCTGCATGTCATCTAAGTCAGTTAATGGTTGTTCAACACTAGATTGAGCAACCTAAGGAGGTACTGGAATAGAAACATACATAATTAGACTTGGAAACACAACATGTTCTTCTTGAATATCAACCTTACGTGTCTCCTAATGCTTGTCATACATTTCATATTAAAAAAAAATAGCCCTGTTTGATTCAATGACTCTAGTGATATGATAAGGATAATAGAATCTATATCCTCTAGAGCCAATAAAGAAGCCATTGATATTCCTTGAATCAAGCTTCTTTAACTGTGGATTATAAGGTCTAACTTCTGTCTTACAACTGTAAACATGAAAATGTTGTATGATGGGCTTCTTGCCTAAGAAAAGCTCATAAGGAGTCTTAGATATTGACTTGCTAGGTGCTTGATTCAAAATGTATGTAGCAGTCCTGATAGCTTCTCCCTATAAGAAATCTAGCAAGGTAGAATGACTAAGGATACATCTCATCATATCCATTAGAGTTCTATTTCTCCTCTCAACTACACCATTCTGTTCAAGAGTACCAGGCATAGTGTATTGTGCTTCAATACCACACTCCTGAAGAAATCTAGCAAAAGGACCAGGATTTCTTCTGGTCTCATTATATCTGCCATAATATTTTTCTCCTCTGTCTAATCTCACAACTTTGATTTTCTTTCCAGTTTTGAGCTCAACAGCATCCTTGAAGACTTTGAAAGCATCTAAAGATTTAGCTTCATCAGTAAGAAGCTCAACCCATCCATATGTCGAATAATCATCAATAAAAGTAATAAAATATTTAGAACCACCCAATGTAGTGGGAGTGATTGCCCCATAAACATCTGTATGAATTAATTGTAGAATATCTTGGCACCTATTAGATTATTTTTTAGTTGCTGCAGTCAACTTTCCTTTAATACAATCAACACAAGTGTCAAAATCTAAGAAATTTAAGCTATGCAATATATTATCTTTGATCAACCTTTCTAGTCTTTCCCTAGAAATATGACCCAATCTTTTGTGCCATAACATTGAAGAATTCTCATAAACTTTTTTATGTTTACTCCTACTAATAGAGTTTATAGAAGAAGAATTATCCAAAGAGCAATCAATGTCGAGTAAATATAGACCATCATGTAGAATACCACTACCAACAACACGTGATTCATAATAAATAGTAACTTTTCCATCACTGAATAGAAACGAGTATCCATATTTATCTAAAATAGATATAGAAATCAAATTTCTCCTCATAGAGGGAATACAAACAGAATATTTTAAATACAAAATATGTCTAGATGGCAATTTTAATGATACAAGTCCAATGGATTCTACATCTATATTTGCTTCATCTGCTATACATATTGACAATTCTTCATCATCTGGCCTCCTACTACTTGTGAACTCCTTTCTTTTCTAACCAGGCTTTAAAGGTCTTACAGTCAGCCTGTTTGTACCCATATCTCTGACAAAATCTGCAATTCCCTTTGAAAAAAGAACTATTAGAAGAACTGCTAGCCTTATTTAAGCCAAGTTTATCAGCCTTTTCTTACCTTTTCCTCCTCTTAATGCCTTGTTAACCTTCTAAGATTTCCCTTTATCTTGGAAACCACCTGAAATTGATTGTACAAATAAGGCTTTGCCTTTCTTCAAATTCTCTTCTTCTTGGGTAACAATAGAAAGTAAATTATTAATGCTCCATTCTGTCTTTTGAGCATTATAAGATGTTTTTAACATATCAAACTGAGAAGGAAGAGAATCTAATATTCTCCAAGTAAGGAAAGTCTCACCCAAGTCAACATTCATAGATTTCAACTTATAATAATGAAGCATTTTCATCATGTGCTCACGTACCCCATTGACTCTATCATATTGTGCTTTAATAATTAGTGATATATACTGTACTTTTTCAACTTTATTAAATTTTACAAATTTCACATTCACAGCATTCAAGAATTGTTTGGCAGTCAAGGATTCAAAATCAGAAATGCTCTCTTTCATGGATTTGTCCATGTATAAGGTCATGAATATTAAACATACTTTATTGGAATGCTCCCACCATTATATGTTGCTTTGTCAGCATTTGAAGAGCCAATAGTGGGCATACGAGGCTCATCCTTATAAAGGGCAACATCAGCTTTCATAACTGCAAGATTTAATTTCAAGCGGTGAACCCATTCATCATGATTTGTCCCAGTCAACATAATCATAATATTGTACTGCATAGGAACATTTGCTGGAGGATATACACAGAAAAGTTAGAGGAATATAATATACTCAATTTCCTCAATTGTCCAATTAACTGGGCAAGTAATTGGACAGAGCACTTATGCTACTGTAATCCCGCCTAAGGGTCTCGAATTACAATGCATAAGCATGCTCCACACCCATTGCATATCATGTCTCTCAAAATTTAACACCGATAGGGCACTTAAAATTTCAAGAACATAATATCAATGTAATCAAAATTTTATAATGCTAAAATATATCATCAAGTGCACTCCGATAGGGTGTGACACTGAATAATAATATTTATAGCATAATGTACACAAAATTTGTTTGCAAATTCATAAAATGATTAGTCCTGCAATAGGCAAGTTCTAACCTTACAAAAATAATTTAAAATATTCAAAATTCCAAACATTATCCTAGTTTTTCTTAAATATAGCAATTGATACAATTTTCTTAATTACAACACAAAATTGAAATCAAATAATATGACATATTCATACCAAAATTAAATGTATACATGAATCCTGTCATATTTGGGAATATACAAAAGCATAAAATATATAATTATATCAGAATGCTACACCAAAATAGCACAAAATTTGAATACTAAATGTCATTTTTATTAAAATAAGTTTTGAAAAATTTAAAATAAACATTTTGGTGCATCAAAAAATTTTGAAAATTACCATTAAACTCAGGAGGGATCATGGAGTCAAATAGTGGTAAGCCATAGTCAATACACAGCAGCGCATGGACTCACTAGCACCCATGCGAGTCGGGAAGCACCAGCTAGGTCGAGCTTCTTCTTCCTCGCCTGGCTGCCTACAATTCAGGTCTTCTCGACCCAGTTTCAACTTGATTTGCAAAATCGACCATTTCTTCACTGATTTCTTCGAATCTTACCTCCATTCGCTCCTCAAGAAGTTTTCTAACATGATTTGAGCAAGAAATCAGTGAAAAATGACCCAAAATTTTGAGATCGAACGGCCAAATTTAGAGCATCAGGGATGGCTGAAACTCAAGCATCCAGCCACTATTTCATCGCCCCAACCCATTGATTTGGCTCTAAACTCCACGATGAAGCTCATGCCTATGTTCAATCTTGATGAAAACCTCAGAATCCATGAGTTTCAAAAATTTTGCAAAAAATGGCTCTTGTGGGTCATTTTGCAAATAGTCACTTGTCTTAGGCAGAAAATGTAGAAAATAAATTCTTACACACCAAAGAACAAAACCCATATTGAAATTGCTCCAACATAACCAAAATCATGGATCGATTATGAGAAGTTGCTAAAACTTCAAAATAGTTATCGAACTCAAGAAACAGAACTTGCAACTAACAACAAAATCAGCATAAACTAAGAATGATTTGCAGCATAGGACAGTTAACAGATAGCTCTGATACCAATTGATAGCATCTTACATGTTCAAAACACAAAACTGTAACTGTTTCTAGCATACGAATCGTCCAACATATATGAATTTAGAGAGTTACTTGAAGGATCCATGAAATCGGTGAAGATTAATAAAGAAAAGGAAGCCGCAACAAAGAGGAGAAGAGTGAATGGTAATGAATGATAATATGAGAAGGTCGACAGAGTGAGTGAAGGGTGCACACTATTCTCCTTATCAGATTACGCATTTTGCCAACCGATATATGTAAATATATAATGATCGATATATCTTTACATTAGATCAATCCAAGAGCTTTCTCCCTCTGTGAGTGTGAATCCTGAATGAGAGTGAGACAAAGAGCTCTCCCCTTGTGTCTTTTCGAACTGGTGAGAGAGAGAAGCGTATGAGAGGATTAGGGAATTCCTAAATAGAATCACTGAGGTGTGCCTATAATTCAGACCCCTTTAAGTTCCTACGTGCCTCTTGTGAGTTAGGTTCTAGACATTTTTTTTTTAAAGAGAGCTTCTTTAGCCCATGAGAAGGAGAGCTTCTTGTGTAATTGTTTGCATCTATTTTGTTTTAATTTTACTTCCTAATTCATCACTTTTCTAATTTTGTTTTCTTCCTTTTTCTACACTTCAACCTAGACACCCTTCTTGTCTCCTTTTAGTTTCCTCTTTTCTCTTTTTATGGTTTTTTTTTCTTTTTGATTCTTTACAGTTATGTCTATATTGTTTTGATTCTCTTTTATAACTTATTTTAATTAGTACTTGTATTCATTTAATTTTTTTGTTACCAATCTTGTATTTTTTTTAACTTTTTGTTTGGGTTATCAAAATTCAATTAAACAAATTCTTTTTATTTATATATATATATATATCTTATTTTGGCAGGACCAAATTTAATGTTTGCAAATCTTAATTAGCAAGTAATAATCTTACTATTCTTAAAACTTAAGATTGCCTATCAACGCACTTTAATATCTAATTCCTTATTCATAAGATAGTCAAGTCTATCCCCCACATTTAATTGATTATATTCTAAGATCAATAGATTAGGGAAATGCATTAATCCTATGCATCTAAAAGATTACATCTATAGTTAGGGATATTCCTATATTACTAATTTGTAGATGTTTTCTATTCAATGGAATCAACATGGGGTTATTATTTATAGAATTATTTGACTCTTTCTTAAATCTAATTGGGTTATCAAGTTAATTAAATTCATTGAGCTTAGAGTAGAGAAGAAATCTTTCAGTTTAAGAACAAGAAGATAAATTAAATTACTAATTATTTATATTTGCTAAGTTGCTAATCCCTAATTAAAGATTCAGCCATGCATCATCATCAGGTTCAAACAAAGATTTAAATAAATAATAACCATAATGTAATTAGAATCTTGACATGGAAATTAACAAGGCAAGAGTAAGAACAAGCATACAAAACCAAAATTAAGGAAATCTAATCCTAAGGACTCCCTTAGCACAAGGCCTATTTTTTTCTTGGATCCAAGTGCAAAACATGTTCTTCTACCCAAGGTTCTGCTCTCACACCAAAATTCTCAATCAAATTAAAGTGCTGTACTCTTGCTATCTTACCCAAATTCTACCTCTCCCACATGTGCCACGTCTATTTTTGAATTTTGCCCCAATTTTTTTTCTTCCAATCTTAGGTTGAATTTAGTGAATCTTGAAAAGATTTGAGTGTAGACCAACTAAAAACTTCAAAAAGAGCCCAAAACAACATATTTGGGCTTTCTAGGAAGCTCTTGTGTGATATTGAGATTTTCTTGATCATCTAGCCCATGAATCATGCTTAACAACCCTCTTAATCTAGTTAGAAACCTCCTTAAGAGTGGAACAATGGATCTTGGGATTTTCTTGGGTTTTGAATAGGTACAGGTCCACTTCATGAATTTTTAGGCTGATATGAGCAAATGCAACACAAATCTAGCTTCTCTTGGACTCTAATTGCCTCCCATGTTTGACTCACCTTACAACTCTTTGAACTCCCAATTAATAATGAAGAATAGGCCCTAAAACACCCCTCTTAGGCTTTATAAGAGTCTTGGATCAAGTTCATGAGGCACAAAACTCAATTGGGTTAAGGTAGTCCATTCTACAACTTTCTTGCATCCAACAAACGTCAAGATTTTTTCATAAATTACTATATCTTGGACACATCTCTTAGTAGCCCATGAATAACTATTGGAAAGTTTTTGCATAAGACAAGAATCATTGCAATCTAAGTTGTGAACCCAAGATATGACCCATATCTTATGGATTACCAAATAGATGTGAACTAAATCTTCACTTCCAATGAATCTATGATTTTATCCATCTCCAATATAGACATATGAGTAGTCCTTTTAAAGCCTCAAATCTCTAGATTCACATGAATCAACAATTTCCTTGATTGGATGTGTAAAACTCTAGATATGAAAAGTCTTCAAGATTCCCTACAATTATTCTACATGTGCAAGAATCACCAAGATTCCACCTTCAAAAAACATAAGGTGTTCCCAGCCTTGCATACTCATAGCATGCTTAGCTAGCCTCTCTTTAGTCTTGGCAAATTACAATAATTGTTTCACCTTTGAAATCCAAAAGTCCACACTTCATGTTATTTACTTGAAATTATAAAACTAAAGACTTAGTGTAATATTGATGCGTGTGGAATAAAAAAAGGAAATCAAAAAATGGTTTGAAACTTGAGGGAAATGCTACCCTTACTCTTCTTCTCAATATTTCTTCTCTGAATGCCTTAGAAGATGATGGCTCATGCTATTTAGTCTCTCAACTAAAACCTTCTTGAAGATTCCTAACAAACTAAATAATAGAATAAATCAAATCCTGCCACATGGCAGAAAGGTTAAGCCCTTAGTTAATACATTAACACAAAAGATATCCAATAAAAAATATGAAATGACATTCACTTCCAAATAACTCGTATCAATACCCTCCCTTTGAAGCATCCTTGTCCTTAAGGATGAACTAAGCAGAAGCAGGTCACTCTCGTTCATGCCATGCTTAATGATATTAGT
The DNA here is from genome assembly GCA_037013595.1 of Dicorynia guianensis. Classification (NCBI taxonomy): domain Eukaryota; kingdom Viridiplantae; phylum Streptophyta; class Magnoliopsida; order Fabales; family Fabaceae; genus Dicorynia; species Dicorynia guianensis. The sequence goes on along the minus strand of JASUAB010000006.1, from coordinate 12,079,159 downwards.
AGGCTAATCGGGACAAGTGGCAAATGTGAAAAAACTACATGTCATATCTTCTACAACAATAAGGCCAAATGCTTCATAAAAAAATAGGTTGCACTAAAGCACCTTTCACATATGCAACATAATTATAGAGTTCACGATTTCAAGCATGATTCATTTAGGTCTTTATCCAACAAAATTGGCCATGCAAATCATATTTTTCCATTAGGCCATGCATTTTCTCCATCTCACCCATTTCTTCTCTATCCCTAGACTTCTTTACATCAATGTAACCATCAACCACCACTAAGTTTACAAGTTCCCTCAATCTAGACCTCTAGCCAAAGCATTCAACTAGCCCTATCAAAATTTTCATTTGATCAAGCCTTGCCATAGAACAGACAATAGGCTTTGATCAATCATTTAACATACAAATGTGCTCTTCATTCTATTCAACATCATATAAGAGTTCTTCAATTGAACCATGAAAAGTAGTAAGCCTTTTTTCTTTGTTAAAATATGGAAAATATATGCACATGTCTGCTCTTGGAGACACTATAATAAACTTTAAATCAGAAACATCAATGCCATGAATAACTCGATGCAATCCTAGAAGAGTGAATGCTACGTGGCTCTCATATTGTCCAACATTATTCTTGCTTCCTACAATTTCTTGGTATGTACTAGTGATTATAAACTTTACATCGTTAATTGCAATAAGATCAACTATAAATTAATAAGTAAAATGGTACTAGTCTTTGTATTTTTTCCAAAATATATCAAAATCTGAATACTTTTTCTTCTCCAATGCATGAACAATGTTGCATTGTTTGAGCCTATAAGATATAAGGATGCAACCTTTGCATCATTAGGGCTAGGATAAACCCTTGGTGGAGTCACATCAGGAAGAAATAATACCCACTTCTTGGAACCCTTGATCACTCCATTCCAAGTTGAAGTCGAATTTGGATCAAATAGAAAGATGACTCAAAACTAGTTGGTCGTATGATAATCTACCTCTGGTTAGGTCTCTCATTGCTTGAAACACTACACAAGTCCTCTTTGAAGTACATAGGAACATCATAATCTGATTCCAATTTTGGGATTTTTTTTAGCAATTCTGGATCAAACCGATACAATGACCTTTCTTCTCTGACTTGATCCAAGCACCCAAAATATTTTCCAAGCTTTATTTCTATTGGCCTAACTGAAAAATAAAAGCGCCACATAATTACACCAAATAATCTCTATCCAAACTTTTAATGCAGCCCATCAAGACTCCTTCCAACAAAATTGACTTATTAGGCTTCTCAAATTTATATATAAATTCTTCAATTGAAATGCCTCTCTTTCAAACAATATTATCTCTTTCTAGCCATTCGAGTTTCATTTCAAGATTAGCACAAAGCCAACTTTGGAAAAGATAATCAAGATAGAAGTCTCTTACATTAAAATTTTGAATATCATTTCTTGAGATATCAAATGATAGGTAATAGGCACGAATATAAGTAGATTTCCATGACCTTTTGTACCAAAACCCCTTATTAAGATTTTCCAATACAAGATTCCTCCAAAGGGACTCATGGTTGATGAAAACATAGAAAGTTTTGCTCACAATCGCCAAATCCCCTAAATGCATACCACTCAACAACCCCAAAATTTCTATACAAATCTCATCAATCAAGGTATGGAGATTGCTTAAACTTGTATCTTTGGAGCTGATAGAGCTTGGGGTGAGATAAAGATTGCCCAAGGTTTGAACCCTTATGTGGCAACCCAAAATAATACCAAAAGCTAAGTGAAACTTCACAATAGAGGCATACGCCTTCTTTGGCACTTTTTCAATTCTAAATGTAGATTTAGTGATCATTTGCAAATCATTAGGAATATCATCAACAACCTCAAGTATAGGAGCATTCTTCTTTTTCACCAATGGATCTCATGCCTTCATCACCTGAAATTGATTCAGTACCATCTTTTCCTTTTTGTGCCGTTAGAGATTTCCATCTTTTTTCCTATTGCACCCTCATCTTCTGCCTCTATTGGTCTCTTGGAATGTCCCTACAGAGATGAATGTGACTTGGAACTTCCTAATGGCTGATGAAACTCACTCCAATTAACAATGGTTACTCATAGTCCTCTATCATTCTCTTTATAGTGCCCCAACATTGCAGTTCCCAAAAATAGCTTTCTCCTTTGCTATGACAAACATAAGTAACTTCCACTAGAATTTTGAACATGCACCTTTCTAATGACTCTTATGGATTTCTCCAAATTCAACCAATCACACTTCTAGGAAATCATGTGCATCTCTGGCATTTGCTTCTTATATTTCATGAGTTCATGGTTGCTACATAATGTTGTTATCAAAAATTGCTTCTTCCTTTTCTCACTGGGTCTCTTCTTCACTACAAACTCCTTTTTCATCAAAATTAGGCAACACCAGTAATGGTATTAGACTCTTTACCCCAAACTTTGTTTCTATAACTAGTTTAAGATCACTTAATAGATCCAAAGCATGATCAAGCTTAGAGTTAATGGACTTTTGCATAGCTATCATTTTCTAATGTTGAATTTACATTTCACATAGCTTAGTTTGTATATCAACAGTCACCATCTCCATTGCTTCGACTCTCTGGTCTAGCCCTTTGTAGGTCACTGTGGCAACCTAGCTTTGATACCACTAATGTAGGCAAAATATAAAAAAAGAAATCTAAAATGGTTTATGTGAGAGAATTATTAGGAGAGAAAAATACAAGAGACTAAGTTCTCTCTAACTAATATTTATAATAAGCTATACAATAGGCCTAATTGATGCTAATTACATTACATGTAAAACATGAATAGTATGCATAGTAAGAATACACTACTATGTACATTTTGACACTCCCCCTCAAGTTGGAGCATAGATATCATATGCACCAAGCTTGTTACAAAGATATTCTACTCGAGGACCCTTTAGTGATTTGGTGAAGATGTTGGCTAGTTGATCATTGGAGTTGACAAACTCAATAACAATAACACCTTCAACTAACTTTACTCTGACAAAATGACAGTCAATCTCAATATGCTTGGTCCTCTCATGGAACCCTAGGTTGGAAGCTAAGTGCAAGGCAGCCTAATTATTACACATAAGCTTCATAGGAGGCATCTCACAAAACTTTAACTCTTTTACTAGTTGCTTGAGCCAAATCAATTCACAGGTCACATTGGCCATGGTTCGATATTTAACTTCTACACTAGACCTAGCAACCACATTTGTTTCTTACTTTTCCAAGACATTAGATTTCCTCCAACTAGCACACAATATCTAGAGGTGAATCTTCAATCAAAAAGATACCTTGCCTAATCTATATCTACATAACAACAAATATCTGTGTGCCCCTTGTCCTCATAAAGTAAGCCTTTACCTGGTGCTCCTTTTATATATTTTAGAATCTAGATAACTACATCCTAGTGAGAGTCACACGATGAACTAAAAAATTGACTCATTATACTCACAGCAAAAGTAATATTTGGATGAGTGACCATAAGATAATTCAACTTGCCTACTAGTCTTTGACACCTTCTAGGATCTGAAATAGCTCCCCTTACCCTGGCAAGAGTTTAACATTTAGAGCCATGGGGTTATCAACTAGTTTGCAATCCATCAAGCTAGTTTCTTCTAAGATATCTAATACATACTTTTTCTGAGAAATTGAGATACTGTCTCTAGACTATGCAACTTCAATCCCTAAGAAATATCTAAGTTTACCCATGTCCTTTGTCTGAAAGTGTTAGAATAAATGCTCCTTCAACTATTGAATCCTAACCTGATCACTTCTAATGATAACAATGTCATCTACATAAACAATGAGATAGATGCATTTGGAAGAAGAGTGATGATAGAATACTGAATGATTAGTTTCACTTTGGATAAGCTCAAAGTCTTGTACCATAGTGCTAAATCTGCCAAACCATGCTTGGGGGGATTGTTTTAGTCCATGGAGAGATTTCCTAAGTTTGCACACAACATTAGACTCCCCCTATGCAATAAAGCCTAGCGGTTGCTTCATATAAACCTCCTCCTGCAAATCACCATGAAGAAAGGTATTTTTATGTCAAGCTGATGAAGTTACTAATGATGGATAGCAGCAATAGATAGAAAGAGATGAATAAAAGCCATTTTAGCCACGAGAAAGAAGGTATCATCGTAGTCTAACCCATATATTTGTGTGAATATTTTGGCAACCAAGTGAGGCTTGAGGGGATCCACCTTACCATTAGGACCTACCTTTGCTATAAACACTTACTGACAGCCAATAGTGGTTTTCCCAGGCAATAAAGAAACCATATCCTAAGTACCATTTGAGTATAATGTGTCCATTTCATCAAGCATGGCTTAGCGCCAACCAGGATAAGACAAGGCTTCACGTGTGGTTTTAGGAATAGAGACAAAAGAAAGGCTTGGAACAAAGGCACTATAAGCAAGTGACAAACGATCATAGTACAAAAAATTATAGATAGGATGAGGAGTACAAGTAGACTGAGTACCTTTTCAAAGGGCAATAAGAAGACTATCTAGCTTAGGAATTAAAGTAGGAGGAACCATCAGTAGAAAGAGTGAGTCTAGCGTAGGAGGGTCGACATCAGCAAGCTAAGGATGGTGATGATAGGTGAGAAATGATAGATTGTCAAAGGAAGAAGAAGAAGATACAAATGGTCCTAGAGAAGCCAATGAAAGAGATGGGAAAGGAAGAGGCAATACCTAGTCAAGACTTTGTGAATTAGGCTAAACAACTGAGAAAAGGATTGTTGTTCAAAGAAGGTAATATCAGCAGACATGAAATAATAATTTAACTCAGGAGAGAAATAGTTATATCCCTTCTGCAGTCAGGAATAGCTTAGAAAGACACACTTGAGAGATTTTGTAGCTAACCTATCTTGCCAAGGAAAAAGGAATGTACAAAACTAATATAACCAAAAATACAAAGAGGAACAGAATAAGTGGTTGGTGAGGAAACAAGATAAAGTGAGGTATTTGGTCATTTAAAATAAATGATGGCATGTGATTAATCAAGTAGCAAGTAGTAAGGATAGTATCATCCCAAAATTTTAGCGGAGATTAGTGGCAATAATAATGTTCATGCAATTTCAATGAGATAATGATTCATACATTTAACAACACCATTTTGTTAAGGCATATAAGGACAAGAGGATTGATGTAAAATCCAATGAGATGTCATGAAAGTAGTAAATTGAGATGAGAAAAATTCATATGCATTATCAGTACATAAAGCATGGATAGTATGTCCAAATTGTGTTTTTATTTTAGCAACAAATATTTGAAATATATCAAATAATTCAGATTGACTCTTCATGAGAAACAACTAAGTACATTGAGAAAAATCATCAATAAAGGTAATAAAATAAGAGAAACCTAAAGTAGAGTTAATTTGACTAGGCCCTCAAACATCAAAATGAACAAGAGAGAAGGGAGAACATTAATATTGACTAGATTAGAAAAAGATGCATGTGCATGCTTACAATAGTAACAAGATTCACAATCTAGCTTATATAAAGAAGACAAACTATGAACTAATCTCTTCAATTTGGATAGACTAGGATGGCCAAGGCAATGATGGAAGATGTCTAATGAAACTATGGTGATCCAAGCTACCGATATGTCAAGATGGTAATGGCCTCATGACTCACGCTTGTCACCAATCGTCTGCACTGTACCCTAGTCCTATACACAAATAGAAGTGAAAATGAATATCACTAAATAGTTAAGTTCTCTAATAAGCTGATTGACAAATAATAAATTAAAAGGATTATGAAGGACATATAACACAGAATTCAAAGAGAGAGATAAGGTTGGAGAAGTGTGCCCTATTCCTTTAACTTGGGTTTGGGTTCCATTTGCAATAGTAAGATTTGGTAAATTAGGAGAAAGGGTAAGAGTAAAAAAAAGGTCCTTATTACTCACATGTGATTAGTGGTGCCAGAATCCAAAATCCAATGTCTAGAAAAGGGACTATGGGCAATACATGCTATGGGATTACTAGTTGATTGGTGAGTGGCTTGAAATCTCCAGAAGGTCTCATAATCAGCAGTAGGCATAGAAATCATCTGAGAGCCTGATGATGGACTGGGGTTAGTCAGAACAACATGTGCAACCTGTGAAGATGTAGCTTGAGTGACTGGAGGGGCTACTAGTCTACCATGCTTCTTCTAACACTTATCTTTTGTATTGCTCTTCTTCTGTGGACACTGTGGACAAGGACAGCCACCTAGTCGGCCCTGAGTACCTATAGAAGATTAGGACATAAGAATAGTAGCTTTAGGAAGAGCACCAGTGGGAGCAACAATAGAGCTACTGGCCATATTGAGAAGCCTTTTGAAGGTATTCTTCATGCTAGGGTTGGAGGACCCAGTGAGGATCTAATGACAAACCCCTTCATACTCAAACTTAAGTCTAAATAAGGTAAGCACTATAAATAGTTTCTCCTTTTGAGCTATATGGTCAGCTTTGGTCTAAGCAAAGGGAAGAAGAGCTTTAAATTCCTGCATAAGAGCACACATTTGTTAGGATTTCGTAGAGTCATCATGCTTAAGGTGTTTGATAGAATTGACCACCATGTAATGGCGCTAAATGTCATTAGTGTAACATTCAACGGCTTCCTTCCAGACATCATAGCAGGTTTCAAATGGTCAAAACAATTGCAAAATAGAGGGATCCATAAAGTTTCATAAAACATTACATAATTGAGCATCAATTTGTTCCCATTTGGGCCTATCAACTATGGGCACATTTTTAGCTTTCTTGGTGAAATGATCTACTTGGTCTTGCCCCTTAAACCACATTTAGATAGAAGGTGCCCATGGGAGATAGTTGGCAAACCTTATCAATTTGATAGAGGTGATAACCGGGGTCCTTATATTAGAAAGGGTGAAGGGTTAAGATGTAGATGAAATACTAGGATGAGAGGAGGCACCGCTAATGGAAGACATGGTCTAGGCTTTGGAGAAAAGGAGGATACTTGGTGTTTGGGTGAGAAAGGAGGCAAAAAGAGGTCTAGTATGCTGACAGCAGTAGCTTGGGACAGTTTTTGGCAAAACGGACCTTAGGATGTCTCGAATGGCTCAAGAGAGGTGGTAACCAAAAGAGGGTTGTTTATGGTTGTGTGACATGCCGACAGCTCTAGTGGTGCGACAATTGAGTCTAGCCAATCTAGGGATGGCAGTCAACATGGTGAGGTCAAATCAGGTGACCAGCGACTAGCCCTACTAGCAGCTGGAAGAGAGAGAAAGAGGAGTGATCTGGACTTTATGGTACTGTTGGACAAGAATATACAGTAGTGGCTTTAGGGTTTTCTCTCTTGAGGCTCTGACACCATATAAAAAAATTATTGAGAGAGAAAAATATGAGAGACTAAGTTCTCTCTGACTAATATTTATAATAGGTTGTACATTGGACCTAATTAATGCTAATTGCATCACAAGTAAAACAAGAATAATACGCATAGTAAGAATACACTATTGTGTACACTCTAATAGTTTGAAACTTGAGAAAAATGCTACCTCTGCTCTTCTTTTCTATATTACTTCTTTGAATGCCTTACAGGATGATGACTCACTTTATTTAATCTCTCAACTAAAACCTTCTTGAAGATTCCTAACAACCCAAATAACATAACAAATCAAATCTTGCCACATGACAAAAAAAATTAAGCTTTCAGCTAATACACTAAAACAAAAGATATCCAATAAAAGATGCAAAAGAACATTCACTTCCAAATGACCCGAATCAAATATTTGATTACAAAATAAATTATAATTCAATTAAATTAGATAAACAATAATAAATTACTAAGAAAATGATATCAAAATATGATAAAAATTAGACTTAATACTTTTAAACTTGTCTTCAATCATGGGCAGCCATATATATTGAAAATCCTGATAATTGATGAATTTGAAGATGTTTCTAATGTTAAAAAAAAAAGTCATTTAGAGATTGTCATAGGTAAGTCAAATCTAATATAACGGTGTTATCCCAATTTAAGCTATTTTATTTTTAATAATTCAATGTGATTTGTTTTTATTATTCTCGAAATGATAACTATTTTTAATTCAATGCAAATCAAGACATCAGGTTTTTTGATGAATAGGATTCTCAACCATTTTACATAGAACAGATACTGGATGCAGAGATGAGAGATATGTTCTAATTGGTTTATTGATAATATCCCTTTTGCCTACATTCAAATATTAAATTTTTTCGAAGGAATAGTTTGGTCCGTAAATATTAAATTCTCTACTTACAAGAAGTTGAATAAATTTGCCATTTTAAAGTACATAATAAAAGCTATAATTAATGTTGTCAATATAATTATACACATCATTATGAAGTTCTTCTAAAAAATGGGTTGGTACGGGTAAATATTAATATTTTATAATAATTATTAGAATAAATAAAATTATAATTCTTTCTTTACTTTATTTGTGATTAATACAGTAAATAATTTTATCAAATTGCTTGTAAGTGTAATTTTTATTACTGGATTTTGAATTACTGTTCTTTCCTATGATACAAAAATGTTTCTCTTAAAATTGAATCATTAATTAATGGACTAATTAGGAAAAGTAAATGGGTAGTAAATAAACCCTAGGCAAGTTCAGTCTCAGCTAGTAAAGCGGCATTGTGCCAAAAAAAAGCTTGTAAAGCGGCAGAGGCGAACTATGGAGGAGCTTTTGCAATTTTCTATGCATTCTTGTAAGCGTTGGCGGAAGTGTGTGATTAAGAGAATGATGATGTCTCAAGTAGTTGATTGAAATTGGGGAGGTTTACTTTATGAGGTGAGTGACTGGCAACTGTCTTCACTTTGTCTGATGAATGGGTGCGAGAGAGATTTCAACTGGGGTTCTGATATTTTTTTCTCATTTAACATGAATTAAACCACTGTATTTTGATATGTACTCTCTTGGTTTTTAACTGTGCTGGGCAGAGCTTTTATGCTGTTGGGTTCTCTAGGAAGCTCGCCTACTTCAAATTCAAAAGGTAATAATCTTTGAAATATTTAGAGTTCGAAAATTATTTGACTGGGTAGAATTTTGTGCATCAAGTTCGTTATTTATATCTGAAGAAGAATGTATGTCACTTTTACCGGGTATCATTATCTGTACTCTGAAAGGTATTCTGATTGTTTATAGTATTGTATTTTGCACGCTGTATTGGGAAAAATGAAAGTTGCTCCGTATAGGAGATATTTATAGCAACTAATTGATGGAAGTGAAGTGTTAGGACTCTTATGATGCTAGGTTAATTTAAAACAAATTTTCGATCTTGATCTGAGACTAGGATGGGGTTATCAACTTAGAAGACTATAAATAGAAAATGAATGACTCAAATTATTTGCTTAAAACGATTTGTTTCTTGTTCTGTTTTTTCTTTGCCATGATCAAATGCACTGTTGTCAATTTGGATTTTGTACATCCAATTACAACCCCATTAGCTATCCGCATTTTAATTTTGTCTACAGCTGTCAGGGTAATTTGTCCTCTCTGTGGCTTTTATCTTGAATTGAAAAGAAAAACTTAGAAGTTGTAGCTAATTGTCATGTTGTAAATTTTACCACACTTGATTTCATAAGATTGATAATTTGCTGTGAAATCTTTGTTTCCTGTATTTTGTTGCGGTTATTTTCATTTGAATTATTCAGGGAATAAGGAAAGATGAGTGTTTGTTGTATATTGTGTAAGAATTCTCTGGCTAATTTGTTCAACCTTCCATTCAATCTCAGTAATGTCCAGTATGCAAATACTGAATTTGAAACACTTACTGAAATCAGATATTGTGTAGAAATAGGTTAGACCTTACTAGGATACTTATTTACTTTTTGGGGTCAACAGGTGGAAAACAGTTAAAAATGTCATTGGCTACTCCAAGCCCCCTATTGAGGGTGGAGAATGTTCAAGGAAGAGGGAGGGGGATGGTTGCATCTCAGCCTCTTAAAGGTGGTCAAATTGTCCTGAGAGACTCCCCTATCCTTCTCTATTCTGCTTTGCCTTTGATCACACAATCCACAATTTCCTCCTCCTCTACCTTAGAGTCTTCCTTCTGTGACCATTGCTTCAGAACCTTGCCACCAGCAGCTTCACAGGATGGTGCATCTTCCACAAGTTTGTGCCCTTCATGTTTACATCATCGCTTTTGTAGCCCAAAGTGTCTCTCAATGGCCCTCAACTCGTCCCACACTTCTTGGGTATGTCAAGCATTATCTTATCTGCGGGTCAATTCTGTACTGCTTGAAAAGTCCCTCGAGTGCCAAGTTCAAGCACGTTTTCTCATTGCTGCCTACAATCTTGCCAATGTCTCCCCTTCAGACTTTCAAATTATGCTTTCTCTTCAGGGATCTCCTGATACTGCCACCATTACTACCTCTCAGTTCCTACACTCTCTTATTTTGTCCCTTTCCCCACTTGCTCCTGTTAGCCCTCAGAATGGATTTTCTTTGGAACTCACTGCTGCACTACTGGCCAAGGACAAGCTCAATGCCTTTGGCTTGATGCAACCCTTCTCTGAAGCTGATGACCAGAGATCTGTCAGAGCTTATGGTATTTACCCCTATGCTTCCTTCTTCAACCATGATTGCCTTCCCAATGCTTGCAGATTTGATTATGTGGACACTAATGCACCTGATAACAGCCATAACACTGACATTATTATTAGGATGATTCATGATGTTCCCCAAGGTAGGGAGATCTGTTTGAGCTATTTTCCTGTGAATGAAAACTATTCTAGAAGGCAGAAGAGATTGATGGAAGACTATGGCTTCACCTGCAACTGTGATCGGTGCAATATTGAAGCAAGTTGGTCAGAAAACGACAGTGCTGAAGATGACGCAGAGGATGAAGAACAGATGGATGAGGACCTTCACGAAAATATGTCAACCTCAGATTCTGACAATAATCCCCAAGGAGAGAATAATGATTTCCCACATGCATATTTCTTCTTGAGATACATGTGTGAAAGAAAAAATTGCTGGGGTACTTTAGCTCCTTTACCCCTGCAGGGAGATACTCCATCTAATGTCATGGAATGTAATGTCTGCGGCAACTTAAAGAAAGACAATGCCCTTGATAATGATGGAGGACAGGATGAAGTTTCTATGGAAGACTGAGCAGCCATGGTGCCATATGTAAGTATTCCTGCATTTCTCTAAACATTTAGGTATTTTTTTTAACCCTCTTTTTCTTGTCTTTAAAATTTATGACATCATTGATTTTAATGCCATAAAATTTTCATATTTGTAACAAGTTGGTCAGAAACTTGGTTTAGTCAGTTGGCCAATGAGCAATTCGTATTCTTCTTGCATAAACTATTTTAGAACTTATGAAATAGTAGCACTTCTTTTTTTTTTTTCTCTAAAAGAGGATACGTTAAAAGTTGAACAGAAGTCAAGGTTACAAAGAAATAGAGGATAGGGTAGGCAGAAGAGGAATAACAGATCCCTCCAGAAGCATCATTAACATATACTACTATTAGTGCAAAAACTAGACCAGGGCAACTAGTTTCTGGATCAAGCCTTGATAATTGAGCCTTTTGAATCCATTTCTATTGCTTCTGAGCAGAAATGGTTGCTAGAGAGAATCATGAAATTCTGTTTTGGGTTGAACCAGATGAGAGAGACCAAGGGAGTGGCAGTCATACTTGCTGTGTAAATAAGATATGCATGACACCATCATTATAGCTAGTAGCCTAGCATTAATGGAAGTCAATTAGAAATGAAAGTTGACCTTGATGTGATCAAAACAAATTCTACTTCTTGCCAACTGCAATTTTCCAGTTGCTACATTGATGAAAATAAACAATTTTTGTGACATGTCCTATGTGATGAGAATAGGAGAGCCAGACAGCAACGAGCTTTCCCATGTCTTGTAACTAGCTGAAACCTGTGCTTCAAATGCTAAAGCCATCTTCATGCACCTTTTAATGCATGGTTTTGTTAGTAGATCAGCACTCGGATTAAATAACCACTTTAGACATATCCACTAAAACAAAACAAAAGAACACACACAAAAAAAAGGAAATTTCAGACGTAAAGTAATCCATTAAAAAGGGAAAAGAGAGAATTACTAGTCTTTCTGGCCATGCATATCAAAGATAAAGTAAATTTATTTTCTTATTGATGGACGGATTGGACTGTTAGTTTAATTTATTTCTGTCTTTTAAAATCTGTCATTGACGATGGTATAAATTTGCTTCCAAACTACTAATCTTGAGCCTTTTCAAATTTCTTTATCAAGAGCAAGAATAAATTGATACTGCATAGTGATAACGACAGCCAGGGAATGAATGAAGAGTAATAAGGGCTCTTAAATCATGAGTGCATGAGCTCGACTTTGAAACATCATGCCAAAGATGCAGTTATCTTAGGATAGCTCACTTTGTGTGATGCAGAATAGGATAAATTTAAGTATTTTATATGTAATATTTAATTATTTTTGTAATTTGAGATTTAGGGTTTGTAATTTAAGAATTTAATTAGAAATTTATAATTATTAGAGATTTATCATTTCGGGATTTTATTGTTATCTATTTAGTTTAGACTAGTCACGTGTCTTATTTTCTCTTCACGTTTTACATCATTGTGTGTGTAGTGAATATGAACATTGTTAATTTTCTTATTGACTTCTTGAATTCCCCACTCCCCCAACTTTTTTTTTTCTTTTCTTTTGTTACGTCAAACAGCCACATTTAACTTAGCAGCAATTGTACTATTATTATTATTATTATCATTATTTGTGTGGATTTGGACTGGAGTGACTGTTTCTTCACTTGTCACTGTTTAATCCCCACTTCGGAGGTTCCTTAATATTATTTACACTTGCATTAATTTTGTGGTATATTGCAAAATGACTCCATTCCAGGGATTGTTGCACGTGGAGGTAGCAAATTCTTCCTATACTTTGCATAAAGTACAGCGGAGGCCAATCCTTGCAATGTAATAATGAAATGAATGATTATATGTCAACACCTAAACAGCATCAGTTGAGAGTAATCTTGCCTTAGGAGTTTACTTGTGTTTGGCATTTTATTTTACTTGCATACAAATTGAATATTCAAATATATAGCACAGGTGGATTTAATCTTTGAAACAATTTAGTGCACAAGGCAGTTGAATTGTCTAAAATTCACTACTTATTAGTCCTTAATTCTTCTTGAGCTTCCAAATTTTGATACAAGTATACATCTAACTTTGTTTACACACCAAGTGATGTGCTAGATTGTCACACACTAATTACATGTTTCTTTTTTCTCAGTTGGAAAAGAGAAGAGATTACTCAACTGGAAATTACTCTTCGAGTGACATTCATTCATTGTTTGCAACTAAGAAATGATTGTTAGTCAATGAAACACCATATATGTAACAATGAAATCATGAAGGCAGCGAGACATGTGTTGTTGCCTTTATAATTTCGCTATTTCTTATGGGTTTTCAAATTGAATCATATTGTGTTCAATTTACCTTTTATGCGATTTATTTTCGATGTTCAAATATTTTTAGTTTCAGATGGATGAATGTCCAAGCTATGGAGCAGTTGGAGTTGGGCAATCATTAAATATATGGTCTTTTTCTTTGTTGACGCGGTTTATTTTAAGGGCACTGCACCATGTGGCTTATGGTATTATAATGTTACTTGTGCTTGTTTGGAGTACCTGCATGGTGGTCTAGGGAAGTGGAAGTCTGGCTATTAGGCATAGTAATACCGTATCTAGATTTACTGCAAGTTGGTTTGCTGCATGTGCTCTGAATAGTGCTTTTACGTAGGCAAGAATGCCTTAAATCTGTTATTTAATTTTGTACTAAAAAGAGGATCAATTTGATATTTAGTTTCAATAAAAAATTTTAATTAGCTAAAGTAACAGATGTACTTTTGCTTGTGTACTGTTTATGTTTGGTACTCTTACACAAATATAATGGCAATGCTGCATTGCCATTCGAAAACACTTTTAAATAAAAGTAAAAAACACTTTTAATTAATAATATAATTGAAAATTACATAAAAATCGCTTTTTTATGTAACGTTTAAACAAAAATGTTGCATCAAAAGTTTTTAAAATTTAAGTTAATTTTTAATGTTTTCTTAAATTTTTTTGTTTGACAAATTTTAAAAATATAAATTAGTAATTTTATTTTAAAATATTTGAAATTTGAAATGTTAATAGTTATCATTAATTTTAATCTATTCGTTTTTATTTCTATGGCTAAAGGTTAGGCAGGAAAACTTGATCCTGGCTTATAAGGAAAGCCTTTTCTAAGGTGGTGTCTCCAGTAATCTATACCTTTCTTCTACTTTAGTCGACTGCTTGCCTGAAGTAGAACATTGCTATTAAAGCCCTGTAACAACGCGATGGGTTAAGGTAGAAGTATATTAGAAAAAAAAAATAGATATAAAATTAAAAATAAAAAAAATAAATTTTATTGATTAAATTGTATAAAAAATAAAAAATCACTAAAATTAAAGAAAAAAAAATCTTGATTCTCGTAACAAAGACAAGGATTTGTGCAGTTCAGTTTTAAAATTAGAGGGAGATATAGATAAAATTAAAAAGTTAATAAGAAAATAAATTTATAAATTAATTTAAACAGAAAATAAAAAATAAAAAGATAATTATTAAAATTAAAAAATACAAAACAAAAAAACCCAAATCCCTTCTGACAAAAACAAAGACAAGAAAGACGCAGCGTTGTACTCGCTTTAAACTGGTTTCATGCGGTATCCTACTGCTGTCGAATGGATCAATCCATGTTAGAGTGCAAAGCAACCCAATTTCCAGCACACGAATGGCCTCTCCTACTTGATCAATGATTCCATTCTTCTATCCACCAGCTTCACTTTCTCATAAATCTCATGCAAATTCCAAGCAAAACCCTGTAAGTTCTTCTGGTTTTCCCTGCTCGGCCTCAGACTCTACCCTCCTTTTGGCCGTCACATTAAAGAAAAGAATAATTACAATCATAGCTCGGCTAGCAAGTAGCAACACAACCATTGTGCTTCTTGAAAAAAGAGACAATGTTCAATCAGAGAACAAGAACCAAAACATTTTTCCTTTTTTTTTTTTTTGGTTCAGCTAGAACTGTTCTAAGACATTGATCCATGGAAACCGGCCAAACAGAGGCGGAGCTTCATGCATTTCAGGGGGCCCAAGAATTTTTAAAACTTTCATACACACCTATAGAAAATCATTAAATTGTATACATATTTATAAAATTTGTGATATAACCTATATAGTTTCTAAACTTTTCAACAAACTTCTTATATATTTTATTTAAAATTTTTAAATTAACCCAAAAAAATTTAAAATGTTAGAAAGAATCCCGCTTCTACCATTGATCAGAGTTTTTTATATCTTTAAAATGACCCACAAAGATTTAAAAATTCTAAAATGAACCCCCTCTTTATCACTGATAAGCACAATACTTGACTTTTCAATGATTCTATATCTTCCAGTTCTAATTTCTTATTTAACTCAAATTTCAAAATTTTTAAATAAATTTTTTTTTATGTTTGACACAAAAATTTCTTATATGTATATATTATGTGAATATTTTAAATTATTTTAATTACTTTATTATTTTTAATCTCGGCCTTCAACAAATTTTCTAACTCTGCCCTGTGGCCAAAGGATAGCTTTCCTAAATATCCCTTCTATTTTAGGAATAAATGTATTCGTCACTATGTAAGCAATAAATTTCCATGTCTATAACTAGAATAAATTTATTTTTGACTATCTAAAGAATTATTCCTTAGAGTGTATCATGCAAATTATTCACCCATTGATATTTCAAAAATGTTTGATTGGTCAAACTTAGGATTACCAATGCATATTTCATTGGTAATTAGCTCAATAAAGATGATATCATTTTGATTAGTGAGGATAATCAGTCAGTAATTGTAGATCTTAAATCCAAATCAAGTTTCTCTTCCTCATTTGGTTCACCCATTCTCTCATTCTTTCTGCCGTCCACCAACGACTTCCATCACAATTTGACCTTCAGATCCCTCACCTACCGCCTGTTGTTGTGGTTAGTATAGTTAATATGTGGGTTATTTTATCTCTTACTTATTTTGAACTCTTTATTCAAACGAATGCAATTGTGCATGAATTTGTGTTTTTTTTTTTTTTTTTTATGGAGAAAAAGCATGTCTAAATTATTATTTGAGATTGCATGTATATTAATTGTATATGTAAATTAATATATATGTTTACATGCATCATGGGTGTATGTGTTTTAGTAATTGTGAAGACTAGCATTGTCTAGCCATGATATTATGATTGGTAGGGCATATTTAGTAGTTGTTGTGGTATAATTAGAAGCATTGGAAGCATCTTAATTCATTAACGGAATAAGAAAATCTCATAATATTGTCGAACGATGATTAATTAGATAAGAGTTTATTGTTGGGTTGATGTTTTTATTGGACTTTCTTTGAATGAAAGGACAATTAGGTGTCCTTATAGTGGATGCCATAGTGAGATATTATTAACTCTTATAAAATGGTTAAATGTCATCTACTTAAAATTAGATTCAAACATGGATATTGATATTAGACAAATCATGAAGAATTGTGTTGTAGAATTAGCTATCCTATAATTGCTAAGTAGAAGTATATACTATCAAACATACTAAGGTAGTATTCTTAAGATATCAAATTCACAGAAAATTGGCTACTAATCTGATTACTAAAATTATCCTAGGTTAAAATTTGTTTGGAAAATTAGTAAAGAGTTCTCAAACTACGTATTTATCTAAATTATTGGAGAAACAAATAAAAACAAATAACTAAAAGGTTTGAGAAAACAAAATAACAACCAAAACTAATAAGGGAAAAATTTAATACATGATATAGCCTAAGGTCATGTAAATCCACTTTTAATCTACTTATGTGCATTGTCAAAAGTTAAAATAAGATTTAAGAATAATTAGTAAAAATTATGATGAATGTCAATCAAATAATCTTATATCCCTAAAAGTATATTTTTATGTCAATTAAACTTATTCCGTTAAGTTTAAAAGCCATATACTTATGCTCATTAAGAGTAAAGAAGCACATTAAAAACATTCATTTAAAGTAAGAAGTGATTGCATAAGAATCTAAGTATATTCTTATATCATAATTCTTACATTTTTTGATCTGAGATCCTCAATTTAACTGGGTTTTTTTTTTTTAAATCTAATCAAATCTTTCAAATCATTGATTAATTAACCTAATTAATTAAAATTAAGTATGAATTTGAGTTTGATTTAAGTGGTAAAATTTAATATTAGTTTTTTCCTTTTGAATTTGATTCTTATATTACAATATTTTTAATATTCAAAATAAAAATTAAGCACTGAGCATAGATCTTGCTTCGCTCGTCCATAACATATCCACGTTTATTCACTCTTTTTTGTAAATTGGGGGGGAAAATAATCAATATACAAAACATAGTACATTTAGTGTACACTTTTTTTTAAATAAAGGCAAATTTGACATTGTTGTTATTTTAAAGGACAAAGTTTACATCAACTTTATGAGGGGATGGAAGCTAAAGAGTGCCGTCGCCTCACATACTATTAACACTGCTCAAATGGGTGCCTCCAACAACTCTACTTGGTCCCCCGGACACTGCACTTGTCTTATCTTAGCTTCCTCATCAGCAATCACTTCAGATCTCAAAGTAATTTTAAATTTTGTGAGGGTGATCTACGAAGGGAAACCTTGGGATCAACTTGTTTATTTAATGGGACAATTACATTTTTGGTCTGTTCTCCAACTTTATTTGTTTATAGAAAAACATATGCACACTTAAAGTTAAAAGGAATTAAGTCATTTCAATTTCTACTATTTGATATCTGTCCATTTACAAAATTAACGTTATTTATTTTTTATCTTTAAAAAAAAAGAGAGAGTAAGATTATAACATATATTTTGACATATGACATTAAACTCTTCATAATTTGAAGTTCTAAATTCAATATTATAAATTATAAACATTAAATCATAAAATTCTAAATTTAATCTTAAATCTTAAACATTAAAATCTTAAAACTCAATACCTCAAAACTTAAAATATAAACACTAAAATCTTAAAATACTAAATTTAAAACCTGAAATTCTAAATTTTAAATTATAAAAATTAACTCTGAACACTAAAATTTTAAATGCTAAAATCTCAAACTTTAAAGTCAAATAATAAAATCTTAAATCCAAAGTCATAAACCCTAAAAATCTAAGTCAAAATCTAAAAGTCTTTAATGAGGTCTAAGGTTTAGAGTTTTAATATTTTAGATTTTAAGTTTTAAAGTTTAAAACTTAAAATTTGAAAAATTAAAATTTTAGAATTTAGATGTTGAGCCAGGGTTTAGAGCTTTAGAATTTAGGATTTATTGTTGTAGGGTTTGGGTTTATATTTTGTGTTTAAAGCTCAAAATTTAAAATTTTAAAATTTAAGATTTAAGATTTTGATGTTTGGATTTAGTATTTAGTATTTAGAATTTAGAATTTAAAATTTTGAATTTTGCATTTAAGATTTTTATGTTTAAAGTTTAGATTTTGGGATTGAGTTTAATGTTTAAAGTTTAAAATTTATAGTTTAAGATTTTAAAATTTTGATTTAGTATTTAGAGTTTTAAAATTTATGAATTAAAATTGAGTACATAAATCAAAAGTGATATGAAAAGATAACTCACATATTATAATATTATTTAATTTTCTTGCATAATGTCCCAAATAAATAAGAATTGATAAATATTGAACTGTCTACAAAAATGAAATAATTTAATGGCTTTTGACATTAAATCTCATTGAACGCTTTATTTCTTTAATTTAAATAATATATAAATTATTCACGTGTAATTAAGAATTTATTAGATAAGGAGACTTATAAAAAGTGATTTAAAAATTAACAAGAGATTAATGTAAAACTCATCTATACTTCTAAAATAGGAAGAACTTCAGTATGAAAAATCAAATGAATGATAGCATTTTTTTGGGTATCAGTGCGACAGTTTCAAAGAAGTAACAATTTTTTACATTTCAATAGTTTGACAAGCTCTGAAATACCATGAAAGAAGAATTACGGTTCATTTGGTCCTTAGAATTGAAATTTAAAATTGTAAATTTAATTTTAAATCTATCGGAATTAAAATTAGACAAATTATAAAATTCAATATTTCAATATTCTACTTGCTCTGATTTTCTTTCACTGGACACAGTATTGGACTCATCCAATAGAAAAAATGCCTAGAATACACACACAAATAAATCCCAATTTTTGAAACGCAATTCTCCATGGATATTACGTAATAAAACGTTATAAAAGCTTTTTAGTTAAAAAATTTTTATTTGTATAAAAGTTCGAAGTTCAAACCTACCATTCCATTACTCAGCCAAGCAAAACCTAACATTCCAAAGTTGGCTGGCAGTTGATACTAGTACCAGTTCAAACCAAATCATTGGCTTCCCCAGCTAATTCTTATCAACGCAAAAACAAGACTTCCATTCTAGAGCACCTGGATCCCCCAAGCCTGCAGCAAACTTGCAATCAAGATCTTCAGAGTAACCTGGCAGATCTGCTGCAGGTATGACTTGTTTGATCTTCATAAGTTTTTCCAATCATGTTCTGGATTTTGCATGCTGTTATTTGTGAATCTTATGAATGCTTTGATCTTCAATAACTCTTCCCATAATGTTCTTGATTCTGCATGCTGTTATTTCTGAATCTCAAGTACTTATCTTGACATTGAGTTTAGATATTGTTGGACTAAAGGGACATTTCCACCTAGATGACATTTAATTATGCTTCGCTAACTATCAATCCTCAGATAACATGCTCAGGTCAAATTTATAAAGCAACATACAAAAGGATAAAAATCTCTAACGAAACAAAATTTTAAGATCCGCAGAAGAGATGAGTAGGCTATTCAATAAAGATTAGACAAAAAAAAAAAAATGAGCCTGAACATTATAAATCCGCACAAGACTAAAAAATTAGGAATAGTACTAGCAGTCAACAGACTTTAAAATACTATACAAGATACCATCTTTTCCTTCTTCCAACAATGGTCACTCATTTTGTTAGATTGCTGAACCACAAAAGCGACCATATTATCCCAGACACAATATCACAACACATCTAAAATTCCACAAAATGTCACTTCAATTCAAACCTACAAACCTTAACGAACTTCAAAACCAATTGAATCAGCTCTGTCATCCAAAAAATAGAAAAGGCTGACTTCTCTCTGTCTAATAATAAATCCTTGGGAGTGTAAGAAACAACCAAGAAATCAGAGAACCACTAGTGACTACTTTTCCCCAGGTTTACGTTATAATCTCTTCAGCGAATTGGGTGATACTGCGTGATTCCTCGCTTTGGAGGCAGCTTCCTCAAAATAAAAAGGACCAAAGAAGAAGGCAATATCTCCACTAACTGCGGCAAGAATCAGGAAAAAGTAATGAGAATAGTGGGAAAAAAAAAAAAAAAAAAAAAACCCTTTTAACTAGTCATTTAAACACCCTTTCCAATGGCTTACCCAAAAGACAATTTTTAAAATCAACAAGCACCAGATCAATGTAAATTTCAAGATGTAGAACAATTATATAAGCATTGAGAAAACTGTAATTATTAACAAATCACAATATACTTCAAATTCCTTTCCAATGGACTAAAGGAAAATAGAACACCAATCAGCCACCATTCATGGGCAACAAATTTCCATCTATGGTTGAAAAACTGTTGAAATTTTCTCAAAAGTCAAAATATGAACTAGAGTAGTCACTTAATAACTCTCCCACCACTTGCCAGCAATCAAAACAGGATCTGATCAAGAATCAGCAGGTTATAAATAATTGTGAATTTTGGTGAGGCCAGACATAATTCACACTGGAACATATCAAATTGCTTCATCACTGACCTCAATACAAAAGTAATAAGATATACAGAAATTAGAACATGAGGAAATAACAACTAGAACTGCACAACAAGCAACAACAAGGAGTTTGTCAATAAATACACACCACCTAAGGAAAAAACAAACTCACCAGGTAATATATGAAGTTTAGAACGGGATGGTCCAAAACATCAAGGTCAGCGGATTTATCAAATGCATTAAAGCACATCTGTAACCCAACAAAATCATTATCAAACTCAATTTGTGATGAAGCAATAGCCACTTCAAGATTAGAAAGAAAAAAAAGACTCACCATGATACATCTGATCAGGAAACATGCAAAACATATGGTGGTCACATAGCCAACCTGTGTTACAATGAACATGTAAAGTAACTCAATGACTGAGGGAGGTAGTGACTGATGAAACTCCGATATGCAACAGTCTCATTTTAAAACTCTACCTCTTGCAGCTTCTTACGCCGTCCTTTGGATTCAACAGGGAAACGTTGTAGCATCAAGAATAGTCTGTAAACAATAGTCACAGAGAAGAAGATATGTAGAGATTGCATAGGACAATGAGAGGGAATTACAGATAGGTACTTATGATTCAAGTACACAATTAATTACATACAGAATTTTATGTCTTCAATTGATTAGGTTGATATTTGATTTTGAACATAAATTCACTCAGTTTCCTGATTTAGATAGAACTTTGAACTTGACCATCTCAATACAGGTTGTCTTAGTTTGTACCAAAAAACTATATCTCCAGTTTCAGCTTCTGTCTTTTCCCACATGACTTCTCTTTCTTTATTTTCACATAAAACTTACTAAATACCTATCTTTTAAGATTTGAAAGCTTTCTTTATATGACTAAGGGTCACTAAGGCAATCTGAAAAGTGCACTCCCCCAACCCCCAACCAGCCACCCGCAGAAAAGAAAGAGGATAAAATCCTCAACAAGAGCACATATGATAGTACAGATATATCAGCTATCATTGCAAACAGACACAAATAGTTATCCGCTGACTGGGGACTGTAGCAGATTCCACCAAATAAGTCAGAATTGGTAGAAGTTCCTACCCTATTATTAAAATTTTCTTTAAATACTACATATCTAAAGTGCACACAAGATCATGTTGTACTACATCAATCAACCTGCTGCACATATCATGAAGATGACATAGCCAGACTAATACCAACCCATTATTATGTTGGAGAAATAGAAACCATGTTAGTTACAATTAACTCTGCATCTTTCCACCTAGTAACAACCAGTTGCCAGCCAGAGTTAGAAATCCAGAGAAACAATAACATAGCCAATGATATTGGACAATTGGAGATACTTAAGTGTTGAATTAAACACAAGTGAAACTGCAGATTTGACAATATAAGGAACTATTTCAATATCATAGTTGTCAAATGCAAATTGCGCACTTATTGCGCTTGGGGTTATAATGACATTGCGTATTACGCATTGCAATTTGAACAATTGGGCAATTATACAACATATATAGAAATAAAATATATATGTAATATAACCCCAAATAACAATAGTTATCAAAACATTTTCCCGTAGCTAGGAGGCTAGGACCATTCACCTATCCTCCACATTTCTTAGCACAGTAGACACTAGGTAGCATTGCTGCAATCAAATTAATAGACATAGTTATCAGAACTTTAAAATGTAAAGAATATGATCCAATCAAACTTGAAACAACCATCAAATCTCATATTTAGAGAGACAATGGCAGGCATGTTTTGGTTATGGTGGACTGAAACAGAAGCAACACAGTGCTATAGACATAGAAGCAACACATATTTAGAGAAACACAATCATCAAGAGGCCATATGCTCTCCTCACCAAATCCCATGATTTTCCTTGTCCCAACCCACTTTAACTAACCCCAAAATATAATACTAAAATGCTGTAGACATGACATATATTTGATTTTTCATCTAAAGGAGGCTTAAGAACAGAACTCAGGCAATAGGGGAACCACTGTGACCCAGCCAGAAAGATGCAAAGAAGGCAGAAGCTGCAAAACAAAAGTGAGCAGAGAAGACCGAAGAACCACCGTGACTCCAGCAGCAGCAACTACCATTGACCAAGTTGAGCAGAGAGTTAGCAAAGGGGCAAAGTGTGCAGAGAAAGCTACGGATGGGATAATTGGGGGCCAAAATAGAGGAATCCATACAAAACACAATTTTCTGTTGAGTCCTTATTGGGCAATTTACCCAAAATTGCACACGCAATATAGTGCAATTAGGATCTCATAACGCAATTGCAATTTTATTGTGCAATGGTCCATTGTGCCTCACAATGCAAAATAGTGTTTGCAATTGCACACACTTGATAACTATGAATAATACGGACTCAATCCACATTCAAACTAAAAGCTTATGAAGTTTCATTATAACTGCTATTAAAAATTAACAAATTAAATTTTAAATAATAACCAGGGTCCACATTAGACATCATATAAGCTAGGGTTTATATGCTGAATACATATACACACCAATCTTAAAAATGTATGCAAGCACAAGAGCCCACGTGTTTGCACTGTTTGAAATTCATGAGTCCAGAAAAGCAGAATATATTTGAGAACCAATAGAAGCCAATACGTTATGTAATTCTCTTATCTGCTGATACGTGGAGTTGCTTTCTTATTTCATTTTTGTCTTCTTACGAAGTATAGATTCTAACCCAGTGGCATTCTGTATCTCCGAAGAATCAAGTTCATTCCAAAGGACAACAAGATGATTCAAAAACAGAAATAGACAGTTACCTTCCACCATAGAGAAGAAACCCAAGAGCGGCAAACAAAGAGACCCCTGGTGCAACATATAAACATTAGCAACACAACAACCAATAAAAAAAAAAAAAATTATACAAACCTGCAAAGAACATCTTTGAAAGTATGACCAATACACTGATAGGTTTCCACCATAGTATCAGCCACATAGTAATCTGGCACACATTTATTCAAAAAGAAAAGAAAAATTACATTCAATAAATTCCAATCTAGGCAACATGAAGCAACAACCACATAAAACCCGATATATATTAGACAACATACCAAATCACCAAAAATAGAATCTAATGACAATGATTAAAGATCACTTTAAAGACAATTGAAGACAAAGGCTGCCCAGCACAGCTGTGACATATGTAATTAACTTCAGAAAATACTCACATGCAGGAAAATGGAAACTATCATTAAGTCTACATATATAAGGTGCACATGATACCATGTTAGATACATATCTTGCAGAGAAAGAAAGACCAAAACACAAAAAACAAAAGCAGTTAAGACAAAATTATTAATTAATAAATGTCGAGAAACACCAACCTTTGATTTTCTTTTTGCTTAACACCCCCCTCCCCCCCAAAAAAAGAAACACACACACGCACAGAGCAGATGACAAGTTTCACAAATGTTTGACTTTGGCCCCTTAGTTCCAATTGCAACAATGTGATCCCCGTAGTTTCAAATTGATGTAATAACTCTTCTTTGCTAAAGTGGCACCAACTTAATTGGCATGGAGATGACATGGCTTGTTGCCATGTCACCAGAAAAAGTCCCACTTTAACAGCAAACTTACAAGGAGATTATTTGCGTCAATTTTGAAAACTATAGGGGCAAGATTGTTAAAATAAGAGGTGCCAAAATGAAATATTCCTAATATTGATTAATTCTTCTGCACCAGTCAAATTTCATTCTATTGAGTAAATCACAGTCCCCACTGTACATGTTTGTTGAAATAACATAAAACTCAAAACTCATGCAAAAATTACATTCCACTCCATTGTTTAATATTGATAAATATTTGAATCAATAGATATGTTATCAGGATTGACAACCTTTCCATTATCCATCTTCTTAAGTGCTTCCTTTACCTCAACATTTGAACTTCCCAAATTCTACGATAAATAGCAAAATTTTGATCATCCGCTCTGGTAATTAAACTTTTCATGTCTATACTTGTCTGTTCCTCATTGAAAAACTTATAAAAATAATTCCTCCATCTTTCTTTAATATTTTCCTCTACTACCAAGACTTTTCCCTCTTTATCCTTAATGCATTTCACTTTATCCAAACTCTTGTTTTCTTGTCTCTTCCCTTAGCAAGCTTTTATATCTGTCGTTCTCCATTCTTTATTCCTAAAGTTTGGTAAAACCCCTTAAAAGCTTTAGTTTTGCCTCACTAACTGCTTTTTTTGTCTTAGTCCTAGCTGTCCAATACTTTTTTCAATCTTTTGCATTGTTACCAAGGTGTAATGTTTTAAAATAATTTCTTTTATATTTAATCTTCTCTTGCACGCTCTCATGCCACCATCATAATTCTTACCTTTAGGGCTCAATCATTTTGATTCGCCAAAAACTACTTTAGCTACCTTCCGAATCCCATTGGCTATCTCTTTCCACATAAGGGTGACACACCTTTGTGTCTCCCAAACTCTATCCTCCATTAGCTTTCTCCAAAATACCAACTGCTTTTCACCTTTTAGTTGCCACCACCTGATCCTTGACTTTATAGCTTGTCGTATTCTCTGTTTTTGACTCTCAACATATACATCAAGGACCAAAACCCTATGTTGTGTGGTCAAGCTCTTTCCTAGTATAAATTTGCAATTCTTATAGATCCTTTTATCTGAATTCCTTACCAAATTATATGGAACTAATAAAAAATTCCAAAATATACCCATTACCTTCTCCTTCCCTCAACTCGAAAACACACACTCACTATTGGTTAGTGGTAGTCACCAATGTCAAACTCCATTGAACTAGCTCTTTTCCTAGTCAAAATTTGCCACCGATGAGATCTTGTCAGTAGCTTTATTTGGGTACTATTTTTCTTACTAGTTTGTCTATGTACCATGTTAACCAACAAACTACAAAGTTTCTTTTTTGAGAGAAAGCAGAATCAATTTCCAAAAGCTTGCATGTCTACTAGCTAAGTTACCAAAAGCTAGTGTTGAAGTTGACAAAATAAAGCTGCCAATAATAATTTATAAAATAAAAACATGGTGCGGGTGGGATTATATAGAGAGATTGTGGGAGGTATGAAGGGAGAGAATGGGTGAGTGTGTTTCTGTGCATAGATTCTCTGATAAAAAGTGTTCAAATTGGAGGGTGAAGCTTGTAATTGTTGAAGGGAGAGCTTAATTTTTCACGAAAATGAAAAATCATGATTATAACACTAATATTCAGTTTAAACATCATCTAACAGATAAAGCTGCCAATAATAGTCATTTGCCCCCACTACATGCCAAGGTCCAAGCTCGAACTATCCGATTGTATTTTGCCCATTTGAGCACCCAAATTTTGCTCAGGCTCTAGCTCAGTCAGTGTGGTTGTGGCTGTTTCAAGCTCTGCTCCAACTCATTAAGATTGACAGCATACTCTACGTATTCAACATTAGCTGCCATTGCCAAAGCAAAATGGGTGTGAGGAATTCAGGCTGCTTCGGGACTCTTGGGTGTGAAATGGCAGTCTTCAATGGCCTAATGGTGTGAAGAGATGAGCCTCCATGTGTCAATGGATGGAAATTTTCTTGAGGGTTGAATAAGGTTTATGTGGAAGATGAAGACAAACAAGGGTTTCTGTGAAATGGGGAAGCTGAAGGGTATGAATGGATTTCTAAACTTTTTTATAAATGTGAGGGAGCTTGCTTGGCATGTCAAAAGTGAGTCCCCGCTGCAGAAGATGAAGAAGGCTTAATGGGTTTTGTCCTTGTTGAAGGAGAATTTGGAGGTCTCTAGGCAGGTTTAGTGTGTGATGGGAACCTTGCATTTCCAATGAAGTGTTACGTGGTTTTTTGAATTTTTGGTCAATTTGGTTAATCAATTTGGACAGAACCGTGACAGGGGTGAATTGCTCACCTTTCAGAGTACATGATGGTGCATTGATCAAGTTGAAAGAAGAGGAGGGTAAATTGAAATTGGGTCCATGAGGGTTTTTTGAATTTTAGCCTATTAAATAAATATATTATCTTATCTAGCAGGCCACAAAGAGTTAAATTACCTCCATACACCATTGAATTGCCGTGGTCCAACATTACAAGTAAAATTAAGTGGTCAATTGATTTAATTACCTCAAAGATGCAAGAAAAGGAAGACAGTAGAAAATTCAGTATCACCCTCCAACTTTGTTCTCAAACAGAAAGTATAATGGAGTCTGATTTTTAGTCCATGCTTTCTATTTCTAATTTAAAGATTGGTAACATATTGAAACTAAGTATGATATTAATCTATGGAATAAACAAACAGTAAATCAGTCATTTATTTGCTTTTGACAGATACGGAGAAATGGGTAAGGTAGGAAATAAAGAATTCTCAAGGTAATTTTAAAGTAATCTTGATAATTTCAAAAGGTTCAAAATGATTATATTCAAAAGAAAGTTGGCGTTGTACCTATTAAGAAAAAATGACAGAAACTCGGTTATAGTGATTTGAGAATGTGCAAAGAATACCACTAAAGGCTCTAATAAGAAAAGTCAATCAAATAGTTTTTAATCCAATGAAGAGAGGTAAAGGAAGACCAAAAAAAACATTTAGAGAGGTTATTAAACGGGATTTTTGGATAAATGATAATTCTAAAAACTTCATTTTTGATAAAACCCCATAGCGCTGTTTGATCTAATAGCTAACCCCACCTAGTAGGACATGACTCTATTTGTTGTTGTTGTCTTGATAACTCTAGAATCATTACACTGTAGAGAAAGAAGACTAAAAAAAGTAACATCCCAGTGTAACCAAATATATTATCATCAATTTAGCTGTTCCCTTCCAAATTTTAACTTTAAGCCTTCCAAAAATGTCCATTAAGTCATAACAATTAGGTAGATGCCAATGAAATCATTAATCTTCTATAAATAGAAATAGTTTTTTTATCACATCATTTGTGTTATTACACTCCATAACACTGCTGGCACATCTGTAGAACCTTATAGTATAAAAAATATGGCTAGATACACAAGCATACATCATATTATACATTCTGTACCTTTCCATCTGTTTGATTGTATTGAGTTAAAATGTTTGGCTATAATATTTCACATAAACAAACTAAGAAACACGAGGAAAATGGAAGCATGTAGGAAGCAAGATATTACAAAGCTCAACTTTTTAAACACGGGTACCCTTAAAGAAGTTCAATCTACAGGCAGGGACCTCAAATGATGACTTGGACAATAAATTCACCTGAATAACATAAACCACAGCATTAATTGTATAGAAACTTGGTCTCAGTCCATCAGTAGATACAGCACGAGCCTGTAAAATATTAACATTAACATGATAGTCAGACCACCATCTCAACATAAGTGGCCAATCAAATAGAAAACCAGAAGAGACACAGCATAACAAAATTGCCACCAATTAAACTTGCCTGGTAGTAAATCTCTGCCCAGAACAGGACCAATAATGCATACGTCGTAAAGAAAGCAACACTGGGCATGTCAAGTAAGATATGTTGAACAATCTACATACATGCCACCTGACCATTAGATGCTATGAAAGTTATATTATCTACAAATTAATTGAAATGATTCATCCCTACCTCTGGCTGTAGTTTCTGCACATTCCGACGGAATATAAAAACAGAACATCGAACTGCAAAGGCAGAAAGAGTATGCATTACTCAACAAAAACCAATACATGACATTTAAAGCTTAATAAACAAACGAATAACTAATAAATATAACTTTAAATAATACAAACCCCCGTTCACCAAAAAATTGAGAAAGTGAAAGACCTTCTGCGTGGTCCAACCATATTCTGGCACTCTCAATTGTATTCGAACTAGTTGAACCTAGAATTAAAAGATAAAAAATGGGAAAAAAAATCACATGTAAAATCCCCAGTGTAACTACTCGCAAAATCACAATGGCATCCACACAAATACAAAATCTTTGCCTTTTACGAATTGGAAAACCCTACCACCATTAAAAAAACCCCAAAGCCCCTATAAAATGCAAGTCAGAGAAGCTAAATATTTAGGCTAGACCCGCAAACAAAGAAAGAGAGATGCAACAATCATTAAAAGAAAGAGAGATGCGGAGTTGGATTATCGGATACCAAAGCAACGGCGGCAACGATACCATAGAGAGCAGCGAGAACGTGAAAGATACGATCCTGCCAGACCGGAGAATCGTTGATATCATGCCACCAATTAGAGGATTCCGTGAGCTCTAAAGCCGTCACCCCCGCTGCGAACGATGATGACGACGACAACACGCCGCTGCGACCCATCCAATCCAATGAAATTAGATTCTACACACGCGCCGAGATCTTCTTCGAAAGGACCACTAGCTTTCAAATAATATTGATAATCTATAATTTTGGAGGAAGAAGAAAGAACATATTCTAGTTTATAGTTGGGGATTAATATTCCTATTTCTTTTTATTTTTTTCAAGGCGTAGATCGGCCGGCGAAATTTAGGAATGAACCGTCACGGCAACCGGCTATAGGAAATGGGGACTGGCTGAATGCGACGGACCCGCCCCGGAAGATAACCGGTGATAGCCGGTGTGCCTTCTATTTCCATATTCATTTTGGAGTGAGGCTGTTTTTGGTTATTTGATTTTTTAAAAAAATAATTTAATTTATTAGCTTCGAAGTGGTGTAATTTAATTTTTTTATAATTATAATTAAAATAATTTAATTTTTTATTATTAAAATTTTTTTAATATAATATAATTAATCAATAAAAATTTAGATTTTATTTTTTAAAAAAATTTAAAAATTTTTCTTTTATTATAAAGTTATTTTTTTGTTATTAATTTTTAAGTTCTAATTTTATATATATTAATTTTTTTATTTAAAAAATAAATCTATATTATTATCATGTCATATTATAATAAAAAAAAAGTCACAATTAATAAGTTATATTATATTTAAAAAAATACATTTAATAAATAAAAAATAAAATTATCATAATTATATTTATAAAAGAATTAAATTATTCAATTTATAAATTAAAATTTTAAATTATTATTTAAAAAAATAAAAGGATTAAATGTGCTTTGCTCCTATTTATTTTTGCTATTTTTATCTTGACTCTATTTTCTTATTGTTTAAGTCACACCATTTATTTTTAATAAAGAATATAAAAAATATATGAATAATAATAAATTAAAATAAATAAAACATAACATAATAATTTTAAAATAAGAAAGAAAATGGGATAAGCTAAAGTTGGGCGTGCACATATATGTCATCATGCAATCATGCCCAGCTACGTATCTATCCATTATTTATTTGGGAAAGAGAATTATTTTAAAATGGGAGTTCTTAATATATCATAAAATTTGTTATAAATTATCAGATTGATAGATTTTATTATTAACTTAATAAATTTAATAATTTAAATTTTTATATAAATATTTAATAACATTTAATTTATAAAAATAATATAATAATTATTTATTAACTACTATCTATATTGTTGTGTTCTGGCAACTCATTTGTGCGGGTTATGTAAGGGTGATGTGGGCTTAACACAAAACCAAGTTTTGTTTGATTATATATCTCAAGTTTCTTGTAGGTTATTGAGTTAGAGAAATTTTGGACTGGTGTATAATTTTCACAAAGTATACATGTGAGTAAGGTGAATGTTTTGAGATGAGTTGAAGCAATTGATTTATTTTGCATCTTTCTTTTGATGGATTGTCCATTTCACTCACTTATATTTTGTGAAGAGTAAGCATTTTTCACTGAGCCAAGATATAGTCTAACTATTTCAATTTTCATTTATGGGTGGTTTATTTGAGTACATCTTAAAAGAAGACAAACAAAAACTACAAAGTCTCAAAACCACATTTCCATATATCTTCCCTTAATATGTGTTGTAGCTCTGTTGGTGCTTCTTTAATAATTGTCATCCCATGCTACTAGTTCTTTCATTTCTTCGCCAATCAACGACCTAATTTCCTTCTTTGTTTGTGCGAACTACATTGATTGTCCACTATTAGTTTAACTAGCTTTGAATACGTTCAACTAAGGTACCACCATGCATGTTCTATTGGTTCAGCCTATGCACTAGGTCAATGGCTTTTTATTTGATCCAAGTTAACTCTAATCCTTTTAACATTGCCCAGAGTTCAGCCTCTAGTAATGTGCAATTACTTAAAGGTTTGGTGAAACCTATTACAAGTATCCTTTCTCATTCCTTATGATTCCTCTGTGGCTTGCTCTTCTAGGTCTTGGGCCCAAGCACCATTCACATTGATCTTGACCCACCCTTTTAGGGTTTACTCCCAAGTTTGTCACCTCACTTCCTTTGTTTTCCTGACATGCTTTCGAACAAGAAGATTTACTCTAGCATAATCGATTTCATTCACCTTTATTAATATTTCCATGACCTTATCCCCCTCCAACTTCTTGTTGCTTAAAAATAACATTATTTCTTTCAGTCCGAAGGTCTTGAGAGTGACTCCAAAAATCGTTGCCCAATTTAAATCCTTTTCTTGTCCTAGTTGATGACTTAAATTCCAGAGGATCCAATCTTGGATATTCTGATTAAAAAATCTAACTTAACTGTCGATACGCGACATGAAGCTACAATCTCAGATGATTAAAAAAATTAATTATGGTGGGATTTAAAAAATGATAAAAAAATGGAGTTGTCACGACTTATATTGACATGGTGAAGTCGGATACTGAATAGTATGGTCTGCATTACAGAAAAATGGATTCGGGGGTTGGCTACGTGTAGAGAAGGTATTAGCACTCCTATAACGCTTTTTCGGTACCATGTTGGTATTTGCTACTTTTGATTTCAAAAATATGCTTTGTCTATTATCAAATAAATTTATTTTTACATGCAATCATGATTCAGGATTATTTTTAAATAAATCGATGGAGTCATGCTAGTTGACTGGCTAAACTCATGATATAATTTCTTTTAGGATAGTTTGATAATGGCCAGTTGACTGACAACTATTTTTATTCATCGTTAGGATCTTTCAAAAATGTATTAATGAAACCATGCCAATTAACTGATTAGGTTTATAACATAACATCTCTCAGGATAGTTTGATATTAGTTAGTTGATTGGCAATTCTCTTTATCCATCGTCAGGATTTTTTAAAAATGTATTAATAGAACCATGCTAGTTAACTGACTAAATTTGTAACATAATGTCCCTCAAGATAGTTTGATAGTAGCCAGTTGACTGGAAACCCTCTTTATCCATCGTCAGGATCCTTTGATAAAAATATATAATCAAAATAGTTGGAAAGAAATCACAAACACACTCTAATAAGATGTTTGAAGTACATATGCCATAAGCAAAGTCATCATGACTCATAATTATCTAATAAAACAATATATAAGCACAAAAACACTTATCCAACAATAAGAGAAAATTAAGAAATAGATGAAACTTATATTTAGAGTGCTTAAATGACAAAATAGAGGTAAAAAACGTGATTAGGACATCAAAAAGCCCTAGGAAAGAGGTCCGGCTCAAAGTTAACATATGGTTAATAGTCAAAGTCAACATTTCATCAATAGTCAAAGTTAACATTAGTCAACAATCAAAGTCAACAAGTCAATGGTGACATGGCAAAGTCATGCTGACATGAACAGTTATGTGACAGGTGACGTGGCAGATGACTGGGTATGCTTTGATGGCATGTTGTACACATGGCAAGATGATTGGGTGTAATTTGCTTACTCGTCAGGTGATGTGGCACGTTGAGTAAGCAGGTGAGCTGACATGTTGTAATGATTGTGCAACTAGGATTAATGTGGCAAGCCGAATGTGTCCTTTAGCTTAGGCGTGTGTGTAACACGCGCCGAGAACTTCATCGGAGCGTGAGGCACATGGAGCACTTTCAGGTGAAGTCCTTCACGGTTCCCAAGGTTTTGGCACCTCCTAAGCACGATGGTGGGGCGCATTTTTCAAGATTTAGACCGAAAATATGATTTTTAGGGTATACACGAAAATAGCTTTTTCTTGAATTTTTCAGTGAAATATGCAATTTCTAGTTCAATTAAGACACGAATAACCCTCCAAAAGCTGAGTTAAGCTTCTCCAAGTCAACAAGGTGAGTTTGTTGAAGGGAAAATTAGAAGAATAGAGAAGAATCAAATTTTCTATTTGACCCCTTTCTTACTCATGACTTTCTTCTTCTAACTTCCATTCCTTTTCTATTAAATTTCTCTCCCCTTCCTCTCTTGACTCTTTCTCTAATGCTTTTCTTCTCTTTGTGTTTTTTCTCTCCACCTCCTCCCTTTTGGTTCTATAGGCTCTCTATTTAAATACTCCTTTCTGCAAGTGCATGATTTATGATTAAGTGCATGATTAGATTAGGATAAGGACATGATTTGATGAGGTGCATGATGAAATGAATTAGGAGGATGGTAGTGATTGATTTGATTAGGATAAGGAACATGATTTGATGAGGTGCATAATGCAATGAATTAGGAGGATAGTAGTGTATGATTTGGTTAGGATAAGGAACATGATTTGATGAGGTGCATGGTGAAATGAATTATGAGGAAGGTAGTGCATGATTTGATTAGGATAAAGAACATGATTTGATGAGGTGCCTAATGAAATGAATTAGGAGGATGGTGGTGCATGATTTGATTAGGATAGGGAACATGATTTGATGAGGTGCATGATGAAGTGAATTAGGAGCATGGTGGTGCATGATTTGATTAGGATAAGGAACATGATTTGATAAGGTGCATGATGAAATGAATTATGAGAAAAGTAGTGCATGATTTGATTAGGATAAAGAAACATGATTTGATGAGGTACACGATGAAGTGAATTAGGAGGATAGTGGTGCATGATTTTTATTAGGATAAGGAAAATGATTTGATGAGGTGCATGATGAAATGAATTAGGAGGATGGTGGTGCATGATTTGATTAGGATAAGGAAAATGATTTGATGAGGTGCATAATGAAATGATATAGGAAGATGGTGGCATATGATTTGATTAGGATAAGAAAAATGATTTGATGAGGTGCATAATGAAATAAATTAGAAAGATGATAGTGCATGATTTGATTAAAATAAGAAAAATAATTTGATGAGGTGCCTAATGAAATAAATTAGAAGGATGGTGGTACATGATTTAGGAGGACACTCTTCTCTTCTTTCTTTTCTTTTTGAATTTTTGATTTTTTTAATTTTAAAAATTTTAATTTTTTTAAATAATATTATTCACATTCAAAATTTTAAAAATATCTTTAAATTTTTATTTTTATGCATTCAAGTAGAATAATTTTGGAATTTGTGCATGGGTCCATGTTGATTTTTTATGGTGCAGACAAAATTAAGTATCTACAAATTGCCCCCTTTGCTTATCTTTTAAATATTAAAAGATGAACAAAGGTTAAAAGACACTATTTTATTTGGATCAGTGTGGGGGTTGAGTGAAAATTAGACTCCAGCTTGAGTGATAAGGGATTGAGTCAAACAGAACCAAGTTTTGAGTCAAACGAAGCCCGACTTTGGCTTTAATTGATAAAAGGTTGAGTCATACGAAACCCAACTCTAATTTTGATTGATAAAGAGTTAAATCAAATGAAGCCTAACTTCGGCTTTGATTGATAAAAGTTTGAGTCAAATGAAACCCAACTCTGACTTTGATGATAAAAGGTTGAGTCAAATGAAGCTCGACTTTGGCTTTGATGATAAAAGTTTTGAAAGACTCTAATTATGGCTAGAAAAATGACCTAGAATCTAATGTGAAGTATTTTAATCCACCCAATGGGGATACCTAAGAGTGACTTAGGATTTGAAATAAAATGACCTGAGGTAACCTGTCTCAAGATTTAAAGAAAAGAACTTAGGGTAACCAGTCCCAATACCTAGAAAAACCCGTTCTGAGATTTGAAACAAAATAACTTGAGATAACCTGTCTCAGGATTTAAATAAAAGAACTTGGAAAAGCCATGTTCCAAGTTACAATATCCTGAAAAAACCACGTTCCAGGATTTGAAGGGTTTTAATCCACTTAGTGAGGATACCTAAGAGCGACTTAGGATTTGAAATAAAATAGCTTGAGGTAACCTATCTCAAGATTTAAAGAAAAGAACTTGGGTTAACCCATCCCAAGTTTTGAATTACTTAGAGAAACCCATTCTAGGATTTGAAATAAAAATAACCTGAAGTAGCCCATCTTAGGATTTAAATAAAAGAACTTGGAAAAGCCACGTTCCAAGTTGCAATATCTTGAAAAAATCACGTTCCAAGATTTAAAGGGTTTTAATCCACCCAATGGGGATACTTAAGAGTGACCTAGGATTTAAAATAAAATGACCTGAGGTAACCCATCTCAGGATTTAAAGAAAAGAACTCGGGGTAACTAGTCCTAAGTTTTGAATTACCTAGAGAAACCTGTTCCAGGATTTGAAACAAAAATAGCCTGAGGTAACCTGTCTCAGGATTTAAATAAAAGAACTTGGAAAAGCCATGTTCCAAGTTGTAATATCCTAGAAAAACAACATTCTAGGATTTGAAGGGTTTTAATCCACCCAATGGGGATACCTAAGAGCAACTTAAGGTTTGAAATAAAATAACCTGAGTAACCCATCTTAGGATTTAAAGAAAAGAAACTTGGGGTAACCTATCCCAAGATTTGAAACAAAATAACTTGAGGTAACCTATCTTAAGATTTAAATAAAAGAACTTGGAAAAGCCACGTTCCAAGTCAGTATATCTTGGAAAAACCATGTTCCAGGATTTGACGAGTTTTAATCCAACCAGTGGGGATACCTAAGAGTGACTTAGGATTTAAAATAAAATAACTGAGATAACCCATCTTAGGATGAAAAGAAAAGAATTTGGAGTAACCCGTCCCAAGTTTTGAAATAAAAGATAATTACCTAAAAAAATTCGTTTCAGGATTTAAAGGGTTATCATCCACCCAATGAGGATACCTAAGAGCGACTTAGGATTTAAAGGGTTATGATCCACCTAGTGGAGATACCTAAGAGCAACTTAAGATTTAAACAAAATAACTTGAGGTAATTTGTCTCAGGATGAAAAGAAAAGAACTTGGGGTAACCCATCCCAAGTTTTGAAATGAAAGACAATTACCTAGAGAAACCCGTTCCAGGATTTAAAGGGTTATCATCCACTCAATGAAGATACCTAAGAGCAACTTAGGATTTAAAACAAAATAACCTTAGGCAACCCATCTCAGGATTTAAAGAAAAGAACTTGGGGTAACCTGTCCTAAGTTTTGAAATAAATGACATTGTTTGAAATATGAATGTGCTTAGCACATGAAAGGTTTATCCAGAAAATAACATGCTTGACATGTTAGACTTGTTTGGTATGCAAAAGGCTTGACCTAAAAAAACATACTTGACGTGCAAACGTGCTTAACATTTGAAAAGCTTGACCTAAAACAGCATGCTTGACATGCAAATTTGCTTGATATGTGAAAACCTTAGCCTAAAATGGCATGCTTGACATGCAAACAGGCTTAACATATGAACACACTTGACCTTAAATGGTGTGCTTGACATGCAATAGGTTTGACCTTGAATGGCATGCTTGACATGCTAGGCTTAACCTAAAATGGTATGCTTGACATGTAAACGTGGTCAACAGGTGAAAGAGTTGACCTAAAATGGCATACTTGACATGTTAGACTTGACCTAAATTGGTATGGTTAAGATGAATATATGCTTGACATGTGAAAGATTTGACTTAAAGTGGCATGCTTGACATGCAAAATTAATATAGATGCCAAACCACAATGCAAATGGTGAGTGATGTATGTGTGTGTGTGTGCGTGTTTTTTTTCATAAATTATGAGTGAATTTAGAATATCAGACTCTATAGAAGTGATACTTTTTGATATCATTATTTGGTAACTCTCCCCGACTCTTTAATAAACTTGAGTCTCTTTCTCTCTTTTAAGAAGCCTTTCTATAGATCCTCATCATCACTGTGTTTACTATTTAAGGGATATTTTGGATTTGGGGTTAATCTCTCAATTCTTACCCTGATTCAAATTTGGTAGTCTCTAAACAATGGAAGGTTTTTTTTTTTACTTTGGGTTTGCTTTCCTAGCAATTGCCCCTAGTTTGTGCTTTTGAACATTTTCAAATTCTAGGTTCACTCCCTGATCATTGCCCCTAGTTTGCTTTGATTACTTTCGAGCAAAGAGACTTTGAAAATTATTTTTCTTAATTCATCATTTCTTCTTTTTTTTTTTTTGAAATATGCCTTGCAGGAATGCATATGATAGATCAAACTACTCAATTCTCTAGAATCAAGATTCCTTTGTTGAGCAACCTCTAATTAAGCCACTCTCAAGTGTTTGTTTCTCACACAAGTGTTTACCTCCTTGACAAGAGTTCGCACTCAAGTGTTTGCACTCACAAGTATCCCATAAGCTTGTTTTCATGTCTCTCTCTACATTTGTTATTTCACCACATTAGCTAGGACCACTAGGACTTCATTTAGCTTGTAATGTGAGGCTTAGGAATGACTTGGAAAGAAATGGAAAGGAGGAGAGCACAAGATAGAGCATACAAAGCCTTGTATTTTCCTTTTCATTTTAAACAATGTAGGAATCTATTTGGAACACGGAGTAGCTTTATTAATCCGCTCCTTTTTTCATTTTCTTTTGTTTTTAGGCTTACTACTTTTCTTTTTTAGTTTCCCATGCTCCTTTTTTTTATTTCTTAAGATTCCTTTTTATTCTTGCCTTTTCATAATTGAGGCTTCGACTGAATGGAAAAAGGATTCTTGAGTTATTTGTCATAGAGTCTCTCTTAATTGATAGTTCTAATGCTCCTTTGACTCTCCTTTAAGGTAAAAATCATGGTTTTCTTAGTTGTGAGATAACGATAAATGCAAGTTAGAAAAAAATTTGATGATGGTCTTATCATCTTTTAGGCTCAAATGGGTGACTATGAATATTTTACTTTCAGGTTAGCTTGAAAAGGTCCAAGCCATCCAAAGATGGCCTAGATCACTTCTCTAGTTAATGCAGTGTCCAACAAATTGTTCCATGGGCATTCAAACAAGTTTTTGGATATCTATTTTCTCACAGCACTCTTATAAGACATAACTTCCTCACCACTGTTCATGATCTGGGATATTCTGTCATCCAAGAGAATTGAACATATTGTCAGGCAACACAATTTTATCATTGGCAAAATAAACTTCATTAAGATGAAATTAAGATATTGGATCAACGATTTATTGCTCTCAGGCATTAAAACATGAAAAGATATCATAACCCTAATTACCCCAGTGTTGGTTTATTATGGTAATGGTACCTCTTCCTTAAGTGTCTGTCATTTATCAATCACTCATAATATCAAACCATGAACTGATATAAAAGGTGAAAAAAAGAAATGACATACAATACATTCATCATGTAAAATATCTTATTGAATTCAAAAGGGTGTCTACACACAGCTATTGCTAAAGCCTTTGGCAGAGCCATTAATAGATGCCATGGAACTGCATAAAAGATATGCACAAAAAGGAAAGACAATCCTTTTTTTTTTCTTTTTAGAACACATGAGGATGAATATGATGCTTCTAATGAGTTATGCATGGGGTGTGCATCAAGAGTTAAGAATAACTCTTTACTTTGCCATGAAATTACATGAGAGACATGTATGACAAGAAAAGCAACATTTTTCTCTTTTTTTATTTTTTATTTTTTAGGACGCAAGAGATGCATATGATGCTCCTAATAGGTTATGGATGAGATGCATATCAAGAGTCAAGAATAACTCTTTACTCTACCATGAGACTACATGAAAAGTGTGCATGAAAAGAAAGGCAACATGTTTTTACTTTTTTTTTTTTGGAACACAAGATATGCATATGATACCTCTAATGAGCTAGGTATGGGATGCGTATCAAGAGTTAAGAATAACTCTTTACTCTGTCATCTTTTACACACTATGCCCTCGATAACAACTCTTTTACTTGAACCATTCTTCCTAGACTTGTACATCATCCCAATGCTTTCTATTAACATGGGTATTTATTAACAAATGCATACAAAATAACTAAAAGAGTGCGACAGGTCATAATCAAAGGATAGTAACTAGTTTATGCTTTCTACTACCATCGAGAGGTTGCCCATCCACTTGTTTCACCAATGGGTCAGGTTGAGATGCGTAGACTGGTAGTCGATCAATTAGCTGATCAACGTTTGAATCTATTATTATGGTACAATGAGCCTCCAAGAGTATGAAGCCTTATTCTACAGCATAATCTAAAAAAGCCAATAAACCATCATAAAAACCATCAATATTTAACAATCCTAATGGCTTTTTATGAGAGTTTAATTTATTCCAAAATGCCACACTAGAAATTTCTTCCAAAGTTTCCAGACCACTAGGTAATGCGATAAAGGCTTCAGCATCAGAAAGCATGTGTCCAGAATGTTCATGCATGCTCGACACCTTTAACTTAGTACCAAAGGTGTAAATAGTCTTGTCAGCCGTCTTTTTTGCAAGGGCACTTAAGACATGACTTCCCCCCATAACTACAAATGCGGCTACACATCCTCTAAATCCATAAATTCCTCCACTGTATACCATATTGATCCCTCTTGTAGCTAATGCCTTACCAAGCTCAGTGGCTATATTGATAAATTCATACTCTTTCCCTAAGTTGGAACTGCCTAGGACACAAATGGATTTGAATCTACATGATGACACTACTTCTTTCCCTTTTTTTGCCCCAGCCATGCATGAATTGGCAAATGTGAAAACATATTTGTAGACGACAATGAGTGATAAAGAAATCATGCAATCAAATCACCATCAAGGAGGTTCAAATTTTGAGAGGAGGACAATTAGATGCAATAACTTCAGATAACAATAATGTGTAGGAAAGTTAAGCAGAAAAGATATACCTGTATATTCAACAGTAATTCCAAGAGAAAGAAAGTCGTAAAGCCACTGACAATGGAAAGACAACAATGCTGACCTTCTTAAAGCTTTGCACACAAAGTCAAAAAGGTAAACAGTGATGATGAAGGCAAACTGACAATTAACAAAAAGAAAAGACAATTACACTGTTATTATTGCACGCAGAGTCAAAAAACCAAACAGTGAATATGATAGATGAACCGACATTTAACAAGAAAAAAAGACTATTACACTGATATTATTGCATGCATAGTCAAAAAGCAAATAGTGAATATGACAGATGAACTGGCATTTAACAAGAAAAAAAGGACAATTACATTGATGTTATCACATGCAAAGTCAAAAAATGAATAGTGGAGATGACAGATGCACCAGTGACAACAATGACTTCAAGAGAAAGAGAGCTGCAAAATAATTTATACAAAGAGATTATTGCAATGATATTATCAGAATCACGCATGCCAAGTTAAAAAATAAATAGTGAAAATGATAGGTGCATTGACAATTAATAGGCAAAAATAAATGCATTGCAAGATTAATGTATAGTGATTTTGGTTCATCTCTTCTTCTGGTTCGGCATCCATTAATAGACTAAATACCATTTATGAATCAAAGATCTGCTTTTCATCTAGTTTTCTTATAAACTGGCAAACAGGGTCATTTAACGTCAAATTCCTTAGACGATAGCACTCCTTTTCTTTGTAGAATATACTTGCTAAAGCAAGAAGAACACTGTGAACATATCCTCTAGGATGTGTCTCAAGAGTCTGGAGGATATTATCCAACAATTTTTTACTCAGTCCATCCTTTATGAGTTGAATTTTGTCTTCTTGATTTAGGGACACCATTCCTGTACCCTTGCAGTATGCTTTACATACTCACTTTATACTCTTAAAGCAAACCTCCATGGCATAGAAGAAAGAAAAAAAGGTATAATAGCCTTAGAGTGTGCAACAACAATAAAGTTAATGAAAAATAAACAATTGTGCTGATAATGCATTGCAAGATTAATATACAGTTGGCTTAACTCATCTGGTCCTCTAGTTTTGCATCCAATGCCATTGATGAACCAAGGATCTACTTCCCATCTAGTTTCCTCATAAACTAGAAAACAGGGTCATTTAATGTCAGATACCCCAGATGATAGCACTCCTTTTTTTTGTGGAATATGTCTGCTAAAGCAAGAAGAGCACCATGAACATGTCCATTAGGATGCATCTTTGAAGGATATTATCCAACGACTCTTTACTCAGTCCATCCTTTATGAATTGGATTTTGTTTTCTCGATTTAGGGTCACCATTTTTTTACCCTTACAGCATGAATTACATGTCCACCTTGCACACTTATAGCAAACTTCCATCTTTTTAGCTCTTTTTTTCTTGGTATAAGAGCTTTTTCCCATTCCTGGTAGATTCTAATAAGTGAATCATGAAACTCACTTGCTAGATGTACCTTAGCTTCAATGATCCAACGCACATCTTCAGGAAGGCCTAGACGCGTGAGTGCCTTTATTCTCTCAAGTCAACATTTGTAAATCTTTCTAAGCATATCCTGAGGAAGACAAGGGAACTTGGTTCTAAGTGTTGCAAGGCCCTCTTCCATACTTTTGCTCTCTGGTCAGTGATAAGTTAGGACACTCAAATAATGCTCTTCCAAAGTCTTCAGAGTCTTTTTCTTTTAGCATTCAAATCGAAACTTCCTTGTTCAGTCATAAAATGACATCAAGTTAGGTCACCAACCAGAACTTGGGCATGAATAGTAAAACATCAAGAAAGAGCAACTGGTTGCCTTCACACATTGGGCCTCAAGTTACTCAAAAATGTAGATGGGCCTCATGTTACCCATTGGGCCAAAAATCAAAAATTCTGAGGGACAAAACATGCTTAATGCTACATGTATAATGGTATGACTGTGATCAACCCTTGAATATGCATGTTAGTACAAAACAAATGTAAAAGAGGTTCAAGTAACTTCAAGTTTGTAATCTCAACCACAAACTCATGAGGGTTCCAAATCAAATTACGAATTAACCCTTATGTCCTCTGATCCTTTGGGTTCACTATACATCCTTGCAACATTCCATGTCCAAGAGAGCTTCTTTCCTAAAACTTCAACTTTAAAGGAACACGTAATTTAGAAGCACCCTTAATTCTCCTGTTTGTCATGTTTTAAACGTGTGACTAACAATATCATGCAAGTGATTATAGGAGAAATGTCACTGTATTCATGACTTAAATCGAAAATTTACATCCCTTAAAGGGTTTTGATAAGTAAGTGACAAACAGTTTGATATACAAATTAAAATGCCTTTTTTTTTTTTTTGAAGTCAAAAGACTGAACCTTACTACACTGAATTTTTTAACCTCTAATTCTTGGCCAATCACACGTCACCCTTCAAGAATACTTCTTTATAGATCTGCATTCATAGGATTTGGTAACTTATCACCATCCATGTTAGTAAGGATCAAATCACTCCTGAATATGCCTTTTTGGCTTTATCATATCTTGGGTCTCAGCTTGCCCTAGTGTTTATTGCGAGGATAGGAATCAATAGCATTCACATCTTCCAACTTTGTCCCAACTTGCAGTATACCTTTATTTATCAGCCCTTGAAGCATATTTTGAAAAGCTTGACATTCATCAATACCATGTTCTATCAATGCCCAGAAGATATGACCTAAAGGGGTTTAAATTTGGGATACTTGCTTCTTTAAAGCAATATTTTCTTCATCAATAACCATGTTTACACCTAATCCTCCATGATTAGGCAAAGGATTTCCATCAACATTAGGTCTCGATGTGACTGGGTCAAAATTCAACCACTTGGCATTAATAAAGTCCTAAACCTTTTTCTTTAATGCTATGCAATTATCAATAGAGTGCGCTTTAGCCCTAACGTGGTATTCACAAGTGAGCTTGTCATTATACCATGGTGGGTAAGAAGGTTGTAGAGGAGGAAGTGGGGTAACTGAGACCAAATTATTTTGCAACAACTGTGACAACAA
Organism: Dicorynia guianensis; assembly: GCA_037013595.1. NCBI lineage: Eukaryota > Viridiplantae > Streptophyta > Magnoliopsida > Fabales > Fabaceae > Dicorynia > Dicorynia guianensis. Next base: position 12,036,364 of record JASUAB010000006.1, on the reverse strand, counting down.
TTGTGAGTAAGGTATAGGAATGGGGTCAAAATTTTGGCGCTTTTTATCATTACACCTATTCTCTTTTGATTGAAACTAAGCTCCTTGTTGATAGATACTATGTTGCAATTGAGACCTGGGTTGATAAAATGTGGATAGATGTTGTGGCAATGGCTGATATGTGACCTGTTGTTGAAGATGTGCGTATGAGATGTGATCTAATATTGTGGAGATGTTAAATTAATTGAAGGGGCTTGGGTCACTGCCATCACAGGAGCAAATGTAGCCTAAGGGGAATAGTAAGCCCACTAACTTTTACTGATTTTACCTTTTCCCTTCCAATTTGGTTGAGCATCTATAGCATAGGCTTCTTCCTTTCTTTTACCTTGAGATGGAATCTTATTGGGATACGAAGATCTCACCATCTTCCTTCTTGAATTCCCATTTCTATGTTTTCTCCAATGATTACTAAATCAGGAAAGCTAGCATTGCTAGATCCCACTATCTTCCCATAAAAAGGATAACTCAGTGTCTTCACAAATATTGAACTTGTAGACACCTAGTTTTGTTCGAACTCTAAAAAAATCAAAGTGGATCAATGCACAAATTCTAAAATTTTCCTACTTGAACATATATTTTTCTAAAAATTAAAGTGAAAAATTTAAAGATATTTTTTGGTCTCAAATGTGAATAATATTATTAAAAAAAATAAAAAAAATAAAAAAGAAAAAGGAAAAAGATGCGAACAATTGCTTCAACCACTCCCTTTTAATCATGCACCATCTTCCTTCTAATTCATTTCATTAGGCACCTCATCAAGTCATTTTCCTTACCCTAATCAAATCATGCATCACCATCCTCCTAATTCATTTTGTTATGCACCTCATCAAATCATTTTCCTTATTCTAATCAAATCATGCACCACCATCCTCCTAACTCATTTTATTAGGCACCTCATCAAATCATGTTCCTTATCCTAATCATATCATACACCATCATCCTCCTAATTCACTTCATTATGCACCTCATCAAATCATTTTCCTTATCCTAATCAAATCATGCACCACCATCTTCCTAATTCATTTCATTATGTACCTCATCAAATAATTTTTCTTATCCTAATCAAATCAGCATCACCATCCTCTTAATTTATTTTATTAGGTAGCTCATCAAATCGTGTTTTTTATCCTAATCAAATCATGCACCACCTTCTTCATAATTCATTTCATCATGCACCTCATCAAATCATGTTCCTTATCCTTATCAAATCATGAAACATCATCTTCTTAATTCATTTCATTAAGCACCTCATCAAATCATGTTCTTTATCCTAATCAAATCATGCACCACCTTTCTCGTAATTCATTTCATCATGCACCTCATCAAATCATGTTCCTTATCCTAATCAAATCATGCTTCTTATCCTAATCAAATCATGCACCACCATCCTCCTAATTCATTTCATTATGCACCTCATCCAATCATGTCCTTATCCTAATCTAATCATGCACTTAATCATAAATCATGCACTTAGGGAAAGTAGGATTTAAATAGAGAGCCTAGAGAACTAAAAAGGAGGAGGCTAAGAGAAAGCTCCCCAAGAGAAGAGAAGCATCAGGGGAAGAGTCAAGAAATAAAGGGGAGAGAAATTTCATAGAAAAGGAGTGAAAGTTAGAGGAAGATAGTCATGGAGTAAGAAAGGGGTCAAATAGAAAATTTGATTCTTCTCTATTCTTCTAATTTTCCCTTCAACAAACTCACCTTGTTGACTTGAAGAAGCTTAACTCAACTTTTGGAGGGTCATTCGTGTCTCAATTGCACCAGAAATTGCATATTTCACTAAAAAATTCAAGAAAAAGCTATTTTTGTTCATCCCCTAAAAATCATATTTTCAGTCTGAATCTCAAAAAACGCACCCCACCATCATGCTCAGGAGGTGCCAAAACCTTGAAAACCGTGAAGAACTTCACTAGAAGATTCTCCATGTGCCTCATGCTCTAGTGAAGCTCTCGGCGCATGTTACACATGCGCCTAGGCTAAAGGGCACATTCATCTTGCCACGTCAGCCCTAGTTGCACAATCATCATGACATGCATCTCCACGTCAGCTCACCTGCTTATTCAGCATGCCACGTCACCTGACGAGTTAGCAAATTACACACAGTCATCTGCCACGTGTACGACATGTCATCAGAGCATACCAGTCATCTGTCACGTCACCTGCCACATAACTGTCCATGTCAACACATCTTTGCCACATCATCATTGACTTGTTGACTTTGACCATTGACCAAATGTTGACTTGACCATTGACCAGATGTTATTGTTGACTGTTGATCAAATGTTGACTTTGACCTGGACCTCATTCCAAGGTTTTTTTGACATCTTGATCATGTTTCTGACCTTTGTTTTGCCATTTGAGCACTTTAAATATAAGTTTCATTTATTTCTTAATTTTTTCTTGTTGTTAAATAAGTGTTTTTGTGCTTATATCTTATTTTATTGGATAATTGTGAGTCACGATGACTTTACTTATGGCATATGCACTTCAAACATCTTATAAGGGGGTGTTTGTGGTTTCTTTCTAACTATTTTGATTATTTTTTTTTTTGAAAAATTTCAATATGGTTAAAGAAGGTTGCCAGTCAACTGACCACTATCAAATTATCCTGAGGCATGTTATGTTATGAACCTAGTTAGTTAACTGGCATGGTTCCATTAATACATTTTTGAATGATCTTGACGACAGATAAAAATAGTTGTCAGTCAACTGGCCGCTATTAAACTATCTTGAGGAAAATTACATCATGAGTTTAGCTAGTCAACTAGCATGACTCCATTGATATATTTAAAAATAATCCTAAATCATGATTACATGTGAAAATAAATTTATTTGACATTAGACAAAGCATATTTTTGAAATCAAAAGTAGTAAACACCAATGTGGTACTGAAAGGGCATTGTAGGGATGCTAATACCTTCCCTACACGTAACTAACCCTCGAATCCATTTTTCTATAACATAGACCATACTATTTAGTGTCTAACTTCACCATCTCAATCTAAGTTAGTGGCGACTCTATTTTTTTTTTATCATTTTCCAAAACCCCATTAATTAATTTTTTATCAACCTGGATCGTCGCTCCGCATCCCGTGTCGACAACTTGGTAACTCCACTAAGGACTCATTTAGAGGGTTAGGCCATATGGGTTGGTGTTTGTCGTATTTTGTTTTCTATTTTTGTGCTTTGGTCAATTGTCTAGTCTATTTATCCTTTAGGCGTTTGACTTTGCATCTCATATAGTGTTTTAAGATTTTTAATATTTGTATTTTGGATTTGCACTCTTAAATCATGTTGGTAGATTAAATTTAAATAATTTATTTTCCATGTTGTTATCTACTATATCTGTGAATTGGTAGCTAGCTAATTATTATACAGGTTTGTGAGTGAATAAGTGGATGGCTTATTCCCCCCTGACACTTACACCTACACCATATTGCACCTTAGAAAAGGGGAGGTCATAACCCCTAGCTTTATACCTGAACTCTTAGGAACCTTTAGGCTAGCAAGGGCATAAAGTAAGGTTATCCTTCATGAGACCCTTGGTCTCTGAGTAGGCACCTAAACACCCTCACTCAAGTTGACCCCTTGGGGCAATTTGGGGACTTGATGTTAGGAGCCTAGAACTTATCTCCTTTGCATGGTATAGTAGCCTTAGAGCTTTCTTATAAAGAAAGTTTAGCCCAAACCTTTGGACGTGAAAATAAGCTTAGGGTTTACCATAACTAAGACACGATAGAGAAATCTTATCTATTCGCTCACTTACAACTACATACATCATTGCATGCATAAACTTTCAATTTTAGATTTTGCATCTTTGAGGGGATAGGAAAAGTATCCTTTATGAGGCCTTTGGACTCTGTGCAGGTACTTAAGCTACCTCACTTAAAAAAGAAATACAGTATAATACCATATTTTCATCATCATTTTTTTGGCTTAAATTTTAGTTTATTTCATTATGGACATTAATGATGTATCAAATCCTACCATGATCATCGTAGAACCGCATAACCAAGTGCTCTTTACTCAAGAAAAGACCCAGAAGGAGCAAGGAGATGTTTCAAATGGACAGGATGGTGCAATATGGCTAGAAATTAAGAATTTGTCTTTTAAACAAAATGACTTGTCTAATTTGAGGAAGATTTAGGATAGCTTTACTGATTCAAAAAAAGAGAAATTTGCAAAAAAGTATGGCCAATTGGGAAATCTATTATTAGTCCCAGTAAATGAAGCCTTGCTCAAAGTCTTAGTCTTCTTTTGGAATCCAGTTTACAAGGCATTTACTCTTAGAAGCCACGATCTAACACCCACTTTAGAAGAATATAGTGACTTGCTAAAAATTGAGCCTTTAACTATGGGCAAAGTATACAGATATGACAAGAAGGCTAGGCCCAAGAAAAGTTTAAACAAGATGTTTAGTTTATCAAATATGAACTTCAGGAATGATGCCAAGGAGAAAGGTAAAAGTTGGGCTATTTCAATCAGTTTCCTAGTCAGACTATGTCATGCTCAAACAGACAAGGAGTTGGCAATGCAAACTTTAGCCTTGGCCATTTATGGAGTAGTTATGTTCCCTAGAGCTTTAGGATATGTTGATGGACAAGTGATTATCCTATTCAAAGCCTTAAAGATTGGTCTAAATCCTATACAACCCATTCTAGTTAAAACTTTTAAATCTCTGAATTTCTTAAGACAAAAAGGGGAAGGCCAATTTCTTAGATGCTCGCAAATATTAATGGTGTGGCTAGTGAGTCATTTACTTTCTCCAAAGGATATAAGTTATCCTATAATTTCTTTTAACCCATCTTATTTTAATGATTGAGAGCCCCTGAAGGACTTCATCAAATGTGAATGGCCTAAGAAAGCATGTGACCGTAATGCTTGGATTGCATACTTTCACAATTTCAAGAATGTCAAGTGGGAGAGTACATGGTTACGCAAGAGACCAGTGATATATGGTTGTGGAGATCGACCTTGGGTCCCCTTAGTTGGCCCGTGGGTGATAGTTAGTTATGCTCCAACTATGGTTATGAGGCAATATGGGTCTATACAATTTGTACCAGCCACTAAGGGACTTCATGAGTTTGACTTTGAATTTGGAGGCAAAGATACCAAGCGCAAGAATGACATCGTAAGGAAATTATGGTGCCAAGTAAGGCAAATAGAGCTTGGGGAACATTCGATTGCAACCACTCTAGGGTATTCTCGATGGCAAAAAAATAGAGCACAAGGTTTCACTATTCTTGAAATTGCCTTGTCGACTTCATCTTCTAAAAGAATTAGGGTAAATGAAGATGTTGAAGCTAAAGAGAGACTAAAAGCTGAAAAGACTTTGTCTACCCTACAAATTAGAGAAGCTATGTTGGAAGAAAAATAATTGAAAATGAAACAGGAGGTTGATGCCTGGAAAGCCAAAACTGCAGAATTTCAAAAGAAGGTCATGATTGTGGAACAAGATAATGCTCGATTCATAATTGAGAAAGAAAAGGTGGTTGAAGAGGCTAAAAGAGGGGTGTACCTGGCAAACAAGCGCAAGCACCGTATTAAAGAGGATTTCATAGACAATAAAGAAGAGTTGAAGTCCTTACAATATAAACTAACCCAACTTAATAGGGAAGTGTTCCAACTCAAGGACTACATTCAAAAGCAAAAAGTAGCTCACCAAAAGAAAACATGGAGTTACAGAAAATGAAGAATGCCTTCGCTGTATTAGAAGTTAGTTTGGATAAGATGACTCAAGAAAAGAAATATCTCAAGGGGTATATCGATAGCCTTGAAGAATAGCATGAGGAGGAGATTCAACTCCTAAAATCTCAATTGCAAAATCAACAAGACTTGGAAGAAAGGATTGATCATATTGATAGGGTCAATATGAGTCTACGCCAGAACCTGATTAATGTGAAGGAAGCTTATGACCTACGCCTTAAAGAGGTTTTGAATGATCATGCAATAATCAATATAGTGGAAGAGAATGAGCACCTTCACTATCATTTGGCAAATGCTCAACAGCAATTGGAGGGGGTGAAGGCTAGCATAAGGCAAGTTGCCAAAATAGCAACTTTTGAAGCCATGCGGATAGCAGAGCAAGAGGCCAAGTTAGAACGAGTCCCACCAAGAGTCTTCTTGAGGGATTAAAAGAGCACTATGTCAAAGTGGGGAAACTACATAGATACTACTAGAGTTGATCCAAAGAAAAGACTTCTAAGGATGGTTGCAGTTATTTTTCTTAATAATATTGGAAAAGAGTTTGATGATTCCCTAGAATTTGAGCCAGTCATTTTTGCATGCATACTAAAAATTTAGTTACTCATTTGCATTTAATAAATACAGATAAGAAATTACGGCTCCAATTATGCAATCTCAATCTAAACGAATGGTGGAACCTAGTGAAGAAAAAACAGTTAAAAGATTGCAAGCCAAAGTTGATGATCTCAAGGCCCAAATGGCCAAGCTAATTGAGTTGCTTCAGGCAAAAGTTTTAGTTGAAGCAGAGGCTTCAACATTTAACCATCAAGATCCATAATCCCACCATCAACAAAAACCAAATAATCAAAATCAACCAAGTCATCCAGAGGTCCAACACTTGCAATATCCTCTTAAGCTCAAATTACAAAATCAATAGGGGCTTCTACCCTATAGTCTAGAGGGTCAAAACTCACTAAAACTGCAGGGGCCTCCATTGCAACTTCAATTAATCTTTATACCTCAGTCCATGCAGGATCCTTACCTATATCATCACCAAGGTCCACACCCTCAATATACCTAAGGGCAGCAACCTCAAGGACCACATCCAGATGATCCTGGCATTGAATCAGAAATTGACACCATACCTAACTTCAATGACCTTGTAGAGTTAGCAAAGCTAAAGAAGAGTGCTAAAGAAGCCCAAATTCGAGAAAAATATGAGAGACTAGAGGCTAGAATGAATAGATGGAAAGGATTCAAGGAAGACATGATAGATGTGCATAGCATGGGATTAGTGAAAGATGTGGTCATCCCTCCTAAATTTAAAGTCCCCGAGTTTGTCAAGTACAATGGAACTACCTGCCCTAAGACTCACTTAATCATGTATTGCCGTAAGACGGTAGCATACAATGATGATGGTAAACTAATGATTCATGTTTTCCAAGATAGCTTAATTGATGGAGCCGCAGAATGGTATGTTAATCTAGACCATAATTCTATTCATTCATGGCAAGATTTAGCTAAGGCATTCCTAAGGCAATATAAGCTTAACCGAGTCATGGTCCCAGACAGGATCTACATTCAAAAAAGGACTAAAGTAGATAATGAGTCATTCAAGGAATATGCCCAGCGTTAGAGGAATGTGGCCATCAGGGTGTAATCGCCTTTGTTAGAAAGAGAAATGAGTTCAATATTTGTGAAGACATTGAGTTATTCTTTTTATGGGAAGATGGTGGGATCTAGCAATGCTAACTTCCCTGATTTAGTAATCATTGGAGAAAACATAGAAATGGGAATTCAGGAAGGGAAGATGGCAAGATCTTCATATCCTAAGAAGATTCCATCTCAAGGTAAAAAAAAAGGAAGAAGCCTATGCTATAGATGCTCATCCAAATTGGAAGGGAAAAGGTAAATTCAGCAAGAGTCGGCGGGCTTACTATTCCCCTCAGGCTACATTTGCTCCTGTGATGATAGCGACCTAAGCTCCTCTAATTAATTTAACATCTCCACAATATCATATTGCATCTCATACGGCACATCCTCAACAACAAGTCACATATCAATTGATGCCACAACATTTGTCCACATTTTATTAGCCAAGACCTCAATTGCAACATACTGTTTATCAACAGAGAGCTCAATTGCAATTAGGTCAGAATAGGCATAATGATAAAAAGCATCAAAGTTTTGACCCCATTCTTATGCCCTACTCATAATTGTTGCCACAATTGTTGCAAAATAAATTGGTCTCAATTTGCCCACTTCCTCCTCTGCAAGCTCCTTACCCTTCATGGTACAATGACAAGCTCATTTGTGAATACCATGCTGGGGCAAAAGGGCACTCTGTTGATAATTGCACTGCATTAAAAAGAAAGGTTCAAAATCTTATTGATGCCAAGTGGTTAAATTTTGACCCAGTTACCTCGGGACCTGATGTGGATGAAAATCCTTTGCTTAACCATGGAGGGTTAAGTGTAAACATGGTTAATGATGGGGCAAATTTTGTTTTAAAGAAACTAGCATCTGAAATTAAAACTCCTATGGGCCATGTCTTCTGGGCATTAGTAGAATATGGTTGGATTGAGAAAAAGTATATGGTTGTCCTAGGTATAGGTTGCGGGTATCATGGCGAAAAAGCGGACCATAAAATTGATGAGTGCTAAGTTTTTCAAAACATGCTACAAGGGCTAATGAATAGAGGCATGTTGCAAGTTAGGATAAAGCTGGAAGGTGTGAATGTTGTTGATTCCCATCTTGTGCAACAAATGCTGGGGCAAGCTGAGATCGAAGATACTGTGAAGCCAAAAAGGCATATTCGGGGTGCTATGATCCTTATTAACATAGATGGTGATGAGTTACCAAATCTTGTGAATATAGAGGCTACGAAGAAGTATTATGCTTAAGGGTAACATGTGATTAGCCAAGAATTAAGGGTTAGAAAGTTCAGTTCAGAAAGGTTTAGCCTTTTAATTTTTTTTTAAAATAAAAAGTGTGAGAAGGCATTTTTTTTACCTTTGATCTTTGCTTATCAAAACCTTTTAAGGGATGTAAATTTTTTATTTGAGTCATCAATACAATGATAGTTCTCCTATAATCACTTAGTCACACATTTGAGACATGACAAATAGGAGAATCAATGGTGCTTCTGAATTACGTGTTCCTTTAAAGTTGAAGCAATTTGTTGGTTTGATTGAAGTTTTTAGGAAAGAAGCTCTCTTGAACATGGAATGTTGCAAGGATGTATGGTGAGCCTAAAAGATCAGAGGATGTAAGGGCTAATTCTCAATTTGGCTTGGTTTCAAATCTTAAGATGACAAATCTTGAGTCATCTAACTTTGATCCTAGAACCCTCATGAGTTTATGGTTGAGATTGCAAACTTGAAGTTACTTGAATCTCTTTTACTTTTTTGCATCAAATGCACTAGCATTTTAAACATGCATTCCCGAGGGTTGATCACAGTCATACCATCATACATGTAGCATTAAGCATGTTTTGTCCCTCAAAAGTTTTGATTTTTGGCCCAATGGGTAACATGAGGCCCATCTACATTTTTGAGTAACTTGAGGCCCAATGTGTAAAGGCAACTAGTTGCTCTTTCCTGATGTTTTATTGTTCATGCCCAAGTTCCGATTGGTGGCCCAACTCACTGTCATTTTATGACTGAATAGGGCAGTTTCGATTTGAATACTGAAAGAAAAAGACTCTGAAGACTTTGGAAGAGCATTATTCAAGTGTCCTAACTCATCACTGACCAGAGAGCAAAAGAATGGAAGAGGACCTTGCAACGCTTAGAATCAGGTTCCCTTCTCTTCCTTAGGATGTGCTTAGAAAGATTTATAGATGTCAACTTGAGAGAATAAGGGCACTCATGCATCTAGGCCTTCCAAAGATGTGTGTTGGATCATTGAAGCTAAAGTATGTCTAACAGGCGAGTTTCATGATTCACTTGTTAGACATCTACCAAGAATGGGAAAAGGCTCTTATGCCAAGAAAAGAAGAGCTAAAAGGATGAAAGTTTGCTATAAGTGTGCAAGGTGGACATGTAATTCACGCTGCAAGGGTAAAGGAATGGTGTCCCTAAATCGAGAAGACAAAATTTAATTCATAAAGGATGGACTAAGTAAAGAGTTGTTGGATAATATCCTTCAGACTCTTGAGACACATCCTAATGGACATGTTCATGGTGCTCTTCTTACTTTAGCAGACATATTCCACAAAGAAAAGGAGCGCTATTGTTTGAGAAATCTGACATTAAATGACCTTGTTTGCTAGTTTATGAGAAAACTGGATGGGAAGTAGATCCTTGGTTCATCAATGGCATTGGATGCAAAACTAGAAGAAGAGATAAGCTAAGACTACTATATATTAATCGTGCAATGCATTATCAGTATGATTGTTTGTTTTTCAATAATTTTATGACTTTCTTTCTTTGGAAATTGTTGTTGTATACACTGAGGCTATTATTTTTCTTCTTCTCTTCCTTAAAGGTCTGCTATCAGTGTATAAAATGAGCATGTAATATGTACTATAAGGATACAAGAATGGTGTCCCTAAATCAAAAAGACAAAATTCAACTCATAAATGATGGACTGAGTAAAGAGTTGTTGGATAATATCCTTCAAACTCTTGAGACGCATCCTAGTAAACATGTTCACAGTGTTCTTCTTGCTTTAGTGGGCATATTTCACAAAGAAAAGGAGTACTATCGTCTAAGGAATCTGATGTTAAATGACCCTATTTGCCAGTTTATAAGAAAACCTCTTTGGTTCATAAATGGCGTTTAGCCTGTTAATGGATGCCAACCAGAGGAAGATATGAACCAAAATTATCGTATATTAATCTTGTAATTCATTTATTTTTGCCTTTTAATTGTCAGTGCACCTATAATTTTCACTATTTACTTTTTGACTTGACATGCATGATTCTGATAATATTGTCGCAATTATCTATTCGTATAAATTATTTTGCAGCTCTTTTTCTCTTGAAGTCATTGTTGTCACTGGTGCATCTGTCATCTCAACTGTTTACTTTTTGACTCTGCATGCGATAACATCAGTGTAATTGTCCTTTCTTTTTGTTAAATGTCAATTCATCTGTCATATTTCACTATTTACTTTTTGACTATGCATGCAATAATATTAGTGTAATTGTTTTTTCCTCTTGTTAATTGCCGGTTCACCTTTATCTTCTTGGTTTACCTTTTTAACTTTGCGTGCAAAGCTTTAAGAAGGTCAGCATTATTGTCTTTTCATTGTCATTGGTTTTACGACTTTCTTTCTCTTGGAATTGCTATTGTATATAAAAGCATGCCTTTTCTATTTAACTTTCCCGCACATTATTGTTACCTGAAGCTATTGCATCTAACTGTCCTCCTCTCAAAAGTTGAACCTCCTTAATGGTGATTTGATTGCATGATTTCTTTGTCATTCATCGTCGCCTACAAATATGTTTTCACATTTGCCAATTCATGCATGGTTGGGGTAGAAAAAGGGAAAGAAGTAGTGTCATCATGTAAATTCAAATCCATTTATGTCCTAGGCAATTCCAACTTAGGGAAAGAGTATGAATTTATCAATATAGCCACTAAGCTTGGTAAGGCATTAGCTACCAGAGGGATCAATGTGATATATGGTGTAGGAATTCATGGATTAAGAGGATGTGCAGCTGCATCTGTAGTTATGTGAGGAAGTTGTGTCTTAAGTGCCCTTGCAAAAGAGATGGCTGACAAGACTATTTACACCTTTGGTACTGAGTTAAAGGTTTTGAGCATGCATGAACATTCTGGACACATGCTTTCCAATGCTGAAGCCTTTATCGCATTACTTGGTGGTCTGGAAACTTTGGAAGGAATTTCTAGTGTAGCATTTTGGAATAAATTAAACTCTCATAAAAAGCCATTAGGATTGTTAAATATTGATAGTTTTTATAATGGTTTATTGGCTTTTCTAGATTATGTTGTGGAACAAGGCATCATACCCTTGGAGGCTTGAATAATAATAGGTTTAAACGTTGATCAGCTAATTGATCGACTGCAAGTCTATGTGTCTCAACCTGACCCATTGGTGAAACAAATGGACAGGTAACCTCCCGATGGTAGTAGGAAGCGTAAACTAGATATTATCCTTCAATTATGACTTGTTGTGCTCTTTTAGTTATTTTGTATGTATTTGTTAATAAATACCCATGTTAATAGAAAACATTGGGATGATGTACAAGTCTAGGAAGGATGGTTCAAGTAAAAGAGTTGTTATCGAGGGCATAGTGTGTAAGGATGGCAGAGTAAATAGTTATTCTTTAACTCTTGATACGCATCTCATACCTAGATCATTAGAGGTATCATATGCATACTTTGTGTTCCAAAAAAAAAAAGAAAAAATATGTTGCCTTTCTTTTCGTGCACACCTTTCATGTAGTCTCATGGTAGAGTAAAGAGTTATTCTTGACTCTTGATATGCATCCCATCCATTAGGACCATCATATGCATCTCTTGCATTCTAAAAAATGCCGTCTTTCATTTGTGCACACCTTTCAGGTAGTCTCATGGCAAAGTAAAGAGTTATTTTTAACTCTTGATATGTATCTTATCCATAACTCATTAGGAGCATCATATGCATCTCTTGCATCCTAAAAAAAAGAAAATAAAATAAAATAAAAGAAAAATGTTGCCTTTCTTTTTGTACATGTCTCTCATGTAGTCTCATGGTAGAGTAAAGAGTTATTCTTAACTCTTGATGCGCATCCCATGAATAACTCATTAGAAGAATCGTATGTATTCTTATGTGTTCTAAAAAGGAGAAGAAAAGAAAAAAGGTTGCCTATCCTTTTTATGCATATCTTTTACGTAGTCCCATGACATCTATTAATGGCTCTACCTAAGGCCTTGGCAATGACTGTATGTGGGCATCCTTTTGATTTCAATAAGATATTTTGCATGATGAATGTATTGTATGTCATTTCTTTTCTTCGCCTTTTATATTAGTTCTTGGTCTGATATTATGAGTGATTGATAAATGGTAGACACTCAAGGAAGAGGTACCATTACCATAATAAACCAAAGTTGGGGGCAATTCGGGTTATGATATCTTTTCATGTTTTGATGCCTAAGAGCAATAAATCATTGATCCAATATCTTAATTTCAAGTCTATTTTGCCAATGATAAAATTGGGTTGTCTGATAACATACTTAATTCTCTCAGATGACAGAATATCCTAGATCATGAACAGTTGTGAGGAAGTTATGCCTCATAAGATTGCTATGAGAAAATCAGTATCCTAGAACTTATTTGAATGCCCTTTGAAATAATTTGTTAGACACTGTATTAGCTATGGAAGTGATCTAGGCCATTTTTGGACCGTTTGGGCCTTTAAAGCTGACCTTAAGACAAAATATCCATAGTTACCCATTTGAGCCTTAAAGGATGGCAAGACCACCATCAAATTTTCTGTTTCTGACCCTCATTTACCTTGACCTCTTAACCAAAATAAAAAAAAAACCATGATTCTTACCCTAAAGGAGAGTCAAAAGAGCATTAGAGCTATCAATCAAGAGAGACTTTATAACAAATAACTCGAGAATCCTTTTTCCATTCAGTTTAAGTCTCAATCATGAAAAGGCAAGAATAAAAAGGAATCTTGAGAAATAAAAAAAAAAGGAGCATGGGAAACTAAAAAGGAAAAGCAGTAAGCCCAAAAACAAAAGAAAATGAAAAAGGGGCAAATCAAGAAAGTTTCTCCATGATCCAAATAGATTCCTACATTGTTTAAAATGAAAAACGAAATAAAGGCTTCGTGTGCTCAATTTTGCATTCTCCTTTCCATATCTTTCGAATCTATTGCTACATTACTAGATAAATGAAGTCCTAGTGATCTCGGCTAATGTGGTGAAATAACAAATATAGAGAGGGATATGAAAACAAGCTTATGGGATACTTGTGAGTGCAAACACTTGAGTGCAAACCCTTGTCAAGGAGGTAAACACTTGTGTGAGAAACAAACACTTGAAAGTGGCTTAATTAGAGAGTTGCTTAATAAAGGAATCTTGATTCCAGAGAATTGAATAGTTTTGATCTGTCATACGCATTCCTGCGAGGCATATTTCAAAAAAAAAAGAAGAAATGATGAATTAAGAAAAAATTTTTACAACATTTCTTTGCTCGAAAGTAATCAAAGCAAACTGGGGGCAATGATTGGGGAGTGACCCTAGAATTTGAAAATGTTCAAAAACACAAACTAGGGACAGTTACTAGGAAAGCAAACCTGAAGTAAAAAAGAAAAGAACCTTCCATTGTTTGGAGACTACCAAATTTGAACCGGGGCAAGAATTAAGAGATTGACCCTAAATCCAAAATATCCCTAAAATAGCAGAGAGAGCGAGGATGAGGATCTATAGAAAGGTTTCTTAAAAGAGAAAAAGAGACTCGAGTTTATCAAAGAGTCAAGGAGAGTTACGAAATGATGATATCAAAAAGTATCACTTCTATGAAGTCTGACATTCTGAATTCACTCATCATTTTCTGGAAAAAAAACACACACACACACCACTCATCATTTGCATTGTGGTTTTGGCATCTATATTAATTTTGCATGTCAAGCGTGCCATTTTAAGTCAAATCTTTCATATGTCAAGCATATATTCATCTTAACCATACCAATTCAAGTCAAGTCTAACATGTCAAGCATGCCATTTTAGGTCAAACCTTTCACCTGTTGAGCACGTTTACATGTCATGCATACCATTTCAAGTTAAGCCTAGCATGTCAAGCATGCCATTCAAGGTCAAACCTTTTGCATGTCAAGCATGCCATTTAAGGTCAAGTATGTTCATATGTCAAGCTTGTTCGCATGTCAAGCATACCATTTAATGTCAAGTTTTTCACATATCAAGCACATGTTGTTTTACGTCAAGCTTTTCAAATGTTAAGCACATTTGCACATCAAGTATGTTAAGCCTTTTGCATACCACACAAGTCAAACATATCAAGCATGCTATTTTCAGGATAAACCTTTCATGTGCTAAGCACATTCATATTTTAAACAATGTCATTTATTTCAAAACTTGGGACAGGTTACCCCCAAGTTCTTTCCTTTTCATCCTAAGATGGGTTACCTCAGGTTATTTTATTTTAAATCCTAAGTTGCTCTTAGGTATCCCTACTGGGTGGATGATAACCCTTCAAATCCTAACTCGCTCTTAGGTATCCTCATTGGGTGGATGATAACCATTTAAATCCTAGAATGGGTTTCTCTAGGTAATCGTCTTTTATTTCAAAACTTGGGATGGGTTACCTCAAGGTATTTCTTTTCATCCTAAGACAGGTTATCGCAGGTTATTTTGTTTTAAATCCTAAATCGCTCTTAGGTATCCCCACTGGGTTGATGATAACCCTTCAAATCCTACGTCACTCTCAGGTATCCCCACTGGGTTGATGATAACCCTTTAAATCTTGGAATGGGTTTCTCCAGGTAATTGTCTTTTATTTCAAAACTTGGGACGAGTTACCCCAAGTTCTTTTCTTTTCATCTTGAGACAAATTACCTTAAGTTATTTTATTTTAAATCCTAAGTCGCTCTTAGGTATCCTTACTGCATGGATTAAAACCCTTCGCATTAGATTCTAGGCTATTTTTTTGACCAAACTTGGATTCTTTCAGCCTTTATCATTAAAGCGAAGTCAGACTTCATTTGACTCAACTTTTTATCAATCAAAGCTGGAGTTGGGCTTCATTTAACTTAACCTTTTTTTAATAAAGTCAGAGTCAGGCTTCGTTTGACTTAACCTTTTATCATCAAAGCCAGAGTCGAGGCTTCGTTTGACTTAACCTTTTTTCAATAAAGCTGGAGTCGGGCTTTGTTTGACTCAATTTTTATCATCAAAGCTAGAGTCAGGCTTTGACTCAATTTTTATTCTCAAAGCCAAAGCTGGGCTTCGTTTGACTCAATCTTTTATCATCAAAGCTAGAGTTAGGTTTCATTTAACTCAACCTTTTATTAATCAAAGCCAGAGTCAAGCTTCATTTGACTCAACCTTTTTTATCATCATAGCTGGAGTCAGGCTTCATTTGACTCAACCTTTTATCATTAAATCAGAATCAGGCTTCGTTTGAGTCAATTTTTATCATCAAAGCTGGAGTTAGGCTTTGTTTGACTCAACCTTTTATCATCAAAGCTAGAGTTAGGCTTCGTTTGACTTAACCTTTTATTAATCAAAGCTAGAGTTGGCTTCATTTGACTTAACCTTTTATCATCAAAGCCGAAGTTGGGCTTCATCCAGAGTTGGGCTTCGTTTAACTCAACTTTTTATCATCAAAGCCAGAGTTGGGCTTCATTTGACTCAACCTTTTATCATTAAAGCTAGAGTCAAACTTCATTTGACTCAACCTTTTATCAATCAAAGCCAGAATAAGGCTTCATTTGACTTAACCTTTTATTAATCAAAGCTAGAGTTAGACTTTATTTGACTCAACCTATTATCAATCAAAGCTGGAGTCAGGCTTTGTTTGACTCAACCTTTTATCAATCAAGTTGGAGTCAGGCTTCGTTTAACTCAAACATTTTATTATCAAAACCAGAGTCGGCTTTGTTTGACTCAATCCCTTATCATTCAAGCTGGAGTTGGATTTTCACTTGACCCCCACATTGATCTAGACAAAATAGTGTCTTTCATCCTTTTTATCTTCTAATACTTAAAAGATAAGCAAAGAGGGACAATCTGTAGACACCTAATTTTGTTTGAACCTTAAAAAAATCAAAGTGGATCAATGCACAAGTTCTAAAATTTCCCTACTTGAACATATATTTTTCTAAAAATTAAAATGAAAAATTTAAAGATATTTTTTGGTCTCAAATGTGAATAATATTATTAAAAATAAAAAAAATAAAAAAAAGAAGGAAAAATATGCCAACAATTGCTTCACCCACTCCATTTTAATCATGCACCATCATCCTCTTAATTCATTTCATTAGGCACCTCATCAAGTCATTTTCCTTCCCCTAATCAAATCATGTATCACCATCCTCCTAATTCATTTCATTATGCACCTCTCAAATCATGTTCCTTATCCTAATCATATCATGCACCATCATCCTCCTAATTCACTTCATTATGCACCTCATCAAATCATTTTTCTTATCCTAATCAAATCATGCACCACCATCCTCCTAATTCATTTCATTATGTACCTCATCTAATCATTTTTCTTATCCTAATCAAATCATGTATCACCATCCTCTTAATTCATTTCATTAGACACCTCATCAAATCATGTTCTTTATCTTAATCAAATCATGCACCACCTTCTTCATAATTCATTTCATCATGCATCTCATCAAATCATGCAACATGATCTTCCTAATTTATTTCATTAGGCATCTCATCAAATCATGTTCTTTATCCTAATCAAATCATGCACCACCTTTTTCATAATTCATTTCATCATGCACCTCATCAAATCATGTTCTTTATCCTTATCAAATCATGCACCACCTTCCTCATAATTCATTTCATCATGCACCTCATCAAATCATGTTCCTTATCCTTATCAAATCATGCAACACCATCTTCCTAATTCATTT
Organism: Dicorynia guianensis; assembly: GCA_037013595.1. Taxonomy (NCBI): domain Eukaryota; kingdom Viridiplantae; phylum Streptophyta; class Magnoliopsida; order Fabales; family Fabaceae; genus Dicorynia; species Dicorynia guianensis. The sequence goes on along the minus strand of JASUAB010000006.1, from coordinate 12,019,069 downwards.
CATTAGGCACCTCATCAAATCATGTTCTTTATCCTAATCAAATCATGCACCACCTTCCTTATAATTCATTTCATCATATCTCATCAAATCATGTTCCTTATCCTAATCAAATCATGCTCCTAATTCACTTTATTAGGCATCTCACCAGATCATGTTCTTTATCCTAATCAAATCATGCACCACCTTCCTAATAATTCATTTCATCATGCACCTCATCAAATCATGTTCCTTATCTTAATCAAATCATGCTCCTTATCCTACTTAAATCATGCACTACCATCCTCCTATTTCATTTCATCATGCACCTTATCAAATCATGTCCTTATCCTAATCTAATCATGCACTTAGGGAAAGGAGGATTTAAATAGAGAGCCTAGAGAACCAAAAGTGAGGAGCCTAAGAGAAAGTTCACTAAGAGAAGAGAAGCATCAGTGGAAGAGTCAAGAAATAAAGGGGAGAGAAATTTCATAGAAAAGGAGTGGAAGTTAGTGGAAGAAAGTCATGGAGTAAGAAAGGGGTCAAATAGAAAATTTGATTCTTCTCTATTCTTCTAATTTTCCCTTCAACAAACTCACCTTGTTGACTTGAAGAAGCTTAACTTAGCTTTTGGAGGGTCGTTCGTGTCTCAATTACGCCAAAAATTATATATTTCACTGGAAAATTCAAGAAAAAGTTATTTTTGTTCATCCCCTGAAAATCATATTTTCGGTTTGAATTTCAAAAAATGCATCCCACCATCGTGCTCAAGAGGTGCCAAAACTTTGAGAACTGTGAAGAACTTCACTGAAAGATTCTCCACCCGCCTCCATGCTCCGGTGAAGCTCTCGGCACGTGTTACACATGTGCCTAGGCTAAAGGGCACATTCTTCTTGCCACATTAGCCCTAGTTGCACAGTCATCACGACACATCATCTCCACATTAGCTCACTTGCTTACTCAGCGTGCCATGTCACTTGACGAGTCAACAAATTACACGTAGCATTTGCCACGTGTATGACATGTCATTAAAGCATACCCAATCATCTGCCATGTCACCTGCCACATAACTATCCACGTCAGCATGTCTTTGCCAGATCATCATTGACTTGTTAACTTTAACCATTGACCAAATGTTGACTTTGACCCAAACCTCATTCTAAGGGTTTTCTCAACATCCTGATCACGTTTCTGACCTTTGTTTTGCCATTTGAGCACTCTAAATATAGGTTTCATTTATTTCTTAATTTTCTCTTGTTGTTGAATAAGTGTTTTTGTGCTTATATCTTGTTTTATTAGATAATTGTGTCACGATGACTTTACTTGTGGCATATGCACTTCAAACATCTTATAAGGGGGTGTTTGTGGTTTCTTTCTAACTATTTTGATTATTTGTTTTTTTTGAAAGATCCCAACAATGGATAAAGAGGGTTGCCAGTTAACTGGTCGCTATCAAATTATCTTGAGAAATGTTATGTTATGAACCTAGTTAGTTAACTAGCATGGTTCTATTAATACATTTTTGAAAGATCTTGACGATGGATAAAAATAGTTGTCAATCAACTGGCCGCTATCAAACTATCTTGAGGGAAATTACATCATAAGTTTAGCCAATCAACTGGCATGACCCCATTGATAGTTTTAAAAATAATAATAAATCATGATTACACGTGAAAATAAATTTATTTGATAATAGACAAAGCATATTTTTTAAATTAAAAGTAGCAAACACTAACGTGGTTCTGAAAGGGTATTGTAGGGGTACTAATACCTTCCCTACACATAACTAACCACTGAATCCATTTTTCTATAACGTAGACCATCCTATTCGGTGTCTGACTTCATTTCAATCTAAGTCGATGGCGACGCCATTTTTTTTTATCATTTTCCAAAACTCCCTCAATTAATTTTTATCAACCTGGATGGCCACTCCGCCTTGCGTGTCGACAGAACTCATTTCTCTTTCTGACAAAGGCAGTCGCACCCTGATGGTAACATTCCTCCAACGCTAGGCATATTCCTTGAATGACTCATTATCTGCTTTCGTCATTTTTTGAATGTAGATCTTGTCTGGGACCATGACTCGGTTAAACTTATATTGCCTTAGGAATACCTTAGTTAAATCCTGCCATGAATAAACAGAATTATGGTCTAGGTTAACATACCATTCTATGGCTCCATCAATTAAGCTGTCTTAGAAAACATGCATCATTAGTTTATCATCATCATTGTATACTACCATCTTACGGCAATACATGATTAAGTGAGTCTTAAGATAGGTAGTTCCATTGTACTTGACAAACTCTGAGACTTTAAATTTAGGAGGGATGACCACATCTTTCACTAATCCCATGTTACGCACATCTATCATGTCTTCCTCAAATCTTCCCATCTGTTCATTCTAGCCTCTAGTCTCTCATATTTTTCTTGGATTTGGGCTTCTTCAGCACTTTTCTTTAGCTTTCCTAACTCCATGGGGTCATTGAAGTCAGGTATGGTGTCAGTTTTTGATTCGATGCTAGGATCATTTGGATGTGGTCCTTGAGGTTGCTACCCTTGGGTATATTAAGGGTGTGGACCTTGGTGATGATGTGGGTAAGAACCCTGCATGGACTGAGGTATAAAGCCTGATTGACATTGCAATGGAGGCCCTTGTGGTTTTAATGAGTTTTGACCCTCCAGACTATGTGGTAGAAGCTCTTGCTAATTTTGTAATCCAAACTCAGGAGGATATTGCAAGTGTTGGACCTTTGGATAACTTAGTTAATTTTGATTATTTGATTTTTGTTGATGGTGGGATTGTGGATCTTGATGGTTAAATGTTGAAGCCTCTGCTTCAACTGAAACTTTTGCCTGAAGCAACTCAGTTAGCTTGGCCATTTAGGCCTTGAGATCATCAACTTTGGCTTGCAATCCTTCAGCTATTTTTTCTTCACTTGGTTCCCCCATTCATTTAGATTAAGATCGCATAATTGGAGCCATAATTTCTTATCTATATTTGTTAAATGTAAATCAATAACTAAATTTTTAGTATGCATGCAAAAATGACTGGCTCAAATTCTAGGGAATCATAAAACTCTTTTCCATTATTATTAAGAAAAATAACTACAACCATCCTTAGAGGTCTTTTCTTTGGATCAACTCTAGCAGTATCTATGTAGTTTTCCCACTTTGACATAGTACTCTTTTAATCCCTCAAGAAGACTCTTGGTGGGACCAGGTTCTAACTTGGCCTCTTACTCTGCTATCCGCATGGCTTCAGAAGCTACTATTTTGGTGATTTGCCTTATGCTAGCCTTCACCCCCTCCAACTGCTCTTGAGCATTTGCCAAATGATAGTGAAGGTGCTCATTCTCTTCCACTATATTGATTATTGCATGATCATTCAAAATCTCTTTAAGGTGTAGGTTATAAGCTTCCTTCACATCAATCAAGTTCTGGTGTGGACTCATATTGACCCTATCAATATGATCAATCCTTTCTTCTAAGTCTTGTTGATTTTGTACTTAAGATTTTAGGAGTTGAATCTCCTCCTCATGCTGTTCTTCAAGGCTATCAATATACCCCTCGAGACATTTCTTTTCTTGAGTCATCTTATCCAGACTAACTTCTAATGCAGTGAAGGCATTCTTCATTTTCTATAACTCCATGTTTCCTTTTTAGTGAGCTACTTTTTACTTTTGAATGTAGTCCCTGAGTTGGAGCACTTCCTTATTAAGTTGGGTTACTTTATATTGCAAGGACTTTAGCTCTTCTTTATTGTCTATGAAATCCTCTTTGATAGGGTGTTTGCACTTGTTTGCCAGGTGCACCCCTCTTTTAACCTCTTCAACCACCTTTTCTTTCTTAGCTATCAATCGGGCATTATCTTGTTCCATAATCATGACCTTCTTTTGAAATTCTGCAACCTTGGCTTTCCAGGCATCAACCTCCTGTTTCATCTTCAATTCTTTTTCTTCCAACATAACTTCTCTAATTTGTAGGGTAGACAAAGTCTTTTAAGCTTTTAATCTCTCTTTAGCTTCAACATCTTTGTTTACCCTGATTCTTTTAGAAGATGAAATTGACAAGGCAATTTCAAGAACAGTGAAACCTTGTTCTCTATTTTTTTTCCATCGAGAATACCCTAGAGTGATTGCAATCGAATGTTCCCCAAGCTCCATTTGCCTTACTTGGCACCATAATTTCTTTATGGTGTCATTCTTGGGCTTGGTATCTTTGTTTCAAAATTCAAGGTCAAACTCATGAAGTCCCTTAGTGGCTGATACAAATTGTATAGACCCATATTGCCTCATAACCATAGTTGGAGCATAACTGACTATCCCCCACGGGCCAACTAAGGGAACCCAAGGTCGATCTCTGCAACCATGTATCACTGGTCTCTTGTGTAACCATGTACTCTCCCACTTGACATTCTTGAAATTGCAAAAGTATGCAATCCAAGCATTATGGTCACGTACTTTCTTAGGCCATTCATATTTGATGAAGTCCTTCAAAGGTTCTCAGCCATTAAAATAAGATGGGATTAAAGAAATTATAGGATAACCCATATCCTTTGGAGAAAGTAAATGACTCACTGGCCACACCATTAACAATTACAAGCATCCAAGAAACCAGCCTTCCCCTTCTTGTCTTAAGAAATTCAAAGATCTGAAAGTTTTCTGCTAGAATGGGTTGTACAGGATTTAGACTAGTCTTTAAGGCTTTGAATAGGATAATCACTTGTCCATCAACATACCTTAAAGCTCTAGGGAATACAACTGCTCCATAAATGGCCAAGGCTAAAGCTTGTATTGCCAACTCCTTGTCTGTTTGAGCATGATATAGTCTAACTAGGAAATTAATTGAAATATCCCATCTTTTACCTTTCTCCTTGGCATCATTCACAAAGTTCATATTTAATAAACCAAACATCTTGTTTAAACTTTTCTTAGGCCCAGCCTTCTTGTCATATTTGTATACTTTGCCCCTAGTTAAAGGCTCAATTTTTAGCAAGTCACTATATTCTTCTAAAGTGGGTGTTAGATCGTGGCTTCCAAGAGTAAACACTCTATAATATGGATTCTAGAAGAAGACTAAAGCTTTGAGCAATGCTTCATCTCCTAAGATTGATAATATATTTCCCAATTGGCCATACTTTTTTGAAAATTGCCCCTTTTCCAAGTCAATATGCTGTCCCAAATCTTCCTCAAATCAAACAAGTCATTTTGTTTAAAAAACACGTTCTTAATTTCTGGTAATACTACACCATTCCATCCATTTGGGACATCTCCTTGCTCCTTCTAGGTCTTTTCTTGAGTAAAGAGCACTTAGTCATGAGATTCTACGATGATTGAGGTAGGGTTAATGTCCATAATATCACCTAAAATTCGAGCTAGAGAAAATTGATGATTATGATGATAAAATAATGTCATGAAGATATGATTACTCTCACATGTTATTTTGCCAGGGGTCGTTCAAGTACCTACATGGAGTCCAAAGGCCTCACAAAGGATACTCTCCTTGTACAAAATCTAAAATTTCGAGTACATGTAATCATGGTGGATGAAATTATGTATGTAATTGCAGGCGAGTGAACAGAGAAGATTTCCCCATTGTGCCTAAATCATGGTGAATCCTAGGCTCACTTTCACCATGCAGAGGTTTAGGATAATCTTTCTTCACAGGATGGCTCTAGGGCTACTAGAGTGTGCAAGGGGAGTAGGGTCTAAATTCCTATAATAAGCCCCCAAATTGCCTCAAAGGGCAACTTGAGTGAGGATGTTCAGGTACCTACACGGAGACCAAGGGTCTCACGAAGAACAACCTTACTTTATGCCCTTGCTAGCCTAGTAGTTCCTAGGAGCTTGGGTATAAAGCTCAGGGGTCATGACCTCTCCTTTTCTAAGGTGCCATGTGGTGTAGGTGTACGTGTGTGTGAGGAATAACCCATCCACTCATTCACTCAACCTACAAAATAATCATCCAACCACTAGTCCACAAATATAATAGATAATATCATGAAAAAGTAAATTATTCAAATTTAATTTACCAACATCATTTAAGAGTGTAAATCCAAAATGCAAATATTAAAAATCCTAAAACACAATATGAGATTCAAAGTCAAAAGCCTAGAAGACAAATAGACTAGACAATTAACCAAAGTATAGAAATAGAAAACAAAATGTGGCAAACACCAACCCATGTGGTCTAACCCTCTAAATGGAGTCGCCATTGACTTAGATTGAAATGGTGAAGTCAGACACCAAATAGTATGGTCTATGTTATAGAAAAATGGATTCGGGGGTTGGTTACGTGTAGGAAAGCTATTAGCACCCCTATAACGCCTTTCGGTACCATGTTGGTATTTGCTACTTTTGATTTCCAAAATATGCTTTGTCTATTGTCAAATAAATTTATTTTTATAGGTAATCATTGTTGACCCTAAAAATTTGATTTTGGAGTCGCCACCGATCTAAATTATTTAAGGGTGAGATCGGACACCTAATTAAAAAATGGTCTACGTTTCAAAGATTGGGTTCGGGGGTTGGTTACGTTTTAGGGAAGGTATTAGCACCCTAAACGCCCTTTCGGTACCAAAAATGATCTAATTAATTTTTCTTGAATTAATTTATGTTGGTTTAGAAAAAGAGTTTCGAAAACAATCCCTGCCCATTCCGGATTGGGATAAAATGATTTTAAGGAAAAGCCCCATTCCTATTCCAGTCCAGGGTTTTAAAATAATTTTAAAAAAGTTCCCTTCCTATTTCAGCCCAGGGTTTATTTTATGATAACAACGTTTTCTTAAAATTCAAGATTCACCATATTAAATTCCATCTAAAAATTTATCATGAATATAAAAATCATCTTGACGTCAAAATGCAAGCCACAATACTCAATAGAGACTTCCTGACAAGAATTATTCATCTATTTAAAATTCTAAACCTTCAACTAAGTATCATAATTAAACCAAAATGTAGAAAACAGCTTCATGAAGCGTACAAAATCAAGTGCAAAAGAAAATCAGCAACAGTCCACTTCAAAGTTGGCAAACTGCATAAATTTTAAAGAGCAAGTATCCTACAAAAACAAACAGGACGCCATCCAGTATTCAAGTAGCAGTTTCAATCGAAGCCTACCTGATTCTCGTTGATTTACTCAGGAGTATAGCAGGTTCAGTTAGGAAGAAACTTGGCTGGGTTTAAGAGAACCTTCAAAGATGCTAACTTTCTGAAGAACAAGTCTTCCAAGTGACGAACCAACCTTCCACCACAACGAACGGCGGGCAACTCTAAAGAGGATGATCGCGTTGTCGTCTTTGAGTAAGGACGCTGGTTTCTCGAGAGTGCAGTAAGGATGCCTTCGTCTTGGGCGAGGTAGTGCTAACGGCTTGAAGTGTTTAGGTGCCGGCGTTGCTAGGTGGACGAGGGTATTGCAGAGTGAGCGTTACGGATGGTTTCGAAGTGCAGGTGGCGTGCCTCTATTTTCTGTGTGTCGGATTGAGAAGTGCAGATAGCGTCGTTTCGTTTGAGAATATCTCGGTTACGGGAGTGCAGTGGAGCATTTGTATGAGCGTGTGATGATGGCAAGGTGAGGGACTTGTGGGGGTTTCGGGTATTCAAGAGTGCAGTCCTTGTGTACGAGAGTGTGTTGGCTGTATCCGAGAGTCTTCTCCTCCTCTGTGTCCGAGAGTGCCTTGTGCATGTGGTGTGTCTGCTTTGTGGGTGTTGTGGCTTGAAGTTCCGGCTTGGACGTGCAAGATGGAAGAAAGGTTTCTGGTTCTTTCCGTGAGTAGGGAGTGAGACGTTGGGAAGGTGGCTGGTTGCGTCTGTGGAGCGAGAGAGAAAGAGAGTGCTGGGAGTGAGTGCAGTTTTTGTCTTTGTGCCGTAAGCAGGGAGAGAGGGGTTCAAGGCTGGTCTTGGGGGCGTGCAGTTGAGTTCTTTGAAGGCTAAAAGCTTTTTCCTCTTGCTTATCTCCCTGGAAACCCCTTTTTATGTGAACTCCAGTTTCTTTTTTTCCGTGTGTATTTCCTCCTTCTTTCCGTGTAGAAGCCCCCCCCACTTTGTGTGTATGTGATGAGTTTTTATAGTGAAAAATTTAGAAGTTTTTTCCTACCTAAATTCTTGTTTCCTAATTTTAATTATGTTTCACTTCTTAAATTTTATCTTTTGTTTTCTTATCTTTATCTTTTAATTTTTCATCTTGTTATCTTCATAATTTTTCTCTTATATTCAGATTTTTCTAATTTTATTATCTTTTATCTTTTTTATCTTTTATTTATCCTTCCATTTTTCTGATTTTTGGTTTTATTTTCTGATTTTCTTAGATTTATTCTTTTTATTTACTGATTTATCTTGATTTTTGGATTTTTCTTGGATTTATCTTTATTTTTCTTTCATTATCTTGGATTATCTTTATTTTTCCTTAATTATCTTGTATTTTCTTGATTTTTTCTGATTTTTGAATTTGTTTATTTTTTAGAATTTTCTTGGATTTATTTTCATTTTGGGTTTGGGCTTATTTAGTTTAGATTTTGGTTAGGTTTAATTTTAGGCTTAATTATATTTTGGGCTTAATTTTATTTTGTTATTTTTTTAGTTTAAGTTTGAGTTTGTAATTTGTGTTAAAGTCTTGAGAAATGGGCCGGACAAAATTAGGTGTCTACAGATTGCCCCCCTTTGCTCATCTTTTAGGAATTAGAAGATGAGCAAAGGTTGAGAGACACTATTTTGTCCGGGTCAGTACATAATGTGAAGGGTTACTGTCCACCCAACAGGGACCAATACGACTTTAGGATTTTCTCAGTTTAATCCTAAGATCGGAAGGGCTACTGTCCACCCTACAGGGACCAATACGACCTTAGGATTTTCTCAGTTTAATCCTAAGATCGGAAGGGCTACTGTCCACCCTACAGGGACCAATACGACCTTAGGATTTTCTCATTTTAATCCTAAGATCGGAAGGGCTACCGTCCACCCTACAGGGACCAAAACGACCTTAGGATTTTCTCATTTTAATCCTAAGATCGGAAGGGCTACCGTCCACCCTACAGGGACCAAAACGACCTTAGGATTTTCTCATTTTAATCCTAAGATCGGAAGGGCTACCGTCCACCCTACAGGGACCAATACGACCTTAGGATTTTCTCATTTTAATCCTAAGATCGGAAGGGCTACCGTCCACCCTACAAGGACCAAAACGACCTTAGGATTTTCTCAGTTTAATCCTAAGATCGGAAGGGCTACTGTCCACCCTACAGGGACCAAAACGACCTTAGGATTTTCTCAGTTTAATCCTAAGATCGGAAGGGCTACTGTCCACCCTACAAGGACCAAAACGACCTTAGGATTTTCTCAGTTTAATCCTAAGATCGGAAGGGCTACCGTCCACCCTACAGGGACCAATACGACCTTAGGATTTTCTCAGTTTAATCCTAAGATCGGAAGGGCTACCGTCCACCCTACAGGGACCAAAACGACCTTAGGATTTTCTCAGTTTAATCCTAAGATCGGAAGGGCTACTGTCCACCCTACAGGGACCAAAACGACCTTAGGATTTTCTCATTTTAATCCTAAGATCGGAAGGGCTACCGTCCACCCTACAGGGACCAAAACGACCTTAGGATTTTCTCATTTTAATCCTAAGATCAGAAGGGCTACAGTCCACCCAACAAGGACCAAAACGACCTTAGGATTTTCTCATTTTAATCCTAAGATCGGAAGGGCTACAGTCCACCCTACAAGGACCAATACGACCTTAGGATTTTCTCATTTTAATCCTAGGATCGGAAGGGCTACAGTCCACCCTACAGGGACCAAAACGACCTTAGGATTTTCTCATTTTAATCCTAAGATCGGAAGGGCTACAGTCCACCCTACAGGGACCAAAACGACCTTAGGATTTTCTCATTTTAATCCTAAGATCAGAAGGGCTACAGTCCACCCAACAAGGACCAATACGACCTTAGGATTTTCTCATTTTAATCCTAAGATCGGAAGGGCTACAGTCCACCCTACAAGGACCAATACGACCTTAGGATTTCCTCATTTTAATCCTAAGATCGGAAGGGTTACAGTCCACCCTACAAGGACCAATACGACCTTTGAACGGGTTCTTCCCGTGATGGCCTGATTTACCCTGAATAAATTTGTCTTTAACTAGATATGAATGAGTTCTTTCTAAAGTAATTTTACATTGATTTAAGATGAGATGCTTATGCTTGTGCATGTTTGACATGATAATGTGAAATCCTAATGCTTGACCTATGAAAATTTTAATTTTTTAAGAATTTAAGTGATGATGGCATGCTTACATGCAACGATGCAATATTATCCTATGATGATGCATGCTGAAATATTTAAAAATGCTACTCCATGACATTTGGGAGCTTTTGAGTTGACTTTGGCACTTTTAGGTCTTTTGACTTGCTCTCTCTAGAAAGATTGCCCCAGTGTCATTGAGTTCTTAGTACATCCCTTGACCAAGTCTTCTATTCATAAATATGTCATCATTTGCCATATTGCCCTTGTTTGCATATCTGGGTTAAAACTTGTCTCTTTCTCTTCAAGGAGAAATTAATGGTATGATGCTTTCAGTATTCACTTAAGACATTTTTCATTCATCATGTCTTGAAGTCATACTTTAAAACTTTTCTTCTCATCATTGGAGTTTTGCCAATTTTCAATTCATGTCTTGTCCGTTTAGGCAGTACCTTCTATTGGCACCTGACAATTTTGCTTTGCATGAGAATACATTTTAAGGAATAAGGATGGCTTATGACAATAAGGATATGCAACTTGGTACTTTGGCCTTTTAAAGGAGAGATCAATAGATTGATCAATAACCCATTGCCCCAGTTTAAGCGAGTCAAAGTGTTGGAAACTTTGGGGGTAATACCTTTAGGAATCGTGCTTGATTCTTTTTGGTAGGTTATAACCCCACAGGAGAAGTTTCTTTATATCTTTCTGAGTCTCTCCCTTCTTTAAAGGTGGATCATTTAGGTATGGATTTTTCCATTTGATTGCCCCCCAATTTAGATTTTGACTGTCCATGAGCAAAAATGTTGAAAAGAGTTTTTCTTAACCCATTCTCTTTTATTATCCAAGTCATGCCTCAAGGGAATGCTCATAATATATTCAATTCTCTGGAATCAAAAGAGCTTTGTTAAGCAATCGCTCTAATCTCTCAAGTATTTGCACTCTTAATAAGTGTTTATTCTAATCATTCTCAAGTGTTTGCACTCTCTGGCGTGTTTGCACTCACAGATACCCCATAAGCTTGTTTTCATGTCCCTCTCCACTTTAGTTAGTTTACCATATTAGCCAAGATCACTAGGACTTTACTTAGCTGGTAATGTAAGGCTTAGGTAATGGGTATGAATAAAAGAGATAAGGATTTATCAAATAAGGAGAGCATGAAGTATGATGTCTCATTTTTTCACTTTTCTTTTTTTTGCATAAGCTTGTGGCTCAAGGTGAAGTCCATTTCTCTTTACCAGTCTCTTTTTTCTTTCGGCTAGCCCTCTCTTTTTTGGGTCTAGCAACTTTTCATTTTTCCTCAATATTTTTTCTCTTTTTCTTTTTTTCTATTTGTGCTTTTTCACATAGTTTTGGAAGGAACACCTTCAATTCTTTCACTTGAGCCTTAGATTGTTGCTCATAGCATTTTCTTCTTTGACAGTATGGATACTCCTTTTAGCTCTCCTTCAAGGTAGAGTAATAGTTTTTCAAATTGAAAGGTTAAAGTTGGTACGAGTCAAAGGAAGGAAGTCGGATGGTGGTCTTACCATCCTTTTACAGGCTCAAATGGGTGACTATGGAAGTTCTGATATTAGGGTTTTGCTTGAAAGGCTCAAACTATCCAAAGATGGCCTAAGTCATTTCTTGAATAATGTGATGTCTAACAAATAGCCTCAAGGGACATTTAGACAAGTTCTAGGGTATCTGTTTTCCCCCAATAAGCACACTCTCACTATAAGCTCCTTTTTTCATCATTCTTTAATGATAAGACACTCAGTCATCCAAGAGAATTGAGTTTTTAAGCAAACCAATTTTATCATCGGCAATTGGATTCATTAAGAATGAGATTAGGAAAAGTTTTTCTTCATTTATTAGCTCATGAGCGTCAATGTTTGGGATAAATCATATTGCCCCGGTATTAATTTAGTCTAAAAGGTAAAAGAAATTGGATGAAAAGTAATGCATTCATCATGCTAAGCATTTTATTGAATTGAAAGGTGTGCCCATACAAACTCTTTGCTAAGGCCTTGGGCAGAGCCATTAACAGGTGCCATAAAATAAAAAGATGCAAAACAAATACGAAAGCAGGAAGTAATGCAACTTATAGTAGGTGGTATAAGACAGACCCACGAACTGAAGCTAACTGGTTCATTCCAATGACAAGATCTTGATTTTGCCCATGCCGCTCTAGTGTTGAGCATTTGGATTATCATGATTAGGTAAGGGATTATTATGAACATCTGATTTTGGTTGCTTAGCTTCAAAAGTCAACCATTTAGCGTCAATCAATCCCTGAACCCTCCTTTTAAATGCAAGGCAGTTATTAACAGAGTGGCCCTTTCATGGTAAGAGTTTGCTGATCCTTAGGTTGCTCTTGATTACAAAAAACAATGCATTATTGGTGTGCAAATGAGATTATATGCATGTGAATGTGATGCCATGCATGAAGTAAAAATGTGCAATTTATGCAAAAAGAGAATGAGTGTTAATGAAGAATGCATGCTTCTTTTTTTTTTTTTTAAGACCTATTTCTACCCATGTTGAAAAAGGTCTACATCTCCTAGGCAAATCCCTAAATTATTCCTTACTCTAATTTATTTTGTCAAAGAAAGAGTTTTAGAAATCTTAAAAGGTTCTTCCTTCTCTTTTTTTTTTTTTTTTTTTTTTGCCCCTATCTATCCTAAATGTATATAAATCTTAAACTTAGGGACTTTATGTACATAGAAATAACATGTATATGGTAGGAGAATTGAGCTAAAAATATAATCACAAACATGCAATGAGATAAAGGAAATGTTCCCCATTGTGCCTAATTTCAGGTAAGTCCTAGGTCTTTGTTCATTCTCATGGGCTTGGACCAACACTCTCTCTCACAAGGGATAGCTCTAAGGCTATTATTAGTGTAAAGGTAGGTTCTACGTTTCCTACATCAGGTCCCCAAATTATCCATGGAAGGATAAATTTGAGTGGGGTGTTTCGGGCGCCCATGCGGAGACCGAAGGTCTCTCGAAGGCTAACCTTACTACACCCCTCTAACCTATAAGGTATCCTAAATGGCCCGGGTATAGGGCACAGGGATCATGACCTCCCCTTTATTCTAATGCATGGTGAGAGTGACACTATGTATGGAGAATCATATTTCAAATCTAAAAAAGCAAATATATACGTTTATAAAAATAAACAGGTACGAAATTTAAAACAACCAAAAACACTAGAAGCTAGTAAGCGTACCTTTTACTTTGTCAGCTCCACAAAAATAAACCAACAAATTAATCAACAAAATTAATAAGATCATTTTTTAATTGGCCTAACCCTCTAATGTCCCCAGTGGAGTCGCCAAGCTGTTGACCCTAAAAATTTGATTTTGGAGTCGCCACCGATCTAAATTATTTAAGGGTGAGATCGGACACCTAATTAAAAAATGGTCTACGTTTCAAAGATTGGGTTCGGGGGTTGGTTACGTTTTAGGGAAGGTATTAGCACCCTAAACGCCCTTTCGGTACCAAAAATGATCTAATTAATTTTTCTTGAATTAATTTATGTTGGTTTAGAAAAAGAGTTTCGAAAACAATCCCTGCCCATTCCGGATTGGGATAAAATGATTTTAAGGAAAAGCCCCATTCCTATTCCAGTCCAGGGTTTTAAAATAATTTTAAAAAAGTTCCCTTCCTATTTCAGCCTAGGGTTTATTTTATGATAACAACGTTTTCTTAAAATTCAAGATTCACCATATTAAATTCCATCTAAAAATTTATCATGAATATAAAAATCATCTTGACGTCAAAATGCAAGCCACAATACTCAATAGAGACTTCCTGACAAGAATTATTCATCTATTTAAAATTCTAAACCTTCAACTAAGTATCATAATTAAACCAAAATGTAGAAAACAGCTTCATGAAGCGTACAAAATCAAGTGCAAAAGAAAATCAGCAACAGTCCACTTCAAAGTTGGCAAACTGCATAAATTTTAAAGAGCAAGTATCCTACAAAAACAAATAGGATGCCATCCAGTATTCAAGTAGCAGTTTCAATCGAAGCCTACCTGATTCTCGTTGATTTACTCAGGAGTATAGCAGGTTCAGTTAGGAAGAAACTTGGCTGGGTTTAAGAGAACCTTCAAAGATGCTAACTTTCTGAAGAACAAGTCTTCCAAGTGACGAACCAACCTTCCACCACAACGAACGGCGGGCAACTCTAAAGAGGATGATCGCGTTGTCGTCTTTGAGTAAGGACGCTGGTTTCTCGAGAGTGCAGTAAGGATGCCTTCGTCTTGGGCGAGGTAGTGCTAACGGCTTGAAGTGTTTAGGTGCCGGCGTTGCTAGGTGGACAAGGGTATTGCAGAGTGAGCGTTACGGATGGTTTCGAAGTGCAGGTGGCGTGCCTCTATTTTCTGTGTGTCGGATTGAGAAGTGCAGATGGCGTCGTTTCGTTTGAGAATATCTCGGTTACGGGAGTGCAGTGGAGCGTTTGTATGAGCGTGTGATGATGGCAAGGTGAGGGACTTGTGGGGGTTTCGGGTATTCAAGAGTGCAGTCCTTGTGTACGAGAGTGTGTTGGCTGTATCCGAGAGTCTTCTCCTCCTCTGTGTCCGAGAGTGCCTTGTGCATGTGGTGTGTCTGCTTTGTGGGTGTTGTGGCTTGAAGTTCCGGCTTGGACGTGCAAGATGGAAGAAAGGTTTCTGGTTCTTTCCGTGAGTAGGGAGTGAGACGTTGGGAAGGTGGCTGGTTGCGTCTGTGGAGCGAGAGAGAAAGAGAGTGCTGGGAGTGAGTGCAGTTTTTGTCTTTGTGCCGTAAGCAGGGAGAGAGGGGTTCAAGGCTGGTCTTGGGGGCGTGCAGTTGAGTTCTTTGAAGGCTAAAAGCTTTTTCCTCTTGCTTATCTCCCTGGAAACCCCTTTTTATGTGAACTCCAGTTTCTTTTTTTCCGTGTGTATTTCCTCCTTCTTTCCGTGTAGAAGCCCCCCCACTTTGTGTGTATGTGATGAGTTTTTATAGTGAAAAATTTAGAAGTTTTTTCCTACCTAAATTCTTGTTTCCTAATTTTAATTATGTTTCACTTCTTAAATTTTATCTTTTGTTTTCTTATCTTTATCTTTTAATTTTTCATCTTGTTATCTTCATAATTTTTCTCTTATATTCAGATTTTTCTAATTTTATTATCTTTTATCTTTTTTATCTTTTATTTATCCTTCCATTTTTCTGATTTTTGGTTTTATTTTCTGATTTTCTTAGATTTATTCTTTTTATTTACTGATTTATCTTGATTTTTGGATTTTTCTTGGATTTATCTTTATTTTTCTTTCATTATCTTGGATTATCTTTATTTTTCCTTAATTATCTTGTATTTTCTTGATTTTTTCTGATTTTTGAATTTGTTTATTTTTTAGAATTTTCTTGGATTTATTTTCATTTTGGGTTTGGGCTTATTTAGTTTAGATTTTGGTTAGGTTTAATTTTAGGCTTAATTATATTTTGGGCTTAATTTTATTTTGTTATTTTTTTAGTTTAAGTTTGAGTTTGTAATTTGTGTTAAAGTCTTGAGAAATGGGCCGGACAAAATTAGGTGTCTACAATCATGATTCAGGATTATTTTTAAATATATCGATGGAGTCATGCCAGTTGACTGGCTAAACTCATGATGTAATTTCTCTCAGGATAGTTTGATAATGGCCAATTGACTGACAACTATTTTTATCCATCGTCAGGATCTTTCAAAAATGTATTAATGGAACCATGCTAGTTAACTGACTAGGTTCATAACATAACATCCCTTAGGATAGTTTGATAGTAGCTAGTTGAATGGCAACCCTCTTTATCCATCGTCAAGATTTTTCAAAAATATATTAATAGAACCATGCTAATTAACTGACTAGGTTCATAACATAGCAGCTAGTTGACTGGCAACTGTCTTTATCCATCGTCAAGATCCTTTGATAAAAATAGATATCAAAATAGTTGAAAAGAAATCACAAACACACTCTTATAAGATGCTTGAAGTACATATGTCACAAGCAAAATCATCATGACTCATAATTATCCAATAAAACAAAATATAAGCACAAAAGCACTTATCCAACAATAAGAAAAAATTAAGAAATAGATAAAACCTGTATTTAAAGTACTCAAATGATAAAACAGAGGTCGAAAACATGATTAAGACGTCGAAAAACCATAGGAAAGAGGTCTGGGTCAAAGTCAACATCTAGTCAACTATCAAAGTCAACATCTAGTCAATGGTCAAAGTCAACATCTAGTCAACAGTCAAAGTTAACAAGTCAATGATGATGTGGCAAAGATGTGCTAATGTGGACAGTTATATGACAAGTGACGTGGCAGATGACTGGGTATGGTCTGATGACATGTCGTACACGTGGCAGGATGGCTGTGTGTAATTTGTTGACTCATCAGGTGATGTGGCACGCTGAGTAAGCAGGTGAGCTAACATGGAGATGATGTGTCATGATGGCTGTGTAACTAAGGCTGATGTGGCAAGCCAAATGTGTCCTTTAGCTTAGGCGCGTGTCTAACACGCACTGAGAACTTCACCAGATCGTGAGGCGTGTGACGACATGTGGAGCATTTTTAGGTGAAGTCCTTCACGGTTACCAAGGCTTTGGCACCTCTTAAGCATGATGGTGGGGCCCGTTTTTTGAGATTCAGAGCCAAAATATGATTTTCAGGGGATGAACAAAAATAGCTTTTTCTTGAATTTTTCAATGAAATATGCAATTTCCAGCATAATTGAGACACGAATGACCCTCCAAAAGCTGAGTTAAGCTTCTCCAAGTCAACAAGGTGAGTTTGTTGAAGGGAAAATTAGAAGAATGGAGAAGAATCAAATTTTCTATTTGACCCTTTTCTTACTCCATGACTTTCTTCCTCTAACTTCCACTCCTTTTCTATGAAATTTCTCTCCCCTTTCTCTCTTGACTCTTTCTCTAATGCTCCTCTTCTCTTTGTGTGCTTTCTCTCCACCTCCTCCCTTTTGGTTCTCTAGGCTCTCTATTTAAATTCTCCTTTCCCTAAGTGCATGATTTATGATTAAGTGCATGATTAGATTAGGATAAGGATATGATATGATGAGATGCATGATGAAATGAATTAGGAGGATTGTGGTGCATGATTTGATTAAGCATAAGGAACATGATTTGATGAGGTGCATAATGCAATGAATTAAGAGGATGGTGGTGTATGATTTGATTAGTATAAGGAACATGATTTGATGAGGTGCCTAATGAAATGACTTAGGAGGATGGTGGTGCATGATTGGATTAGGATAAGGAACATGATTTGATGAAGTGCACGATAAAGTGAATTAGGAGCATGGTGGTGCATGATATGATTAGGATAAGGAACATGATTTGATGAGGTGCATGGTGAAATGAATTATGAGGAAGGTGGTGCATGATTTGATTAGGATAAAGAAACATGATTTAATGAGGTGCATGATGAAGTGAATTAGGAGGATGGTGGTGCATGATTTTGATTAGGATAAGGAAAATGATTTGATGAGGTACATGATGAAGTGAATTAGGAGGATGGTGGTACATGATCTAATTAGGATAGGGAAAATGATTTGATGAGGTACATAATGAAATGAATTAGGAAGATAGTGGCGCATGATTTAGATTAGGATAAGGAAAATGATTTGATAAGATGCATGATGAAGTGAATTAGGAGGATGGTGGTGCATGATTTGTTAGGGTAAGGAAAATGATTTGATGAGGTGTCTAATGAAATAAATTAAGAGGATGGTGGTGCATGATTTAGGAGGACACTCTTCTCTTCTTTCTTTTCTTTTTGAATTTTTGATTTTTTTTAATTTTAAAATTTTTAATTTTTTTAATTAATATTATTCACATTGAAAATTTTAAAAATATCTTTAAATTTTTATTTTTGTGCATTCAAGTAGAATAATTTTGGAACTTGTGCATGGGACTATTTTGATTTTTTATGATATGAAAAAAATTAGGTGTTTACAGACTGCCCCCCTTTGCTTATCTTTTAAATATTAGAAGATGAGCAAAGGTTAAAAGACACTATTTTGTCTAGATCAGTGTAGGGGTTGAGTGAAAATCAGACTCCAACTTGAGTGATAAGGGATTGAGTCAAACAAAACCAACTCCGATAAAGTTTTGAGTCAAACAAAACCCGACTCTGGCTTTAATTGATAAAAGGTTGAGTCAAACAAAGTCCAACTCCAGCTTTGATTGATAAAAAGTTGAGTCAAATGAAGCCCGACTCCAGTTTTGATTGATAAAAATTTGAGTCAAATGAAGCCTGACTCTGGCTTTGATGATAAAAGATTGAGTCAAACGAAGCCTAACTCTAGCTTTGATGATAAAAGTTTTGAAAGACTTTAATTTTGGCTAGAAAAATGATCTAGAATCTAGTGCAAAGGGTTTTAATCCACCCAGTGGGGATACCTAAGAGTGACTTAGGATTTAAAATAAAATGACTTGAGGTAACCCGTCTCAGGATTTAAAGAAAAACACTTGGAATAACTTGTCCCAAGTTTTGAATTACTTGGAGAAACCCATTCCAGGATTTGAAATAAAATAACTTGAGATAACCTGTCTCAGGATTTAAATAAAAGAACTTGGAAAAGCCATGTTCCAAGTTGTAATATCTTAAAAAAATCACGTTCCAAGATTTGAAGGGTTTTAATTCACCCAGTGGGGATACTTAAGAGTGACTTAGGATTTGAAATAAAATGACCTGAGGTAACCCATCTCAGGATTTAAAGAAAAGAACTTGGGGTAACCCGTCTCAAGTTTTGAATTACCTGGAGAAACTCATTCCAAGATTTGAAATAAAAATAACCTGAGGTAACCTGTCTTAGGATTTAAATAAAATAACTTGGAAAAGCCACGTTCCAAGTTACAATATCCTGGAAAAATCACATTCCAAGATTTGAAAGGTTTTAAACCACCCAGTTGGGATACTTAAGAGTGACTTAGGATTTAAAATAAAATGACCTGAGGTACACCTGTCTCAGGATTTAAAGAAAAGAACTTGGGGCAACCCGTCCCAAGTTTTGAATTACTTGGAGAAACCCATTCTAGGATTTGAAACAAAAATAGCCTGAGGTAACCCATATCAGGATTTAAATAAAAGAACTTGGAAAAGCCACGTACCAAGTTGCAATATCCTAGAAAAATCACGTTCTAGGATTTGAAGGGTTTTAATCCCCCCAGTGGGGATACCTAAGAGCAACTTAGGATTTGAAATAAAATAACCTGAGGTAAGTCGTCTCAAGATTTAAAGAAAAGAAACTTGAGGTAACTTGTCTCAAGATTTTGAAACAAAATAACCTAAGGTAACCCATCTCAAGATTTAAATAAAAGAACTTGGAAAAACCATGTTCCAAGTTCCTAGAAAAACTATGTTCCAGGATTTGAAGGGTTTTAATCCACCTAGTGGGGATACCTAAGAGCGACTTAAGACTTAAAACAAAATAACCTAAGGTAACCCATCTCAAGATGAAAAGAAAAGAACTTGGGGTAACCCGTCCCAAGGTTTGAAATAAAAGACAATTACCTAGAGAAACCCGTTCTAGGATTTAAAGGGTTATCATCCACCCAAATGAGGATACCTAAGAGCGACTTAGGATTTAAAACAAAATAACCTGAGGTAACCCATCTCAAGATGAAAAGAAAAGAACTTGGGGTAACTTGTCCTAAGTTTTGAAATAAAAGACAATTACCTAAAGAAACCCGTTCTAGGATTTAAAGGGTTATCATCCACCCAATGAAGATACCTAAGAGCGACTTAGGATTTGAAGGGTTATCATCCACCCAGTGGGGATACCTAGCAGTGACCTAGGATTTAAAATAAAATAAGTTGAGGTAACCCATATCAAGATGAAAAGAAAAGAACTTAGGGTAACCTATCCCAAGTTTTGAAATAAAAAATAATTACCTGGAGAAACCCATTCTAGGATTTAAAGGGTTACCATCCACCCAATGAAGATACCTAAGAGCGACTTAGGATTTGAAACAAAATAACCTGAGGTAACCTATCTCAGGATGAAATGAAAAGAAAAGAACTTGGGGTAACTCGTCCCAAGTTTTGAAATAAAAGACAATTAGCTGGAGAAACCTTTTCTAGGATTTAAAGGGTTATCATCCACCCAATGAGGATACCTAAGAGTGACTTAGGATTTGAAAGGTTATCATCCACCTAGTGGGGATACCTAAGAGTGACTTAGGATTTAAAACAAAATAAGCTGAGCTAACCTATCTCAAGATAAAAAGAAAAGAACTTGGGGTAGCTCATCCCAAGTTTTGAAATAAAAGACAATTACCTAGAGAAACCTATTCCAGGATTTAAAGGGTTATCATCCACCTAATAAGGATACCTAAGAGCGACTTAGGATTTGAAGAGTTATCATCCACCCAGTAGGGATACCTAAGAGTGACTCAGAATTTAAAACAAAATAATCTGAGGTAACCCATCTCAGGATGAAAAGAAAAGAACTTGGGGTAACCCGTCCCAAGTTTTGAAATAAAAGACAATTACCTGGAGAAGCCCGTTCTAGGATTTAAAGGGTTATCATCCACCCAATGAGGATACCTAAGAGCAACTTATGATTTAAAACAAAATAACTTGAGGTAACCCATCTTAGGATTTAAAGAAAAGAACTTAGGGCATCCTGTCCCAAGTTTTGAAATAATTGACATTGTTTGAAATATGAATGTGCTTAGCACATGAAAGGTTTATCCTGAAAATAGCATGCTTGACATGTTAGACTTGTTTGGTATGCAAAAGGCTTGACCTAAAATAACATACTTGACATGCAAACGCGCTTAACATTTGAAAAGCTTAACCTAAAACAGCATGCTTGACATGCAAATTTGCTTGATATGTGAAAACCTTGACCTAAAATGGCATGCTTGACATGCAAACAGGCCTAACATATGAACACACTTGACCTTAAATGGTGTGCTTGACATGCAAAAGGTTTGACCTTGAATGGCATGCTTGACATGCTAGGTTAACCTGAAATGGTATGCTTGACATGTAAACGTAGTCAACAAGTGAAAGGTTTGATCTAAATGGCATGCTTGACATGTTAGACTTAACCTGAATCGGTATGGTTGAGATGAATATATGCTTGACATGTGAAAGATTTGACTTAAAGTGGCATGCTTGACATGCAAAATTAATATAGATGTCAAAACCACAATGCAAATGGTGAGTGATGTGTGTGTGTGTGTGTGTGTGTGTTTTCATAAATTATGAGTGAATTTAGAATGTTAGACTCCATAGAAGTGGTACTTTTTGATATCATCATTTGGTAACTCTCCCCAACTCTTTGATAAACTCGAGTTTCTTTTTCTCTTTTAAGAAGCCTTTCTATAGAACTTCATCATCACTCTCTCTACAATTTCAGGGATATTTTGGATTAGGGGTCAATCTCTCAATTCTTGCCCCGGTTCAAATTTGGTAGTCTCCAAACAATGGAAGGTTTTTTTCTTTTTTACTTTGGGTTTGCTTTCCTAGCAACTGCCCCCAGTTTGTGCTTTTGAACATTTTCAAATTCTAGGTTCACTCCCTGGTCATTGCCCCTAGTTTGCTTTAATTACTTTCAAGCAAAGAAATGTTGAAAAAATTTTTTCTTCATTCATCATTTCTTCTTCTTTTTTTTTTTTTTTTGAAATATGCCTCGCAGGAATGCATATGATAGATCAAAACTACTCAATTCTCTGGAATAAAGATTCCTTTGTTGAGCAACCTCTAATTAAGCCACTCTTAGGTGTTTGTTTCTCACACAAGTATTTACCTCCTTGACAAGAGTTCACACTCAAGTGTTTGCACTCACAAGTATCCCATAAGCTTGTTTTCATGTCCCTCTCTGCATTTGTTATTTCACCACATTAGCTAGGATCACTAGGACTTTATTTAGCTTGTAATATGAGGCTTAGGTAATGACTTGGAAAGAAATGGAAAGGAGGAGAGCACAAGATAGAGCATAAAAAGCCTTGTATTTCCCTTTTCATTTTAAACAATGTAGGAATCTATTTGGAACATGGAGAAACTTTATTAATCTGCCCCTTTTTTCATTTTTTTTTGTTTTCAAGCTTACTACTTTTCTTTTTTAGTTTCCCATGCTCCTTTTTTTTATTTCTCAAGATTCCTTTTTATTCTTGCCTTTTCATAATTGAGGCTTTGACTGAATGGAAAAAGGATTCTCGAGTTATTTGTTATAGAGTCTCTCTCAATTGATAGCTCTAATGCTCCTTTGACTCTCCTTTAGAGTAAAAATCACAGTTTTCTTAGTTATGAGATAATGATAAATGCAAGTTGGAAAAAAAATTGATGGTGGTCTTATCATCTTTAAGGCTTAAATGGGAGACTATGAATATTTTGCTTTCAGGTTAGCTTGAAAAGGTCCAAACGGTCCAAAGATGGCCTAGATCACTTCTCTAGTTAATGCAGTGTCCAACAAATTGTTCCATGGGGCATTCAAACAAGTTCTCGGATACCCATTTCCTCCTAGCACTCTTATAAGAATAACTTCCTCACCACTATTCATGATCTGGGATATTCTGTCATCCAAGAGAATTAAGCATATTGTCAGGCAACACAATTTTATTGTTGGCAAAATAGACTTGATTAAGATAAAATTAAAATATTGGATTAACGATTTATTGCTCTCAGGCATCAAAACATGAAAAGATATCATAACCCTGATTCCCCCAGTGTTAGTTTATTATGATAATGGTACCTCTTCCTTAAGTGTCTGTCATTTATCAATCACTCATAATATCAAACCATGAACTGATATAAAAGGTGAAAAAAAAATGACATACAATACATTCATCGTGCAAAATTTCTTATTGAATTCAAAAGGATGCCCACATATAGTCATTGCCAAGGCCTTTGGCAGAGCCATTAATAGATGCCATGGAACTACATAAAAGATATGCACAAAAAGGAAAGACAACCCTTTTTTTTTTCTTTTTAGAACACATGAGAATGCATATGATGCTTCTAATGAGTTATGCATGAGGTGTGCATCAAGAGTTAAGAATAACTCTTTACTTTGCCATGAAATTACATGAGAGACATGTACGAAAAGAAAAGCAACATTTTTCTCTTTTTTATTTTTTATTTTTTAGAACACAAAAGATGCATTGATGCTCTTAATGGGTTATGTATGAGATGTGTATCAAGAGTTAAGAATAACTCTTTACTCTGCCATGAGACTACATGAAAGGTGTGCACAAAAAGAAAGGCAACATGTTTTTTTTCTTTTTTTTTTTTGGAACACAAGATATGCATATTATACCTCTAATGAGCTAGGTATGGGATGCGTATCAAGAGTTAAGAATAACTTACTCTACCATCTTTTACACACTATGCCCTCGATAACAACTCTTTTACTTGAACCATCCTTCCTAGACTTGTACATCATCCCAATGCTTTCCATTAACATGGGTATTTATTAACAAATGCATACAAAATAACTAAAAGAGCGCGACAGGTCATAATCAAAGGATAGTATCTAGTTTATGCTTCCTACTGCCATCGAGAGGTTGCCCATTCACTTGTTTTACCAATAGGTCAGGTTGAGATGCGTAGACTAGCAGTCAATCAATTAGCTTATCAACGTTTGAATCTATTGTTATGGTACAATGAGCCTCCAAGAGTATGAAGCCTTATTCCATAGCATAATCTAAAAAAGCCAATAAACCATCATAAAAGCCATTAATATTTAACAATCCTAATGGCTTTTTATGAGAGTTTAATTTATTCCAAAATGTCATACTGAAAATTTCTTCCAAAGTTTTCAGACCACTAGGTAATGCGATAAAGGCTTCAGCATTGGAAAGCATGTGTCTAGAATGTTCATGCATGCTCGACACCTTTAACTCAATACCAAAGGTGTAAATAGTCTTGTCAGCCGTCTTTTTTGCAAGGGCACTTAAGACATGACTTCCCCCCATAACTACAGATGCGGCTGTACATCCTCTTAATCCATGAATTCCTCCACTGTATACCATATTGATCCCTCTTGTAGCTAATGCCTTACCAAGCTCAGTGGCTATATTGATAAATTCATACTCTTTCCCTAAGTTGGAACTGCCTAGGACACAAATGGATTTGAATCTACATGATGGCACTACTTCTTTCCCTTTTTTTGCCCCAGCCATGCATGAATTGGCAAATGTTAAAACATATTTGTAGGCGACGATGAGTGACAAAGAAATCATGCAATCAAATCACCATCAGGGAGGTTCAAATTTTGAGAGGAGGACAATTAGATGCAATAACTTCAAATAACAATAATGTGTAGGAAAGTTAAGTAGAAAAGATATGCCTGTATTTCAATAGTAATTCCAAGAGAAAGAAAGTCGTAAAGCCACTGACAACGGAAAGACAACAATGCCAACCTTCTTAAAGCTTTGTACACAAAGTCAAAAAGGTAAACAATAGTGATGATGAAGGCAAACTGACAATTAACAAAAAGAAAAGACAAACAGTGAATATGATAGAATGCAAGAGATGTATATGATGGTCCTAATGGATGGGATGCATATCAAGAGTCAAGAATAACTCTTTACTCTGTCATGAGACTACATGAAAGGTGTGCATGAAAAGAAAGGCAACATGTTTTTTCTCTTTTTTTTTTCGGAACACAAGATATGCATATTATACCTCTAATGAGATAGGTATGGGATGCGTATCAAGAGTTAAGAATAACTCTTTACTCTGCCATATTTTACACACTATGCCCTCGATAATAACTCTTTTACTCGAACCATCCTTCCTAGACTTGTACATCATCCCAATGCTTTCTATTAACATGGGTATTTATTAACAAATACACATAAAATAACTAAAAGAGCACGACAAGTCATAACTGAAGGATAGTATCTAGTTTATGCTTCCTACTACCATCGGGAGGTTGCCTGTCCACTTGTTTCACCAATGGGTTAGGTTGAGATGCATAGACTTTTAGTCAATCAATTAGTTGATCAACATTTGAACCAATTATTATGGTATGACAAGCCTCCAAGGGTATGAATCCTTGTTCCATAGCATAATCTAAAAAAGCTAATAAACCATCTTAAAAACCATTAATATTTGACAATCCTAATGGCTTTTTATAAGAGTTTAATTTATTCCAAAATGCCACACTAAAAATTCCTTCCAAAGTTTTGAAACCACTAGGTAATGCAATAAAGGCTTCAGCATTAGAAAGCATGTGTCTGGAATGTTCATGCATGCTCGAAACCTTTAACTCAGTACCAAAGGTGTAAATAGTCTTGTCAACCATCTCTTTTGCAAGTGCACTTAAGACACAACTTCCCCCATAACTGTAGATGCAGCTGCACATCCTCTTAATTTATGAATTCCTCCACCATATACCCACATTGATCCCTCTGGTAGCTCATGCCTTACCAAGCTCAGTGGCTATATTGATAAATTCAACTCTTTCCCTAAGTTGGAATTGCCTAGGATATAAATGGATTTGAATCTACATGATGACACTACTTCTTTCCTTTTTTCTGCCCCAGCCATGCATGAATTGGCAAATGTGAAAACATATTTGTAGGTGACGATGAGTGACAAAGAAATCATGCAATCAAATCACCATCAGGGAGGTTCAAATTTTAAGAGGAGGACAATTAGATGCAATAACTTTAGATAATAATAATGTGTAGGAAAGTTAAGTAGAAAAGACATGCCTATATATTCAACAGTAATTCCAAGAGAAAGAAAGTTGTAAAGCCACTGACAACAGAAAGATAACAATGCTGACCTTCTTAAAGCTTTGTGTGCAAAGTCAAAAAGGTAAACAGTTATGATACAGGCAAACCAACAATTAACAGAAAGAAAAGACAATTACATTGATATTATTGCATGCATAGTCAAAAAGAAAATAGTGAATATGACAGATGAATTGGCATTTAACAAGAAAAAAAGGACAATTACATTGATGTTATCGCATGCAAAGTCAAAAAATAAATAGTGGAGATTACAGATACACCAGTGACAACAGTGACTTCAAGAGAAAGAAAGCTACAAAATAATTTATACGAAGAGATAATTGCGATGATATTATCAGAATCATGCATGCCAAGTCAAAAAGTAAATAGTGAAAATGATAGGTGCACTGACAATTAACAGGCAAAAATAAATGCATTGCAAGATTAATGTACAGTGATTTTGGTTCATCTCTTCCTCTAGTTCGGCATCCATTAACAAACTAAACCCCATTTATAAACCAAAGATCTGCTTTTCATCCAATTTTCTTATAAACTAGCAAACATGGTTGTTTAATGTCAAATTCCCTAGATGATAGCACTCCTTTTCTTTGTGGAATATGCTTGCTAAAGCAAGAGAACACTGTGAACATATCCTCTAGGATGCGCCTCAAGAGTCTAAAGGATATTATCCAACAATTCTTTACTCGATCCATCCTTTATGAATTGAATTTTGTCTTCTCGATTTAAGGACACCATTCCTGTACCCTTGTAGCATGCTTTACATGCTCACTTTATACTCTTAAAGCAAACCTCCATGGCATAGAAGAAAGAAAAAAAAGTATAATAGCCTTAGTGTATGCAACAACAATAAAGTTAATGAAAAACAAACAATTGTACTGATAATGCATTGCATGATTGATATATAGTAGTCTTAGCTCATCTCTTCCTCTAGTTCTACATCCAATGCCATTGATGAACCAAGGATCTGCTTCCCATCTAGTTTCCTCATAAACTGGCAAACAGGGTCATTTAACATCAGATTCCCCAGATGATAGTGGTTCTTTTCTTTGTGGAATATGTCTGCTAAAGTAAGAAGAGTACCATGAACATGTCCACTAGGATGCGTCACAAGAGTTTGAAGGATATTATCCAATGACTCTTTACTTAGTCAATCCTTTATGAATTGAATTTTGTCTTCTCGATTTAGAGACACCATTTCTTTACCCTTGCAGTGCCAATTACATATCCACCTTGCACACTTATAGTAAACTTCCATCCTTTTAGTTCTTTTTTTCTTGGCATAAGAGCTTTTTCCCATTCCTGGCGGATGTCTAACAAGTGAATCATGAAACTCACTTGCTAGATGTACCTCAATGCACATCTTCAGGAAGGCCTAGACACGTGAGCGCCTTTATTCTCTCAAGTCGACATCTATAAATCTTTTTAAGCACATCCTAAGAAAGAGAAGGGAACCAGATTCTAAGCGTTGCAAGGCCCTCTTCCATACTTTTGCTCTTTGTCAGTTATGAGTTAGGACACTCAAATAATGCTCTTCCAAAGTCTTTAGAGTCTTTTTCTTTCAGTATTCAAATCAAAACTTTCCTATTCAGTCATAAAATGATAGCGAGTTAGGCCACCAATCAAAACTTGGGCATGAATAGCAAAACATCAAGAAAAAGCAACTAGTTGCCTTCACACATTGGGCCTCAAGTTACTCAAAAATGTAGATGGGCCTCATGTTACCCATTGGGACGAAAATTAAAAATTCTGAGGGACAAAACATGCTTAATGCTACATGTATGATGGTATAACTGTGATCAACCCTCAAGTATGCATGTTAGTGCAAAAAAAAAGTAAAAGAGGTTCACGTAGCTTCAAGTTTGTAATCTCAACGATAAACTCATGAGGGTTCCAAGTTAAATTGGGAATTACCCCTTATGTCCTTTGATCCTTTAGGTTCACCATACATCCTTGCAATATTCCATGTCCAAGAGAGCTTCTTTCCTAAAACTTCAACTTTAAAGGAACACATAATTTAGAAGCAACCTTGATTCTCCTATTTGCCACGTCTTAAACATGTGACTAACAATACCATGCAAGTGATTATAGGAGAAATGTCATTGTATTGATAACTTAAATCGAAAATTTACATCCCTTAAAGGGTTTTGATAAGCAAGTGACAAATAATTTGATATACAAATTAAAATGCATTTTTTTTTTTTTGAAGTTAAAAGACTGAACCTTACTACACTGAATTTTTTAACCCCTAATTCTTGGCCAATCACATGTCACCCTTCAAGAATACTTCTTCATAGATCTGCATTCACAGGATTTGGTAACTCATCACCATCCATGTTAGTAAGGATCAAAGCACTCCTGAATATGCCTTTTTGACTTCATCATATCTTGGGTCTCAGCTTGCCCCAGTGTTTATTGCAAGGATAGGAATCAATAGCATTCACATCTTCTAACTTTGTCCCAACTTGCAGTATACCTTTATTTATCAGCCCTTGAAGCATATTTTGAAAAGCCTGACATTCATCAATACCATGTTCTATCAATGCCCAGAAGATATGACCCAAAGGGGTTTAAATTTGGGATACTTGCTTCCTTAAAGCAATATTTGCTCCATCAATAACCATGTTTACACTTAATCCTCCATGATTAGGCAAAGGATTTCCATCAACATTAGGTCCCAGGGTTACTGGGTTAAAATTCAACCACTTGGCATTAATAAGATCCTAGACCTTTTTCTTTAATGCTGTGCAATTATCACAGAGTGTCCTTTAGCCCCAGTGTGGTATTCACAAGTGAGCTTGTCATTGTACCATGGTGGATAAGGAGGTTGTAAAGGAGGAAATGGGATAACTGAGACTAAATTATTTTGCAACAATTATGAGTAAGGTATAAGAATGGGGTCAAAATTTTGACGCTTTTTATCATTATGCCTATTCTATTCTGATTGAAACTGAGCTCCTTGTTGATAGATGCTATGTTGCAATTGAGACCTGGGTTGATAAAATATGGATGGATGTTGTGGCAACAGCTGATATGTGACTTGTTGTTGAAGATGTATGTATGAGATGCGATCTAATATTGTGCAGATGTTAAATTAACTGGAGGGGCTTAGGTCACTGCCATCATAGGAGTAAATGTAACCTGAGGGGAATAGTAAACTCGCTGACTTTTGCTAAATTTACCTTTTCCCTTCCAATTTAGTTAGCATCTATAGCATAGGCTTCTTTCTTTTTTTTGACTTGAGATGGAATCTTCTTGAGATACGAAGATCTTGCCATCTTCCCTTCCTGAATTTCCATTTCTATGTTTTCTCCAATGATTACTAAATCAGGGAAGCTAGCATTGCTAGATCCCATTATCTTCCCATAAAAAGGATAACTCAGTGTCTTCACAAATATTGAACTCATTTCTCTTTTTGACAAAGGCGATTGCACCCTAATGGCAACATTCCTCCAACACTGGGCATATTCCTTGAATGACTCATTATCTGCTTTAGTCATTTTTTGAATGTAGATCCTATCTGGATCATGACTCAGTTAAACTTATATTGCCTTAGGAATACCTCAGTTAAATCCTACCATGAATGAATAGAATTATAGTCTAGGTTAACATACCATTCTATGGCTTCATCAATTAAGCTGTCTTAGAAAACATGCATCATTAGTTTATCATCATCATTGTATGCTGCCATCTTATGGTAATACATGATTAAGTGAGTCTTAGGGCAGGTAGTTCCATTGTACTTGACAAACTCTGGGACTTTAAATTTAGGAGGGATGATCACATCTTTCACTAATCCCATGTTATGCACATCTATCATGTCTTCCTCGAATTCTTCCCATCTGTTCATTCTAGCCTCTAGTCTCTTATATTTTTCTCAAATTTGGGCTTCTTCAGCACTCTTCTTTAGCTTTCCTAACTCTACATGGTCATTGAAGTTAGGTATGGTGTTAGTTTCTGATTCAATGCTAGGATCATTTGGATGTGGTCCTTGAGGTTGCTGCCCTTAGGTATATTAAGGGTGTGGACCTTGGTGATGATGTAGGTAAGCACCCTAGATGGATTCAGGTATAAAGCTTGATTGATGTTGCAGTGGAGGTCCCTGTGGTTTTAGCGAGTTTTGACCTCCAGACTATGTGGCAGAAACCCCTGCTGATTTTGTAATCTGAGCTCAAGAGGAAATTGCAAGTGTTGGACCTCTGGATGACTTAGTTGATTTTGATTATTTGGTTTTTGTTAATGGTAGGATTATGGATCTTGATCATTAAATGTTGAAGGCTCTACTTCAACTGAAACTTTTGCCTGAAGTAACTCAATTAGCTTGGCCATTTAGGCCTTAAGATCATCAACTTTGGCTTGCAATCCTTCAGCTATTTTTTCTTCACTTGGTTCCCCCATTCATTTAGATTGAAATTGCATAATTAGAGCTGTAATTTCTTATCTGTATTTATTAAATGCAAATGAGTAACTAAATTTTTAGTATGCATGCAAAAGTGACTGGCTCAAATTCTAGGGAATCATTAAACTCTTTTTCATTATTTTTAAGAAAAATAACTATAACCATCCTTAGAGGTCTTTTCTTTGGATCAACTCTAGTAGTATCTACGTAGTTTCCCCACTTTGACATAGTGCTCTTTTAATCCCTCAAGAAGACTATGGGTGGGACTAGGTCCTAACTTGGCCTCTTGCTCTGCTATCCGCATGGCTTCAGAAGCTATTATTTTAGCAATCTGCCTTATGCTAGCCTTCATCCTCTCCAACTACTATTAAGCATTTACCAAATGATAGTGAAGGTGCTCATTCTCTTCCACTATATTGATTATTGTATGATCATTCAAAACCTCTTTAAGGCGTAGGTCATAAGCTTCCTTTACATCAATTAGGTTCTGGTGTAGACTTATATTGACCCTATCAATATGATCAATCCTTTCATCTAAGTCTTGTTCATTTTGTAGTTAAGATTTTAGGAGTTCAATCTCCTCCTCATGTTGTTCTTCAAGGCTATCAATATACCCCTTGAGGCGTTCCTTTTCTTGAGTCATCTTATCCAGACTAACTTCTAATGCAGCGAAGGCATTCTTCATTTTCTGTAACTCTATGTTTCCTTTTTGGTAAGCTACTTTTTGCTTTTAAATGTAGTCCCTAAGTTGGAGCACTTTCCTATTCAGTTGAGTCACTTTATATTGCAAGGACTTCAGCTCTTCTTTATTGTCTATGAAATCCTCTTTGATAGGATGCTTGCGCTTGTTTGCCAGGTACACCCCTCTTTCAGCCTCTTCAACCACCTTTTCTTTCTCAGCTATCAATCGGCCATTATCTTGTTCCATAATCATGACCTTCTTTTGAAATTTTGTAGCCTTGGCTTTCTAGGCATCAACCTCCTATTTCATCTTTAATTCTTTTTCTTCCAACATAGCTTCTCTAATTTGTAGGGTAGACAGAGTCTTTTCAGCTTTTAATCTCTCTTCAGCTTCAACATCTTCATTTACCCTGATTCTTTTAGAAGATGAAAATGACAAGGCAATTTCAAGAGCAGTGAAACCTTGTTCTTTATTTTTTTTGCCATCAAGAATATCTTGGAGTGGTTGCAATCGAATGTTCCCCAAGATTTGTTTGCCTTACTTGGCACCATAATTTCCTTACGGTGTCATTCTTGGGCTTGGTATCTTTGTCTCCAAATTCAAGGTCAAACTCATCAAGTCCCTTAGTGGCTAGTACAAATTGTATAGACCCATATTCCTTCATAACCATAGTTGGAGCATAACTAACTATCCCCCATGAGCTAACTAAGGGGACCAAGGTCGATCTTCACAACCATATATCACTGGTCTCTTGCGTAACCATGTACTCTCCCACTTGACATTCTTGAAATTGCAAAAGTATGCAATCCAAGCATTATAGTCACGTACTTTCTTAGGCCATTCATATTTGATAAAGTCCTTTAGAGGCTCTCGATCATTAAAATAAGATGGGTTAAAAGAAATTATAGGATAACCCATATCCTTTGGAGAGAGTAAATGACTCACTAGCCACACCATTAAAAATTGTGAGCATCCAAAAAACTGGCCTTCCCCTTTTTGTCTTAAGAAATCCAGTGATCTGAAAGTTTCTGCTAGAATGGGTCGTACGGGGTTTAGACCAGTCTTCTAAGGCTTTGAATAGGATAATCACTTATCCATCAACATACCCTAAAGCTCTAGGGAATACAACTGCTCCATAAATAGCCAAGGCTAAAGCTTGCATTGCCAACTCCTTGTCTGTCTGAGCATAATATAGTTTGACTAGGAAACTGATTGAAATAACCCATCTTTTACCTTTCTCCTTGGCATCATTCCCAAAGTTCATATTTGATAAACCAAACATCTTGTTTAAACTTTTCTTAGGCCCAGCCTTCTTGTCATATTTGTATACTTTGCCCTAGTTAAAGGCTCAATTTTTAGCAAGTTACTATATTCTTCTAAAGTGGGTGTTAGATCGTGGCTTCCAAGAGTAAAGACTATGTAATATGGATTCCAGAGGAAGACTAAAGCTTTGAGCAATGCCTCATCTACTAGGATTGATAATAGATTTCCCAATTGGCCATACTTTTTTGAAAATTGCCCCTTTTCCAAGTCAGTAAAGCTATCCCAAATCTTCCTCAAATTCGACAAGTCATTTTGTTTAAAAGACATGTTCTTAATTTTTGGTAATACTACACCATTCCGTCCATTTGAGACATCTCCATGCTCCTTTTGGGTCTTTTCTTGAGTAAAGAGCACTTGGTCATGAGATTCTATGATGATCATGGTAGGGTTAATGTCCATAATATCACCTAAAATTTGAGCCAAAGAAAATTGATGATTATGATGATAAAATAATGCATGAAGATATGATTACTCTCACATGTTATTTTGCCAGGGGTCATTCAAGTACCTGCACGGAGTTCAAAGGCCTCACAAAGGATACTCTCCCTGTACAAAATCTAAAATTGAGAGTGCATGGAATCATGGTGGATGTAATGATGTATGTAATTGCAGGCGAGTGAATGGATAAGATTTCCCCATTGTACCTAAATCATGGTGAATCCTAGGCTCACTTTCACATCCAGAGGTTTAGGCTAATCTTTCTTCATAGGATGGCTCTGGGGCTACTAGAGTGCACAAGGGGAGTAGGGTCTAAATTCCTAAAATAAAGTCCCCAAATTGCCTCAAAGGGCAACTTGAGTGAAGGTGTTTAGGTGCCTACACGGAGACCAAGGGTCTCATGAAGAACAACCTTACTTTATGCCCTCGCTAGCCTAGCAGTTCCTAAGAGCTTGGGTATAGAGCTCAAGGGTCATGACCTCCCCTTTTCTAAGGTGCCATGTGGTGTAGGTGTACGTGTGTGTGGGGAATAACCCATCCACTCATTCACTTACAACTTGCAAAATAATCATTCAACCACCAGTCCACAGATATAATAGATAATATCATGAAAAAGTAAATTGTTCAAATTTAATTTACCAACATGATTTAAGAGTGTAAATCCAAAATACAAATGTTAAAAATCCCAAAACACAATCCAAGACACAAAGTCAAAAGCCTAGAAGACAAATAGACTAGACAATTAACCAAAGCACAGAAATAGAAAACAAAGTGCAGCAAACACCAACTCATGTGGCCTAACCCTCTAAATGGGTCCCCAGTGGAGTGCCAAGCTATGACACGTGACGCGAAGCGACAATCCTGGGTGATAAAAAAAATTAATTTTGGTCGGGTTTTGGAAAATGATAAAAAAATAGAGTCGCCACCAACATAGATTGAAATGATGAAGTCAGACACTGAATAGTATGGTCTACATTACAGAAAATGGATTCGAGGGTTAGTTACATGTAAATAAGGTATTAGTACCCTTATAATGCCCTTTCGGTACCACATTGGTGTTTGCTACTTTTGATTTCAAAAATATGTTTTGTCTATTATCAAATAAATTTATTTTTACATGTTATCATGATTCAAGATTATCTTTAAATATATCGATGGAGTCATGGCAGTTGAGTGGCTAAACTCATGATGTAATTTACCTCAGGATAGTTTGATAATGGCCAGTTGACTGAGAACTATTTTTCTCCATCTTTCAAAAATGTATTAATGGAACCATGCTAGTTAACTGATTAGGTTCATAACATAACATCCCTCAGGATAGTTTGATAGCAGCCAGTTGACTGGCAACCCTCTTTATCCATCATCAGGATTTTTCAAAAATGTATTAATAGAACCATACCAGTTAACTGACTTGGTTCGCAACATAATGTCCCTCAGGATAGTTTGATAGTAGCTAGTTGACTAGTAACCCTCTTTATCCATCGTTAGGATCCTTTGATAAAAATAGATAATCAAAATAGTTGGAAAGAAATCACAAAATGCTCTTATAAGATGTTTGAAGTACATATGCCACAAGCACAAGCAAAGTCATCATGACTCACAATTATCCAATAAAACAAGCTATAAGCACAAAAACACTTATCCAACAACAAGAAAAAATTAAGAAATAAATGAAACCTGTATTTAGAGTGCTCAAATGGCAAAACAAAGGTAAAAAACGTGATCAAGATGTCAAAAAATCCTAGGAAAGAGGTCTAGGTCAAAGTCAACATCTAGTCAACGATCAAAGTCAACAATCAAAGTTAACATCTGGTTAACAATCAAAGTCAACAAGTCAACAATGATGTGGCAAAGACGTGCTGATGTGGACAATTAGGTGGTAGGTGATGTGCAGATGACTAGGTATACTCTGATGACATGTCATACATGTGGCAGGATGACTGTGTAATTTGTTGACTCGTCAGGTGATGTGACAGCTGAGTAAGCAGATGAGCTAACATGGAGATGACGTGTTGTGATGACTGTGCAACTAGGGCTAATATGGCAAGCTGAATGTGTCCTTTACCTTAGGCGTGTGGAGCATTTTCAGGTGAAGTCCTTCACGGTTCCCAAAGTTTTGGCACCTCCTGAGCACGATGGTGGGGCACCTATTTTGAGATTCAGACTGAAAATATGATTTTTAAGGGATGAATGAAAATAGTTTTTTCTTGAATTTTTTGGTGAAATATGCAATTTTTAGCACAATTGAGACACAAATGACCCTCTAAAAGCTAAGTTAAGTTTCTCCAAGTCAACAAGGTGAGATTGTTGAAGGGAAAATTAGGAGAATAGAAAAGAATCAAATTTTCTATTTGCCCCTTTCTTACTCCATGACTTTCTTTCTCTAACTTCCACTCCTTTTCTATAAAATTTCTCTCCCCTTTCTCTCTTGACTCTTTCTCTGATGCTTCTGTTCTCTTTGTGTGCTTTCTCCCCACCTCCTCCCTTTTGGTTCTCTAGGCTCTCTATTTAAATCCTCCTTTCCCTAAGTGCATGATTTATGATTAAGTGCATGATTAGATAAGGATAAGGACATGATTTGATGAGGCGCATGATGAAATGAATTAGGAGGATGGTTGTGCATGATTTGATTAGGATAAGGAACATGATTTGATGAGGTGCATAATGCAATGAATTAGGAGGACAATGGTGCATGATTTGATTAGGATAAGGAACATGATTTGATGAGGTGCATGATGAAGTGAATTAGGAGCATGGTGGTGCATGATTTGATTAGGATAAGGAACATGATTTGATGAGGTGCATGATGAAATGAATTATGAGGAAGGTGGTGGACGATTTGATTAGGATAAAGAAATATGATTTGATAAGGTGCATGATGAAGTGAATTAGGAGGATGGTGGTGCATGATTTTGATTAGGATAAGGAAAATGGTTTGATGAGGTGCATGATGAAGTGAATTAGGAGGACGGTGGTACATGATTTTGATTAGGATAAGGAAAATGACTTGATAAGGTGCATAATGAAATGAATTAGGAAGATAGTGGCGCATGATTTGGATTAGGATAAGAAAAATGATTTGATGAGGTGCATGATACAGTGAATTAGGAGGATAGTGGTGCATGGTTTGATTAGGATAAGGAAAATGATTTGATGAGGTGCATAATGAAATAAATTAGGAAGATTGTGGTGTATGATTTGATTAGGGTAAGGAAAATGATTTGATGAAGTGCTTAATGAAATAAATTAGGAGGATGGTGGTGCATGATTTAGGAGGACACTCTTCTCTTCTTTCTTTTCTTTTTGAATTTTTTTTTAATTTTAAAATTTTTAATTTTTTTAAAGAATATTATTCCATTCAAAATTTTAAAAATATCTTTAAATTTTTATTTTTATGCATTCAAGTAGAATAATTTTGGAATTTGTGCATGGGTCCATTTTGAATTTTTTTGATCCAGACAAAATTAGGTGTCTACAGATTGCCCACCTTTGCTTATCTTTTAAATATTAGAAGATGAACAAAGGTTAAAAAACACTATTTTATCTGGATTAGTGTGGGGGTTCAATGAAAATTAGACTCTAGCTTAAGTAATAAGGGATTGAGTTAAACAAAACTGACTCTGGTAAAGTTTTGAGTCAAACGAAGCTAAACTCCGGCTTTAATTGATAATAGGTTAAGTCAAACGAAGCCCAACTATGCTTTGATTGATAAAAAGTTGAGTGATATTCAACCCGATTCCTGCTTTGATTAATAAAAGTTTGAGTTAAATGAAACCCGACTCTGTCTTTGATGATAAAAGGTTGAGTCAAATGAAGACTGACTCTGGCTTTGATGATAAAAGTTTTGAAAGACTCTAATTTTGGCCAAAAAAATTACCTAGAATCTAATGCGAAGGGTTTTAATTTACCTAGTAGGGATACCTAAGAGTGACTTCAGATTTGAAAGAAAATGACCTGAGGTAACCTGTCTTAGGATTTAAAGAAAAGAACTTGGGGTGACTTGTCCCAAGTTTTGAATTACTTGGAGAAACCCGTTCTAGGATTTGAAAGAAAATACTTGAGGTAACCCGTCTCAGGATTTTAATAAAAGAACTTGGAAAAGCCACGTTCCAAGTTGCAATATTCTAGAAAAACCACATTCCAGGATTTGAAGGGTTTTAATCCACCTAGTGGGGATACCTAAGAGCAACTTATGATTTGAAATAAAATGACCTAAGGTAACCCATCTCAGGATTTAAAGAAAAGAACTTGGGTAACCTGTCTCAAGTTTTGAATTATCTGGAGAAACCTGTTCCAAGATTTAAAATAAAAAAACCTGAGGTAACTCGTCTTAAGATTTAAATAAAAGAACTTGAAAAAACCATGTTCCAAGTTGCAATATCCTAGAAAAATCACATTCCAGGATTTAAAGGGTTTTAATCCACCCAGTGGACATATCTAAGAGTGACTTAGGATTTAAAATAAAATGACCTAAGGTAACCCATCTCAGGATTTAAAGAAAAGAACTTGGGGTAACCTGTCCCAAGTTTTGAATTACCTTGAGAAACCCGTTCCAGGATTTGAAACAAAAATAGCCTAAGGAAACCTGTCTCAGGATTTAAATAAAAGAACTTGGAAAAGTCACGTTCCAAGTTGCAATATCCTAGAAAAACCACATTCCAGAATTTGAAGGGTTTTAATCTACCCAGTGGGGATATCTAAGAGCAACTTATAATTTGAAATAAAATAACCTGAGGTAACCCGTCTTAGTATTTAAAGAAAAGAAACTTGGGGTAACCCATCCCAAGATTTGAAACAAAATAACCTGAGGTAACCCATCTTAGGATTTAAATAAAAGAACTTGGAAAAGCCACGTTCCAAGTTGCAATATCCTAGAAAAACCATGTTCTAGGATTTAAAGGGTTTTAATCCACCGAGTGGGGATACATGAGAGTGACTTAGGATTTAAAACAAAATAACCTGAGGTAACCCGTCTCAGGATGAAAAGAAAAGAACTTGGGGTAACTTGTCCTAAGTTTTGAAATAAAAGATAATTACCTGGAGAAACCCATTCCTGGATTTAAAGGGTTGTCATCCACCCAATGAGGATACCTAAGAGTGACTTAAGATTTGAAATAAAATAACCTGAGGTAACCTATCTCAGGATGAAAAGAAAAGAACTTGGGGTAACTTGTCCCAAGTTTTGAAATAAAAGACAATTACCTGGAGAAACCCATTTCATGATTCAAAGGGTTATCATCCACCCAATGAGGATACCTAAGAACGACTTAGGATTTGAAGGGTTATTATCCACCCAGTGGGGATACCTAAGAGCAACTTAGGATTTAAAACAAAATAACCTAAGGTAACCCGTCTTAGGATGAAAAGAAAAGAACTTAGGGTAACCCATCCCAAGTTTTGAAATAAAAGACAATTAGCTAGAGAAACTCATTATAGGATTTAAAGGGTTATTATCCACCCAATGAGGATATCTAAGAGTGACTTAGGATTTAAAATAAAATAACCTGAGATAACCTATCTTAGGATTTAAAGAAACGAACTTGGGGTAACCCGTCCCAAGTTTTGAAATAAATGACATTGTTTAAAATATGAATATGCTTAGCACATGAAAGGTTTATCTTGAAAATAGCATGCTTGACATGTTAGACTTGTTTGGTATGCAAAAACCTTGATCTAAAATAACATACTTGACATGCAAACACGCTTAACATTTGAAAAGGTTGCCCTAAAATAGCATGCTTGACATGCAAATTTGCTTGATATGTGAAAAACTTGACCTAAAATGGCATGTTTGACATGTAAACAGGCTTGACATATGAACACACTTGACCTTAAATGGTGTTCTTGACATGCATAAGGTTTGACCTTGAATGGCATGCTTGACATGCTAGGCTTAACCTGAAATGGTATGCTTGACATGTAAACGTGGTCAACAAGTGAAAGGTTTAACCTAAAATGGCATGCTTGACATGTTAGACTTGACATGTTAGACTTGACCTGAATTGGTATGGTTGAGATGAATATATGCTTGACATGTGAAAGATTTGACTTAAAGTGGCATGCTTGACATGCAAAATTAATATAGATGCCAAAACCACAACGCAAATGGTGATTGATGTGTGTGTGTGTGTGTGTGTTTTTTCATAAATTATGACTGAATTTAGAATGTAAGACTCCATAGAAGTGAGGATGTCATATGCAAAGAAGAGATGGGACAAATTTGGCACTAACTTTGCTAATTTAATGGGCTTCCACCTTTTCTCCACCACCTCTTTATATATCATGTAGCTCATTTTCTCAACACATAAAACAAATAAATAAGGGGAGAGAGGGTCCCCTTGACAAATTCCTTTGGTTGGGAAAAAATCTTCAGTTTTTATTCCATTCTAGAGGACATTCATAGAAGTGGAGGATATACATCACTAGATCAACTCAACTAAATTATCTTTTAGGCTCAAAGCCCACAATGTATCTTTTAGGAATAACTAATCAATTATGTCATATGCTTTTTCAAGGTCTATCTTGATGGCCATGTAGCTCTTTTTTTCTATTATCTTTGTCATGCTGTGGATAATTTCTTGAGCTATTATAATGTTATCCCTCCCTTATTTGCCTAGGATGCAACTACTCTAATTTGGGGCTATCCATTTCTCAAGTAAGGGCTTTATTTGATTGGCTACTATTTGAGTCACAACTTTATAAATTACATTACATAGGCTAATGGGTATAAATTGTGTATCTTTTCTGGCCCTTCAACTTTTAGAACTAACACAAGCAAGGTCTCATTGTATTTTCTAATTTCTTCTGGAAATCTGAATATGTACTTAGCTGTGTTGCATCATGCATCATGCATAGTATCCCATTAGGAATGGTAGAAAAAAGCATGTGGCCCATTAAGGCCAATAGCCTTAAGGCTACCAAAGGAAAAGAGGGTATCTTTAATTTCCTCATTCTCCATGGGCTTCTATAAAGGATCCATCTCCTAGGCCTCTAACTTCAGGAAATAGGCCTTGATATTGACTGAAGAAGCCTTGTCCATTTTTCTACAATAGAGTTCCTTAAAATAAGTAACTATCATATTCTTTAACTCTCTCTCATCCCAAATCTAATGATCATCGCTATCCTTTAATGTCTTAACCTTATTTTGCCTTCTTCTGGTGAAAGTGGTCATGTGAAAAAATTTGGTGTTGCAATCCCACATGTGTAGCCAATTCACACAAGCATATTGATACCATGAGGATTCCTCTTGGTTCAACACTTTTTCATATTCTCTCCACATAGTTAATCTTAAAGCTTTCAATCATTCTAACTCATAAAAGTTTAGGCCTTTGTCTAGCCTTGAATCCTTTTGAATAACAATATTTTTCTTCTAAAGATATTTCTAAATGGCTTTGTATACCACTTTGAACTATCTTTTTTCTCATTCCAGTTTATCTTTTAGGTTATTACCCTTCATCCATGCATCTTTGATCACCCTTTGAAAATCTACATGAAAGGTCCAAGCTGCCAGGAATATGAATAGCTTTAGCCTTAATTGTGTCTCATTGTCCTAGTTCATCTTGATAAAGATAGGAGCATGATATGATTTTAATTTCAGCAAATGGAAGATAATTGTTTCAAGGAACAACAAACTCTTGTCTAGATTATAGCTTGTTAAAGTCTCTCATAAATGTCATTCCATGTCCAGGTAAAGTTACTGCCTTGATATCCAAGGTCCTCCAAACTACAATGCTCCACATGTTCTCTGAAAGGCTTGCAATTCTCTATAGTCAATGGCCTACCACCTTTCTTCTTTGTAGGAGATAGCATGCAATTAAACTCCCTTGCTATGAGCCAGGGATTATTATTTAATTCATTAAACTTCTTGAGATTATCCTAGAGTTAGCTCCATTCTTCTCTCCTAGGGCTAATATATACTATAGACAATTTCCATTCTCCTGTAGTACTTTGTTTCACTTTTAGATGGATGCATTGTTCTTGAATATCAATAATTTGAATATCTCAAATGCTTTCCTTCCACGTGCACCATATCCCTCCGTAAAAACATGTTGGCTCCATTACTGCAACACCATCAAATCCCAACCTATGCATGATCCTCTTATATTTCTCTCCCATTACCTGAGGGTCAAGGATAGCTAACATGCCATAATCATACTCTTGGCACAATG
The DNA here is from genome assembly GCA_037013595.1 of Dicorynia guianensis. Classification (NCBI taxonomy): domain Eukaryota; kingdom Viridiplantae; phylum Streptophyta; class Magnoliopsida; order Fabales; family Fabaceae; genus Dicorynia; species Dicorynia guianensis. The sequence goes on along the minus strand of JASUAB010000006.1, from coordinate 11,978,130 downwards.
TCTTGATCAAATTAGGGAATGTATGGGATCTTGACCCTTGAAATTCCATAAGATGAATTTCATGTTTATAGAACATAAGAATAAGTTCCAAAATCAAAACAAAAAGTCTAGTCCATGTCCACTTCCCTTAGTGGGATGTCAACTTCCATATCACCCTAAATTTCATTTGTTGATGATAGTCCAACTAGGCTTTCTGGAATAAAGTCTAGGCCCTTTGCCTTATCATCATCCTCTCTTAGTATTGGATTTGGAAGTTTTGGTTTATCTATCTATTCTAAGCCCTCCAAAAGTAGAGCCATTGTCTTGTCCAGAAATTGAGCGATCAAAACTTGGTGGCCTCTAGTTTAGGTGCTTCCTTTGGGCCTATGTTATCCATTTGGGCTTGCACTATGCCATATTGGTTTTCCTTCCTTATTTGAAGGGCTTGTTCCTTGATTTTAATGGCTACCTATACATTGTTGATAGGTTCAAGGCTCTAATACAAGTTCTTTAGTTGAATATCCTCCCACACCATTTAGTATGTGGTTTTGTTCAAATTTGTTCTTGATTAGGACTTAGATTTAATTGTACAAGGTAATCATTTTGTACCCCTTCCCCGAGATTGCCCCACTTCCCACATGTGCTCTTTGTGACTATCCTTCACCACCATTGTTCCCCATTACAATGCTATCACAATTGTCTTCTTATACCACTCCCTATAGAGCCTTAAATCTTGAGCCAACTACTTGTTCCTAGTTTAGGCCAACACTATTTTTGGTGAGGTTGTAGCCATCTGTGGCCTTACGACACATCCTATTGCATTTTTTGCACTACCATCTAGGGGACAAAATCCCTAGAATGATTTTTATCTCCATGCCCATCATTCTTTGATCTTTCCTCCCTCCCTTGAGAAAGATTTTTCTGCACCAAAAGGACATGTTTCCTTGAAATGTTTGTACTTACTGTGGGAGAAACAAATGGGGCATAAGCCCTCATATTCATTCCTCTTCAATTTACCATCCACATTGTAACATTGACTTATAATGATTAACTAAAATTTGACTTATAGTAATCATATGAAAGAAATAATTAATGTAAATAGACAATTTAATTGCCAAAATATGGAAGTGACATCAAGTAGGTCCCTAACTCCCATTGATTATCAAGCGCTAACCTAAATCCTTAATTTGATATCAAAATAGTCCTTCTGTTAAGTATTCATGTTAAAATAGAAAGAAGGTCTTATGTGACATACCAAACATGATGATGTGGCACAAGAAAGGCTGATGTTGCAATGAAACTTGAAATCCCATAAACACCTAACACATTGATCTTCCAAATTGAAATCCTTAATCCTTAATTTGATTAAAAGCCCAAAATCTAACCTAAAATCCTTATCATTATTAAAAGCCCCAAATTTCACTCAAAATCCCAAATTCTAAAGAAAGTCAATTTGTGGGTTGAAAGAAGGATGAAGATGGTATCAGAATGCAATCCTTTTTCCTTTAAAGAATTACAAAATTGCAATATCAACATACACCCATTCTTATTTTTTCTTGGCATCTTTAGAGTTGTTTAAGATAATTATTTAGCATGGATGAAATAGAATATAAATAGAAAGTTGAGTCTATGATGAAGATGTAACTATGCCAAAGGTAGGTTTCTTTTGAGCTTGTCGTTGATGGCACATTTATCCTCTAAGAAGTTCTGAGCTCAACTTTTTTACTTACACAAAGGTGTCATATTTTGATTTTCTTTTTCTTTTTGTCTCATTTTAATAAAGGTTCAATTTTGGTGGCTATTAGTTGAAATTGGTTGAGAGGGAGCAGCAAGTTGATGATAGCAATTCATTAGTCTATCAATCCACTAATATTAGTGTGATGTAGCCATGAATCCCAATAGGTTTTGATCATTATCTTTATTACCTCTTGGATTTCTTTCATGTCTCTTGTTTTAGCTCAAATTTTTTCCCTATAGATGGGTGTAGCTTCTGGTATTCTTGATAAGTTAGTTTCTTTTTCCCTTTCATCATTTGAAATATTTGTTGTTATGGGCATGTAATGAATCTCATTGTAACAAGTGGATAATTTCCTCTAAAATAGTTTTAGTGATGCTATATCACCTTGGAGACCTAATGCCCCATTTTTTCATTGCCATTGTTTTCTCTTACTCTATTGCTTGATTTTAAATTTGAAATTCTCTTGCTCTAATTCTTTGCATTGTAATTCTTTGAAGTGCCCAAATATTGCCACATTAGCCTTTTTTGTGTCATGTAATCATGTTTGGTGTGCACTCAGACCTTCTATCTATGTTAATATGAATACTTGACAAAAGGATTGTTTTGATGTCAAATTAGGGGTTTGGGTTAGCACTTAATGACAAATGAGAGTTGGGGACATATTTGATGTCACTTCCATCTTCCAAGGACTAAATTGCTTGTTTACTCATATAATTATTTATACAAATATGAAAAATTATTTCTGAAAAATGGTTACATGACACTGATAAGTTATGAATTATTAGAAAATAGTATTATTTTGGGTGTTTAATACTAAAATTATGAAACAAATACAAATTGGTAATAAGATTTAACTAATAAATACTAATAATAATAATAAGTATTGTCAACATCATAACACAGAGCGACGACTATAAAAAAATGAGTTTTGGAAAAAATGTGGGTTTTAGAAAATATTATGAAATTTTGTAACTTTTAAAAGATGGAGGTGCCATCGATATAATTTAAGTGGTGAGATAAGATACTAAAAAATAAGTTTGCATCATAGAAATCGGGTTTAGGGTTAGTTACGTATAAAAAAGATATTAGCACCCTTACAAAACCCTTTCAGTATCACATTGGTATTTTATTCTTTTAATTTCAAACTGTACTTTAATTTTACCTAAAATAAATTTCTTTATTTTTTGAATTTTTATTTGTCTCACTATGACTTTTACACATGATCAAGTGTGATCCATGGGTAATACCATTAGTGTCATTTAGCCATTAATGTGGAAAGGGAAAAATTCGATACTTGATTCATCCAAGACTCACATCAAAATTGGCTGCCTACCTTGACTAGGGCTTATAGATGTAAACGGATACCTAGTTTGACTAAGGTGTTTGACCCAATTGGCTTAAGGTTTTTGAAAGTACCTAGTTTGACTATGTTTTAACCTAACTAGATTGGGATTTAAAGAGATACCTAGCTTGATTAGGTTTTGACCCAATAAAATTGGAGTTTAAGCAAGTACCTAACTTGATTAGGGTTTGACCCAACTGGATAAATTTTAAAAAAAGGTACCTAACTTAACTAGGGCTTTCAAGCTTACTTTTAGATTTTGAGGGATTTCTCAAAGAGGTAAATTTGTATTAACCACGTCATTAGAACTTTGCTGATTTCTCCAACATAACCCACAACATGATTACCCTTGGGATAGTTAAAAGTGGTCAAACTAACAACTGTTATCGGGAAGAACTAAAATTTGAAATAATTATAGCGTTTTAAGGGGCATTAATTCTTGATAGTTACGTTAGAGAGATTCTGCTAATCTCTCCAACGTAACCCATAACATAATTATCTTGAGGAAGACCAACAGCGGTCTCTTTTGCCAACTGTTACTATTGTCTTTGGGAGAATTGGGGTCCTTAAACAGGTGGGCTAGAAAGGGCATCGGATTTTAAGCTAAGGATGTTGACCACGTTAGGCTATGTTGATTTTTCCAACATATCTCAAAGTGTGATTCCCTAAGGATAGTTAACTGCAATCACTTTCGCCAACTGCACCAACGACTGTCATTGAATAAATGTAAGGGTTTGGAAATGTTGAGCCATAGACTGGGAATTTTGGGAATTGCATATTTCTAACCCTTTCCTTAAATTTTGAAAAATTTTTGTAACTCTCAAAACATTATTTTCATTCCAAAAATTCATTTCCAAGAGTTTAAAATTCCCAAATTTCTCACATTCAACTTGATGAAAGAAATTTAACAATGATCCAAACAAGTAATAAAATTAAATGAAACACAAATAATATTAATTCAAATATTTCAAAACTTCCCACAATCTATATAAATTTGACAAACTAGGGAAATGATTAAGATAAAAGTGAGATCAATCTAGCTTGAATATTGGATCTAAGTCAAATTGAATTTAATCTATACAAAATCCATGGCCCATTTCTTATACTCTTATTTTCAAGAAAAGGCCCAAATGTAGGCCAAAATATAGGAAGCTACAATGGGGCTTAGTAAGGCACAAACTATGGCGTTCTTGTTTTTTCAAAACAAAATCACTTTTTTTATTATATATACATGAAAGAAACAAGACAAAAATAAGGGCGTGTTTTAAGTTGTCCATTGCCCAAGCCACAATGTTTTTTATTTTTTATTTATTTTTAAGGGGCAATGATTAGGTGCATCATACCCACAGCCAAAGAAAGTGACAACTTGCTCTCTCTTTTTTCTCTATAGTTCTTTTTTTTTTTTTCATCTCAACGTCAAAACATACATGCACAGCGATAAGAATAAACCATAATAGGCAGGAAGAGTAAAAAGGATGGGTGATCATGATTTACACACATGCAATGCCACAATTTAAAATAGGGCATGAACCATAGAGCAAACAAGTAACTCAAACCATGAAAAGAAAGTAAACCATTAAAGATGGAGGGTGCAGGGTGCATACAGAGTTCTAGGTTTGTTGCTTTTGTGCATGCTCCCCTTCTCTTTAAGTCTATGTTCTTTTCTCTCGGGCTCAACTCTTCTTTGTCTTTATTTTATTCTCCATTTCTTTCTCCCTCTTTTCTTTTTACATGTTGTATTTACTCAAGTATATGTTGTTTTTGTCTCTCTTCATTGTCTTTAACTCTCCTTTCTTTCTCTCTTTCTCACTCTGCTCTCTCTAAGTCTCATTGTCTCTATCACTCTTTCTTTTGATTAGCTCACTTGTGACTTTGTAATTCTCCATAACACCCTTTGGGTAGAAACTGGTTCCCCCTTTATATAAAGATTTTGGATTGCTTCCTCACTTACCATTCCCACCATTTCACATCAATTAGAAAAAATCTCTCTAACATCACATTGTGTCTGCTTCAGGTGTATTAAATGAAGGCGGCATCATTGAATCTTGACTACTTTACTTAGTCCCTCCCTTTAGTTGGCACAGTGCACACATGATTAGCTTCAACTAGTATGAAAGAGGCTAGTATAGTTTGGGCCAAGGCATTGGTCCAAATTGAGATCAAGGCCTAATTTATTTTTTTTTAATTTTCATTATTAACATTATTATTAAACTAAAAAATAACTTAAAAACCCCTTTGTCTTTGCTTATTTTAACTCCAAAAATTTTTAAAATTAGATATAAAATTTTTAAATTTAATCACATGCTTATTTAAAAAATTCTACACTAAATTTGGGCTTAATAAATTATTCTCATAATTGTTCCCTTTTAATCCAAAAAATTCCTCAAAGGCCAAAAAAAATACTAGACATATTAATTCGAGTTTCGGACCAAAAAAGGGGTCTATAAAATACCCCTCTTTGCTCATCTTCTAAGAATTAGGAATTTAGGAGACAAAGGTAGAGATAGACACTATATTTGGAGGAAACTAAAACATGTGATAATCTCAAATCTCTTCACTTTCCAAGAATCCAAAATGCAGAATTCAATTAGTGCTTGATTATCATGATGGCAAAGCAGTCTTGGGATTCTTCTTAGGTGCAACTTGCAATGTGCGAGATTGTTTTATTTTGGAGATGGATCACACATTCAAGGCATCTGTTAAGACCTAGGATTTTACCTATGAACCTAGGCTCAATTCATAATTATGAAATCGATTTAATATGAAGGGTTACCATCCACCCAAGAGGGACCAAAAATAACCACCTAGGATTTCCTTATGTACCTTGGCTCGATTCATGATTGTGGAATAGATTTAACGTGAAAGGTTATTGTTCACCTATTAGGAACCGAAGATAATGATAGATTTTCCCATATACCTAGACTCGAATCACGATCGATTTAACATGTAGGGTTATCGTTCATCCAACAGGAATTAGAGATAATGACCTAAGATTTTCTCGTGTACTTAGACTTAATTTACAATTGTAAAATTGATTTAATGTAAAAGGTTACCATCCATTCGACAAGGACAAATTGGAACGGTCAAGTTCAAAATATAATATAACTAATTATTTTAATATTTTTATTTTGAACTAACTTAATCTTATATAATAAGACTCTTAGTTCATGTTTAATTCTATTTATAAAAAGTCCTAATCAAAATAAGTTTTTAACTAATAATAGTTTTTAAATAAGAGTGTAGAAAGTATGCATAAGAGAGAGAAATAGACCCATGTACTAAAAGGTTCTTTTTGCTCTTAACTCTACACACATCTCTTTCAAGAATATTTTCTTAAAGATACCATCTCACATATTTAAAATTTGAAACATATATATTAGGAAGGTTCTAATAACATCTCCATAAGTAGGAGAGAAACAATTATCAATTTGTAATATTTGATATTATGTAGACACTATATTTTCTCCAATACAATTCTTATTTTTAATTTTAATTTTATTTTTGAATTTTTATTTTAATTAATTTTAGATTTAACCCCAAATTTTTTATTTTACTTTGCTCTAACCAAGCCTGAAAGCCTATATACAAGAGAAAAAAATAAAATCAAATAAGAAGGAGAAATTTGAATTAAAGAGACATATCCCACATTTTTCTTTTTCCTATTTTTTTTAACATCACCCAAATCACCCCTTAAACTCTTTCGTTCACTCTTCCTCATTTGTTCCCTTTTTCCCCACGTGTGTTTTATCTCTCCCCTTTTCATATGATCTGCTAGCTAATTGACTTCATGGCCATTGAATTCTTGGTCTAAATTCCCTCATGTCACATGAGGATCAATTTGGGGGCACAGAGACTTTCACAGACTCCTTTGAAAATTTGATTGCATTTTGCATCCTCACTTGTCACCTTGGAGATTTCCACATTCTTAAAAAATTCATTGTCTTCCCTTTTTATCACTCACTTTTACTACACTCCTACATCACACGAGCATTAGCTCATGCGCTGAGACAAGTTACACCATCAGAGAAATCCAACCTCTTCATTGCATCTACATATCACTAGCCATCATCAGAGATAGAATCTCCCCTTGTTGCCACCAAGACATAGGGAGTCAGGCCTTAACAAAGTTAGAGATTTTGAGTTGCTGTCAGCAAATTAGAGAAGGTGGGTGATAGCTTGCTGGCCTAAGAAACACCCAATTATAGGAGGACGAAGGGAAGCTCAAATGGAGAAGGGCTTGTAATTCAAATGCTAGGTTTTATCTTCGAAATTTGTCAGAAGCAATTTATGAAGCTCATATGTATTGGCTTGATCTCTATTTGTTTGAAACATATTTTATTGGCTTTGATTTGTTGAAATAACAAACTGCAATTCTAAAGAGAGGAAAGGGAGTGGTTTAGAGAGACAAGATAGAGAGAGAGATTCCTCTTCATCTAGAAACAATGGTGTCTTTTCAAGCAGGACCATTGCCAAGGACTTGCAATAGGCAGTACTTTGTCGATGGCCTAACCCCACACATAAGGTGAAGGCACACCAGGAATTTCTTGGTCCGCCTACTCATCGGGGAAGTCGATGAACGTCTTCCCCTCCCCTGTTATAGTTTTATTTCAATTTTGTTTGTTTTCTTTTTTAAATTTGAGGGCAAGTTAAAAAAAAAGTTTTTAGTAAGAAATAAAGATAAATTTAAGGGAAAAATACATATTACCTCTTTATACTTTATATGAAGTGCAAAAAACCTACTTGTATTTTCAAATGGGCAAAATAAGACCTTACACTTTATAGGATGTGCAAGAAATCCCCATCCATCTAAAGCTGTTTGATTTTCCATTAAAGAGCAAAATGGTAAGAGGCCCATGTGAAGAATAACAACGATCCTTACTACCACTGCGGTTTCCCTTTTTCTTCAGAAGAGGAACGCTTCTCTCAAATTTAGTAACTCATTCCAGCCATCTCAACAATACCACCAGTGTTGTCACTGATTAGACCAAATGCATCAATGGCCAATCTAGTGGCAATAGTACTCAGCATCCCTAGTGTTACAACTGCTATACCATACATGGCAGCAAAGCTGAAACTAACAAAAATGCTAACTGCATGGCAAAAATAAGAATAATGACAGACTTTTATCCCAAGGCAAGGCCATATATAACATTAGTAGTAGCACCAGTCCTGCAAGAGTCGGCAACATCTTGCACTCGGCTAAAACGACAGATAGAAAGAGTTGAAGTCAAGGCAGCAGCAAAAGATGAAGAAAGGTAGAAGTGCAAAATGCAGCTTACCTATACGCATTGCTGATACAATACTCAGTTACAAATCCAATAATAGGCCCTTCCCACAGACCAACAAACACAAAAATAGCTACCAACAAACCAAAATCAACCCCATGAGTCCTTCTTCTTTAGCTTTGGGTAACGGCGAAGCATTCCTCTTTTGAAGAAAAAGGAAAACCGCAACAACAGTAAGGATCGTTATTCTTCTTCCCATGGACGACTTTCCGTTTTACTCTTTAACAGAAAGTCAAACAGCTTCAAACGGATAGGGCTTTCTTGCACATCTTACAAAGTGTAAGATCTTATTTTGCTCATTTAAAAATGCAAGTAGGTTTTTTGCACATCATATAAAGTATAAGGGGGTAATATGTATTTTTCCATAAATTTAAAGGTGATTCAGAATATTCTCTCATGAATTATGAAATTTTTGGAGTTTAAAGAGGTGAAAGTAAAAAAATTCAAAAGTATTTTTTGTAAGTATTTTTATTATAATTCTTGGTTAAAAATGTTCTCCTTAGTTAAAAATAAAAATGGTTCCATATTTGAATTCAATTTTTTTATCTACTTATTTGAGAATTTTTTAGGTAAAATTAGATAAAGTACAAAAATTTAAAGGTATTTTTATCTTTAAGAATATATATTTTTTTCTATGATTTTGGATTAAAAATAAAAAGTGAAGAATAAAAATGAAAATAAGTTCATGATTTAATTCAGTATCTTTTTTACATAATTAATAAATTTTTAGGAATAATTTTGATAAAAGTAAATAGATCTTAGTATTTTTTAAGCATGTCTATATGCTCTCTCTAGGAATTTTTGGTGAAAAAAGAAAAAGAAATGTTGATGTAAATAAATAGTGAAAGGGTGTTGGAATTGGGTTGCTTCATGTAGCCTGGTTTGAGTGAAGGGCGCAGTTGATATAAACAAAAGTAAATAGAACTTTTTTGTGTTTTGTCTTCTTTGGGGTGAAATAGAGATTTTGCGCTAAATTAGTTGGGCTTAGTGGTTAGGTCCAATTTTTTTTTTCTTTAACTTGGAGCTATTCTTAAAATTTGATTCCATGATTTCCACAAATAGAGTTTAGTTTCATTTGTAGAATAGTGCTTTATTTTTAAAAATCCATACATAGCACCAGGGACTCAAATGGTCCAAATTTTGTCATTAATAGGACTCTAATGACCCACAATTTTTTTTTCAGGACCTAAAAGTGGTTACTTGTTTTCAAAATCTCCAAATGGAAGGAAATGGGACATTTTATAATAAAAAATTTTCCAAAACCCGAATATAAAAGGAGAGGAGTCTGTTTTAAAAACTATTTTGTAAATCTTCAATTTGGAAAAAATGAAAGGGGGTTTTCTAAAACAAAATATATTTCAAAAGAACCCAACTTGGAAGTGAAGAGATTATTTTCAAATAATGTTCTAAAAGCCCTCATCTGGAAGGAAAGGGACCCTTTACAAAATAAAATATTTTTCTAAAAATCCTGATATGGAAGTAACGAGATTATTTTTAACATCTCCCTTTTTAAAACCTAGAATTTTTATCTAACCAACACCAAAATTCAAATTAAAGCAAGACAAACTAACTAAATTTTTTTGGTATAGAATGGATGTGTAGGGATGCTAATACCTTTCCTACACGTAATTAACCCCAACCCAATTTCTACGAACATAGACTGCTTTTTAAAAGAGCTCTGATCTCATCCTAAAAAAAAAGGCTAATGGTGACTCCAATTTCTTTTTATTTAAAAAAACCATTAAACACAAGTTTTTCATGCAAATTGCTATTCCGCGTCACGATGTTGCAACACAGTATTAGCAATGTTCGTACATTGATCAAAATGGTAGTTATGTAGTTGTGTTTGTGATAAGTTAATTGTAGAGGTATATCCTATATGTGAGAGATAGACATAAGCAGATTGTAACGCAAGTGAGATCTTTGTTTGTAACAAACATTAAGGTAAGAACCCTTGCGATTAACCTTCCAACAGCCCCCTTATGCTTGTTTTGATCTTTGATATGTGCCTTGTATATGCTTTGTGCTATGAACAATTGTGAATTTTTGAGTAATTTTGTACTTGTTGACTATGCATATTTCAAGCCTCTTTGAATGCTTAAATGTGCAACGTTATTTGACATCTTCATATGGATATATTGTATACAACAAGATCTTTAACATGACATATCATATGCATGAATTGAAATGATAGTTTAAAGTTGGCTTCATGAAAATCTCTTTCTAGAAAACCTTTTAAAGCTTGGTGAACAACCAACATTGAGCAATATTTTGAATCTTGAAATTTGTATTTTGGAAAACAATCTTGGCATGGATTTGTTTTTTGCAATGAGATATTTCCAAGGGGACCAAAATTGTGTTAATCAAAGCACAGATGATGGAGACACAAGGCCAAAAAGTTAGCTAAATGATCATTGAAATCTGGGAATTTCAAGGTTATTGAGGCTGGGATTTAAATCATAGCCTATGTGCATAGGTGGTGCATGTAGAACATGTACTGCCACATTGACCTCATTTCATAGATTTCAAGACATCACCTAAAAGAGGAGATCACAGTGGTCCTATCTATGTGATAAAAATAACCAAAGGATGGCTTGATGGTGGCATGTAGCTTGCATGCATTGCTTTCTTGGAGTGAAATTGCTGTAAAGTAGCCAAAAACATGCCAACACATATAGGCAGTATGTGTGAGCACATGTAGTAGCTTTGGACCAGTTTTTTATGACATATTCCGTCTTTTATGAACTTTTTGGCTATGTGCTCGAAAGTACCTAAAAACCAATCTATGATATTGCTAAATTAATTGATTTAAGGTTATTTTAAAGAAAATAACTTATCAAAAGAATTTACTTTTCTCAGAAATAATTTTTTGCATGAATCACACTTTGCATAATCATGACATACTTCCCAAGATTATTTACTTTGTGTATTATTTTTGCTTATCTGTTAAATGAGAAATAGTGCGAGGGTGTTTGATATTTATGCATATTTGTGTATTGATATTTTGTTGAATGATCATGAATTTGTGTGAAATTTGGTTTCCTCAAAATAATAAAATATATACGAGGGTGATCCGCATCCCTATTTTATCAAGTAAATTAATGTAGTAGGAAGAGGAATGTATTTATTATTTGAGATTTTGTAAAAGGATGTGCTGGCACACCTAATTTGTACATATTTTATTGTTCTGATCATGGGTAAATATTAATACAGTTACCTAGTTGAACTTGCTTATGCGATATCTTAGCATTATGTTAGATAAATGTTCCAATGATATTTATCATACATTAAGTAGGAAGGTTCAATACCTTAATGATGAAAAATTGCTTAACTAGCTAACTAATGTCATGGACTGACATGCTGAAAGCAATAGTGCCCAACACCATCATGACCAAAAATCCTATAACACTTAGTTTAAGAGAGATGTGAGTACACACTTTACATTATTAAGTTGCATGCATGGTATTCTCATTGAAGAGTTTGAGAATTTTCCAACGGTTAAGGAAATGTGGGACTTGCTAAGATTCAAATATGGTGAAACCATTGCCATAAAGCTTTGAACTTTGACTTTGTGGTTTAAACAATAAATGATGGACCCAAAACATTCAATAGTTGAACATTCAAGGTAATGTCTACCATGATAGGAGAAATGAAATCAGTTAAACATGATCTCACAAATAACCATAGACATTTATTGTCATTAAATCCCTCCTAGAGTCTTCTTAAGGATAAGTGAAGCTTGTGTTTATACACAAGGAATTAACACCTTTGATGACATTTCTTATCATTTAGAGCTTAAGGTTGAGTGCAAAGATGCAAACCATAGTACTACCATTGTGGCATAAGCTAGACAATGCAAGGGTAAGTCCCGGTGTAAGGAAAAATAGGGATAAAATTAAAACTAATGACCAAAGGCTAATAAGATCACCAAGCACTCTACAAACAAGCATTGTGGTAAAAAAGATAAATTCAAGTTCAAATGTTATGACTATAAAAAGAAGGGACACTTTGCTTAGGGGTGTCTTGAGCAGGCAAAGGTTTATCCTTATTTTATCCCTTCTATTGCTATCTCAAATTATCTTTCACAATATGTACACAAATAGAAAAATAGTACATCTATTCTTTTAGGATAAGGATGGGTGGAAGACTTGAAAAGAGAAAATAAGAATTGATTTTTTGAGCAATTTTAGATGAGAAAACATGTGTTTAGTAATTTGTTAATCACTTTGGATTGAAGCTAACACAACATGTTGGCATTGAAGAAGCTATGGCTATGTGTTTTTCACATGATTCATCATGAAGCCACTTACAAAGATGTTAAGGAGAGATTTCAATGTTCGAGGGATATAATATAGAGACAATTTCATCACGTATTAAAATTTGTCAAAACTTTAGGACTACAAGTCATTAAGCCTACATTTATGGATGCTCCTAAATTTATTAAGGAATATGCATGATATTGGCCATAGTTTAAGGATTATATAGGAGGTATAGGTGGCACTCATATTACTATTCAAGTTTCTACCATAAATAGATTCCTTTTATTAGCAAAAAGGGAATAACTATCACAAATGTTCATGCTATTTGTATTTTAAAATATGCTTTACATTTGCATAGGTAGGTTGGGAAGGCTTTATACATAACACAAAAATTTTTGTCGATACTCTCCAAAGGCCATAATTACATTTTCATCAGCCACCTAAAGGCAAGCCATTCATTTCATTATTTATTTTTAATGTGAATGATTATTATGTAGTTGTTCCAAATATAATGACATTTTATTTCAAGAAAATACTACCTTATGGATTCTAGATGTCATTGTAGGACTATATAGAAACACAATATATCATCTTCCTCAATTCAGGTTGGCCTTGGCTTTTAGATCACAAAATGAAGTGGTCAATTATCATCATCCAAGTTTGAGGAGTGACATTGAAAGAATCTTTGTAGTGTGCAAAGCAAGGAGGATGATATTACACAATATGATCAACTTTGAACTTCAAACTCAATTTGCTATCATATGAACAACCTTTCTTGTGATAGTTATATAAGAAGAACGAATTATTGGGATATAGTTATATTTAGAGGATTTCAATGTTCAAGGGAGATAATATGGAGGCAATTTCATTGCGTATTAAAGTCTATCAAAACTTTAGGACTACAAGTCATTAAGCCTACGTTTAGGGATGCTCCTATATTTATTAAGGAAGATGCCCGATATTACCCATAGTTTAAGGATTATCTAGGAGTTATAGGTGGCACTCACATTGCTATTCATGTTTCTACCGATAAATAGATTCCTTTTACTAGCAAAAAGTGAATAACTATCACAAATGTTCTTGCTATTTGTATTTTAAAATATGCTTTACATTTGCATAGGTGGGTTGGGAAGGCTTTATACATGATACAAAACTTTTCATAGATATTCTTCAAAAGCCACAATTACATGTTTGTTAGCCACCTAAAGGTAATTCATACATTTCATTATTTATTTTTAATGTGAATGATTATTATATAGTTGTTCCAAATAAAATGACATTTTATTACAAGAAATACTATCTTATAAATTCTAGATGTCATTGTAGGACTATATGGAAACACAATATATCATCTTCCTTAATTCAGGTTGCCCTTGGCTTTTAGATAACAAAATGAAGTGGTCAATTATCATCATTCAAGTTTGAGGAGTGTCATTGAAAGAATCTTTAGAGTGTGCAGAGCAAGGAGGAGGATATTACACAATATGACTAACTTTGGACTTGAAACATAATTTGCTATCTTATGAGCAACCTAACTCCATAGTTATATAAGGGGAATGAATTCTTGGATATAGTTATTTTTAGAAGATTTGAGAATATTGATGAGTTTAGAAACAATGATGATGATCTTGGAGAATATGAATGGAAGGGGCAACTTTAGAATTTATTAGAATAAAGGCAGAAACAATGAATGCTATTAATGATCAATTGTAAAGTCATGGTTAGCTTTTGGAAACTTGTAGTATAATGGGTAATATTTCTATTATTATAATATGCTACTTTCTTTAATCTTTTTAATTAATGCATTCATATGATAGTTAATTCAGTTTTATTTTAATTTTCATTAATAATAACAATGCTAATATTATATATAATAGTGCTTTAAATGGTCATTTGAATAAATTTAGTATTAAATAGTGATAAACTTGAGAATGTTTCTTGTGCATTAAAATGGCTTAGGTATGAAATTTAAATAGCATTCAAGTTGTAGACGCTTGCTAGAAAGTTATCAAATTACCATTGCATTGTATTTAGGGATGGCAATTCTCCCTTGTTAGTTGAGGATCATTGAGGATCTTTGAATTTTGGCTAGGGAATGGGGAGGAATTTTCTCCTATAAGGGCAAGACCCACTAAAATACCTTACATTTTATTATTATATAAAATATAATAAGGGTAACTTAGTAATTTCCCTGCAATTGTCATACATAACCCTATCACTAACATTCCTGATCTTAGTTGTGCCATTTGTTGTCTTCATCTCAAGCTCTCTTCCATCCCCATGATTCTTGAAGTTTAGTTGTTGAACTTTTATCCAATGCTCTTCTTCTAGGCTTTTCTCACCCTATTTACACACCCACACTCATAATTTCAAACATAGCAAAGTGAATCAATACACATGCTTAGTGCTTTTGGCTTGAGTTGAAAATTTATCTGAAAAATTTAGCATTTGTTTTAGGTTGAGCTAGATTTGCCTTTGTCTATTTTAGAGTGTCAAAATTTTCTATCGTAAATGATCTTCTAGGGAATATAGTTGTTGGTTTATTTGATGGTTTGGTGAAATACTAGTTGCTCAAATGTTAGGATAAGTTTGGATCCCTGTGGGTGTATATACCTAATTTTGTCTAGCCCCAAACGAACAAAAATAATAATAAATAATAATAAAAATAAAAAGAAACAAAAGCAAAATAAACGGCAAAATATTAAACAGGGTTTGAAAAGATTTAAAAAGGAGATAAGGGGAAAGAATTGAATTTGGATTTGGATGAGAGACTTGCAAAGGAAAAAGAGGTTAGAAGAGGAAAAATAAAATTCCACGATTTGTATCAAGATCACCATTGAGAGAAGATAATAATCAAGCTGAGAGTTTGAAGAGAAGTTTGCTACTAAGCATTGGCTAAAATAGAAACACTCTTCATAGCCTAATGTTGGATACTCCCACTCGACTTACACCATCACTGCACTTTCTTGCTCATGGTATACATACAACTTTCACTCTCCTCTCATATTCACACTTCACCTATTACTCTTGCATTTAGGCACTAAGCTCATATGTTGAGCCAAGGAAACCCCTAATTATACACTGTTAGCCACATGTTCACATACAATTCTCCAATAAGTTTCATAAGCATTCTCATAGCTATATGAAAAGCAAAACATCCAAGGATAGCAAGCTTAGGTAAGGCTCGTGGATTTTCTATTATTTTATCTTTGGCTTAGTGTTTTCCTTGTTCTTTTGCTAATTGAGTACTATATTAGACATGTGAAATTTGTATCACAAGCTTTGTTTAAAATCATGACCTTCCATGTAGAGTCGTGTTAAGAGTAGGTTGATTGATTGGCTTTGGCTTCTTGTTTACCCTAATCAATTGCTAAGAATGCTTTGGTGTAGGTTATGGCATTAATCTTGATGTGCTCTATTTTGGGGTAAGGAAAGATAGGGGGTGAGTTTCTTTTATTTTGGAAGGACTGTGAGTGAGTACTATCTTCAAAGGTGTGAACCAAGGATAGGATAACTTGGAGAAGCATCATGTAGGATAGAGAAAAGCCAAGGAATGCCATGATAGGTTTTGCACCATTTTCAAGAAAATTTCTACTAGCAGTGATTTTGTGTAAGTGTTAGCATAGATATCATTACCCTGGCATTAATTTGAGGAAATTAGCTTTAGCCCATAATGAGTTTGTTTCACATGTGAGATCTCAAGTAGGATAGTGGTGTGTTTTTATCTTAACATGGGAGTCATGTTAAGTGCCATTCAGTGGCTATTTTATGGATAAAATGATTAGATTTTAAAGAGACCTAGTATATAAAGAAACAAAAACAAAAAGAGAAAAAAAATAAAGAGTAGTAGTGGGTGCTCTTTAAGGGTTCATGACAACAATAGGTTTGCATGTGTCTATTTTTTGTCAATTTTTATAAATGGTGCATGCTCTTCACTGAGTGCATAGGCATTTGTTTGTGTTTACTTGATTGCTATTGTTCAAATTTTAATTTGGGTCATGTTTGAAGACATGTAAGCAATGTTGATATCATTTAAATGATAGAGCACCCACTAGTTTAAGAAAATAGGGTGAAAATTTGCATTGCCTTGTGACCACTTTTCTCATAGTTGAAGTTAATAGGACATGTGGGGCCTCCTATGTCTTTTTGCATTTTAATCATCAAGGCTTTGTTGAAGTCTTACTGAGAAATTTGATAATATTATTTGTATGACATTGGTGGACCTTTTCTAATTTTTGTGACTATTGCGTTTAGGTTCATGGGCATGATTGAAATTGAATATATATATATATATATATATATATATCTAGCAATGGGTATGTAGCATGTTGCTTGAATCTTATATGAAGTATCATGAACAGTGGAAGCAAATTAGAGTTGAAGTGGCATGTAAAGATTATGGGTTTTTATGGTGATCATTTGTGTATATGTGCTACAATTCCTTATCATGCTTTTATTCTCTCTTGCAACATAAAACATAGAGCATTTAAGGTGGTTAATAGAAAACATAAAATGCATGAGGAATTAAAAGTGGCATTAGGGATCAGAAAGACAATTAGGATTTTTTTTAATAGTTGACTACGATCATAAGGATGTGAAGATTGCTATGTCAACTAAAATCATAAAGTTATGAAAATTGCTATGTCAACTAAAAATCACAAAGATGGAAAATTGCTAGACCTTCACTAGCAAAACAAATGCATCAAATATAAACAATAAGAAGTGTTAGGAAGTCCATAATATTTAATAAAAATTTTAAATTAAAAATTAAAAATAGTAAGTCCTTCAAAATCTTTGAAATCCTTTCTAGCTCATAAAATTGAATAAAATTTGAGGAAAGGGATATTGTTTTCCTAGTTATCCCTACACTTTATCACTCTTTAATTCTTGATTTTCCCAATGACACTTATGAAGGGTGGTCATGAGAATGGCCATTTTCTAATTAGCTCAAGGTTAATCACATTATATGCCTAGTCAAGTCATTGGTGTGATTCCTCTTATGTGATTATTTAGACTCTCTTCCTCTTCTTAAATCCCTTGACATTACTGAATCTAAGATGATCCTCAAATTTGGATTCTTCTTGATAATGATTGTTGGAGGCTGGTCATGAGAATGGCCATTTTTCTAGTTATCTGGTGGATAATTGTATTATGAGCCTAGTCAAGTCATTGGCATGGATCCTCTGACATGATTATAAAGAATCACCTATGCTTAAGGCCTAATATAACCTTAAAAAGCTCTAGTCAAGTTAGGTACCTTTCCTAAAACTAAGTAAAACTAAGAAAGTCCTAGTTAAGCTAGGCACCCAATTTCGATGTGAGCCCTCGATAAACCAAGTGTCAAATTTTTCTTTCCACAGTAATGGCTACAAACTCCACTCACTAGTAGCATTAGTCACAGATCACACTTAATTATGTGCAAAACCAGTAGAAAGGCAAATAAAAACTAAAAAAAAATAAGTTGTTTTAAACACAGCACAACTTTGAAACTAAAAAGCAATAGAACATTAATATGGTATCAAAAAGTTATTATAGGGGTGTTAATACCTAGAGCCGTTAATTTTGGCCAAGCCCGATGGGCCACTTGAAACTGCTTGTAAAAATTAAGGGCTAGGTTTGCAAAAATTCAGCCTAAAAAAGCTGGGCCATTTTTTGGCCTAGCCCTAATTGGCTTGGGATTGGCGGGGCTAGCTTGGGTTTCTTTTTTAATTTTTTTAATTTTTTACTTCCAAATCTAACCCTCCCTTAAATCATGACTCAACATCTTCTCTATCCACCCACGGGCCATGACCCAATTCTTTTTTTATCCATCTATGAACATGTAGTTAAATTTTTATAAATAATTTAAGAGTAATTTGATGTTTGAGATTTATAATTAAATTATTAAATTAAATAAATTTAATAATATAATTTTTTTAAATAAATATGTAGTAAGATTAAATTTATAAATATTTATGTTAATTTATAATTTAAGTATAGGTTTAGATTTAGGGTTAGATTTAAGTTTAGGTTCAAATTTAGATTTAAATTCAGGGTTAGGTTTAAGAACCCGTTCAATTGCCAAACTTGTAGGATTAGAGTTAAGTTCAATTTTTTTTTTTGGCTCGAACCAAATTGTTCAAGACCTGATCTAGGCCGGTCCATTTAATAGCTCTACTAATACATTTCTTATAAGTAACCAGCCCACAATCCACACAAACCAAATTTTTTAGTATTCGATCTCATTACTTAAACTTAGATTGATGGTAACTCTAAATCTTTTTCATTAAGTTTTAAAAATTCCTCCAAAACTTGATAATTAGTTTTCAATTGCCACTCTGGTTTGCATGTCGATAGTGGGTACCCATTCCTCATGGGGGTGAAGATGGGGATAGTGAAAAATTTTTCTATTGGGGATGAGGATGGGTATGGGGAAGATTTTTTACATTGGGATCAAGGAGTAGGAGGGCATTCCTTATCCTCGCTTTGCCTTGTTGCCAATCCTAATTATATCTTTAATTTCCAAACTTGTGTGTCAACTAACTTACTTGCAATGTCTTTACATACCATTTATTTTGTACTATAAGAATTAAGTGAAAATAAAGTTGCTAAAGTAATAGTGCGATAGCAAAAGTAGTCATCATTTCAACAAGTTGATTTTGTTACTTAAGTTATTTTGACAACCCTTCCCATTGAATAGATCAAGTCCTAAACAAGGAGGAACAAAGTAAAGTAAAAACAATATTATACTCAACTCAAAAACAATAGCAACCAAAAATAACCTAAAAGATCCAAACAACTAAATTAAATTAATTACTATTCTAGATTTCAATTTCATTTTTACCAACTCAAAATCCAATAACAATCACATTGAATAGTTTAAATAGTTGATGAATGCAATCAATCTTGCACACAAAATTGGCAATAAATTGGACTTGTTTAAACCCATATGTGTAGACACCAAATTTTATTTGGCCCACTTTTAAAAATTTTAACCTAAAATACAAAGCCAAATTTAAACTAAAAATAAGAAAATAAAATAAGATAAATCTCAAATAATAAAATTTAAAACTCAAAGATAAGCTCAAGATATAATTAAACACAAAATTAAACCTAACTAAAACCCAAACTAAAATAAATAAGCCCAAACTCAAAAATAAAACTAAAATAAAATCAAAAAATAAAAGATAAGATAACCAAAATTAAAGAATAATAATACAAGATAAATTGAAAATTAAAAAAGATAAATAAAATAATTAGAGGATAAGAGATAAGATATTAGGATAAATAAAAGATAATAAAGATAAAAGACAAAAGAAAAAAAAAAGATAAAAGATAATGAGAAGTAGGAAAATCTAAATAAAAATCTAAGAGATAATTAAGATAAATAAAAAGGATTAAAAGATTAAAAATAAAAAAGATAAAAGATAAGAGATAAAGTACAACTGAAATTAGAAAACAAGAATTTAATTATAAAAGAAATTCTAACTTTACACTTATAAAAACCCATCACATACACACAAACAAGGGGGTTCAGGGCCTACAAGAAGAGAAAAAGCCTGGAAAACTTCAGCCTACAAGAAAAGAGAGGGAATAGACCAAAAAAGGGGAAGAAAAGGCTTTTACCAAAACCTCTCTACGACTTTCAAGAAAACAGTACCAGAAGCAACCCACCCACATGGTCCTCCAAACTTTAGTACTCCACCACTTAGCCTCTACAAGTAACCAAAAAAAAAAAAAGGGAGGAAAAGTTAGCACCCTCATCAAAACGACCCATCTCTTCCTTCTAAAAAACAAAAACACCTCTCTACTCTCTCAAATGCCTATTGCACACTCTTCTTACCACAATCACATACCTTTTTCAAATCCCCTTCTCTTTGGGACAAAGGAAGACACTCAAGGTAAGCCCCTTTCCTCTTTTCTTTTAGATTCATATGTGTTGTTTAATTTTAATTATTTAGATTTCATACTTTAATTCTAATATAGCTAGGATCATTTTTGCTATAGAGTTTGTATAACTTTCATTTTTATTAATCATGACATGCATGCATTTTCACATTCTATCATCCCTTTTTATCTTGATTTACTGTGGGTTACTACATGCAAGTATAATCATTCTGCATATTCTGCACCATTAGCATGCATAGATTCTATCTTAAATTCTGCATAATCATGCACATGATTAAATTCGGCATATGGTGTTTTAATTTTTTGCACACATCTATTTTATAGTGTTTTGAACATTCAAGCTTCTATTTTTGCATGGTTTTGCATTTTGTTTAAATAGTTTTGTACTGCATCTTGAACTAAAAATTTTGCACTGTCTTCTGCTTGAAAATTCTGCACACTATTTCATTATGCACTTTCTGTCTTCCACAAATTCTACACTGCAATTCAACTTCTGCATTTTGTTTCATAAATTCTGCACAAAATAAATTTTAGCAATTCTAGTTCTATTTTGTAGTTTTATTTCTGCATTCTGTATAGAATCTTCATATGACTTTTATATACTAAAATTTTGCATATTTTGCATTAAAGATTGTGCACATATTTTAGCTTAGATAGTGTTCTTGTTGATCTTCCATATTCATTGATTTAATTTCTTATCGATTTTCCATGAATTATAATTTTAGCACTAGGATTATCT
This sequence comes from Dicorynia guianensis, assembly GCA_037013595.1. NCBI lineage: Eukaryota > Viridiplantae > Streptophyta > Magnoliopsida > Fabales > Fabaceae > Dicorynia > Dicorynia guianensis. Next base: position 11,956,901 of record JASUAB010000006.1, on the reverse strand, counting down.
CTTAAGAAACTCTAGTATCACCATCTTGAGTTCCTCTTTAGTCCTAAGCAATTTTGGCTTTAACTTAGTCATACTAGTCAAGCCACTTTTCTTAAATCCTAATCCTAGTTGCTAGTCAAGCTAGTTAAATAAGGGGATTTTCTTAAAATTATCTTTAAAAACCCCAGCTTAGAATAGAAAGAAAATTTTTTATAAATTATTTTTTAAAACCCTGACTTGGAATAGAAAGGGAATTTGCTATAAATTATTTTTTAAAATCCTTGCACTAGAATAAGAAAGGGACTTTTTTCTAAAATCATTTTTATCTCGATCTGGAATAGGTAAGGATTATTTTCAAAAATCTTTTAAAACTAACATAAAATTAAATTAAGTAAATTAATTAGATTATTTTTGATACCGAAAGGGTATTTAGGGTGCTAACACCTTCCCTAAAACGTAACTAACCCCTGAACTCAATTTCTAAAATATAGACAATTTTTAATTAGGTATCCGATCTCACCTTAGGTAATTTAGGTCAGTGGCATTTCCAAAACCAAATTTTAGGGTCCACAATATGCATTAGCTTCAACTAAAAGTGCAATTATAGCTTACTGTTGCAATGCCCACCACACCTAGCCCTGAAACACCATACATCTAGCCCTAAAACCTAACATACATTAAATGAATAGCTTAAAAACTAATTATTTTTATAACAAGTTATAGGGATCAAAAATGACCATGTACACAGGTTTCAAGTAAAGGTTACTAAAGCATAAAACTAAGGGCCCATTTGGATGTGCTTAAAAAATAAGGAATTTTTTATGTAATAATTTTTATAAAAGGACTTTTATCAAAAGTTAAAGTTATTTTGTATTTGGATGTAATATTCAAGAAGCACTTTTGAATAAAAAATTATTTAAATGTTAAGATAAAAAACACTTTTGATTTGTAAAATTACAAAAACCCTCTTAACTTCTCTCTCAGTGATGTTTCATCTTGCTAAGAAGTTCTATCAAGCTATGGTTTCTCTTCATTCCGCTATGGAAGCTAAACATCACACTATGATTCCCTCTAACCTTGTCTTTTCCTCAAATTTATGAGTCAATTCTTCAACTCCATTCCCTTTGAAAATCAAAGTGTACCCATGCACACCTTCATCATCCACATCTCCATTATCTTCAGCAACATGGTAATACTTGTCCCTTGATCATTGGTGGCAAACCCATATTTGAATCAATTGACTTCAAATAACAACAATAACAATTCAACATACAAATGCAAAAATAAACTTCAAGTAAAGCTATTAGATGAAAATGTTGAGACTTTGCCATCATTTTGTACCTCTTGTCTCAAAAAGTTTGTAGATTTAGTCAAAATTGCTGATGGGGTGGGCGATTCAAAGTCTAGAGATTTCAAATGGGGCATGAGTGGGACTATTGGTTTTTCACCAATATGAATCTCTTCAATATGATCAACATCCCACAAGATCCAATCTTGGATTGAGTTCTATGCATAATATCATGTGCCATCGAGTAAAATATAACATGGCCCCTTCATGTATTGATAATGAAGCCATCCCCTTCCTTGCCAGAAACTCATGAAGAGGCACCCTCCCGCCTATGGCACAATCATCGTCACCCTTGGCGTCATCATCGTTTATGTTGTCCCTTCTTCAATTCTCTTTGTTCTCGTCTCCAAGGATCTTCAACTAGTTTGGAGTGTTCACCAGCAACAATGACTAGGCAATGAGGAAGAAGGAAGAGTTGTAGCACTTGGCAACAACTTGGATTTGAAGAAGAAGGAAGAACAAAACCAATGAAAGAGAAGAGGGTAATGCATGTTATATTGAAATATTGCAGATATATTTTTGTCCAAATCATTTTCATTGACACACATTGATTACACCTCTCATTTGTGGCATATGTTATATTGAAATATTGCAGTTATATTTTTGTCCAAATCATTGTCATTAACACACATTGATTACACCTTCTCTCATTTGTGGCATCTCCTTTTTCCACAAGCTAAAAATTTTAGCTTCACAAAAAGTTAAGTTTTGACTTTTTTTTATTGCTTCTCCTTTTTTCTAAAAGCTAATGCTAACACACACTATTACATAAAAAATCACTTTATTTTAAAAAAAAAGGACTTATTTTAAAAATATAAGCCCTAAATATATGTCATGTGCCCATTTATAATTGCAAAGTGTAGCTATCAGTGAAAGTTACTCCATTCTCTTTTGAGCATTTTTATTGTCACATTGTAAGACCCATGTTTTGGGTTATGTTGTTGATGTGAGTAACTTAAATTTTTTTTTTTAAATTTAATAGATAACATATGGTTCACATTTCACGTGAGCCATATGTTGTATGCATACAATTTTTCTTCTCTTGCAGTATAGCTTGGCATCACCTTAATCAATATTTTAAAAATTTGATTGGTCAACAAATTGTTGTTTTGGAAGGTAGGTCACATATAAACTAGTTCAATCGATTTGACTAATGGTCTAATCATATGATTTCATGATTATAATTTTTATCTATATAATATTTAGGTTAAAATGCACAGAACCCCCCTGAACTTTAGGTCGGTTTTAAAAAACCCTCCTGAACTTTAAAAAGTTCCAAATGACCCTCTTGAACTATGAAACATTTACAAAATACCCTCATCCATCAAGTTTTTCGTTAAAATTTGGATGTTTTTTGGTTAACTTCCACTTTGACTTAATAAAAAGACAAAATACCCTTCAAATGCACAAATTTTCAAATCTGCCATAAATGCAAAAAAAAAAAAAATCTAATGTAAATTTGTAATTTAGGGTTTAGGGTTTAGGGTTTAGGGATTTAGGGTTTAGAGTTTAGGATTCAGGATTTAAGATTTATGAGTTTAGGGTTTAGGGTTTAGGATTTAGGGCTTAGGGTTTAAGATTTAGGGTTTAGGGCTTAGGGTTTAGGGTTTAAGGTTTAGAGTTTAGGGTTTAAAGTTTTAGGATTTAGGATTTAGGGTTTTAGGGTTTAAAGTTTTAGGATTTTAGGGTTAGGATTTAGAATTTAGGGTTTAGGCTTTAGGGTTTGGGGTTTAGGGTTAAGGTTCAATGTTAAAACTCCAAAATTTTACTATTCACTGCCTTCAATTTCTTAACTTTACAATGAAGGTTATTTTCGTCATTTTCTTAAATTTTGACGAAAAACTTGACGGAAGGGGTTTCTTGCAAATGTTTCATAGTTTAAGAGGGTCATTTGGAACTTTTTAAAGTTCAGGAAGGTTTTTTAAAATCGACCTAAAGTTTAAGGGGATTTTGTGCATTTTAGTCTAATATTTATTTAGTTGTTAGAAAACTAAATAACATTAATACAATATTCATTCATTTATTACTGTCAAATTATGGTGGTTATAACTCAACCAAATATGTGTTTCATAAAAAATTATAAATTTTAAAGCCATTCTCATAATTATATTCTTTTTTTTGCCTATTAAAAAATTGTGTAACTAAGATAACAAAATTTATAAATTTTTTAAATTTCTTTTTGGTTTTGGCTAACCAGTCGATGTAGGGTTTAGTTCACTTATTTTGACAAATTCAATCAGTTTACCACTGTAAAGTGTCAAATCGAACTAATTGTATGGTTGGTTCAATCAACTTTCTAAAACATTGAAGGTGGAGCTTTGTTATATAGAGTACTTTACTACAAAGGAGCTTAAAATTTTGTAGGTTAAGTTGACTTTTTAACTAATTTATTAAAAATTCATTCAAGAAAAATCTTGTTGCACTTACAAGTATTAATAAAAATCTTAAATATAATATTTTCGAGACAATTATCTACAAATATTTGGTAAACTAGTTTACAGTATGATAATTTACTCCTTTCCCTAAATGTAAATATTTTTCTTGGAAGTTTAATGAGCTCTCAGATGTCTGATAATACAATAAAAAAGATTAATTTCAGAAAAATATCTTAAATTTATTTAAAAAAATATTGCCATCCACTATAAAAAAAAAATTGGCATAGACTACATGCCTACATGACTAAACATTCAAGTTGTGTACTGCCCAAAACAAAAATTCAAAATGTGTGCCCCGTATTTGCTGTTGAAAGGACCGCGGTATCCCGCTCGCTTCCCATTTTACAAACTAAACCAAAGAGGAAATTGACTGATCGTAGCCTCGTTTCCGTCTTCCGACATTCCTTTTAAGCTCAACAGTTGAATTTCCAGACCAAGCCATTTGACGGCGAACTGATTTTCTCCTGAACTTAGCACAGAGAAGACCTCATTGGAGGTAAACAATTTTAATTTGGGCACTAATTATTTGCTCTTTGTTTACGTCTTTACAAAGTTCTCTCAAATCGATGCTGTTAATTGCTGCGTTATTTTGGTAAGTTTAGAATCTTTAATATTTGGTTCAAATTAGCGCCGATTCCTTCTGGATTTCATTTTTGTCTGCTTTTTTTTTTTCTCTGATGGATGATCTTCTCTATAACAACTAAGAAGGCCCAAATTTTTTCGATTGGGCAAGTTGGATCTGGTATGTATATCCAGCATTCACCATATAATTTTAACTATGGGGTTGATTTCTTCACCAAAATGGGTGAATGGGCATCTACACACTATCTGTTCATATGGATTTTACATGTTCAGTAATGTTAAATTACTTTGCTTTGTCGCATAAACTATTTATTGTGAAGGAATTGACGCTTCTTTGACCATTTCCATTCTTGCAGGTTAGTAACATTGCATATTTGTAAGTAAACCCTAGTTGATTTTAGTGTTTAAATTAATGGCAATTCCCTTATTGCATTTTCCTTCTGGGGTGGGGTTATAGACTTTTATAGTGAAGTGCCGTAGCATGGTTGTTTTATGAGAATAGCAACACAAGTTATATTTGGTGAAATGTGGATGTTATAATTATTTTTAGATAATCATATAGATGAGAGGGGTATGGCAGAGAAGGGCATGATGGAATTGATGTCCTATGGCTTTCTTTCAAACTGAAAACCAGTTGGTCTATCTTCAATATGTTAGAAAAATGTTACTCATGTAATGTTATTAGATACATAGCATATTGTAGTAGTTTGCTGAGAAGTATTTATTAAATGTTGCTTATTATAATGCCTTTGCTGGTGGCCTGTTAAGTACTGTTTGGGTTCTGAACAGTTGTCTACCAGCACTGATTGCTGTATTGCTATATAAGAAGATTGTCAATTGTTTGCTAATTTAAATTGCGTTGATTGTAGTTTGAGCAAAGCTAGATTCTTTCACATAATAGTTTCCAGACACAGAGCAAGCAAGTAGCTCTGAGTCTATTATTAATTTTTTACGCTGTTGTTGCTGTAGTATTTTAAATGCTTGTCTTCTTGCTTTATTAAAATATGAGTTATCTGTAGCTAACAGATGGAGTTGTGATACGGCTGACTTGAATCTTTGCATGAGCCAATAACAGAGAACAACTCATCTTTATTTTTCTATGAAGAAAGTTTGCAGAATGAATCTGAAAAAGAATAGAGTTTAATGATTGTCCAAGAATTAAAATAAGAAGTACAGATGAAATTACATAATGAGAGATGTCAGGCGATGGGTTTTGTAACTAGCATAGAGTTATAGAGGAAGATATCCTGTGTGAAAATTTGGAACATTATATTTGTTAAAAGTGAAGGGACCAAATTCTGTTATGAGTACCCTTGTTGCGAGTTTATGCTTTATGGTTCATAAAATGTTTAGAGTGAAATTCTAAAGAGAATGCTAAATCATTTTGGTATGTAATGCATTGTTAGGTGAAAATTCTGGTTTACTATCAATGAAGGAATTTCTTGGAAAGCGATCTGTTTTCCTGGGAACTGCTTTATGTAATTTTTGGTGTGATGAGGATCTAATGCAGAGTTTTGGCTTGTGTATGAACTTTCTAATCCAAAAGTTTGGATTTGACACATTGGAAGCCAAAATTCTGGTTCTTTTAGAAAAATCATGAATGTAAAGTCCTGTTTTATTGGATGAAAAGTTGTCTGCTCCTCGCTTTTAAGACTCCTTCAACCTGTATTATTTAAAATATAATGTTTCTTTCCTGCAGTTTCAAAATTAAGGTTATTATTGTAAATTTCTAAATTTAAGTTGAATTCCATTTATATAAAATGAATTTCGTCATTTCCATGAGCAATGTAAGTTAATTGTATTCCATAAATTTATAATTTTTTCCAATCATAAGAATTATTTTGAAAATAGACTTTAATTCAATTCAAAATTTCAATTGAATTCATGCTGGGCATTGGTTTCAGTTGGAAGGGAGCTTGAATATCAGCCACTCAAATATATTTGGATGGAGCAATTTTGCTTGTAGCAGGACACATAATGAGTGAGTTATATATAGTCCCGTTGAAAATTTTAAAACTCAGTTGGGGTATTTACCCCCACCCAAAGTAACCTTGATCCTCCCCTGGTTTGGGGTTATATTTACGCATATCAACATGGTAAATTAATTTTTGATTGACCATATAAGGATTAAAGGAATAAAGAACATTTACATTCAAATAAAGAGTGGATATTTGGTCCCATTTTAAAAGCTGTGGTAGTTAGATATTTATAGTCTTATTCAATTACCCATCGAGGTTGCCATTCAGTATTAAATTTTGAAAAATAAATTTCATATGTTAGCATAATAATTGGGGGAAAAAGGAAGAAATAAGGGAAAAATTCACTTATATATGCAAATGTTTTTCTAGCATACAAACTTGTATTTTGCTGCCCTTTGTTCTCTTGCATAGGCTATTTTTCTTCACTAGTAGTGATTTAGCTCCTTTTGTGCGCATCTCATTGTTCAGCTTCTGTTTCATACATCAACTTTTAATAGATATGATGAAGAGTAGTAACTTTGCAGGGAAGTATACAAAATGTACCCCTGCATAACTAGCTACTTAGATAGCAGTTTAGTGCATGGAAGACTATATTTTACATTGCTTCTTGAATTACCACTAGCTGATGTTTAATTTTAGCAAATTCATAACAATTCACTCTCATTTATTCTTTAGGTTCATGTCTAAAAGTAGATCTGGCATTTAAACCCTTCCTCCTCCAAAAGAGTAGTTCTTACTCCTTGCGGGGACCTTTACTAAAACACTATTTTGTCTAATGTTGTCAAATATATGGTCTAATTCTTTCCGGATTTGAAGACAAATAATCTTTTGAAATCTTGAATCATTTTTGACTCCTCTCCATGGGTGGCTTGTAGACATTACAATTTAGCCTTTTTTGGTGTTTTAGATGTAAGCAAGTTAATTTATTTGGTCTAATGTTGTCAAATATATGGTCGAATCCTTCTTGTATTTGTAGACAAATAATCTTTTGAAATCTTGAATAATTTTTGACTCCTGTCCATGGTTGGTATGTAGACATTACGAGTTAGCCTGTTATGGTGTTTTATATGTAAGCAAGTTAATGAAGAATCTAAGATATGATATTTAATGGGTTTAATTGGATTTAGGTAAGAAAGGCAAGGATTACGTTTTCCATTTTCCCTTGCTCCTTCTTCAGTTGACCTGAACTTTGTATTAGATATCAATATATGTAAAGTTAAAGATTTCATGTTTTTGACGTTCACTGTTCTGCTTTTACCCTAAGGTATATACTGTATCTTGAAGACGGTGCTCACATCTTTAGATTGAAAGAATGGCTTTATCTATTGCTGTCGATTGTATCCTTCCTAATCATCAGTCTTGGCTTGGAGTTGGGTGTCATGATGGCCAAGATATTTCTTGTGGTGGTAGTCCCATTTTACATCTTCGCAATGCTCTTCAAAGACAAAGGTCTCTCTCATTTTTACTTTCTATGCGAGGTTATATTCCTATTCCTCTCTACTATTATGATGATTAATGATAGTAATAATAATGAAGATTCAAACTTTAAATAATGTTTGGTTTTGGTATGAATCAAGGATTGAATTATTTAATGATGCTTTACCTCACCTTTGCTTTTTCTTGGTCATTACTTTTCATGCAATTAGGCATAATTTGTGGCTGAATATATTCCCTGGTTTCCTGTTTTAGGTTCAGAAATTAAGCCACAGAATGCTGTTCCGAGGAAGGGTCGATTGTCTTCTGCACAAACAGCTGCTGTGCAGCAGTTGACAGGTTCTGTTACCAGAACCCAGGGACTTCGTTTTGCTGTGGTCAGTTTCCACAAATAGTAATGCTATACGATTTTATTTTTTAAGTAACATTCTCATTCTTAGTTAGCCCAATGAAAAGGAGTAGAGGAAGACTAAAAGGGTACTTAGAGAGATTGTTAAAAGGGATCTTATGATAAATGGCATTTTTGAAAATTTGGTTGTTAATAGAACCGAATGGCGTTGTTTGACTTTGTTGTTGTTGTCATTGTTAGTGTTTTGGATGAATGTTGAGAATGCATGAAATGTTTGTGAAAAGATTACAACACCAGTATTATGAATAATATTAGCCTTGGAGATCAGGGTTACCATTTTCTTTCTAGCTAATAATGGAAACTTAGGGCATTCAAATACTTCTCATCAATTAGCCATTCCAGGGGCTTTATTTGTAGAAGAAACCATAATTAGGCACTCTTTCTTGGCTTTTATGGCCACCATTTTGGTAATAACATGTTAAAAGATTCCACCGTATTAGGTTTTATAGTTTTGCTTTTAGCATTCTTTGTTTAAGGATAGACAGATCTTTGCTGTGTATATAAGGCTTGTGCTTATTGTATTGTAATAAAAACTTGAGGAAATTTTCAAATTCTGCTTCAAGTTCCCATTCCAAACTGGATCGTGATGATCAAGGTTTTCTCATTGATTATACTTCTTTGTTTGCTTGTATTTAACTTCTTATTAAGGTTGTTGCACGGTTTAATGAAATCATCACCAAGCAGCTTTTGGAGGGAGCTTTGAGTACTTTCAAGAATTATTCTGTTCAAGATGAGGACATTGATGTACGTTAATTGTCTTATAATATTCTTGGAATAATTATAATTTGTAACTTACACTGTTGCATCAGTTTATTTCTTGTATATTGTTCCTCTGATACATATATTGTTCCAATGTAATTTAATTCGGTCTACAGTCTGAGTATTCAGTATCCTTCCAGAAGATTTCGTTTCTTCTACTCTATATTCTGTCTTTCATTTTTTTTTTTTGGATGTTTTCTCTTCCTGAAGCTGCAGCTTTATTTAGACAATGTTTAATATCCTTGTTTATTCCGATGTTATTGGACTTTGAAATTTGATGTCAATATAGAATAAGATGCGGTTTTCAAAATAAACTGGAACATGAAGCCTGTCTTTTCATTTTTTTTACCCTCTCATAACCTTCATCTTTCAGATGTTTGAAAACATTTATTTTTATCGTACTTTATACAAAATTTGCTTATTCCATCTATTTTGATCTTTCAGATATTAAAAACATCTAAAATTTATCTGCACTTTCTGGGGACTTTATTGGGGTATTTTAACCAATTCTAAGGTTATTCTGGTCGAATTTGAGCCCTCTTAGGATACTATATAGATTTGGAAAGTTCTAGAGTATTGTTTACTATTTTGTCAAGTTTTACTATGCAATAGAAAGGCTTGCTATGTGTGTTATGAGGAATGGCTTATATTTTGAGTTATGCACACTATTCCAACAATTTTCCTTGTTTCCTGGTAAATTCCTGAGTTTCTGTGTTGTGGATTTTAGGTTGTCTGCTGAATGCTACCTAGCCCTTCATGAACATAGGCAGACTTGCCTTGCTCTAAATCTTAGCATCATGAATGTTGACATAGCTTGGTTTTTATTTTAAGTGCTAACCTGTAATTTCAAGTAAGAAGATGGGTCTTGTGTGTGGTTGTATTGCTTATGATTTCCCATTTTGTGTAGTGTGATTTTCTGCAGTATTTATTCTTTTGTAGTGAATGTATATATTGTTGCTTTCCCTTCTTCCTCAGGTTGTCTGGGTTCCTGGTAGTTTTGAAATTGGTGTTGTTGCAGAAAGGCTGGGAAAATCACACAAATATCATGCAATCGTATGCATAGGAGCTGTGGTATGATAAATGTTGACAAATAGACTAAATCTTTGCCTCTTTGGTAGAAAATTTTCACTTATTTGTGAGTAGTACCTGTTGGCCATGTTTGTTATTGTTGTAATTCTTGCTGCTAATCTTGTCAATGTCTACTATTGACAGATAAGAGGAGATACTTCTCACTATGATGCAGTTGCTAATTCAGCAGCATCAGGAGCGCTCTCAGCTGGTTTAAATTCAGGTTATTTTTGCTAATGTTAAACTCCTGACCTGACTATTTTTTTATACAAGCATGTTAGGAATTATAATAAATGATATAAGTTGTCAGCGGTATGTTGTTAATGAGTCAGTACTGTCTAAGTTCAATGTATTGTCAAGTTCAACGTATTATCTAGATTTTATGTACTCAGTTTTAATATAAATAGAGAAACTGAACACCTATTGGGATAACAGCTTTCACAAATTTCTTTTCTTATTTTTCTATATGGTATCAGAGCCATATCATCCACCTTGAACCCTATTCTTAATTCTCAATCTCTTTTTCTTCCTGCTAATTCTTATTTTCAATTTCCGTAAAAACCTTTCTAAAACTTCTAATCCCCACTGATTCTGATTTAAAAAAAAAAAAAAAAACGTGTTTCCTTGTTTAGGTGGCTGAGTCAGCCACTAACTTGCTGAGCTTTTGGGAGTTTCGGGTCGCGCATGAGAGAGGCTCAACGTTGAGTCTCTTAACAAACCAAAGGTGGTGCAACCGGCGTCGGAGAGGAAGTGACCGGTGGTGAGGAGACCGGCTGACCGTGGTAGAGCCGTCTGAGGCGTTCGATCGGCTGCAGTCTCGTGCATACGACAGAGTATCACGCATTGCAGGTGAAGGCGCAACCTAGAGTGTTGCGAGTCGGGCGTGAATTGCAACTTGAAGAGTCGATTTTGAGTGGATCGCGACCTCTGCTGGTGACAGAGGCAAAGTCGACGATTTCAAGCTCAGTTTCAAGCTTCCTTGCTTGGGCAGTGTGACTTGGTGACTGAGTGCCGTGATTTGAGGCGTTTTTGGTGACCCTTGGACGCAATTTGGTGCTGGGTCAGTGAAGTTTAGGCTGGTAACGGCCTTGAAAGATGCAAACAGCGGCTGTTTGGTGTTGGTGATGGTGCATTTTCGTGTCCCTTTGCTGGTGGCAGTGCGATTTTGAGTTTCCTTGCTGAGGGCAGCGCAGTTTTGCAATCCCACGTGAGTGAGTTGCGATTTTGGAACGTTTCCTTGCTGCTGCTGGTGCGGTACTGCGACCCAAGGTCAGTGTAGCGTGTCTGGTGGTTGTGGATCGCATCTTGAAGGCCGTTTTTGGTGCAATTTGTTGCTCTTTGTGCTGGTTTGTGGTTGTTTGTCTACTTTGCTGTCTCCTGGAGGCTTGGTAGCGCAACTTGGAGGCTTGGGTTGTGATTTGGAGCGTGGGTTGTTTTTGATTGTGATATTCTTTCTGATATGGACCAGGCAAAAGCTGATTAGGTCCACATTATTTCTGTGTCTGTTGGAGCCAATTATGCACCCTATTACTATCATGATTCAATAACAATAGGGACATTTGGTGCAGCCCATAGTGGTGTTCTTGTGTCTTGCTCAACTGGAATTCAGATGTGGTTCTTGGCGATTGTCGAATGTTTTGGTGGGGTCTCTCCGGAGAGTGGTGCAATTGGAGAAACTGATGGGACAGCTTTAAAAAAAAAAGTAGATAGCTAGTTGGTATTAACTTTTGGGCATTGTGAAGTGTTTGATGTTTGGTGTTTTAGTATTTTTTTGTTGTGTTAATCTTGGGTGTTTAATTTGTAACAAGTTGAAAGCTTAGTTAGCTTTCAACTTGAGGGGGAGTGATATCTCAACTTGGTGTAGTTTGCCTATTGAGATCCTTGATTTGGTGGTGTTGATTTGGTGCTACAATGAGCACAATTGGAGAGCAGCTTCGTTGATAGTTTGGTGGTGTGAATTTGGTTTGTTGATGCTAACCGTCCAACCGAGGGTGTTGGAGGTTGTGTGAAGACTAGTCAAATAAGGTCGAAGGAGCAGCTTAGGAGAAGTTGGCAGAAGACTTCTTGGGGCTATGTCAATAGGTGATGACATGTTGCTAAGGAGAACAGCTAGAAGAAGGTTGAGGGAGCAGCTCAAGGGAAGCTGGCAAAAGACCTATGGGAGCTGTGTCTGCCAAGGACGTCAATCACATTTATGTTATAGTTGTGGTTTGTGGAGCTCAGTGCTCAGGGGGAGTTGCTCGCTTGTTGTTGCACATTGTTGGCTTGTTGCGAGTGTATTTTTTGTTAAGGGTCAAGTAATTGTATTTTTTCTTATGTTGAGTTAAAGATGTGGTAGTTCATGATTTGTAACAAGCTAAAACTTTTGTAAGTTTCAGCTTGAGGGGGAGTGTTAGGAATTATAATAAATGATATAAGTTGTCAGCGGTATGTTGTTAATGAGTCAGTACTGTCTAGGTTCAATGTATTGTTTAGGTTCAACGTACTGTCTAGGTTCAATTGTTTAGATTCTATGTACTCAGTTTTAATATAAATAGAGAAGCTGGACACCTATTGGGATAACAGCTTTCACAAATTTCTTTTCTTATTTTTCTAACAAAGCAAATCATACTTGACTGAGTATTCAATTGCTGTCTGTGATTTCCAGGTAGTTTGTTGTGATATATCAAGTTTTAGCTTGCTATTTGGTATTAAATAACTGAATACTTTGAATTTGACTAACAGTTTCATGAAAAACTGTGTCAATCTTCCATGCCAACATGATTATGGAGGCTTGTCTTTCTAGAGTATTGCTGTAGAAGCAAAGAAATCTGAGATGGAGTAGTTGAGTATGGATTGTTAGTTGAAATATTCTACGTGTGCTGAAAAGTGAGGAACTAATGGTAAAATATTTGCTTCTTTTTGGCAAAATTAATAAATATTAATTATTGAGCATCTTATTATTTTGTTGAACAAGTTTTACATGGGTATTTTTTGTATCTCTATCTGAATATTGGAAACATGCAAATCTATAATGTGATTTTAACCAAGTTTTGTGATTCATAATTTCAAAAACGAAAAGTCTGTCTCCTTCACATTATGATTCTTGGTTTGATTTATTGAGTTTTACTATTACAATAAAACCACAATAGTGAATGTAGAAGTATGTATTCAATGAATCTCATTGGAACTTTCAGTTACACTAGGCCTGTGTAAGTTATCTAAGAATAGTCTTCAGTAAAAATTATAATGAAAACTTATATTCATGTTTCGTCTTAGCACTCAGACAGATAATTCAACATTTGATCTCATTTTTCATTTGTTATCAAATGGGAGACTCTGTAGCTACTATCCATATGTTATTTCACCTCTTGTGTAATTAATTGCTGTCAACATGAAATATTAAATCCATTTTTATATCACTTTGCAGGAGTTCCATGCATATTTGGTGTTTTAACATGTGATAATATGGAACAAGTAAGCTTATACTCAAACATCTGCGGTGTAGCTGTAAAGTTCTCTTCTTTGCTAATGAGGATTACTGTTATATTCTTTTTATAAGTGTTTTCTCTCTGCTAAGTGCAGGCTCTCAATCGGGCTGGTGGCAAATCTGGGAATAAGGGTGCTGAGGCTGCATTGACTGCTGTAAGTTTATATTATTATTTATTACTTTACCGTACAATTATAATTTTATATGAAGCTTCGTTGTCTTCTTTTAGTTGTTATCACTTTCTAATATCACCTAGCATATGACACCGGATCAAATGTGCTTTGAGAAGGGATGGGAGTGAAGTGGTACACTTTCCTTTCTAACATAAGGTTGAGCTTCAGCCTTTGAGATAAAATGGGTGATAATTACATGGCAGTATTCTGTTATCAGCCATATCTTAAAATGGGTAATAACGACATGCAGCCACCGCTCAAACATAATCTCACCCCTTATCTTACTCTGTCACAACTCCCAATTTATGTCTCATATTTGACTTTATGACAAATTGTAAGAACTAATACCTTATTATGAAGTATAAAAGGATAAAGGAATGATACTGAGCCCTAGCACTACTAGGACCCCAGGACAGTCCCTGCTGCAAGAGACACTCTCTCAGCCCAAGCTCTACAAAGATGACTATCCTCATATCCCCTTATTGGCTTTTTCCTCTGACCCCCTCTCTATACATAACAGTCTGCTACCTTTGTGGCTCTCTCGCCTTGATCCCCTCCTGTTTACTTTTCTCACAACACCTTTCTCTGACTTGGGCTAACTGGACTCGAGGATTTGGGCCATCTTCTCTTTCTATCAGCCCATTGCACAGCCCCTCTAGTTGAGGGCCTAACAGCTCCCCATTATTCATTTAATAGTTCATCTATTGCTAGAATTGGGAACTTGTCAGGGATTGTGATACTGTTCAATGCCCAGTAATCTACACAGAATCTTGGCCCCTCATCTTTCTTCTTAATCAATAAAATGGAGCTTGGAAAGAGAATTGAGCTATGTCAATAACCAATTCTCCTAAAAATTTAGATGAAGGCCCATAAATGATATTATATCTTTAACCTACCTCTTCACACGAAAGCCTTTGGGTTCGAAGTGCGGATAACGTATAGGTCCAACAAATCTTATGCCAAAATTCAACTTAATTTATTAAAAATGGAAGTGTTAAGAATTGAACTCCAAGGAACAAATTCTTAAAAGCTTAAGCTTTTAAATCTCTCACAAGCTAGGTTTGGTCATACTTGCAGCTAACATCCCACGTACCATCCTCTTAATTTCATCCTTCTGATATTAGAAATGATAGAAACCAAACACAGACAGCAATGAATATAAGCAACTACCATATCACTTTCACACACCTCACTTCCTCTCATATACAATTCCCAACCCACTGGCAGTTCAAGGCACCAGCTTCCTCCCCCAAAATAATCTGATTAGTCCCCACTCCCTTCCCTTTCCCTCTTATTGGGTGACTTGCTAATTGAATGAGATCCTTCCAGACTTCCTTCCTTGCCATGTGTCTCATTAATTATTGCCTCTTGGGGATTCTGATTAGCTACTTCTTTATTGCTTAGTAGTTTTCCCATTGTCTCATCCCTTCTCATTCTACTGTAGACCCTCCTAATTGGAGGCCTGACAGGCAAGAAGTTTGTCCAAATTGCCATCCTAACTGGGGTTGGACAAGGTGTCCCAATGATGGTATCGTAGGACCTAATTGACAATTATAAGATCCATACCTTCTAAATCAGTTTATATATTGAACATATGTAACAGTTTTTCGATGGGCTAATATGAAATTTCTGGTAGGAAATCCACTCTGGTATGGCTTTCAAAGTATTCATAATCCAAAACCAGAACTGCATACTTTAAAAAGTAAAAAACTGAGAAAGAAAAAAAGAAATAGGGCAAAGGGTCAGGAGATAAGGCTGAAAACAGAGACTTTAATGGACCAATTCTTTATTTTGAAGCCAATAGCCATCAGCCCATTAAATTGAAAGAGTATTGATATTTACGCACACAATCTCTGCACACTCTCACGCTCTCACTTCCCTTTTTCTCTCCTGTCAAAATTTGTTTGTATGCACACACTGCCTGCACGTGTAGGTATCATTTCCGAAATTGAAGAATAATCCAACTATAAAATGCAGTATAGCTCACAACGTTTGGAGTGCATTTTGACGATTTGAATGATTTTACTGTGTTTGTCAGTGTGAAGAAGTCGAAGCAGAGAATTTTAACTCAGTTTCTGTCAGACTGTTATTTTCTCTTTGGTAGTTATATTTAGATAGGACACGTGGTCTCATGTGATCAAATTTGTCACTCTATAAGTATTATAACAATGTACAAAATTCAGATAAGGAAAATACAGTTCATACCTCAGATCACCCTTCTCGCTTCTGTTACAAACTCTTTCATGGTATCAGAGCTGCAAGATCGTCAATGGCAGCACTTGTGTAGAACACTCCAACTTTGAACATTGCTATGATCAATCCGAGTCTACAAGGCCCAACTGTAAATCTGTGGAATATCTTACTGTCATGTGGCTGCACAATAACAGAATTTGAATTGGTTCAGATTGCTTTAGCTGGGCTTGGAGCTGATTATGATGCTATAGTAACTTCAATTACCACTCTACAAGGACTTCCTACATGGGAAACAATGGTCTCACATCTACTCAGTGCAGAATCCAGGAACTTACAAAATGCTCTAGTTATAGAATCATTCATTTCAGCAAATCTAGTATCACATTAGAAGTACAATCAAACAAACATGAAAGGGTACAATTCGCAAAATTGTGGAAGAGGATTTGGCAGTCAAAGTTGAGGAGGAGGAAACTTCAACTATACAAGAGGAAGAGGTCAAGGCAAAAGTTCATGGTTTAACTTAAAACCTCATTGCCAGCTGTGTGGAAAAATTGGACACCCTGTCCACAAATGCCATAAAAGATTTGATATATCTTTCAACCCTGAACCTGGACAATACTCAGTCATGGAGCAAAATTCTCTAGTTGAAAGTCATAGAAATTCTCAATATGGGTCATTTAGGAGCAATGCAAATGTGGCAGCAATGACAACCACACTAGAAACAACAATTGAATCGTGTTGGTATCCTGATGATGGAGCTACGAATCATGTCACTAGTGAATTGGAAAACCTGAATATAAGTACTGAATATAGAGGTAACAATAAAATTCATATGGGTAATGGTTATGAATATAAGTACTGAATATAGAGGTAACAATAAAATTCATATGGGTAATGGTTATGGCCTTGATATCTTACATATTGGTCACTCTTTTGTCACTCCTAAACCACATACTCAGCCAAAAACAAGTTTCAAGCTAAACAATATCTTACATGTTCCAAAAATAACTAAGAACTTGATCTCAGTCTCTCAGTTCTGTCATGATAACCATGTTGTGTTTGAGTTTCATCCAATCTTTTGCCTTGTGAAGGATCAAGTGACCAATGCAGTACTTCTCAGACGCAAATTGGACAAGGGACTATACCAGTTTAATTTCTCTACTATGAAGCCTTCTCATTCCATCAGCTAGCAATGTAACTCAACCAACAAACCTTAGAAGAAAGTACTGATGTCTACTACAAACAAGAATGAAGAGATTGATAAGTTCAAGTTGTGGCATAATAGATTAGGACATCCTAATCCTTTCATTGTATCTAAAATACTTGAATCTTGTAATATCTCAGCAAAGTTCAATAAAAATTTCTTTTGTTCTCACTGCCAACAAGGCAAGAGTCACAATTTACCTTTTCCTAACCTTACTTCTACTTACAATGAACCTCTTTCACTTCTTGAGGCTGACATATGGAGTGTAGCTCCATCTCTCTCTGGTCAAGGATTCAGATATTACCTGTCAATCATAGATGCATATTCTAAATATACTTAGATATACTTTCTAAAGTCTGAGTCAGAAGCTCTTCCAACATTTGTTCAGTTTACTAAACTAGTAGAAAACCAACTTCAGACCACCATTAAATGCCTTCAGATAGACTGTGGTGGAGAATTTTAAGCATTCAGTCCATTCTTAGTTCAAAAAGGAATAGAATTGAGAAACACTTGCCCTTATACCTTTCAACAAAATGGACTCATTGAAAGAAAACACAGGCATATTGTTGAGACTGGTCTAACCTTGCTATCCCAATCCAAAATGCCACTTAAATTCTGGTCTGAGAGTTTTACCTCTGTTGTCTACCTCATTAATAGAATGCCAAGTACAGTCCTTGACTTCAAAACGCCTCTAGAGTTACTGCATAAGGTTAAACCTGATTATTCACTCCTAAAAACCTTTGGTTGTACTTGTTATCCTTGCTTGAGACCATATAACTCTAATAAACTACAATACAAGTCAAAGCCTTGTCTTTTCATTGGTTACAGCTTCAAACACAAAGGTTACAAATGCCTAGACCGCACTGGAAGGATTTATATATCCAGAAATGTCAAATTTGATGAGACTACATTCCCATATACAGACCTCTTCCCTACCCACCCATTCCAAGACAACAAAACAATACCTATATCTCATCCACCACTTGCAGTACATGTACTAGCATCATTACCTCAAACCAATACACCAACACCAACCTAGTCTACACAATCTCCTTTGCAAACAAGTGAACCAGCTCAAAATCAAGACACAAACTCAAATCAAACCAACATTACAGCATCTCAACAACCCTCAGCAACCACAAACACCTATCCAATGATCACAAGAGCCAAAAACAACATATAGAAGCCTAAAATATACACTCTATCCCTAATTGAGAGTGAACCAAAATCAATTCAAGAAGCCATGAATCATCCCAAATGGAAGGAGGTAGCTCAAACTGAATATGAAGCCTTGATGAGGAATGGAACCTAGTCCCTTGTTCCCTTACCTCTAAATCGAAATCCAGTTGATTGTAAATGGATATTCAAAATAAAGAGAAACCCCAATGGGTTAATAGCAAGGCAAAAACTTGCTTAGTAGCAAAGGGATTCCTATAGAAGGCTGGCCTTGATTTCTCTGAAACATTCAGCCCAGTGGTGAAACATGCAACAATCAGAGTGTTCCTCACACTTGCACTGTCAAGAGGGTGGTCCATGAGACAAATAAAAGTCAACAATGCCTTTTTGAATGGAGATTTATAAGAGGAAGTGTACATGAAACAACTAGTAGGGTTTGAAGTTAAAGAAGGAAATCAGCCCTTGGTATGCAGGTTGAAGAAGGCTTTATATGGCCTCAAACAAGCACCATGTGCTTGGTAGGACAAATTACAAAATTTCCTACATTCTAGAGGATTTAAACCTTCAAAGGCTGATCAGTCACTTTTCATCAAACTCGAAGACTCTATATGCATTAGTCTATGTTGATGGTGTTATAATTACTGGAAATTCAGAAGTTGAGATACAAAAGCTAATAATGGAGTTAAACAGTGCCTTCTCATTGAAAGATCTTGTAAATCTTAACTTCTTTTTGGGCAATGAAGTTACAAGAACAAATTAGGGACTGCTACTTACTCAGACCAAGTATGCTAGAGAGCTATTAAGCAAATTCCATATATTTGAAGCCAAACCTTTGCCACCTCCTATGGTAAGTAATCTCAAGTTGTCAACTAAAGAAGGTTCACCACTAGAAGATGATCATCAATATAGAAGAGTTGTGGGAGCATTATAGTACTTGACAATCACTAGACCCGATCTATCATATAGTGTTACTAAGGTGTCACAATTTATGCATAAACCATTAGATACATATTGGAAGGCAGTAAAACGCCTATTGCGTTATGTCAAAGGGACAATTACACATGGACTCATCTTCAAGCCATCCTTGGTAATTACATTAACAGGGTACATTGATGCTGATTGGGCATCTGACCCCAATGACTGAAGGTCTGTTTCCAGGTTTTGTGTATACCTTGGGCACAACTTAGTTTCACCACTTTCATGGAGCTCAAAGAAGCAAAGCACAGTTTCTAGATCAAGCACTAAGACGGAATACAGAAGTTTAGCTCACCTAACAGCTGAGGTGTTACGGTTACAATCATTATTGAAGGAAATTGGTGTTAATCTCCCAACTAAACCCCAACTATGGTGTGACAACATGTCAACAGTGGCTCTCTCTGTGAATCCAGTACCAAGTTGCCAAGTTCTGATCAGATTGTAGATGTGTTTACAAAACCACTGTCAAGCTTGCTGTTTCATAAGTTCAGAACAAAACTAACTGTCCAAGAACCTGGATAGTTAGTTTTGAGGGGGGAATGTGAGTATGAAGAAGTTGAAGCAGAGTCAAAGAAGAGAATTTTAACTCAGTTTCTGTTAGATTGTTATTTTCTGTTTGGTAGTTATATTTAGATAGGACACATGGTCTCATGTGATCAAACTTATCACTCTATAAGTACTGCAACCATGTGCAAAATTCAGATAAGGAAAATACAGTTCATACCTCAGGTCACCCTTCTCGCTTCTGTTACAAACTCTTTCAGTGTTAACTCATTCACACGAAATCCTGCCTTATTATGAGTTGGGTTGGACATGACCTGCTTTTATGGTTTTCGCTTGTGGAATTGTATGATCCTACTCACTGAATCACAATTTTGATCACTATGAATGAAGTCAGCACTTACTAGTGGCTTCAAAGTTTTTGCATTCTGTCAAGTTTGAAATTGAACTAATCGGGTAAAGAATTGTTTTAGGAATTTAACTCCACTAAAATGTTGGGCTTTACCAAATAAAGTGCAAGTGAGTGAACTTAAAAAAAAAAATAAATAAATAAGAGAATGGATAATTTTGTATTTATGAATTATTATTTATTTATTTGTATTTGATAATAATTGTTAACTTTTTCGTCGTCGATAATTCAAACTGTATTTCACCCTATGATGTGTATCATGCATTTTAAAAAAATTCTGATCCAATTTTTTAATTATCACCATTTAAGTGATTAAAGTGTGAGTGACCCTTTTTTATTTTTATTTCTGTTTTGTTTCATATGTGTTATTTCATTTGTGTTTGAGTCTTGACTAATTAATTTTTCCCGATGCCATTTTTCACATTGAAGAAAAATATTTTTAAATATTGAAACTTTATGTTTCTTGGGGTAATTGGTATCATTTGGTTTCTTGTCTTATGCTACAGATTGAGATGGCATCCTTGTTCGAGCACCATTTGAAGTAGTTGTGATGTTTAAAAAACATTTTGTGGCAATTCGGCTGGAATGGCTTGATTTCACCTTTTTCATCTTCGGACTACTGATGTTTTAGCTCAAAGCGATGGTTAGGGTCCTCATGCTGTCCGAAAGCATGATGGATTAAAATGAATACAGGATATTCTTTAGCGTCATAAATTTATGCCATTTGCGCTTTAGCTGTGGAGTTGAGAGATACGGCATGTCACCATTTTTTGTCCGATGGTCAATTACTGAATTGTAGAACTGTCTTTTTATGAACACTTTTTACTGTCAATGCTCCAAATAAATGGTAACCACGCTTAGAGGCGTGGGTTTGTTCAGCCCAACCTGGCTCGGCCCACCATGGGATGGGGCTTCATGGGTTGGGATGGGTGGCCAATCTCGGCTATCGCAACCCATTCCCGCTGTGTTTGGATGGATCGAGTCTTGTGACTCCAAGACATAATATCTTGAACGTTGTTTTAGAGGGAGTGGAATGGAATTGAATGAGTTTCCATGTCACATCATCAAAATCTCAATATGCGCTTCAATTTTTCTCTTGGGACGGAGGTTTTGGAATTAAGCGCGGAAGGCTGCCTTGTTCTTTAGCTAAACCTTATTTACTATGATATGGTTTGGATGTTCTACAAAGACGTGATAGAACATAATGACTGTTATCAACAAAATGACCCGAAATTGCACAGTAACGTGTTGAAGACATGCACAGATTTTTTCACCGAAAAGGTTAAGCAAGT
Source organism: Dicorynia guianensis (assembly GCA_037013595.1). Lineage (NCBI taxonomy): Eukaryota > Viridiplantae > Streptophyta > Magnoliopsida > Fabales > Fabaceae > Dicorynia > Dicorynia guianensis. The sequence continues at coordinate 11,935,516 of JASUAB010000006.1, read as the reverse complement.
CCCTTCATGCCTCTTGTGGTAACTGTCTAAAAAGATGATTTTAAATATTCCCATGTAGGAAGACCTCCAAGCTATTGCACAAATGCTTTAATCCAGTCCTTTGTTACAAAATATGTCTTGCTTAAGACAAACAGGCATGAAGGGCCAGTTACCCTTATCTTGGATCAAACGCAAAGCATAGAGCCTCCTAGGTCTACCCAGTTGTTGTAACAAGCTATAAAAGGATTGGGCAATTAGGCTTTGGAGTTCTTAATATAGAAAATACATAGCAAAAAAGCATAAAAAGACTTTCTTATGTCTATAGCTTTCAAAGCCTTACTTTCATGATTCAACTAAAGTGATCAATAAATGTGTGGAGAATCATGTGCGATGTATTTCGTGCTTTCTTTATATTGGATAGTTTAAAGTTTGCTAATGGAATTCAGAGAAAATCAAAGTGAATGCTTTTACTATAAGTTATTGATTCCAGCATGGCTCTTCAAAACATGTGTAAATGCAACGGTTGAGATTCTCTGCCTTCCTCTTTATATATATTGTTTTGGCCTTTCCTCTTACCTTTGTGAGAGGAAGGCTCTTTGCCTTCCCAGGGAATCCCATTCCGTAAACGCAACGATAGATAGGCACTTATCAATTATCATAAAACAATATGTAAGATGCATGGACAAGTCTTCTGAGGTTTCAACCATGCAGTCATTTAATTTCTCGTTATTGTATTAAAGGATTAAGAGTAGAAAAATATAGTATTCGAGATATGTGACATAACCAAAGACTTGATGAAGATACATGTGAAAGAGTGTTAAGTTCAATTTCTACCATATTTTAATATTTTTTCCTCAGTGCTTTATGGTTGTTTATGTGATTTAATTGATTATAATTCACCTTGAAATCAATTATTACTCTAAGCCTATAATTTTATATTTTAGGTGAATAGCATAAAGTGAGGGCTTTTATTAGATTTCAAAGGTGAAATAGTGGCTACAATGAGCCAAGACTAGAGAGAGGCTAACTAAGACATATTATAAGTCATGCAAGGCAAGAAACACCTTAAGTTGAAGTGAAAAATTTGAAGTAAATCTTAAAACTTCAAATTGACTGCTCATATGCTTTGATTGGATATGGATAAGACAATCAATTCAGTGAACAAATTATGAGCAGTTTGGTTTGTATCTATTTTGGATGACTTTAAAAGTCATATAATGGCCTACCCAACTCAATAATTTGAAGTGAATCTTGAAGTTTCAAATTGACTATTTGTGTGCTTTGATTGGATATGGATAAGATGGCCACTTCACCAGAAAAATTATAAGTAGTTTGGTTCACATCTATTTGGGTAGTTCATAAAGAATGGGTTATATCATGGGCTACACAACTTAGATTATAGTTATTCTAATCCTATGTGAAACTAGACATCTAGAGCTTTTTAATGGGTATTTATGGATCACTACAAGATGTGTCTAAGATATAATAATCCGTAGAAAAATTTTGAAGTTTGCTGAGTGAAATTGCAAACTGGGCTACCTTAGCCCATTTGAGCAAAATACTTCATTAGTTGATCCAAGACTTTAATTGATAAAGGCTAAGAAGGGCATTATAAGGGGCTATTCTTAAAAAATTAAGTGGGTGCCCAAGAGTTTTATGGTGACTTAAACATAGGGAAGTAGTTAGAGTCTAAGAGAAGCTAGAATTTGGCTATCTTGCCTATTTCAGCCTAATTCTCTAAGGAGTGGACCTCTCTTATTTAGAACCCAAGAATGACTTGAGATCTATTGTTCCACTCTTAAGAAGGTTCCTAACCTGAAAGGAAGGGTTGTTAAGCATGATTTATGGGTTGGATATTAGGAAAGTCTAAGATCATAAAAAGATCTTTTAGAAGGCCTAATCTACACTTCCTAGGATCCTTTCGAAGTTTTGGGTAACCAAAATCCTTCCCAGATTCACCAAGTCCAATGCAAGAAAGATTAAAAGAAGGAAAAATAGAGTAGAAACACAAAAAAGGATGTGGCACATGTAGAGGAAGCAAAATTTGGTGAAAAGAGCGAGAGTGTAGTGCGTTTGGTTGAAGATCTTAGTGTGGCAGTGGAACCTTGGCATAAGAATGAGCTGGGACATGTTATTTAAGACTTGAAGAGGAAGAAGAGGTGTGATCCAAGAAGAAAAGCAGCCTTGTTTAAAAGGAATCTAGGAATAATTACCTTAGGATATATTTCATTAATTCTGGTTGTGCATCCTTGTTCGTATTCTTGTCTCATTATTTACTTTACTTCTTTCAAGATTTTGATTACATGATTATTATTATTCATTTAAATCTTGATTTGAAGTTTATGATGATGTGAGGTTGAATCTTTAATTAGGGATTAGTAATTGAACTAACATGTATAATTGATAAGCTAATTGATCTTGTTGTTGTTTGACTCAAAGATTTCTTTTCTACTCTATGCTTGACAAATTTATTTAGCTTAATCTCTTAATTAGATTTAAGAAAAAGTCGAGTGAAATTATGAATAAATAATCTCACCCTAGGTTCAATTGAGTAGAACATCAATAGATTAATAAAATAGGAATATCCCTAACTATAGGTGCAGTCTTTTAAATGTCTAGGCTTCATGCATTCCCTAAATCTATTGATATGGGAATACAATCAATTAGATGTAGAGGTAGGCCTAATCACCTTAAAAATAAGGAATTAGATATAAGAGTGCCTTGATTAATAATCCTAAGTCTAAACAATAAGAAATTTGTTAATTGCTGATGAGGATTGTTAGGGAAATTGTGAAATCCCTAGTCTTTAATTTATCACAAGAACATTCTTGCAATCTTTCTAGTTAGTTGGTTAGTTCTACATTCTTAGTTTAGATTCTCTCTTTTGAATAATTCTAATTTCCCAAATATATTTTAGCCTAAGACAATTTCAATAATTTCTACCCTAGTGCATCCGCTAGTGTATACTTGCACTTAGGAATATTAGTGTAGCTAATTCCACATCAAAAAGTATTAACAAATTAAAGAGAGCTAAAACCCAGAAAGGGTATATCATAAGAATGAACTAAGCTAATCCTAAGATTTCTAACTAATGTTTGCATAGGACATTGGGAATATTCTAGTACTTATTAAGCTTTGTACCTTAAACTCTAGGTATCTCTGTTTTGGTATCATGGTCCATTTAGAGGTGGTAAATGCTATCAAGTATGGATTAGCTCTAGCACTTGATTCTGTTTATTGGTTGTGGCTCCTCAAGGAGTGTTATGAATTTAGCAAGCATTCATGTGTAAGGGTACATGATAAATGGATTTAATGTCAAGATATCGCTAGATTAGAATGCATGACCAGGATATCCACAAAACAGCATTTCGTACATAGAATGGCCAATATGGGTTTACTATTATGGCATTTGGGCTAAGTAATGCCCTTGCAACCTTTCAAGGTGCCATGAATGAAATCTTTAGACCATACCTCAGGCAATTCGTAATAGTCTTCTTTAATGAGAAATTAGTGTACAGTAGGTCCCTTGAAGAGCATGCTAACCATCTTAGCACTACTCTCTCTTGTTTATTAAACCATTACTACAACATGAAACCAAACAAGTGCTCCTTTGCACGGACATTAATCTCTTATCTAGGGCACATTATTTCCAAACATGGAGTACCTCAAAACACTGAAATGATTAGTGCTATGATGCTATGGTCGGTTCTTACATATGTTAAACAGCTGAGTGGTTCTCTTGGCTTAACAAGGTTTTATAGAAAATTTGTGCAAGGATATGCAACTGAGCTACTCCCTTAACCAACATTTTGAAGAAAGGGTGTTTTATGTGGACCATAGAAGCATGTAATGTATTTGATTAATCAAAAAAGGCTATGAGTTTGACCTTTATCTTAGGCCTATTGGATTTTAATCAAACCTTTGTGGCATAAACTGTCGCATCAGGTTATGGTTTAGGGATTGTCTTGGCATAGAACGACCACCTTGAAGGTATCCAAAGTTGTTTGGAACCCAAAATTGTTCATTTTTCGTATTTCTCCTAAAAAGGAAGGTTAGGGTTAACTCCTAAACAATCTCGAGCATCCAAAGTTGTTTGGAACCCAAAATTGTTCATTTTTGGTATTTCTCCTGAAAAGGAAGGTTAGGGTTAACTCCTAAACAATCTAAAAAAATCTTAGAATAAAGTTTCATGACCCTAATCTAGGTAGAGTTGTGTAATGGCTTGGCTTGGGCCATCCTAGTTTGGGAAAAAAAAATCCTAGACTTTTTGGGCAAAAATTATAAACCTATTCCTAACCCTGTAAGTTGGTGGTTAAACAGGTTGGTCTTTCAAGTTGACGCTATAAGTTGGTCTTAAACCTTAATCTAAATTTAAACTTAACCTGACCTAAACTTAGAAAGATTGTAAATTGTAAATTTTTACAATTTGAACCCATACGTTTTACATTTTAAGTTGATATTTCTTTTAAAATGTACAATATAGGAAATTAGGAATGTGATATGTACTAGTGAATAAAGTATGCCCATAAATATTCTTTAACTTTGCTTCTAGAGTCATCAGGATAGATGGTAATATAATAGATGTCATGCAAAATTGATAGTAATCTACAATTAAAAGTAAAAGACTATAATGTTATTTTGGTCCTTTATAGATGAGGTTATTTCTAATTTGGTCTTGTACACATCAATTTCATTATACTGGTACTTTATTGTTAGAAATTACCCTTAATCAAGTCCCTCTGTCTAACTTTTATTAGCTGGGTTAGTCAACACCATGGTGTGTATCGTTAAAGATGATGTGTCATTTTAAAAATGTGATGTGTCAATTTTTTGATGTGCTTGTAATCCAACATGGCCATCTAGCATGGCACATATGTTAGGCTTAATGCTCTTACATTGAAGAATTCTAAAACTATTGACTTCATCTAAATTGAGAGTGGTAAAGTGAGAATTTGGCCATCAAAGTCGATGACCTTAGTCATAATGCAAGATTCAGTTGGAGATTATTACAATATGAGAATCTCTCTGAATTGAACAAAATCCTTAAATGAAAATCTTTAATATCTTTGAAATGAACTAAATTTTCATCAAAGGGCTTTTCCATCTCCATGATTGTGAAAAACATTTTGGATGAAGTTGATTATTTTTACGCCATATTTTTTATTTCCTCACACAAATACAATGGGAAATTTGGAGATCTTTCTCCATTATCAAGCCAAGATGGCATCTTGGGCATGGAGTTCAGGTTGAGGGGTGAACTCCATTATTGTCCTCTTGCACTAAGATCCAATTAAGAGTCATTCTTCAAATGTTGAGTATGAACCTTCTCTGGTTGAAAAACCATTGGAGTTTACTAAACAAGAAGATTGAGACCACCTTAGTTATGGTGATTGTGGCACCCCACTCCGAGTTTAGAGTTGTAGCATTGTGATTGCTAAGAACTCCACTACGCCTCTTCTCTAAATGTCTCCCATTGATGCCTATGGCATCCCACCACTGTTGATATAAGAAGGATGTCCACTCAATGCCATTGTAAAGGGTCTTGCTAGATTGAAAAACTATCGTGAATATGATTCAAAAGAATTTAGGCTAATCACCTCATCTTCAAGATAAATTTGTTGTATTTCCCAAAATTGCAAGCCCTCCCATTGAATGTCAAACACATGATGGATTTGAATTAAGAAGGGTAGTTCCGCCATCACTTCTAGCTTCATAACAAGGGCTGAAACACTTCATCGATGTCAGAGGAGGTCATGATTACTACAATGGAGTGTGTTGATGGAGGTTGTTGGATGGAGGAGATTAAAGAATCTTGGTTGCACCATTTTTGTTAATGCTGTGTTGCAATTGTAAATGATTTATAAGATTTAGGCTTGTAGTGCCATGGCACCACCTAGATCGCTGCTTAGTATCATTTGCAACTATTGTTGTGCCATCATGGAGCTGCAAAAGATTGGTCACATTCAATTTGCTAGAGCAAGAAGAAGCAACCTATTTGGGTTAATGGTGCCTTGTGCTCATGAGGTTATGGACCAAGTTCTAATCTTAGGTTGAAGCCTCACACATGTGGAAAGCCATGTTGGACAACTAGCATGTCAAAAAGATTGACCCATAAGATTTTTAATGGTACATGTCATACCATTCACTAACTCACCTAACAAAAGTTACGCAGAGGGACTTGATTAACGGTAATTTCTATTAGCAGGGGACTAGTTAATGGAGATTGATCTATAAGGGATCAAAATAAAAATAGCCTAATCTATGAGGGACTAAAATATGATTTTAATCAAAGTGAAAAAGATAAAATTCATCTTCCAACTTAAGAAAAGCAATGTCACAACTGCAAAGCATGGGAATGCTTAATGAAATGAGAAAATGGTGGATCTTAATTCCTAACAAAGTTTTGAAGTTGCTACGAATCTTTGTTGGTTAGTGTGATCGGCCACTAGGATTAAATTTGGATAAGATTGGTCTACAAACTAAAATTCTAGGCTCAAGTGTTAGTTACATATAAGGAAGTTATTAGCAACCTTAAGATGCCTATGGGAATGCACAATACCTGCCCTAGGCACTAGTCTCCTTGATTGATTTGGGTTGATTGCTTTGACTATGATGAGCCCTATGGATTTGATCCTTAGGTTAATGTTAACTCCTTGGGAAGGTAGTTAATTTTAAAATTCTTGAAACCCTAATTAACTAGTTCCTTTTAAATCCTATGTTGATTTTTAGTTAAGATTAAATCCTAGTTTTCATCCTTGAGATATTTAAGTTTTAATTAGGGGAGAGTTGACTAAGAATTTTTTATTAATTAAAACTCTTACACTCTTTAATTAATTAATGGAGGGGCAATTTAAGATTATTAGGTCTTTAACCTAACTACCACAATCATATGCAAAGCAAGGGTAAGAAAGTAAATATGTAAAGATTAAGACATAGAAGAAAGAAAGTGTACCTTGTGTCTTGGTATCTCCACAATTTATAGGGAAAGCTTTAAACAATAGGTTTGATGCAAGAGAGCTTACATGGTGTCTTGGCATATCCGTAGTTTATATCAAAAGCTATAAACCCCCAATCATGTAGCATACGTTGAAAAAAGAAGAGAGATTGCAATCAACCCTAAGCTTGACTTAGTTGACTACCTTTATACCCTTGAGATATTTGGTGTGAGCTATGGCTGATTATGAAAAGACCGTAGGTTTAGCTATGTTACCCTTGAGATAATTGACTAACCCTAGATTCAATCATGAAAGTAATTAACCTTAGTTTACATTCATGGAATATTCATTGTTAATTATGCAATTTTGATTTCTTTAGTTTATACCCTTGAGGTATTCACCAATCAAACAAACAATCAAGTTCTTAGGAAGGACTTCAGCTGGTAAGAGGCAACCCTAATTATAGCTCACTTAACTTGACTAACGACTAATTAGGGTATTTGATCTTCATTTGGAAACCTTATTTTTTATTACTTAACTAGGCTAAACCTTTTATTTAGGGATTCTAATTAAAGACTTGATTTTTATATCCTAGTTTACTTTATTCTTAGCTTGACTAAGACATTTTAAATTAGGAAGCATAGTTAAAAAGGCAAGTCATAATTCTATGCACCTAGCTTGATTAAGGTTTAAGAAAGTTGTCTTCTTTACAAATCCTTGTTTTATTAGTACGACAAGGTTTTCATTTAGGAAACTAACTAAGGATCCTTGTTGACCTAATTGCAAATTAAGAAACTTCTTAAAAAAGGTAAGTTTATGCAAGACAAGTTTAGATTTTAAAGCAAGAATCATGCAAACTTTCCAAATTTGCTTGACCTAATTTGATTAGGGACAAAATTAGGGTTTTATACAAGAGAGATGAAAGGCCAAAAAGATTAAAACTTTCACTAACACTTTGTTTTGAAAAGGCTAGCTTGACTATAATCAATACATGATTTTGGTAAATGCTTTAAAGGGACAATTTTGGTTAAAAATGCCTAGCTTGACTAGGCTTTCAAAAAGTGCAATTCTTATGAAAGAGTAACTAGCTTGACTAGGTTGAAAAGATGCAAATTTTTGAAACCTTCATTTATTAACTAGTCTAGTTAACTAAATCAATTAGGGTGTTTGTAGAAATCTCTAAAGATTCTTAATTTTTAAACTTTAATCAAATTAGGGAAACAAAAAAAAAAAACTTTCCCGATAATGTGGATCTTGACCCATCCACAAAAATAATCCCTTAGGATCCACCTAATTTTAGGACAAATCAAGTTAGTTCCTTGGAAATTAGAGAAAAAAAATCTAAACTTGAAAACCTAATCAAGTTATAGAAAGAAATATAAATGTTTTGGCCATAAGGCCCCAAGGAAGATCTCAAAAAATCCTAAATAAAAATCTAATCAAGTTAGATCTAAAAGTTATGGATTTTAGGAGATATTCCCCAATAAGAATGTCGTCAACTTTGATACCTGAACAAGTTAGGCAATTAAAGTCTTAATTAAGATTTTAGTCAAGCTAAAATTAAAATTAAGATTTTAGTATCTTATCCCTTTGTGTAAACCTCTCCCAAATCCTAGTCTAAAAATCTAATCAGGTTAGATAAATAAAAACTAGGAATTTCTTTCCATAAAACTTTAGTTTCTAACCTGATCAAGTTAGGGGAATAAAAACCAAAGTTTTAAATAAATAAATTTAAGCTATTTACATGTCAAATCATCCCAATAAATATCTTAGTCAAGCTAGGAAATTAGGAATAAAAAATATAATAAAAATCCTAGTCAAGCTAAGAGAAAATTAGGATCTTTTAAGATAAAATCAAGCCTTGAATAATAATAATAATCACAATCATAATTAGAACTAAGTCAAGTTAAGCAATAGTTAGGGTTATATCTGAGTTTCCCTCTTAGGGTAGGAACATAAAAAATACCTCAAGGGTATTAGTCAAATCAACATCCTCATAATTAACATAGTGAATATTTCAAGAATATAAACTAAGTATAGTTAAACTTAGGTTTAAAAAAAAATTGTTAGTTAGGGTTTGAAAAGCCTTGGAATTAACTAGTTTCTCATGGAGTATATGTTAACCTAAGGATTAAGTCTCTAGGGTTAGTCAAACCATAATCAAAGCAATCAACCATATCAATCAAGGAAGCTAATGTCTAGCCTAGGTACTGTGGGCTCCCATGGTTGTCTTAGAGGTGTAATACCTTTCCTAAGCATAACTAACCCCCAATCTTAGAACTCTAATTCATAGACCAACCCTATCTAATCCCTTCTGTTGGTGGCCAATTGCACCAAGTAAAAAAGATTGGTGGTGACTCCAACCTTTGTAGGATTCAAATCCAACCCTTCTTACTCATTAGATGTTAGTGCACTTGATGTTGCAACACACCCTATTTGTTATTTCAGCAAAAAGTTCACTCAAACTCTTATCACTACATCTACCAATGTTCAAGCATTACATGCCATAACCAATGTTATGAAAAAATGGAGAACCTACCTCCTTGAAAGAAATTCATCATTTAGACAGATCAAAGAAACCTCAGGGAACTATGTCACAAGTGGTATAGACTCCTAAACAACAATTCTACCTATCTAAATTACTTGGATATGACTATGAGATTGTCTATAATGCAAGGAAGATTAATATAACAGTAGATGCCCTCTCCAAAGCCCTTATGAATTCAAATGATGATTCTCCTCAATTTTGAGGCTAACTATTCCATAATTAGAATTTTTATAACAAGTAAGAGTAGAGTCTGTGAAACATCTAGAATACCAATAGTTACTTCATGATTTGACCATAAATTGCTCTACACATCCTATAATGCAAATCGATGAGGTTCTAATACTTTATGAAGCCAAACTATACCTTGCACTCACTTTTGGCCTTAAATCCACTATACTGCAAGAATTTCATTAAAGACTTATTGGGGATCATGTTAGAGTCTCTAGAACCTACAACATAATTTTAGAGCATTTCTATTAGGAGAATTTAAAAAGTGAAGTCAAGGAGTACTACTAAATTGCCTCACATGCCAAGTCACAAAAAATTCCACTAGTACTATAGTCATTGGCAACCCTAACAAGGGTGCGGGAATATATATATATATATATATATATATATCTATATATATATATCCTTGGAATTCATCACAACATTGCCATCATCCCACAGATACTTTATCATATTGGTAGTCGTAGATAGATTCTCAAAAGTGGCTCACTTTGGGATGATGCCTAAACAATATATTACAACAATAATTATAGATTATTTTGCCAGGATGATATGTAAATTTCATGGCTTCCGTTGCAACATTGTCTTTCACAAAGACCTAATTTTCATGAGTTCTTTTTGGAAGGAGTTGTTTGAATTAAGTAACACTAGACTAAGAATGTCAATGACCTATCACACCCAAAGTGATGGCTAAACAGAAGTCCTTAACAAGATCTCTTGGTAATACTTGAGGGCATTTGTTCATGACTACCCAACTTCATCATCTAAGATGTTGCATTGCATTGAATGGCACTATAATACTACAATAATCTTACATGGGCCTCAACCCATTCTAGGTAGTATAAGGGTAATCCTCATTATCCATACTAGCAAATCTGTATGGCACAAGTTCTTTGGAGGTAGTAAACTTAGAATTGAATATGAGAGAGCAAATACTCAACAAACTCTATAAGAAATTGACCAAAGCATAGGATAGGATGTTGCATTGCACCGAGTAGTGCTACAACACTACAATTTAATCTTCCATAGGTCTACCCCATGCTAGGTAGTATATGGGCAATCCCCACCATCCATACTAGCATATCTACTGGTACAAGTTCTTTGGAGGTAGTAGACTTAGAATTGAATATGAGAGAGCAAATCCTTAACAAATATTGCAAGAAATTGACCAAAGCACAAGAAACTATGAAGAGAATTATAGATACTAAGGTCATGATCATGAATTCAAACTTGGGGATCTAGTATTGGTTAAATTATGACCATGTTAGCAACTCTCTGTTGCAAACCATGCCTCAAAGAAACTTACCAAAAGTTATTATGGACCATTTCCCATAATTAAATAGATTGGGCCTATAGTTTTTGAACTTGATCTTCTTGAGGGAGCAAAAATTTACCCAGTAGTCCATACTTCACTCCTTAAACTGTTCCATGACACTCATGATTAACAACCCTTGCCATTATCCAAGGACTCACTTTGGGGCAAGCCTTTGATATAACCCCCTACAATTCTCAACTTCAAATATGACTCTAACTCTTGAGAGTTAATGGCATTGGATTTATTGGAAGGCTTATTTCCTAAAGACTTCATGTGAGAGCCCTTGTTAGACTTATTGCAAGACTACCACACCTACACCTTGAGGACAAGGTGCCATTTGTCCCTCTAAGGTGTGATGTTATGTTGTCCCTCAAGGTACAACAGAACACAACATGTGGGATGCAGGCTCAAGCTAAGAAGGCAATGAAATGTAAGTAACAAGGTTGAAGAGAGAAGTTACAAAACCTAAATGGCACAAGAATTACTACATGGCAATATAAGAAGGTAGTAGATGAAATTCATTGACTAATTAGTTAGGTGGTTAAGGGAGCATTGAAGATAGTTCGATATGATTGGTTGGATAATTAGGTAGGTAAGCTAGCTACATAAGATAAGCCATTTATAAATAGGGAATTGTATCTCCATGAATGTATGAAAATAATTAAATAACAAAAACATTGTCTTCCTTCCCAAATTTCTCTTTGAATCTTTAGTAGTAGCATTTGTCAATTTCTCCTAGTTTGAGATGTGAAATGAATACAGTAGGTTGAATTTATATATTTATGGATCATGATAAGGGTAAAATTTTTACCTAACTTATACATGTTTTGGGAATTGACATGCAACATTGAATATTTTTTGTCATTTTACCAAAGAGAATTGAAGATTTTAATTAGAGTGTATTAATACTATTTATGTTTACTTCACTAACTAACTTGTTTCAATAACTTTATGTGGATGCCAACAAGGTGTTAGCATAGTAGTATTTGATTGTACCACAAGGAACCTTGAGACAGTTTGTCAATACGGGTTCAAGCCACGAGTCATCCTTGTTGGAGACCTTTTTTATTTATAGTTTGTCTTGAAGGGGATTAGTCTCCTATCCAAAAGGAAGGGGTTACCCTTGGAGAAATCAAAAAAATTATTTCATGAGGACAACATATGCAATGATTAATTTTAGAGTAAATGATTTCAACTTCCTATCTATTTTGTGCTTCTTACCCAAATTTCCTTTATTTTCAAAACCTAAAGTAACTCCCTTGTGTTTTATAAATACTTTACACATAAATTCAGTTTGCTATGCATTGTAATAAATACTCTTAGTTGAGTAGTAAATTTGTTATGACTTGTCAAAAATACCTTTATTAGTTGAGTAGCAAAGTTTTCCTCTCTTAAAATCTATCTTTGGTCCCCTCTCTTGAAATAGTCTCATGTGGGTTTTTAATAATTTTATGATTTTTTTTCATAAAATGCAAGAATTTATAGTATTTTTTTATTTTTTAAAAATTCATATATAATAAAAGACCCTAAATATGAATTTTAAGAAGATAAATATTTACCACTTAATTAATAAGAATATTTTTGACAAGTCATGGCAAATTTACTACTTAACTAGGGGTATTTCGACAATTCATAGCAAATTAGGTTAATGTGTAGCAAATTTATAAAATATAAGGGAGGTTATTGTATGTCTTGAAAATAAAGATTTATGTAATGCCTGCAAAATAAAGGGGATGTCTTGAAAATAAAGCATTTATGTAATGAGTGTAGAATAGAGGGGAAGTTGATGTAAATTACTCTTAATTTTATTAAAATCTAGATTAATAATGATAATTATGTGAGGCTTGAATTGAAATCCAATTGTGTAATAACTATGTTATGGCTTGTTAGCTATTATGTGGACCCCCTAGGTTATCAGGTTTTGCATAGGTTAACCTATGATGGGTTAGGTTAACTAATCCTACTCGCACAAGGAAAGGTCCCTACTCTCTGCCTATATGTATAGTGTTGTTGTCTCATTAATGTAACATGTTCTATTAAGTGTTCTAAGTTAAGAAGGCAATTTTCTCTCCTAACAAAAGTGTTTTATTGATTTGAGTGATATTGTGAGAATATTTTGTGTAAGCTATGAATTCTATCTCTACATGTAGACACTTAATATTTTCCTAGAATCCAAAATAGGCCATTTTAGGAAGGTTTTCTAAAATGGAAAGTTAATGTTAGAACCATGCCAAACATGGAAAGCTTGGGTTTAGGGGTTCAAGAGCTCAACCTAAGACAAATAGCATTTCTCTAACAAAATGGGCAAAATTTTGGTTAGTAGTTGACTTGTTATTACAAACTTTTGAAAATGGAAGTATAGGGTAAAGAACCTAGCAAATAAGGAATTTTCTCTAAGAACTCATTCCTAACCCTTGAAAGTTTGTTTTTAGACATCAAGCTTTATTTCTAGACTTAGTGATTTAACTCTATCAAAAGATAGTCACAGCCAATTTTTAGGGAAAACTATAAAGAAAATAGTAGTTGGGCCCATAGGTCCTTACTTTGAGACGCAGGATTACCCAAGGACCTAGAAAACCTATGAGCACTTTCTAAAAGCCTTTTGAATGGGTCAAACCATTTTCAGGATGCAATTTATAGCCCTCACTCTTTCCAATGCATGACAACAATGTAGGATGAGATACAATCTATGGACTAGAATGGTGTTAGGATTTAGTGGAGTTGTCCACTAGTTGTAAAATACCTATATGTATATGGGTATTCAAAACTAAACATTATTTTAAAGTTGAAATTGAGAGTTATAAGGCTAGGCTAATAACAAAAGGCTATAATCAACAAGAAAGCATTAACTTTAAAAGAAATGTTCTTGCCAATCTCCACTAAGCCTCCTTTCATGCTGTTATTGCATTGATGCCCCATCTTGATTTGAAACTTCATTAGATGGACATTAACATTATTTTTTTGAATGGATTAGCTTGATTTGTTCATAAAATAGGGTAAGGAACACCAAATACATTGAAGAGATTTATCTATGGTTTGAAATAGGCCTTAAGGCAATAGTACCTAAAATTTGGTCTTGGTTTCAAGGAAAATTCTATTGATATGTGCATTTCTCTAAAGTTTGGAGTGAGTTCATCATCCTTGTGTTATATGTTGATGATATTCTTTTAGCTAGGAGTAGTTTAGGGCTACTTAGACAAATAAAATACTATAAAGCCAATATGACATGAAGGATCTTTCCGGGTGTCACTTTTGTTTATAGATCAACAATGATAGACCATGGAATATTCTTGGCTTGTCCCAAAAGACTTATATCGAGAAGGTATTGAGTGGGTTCAATATGAAATCATGCTTCCCATGTGCAACACTTATCTTGAAAGGTGTGAAACTTTTAAAATCCTAGTATCCTTTAAGTAATGTTGAGTGAGATGAAATGAGAATGTCCCATATGCTTTCATTGTAGGCAGATTGATGTATGCTTAAATTTGCACATGCCTTAATATTTCCTTTGCCATTAGTTTGTTTGGGAGACATTTAAGTGGTCATGGAGTTGAGCATTGGAGAACAACAAAAGAAAGTCACGAGGTATTTATTGGGTACCAATGACTTTATACTAACTTACAAGAATTCTAGTTACCTTAAGATAATTAGATATACTAATTCTGATTATGATGATTGGCTAAATTTCACAATGGCTGGAGAAGCTATTTCTTGAGAGAGTGCTAAATAAACTCTCAGAGCTACCTTAGTTATGGAGGCAACACACGTTGGTTGTTATAAGTTTACTCATCGGACCATATGGCTTAGAAACCTAATATTGAAGTTTCATGTTATGGGGAGTATTTCTACACCTCTTACTACCTATTATGACAACTTTGCTGCTATATGTTTCTCTGAAAACAATAGGAGTTTTGCATGAAACCAACATTTCAAGGTTAAAAACCTATTTGTAGATTCCCTAACCAAGGGCTTGATAACTAAAGTGTTCCAGGAACATGTGACCCATATAGGTGTTTAAGTTTGTTTGATGATTTGATGTCTTGGGTGATTGCTTGGACCATTTTGTTAAGTACTACACATAGATCATAATTTTATAGTGTATATCCTTATCCCACTTATATGCATTACTTGCATCACTAGTTTGCAAGTATTTTGACGTGTACAGTATTAGTATCCTTATCTGATATGATTTTTTACATTGTTGGGTGCTTATAATCTCATTGCAAATTTTAGGTTAGTTTAACTAATATTGCTTAACTCACCTAATATAATAGTCTGAGTAGGAGATTATTAGAATAATTTTATGTGAACAACATGTGTCAATGGCTGATTTTAATAAAGACCAATTAATTAATAATGATAATTATGTGAGGCTCAAATTGAAGCCCTATGTGTGATAACTATATTATGGGTTTCGCTATTATGTTGACCCTTTAGGTTATTGAGCCTTGTGTAGGTTAACATATGATGGGTTGTGTTAACCCATCTAATTGGCACAAGGAGAGATCTCTATGCTCTACATACATATATTATGTTGCTACTCCATTGATGTAATGCATTTTGTTAACCATTCTAGGTCAAGAGTGTAGTTTCCTCTCCTAATAAAAGTGTTTTTAATATTTGAGTAATATTGTGAGTTTATTGTGTGTGAGATATGGATTCTATTACTGCACAAGGTAATCTTAAATCTCCCCACTTATAATATGTAGGCATAATATGCATGCTATAAGAAGATCTATACATCTAAGGTAGATGACTATTGTATGTTGGCATGAATTTTGTTCTTCATAACTATGATACATTTTTACTTGGTCTCTAAGAAGTTCTTGCATTAGCTTCATGTCTAATAAGCTTTGTAAAAATGATTTATATACTCCACCTTAAGGGAGAATATTGCTTGTTTTTTTTATACTATATTTTTTTACTAGCTTAAGGGGAGTATTAGTGTAATGTAAATATTAGTTTTTGTATTTTCATATATCCTGTCCTATTTTATGTTATTGCCATAGTCTTTGCTTAGTTGTATTGTAAGGATCAAACACTTCCCCACTAAAAAATGGTTTCACTATTTCTCTCTCTAATTTTACAAGTATCCATAATAGATTTTGTTATTTTACAAAAAGCTCATTTAATATATTTGATCCTCGACTTTTATAATTGCATTGGATCTATGTTCTCATTAATGTGTGTGTAATTTTTGCATTATAATTTGTTAAGAATGTTTTCTTGATTTACAATAAATATATACATATTAATTCAATCACTAAAATTTCAGTATTATCCACAAATTTATCCATCGGTAAGTTGTTTAACTAACGTATTTACCAAGAGATTAAATCCCTTGCTAAACGCCTCATCAATAAATTTTACCAAGGATATTATTATCCCTCAAAAATTTATTGACAGATTGTTGTTGGTAAAATTGAAAATGTTTGTCGGTAAAAAACAATATCTTTTGGGCAAAAATTCGTGTTTTTGACATTATTTCATTTTTATCAAGAGATTTATCTCTTAGTTAAATAACAAGTTTGATTTTTACTGAGGAATAAAAGATTTTAAGAAAATTTAAAATTTTGTATTCTTTTACTAAGGGATATAGCTCCCTTCGTAAAAAGTAGTTAATTTACTGAGGGATACATATCCCTCACTAAATCAAATTATTACAAAAGAAAAATATTTTGATTAGTTTATCTTTTGAAATGTAATATAATAAAACAAAATGAATATATAAAAAATGAATATTTAAATATTAAATAAATACCATAAAATTATCCAAATATGACAATAAAATTATCAAAGATGACAGTAAAATTCAGATAAAACTACTATTTTGATTCTTGAAAGATAACCAGTTTATCAATATCCTTTAAAGATTTTTTTCTCAAAATTTTCTTTGAAAGTTCAAAAAGGGATTAATTTATTCCGGCAATTAACTTCTCCATGAAATGGCAAATGGAACACTGACATGAAGGTGCAATTCGAATGAGTTGGCTAATGATTTAGCTGATGTGGCCTTCTATTGTGGTTTCTCCCCTTTGCACTATGCAAAATTTCTTGAAAACATAAGCAACCTAAAGATGGAGGTAGAAGCTTGGTTCCTTCCATACTTGGAGGCATCCTTCTCGATCTTAAAAATGGATGAAATTGGATCTTGAAACTTAGCTACAGTTGAAACAAACTCTGGAGTTGGAGGCAAAGATTTTAGAAAATACCTCTGCATTTTGCTTTGATGCGAGAGCTGCAAAGGCAGCCATTAATATTTGTAGAGAAATCAGTGAAGGAGATTTGGATTTCTCATTGAAAGCCCATTGCAAACTCAAGGGAGTGCTAATAATTAGAGGTTGGGCTTGCCACATTGTTGCCATTTTTCTAACATTTCTTTCAGGCTTCTTCTTTCTCTACACTTCAACTTCTGCTCACCCTAACTTTTCCCACTCTTCTCCTCAAACTTCACTCTATCTTCCACTCTCTCTTCCTTTTTTGATGCCCCACTTCACAGTTTCATACACCCATTTTGATCTAATTGCAAGATCAATCTTGCTATTATTTCTTCCATTATTTTGCTTGAAGGGGGGTTTGTATATGTTATAGGTGGAATTTAGATTAACAAGACAATGATGTTAATTAGGTTTTGGGGTAATTTGGAAGGGTGTTAGCTATGCTAGAATGGCAATAAATTATTGGGTCCATTACAAATATTGTAAATGAGAATCAAGAAGAAAAATCATGAAAAAAATATAAAAAGAAAGACTAGTCATCAAGTTGAGTTCTTTTACATCTAAAATTTCTTATCAAGCTTTTTCACAAATGATTTAAACTATGGTAATTTTGAATTGAAAGAAATTCAGCTTGATAGTTGGCCTTTCTTTTACTTTTTTCATGATTTTTTTTATTTTTATTTACAAATTAATTCACACTCTCAAATACCCCTCAAGGGAAGATTGATTTTCTTTTACCAAACCTGATCACTTTAAACATTTCATCTTCTACCACAAGATGTACCTTCGGCAAGAGGACATCCCATTTCCCATACTTCTTTCATTTTTGCTTAATAGTGTTACTAAGAGCTTTTGCTCTGGTTGTATTATCATGATCTAGAATATATGTAGGAGCAATTACAATGCCATAACCAAAGCAATTGATGGAGATGAGCTAACAGTCATCACTCCACTTTTAGAGCTAGTTTTGGAAATTATGAGATGGTGGACCACTAATGACAGTGTGCTACTTCTGTTTGACCATTTGATGAGGCCTTGCTACTACACTAAAAACTAGAAATTTTTATGATTGTCCATCATCTTCAAGATGATTGACATTTTGTCTTTTTTTTGTATCTAACACATGTTATTTTGTGAATGATTTTAGAGGGTTGACTGGACACATCATTTTTGTTGGCCACATAGATTTGATAAAGATCCTTTTTAAGTACACATCAATATCTTCATTAGGGATTAGATGGAGAAAATAACAAAGGGATAAAATTGATCATTTTTTTGAACTTTCAAGGATGACTTTGAGAAAAAAAATCTTTTAAGGATGAAATTGATAAAGCAAGTACCTTTCAAGAATCAAATTGATAAAGCGAGTATCTTTCAAGGATGAAAATAATAGTTTTGTCTAAAATTTATGCAAAATGCACAAAACCCTCTTGAACTCAAAGCCAATTGCAAATACCACTTTTATACTTTCAATTTTTGCATGGAACCCTCCTAATCCTATATAAAAAGTTGTAATGTATCCTTTTTGTTAATATTTCCATCCAAACCTAATAGTATTCCCAAATATATGGTCAAATCCTAAATTAATCAAGGTAAAATGTCTAAAATGCTCTTAAAAAAATTGAAGGAGGTTGATGTTACAACAAAAAACTAAAGGAGATTGAATCGAAAACGCCCTTCAAACCCCTAAATCGAATTTGACTCAATCTGAAATGTAAAACCACCATCAATCTAAGGCAGAAAATGCCATCGAATTAGACTCAATTTGAAATTGAAGGTGCCTATTCGAACCCACAGCACAATGTTGTTCTCCTATAGAAGGATATGGCAATCCAAATCCTCCTAGACTTTGAAGGAGACAATTCGAACCCCCCTAGACTTTGAAGGTGTTGAATCTCTTTCGAAGTGGCAGTGGTTCTCCCAAAATCAAACCCCAACGAAGATGACTTTATTATAAATATTCATTCATTTTGGTCCAATGGATTTCCCATTTCACCTAGGAAGGTGAGTTTACTATAAATCTTCACTCCTTTTGTAGACAAATTGAGGACATAAAGGAACAATTTTTACATACAAAATCCTTATAATAAAACCCAATAAAATGGAAATTTGCATGGACGTGAACTAAGCTCCTTGTTTTTCAAATGCTTTTATGGAAATTTGTACAAGGTACTTTACTTGTTAAAGAATAACTTCTCTAATTTAATTTGGAATTTGTTTATCATTTTAAATGTTTTTTATATAGTGTTGGAGTTAAAGTTTTTTCATGCATATTTTGACCATCATGAAAAGAGTAAAGAATCTAGTTTGCAAATTTTTAGCAAACAACTTGAGGACTTGACCACATATATGAGGCATTTTAGGCATTTTACCTTAGTCAATTTAGGGTTTGACCACATATTTGGGGATACCGTTAGTGTTTGGATGGAAATATTAACATAATGGGTACATTACAACTTTTTGTGAATTCAAGAAGATTCTTTGCAAAAATTGAAAATACAAGAGGCTATTTACAATTGACTTTAAGTTAAGGAAGGTTCTATATATTTTAGTTTAAAATTTATACGTAAAGAATTTAACTTATAATTTAATTTAAACATCATCTACAACTTACTAATTAAATCATGATAAGCTTATGCAACTCTCAAAATCTACTATAAGCCATTTAATTTATTACTTTAATTAAAATATAATTTGAACATAACTTAAATAATAATATCCCTATTTAAACAAAATCTATAACAAATTAAGTCATAAGGTAAGAATTGATTAAAAAAATCATAATTGACATTTAATTTTCTAACCCTTTAAATGTAAAATAAGGCGCATCTAACTATAAATAGGATTTATAATATAAAAACTCTAACATAAACTTAACTGACGAAATTCCTATCTTTAATAAAAACTCCAACATAACCTATATAACATGATTAACACGTAAGTACTTTAACAAAATTCTAAATCTAACATAAACTTAAAATTAAAATCTAATTCAATAAAGTTCATGACCATCTAATTATAAATAGATTCATAATTTAAAATCTCTAATTTAGCAATTTTTTTTTACAATTCTCTACATCTAACATAAATGCAATTTAAATTCAATATCATACTATTAAACACATGAATTCAGTTTGTAAAAAACTTTTGGTAGAGTCTCCCCTTAGGAATGGTGACCCCAGTCACAAAAAAAATAAATAAATAAATAAAACTTCAAGATTCAACCACAATAGTCACAACATAGACAAAAAATATGCATATAATGCAAAAAAAAAAAAAATTAAACTCATGTATATCAGTCACAATATAATCAACCATAACAATATAATTCTAAATACATTGATTGAGATAAAATCAAATAGACAAAAAATCAAGATTTAGCCACATGTAAGCCATAACTACATTAAGTCATTTATCCTCATGCCACTTACAATAAGTTTAAGATAAATTACCAGGAGAAGTGGTATTAACCTTGAAAGAAATTGAAAAACAATGAAAAAGAGAGTAGATAGTAGATCAAATAGCTCTCACAAAGGCTAAAATTAAAGTGAAGAATGAAATATTAAAAGGAGTAGAGAAATAAGACATAAACTATGTAAAATTTAACATCAAATTGCAAAAACATGGGAAGAGAGTAAGGAAATTCTCTATAAGAGGTTGAAAATGATAGAAGCTTTGTCGAATATGGTCAGAAAGTGGCCTAAAAGTGAGAGTGCCACTAGAGGAGAAGAGAGAAAAGAGAAGAGTAGAAGAGTACCATGTGCCTCTTTTAAATAAAAGGGTTACTAATGGATCAAAATCTATTGGTAACTATAGTAAAATAGTAGCATTTTATTTTTTCTTTACAAATTTTTTACTATTACCAAAAGATACATCCGTTAGTAAAATTACCAATAGATCTTGATCCGTTAGTAAATTCCTTGAATTTTGGCAGGCATTATTCATCTTTGCTTTGAAGTAACACTTCATTGGAAAAGAGATTACCAAGGAACATGATCCATCAGCAATCCTTGAACTTTTGTAGGAAATCTTGCAACAGTAAGGATTCCCTATTATAATAATTTTTTTTTTTATCATTCAAGGGATTATCGATAGATACCATCCATTAGTAATCCCTAAAGTAAGGGCAACAGTCATAATGATTTGATCATAAGGTTTTTATTAATTGATTTATCTGTCAGTAGAAAATACGAATAGCATTCTATCCTTTACTATTATTGAGGGATTGTTCATTGGCAAATCTGATGTACACTTTTTGTGCCTATTTGTGCAAAATATTATGCTAGATTCTTAAAATCCATCAAAAAGTAAAGATTTTATTGATGGAAGCTTTTTTAATTTTATTGACGCTAAATTCATCTATAAAATTGAATTTTACCAATAAATATAAATATGTTGGTAAAAATCTAATGGTAATCAAGCAATTTCTAGTAGTAAATGTTTGTACTTTGAGTTTTAATTAATTTGTTTTTGAAAATAATTTTTTCTTGGTTTTCTCTTATGTTGAAGTTGAACCTATTCACTTCCTAATAAGAAAATTATGGTGGCTTTCACTCTTTTCTTCTAATCCTTAATTTTTAAGATTTGTTTTACATTATTTTTCTCTTATTTATTAGGATTTATTGTGTGAATCCCTCAAAATAATAGAAAGGAATAAAAAAAATTATTATGATTTTTAAATGAAAAAACAAGGTGATGTGATCCTATATTGACACATTTATACAATGTATGCTCATAATAAATGCTAATATTGTATGATTCTAATGATGCCCTTTTGAGTCTTCCAAGATTGATATATATTATATGCGGGTATATGTTATAGGAAATAAATTAAATTTTGAAATACCAACTTAACACAATTTATCTATAAATAATCAAATTGAGACATGAACTTTTTTGAAGGCCAAATAGGTCTTCACACTCTTTTTTGGTATTAAATTTAGAAGGAGTTATTTTCATTTGAAGCTAATGTTGTGACTTCAAATATTCCATTTGAAAGTAAAGTGCATGTATTTGTGTTTTGTAAATTTTTTTGAGGGTGCTTCTTTTAGATTTTCGAAGGAAAAATGATTCATGCTCTCCAAATATGTAGATATAAAGAAAAAGAGGAGAGAAGAAAAGAAGTGAGAGTGTGTACAATATCTGTAAAATTATTAGGTGTATATAAAGTGCTCTTTTCAAAATTGCTTGAAGTGGTTTTTGAAAGAGCACAGATATGGATACATAATTTTTCTATACATACTTTGTAATTCTTTCACATTCTGACTTTTTTTTTCGCTTTCATTTTAATTTTTTTGTATGTATTAATAACATAGTTGCGCTCCCCGCAAATATGTTCAACATTTTCCTTTGAAGAACACTTGTAGGAACTCTATTTCTATTTTTTGGTACAATGTAGGAACTCTATTTCCAAGTTAACGTAAACATAAAAATATATAATACCAAAACTTCAGCTTATAGATTCTTTTTCCGTACGAATTGGAAATTGAAAAACTTTCAAGTTTTAACGGCAAATATTTAAAGCATTTGTCTATACTTATAATTGATATTCAGAGTAATTTTATATCTTAAACTCAAACAGTACTCCATTTAACTTCCATTTTCTCGGGCCCATTTAAGCTGCTATTTACCATCGCAGCTCTTGAAGACTTACCGCTTTATGAGTGAGTGAAGTAACCAATTATCATTGCTGCTTAAACTTTTACAAGTTTTGCATTGCAATTTAATCTTTTGAACATCAGTTCCCATACCAAAGAACATTTTGGGGACTGGGCAGTGGACCCCAAAAGCATCTGAGGGGAGTTGAAGCCGTACTGGTCTCTGCCGCAGCTGCTTCTCCCAATCTCCCACCCTTGTTACTCCGCTGAGAGAAGATTCTGCAAGTCCAAGTTTGGAAGGAAGAGATACTTGCGCAGAGATGAAGAGATAGACTACCGCATTTGCATTATGTAAAAGGTACATCTTGCTCCAAAACCCAGAGCTCGGCGAAGAAGGCAAACCCATTTCTCAGATATGGATTACGAAAGGATCCAAAAGCCTCAGGTGCTTTTATTTCTCGCAAGCGCTCATCCCAAGTTCTGTTTTGGATATTTATTCTTTCTGGGTTTGTCAATTGTTGCTTTCACTCTTACCAATCTTTCATGCTACCAAGTACGAGCTCAAATATGATTATCAATTCAAATTTGCTTATTTCCATCCAGTTTTGTTTTGACCCGTAAATTTGGATTCGCATTTGGGAGTAAATGTTTTTTCGAATTTGTATTATGATGCAAAATGGTTCTTTTTTAACGATAACTTGTATTTCTGCAGGTTGTTGGGGGACTTTCACCCGGAAAATTAAGGAATATGCTACTGGGAGTGGAGAAAAAGAGGAAAGCAGGGGAAGAGCTTGATTCTACTTTCGCCACCAGATCTGAGAATTCTGAAATTGATGAATCAGGTCTGCTTTGTTATGATCTCATGGTTGTCTGGAAAAAGTACTTTGGCAAGAAGCAGAAATAGTAATCTGAATTTAAGATGTTGCACTATCAAATTATAAGATTTGACTGAGTGTACACCACTGTTATATAACCTCGTATGCTGCATTTTTGCTTCTTCTGCTACTTCTCCTCTTCTATGTTTTCCCTGCGTACATAAGGATCTCATATGATGTATTAATATCACTTTTAAGCCTAACTTGAGCTAATTTGCTTGCCATTTCAGTTTAATAGAGGAAACAATTGTATCGAGCATTGAACTTATCTTTCTTCCTTTGGAAGGATTTTTTTAATTTGAATTTCATTTAACATTTTTATTTGTTTAAACTCTGCTTTTGCATTCAATGTCTTGCATGTATGTACAAATATATTAGAATGTTGATTGTTAAGTGTTTCCTCGGATGATATCTTGATAACCATGCCTCTGTGAGACATGTCTCTTTCAGGTGATTGCATTTCTGACCATTGTAAAGATGTTGATATTGTGAGCGTCCTTCCTGAACACCCAACTTCAGCTAATGCTCGCTCCTATAATTTAGAGACAGTCGGAGATTGTAGTATGAAGGGTAATGTGCTGGCCAATTCGAGACATAGAATCTTAGAAGACCATACTTTGGATTATGATAGAGGGCATGATAATATGAGAATATCATCACCAATGTTTGAATTTCAAAAGGCCGAGCGTCCTACACAGAGAGTGCCCCTTGGGCCATTCTCAAAACCAGCACCATCAAAATGGGACGATGCCCAGAAATGGATAGCAAGTCCAACATCAAACAGGCCAAAGACAGGACAGACCCAGGTGCAAGGTGGGCAAGTAGGAGCGCAGAAGGTCAATAATCTTGGTTATGGAAGCCGACAACCTTCAATGAAGATTGTTGTTGAAGTTCCTGATCAAAAATCAGTTGCTTTAGAGGAACCAGATACAAAACGAATTGATACAAATCAAACCAAGATGGAAGGTGTGGGGCAGAAGTTTGTGAGTTGGGAAGTTGATCCTTATGAAATTGCAGATCCTTATGGTAAGTTTGTGATCTTGTTTAAGGATTCTTTTGTGGAGCCATCACATCAATTTACTTTTTTATAGTTGGATTATTTTAATTTTCTTTTGCCACTATCTTTTATGATGTTCTGTATGGGCTTAAGGGAATATGATTAAATAGGTGGAGCTTGCTGCTGAAGTGGATAAATCATGTAAAATTGACTTCTTGTACCTTCGACCATAGCATTGAAACAGAGTTTTCTAATTGATGATATTATAAAAAGTCAAATGTGACTTTCTTTGGTAATAATCCTCAATGCAAGAGTACCTTAATATAATTGTGATTGAAAACGTGGGGCCTAAGAAGTTTAACAAAATGCATCTTTCATGCCAGCTTTGTCAGGATTTCTGATGCTTGACATGGTGATCTGGGTGGTGAAGTATTTACAATTGTGCATCTTGGGAAGTAGGAAGCTGGTTATTTGTATATTTTAATGACTTTCTATGTAGCTTAAATATGGTCTATAATAAGCTTCATCACCCACTAGCTTCTTGTTTTAGATTCCCCATACATTCATAAATGGTGAATAGCAGTTACGTTTTATTTTGCTATTTCTAATGGGGAGGATTTTTTTTTTGAAAATTTATGGCATCTATACAAGGTAACATCAATAAGTTTGTTCCTTAAAATTAACTAATTAATCTGCTATTTTAAGCTTTCTGTTAGTGTTTGATGAATGTTTGATTGGATTCCAAAAATCTGTCATATAACTACATTGACAAAAGTTTGGTGGAAACTAAAATGAAGTAGCTTTATCCTACAGCAGAATGTTCGAGCTTGCTGTGTATATGTATAAGTATATTGAGAAATGAAATTGCCACTCATCTGCATATGGGGAACATAAAAAGCTGGGTTATATTTTTACAAACTTGTATTTTTAAGTGGAATGATTTGCATCAGTAATTATGGTCTGGCATGCAGTGAACAAACTTAAAACTATATATATATATATATATATATATATATATATATATATATATTTATATAAGGGTGGTGAGAATCTGCCGAAACTCACTAATTTTATCTTTATCATATTTTTTTTCATTTTTTTTTCCTGTCATTTTACATTGGCAGTTAGTCTCAGCCAGCATGATTCATCTATTGCCATCCAGAGTGCAACAACATTTATTCCTCCCCCTTCAACAGCTCGGTCTGTATCAATGAGAGATATGGGTACAGAAATGACCCCTATTGCTAGTCAGGAACCATCAAGGACAGGAACACCTGTGAGGGCAACAACACCAATTCGCAGCCCAATGTCTTCTCAACCATCTACTCCCAGCAGAGCTGCCCCTGTTTTAACCTTATTTGACACACCTGGTGACCATCTGAATTCCACCACGAATGAATTGTTTGGAAAGGAGCTACAAATGAAAACCAGGCGAGAAATAATGGTCCTTGGGACACAACTAGGTAAAATGAACATTGCTGCATGGGCTAGCAAAGAGGAGGAGGACAAGGATGCATCCACGTCACTGAAAACAAAAGCAGCTGAAAAACCAACTAAAAATGCCATTGAAACACGTGCAGCAGCATGGGAGGAGGCTGAGAAGGCCAAGTATATGGCCAGGTCAGCTTACTTTAATCATGAATTGCTTTTTTTATTGTTTGTAAGAATTGTTAACTGTACCTGAAAAATAATTTTTATCATTTCAACTCTTATAATCTATTTTCTATTTAAACGTATACATCCATGCATCTTTTCCATTAGAAATCTGCATCTACAACTCATTTCTGTTGGCCAATCCTATTGGAAGCTTATTTTCCACCACATTTCTCCTAGAAACATTATTTTGTATACATTTTGTCTCTGTTATTGACTTCCCCTTTACGCATTGCAAATTAGGCGTTTAATTTTTCATTTCTTTATGGACAAATAATTTCAGATGGCCTGATGTAAATTAACTATGAGAAGGGAGAAGGAAAACAAAAAGAGAGACATAACATAGGAAACATGTATAATCAAAGGATTGTTGAAAATGCTTAATGCTATAAACCATAGGCATTATGAAGTGCATCTAATTCTTTGAATTAAGTGATCTCAATCTTATCGTCATTTATTGTGAAAATTTAATGGGTCATCATTCTTGTGAATACACGTGCACACAGATAAAAGATTTTTGTTCTTACCGCACCTGTTTTTTGGGTCTTCACCTCTTTTAGTGTTATTATTTTTCATTTTCCCAATGGGATAGAAAGACTGAAAATGCAACAAGAAAAGAACTTATGGGGGTAAATTCACTGGTGAACTGTGGGGTCCATGTGTGTGATTTAACATTCTTATCCAAATCCATTCGTTTATTCCTTTGAGTTGAGACTTAGCTATGATAGTTGGTATACTTATTTGCCCATCAGTAGAGGCACTTAAGGAGGACTTTTAGATGTGAACTTTTATTAGAAACAAATTGAAGGGAGATGAATTAAGTTCTACTTTATTCAGGTTTAAGCGTGAAGAGATGAAAATTCAGGCATGGGAAAATCATCAGAAAGCAAAAACAGAAGCTGAGATGAGAAAAATTGAGGTATATGCGGTTTGCTATTTTTATTGTTCTTGTGTGTTCAGTATGCTTATGAAGAATGGATGTACCAGGCAAACAAAACAAGTTTCTGTGCAATTAATTGATTGGATAACAAATTTTGTCCTTCATGTTAAATGAAAAGCCCATCTAATATGATTTGTTGCATATCTCACCAAGAAACATAAACATGTGATTGACTGCATGAGGGATCTTTCATATTTGTTTGTCCATGTACTGTAATAAATCATGGTTTCTGGTAGCTTTCACATGACTAGATTTCAATTTTATCAGTTTTGTTACTCTGAAATATTATGCAAGAACTGGTTAATCTACCATTTTAAATATGTTTTGGAAACTGTTGAACAGTGAGCACAGTTTGAAGATATTACTTTCCTTTTCAGTCTATTGAATTGATGTTGTATCATTGTGGTAGTGCATAATGAGTCAATGACAAGGAACTGCTCTGGATTCTGCTTTATAACATGATTGCATAGTGTCAGTATTTGGTAGCAAGTAAAGCTCTGGGGGAATGTTAGAATGAAAATATCCTACTTAGGCAGAGAGAGCTCTCGATGCAGACTACAAATTCAGTAAGAAACATCATCTCCTAAGCTGCTTGTAGAACAATTGGTCTAGTTAACTGCTGTTAGAAATTATATTATAAGCACAAGTTATTGTCTTCTACAGACTGGAAAGGTTTCCAGTTTGCTTTCCTCACACCCTATCCCTTTGCGAATGTTAGGCTCAGATCACTACATTGAATTATGATGTTAGATTGAAGAATGCAGTGCTTGCATCATAGTCTTGATGGAGACTATTAATTCTTGGCAAAGGCTGAAAAGGCCATGAATTATACCAATGATGCATTTTGGTGCAGGTCAAGCTTGAAAATTTCTGCAATTTGGTTTTGTTTAATGTTGAACTACAGGACCAACATACTAGCTATTACCCAAGGCTAAGAAACACAAAAGACCCCAAAGGTACTGATTTTAGGATCTTTAAAAATGTTTTCACCTGAGCAAATGCTTGAAGTATGCAAGAACCTACTTATAGTGAAACTAAGAGGGGTTTAAGTTGTGAAGAAATCAAACATGCTAAATTGTTGAGAATGTATCATGTTAATTCTAAATCAGTGTCTTGGTCTTTTTTCTTGCATTGTAATGCATGACTTGGTGATGCAGTGATTATTGATGTTGTGTTTAGCAAGGCATCCTTTTTGTGGCTATCCAATGCAATGAGAAATATTTCTGGTGTCTATCCCAATGTTTTCGATTAATGTAGAAAGCGTAGACTGGTTTTCTTCTATTACTGATAATTTTTCGATTAATGTAGAAAGTGTAGACTGGTTTTCTCCTATTACTGATATTAGAAAACCGTTAGTGAAGTTCTGATAAGTAATTGTGGAGATGCCATGTCTGGTTCTCCGTTTGGTCTATAACCTGAGTTCACCTGGAAATGACATCATGCAAGAGTTCCTTTTATACTGACGAGAGAAATCTTTGCCTAACCTTTCTGGTAATTTGAGAGGACATTTGAGTTAATTTCCTTTGTCACTTTCTTTTTCCTTCAAAGTTGCAGTGATGTTTTGTTTTAACATGAATAACAAGATGTGGGTGTTGAAACGAAACATCTATAACCAACAATAAGAGCATATAAAATTTTAAAACCTTTCATGAAACTGTCAGTATTCAATAAAGTAATACAATATGATACTTGGTTTTCAGGTAGAAGTTGAGAGAATTAGGAGTCAGGCACATGATAAGCTTATGAATAAATTAGCAGAAGCGAGGCACAACGCTGAGGAAAAGCGAGCAGTTGCAGAAGCCAAAAGAAATAGTCAAGCCGTTAAAACTGAAGAGCAAGCAGAGTACATACGGAAAACTGGTCGTGTCCCTCCTTCATATTTTTTGTTTTCCTGCTGCAATTGGTGCTCTTAAGGAATTGTAGATTGGGTCTTTGTTCCTTCTCAATCTTTATTTTTTTTGAATGCTGTATAAAATATCTTTCGCTTTCGTTCCCAAGCATGTTAAATTTATCTGTCATATTCCCTCCTCTTGTAATATCAACTCCCCAAACTAATGGCCATTTGTGAGAGCACTGTTACTTATAATTTATTTTTCCTTTTTTCCCAGAATTTCTTTTGGACTGACAATATGATAACTGTAACAGTATATTATCTATTTGCATTTATATGCATATCTTCCATGTAAGGAGAAAACTCAAACTTTTATAAGTAGCGTTGTAAGTGTTGATACAATAACAACAACAGCAGCAGAGTTTTTTTTTCATTAAATAGAGTTAGTTATATGAATTAAATATCGTTATTTGTCTAAAAAACTTTTTTAATCACCTCTTTAAATATTCTTTTTAATTTTTCTCTATATTTTTTCATGAAATTGTAAGTGCTGCTCGTGTAAGAAATTTCTTACTCAAATAAATTAAGCCACCGCACATTTTAATCCATCATATATGGATATGTTTAATTTGGATTTTGTATAGTAAATATGCAACCAATTGTACTCATACAGGCAGAAAACAAGTATAAATTGAATGTATATTATGTAAATTCAAATATCACTTAGCTTAGATGTCATGATTTTATCAACAAATAGAGCTTTATCCCATTATATAGGGTCAGCTGTATGAGTTAAATGACTATTGAATTATATTCGAAATCAAACATTTAGAAATACTATATCACTAAATATCCCTTTTGATAACCTCTCAAATGTCCTTTTTAGTCTTTCTCTATACTTTTTCATTGGACTAAATCATTTAATCAACTTTTTTTATTGAAGCCTTTAGTGGTTTTCTTTATATATGTCCAAATTACCGTAATCGAGTTTATCATTTTCTCTTCAATAGATGCAACACTAACTCTCCGGAATACAATTATTTTCAATCATGCCTTTTTTTGTATTTCCACTTATTTATCTCAATATTTTTATCTCTTTCATCCCATTTTTTGCTCATGTTAACTTTTCAAAGTCCAATACATGATTTCTTTTATTCTAATACTTGAATATTTTTTCAAATAGTTTCCAAATTTGAAACTTATCTTAAACCTCAGTTTTGATCAAGGGGTTCATCCTAGCTCATTTTTAACACTCAGTGTGGCAAACCATGGCTGCCCCAAGTCAACCCTGGCCTTTCCTAAAAATCCTCTCCAAAACACTTCCTAAAATTCACCCATAAATACCACTTAATGCATGAAAATCATTCCTTTTCCACCAATTGACCACATGGTACGGCTCTAACCCATTTTATGCCGCACCATGACACTCCAATTAACCCAAGGTGGTGGCCTAAGCCACACCTAGTTTGACACTAATTTATTTCTAGAATTTCCACCTTAATTGCATCATTTCCTTCCTTTTTCATCTTGAAGCACATAGTGCAGCCCTAGTCTTCGTAATGCCATATTCCACAAGCCATTGCAGTCCTTGGCCAAACCTCTAAAGCTTCCTTCAGCGGTACCCTTGCCTTGTTACTAAAGAAATTCTTGTTAATTCAAGATTATTTTAGAATTTACTTGATTTACTTTTTAAAACCCTAATTCTCTTACATATGGCTCCTTACATTTTAGTATGCTGTCCTACTACATTCAAAAGTCCCACATTGCTAGACAGCCCCACACACCCCACTCAACCATGTAAATACTCCATACTAGCTAGTATCCCAACACATAATTAAAAACATCAAAACAAATCTACATACTTCTCTCTAAAGCTTTTCTTCTTTCCAAATTCCCTGTGGGCCAAAGGCTTCTTCCTTAGTACCAAAAGTAACACCTCATTCAAGGTACAATTGGGAGATATCTATCCCTTTTCCTTTCTGGGGTGGTTAGGGCTTGGAGAAAGGGTGCCATTGTTGGAGGAGCTTGAGGTTTCTAATAGCTTGAGGGAGACATGGTGATTGGGGATTAAGCCTTCAAGGAGAACATGGAAGATCTACTCAAGGTATAAATGCCAAACTCTAGCTTTAGTTCTTGTTTCCCCCCTATATTCTTCACCTTGAAATTCAAGATTTTTCATCCAATTAGCATAATGTAGCTGTTAAGCCTTTAGGGTAAGCACTTTCATTTCAAATGTTGCATGTTTCTTTAATTAGTCCAAAAATTTCAAGGATTTGGGTTTTTACTTGAACAACATGCCTTTTTTTTTTCTTTTCTCATGATGGTCATATGCACCTCTAGGGTAGATGTCTTCAATCCAAAATTTTCACATCCTTCATCTTTGTAAACCTAATTACTTGTAAGGCTAGGGTTTATGACAGAAAGATATGAATGCCCACATAATTAGTCATTTTACATGTAATGCCTCAAGGTTATAAGCATAACTGAACTTAGGTTTTTCCTTAATTATTAGGATATGAAATTTGTTGAAGCTAAGAAATAACTTGCTTTAATGTCTCAACGATTTTTTATTGAATTCTATTGACCAATCTGTTTTGTTGCTATTTTAGCCATTTGATACTTGTGAAGGGTTATACCAATGACATTCAGTGTTTATATATAGTTGTTAATAATATCAATAACCTCAAGTAGGAAAATTCTATGGAATCCTATCTAGGACACATGTGCAACCTCATGTAGGAATTTGAAGCCCTTCTTCCATTTGCTAAGACCAAAGCTAATAATAATATCCAATGGGAAAAGTTATTTATGGTCTTGCATTATTTGGTCTCAACCCTAAATTTGAAGTCCTCCAACCTTACTAAGATAGATGCTTTCAAAAGGTTACTTAATATGGTTAGCAGTTCTTCTTCCACGTTGCTTCTATTGATGCTTTTTTTGAAGCCTTTGCTCTTGTGCACCAATCTTCTAGAGGCAATCTAGGCCAATTAGGTGGTCATTTGTGTTCGCATTATACCTTTTGTAAAAAGAAAGGACATGATGAAGACAAGTTTTAGAAAAAGCAAAGCAAACTAGCTACAACTCTTGTCACTCAAACCACATCATCTCAGGTAGTTCATGTTGTACAAGTGATCCCAATTCTTTTATTAGGCCTTATACTTTGGATTCCAAGGCCACCACTGTCAACTGTCACCCTTTGTCAATGGAACCAAAACACAAGTTAAAGGGATAGGGAGAATATCTCTAACCTCATCTTTTTCTTTAAATTCTATTGTGTATGTTCCTAATAGTCCTTTTAATTTACTTTCTGTCAACTAGCTTATTAAAGAACTAAATTGTTCAATAACCTTTACTTCCATTTTTGTTTGTGTGCAGAACTAGGGTTTGGGGTAGATGATTGACATCAAGCGTGACTCACAAGGCACTACCATCTTGTTGTGCCTAGCTCACTAGTAGCTTGCACTAACATTATTTCACCAAACCTCTTCCACTATTGTCTAGGTCATCCTAGCTTTTCCAAACTAAAGAAGTTGGTTCCTGGTTTGTCATCTTTGTCTAATTTTAATTGTGAGTCATGTTAGCCTAGTAAACATGCTTGTAATTCCTTTTTTAGACATGTCAATAATAGGGCTGAAGCTTCGTTTTCTTTTGTTCATCATGATGTATGAGGGCCTAGTCAAGTTAACTTTGCCCTAGGTTTTTTTCTTTTTTTTTAATTAACTTTGTCACCTTTATTAATGACTTTTCTTGTTGTACTTGGTTGTTTCTTATGAAAAGTTTGTCAGAATGTTTTTTATTTTTCAAACATTTGCTATTGAAATAAAAACATGGTTTGAAATTTCATTTGTGCTCTGCATACTAATAATGCACCTGGACATCTATCGTCACAATTTACTACTTTCATGCTACTAATGGCATTTTGCATTAGTCTTCTTGTCCATATATACCTTAACAAAATAATGTTATTGAGTGTAAAAATTACAATCTCAATGAAATTATATAGACATTGTTATTGCATGCCAATCTTCCCACAAAATTTAAGGGTGATTCTATCCTTACTACTTGTTATCTAATTAATTACATGCTAACCTCTGTCTTGTAAGACCAAATACCTCACTTTATTTTGTTTCCTAAGCAATCACTTTCTTCTATTCCTTGTCATGTCTTTGGATGTGTCTCTTTTGTGCATTCTTTTAACTTGTACATCATAAACTTGCTATAAAATCTCCTAAGTGCTTTTTTCTAGGCTACTCCTAGTTGTTGAAAGGCTATACGTGCTTCTCTCCTGAGTTAAACCACTATCTCAAGTTTGCTAATGCCACATTCTTTCAACAGCAATCTTTTTTCTCAATTACTTAACCTGATTCATAGAGTCTTGACTAGGTATTACCTATCCCATTCACTTCCCTTTTGCTGCCTTCTCCAAGCCCATTTGTGTCTTCCTTATCTGTAGATCTCTTATTGTCATTTATGGGTCCACCTACAATGGTCCCACCACTTCTTACCTCAACCCATTACTGGCGTCGGCATCCCTCTTGAATAGGACTCACTCTCTTCGGTAGCCATTCCTCTTGCATTGAATCTTGAGCTAGATAGTCTCCCCGTTTCCCTTAGAAAAGGTACAAAGCCTACTCGTAATCCTTACCTTATTTACAATCTCCTGTGTTATGATCATTTATCACTTGCTTAAAGTGCCTTTGTTTCGAGTCTTTCCTCTAGTTTTGCAATTAAAATCACAAAAGAAGCCTTGCCCTATCCTAGTTGGTGCTAGGTCATTCTAGAAGAAATGTAATCTTTGCATTTGAATGGCACTTGGGATTGGTTGCCTTTTCCACTAGGGAAGGCCATTGTTGGTTGTCAATGGGATTTCTCACCAAAGGTGGTTCCTAATGGTAAGGTGGGCCAAAGGTGGATCCTAATGGTAAGGTGGATTGACTTAAGGTTAGATTGGTTGCCAAAGGGTTTAGATATATGGGTTGGACTAGAGTGATACCTTCTTTATAGTGGCTAAAATGGCATTTGTTTGCTTCTTTCTCACTATGGTAACCACACCTTTTTCTCTCTATGGCATTCACATGTCATTTAATTTTCTATTGACACTCTTCTTCACAATGCATCGACCTTGTAAGCTTAGTTATTTCTTGGGGATTGAAGTTGCACATTTGAGAGATGGTATCTCAATTTCTCAAAGTAAGTATGCCTTGAATATCTTAGAAGAAATTGGCATAGTGGATCACAAATTGGTTGACACCCCCAATGGATCCAAATGTTAAACTCTTGTTGGGATAGGAACGGCTCTTTTTAGATCTTGGAAGGTATTGGAGACTAGTAGGCAAGTTGAACTATCTCATGGTAGCTCGTCTAAACATTGCCTTTGCTATGAGTGTAGTGAGTTAGTTGCTCAATTCATCATGTAACTCTTGCTAGGATGCCAATGTCCAAATTCTAAGATATATAGAAGCAGTACCAAGCAAAGGGCTACTATATGTGGATATGGAACACATGGATATCTATTGTTATGCATATGTAGATTGGGTAAGATCACCCTTTGATCAAAGGACTAACTCTAGATATTGTGTTCTCGTAGAAGGAAATTTGGTTTCTTTGAAAAATAAGAAATAGAATGTGGTTGCTAGATCTAGTGCACAAGCTAAGTATTGGGCCATTGCTAATGCAACTTGTGAGCTGATATGGCTTAAGTAACTTTTTCAAGAACTAAAATTTTGTGAGGTGTCTCTATGAAGCTTGTTTATGATAATTAGGCAACCTTGCACATAGCTTTTGACTCAATCTTTCATGAGAGTGCAAAGCATATTGAGATTAATTATCACTTCATTAGAGAAAAGTTAGATGAAGGTGTAATTGTCATAGAGTTTGTTAACCCTAATGATCAGTTGGCAAACATTTTCAACAAGTCACTAGAGGGTCTTCAAGGTGGAATACATTTGTAACAAGCTTGGTGCATATAATATCTATGCTCTAGCTTAAGGAGGAGGGATAGAATGTACATATTTTAGATATGTTGTATTTATTTAATCAGGCATTGTAATTAACCTTAGCTTAAGTCCTTAGGTTAGGTCCATTATTTATTGGTTAGATGTACAATTTATTATAAATAGTAAGTAGAAAGAGGCTAGTCTCTTAAGTTTTCTCTCCCAATAATTCTCTCACAAGTTAATTTAAATCCCTTTAGGATATGAAATTTAAGAAAGTAGTTTAATCAAGGTTTATGTAATTTTCTTTACAATAATTAAATTAAGTTATTTATATTAGTTGAATATCTCTAGCATATAAGGTTGTAAGTTAAATAAACCTAAGTGTTAATGAATTTTCTCCAATAATTGAACATAGAAACAAGCTAATCTATCTACCAAATATCTCAAGGGTATGAGGGTAGCTAGATGGAATCTATTACTCTTATCTTGACTTGTGAATATCATTCCAACTCATGATGAAGTTGCCTTTAATATCTCTTTCACCTTTTATTTTTACCATTTTTTGTGATGTGATATGATAAAAAAAGACATCAAACTATGATATGAAAAGGATAATCTTTACGTAATCCCAACAATCATGATGTTTTTTTCTTCTTGACCGAAAAGAATCACGTGATGTGATGTAACAAAAAAGGACATCACATTGTTATGTAATGTGAAAAAAAAAATCACATGCAGATATTTTGTGACAAAAAAGATGTCACATTGTAATGCAATGTGATACAAGAAACAACATCACATTATGATGTGACAAGTCAAAAAAGATATTGTGAGACATATAGCTATGATTGCTTTTATTGTCACATTACAATATGATGTCTTTGCTTTTGAAGCGTCATAATGTAATGTCTATTTCTTTATCACCAAAAAGGCATAATATGATGTATCCTTTCTTGTCACACCATATCACAGCACATTACAAATGTGATGTCCTTCTCTTTTTCTTTGTCCAAAAAAAAAAAAAAAAACACTATGTGATGTTTTTTCTCTTTTAATATTTTAGTTATAATATTACTAAGCATTATTACCACTATACTATCATTATTGTTATTACTATATGGATTGAATGATTATGCAAAATCTTCTACTTTATCATCCTCTTTTTGTCAAAAATATAGCCCTAACTAATTTAAGTGAAGTAACATGTATTTAAAAAATGTTTTACTATTTATTTTCATTTAATATGTTTGCCTAATAAAAATAAAGTACAATGTGCTCATTGTTAGTTATTATGCAAGCTGAATCTTTAAAAAAGTAGTAATATTAAAACTAAAATTTTAAGAGAAAAGAAGAAAAAGACACCCTACATTGCAACTTTTTGGGGCAAAAAAAGTGACATACATCAAATTATGATATTATGTGACAATAAGAAAGGCATTGCATTGTTATGTGATGTAACAAGAAAAAAGACATCACTTTGTATGTTTAGTGATAGTAGAAGATATCATATTGTGATGAGACGTGGCAAAAAAGGACATGACATTGTAATGTCATATGACCAAAAAAAAGACATTAAATTGTAACATGATCTAACAACAAAAAAAAGATATTACATTGTGAAGTGATATGTCAAAAAAAGATATTATTAGGCATACGGTTGTGATTGTTTTGATTCATGAATACTATATTATTGAGTACTGTTGGCTTCCATCTTTCAAAACTATCCAACTCATGAGATTATTAATGCCTTTAGCATATGTCTATTTAATTATTTAAGAAAAATATAATTATGTTAAAAGAAATAATTTATTATTAAAAGTGAGAAATGTTATTGATGATATAATAACATGATATCAACAAATGAGATTATGAGGCAAGACTTTTTGTATGCTAGAAACAAGGTGATGAAATTTAAATAACTTGGATATCACAATGATCATGTAATTACATTATATGATACTTATGTGTCACATCCCTTTCAACTATAGGAATATCTTAGAAAAGAGCTTTCTATAACCTAAGAATAACATAAAGGAGAAAGTTTTTTGCATTTTACTTTTTACTACTAGCATGTAAGAGAGAAAAGGAATTAAAACAAGAGAGTGAGATGTGGGATTGCCACCATGGATTACACATTGGTGTAAGTCTATCTCATGTGTGTATTTCATATGAATAGTACTATTAGGTAATTATTTATGATGACCCTAATTTGGTACCATTGAAAGATTAGCTCTAGGGAAAATAAGCTCACAGTGCCCCTAGTGGAAGTGAAAATCTAAGTCCAACAATAAAAGTGGTGGCCATAAAAGTCTAGACTCATGAAGCTTTGGTCAAGATGCGCATTTTTAGAGTAATATCCTAAAGTGACAAAACTGTGAGGACTTTTGCCTGAAACAAACAATTCATCTTGATGCTTAGCTAGCTCATTATAAGTGGTATTAAAGCTGGTTCCCTCCAATAGATGTTGAGTTCGAGGATGAACCTACTAAAGCTGATAGGCATGTAACAACCCTAATAAGGCATTATCAAGAGACTAGATTTGAAAAAAATAAGTTCATAGTGCCCTTAGTGTAAGATGGTGAAGGCCACATTAAAAAGGGTAGCCTTGGTGAAGGCCAAATAAGTGTGCACTTGTGATGCTTTGGTCAAGACACACATTTTAGAAGTAACATCCCAAACCAAAAATCATAAGGGCTTTGGTCTAAAGTGGACAATTTGTCTTAATGCTAGGCTGAGTCATTTCTCCCTTCATCATATCATTGCCTTATTTTTAGGTAATCTAACTATTCTCTCCTATTGTCATCTCTAAGCTATTAGGAAGCTTTAGTTTTCTAATAAATATGAAATTTCATCCCATCCTTCCTATAACTTTTCTTAGAGGATAAGTCTTCTCAAGCCTTTAACTTTTAGATATCCAAACCAACGATACTCTTTTTTTTTACTAATTTCTATGGCCAATTATGCAAAGCCTCATTGATTTGGTTTCTTACAAAATATAGAAAAATGAAACAAAGAAAAAGTTAAGAAGGAAATTTGAGATAAAAATTAATATAATTGATTATTTTTACCTTAAAATTACGAGTGATTATTTAACTTTAGGCATTGAATTGAATAATTATCCTGCTTAAAAATAATCTTATAAACCATTTTCTATTTTAGAATTTCAAGTAAAAAATATTAACAAAAAATTCAATGTTTGCATAATTAGCCACAAAAATTGGAAAAAAAAAAGAACAAGTTTTTTTTTTTTTAGCATCTCAGTTAAAGGCTTGAGAACTACACATGCTATAAGAAAAGTCAAAGAAAAGTGTTGGATGCCTTTTAGGCCTTCTCATCCCAAAAGATAGTTTATTTATGGTATTCGTATATAAGTGTGAGGGAAAGCCTTATCTCATGAGCTAGCTTTTGGAGTGAGAAGGCCCAAAAAGACTCAATAGTGGTATTAAAGCATAGTTGCAGAGGTTATCCCACATCGATTATGGAAAGTGCTAGAGCCCATATTGCAACAACTCCTGCTAAATCTTCAAACAAATGAAATAATCTTGCTTGGACTTGATGATGTTGGGTCTTCAGGTGATGGACTGATGTGTGCTAGGAAATTAGGTTTATGAAGGGTGTAATCCAACCTAGACCTAATGTGTGCAGGGGACCTAATGTGTGAAGGGGGAGATTATTGGGTTGTCCCACATCAATTATGGAAGGGGCTAGGTATTGGTATATAAATGTGATAGAAAGCCTTGCCTCATGAGCTACTTTTTGGTAAGAAGGCCTTAAAAGCATCCAACAGAAAGATGGGATATAGCTCTATATTAGAAAATTGAAGCTTCTCAACAATTTAAAAATGACAATAGAAGAGAATAGTTAAGGAATTGAAGGTAAGACAGTGATAGGATGAAGTGACATGTTGCTTGGATGCAAATTTATAGAGCGAATTGTTCCATGATTGATTATTCCCTTATGATGCGATTGATATTTAAATACACATATGCAAAATTAAACAAACGTGGAATCTATGGTGTCAATCCCACTCCTTGCTCTTTTGTTTTTCTTTCCTCTCTTTTGTGTCAATGATAAAGAGTAAAAGGTAAAAAGATCTCGCTTTAACACCATTCTCAAGCTACAGAATACTCTAAGATATTCTTCTGGTATAGAGGGATGAAATGCCTAGGTACTATGCAATGTAATCATACGATCCTTTAAATATCCAAATTATATTAATTTCATTTCCTTGTTTACAATATGCACAAATCTCATCTCATAATGTAATCTCATTGGATGATATCATGCAATTATATCATTAATGACATTTCTCACTTTTAATAATTAAACATTTTTATAGATAGATAA
The DNA here is from genome assembly GCA_037013595.1 of Dicorynia guianensis. NCBI lineage: Eukaryota > Viridiplantae > Streptophyta > Magnoliopsida > Fabales > Fabaceae > Dicorynia > Dicorynia guianensis. The sequence continues at coordinate 11,896,117 of JASUAB010000006.1, read as the reverse complement.
TTATTTTTTATGGATTTAGGTTTTTCCTAAATGGTAATTATATGCCTCATGAGTTAAACAGTTTTCAAAACTAAAGGCTAACAATAGTCCATAATTCATTTATCATGAATCAAAATAATCAAAATGCATCATTCACCTTCTATATTTTAATAATGAAGTCTCGAATTCTTGACAATCATAAGTCTCATAAACCAAAATATTCACAATCAAGCCATCTTTACTTAACAATCAAATAAATCATAATCATATGTCTAAAGATGTCTTTTTTTGACACATCTCATTACAATGTGATGCCTTTTTGTCAGATAATATAAAAAAGTGATGTCTTTTCTTGTCACAAATATCACAATGTGATGTTTGTCACATCACATCACAATATGAAATTTCTTTTGTTCTCATCAAGCCACAATATTGTCATGCCTTTTTCTTAGTACACCATATAATAATGTGATGCCTTATACTTTATCACAAAATATACAATTATGATGTCTCTTTTTGATCACATCATATTGCAAAGTGATATTTGTCACTTTGTCTTTGTCATAAAAATATAATGTGATGTGTTATTTTCTTTTACCTTTTGCCTAATATTTTAGTTTTAATATTACTATTTTTTAAAAAGTTCAGCTCACACAATAAGCGACAATGAGCACCTTATACTATTTTCTATTAGAAAAAGATATTAAAAGTAAATGAATAGTAAACTATTTTTAGCCATGACTGTGTACAACTAAAAGAGAACAAGAAAGCAAAAGAAAGATCCAGCATAATCATTCAATCCATATAATAACAAGGATAGTAATAGCATAGTGGGAATAATGATTAGTAATATTGAAACTAAAAAATTAACAAAAAAAGGAAAAATATTGCATTATTTCTTTTTTTACTAAGAGAGAAAGACATCACATTGGAATGTGATGTGATGAAAAAAATGTCACATTATGAATTGTTGTGATGTGATATGACAATTAAAGAGACATCACATTGTAATGTGATGCACCAAAAGAAAAAACATCACATTGTAATGTGACAATCAAAACAATCACAATCATGCCTTTTGTTGTCTTTATTTTGATACATCACATCACAATGTAACATCTTTTTTGTGTCACATCACATCATAATGTGATGTCTTTTATATCATATTACATAACAATGTAATGCCTTTTTTGGTCAAGAAGAAAGAGACATTGTAATAATTGAGATTACATAAAGATCATTTTTTTTTACATCACAATTTGATATGTTTTTTTAATCACATTATTTCACACAAATAGGTATCTTACTAGAGAGAATAAATGGCTTTATAAGTGAAAATGTAAAGTGAAAAAGAGATATTGAGAATGACTTCATTCTGAGATGGACAATACTCATGAAACAAAATAAATGTTTTGGATTCCTTCTAGCAATCCTTATACCTTTAAGGTATTTTGATAATATAAACTAACACCTATTTTAATTAATTTACAACCTTATATGTTAGAGATATTCAGTTAAAATAACTACCTAAAATCTAGTTCAATTATGGAAAATACAATTAAATAAGCTTAGATTAAGCTAAGTCATTAATGTCATACCCTTGAGGTACTTGTAGCCATCATGAAAAAAAATGCATGTTAAGTAAGTAAAACCCTAATCTTTGAGATTTGTAGGCTAACTAAAGATTAAACATGCAATATTTGATATTAAAGTGCATTGTGATTTTTGTCCAAAGAAAAAGAGAAAAAATCTCCTTATAATGTGATGCGACCAAAAAGATATTGCATTGTGATATTTTGTGATGTGGAATGACAAGAAAAGAGACATCACATTGAAATGTAATGTAACAGAAGAAGATATTACATTATGATGTGATAGCAACAACAATCACAACCATGTCACTTATTCTTTTACACATCACATTACAACGTGACATCATTTTTGTGTCATATCACATCACAATGTGATTTCATTATTTGGCACAAAATATCATAATGTGGTGTCTTTTTTCCATTATCATATCACATCATAATTTGATGTCTTTTTGTTGCAATAGATTACAATGTGATTTTTTTCTCATAAAATCTCATAATGTGATTTTTTTCTGTAGATCACTTCACAATGTCATGTCTTTTATTATCATATTCCATCACAATGTGATGTCTTTCACTTTATCTCCAAAAATACAATGTTTTATCTTTTACTTTCTCACAAAAAATATAATGTGATGCATTTTTTATGCCACCACATTGTAATGTTGTCTTTTTTTTTTTTAGTACAGCATATCATAAGGCGATATGTGTCACTTTTTCTTTGGCACAAAAATCACAATGTGATGTGCATTTTTCTTTGAATATTTTAATTTCAATATCACTATTCTTTTAAAAGAATTCAACTCTTATAATTAGTAACAATGAGTACACCAAACTATTTTCTATAAAGAAACATATTAAATGCAAATGAATAGTAAATTATTTTTTACAAACTTAATGCTTTACTTAGATTAGCCACAACTGTATTTGTAACAAATAGAAGAAAAAAAATAGATAAAAGATCCTACATAATCATGCAATACATACTTTAACTAGGAGAATAATAGAATAATGAGAATAATAAATATTGACATTCAAACTAAAATATTGAGAGAAGAAAAAGAAAAAAATTGCATCATTGTGTGATTTTCTGAAAAAGAAAAAGAGAAATATTTTATATTATGAAATAATTTTGACAAAAATGGCATCATATTGTGATGTGAAGTGATTAAAAATAAGATTTCACATTGTAATGTGCTGTAATTTTAATTGTTTGAAAAAAGAGACAACATTTTGATTTTTGTGACAAAGAAAAAGACATCACACTATAGTGTGATGTAACAAAAGCAACGGTATTACATTGTGATGTGACAATCAAAACAATGACAACTATGTCTCATGATGTCTTATGGCCAAAATGTAAATACCTATTGTACTTAGGTTTTTTTCAAATTTAAAATTTTCCAAAGGACTATCTTGTACCCAAAAATCATGCAATTAGTACCTTCTTTTAGTTTTCATATTAATCCACCTAATAGAATCCCTTAAATTAATCCCAAAATTGGTCAAGCCCTAAGTTGATGCATATTGGACACCAAAAATATCCTTGCTTGAAGGTGAAATAGATTTCACCCAACCTCATTCATTTGGCATAAGGAATGGTGGTGATAGATGATTGTAGGAAGCATATGCAGCCACTTACAAGAGTGTCTCAAGAGGTAGTGTAGCATTTGTTTTGTCTAATCTCTTGTTCTTTCTTCTTTTTGTTTCATGGGTTCTCTTGTTTAGAAAGTAAATGATTCCCTCTTTTGAATTACTTGAGAATGTTAAGGTGAGCTCATAATTCTTTGATTTGATAAAATATTATCTCTTTTCAAATTCTTTTACATTTTATTGGTTGATTTCATTGCTCTTTTTAAGTGCTCAAACCTATGATTGTCAAAAAATAAAGGAACAATTGTAACTTTCAAAACTTTGTTTGCTTTGTATTTAAGTATTCAAAAGCTGGTTGAAAGAAATTGCCTTTAGTCCCTTCTTTCTTCATTGTCATTTTCATAGTTGAACATAAAGTACAAAAACAACAAACATTAAAGATGCACCAACTGTAGATTTTTATTTCAACTTCCAAAAAGCATGGAAAGTTTGCATCTTTGCTTAAATTCTTCTATTTTCCATGTATCGAATAGAAGGTTATGTTGAGTTTTCATTTGTGTTATGCACTTTGGTATTAGATCAATAAAAACTCCATTGATTTTTCAATTCTTTTTGTTCTCCCTAAATTCTGAATGCCCACTATAACTAGGAGTAGAGTCTTTCCATAAAGTTTTACATCTAACATAAGTAAAAATTTTATTTTCTTTTTTGGGTATTCATTTATTTGCTTGCAATGCAAAAGCTCTGATTTACACCACGGAATCCTCTCTGCCTTCATTTTTTTGAGTTCTTTTTTTTTCTTGCTTTATTTTATTCTATTATCAATCTTGGGAGTTTTGGGGATCAATTAAAATTAAGATCATTGTTGTGTTCCATCTCATGTGAGATTAGGAGTTTCTCTGATTTATGAACTTGTGTAATTTGGTGTGTTGGGGATGGGATTCATCTTTGGGTGTTCATGTAGGACTATTATATGAGTCAATTTGGGGTTTGACTGAGTTTGGGACCAATTTAAGAGTTTTGATAGCTGGGTTAACGGGAAAACTAATAGAAAGTCCTATTTACATAATTTTGTTGAATTTTTTTTTTGTTTTGTTTTTGGCAAAATTTCAAAGTACAAGAAGATTTAAAAAACATTTAAGTATAGGAGGGTATTTACATTTTAGCCATGTGTTTTAACACCAAATCATTATGTGATGTCTTTTTTTGCATCATGTGACAATAGAATGTGATATATATTCTTTTTATTACAAAGTACCATGTGAAGCCCACCTATATTCATAGCTAGTCCCAATCTTGGATACAGAGGGAGGGTTGTGTTAGGTAATTAATAACCAACATAAAACTTTGTTGAATCTATTATGACAAAGATCAAAGTGATAATTGTGTTAAGTCTTTGTTTGTAGTAAAGTGTCATAACATAATATCTTTTTTTTTCCGCAATATATCAAATTTTGATGTCTTTTTTTACACTTTACAATGTGATGTCTTTTTTGTGCTTTAATATCACAATGTGATATATGTCACAGTATATCACTGTGATATATGTTTTGTCATATCACAATGTTATGTCTTTTTTGTCAAATCACAACATAATGTCATTTTTTTTGTCGCATACCACAATGTGATGTTCGTCACTTTTTCTTTGTCACAAAAAATGTAATTTGATGTATCTTTTTTTCTCTTACTATTTCAGTTTTAATATAACTACATTTTAAAGAATTTAGCTTGCATAACCATTTTTTATGGGGAAAACATATTAAATTCAATTAGATAGGAATCCATTTTTTACAAACTTGCTGCTTTACTAAAGTTAGCCACGATTGTATTTGTGACAAAAAAGAAGAAATATCCTACAAAATCATTCTATTCATACATTAACAAGGATAATAGTATCATAGTAGGAATAATGAATAACAATATTAAAACTAACATGTTGAGAAAAAAAATAGATATCACATTGTGATTTTTTCTACAAAGAAAAAGAAAATGACATTTCATTATCATGTGTCGTGACAAAAAAGACATAACATTATTATGTGGTGTGACAAGAAAATAGACATTACATTGTGCTTGTTTTTGAGAAATAAAAAGACATCACATTCTGATGTGATGTAACAAAAAACATTACATCATGATGTAGAAACAAAATAATCACAACCATCTATCTCTTGATGTCTTTGTTGTTGACTTATCACATTGCAATGTTATGTCTTTTTTTATGTCCATTCACATCATAATATGATATTTTTTTTGTTACAAAATATCATAATGTGATTTTTTTAGTTATATCAAATTACAATGTGATATCTTTTTTGTTACAAAACATCACAAGTTAATATCTTTTTTGTTACATCACATCACAATGTCATCTTTTATTGCCACATACATCACAATATGATGTGCTTCTCCTAATCTCAAAAAATATAATGTAATGTCTCTTTTTTTGTCACATCATTTTGGAATGTGATCTATTTTTCTTAGTTATATCATATCACAATATGATGGGTGGCTTTTTTTTGTTAATATCTTGACTTTTTCAAAAATTTTGAAAAACAAACTAGCTTATAAAATATTTTTATAATTATTCTAGTTAAAAATAATTTTTTTCAGCATGTAACAAATTAGGAAATCAATAGTTAATCATTTACAAACTTCTTCTTAAGTCAAATAAGCAATAGCAATATTTTTGACAAAAAAAGGGGAAAATATGAAAGTTCCAACATAATCATTCACTTCATATAGTAACAAGGATATTAATAGTATAGTGAGAATAATAAGTAATAATATTAAAACTAATGTATTGAGAGAAAGAAAAAGATAACATTGCAAATTTTCTAACAAAAAAAGAGACATCACATTATGATACGATGTGATAATATAAAGGAATTGCATTGTGATGTGTTGTGATGTGGTGTGACTAAAAAGAGAAATTACAATGTGATTTTTGTGAGAAGAAAAATGGCATCACATTGTGACATAATAATCAACAATCACAACTATATATCTCATGATATTTCTTTTTATTCATCACACATCACAATGTGATATATTTTGCATCACTTCATCATAGTGATATATTTTTTTGTCACTTCACATTACTATTTGATGTACATCAAAGTGATATAATTTTTTGTCACTTCATATTACTATTTGATGTAATTTTTTGGTCATACCACAATAAAAATATAATATCATTTTTTTTTGGGTCATATCACTTTACAATGTAATTATTTTTTCTGTAACTATTCACGAATCAAAATAAAGGTTTTTGATTCACTCTAGCTACATGAAGATTTGAAGAATCCTTAAGGGTTGTATGGCCCAAGGCCCTTCTCACTTTATGGAAAACTCGCTTTGTAAATGTTGCATTTTAGCCACTTCTCCCTTCATCCTATTAGCATCACAAATCTACAAGTCTCTCTTATTCCAATGCTTGCCATTTAAAGGGACCTTTAGTCTTTTGATCATCTTGCCATAGTCACTAGTCTATTTATAGTCTGACTGTTCTCATAGTTTAACTTTACCTTCAGTTCCTTTAAATATTTTGTCCAGCTATCATCCCTAAGCTGCTAGGAAGCCTAAGTTTTCTTGCATATATGGAATTTTATCCTATCATTACTTTAACTTTTCTTACATATATGTACTTCTCAAATTTTAACTTTGAGATATTCGATGAAAAGCTAACTTTTTATTTTTTTTAATTTTGCGAACAAATATGTGAATGTAACCTTTCATTGTTAATATCTTTATTTTTTTTAGAAATTTTAAAATAAAATTTTTATAATTATTATGCTTAAAAATGAACTTGTAAGCATTGTTTCTATATCTTTTTAATTTCTAAACAATGAAAATATATTTTAAAAATTATAAAAAAGAGTCAATTTTGCTTCATATATTTCAAAATTAAAGGTTGAGAAGAACATATACCACAAGAAACATAAAAGGCAAGTTTGGATGAAACTCCATAGTTATTAAAAATTGAAAAAAAATATATGCACACTCTTTCAACTTTAGGTCAGTTACAAGTACACTTCCTTAGCTATAAAAGTTAATAGGTATACCCCTTCAACTATTAAAATAGTGCAGACAAACCCCTTCCATCCATTTGATATTAAATGTTAATAGTTACATGACTTGCATGTTATTACTAATACTCATAGCATTTTTTTAATGGTTAGTTAAATGAACTAAAAAAAAGCATTGGGCTAGAACGAAAGGAAACGAATGAAGTGGAAGAGTCCCTTAATGCATAACCACAACGCTAATGCCCAAATAGAAGCTTGGTCCCTTTCAATCCACAAACACACTTTAATATTTTTTCTCATATTTTCTCTGTTATCTCTTGAAGTAACAGACAACTTTTCTTTACTCCACCCTTAATCTTTTTTGGATTGTATGACCATCTCTACTCAATTTATGGAAACTATTCTAAATGAAGATAAAGATTTGTATTGTGTGCTCAAAATTGTTTTGAGAATCACAAGATGACATATATTTGCCTCAATAATAACAACATGTTCAATGATAAATTTTCCCAAAATTATTCAAGTATCTATAGTTTTGTGCTTAGAAGTACTGGACACCTCTCCTTATAAACTAACTTTAGCAACAAAGAAACATGAGAAGCTAGAGAAAAGATTCACGAGGCACTATGTTCAGTCCCTTAAACCACTATACAGATTTTTTTTCCTTCAAAACATTTTTGGATAAAGCTTTTGAATATTCATTGTTGAATCAAAACAAAATATAAAGTTGTTGTCCCGTATCATACAAAATTGCTTTGTTGTATTTTAAATGCAATTCTATCACTTTTGCTTTACTTTTCTTTTTTCTTTTGGAATAAAAAGTACGGTATCATAAACACAACTTTGTCATTAGAGGTTTTTTTTTTTTCTTTAATGTGATATTGACTAGCCATATTAGTGGCAATCCATGAGTGGACTAGTGCACATAAATGTATTGAGATTTCTGATGCTACATTTTGTTTTTATTTAGACTTTTCATTTTGTTCCATTGCTCTTTGGTGAACTGATGACAATGTGAAACTTCTATGTGACATGGATTGTCACTTGACAATTTACAAATACTATGAGTAATTCAATGGCATGTTTCCCACATAGTGAGGAAGAGGATTCTGATAATGATTTGGAAACTGAGGCATAAAGTGAAGCTTTCTCAAAATTTGAGGCACCCCTAACAATAAAGGTGAGGACATTTATGATGTTAGACATAACTTAAAAGGCAACATAAGATACACTATTTATCAAGATCAAGATCAATGGTTTAGTTATGCTGATAGTGAAGAGCTTAGAAGTTTAAATGGAAGTGATAAATCTAAAAGAGATGACATGCCTAAGTATGGAGAATTAATGAGAACATAGACCTAAAAGGCAAAGTTGAAATTGAAGCTCAAAAGAAGTTTGATACTTTGAACACATTTAGAAAAGCCATGATTGAATGGAGTGTGCAAAGGGGTTATGATTACAAGTTTATTTGCAATGAGAGTTCTAGGGTGACAATAGTATATGTTAATGAATGTGGGTGGAGAATACATGCATCACTATCTATTAATTGACAATCCCTTTAGGTGAAGCCTTTCCATTCAATCCATCAACGTGGTAGATAGTATGACAACAAGATGGTGACATTTAATTGGGTAGCAAAGAAATTTGTGGGGCTTATTAGGGACAGTCCTAAATGTGAAATAACTGCACTTAAAGGTGCTAATTTAAGGAAATATGGAGTTATTATGTCTTTATACAAGGCATATAGAGCTAAGAAGGCAACACTAAAGGCAATTTATGGAGATGAAGATGAGCAATTTTCAAAGCTTTAGAGATATTGTGCTGTTTTTAAGGCCTCTAATCTCGATAGCACTATGCTTGTAAAAACAAAAGGGCAAATGTTTTAAAGAATATGTTTATTTAGATATATGTAGGATAGGCTTTCTTGTAGCATGGAGACCTCTCATAGGGGTGGATGCATGCCATCTCAGGGGCAGATTTTCATGGCAAATGTTTTTGTGCTGTAGAAAAGGATGCCAATGACAATATATTTCCAATTGCTTGAGCTATTATGAAGATAGACAATAAAGATTCTTGGAGGTGGTTTCTTACATTGCTACAAGAAGATATTGGCTTAACTAAAAGAAAGACATGGGTTGGACATTTATGTCTAACAAGCAAAAGGTACAGTCTTGGTTGTCTACATTTGAGTTAATCTTAGATTTCAATTATTTAGTTAATTGAATTTATATCTATGTAACTATCATGATGCAAGGCAATGATAGTGCCTACTATAGACCATAGGTTCTGTGTAAGGCATCTTTACAACAACTACAAAAAGGAATTCAAGGAGAAAGTTTTAAATAATGACACGAAGAATGTAGCTAGAGCATACAATTAACAACATGACCACTACATGCAAGAGATCCAAAAAATTAAATCAGATGCATATGATTAGTTAGAAGAGTTGGAGCCAAGAACATGGTGCTAGTATACTCACAATCCAAGGGTAAAATGTCACACCCTTCTCAATAATATGTCTAAATCATTTAACTCCTACATTAAAGATGCTAGAGACAAACCCATTATTACAATGCTATAGATGATAAAGAGAATTAATGTATGATGACAAGATTTCATAGGAAGACAGATGATGTGCAAGCTTACACACAAGATCTTTGTCCTCAAATTTTGCAAAAACTTGAGAAGGAAAAACAACTTCACTCAAATTACATTATTTATGTTAGAGGAGATAGATTGTTTGAATTGAATGGACCTTGGGGAGAGATTAAGATAAGACTAGGCTAATAGGAGTTGTGATTATGGGAAGTGGCAATTTGACAAGAGTGCTTTGTGCACATGCTGTGGCTAGCAATTATCATGATAAAGGTAAGCTTGAAAACTATGTAGAACTTGCATACTCCAAGGCCACTTTCCTAAAGGCATATGATCAGCACATAAACCCTATCCTTGGGGAAGAATTGTGGCCACATGTTATCTCCTTCAATGAGAAATATGACTGTTTGACCCCCTAAAAAAAAGAGAATGGGAAAAGGAGAAAAACCTCTAGATCCTTACAAAATGAGCAAGAAGGGAAGTATGTTACACTATGGAAATTGTGGGTAGGTTGGTCACAATGCTAGGTCTTGCAGCTGCACCTGATCCAAATAGAAAAAATACAAGTATCCTACAAAAATTGGTGGAACTAGTGGAAATGTGAAAAGGAAACAAAGAAAGGTAGATTAAAATTTGAATTCCATATACTTTGAGTTGCGCATCTTATACATTCTTTTATGTATTTTTTCATAGATTACAGGGTCCATTTGCATCAACTAGTAATGGTGAAGGTGCATTGAGTCAAGGAGCTACAACAAACAAACCACATGGTGGTGGACAATCCTTGCAAACTACTAGACCGCATGTAGCACCTTCCCAAATTGTTGCACCACATGTAACATCAGAACAAAGAGTTAGACCATAAACACCAACACAAAGGGTGGACATTTCAAATGGCACATTTAGAAAAAAAAGGAGAAAAGAAGGAAGAACCTCTAGGATATAGATCAGTGCTTTTAGCATTTTTTTGGAGATGTAAAAAATCTTTGAGTATGATTTTGAAGTTTTCACATGACTTGGAATAGTGTAATTGGAACTCTTACGGTTGCTGTAAGCCAATACTAATGGACTTAAGCTAGCCACTATTTAACCCAAGCTTGTAGAACAATCCACTCATCACTTAGTAGAGGGATTCCTTTGTCTTTCTGAGTTACTAAATCAAAGTCTTCTCCTAGTTCAAGTAATCATTCCTATCCTTTTGGTTGAGGTATCAGACCATCCTTGGAGCCTTTACTTTCTTTATGGTAAGAGGTTTTTCCTTTTCCATTAGTGTACTTGCAAAATAAGTATTAGGAATAATAGTTTTGATAGCTAGTTTTCTTTACATGTTTAAAAGAAAGGAGTTTTAACCTATTTGAGTATGAAGATATTTTTTTAAAAAAAATAACATTGTTGTAATTTTGTGACTTGATTTCTATTATGAACAAAGAAAGAAGAGATAAATTACACATTACTTTCTGCTCATATGTGAAATAACAACAAGGTAGTCAACCAATGGATTGAGTACAGATTAGAGAATGCCAATATCAACCTTATTTCTTGGCTAGTTGCACAACATATCCTTGTATAAGAGTTTTTATTAAGGCTAATCACAACCCACCCAATCTATCTCAATCCAGCCCAAATGGCCTTATAAATATATCTACGTTGGGACGAGTTAGGCCAATTTTGTAGTTTTATTTAGATTATCAAATGGTTATGAATGGATTCATATGGTCAGTTTTAGGTTGGATTTCTAACCCATGGTAAGCCGATCCAAACTGACCATATGACATATATTTGTTTTAATTTAAATGATGTCATTTTAGCCCTCACTTTGCCCTACCTCCCTTTCCTTTCACTCCAGCCTCTAGTCGTCACAACACTCTTCCTCATTTCCTCTTCCAATCTTCCTTGCACTCTCCTCAGTCTCTCAGTCTTAGACCTCGACATCTCTTCTCCTCTCAGTCTTTACTGTAGTACTTCTCTCTTCTAGTTCTTGACCTCGACTTGTACCATATGTTGCCTTTGTTACTTTGTGTGCTTCTACTTGATAACATCACTTTTGACAAAATCGCTATTGATAGGTTAGATACAGTGTGCTTTTTGTTTATCTTATAGCTAATCATGGTCCATAGGGTGTATCTGTGTGCTTTTCTATTACCAATTTTTTAATAAAATTTGCAGCGAAGAAGATATTAGTTTGGTTGCATTGCTGAGACTTTAGCACCCCTTGGTGAGACTTAGGACATCATAATTCATGACAGCTTTACAACTTGTGCTAAGGAAGCCTTACAGCTTGTTGATGACAATTCCTAGTGCCAAAACTCTTGGTGAAATGGTGAATAGGCAAGTGTAAGTAAATTCCTATTTCCACAAGTAATGGAAGAGTGGTTCATAACTTCATGAGATGCCACTCTGTCAAGTTTGTGTCAATGCTCAAACGACTGCCACCTAAAGTAAAATCTTATTTCCTAGTTTCAATTCTATTAGTTGGTAATTATGCGAAATTAAGTTCACTTTTTGCAGTGATTTGTTTTGACACCCATGATAACCCCTGTAACACTGTATGAACCCAACCCATGTAAACCCAGATACACCCATATAAACCCATTTTGGTAACCCTTTGAACCCACCCTAATGTACCTAACCCAATCTAACCCAGTATTGTTAGTTTTCAAGTTTTTAGCTAGTCAAAACTGGGTTTGCCCAATACTATCATTGGTTTCATTTGGTTTTGTGTTTTTGAACCCAAACCCAAACCTACTTGACCCATGATTAGCCCTAGTTTTTATTATAAACATGGCACTTTCTACTTCTCAATCTAATGGCCTAGTTTGAGCCTAATTATTGTAGTGGTACCTTTGTTTAATTTAGATTAAAGATTTGTATATGTTGGGTATTGTTTAACTTAAATTCTTTCTTTTTATGAAAATAGATGCAAAGGTTCCTAGGAAGAAATACTTTTTTTTTATATGTATTCTTTTTCTTTTTAAATACTCAGTAAATGCATTTTCTTTTTGTGGTATGAATTGATTATTGGTGACATATAACAAATAAGCTCTCCTTTTTTGGGTTATAGTATGGAAATTGGTTTCATGTATATACCTCCATTCATAATATAAGGGTATTATATTCAATTCATACTAGTAACAAAGAAATATTAGTAGAAAGTTTTAATGTGAAATTTAACATTTTTCATGATCAATAATAGAAAAAATAATATATTTTCTCTTTAAAGAAGAAAATATAACACACCTCTTTAATTTTTAGTCTTTAATAAGGTAAACTTATTTAATTTTAAGTCATTTGAATGTACATCCATTTAACTTTAAGCCATTTTGCAAGTACATCTCTTCAACTTACAAAATATGAATATTTTTAATATTCAAATGGCTAATAAAAAATGCCTTATGTATAATTAGTTATGTGACCGTTAACATTTAACTGCAATTAGATGAAAAGATGTGTTTATACTATTTTAATAATTGAAAGAGCATACTTGTTGACTTTTATAGTTGAGGGGCTGCACTTACAACTGACCTAAAACTGAAAGGGTGTTTATACATTTTTCTCATAGAAAAAAGCTAAATAGTCTTAAGAAGCTTAGCTACTCCCAACGCATAAACACATAATCAATCTTTTTCTTTATATTTTTTTTATAACTTTTTGAAGTTTCTAACTACTGAGTTTTTGTTGCATTTTATTAGTTTTGTCTCACTTTATCTCCTTAACATCTAATCTATAATATACCAATGTGAAACTTTACACAAGAGACAATTAAATATTTTATTATTTTATTAAGTAAATGAATTACTTCTGTTAATTCAATGTAATGTAATACAAAAGACAATTTTGAAATGTTAATATGTCATGATTATGTTTCGAAGTATTGGCATTTTGTGATTTCTTGTTTTATTTTATATTCGGTATATATAAACTTTCGTTTTATTTCATTAATATAATTGATTTTTTGACTTTATTTATTATTATTATTGTTAAGTTCATCTAAATAATTAATAAAAAATATCATATACATTAATAATAATGTAAAAGTCACATAATTTTAATATTTAATAATAAATAGATAAAATAGGTATATTTTATTATTTTAATAGTTAAGAAATTTTTTTGTTAATTTTTATAATTAAAAAAATATATATATACAAACAACTTAAAGTTAAAAAGACATATATATTTTTCTCTTTTTTATTTTTTTTTCTTTCCACAATTTTTTTTTAATTTGAATTCATCTAAACAATTAATAAAAGAATTCCATATGTATTTGTAAATATGTACAAATTACATAATTATTAATACTTAATAACAGAGACAAAATAATATTTTTATATTATTTTAATAATTATTTAAATACATAAAGTTTTTGCCAAATGTCGTGAGCGAGTCATCTTGACTGTAGAATGTCCGATCGGTTCTTGACACATATTGCACATGTTCATAAACAACAGGAAACTGCATGCATATTTTTATACAACGGTTAAAGATTATATTCTGATAATTTACTTTAGGAATAATTTAAGAATGTAAAAGTGAGATTGGTCCATACCGATGTACAAGATGATGAAGCGTGGGAGAAATCATGGACAAATTGACTAACTCACGACAAATTAGCATTTATAACCCGTAACAAATTTTAATCTCTTTTGTACAATAAAATCAGTTTGATAATTCTAATCCCTTATAATAATAGAAAATAGATCAATGACAGGAGTATAAACCAGCCCACTCAATATGGATTTAGAACAAATTATTAAACCTACAACTACAATAGTCTGTCTCCTGATAGTGTTGCACGTGCAATTAAGAATGGCTTATTAAAATAACAATTATTTTGGAACAATAAGAAGCAGTTGTATACACAAAATATCTGAAAATTTTCCATAAACAGAAGCACATGCATTTGTGATGCTTCCCCAAAATTGCAGGGCGTGACTGTAATGCAAAGGTGTTTAGATTGAAGCAACTTACCGCACTGCACCTCTGCATAATAAAGCCAGTGGAGATCAAATTTAATGATGCATGTATTGAGATTATTATGATTAAAGAGAAAATACTATGAGTATACCAAGCTGTAAATGTTTAAAAGTATGACTTACAGCGCATGTTTATGTAGTGAAAGGAGCATCCTATGTGGCTGAACTCCTTCAATTCTGTCATATAAATGTCTGTTGTTTGGACATGGTTGATTCCTTGATAGTTGATAATCAGTTTCCGACTAGGAAGCACCCAACTTGTAGATTTTTTCACGAAAGTCCTTAACTAATACTCTTTGAGGGGTACAAAAGGAATCAAAACAATAAGATAGTCTGAATCAAGGTAATCAGCCAAGAAAAGAAAAATCCCAATTCTATAAAATAACATGGACATTACTGATGATTATGAGCCTTATATTTAGAATATTAAACAAATGATCATCAGGCATTACTCACCATCTAGGGAATCAAAGCATTTTGTGAAAGCACAATGTTAGGTTCATCTTGATGATCACAAGAGAGTTTGAAATTCAAGCCCCGGAAGCAGCAATTAACATCTTGTGATGAAGAATGTCTTCGAAATGTATCAATTGGAATTGGCAGTTGCCTCATACAACAGGCATCATTCATCTCCCACAAGAAATTCAACCCTGGCAGATATCATCAGTGTCTGGATTGAGAGCAACTAAAATCAGGAACAATAAACCAAGTACAGAAAACAAGTCTTTCCTCTTAAGTGTCTCTCAAAGAAACTGCTGTGCCACAAGTGCCACCAATTAGGCCCCTCTTGATCATGTCGTTTTGCAATGCCTGGGCTTCAGTTATGTCTCCTAGCTCATAATTTTTTTCCAATAGAGAAGTACAGAGAACCTCGTCAGGAATGATACCCTTTCCAAGCATCTCGTCAAAGAATGAATTAGCATGGTTCACATAACCACAATGAGAAAAGCCCCAAACCAATGAAGTATAAGTTAGTAGGTCTAACTCCACGCCCATTTCTGCCATTTTATTTTTCAAACTCCAAGCTTCTTGAGTATTCCCATGTTTCAGGTTCCCATCAATCAAAGCAGTGTAAACAATTTTGTCTGGACTCATTCCCTTATCCAGCATTTCATTAAACAGATTCTTGGCTATTTCAACACAATTACTTTTACAAAGACCATCAATTAGTGCAGTAAAAATAATTATATTAGGTTGCAAACCAATACTTGTCATCTTGTCAAAGTAACTAACTGCCTCGTGGACTAAACCCCTTTTGCATAAACCATCGATTAGCGTACCAAATGTTACAATCGTGGCCTCAATGCCCAAATCCTGCATTTCTTGTAATAGATTAAGTGCCTCAGTGGTTTTCCCAACCTTAAAATATGCATCCAAAAGGGTTGTGTATATATAAGTGTTGGCAGTCAGACCACAACCTTTCATCTCACATATTACAGCCTCAGATTCTTCAATCTTTTTCTGGCTGCAAAGGCCCCAGATTATGGTTCCATACAGCAACAGATCTGGCTTCATGCTTTCCTTGTTCATTTCCTCTAAAATATCCATGGTTTTATCCAGCATCTTACACTTGATGTACCCATGGATGAGGGCAGTATAAATTTGCTGATTTGGAGCCACTCCAGCTCTCAACATTGCCTGAAATAATTCCTCTGCTTCTTTCATCCTACCATCTGCACAAATGCCATCTAATAAAGCAGTGTAGGTGACAATGTTTAACTTAAGTCCTTCCTGCAACATTTCATTTACCAGTTTCAATGCTTCATTCAGATGACCTGTTTTACAGTTTGCATCAATCAGTGAAGTATATGTGAATTCATTTGGTTGAAGACCAACACGTATCATGTCAACAAAAAATTTAATTGCTTCCAACATCATGCCTGCCTTGCAAAATGCATCAATTAGTGTACTATAAGTTATTACATTTGGTTTTAAGCCTCCCTCCTTCATCTCACGTAAATACTTAAAAGCCTGGGGAATTCTTTCAAATTTGCAGAAGCAATTTATTAAAGAGTTATAGGTTATCACATCTGGTTCACATCCAGCATCTTTCATTTCCTCAAATACAATAATCACTTCATTTAAGGATCCTACTTTCCCATAACCATCAATAAGAGAATTGTATGTAACTATGTCTGGTGTAAGACCTATCATTTTCATTCGCTCGAAAAATTTTCTAGCAGTTGCTAAATCCCCTTCTTTGCTCAAATAGCCTATCATTATATTATAAGTGAAAACTGAGGGCGAAAGACCTGCACCAACCATGTCCCTAAAAAAATTAATGGATAATACCCTTTTGCCTGATTTTGAAAGCCTATGCAGAAACTCATTACAGGATCTCACTTTTGGTAGAACCCTGAACCTCTTCAATTTAAGAAAACATTGACCAGCTTCCTCAAACATTCCCAACTCCACCAAAACACTAAATAAAGCATCAAACACTCCAAAGCCTGGACGACAAACATTCCGGGTAGACCAAAGGGTATCAAACAAGTCCCAGCCAGGAAAGGTCCTCCTTAACAAAACCAACTCCCTAAGAATTTCTCGCGCGTCAAGATACAACTTTCCACAAAACAAAATGTGAACCACGATACAATACGATTCGGTGGTGTGGCGAAATCCAATTTGGCTTCCAGCCCACTTGAAGAACTTCAAGGCTAAATTTGGATCTTCCTTCAGCTTCAACAAAACCTGAGACACCCATACGGGCGCTAATGCTGAATTAAAAATGCCTAGAATTATAGGATCATCCCAACCCCCTTGTTGTAAGAAATCGCGCACTGATTCCGAACTAATGCCGTCAAAATCAGAAGAATATTCAGGACATGATTTGGATTCAAAAGGGAGTCTCAGAACACATGAAAAGCTAGTAAACCAAACCAAGGGGCAAGCAATGAGAGAATAATGTGACGATGCAAAGGATGTTGAAGCACTGAACACACCGTAAAACGGGAAGCTGGAGTTTTGAGGATGTGAAGAGAAAAAGCTTACTCGGTGTGAGGTTCTCCGACCGATATGGAAGAGGCTGCGCAGGAAAAGCAACATCTTCAGTACCATGAAACGTAAAAGGCCTTCAATTAGCTTCATATTCCAGGAGTTGGGGCTGGGATGGGTGGCAAGTATTCATATTTCATAGCTTAATCTATGCAATAAGGAATTAGCCTAAAAAGTAGGGTTTATGAAACGTAAAAGTTGGGAGTGCTCGCTTCATTTTTCTTTTTTTGAAGCCGCTTCGAAATTAGAGGCAACAGAAAGTACGAGAAAATACATGAATTTTACGCTATAATGGATTTGTCTAAAAGAATAGGGGAAAGAAGAAAGAATGGAAAGAAAATACACGGTTAAATGGTCATTTCTTAAAATTTTATTTAAAATGTCTAATACATTTTAATATATATACAAAACAATATATATATATAAGAGCCAAAGTTTAGTAATTAGCACACAAGATTATGTCAGTTAGTATAATTATAAGTTAAATAAATTAGAATTATTTTAATTTTATAAAATTATATTATTATATCTTATTCAAATTTAGGGTTTTAGGTTTAAGGTGTTGGATTTGATTATGGTTTTAGGGTTTGGGGGTTTAAGTTTAGGTTTTAGGTTTTTTGAGATTTAGAATTTAGGGTTTTAGAATTTGGGGTTGTATGGTTTAGGTTGTTGGATTTGATTTATGGTTTTAAGATTTGGGGCTTTAAATTTAGGATTTAGAGTTTTGAGAATTGGGGTTTAAAGTTTAGGATTTAAGGTTTGATTTATGGTTTAGGGCTTTGGGATTTATGTTTAGGGTTTGAGGATTTTGAGATTTAGGATTTAGGGTTTTGGGATGTTTGATTGATTTATGATTTTTAGGTTTGGGGCCTAAGTTTAGGGTTTAGAGATTTGGGTGTTAGATTTAGGATTTAGGGTCATGGGATTTGGGATTGTAGGATTTAATGTGTTGGATTTGATTTATGATTTTAGGGTTTGGGATTTTAAGTTTTGAATTTGAGAGTTTTGAGATTTGGAGTTTAAGGTTTTAGGTTTAGAGTTTTGAAATTTAGGATTTTAGGTTTGGGCTGTTGAATTTGAGTTATGATTTTAGGATTTGGAGTTTAAATTTAAGGTTTTAGAGTTTTAAAATTTAAGATTTTAAATTTTTAAGATTTTGAGATTTGCGACTTTAGATTTAAGGTTTTATAATTTAGGATTTTATGTATTAAATTATTTCTTTGTATCTTTTGGGGGTAAAGTGATAATTAATTTATAAGGAAAGTGGCCATGTTTGTAGTTAATGGGCCAAGTCATATCACTTAATGGAGCCAAAAAAATCCCACTTCATGACAAGACCATTTTCAAATGATTTTGATTGGTTTGAGGATCAAATTGCTTGAGTCATTCTTTTAGCGACTAATGCATTACTACCAAAATCTATTAGAGAAAAAATTGTTCATTTACTAAAAATTATTTGTAAAAGTACCCTATTTCATATAAACTTTAACTTTTTAACTATCTAACATTCATTTTTTAATTTAAAATTATCATTTTTATATTATTAAAAATTTTATATATGATGATTGTGTGAGTAGAGTTATTTATATTTTTTAAAATTAATTGAACCATCTATTAAATATAACATTTTCATAAATGTATTTTTTTAATTCATTCTTATTTATTTTGAAATGGAATTGTATATAAGAGTTAAAGGATTTAACAATAAGAAATAATATATTTTATCATAACATAATTATTGTATTGTATGGTTTGATTATAATTTGACTTAAAAATAATAGTTATTACAGATTTGAAATTTTTTAAAAACCAAGTCATAAAATAACTAGTGTGCATTACAAGGATAATCTTAACATTTTTTTTTTCAAAAAGAAAATAAGTAAAATCCTACTTTGATTCCCTACAAATAGGGTCCTTTTAATTTAGTACTTCATTATTTAATTTCAATAAATAAGTCCTCTATAATTGAGATATACCTTCAATTAAGTCCATCTGTTAAACAATCTTTAACTGAGGTGAACAGTTACATATGATGTGGCATCATTAAAGCTATCATGTGGCATATTATTTGACACATTGGCATGTTGATGTGACATTTTTTAAATTGCTGACATGATAGAAACCAATAATATCTAAAATTATAAATACAACACTTAAATTTTAAACCTCAAAACTTATATCTCAAACTTTAAATTCTAAATCTCAAATCTTAAAATCTTAAAATACTAAATCCTAAATTTTCAAAATCTTAAACCCTAAGTACTAACCCATAAGCCCTAAATCCTAAATCCTAAAACCCTAAATCATAAAACATTAAATCTTAAAACCCTAAGTCAAAAAATCTTAAACAATAAACCTTAAACCCTAAAATACTAAATAATAAAATCTTGAAACCTAAATCTTAGATCTTATACAATAAAACCTTAAACCTTACAACCTAAAACTCTAACTCTTAAACCTTAAAACCCTAAACCCTCAATCCTAAAATCTTAAAGCTCTAAAATCCTAGGATTTATGATTCAGAAGTTTGGGTTTAGAGTTTAGGATTTTTAAGGTTTAAGATTTTGAGCTTTTGGGTTTAAGACTTAGGTTTCTAAGGTTAAAGGTTCAACATTTTAGGATATTAATGTTTAGGGTTATGATTTTAAGATTAATGGTTTAAGATATAACATTTTGTTATTCAAGGTTTTAATATTTAGATTTTAAGGATTTGGGTTTAAGGTTTTAGGATTATAAGGTTAGAGTTTAGGATGTTATGGTTTAAGTTTTAAGGTTTAGCATTTTAGCTTTTTAGGGTTTAAATTTTTAAGATTTTAGGTTTTAAGGTTTAAGGTTTAGAATATTAGTGTTTTAATATTTAAGCTTAAGGTTTTAAGGGTTATGATTTTAGGATGCAAGGTTTAGGGTTTACGTATTGTATTTTATAATTTAAATGATAAATTATAAGATTCCCTCTTCAACTTTGGGGCTAGTACAATTTACCCTTTATAGTTTTAATTTAAACAAACACTACAAGAGATTTTGTAATTATGGATGGATTTTTTATTTGTTAATAAAATTTCAATTACTATTGAATTTTCTACTAGAAATGGTAAAAATTACCAGTGGACATAGATATCTACCAGTAAATCCAACAATAGGATTAAATAAATTTCCTTTTACTATTACTAAGGGATTATGAAGCAAGTAAGTAATGATTGGAGGTAAAAATTGAGGAGCACATTATACTATAGGTGTCAAGGTTTCAGTATCTTGAATTAATTTTATAAAGTGATGGAGAAATTGATGGCAATGTCATACATAGGATTCAAGTTAGGTGGTTGAAATAGAAAATTTTTGGGGAGTCATTCATGATTGCAAAATATCTAGCAAGTTTAAGGGAAGTTTTACTAAATTGTTATAAGACCAGTTCTACTCTATAGTAGTAAGTGTTGGGCTTTGAAAGGCCAACAAGAACAAAAATGGGTAGTAAGTTGATGTTACATCCATTGAGGAGAAAATGATGAAAACTTGGTTACAATGATTTGGACATATGCAAAGATGACTGCTAGAGGCTTTAGTGAGAAGTTGATTAAATAGTTTTTATTCCAATGACAAGGGATAAAGAAAGATAAAAAAGGACACTTGTAAAGAATATTAAAAGAGATATTTAGATAAATGGTATTTTTGAAAACTTGATTTTTAATAGAACCCAATGACACTGTTTGATTCATATAGCCAATCTTACCTAATAGGACAAGGCTCTATATGTTGTTCTTATCGAGGGATTACATCCCTCAAAAACTTTTAATTTTCAAAAATAAAAATTTTGTATTACTTACTAAGGGATTTACTCCCTTAGTACCTTTTAATTTTCAAAACTAAAAGGCTATTATTACTTGTTAAGGGATTAATAGTAACTTTTAGTTGAAAATGACTAAAACCATATTTTAGTTGCTCACAAATGAGACAATTCTTATTTTGCTATCTCACCATTAAATTTTTCTAATGGAGTCTCTGTAGTTAAAAATCACTATCAATCAAGTTCTTCATTACTCTCCTGTTAACAATATATTGTTAATGCTAATATGGCATATTAATTTTTCTTATGTGTAACGAAACTTCATATGTCAATATTTTCTCTCTCTTTCACTATGGCAATTTCTTTTTTAAATTCTATAAGTGGAACAACGTTGTTTGGACAAAAGCCCTCCTCAACCACCACCTAAAATAGCATTATTCCAAAAGAGAGAACATTGCCAACTTCTATTTTTCACCAAGCTTCCATTCTGCAAAGGAATCAAGAAGCCAATGAGGACTAGTTTGTCATTATGGCTTACTCATCAATATGCCAATTTGTAACAAATTGTTGAAATTAGTATTTGTATGACGTTGATGAGTACCATACAATGTTAGCTAATCCAATATAAGATTAAATCATAAAACTAGTTCATGAGTATCTATATATGTTGTAAGAAAATAACATAATAGACAATTAACAAATATGAAAACAATGGCATGCCCAACTTGAGATTCAGCAATATGTAATATATACTGGTCTTGCATTTTATATTAGTCTCATATAAGATTGCAATCGCAAAATATAACAATATAACAAATTAGAAATTTTTTTTATCATTGATTTGCCTAAAGGTAAAAGGAAAACATCATATCACCATTGCATTGCCATTTTAATATTCAAGGAGAAGAAACAAAGGTTTTGGTTAAGAATCATAATCATTATTGCAAAATGTCCATTCTTGGAACCTGTGAGTAATGAGAGAACTGAAAAAAAAAATTTGAACCATACTTAGAAAAATTAAATGAGGGGGAGGATTATGTAAACTTGAATTTTGCCTCATTCTAGTACATATTCTTGGGAAACAAATAGACATTCTACCATACCTCATGTACAAGAAATTTATGAACAATGCCTCATTGCTTGTCATGCATAGAGAACAAATTTTCACAACCATTGGTGATGTTGCCATCTCCAACCATGGCTTGGGATCTTTGATTCCTTGTGTCAAATATTTGATGTTTTCCTTCATGAAATTGTACGAACCAACAAGGGCTTCAAATTCTTGAGTGTGGGGCTGGCTTTCATGATTAGGGGTTTCCCTAATTCACATTGCATTCAAGGGTTCCTAGTTCATCTTCATCAATAACTTCTTAATTCCTTTGAAGAATGGAAGCTTGGAAAAAAATAAAAGTAGATAATGTTCTCTCTTTTGGAATTGCACTATTTTGGGTGATGGCAAAGAAGGGTTTTGGACAAAATGGTGTTGTTCCACCTACAAATTTGCAAAAACATTAAAGTTGTCATGGGGAAGAGAGAGAAAATGCTTACATGTCAAGTTTGGTTACACATAAAAAAAAATTAACGTGTTACACTGGCATTCATTATGCTCATTATCAAGTTAACCAACATGTTAACCAAACAATGATGGATGGACTTAATTGATAGTGATTTTTAATTGTGGAGGATACAACTAGAAAAATTTGACAATGGGGACTAGAATTGAAATAGCCTCATCTATGAGAGATCAAAATGGGGTTTTAGTCAAGAAAATAAAATTATCATGATAGAAGAGACAAAAAGAGATAACATGTCAAGTTTGGTTACACGTAAGAAAAATAAACATTCTAGTCAATGTTAACAGTATAGGTTAAACTAACAATGTTAATGAAAAAGTGATGGAAGGACTTGATTGATAGTGGTTTTTAATTATAGAGGACTTAATCAAAAAAATTTGATGATGAAAGACCAAAATAGAAATTACCTAATCTTTAAGGAACCAAAATGAGATTTTAGTCTTTAGTTAATATATAATTTTTGATCTAAGAATGGTTATGGACTTTGTTGTATTCCTATTGAAAATTTTATTGATGAAAAGATACGAGTTGTCACCATAGTGACTCATTTATTTAATTGATAAAATTTATGTTGTAAAGTTATAAGAATGTTGTTCTTTTTATTCAAATTAATTTGTGTAATATTCTTCCCATAGATGGTTATTATATACATTATTTAAATGACATGGATTTTTTAGAATAGATGAATCTAGCGTCCTTTTGCCCACAAGTGATAGATCTAAATTTTTATTATTTTATTAACTTGTTATTCTCAGGATTAACTTAAAAGTGTGTGATATTCTTGTTGCAGGGATGTTCTTGTTATTTGAATTAATGTGTAATGATTTACTCACACGTGATTGTTATATGAATTATTTAAATAGTATGAATTTTCTAATATAATGGACAAGTTGGTAATCCTTCTATCCATAGGTGTTGGATCCTATTTTGTTTATTATTTTATTAACTTATTAGTTGTAGGGGATTATATATTATATTCTCCACCCATAGGAAATTACATAATGTTAAGTTTGATTTGCTACTAGCTTTAATTGTTGGTTGGGGACCTATTACACAAAATGGTGGCTCCAAAATGATAAAATGGCCTATCTTAGGAATTCTAGTAAGAATTACCTATAATTGATGAAACAAAGACATT
This sequence comes from Dicorynia guianensis, assembly GCA_037013595.1. Classification (NCBI taxonomy): domain Eukaryota; kingdom Viridiplantae; phylum Streptophyta; class Magnoliopsida; order Fabales; family Fabaceae; genus Dicorynia; species Dicorynia guianensis. The sequence goes on along the minus strand of JASUAB010000006.1, from coordinate 11,871,870 downwards.
CTTTCTCTACAAGAAATTTCATAATTTCTAGCAAATTTTTTTGAAGGATGTTTCATTCACTGGTAAAAAATAAGCTAATGTGATTTAATTAGTCAATTTTGCAAGGTATATGTGTTAGTTGGCTAAAAAATTTTAATTTTCCTAAACATAGACAATTTCATTGATAATGCCACTGGAAAATTACATGCCAATTTCCCGCCAAGGGGCAAAAAGATTGAACCAATAGATTAACTAGTGGCTTCGTAGATGGAAATATTATTGGATAAAATTTAATATTTATTTTGTTGCTGCTGGTAATATTATTGGCCACAAGCCGTGATTATCCATAGTAAAAAGTAATTTAATAGGCTGGTTGTAGCCACCAGTTAAAACACAATTATTTTTAAATATTACCAATAATATTCATTAGAATGCTGCTAAAAAGTCTATTAGTAAATATATTTTCACTTGACTAACTGGAATTCAAAATTATCCACCACTAAAAATCCTTTTAAAAAGTTCACAACTATTGCTTCTTATCATTTTGCTCGGTCTTCTCATCTCTCCTCTTACTTTCCTACATCTTTTTTCTCTTTTCTCCCACTACTCTATCTTTTTTCACTTTCTCTCTAACATGCCACAAGAATTAAAGACTATTTAGTTCATGCAGTTGATTTGCTAGTTGTTATAACTCAAATCAGAGGTAAGTAAAGTACTCTTCTCATTTTTCTCCATCTTCTCTTAGATCTTTTCTCCCATTTCTTTATCTTCTTTCACATCTCTCCAACATACCACAATAATTAAAGACTATATATTTCATTGATGTACTTAATTTGTTGGTTATTATAGCTTAAATAAGAGATAAGTAACTAATTTCATCCTCAATTGAATGTCATTTGTTTTGCATGATTAAAATTTCTTAATTATTGTATACCATTAAAATGTTTATATATATGTAAAAATTCGTATGTGTTTTTTCTATTTTAGATATTGTGTGGGGAAATTCATGTATGGTGAAAATTAGTTATATTGTGAGACAATGGAAGTTCTACATCACCATAGATGGATGTAGAAAAAACCTGGGTCGAATAGGACTTAGACAAGAGTTTGTTAATAGGGTTGATGGTTTTATTACATATACTTGTCAATTGCCATTTTATCACTTTGACAAGTGTCTTAGGTGTCCTTGGAGTAAATGTAAAAGTATAGCACTCTTGCCTCTAGACATAGTAAAGATTCATCTATATAGCTATGATTTTAAACCTAATTATTGGTATTGGACAACCACGATAAAGAGAATCAGACAAGATTTGAATATTACAATACCAACATTGTAGGTATGTTTAGCCATATTTATATGGGTTGTGAAGATAATATTGGGTGTCATTAATTTATGATTTTTAATGCCACTGAGCTTGACTTTGAGCAACAATACAAGGAAAATGTAGAAGAATCTCCAAAAAATTGATTGTTGCATTAATGGTTATATGTTATACTATAAAGATGATGCATATGAGAGAGAATGCAAATTCTATAGATTTTCTAGATGCAAGCCAAGGCGAAGAGATAAAGGGAAAGATGTACTCAAGGCTAAAATGCATTATATGTCTCTAATTCCTAGATTGCAAGGGTTATATGCTTCCACAAGTTTAGCTCCACACATGAGGTGGCATTATGAGAATGGGCAATCCAAAGGTGTGCTAAGCCACCAGTCAGATGGAGAAGCATGGAAGTATTTTGATAATACTTATCCTAATTTTAATTGCGACACCTAGAAAGTCAGGCTAGGTTTATGTGCTGATAGATTCACTCTATATAGAGAATTTACTAAGTTGACTACTATTGCCATTAGTTGTAACTCCTTACAATGCTTCACCAGAGCTCTGTGTAACTGCCTTGTACATGTTCTTAACATGCTTGTTCTTAGTCCTAATAACCCCAAAGTGAAGATTGATGTGTACCTCTAACCACTTATAGATGAATTGAAACAATCATGGTGGCAAGGTGTTTTGATGTATGACATCTCCACAAAACAAAATTTCATGATACAAGCAGTGTTAATGTGGATCATCAATGATTTCTTTGCTATGGAATGTTGTTAGGGTGTAGTACATAAAGAAAACTGGCATGCCCTATTTGCATGGAGAAAAGCAAGGCATTCTTCTTAAAACACTGCTGTAAAAACTCTTGGTTTGACTCACATTGGTAGTTCCTTCCCATTGATCATTTGTTCTAATAGAATAAGAGAATAGGTTGCCTAAGATAGGTAAGCATAGGTTATTAAAGAAACTTGACTGGTTCAAGTTTAGTGATAACTAGATGAAATAGAGCATCTATTGGAAATTGCCATATTGGAAGCATAATTTAATTTGGCATAATTTGGATGTGATGCATGTAGAAAAGAATGTCTTTGACAATCTCTTTAATACTATGATGGATGTGAAGGGAAAAACTAAAGACAATGAGAAAGCAAGACTCAGCATGAGAGAATATCACAGGTAATGGGAATTATAGTTGACAAAATTGCCCAATGACAAGTTTGCCAAGTGTAAGGCCAATTACATGTTGACCTTGAAGCAAAGAAGGGCCAAATGCAAATGAATGGAAGAGCTAAGAATGCCAGATGATTATGTATTAAACTTGGTTAGATGCATGGACAAACAAGAGGGAAAGTTATATAGTATGAAAAGTCATCATTGTCACATATTTATGGAGTATTTGTTGTCAATTACATTTAGATCACTACTTGACAATGTTTAAAGCCTTTTACAACGTTGAGTCAGTTTTTTCAAGACTTGTACTCAACCACACCTAGCGTATACACCTTGTTGGCTATGAGTATAACACTCCTATTATACTATGCAAGTTGGAAAGGATTTTCTCCTATCTTCCTTTAATTCTATGAAGCATTTACTGGTGCACTTGGCTTATGAAGCTAGGGTAGGTGGTCCAGTTTGATATTGATAGATGTATCCTTTTGAGAGGTATGTATGCAATGAAATTTTTCTTTATGCTGTATATTTTATTATACTTGTAATATATATAGTTTATGTATGATTTTACTAATTTGATTAGGATTATGGGTGGCATCAAAAGAATAGTGAAAAATAAAACATGGGTGGAGGATTCATTATGTGAGGCTCACAAACAAGGGAAACCTCTCATTTTTACTTTGATTATTTTAAGTCTCATGTGCAGTCCAAAAGAATTAAGGTCAATTGTTTCAATGATGAAGGACCAAGTTCATTAGCTTTGACTCTTTCCATTTTCAATCAACTTGGCCATGGTTTGGGGAAAGCCAAGAAATAGTGGCTTAATGAAGTAGAGTACAAGCTTGCAACCTTGCATATTTTATAAACCTTGACAAGTCTTGGCATACCTAAAGTAAGTGTATTGCATTTACTTATTTTGTTAATATTTATTTTTTATTACTTTTTCAGCATTAATTTTATATTTATCTTTCACTTAAATGCTGGTCATGATTATCTTATTCCAATTTTTATCATTGCTTAGATATTCCAACTTGCAAAATAAGAAATGTTAAAATGTTTAGCAATACCTTCAACTGGCTTTGCGCTTACCTGTCTCTTTCTCTCTATCCATCTTGTCTTTTATACTTCCCCTACTCCTCCCTTCTCTTCGTAGTATCTATATATATGAAATGCAACTAATTTTAAAATGTAAATTGGCATGTAATCTTTTCTTGCAAGTGTTTGGTGTCCCAATCGACTAGTAAGAGGTGTTGAGTTAAGCACATTTTGCATCCTATTTTAGGAGTTATGTAAGTAAATTTGTATTGATGCTTATTTTATATATATGTAAGTATTAATTTATATATTTTCTTGTAGGTACATGATCTGGTGAATGGAATAAATGAAACCCTAATAAACACACTAAGCTGGCAAACATTTTTTTTGAATGGAAGTTTCACACAACATCTTGGTCAGAGAGGAAAAAAACAAACAATAGCAATGTCTGGGTCAAAGGAACTAGTGCAAGTGGTGACGATGATTACTATGGTGTCCTTAAAGGCATGTTGGAATTAGATTATCCTAAAATCCCTCAAAGAAAAATGGTCCTATTTGACTATGAGTGATTAAGAGGGACTAGAGTTCATAATTAGTTTAAATTTTTGAGGTAAACATGACTCACATGTATGAATGTTATGATCAATTCATTGTTGTACAACAAGCGAGACAAGTTTATTATGTACCTTACCTGAGGACCATGATAGAGTTTGAATTCATAATTGGTGGGTGGTCACCAAGACTAAGGCTTGGGATAGGGTGGAACTTGATAATGCATCAAAATGACATTACCAAGTTGATGCACCACAATTGGCCAAAATCATGATTGTTGATGAAATGACATCAGGTGCCTTACGTGATGCGAAGAGATCTCTAATGAAGTTGGAATTGGTCATGAGAGTACAGGCCATTGTTGAGTGTCTTGTCCATAAGATGAAGTTAAATATGCAACCAGATCTGAGAGAACTGAAGAACCTGACCTATAGGATGCAGATGACACTAAAGAGGATGAGGATGCTATTAATATTAAATAAGATGAAGAAGGTGATAAAGACTCAGATTAATATAATTCAGTTATATTATATGTTGACAATTATTTAATTATTGAACTCTATTTATGGATGTTTGATATACTATCATCCTAAAAATTTTAAAGACAACTTTAATTTTAATTAATTAATGAGTAATACTAACCAAATTATATAATGTTAAAAATTTTATGTTAAAAAAATGAATTTTGTTAATAGTTGTTAAATTTATACTTAAATTAATGTCTATAATATATACGCCTACTATTATTAATGTACATTAATATGATATAATGTCTATTAATTTTTGAGTTTATAAGAAATATGTATTTTAGGCCATAGATAAAAATTGTCCAAACACTTGGGCACACTACAAAAGTTGTAGTCTAGGTTGCAAAGTTATTTTAATGGCAGTTTGTGTCATCAGCAAAATAAATTTGACAGACATTGGCTCCCAACTTGGTAGCCAACTATCATGTCAATAATATTATCAGTGGTCTACATTATCAATAAAAATAAATTGATAGTCATTGGCTGACATTGCAACAGCCAACAGGCATTTCAACTATTTTACTGGTGGCCTAGACCATTGGAACAAACACTCTTGAAGCGATTGGCTAAAATCTAGGTGCCATTTAACGTGAAAAAAAAAATCAAAATGGTTGGCTAGCAATGTGATAGCCAACAAGTGGCAATCAATTTAACAGCAATCTACAACTATAAGTAAAACAAATTTGCCTTTGATTCACAACTAAATTAATGCCAAATATTTTCACCGATGGTATGTAATTGTTGGTCAAAAATTCAATTTTCTTTTATAATTTTACTTGCATTTAATGGTTGCCAATAAAAGGTTTTAATAAGGAAATCCTATGGACTCCCCCCCTCACTTCCTGCTTCCTCTTCTCTTTAGTGCTCTCCTTTCCTCAAGTAACTCCCCCCCTCAGGCGACTCTTCTCTGGCAAGGTAAGTTTTCTCTATTCTTTCCTCTTCTCCTCCTTACTCTCCTTTAACATTTTGTTTTTGTCTATTTTCTATTTCCTAGACTCTTCTCTTCCTCTTTCTTCCTTGCTATTGTGAAGGTTAGCCTTTTATAATTACCCCCTTATCTCAAATTGAACTTATGGTTGATTGTCCACAGGGGAGATGACTTTCTTGAGTTATGGTTGATTGAATGACAATGTTCTAGCTACTCATAATTTGATTGTCTTGTTTGAGCATTATGGATATCTTTGAATTTGAATTTTAGTGTATTTTTTGATAAGAAGTCTTCATTGCTAAGGGGAGACTTTGTTGAAATTTTTGTAAAAATAAATTAATTTTAGGTTAATTGTAGCTTAATTATGGTTTATAATATAATTTGGTTGTCTTGTTTGAGTGTTATGGATCTCTCTAAATGTCATTTTGAGTGTTTTTTTTTTTTAACAAGAGGTCTCCATTGTTAAGGGGAGACTTTGTCAAAACTTTTGTAAAAATTAAATTAATTTTAGGTTGATTGTAGCTTAATTATGATTTATGATATAATTTGGTTGTCTTGTTTGAGCATTATAGATATCTCTGAATTTGAATTTTAGTATATTTTTTGACAAGAAATCTCCATTGTGAAGGGGAGACTTTGTCAAAATTTTTGTAAAAATAAATTAATTGTAAGTTGATTGTAGCTTAATTATGATTTATGATATAATTTGGTTGTCTTGTTTGAGTATTATGGATCTCTCTAAATATCATTTTGAGTGTATTTTTTGACAAAAGATTTCCATTGCTAAGGGAAGATTCTATCAAAATTTTTATAAAAATTAAATTAGTTTTAGGTTGATTGTAGCTTAATTATTATTTATGATATAATTCAGTTGTCTTGATTGAGTATTATGGATTTCTCTAGATATCACTTTTAGTGTGTTTTTTAACAAGGGGTTTCAATTGCTAAGGGGAGACTTTGTCAAAAATTTTGTAAAAATTAAGTTAATTTTAGGTTAATTAGACTTAATTATGATTTATGCCATAATTTTTTATTAGAATTTAGGTTACATTTGAAATAAATATATAACTAGGATGTAGGTTAGAATTTAGGTTAATTAGGATTTAATTAGATTTGAAATAAATATATAATTAGGATATAGGTTAGACTTGGAATTGTATATAATTAGGATTTAATTGGATTTAAAAAATTTAAAATAATAATCCAATTTAGTTATTATTTAGGTTAGTTAATTTATTAAGTTACTAAGTTAATCAAGTTTATTACATAACTAACCTAAAATTAAGTTTAAATTAGATTGTTCAAATTGGATTATTACATTTACGTTTGAGTTTTTATAGCTTTTCATATAAATTATGGAGATATCAAGATACTTGGTCAGTTTTCAAGCTTATTTGTGTGATATGTACGACTTTTTTGAGTTATGGTTTATTGAGTTCATATATTCTGTTAGTTAATAAGTTGGCTGTCTTGTTTAAGTGTTATGGATCTCTCAAGATTTCATTTTTAATGCATTTTCTTATAAATGTTTTCTATTGCTAAAGGAAGACTCTATCAAAATTGTTGTAACACTTAAATTAATTTTTGGTTAATTATAACTTAATTATGATTTATGTTGTGTTTTAATTATAATTTAAATTAGATTTGAAATAATATATAATTAGGTTATTGTTTAGAATTTAGTTTAATTAAGATGTAGAATAATTAGGATTTAGTTAGGATTTTAAATATATATGAGTTAGATTGAGGAAATTTATATTAAATAATGTGTAGTTTTAAAATAGCATTGAATTTAGTGTAGAATTAAATTTTTTTAGTTACAAAGTTATTTAAGTTATTTAAGCTATTAAGTTACTAAGTTAATAAAGTTTATTAAATTCTTATGTTAATTAAGTTTATAGATAAAGTAACTAAGTTAAAATTAGATTATCCAAGTTAGTTATGTTACTAAGTTAAGAATTAGGGTTCAATTTAGTTCACAATTAAATTTAATTCTAATTACAACTTGTAAAATAGTAATCAATTTAACTAAGTTATTAATTAGGGTATTTAAAATTAATTTAATTTAGTTATCAATTTAGCTTTTTAGCTTCCTGTGCCACATATGTGTTTTAGATAATTAATATTAAGTTGTATTTCTTTAAATGACATCTAATACACCCTAGCAGTAGGGTAAGCATAGGGGTTAGCATTCTAAGGGCGGTAGTTGACCCCTATCCTCTAGGACCACCCTAATCATCATCAATACTACCCTAGCCACCACCAATCTCACCCTACCCATCACCTCTCCTATAGAGCTGCAGGTAACTATGATACCTTACTTATCTAACTTCCACACCATCTCTTGATCCTCTTAGCCTAGTCCCTTCTAATTAGCTTGAGGATGAGGGTATAGCTCCGTTGCTTGTGATGCATACTCTTATTGTGCTTAACAGATCATTTAGGTATATTTTTTTATTTTAAACTTCTTTTTATAATTATGTTTTAAATATTTTTAACCTTTATTAACTTCAATTGTTGACATCCATTTAATGACTTCCAATAGGTGGAAGCCATTCACAGTCGATAGCAATAGTGTGACACATGTAATTTGGGCACAAGTCAATCAAGCTTAGTAGACATGGGAGAAATCCCCCTCCCCACTCCTCACATGCTGTTTGAGGAGTGGAAAGTAAGTATAATTAATTCTATTTTTTCTAGAATTACATTTGATATAACTAATTTGTTTTTTTACTCATAAGCTTCACCATCATGGGCGATTTCCTCCAAGCTATAAAAGTGGAGGCATCATTCCACCCAACTTCCACAACTATTGGGGTGTTGGGTTTTGTTTAAAGGTGAATATTTATGATTTTAGAAAAAGTACTAAGGTGGATCTCCTTATAGATGAGTCCTAATAAAACGTCTCTCCCTTCAAGCTATGCAAAATGGAAGAATCACTCTACCCAATTTCCATAACTCTTCTTGGAAAATTTAAACTTAACCAAATTTATACCTCCAATTTGAGTGGATACTATATTGATTTTGAGTATTTTTTTAATTTAGACTGCTTACCTATATAATTTCTTTTTGTTGATTTTGGAGAAGTGGGGTCTTTTGTAAAATTTCAAAGTTTTGAAAGTTATTTTAAAAATTAAAAAATTAGATAAAATAGGCAAGATAAGGACTTATATGAAAATGTTTAAAATTATTGTAGGTAATATATAAAATTTTACAAAATTTTAGGAGGGGCCAAATTAAACAATTTTAAAATTTTTAATAGTATATATGAGATCTTCAAAAGTTCAAGAAGCTAGGGCCCACCCTAGCCTCCACCTAGTTCCTCATCTATGTACTTAGAAATAAATTTTTGTCTTGTGTGTATGTGTGGAGTTAACTCCCTATTTAATCTGAGAGTTACCCAAACTCTTTAGTAGTCATGTTTAACTAGGAATCCCATCAACTTTAGGATAGTTAGCTATAGTAGGTAATTGAGAGTAAAATAATTAATTAGGAATTTATCCCACTTGACTGTAATATCATTTGTGATCCAATTTCCTTCAGCATTTCTGATCATGGTTACTCTACTTGCTCTTCTTTGTTTAGCACCAGGTTTAACTCCTTTTGAAGTTGTTGTTCAAGCTTGTCAATGAAAGGTTTCCATTACCTTTCCATAGCTGCTTGAGCTCCTCAAATTCAATTTTGCAACTTTTTTTTACCTTGTTCTAACATGACCAAACACATCTCTGTGCCAATCTCTTAGTCTCTTTGAAGTTTTTAATGGATTCCATGAGATGATCTATCTCATTCCAACATGATCGAAGGAAGTTTAAGAAAGAGGAATGGGTGAGCCAAGCTACTTCAAATATGAATGGGCATCCTTCTGTAATCATTGGGGATAGATTGAAGACCAATTTGAGGGGGTGATGATCTAAGTAAGTGCTAGGTAACACTTTAACTCTTGCTTTAGCAAAGGTGATTGTCCATTGGTAATTGTAAAGAGCTCAGTCTAACTACTCACAAACCCTGTCATAAGGATGTCTTTTTGGCTCTCTCCAAGTGAATCTACTACCTTCCCAACCAATATCAATCAAGCCACATTTTTCTATCCATTGATTAAAAGCTATGCTCCTAGTTGGACAGTAAGGGGCACCTCCCTTCTTTTCCTTAGGTCCCCAAATATCATTAAAATACCCTATTATGAGCCATGGATTTATAATTGCTTCATTCAAATTTGCAAACTTTGAATGCAGAATCTGTCTCTCTTCAAAATGAGGGCTAACATAAACTATAGTTAGAAACCAATGTTATTCAGTCTTCCACTCTTGTTGGAAATGGACATACTGTGAAGATTGAGGTAGAGGTTGGACTTTTAGCTGACTATCCTTCCAACCTACCTAAATAACTCCTAAAAGGCCTTGACATTCAACTACAAAATACTGCTTGAATCCCAATCTTTGGAAAATATCACCACTATAGCTATTATGCACCTTTGTTTCTACCAAAGCTATCATAATGGGTTTGTGATCACAAATGAGATTAAACACATGAAGGGAAAAATCCTTGCTACCAACTCCTTTACAAATCCAAAATAAAATAGAATCCATGAAATTAAAATTAAATAACTAGACTGGCAAAAACACTCAAGACTTAGCAGTCTACGTTGCACTCCATTTCTTTAGTCTCATTTGTGGGAGTCTTTTGGACACAGTCCATGTCTTGGGCCATATCTTCTTCCATTTGCACATTTAGGCTAATGTCAGGTGGATTCATGGGCTGTTGAATTGTTGTTGGCCCATTAGGTTGGACTAGCTCTATATTAGGAGGTGGCTCATTCAATATTTTCTTTTCCTCAATAATTGGTCCCCCATTAATGACTTGTCTAGAATTCCTTATAATCTCTCCCTTATTCCTTTCTTTTTATATTTCTTTATAAATGTTATGTGGTTTAAATAAAAATCAATAGATGAGAATGTAAAAGAACAAAAATGATTACTATAGTTAAGCTACATCATAAATAATAGGGAAAAATACATATTATCCCCTTATACTTTATATGATGTGTAGAAAACCTCCTTGTATTCTCAAATGAGCAAAATAAGACCTTGCACTTTGTAGGATATGCAAGAAAACCCCATCCATCTAGAACCATTTGATTTTCCATTGATGAGCAAAATGTGACATCGTTCATGGGAAGAAGAACAACAATCGTTGTTGCTGCTGCGTTTTCCCTTTTTCTTCAGAAGAGGAACGCTCAACTGCTACCTAAATCTGAAGAAGAAGGAACCCTAAGCCAGTTCAAAGGTGTTGCCACTACTACTCTTAGACTACAACATGCGATTTACTGCTACTCAGCCCAGCAAAGATTTTCCCAAATTAGAAGAAGAACAAACCCCAAGCCCCAAATCGAAGGCTCTGTCGTTGCTAGTCTTGGATTGCAACTCCTCTATTTCTATGACAATCAGATTTCTACAACTTGCTCCATTTCTCTGATAATCTCCATTTCTCCGATTTGCTCATTTCTGTGATAGCCTCCAAGGGTGGGCAACTAAACTCTCTCATACTTAGTATTATCTTCAATGGGTTCTAGTATTTAGTTAGTTTGCTTGCTGACAAAATGTTAGTCATTAAAGCTATTTTTTTATTGTTTCTAACTGGGTTACCCTCTTCTAGTTTGTGAAATAGAAGCTAGTGGGAACCTGACATTTGGGATGGATTCTAATTAAATCTTGGCATTATAGAGAAGTGCTAGAATGCCATATTCTGTCTATTACCTCTGGCTGCCTGTGATGACAGTAATGTGTCTTCTATTCTGCAAATTATGATCCTTATTCATTTTTTGATGTTGTGAAATGAATCATATTGTTTACTAAATTATTTTACTTACTATGTTTCATGCTTGTTTACTTATGTCTACCAAAATTCATAATCTTAAAATAACTTCATCATTAACCATTTCAATCATAATGATATTTGCTGAACTCATATTAAATATGGATTATTTGGTTTAGCTAATTTAACTTCATTTCAAGTAAGGAGTCGATTGAAGTTATATTGCAGTTTTTGTCAGTTAGTTACAAGTTAGATAACAATTTTATTAGTGATCTATATCTGAGCAACAAAAAATGTGTAGTAGATATCGATGGCAGAGCCATCTTTCTAATTTGTGGACCTTAGCATATGCACTATTGTGATTGTGGAATAAGAGATATTTGGATTTAAGTTACTATTGTTAGTATCTTTAATGAATATCATGATTTAGGTGGCTAGTTATAATGCCCTTTTGAGGTTCCATGTCCTTTAATTCACTGCATTAGCCAATATGGTCTGTTTATGATATTATAGTTTATACACTTGGGAATGGCACAGGATACATTTTGAGTCTACTTTCTTCATGGTTGCTTTCTCTCTTACTATTTACTAGCTCATTGTTCTTTGGAAGTTTGTTTAGTCTCCAAAGCTTTAAACTTTTCATACTAATATCTCTAAGAAAGTGTTTACAGAGTCAACTTCTTACATCAAGGGATGAACATTTAGTTCATTTATGAAATATGATGTAATATAATATCAACTCATTTACTATCCAGTGAGAGTATGTAATAACATCTGAATTGTCTTGCTGGAAAATCCTCTTGCTTATGTGCAATTACTTGTATCTATTATTGCATTTCTTGCATAGAAAAATGACACATTTAGGATCAATTGGTAGCATTGCTAACACTGGAAGTGAACCACTAGTGAAATTTTGTTGTTGTGGCCAAATTGCTCTGTTGATAATAGTGATGACCTCTATAAATGTTGGACAAAGATTCTTTAGCTGTGGGAATTATGCCCATACAGGGCATGGCTACAATTATTTTGAATGGTTTGATCCTGCTAGTAATGATCATAATTCAAAAATAGTGAAACATTTGGTGAAAAATAGAAATTTTCTAGTTAAAGAGCTTGAGAATGAAAGGAGGAAAAGGAGGGGGATAATTGCACTATTATTGTTTTCTTGGTTAGTGCTTGGTTTTGTGTTGTATCATATGGTGAAGATAATTGGGTTTTCTATTGAGACATTTATAAGGCGAATTATAAGCCGTATTAAGTATCTAAAGGATTAACAGTATGCAATTCAATTTCAAATGTAATCGTATGAGGTTATGTATACTTTTTTGTTAGGTTTATATTATGTAAAGCAGGTCAAATACTGAAAGTTTTTTAGCATATGCTACTACTACGGTTGTGAAAATTTCTTCCTTTTCTTAGTAAAGCATGTGAACTTTTTAATTGTACATTTGAAATCACTACATGGATTATGAAAAGGATCCAAGTTCTGTCTTAGTTAAAGCCAAAGCCCCAAAGTTAATTAATTAGAGCAAATGGTAAAATAAGAGAGCAATTGTTACTTAATCAGTTCTTTTAAGTGCTTTATGGAATTTATTTCAGTTTGATTTTGAGCCCATAGCTTCAACTAGCCTAACAATTGCAAAAAGGAAAAGCCAAATGACAAAACATATCTAAAACATTTTTGCGACATTATGTAAAGGAAGCCCAGTTTATCATTTTCGTTTCTGTTTTGGCAGCTTACATAGTAACCAAAAAGCTTCAACAAATTGGAGTAACTAAATATTGTAGGGTAGCCTTGTTTGTTGCACCAGCTACATTGAAATTCCCTGTGGTGTTTGGGTACATGTTGCTCCTTTCATGTCGAAGTTGAATTGTAGTTGCTGCTGGTCTTCCTGTTGCAGCTGCTGATGAACTGCAGTTGCTGCTAGACTTGCTATTTAAGAGTTGTAGTAATCAAGAATCAGGCAACCAATAGCTCATGTTGTCCTCATTGCTTTTGGCCTTACTTTTGACATCTGCAATGAATAATGTGGAATTGAGTGTTCCCAACATGCTGCTTTTAATTGGCATTATCATGTCGACAAGATCTAGTCATTTGATCCTCCACAATACCGTTGCTAAACTATTACTGCTAGTATGACTATGACCACCCATTATTAGACTTGATTGGACATCAACCCAATCAAGATACAGGATCCTACAGTCACAATTTCAATCGTGGATCATTGATTAAAGTGAATATTTCACTCGTAGAAGTGCAAAATGCTACTTACCTATATGCATTGCTAGTATAATACTCAGTTACAAATCCAATAACAAGCCCTAGCCACAAACCAACAAACACAAAAAAATAGCTGCCTACAAACCAAAATCAACCCCATGAGTCCTGACATAGTAATTTAAGAAGCTGAATACATCCAAATTCAATTCATTCAACATAAATGTTATAAGAGAATACTAGTGAGATATCTCTTAGTAGGCATTTGGCACAAAAAGTTTCCTCTCCTAATTTTCTCTGTAATTGCTTATCATGAAAATGAATTTTAAACAAAAGAAATAGAGACCCACCAATTCTTCACAGCTTTCTGCTCTCCAAAATTGAAGATAGTTAAGGAAATTTGAATTGGCTGTTGAGAGTCAAGACCAAGTAACACCACTTCTAGGATGACTGGAGTGTAAAACTACTTCTACATGCTTTTCACCTAAGAATTGAATTCTCAACATAAGAAAATTCAATTTTCCCTAGGATAATTTTCCTTCACAAATAAATAAGTAACTACATAAAAAGCATTTGAAGGGAGAAGCTGTTTAGGATAAGAGAACTAAAATATGATAATGCATACATGTGATTTTGCTAGCAGTTGGGAAGAAAGTGATCACATCCAAATGTATCAGAAATTTAGGTTGTAGATCCAACAGTTTTGGTTTGTGCTCATTGTCTTCTTATTGGTAGCTTTTTCCTCATGGTCTTTTCTTGATTTATACTTGAAGATGATGCTCTTACACTGGATGATTACTATTGTGAGAAGTCGGTGTTGTAATTCCCACAATATCCTAACACAAATTAACAAATGTTAGTGGTATTGTGACAAAATAAGAATTTATATTAGTTACATGACCAAGATGCTCCTACATTGGATGTAAGGTTGGTGCTGTACTACCCATGGTATCCTGTGACAACATTAGAAATGTTAGTTGTACTATAGTAGAATAAGAATATATATCAATTACATGTAAATGGTATCATATATGCAACCAACTAACATACACTTTGTTGAATGGCTTGAGGAGTGGTCTTATGCTTGTTTTTCCTAATTTTCCTACTGGGGTTCAATGGGCCCTTGCATCCTTTGGCATTATGTCCCCTCATACCACAATTTTCACATTTGACTCACTGGCCCTTTCTACTAACTCGGTAAGGATTAATTGGCTCATCTGTAGCCATTTTCCTAGCCTTCTTTAGTCTTCCAGGTGCATTGTTGTACTTTGGTGGAGCAAGTCAGTTGAGATTACTTTTTGGCCAATCTTCCTCCCCTGGTAGAGGGTCTATATTATAGACATACATTCTTTGAAAGGTTTTTATGGAGTGATAAGGATGAACAAAATCTTCACGAGTCAATCTCATCCTATGAATACAACCCACTGCATGCAAACAAGGGATACCTGTAAGATCCCATTGCTTGCAAGTGAACCAATTTCCTAGTTCTCCATGCATTCTCCACCTTAAATTTACCATCACCACACATAAAAGTAATCCATTTAGGAGATTGCTTCTTTTCCTTCTCTAACTTTGTCTATATTTGAGGACAAATCAGTCCTTTATAGTTAGACATCCCTTCCCTCTTTGCAATGAACCTTTTCATCAACATTCTTCTTATAATCTCACACATTGTCAATATTGGTTTGTCTTGGGCTTCAAGAATAAACGAATTAAAACATTTAGCCAAGTTGTTTTGTCGCATATCAGACTTTACCCTGGGATCAAATGCATGCCTACTCCATATCCATGGTTGTAACTTATCCTTAGCTAGTCTTTTGCATCTAAGTTAAGCTTCTTTATTTGAGTCATATGAGACCAAATTCATGTGTTGTTGTTGCCCTTGTAGCATTCCAAAGCTCATCCATTAAGGCTTTGCCTTTAAACCTTTCCTTGAAATTGGCATACAAATGGCGTGCACAAAACCTATGCTCATAGCCATACTCTTTTAAAACGTTCTCTAATCCCTACAATTAAAATCAAGTTCATTACATTAGCACCATAATATGCAAATAGATAAACTAAATCATACACCATGTGTAAAAAAAGAATTTACCTTTTGTTTGTCTGATATTATTACCCACCCTTTGTCATCAAATGTCCTTATATCTTCCAACAATAATTGCATGAACCATTGCCAACTATCTTTTGTCTCAGCTTCAACAATAGCAAATGCTATGGGGAACATATTCTCATTACCATATTTTTCCAACTGCACATAATAGCTAGCCCCCAAATTGGCCTTTCAGAAAGCAACCATCCACACAGACAATTGGCTTGCATTTGGCTAAGAAGTCCTTCTTACATGCATGAAGGCAAATATATAGTCTCTGGAAGACATGCAACTCTGATTGCATCATCATTGTGCTCCTAGGATGATGTTTTCTTATTGTAGAAAATAGTCCTAAACTTGACCAAACTGTTGCAAATTAATTCCCTCAATCTTATTAATTACCTTTCTCTTTGCTCAATATGCTTTGAATCTAGAGACTTCAACATTATGTTCCCTTTGAACTTGATTAGCAATGGCAGTGTTCTTCCAATCTGGTTGGTCTCTTATGTTGTCCATGTACTTCTTGGACAACCATGATCATATGACCCCAGAATTGTTTCTCACCCACCCACAACTATGCTCGGGATAGTGGAATGTCTTGATTTAAAATGCATCATTCTCTTGTGTAGGTGAAGCATGAATCCTCTACCCACACTTGTGCTTGCATTCCACTATAATCCACATCTTTTCATTGTGCGAGAAAACAAATTCAATCTCGTTTTGGATACTATACTCCTTCAATGCTTCCTTGTATGCCCTAAAATCTACAAATTTCATGCCAAATTTTAACTTAATTGGTCATTGCATGTTGGTTGTCTCATGAAATTTAGGGAATCTGGCTTTTCCACCTTCCTCATCTGAGCCATCCATGCTATGCAACTCATCACTATCTTCATAATCTGATTGCCATTCTTTGTCTCACTATCCATTAGTTGCATTAGAACTAGAACTATTAGCATTTGTGTTCTCAATGACAATATCACCACCCACATCCTCAACTCCTCTCTCACAAAATAAGTCAACAACATCCTCTGACTATCATGGAAATTGCATCCATGTAAATTAAGTTCTGTCTCATTTTGTTCACTATCAACATCATCCTCTATTTGTTCTACTGTATGCTCCACATAAATTTGCAATGACTGCACCTGTGTTGTTTTCATTTTCATTGTGATGGCTTGCACATCCCTATCACTTTCAAATGGTCGTATCTCTGACATTAATTCATCCCCAAATTTGAACCACATGGCAGTAGTATTGAGGAGACCTTTTTCATGGACATGCTTCCTAATTTGTGGAACAGACAACAAATCCACATCAAACTTTCTTTGTTTCTTTAACTTTCCACCTACATATTTGATGACTAGAACAAATTGAATTTTTCCCCTGTAATATATGTCTAATGAAATGATGTTCATGATGGAGACCTGGTCACATAGATAGATGGAAAATTAGCATTTATCATAATTTCAAAATAAGGGGACCAACACTTTGGTCTTTTAAAACATAGCAAATATATTCAGCAATATAAACAAATTCAACAAAAAGGGACATCATAGATTTTGTTAAAAAAAAGGTGTTCATTATGTGTATTAGGACATTTTTTGTATATTAGGCAGTCATACTATAATTTAAAATCTTCAGAATATTTAAACAAATTTGTGAATCATACAACACTAAGGTCAATTGTCTTGCACTTATTACAACAATTAAGGCAACAATTATACATTTTTTGAGAACAATTCAACATTTTTCCAAATTGGTAAGTTGTAATTGTCCGAGCATATCCTTGGTCCAAAGTCATATCTAACACATTTCCTTGGTAATAGTCTAAGCATATCATTGGTAATCATTTAGTGGGTAGTACCTACCAAACTCATATCCTACACATATCCTTGGTCCAAAGTCAATTTTTAAAAATTATTCGTTGTGCCTACTTTCTTTGGTGTATAGCAATTGGCATCAACTAATTGTACAAACAAGCCCTGAAACTTGGCTATCTAGAAATACCTAACGTAATGGCAAAAAAACAATATCCACTATCTTTTAGTGTTAAAGGATAAGTAATGCCTTTGTTTCATGTTGTGTAATCATGCCAGAATAAAGTATAAGGTTTGAATCTTTTATTTTAGCTAGACCCAACTTTTACAGCCTCGTATACATGGCAAAAATATAGTGCAAGACAAACAAAACTGTCTACTTATTGCTTGCTAGGACTAAAAGCCAGATTTCCCCACATGATCACGTGCATCACTTACACATACAATAGTCATCTTGCACCTTTATTGTCAATGGGGACCACAAACCATTGACTTCAACATACAATAATCATCCCTTATTGTTTACTAGCAATGGGGACCACAAATACAAAGCACTATAAATTCTTCCCACATGCAACACAAGTAACTAAATTTCTGATTTGGAGAAATATAGATACTTGCCTTCCATTCACGCAGAGTAGCACCAACAGTAGAAATTGAAAATCTGGTAGTCATAGAAATAGAGCAAGTCATAGTCCAAGAGCACCAGCAGCAGAGCCTTTGATTTTGGGCTTAGGGTTTGTTCTTCCAATTTGGGGAAAGCTTTACTAGGTTGTAAAAGGTTGCATAGCAACAAGTTGTAGAAATGGAGGAGTTGCAGTCCACGAGCAGCAGCGGCAAAGCCTTCGATTTGGGGCTTTACTATTGGATTCCCACTAGCTTCTATTTCACAAACTAGAAGAGGGTAAGCTAAGTAGAAACAATAAAAAAACAGCTTCAATGATTAACGCTTTGTCAGCAAGCAAATTGACTAAATACCAGAACCCATTGAAGATAATACTAAGTATGAGAGAGTTTAGTTGCCCACTCTTGGAGGCTATCACAGAAATGAGCAAGTTTGAGAAATGGAGGTTGTCGGAGCAATGAAGCAAGTCATAGAAATCCGGCTGTCACAGAAATGGAGTTGCAGTCCAAGACCAGTAGTGGCTGAGCCTTCGATTTGGGGCTTGGGGTTCATTCTTCTTCTGATTTGGAGAAATCTCTGTTGGGCTGAGTAGCAGCAAATCGCACGTTGTAGTCCAAGAGCAGTAGCGGCAATGCCTTCGAACGGGCTTAGGGTTCCTTCTTCTTCAAATTTGGGCAGCGGCAAAGCATTCCTCTTCTGAAGAAAAAGGGAAACCACAGTGGCAGCAAGGGTCGTTATTCTTCTTCCCACAAACGACTTCCCGTTTTGCTCATTAATGGAAAATCAAATAGTTCCAGATGGATGGGGCTTTCTTCCACATCGTACAAAGTGTAAGGTCTTATTTTGCTCATTTGAAAATGCAAGGAGATTTTCTGCATGCCATATAAAGTACAAAGGGGTAATATGTGTTTTCTCCTCAACAATAAGTGAAATATAAATGTAAGGATGTAAATTTAAAAGTACTCTTCCTTCACGTGATTGGGTCTCCTGGTTAGCATTGTTCCCATCTCGTTGCATTAATACTCTTCCTTGGTTCCTTTTTTTCTTTCTCTCCTTTTCAATCTCTTGCTTTTTCCTGATTTTAGAAATGTTTTGCCGCGTATCTGATTTTTATTTCCATCCTTATTAATGGCCTTTAATGCTCTTGTCTGTGAGTTATTATTCTGTTAGAGATCTGTGTCTGAACATCGTTTAGAGCCTCCAGCTGTTGCGTTTCAGTTTCTTCCACATTCTCCAAAGCTAGAAATCTAGAACCTGATGGCAGCGCTGCTTCTGCTGAGAGTCTGTTTTACCCCTGGCCCTCGACGCATTTCCCCCTTCCACGCCTTTGCCTTTTCTCGGTCTCCGTTGCCGTCGAACCAGCGTCCATTCACCAAATTCCGGCGTTGGTTTTTGTGGTTCAGGAATTTGGTTCCCAGCTTCTGCGTTAATGTCTGTGTTCTGGGCCATCTTTGGTTCTCAGAAGGTGCACTATCAATGAGCTGTTGAACGGTTTGCTAATCTGATGGTGGACTTTTTTTGACAAGCGAAACACCGGGCACAAAATTCCTTCCACAACTTCTTCATCCTTAAAGGCTATGCCGTCGTCATCTTCCAAGTCTTCATCATCAGAGCTTTCGATGCTTTTCTCATCACTTGTATTAAAAACTGTCTTCCTGTAGTAGGTGCGGACTGTCTCATGGAATTCCTTGGTGCTGGACCATGAGGATATTTCTGTAGAAGGTCCGGAGGCCGGTATTTTGTTCTTCCTCACCACCTTCCTCGGGGCCTATAGTGTCATGGTCATAAACCACTGGTACCGAACTGCTACCTTGAAAGTTTTTTTTTTTTTTTTTTTTTTTTTTTTTTTTTTCCATTTTCCTTTCTTTAGACTCCTCCTCAACAGGTCGGTTTCTTCCTCCGAGCGGGCATGGCTGCCGTTCAGGTGTACTGTAGCCACAGAGAGAACAGTTGTTTTTTCGCCAATTCTTAGTAATCATTTTGTTTTTGAGTGATTAGTCTAAAAGCGGGTTTGTATGGGATTATCTTTTACAAAAAAGGTTTTTCTAATTAAAAAAAAAGTACTTGTAACAATAAAATAAATGTTCAGATTGATTTTTTAAATAAAGAAAAAATAGAAAAAAAATTAAAATTAATCTTCTTTTAGAAGTTAAATTTTTTAACTTCTTGTAAAAGTCAATGTAATAAAAAAAAAGATTAAAATGCACAGAATTCCTCTAGATTTTAAGTTAATTTTAAAAAATTTTTCTAAATTTTAAAAGTTTTCAAATAACCCTCTTGAACTATGAAAAATTTTTAAATAATCCCTTCCGTCAAGTTTTTCGTCAAAATTTAAAAAAATGACGAAAATGACCTTCATTATAAAGCTGAGAAATTGAAGGCCGTAAACAGTAAAATTTTAGAGTTTTAATATTGAACCTCAACCCTAAACCCTAAACCCTAAACTCTAACCCTAAACCCTAAAATCCTAAAACTCTAAACCCTAAATCTTAAACCCTGAATCCTAAACCCTAAACTCTAAAACCTAAGCCCTAAGCCCTAAATCCTAAACCCTAAGCCCTAAACCCTAAATCCTAAATCCTAAACCTTAAACCCTAAACCCCTAAACCCCTAAACTCTAAATCCTAAACCCTAAACTCTAAACCCTAAACCCTAAATCCTAAATTCTAAAACTCTAAATCCTAAACCCTAAATTACAAATTTACACTAGGTTTTCTTCTTTTGTATTTATGATAAATTTTGAAAATTTATGTGCATTTGAAGGATATTTTTGTCTTTTTATTAGGTCAAATTGGAGGTTGACTAAAAAATATTCAAATATTGACAGAAAACTTGACGGAAGAGGATATTTTAAAAATTTTTTATAATTTAAGAGGGTCATTTGAAAACTTTTAAAATTTAGGAGAATTTTTAAAATCGACCTAAAGTTCAAAAAGTTCTATGCATTTTACCAAAGAAAAAAAAAATGATTGACTATTGTTTTAATTTTTGTTAAGCAAATTTATCCTTGACAAAATTTTAAAATTACCGCATCTATGTCATATTCTTCTAATACCCATTCACTACAGTCACTGCCTTCTCGGATGCCAATCGGAAGTTGGTCTCTCTCTGCCATGGAATCAGAGGGACGGTACCTAGTGGTAAGACTCCATCAGTGGCTACCACGACGGACTTGGAATATTAGGAGGATCTTCGAATAAGTTCACCCTTTTTTCTTAAGACTAAGATTTAAAATTTAAAATAGAATATTATTACTCTCTGTTTTACCTGAGATATTTTTACAAGAAGTCAAAAATGTGATTCATAAAACAAATTCAATTTAATAATTTCTCAGTTATTTTTTTGTTTAGTTAACTTTGTATTTTTGTTATTAAAAGGCAACTAAACACATTTTAGATGCATTTTTCTAAGGAAAATACCATTTGTAAAAACTTGGCCCATCCAAATAAACTCTAAATACTTTTACTAGTAGAGTATTGTTATTAGTATAAATTAATTTTATATAAATCATGTACAACCGTTAATATTTAAATAGTACCTACACTTTTTTTAAAAAGTTATGTTACGTTTTCTCTATGTATATTTATTATTATTCTTATTAGTATAAAGACACTTGTTAGTTATTTTAAGATTTTTTTAATTTTAAATTTAAATTCAAGATTTTACATATGTTAAATGATTTATTATTTTTTATTACAAAAAATCTAAATAATAACAGTAAAACAAGATTCAAATTATAAATTTACGAGTTCTCATAAAGTGTATTGTAGAATCATAAAAAATCAGTGACTCTCAAACTGATTGTGGCAATTGGTTATTACTATGTGTTGTGGAAGAACAAAATTCAAATAATATCTAGATGAAACCCAAGAAAATAAAAGCAGCAAACTTGATAAACAGAAGGAAAGTGGCATATATAGTACAAGCATATAAACCAAACCAGGGTCTCTGAGTAAGTGGCATTCTGAAACATTTTAGCTCAGGCCATACACTATATAGCCCAAGCAATGTTTACGTATACAAACGTATATAGACGCGCAGAGTCAACTTTTATTTCACTTTCACACGGAGATAACAGCAACATTAATTAACTAAGCATGGGACATCATATTTATTTGAATACGATTATAGATAGGGTCTTCACTTCTGGTTCTGGATGAGGTGAGCATCAATTTCTTGGCTCATTTCGACTGCAAACTGCAACAAGGAGTGAGGGTCAGGAATGTGCTCTTTCAGCTTCTCATATTCCATGGTCCAATGAACCACACTGCCTTTTTCCCGTGGAGTTACATGAAGTATGAACTTGAAGCTCTTGTAGTCCTCCAGCAGATCTCCTTCCAACACTTTGAAGGTGATTTTGTTGTTTCCCCTGTCTATGGATTCAACCAACTCCTTAGCCACACGAGCCTTCCCATCTGTTGTCCCAAAAAGAGAAACATGCAGATAAATTTTGAACGGATTTAGTTCGCGAATCAATAAGTTATAAGCATGTTGGGTATCATTATCTTATTAAAAATACTGAGCAATTTTGGATTCAAGCCACCCAAGCTTTGCAATCTATTGTCCTCGTAAGAAAACAAGATTCAGAATCATTACTTATTTATCGGCATAGTGTTTATATTTTCTTTATTTTCATAAACTAAACAAAAATTTTACTCAAAAGAATTTAAACCATATTCTTAATTCTACTATTTTTACAATAATTAACATGTTGGTACAGTGATATCACCATGCCTATAGGCAAAAACAATGCTGAAAAAAAAATATTAATTTCATTCATTGAAGCTGGATGAAATTAGAAGTGCTTGCTTTGTGGTTTCATAAAGCTGGAACAGAAGCAAAAGTTCATTCAAATTTTGATTGCCGAAGACATTAAACTCAAAAGTCTAATCATAGGTGGCATGTATTAAAGCCATAACGGAATAAAATTTCAAGAATATTTCTTATAGATACCGTACTGTCATCAGAAAAACAAGAAAGTATGGAACGTCCAAGCAGACTCTTTGAATGGAGTTAGCCCGTGAATCAATAACTGGCCTTACCATGAACATATTTCCAGAAAATGATGGATCCCTCAGCGCCCCATTCACCTTCTTGAATTTCAACACTCTCTATTTTTCCCGGGGTAACATCGGCAATGTGGTGCGTCCTGCTGCAGAAAACATCATGAAACTCTTCAGCAGAAACCTTGAGGTGCACATCCGTTTCCAACTTCCCAAATTGAGACTGCATTCCTCTCTCTCGCTCTCTCTCTAGCCAAGCTATTCTCTCACACTTCGCAAAACCTGTCAGTGCAACGAAGGTTTATATAGAAAATTTGTCAGCACTAGCGAGGTCATTCATGACATTTCACTTGTAGTTTCATGCTCACTATTGCGAATTAGTTTAACGTTAATCTGTAAACGTAACTTTTTGCTGGCCACCGTCTCCTCCTTGTTTTTGTTTTGGTAATAGACGGGGGCTAAAGTCCGAAGAAAAAAGAGAAAACTACACTACTACTCTCCTACGGAAAGACACCCGCAAGGTGTCCACCATCAGCAATAATCTAGAAGCTGCTGGCACTTCTTGCATTACGTGGGTTCCTGGCTCTGCCGAAACACCTCTTGTAGAAAGCCAATCTGCACACCTGTTTTGCTCCCTATAAACGTGTCTCACCTGTATCTCCTCAAAATCATTTAGCGGATGGGAAATGGCATTCAGATTACGGTGCTGTGTGTTATTCTGTGGAGAACCGCCTGACTTCGAGCTTTCGGCAACCTCGTATTTTAATATATTAATAGTATTAATGATAACAACAATTCATTGCCAATATATTCTAATGCAAACATAGATTCAATTAACAAATATCAAATTTTATTGACGTAACAAAATGGTGAAAAGTAAGCATATATAATAGAGTGTCTTTTTAAGAAATAATTAGACAGAAATTTCATTTTTTGCACTTGTTAGAACAATTTTATGTATGATAATTTTAAATGAATCATAAATTAATATATTGATTAATTATATGAAATTTGATTTGCAACTCATTTAGTGATCATTTTGTTATTAAGTGGTTATCTATCGTGGGACCTGCTCGGGAACCTTTGTGTGTTATTCATGTTGGGAAGCATAACACATTTGTTACTATCACAAGAAAAAGTCCATATTCCTTACCAAATATACTATGTCGCTACTCCCTGACTCTATTATTTTCACACTTGTCTTCACATACATTTGCTACATCAATGATGTGGCCAAAATTTTTAAAAAAAAAACGATGCCATTCTCTTCTCTTCTCAAGCCTACAAAATTCAAAAGCTCAGCCTCCTACTATTACCTTTCCCATTTCTCATGGCCGATGCTCCTTCTCGAACCCCCAACTCCAATGCTCCTTCTCTTCTCTTCCAATTAGGTGTTACATCATCTCCTCTTCCTCTTCTACTTCTGGAGTCACCGTAAGTTTTCATTCTCTTGCAATAGTAACCCCTCGCCTCCTTCTCTTCTCTTCTCAAACCCTTACCTCCAACACTCATTCTCGCAGCCCCATTTCTCCCTCTAGTAGTATGCCACTCACTCTAGCTCTCTCTCTATCTCTCTTGGATGCATGCCAGTTACCTTTCCCATTTCGGATTGCTGCGCTTTGGTGCTAAAGTGGACAGAACCCTAGTCTTACTTTTGGTGTGGTGCCTGAAGGTCAGTTGTTTGTTTCTGTTAATTTATTTTGTTCTCATTGCAATTGTCATTGTCATTTGGAGTACGAATGTGCTTCATTGGATGGAAATGCATGCATAGTTACAATGTTAGTCTAGTGCTAGAAATGCATGCATATTTACATGCATACCTTGGCCCTCAATGGGCATGCATTTGAAGTGTTTTGGCCTAGTTGCTAGTTGAGTGTTGAAGCACATTATAATTCACTTGACTCAGACACCAACTCAATTTATTTTTTGGTCTTTTTTTCCCATTTGTAGGAAGCTATGACCAATAAGCCTACATGTCTCTGCTAATTGCCAACTAATTTGGGATTAGTGTTTTTGTGGATTGTGGGAATGTAGAGTTGACCAAATTTACTGATAAGGCTATTAAATTGTATGTAGAAAATGTTGGGATCTCCATTATGTTGTCCAACCTAAGCCACATGCTTATATAGTCTACCAAATAGCATGTTACATTTTAGAAATTGCAGTTGTAATCTATCGATAGATGAAAAACCAACAACCTAAGCTGCATGCTTATGCACTCAGTCTGAAACTTATCTTATATATAGCTAGATGTAAAATCAGAAACTTATCCACCTCTTTAGGAGGAGATCTTTTAAAGGTCTGTAGCATCATTTGACTAATTCTTGTTTCTTAGAGAAGATACACAAAATACTAGTCATCTTCCAATTAGGTGTTACATTTTAACTATTGCATGTTACAATTTAGCTATTGCATGTTATATTTTAACTGCACATGTCACAGTTTAGTCATCAGTGTTACATTTTAGCCATTGCATGTTACATTCTATCTATTTCTATATTATATTTTAACTATTGCATATTACAATTTGACTACTGTATATAAAATTTACTCACTTAATCAACTTGTTTTTAAGTGTTTAAGTGGCAAAAATTTGTTCCTATGGTCTAGTACACGTTCACTTTAAATGATACACTTCATCGATTGCATGTTACATTTTACCTAGGAAAGTTACATTTCAACTATCGGGTGTTACATTTAGCTATTGCATGTTACATTTTATCTATTGTCATGTTACATTTTAACTATTGCATGTTACAAATTGACTATTACATATCTAATTTGCCTACTTAATCAACTTGTTTCTAAGTGTCTAAGAGGTAAAAACTCATTCCTATGGCTGGTTGGGCTAATTACTAGTACATGATATGTAAGTCTGGTAATTAGACAAAATATAGCATGGATGCTATCATGTGTCATTGTTTGCTAAATTACAAAATATCTATCAAATGTCTCATATTGGAGTTTTGGGTGTTTGAATTTGCTTCAATTAACTTAATGCTTAAGCTCAAGGTGCTTAATTGGTATCCTGGCAGTTTAACCTAGGGAATGTAAGATACAAGCTTGAACTCACATAATGTCGTATCTTGGTAGTTTAACCTAGTAGCTAGTTTGGCATTGACTTGTTGAATTTTCCTTGGACTTATTTGACTGTGTTCCATTGACTGTTAATGTTTGGTTAGTGACTTGGTGTCCTTTTAAAAGATGAAATTCTTCTCCTTTGCTAGATTTCCTATCTTGTAGTATTTTATATATTTTTACTTGTTATGACATGTTGTATTGCTTGTTAATTATGGGATGTTACAATATAGCTTTGAATTTGACTCATTAAATTTGTGCATGTGTAGTACATCTCTAAATCCACCGACTCAAATGGCTTAGAGTAAAGTAGCTAAAAGAAAAGCAGCTAAAAATTTGGTTGAAGCAAAAATTAGAACTCCTACATTAGAAGAACAACATAGCTTTAACCCTATGAAAGACAAATTCAATAATCTTCAGCACTATGTCAGTAATATTGGAATAATACTATAAGTTGTATACATTTGTTTTGTAGGAGACTCTTTTCATAAGGTGCTCACCTTTAAAGTTCAAAAGAGTCATCAGTAGAATGGATGACTCTAAAATTATTGTTGTTCATAGAATGGGCATTGGACAATTGTTGCAAATTGAGTGTGATACAATTGATCATGAAATTTGTTTGAACATTTTAGATGCATTTGATAATAGAACCAAGACGCTCTCCTTCCGAGGATCCACATTTAGTATAACCCCTAAAGAAGTGGGTGCAGTTTTAGGTACTCCATGTGATGGAAATCCAATTCCACAATGTATCTCTGATCATTCTTTGTTGAATAAAATGTAAGAAAAGGAGTTAAAAGCCAAGGAATGGAATGATCTAGAGCACATTATTAGTGGAAAGAGGTGTGGCCACATTTCCTGCTTGCATTCCTTCTTTATACGTTAGGCATTCTTTTATGTCTAACTTCTAGCATTAGAATCTTGAATAACTTGTTAAGTGTAGCATTGGACATAGAAAATACTGCTAACTATAACTGCGTAACATTTGTATATAATGTTTTGGTAGAAAAAATAATAAAATTCAAGACTGCAAAGAATAAGAACAAAAAGGGGAAGAAGTGGATAGGTGGATGTTTGTTATTTTTTAAGGTATGTGGTCATCAAACTAATGACTTTCATGGTTATTGTTTTTATATTAGTTGGCTTTGCATATAACATGTCTGTAAATTATTTTGTAGATATTTTTCTTATAAAAGTTCTCTTTTGGCTCATTACATTGTGATGACACAGATTCGCTGTTGCGATATTAGACCAATAGAGAATTTGGGCTCGTATTATGTTAGAAAAGAATTGGGAGGTACATATAACTTGTTTGTTGAAATGTATTTACCCAAACTTACCATATGAATTAGGCAATAAGTGTGACTTTGTGGCATAGGGAATTTTGTATTGTAAAACTAAAGAGGAGGATAACAGGGAAATCTCATCTGATGATATGTTTCAGCATGCAGTGTGGTCTTTGTGTCTTTGGTCATTGCATTATTTATATAATTTGGCATAAGATGTACATGTTAACTATTTGCAAATGACTTCTATTTTGTAGGTCATTAAAGAAATGTATCAAAATTTAGTGACCAGCAAACTAAAATGTGCAAAACAGAAGATATGTGACATGTATGAAGCATTGATTCCCATAGATTGAATGATGGGCCAGGCATTGTGTTTGCTTGATGTTCTTTTACAAATGGGCTCCTCCTTGAATGAGTTTAAAAGTGATATTGAGGTGTTGGAAGAAAAAGAGGAAATAGACATAGTGTTTGCCCCAAAAGCAAAAAAACCATCAAAGAAAGTTCATTGGGAAATAGATGAACAAAGATTGTATTTGTTTTGCACAAAAAGAAGAACCCACAAAGATGCCCAAATGTTTGTATCTAGTAACCATACAAATATGATTGGCTAACTATTTAATGTAAACCATAAGCTTATTGTTTCTTTGATTTGTGTTGCAGCCTTGTTGTTAGCATGTTTGATTCTCACCTGAGTTTTGCTGACTCTGAGACATTAGGACCGAGGTGATGGGTGAATAATATGGTATTTCTATTTCACTTATCTTAGTCCTTAGTTAGTGTTGATTCATTGTATTTAATTACTTTCATACATGTGTTTAAGTTATGTATGAGAAATTTTAGGTTATGATGATGGTGACAAGATGCTAGATGAGAGATCGAATGCATCAAGATGGAATTGTCATATGATATCTCTATGATCAAGTTCTTCGGGTAAATGCATTATTGACACCATGATTACTGATGTACATTTAGTCATATGACTCTCATTATTACATTAAGTTCTTTATTAGGAACTTCTTTAATGTCTATAGGGCCAAATGTTGCATGCACGTGACAATTGGGATGTTGATGATGCATACAAACATCTGTCTCTAGATGATAGATGCAACTTGATGAAGTTTGTAATTGTAATTTTCATTGTTGTCATAACTTGATTTACAATTATAGTTGCTAATAAGTCAATTTTTTGGCTTGCTTGAGTTGTGTCATAGGTGTTTGCCCCCATTCTTTTTGAGTTACATTGGTTTTGTTGTGCTTTAATCCCTAGTCAAGAAACCATGTATGTGCTGGACTCATTGTGAGATGAAGACAACCAAGAAAGGGAGAATTGTGTGCAATCATTGGTAATGTGTTAAGTTTATTTTTTTATTCTTTACATTTCTTGTATGTGTGGGGTTGATTAAATCTACTTTTACGTTCCATGATGCCAGACAACATGCAATGACTTTTGAATTGCACATACTTGCTTTTGTAGGGTACATGTTTTTCAAAACTGTTTCCTAAGATTGGGTTAAAAAGGAAGCACAAGTGGAATACACATATCATAAATGATGATGAGCCACAGCTGTGTAATGGGTAATCAAATAATACAATAAACTTGCATAGTATGAATTGGACTAATATTTTCTTAGAGTGTAACAAATGTTTGAATAAATTTTTAGTTATGATTATGGTATTCATTGCATGTTATATATGAGATATTGGGATGGACAATGTAAGGACGAATGGGTTGGGCAAACTATGTGCTCATTTACAGAGGTTTGATTTAGACTTCTAATTACTATTATGTATAGTTTGTAAATGATTACAAGTTGGAATAATATTATGCATGATAATGTATATGCAGGATGAAATTAGTGGCTTTTGACAGAAACTTATGTGGGATTTGTTTGATCACAAACAAAACATTGAGTGAGAAGCAATTCTACAACAAATGTCACTAAAGAGAAAAGGTTACTATGTCAAATTTCATATTTCATTAGTGTGTTCCATTTGTGAATTTTTTAGATACTGTCACTTCTTTAAATTTGTCATAACACAAAGTGTTTGTGGAGTGAATATTCAAATAGATTTGCTCAATTACTTTACAGGTTACAGAAGATGATGTTGTTAATTAGATGGAACTTTTACTGCCATTATATAGAACTGGATCATTGACTAGTATATCTACTCATAGTTAGTGACGTATAGTGATACGTAGTAATATTTAGTGATGTATATCTAGTCATACTTGATTTTCTTCTGTTGCTAAGTAACCTGGTGGAAAATATGAATTGCCAAGTTTGTAATATGATATTTTAGTGTTAGATGAATCTTTGAGTGGGTAGTTGATTTAAAGAAATTTACTTTACTTGAATCCATATAGTTTTATTTGATTGAGCTAGGAAATGTGGATATGACATCCTCTGTGCTGGCTCTTAATATGTGTGATATTTCCCCCTTATTTTGGCCTTAGTTGTTATGCCCAAGATCTGGTTTTTGAATGTGAATTAGGGCCATATAGGCAGGATTTGTGGGTACTTTAAGTAATGGGTTCGCTATTACTTTTATGTATTCTATTTGCTAGGTTCATTTTAGTCATCCATTAACCATCCTTTTGACTTGTTTTTCACCTTTTGGAAGTGTAGACATCTTATTCATTTGATTTTGATGGTAGATCATCTGAAAGAGATGAAGGAAGCTCAAGGTGAAGTTTTAAATGAAGATCATTAGTTAGTGCTCCTTATAATCTTGAATTCCAATAGGAAAAAGATGCTGAAGTACTTTGCAAAAAGACACTCAATAAGGCCCAGTTTCAATTTGCTCCACAAGGCCTATTACTTCCAGCTTCTTGCTAAGGACCATGAGTGGTGGTGGATTCTGGATTGGCTAATTTTGAATTGATGTTTTGTTAGTTAAGCATTAGTTGGTTATTGGTCCTTAAATAAAATAGCTTGGTTAAATACTTTAATATTGCTTATTTTCATTATTTTATTCATGTGTTTAGCCTATGGATATCTGAACCTTCTTGGAGGCTAGTGCTTATGGTGTTTCTCAATCAAGAAAATGGTGATTTATACAGGCAACCTCCCAAGATGATGTGCTTCCTAAGGGCTAGAGCCCATGCACGTGTTTGCTGCTCCAGAGTTGAAAATCACATCATCAGAAGGTCTCCACTATGTTGCTGTTTGCAGTACTACAAGTGGTGCTCCATTCCATGCAAGAACTATGGGTACCATTGGTGATCTCCCAGCTATACAGAATAGAGTCTTAATAGAAAAGACAGAGGTATATCTAACTAGAAGGAAAATGTGTTTTAGATGCTCTTTTGTACTTCAGTTAATTTGAGTTACTTATACACCATCTCATTTTATGTTGCACAGTCTGAAAATGATCCTATCTTATGGTTGCATGAGCTTTTATTGCATTTTTCATTTCTAAGGCAACTTATTTGTAGGAAGAGTAGCATTTTTGTTGCTGCCTTTGTTATTAATATCTATGATAACCATTGCTGAATTATTTTCAATATTTTAGGAAGGAACTTGTATTCAACCGGGCATGGGTGAGCTTGGACTAATCCTTAGCCTTACACCATGCTAAAAATCTTCAGCTTTCATAAATTGAATTTTGATCCCGAAGGAACCACTACTGAAAAACATGAACCTGAAGGCATGAGAGGAGTTGGTTTGAATGAGTACATGTTTCTTGGAATACTTATAGAAATAAGATATGAAAAGAAAGAAGATATCAAACTTTTCTTCCTAAGGTTCATCTGATTCTAGAGGGCAAAGTTCAAATGAAAGTGCAAGCTGGAGCTAATCAGAACTACAATACAGTCCTTCCCCTTTATTGTAGGTTGTGATTGTCATTGTAAAGACTAAAAAATGTTAATTTATTTGTATGTAGAATTGTATATATGGTTTATTGCTATACTGTCATATGAACATGGCTCTAGTCCACTTAATTCGTGTACATAATTATTGAATGAATAGAGAACCAAATTGTTGTCCAGCCACTTCATTGGTGTAAGGTATTTCCTTTAGGTTTGATGATGCTTATACTGATAAATAAATGCATCACTTGAAAAGTTTGAGCAAGAGTTTTGTGACTAGATTCTTCATTTGTAACTTAATCTACAAGTTCTATGTTTCCAACAAAGATATTGAGATCCATTTGATTCCATTTAAAAGGTAATTTTTCTCGAAGACCCGAAACATCATCTTCCTTGGCAGAACCATGTTTACTTTCAAATTAGGCAATACATTTTAATTGTTGGGTGTTACATTTTAACTATTGAATGTTACATTTCAACTATCGCATGTGACATTGTAACTATTGTATGTTACAATTTAACTATTGCATATAAAATTTGACCACTTTGTGAACATGTTTGAAAGTGTCAAAGTGAAAAATCAGTCCTATGGCTTAGTACACATTCACATTGAATGATACACTCCATCTATTGCATGTTACTATTTACCTTGGAAAGTTACATTTTAACATCGGGTGTTATATTTTAGCTATTGCATGTTACATTTTATCTATCGAAATGTTACATTCTAACTGTTAGATGTTATAATTCAACTATTACATATAAAATTTGCCCACTTAATCAACTTGTTTCTAAGTGTATAAGTGGTGAAAACTACTCCTATGGCCTACTACATGTTCACTTTGAATGATACACTCCATCTATTGCATGTTACGTTTTCCCTAGAAAAGTTACATTTTAACTTTGGGTGTTGCATTTTAGCAATTGCATGTTACATTTTATGTATCGCAATATTACATTTTAACTATTAGATGTTACAATTCGACTATTGCATACAAAATTTGAGCACTTTGTGAACATGTTTCAAAGTGTCAAAGTGAAAAATCAGTCTTATGGCTTAGTACATGTTCACTTTGAGTGATATACTCCATCTATTGTATGTTATTTTTTACCTAGAAAAGTTATATTTTAACTATCAAGTGTTACATGCCAGCCATTGCATGTTACATTTTATCTATCACCACATTATATTTTGTCTGTTGCATTTTACAATTCAACTATTGCTATCAAATTTTACCATTTGGTGATCTTGTTTGTAAGTACTAAAGCAGAAACTCATGCCTACGTCATAGCACACGTTCAAATTTTGATGATATACTTCATCTATTTCATGTTATGTTTTAATTATGGGGTGTTACATTTAAGTTATTGCATGTTACATTTTATTTATTGCCATGTTATATTTTGACTGTTGCATGTTACAATTCAATTATTGCATATAAAATTTTACCCTTTAGAGATCTTGTTTCTAAGTGCCAAAGTGGAAACTCATGCCTATGTCATAGTACACATTCAAATTTGGAGATACACTTCATCGATTGCATGTTACATTTTAATTATGGGTGTTACATTTAAGCTATTGCATGTTACATTTTATCTATCACCATGTTACATTTTGACTATTGCATGTTACAATTCAACTATTGCATATAAAATTTAACCATTTGGTAATCTTATTTCTAAGTGCCAAAGTGGAAACTCATGCCTACGTCATAGTACACGTTCGAATTTGGATGATACACTTCATTGATTGCATGTTACATTTTAACTATAGGGTGTTACATTTAAGCTATTGCATGTTACATTTTATCTATCATCATGTTACATTTTGACTGTTACATGTTACAATTCAACTATTGCATATAAAATTTTACCATTTGGTGATCTTGTTTCTAAGTGTCAAATTGGAAACTCATTCTTAGTACATGTTCACTTTTCAATGATACACCTCATCTATTGCATGTTAGGTTTTAGCTAATGAATGTTACATGTTAACTATCGGATGTTACAGTTTGACTATCGTATGTTACATTTTATCTATTGATATTTTACATTTTAGCTATTGCATGTTACAATTGATATATTGGATGTGAAATTGCATTTGAAACCTTATTTCTTACCATCTAAGTGAAAACTCATTCCTATGGCCTATTACACATTCACCATTGAATGTGACACTTTCTCTCTTGCATGTTACATTCTAATTGTGGCACATCACATTTTAGCTATTTCATGTAACATTTAATCTTTTGAATGTTATATTTTAACTATTACAGGTTACAATTCAACTAAGGCAAGGACATACAAAACTCCACTAATACAGTAGTGATAAGGACATATATGTCATACTACCCCTAATTCAGCTTTAGCTTCCACAAATTTACTCAACTAATGGTGTCCCAGTGACATGGATGGCTGTACTGTCATAAGGAAAAAGCTTCTACAAATGAATGTTAATGCAAATTGAGCACTTAGCTATGTAAATTGACAATTGCATTATTAGTTTCAGCATTTCAGCATCCACCAATACTCGTAAGTCATACACTTCCCCAAATCTTTAGATCATAAAAAGAGAATGGCTTAGCCCTACTTAATGCAATAAGAGTGAGTTGAAAATGGATATATCATAAAGTCAAACCAAATTAACAACAAGAAGTTGGAATGACATATATTAAAACAACTTTTCACAATGGAAAAGAAACAATGTACAAAATATACAAAATAAAATAAACTAAGTAATGTCTGTCAAAATTTGCAATTGCATTGTGTTCTCCTCAAATCCATCACTCTTCTTCTTCATCATGTACTTCTTCTTCCTCCTCTTCATCAAAATTTATGTAAGCCAAAATTTGCTTGTTTAATAAAGGAAGGCCTCCCAAGGTATCCAAGTTTAGCTGGAGCTGCTCGGCTAAATTCTGAAGCATGTTATCCATGGCATACTGATTGTTCAAAATACATTTAGAAGTTTGCCTCTGCTGCCACTACTGTCTTTCAATTCTTTCCAACCTTTCTATGATAGTTAGCTGCCTCTCTATTTTCTTTGCTAGGGTGAATGAGGAGCTTGTCTTCCTTGAGGCTGCTCTTGATAGTATCTTGATATTATAGCAGCATTGATATGAGGAGTAGTAGGAATGGGCACATCTCCAGCCATGGCACTAACACCAGCTTTCAAGCATAATTTTGTAATCAATGATGGGTAAGCCAAATTTCCAAAGGTTTCTTGTGTAATTGTGTGAATATTATAGGCAATGAGCCTACTTATATCCATAGGCCGTTCCATTACAATTGCATAAATTAATAGAGCTTGTCTTATCGTCACCTCAGAATGATTAGAGCAAGGAAGTAAATTTGCCTATACAAAAGTACACCAAGTCTTTGGGATGGGTAGTAGATTAGTTTTTTTCAGATGCTTAGGAACATTTCTTGCAACAACACCCATTCAACTCTTGGTTGGCAGAGAATTTGAAGAACTTCATATTCTTCTAGTTGTCTAGAAACCAATTCTAAATATGCATACTCTCCAAGATAGTTATACTCCAGACCAAAGTAATTATTAAGGTCCCTTTTTGAGAAATCAGTAGGCACCACCCTGACATAAGACTTCCACTTATCATCCTCTTTGTTGGATAAGAAAGCATTGGAATAAAATTCCTTAACAAGATTCTAATTTCTTGGTTCGGGAATTGAGCAGAGCTTTCCCCAATTCCTTGCATGATTTGGTTTTGGATGTCTTCATAGTCATCTTCCTCCAAATCAAACCCTCTTTCTTAAACCACACTCTTCTTAGCGCAACATTATTATACCTTTATTCATGCACTAACGACAAAATTTGTGTGCATCATATTGAGCACTGCTTGATCCTACATGTGAGACATTCTTTCTTTTCTTTGGTGCCATAATATGAAATGCACAAACAAAATCCTATTGAACAACATCAAGTACAAACAATCCGACATCAATGAGGGAACATAAGTTAAATAAAAATACAAATTTAACAAACTTTTATGCAAAATAGTTTTATATACAAAACTTTAACCAAAGGTTCAACATTGATTTAATGATTCTCTATAATGTTTCAATCAATCACTTGCCCAATATTGTAATTTCAGCCTTTGAAATTATTTTCACAGTTAGAAAAATTCAAAATGGTTCAACATTTCAATATTCGACAACATAGCAATCCCAAACTTTCAAAATCAACAAAATCATCCTTAAATTTCCCGAATTTCCCATTACATGTTCTTATGCAAATGAGTTAACACGTAAAGCTTTAACAAATTCAAGAGCAAATAACCTTGTTCAAGAGACAATCTTTCACCAACAACGTTGATCCGTTGCCCCCAAACATTTTTTTCAACTATCCCTAGGGTCACAAATTACGAATGGAAAAGGAATTCGTATACACAATTGAAATCCTTGGGAAGAAGTCAAAACTTACTCTTTGGATGAATTCAGGGAAAAAGGGATAGGAGTGAGCAAGAATCAACCTCTCTTGAACAAACCCCAAAACCTTCAAATGATGCTAAACAATGCCTTCCACAAAATGAAAATGGGATTAAGGATATGAGGAACCCAAATATTTAAGTGAATAAGGCTGAAAACAAATGCTTCAATGGAGATAGAACAAGAGAAGAGAGATTGGGGATTGGGATTGTGAAAGAAGGCAAAGAGATGGACTGATAGAGAAGCAAAATTAAGTGTTAAATATGAGGTCATGCCACATGCGCCTGGGTGCTACCTAGCCATTGCTTGAGCAGTGGATGATGGTCAGTCAGTTACTTCTGCCAACTCACCACCCAAGCAGTGTATATCAAGTGCTTAGGAACTATGTGACCAAAGACTCTTTTCTTTCCTAGAAATGCCTAGGCGGTAGTAGTCACCACTTGAGTAGTGGCTGTTTGCCAACTCAATGCCTAGGTGGTTGATATCGAGCACCTAGGCACTATGTGAGAAGAGACACTCTTTTCTTCCCCATAAAACACTTGGGTAGTACCTAGTCACTACTTGAGTGGTGTATGTCTGCCAACACACTGCTCGGGTGATGGATAGCGAGCAGCTAGGCTCTATGTGACTAGAGACACTCTTTTCTTGCCTAGTGAACACTTGGGTGGTGAAATAGAGGTGCTTGGGTGGTGACTTGCTAGAAAATGAATTTTCACCCTTAAGGCGCCTAAGCAAGGAACTTCGACCGCCTGGGTGCTAAACCAATTTTTTTTAATTGAAATAGGAACAATTTTCACCACTTATACACTTAGAAACAAGTTAACTAAGTGGGTAAATTTTATATGCAATAGACAAATTGTAACATCTAACAGTTAAAATGTAACATTTTGATAGATAAATTGTAATGTGCAATAGCTAAAATGTAACACCCGATAGTTAAAATGTAACTTTCCTAGGTAAATAGTAACATGCAATAGATGGAGTGTATCATTCAAAGTCAATGTGTGCTAAGCTATTGGACCGAGTTTTCACTTTCACACTTTGAAACATGTTCACAAAGTGGTCAAATTTTATAGGCAATATTTGAATTGTAACATCTAATAGTTAAAATGTAACATGCAATAACTAAAATGTAATACCCAATAGTTAAAATGTAACTTTTCTAAGAAAAACGTAATATGCAATAAATGGAGTGTATCATTCAAAGTGAACATGTACTAGGTCATAGGAATAGTTTTCACCACTTTTACACTTCGAAACAAATTGATTAAGTGGGCAAATTTTATATACAATAGTTGAATTGAAACATCTAACAGTTAAAATGTAACATGCAATCGCTAAAATGTAACATGCAATAGCTAAAATGTAACTTTCCTAGGTAAATAGTGACATGCAATTGATGGAGTGTATCATTCAATGTGAACATGTATTAAGCTATAGGACCAAGTTTTCACTTTGACAATAGAACTTCTAGATTAAGTTACAAATGAAGAATCTAGTCACAAGACTCTTGCTCAAACTTTTCAAATGATGCATTTATTTATTGGTATGGGCATCATCAAACCTAAAGAAAATACCTTACATGAATGAAGTAGCTGGGCAACAATTTAGTTATCGATTCATTCAATAATTGTGTGCATGAATTAAGTGGACCAGAGCCATGTTCATATGATAGTATAGTAATAAACTATATGTACAATTCTATATACAAATAAATGAACATGCTTTAGTCTTTACAATGACAACCACAACCTACAATAAAGGGGAAGGACTATATTGTAGTTCTAATTAGCTCCAACTTGCTCTTCCATTTGAACACTACCCTCTAGAATAAGATGAACCCCAGGAAGAAAAGTTTGATATCTTCTTTCTTTTCATATCTTCTTAACTCTCTCTTTATAAACCCTAGAATTTACAACCAAATTGTAGTTCTCATTAGCTCTGGCTTGCTCTTCCATTAATCAAATTGATTGCTAAACTGAAATTGACAATTCAAACTCAATTTTGACAACACAATACAAGGTTGATACAATACAAATTTGCTTCCATAGAACACTGGCAACAAAATATTAAGGCAATAACCAATATATTTTCTAAACTCAAACTTTGGAAATCAATATTAGGACTTCATATACAAAATGCACATATCTAATGTACCAAATGGCTCCTTAAAACATGACAAAAATGAAACACAAATGGAATATTTTTTAAGTTATCATCGGGTTCTATTGTTCTATTAAATACCATTTGTTCATCCCACCAAGCTTCCCAGCTTTCTTCTACCTTAACTCCAATACCACTCTATAAAGAAGCCAATTTGTCCAATCTTGAAAGTCTTCCACCACCCTATAAACAAACAAAGTGTACATCAATACATAGGAGAGGTATATCTACAACAATGTACAGACTATACTTACTTTTGCCATTCATATCCAGCTGGGTCAAACAAGTGTTAAAGCATACAACTAGGATAAGGCTATAGATCAACTGGTAAGAGTAAGAAGAATGTATGAGAGCATTCCACCTTCATTATAGCCATATGCAAGGTATACTATGAACAAAAGCATAACCTCCAACCTAAAGAAAAGATATAGAAATATAAATAATGTTTTAGGTAAAAGGAAATGATCCGCTTATTTTAATACAACAAGGCATTATCTTTACCAAAATAATAAGTATACAAACATTGCCCACCAATTCAAGAATCTACAGTTAAGCAACAAACTCAGGCTGCAATAATGAATAAAACAAAAACCAAAAAAAATACTAAACAAAAAATGCACGACTACATCAAATAGACCAAAAACTTAAAGTAATGGACTAGCCCCAATATTTAACTAACTAGAAGCTTATTTGTGGTAAGAAAAGATCCTTATTATGGTGCTTCTTTCAACTATCAAAGATTCAACCAAGTACTTAAGGGAAAATTCCACAAAAGGATATCTTGATCAAATGATTTACCAAGAAATAGAAATAACATGTCAAAGTAGTTATGTATGACTTGCCTATAAAAGCAAATAGTTGGCTTTTTAATGGAATAGCGAAATTATGTTGTCTATCATACCTACAAATGCAAATCTAGGTCTTCGAATGAAACGTCCTCTAAAAGAATTCCATTATGGTGGGACTCTTTAAACTAAGGATAGACACAACTATTGCTTGACAATAGAAGGCCATCATTATTACA
Organism: Dicorynia guianensis; assembly: GCA_037013595.1. Classification (NCBI taxonomy): domain Eukaryota; kingdom Viridiplantae; phylum Streptophyta; class Magnoliopsida; order Fabales; family Fabaceae; genus Dicorynia; species Dicorynia guianensis. The sequence goes on along the minus strand of JASUAB010000006.1, from coordinate 11,832,980 downwards.
TAAGATATCATCTTGTAAAGAAGATAGCCTAGCAATTGTTGTAGGAAATGGGTTGCTTGAAGCCGTTGTAGTTTCATTTGATTTATTTACAGTGTGGGAGATCTATAAGACACCATTCACTATCACATAAAAAGAACTCAATAATGAATTACCACATCTTGATCACTATCCACTATGTTTCAATCATAATATCATTTCCTACTATTGTTACAAACAAATTTAACAAAATACAAATATAGTCACAAATTAATGGACATACCATTCTATTGCATTCATTCTTTTTTTGCCTTTTCCTTCTACAATTTTTCTCCCATGTTGAGACCAATATTTTAAATGTTGGTCATCCTTTCCAACAAACACAGAGTGGGCTTAAAGACCTTATTACTTGAAACATTTATGGTCTCAGGAACATTGTCAACAAGAGTGGCCATTCTGTCCTCAGTGCAACTTCTTGAATGGTTGGACACTTTTCCAACTTTAAACCTTAACTGATCAAGACAATCTACAACAAAGCCTACCCTTTCCTTAGATTCAATAGTAGCTTCAACTAGACCATCAAATTTCTAGTAAAGTAACTCAACCCTGTGTATTTGAGATTTAAGTTGCTTAATGTCATAGCTTGTTTTGATTAACATATATTTCCTTCTGATATTTTTCTTCTATCTATCCAAGATATACTTTGAAGGCACTTCCTTAATTTCCTTGTGACAAAATACTGCAAATGAATGCCTACAAATAATTCCTCTAAACTGAAATAACAAACATGCATAATTCACATCAATGTTGACACTATCGAAGGTGACTTCAAATGTTTTCTTCTTAGGATTATCCCCAACAATATCGCATTCAACAATAGCATAATGTTTTATATGTCCTTCAATATGAGTGAGTTGTGATTTGCAATTTGCTTTTCCAACAAATTTTGCTTTCACCTCTTTGAACTTTGAATGCATATAAGCTTATTGAAATTGTCTCTCCAATGGTGATTTAATTTCACAAGGAAAGGTAGCAGAGAATGAACCAAAGTCAGCTTCAAACTCCTTCTCTGCCTTACCCCTCAATGCATTGTCATACTGCATTACAAACTATCTCAAACTAGTTTGTTTATTCACGTACCCATCAAAAAAGGCATGCATACTTTCATTGCACTGGGTTATAGACATACCTACCTAAAAGGTACATCTTAGATAAGTAGGAACACAACATGTCTGCTCATGGAATAACCTCATTAACCATTTGTTATCTTGAAGATCAAATTGTTCCATAAGCTTCATCCAAGCCTCTTCAAATTGATTAGCAGTTAATGAGTCATACACAACACTCTTCAAATTATGACTAATGGACTTGTAAGTAGCATAACTACTAAGCTTGTGAGGTAATTTTTTCATAATGTGCCATAAACACCAAAGTGCTGGGTGGATGGAAACACAATCTCAATGGCATTTTGCATGGCCTTGCATTGATCTTAATAATTCCTTTTGGTGGAACATAGTGCATGCACTTCAACCAACATTGAAACAACCACATAAATGATTATGTCTTCACAAGACAGCAACCCACATCTAAGAAGTATGGATTGTCCATGATGGTTCATACCAACAAGTGTTGTAAAAGGCATTTTATATTGATTTATGAGATATATGGTATCAAATGTAATTACATCACCAAAGTATTCATATGCAACTCTACTCCTTGCATCAACCCAAAACACATTTCTTACATGCATTGTCTAATCTAAATCAATCACGTACAAGAATTTATCATTTTGTTCCTACATTCTCAAGAAATATTTATGAAGGGTATTGCCATCTCCATCCTTCCCTATGGCTCTTTGCACTTTATGGACGTAATTTTGATGGTCCTTTTCATATAGTGTCAGGTTCTCATGACTTCTTGCCTCAACTATGAGAGTTTGGAAGGTCTTGTTTATTCACACCCTTGTTGCATTGTTTAACTCCAAAGTTCTCTTCACATGCATATCAAGGTGTTTGTGGCTTCTAAAATGTCTGGATTTAGTTGGACTAACTGGATGATTGTGATCAATCACTGTATGCTTTATTTGCCATTCGACACCATCTCATAAAGACATAGTAACCTTTGCATCATATTTTTGTTTCATTAAGGGACAACTTCGGATGTTCTTTGTTAGTTTGTTTGATTTTTTACCCTTAAGTATGCAAGACAAAGATAATGAATTTGACCATCTTGACGCTTAATTGATGTTCTTGTTATTATTCCAAAACCAACTTATTTGCATATTTTCTATAATATTCTTTGACCTTGTCTATTGATTTAAACACCATTCTAGGTTTAGGTAGGTCAACAAGTTGGCTTGATTCATTTTCATAATTTGTTGCATGACTTCTACCTTCCACAGGGGTTAATGCACCAACTTCTTCATAACTTCTTATATTATCATCAACTAAATTGAGGGTCCCACTATGGTTGCACATTGTCCTACAAACCAAACAAATGTAGTCAATTTTTAATAAATTAATCAATCAAAAGTAAACTCATAAAGTATACATGCAATTCTTTTGTTAAGACACTCACTGGTAAACAAAACTCTTTAATGTCTTATATTTTCACTTAGTGTCATAAGAAGCAATAGTAAAAATATAACCTTGAATAGTTAAAATGTATCATACAATCATCAGAATATAATATACAATTTTGAAAATATAACTATACTAACTGAATTGATATAATACTAATACATCAACAAAATTAAAAGATGTAAACATTTAGGAGTGCTACTATAACTAAGTTCAACATTTTATAAGCTTGTTCAAAAGTAATGTGAAGTTATCCAATTGATAGAAGTAATAACCAACAAACCTTTTTCCTTTTGAAGCTCTAATAATGGGAAGTTATTGCCTGACACAAGTGAGGGAGAAGAAAAAGCAACAATAAAAACTAGAGGACAACTTAAACTCCTAGTGCAAGTGCAAGAGTAAATAAACTACATTGCTACTAAAGCCATCACACTAAGAATTGTAGATATCACATGCATGCATATTTTCATATAGACACTTAAAAAAAAGTTCACCAAGTGGTAAAAGTTCACATGCTATTGTTGAATTGTAACATGCAATAGGTAAAATATAACATCAAATTGTTAAATTGTAACACACAATAGTTAAAATGTAACATGGGATATATGAAGTGTAGCATTCAATGGTAAACATGTACTAGGCCATAGGAATGATTTTTCCCTTACACACTAAGAAAAAACTTCACACATGCTGAAAATTTCACATGCAATACTTGAATTGTAACATGCAATAGCTAAAATATAACACACAATAACCAAAATGTAACATGCCATAATTAAAATGTAAAATGCAAGAGACAAAGTGTAACATGGAATGGTTAACATGTGATAGAGCAAAGGAATCAGTTTTCACTTAGAAAAAGGTTCACCAAGTGGTAAAATTTCACATGCAATAGTAGAATTGTAACATCCAATAGTTAAAATCTAACATGCAATAGCTAAAATGTAAATACAATAGGTAAAATGTAACATCTGATAGTTAAAATGTAACATGCAAGAGAGAAAGGACCATTAGGCATCCTACCACATATAGAGGACAATTAGGCCTATTACACATTCAAAATGGTAGAAAGGATGATTAGGCCTAAAAGACTAATGATACTAAAAGCACCATTACACAATGGGTGTTCATCACTAGGCACAGGCATAACAAAATTAAATCTACCAAGGAAAATTTACAGTTAATTTGCTCCATTGATTGACAAACCAATTTTGCTAGAAGTGTAAACTAATAGTATGAAACTTTAAGAACTCCATACGAACATAAAAACCAAATTATCACTTTATTAGTAGCCTAACAATCTTTATATGATTTGTAACCAATCATTTGGACTCACCTTACAAGTAAGCTCTCCTCAAAAACCACTAACAATAAGAAAATTCTTCTTCACACCTAATGTACTAATTTTTGTCTGTGAGATGCCTTCCAACAAACTTCACTTATATCTCTACAAGAGTAAAGACTAGAATTTAGCAGACAAAATATCAGAGTAGACTCAAAATAGGACAAGAATGTATCCTTTCTTAGGTGATTGAATACCAAAAACTAACAAAAAAATGTTTGTTGGCATCTTGTATATGTTTAAACTTGTTCAAGATTCTTACTCAAATTATTTTCCCAAGGGAATCATGTTAAGTTATCTAACTTCATCCATTTTTCAAGAATATTTTATTATTTTGGATAGCCTGCTAGTTCTATGAATAGCATTGCATCAGTTTGGGCTTTGAATGAAAATATTCATACAGCTTGAGTATAAACAAGTTTTGAAAAGGAAACTTTCATCAACACAGCCATGATAGTAAAAATGCTCCATTGAGTCTATCAACTTAATGACAAAAATCTTTCAATAGACAAAGTGTACCACCACTAAAGCAAATCATATGGGATGGCAATCCAATGAAACATCCCATTAAAGTTCCACCATTACTATCAATAGTTTCATACCAGAAGAAGAGTGTTAGTTGGATAAATTCCACATTTGTTGGTTCAATGAGATGTTTCATATACAAAACTTATATACACCAAAATATATTGCAGGAATGATACAATACCTATTCATTAACACAGGAATTGGTATTTCTTTATGCAATTAGGAAGGCCACTACAAGCATTGCATAGGTCATGTAACGTGGAAAGGAAGCTACTTTTGAACTAAAGATCAAGTCAAGATAGGAGTTTACTCAATCTAATATGTGCCAAATGTCCCTTGTCCTATTCAAATAGGGATCCAAACCTAGAATGGGAGAGAGCTAGAGGGAAAATTTTATTGCTACATTCCTTTGTGACTGAGCATAGAATGACCAGAAGACAGCCATAGAGTGAGTAGGAGAGCGACTGAAGATAGGCACAAAGTGGGTGAGAGAGCGAGAAAGAGTGGGAGTCTTCCTATTGCTATGTTCCTTTGCAACCGAGTTAGAGAACAACTAAAAGACAGGCATAGATTAAGCAGGGGAGTGAGAAAGAGTGGGAGGATTCATTATTGCTATATTCCTTTGCAACTGAGCAGGAGAGTGACTAGAAGACAAGCACAAACCAAGCAAGAAAGTGACTGGAAGACAAGCACAGAGTGGGTGGGAGAGTAACCAGAAGAGAGGCATAGAGAGAGCAGGACAACAGGAGAGCAGGAAATAAGGTCAATTGTTCGTGCAAACTGGCGGGATTTGAACGTGAGTTCTGAGTGAGAGGGAAAAGAGTCAGTGTTGTTTTTGCCATGTTAGAAGCATAGCCAAATGTATGCCAAGAAACATAGCAATAACATTTTCCTTTATGTAATATACATATTACATTGTGGCAAGTAGTAGGCAAAGAAAGAATCCATTGTCTCCTACCACCATTAAGCTCTAACTATGTTTGAAGGTCTTATCATAGACTCCGTGGCAGATCAAGGTCTTCTTCTTGACCTTCCTGCTGATGGAAAGGTATATAGATTCTAAGTTTATAGTTTGAGGTATGTTAAAAGAATAATTGTCCTTAAGATTATTTTATTGTCCTTTAGGTGCAACAATTTTGAATGCAGCAATCACCCAGGATTTAATAAACTCTTCCAATTATGTGCACTCACAGTTAGGAGACAAGATTAATAAAAATAGTAAAACATATGTAAGTATTTTAGTTGCAAAAAATATAGTTGAACAAAATAAGATTTTTCCACCACTTAACACTACATGACCATCACAATTTTTAAGGGGAAAATATAGTTGTTATTGTGCCATTGAAGTCATATTATGGATGTTGCACACAATAAATATGTGTGTTTTTAGTTTTAAGGACAAATGAATCAATAAAGAAATAAGTTTCACAAATAAACCTTTTTAAATATACAAATAATATAAAGCAATCCCCCACTATTTTAAAAGGTTTAATGAAAGTTTAAAATTTTGAGAAAAACATTTACTAGCTACTACTGATAAAGTGAATACATTGCTTTTGTATCTTTTGGACTACCTAGACAAAATGATACTTGATTTACAAGAATATTGGCGAAGCATATAACTTCTATGACCTAATAAGTCATTTTGTATGCTAACTATCTCACTTGTCATGTTACACTTTCTTTGACATATTTTTGCTGAACAATATGGTTTTGCACAAATAGCATATGCATACTTGGTAATTCATCAGTACTATAGAGATTCACCACTATCTCATAGGAGTGGTCTCACTCCACACTTATATAAGTGATTCTATCAAGTGTATATTGCCATTTATACACCACCCATGAGGGATATAGAATTCATTAAGAGCTTAACTCAACCTCACTAATAAAATGTAGTTATAGCACTAATCACACACCATAGGAGGGACTTAAGAAATTGTAGTGCTATTAGAATTAATGAATGACTTGCTATTAAATATATGAACCTACTTCATGAAATCTCCAATCACTTTAGTTTAGTTACCATCATTATTGTTTTCTATATTGGCTTTGGTCCAATTCTCTTGATCTTGATGTTTTTAATATTTTTCTCTTAATCAAAGGTTTAGTAAGTGAATCAGCTAAATTCACAGCTGACTTCATGTAATCAATGGAAGTAATTCCATTTTTTAGCAATTTCCTTATCAATATTATAATGAGTATGCGGGTGTGTGCGTTTAGTGACAAAGTGAGTATAAAAGCTCTCACTTATTTCAATATTATAATGAGTGGAAAGTCCATTCTCATCAATATTTTCTAACATAATGTTAATATTTTTTGTTGCACATCTTCAAATCCATTAGATTCTACAATTTAATATGTGAAATTTAATAATATAAATTTTAAGATGTGAGAATTAAAAGAGAATAATATAGTGAATAGTGTGACTCTTACAATGAGTAAATTTTACTTTCAAGTAATATAATTTATACAAATCTCACAAACATTATATCTCTCACTTAATCTGACATCTTCAATGTTAGTTTTATTTAAAACCAAAAGATAAAATCATTTTCAAAGTTAGTTTGTGAAATTTGTGTAAGTTATTTTATATAAAAATAAATGTGATCTATTATATTTACAGTAAAATAATCTAGGCTCAATAAATAAGAGTCTTGTTATGTTAATATTTTTTGTAATATCTCTTACTCTAATTAATTATATCAATATTAACCATGTCATTTATCTTTACAAAGTTATATGACTGAATATGGGAAAAGACATTATAAAAAGGGAAGCAATAGCACAACAATATTCTATTTGTAAAGTAATCCAAGTTCATTTTTGTACGGGGCATCTAACAACCCACACTAAAATTTGTTTCCCTATAAGGTGTGAATGATATCTATAAATGTGATTTTGTGACTAGGTTTTCTTTGTTTTTAAAGTCCAAGTTTTGGTTGAAAGCTTAGTTATATGTCTACCGTCTTAGTACAAGTGTATTGCTTTATATGAAGCTATCTTGCATTATTACTGCATTATATTAATATTATAACAACATTAATATCTATCATATTGAATTCTTGCAAATCCAAGTCACAAAGTTGTTTTCTGAGTTGTTATTTTGATCACATATTCTTGCTTTCTTAAATCTTGATGGTGTTTAATCACTGTTGTCTGACAACTAATTCAGCAGAAAATCTAAAATGAAATGACACTATACAAATATAAAGTGAAAAAATGAACCAGGGCAAGGTAAAAAAGATAACTTATTTACTATGGAAACATATAGTCATAGGTAGGGAAGAGAGAGAGAACAAAAAATTACTGGGGAGAGAGAAAGAAAATTGAGAATATGAGATAGTATATAGACTACATACAAAGTTTATGTGTGTATGTATCTTCGCTCCTTACTATCAAGCTAATTTTGTTGTAATAAGAGTAAAATTTAATGCATACATATTTAGAGTGATGTGTTCAAACCAAAAAAAAATTGATAAACTTTCTAAGCAATCTTATCCATTTAAATAACATAATGGGCAAGTGGCTGAATAAGAAAATATAACAAGTTCTTTAATTTTAGAAAATGTGTGCCTTTATTTCTTAAATTTACATGAAACCTTATAAATTCATTTCATAGGAGGGCACCAATTTTTGGGTTTATAGTTTTGGGTGGTTTAACTTTAAAGTTTAAGGTTTAGTATTTAATGTCATGTGATATTTAAGATTTAGGATTGTAGGTCTTAAAGTTTAGACTTTTAGGGTTTAGAATGTTAGGTTTTAGGATTTAAATTTAGCATTAAGAGTTTGCAGTTAAGTTTAGGGTTTTAATGACTGGGGTTTGGGGTTTAATTTTAATGTTTATGATTTGGGGTTTAGTTTTAGGGTTAGTGATTTGGAGTTTAGTTTTATGATTTATGATTCGGGGTTTAGTTTTGAAGTTTGTGAACCAGGGTTTAGCTCTTGAATTTGTGGTATAGAGTTTAGTTCTAAGGTTTATGATTTTAGAGTTTTAGGACTTACATATTTGCTCAAGAGAAAATATAATTGCAAAGTCTTTCATGGGTTAAAAGGGAAATTTTTTATAATTGATATGAGTACTTGATAACTTAATAATATGGATATGTATTATAAAACTAGAAACTTTGAGAAATACTAGAATTATCATGAGTTAAGAAGTTATATTTGTATATGTCAAAAATAGTAGCACATTTGGATACTTTATAAACTCAGAATACATGGTTAATAATTCCAATGCTGACGTTTAACAACAAAGTTTACATCAATTACATATCCACAATACATAGAGTACAAAATGTCTAAGTGCTGCCATTAGAACTAACCTAAAATAGTCTACCCTTACATAAGGCATAAGCCATTAAGTACAATGTGACCATTACATAAACCAAAAACTAGACAATTTATCAGCCCTTTAATACTGGCACATGAAATTGCATAAGACAAGGCAATAAGCCAAAAATTTGGTTGAATTTTTGCATCAGACTTGCAATGAATTTGCAACAAAATAAAAAAAAAAAGTAAATGTATTAGTATTAGTTGTAGCTCTATCTTAGTTTGAGATAGATAGTTGGTTGCCAAACATTTAAAGTAAAACAGTACCTTTAGTATCGCAATATGCAATGGATCAATGATGGATAACTCATTATCCATTGTAGATCTATCGCATAATAATGGCAAGTGAAATGGTGCATTTCAATTCAATTTGGTAATGAATCTACAATGGTTTCAATAAGAGATAAAATATTCCTTCTCAAATCATTATAGAGCCTAAAACCCTAATTGCCGTATAATTTTCCCCTCTCCTCTCTTACTTCATCCCCCCTCCTTTTCCAAAATGAATTCACCATCCCTAGACTCACTTTCCCAATTACTCACTCAACCTCTTCCTCTCCCTTTCCTGATCCCTAAACTTATTCTTCCCACCAAACCTCATTCCCTTGATCATCGACATCATTCTTCTCACTCGACCCTTTACTCTCTCACTTTCAAAATCCCAAACACTATTCTTCCTTGCAACCTTGATTCCCCTAATCATCGGCATTACTCTTCTCACACAACCTTTCACTCTCTCACTTTGCCTTCTGCTCGACCTCTCACTATCCCACTAAACCTCACTCTCCCTCATGGCATCCACTAATGATTGGACTCATTTTTGGCGAGTATGCTATTAAAAATTGTTAAAAATTTTTGGCTTTTTGTCATGGATGCCATACCTCCACCCATTGGTGGCCTCTCTTTCCCTTTGACATTGGGTGGGTGATGCCTAATTGTGTGAAGCATATTTTGACTTGTTGGAGTAATGATTAGGTCATTTGTTGGTTTTTCTACAAGGAAATTTAGTGTGAAGTCTCTTGTGGTTGATTTGGTATGAAAGGACTAATAGCACCTTTCTAGTCATAAAAGGGTATTTCTTGTTGTAGGTGGTAAAGAAAAAATTCTTTAACACATATTTTCTATTTTTCTAAACAAGGGTTGCTCACTATAGATCACATAAATTTGAATTAACTGCTGTTCATTTTTTAGCTTTTCAAGTTAGAGATCTATGTGCCCCTTTAGGAAATTAGTATTATCATATATTTCATACATGCCTGGTGCTTTTTTCAATTATGTTTTTGAGGTTCAGTTACTTGAAAATATAAGATGTAGATTCAATACTCTACAAAGTTATCCAGCTTGTGAGATTTTTGGAATTTTATCCTTAAATTGATATTTATCATCCCTCTACTCTATTTCTCTATGGATACTGGGTTTCTTTGTCATATTTTGTTTAAAAAATTTCTTTTTCTTGAACATTTATCTCCATGTAAGTAGTACCTTAATATGTCAAAATTTCTAAGGATGGCTAACAAGGTGACAAAATCTAACAAAAACAAGGATTTAGAAGATGAAGCTTTAGTATGCATGCAGTAAAAAAGACAAGTAATGCAAGAAACAATTGGACATTAAGGAAAAACCTAAGCTCAAGAGAAAGAAAGAAAAGATAATCGTAACCATGTATACTACATTTATTCCTTGCTTGCTATTGAACAATGTGTTCTAGGTTGTAAACTTTCACTATTTTTGGCTATTAAATGTATTCATTAATCTTAATTTTTATGCTTGAATTTCACTTTTCTTTTCAAATTTAGGTTGTTTTAATTAATAGGCCTTTGTTCTTTGTAAATTTTAGGCTAAAATGCACAAAACCCCCCTTGAACTATGTTTTCATTTTAAATAACCCTCCTGAACTTTAAAATTTTTCAACTAACCCTCCTCAACTATGAAAAGAGTGCAAAAAACCCCCTCTATCAAGTTTTCCATCAAATTTTGGATGTCCCTTAGTCAAAACCCAAATTGACCATGGTAAAAACCAAAATACCCTTAAAATGTGCTTGAATTTTTATGATTCACCATGTGAACCCTTGAAGATCCATCTTCCTTTCCATGGAGCCCATTGCATGTACAGAACAAAAATCCATAGATTCATATCAAACTTTTCTTCTTCTTGCTTCTTTGTCATCTCATGCATTCCATAGTCAATAGCACCCCAATTCCACTGTCCTTCATGGTAGGAACTTCTCTTTCCCATTTTTCTCTTTAAAATCAATTGTTTGGCATTATTCAAATCAATACCACCAGCCAATTTTGTTAATTTTGCAAACAAGATATGCTAACTAGAGCAATTGAAGGTAATTAAATCAACCAACAATGCCCATGGATTCCCTTTTGTCAATTTCATCCTCCATGGTTCTACCTCCCAATAACCCATTTTATTTGCAAAGTTGATGGATTGTTCACTTATCTAGTATCCCTTATGGTTGTCTTCTTCTAAGTCTTGCTACAGTGTTGCTGAAACCCTATAGAAGACATTTAAAGGAAGTATCTTGCAACTTGGGTGGCAGAGATGTTGGTGGAGAAGATGACGAAGAGGTGGAGAGAGTGCTTCACATGGATGGGACTATTCCTAGGACTTCTAGCTAGTTTGTTAGATGGCTTTCATCATGGGTTTATGATATGCAAAGACATCTCCATCAAACTTTTGATAGCGACACCTATGATGCAACATTGAGACACATTTTTATTTGTTCAGTTCACTTATTTGTTGTTTTGGATATTTTTACTTATTCAAAGGATTGTTCTCAAAGATGAGTGCAAGCCATGGGTTGTTGTGATTAGTAGGGAAGTGCAGGGATAGATGGGTATAGAGTTGATCTTCAAGGGTTCACATGGCAAATCATGGAGATTTAGGCACATTTTAAGGGTATTTTGGTCTTTTCCCTCGGTCAATTTGGGGTTTGACGAAGGGACATCCAAAATTTAATAGAAAACTTGATGGAAGAGGTTTTTTGCACCTTTTTTTTATAGAGTTGCAAAATTTTAAAGTTTAGGAGGGTTATTTAAAATCGAGGCATAGTTTAGGAGGGTTTCATACATTTTAGCCAAAATGTTATGTTATTCCCTTCTTTCTACATTATGACTATTACTAGTTTATTACAATTAAAGTATATTTGCTCATGTAGCATCCATTGAAACCATATTCAAGTTTTGCTCATAAGGATTAATTATTGTATAACATTTATTTATTATTTGTTTAATTTATTGAAGAAAAATGGGAATGAGTTCCAATCTAGTGAATAGTATATGTGCACTTTGTACTGCATTTATATGCTCATTGATGCTGTTGAATCATAGATACCTAATAGTTCTTCCTTCTTGGTATATTTTTAAATTAGTGGAGATTTTGACTTGACCAAGCTTTGAGGATATTAATTTGTGTGAAGCTCAAGAATTACTTGTTGAATTAATAAATAAATACCTGGTCTTTCTTTTTTTATTTGCTTTAATAATTTTTAGTAATCTATCTTTGTTTTTCTCCCTAATATGCTTCCAAGATTTACATAAATTGTTATTAAAGTTTAATTTTGATACAACTGAAGCAGCACCTATAATCTGATAATTAAGCTATATCCTGAAGGTTCTTGTTTATGGTATCTAGCTAGTTGTTCCTATTAGTTGTTATATCTCTTAAGTTTTAATTTAACATATTAACTTGGCAAGTTCCAAACCCACTCGCACATAAGAGGAACAAAAGTTGGGGAAATAAGAATTATGCCTCATCAAAGGTGAGTTCTTCAAATTTCAATGGCTTATAGTGAATAAACCTCAGTAGTTTATTTCATGGCTCATATGATAGTCATTTCAAAAGAGATGTTGTGGACATAATCTGGGGACATCGCTAAGCTGCATGCTTGTCCTTCCCTGTTATAGATGTTAAATATCATAATTTAATGTATGATATTGTACATAAATTTTTAATCTCAATACTCTGTTAAATCAGTTAGGTGTTCTGCTAGCCCTAATAATAGTAAACTAAGTATTTGTTTTATTCATTAGTTCTAATCTAATCTTCTGTAATTGTAGTAAATATACTAGTTAAGTGGGTACATTGAACCTATGTAGTGCTAGCACTGCTCTTTTATTATGGTGAGTGTTAGACCCTCAATCCTTAAAGTGTATAGGAGGAAAGAAGGAGGAAGGAATCGAGCAAGGGAGTGATTAGGGATTTATGGACAGTGACTATGTGGCAGACAATAGGGTAGAACAGAACAAGGAAAGTTTTGAGAGTAAGGACATTAGGAGGAATGAGAATAAGATATAGTGGGAGAGAGCATTAGTGGTCATGCTGGAATTGGGTAGTGCAGGGAGGTACTAACACCTCAAATCATCAATGGCATTAGGAGAGCACCTTCATCTAAGGGTCACTCTTTTCACTATATTCTGGGTTCCATTTCCACTGTTAATGAAGTAATATTTTCCTTTTACTATTTCTGGTTTGGTTTCTAGGTTAGCTGTCAATTCTTGTTTTAGGTTGTTATCAGTGAGACTCTAAGCTTAGTGTTAATTAACAAATCTAAGACTTTGTGCAGTATGATCAACATGGTTAATCTAGTACTCCCACATATGCCAATGTATTAAGTTGAAAAATATCTTATTGCTTTTATATAATCACATGCTAAAATTGTAACTTTTTAGTCATTTGATCTTAACAAAACTTACTCATGCTTATACTTTATGCATTTTATTGGTATAATACATTATATGGTTTTGGTTTTATAGGAATATGTTTTTGTGGGGTAGATATTGGTTTAACGCTTGCTGGAACATAACAAAGGATCTTTATAGCTACATTTAAGTATTGCAAATTGCATTATTATTGATTATTTTGAGCTTTTAAACCTCTTACTACCCTTGATTGCAGAGCATAATTTAATTGTGAATAGATTGTACTTGACCAATGTCATAGCTTTTTTAGTTTTGCTTTTGGTTTTAAGTTTTAAAGTGTAACTACAGAGAATGGGTACTTAGAAAGAGATAAGTGTAGCTCGCAATACACTAACTCAAATATAGTAGCTCACATTTTCTAACTCTAACTACAATGTCTGTGTCACTTGGTTCTATACTTGACACATATATTTATTAACTTTTGTTGTTCCAAAGTAATTGTTATTAAGATTTTATTGTTCTTAATGAAGAAGTTTGTTTCTATTTTTGGGGTAAACTCATGTACTTCTGCTGCATTTTCTAAATTTCGTACTAGCAGAAAGCAAGTTTGCAGTACGAAGTGGTGCCAAAACTGTTTGTGTTTGCTACTATGAATAGAAGAACAAATGTAAGCAACTAGTCCCTCAATTTTTAATTTTTCACTTTTTTTGACATCCTATCAATAAGTTGTCTTTGTTTAGTGTGTTATGTTTGGATGACTTCTGTATTATAGAAATAATGTTATATTGGTATTTCTTGGCATGTTATATTTGTTTACTTTAATGGCCACAATACTTTGTGTTTCAACTTTCATCAAGTTCCTTCTGAATATACTTAGATTTGCTTAGACCATAGCAGTTAGATTTAGATGAGTGAAGAGGTTGTGTCGACACAATAGTTGGAATTGATGTATTCTGGTCTTTAATTTTTTAGTACTCTTGCCATTTGAACTTTTGACCAAGCTATATTCCCTTAATTTCTAAATATGAAACTAACAAGGAATGTAAATTCAAGTGAATCTCGTAGTTGATCCATGCTACAACTTTTTAGTTATCCAATCACAAAATCTAGAATTCCACGCTTGTTATTTCACTTCTGACCAGTGGATTGCATTTAGTACTTTTACTCAATCCATTAAGTATATTTGGTGTTTGTACCTTAGTTTACCTTAGGCTTAAATCTCATTAGCAAAGGGTCTTAGAAGAGATGGCATTATATAATATACATCTGGTGTAAGATTAAAACTGATATTAGATTGCCGAGTTAAAAATCTGGATAAGATATATTGACTCCCTTGGTGTGTTTTTTCCTCCACATAACCACCTTTAGGTGCTATTCTATATATATAATAACAGTCAAAGGTTTATGCATCTTACATGATAACATTTTGAGCCATCTGCCTCCCAATTTCTCTTGATTTCTCTCTAAGATCCCAATCCCCTTCTCCCCCTAAATTCCTAATCTCGGCATCATGTAGAATCAACCTTCTAGATATGACTGCATTTAACTTTTGCATTACAAACCAACAAATAAAGTTGTTACTTGTTAAAAATGTCGAGAGAAAGAGAGTAAAGGAAATAGATACATGATACTTGATTAGTTGATGTCACCTTAAAACATAGAAAAGAATGTACAAAATCCAAGAAACTAGGTAGTTTCGTGTCTAAAATAGATAAAGATTCTATTTTGTATCCCACATTGCACAGAATCCACATTCTAAGGAGGGTACTTTGCATCAGTAAGTAGTTGAACAGAAGACTAACATGCTACACCCTGAGGGAGAAACTAAACTTAAAGTAAAAAAGGCTAGCGAGAACCAAATGGTGTAATGGTTCTAGTAGAGTTAACATTTGTGTAAAATAAAATGGCACCAGTGTTCAGATGTTTCATGACAAATCATAAACAAATTACATACTTCTAAATCTCTTATCCCTTCATGATGCTTCCTTAGCTTGTTTGTTTCTTCTTGGCTAATTGCGTGTTCTACTGTTTTAGGAGCTTTTCGCTCGTCACTCAGCACTCCTCAAGAATTTAGGTCCCCTACCTTGAAATGTCTAGATTTTGAGTCTCTTGCTTGTTGACATATCTAATTTGAAATAGATTACGGCCTTTGTCTCTTCAGTGTTGTGATTTTGACATTTGTAGATTTAAGATAGCTGGTTAGCATCTATGACTCCTATTAGGTATTGTGTACTCAATTATCTTAGTACTTGTAGATTTAAGATAACTTGAAATAGGTTACAGTCTATCTTTTGTTGCATTTTCCTCCTTATTTCATTTTGTGTTATTTTGTTTTCTTTTCAATACACTATGTTAGATGTTGCTGTCAAGAACCATTTATTTTCTTTGCCATTGATTTTGATTATGATAACTTGCGTTTTTTATGTGAAGAACTATTTGTTCAAAATAGCTATAGATCTATTCTCCATTTTTGTTTATTGGTTCTCCTGGGAACTTCTCACGCTGAAACTAAACTGCTTTTCAGATTAATTGGTCTTAATTTTTACAAAAGTCTACTTTCTATTTTAGACACTTATTTTTAAAAAGAGGAGGAAAAATGGATTTGCTTTCTGATATTAAATCTGCTTATGCTTTGGAACTCCCATGTTAGTGTTTGAATTTTAGTTGTGGCTCTTCTATTTTGTTGTTTCTGTAATTATTATTCTTTTTGGTATAAATTTATTTTAGTTGAAGTCAATTGGGATGAGTCTCTTAATTTATAAATATGCGCTGAATGGTTAAGGAAGTAAGTTTGAATTTTGTAAATATACATCTGGGGGGGGATGAGTTTGCATAATTTTTAAGTATGTGCCGAATGATTAACTAAGTTTGAAACTTGTAAATAAAAGTAAAATTTTAAATTAAGATTATGTAATAAAAAATTTTGATTACTAAACTTAGTGAAGCGTAGGGGAAAGATTTTTATTTAATATATATATATATATGTATTTTATTAATGGCTCAAAGTGTGTGAATTATGTGAATATTTATTCTGCTTAGTGCTTCTAAAATATTACTCTTTAAGACAAAATATTTGACTACAAACTCCTCAAACATAAAGCCACTGACTAAATGACTAAGTTCAACACTAAACTAGCATATTTTCTTGATGGTGAAGGTTTGAAGTTGGTTGTTTGCTAATGATCATGGGATTAGAGTTCACTTCTGCATGGGTTTGCTGTTGATGATTCTAAACTTATCTTCATCCCTGCTTATTCGTTTTGTTCTATATTTTCGTTCTTCTTTCCTTAAAATCTCATAAGGATTTCAATGAAATTACTAAGATGTTAATATATTGTAGTTGAATGATATAGTTTATGCTTCTTCGTGATTGGAGTTAAGTTGAATGATACAGCTTAGGTGGGTTCTTGGGTAACATCAAGAGATGACTGTGTAATATTATAATTGTAAATGTGGTGTTAATTTGGAAAGGTAAGAGTTTTTAGATTGATGAATGATAATTAGTTTAATTTCTTCAAAATGTTCATGCTTTTCAATTGTGCAAAAACAGGATATTGCAAACTGCAATAAATAATGATAGACCCAGTGCCCTCACATCTCCACTGTTTAGTATTCTGACTTTCTGATTCCTTCTTAAAGTGTAAGTAATTTGCTAGTATTATTTGTCATTTCTGTTAGAACCTTGACCTTTTTGGCAAAATCTGAAAATTTTGTTGCTGGAATATGCTTTTGCATTATCTTTCCTACCATTTACTACTTCATTTTGTCAGAAAGTTGTTGCTTGCATCTATAGGACTCTTGTTGTGCTGGTTTTCTTTTGAGTTATATATAGAGACAAGACAACTATAATTTGGACAAAACTCTTTTGGGATTTTATGTTTCTATTTCATCTTGTTATTTGTTGGGCTACTAGCATCAAAGACTTTAATGTGTGTAAAGAACTATTTGCATAATTTTGTCTATGTTTTTATCACTTGCTTGAAGATTTATAAGCTATTCTTTGAGATTCTGATATTCAAGTGTGAGGATCAATCAGTGGTTTGCCAAGGATGAAATCCTCTTAAAAACTATTGGATATATATGAAGAGCAATTTTCAAGTAATTTTAGTTAGATAGCTACTTTCACTAAACCATCGCAATTTGGACTATCCTTGTTTTATAAGAGTGGCTATGATTCCCTTCCCCACTTCCTTCAAGTTTTTATGCATTTTGAAGTAGCTACAAATATAGTGTAGCACCTTAAGGAGGAATTTGATTTGGATTGGCTAGTAAACTTTCTTACAATTATATGGAGGCATAAAATTAATATTTGCATCTATATGTGAATTTGGAACTGAAAAGGTTCTGTGAATTTTTGAAGAGTACCGAAATTATTTTCAAGTTTCAAAGCACAAATGCTTATTAATGGAAACTTACTTTTCTTCTTTCCCTGTTGCCTTTCCCTTCTATTACTGTCCTTTAATTTGTGTTGGTTGATCTTCTTTTGATCAAATGAATGGTATCTTTGTTATTTGCATTTATCTATTTGTTGGTAACTTTGTTCATACACTATTTATCTATTTGTTTATCAATTCTTCTTGATGAAGTACATAAATATGCAATTTGTGATATCATATGTTGCCAATCTTGAGCCTGGTTGTTCTTCTTTGAGATACACATGAATGGAAGTAATTTTAACAAAACCAAAGCATAGAATCTTTTACTGATTCACTATATCTCATCTTGCATGTCTAAAAATAATTGTAACTAGAGTGAATGAATGTTTCCACAATTCAAATTCATTGTATCTTAGATATAAGCATGTGCTTACATTTCATCGAAGACCAATACAATCCAAGGTTATGAAAATTCTTTTGTTTTGGATGGAAGAGTCATACAATTAACAGATAATCTCTGCCCAGCACTTTTAATTTTAGGCTTTACAAAGTCACTATGATAATGATTAGAGCATGTAATGTTTTTAGGTTTCACTTGTAAATTTTGATGCTTAGATGAGGCATAGAAGGCTTAAATCCTTACTAAGCTATTTGTGTTCTGCTTCATGTGGAATGTTTAAAGTCTTACTATTCATTTGGTTATGAGCTGATTTGTGTTTGTTCAATTGTAAACTTTGTCTTACTATTCATTCAATTTTGGGACCCTATTTGTTGTTTCAAATGAATGCTCCCAAAAACCATGTCCAAATTAGACCATAATACATGGGTGCATGCATAGTAATTTCACCCCAATTTTGTTGTTAGAAAAAAAAAAAAAAAACTTGTTTCATTTTAACAGTCAAGCTTCTTTTTAAATGTTTTTTCTTATGTACTTTGTTGATTTATTTCTAAAAGAACAAATTTAGTTTTGTGATTTGTTATTGCACTTAGTAGGTTTTCACAAGTATCATGGGTGCACTTGTTGTAATGGAATCATTTATCTTTATATCTATGTAGTTTTAGGAGATTTGTATTAAAATCTAGGTTCTGAGTTTTGATTTATAGAATGGATGGCATCTAGATATCCAAATAGATGTTGCTTCTAGATTGTGTAGACTGACAATAATGTAGAAGATTTTTGTATCAAAAGTTCCATTTTTGAAGGTGCTAAGATTACACTCCCAAGAAAGGCACTTTTAGTATGAAAAATCTTCAACACTACCATCAATCTATAAAATATAGAAGCAGTGTATATTTGGATATTTTGAATACTATCCAATCTACTACTCAGAAAAGAGAACCTAGACTTTAATTCACTAAAATTATCTTATTGATAGTGCTTTTGACAGGACCTTACATTTGTATTTAGAACTTGGATTTTAATACACTAATATTATCATATGTGGTTGAATTTTTTATTTGTTTATTATTAATGAATTTATTTTGTAATTTACATATGTGGTTGAATTTTTTTATTAGTTTGTTATGGTTGAATTTGTTTGCTAGATTATGGACTTGTGGCTATGCTTGATTGAAATTATCTACTCAATTGTTATAAAACTATGCCTATGCTTTGCTACTCTATTAGTATGAAAATATGCCAATGCAATAATCACTAAGACATGAAACTTATTTGTCATAGTTATTTATGAAAGCACTCATTAAGAGTATTTGTTACTTACTAGTT
The DNA here is from genome assembly GCA_037013595.1 of Dicorynia guianensis. Lineage (NCBI taxonomy): Eukaryota > Viridiplantae > Streptophyta > Magnoliopsida > Fabales > Fabaceae > Dicorynia > Dicorynia guianensis. The sequence continues at coordinate 11,813,465 of JASUAB010000006.1, read as the reverse complement.
CCATAGTTCAATTAAGTTTTACATCACTCAACTTAAACATCCTAAATCCTAAGTCCTAAGCCCTAAGCCCTAATGAATACTATTTTGTTAATTAGTTAGCTTCATTGGAAGGCCTAAGTCCTAATGCCTAATTCCTAAACTATATGCCCTAAGCATTAAGCACTAAAGAATCTTCTTTTGTCAAGTATTTAAGTTCAATGAACTTAAAACGTAAGCTATGAAGACATAAACTATAAGCCCTACACCCTGAACCTAAACATTAAGTCCTAAGACCTAAAGCCTACATCCTAAGCCTTAAACCTTAAGACTTAAAGAATCTTGTTTCGTTAAATAGTTAGGTCCACCAAATATAAATTGTAACCCCTAAGATGAAAACTATAAGCCATACACCCTAAATCCTATACATTAATTCTTAAGACCAAATCCCTACACCCTGAACCTAAACCTTAAGTCCCATGACCTAATCCCTACGCTTTGAATCCTAAACCTGAAGTCTTATGACCTAATCCCTAAATCCTGAATCTTAAACCTAAAGTCCTAAGACCTAATCCCTATGCCTTGAAACCTAAACCTAACTCCTCCCTAAACCTTAAGTCCTTGACCTAATCCCTATGTTATAAGACTAAGCCCTAAACCCTAAGCCCTAATCCCTAACCCCTCAACCCTAAATCCTTAACCAGAAGCCCTAAACCCTAAGCCCACCCCTTAAACCTTAATCTGTAAACCCTAAGTTGTAATCCCTACACTCTAAGCCCTAAGTCCTAAACCATAAACCCTTCCTATCTAGGTTAAACTTCAACAAAGGTTATATTTGAAGTTTGAGTGATTCATTTTGCTATGGTGATGAGTTAAACACTTGGAAGAAGGAAGAAAGTTAACAAATTGTTTGACTTTCAAGTAGTTAATCAGCCTCTTATCTTCAATTTGTTGGAATTTCTTCTTTTCTTTAAGTGGTTAATTCATTAGCATAGCCAAATGAAAAATTTTTAAGTAGTGAATAAGTCTCTTATCTTCTTCAATTTGTTGACATTCTTTTCTTCTTCAACTATTCAATTCATTATCATAGCCTATTTGAATTCAGAAGATGATAGCAGATGGAATTGCTATGCATAGATAGTGGATATATAACATGTTATTTCTTAAGCAGACAAGGATAAGGAATGAGTTCATTAGAGGAATTGAAGAATGCGTAGCTCATGTATGTAGCGTTCCATTGTTCATGCAAGAAAAAAACCATTAGGTATCCATGTAAAAAATACTATAGCATAAGGATGCAAAGTGAACAAGCTTTGAGGCTTCATTTATGTCTAAGAGGGTTCCAATCAAATTACTATTTTAGACTTGTCATGGTGAAGAATTACTAGAGCAAGTGTAACAATCGAAAAATGAGGATTATGGAGAATAGCATTGTGGAGGACACATGTATTGGTATGAGACAATCGTAATGGATGTAATAGACCTGAGTTTTCAAGATACTTATAAATCCAGTAGGAAATAGCATGAGGAGCCTCCTAATGGTGAAGCTCAAGAGTTTTATAACATGTTGGCTACATCTTAGGCACCATTGTGGGATGGGTGTGGGATGCATTCTAAGTTATTGATGGCAATACGGTTAATCAACATTAAAAAACCTAAAATGTGTCAGAACAATGTTATAATGAATCTGTTCGATTTATGAAGGAGGCAATACCTCAACCAAATTAAGTGCTAGATGATTTGTATTATATGAAGAAGGTTGTGTGGAAGCTAGGGTTAGGCTATAAAAAGATTAATTGTTGCAACAAGGTGTGTATGTTGTATTATGAATAGGATGAGCACTTGATAAGTTCTAAATTTTGTATATGTCCTCAATACAAGCAAATAGGCACAAGGCATAGGAATCCAAGCTAATTGCAAGCAAGAAAATGTGGTATTTTCCACTAACTCCTAGGCTCCAGAGGTTATATTCATTTCATGCAATGGCAATGGAACTGAGATGGCACAATGAAAACCCTTGATAGCCAGGTTTGTTGTCTTACCTCTTAGATGGGGAAGTATGGTAAGAATTCAATCGAACTTAGCTTGATTTTGCTTCAAATCCTCAAAATGTTAGGTTTGACCTTTGTTCTGGTAGCTTTAATCCTTTTGGATCATTAGGCAAAACATATTCTTATTGGCCTGCAATTGTTATGCCATACAATTTGCCTTCGTGGTTATGTATCAAAGCCAAATACTTGTGTTTAAACTCTAAGGCACTTATAGACATGTATTGTTAGTACTCATAGATGAGTTCTAGTAGTTATGGTTTGAAGGAGTTTTGATTTATGACATCTCAATGAAGTAAAATTTTGAAATGAGGGCTGCCTTGCTATGGAGAATAAATGATTTTCCTAAATATGGAATGTTATTTGATAGATAACTTTGGGAAAATTGGGGTATCCCATTTACATGGAGTAATCAAAGATTTATGCTTAGGCATTTGTGGAAAACATCATTCTTTGATTCACATTAGCAGTTCTTCCCCATCAACTACTCCTTATGATGGAATCGTGATGAATTCCTTAAAAACAGGGTTAAGCAGTCATTACTACCTGTCTGTTTAAGTGGCAAACAAATATGAGAACAAGTGTGGAATCTATTAAAGGTAGCTGAAGATGGGATTTGAGAAATAGATGGTTATGGGGAAGATTACCATTGGATGAAGCAAACCATTTTCTAAGAGTTAGAGTATTGGAAAACTAACATTCTTTAACATAACCTAGATGTGATGCACTTTGAGAAAAATGTGTTTGATAATGTTATTAATATGTTGATGGATGTCAAGTGTAAAACAAAGGACACTATAATGGCCTAAATGGATTTGCAAGAGTATTGCAATCAAAGAGCTTATAGACTGGGGGAATAGTAAATCCTTGAAACCTATGGGCCAATACACTCTCACTCTCAAACAAAGATGATCAATTTATGAATGGGTCATGGGTGTTTAAAGTTTCTCAATGGTTATGCTTCAAACCTATCAAAATATGTCGATATGGGTGAAGGAAAGTTGACAAGTATGAAAAGTCATGACTGCCACATGTTCATGGATTATTTGCTTCTCATTACTTTTAGGGCATTGCCTTATCACATATTTAGTGCTCTTGTGGAATTAAGTCAATTCTTTAGAAATATTTGCTCAAAAACACTATGAGTGGATTGATTAACATTAATGGAAGATAACATAGCATTTCTCATATGTAACCCACCAAGCTTCTTTGACTATATGGAACATCTATTAATTCATTTACCTTATGAAGCAAGAGTGGGTGTCTCATTCAAAATCAATGGATGTATCAATTTGAGTGGTAACCTACATGTATAATTAGTTTTCATTTTGTTTCACATTATCAATTGATATTAATATTATCATTGTTCAATTCAATAGGTTATTGAATAAGCTAAAGAGAAAAATTAAGAACACCACTCATTTTGAGGTTTCAGTTGTTAAAGCTTACATTAGTTGGGAAATATCTACCTTTGGATCCCATTACTTTGAAGTGAATGTTTATTCAAGTATAATAGAAGTCCTAAGCAATTACGATGGAACCCCTATTTCCATATGCAATCATCCTTTATGTTACGCCGATTATTGTTCAACAAGATACTTAACTGATGAAGCAATACATGTTGCCACCTTATATATGCTTCTAGATTGTGAAGAAACCTAAGGTTATGTTAAGTATTATAAACATTAATTGCTTCATTATATGACCTAATCACCATTGTATGTTGATAATAAACCTTGTGTCTTCAACCTCGTGTGTAGCATATATGTACAGCAATTGTAGGTTAGGAAGCTGAACTTACAACATGTGAAGGTGCATAGTCAGTAAACAAGGGAGTCTCTATGGTAGTTCCAACAATATGTAAGTAAAGGTAAAATAACCAATTAGGTATATTATCACAATCTTCTCTCATGTATCTTATAATTTTTTTTATTAAGTTCAAATTTCAAATGAAATCACACATTCACAATTCATTAAAGATACTGCATAGAGTCCCATGAGGTTACTGGAGGCATATCCAAAATGTTATGTCAATGGGTATAAGTTTCACACTCAAGCATATGGTTAGTCAAAGTCTACTGATAATAGTAGTGTTTGTATTAGAAAATCATCTAGGAGCTAATCCAAAATAGAATATCATGGTATACTTGAGGAAGTTGTTAAACTAACCTACACAAGATATCCTACTAAAGAACTAGTGCTTTTCAAATGCGGTTGATTTAATCCAACCATTCCCTCTAGCACAAGGGTTAGTTCTTATTTCAGGATTGTTGAGGTTCAGGCTAACAAGAGATATGAGTAATATGAACTATGTAACTTTGCCTAATAAGCAATTCAAGTTTACTATGCACAATATTGAGGTAAACAACGTAATAGATGTGGATGGTTGGTAGTTAATAGGTGTGTAGCATGAACTATGATTAGTGCTCTTCATGTTCAAAAGAACAAGAGGAGCAACAAGCTTTTCAAAGTGGTGAAATCATTATTCTTTTGCCCATTGAAGTAGAAAATGAGCCAATTGGGTGTTCGCAAGACAAAGTGAGACATTTCAAGAGGTTCTTGTCCCAATGATGAAGGTGCAAATTATGATACTTTAGAGGATGAAAATATTGGATATACACCAAGTAACTTGATTTTTAGATTTGTCTTATTGTATAGCTTTTACCCTAGTATAAATTCTCCTCATCATATCACTCATGTCATTAGGATGAAATTTGATGATGAGTTCTACTCTGGAAAAGACACCAATAAAGGGATTCAAGAGCTTTAGTTTAATGAGTGGGCAATTAGTCAAATTAAATTTTTAATTTTCACAAGTTTAATTGTATAATCCTTGTGATGCCTAATTTGTTTGCTGCAAACTTATTTGAAAACCTTATAAGTGGCTACCCCAAAATGATGAGAGGATCCAAAATAATTGGAGATTTCATTCTACTATCTAGCTCCATCAGTTGATGAATCAAGTGAGAAAAGAGCATTCAAAACTACTCAAGTTCATAAATAATGATTTAAGGGAAAGTTATGTCAATATTGGGAATCTCTTGAGTTTAAGAAGTCCAAAATAGCAAAAAAAAAAAAAAAAAAAATTGGGTTTCTAAAATAGGATGTGAAGGTGGGCATGTCATATGGTGAGTAGGACACCTATAAGGGGATCGATGCATAAGTGGATGCCTGATCTTTGTAGTTAGCAGTAAGTTTCTAAAATAATTGTTATTTAATTTTCTAAATTAAACGGTTTGGTTTTTATACTTATGTAGTGTTTTGTACATTATTTTTTGTAGGAAAGAGTCTAGAAGATAAGGGAAGATATTTCATCATTTCATGCTACTACTGAGTGCAATGCTAATATAGATGGTAGGTCAACATCACTTGATGAATCCCATCTCCTCTTGGCTAAAACTAGAGAAAAGAATAAAAAAGGGAGACTATATGGACTTGGTACTTAGGTATTGTGTTATAGCAAGCCCTATCCACTAGTCCATTTTCAAGTTAGTTTGACTCGCGCCAATTCAACAAACTAAAACAATTGAATTAGGAGCTTCAAGTACAATTATCAAACCAACAATGTAAGATCAACCATTTTGTATCATTGGTGAGCCATTTGTGCTCATGCCTTGGGACCAACATTCATAAAGCTCCACCTTTTGTTTTGATAGCTCCTCTTGCTCTAATAGCCCCTCTTGCTCTTGCTTGGACAATTCCTCAGGCCATATGTTCTCTTGTTGTTACTGGGGGATCAGATCATGCATCTAGTAATGATTCTAATGATCTATTTGATTAATTAGAGGGTGATAGTTAGGACATGGGTGATGAGGATGATTGTTAAGACAACTCTTAGGATGATGATATTGACTTTTATGTATACAATATTATTGCTACAATAATTTTTTTTTTTGTTGTGCATGAAAACAATCAATTTAAGACATATTTGCAACCAAAATGTTAAAATCTTGAGATAGATTTGAGAAAAAACAACTCATTTTGAGATGAATTTGCTACTAAGGTTGTCCAACTCATTATGCTAGCATGGCAACATGTGCACTTTTCGAGACAAAATAGCAATGAAATTATCTATTTTGCAACGAACTTGCAATGGAAATTGTCCACCTAAACATTTTGATGTGGAATTGTGAGTAGTTTTTGCCAATGGAAATTGACAATATCACAAATTTTGAGATAGATTAGATGATGTGGCATTTTCATTATAGTTTGCTAACCAATTTTGTGATAGAATAAGGATAGATTGGTGACAATTTTTTCTCCATGTCAATTTCTCCAACATTGCGAATTGCAATGACTTTTTGACAGATTTACAACTAGTTAGGCTGATCTCATTCATTGTGGCAGGGCATTTTGTGACAAAATGGTGATAGACTTGTGATAGATTTTTGAAATAGAATAATTTTCTCGCTATTTTGAGATGGATTTGGAATGGATTAGCAACAGTAATTTTGAGACTGAATATTTTTGTTGCCAAATTGGGCTAGATTTGACATGAAAATTTTGTCTCAAATCTATGATGGATAGATTTTTTGTCTCAAATAGCTTGTGTAAGGGTTTACAAGATGGATTTTTGTCCTCTCAAATTTTTTCACAGAGCTTAATCTCCAATAGAAAAAACCTATTCTATGATAGAATTTACATCACAGGATGGTTTTTTTCTTGTAGTGATAGGCTTCTTCCTTAAACTATTGATATCCTTCAATGCTTTGCCTGGCATTTTCTCATTGTACCATTCGAAGAACTTGCATTATGACACCCTATCCTTAAATCCAGGGGATGTGTTTAGTCACTTATATAATGTGCAACCCCATTCAATCAAGGAACATTATTGAACAACTAAGTTTAGTCACTTATCGTATAATAGATAACCCCATAATGTCTTACTAGAGTTTTGGATTGTGTTTGAGGTCAAAAGTGGTGCTCTCATGACACAATTGTAGAGCAAGATAACCTTTTTAGATAAGGTATTCAAAGTTGAAGAGCTTACTTCTTCTTGTTCTATATGAGCTCTATATGCCATTGTAGGAGCTTTACCTATGCAATTGTCTCTCTCCATATTGTATTGTGCTCGATCACGGAACCAAGGGGTTCAGTTTCCTTCTTCACTTCACAAGCAAGGGATTTTGATCAATACTAATAATGGGGAAGCCACTTTAGTTAGCCAAATCATCCAAAAGGTTGGCCACCTCATAAGAATGTGATAGCCAAATAGATATCTAGTAATCTAGCTTATCATTTCCATTTGTAATTTGATGGGGCTATTAATAGAGGGATGGAATTGGAAATCCAATTTTCATTTTGAGGCCAAAATTGATAAATGGTGCACCTTTCAAGGACCAAAAGGGTAGTGTTCTCAAAAACCTCAATCCAAAGTGAAGCTAGTATACATTAAAAACCAAAAACTTTTCAATAGAATGACTCAAAATGCCATTCACCAATCACATAAGTCATGGATCACTCTTGATCTCATGCAAAGTCAATGGTGAGACAACAAACAAATAAAAGATGACATAATGAACAAAAGGCATGAAGCATATTTTGAAACTAGGAAAGCAACAATAACATCAATATTGTAATGAAAGGGCATTTTAGAATACTGATATCTTCCGTACACAATCAATCTCGAATCTAACCTGTACTAATGCAGACTACATTTTGGTATTCGATCTCACAATTTCAACCTAGATCTATGACAATTGCTTCTTTTCTAAAAGTCCTTTCCATCAAATTTTTTTTTTGATCGCCGCTTTGTATTGCAATGACATTGTGACAAGTCCCAGCATGAGTAATGATGGGGTTCAAACTCAAGAAACTAAAAGGGGCAAATCCCAGAGCAACAAGCTGGTGCCATTGCATCATTAAGTATGCTGAAAGAAACACTACTTTTTTTACAATTATTCATTATAAATGGACCTTCAACTCTACACACGCACACACACACATATATATTGCATTTAATATGTATTAAAGCATCTACTTTATATATAATTGTTGGAATATTTACATTGCATTGCTTATTTATTTAAACCTTTTTAGTAATACATAAGGAGTCTCACTCGGATTTTTCCTAGAATTGTTGCTTTGGTTTGCCTTGTATACATGTTGATCTCCTTTGTGTATCTTGGTCCCTTGTGGTCTTAGTTCGCTTCTTGTGGTATTTGTATTCCACCTTCTTATTTCTCCATTCACAAATCTACCACAATCGGTGCTAATTTTGGGGATGTTCTGGTTTGCTTCAGTTACTGTTTGCTTGCAATTACAGTTTTGTAAGAGCTGATTTAATTTTTATTTCTTTCATGGTTTACAACTTTATCTTTTTTTCCCTGATTATAGATTGTTCAAGATCCTGGTTTAAATAATTTATCTTCTTATTAAATTTTTTCCTCAAGCATTTGTGGCATTTTCCCACACTTTTTTGTGATGGATGTTGTTGTAAGACAAATCATAAGATAACTTGGATCCTAGCGAAAGACAAGAATTATTTCTAATATTTTGGTATTATTCTTTCTGGATCCTATTGGAAGACAAGAATGATTTCTAATATTTTCTTATTATTCTTTTCAGGTTTTAGATTTTTTAGTTTTGTATGACCATCTTTCATATTTGTCTTTGTGCTTAATATATATCCCTTTACTGTTTAGTTTCTGGATATCTACCAAAATTTATGCGGTTTTCTTGATTATTTTGAAATAAATAAAACTTTTTATTTTTTACACATAAGAAAAAAATGCCTATTTTTATAACTTACAATTCTGTGTACGAGAAATGTAGACAATAGCGATATATGTTGGCAAGAAAATTACAAGCTAGAATGCATTTGTATATGGCATAAAAAATTATTAATTAAGAAACCTGAACGATATGATAGGAGGAAAAAATCTTACATATATCTTTCATTTAAATAAAGGTAAGTATATAATTTTATCACTATTTATCTTCACTTTTGAACTGAAAAGTATTCCTCACTCGAATTTTAAACTAAGAAGGTACTAAATTTTTAGTACCTCTATTATACTATTGATTTTCTCATGATAGTAGATGAAACTTACGAGAATAGCGAATGTAATTTTCATTTTTTTATAGATAAGGGTTAAAGAATTTAAACTTAAATGTTCTTATAATATTACCTAGACCCATCACTACTAAACCACACTTGGTGACTTAATAAATTTAAACTTTGATGTAAATATATGGAGACAAAATCTTAGTTAATGCCTCAGAAAAAAAAAATTCTTACTTTATGTTTACTCAAGCTGTTCTCTTTAGTTCCTTAAAAAAATAAAATTGTTCTATTTAATTTTGGGCTAAAATACAATATGTTTTTGAAATTTGCATTAATTTTCTACCAATTTCTTATCATTCTAATTTAATTAATTGAGTCATCAACTCTTTATTATGAATTACATCAAATTTTCCGTGGAACCGTCTCTAATGAAATTTTATGCAAATTTTAGAAACCCAAAATGTATTCATTTTGGTCAATTGTCCTAACATATCAAATTTTTACGTTGATCATAAATGACTAAGTACAAAATTTAGTATTTTTATACCAATAAAAATAGTTGAGAAGTCAATGCATCAAAATAAAATTATGAAGAACTAATTAAAAATTGATGCAAATTTTAAAAATGCAAATATATATTAACCTAAACTTTATGATGCATTTCACGTTCTACACATTCACATCATAAGATTTCACATTATGATTTGTCAATGTCATTTAAACTTTCAATTGGATGTGGGTTTTGTTGAGAGTTTCAGTCAAAGGCCTCTGTTTCTTCTGTTGTTCATCACGGGCATATTAAACAAATTCCCTTGTTTTCTTCATAATAGTTTAAGAAAATAGCAGACGGGTAATCATGAATTAAATAGGGTAACCCAATAGTGCAAAGTAATACATGAAGAACTTGAGATTCTGGGACGTCTGCAAGCATCTCGTGGGACAACGTCTATGATTTTTCTTCATAATTTTGTCGCACATTGTGATAATCTTGGCGTTAGGTAGCTTAACTCAAATACTTAAGGGTGCGAAGTTCAATTAAAAATTTTAAGTGATATGGTACTAATTTCCTCAATCATTATTGAGAACAAATTATAGGAGAAAAGAAAACATAATGAATGAAATCCAAATAAATGAAAAGCGAGAAAATAAAATATAGTTTCTTTTTTAATTTGAATAAATTTTGTTAAATTAAAAGAAAAATATTAATTATTTTTAAATAATAATTTTAATATCAGTTTTAATAGTGTTTCTCTACACTATACCATTTTCGTTTTACAAAAAAAAATGTAAAAACAAATCAATATTTTGTTTGAAATATTATCTATTTTCTTTCTTTGTCTCAAAGTGTAAAAAATCATCAATTTTTTTCTCTTCCCCTCGTAATTCTCCTCTCAAAATCACTTTATACAAAAAAAAAAGTTTAACAAATTTGTCCGTTATAAATATGTGTAAGATACACTTGCATCTTTTGTACAAAGACATTTTATTTGCTAATTTAAACACTAGCAATTCAATAAGGGCTTTCTAATTATTTTTTGAATTTACTTTTAGAAAATTTCATATAACACCAGTTATTCATCCGAATTTCACATGGAAAACTGACTTGGAGTAATGATATTTCGTTCTGCCATGACGCCACTAAGATAATTATTGAATGGCAGTTATTCATTCTCTCATCCATTTTTTGGTGGGTTACAGAACCTTTTTGTTTTACCATCCTTTTATACAGTACTGTTGCTAGAAAACCTTGGTTTCAACAGGAAAGTTCTCTACTCCCACTTCCACTTTATCTCTGAATGCACATCCTCTAATCATGTGTGTGCATTCAGTGACATCGTGAGTGTGTGCATTTAGTAACATCGTGAGTGTGGGATATCACTGGTCTAAATATTATGGTCATGAGGGAATAGTTTATTATTATAAATATTTTCTTATATAATATCTATATCTTTTAGTATTAGATTTATTAATTCCTACAATCTATTAGACCTGACAGATTTAATTATATTGGTTGTAAGAATTAAATAAAAATTAAATTGTAAAAATAATGAGACTCTTAATTAGCATTAGCAAGCTTACTTTCAAATAAAATAATTAAGTTTTGCAAATATCACAAATATCATGTCTCTCACTTGACATCTACATTGGTAGTTTTATTTAAAACCAAAAGATAAAATCAGTTTTCTAAGTTAGTTTGTGAAATTCGTGTAACTTATTTTTATATAAAAATAAATTTGCTTCATTATAATACTTTTACAATACCATAATTTAGGCTCAATAATTAAGGATCTTGTTATATATATTGTTATCTTTTATAATATCTTTATTGTAATTAGTCATATACATATTAATCACATTATCTATTTGTACAAAGTGATATGACTGAATATGAAGAAAAACATTGTAAAAAGGAGTAGCATAACCATATTTCAATTGAAGTAATCCAAGTTCATTATTGGTCACTCTACAACGTGTGAATGATATCAATAAAAGTTATATCATGGCTAGGTTTTCCTTATAAATAATGCCAAAATTTGGTTTGGACCTTTATTGGTCACTCCTTTTCCCATGTTTCATGTTGCTTGGATCGACGTCACTTTGCCTTCTTCAAATTTCCGCGTTTGGTTGAAAGTTTAGTTATATGTCTGCCATCTTAGTGCAGTTATATTGTTTTATATCAAGCTGTATGTATTGCATTATTACTGCATTCTATTAATATTATAACAATAGTATATAATATCAATCATAATAGTTGTTGAATTGTTGCAAATCCAAGTCACAATTGTTTTTTGAGTTGTCGTTTTGATCATATATTCTTGTTTTCTGAATTCTTTAGGAGTTTAATCGCTATTATCCAACAACTAATTCAACACAAAATCTCAAATGAAATGACAGTACACGAATATAAAGTAAAAAATGATCCAGGGCAACATAAACTAGGTAACTCATTTACAATAAGGGTAATTTTATTGTACTAAAAATGAAATTTATAATATACATATTTGAAGTGATGTGTTTAAATAAAAAAAAAAATGATGAACTTTCTAAACAGTCCTATCCATTAATATAACTTAATGAACATCTGGTTGAATAAGTAAATAAAACAAATTATTTAATTTTGGTAATTAATGTATACTATTTTTTCATAAATTTACACAAAACCTCATACATTCAATTTAAGAGAAGGGCACCAATTTTAGAGTTTATAAGTTAGGGTCTAGGGTTTAACTTTAAAGGTTAAGGTGTAGGGTTTAATGTTATGTCATATTTAGGATTTAGGATTATAAATTTTAGAGTTTAAACTTTTAGATTTTAAGATTTAAAATTTAACATTTAGAGCTTATAATTTAAGGTTAGGATTTCCTTTTAAGATTTAGGGTTTGGAGTTTGGAGTTTAGTTTTAAGATTTATAATTTGGGGTTAATTTCAGGATTGTGATTTGAGGTTTTCATTGCACACAAAATCCAAATTTAGTTTGGACCTTTCTTGCTCAATCCTTTTTCCATATGTTTCATGTTGATTGGATTGACCTGAGTTTGCCTTTTTCAATTTTCTAGGTTTGATTGAAAGTTTAGCTATATGTCTGCCCTCTTAGTGTAGTTGTATTGCTTGACATCAAGCTACATTGCATTATTGCTGCATTATATTAATACTATAACAATATTATATAATATCTATTCTCGTTTAATCACTATTATCCGACAACTAATTCAGAACAAAATCTGAAATGCAATGACACCACACTAATATAAACTAAAAAAATGAACCAGGGCAATGTAAACAAGGTAACTTTACTATTAGGCTAATCTTATCATGATAATTGAAGTATATATAATTGGAGTGATGTGCTTAAATAAAAAAAAAACATTGATCAATTTTCTAAATAATCTTATTCAGAATTTAACTTGATGGGCAACTGGCTAAACAAGTAAGTATAATAAATTATTTAATTTTAGTAATTGTGTACCTTTATTTATAAATTTACACAAAACCCTATGAACTCATTTTTGGAGAAGGGCATCAATTTTAGGGTTTATAATTTTGGGTCTAAGGTTTAACTTTAAGGTTTGAGCTTAGTGTTTAATGCCATACCATATTTAGGATTTAGGATTATAGGTCTTAGAGTTTAGACTTTTATGGTTTAGGGTATCAAGTTTTAGGATTTAAAAAGTTTAGTGTTTAGGGTTTATAATTTAGATTTAAGGTTTAGTTTAGGGTTTTAAGTTTGGGCTTTGAAGTTTAAGGTTTATAATTTGGGTTTAGTTTTAAGGTTAGGGATTTGGTAATTCATTTTAAGGCTTGTCATTTGAGATTTGTGATTTATAGTTTAGTTTTAGAGTTTATAATTTTGAAGTTTTAGGATTTACATGTCAGCTCAAGAGAATACATAATTACAAAGCCTTTTATGAGTTAAAAGAGAAAAATTTTATGATTACTTGATAATGTATTAATATGGATATGTATTGTAAATTTAGCTTAGAAACTTTAAAAAATACAATTATCAACTCAGTTGAGAAGTTATATTTGTACATGTCAAAAATAGTAATACGTTTGTATAGTTTTTAAGAGGCCTTAGATATAAAATCCCAAGTCATTAGGTACTAAAATAATAATAAATACTGGTGAAAATCTACACAATTTCATCAAATCCACTTCAAACTTAGCATTGTTATTTTTGTGGACTACTTCACATACTTGCTCTATTTGCTCCAATGGCCTAAAACTGCATGAAAAGGAACCTTCGCAATTTTGGCACTAACCATCATTTCTTAGCAATTAAACCTTCAAGAGCTTCAGTTATAAATGCCTAGCTACATAATTAATTATAATCACCTACTGCCCAATTAATCAATTGCAGTCTTGTACATGTTATCCCCAATCAACTTAAATGCCATCTTCATTTGTACAAATTTGACAAACCAGTCGATATAAAATTTTTTCTTGGCCTTTACTACAAGCTCAAAACACTTATAGATGTCCTTGACATGTCTTGTTCTTGGTCCAAATAACCCCAATGTGAAGATTGATGTGTACCTCTAACCACTTATAGATGAATTGAAACAATTGTGGTGGCAAGATGTTTAGACATATGACATCTCTACAAGGAAAACTGGCATGCTCTATTTGCATGAAGGAAAGCAAGGCACTCTTCTTAAAACACTATTGTAAAAACTCTTGGTTGGATTCACATTAGCAGTTCCTTTGCTTTGATCATCCCTTCGATAGAACAAGACAATAGTTTGCCTAAGTTAGCTAAGCATAGGTAATTGGGGAGACTCGATGAGTTCAAATTTAGTCATAACTAGATGAAATAGAGCATCTTTTGGGAATTGCCATATTAGAAATATAATTTAATCTAGCATAATTTGGATATGATGCATATAGAAAAGAATGTCTTTGACAATCTCTTTAACACCATTGATGGTTATGAAGGGAAAAACTAAAGACAATAAGAAAGCAAGGCTTGACATGAGAGAATATCACAAGTAATGGGAATTGCAGTTGACAGAATTGTCCAATGGCAAGTTTGCCAAGCATGAGGCCAATTACATGTTGATTTTGAGGTAAAGAAGAGCCAAATGCAAATGAATGGAAGAGCTAAGAATGCTAGATGGTTATGTATTAAACTTGGTCAGATGCATGGACAAATAGGAACAAAAGTTATATGGTATGAAAAGTCATCACTGCCACATATTTATGTAGTGTTTATTGTCGATTACATTTAGATCACTGCTTGACAATGTTTGGAGCCTCTTACAGAGTTGAGTCAATTTTTTGAGACTTGTACTCGACCATACTTTGAGTATACACCTTGTTGGCTATGAGCATAACATTCTTGTTATACTATGTAAGTTGACAAGGATTTTCCCTTGTCTTCCTTTGATTCTATGGAACATTTACCGGTGCACTTGGCTTATGAAGCTAGGCTAGGCAATTTAGTTTAATATTAATAGATGTATCCTTTTAAGAGGTATGTATGCAATGGAGTTTTCTTTATGATGTGTATTTTATTAAACTTTCGATATATATAGTTCATGTATGATTTTACTAATTTGACTTGGATTATGGGTGACATCAAAAGAATAATGAAAAATAAAGCACAAGTGAAGGGTTCATTATGTGAGACTTACATAACAAGCCAAACCTCCCATTTTTGCTCCTGTTATTTTAAGTCTCGTGATTCCAGAAGAATTAAGGTCAATTATTTCAATGATGGTAGACCAAGTTCATCAACTTTGACTCTTTTCATTTTTAATTAACCTGGCCATGGTTTAGGGAAAGCCAAGAAGTAGTGGCTTAATGAAGCAGAGTACAAGCTTGCAACCTTGCAAATTTTACTAAACTTTGACAAGTGTTGCCATACTTGAAGTAACTGTATTGTAATTACTTAAATAAATAAATATTTTTGTTAATATTTATTTTTTATTACTTTTTCAGCATTAATTTTATATTTATCTTTCACTTAATTGTGAGGTCATGATTGTCTCATTCCAATTTTCATCATTGCTTAGATATCCCAACTTTCAAAATAAGAAATGTTAAAATGTTTGGTAGTACTTTCAACCAGCTCTTTGCTTACACATCTCTTTCTCTCTATCCATCTTATCTTTTAGACTTCCTCTACTCCTTCTCTTCATAGAATCTATATATATGAAATGCAACTAATTTTAAAGTGCAAATTTGCGTGCAATCTTTTCTTACAAGTGTTTGTTGTCCTAGTTGACCAATAAGAGACATTAAGCTAGCACATTTTGCATCCTATTTCAAAAGTTATGTAAGCAAATTTGTATTGACACTTATTATATATATATATATATATATGTAAGTATTCTTTTATATATTTTCTTGCAAGTAAATGATCCAATGAATGGAATAAATGACAAGAATTTATATTCTTTAACATTGGTCCCAAATAAAGACACTAAGTTGGCAAACATTTTTTGTGAATAGGTTTAAGTTTCACACAACATCTTAGTCAAAGGAGAAAAAAATAAACAATAGCAATGTTTGGGTCAAAGGAACCAGAGCAAGTGGTGATGATGATTACAATAGTATTCTTAAAGATATGTTGGAATTAGATTATCTTTAAATCCCTTCAAGGAAAATGGTCATGTTTAACTATGAGGGGTTAAGGGGAACTAGAGTTCATAATCAGTTCAAACTTTTGAGGAAAACATGACTCACATGTATGAATGTTATGATCAATTCATTGTCACATAGCAAGCGAAAGAAGTTTGTTATGTACCTTACCTAAGGACCATAGATAGAGTTCGATTTCATAATTAGCAGGTAGTCAACAAGATTAAGGTTGGGGTAGGGTGGAACTTGATAATGCATCAAAATTACCTTACCAAGCTAATGCATCACAATTAACCAAGATCATGATTGTTAATGAAATGACATTAGGTGCCTTATGTGATGACAAAGGGAGCTCTAATGAAGTTGGAATTGGTCATGACAGTACAAGCCATCATCGAGTGTCTCATCCACAAGATGAAGTTGAATATGCAACCAGATCTGAAAGAACTAAAGAACCTGACCTATTGGATGCAGATGACACTGAAGATGATAAGGATGCTATTATTATTAAATAAGATGAAGAAGGTGATCAAGACTCAGATTAATATAAGTTAGTTATATTATATGTTGACAATTATTTAATTATTGAACTCTATTTATGGATGTTTATCATTCTAAAAATTTTAAAGATAGCTTCAGTTTTAATTAATTAATGAGTAATACTAACTAAATTATATAATGTTATAAATTTTATGTTAAAAAAATTAATTTTGTTAATAGTTGTTTGCCTAATATTATTAATGTACATTAATTGATATAATGTCTATTAATTTTTGAGTTTATAAGAAATATATAATTTAGGCCACCGATAAAAATTGTCCAAACACTTGGGTGTACTGCTAAAGCTGCAGTCTAGGTTGCAAAGTTATTTTAATGGTAGTTTGTGCCATTGGCAAAATAAATTTGATAGACATTGGCTACCATTGTGTCAGCCAACTATCATGTCAATAATATTATCGTGGTCCACATTGCCAATAAAAATAAATTGATAGTCACTGGTTGATTTATGGTAGCCAACAATCATTTCAACTATTTTACTAGTGGCCTAAGGTGATGGAACAAACACTCTTGAAATGATTGGCTAAAATCTCAGTGCCATTTAAGGTGAAAAAAAACAAAAATGGTTGGCTACCAATGCAACAACCAATGAGTGGTAATTAATTTTGTCAGCAATCTACAATTGTAGGTAAAACAAATTTGCCTTTGATTCATGGTTAAATTGGTGCCAAAGGTTTTCACTGGTAGTATGTAACTGTCAGTCCAAAATTCAAATTTTTTTATAATTTTATTGGTGTTTAATGGCTGCCAATGAAAGGTTTTAGTAAGGGAGTCCTGCGAACTCTCCCCTCACTTCCCACTAGTGCTTTCCTTTCCTCAGGCAACTCCCCCCTTAGGTGACTCTTCTCTAGCAAGGTAAGCCTTCTCCATTCTCTCCCCTTCTCCTCCCTTCTCTTCTCTTCTCTTCCTCTCCTTTAACTTTTTGTTTTTGTCTATTTTCTATTTCTTGGACTCTTCTCTTCCTTTTTCTCCCTTGCTGTTGTGAAGGTTAGCTTTTTATAATTACTCCCATATTTCAAATTGAACTTATAGTTGATTGTCCACAGGGGAGATGACTCTCTTGAGTTATGGTTGAGTAAATGACAATGTTCTAGCTACTGGTAATTTGGTTGTCTTGTTTAAGTATTATGGATATCTCTGAATTTGAATTTTAGTGTATTTTTTGACAAGATGTCTCCATTGCTTAGGGAGACTTTGTCAAAATTTTTGTAAAAATAAATTAATTTTAGGTTAATTCTAGCTTAATTATGATTTATGACATAATTTGCTTGTCTTGTTTGAGTGTTATGGATCTCTCTAAATATCATTTTGAGTGTATTTTTTGACAAGAGGTCTCCATTGTTAAGGGGAGACTCTATAAAAATTTTTGTAAAAAGTAAATTAATTTTAGGTTAATTGTACCTTAATTATGATTTATGATATAATTTGGTTGTCTTGTTTGAGTGTTACGGATTTCTCTAAATATCACTTTTAGTGTGTTTTTGACATGGGGTCTCAATTGTTAAGGGGAGATTGTATCAAATTTTTTGTAAAAATTAAGTTAATTTTAGGTTAATTAAACTTAATTAAGATTTACGCCATAAATTTGTAACTAGAATTTAGGTGAGATTTGAAATAAATATATAACTAGGGCGTAGGTTAGAATTTAGGCTAATTTAGATTTAATTAGATTTGAAATAAATATATAATTAGGATATAGGCTAGAATTTAGGTTAGACTTGAAATTGTATATAATTAGGATTTAATTCGATTAAAAAATTTAAAATAACAATCCAATTTAGTTATTACTTAGGTTAGTTAAGTTATTAAGTTGTTAAGTTAATCAAGTTTATTACATAACTAAGCTAAAATTAAGTTTAAATTAGATTATTCAAATTAGATTATTACATTTACTTTGAATTTTTATAACTTTTCATATAAACTATGGAAATATCAAGATACCAGGTTAGTTTTCTAGCTTATTTGTGTGATTTGTATGACTTTCTTGAGTTACTGTTGATTGAATTCACATGTTCTAGTAGTTAATATTTGGTTGTCTTGTTTAAGTGTTATGAATCTCTCAGATTTTATTTTTAATGTACTTTTTGATAGGGTTTTTCATTGCTAAGGGAAGACCCTGTCAAAACTTTTGTAAAAATTAAATTAATTTTCGGCTAATTATAATTTAATTATGATTTATGTTGTGTTTCAATTATAATTTAAATTAGATTTGAAATAATATATAATTAGGATGTTGGTTAGAATTTAGGTTAATTAAGATAGTAGGCTAATTAGGATTTAGTTAGGATCTGAAATATATATATAAGTTAGATTGAGGAAATTTATGTTAATTAACATGTAGTTTTAAAATAGCATTAAATTTAGTTTAGAATTACATTTTTTAGTTACGAAGTTAAGTAACTAAGTTAATCAAGTTTAATAAAGTTCTCACATTAATTAAGTTTATATATAAAGTAACTAAGTTAAAATCAGATTATACAAGTTAGTTATGTTACTAAGTTAAAAATTAGGGTTCAATTTCATTCACAATTAAATTTAAATTTTCGAGGGTTGTAGCTATCATTTATATTCCATATATAAAATTTCAACATTTTACCAAAAGTTTTAGACATTGATAAAATTTGTAAATTTTTTGGTAAAAAATATTTTATCATTTTATGGGGGATATATTTGCCTAGAAAATTAATTATCCTCTTTGGTAAAAATAAAATTGTTGGGATAAATTAATAACTTATTATCCACCATTTTCATTTTACTAATAGTTATTGGCTAATAAAATTACTTAATATCACAAGCAGGTGTTCAATGTGGCCATAATTTAATACCAATGACACTTGTACTAGTCAATGAAATCTACAAGGAAATCTACCAAAAATTAATATTACCAGTGGATTTTTAACATATTAATTGGAAATTGGAATTTATTTGTAGTGTTTCTTTCCATTAAGGAAAGATGTGAAATTTCTAGAAAGGAAACTAGATAATTAATTAATTAATATGAGGTATGATGTGGCAAGTGATATTAGAAGTATATTCTAAAAATGGTGAATGTTTCTACAAAGGCTAAATTGACTGCAATTAATTTCCTACAGAATAATTAGGGGTATCCTTGTGGAAAATTTTATTGGTGGATGTAAGTATTTGTCACCACAATGTACATTTATGCTAAT
The DNA here is from genome assembly GCA_037013595.1 of Dicorynia guianensis. Classification (NCBI taxonomy): domain Eukaryota; kingdom Viridiplantae; phylum Streptophyta; class Magnoliopsida; order Fabales; family Fabaceae; genus Dicorynia; species Dicorynia guianensis. The sequence goes on along the minus strand of JASUAB010000006.1, from coordinate 11,793,627 downwards.
AATATTTTTGTTGTGAGTTTAGGAATATTCTTCTCAATATGTAATAGCCCATGTACCTATAGGGGATTATTATGTAGTTTATTTGAAGTGGCATGGAGTTTTCAAAATAATCTGCGAGTTAAAAAATCTTTCCACTCAGAAGTGCTTAATCTTGTTCATTGTTTCATTTGCTTGTTGATATTAGGATTTGTCTCAAAATGTTATACTTGTCACCCATATGGAAGTTTAAAAGGACATGTTTGTTATTTCTAATGTGAAATATATATATATATATATATATATATATGCCCTTATTAGTTGCTAAACATATTGGAAGAACAAATTTATCTTATTTTCCTTATGTGAATCCTAGAAATTAACATTATATCCTAAAATAAGGTGCTAAGAAAATTAATTTCTAATGTTAAAAAGCTTAATGGGTGGAAGTCCAATTTGAACCATCTTTAGGTATGGGACTTTTCTATAGAAGCAAAACTCTATGACCCCATATGGTAAGTTAGACCTTGAAATCACCACATGTTATTACATTCGCTATCTAGTAGCCCTAGTTTGTTTTGATAAAATATGACAAACTAATTTATGTGTGTTGGAGTAAATTCATACTCTTAGTTCTCTAAAAGGATGACATTCTACCTACCAATAGTGGTGTAAATTTACTTTTTGAGACTACGTTAATTCTGTCATGTGCTTTTGATGTGAAGCATCTTAGAGATGCTTCATTTGTTCTAGGAATTGAGAATCATAGAGAGGAACTTATTAGGGCCTTTGTTGTAGAGATACATTTTTTGTAGGCTAAATGAGCTACATCTTCACTACTAGAAATAGCATATTAAAAAAAAATTGATCCATAAGAATTTTTATTGACCAATTAGAAAATCCATTAGTAATTCTAGTGGAATGTTTCGCAGCCAATGGTGAGAAATAATTACCATTAGGGTTACCAATGACATGTTTCCCGCCAAAAGGTGAACCATCAAATTTACAGATGATCAAGCTATCAATAAAGATGCCAATATAACATAAGTGAAATGGAAATTTGACAATTCAAACTATGAATCCAATAGTAAATTCATAAAAAAATATATACAATTATGCTTTTTTGTGCATTTTTTCCTATTATCTGTCAATATTAAAAAAATTTGCCAATAACTTACATTTTAAGCATACAACTGCAATCTCCCCTCAAAATAGTTTGTTCTACTTCTTTTATCTTCTCTTTCACTTCTCTCTAAAATTTCAATAGCAAATGCCATTTCTATAATTTAGATGACTAATTTGCTAGTTGTTGTGACTTAAGTACAAGGTAAGTATCTAATTTCATCCCTCAATGTCTTGTTTATTATGCATAACTAAAATTTTCAACTCCGCTAGCCCTTATAGTTTGGCTCAATTTCCAATTCAATCCTTAAACTTTAAAAATGTATAAATGGGTTCTTAAAAATACAAAATACTTCTAAAAATATCTTTGTAATCTTCATTGGTTATAATGCTATTGAAATTGTGTCAAGGTGTCAAGAAAATGTATGTGTGGCACATTAAATGCCACTTAAGCTACACATATGGAAAAATTTGTAAATGTCTTATGAATTCTTCCTCACTCGTTTAACTAAATAATAGGTCATTTGACTTGCTTGCAATGTACAAGACTACTCACTGATGTTGTATTTTTTATATTATTTTAAAAGGTTTATTTCCATTTATAACTGCCAGCATACATTTTCATGTATAACTACCAAAGTGTCTTTTCATGAATAGTCATGTTTTTATCTATAAAAACCATGGATATAAGTTGCTTGAGAGATAAAGAGAAATACTTGTGTTCTAGAAAGAGTTATATTATGTTCAAACTAATTCTTTTCTATTTGTTGGTTTACTGCTCTCTTATATTCTATTTTTACTAATCCTATCTCCTTGCTATGAGTGCACAATTAAAAGAGTCTATTAGATCCTAGGAGATTGTCACATTCAACACCTTTGCATCTCAGGGGTAGTGAAATAATCTCTAAGGACAAGTGTTCTTACAACATGCCTCATAGTGTAAACTTAGAACTTGCAGATCTTTTCTTCAACAAGCATAAGGATTAATGTCTTTGTAGATTTTGACAATGCCATTCCCATGTATGACAATGGAGTTGTTGTTAAAGAGGAGAAGAGAATGGAGAGAAAGCACATTGCCAACATCTAACAATGGGCTTGATTTTAAACAACACTATTAGGAGAATTTAAAAGAAGCTCCAAGTCTGAAGGCCTTAAAATTTTATGATTTGTTACATGCTTCTGAACAATGATTATGGCATGACTACAAAAATCACTTAGAATTGTTAATGATAGTGAGAATGTTGAACAAAAAATTGGATTTCAAACACAGCCAATACACCTTTAACCAATTGGCAACATTTATGAAAAATACATTTCTCACCTTGATTTGGTACTTGATAACTTTTACAAGGCTAGGAAGTTGGCATCTAAATTGGGCTTAAAATCTAAAAAAAAATTGATTGTTGCATCAATGGTTGCATGTTGTACTATAAAGGTAATACATACGAGAGGAAATACAAGTTTTATGATTCTCCTAAATATAAGCCATGGCAAAGGGATAAAGATACAGAAGTTCCCCAGATAAGAATGCATTATCTACCTCTAATTCCTAGGTTGCAAAGGTTATACATTTCCATCAATTTAGCTTCACACATAAGATAGCATTACAAGAACAGGTATGCCGAAGGTGTGCTCAGCCACTCGTCAAAAGAAGAAGCGTAGAAGCATTTTAATAGAATTTATCTTGACTTTGCTAGTGACCCCTGAAATGTTAGGTTAGGTTTGTATACTAACAGATTCACTCTATATAGCTAATGAGTAAGGCCATACTCATGTTGCCTTGTAATTATGACACTTTGCAATCGTCCTCCAAAGTTTTGCATGATTGATTGCCACATGATATGTCTGATTCTTGGTTTGGATAACCCCAAAGCCAAGATTGATAGACAAGTTGAAACAATTGTGTGGTAGGTATTTTGACTTATGATATCTTTACAAAACAAAATTTTATGATGAGGGCACATTACCATGGACTATTAATGATTTTCCTACTTATGGAATGTTGTAAAGTTGGAAGATTGCTAGTAAACTAGCCTATCCCATTTGCATGGAGGAAAGCAATAAATTCACCTTGAAACACTTGGTCAAAAACTTTTAATTTGATTCATATTGGCAGTTTCTACCCCTCATCATCCCTTGTGGCAAAACAAAACATCATTTAAGAGGAATAAAATTAAGAAATGCAAGCCTCCATTCAGGATGGCAAGTGAGCAAGTTTAAGCAATGGTTAGTGGTCTACCGAAGATAATAGAGCATGAGTCATTAGGAACACTCCAAGGATTTGGACAAACTCACAATTGAATAAGTAGAGTATCTTTTGGGTGTTGTCTTATTGGAAGCATAACTTGATTAAGCATGATTTAGATGTCATGCATATAGAGAAGAATGTCTTTTACATGTATTTAATACTATCATCAATGTAAAGGGAAAAGACAAAGACAGTAACAAAGCAAGGCTAGACTTGAAAGAATATTGTAGGTGGCATGAATTAGAGTTGATAGAATTGGCCAATGGCAAGTTTGGCAAACTTAATGACACTTACACATTGAGTTTGCAATAGAGAAGAGCCATATGTAAATGTGTTTTTGACCTTAGATTGCCAGATGGTTATGCCTCAAACTTGGCCAAATGTGTGGACAAATGGGATGGCATATTATTTGGCATGAAAAGTCATGATTGCCATATATTTATAGAGTGTTTGTTGTCACTTGCATTTAAACCATTGCCTAACAATGTGTGGAAGCTACTTACAAAGCTAAGTTAATTTTTTTGAGACTTGTGCTCGACCACATTGAGGGTAGATGACTTGTTAACTATGTAGCTAAACATTCCTATTGTTATGACAATGGCCAGTAAAAATAAAATTACAAAATATAATTTAGAGAAAGAGAAGAGAAAGCACACAAATATTTAACGTGAAAAAATCCAATGAGGGAAAAAATTATGGGAGAAGAAGAGAATTTTACTATGCAGAATTCTGTTATAAGGCTGAAATTTGGGCTGACCAATTAACCCCAAACAGCTCCTGTATGCAGTACAAGAAATGACCCAAAGTATAGAAAATTGCACTCTCTGTTTTTCTGTTTTGTGCAGTAACAGACCAGCCAAACTGCAGTTTTTTGTATTGGTGTTTTGCAGTAGCAGACCCAAAACAATACTGTTCACGCACTGTTCATGCTGCTGTTCACGCTACTGTACTGCATTCTATATATTTTCTGCAGTCAAAGTTGCTGTATGCAATTTTCTACTAAAACTGTAACTATCTGCAACTGTTTTGCAGATTTCTACTATAACTGTAATTCTTGGTTGCAGTTTCCATCTGAAACTGCAACTCTTTTATTTTTAGAATTTAGGTCACACCCAAAAACATAACACTCTCTACCTTGACACGAATTCTAAAAATAGACTTCTACAAAAGAACTCCCCACCTCTTCCACAAAAGCTCTTAAGAGAAAAATTCAACAATGAACACCAATTAAGTCCAAGCAATACTTGAACTTCTTAATGGGCAAAGGCTTAGTGAGCATATCAACTGGATTATCTGTAGTATTAATCTTTTTGATGGAAATTTCACTCTTGGCAAAAACATTCCTAACAAAATGATACTTGATGTCAATATGTTTGGATCTTTCATGATACATCTGATCTTTAGCTAAGTGAATTGCACTCTGACTGTCACAATGAACAATAATAGAAATAGATTCAAATGTAATTTCACCAACCAAACCTTTTAACCAAATTGCCTCCTTAACAGCCTCTGCTATTGCCATGTACTCTGCCTCTGTGGTAGATTGAGTAATGGTAGATTGAAGTGTAGCCTTCCAACTGATTGCACAACCACCCAAAGAAAATACATATCCTGTCAAAGACCTCCTCTTATCAAGATCTCTAACATAGTCTGAGTCCACAAAACCTATCAAACTATCATTACTTTTTTCATATACCAAATGAGCATCTGCTGTACCAACCAAGTACCTAAGTATCCACTTAACTGTTTCCCAGTGTTGTTTGCCAGGATTAGCCAAATACCTATTTACAACACTAACAGCTTGTGCTATATTAGGTCTGGTGCATATCATCAAATACATAAGGCTCCCAACTGCATTGGAATAAGGAATGCATGACATATGATTCATTTCTTCATTTGTTGTTGGACATAAATCTACTGAAAGTCTGAAATGAACAGTAAGAGGAGTAGACACTAGTTTGGCCCTTTTCATGTCAAACCTACTCAATACCTTTTTAGTAAAAGATTTCTAAGAAAGGTATAATTTTCTATTTGGCCTGTCTCTTATAATTTCAATACCAAGAATCCTTTTAGCAGCTCCCAAATCTTTCATGTCAAATTTAGAACTCAACTGTTGTTTCACCTTCTTTATCTCAGTCATGTTAGATGCTGCAACTAACATATCATCAACATATAATAGCAAATAAACAAAAGATTTATCAGGAAGCCTTTTAAAATACATGCAATTATCATAATTGGATCTTTGAAATCCAATAACTCCCATAAAAGAGTCAAACCTTTTGTACCATAGTCTTGGAGATTACTTAAGACCATACAAGGACTTCTTTAGCAAGCAAACATGATCTTCTTTACCAGCAACTACAAAACCCTCGATTTAATGCATATAAATCTATTCATCAAGATCACCATGCAAAAATGCAATTTTCACATCTAGTTGCTCCAACCCTAAATCATTCATAGCAACTAATGAAAGCAAAACATGAATAGAAGTGTGCTTTACAATAGGTGAGAAAACTTCATTAAAGTCAATGCCTTGTACTTGTTGTAGCCTTTAATTACCAACCTTGCCTTATATCTGATATCTGAGTCACTTGAGGTATTAGATTTTTTCTTGAATACCCACTTGCAACCAACAATCTTCTTCTTTTCTAGTGGCTTCACAAGTGCCCAAGTTTGATTTCTCTGAAGAGATTGAATTTCTTCTTGCATAGCAGATATCCAATTTGCAGCATTTTCAGAAGATATTGCCTCCTTGTAGCTTCAAGGTCATTGTACTCCACCTCTTCTACTACAGCAAGACAATAGGTAAAATCTAAATAACCATAATTCTCAAGTGGTTTAATAGTTCTCCTTGGCCTGTCCCTAGCTATGGTGTAAGGCTGTGCTTGTGAAGAATCGAAGCCTCTTCTGAATCACCATCTGCAGAACTAGGAATAGAGAATTGTTTGGGTTGAACAAGAACTTCAAACTCCACCTATTTTCCATCTTTTTCATTGTCTTGAATGGCTGATTGTATAACTTCTTTCTTTGTAAGCATGAAATATTAATCAAAAGTTACATCCCTGCTGATAAGAAAATTGGACTGATCTAGACACCATAACTTGTATCCTTTTTCACTAGATGAATACCTAAGAAATACACATTTCTTTGCTCTAGGCTCAAGCTTTCCTTCATTAACATGTGCATAAGCAAGACAACCAAAAATTTTCAAAATAGAATAATCAGCAGGTTTGCTAGACTATACCTCTTCTGGTGTTTTACATTTTAATGGCTGTATGAGGAGATCGGTTCACCAACCAGCAAGTTGTGTTAATAGATTTAGCCCAAAATTCTTTGCCTAAACTTGCATTTGAAAGCATACACCAAGCCTTTTCAAGAAGAGTTCTATTCATCCTCTCTACAACACCATTCTGTTGAAGTGTATTGACAACAGTTCTATGCCGAGCAATGCCTTCTTTCTTGCAAAACTCATTGAACTCATTATTACAAAATTCAAGGCCATTATCTATTCTAAGTCTCTTAATCTATTTCCTGTCTGCTTTTCAAGTAAACCTTTCCATTGCTTACAGGTCACAAATACTTGATTTTTCTGTTTCAAAAATTAGACCCAAACCTTCCTTGAATAATCATCAATAAAAGTCAACATGTATCTAGAGTGACTACCTTTAGAAGGAACTTGAGAGGGCCCCCAAAGGTCTGTGTGAATGTAGTCAAGAGTTCCTTTTGTCTTATGAATGGCTGAACTGAAACTCAACTGCTTTTGTTTGCCAAAAACATAATGGTCACAAAACTCCATCTTTCCTGTAATTTGGTCACCTAACAGACCTCTCTTGCTCAATGCTGTCATGCCTCTCTCACTCATATGCCCTAGTCTCATGTGCCAAATTTTAGTAACATTTGAATCAAAAATAGAAGTAATAGCAACTGCAACTGAACCTATAATAGTAAAACCTGCAAGAAATACAAAGTGCCAATTCTATTTGCTTTCATCAGTAAAAGTGCACCCTTAGAGACTTTAAGCACACCATCTTCATATTTATATTTACAGCCATTCTTTTCTAGAGTACCCAAAGAAATTAAATTCTTTTTCAAATCTGGAATGTGTTTCACATTTGACAAAGTTCTGATCATACCATCATGCATTTTAATTTGCACAGTGCCTATCCCTGCAACTTTACAAAAATGATCATCACCCAAAAAACACACCTCCATTAAGCGGCTCATAAGTGGTAAATCAGTCCCTATTAGGAGTCATATGCTATGAAGCTCTTGAATCCATCATTCAGCTAGTTTCAAATCTGATTTTAGCATCAGTAACACAAAGCAGATCACTTTTCTCATCTTTTACTACATTAGCTTCGTCTGATATGGCCTTACCTTTATTGTCACATGCTTTTTCTTTCTTCTTTAGTTTAAAATAGTCAAATTTAATATGTCCCTTCTTGCAATAATTACAAGTCAGATTCTTATGTTTAGACTTCGATCTAGACTTGTAAGAATTTGGATTTCTCTCCTTACTTCTTCCTCTACCAATAAATAGACCAATACTCTGATCACCCCCTTCAATAGATGCCAAATTATTATCAATTTTTTTTTTAGCTTGCAAATTTAACCTGACATTATCAAGAAAAATTTCTTCTCTACCATAGATCATAGTATTTCTAAAATTTTTATAAGAAGCAGGCAAAGAACATAACAGTAAAAGTGCTTGATCCTCATCATCAATCTTCACATCTATCTTACTTAAATCAGTAATGATGGAAGTAAACTCTGCTATATGAGATTTTGGTGGCATACCTTCAAACATACGCGGAGTATAGAGGCGTTGCTTTAACTGTAACCTATTGGTGAGAGATTTCATCATGTACAAACTCTCCAATTTCAACCATGCACCCACTGCAGTGTTCTCAGTGAGAATTTCTTGAAGAACTTCATTACCTAAGCACAACTGAATAGAAGAAAGAGCTCTATCATCCATATCATCCCATTCAGCATCTATCATAGTCTCGGGCTTCTTCGTCTTTCCAAGTAGCACCCTCTTTGTGTCTTCTCTTGACAGAATTGCCATCATCCTTACTTGCCAAAGAGCAAAACTGGTTGACTCATCAAATTTCTCAATGTCTGTCTTAGATGTTGTTGCTAAAGTTGAAGCCATTGAGAACCAGGCTCTGATACCAATTTGTTATGACAATAGCCAGTAAAAATAAAATTGCAAAATATAATTTAGAGAAAGAGAAGAGAAAGCATACAAATATTTAACGTGAAAAAACCCAATGAGGAAAAAAACCACAGGCAAAAGAAGAGAATTTTACTATGCAAAATTTTGTTACAAGGCTGAAATTTGGCCTGAACAATTGACCCCAAACAGCTGCTGTATGTAGTACAAGAAAGGACCCAAAATACAGAAAATTGCACTTCTGTTTTGCTGTTTTGTGCAGTAGCAGACCAGCCAAACTACAGTTTTCTGTATTGGTATTTTGCAGTAGCAGACCCAAAATAATACTGTTTATGCACTGTTCATGCTGCTGTTCATGCTACTGTTCACGCTCCTATACTGCATTCTGTATATTTTCTGCAGTCAAAACTGCTGTATGCAGTTTTCTACTAAAACTGCAACTCTATCTACAACTATTTTGCAGTTTCCATCTGAAACTGCAACTCTTTTATTTTTAGAATTTGGGTCACATCCAAAAATATAACACCTGTCATATTATACAAGTTAGAAAAGATTTTCCCTCTTGCATTCTTTAACTCCATGGAGAATTTACCCCATTACTTATCTTATGAGTTAATGGTACTAGTCTGATTCAATACTAATGGATGTATTTGTTCTAGAGCTACTTATGTATCATAAATTATGCCTTTTTATTAATTTAACTATATGTTTTTTAATTAAGCTTCTAATCAAGTTTTCATGTCAATTGATTTGATTAGGATGATGGAAGACATAAAAAGGATGGTTAAAATTAAAGATGAGTGGAGGGTTCAATATGTGAGGCTTACATTATAAGAGATACCTCCCATTTTTGTTCCTTTTATTTGAAGCCACATTTATAACCTAGAAAAACTTGGGCCAAACACTTTGATGATGAGGGGCCAAGTTCATTAAAACCAACTTTTTATATTTTCAATTAACTTGGTAATGCATCGAGAACAACCAAGAAATGATGGCTTAATGATGCAGAGTACAAGTCCTCAACCTTGCATATGTTACTGAACTATGACAAAGTCTAGCCATATCTCAAGTAAGTGCCTTACCTATAATTAAATAAACAATGACATGCTTAATCCTAACAATATTCAATTCCAAACTACTAATCATGTAATTTTTTCTTACAAGCATCTAATGTTCCAATTGAGCAATTAAAGGTGCTAATCCAAGAACAATTTAGATCCTGGTTTTGGGGTTATGTAAATATTGACATGTGCATACTTATATATATATATATATATTAATTGTGTATAGTTGATTAACTTTATTTATGTATTTTTTCTTGTATGTAGGTGCATGATCCAACTAATGGTGTAAATGACCAAAATCTACACACTTTAGCATGGGGCCTTCAAAAGATGCAAATAGTTGGCCAAAGTTTTTGTCAATGGGTTCAAGTTTCACAAGCATCCTGGTTAGAGTGTAAAAAAATAGAATAGTGGTGTTTGGATCAAAGAATATAGTACAAGCAGTGATGATGACAATTATGGCATCCTTACAGATGTACTAGAATTGGATTATATAGGAATTCATTCGAAAAAAGTTGTCATGTACTATTGTGAGTGGTTTGACCCCACTAAACTATGAGGGACAAGACTTCATAATCAATTCAAGATTAATTCATGATCGCGTTATAGGCAAAGCAAGTTTACTATGTACCTTACTCAATCCTGGACTAAATTAGAAATCATAATTGGCACGTTGTTATCAAGACCAAGGCACGAGGAAGGATGGAAATCGATAATGATATAGAATTGCCTTATCAAACTAATGTAGTGGAGCAGGTAGAGATCGTGCCCATTGATGAGACAACAACAAGTTTCTTACACAATGACAATGCGGATTTTGAGCAAGTTGAAATTGAAGACACAAGTTGTCGAGTTTTGTATGTAGAAGAGGACATTGAATATGCAAGTAGCTCCAAGAGTGCTAAAGAACCTAATCTATCCAACATTGATGATATCGAAAAAGAAGAAGAGGCTGCCACGGCATTTGAAGAAAATGAATGAGATGAAGAGTCTGATTGATTTGCTATAAATTATGTTATACTTTTGTTATTTCATTTTCTCTTGCTTATGGATTATGATTCGATTTCAACAAATAATAGTTATAATTTTATTAATTCCTATCATAATGTTACATAGAAAAAATTGTGGTTAAGTTTAATTAAAAATTAATAATAACGCAACACTATTTAACTAAGCTTAATTAAGATTCATGATACTTGATTTTTGAAATTATACTTAATTAAAATATTATGATCATAATTTTAACAAGTAATTGCTATATTTTTTTAGTGCTTAACATAATTTCAAGTAGAAAATATTATACACAAGTTTAATTAAAAATTAATAATAACATGAATCATTTAAACTAAATTAATTATATTAACTCTAAGATTATACTTAATAAATATATTATGATTCTTAGTTAAACCTAATTAAACTTAAGTAATAATAAGTTAATTTGAAAAAAATTAAATTTAATTAAAACTTATTATACTATATTAAAATTTATTTATTATTTTATATATTTACTATAATTATATTGAAATTTTAATATACAATTTGAGGTTAAAAAAATTAAATTTACTGTACATATTGCTACTTCCTTACTATATTCTTTCAATTTGAGGTTAATTTTCACTTAGCTTTTGTCTTGTTTCACTACTCCTTCTTAAATTTTGTTTTTCACTTTATTTTCAGTCATTATATGAGCTATTTGATTAAAAATCTACTCTCGTTGACTGTTTTTTATATTTTTATTAAGGCTGGTATCACTTTTTCTTATAATTTATCTCAAAGTTAATGTATGTGACATTAGGATAGATTACTTAATATTGATTGTGCACTAAAAATTTTGACAAAGAGATATATCGATGACTTCATTTTCTATCTATTTGTACTAAAAATGTTGAAATTAAAATAATATACATGACTAAATTTTGTGTCTGATTGGACAAAAAGTATTGATATTAAATTGGATGCATGACTTTATAAATTTTTGTAATTTGATTTTTCATCCTTTTTTTAATGGTAGGGAGTCTTCATTCCTTGGAGGAAACTCTATCAATTTTTTTGAGAAAAAATTGGACTTATGTCATTAGCAGTATGGTGTTGAGCTCAAATTGTATTTATTTTAGATTATATAATTGTAAAAAATAAATTCAAGTAGAATTTTTAAGTTATGAATCCATTTTATAGTTAGATGGGTATGAACTTAATTTAATTTTTTAGATTTTAATTTGGTTTTACCTTTATGTTTATGTTATAGTTAGGTATTTATTAAAGTAATTCCCACATCAAATATAAGCTTATTATGACTTAATTATTTAGTTATAGATTATATGTAAATTGGGATGTACTTGTTATTTTGGTTATGTTAAAATTACGTGTTAGTTAGGTTAGTTAGGTCATTTGCCTTATTTTACATTTAGAGAGTTTGAAAATTAAATGTAAATTATGATTTTTTAAATAATACTTGGCTTATGATTTAATTAGTTTATTATAGATTATGTTTAAATTGGGATATAATTATTATTTAGGTTATGTTCAAATTAGGTGTTAATTAGAGTAACTAGGTTGTATGGCTTATGTGATATTTTGAGAGTTGTATACTTCTTATGACTTAATTAGTTAGTTGTAGCTTAGGTTTAAACTAAATTATGAGTTAAGTTCTTTATGTTATATTGGAATGAGTTGGTTGCAATTTAATTTAATGTTAACTCTTGTAAGTTTTGAATATTTTATTATAAATCTAAATTGTTGTTATTAGATGTTATCCTCTAAAGCCAATAAAGGTAAAAGGGTTGGCCTATAAAGGCTGATAGTCGATTTAGGTCCTCTCAAACCAATACCACTCCTCCAGATTTGCTTCACACTCATCCCCAACCACAAAAGACTATGATACCTACATCTGCATATCAACGTAACCCATTGACCTATCTAATTGCCATATCATTTGCAGTGACTTCATCATAACCTCTCACCTCATATTCCATTCTTGCCTCATCTTCTCAAGCTTAGGAGGAGGACGATTTAGATTGGTTATTATGCCTGATAGATGATCTAGGTATATTCAATGACATTTGAGGTGCATGTTAATTGTAATTCAAGAAATATCAAATTTTATATTAGTTTCTCCTATTGATATATTTTCTATGACTTTCAATAGATGGAGGCCTTCTACATCAAGGAGTAATGCTTTGACCAATGTTGTTTGGTCAAAGCTTGATAAACCCTACATGTTGTGGGGTGAGATGTCTAGAGAAACTCATCATGTGGTACAACAAGTGGAGGGTAAGTAAAATGTTATTCTTGAATTTAAGAATTAAATTTATATTAATCTTAGTCAAGTTGTGGGAGCTTGCAATTACTAAAATGTTTTAATTTTATCTTCAAAAATGATCGCATTTGGCAACAATCACCACAATCACATGTGGGTAGCATTTAATAGTAGAGGATCCAAGCATTTATCAAAAATGTATATGGATGCTCGAGATGTCAAGTAAAAGCTTGATTGGTTACATAGTCATGTCTAGGAGGATCTTCAAACTTATTGAAACTCCATTGATTGAGAGGAAGTTAGGAGACAATAAACGGATGGCATATATAAGGGGCATGATTATGGTATGGTCTCATAGCTCTTTGTAAATTCTATTTTAGGCTTAGCATCTCATAACTATTCTTCTATGAGTCACCTAGACTCGCATGTCCTTCAAGTATCTAGATAGAGATGAGAGAGCAACTTCGAGCAGATATGAGGTAGGAAAGGGAAGAGATAACATGATAGGCAAAGCTAACAAGCAACAAGTTAAACATATAATTGCATCATGCATGGCCCAAATGGAGGCCAATATGTGGGCACTGATTCAAGCCCAATTTATGGCTCAATAGATAGATAGTGAAGGACATAGATCATCCGCCTTTAGCCAACCATCACCACAACAATGACAACAATGACAAAAGCTACTAGCTACCCTTCATCCCCATAATCCCTAGTCCAATGACTCAAATAAGACTGACACTAATGTTGGCTCTCCTAATAATGGCTTTCCTAATAATGACCCTCCTAATAATAGCCCTCATGATCTCGACTTAGAGCATATCAATTTTAATAATTATTCTTAGGATCTATTTAAACTTTTAATAATTATTTGCAAATTTTAGCTAAACAAAAATTTTATTGTCATGTTGGGATGATTTTATAATATTTAATTAAATTTTAAATATTTTTATTATATATTTATTTATTTTTCATTATTATATTAGAATTTAAAAAATTAAATTTACTTTACTTTTAAAAAATAAATAATTTCATAATTATTAAGGGATATCAATCCTCATTAACCAAACTAATTGTCGAGCGATTGATCCCTTGGTACTAATAAAATTAATTACTTTAAAAATCAACTCATTTACTATGGGATATTATTCCTTTGTAAAAAGAAAAAAATTCAAAAATAACTTTTTTACTTTTTAAAATACAAACTTTGACTTTTATCTCAGAACTGAAATGTTTTGCTAAAATTTTTGGATGAATGGCTTACCGAAGGATAAGATCCTTTAGTAAATTTGTCAATACAACTTGTTACTAACAAATTTATAATTTTTACCAAACAATTTATCCCTGGGCATTTTCAAAAGTTCTTGTAATGCTAGTTTGTAAGAATAGGATAACTTATAACAAAATTAGGCTGCATTGGAACACAGAATGTGAAAAATGAGCATTTGACTCAACGACGAGGAATGGTCATATAGCACCTAAAGATCAAACTTAGGCATTCATAGCTAACGTAGCACCCAGTCATCATCTTTTAAAATTTTTAATATTTAACTAGGTTATGTATGAAGTGTATAATTAATTAATATGTACAAATAATGAAATATGCTATAAATATAAATTTAATTTTTAATTTATAACTTAATATAGAAATTATTAGTATTCGTTTATTAAGCTCGATATAAAATCTTTTGGCTTGTTAAAATATATATATACAGTTCTATAATCTAGGGACATAGAAACAAAATTTAAAATTCAACCAAAAAATATAAAATTTAAAAGTTTTCTTGATGTTTCTACCAAATGAATGAAAGTGTAAAATATGTTGAAGAAAACTTGAATAATTTTTATATTAATTAGATATTTTTGTATGTTAGAATTTTAAATGAATAAACCTTATAAAAATTACAATTTAATGTTGTCAATATATATATATATATATATATATATATAATTCTTTTAGTGTAATGACAAACACACATTCATAATATTGATGCTTTTGTTTTATAACCGTTATAAAATTATTTTGCTTCAAAGCCTTCAATTGCTATTCTTTTAAATTGCATTTTTCTATGAACCTTGAAAAATGAAATAATAGAATAATTAACTGCATGCTTAACTTCTTTGAAAGATTTACATTTAACCTTTGTAGCTCCTATAAAAAGATGCTTTACGTATTGGACACATTTTTCTACTATGTTTGCAAGTATAAGCTTAGAACAATCCTTATTAATTTGATCATGCATTTCGTTTAAAAATTGATAATATATTACATGTTTTATCAAGCTACTCTATGTACGTAAATCCATCTTAACATTCTTATAAATATATATTAAAACTATAGTTTGACTTCATTTGAGAATTTAAATATTAGCAACTAAATACCAAAAATTGAAAATCAATTTAATAAAGCCAGTAAGTAGTTGGCTTCCGAAAATAACTTTGAAATGTTACAATATTCAATTAATACTCTACTTTATTTAAAGTTTAAAGATTTTGTATTACATAGGTTTTGCGAAGAAGTATAACAAAAAATAAAAAAATTTCTCTATTTTTACACAATCTTTACTTCACAAAATTTAAATCATTAAAGTTATTTAGTCTCAGAGATTGAATTTTGAGACTCAACTATTCTAATAATTTTAATATTAGGTGTAATATTCCCACATCTAATTTGAGAAAAACTTTTCACAAAAATAAAAATGGATACACAAATATATTTAGAACTTCTCAGTTTTCACTTGCCTTTGGATTGCTTTGTAAATCTCTCACTTGTCTAAATCATGATACATTGGATTTTAGCTTTAAATGAGTTCGATTAATTTTTAAGCAAATTTATCTTAATAGCTAAAGATTTTGTACCACACACATAAACAAGTTGATGCAAACGCAGACCTTAAGCAAACTAGCAGAGTCTAAAAAAGTTAACAAGGAACAAATAGAGATTCTCATTTAGGTTATGCCATATTTTAGCATCATTGTACATGTAGAACTAAACTACTTAGATATTTACATTTGAAAGAGGGTTTAAAATGTTATGAAACATAAATCTTTAATGTTGTTTGATGAAATTATACGAATTTTTCTATAGATAGTACCTCTATTGGTGAAGGTTCTTCTTCGGCCATGCGTTTTCTTCCACATGCAATTCTTCTAAGGCCATCTCACCATCCTTCACCGATCAATAATACATTTATTATACAATTACTTTTTACATTTATTTTAATCTTCTAGTAATATTTTTTCTTATATGCATTTTATTTATATCTCACTATGCATAACACAAGACAAAACTCTAATCAATAAAAAAAAAAATAATGTTGTGGTTAATTACTTCTTTGTCAAGTATACTTGTTACTCGTACTAAGAATTTTGAATAACCTGACTTTTATACATTAAACAATTATGATTAGTGCAATTTATTTGAAATTTGAAACAATAAATTATCATATTCTTTTTATTAAAGATCTCTGAAATAAAAAAAAAAAAGAGATAATATGATATCTTTTATAATTGACCACACTACTTAACTTTTATAAACTAATAGTACACAATTAATTTGAAGAAAAACATGCTTTCTAATTAATATAACAAATAATTGCTTTTGAACATAGGTTGAGTTCCTTCAAATTAAGCCTTATTCATAACCTACCTTATACATAAGAGTATCAATCCTACCAATGATTGTTGTTACAATGTTGCAATGCAAGAATAACAATCCAAAGAAAAAAGAAATTGAGTCTTTGAGAAGGGGAAAAGTGGGTTTTGAAAATGAAAAGTGGAGTTGTCACTAACCTAAAATTTTGGTGAGATTGGACACTTTTAAAAAAGGTGACTTGCATTTTAAAAGTTGAGTTCAAGGATTGGTTGCATGTAAAGAATATATTAGCACTCTATAAAGTTCTTTAAGTACCATGTTGATTTTTATTCACTTTTCTAATTTAATTTACATATTTAGTCTTACTTTATTCCTATTTTGTTTGAAGCATTGGATTAATTAGAATATCAATATAAGATTCACCATCATGGGTGGATTCCCTCCAAGCTATAAAAGTGGGGGCATCATTCCACCCAATGTCCACAACTGTTAGGGCTTTGATTTTGTTTAAAGGTGAACATTTATGATTTTAGAAAAAGGATTAAGATGGATCTCCTCACAGATGAGTCCTACTAAAATGTCTCTCCCTTCAGGCTATGCAAAATGGAAGAATCACTCTACTCGATTTCCATAACTCTTCTTGGAGGTTCAAATTTGGTTAAGTTTAGTTTAAGAATACATAGAAATAGTACTAAGATGAATCCCCCCAACAGGTAGAACCAAACAAAATTTCCCTCCCTTTGAGTTATGGGAAATGAAATGATTTTCATAACACCTCTTGGAAGTTTTGAATTTGGTTAGAAAAAGTTCAGGTTGAATATACTTGTTGATTGAAAATAGGATATTGAAAAGAGTAGTTAATCAAAAAAGAAAGAAAGGCCCTTAAATCCTTATTTAGGTGATCTTGGACCTTTGAAGTAATCTTATAAGTGATGTGGGGCTCTTAGATCCCTTTTTTATTAAATGGTTTTGGATAATTGTAATCCACTACTAAAGTGTGCATCCCAAACATTGTAATGAAAAGTAAAAGATATGACTAAAATAATTATTATAGTCACCCCAAGATAAGGCTTAGATAAAGCTACAAATAGCAACATAGGCAACAAAGGATAAAAGCATGAAAGAAATAAGATACCACATTTAATTGCATGGGTTTGGGGATAGTGGAAGCTTTACCTTATTGAACTTGAGTCCAAGATCTAGTCGATGCTTACTCTACAAATTGTCTCTGGTACCATTGAACCACAAATTCTACATCAAGACCATAGGAATCACAAACACCTAGTATGGGCCACAAACACAATAGCCTTCTGATCATAGCAAGCCCTTCTTGCAATCATAGAGAAACTACAAGCGCTACTCCAATGTGGATACACATCTCAAGTTCTAGAGGCGATGATGGTGCCTCAAGTAGAATCAAGTGAGAGAGAATTATGTTTTGAGAGATTGAGAGTAAGGTGAGAATGCATACATATAGGGGAGGAGCTTGGATTTTTTTCCAAGAGGACCAAGACAAAAGGTCATAAGATAGAAAAGAAAGTTTGAATTTGCACACAATACATGCATATTAAATAAATTAGACCTAAATTATACTTAAATGACACTCTAATTTCACTCTATGTGCATTGTTAGAGTGAGTTTTAGAAATGGGGTTTTAATTGAGTTAAAATAACATTTTAAGGTGAGTTTTGAAAATTCTTCTCTATGTGCATAGTGCATTACGTATGAACTATGAAATGAGATTTAAGGTGGGTTGGGTAACTTATTGAGTACTCTTTTGGAGTGGTTACTATATTGATTTTGAGTAATTTTTTTTTATTTAGGCTGCTTACCTATATAGTTTTTTTTTTTTTCTTGTTGATTTGGGAGAAGCAGGATCTTTTGTAAAATTTCAAAGTTTTGAAGGTTATTTCAAAAATTAAAAAATTAGATAAAATAGGTAACATAAGGACTTATTTGAAAATGTTTAAAATTATTATAGGTAATATATAAAATTTTACAAAATTTTAGGAGGGGCCAAATTAAACAATTTTAAAATTTTAAATAATATATATAAGATTCTCAAAAGTTCAAGAAGCTAGGGCCTACCCTAGCCTCCACCTAGTTTCACATCTATGAACTTAGAAATTAATTTTTGTGTTAAGTGTATGTGTGAAGTCAACTGCCTATTTAATTGAGAGTTGCCCAAACTCTCTAGTAGTCATGGTTAATTAGGAATCCATTAACTTTAGGATAGTTAACTATAGTAAATAATTGAGAATAAAATAATTAATTAGGAATTTATCTCACTTAAAATTAATTATTTAATTATCCACATTTATCTACTATTATCTATTATTAAAACTAATGCAGCAATAAATAAGATTTGATTAGTTATAAATAATTAATTATCCCATATAGCATATTGCATACATGTAGATGCACTGCCATGCAACATCTCCCACCTATACACATAAAACATCAATATGGGATTTGGATTCTCTAAAGTACAAGGTGCACTTTAAAGAATAAAGTGTAAGTGGATGTCCATTGATGAGAAAATAAATGGTGTAGATTGTTATAAATTACAAGTAAGTGAATTCTATTGATAATTTATACCATTTTATCAATGGTCATTTACTTGCATTTTACTCTTTAAAGTATGTTATACATTTTAGAGGATCCCAATCCCAGCAATATGCTACATCTCTCAATCAACAAGTTCTCACATTTATACATGAAAATGGAATGTGTTTACACAAGAAAGGTGATAGTGTGTAGTCATTATATCAAGTTACTATCTAATCAATATAGCATCACTCATACCCCAAATCATTTTTGTCACTCTATATTTTGCACCTTTGATCCTTCTAATTTACTTAGAGCTATGCAAAATCCTTGAATGCATTTAAAGTCATGGGTATCATCAACAACTTATGTCCATGTAATTGCTTGGGCTATGACTTACAAATCATATATGATAGCAAATGACTTTCCCTTGAATGTTCATGCCAATTCATTAAAGTTTAGTTGCTTTCCTAGTCATATTCTGTTGGACCACATTATTCTTAGCCCTTGGATTATATGATAATGTAACAACACTAAAACCTAATTTCATGACATAGATCCAAGTCTCAAGGGGTATAAAATTGGACTTTAAGTCCATAGGGCTCACACAATGATGAAGAAGAGATCTATTTAATCATTTCCAATATAGGTTGACTTATAACACATACAGTGTGATATGAAGGTTATGGTGGAGCTCTCATTTAGGTTTTATCATGCTATCATTTACATCATACAGAACACAATTCAATCACTCCAAATAGTGATTGACTTGAATAACTAAGATTCAAATTGGACTATGTGTTGGCTTCATGAAGTTTGTGTTATCTCCATATTTGACTAATTAAATCTTATCCAAGCACTTAGCTAAGGCAACATTTCAATATAGTCCTATCACTCCTTAAACAATAATGAGATCACTAGCAAATAAGTCTCATCTCACTCACTATAACAGCATTGAGGTGATTTCCCCATGTGAGAGAGATAATCTAATAGCCTAATGACAATCTCGTATATGTGCCATGTAATTTTACTATGCAAGTCAACAAAGTCATTCCATATTTATTGCATAAGTAAAATACAAAAGCAATGTACTACTACATTACATTCATAACAAATCTATACCCCTAACATGCTTCTTAAAAGCATCTCTTGTAATTGGTTAGGTAAATAGATCAGAATTGTATTGCTAGTAGGAAAATCTTCAATAATACAATCAACTCTTGTGCATTGATGTCACAAAGTAAGTGATAACTAGTATGAATGTGGTTTATCTTTCCATGGTATCTTGGACTTTTTGCATAGGCTATAGCAGCTATGTTATCACAATTAATAGCTATGGCATCACATAGGTGCCTTATGATATTCAAGTTATGCAAGAACCTCCTCAACAACCTTGCCTCTTGTATTACAAAAGTGTAGGCAACATATTTTGACTCCATCATAGATATAGACACACAATGATGCTTCTTGCTACGCCATGAAATGACTCCTTCTACAAGAATGAATTCATAGACCAAGGTGGACTTTCACTTGTCCTTGTCTGTTGAACCATTGGCATCACAGTATTTGACCAACATAAAGCTCCCACCTTGATAACATAATGCTATACCAGTGGTTCCTTTCAAATATCTAAGTATCCTCTTAATTGCAATTCAATTTGCAAGTCTAGGATTACTTTGATATTTGTTGACCATCCCAACTACAAAACATATGTCGAGTACACAACATAAATTACATCAAACTTCCAACATCACTTGCATATGGGACCTTACCATCTTTTGCTTCAACTCTTTTGTCTCAAGACATTGATTCATGTAGAGGTATTTATCGTTTTCTAGTGGGCTATCAATGGGTCTGGAATTATTCCTATGGAAGCATTCTAGGATATTTTTGATGTAAGTCTCTCGAGACAAGCTTAGAAACGTTTTCTTATTGGGTCTCCTGGTTAGCATTGTTTCCTTCTCGTTGCATTAATACTCCTCCTTGGTCGCTTTTTTTCTCTCTCCTTTTCAATCTCTTACTTTTTCCTTATTATAGAAATGTTTTGCCGCCTGTGTCTGATTTTTATTTCCATCCTCATTAATGGCCTTTAATGCTCATCTTAGAGCTGTGTCTGAACATCGTTTGGAGCCTCCAGCTTTTGCGTTTCAGTTTCTTCCACATTCTCTGAAGCTTGAAATCTGGAACCTGATGGCAGCGTTGCTTCTGCTGAGAGTCTCTTTTGCCCCTGCCCCTCGCTGCCATTTCCCCCTCCTACGCCTTTGCCTTTTCTCGGTCTCTGTTGCCGTTGAACCAGCATCCATTCACCAAACTCCGGCGCTGGTTTTTGTGGTTCAGGAATTTAGTTTCCAGCTTCTGCGTTAATGTCG
The DNA here is from genome assembly GCA_037013595.1 of Dicorynia guianensis. Taxonomy (NCBI): domain Eukaryota; kingdom Viridiplantae; phylum Streptophyta; class Magnoliopsida; order Fabales; family Fabaceae; genus Dicorynia; species Dicorynia guianensis. The sequence continues at coordinate 11,772,274 of JASUAB010000006.1, read as the reverse complement.
GTGTTCTGGGCCATATTTTGGTTCCTTGTTATTTCAGATGGGCATAATTCCCGCGCATGGCCATAAACTTCACAGTGAAAGCAAATGAAATGGACTCCTTATTCAATTCTAATTCCCTTTCTTCTACCTTCAGCCCCTTCTATGATAAACTGAGACAACAGAGGTTTAGTGAGATCAACAGAAACACATATTCTTGCATACTTACCTCGAGCCAGGTCCTCTGTATTCGAGTCAACCTTATTTGTTTTCCCTATGCGATTGCCAATTTTGGTGAGTATTCTTTTATCATAATCTTCAAGAGGAATTTGAGGGAGTCTCACCCATACAGCTACGGAGCTAAGTTTAGCTTGATTAGGATCAAAATCCATCTCCCATTCTTGCTCTATCAGATAATGGTCAAACTGTTGGGAAAAATGGATCAGAGGATTGATAACAGCGGAAGCACCTCAAGATCACTTTTTCCCATTGTGCAAATAAATTATGCACAACAAAATTTAAGTAGAAAAATAAATACAAGAGGCACAAATATTTAACGTGGAAAACCCTCCAATATTGAGGGAAAAACCATGGGACAATCTCCAAGAAAATATTCCACTATAATAAGGATAATTACAAATATCCTTACAACACACTTTACTCTCTTTCAAGTGATACTAAAATTATAGTGGCACTCAGTGAGACCCTCTAGAGATGACACCCAATTTTTCTGGTGTATACCCACACCCTCACTCTATTGGGAATTACTCAGACTCTCTTTTATCTCACACTCTTAGAGAAATAAAATTATTTCTCTCTAGGCTTGCCTCTTACACTTGGCTTTAGCCTTATTTTCTCTACTTGAGACTTGAGCCTTTCTCTTTGGCTCTCCTCTTGCTTGTCTTGCTTGTGTCTTTGATGCTGAATGAGGCATCTATTTATAGGGAATTCTGAGTTGCAAAAGGAATAGTGCAGTGGTGCAATATTGAAAAACTGCACCTCCCTTTCATACTGCAGCTAGCCTCCTTCAATGTTGTCTGCTCCTATTTTCAATTTTGGCTGCCATTTGTTGTTGACAATGTTGGGTGCCCACATGGGGTGGACTCTAACACAAACAACATCCATGTCCCTTCCGTTAGTGCAATATGTCTATCTACTTCGCAGCTGAAGTTTACCAATGAAGTAATCATTGCCAAGATCAATCAATTCAAGGACCCCAAATTTCGCCCACATTTGTTGAAGTCAACGTTCTAACCCTTTAAACCCCACACGCTGACCCAGAAAGTGCACTATCAATGAGCTCCTGAACGGTTTGCTAATCTGATGGGGGACTTTTTTTGACAAGCGAAACACCCGGCACAAAACTCCTCCCACAACTTTTTCATCCTTAAAGGTTATGCCCTCGTCATCTTCCAAGTCTTCATCATCAGAGCTTTCGATGATTTCCTCATCACTTGTATTAAAACTGTCTTCCTGTAGTAGGTGTCGACTGTCTCCTGGATTTCCTTGGTGCTGGCCCATGAGGATATTTCTGTAGGAGGTCTGGAGGCCAGTATTTTGTTCTTCCTCACCACCTTCCTCGGGGCCTATAGTGTCATGGTCATATACCACTGCTACCGAACTGCTACCTTCAAAGTTTTCTTTCCATTTTCCTTTCTTTAGACTCCTCCTCAGCAGGTCGGTTTCTTCCTCCGAGTGGGCATGGTTGTCGTTTAGGTGTACTGTAGCCACAGAGAGAACAGTTGTTTTTTCGCCAATTCTTAGTAATCATTTTGTTTTTGAGTGATTAGCTATGGACTTCTTAGGGCGGGTTTGTATGGGATTATCTTTCACAAAAAAGGTTTTTCTAATTGAAAAAAGTACTTGTAACCATAAATAAATGTTTAGATTGATTTTTTAAATAAAAAAAAAACAGTAAAAAATTTAAATAAAACTTTTTTTAAAATTTAAATTTTTTAACTTCTTGTAAAAGTCAATGCAATAAAAAAAAACGACAGACTATCGTATGAATTTTTGTTAAACAAATTTATTCTTAACAAAATTTTAAAATTACAACATCTATGTCCATATTTTTCTAAGATTCATTCACTACAATCAGTGTAACGTGGATCTTGGAATAAGTTTACCTTTTTTTAAACCTTAAAATTTAGAATTTAAAATAGAATATTATTACTCTATGTTTTATTTGAGATATTTTTACAAGTCAAAAATGTGATTCATAAAACAAATTCAATTTCATAATTTCTTAGTTCTTTTTTGTTTAGTTAGCTTTATATTTCTGCTATTAAAAGTCAATTAAACACATTTTTGATACATTTTTCTACGAAAAATACCATTTGTAAAAACTTGACCTATCCAAATAAACTCTAAATAGCTGCCAGTACCTTTATTAGGGGAGTATTGTTATTAGTATAAATTAATTTTATATAAATTTCGTACAACCTTTAATATTTAAAAAGTACCTACACTTTTTTTTAAAAAGTTATGTTACGTTATGTTATGCTTTCTCTGTATATACCTATCATTATTTGTAGTAGTATAAACACATTTATTAGTTATTTTGAGATTTTTTCTTAAATTTTGAACTTGAATTTAAAATTTTAGGTATTTGAAATGATTTATGATTTTTTTATCACAAAAAAATTTAAATAATAACAATAAAACAAGATTATGATTATAAATTTACATGTTCTCATAAAGTGCATTGTAAAATCATAAAAAATCAATGACTCTCAAAATATTACTATGTGTTGTGGGAAGATCAAATTCAAATAATATCTAGATGAAACCCAAGAAAATAAAAACAACAAACTTGATAAACAGAAGGAAAGTGGCATATATAGTACAAGCATACAAGCCAAACCAGGGTCTCTGAGTAAGTGGCGTACTGAAACATTTTAGCTCAGGTCATGTACCATAGCCCAAGCAATGTTTACGTATACAAACGTATATGGACGCGCAGAGTCAACTTTTATTTCACTTTCAGACGGAGATAACAGCAACATTAATTAAATAAGCATGGGGACATGAGATTTATTTGAATACGATTATAGATAGGGTCTTCACTTCTGGTTCTGGATGAGGTGAGCATCAATTTCTTGGCTCATCTCCACTGCAAACTGCAACAAGGAGTGAGGGTCAGGAGTGTGGTCTTTCCGCTTCTCATATTCCATGGTCCAATGAACCACGCTGCCCTTTTCCTGTGGAGTTACATGAAGTATGAACTTGAAGCTCTTGTAGTCCTCCAGCAGATCTCCTTCCAACACTTTGAAGGTGGATTTGTTGTTTTCGCTGTCTATGGATTCCACCAACTCCTTAGCCACACGAGCCTTCCCATCTGTTGTCCCAAAAAGAAAAGAATACAGATCAATTTTGAATGGAGTTAGTTCGCGAATCAATAAGTTATAAGCATGTTGGGTATCATTATCTTATTAAAAATACTGCACAATTATGGATTCAAACATCCTCTTAGCCATCCAAGCTTTCCAATCTGTTGTCCTCGAAAGAAAATAAGATTCAGAATCATTACTTATTTATGGCATATTATTTTTTCTTCATTTTCATAAATTAAACTTAACAAAAATTTCACTTAAAAGAATTTAAACTATCAATTTGATTCTTAATTCAACTATTTCTACAATAATAAACATGTTGGTACAGTGATATCACCTTGCCTATAGGCAAAAACAATGCTAAAAATAAAATAAAATATTAATTTCATCCATTGAAGCCGGATGAAATTAGAAGTGTTTGCTTTGTGGTTTCATAAAGCTGGAACAGAAGCAAAAGTTCATTGAAATTTTGATTGCCTAAGACATTAAACTCGAAAGTCTAGTCATAGGTGGCATGTATTAAAGCCATAATAAAATAAAATTTCAAGAATATTTCTTATACATACCATACTGTCATCAGAAAAACAAGAAAGCATGGAACGTCTAAGCAGACTCTTTGGATGGAGTTAGTCCGTGAATTAATAACTGGCCTTACCATGAACATATTTCCAGAAAATGATGGATCCCTCAGTGCCCCATTCACCTTCTTGAATTTCAACACTCTGTATTTTTCCAGGCGTAACATTGGCAATATGGTGTGTCCTGCTGCAGATAACATCATGAAACTGTTCAGCAGAAGCCTTGAGGTGCACATCCGTTTCCAACTTCCCAAATTGAGACGCCATTTCTCTCTCTCTCTCGCTTCTCTCTAGCCAAGCTATTCTCTCACACTACGCAAAACCTGTCAGTGCAATGAAGGTTTATATAGAAAATTTGTGAGCACTAGTGAGGACAGTCATGACATTTCACTCGTAGTTTCATGCTCACTATTGTGAATTAGTTTAATGTTAATCTGTAAACTTGACTTTTTGTTGGCCACTGTCTCCTCCTTTTTTTTTTTGGTAATCGACGGGGGCTGAAGTCCCAAGAAAAAAAGAGAAAACTACACTACTACTCTTCTACGGAAAGACACCTGCAAGGTGTCCATCATCAGCAATAATCTAAAAGCTGCTGGCACGTCTTGCATTACGTGGGTTCCTGGCTCTGCCGAAACACCTTTTGTAGCAAGCCAATTTGCACGCCTGTTTTGCTCCCTCCAAACGTGTCTCACCTGTATCTCCTCAAAATCATTTAGCGGATGGGAAATGGCATTCAGAATAGGGTACTGTGTATTATTCCCATGGAGAACCGCCTGAATAAGTGCACTGGAGTCTGACCCCACTTCCAGCTTTCGGCAACCTCGCATTTTAATATATTAATAGTATTAATGATAACAACAATTCATTCATAATATATTCTAATGCAAATATAGATTCAATTAACAAATATCAAATTTTATTGACGTAACAAAATGGTAAAAAGTAAGTGTCTTTTTAAAAAATAATTAGAAAGAAATTTCATTTTTTGCACTTGTTAGAAGAATTTTATGTATGATAATTTTAAACAAATCATAAATTAATATATTGATTAATTATATGAGATTTGATTTGAACTCATTAAGTGATCATTTTGTTATTAAGTGATTATCTATTGAGGACTTGTTCGGGAACCTTTGTGTGTTATTCATGAAGGAAAGCACAACACATTTGTTACTATCACAAGAAAAAGTCCATATTCCTTACCTAATATACTATGTCGCTACTCCATTGAGGTAATATACATATTACACTGTGGCTAGTAGTAGGCAAAGAGAGAATCCTCTGTCTCCTACCCCCATTAAGCTCCAACTATGTTTGAACGTCCTATCATAGACTCCATGGTGGCTCAAGGTCTTCTTCTTGACCTTCCAGATGATGGAAAGGTATATTGATCCTAAGTTTAAAGTTTGAGGCATGTTGAGGGAACAATTGTCCTTAACATTATTTCATTCTCCCTTAGGTACAAAGATCTTGAATGTGGCAATCACTCAAGATTCAGTAGACTCTTCTAATTATGTGTACTGATAGTCAAGAAATAAGATTAACAGAAATAGTAAAAACATATGTAAGTATTTAAGTAGCAAAAAATATAGTTAAACAAAATAAGGTTTTTCCTCCACTTAACACTACATGATCCATCACAATTCTTAAGAGGAAAACATAGTTGTTATTGTGCCGTTGAAGTCATATTATGGGTGTTGCACACAATAAATATGGGTGTTTTTAGTTTTAAGGACAAATGAATCAATAAGGAAATAAGTTTCACAAATAAACCTTTTAAAATATTCAAATAATATAAAGCAATCCCCACTATTTTAAAAGGTTTAATGAGAGTTTAAAATTTTGAGAAAAACATTTGCTGGCTACTATTGATAAAGTGAATACATCAATTTTGTGCCTTTTGGACTACCTAGACAAATGATACTTGATTCAAAAGAATATTGGTGAAGTCTATAACTTCTATGAACCAATAAGTCATTTTGTAAGCTAACAATCTCACTTGTCATATTACACTTTCTCTGACATATTTTTGCAAAACAATGTGGTTTTGCACTAATAAGCCATGTACATACTTGGTAATTCATAAGTGCTATAGAGATTTACCGCTATCTCATAAAAGTGATTCTACTTCACACTCATATAGGTGATTTTATTAAGTGTATATTGTAGTTTATACACCAACTATAAGGGCTAATCACACACCATAGGAAGGACTTGAAAAATTGTAGTGCTATTAGAATCAATGAATGACTTGTAATTACCCATATGAACTTACTTCATGAAATCTCCAATCACATCAGTTTCGTTACCATCATTATTGATTTCTATATTGGCTAATCCAACTCCCATTATGTTTCTAATATTTTTTTTTATTCAAAGGTTCATAGCTGACCTCACATAATCAATAGAAATAATTCCTTCTTTTAGCAATTTCCTCATCAATATTATAATGAGTATGTGGGTGTGTGCATTAAGTGACATCTTCAATGTGGGTGTGTGCATTCAGTGGCAAAGTGAGTATAAAAGCTCTCACTCATTTCAGTATTATGATGAGCCAAAAGTCTATTCTCATCAATATTTTCTTACATAATGTTAATTTTTTTTTTGTACATCTTCAAATCCATTAGATTTTAAAATTTAATATGTGAAATTTAATAGTATAAATTTTAAGATGTGAGAATTAAAAGAGAATAATATTGTGAATAGTGGGACTCTTACAATGAGTAAGTTTTACTTTCAAGTAAAATAATTTATACAAATCTTACAAACATTATATCTCTCACATAATCTGACATCTTCAATGTTGGTTTTATTTAAACCAAAAGATAAAATCATTTTCAAGTTAGTTTGTGAAATTTGTGTAAATTATTTTATATAAAAATAAATTTGATCTATTATATTTATAGTAAAATAATTTAGGCTCAATAAATAAGAGTCTTGTTATGTTAATATTTTTTTCTAATATCTCTTACTCTAATTAATTATATAAATATTAACCATATCATTTATCTTTACAAAGTGATATGACTGAATATGGGAAAAGACATTATAAAAAGGGAGGGGATAGCATCACAATATTATAATTGTAAAGTAATCCAAGCTCATTTTTGTACAGTGGTTCTAACAACCCACAATAAATTTGTCTCCCTACAACGTGTGAATGATATCTATAAGCGTGATTTCGTGACTAGGTTTTCTTTATTTATAAAGTCCAAGTTTTGGTTGAAAGCTTAGTTATATGTCTGCCATCTTAGTACAATTGTATTGTTTTATATGAGGCTATATTGCATTATTACTAATTATATTAATATTATAACAACATTAATATCTATCATATTGAATTCTTGCAAATCCAAGTCACAAAGTTGGTTTTTCACATATTCTTTGCTGTCTTAAATCTTTATAGTGTTTAATCACTGTTGTCCAACGACTAATTCAGCAGAAAATCTAAAATGAAAAGGTAGTATACGAATATAAAGTAAAAAAATGAACCAGGGCAATGCAAAAAAGGTAACTCATTTACTATGGAAATAGATAGTTGTACGTAGGGGGGAGAGAGAACAAACAATTACTAGGGAGAGAAAAAGAAAAGTGAGAATATGAGATAGTATATAGACTGCATACAAAGTTTATGCGTGTATGTATCCTTGATCCTTACTATCAAGCTAATTTTGTTGTAATAAGAGTAAAACTCACCGTTTACATATTTAGAGTGACGTGTTCAAACTAAAACAAATTGATAAACTTTCTAAGCAATCTTATCCATTTATATAACTTAAACGGACAAGTGGCTGAATAAGTAAATATAACAAATTATTTAATTTTAGAAAATGTGTACCTTTACTTCATAATTTTACACAAAACCTTATAAATTCATTTTTGCAGAAGGGAACCAATTTTTTAGTTTATAGTTTGGGGTGGTTTAACTTTAAAGTTTAAGGTTTAGTATTTAATGTTATGCCATATTTAAGATTTAGGATTATAGGTCTTAAAATTTAAACTTTTTAGGTCTAAAATATTAGGTTTTAGGATTTAAGTTAGCATTTAGAGTTTAGAGTTGAGTTTTAGGGTTTTAATGATTGGGGTTTGGGGTTTGGGATTTTAAAGTTTGTGCTCTAGGGTTTAGGTTTTGAATTTGTGGTATAGAGTTTAGTTTTAAGGTTTATGATTTTAGAGTTTTAGGATTTACATATTTGCTCAAGAGAATATATTCCAAAGCTTTTCATGGGTTAAAAGGGAAATTTTTTATAATTGATATGAGCACTTGATAACTTAATAATATGGATATGTACCATAAAACTAGAAACTTTGAAAAATACTAGAATTAGCATGAGTTGAGAAGTTATATTTGTATATGTCAAAAATAGTAACACATTTGGATAGTTTATAAACTTAGAATGCATGGTTAATAATTCCAATGCTGACATTTAACAACAAAGTTTACATTAATTAGATATCCACAATACATAGAGTAGAAAATGTCTAAGTGCTGCCATTTGAACTAGACCTAAAATAATCTACCCTTATATAAGGCACATGCCATTAAGTACATCATGACCATTACATAAGCCAAAATGTAGACAATTTATCAGCCCATTAATATTGGCAGATGACATTGCATAAGACAAGGCAATAGGCAAGATCCTCCATTGCCCCTTCTTCTATCTACTGCAAAACTCCATACTAGAAACCAAGAAATGATGCATGCTATGAATAACACAAGGTAGAGTTCTCATAAAGTCTCATCCTTATCTCTTGATTTTGCATGGAATCTGTGATTTGCGGGAATTTTGTGACTGATTTGTGATGGACCATTCTATCCCAAAAAATGTTCGTCACAAAAAGTGTCACAAACATTTGAGAGGGTAAATTTGGTTGAATTTTTGCATCTGACTTGTGATGAATTTGCAATGGAATAAAAAAAAGTAAATAAATTAGTGCAGCTGCAATCTGTCTCAATTTGAGATAGATAGTTGGTTGCAAAACATTCAAAGTAAATCAGTGCCTTTAGTATCACAATATGCGATCGATCAATAATGGATAAGTCATTGTCCATTGTGGTTTCATTGCATAATAATGGCAAGTGAAACAGTGTGTTTCAATTCAATTTGGCAATGAATTTGCAATGGTTTTGATGATAGACAAAATATTCCATCTCAAATCATCGTAAAGCCTAAAACCTTAATTGTCATTTCATTTTCCCCTCTCCTCTCTTGCTTCATCCCCCCTCCTTTTCCAAAATGATTTCCCCATCCCCAGATTCACTCTCCTGATTACTCACTCAACCTCTCCCTCTCCCTCTCCAGATCCCTATCCTTATTCTTCCCACCAACCCTAATTCCCCTGATTATCAGCGTCATTCTTCTCACTTGGCCCTTTGCTCTCTCATTCACAATCCTTAACCCTATTCTTCCGTGTAACCTTGCTTCCCCCAATCATCGGCATCATTCTTCTTGCTCAACCTCTCACTCTCTCACTTTGCCTCCCACTCGACCTCCCACCATCCCATTGAACCTCTCACTCTCCCTTGTGGCATCCACCAATGATTGGACTCATTTTTGGAGAGTATGCTATTAAAACTTGTTGAAAATGTTTTGGGCTTTTGTCATGGACGGCATATTTCTGCCTATCGGTGGCCTCTTTTTCCCTTTGACATTGGATGGGTAATGCCTAATTGTGTGAAGTATATTTTGACTTGTTGGAGTTACTGATCAGGCCATTTGTCAGTTTTTCTACAAGGAAATTTAGTGTGAAGTCTCTCGTGGTTGATTTGGCATGAAAGGTATAATAGTACCTTTCTGGTCATGAAAGGGAATTTCTTGTTTTAGGTGGTAAGGAGAAAATTCTTTAACACATATTTTCTGTTTTTCTAAACAAGGGCTACTCACTATAGATCACATAAATTTGAATTAGCTGCTATTCATTTTTAATCTTTTCAAGTTAAAGCATCTATGTGCCACTTTAGGAAATTAGCATTATTGTATATTTCATACATGCCCGGTGCCTTTTTCAATTATTTTTTTGTGGTTCAGTTACTTGAAAATACAAGATGTAGATTCGATACAAGAATAGATTCAATACTCTATAAAGTGATCCAGCTTGGAAAATTTTTGGAATTTTACCCTTAAATTGATATTTATCATCCCTTCTACTCTACTGCTCTGTGGATACTAGGTTTCTCTGTCATATTTTGTTTAAAAAATTTCTTTTTCTTGAACATCTGTCTCCATGTCAGTAGTACCTTAATATGTCAAAACTTCTCAAGATGGCTGACAAGGTGACAAAATCTGACAAAAACAAGGATTTAGAAGGTGAGCCTTTAGTACGCATGCAGTAAAAAAGACAAGTAATGCCGGGAAACAATTGGCCATTAAGGAAAAACCTAAGCTCAAGAAAAAGAAAGAAAAGATAACCATGTATGCTGCATTTATTCCTTGCTTGCTATTGATCAATGTGTTCTAGGCTTTAAACTTTCACTATTTTTGGCTGTTAAATGTATTCGTTAATCTTAATTCTTTATGCTTGCATTTCACTTTTCTTTTCAGATTTAGGTTATTTTAACTAATAGTCCTTCGTTCTTTATAAATGTTATGTTATTCCCTATTTTTTTTCCCATTATGACTATAACTAGTATATTACAATTAAAGTATAGTTGCGCATGTAGTAGTCCATTGAAACCATATTCAAGTTTTGTTCATAAGGATTAACTATTGTATAACATTGATTTATTATTTGTTTAATTTATTGAAGAAAATGGGTATGAGTTCCAATCTAGTGAATAGTATATGTGCACCTCGTACTGCATTTATATGCTCATTGACACTGTTGAATCATAGATACCTAATAGTTCTTCCTTCTTGGTATATATTTAAATTAGTGGAGATTCTGACTTGATCAAGTTTGAGGATATTAATTTGTCTAAAGGTCAAGAATGACTTGTCGAATGAATAAATAAATGCCTGCTCTTTCATTTTTTATTTGCTTTAATAATTTTTAGTAATCTGTCTTTGTTTTTCACCCTATAATTCCAAGATTTACATAAATAGTTATTAAAGTTTAATTTTGATACAACACCTATAATCTGATAATTAAGCTATATTCTGAAAGTTCTTGTTATGGTATCTAGCTAGCCGTTCCTAATAGTTGTTGTATCTCTTAAGTTTTTATTTAACATATTAACTTGGCAGGTTCCAAACCCACTCTCATACAAGAGGAACAAAAGTTGGGGAAATAAGAATTATGCCTCATAAAAGGTGAGTTCTTCAAATTTTTATGGCTTATAGTGAATAAACCTTAGTAGTTTATTTCATGGCTCATACAATAGTCATTTCCAAAGAGATGTTGTGGACATAATCTGGGGGACATCGCTAAGCTGCATGCTTGTATTTCCCTGTTATAGATGTTAAATTTCATTATTTAATGTATGATAATGTACATAAAATTTTAATCTCAATACTCTGTTAAATCAGTTACGTGTTTTGCTAGCCCTAATAGTAGTGAACTAAGTATTTGTTTTATTCATTAGTTCTAATCTAATCTTCTGTAATTGTAGCAAATATACTTGTTAAGTGGGTAGATTGAACCTATGTAGTGCTAGCACTGCTCTTTTATTATGGTGAGTGTTAGACCCCCAATCCTTAAAGTGTATAGGAGGAATGAAGGAGGGAGGAATCGAGCAAGGGAATGATTAGGGAATTATGGACGGTGACTACATGGTAGACAATAGGGTAGAACAGAACAAGGAATGTTTTGGGAGTAAGGACATTAGGAGGAATGAGAATAAGATAAAGTAGGAAAGGGCATTAGTGGTTATGCTAGAATTGGGTAGTGTAGGGAGGTACTGACACCTCAAATCATCAATGTGGTTAGGAGAGCACTTCATCTGAGGGTCACTCTTTTCATTGTATTCTGGGTTCCATTTCCACTGTTAATGAAGTAATATTTTCCTTTTACTGTTTCTGGTTCTGGTTTCTAGGTTGGCTGTCAATTCTTGTTTCAGGTTGTTATCAGTGAGACTCCAGGCTCAGTGTTAATTAGCAAATCTAAGACTTTGTGCAGTATGAGCAACATGGTTAATCTAGTACTCCCACATATGCCAATGTATCAAGTTGAAACAATATCTTATTGCTTTTATATAATCACATGCTAAAATTGTAACTTGTTAGTCATTTGATCTTAGTAAAGCGTACTTATGCTTATACTCTATGCATTTTATTGGTATAATACATTATATGGTTTTGGTTTTATAGGAATATGTTGTTTGTGGGGTAGATATTGGTTTAATGCTTGCTGTAACAGAACAAAGGATGTTTATAACTATATTTAAGTATTGTAAATTGCATTATTATGGATTATTTTGAGCTTTTAAACCTCTTACTACCCTTGGTTGCAGTGCATAATTTAATTGTGAATAGTGTTGTACTTGACCAATGTCATAGCTATTTCAGTTTTGCTTTTGGTTTTAAGTTTTAAACTGTAACTATAGTGAATGGCTACTTAGAGAAAGACATAAGTGTAGCTCACAATACACTAACTCAAATACAGTAGCTTACATTTTCTAACTCTAACTACAATGTCTGTGTCACTTGGTTCTAGACTTGACACATATATTTATTAACTTTTGTTGTTCCAAAGTAATTGTTATTAAGATTTTATTGCTGTTAATGAAGAAGTTTGTTTCTATTTTTGGGGTAAACTCATGTACCTCCACTGCATTTTCCAAATTTTGTACTAGCCGAAAGCAAGTTTGCAATAGGAAGTGGTGCCAAAACTGTTTCTATTTGCTACTATGAATAGGAGAACAAATGGCAAGCAACTTGTCCCTCAATTTTTATTTTTTCACTTTTTTTGACATCCTATCAATAAGTTGTCTTTGTATATTGTGTTATGTTTAGATGACTTCTATATTATAGAAATAATGTTATATTGGTATTTCTTAGCATGTTATGTTTGTTTAGTTTAATGGCCACAATTCTTTGTGTTTGAACTTTCATCAGGTTCCTTCTGAATATATTTAGATTTGCTTAGACCCATATAAATTAGATTTAGATGAGTCAAGAGGTTGTGTCAACACTATAGTTGGAATTGATGTATTCTGGTCTTTAATTTCAAGTGCTCTTGCCATTTGGACTTTTGACCAAGCTATATTCCTTTAATTTGTAAACATGAAACTAATAAGGAATGTAAATTCAAGCAAAGCTCGTAGTTCATCCATGCTACAACTTTTTAGTTATCCAATTACAAAATTTAGAAGTCCACACTTGTTATTTCACTTCTGAATAGTGGATTGCATTTAGTACTTTTACTCAATCCATTAAGTACTATTTGGTGTTTGTACCTTAGTTTACCTTAGGCTTAAATCTCATTAACAAAGGGTATTAGAAGAGATGGCATTATATAATCAACATTTGGTGTAAGATTAAAACTTAGTTAAATTGCCAAGTTAAAAATTTGGATAATATATATTGACCCCCTTGGTGTTTGCTTTTTCTCTGCATAACCACCTTGAGGTACTATTCTATATATATAATAATAGGCAAAGGCATATGCATCTTACATTATCACATTTTGAGCCATTTGCCTCTCAATTTCTCTTGATTTCTCTCTAAGATCCCAATCCCCTTCTCCCCCTAAATTCTTGATCTAGGCATCATATAGAATTTGTTAGATAATTTGTAAATATGAAGTCCCATATTGAAAGAATTATAGATATTAAAGGCTATATAAATGGCAATAAATGGCTAAGGATAAATTATAATATATGGGTAATAACCCATAATATAGCCCAAATTAAATTGCTAAATCATAGATACTTAAGTTGTTTGATAGGTCACTTGGCAGTTAGGCACTTGAGACATCTTGGGGCCTTGAGTTAAAAGAAATAAATTAACTATTAATTGTATTGCCATTATTTAAAATATACATACATATATATATGATCATATCTTTTGGAGACAGATAGTTATGTCTGTTGGAGATAGACAATCATGTCTATTGATGATAGATAGTCATGTCTTTTGAGAATAGATAGTCATGTTTGTTAGGAATAGATAATCATGTCTTTTGGGGATAGACAGTCATACCTTTTGGGAATAGACAGTCATATCTTTTGAGGACAGACAGTCATGTTTATTAAGAATAAATAGTCATGTCTATTGAGAATAGGTAGTCATACCTATTAGAGACAAACAATTATGTCTTTTATGAATAGATAGTCATGTCTTTTATGAATAGACAGTCATGTCTATCAAAATTTAACAAACACAACTATTAAAGGTGCCTTTTCATGTCTGTAAATAGAGAATTTCTGATTGCTTTCAAGACACACATTCACTTTCTCCAAAAAGAGTTTTAAGGCTTTATTGTATCCTAGGTTAACTTGCGTTTCATACAAAAACAACATTAGACTCAAGACATTGTTATTTCACACCTCAAAGCCAAAATGTTCTATTGTCTTCATACATTTTTCTAATAATTTGAGTGTAATATTCCAATATGGAGATTGTTGGTTCTTCTGCTATCAAAATGCAAAATTCAGTGAAACTGAATCAATTTAATGGCACAAATTTCACAAGATGGAAGCACAAGATGAAATTCGTACTCACCACCTTGAAGGTCTTTTATGTTCTAGACTCGAATCTGCCACCTTTGCTGCATTAACTACAGAAGATTCAGATGATATAAGAAGCTAAAGGTAAAAACATGAGGAAGATGAATTGGTATGTTGTGGTCACATTTTGAATTCACTTACTATTCATCTCTATGATCTCTACTCAAATTTAGCCTCATAAAGGGATATTTGGAATGCTTTAGAAGTCAAATATCAAAGTAAAAAAAAAAAGGTATTGACAAATTCCTTGCTTTAAATTACTTTCATTTTAAAATGTTTGATAACATGCTAGTCATGGATCAAGTCTATGAATTACAAATTGTAGTTTCTAAATTGAGGGATTTGGATATCATTATTCCTGATACTCTTCAAATAAGAGCAATTCTATCTACACTGCCTCCTTCTTGGAATAAGTATAGGAAGAAAATATTGCATTCACCTAAGAACTTCACTCTTGAACAGTTTCAAATCCATTTGCAAATTGAGTTTAAAACTTGAATTAGAGATGAAAGGTATTAGAAAAAAAAATCATGACTACAAATGAGAATTCACAAAAGGTGAATGCAATTAGAAAGTTTGGAAACAACAATTCTAAAAGCAAGTCTACGGGGAAGAATCAGGATAAACTTAAGGTCTAGAAAAATAGTTTCAAAGCCATATGCAAATTGGAATGGTGACTGAATTAAACATGGTTGCTGGATCAAGAAATATGGATTGGTTCCTTAATTCAGGTGCAACTATTCATGTGTGCAATGATATGGCTCATTTCAAAACCTACAATGAGTTGGAAGAACAAAGTGAAGTGCCAATGGGAAATCATAATTATGCCAAGGTGCTTGGAATAGGATCTATTGTGCTGAACTTCACTTCTGGGCAGAAGTTTACCCTACTTAATGTTTATCATGTTCCTAATGTTAAAGGGAACTTAGTTTCAGCAAGTGTGCTTTGCAAGAAGGGCTTTAAACTTGTCTTAAAATCAGAGATGGTTGTAATATCCAAGAGATAATTATTTGTAGGCAAGGGATACTCCCTTGATGGCATGTTTAAATTAAGTGTAAATGAAATAAACAATGTTTCAAATTATATTGATTCTTCTTCTTTATGGCATGCTAGGTTAGGACATTTAAATTATGCAATGCTTAAGTATATGTTAAATAATAATTACATAGATTACAAGCATGTTCATAATAATAGATGTGAAATCTGTGTTGAAGCAAAATTAACAAGAAAATCTTTTCCTAAAATAGAATGTAAAGCACAAATCTTACATTTTATTCATTCTGATGTTTGTGAAATGAATAGTAAATTAACTAGAGGAGGAAAAAGATATTTATTACATTTATAGATGATTGTTCTCAATTTTTATATG
Source organism: Dicorynia guianensis (assembly GCA_037013595.1). NCBI lineage: Eukaryota > Viridiplantae > Streptophyta > Magnoliopsida > Fabales > Fabaceae > Dicorynia > Dicorynia guianensis. Next base: position 11,756,410 of record JASUAB010000006.1, on the reverse strand, counting down.
TGTATTTGTTAAGAACAAAAGATGAGCCCTTTAATAAATTTAAGGAATTTAAGTCAATAGTAGAAAATCAAAAGGAAAGAAAAATTAAAATACTTCAAAGTGATAGGGGTGGAGAATATTTCTCTATAGAATTTGATAAATTTTGTGAAGAAAATGGAATAACCCATCAGAAAACCACCCCTTTTACACCCCAACAAAATGAATTAGTAGAAAGGAAAAGTAGAACCTTAGTTGATATGGTAAATGCTATGCTATTAAATGCCAAATTACCATATAACTTATGGGGTGAAGCTTTGCTTACTGCTTGTCACATTGACAATAGAATTCCTTAAAAAAAAACTCATAAATCACCATATGAAGTTTGGAATGGAGGGAAACCAAATCTAAATTATTTTAAAGTGTGGGGGTGTGTTGTTTTTTATAGATTGCCTAATTCACAAAAAATAAACTAGGACCAAGAGGGATCAAAATTGTTTTTGTTGGTTATGCACAAAATTCTAAAGCATATAGATTACTTAATTTAGAATCTAATATTATTGTAGAATCTATTCATGTTGAATTTTTTGAAAATAAATTCATGTTAGATCAAATTGGGTAGGAACTTGAAAATAATGAACCTAGAAATGGTATGTATGAAATACAATATAAAAAACATAAAAATAATTCTAATTCTTCTGATTTTCTTGCTAATGGTAAGAGAAAATTAGTGAATAAACCATCTGAACTAAGAAGAAATCAAAAGGCAAGCATAAAAAAATGCCTTGATCCTAATTCATTACCTTTTTGGTTGAAGGATGTAGAAATAGAGTTACAAAAAAAATGAAGATGTTATTAAACATTGAAACTGAGCCCAAAACTTATGAAGAAGCAATCGCTTCTAGAGATGCAGCTTTTTAGAAGGAAGTTATAAATGATGAAATAGACTCAATAATGTCTAATAATACATGGATCTTGGTTGATTTACTTCCTGACTCAAAACTTATTGGTAACAAATGGGTTTTTAGGAGGAAATATAATATTAATGGTACATTGCTAACCTTTAGAGCAAGACTAGTTGCCAAATGTTTTACACAAAAGAAGGACTTAGATTATTTTGATACATATGCTCCAGTTACTAGAATAACATCCATGAAAGTACTTTTTGAATTAGCATCTATATATAAATTGCATGTACATCAAATGGATGTTATAACAACATTTTTAAATGGTGAGTTAAAAGAGGAAGTTTGCATGCATCAACCTGAAGGATTTGTTCTTCCTGGAAATGAACATAAAGTATGCAAACTTGTAAAATCTTTATATGGTCTTAAACAAGCTCCTAAACAATGGCATGAAAAGTTTGATAAGGAAATTTTATCTTTTGGTTTTAGAAATAATCCTACTAATAAGTGTATTTATTCCAAGTTTACTAAAGAATATGGGGTTATAATTAGTCTCTATGTTGATGACATGCTTATATTTGGTACCGATATGCATGGCATAAATGAAACTAAAAAGTTTTTAACCTCAAAGTTTAAAATGAAAGATCATAATGAGGTAGATACAATTTTGGGTATCAAAGTCACTAAGCATGATCATGGGTTTAGTTCAAGTCAAACTCATTATATAGAGAACATTTTGAACAAACATTGCTTAATGTATGCAATGCATTGTACAAGACCAAACATTGCTTTTGCTGTATGCAAGTTGTCAAGATTTACAAGTAGTCCTAGTATAGAACATTGGGAAGCAATTAGAAGGGTATTTGGTTACCTTAAGAGTACTGCAAATCTAAAGTTATCTTATTTAGGTTTTTCTACTATACTAAAGGGTTATTTAGATGCAAGCTGGATAACAAAAGCTAGTGAAAGTATTGCAACTACAAGTTAGATATTTATACTAGCTGGAGGTTCAATATGTTGGCCATCAAAGAAACAAACCTACCATGCTCATTCTATCATGAAGGCAAAATTTATTGCTTAGGCTACTGCAAGAAAGGAAGCTGAGTGGTTAAGAAACATGTTATTTGAAATTGAGTTATGACCATAACCAATGCCACTTGTTTCCATTCACTATGATAGTGAGGCTACAATGTCTTGTGCTTTTAGTAAAATGTATAATGGAAAGCCAAGATAGATTAGTCTAAGGGATGATTATATTAGAGAATTGATATCAACTAGTACATTTCAATTCTCTATGTGAAATCAGCAAATAATTTGGCTAATCCTCTTAGTAAGTCTTTACTAAGAGATATGGTGTGGAGGACAACACATAGTATGGGACTAAATTAAACCCTCAAGCCACCAATGAGGGAAACCCAACTTTGAATTAGTAAACTAGTAATTACTAAAGTTTAATGGGTAACAACAAGTCATCGGTAAGTGTTTGTTTAGCACTACTTAAGAGAAGTCTCATACAAAACTTAAGGTTAGTGCTCACTGTTATGTTTGAGAGGATGAGTATAGCTCTTAATGGAGTTAATTAAAGATTGTTTGTGGTAACAAGGACAATGAAATGAACTCTACCTATGTGAATATGAAGTGGTGCCACTTTAACAAAAGTTTAATGGGCTTTACCTTTAGAAATATACTCATAGAAATTAGGATTGCTTAGCACATGGCCATTAATATAGTGCTGAGACTATAAAAACCTTTTTGGAGAATCTTAATAAATTTGGTATGTTATATCTTCGATCCTATAAGTAAGAAGTCTTAGTTTAATCTTCAAACACTAAGTATTTCAATAGCATCCTTAGCTATTTAACACTAACTTGAAGGTTTAAACTTCAAAGGTATCTTCTTTAATGCACCATATTTATTGTGAATGAATGGATTTACAAACTAGTGGGGGAATGTTAGATAGTTTGTAAATATGAAGTCCCACATTGAAAGAATTATAGATATTAAAGGCTATATAAATGGCAATAAATGGCTAAGGAAAAATTATAATATATGGGTAATAACCCATAATATAGCTCAAATTAAATTTCTAAATCAAAGATACTTAAATTCTTTGATAGGGCACTTGGGCACTTAAGCACTCAGAACATCTTGGGACCTTGAGTTAAAAGAAATAAATTAACTATTAATTTATTGACATTATTTAAAATATATATACATATATATATATATATATATATGATCATGTCTTTTGGAGACAAATAGTCATATCTATTGGAGATAGATAGTCATGTCTGTTGATGATAGATAGTCATATTTGTTGGGAACAAATAATCATGTCTTTTGGGAATAGATAGTCATGTCTTTTGGGAATAGATAGTCATGTTTGTTGGGAATAGACAATTATATCTTTTGAGGACAGACAGTCATGTTTGTTAGGAACAAATAGTTATGTCTGTTGGAGATAGACAGCCATGTCTTTTATGAATAGACAGTCATGTTTAACAAAATCTGATAAACACAACTATTCAAAAGTGCCTTTTCATATCTATAAATAGAGAATTTCAGATTGCTTTCATGACACACGTTCACTTTCTCTAAAAAGAGTTTTAAAGGCTTTGTTGTATCTTGGGGTAACTTGTTTTTCATACAAAAGTAATATTACATTCAAGATAGTATAATTTCACATCTCAAAGCCAAACTTTTCTATTGTCTTCATGCATTTTTCTAATAGAATCAACCTTCTAGCTACGAATGCATTTAACTTTTGCACTACAAACCAACAAACAAAGTTCTTTCTTGTTAAAAATGTGGAGAGAAAGAGAGTAAAGAAAATAGATACATGATACTTGATTAGTTGATGTCACCTTAACACATAGAAAAGAATGTATAAAATTCAAGAACCACATTCTTAGGAGGCTACTTTGCATTAAAAGTAGGTGAATAGAAGACTAACATGCTACACCCTGAAGGAGAAACTAAACTTAAAGTAAAAAAGTCTAGCAAGAACCAAATCGTGTAATGGTTCTAGTAAAGTTAACATTTGTGCAAAATAAAATGGTAGTAGTGTTCAGATCCTTCATGATAAGCCATAAACAAATTACATATTTCTAAATCTCTTACCCCTTCAAGTTGCTTCCTTAGCTTGCTTGTTTTCTTCTTGGCTAATTGTGTGTTGCTACTGTTTTAGGAGCTTTTTTCTTGTTGCTCAACACTCCCCAAGAATTTAGGTCCCTTAGTTTGAAATGCCTATATTTTGAGTCTTTGCTTGTTGACGTATCTAACTTGAAATAGATTACGGTCTTTGTCTCTTCAGTGTTGCGATTTTAGGACTTGTAGATTTAAGATAGCTGGTTAGCATCTATGACTCCTATTAGGTATTGTCTACTCAATTATCTTAGTACTTGTAGATTTAAAATAACTTGAAATAGATTACAGTCTATCTCTTGTTGCATTTTTCTCCTTATTTCATTTTGTGTTATTTTGTTTTCTTTTCCATACACCATGTGAGATGTTGCTGTCAAAAACTATTTGTTATCTTTTCCATTGATTTTGATTATGATAACTTGCCTTTTTTATGTGAAGAACTATTTGTTCAATATAGCTATAGATCTATTCTCCATTTGTTGTTTATTGGTTCTCCTGGGAACTTCTCATGCTGAAACTAAACTTTTTTTCAGATAAATTGGTCTTAATTTGTACAAAAGTCCACTTTCTATTTTAGACACTTATTTTTAAAAAGAGGAGAAAAAATGGATTTGCTTTTTAATATTAAATCTGGTTATGCTTTGGAATTCCCATGTTAGTGTTTGAATTTTAGTTGTGGCTCCTCTACTTTGTTGTTTCTATAATTATTATTCTTTTCAGCAGAAATTTATTTTAGTTGTAGTCAATTGGTATGAGTCTCTTAATTTATAAATATGTGCTGAATGGTTAAGGAAGTAAGTTTGAATTTTGTAAATATACATTATGGGGGGATGAGTTTGCATAATTTTTAAGTATGTGCTGAATGGTTAACTAAGTTTGAAACTTGTAAATATATGTAAGATATTAAACTAAGATTATGTAATTAAAAATTTTGATTATTATACTTAGTGAAGAGTAGGGAAAAGATTTCTATTTAATATATATATATATGCTTTATTTATGGCTCAAAGTGTGTGAATTATGTGAATATTTATTCTCCTTAGTGCTTCTAAAATATTACTCTTTAAGACAAAATATTTGGCTACAAGCTCCTCAAACATAAAGCCACCGACTAAATGACTAAGTTCAACACTAAACTAGCAAATTTTCTTGATGGTGAAGGTTTGATGGCGCTTGTTTGCTGATGATCATGGGATTAGAGTCCACTTGTGCATTGGTTTGTTGTTGATGATTCTAACCTTATTTTCATCCCTGCTTATTCTCTTTGTTGTATATTTTTGTTCCTTCTTTCCTTAAAATGTCATAAGGATTTCAATGAAATTACTAAAATGTCAATATATTGTAGTTGAATGATAGAGTTTGTCTTTCTTTGTTATTAGTATTAAGTTGAATGATATAGTTTAGGTAGGTTCTTGGGTAACATCAAGAGATGAATGTGTAATATTATAATTGTAAAAGTGGTGTTAATTTGGAAAGGTAAGAGTTTTTGGATTGATGAATGATAATTAGTTTAATTTCTTCCAAATGTTCATGCTTTTCAATTATGCAAAAACAGGATATTGTAAACTGCAATAAATAATGATAGCCTTAGTGTCCTCTCATCTCCACTATTTAGTATTCTGACTTTTTGATTCCTTCTTAAAGTGTAAGTAATTTGTTAGAATTATTTGTCATTTCTGTTAGAACTTTGTCCTCTTTGGCAAAATCTGAAAATGTTGGTACTAGGAATATGCTTTTGCATTATCTTTCCTGCCATGTACTACTTCATTTTGTTAGAAAGTTGTTGCATGCATCTATAGGACTCTTTTGTGCTGGTTTTCTTTTGAGTTATATATAGAGACAAGACAACTATCATTTGGACAAAACTCTTTGGAATTTTATGTTTTCTATTTCATCTTATTATCTATTGGGCTGCTAGCATCAAAGACTTTAATGTGTGTAAAGAACTATTTGGATAATTTTGTCTTTGTTTTTATCACTTGCTTGATGATTTATAAGCTATTCTTTGAGATTCTGATACTCATGTGTGAGGATCAATGAATGGTTTGCCAAGGATGAAATCCTCTTAAAAATTATTGGATATATATGCAGAGCAATTTTCAGTAATTCTAGTTAGATAGCTACTTTTACCAAACCATTGCAATTTGGACTATTCTTGTTTTATAAGAGTGGCTATGATTCCCTTCCCATGCCCCATGCTACTTGGTCAAAGCATAAGTTAGTGATGCTTTTGGCTACTGGACTCTTGCCATCAAGGGTGCAGCACTCCATGGCTTCGCCTAATAGCATGACGCTTATATTGCTCTCCCACAACCCCATTTTCACTATTTAGGCTTCTCCCATTTTGTTTGCCATTACTACAAGAATTGCTTTTACTTTCTTTTCCTCTAACTACCAAGATATTTCAGTTTGCCAGGTTGTCTCTTGCCTCACTTCCTTCAAGTCTTTAGGGATTTTGAAGTAGCTACAGAAATAGTGTAGCACCTTAAGGAGGAATTTGATTTGGATTGGCTAGTAAACTTTTTGACAATAATATGGAGGCCTAAAATTAATATTGGAATCTATATGTGAATTTGGAACTGCGTCATGGATCTGTGAATTTCTGAAGAGTACCAAAACTGTTTGCAAGTTTCAAAGCACAAATGCTTATTAATGGAAGCTTACTTTTTCTCTTTTCCAGTTGCCTATTGTATTACTGTTCTTTAATTTGGGTTGGCTGATTCTGTTTTGATCAAATGAATGGTATCTCTGTTATTTGCATTTATTTATTTGTTCGTAACTTTGTTCATACAGTATTTATCTATTTGTTTATCAATTCTTCTTGATGAAGTATGTAAATATGTAATTTGTGATTTCATATGTTGCCAATCTTGAGCCTGGTTGTTCTTCTTTGAGATACACATGAATGGAAGTAATTTGAATGAAACAAAAAATAGAATCTTTTACTTATTCATTGTATCTTGTCTTGTATGTCTAAAAATAATTGTAACTAGAGTGAATGAATGTTACCACAATTCAGGCTCATTGTATCTTAGATATGAGCTCGTGTTTACATTTCATCAAAGACCAATACAATGCAAGGTTATGAAAATTCTTTTGTTTTGGATGGAAGAGTTATACAATTGAAAGATAATCTCCGCTTGGAACTTTTGTTTTTAGGTTTCACAAAGTCACTATGATAATGATTAGAGCATGTAATGGTTTTAGGTTTCACTTGTAAACTTCGATGCTTAGCTGAGACATAGAAGGCTTAAAGCCTTACTAAGCTGTTTGTGTTCTCCTTCATGTGGAATGCTTAAAACCTTACTATTCATTCAGTCATGTGCTGATTTGTGTTCATTCAATTTTAAACTTTGTCTTACAAGTCATTCAATTTTGGGACCCTATTTGCTATTTCAAGTGAATTCTCCCAAAAACCATGTCCAAATTAGACCATAATACATGTCTGCATGCATAGTAATTTCATCCCAATTTTGTTCTAGAGAAAAAAAGTTTTTTCAATTTTCACAGCCAAGCTTCTTTTTAAATGTTTTTTATTATTTACTCTGTTGATTTATTTCTAAAAAAAAATTCATTTTGTGATTTGTTATTGGACTTAGCAAGTTTTCACAAGGATCATGGGCATGCTTGTTTTAATGGAATCATTTATCTTTATATCTATGTAGTTTTAGGAGATTTGTATTAAAATCTAGGTTTTGACATTTGATTTATAGGATGGATGGCATCTAGATATCCAAATAGATGTTGCTTCTAGATTGTGTAGACTGACATCAATGTAGAATATTTTTGTGCCAAAAGTGCCATTTTTGGAGGTGTTAAGATTACACTCCCAAGAAGGCACTTCAAGTATGAAAAGACTTCAACACTCCCATCAGTCTATACAATACAGAAGTAGCGTTTGGATATTTTGAATGCCATCCAATCCATTACTCAGAAAAGAGGACCTAGATTCTAATTCACTCAAATTATCTTATTGATATGTTTCTGACAGGATGCTTACATTTATATTTAGAACCTGGATTCTAATTCACTAAAATTATCATATGTGGTTGAATTTTTTTTTTGTTTATTATGGATGAATTTGTTTTCTTAATTTACATATGTGGTTGAATTTTTTTGCTAGATTATGGAATTGTGGCTATGCTTGATTGAAATTGTCTACTCAATTGTTATAAAACTATGCCAATGCTGTGTTACTTTATTAGTATGAAAATATGCCAATACGATTATCACTAACACATGAAACTTATCTATCACAGTTATTTATGAAAGTGCTCATTAGGAGTACTTGTTACTTACTAATTCCTTAGTTTTGTTAAGTATTTACATTCGCTCAACTTAAATACCCTAAATCCTAAGTCCTTAGCCCTAATGAATATTGTTCTATTAAGTAGTTAGGTTCATTAAACTTAAGCCCTAAGTCCTAATGCCTAATCCTTAAACTGTATGCCCTAAGCATTAAGCACTAAAGAATCTTGTTTTGTCAAGTATTTAAGTTCACTAAACTTAAAATCTAAGCTATGAAGATGTAAACCATAGGCCCTACACCTCGAACCCAAATTTTAAGTCCTAAGACCTAAGGCCTACATCTTAAGCCTTAAACCCTAAGACCTAAAGAATCTTGTTTTGTTAAGTAGTTAGGTCCACAAACATAAATCATAACCCCTAAGATGTAAACTATAAGTCATATAGCCTGAATCCTATACATAAAGTCCTAAGACCAAATCCCTACACCCTAAATCCTAAACCTTAAGTCCTATGACCTAATCCCTATGCCTTGAATCCTAAACCTTAGGTCCTATGACCTAATCCCTTTGCCCTGAATCCTAAATCTTAAGTCTTAAGACCTAATCCCTATGCCTTGAAACCTAAACCTAACTCCTAAGAAGTAATCCCTACATGTTGAACCCTAAATCTTAAGTCCTTATACCTAATCCCTATGTCATAAACCCTAATCCCTAACCCCTTAACTCTAAGTCCTTAACCATAAGCCGTAAACTCTAAGCCCTACTCGTTAAACCCAATCCCTAAACCCTAAGCTGTAATCCCTACACTCTAAGCCCTAAGTCCTAAACCCTATGCTTTAAGGCCTAAACCATAAGCCCTAAATTGTAAACCCTATCTATATAAGTTAAACTTCAACTAAGGTTATATTTGGAGTTTGAGTGATTCATTTTGCTATGATGATGAGTTAACCACTTGGAGGAGGGAAGAAAGTTAGCAAATTGTTTGACTTTCAATTAGTTAATCAGTCTCTTATCTTTAATTTGTTGGACTTTCTTCTTTTCTTCAAATAGTTAATTCATTAACATAGACAAATGAAAGATTTTTTAGTATGAATAAGTCTCTTATCTTCTTCAATTTGTTGACATTCTTTTCTTCTTCAACTATTTAGCTCATCAACATAGCCTATTTGAAATTGGAAGGCTATAGTAGATAGAATTGTTGGCTCACAGGCAGTGGATATAAAACAAGTTGTTTCCTAATTAGACAAGGATAAGGAATGAGTTCATTAGAGGAATTAAAGAATCCATGGCTCATGTATGTAGCATTCCATTGTTCATGCAAGAAAAAACCATTAGGTATCCATGTAAAAAATATTGTAGCATGAGGATGCAAAGTAAGCAACTATGAGGCTTTATTTATGTCAAAAAGGGTTCTAATCAAATTACTATCATTAAACTTGTCATGGTGAAGAATTACTTGAGCAAGTGTAACAATCAAAACATGAGGATTATGGAGAATAGCATTGTGGAGGACATATGTATTAGTATGAGACAATCGTAATAGATGCAGTAGGCTTGAGTTTTCCAAAGTACTTATAAATCCAATAGGAAGCAACAAAAAGAGCCTCCTAATGCCAAAGGTTAGGAGTTTTATAACATTTTAGCTGCATTACAGGCACCATTGTAGGATGGGTGTGAGATACATTCTAAGTTATTGGTGGTAATATCGTTACTCAACATTAAAACAACCTGAAATGTGTCTAAACAATATTATAATGAGTTTGTTGGATTTATGAAGGAGGTAATACCTCAACCAAATTGGGTGCTAGATAATTTGTATTATGTGAAGAAGCTAGGGTTGGGCTACAAAAAGATTGATTGTTGCAACAAGGGGTGTATATTGTATTATGAACAAGATGAGCACTTGATAAGGTCTAAGTTTGTATGTGTCCTCAATACAAGCGAATAGGAACAAGGCATAGGAACTTCAAGTCAATTGCAAGCAAAAAGGTGTGGTATTTTTTGCTCACTCCTAGGCTTTAGAGGTTATATTCATTTGATGCAATGGCAATGGAACTGAGATGGCACACTAAAAACCCTTGATAGCCATGTTTGTTGTCTTACCTCTTAGATGGGGAAGCATGGAAAGAATTCAGTTGAACATGGCTTATTTTGCTTCAAATGCTAAAAAATGTTAGGTTTGACCTTTGTTCTGATAGCTTTAATCCTTTTGGATCATCAAGCAAAATAAGTTCTTATTGGCCTATAATTGTTATGCCATACAATTTGCCTCTATGGTTATGTATGCAAACTAAACACTTGTTTTTAAACCCTAAGGTGCTAATAGACAGGTATTTTTAGTCACTCATAGATGAGCTCCAGTAGTTATGGTTCAAAGGAGTTTTGACTTATGACATCTCAATGAAGTAGAATTTTGAAATGAGGGCTACCTTGCTATGGAGAATAAATCATTTTCCTACATATGGAATACTATTTGGATAGTTAACTTTGGGAAAATTCATAGAACAATCAAAAGCATTTATGCTCAGGCATTCCTAGAAAACATTATTCTTTGATTCACATTAGTATTTCTTACCCATCAATGACTCCTTGCAATGGAATCTTGATGCATTCCTAAAAAATAGAGTTGAACAATCATTATTGCCTGCCTATTTAAGTGGCAAACAAATATAACAATAGTTGTGGAATCTACTAAAGGTAGCTTAAGATGGGATTAGAGAAATAGATGGTTATGAGGAGGATCACCATTGGATGAAACAAAGCATTTTCTAGAAGTTGGACTATTGGAAAACTAACAATCTCTAACATAACCTAGATGTGATGCACAATGAGAAAAATGTGTTCAATAATATTATTAATAAGGTGATAGATGTCGATTGCAAAACAAAGGACACTACAATGGCTTGAATGGATTTGCAAGGGTATTGCAAATAAAGAGAGTTAGAGCTATGGACTTAGGGAATAGTAAATCCTTCAAACCTATGGCCCAATATACTCTCACTCTTGAATAAAGATGATCAGTTTGTGAATGGGTCATGGATTTGAAGTTTCCCAATGATTATGCTTCAAACTTATCAAAATGTGCGCATATGGGTGAAGGAAAGTTGATAAATATGAAAAGTCATGACTATCACATTTTTATGTAGCGTTTGCTTCCCATTCCTTTAAGGGCATTGCCTTATCACATATTTAGTGGAGTTAAGTCAATTCTTTGGAAATATTTTCTCAAAAGCACTAAGAGTGGATCAATTAATATTGATGGAAGATAACATAGTATTACTCATGTGTAAATTGGAATGAATACTCCCACCAAGCTTCTTTGACTATATGGAACATTTATTAATTCATTTACCTTAGGAAGCAAGAGTGGGTGGTCTCATCCAAAGAGTGGTAATTAATTATCTGCATGTACAATTAGTTTTTGTTTTGTTTCACATTGTTAATTGATATTGATATTATTGTTGTTCAATTCAATAGGTTATTGAATAACATGAAGAGAAAATTTAAAATCACCACTCATGTTGAGGTTTCAGTTGCTGTAGCTCACATTAGTTGGGAAATATCTACCTTTGGGTCCCATTACTTTGAAGTGAACAAAAGTCCGAAGCAATCATGATGGAACCCCTATTTCCATATTCAATCATCCCTTATGTTGTGCCAATCATTGTTCAACAAGATACTTAACTGATGAAGTAATGCATGCTGCCACCTTATATATGCTTCTAGATTGTGAAGAAACCCAAGGTTATGTTAAGTATTATGAACATCAATTGCTTCATTATATGACGTAATCACCATTGTAATGTTGATAACAAACCATGTGTCTTCAACCTCATGTGTAGCATATATGTGAAGCAGTTGCAAGTTAGGGAGCCGAACTTACAACATGTGGAGATGCATAGTTGGAAAACTAGGGAGTTTCTATGGTAGTTCCAACAATATGTAAGTAACGATAAAATAACCAATTAGGTGTGTTATCACAAATTTGTCTCATGTATCTCATAATGTTTTTAATTAAGTTCAAATTTCAAATGAAATGGCACTTTCATAGTTCATTAAAGATATTGCATGTGGTCCCATGAAATTAGTGGAGACATATCCAAAATTTATGTCATTGGGTACAAGTTTCACACTCAAGCATATAGTCAGTCAAACTCTACTAATAATAGTAGTATTTGCATTAGAGAATCATCCAGGAGCCAATCCAAAATAGAATACCATGATATACTTGAGGAAGTTGTTAAACTGACCTACACGGGATATCCTATTAAAGAACTTGTGCTTTTCAAATGTGATTGATTTGGTCCAACCATTTCCTCTAGCTCAAGGGTTAGTTCTTGTTGTAGGATTGTTGAGGTTCGGCCTAACAAGAGATATGAGTAATATGAACCATTTATCTTTACTTAACAAGCAATTCAAGTGTACTATGCACAATATCTAGGTAGACAACATAATGGACATAGATGGTTGGTAGCTAATAGGTGTATATAGCATGAACTATGATTAATGATCCCCATGCTAAAGAAGAACAAGAGGAGCAATAAGCTTTTCAAAATGGTGAAATTGTTATTAGTCGGCCATTGAAGTAGAGAATGAGCCAATTGGGAGTTCACAAGATAAAGCCAGGCATTTCAAGAGGTTCAAGGGTCTTGCTGCAATGATGAAGGTGTAAATTATGATAGTACAGAGGATGACAATCTGAACATACACCAAGTAACTTGATTTTTAGATTTGTCTTTATTGTATAGCTTTTACCCTAGTATAAACCCTCCTCGTCATATCACTCATGTCATTAGGATGAAATTTAATGATGAGCTCTACACTTGGAAAGACACTAATAAAGGGATTCGAGAGCTTTAGTTTAATGAATAAGCAATTAGCCAAATTAAACTTTTTAATTTTAACAAGTTTAATTGTATAATCCTTGTGATGCCTAATTTTCTTGTTGCAAATTTATTACAAAACATTACAAGTGGCTGCCCCAAAATGATGAGAGGATCCAAAGAACTTAGAGATTTCATTCTGCTATCTGGCTCCATCAGTTGATGAATTGAGTGAGAAAAGAGCATCCAAAACTGCCCAAGTTCATAAATAATGATTTAAGGGCAAAGATGTGTCAATATTGGGAATCTCCAAAGTTTAAGAAGAAGTCCAAAACAGCAAGAAAAGAAAAAAGGGCTTCTAAAACACAAAGGTTGGCATGTCATAAGGCAAGGGGGAAATATATAAGAAGACCCACACCTATGAGGGGATCAGTGCATGAGTGGATGCCTAATCTTAGTAGTTGTTGGTAAGTTTCTAAAATAATTGTTATTTAATTTCTAAATTAAATGGTTTGGTGTTTATACTTATGTATTGTTTTGCACATTATTTTTTGTTGGAAATAGTCTAGAAGATGAGGGAAGATGTTTCATCATTTCATGCTACTATTGAGTGCAACACTAATATAGATGTTAGGTCAACATCACTTGATGAATCCCATCTCTTCTTGGCTATAACTAGAGGAAAGAATAAGAATGGGAGACTATATGGACTTGGTAATTAGGTATTGTGATACAACAAGCCCCATCCACTAGTCTTCAAGTTAGTCTGACTTGTACCAATTCAACTAACTAAAACAATTGAATTAGGAGCTTTAGGTACAATTATCAAAGCAACAGCATAAGATCAACCATCTTGTATCATTGGTAAGCCATCTATGCTCGTACATTGGGACAAACATTCGTAAAGCTCCACCTCTTGTTTCAATAGCTCCTCTTGCTCTAACAGCCCCTCTTGCTCCTGTTCTAATAACTCCTCAGTCCACATGTCCTCTTGTCATAGTTAGGGCATCAAATCATGCATCTAGTGATGATTCTAATGATTTATTTGGTTAATTATAGGGTGATAATGAGGACATGGGTGACAAGGATGATTGTGAAGACAACTCTTAGGATGATGATATTGACTTCTATGTATACAATATTATTGCTACAATATTTTCAATGATAATTATTTCTTTATATTTACTTTTATGATTTGTTATTGCATTCAATTATTGTATATGGCAAGTTTCTTTATTTTTTTTGTTGTGCATGAAAACAATCAATTTAAGACATATTTGTGGCCAAAATGTTAAAATCTTGAGACAGATTTGAGACAAAACAACGCATTCTAAGATAGATTTGCTACTAAGGTTGTCTAACTCATTATGCTAACATGGCAACATGTGGACTTTTAGCGACGGAATAGCAATGAAAGTATCTATTTTGCAATGGACTTGTGATGGAAATTGTCCGCCTATACATTTTGATGTGGCATTGTGAGTAGTTTTTGGTGATGGAGTATTGAGAATATCACAACTTTTGAGATGGATTAGCAATAAAATTCTCTACATCGACCTCCATGATGTGGCATTTTCATGATGGTTTGGTGACCAATTTTGCTACAAAATAGGTATGGATTGGTGATAACTTTTTCTCCATGTTACTTTCTCCAACATGGCATATTGTAATAACCTCTCCACATATTTAAAATGGGTTAGGTCGATCACATTTATTGTGATGTGGCATTTTGTAACAGAGTGGTGATAGACTTCTGACAGATTTTGAAACAATTATTTTGTCATTATTTTCAAACAGATTTAAAATGGATTAGCAACAGTAATTTCAAGACTGAATATTTTTATTTGACATAAAAATTTCATCTCAAATCTGTGATGGATAGATTTTTTGTCTCAAACAGTCTACGTAAGAGTTTTCGAGATGGATTTTTGTTGTCTCAAATTTTGTCACAAAACTTAATCTCTGACAAAAAAAACTTATTCTGTCATAGAATTTCCATTGTAGAATGGTTTTTTTCTTATAGTAGTAGGCTTCTTCCTTAACCATTCAAAGAACTTGCATTATGACACCCCATCCTTAAACTAAGGGAATATGTTTAGTCACTTATATAATGCATAACCCCATTCAATTAAGGAACATTGATGAATAACTAAGTTTAGTTACTTATTGTATGATAGACAACCCCATAATGTCTTACTAGGGTATTGGATTATGTTTGAGGTCAACAGTGGTGCTCTCATGCCACAATTACAGAGCAAGATAACCCTTTTAGATAGGGTGCTTAAAGTTGAAGAGCTTACTTCTTCTCATTCTATATGAGCTCTACATGCCATTATAGGAGCTCTGCCTATGCAATTGTCTCTCTCCATATTGTATTGTGCTTGATTGTGGAACTAAGGGCTTCAACCTCCTTCTTCACTTCACAAGCAAGGGATTTTGAACAATACTAATAGTGAGAAAGTCACTTGAGTTAGCCACATCATCCAAAAGGGTTGGCTACCTCATTAGAATGTGACAGCTAGGTAGATATATGTTGATCTAGCTTAGCATTTCCATTTGCAATTTGATGGGCCTATTAATAGAGGGATGGAATTGCAAATCCGATTTTCATTCTGAGGCCAAAATTGATAAGTGGTGCACCTTTCAAGGAGTAAAAGCTAGTGTTCTCAAAAAACTCAATCCAAAGTGAAGCTAGTATATATTAAAAACAGAAAACTTTTTCAATAGAATGACTCAAAATGCCATTCACTAATCACCTAAGTCATGGATCACTCTTAATCTCATGCAAAGTCAATGGCGAGACACCAAAAAAAGAAAAAAGTAAACAAAAGATGACATAATGAACGAAGGGCATGAAGCACATTTTGAAACTAGGAAAGCAACAATAGCATCAATATTGTAATGAAAGAGCATTTTAGAATATTGATATCTTCCTCATATGTAATCAACCTTGAATCTAATCCCTACTAATGCAGACTACTTTTTGGTATTTGATCTCACCATTTCACCCTAGATCTGTGGGAAATAGCTTATTTTCTAGAAGTTCTTTCCATCAAATTTTCTTTTCGATCACCGTTTTGTAATGCAATGACATTGTGACAAGTGCTAGCATGAGTAATATGGGGTTCAAACTCAAGAAACTAAAAGGGGAAAGCCCTAAAGCAACAAGCAGGTGCCATTGCATCATTAAGTATGCGGAAAGAAACACCAATTTTTTACAATTATTCATTATGAATGGATATTAAACTCTACACACACAGAGACACACACACATATATATTGCATTTAATATGTATTAAAACATCTACTTTATTTATAATTGGTGGAATATTTACATTGCATTGCTTATTTTTTTAAACCTTTTTAGTAAAACATAGGGAGTTTCACTCAGATTTTTCCTAGAATTGTTGCTTTGGTCTGCCTTGTATACATGTTGATCTCCTTTGTGTGTCTTGGTCCCTTGTGGCCTTAGTTTGCTTTTTGCGGTATTTGTATTCCACCTTCTTATTTCTCCATTCGCAAATCTACCTCAATTGGTTCTAATTTTGGGGATGTTCTGGTTTGCTCCAATTACTGTTTGCTTGCAATTACAGCTTTGCAAGAGCTTATTTAATTTTTATTTCTTTCATGGTTTACGACTTTATCTTTTTTTTTTCTTTCCTGATCATAGATTGTCGAAGAGCCTAGTTTAAATAATTTATCTCCTCATTAAATTTTTTCCTCAAGCATTTGTGGCATTTTCCTACACTTTTTTGTTATGGATGTTGTTGTAAGACAAATCATATTTTGTAAGATAACTAGGATCCTAGTGAAAGAGAAGAATGATTTCTAATATTTTCTTATTATTCTTTCTTGGTTTAGAATTTTTAGTTTTGTATGACCACCTTTCATATTTGACTTTGGGCTTAATATATATCCATTTACTGTTTAGTTTGTGGGTATCTACCAAAATTTATGCGGTTTTCTTGATTATTTTGAAATAAATAAAACTTTTTATCTTTCACAGATAAGAAAAAATACCTACTTTTATAACTTATAAGTGTCCGTACGAAAAAATGTAGACAATAGCTATATATGTTGGCAAGAAAATTACAAGCTAGAATGCATTTGTTTATAGGACACAAAATTATTAATTAAGAAACCTGAATGATATGATAGGAGGAAAAAATCTTACATATATCTTTCATTTAAATAAAGGTAAACATATAATTTTATCACTATTTATCTTCACTTTTAAACTGAAAAGTATTTTTCATTCAAATTTTAAACTAAGAAGGTACTTAAAATTTAGTACCTCTATCATACTATAAATTTTCTCATGATAGTAGATGAAACTTACGAGAATAGGGGATATAATTTTCATTATTTTACAGATACGGGTTAAAGAATTTAAAACTTAAATGTTCTTAAAATATTACCTAGACCCATCACTACGAAACCACACTTGGTGACTTAATAAATTTAAGCTTTGATATAAATGTATGGAGACAAAATCTTAGTTAATGTTTAAAAAAAAATTCTTACTTAATGTTTACTCAAGTGTTCTCTTTGATTCTTTAAAAAAATAAAAGTTGTTCTATTTAATTTTGGGCTTAAATATACTGTGTTTTGGAAATTTGCATTAATTTTCTATCAATTTCTTATAATTCTAATTTAATTAATTGAGTCATCAACTCTTTATTATCAATTAGATCAAATTTTCCGTAGAACCATCTCTAATGAAATTTTATGCAAATTTTAGGATCCCAAAATGTATTCATTTTGGTCAATTTTCCTGGCATGTCAAAATTTTCCGTTTCTCATAAATGACTTAGTACAAAATTTAGTATTTTTATACCAATAAAAATAGTTGAGAAGTCAATTCATCAAAATAAAATTATGAAGAACTAATTAAAAATTAATGCAAATTTTAAAAACGCAAAAGTATATTAACCTAAACTTTATGATGCATTTCACGTTCTACACATTCACATCATAGCATTATGATTTGTCAATGTCATTTAACCTCTGTTTCTTCTGCTGTTGATTATGGGCATATTAAACAAATTCCCTTATTTTCTCTTGCTTGTCAACATCATTACGTAAATTTGTCCTCACCTAATAAAATTTTAATCATAAAATTTATTAAATTTTGTAACAGTTTATAAAATTTAATTAATTTAATAATTTCAATTTTTTATCTGTAAATTTTAATAAAATTTTATTTGTTTGTAAGACAAGACTGATCTGATCAAATGTATCCCACCAACCCTTTCAAAAATGCTTTACCGAAATAATATTTTAAGAAAATAGTAAATGGGCAATCATGAATTAAATAGGGCAATCCAATAGTGCAAATTAATACAGAAGAACTTGAGATTCTGTGACGTCTGCAAGCATCCCGTGGAGCAACGTCTATGATTTTTCCTCATAATTTTGTCGCAAATTGTGATAATCTCAGCGTTAGGTAGATTAAAATTTATTGAATTTTTCTTCATAAGGGTGCAAAGTTCCATTAAAAATTTTAAGTGACGTGGTACTACTTTCCTCAATTATTATTGAGAATAAATTATAGGAGAAAAGAAAACATAATGAATGAAAATAAAATAAATGAAAAGCGAGAAAATATAATGTAGTTTCTTCTTTATTTGAATAAATTTTAGTTAATTAAAAGAAAAATATTATTTAATTTTACATAATAATATTAATATCAGATTTAATACAGTTTTTCTCCGCTATACCATTTTAGTTTTACAAAAAAAATGTAAAAACAAATCAATATTTTCTTGGAAATATCATGTATTTTCTTTCTTTATCTCAAACTGTTAAGAAATCATCGATTTTTTTTTTCTCCCCCTCGTAATTCTCTTCTCAAAATCACTTTATACAAAAAAAAAAAAAAAAAGAACTTCAACGAATTTGTGAGTTATAAATATGTGTAAGATACACTTGCATCTTTTGTATGAAGACATTTTATTTGCTAATTTTAATCACTTGCAATTCAATAAGGGCATTCTAATTATTTTTATAAAATTTCATATAACACCAATTATGCAGCCCAATTTCACATGGAAAACTGACTTGGAGTAATGTTATTTCGTTCTGCCAAGGATGCCACTAAGATAATAATTGAATGGCAGTTATTCATTCTCTCATCCATTTTTTGGTGGGTTACAAAACCTTTTTGTTTTAGCATCCTTTTATACAGTGCTTTTGCTAGAGCCTTGGTTTTAATAGGAAATTTCTCTACTACCACATCCACTTTATCTCTGAATGCACATCCTATAATTATGTGCTGCATTCAGTGACATCGTGAGTGTGGGATATCACTGGTCTAAATATTATGATCATGAGCGAAAAGTTTATTATTGTAAATATTTTCTTATATAATGTCTATATCTGTTGGCATTAAATTTATTAAGTCCTACAGTTCATTTTGTTATACTTAATAGATTTAATGATATTAATTTAAAGTTGTAAGAATTAAATAAAATTAAATTGTAGAAATAATAAGACTCTTAATTAGCATTAGTAAGTGTACTTTCAAATAAAATAATTAAGTTTTGCAAATATCACAAATATCATGCCTCTCACTTGACATCTACATTGGTAGTTTTATTTAAAACCAAAAGATAAAATCAGTTTTCTGAGTTAGTTTGTAAAATTTGCATAAATTATTTTTATATAAAAATAAATTTGCTCCATTATAATACTTTTATAATACCATAATTTAGGTTCAATAATTAAGGATCTTGTTATATATGTTGTTATCTTTTCTAATTTCTTTATTGTATTTAGTCTTATACATATTAATCACATTATCTATTTGTACAAAGTGATATGACTGAATATGAAGAAAAACAGTGTAAAAGGAGTAGCATAACAATATTTCAATTAAAGTAATCCAAGTTCATTTGTGTGCCTAACTACCCACACTAAAATTTGTCTCCCTACAACGTGTGAATGATATCAATAAAAGTGATATCGTGACTAGGTTTTCTTTATAAATAAAGCCAAATTTTGGTTAGGACCTTTATTGGTTACTCCTTTTCCCATGTTTCATGTTGCTTGGATCGAGGTCACTTTGCCTTCTTCAAATTTCTGCGTTTGGTTGAACGTTTAGTTATATGTCTGCCATCTTAGTACAGTTACATCGTTTTATATCAAGCTATATATATTGCATTAATACTGCATTCTATTAATATTATAACAATATTATATAATATCAATCATAATAGTTGTTGAATTGTTGCAAAACCAAGTCAATTTTTTTTTGAGTTGTTATTATGATCATATATTCTTGTTTTCTGAATTCTTTATGGTGTTTAATCTCTATTATCCGACAACTAATTCAACACAAGATCTCAAATGAAATGACTGTACACGAATATAAAGTAAAAAAAGATCCAGGGCAACATAAACTAGGTAACTCATTCACAATTAAAGTAATTTTATTGTACTAAGAATGAAATTTATAATATCAATATTTGAAGTGATGTGTTTACATAAAAAAAAATGATAAACTTTTTAAACACTCCTATCCATTAATATAACTGAATGGACATCTGGTTGAATAAGTAAATAAAACAAATTATTTAATTTTAGTAATTAATGTATACTATTTTTACATAAATTTACACAAAACCTCATACATTCAATTTTAGAGTTCAAAAGTTAGGGTCTTGGGTTTACCTTTAAAGGTTAAGATGTAGGGTTTAACATTATGTTATATTTAGCATTTAGGATTATAAATTTTAGAGTTTAGATTTTTAAGTTTTAAGATTTAAAATTTAACATTTAAAGCTTATAATTTAAGATTAGGATTTAATTTTAAGATTTAAGGTTTCAAGTCTAGAGTTTAGTTTTAAGGTTTATAATTTGAGATTTAGTTTTAGGATTTGTGATTTAGGGTTTTATTGCAGACAAAGTCCAAATTTAGTTTGGACGTTTCTTGCTCAATCCTTTTCCCATATGTTTCATGTTGCTTGGATCGCCCTCAGTTTGCCTTTCTCAATTTTCTGGGTTTGGTTGAAAGTTTAGCTATATGCCTGCCCTCTTAGTACAGTTATATTGCTTTATATCAAGCTACATTGCATTATTGCTGCATTATATTTACTATAACAATATTATATAATATCTATTCTCGTTTAATCACTATTATCCGACGACTAATTCAGCACAAAATATCAAATGAAATGACACTACACTAATATAAACTATAAAAAAGAACCAGGGCAATATAAACAAGGTAACTCATTTACTATTAGGCTAATCTTATCGTAATAATTGGAGTATATATAAATGGAGTGATGTGCTTGAATAAAAAAAAATGATGAATTTTCTAAATAAACTTACTCATGAATTTAACTTGATGGGCAACTGGCTAAACAAGTAAATATAATAAATTATTTAATTTTAGTAATGGCGTACCTTTATTTATAAATTTATGCAAGACCTATGAACTCATTTTTGGAGAAGACCATCAATTTTAGGGTTTATAATTTAGGGTATAAGGTTTAACTTTAAAGTTTGAGCTTTAGTGTTTAATGCCATACCATATTTAGGATTTACGATAATAGGTCTTAGAGTTTAGACTTTAAGGGTTTAAGGTATCAAGTTTTATGATTTAAAAAGTTTAGTGCTTAGGGTTTATAATTTAGATTTAAGGTTTAGTTTAGGGTTTTAAGTTTGGGGTTTGAAGCATAAGACTTATAAATTGGGTTTAGTTTTAAGGTTCATGATTTGGGAATTCATTTTAAGGTTTGTCATTTGAGATTTAGCTTTGTGATTTAGAGTTTATAATTATGAAGTTTTAGGATTTACATATCAGCCCAAGAGAATACATAATTATAAAATCTTTTATGAGTTAAAAGAGAAAATATTTATGATTACTTGATAACTTATTAATATGGATATGTATGGTAAATCTAGCTTAGAAACTTTAAAAAATACTACAATTATCAACTCAGTTGAGGAGTTTTATTTGTATATGTCAAAAATAGTAACACGTTTGGATAGTTTTAAGAGGCCTTAGGTATAAAATCCCAAGTCATTAGGTACTAAAATAATAATAAATACTGGTGAAAATCTACACAATTTCAGCAAATCCACTTCAAACGTAGCATTGTTATTTTTGCATACTGCTTCACATACTTGGTCTATTTGCTCCATTGGCCTAAAACTTCATGAAAAGAAACCTTTGTAATTTTGGCACTAACCATCATTTCTTAGCAATTAAACCTTCAAGAGCTTCAGTTATAAATGCCTAACTACATAGTTAATTATAATCACCTATTGCCCAATTAATCAGTTGCAATCTTGCACACGTTATCCCCAATCAACTTAAATGCCATCTTCATTCATATAGATTTGACAAACTAGTCGATATAAAATTTATTCTTGGCCTTTACTATGAGCTTAAAACACTTATAGATGTTATTGACATGTCTTGTTCTTGGTCTAAAAAACCCCAAAGTGATGATTAATGTGTACCTCCAACCACTTGAAGATGAATTGAAACAATTGTGGTGGCAAGGTGCTTTGATATATGGCATCTCTACAAAACAAAATGTCATGATGCAAGCAGTGTTAATGTAGATAATCAATGATTTCCTTACATATGGAATGTTGTTAGGGTGGAGTACATTAGGAAAACTGGCATACCTTATTTGCATGAAGGAAAGCAAGGCATTCTTTTTAAAACTCTATTGTAAAAACTCTTGGTTTGATTCACATTGGCAATTCCTTCCCTTTGATCATCCCTTCTGATAGAATAGGACAATAGTTTGCTTAAGATAGCTAAGCATAGGTAATTAGGGAGACTTGACGAGTTTGGGTTTAGTCATAACTAGATGAAATAGAACATCTTTAGGGAATTGCCATATTGGAAGCATAATTTAATCTGGCATAATTTGGATGTGATGCATATAGAAAAGAATGTGTTTGACAATCTCCTTAATACTATGATGGATGTGAAGGGAGAAACTAAAGACAATGAGAAAGCAAGGCTCAACATGAGAGAATATCACAAGTAATGGGAATTGCAGTTGATAGTATTGCCCAATGGCAAGTTTGCTAAGCATAAGGCTAATTTCATGTTGACCTTGAAGCAAAGAAGAGCCAAATACAAATGAATGGAAGAGCTAAGAATGTCAAATGGTTATGCATTAAACTTGGTTAGATGCATGGACAAACATGAAGGAAAGTTATATGGTATGAAAAGTCACCAATGCTACATATTTATGGTGTGTTTGCTATTAGTTACATTTAGATCACTGCTTGACAATGTTTGGAGCCTTTTATAGAGTTGAGTCAATTTTGTTGAGACTTGTGCTCGATTACATATAGAGTATACACCTTGTTGGCTATGAGCATAACATTCCTCTTATACTATGCAAGTTGAAAAGGATTTTCCCCTATCTTCCTTTGATTCTATGGAGCATTTATCAGTGCACTTGGCTTATGAAACAAGGGTAGGTAGTCTAATTCAATCTAATAGATGTATCATTTTAAGTGGTATGTATGCAGTAGAGTTTTCTTTATGATGTATATTTTATTAAATTTTTAATATATATAGTACATGTATGATTTTACTTATTTGATTAGGATTATGGGTGACATCAAAAGAACAATAAAAAATAAAGCACAAGTGAATGATTCATTATGTGAGGCTTACACAACAAGCAAAACCTCCGATTTTTACTTCTCTTATTTTAAGTCTCATGTGCAGTCCAAAAGAATTAAGGTCAATTGTTTTGATGATGGCAGACCAAGTTCATTAGCTCTGACTCTTTTCATTTTCAATCAACCTAGTCATGATTTGGGGAAAGCCAAGAAGTAGTGGCTTAATGAAGTAGAGTACAAGCTCGCAACTTTGCACATTTTACTGAACTTTGACAAGTCTTGCCATACCTGAAGTAAGTGTATTGCATTTACTTAAATAAATAAATATTTTTGTTAATATTTATTTTTATTACTTTTTCAATTTTAATTTTATATTTATCTTTCGCTTAAATGCAAGGTCATGATTATCTCATTCCAATTTTCATCATTGCTTAGATATTCCAACTTTCAAAATAAGAAATGTTAAAATGTTTGGTAGTACCTTCAACTAACTCTTTGCTTACCCGTCTCTTTCTCTCTATCCATCTTGTCTTTTAAACTTCCCCTACTCCTCCTTCTCTTCGTAGTATCTATATATATGAAATGCAACTAATTTTAAAGTGCAAATTTGCATGCAATCTTTTCTTGCAAGTGTTTATTGTCCCAATTGACCAATAAGAGGCATTAAGCTAAGCACATTTTGCATCCTGTTTCAACAATTATGCAAGTAAATTTGTATTAATGCTTATTTTATATATATATATATAAATATTTAAGTATTATTTTATATATTTTCTTGCAAGTAAATGATCTAATGAGTGGAATAAACAACAAGAATTTATATTCTTTAACATTGGGCCCAAATAAAGACACTAAGTTGGCAAGCATTTTTTGTGAATGGGTTTAAGTTTCACACAACATCTTGGTTAGAGGGGGAAAAAAATAGAGATGTTTGGGTCAAAGGAACTAGTGCAAGTGGTGATGATGATTACAATGGTATCCTTAAAGACATGTTGATATTAGATTGTGCTAAAATCCCTCCAAGGAAAGTGGTCCTATTTAACTATGAGTGGTTAAGGGGGGACTAGAGTTCGTAATTAGTTTAAATTTTTGAAGTAAACATAACTTACATGTATGAATGCTATGATCAATTCATTGTTGCATAGCAAGCAAAAGAAGTTTATTATATACCTTACCCAAGGACCATAGATAAAGTTCAATTTCATAATTGGTGGTTAGTCATCAAGACTAAGGCTTGGGGTAGGGTTGAACTTGATAATGCATCAAAATTACCTTACCAAGCTAATGCACCACAATTAGCAAGATCATGATTGTTGATGAAATGACACCAAGTGCTTTACGTGATAACGAAGGGAGCTCTAATGAAGTTTGAATTGGTCATGAGAGTACAAGCCATCATCAAGTGTCTTGTCCATAAGATGAAGTTTGAGTGATTCATTTTGCTATGGTGATGAGTTAAACACTTGGAGGAAGGAAGAAAGTTAACAAATTGTTTGACTTCAATTAGTTAATCATCTCTTATCTTCAATTTGTTGGACTTCCTTCTTTTCTTCAAGTGGTTAATTCATTAACGTTGCCAAATGAAAGATTTTTAAGTAGTGAATAAGTCTCTAATCTTCTTCAATTTGTTGACATTCTTTTCTTTATTAACTATTCAGTTCATCATCATAGCCTATTTTAAATCAAATAATGATAATAGATGAATTGCTGGCTCATAGATAGTGGATGTATAATATGTTGTTTTCCAATTGGACAAGGATAAGGAATGGGTTCATTAGAGGAATTAAAGAATTCATGGCTCATGTATGTAGCATTCCATTGTTCATGCAAGAAAAAACCATTAGGTATCCATGTAAAAAATATTGTAGCATAAGGATGAAAAGTGGACAGACTATGAGGCTTCATTTATGTTAAAAAGGGTTCTAATTGAATTACTATTATTAGACTTGTCATGGTGAAGAATTACCTGAGCAAGTGTAACAATCAAAAAATGAGGATTATGGAGAATAGCATTGTGGAGGACACATGTATTGGAATGAGACAATCATAATAGATGTAGTAGCTTGACCTTTGGAGAGTACTTATAAATCCAATAGGAAGTAACAAGAGGAGCCTCCTAACACCGAAGCTCAGGAGTTTTATAACATGTTAGTTGCATCTCAGGCATGATTGTGGGATGGGTGTGAGATGAATTCTAAGTTATTGGTGGCAATACAATTACTCAACATTAAAACACCCTGAAATGTGTTTGAACAATGTTATAATGAGTTTGTTGGATTTATGAAGGAGGCAATACCTTAACCAAATTGGGTGCTGGATAATTTGTATCATATGAAGAAGGTTGTGAAGAAGCTAGGGTCAACCTACAAAAAGATTAATTGTTACAGCAAGTGGTGTATATGGTTTTATGAATAGGATGAGCACTTGATAAGTTCTAAGTTTTGTATGTGTCCTCAACATAAGTAAATAGGCACAAGGTGCAAGAAGTACAAGCCAATTGTGAGCAAAAAAATTCGGTATTTTCCACTAACTCCTAGGCTTTAGAGGTTATATTCGTTTAATGCAATGACAATGGAACTAAGATGGCATGGTTAAATCCCTCAACAAGCAAGTTTGTTGTCTTACCTAAAGAATTTGATCAAACTTGGCTTGATTTTGCTTCAAATCCTCAAAATGTTAGGTTTAAACCTTTGTTCTAATAGCTTTAATCCTTTTGGATCATTAGACAAAACATTTTCTTATTAGCCTATAATTGTTATGCCATACAATTTGACTCTGTAGTTATATGTGAAAGCCAAATACTTGTTTACAAACCCTAAGGCACTTATAGACATATATTTTTAGTCACTCATAGATAAGCTCCAACAATGATGGTTTGAAGGAGTTTTGACTTATGACATCTCAATGAAGTAGAATTTTGAAATGAAGGCTACCTTACTATGGAGAATAAATGATTATCCAACATATGGAATGCTGTTTGGATAGTTAACTTTGGGAAAATTAGGATGTCCCATTTACGTGGAGCAATCAAAAGCATTTATGCTTAGACGTTCCTAGAAAACATCATTCTTTGATTCACATTAGCAGTTCTTACCCATCAACCACTCCTTGTGATAGAATCGATATGCATTCCTTAAAAATAGGGTTAAGTAGTCATTGTTGCCTATTTGTTTAAGTGGAAAACAAATATAAGAACAAGAGTGGAATCTATTAAAGGTAGCTAAAGATGGGATTAGAGAAATGGATGGTTATAACGAACATCACCATTGGATGAAACAAAGCATTTTCTAGGAGTTTGGAAAAATAACATTCTTCAACACAACCTAGATGTAATGCACATTGAGAAATATGGTGATGGATGTCGAGTGTAAAACAAAGGACACTATAATGGTCTAAATGGATTTGCAAGAGTATTGCAATCAAAGAGAGTTAGAGCTTGTAAAATTGGAGAATAGTAAATCCTTGAAACTTATTGCCTAATACACTCTCACTCCCAAACAAATATGATCAATTTGTGAATGGGTCATGAGTTTGAAGTTTCACAATGGTTATGCTTCAAACCTATCAAAATGTGTGGATATGAGTGAAGGAAAGTTGACAATTATGAAAAGTCATGACCACCACATGTTCATGGAGCATTTGCTTCGCATCACTTTTAGGGCATTGCCTTATCACATATTTAGTGCCCTTGTGGAGTTAAGTCAATTCTTTAGAAATATTTGCTCAAAAACACTAAGAGTGGATCAATTAACATTAATGGAAGATAACATAGCATTACTCATGCATAAATTGGAACAAATACTCCCATCAAGCTTCTTTGACTATATGAAACATCTATTAACTCATTTACCACTATACATCTATTAATTCAGTTACCTTATGAAGCAAAAGTGGGTGGTTTTGTTCAAAATTCATGGATGTACTAATTTGAGTGGTAATCAATTATCTGCATGTACAATTAGTTTTTGTTTTGTTTCACAGTGTTAATTGATATTAATATTATTGTTGTTCAATTCAATATGTTATTGAATAAGCTGAGAGAAAAATTAAGAACACCACTCATGTTGAGGTTTTAGTTGTTGAAGCTTACATTAGTTGGGAGATATCCACCTTTGGATCCCATTGCTTTGAAGTGAATGTTTATGTACATATAAGAAAAGTACTAAGCAATGATGATGGAAACCCTATTTCCATATGCAATCATCTCTTGTGTTGTGCTAATCATTGTTCAACAAGATACTTAACCAATGAAGCAATGCATATTGTCTCCTTATATATGTTTGTAGATTGTGAAGAAACACAAGGTTATGTTAAGTATTATGAACATCAATTGCTTCATTATATGAGCTAATCACCATTGTAATGTTGATCACAAACCTTGTGTCTCCAACCTCGAGTGTCGCATATATGTGCAACAATTGTAGGTTAGAGAGCTAAACTTACAACATGTGGAGGTGCATAGTTAGCAAACAAGGGAGTTTCTATGGTAGTTCTAACAATGTGTAAGTAAAGATAAAATAACCAATTAGGTGCATTATCACAATCTTGTCTCATGTATCTTATACTTTTTTTTATTAGGTTCAAATTTCAAATGAAATGATACATTTATAGTTCATTAAAGATATTGCATGGGGTTCCATGAGGTTAGTGGAGACATATCCAAAATGTTATGTCAATGGATGTAAGTTTGACACTCAAGCACATGGTTAGTCAAAGTCTATTAATAATAGTAATGTTTGCAATAGAGAATTATCCAAGAGCCAATCTGAAACAACATACCATGGTATGCTTAAGGAAGGTGTTAAACTAACCTACATGGGATATCCTACTAAAGAATTTGTGCTTTTCAAATGTGATTGGTTTGACCCGACCATTTCCTCTGTATAAGAGTTAGTTCTTGTTTTAGAATTATTGAGGTTTGGGCTAACAAAAGATATGAGTAATATGAACTATTTATCTTTGCCTAACAAGCAATTGAAGTATACTGTGCACAATATCCAGATAGACAACATAATAGATGTGGATGGTTGGTAGTTAATAGGTGTGTACATGAACTACAATTAATGATCCCCACATTAAGAAAGAATAAGAAGAGCAACAAGCTTTTCAAAGTGGTGAAATCGTTATTCTTTTGCCCATTGAAGAAGAAAATTAGTCAATTAGGAGTTTGTAGGACAAAGCGAGGAATTTCAAGAAGTTCACGGGTCTCACCCAATGATGAAGGTGCAAATTATGATAGTTCAAAGGATGACAATGTTTAATATACACCAAGTAACTTGATTTTTAGATGTATCTTTATTGTATAACTTTTGCCCTAGTTTAAACCCTCCTTGTCATATCACTCATGCCATTAGGATGAAATTTGATGATGAGTTCTACTCTTGAAAAAACACCAATGAAGGGATTTGAGAGCTTTAGTTTAATGATTAGGCAGTCAGTCAAATTAAAATTTTTAATTTTCACAAGTTTAATTGTATAATCTTTGTGATGCCTAATTTGTTTGTTACAAATTTGTTTGAAAACATTAGAAGTGGCTGCCACAAAATAATGAGAGGATCCAAAATAATTGGAGATTTCATTCTACTATTCGACTCCATCAGTTGATGAATCAAGTGAGAAAAGAGCATCCAAAATTGCCCAAGTTCATAAATAATGATTTAAAGGGAAAGATGTGTCAATATTAGGAATCTCTGAAGTTTAAGAAGAAGTCCAAAATAGCCAAAAAAAATTGGGCTTCCAAAATAATGCACAGTCGCAGGCAAGTAAGAAATATATAAGAAGACCCACAACTATGAAGGGATCAATGCACAAGTGGATGCCTAATCTCAGCAGTTGGCAATAAGTTTCTAAAATAATTGTTATTTAATGTTTTAAATTAAATGGTCTGGTGTTTATACTTATGTATTGTTTTGTACATTATTTTTTGTAGGAAAGAGTCTAGAAGATGAGGAAAGATGTTTCATCATTTCATGCTATTTTTGAGGGCAATGCTAATATAGATGATAGGTCAACATCACTAGATGAATCCCATCTCGTCTTGGCTACAACTAGAGGAAAAAATAAGAGAGACTATATGGACTTGGTACTTAGGTATTATGATACAGCAAACCCCATACACCAGTCCATTTTCAAGTCAGTCTAACTTGTGCCAATTCAACAAACTTAAACAATTGAATTAAAAGCTTCAAGTACAATTATCAAACCAATAGCATAAAATCAACCATCTTTTATCATTGGTAAGCTATCTATGCTCATCCATTGGGATGAACATTCATAAAGCTCCACCTCTTGTTTCAATGGCTCCTCTTACTTTGATAGCCCCTTTTGCTCCTGCTCTAATAACTTCTCGATCCACATGTCCTCTTATCGTAGTTGGGACATCAGATCATGCATCTAGTAATGATTCCAATAATCTATTTGATCAATTAAAGGGTGATAGATAGGATATGGGTGACGAGGATGATTGTAAGGACAACTCTTAAGATGATGATATTGACTTTTATGTATATAATATTATTGCTACAATATTTTCAATATAATTATTTCTTTGTGTTTACTTTTATGATTTGTTATTGCATTCAATTATTGTATATGGCAAGTTTTTTTTTTTTTTTTGTTGTGCATGAAAACAATCAATTTAAGACATATTTGCGACCAAAATGTTAAAATCTTGAGATAGATTTGAGACAAAACAACTCATTTTGAGGCAGATTTGCTACTAAGATTGTCTAACTCATCATACTAACATAGCAGCATGTGCACTTTTTGCTATGAAATGGCAATGAAAGTATCTATTTTGCAACAAACTTGCGATGGAAATTGCCCTCCTAAACATTTTGATGTGGCATTGTAATAGTTTTTGGCGATGGAATATTGACAATGTCACAAATTTTAAGATAGATTAGCGATAAAATTCTCCACATCAGCCATGATGTGGCATTTCCATGATCATTTGGTGATCAATTTTACAATAGAGTAGGGATAAATTGGTGACAATTTGTTCTCCATGTTACTTTCTCCAACATGGCAAATTGCAATGACTTCTTGATAGATTTACAATAGGTTAGATCGATCTCATTCATTGTGACGTGGCATTCTATGATAGAATGGTGACAGGCTTGTGATGGATTTTTGAAACTATATTATCTTGTTGCTATTTTGAGATGGATTTGGAATAAGTTAGCAATAGCAATTTCAAGACTGAATATTTTTGTTGCCAAATTGGGTCACATTTGACACAAAAATTTCATCTCAAATCTATGATTTGGATAGATTTTTCATATCCAATAGTCTACGTAAGGGGATTTGAGATGGATTTTTGTCTTCTCAAATTTTGTCACATAATTTAATCTCCAACAGAAAAAACCTATTTTGGATAGAATTTTCATCTTAGATTGGTTTTTTTTTTTCTTGTAGTAATAGTCTTCTTCCTTAAACTATTGATAACCTTTAATGCTTTACCTAACATTTTCTCATCGTACCATTCGAAGAACTTGCATTATGACACCCTATCCTTAAACCAAGGGGATGTGTTTAGTCACTTATATAATGTATAACCCCTTTCAATGAAGGAACATTGTTGAATAACTAAGTTTAGTCCCTTATCGTATTATAGACAGCCCCATAATGTCTTACCTGGGTTTTGGATTATGTTTGAGGTCAATAGTGGTGCTCTCATGCCACAATTGCAAAGCAAGACAAATTTGTTAGATAGGGTGTTCAAAGTTCAAGAGTTACTTCTTCTTGTTCTATATGAGCTCTACATGCCATTATAAGAGCTTTACCTATGCACTTGTCTCTCTACAGATTGTGTTGTTCTCAATCACAAAACCAAGGGCTTCAGCCTCCTTCTTTAGTTCACAACAAGGGATTTTGAGCAATAATAATAGTAAGGAAGTCATTGAGTTAGCCACATCATCCAAAAGGGTTGACCACCTCATTAAAATGTGACAGCTAGAAAGATATGTTAATCTAGCTTAGCATTTCCATTTGCATTTTGATGGGCCTATTAATAGAGGAATGGAATTACAAATCCGATTTTCATTTTGAGGCCAAAATTGATGAACAGTGCACCTTTTAAGGAGCAAAAAGGTAGTGTCCTCACAAAACTCAATCCAAAGTGAAGCTAGTATATCTTAAAAAACAGAAAACTTTTCAATAGAATGACTGAACATGCCATTCACCAATCACATAAGTCATGGATCACTCTTGATCTCATGCAAAATCAATGGTGAGACACCAAAATAAAAAAAAAAAAAAACCAAACAAATAAAAGATGACATAATGAACAAAAGGTGTGAAGCACATTTTGAAACTAGGAAAGCAACAATGACATCAATATTGTAATGAAAAGACATTTTAGAATACTGCTACCTTCCTCATACGTTATTAACCTTGAATCTAATCGCTACTAATGTAGACTACTTTTTGGTATTTGATCCCATAATTTCACCCTAGATCTGTGGCAATTGCTTCTTTTTTAAAAGTCATTTCCATCAAATTTTCTTTTTGATCACCACTTTGTATTGCAATGACATTGTGACAAGTCCTAGCATGAGTAATGATGGCATTCAAACTCAAGAAACTAAAAGGGGAAAGCCCCAAAGCAACAAGTAGGTGCCATTTATCATTAAGTATGCCGAAAGAAACACTAATTGTTTTACAATTATTCATTATGAATGGACCTTAAACTCTACATGCACACACACACACATATATATATTGCATTTAATATGTATTAAAACATCTACTTTATTTATAATTGGTGGAATATTTACTTTGCATTGCTTATTTATTTAAACCTTTTTAGTAAAACATAGGGAGTCACACTCGGATTTTTCCTAGAATTGTTGCTGTGGTCTGCCTTGTATACATGTTGATCTCCTTTGCATGTCTTGGTCCCTCATGGTCTTAGTTCGCTTTTTGTGGTATTTGTAGTCCATCTTTTTATTTCTCCATTCGCAAATCTACCACAATTGGTGCTAATTTTAGAGATGTTCTGGTTTGCTTCAGTTACCGTTTGCTTGTAATTACAGTTTTGTAAGAGGTGATTTAATTTTTATTTCTTTCATGGCTTACGACTCTATCTTTTTTTTTCCATTGATCATAGATTGTTGAAGATCTTGATTTAAATAATTTATCTTCTTATTAAATTTTTTCCTCAAGCATTTGTGGCATATTCCTACACTTTCTTGTAATGCATGTTGTTGTAAGACAAATAATATTTTGTAAAATAACTAGGATCCTAGTGGAAGACAAGAATGATTTCTAATATTTTCTTATTATTCTTTCTAGGTTTTAGATTTTTTTAGTTTTGTATGACCATCTTTCATTTTTGTCTTGGGGCTTAATATATATCCCTTTACTGTTTAGTTTGGGGGTATCTACCAAAATTTATGCAGTTTTCTTGATTATTTTGAAATAAATAAAACTTTTTATCTTTTACAGGTAAGAAAAAAAATACCTATTTTTAAAATTGAAAAGTCTCCGTACGAGAAAATGTAGGCAATAGCTGTATATGTTGGCAAGAAAATTACAAGCTAGAATGTGTTCGTTTATAGTGTACAAAATTATTAATTAAGAAACCTGAACGATATGATAGGAGGAAAATATCTTACATATATCTTTCATTTAAATAAAGGTAAGTATATAATTTTATGAAAATGTTAAGCAGACGTCCTTCTGGCTACGTGGCTGCAGGAATAGCCAGTAAAAAAAAGTTTTAAAAAAATAATATTAAAAATTAAATAAAAGAAATAAGAGTTATAGGTGAATTATAGATATAAAAGTGTATGGATAATATTACTCTAATTTTATCACTATTTATCTTCAATTTTAATTGAAATGTATTCTTCATTCAAATTTTAAACCAAAAAGGCACTAAATTTTTAGTACCTCTATTATATTATAAATTTTCTTATGATAGTAGATAAAACTTACGAAGATAGGGGATAATTTTCATTTTTTTGTTATAAATACCGGTTAAAGAATTCAAACTTAAACGTTCTTACAATATTACTTAGACTCATCACTACAAAACCACACTTAGTGACTTAATAAATTTAAACTTATATAAATGTATGGAGACAAAATATTAGTTAATGCCTCAAAAAAAAAATTTCTTACTTAATGTTTACTCAAGCTGTTCTCTATAATTCCTTAAAAAAAAAATAAAAGTTGTTCTATTTAATTTTGGGCTAAAATACACTGTTTTTGAAATTTGCATTAATTTTGTATCAACTTCTTATCATTCTAAAATAATTAATTGAGTCATTAACTCTTTATTAACAATTACATCAAATTTTTGGAACCCAAAATGTATTCATTTTGGTCAATTTTCCTGACATGTCAAATTTTTCCGTTTATCATAAATGACTTAGTACAAAATTTAGTATTTTTATACCAATAAAAATAGTTGAGAAGTCAAGTCATCAAAATAAAATTATGAAGAACTAATTAAAAATTAATGCAAATTGTAAAAACCCAAATGTATATTAGCCTAAAGTTTATGATGCATTTCACGTTCTACACATTCACATCATAGGATTTCATGTTATGATTTGTCAACGTCATTGAAACTTTCAATTGGCTGTGGGTTTTGTTGAGAGTTTCGGTCAAAGACCTCTGTTTCTTCTGTTGTTGATTATGGGTATATTAAACAAATTCCCTTATTTTCTCTTGCTTGTCAATATCATTACGTAAACTTGTCCTCACCCAATAAAGTTTTAATCGTGAAATTTATTAAATTTTCTAACAATTTATAAAATTTGATCAATTTAATAATTTTAATTTTTTATCTATAAATTTTAATAAAATTTTATTTGTTTGTAAGACAAGACTGATCTGATCAAATGTTTCCCACCAACGCTTTCAAAAATGCTTTACCGAAATAATATTTTAAGAAAATAGCAAATGGGTAATCATGAATTAAATAGGGCAACCCAATAGTGCAAATTAATACATAAAGAGCTTGAGATTCTGTGACCTCTGCAAGCATCCCGTGAGACAACGTCTATGATTTTTCTTCATAATTTTATGGCACATTGTGATAATCTTCGCGTCAGGTAGATTAAAATTTATTGAATTTTTCCTCATAAAAGCTTAACTCAAATACTTAAGGGCGCGAAGTTCAATTAAAAATTTTAAGTGACATGGTACTGCTTTCCTCAATTATTATTGAGAACAAATTATAGGAGAAAAGAAAACTTAATGAATGAAAATAAAATAAATGATAAGCGAGAAAATATAATATAGTTTCTTTTTTTATTTGAACAAATTTGGTTAATTATAAGGAAAATATTATTTAATTTTAAATAATAATATTAAGATCAGTTTTAATAGAGTTTTTCCCCACTTTACCATTTTCGTTTTACAAAAAGAATGTAAAAGCAAATCAACATTTTCTTTGAAATATTATCTATTCTCTTTCTTTGTCCCAAACTGTAAAAATTCATCAATTTTTTTTAACTCTTCCCCTCGTCATTCTCCTCTTCAAATCTATTTATACAAAAAAAGAAAAAAAGAAAAAAGTTCAACGAATTTGTCAGTTATAAATATGTGTAAGATACACTTGGATTTTTTGTACAAAGACATTTTATTTGCTAATTTAAGCACTAGCAATTCAATAAGGGCTTTCTAATTATTTTTTGAATTTATTTTTAGAAAATTTCATATAACACCGATTATGCATCCCAATTTCACATGGAAAACTGACTTGAATTCATGTTATTTCGTTCTGCCAAGGACACCACTAAGATAATGCTTGAATGGCAGTTATTCATTCTCTCATCTATTTGTTTTGCTAGAACCTTGGTTTCAATAGGATAGTTCTCTACTCCCCTTTCCACTTTATCTCTGAATGCACATCCTATAATTATGTGTGTGCATTCAGTGACATCGTGAGTGTGGGATATCACTGGTCTAAATATTATGATCACAAGGGAATAGTTTATTACTATAAATATTTTCTTATATAATATCTATATCTTTTAGTGTTAGATTTATTAAGTCTTACAATTCAATTTGTTAAACTTGACAGATTTAATGATATTGATTTTCAGTTGTAAAGATTAAATAAAAATTAAATTATAAAAATAATGAGACTCTCAATTAGCATTAGTAAGTTTACTTTCAAGTAAAATAATGAAGTTATGCAAATATCACAAATATCATGTCTCTCACTTGACATCTACCTTGTTAGTTTTATTTAAAACCAAAAGCTAAAATCAGTTTTCTAAGTTAATCTGTGAAATTTGCATAAATTATTTTTATATAAAAATAAATTTGCTCCATTATAATACTTTTACAATACGATAATCTAGGCTTAATAATTAAGGATCTTGTTATATATGTTCTTATCTTTTATAATATCTTTATTGTATTTAGTTATATACATATTAATCACATTATCTATTTGTACAAAGTGATATGACTGAATATGAAGAAAAACATTGTAAAATGAGTAGCATAACAATATTTCAATCGAGGTAATCCAAGTTCATTTGTGTGCCTAACCACCCACACTAAAATTTGTCTCCCTACAACGTGTGAGTGATATCAATAAAACTGATATCGTGACTAGGCTTTCCTTATAAATAAAGCCAAATTTTGGTTTGGACCTTTATTGGTCACTCCTTTTCCCATGTTTCATGTTGCTTGGATCGACGTCACTTTGCCTTCTTCAAATTTCTGCGTTTGCTTGAAAGTTTAGTTATGTTTGCCATCTTAGTAAAGTTATATTGTTTTATTACTATATATTGCCTTCTTCAAATCAGGCTATGTATATTGCATTATTATTGCATTCTATTAATATTATAACAATATTATATAATATCTATCATAATAGTTGTTGGATTCTTGCAAATCCAGGTCACATACTTGTTTTTTGAGTTGTCATATTGATCACATATTCCTACTTTCTTAATTCTTAGTGCTGTTCAATCACTATTATCCAACGACTAATTCAGTGCAAAATCTCAATGAGATGACATTACACGAATATAAAGTAAAAAAAAAAAAAGAGGGCCCTTATCCAGGGCAACATAAACAAGGTAACTCATTTACAATTAGGGTAATTTTATTGTACTAAGAGTAAAATTTGTAATATACATATTTGAAGTGATGTGTTCAAATAAAAAAATGATAATCTTTCTAAACAGTCTTATCCATTAATGTAACTTAAATGAACAACTGGTTCAATACGTAAATAAAACAAATTCTTTAATTTTAGTAATTAATATATACTATTTTTTCATAAATTTACACAAAACCTCATACACAATTTTAAAGAAAGGTGTCAATTTTAGAGTTTATAAGTTAGGGTCTAGGGTTTATCTTTAAAGGTTAAGGTGTAGGGTTTAATGTTATGTCATATTTAGTATTTAGGATTATAAATTTTAGAGTCTAGACTTTTAGGTTTTAAAGTTTTAAGTTTTAAAATTTAAAATTTAGCATTTAGTGCTTATAATTTAGGGTTTAGGGTTTAGTTTTAAGATTTACGGTTTGGAGTCTAGAATTCAGTTTTAAAGTTTATAATTTGGGGTTTTATGATTTGTGATTTAGGGTTTTCATTGTACACAAAGTCCAAATTTATTTTGAACCTTTCTTGCTCAATCCTTTTCCCACATGTTTCATGTTGCTTGGATCAACCTCAGTTTGCCTTTTTCAATTTTCTGGGTTTGATTGAAAGTTTAGCTATACGTCTGCCCTCTTAGTATAGTTATATTGTTTTAAATTAAGCTACATTGCATTATTGCTGCATTATATTCATACTATAACAATATTATATGATATCTATCACAATAGTTATTGGATTCTTACAAATGCAAGTCACAAAATTGTTTTTTTGAGTTGTCATTCTGATCACATATTCTTGCTTTCTTGATTCTTTATGGCATTTAATCACTATTATCCTATGACTAATTCAGCGCAAAATCTGAAATGAAATGACACTACACTAATATAAACTAAAAAAATGAACCACAACATAAACAAGACAACTCATTTACTATTAATCTAATCTTATCGTAATAATTGGAGTATATATAATTGGAGTGATGTGCTTAAATAAAAAAAAAATTGATGAATTTTTTAAATAATCTTATTCATGAATTTAACTTTAAAGTTTAATTTTAGTAATTGTGTTCCTTTATTTATAAATTTACACAAAACCCTATGAACTCATTTTTGGAGAAGGGCATCAATTTGAGGGTTTATAATTTTGGCTCTAAGGATTAACTTTAAAGTTTGAGCATTAGTGTTTAATGCCATACAATATTTAGGATCTAGAATCACAGGTCTTAGAGTTTCAACTTTTAGGGTTTAGAGTGTCAAGTTTTAGGATTTGAAAAGTTTAGTATTTAACGTTTATAATTTAGAGTTTAAGATTAGTTTAGGGTTTTAAGTCTGGGGTTTGAAGTTTAAGGTTTATGATTTGGATTTAGTTTTAAGGTTTGTGATTTGGGAATTTATTTTAAGATTAGGTTTAAGATTTGTGATTTAGAGTCTAGTTTTAAAGTTTATAATTTTGAAGTTTTAGGATTTATATATCAGTTCAAGAGAATACTTAATTATAAAGTCTTTTACAAGTTAAAAGAAAAAATTTTTATGATTACTTAATAACTTATTAATATGGATATGTATCGTAAATCTAGCTTAAACTTTAAAACATACTACAATTATCAACTCGATTGAGAAGTTATATTTGTATATGTCAAAAATAGCAACACTTTTGGATAGTTTTTAAGAGGCCTGAGATATAAAATCCCAAGTCATTAGGTACTAAAATAATAATAAATACTGGTGAAAATCTATTCAATTTCAGCAAATCCACTTCAAACTTCACGTTGATATTTTTGTGGACTATTTCACATACTTGCTCTATTTGCTCCATTGACCTAAAAATTCATGAAAAGAAACCTTCACAATTTTGGCAGTAACCATCATTTCTTAGAAATTAAACCTTCAAGAGCTTCAGTTATAATTGCCTAGCTACATAATTAATTATAATCACCTACTACCCAATTAATCAGTTGCAGTCTTGCACATATTATCCCTAATTAACTTAAATGCCATCTTCATTCATATAGATTTGACAAACTAGTTGCTATAAAATTTATTCTTCGCCTTCACTATGAGCTTATAACACTTATAAATGTTTTTGACATGTCTACTTCTTGGTCCAAATAACTCTAAAGTGAAGATTGATTTGTACCTCCAACCACTTATAGATGAACTGACAACAATTGTGGTGGCAACGTGTTTTAATGTATGACATCTCTATAAAACAAAATTTCATGATGCAAGCAGTGTTAATGTGGATCATCAATGATTTCCCTGCTTATTGAATGTTGTTAGGCTGAAGTACATAAGGAAAACCAGCAACCCTTATTTGCATGGAGGAAAGCAAGGCATTCTTCTTAAAACACTATTGTAAAAACTCTTGGTTTGATTCACATTGGTAGTTCCTTCCCTTTGATCATCCCTTTTGGTAGAACAGGACAACAATTTGCCTAAGATAACTAAGCATAGGTTATTAGGGAGACTCAATGGATTTAGGTTTTGTCATAACTAGATGAAATAGAGCATCTTTTGGAAATTGCTATATTGGAAGCATAATTTAATCTAGCATAATTTGGATGTGATGCATATAGAAAAGAATATCTTTGACAATCTCTTTTATACCATGATGAACATGAAAGAAAAAACTAAAGAAAATGAGAAAGCAAGGCTCAACATGAGAGAATATCACAGGTAATAGGAATTGCAATTAACAAAATTGCCCAATAGCAAGTTTGCCAAGCATAAGGCCAATTACATGTTGACCTTGAAGCAAAGAAGAGCCAAATGCAAACGAATGAAAAAAGCTAAGAATGCCAGATGGTTATGTACTAAACTTTGTCAAATGCATGGACAAATAGGAGGGAAAGTTATATGGCATGAAAAGTCATAATTGCCACATTTTATAGAGTGTTTGTTATCGATTACATTTAGGTTGCTGCTTGACATGTTTGGAGCCTCTTATAGAGTTGAGTTAGTTTTTTTTAGACTTGTGCTCAACTACACTTAGAGTACACACCTTGCTGGATATTAGCATAACATTGTTGTTATACTAAGAAGTTGGAAAGGATTTTTGCTAGTCATCCTTTGATTCTATCGAGCATTTGCTCGTGCAATTGACTCTTGAAGCTAGGGTAAGCAGTCTAGTTTGATACTGATAGATGCACATAGTGAAGTTTGTTTTATGCTGTGTATTTTATTAAACTTGCAATATATATAGTTCATATATGATTTTACTTATTTGATTAGGAGTATAGGTGATATCAAAAGAATAGTGAAAAATAAAACACGGGTGAAGGGTTTATTAGGTAAGGCTTACACAAAAAGGGAAAGCTCCCATTTTTGCTCCTATTATTTTAAGTCTCATGTGTTGCCTAGAAGAATTAAGGTCAATTGTTTTGATGATAGTAGACCAAGTTTATTAGCTCTGACTCTTTCCATTTTCAATCAACTTAGCCATGGTTTGGGGAAAGCCAAGAAATAATGGCTTAACAAAGCAGAGTACAAGCTCACAACCTTGCACATTCTACTGAACTTTGACAAGTCTTACCATACCTAAAGCAAGTATATTGCATTTATTAATAAATAAATATTTTTGTTAATATTTATTTTTTTACTTTTTTAGTGTTAATTTTATATTTATCTTTCACTTAAATGCGAGATCATGATTATCTCATTCCAA
This sequence comes from Dicorynia guianensis, assembly GCA_037013595.1. NCBI lineage: Eukaryota > Viridiplantae > Streptophyta > Magnoliopsida > Fabales > Fabaceae > Dicorynia > Dicorynia guianensis. Next base: position 11,715,975 of record JASUAB010000006.1, on the reverse strand, counting down.
TTTTCATCATTTCTTAGATATTCCAACTTGCAAAATAAGAAATGTTAAAATGTTTGGTAGTACTTCAATTGGCTCCTCGTTTACCCACCTCTTTCTCTCCATCCATCTTGTCTTTTAGACTTCCACTACTCCTCCCTCCTCTTCGTAGTATCTGTATATATGAAATGCAACTAATTTTAAAGTGCAAATTTGCATGCAATCTTTTCTTGCAAGTGTTTGTTGTCCTAATCAACCAGTAAGAGGCTTTGAGCTAAGCATATTTTGCATCCTATTTTAAAAGTTATATAAGTAAATTTGTATTGATGCTTATATATATATATATGTAAACATTAATTTATATATTTTTCTTATAGGTATATGATCCAGCTAATGGAATAAATGACAAGAATTTATATTCTTTAACATTGGGCCCTAATAAAGACACTAAGTTGGCAAATGTTTTTTGTGAATTAGTATAAGTTTCAAACAACATCTTGGTGAGAGGGGCAAAACAAACAATAGTGATGTCTAGGTCAAAGGAGCTAGTGCAAGTGTGATGATGATTACTATGGTATCCTTACAGACATGCTGGGATTAGATTATCCTAAAATCCCTCCAAGGAAAATGTTCCTATTTGATGTGAGTGATTAAAGGAGACTAGAGTTCATAATTAGTTTAAATTCTTGAGGTAAACATGACTCAAATGTATGAATCTATGATCAATTCATTATCGCACAGCAAGCGAGACAGGTTTATTATGTACCTTACTTGGGAACCATAGATAGAGTTCAATTTCATAATTGGAGGGTAGTCATCAAGGCTAAGGCTTGAGGTAGGGTGGAACTTGATAATGCATCAAAATTACCTTGCTAATCTGATGCACCACAATTGACCAAGATCATGTTTGTTGATGAAATGACACTAGGTGCCTTACATGATGACGAAGGGACCTCTGATGAATTTAGAATTGGTCATGAGAGTACAAGCCATTGTCAAGAGTGTCATCTACAAGATAAAGTTGAATATGCAACCAAAATTAAGAGAACTGATGAACCTGACCTACCGGATGTAAATGACACTGAAGAAGATGAGGATGTTGTTAACATTAAAAAAGATGAAGAGTGATAAAGACTCAAATTAATATAATTTGGTTATATTATATGTTGATAATTATTTAATTATTGAACTCTATTTACTGATGTTTGATAGAGTATCATTCTAAAAATTTTAAAGACAACTTCAATTTTAATTAATTAATGAGTAATAGTAACTAAATTATATAATGTTATAAATTTTATTCCAAAAAAATTGATTTTTTTAATAGTTGTTAATTTATATTTAAATTAATGTCTATAGTATATATGCCTAATATTATTAATGTACATTAATATGATATAATGTCTATTAATTTTGAGTTTATAAGAAATATGTATTTTCGGCCACCAATAAAAATCATCCAAACACTTGGGTGCACTACAAAAGCTATAGTCGAGGCTGCAAAGTTATTTTATAGGCGGTTTGTGTTGTCAAAAAGATAAATTTGATAGACAATGGCTACCACCTTTGTAACCAACTATCATTTCAATAATATTATTAGCGGTCTAGTTGCAAATAAAAACAAATTGATAGTCATTGGCTGACAACAATCATTTCAACTATTTTACTAGGCCATTGGAACAAACACTCTTGAAGTGATTGGCTAAAAACTGAGTTGCATTTAAGGTGAAAAAAAAAATCAAAATGGTTGGCTGGCAATGTGATAGCTAAGGGTAGCAATTAATTTTAGTAGCAATCTACAATTGTAGGTAAAACAAATTTCCTCTAATTCACAGCTAAATCAGTGCCAAGGGTTTTCATCAAAGGTATGTAAATTGTTGATCAAAAATTTAATTTTTTTTATAATTTTACCAGCATTTAATGGCTATCGATAAAAGGTTTTAATAAGGGAGTAACACGGACTCCTCCTTACTTCTTGCTTCCTCGTCTCTCCTTTCCTCATGCAACTTGCCCCTCAGGCAACTCTTCTTTGGTGAGGTAAGCTTTCTCCATTCTCTCCTCTTCTCTTCCTCTCCTTTAATTTTTTGTTTTTTGTCTATTTTCTGTTTCTTGGACTCTTCTCTTCCTCATTCTCCCTTGTTGTTGTGAAAGTTAGCTTTTTATAATTACTCCCTTATCTCAAATTGAACTTATGGTTGATTATCCATAGGGGAGATGACTTTCTTGAGTTATGGTTGATTGAATGACAATGTTCTAGTTGCTGGTAATTTGGTTGTCTTGTTCAAGCATTATGGATATCTCTGAATATGAATTTTTATGTATTTTTTGACAGTAAGTCTCCATTGCTAAGGGGAGACTTTGTCAAAAATTTTGTAAAATAGATTAATTTTAGGTTAATTATAGCTTAATTATGATTTGTGATATATTTGGTTGCCATTTTTGAGTGTTATGGATCTCTCTAAATATCATTTTGAGTGTATTTTTTAACAAGAGATCCCCATTGCCAAGGGAAGACTTTGTCAAAATTTTGTAAATATTAAATTAATTTTAGGTTAATTGAGCTTAATTATGGTATATGATATATTTTGGTTGTCTTCTTTGTGTGTGATGGGTTTCTCTGTATATCATTTTAGTGTGTTTTTTGACAGGGGATCTCAATTGCTAAGGAGAGATTCTATCAAAAGTTTTGTAAATATTAAGTTAATTTTAGGTTAATTAAACTTAATTATGATTTATGCAATAATTTTTTAATTAGAATTCAAGTTAGATTTGAAATAAATATATAACCAAGTGTAGGTTAGAATTTAAGTTAATTAGAAGTTAATTAAATTTGAAATAAATACATAATTAGGATATAGGTTAGATTTTAGGTTAGACTTGAAATTGTCTATAATTAGGATTTAATTGGATTTAAAAAATTTTAAATAATAATCCAATTTAGTTATAACTTAGTTTAGTTAAGTTATTAAGTTACTAAGTTAATCAAGTTTATTATGTAACTAAGCTAAAATTAGATTATTCAAATTAGATTATTACATTCACTTTGAGTTTTTATAGCTTTTTGTATATACTATGAAAATGTCAAGATACCATGTTAGTTTTCTAGCTTATTTGTGTGATGTGTATGACTTTCTTGAGTTATGGTTGATTAAATTCATATGTTTTGGTAGTTAATAATTTGGTTGTTTTGTTTAAGTGTTATGCATTTCTCAAGATTTCATTTTTAATGTATTTTTTGATAGGAGTTTTCCATTACTAAGGGAAGACTTTATCAAATTTTTTGTAAAAAAAGTAGATTTGAAATAATATATAATTAGGATGTTGTTTAGAATTTAGGTTAATTAAGATGTAGGTAAATAAGGATTTAGTTAGGATTTGAAATACATATGAGTTAGATTGAGGAAATTTATATTAATGAATGTGTAGTTTTAAAATAGCAATGAATTTAGTTTCAAATTAATTTTTTTTAGCTATGAAGTTATTTAAGTTATTAAGTTACAAAGTTAATCAAGTTTATTAAGTTCTTTCATTAATCAAGTTTATATATAAAGTAACAAAGTTAAAATTAGATTATCCAAGTTAGTTATGTTACTAAGTTAAAACTTAGGGTTCAATTTAGTTCATAATTAAATTTAGTTCTAATTATAACTTGTAAAATAGTAATCAATTTACCTTAGTTATTAATTAAGGTATTTAAAATTAATTTAATTTAGCTTTCTAGTTTCTTGTGCCACGTATGTGTTTTAGATAATTAATATTATGTTTTATTTCTTTAAATGACATATAATACACCCTAGCAGCAAGGTAAGCGTCGAGGTCAACATCCTAAGGGCAGTAGTTGACCCTTGCCCTCGAGGACCACCCCAGTCACCATCAATACTATCCTAGCCACCACCAATCCCACCCTATCCATCACCTCTCCTATAGAGCCGTCATACTCATCTGACTTCCACACCATCTCTTGATCCTCCTAGCCCACCCCTTTCTAATTAGCTTAAGGAGGATGAAGGTATAGCTTCGTTGCCAGTGATGCATGCTCTCATTGTGCATAACAAATCGTTTAGGTATACTTTTTAATTTTAAACTTGTTTTTATAATTATATTTTAAATATTTTTAACCATTATTAACTTCAATTGTTGACATTCATTTAATGACTTCCAAGCACTCACAGTCGGCAGCCATGGTGTGACACATAATTTGGGCATGAGTCAATCAAGCTTAGTAGCATGGGAGCAATCCCTGTCCCTAGTTGTTGCATGTTATTTGAGAAGTGAAAAGTAAGCATAATTAATCCTATTTTTTCTGCAATTACATTTGACATAACTAACTCACTTTTTGACAAAAATATGTTACATTTGATGAGGATCTCCATGGCACTCATATGTGGAGAGTGTTCAACAATCAAGGGTCAAAGCAACTCTTTGAACTATATAAGGATGGTCGGGATGAACAATTTATGCCTTATTAGATGTCATCTAGAGTTTGGGAGGACCTCAACAACTATTGAAAAACACTAGCTGGGTGTCACTCTGGACAAGGGATCTACCTAGCTAGGCATCACTAAGGATTGATTGGTAAGTAGCATTATTTGATGTTTTGAAAATATAACTTATCATTGCCATAATTGAACTAATTTCTTTAATCTTTTTTGTAGGTGGACCATCTTGGGCAACATCCTAGGCAAACCAAGCTTTTTTGCTATACACATTAGAAAGAACAAGACAAGACATGGTTGATGAATGCTCCAAGAGGACCTACATGAGTTATTTGGTTTTGTTAATTTCTTTAACATTGTTATTTATTAGTTCAATTATTTTTGTAATTGAATTAAATTAATTTTTTAATTTTTTCTTGCAAGATAAATTTATGACTAAGGTATTTCAGATGCCACAGGAATTTCTAAAGGGCCACAACTCCTATGTGTCTACCCCAATCAACCAAGAAGAACTATGGAGAGAGATGGCTAGTGGCACTTATAACAATTGGGTTTACAAGATGGGCGCAACAAGTACTAAAGCATAGCCACAACAAGATTTGATACCGCCTCTTATTTTATGAACTCTTTTGCCTATATTGAACCATCTTTTATGGTTAATTTGAGTGACTAGATAAGGAAGGCGATGACTAGGAGATGAGCTAGGAGTTCAACAAGCATATTACCCAGGTACAAGCTAACCAAGAGGTGAAGAATGCTTAGCTTAAGGCACATCTATTTCAATTTTATTATGATGGAGTTTTAGATGCACGGTAGCTCGTTGTCTGACGCTAATCAAAGTTTAGTCTCAGAGCCTCCATTGCAACCATCTCCTAGAGACCCATCATCAGACCAGCCTCTAGATAGTGAGGATCCCCCATGATCCTTTTGGTGATTATAGTTAGATGTCAAAACTTTTTTGCATATATTTGACATTATTTTAATTTTAAAATATTGTCATTAAATAATTTATTTTAATTTTAAATATTTATTAATAATCTCTTTATTTAATATTTAGTTTGATAATTTTATAGGGATTTTATAACAATTATAAAAATAAATGAATTATAAATCCACAAAAAAATTTTTACATAAAAAATAATTTCCAGGGCATATCTCTTGATAGAAAGGAACTGCATAAATAAATAATCCAAAAATTAGAATATTATTTATAGTTTTCAATAATCTTTATTAGCAAAAAATTATTAATTTTTTAATTTTTTCTTTATGACTTTAGCTACTAGTTATATTCCATATATCTTCCATATATCAAATTTCAACATTTTACGAAAAGTTTTAGTCGCCAATAAAATTTGTAAATTTTTTGGTAAAAAAATATTTTATCATTTTATGAAGGATATATTTGCCTGTAAAATTAATTTTTTCTTCGATCAAAGTTAAATTATCAAGATAAATTAATAATTCATTGTCTGCCATTTTTCTTTTATCAATAGTTATTTGCCGGTAATATTATGTAATATCACAAGTAGACGCTGAATGTGGCCACAAATTAATACTGATGACACTTGTACTAGCCAATGAATCTTCTAGAAAATTTGTCAAAAATTAATATTACCAATGGATTTTTAACATATTTGTTGGAAATCGGAATATATTTGTAGTGTTTCTTTCCATTAAGGAAAGATGTGAAATTTCTTGAGAGGAAACTAGATAATTAATTAATATGAGATATGATGTGGTAGGTGATACTAGAAGTATATTCTAAAAATGGTGAATGTTCTTACAAAGGCTAAATGGAATACAATTAATTTCCTACAGAATGATTAGGGGTATCCTTGTGGAAAATTGCATTGGTGGATGTAAGTACTTGTCACCACAATATACATTATTGCTAATAAAATTTTTGTTGAGAGTTTAGGAATATTCTTGTCAATATGTAATAGCCTTCCTACCTATAGTGGATTAGTATGTTTTTTATTTGAAGTGGCATGGAACTTTCAAAATAGTGTGCAAGTTGGAAAATCTTTCAACTCGTAAATTGTTAATCTTGTTCATTGTTTCATTTGCTTGTTGATATTAGATTTTGTTTTAAAATGTTATACTTTTCACCCATATGAAAGTTTAAAAGGGCATGTTTCTAATGTGATATATATATATATATATATATATATATATATGCCCTTATTAGTTGCTAAACATATTGGAAGAACAAATTTATCTCATTCTCCTAATGTAAATGCTAGAAATTAACATTTATATCCTAAAATAAGGTGCTGAGAAAATTAATTCCTAATGTTAAAAAGCTTAACAAGTGGAAGTCCAATCTAACCCATCTTTACATATGGGGTTGTTCTATAGAAGCAAAACTCTATGACCCCTTATGGTAAGTTAGACCATGAAATCACCACATGTTGTTTTTCTTATTCATGTTCTTAGTTCTCTAAAAGGATGACATTCTACCTACCAATAGTGGTGTAAATTTACTTTTTGAGACTATGTTAGTTCTGTCATGTACTTTTGATGTGAAACATCTTAGAGATGCTTCATTTGTTCTAGGAATTGAGAATTATAAAGAGGAACTTGTTAGGGTCTTTGTTGAAGACATACATTTTTCGTAGCCTAAATGAGCTACATCTTCACTACTAGAAATAGCATATTATCAGTAGATTTTTACTAACAGATGAGAATCCATCAGTAATAATGCTTATTACTAATGAACTAGCAGTTACATCAAAAAAAAAAAATTGATCTGTAAGAATTTTCATTGAGTAATTAGAAAATCCATCAGTAATTCTAGTAGAATGTTTCCTAACCAATGGCGAGAAATAATTACCATTAGGGTTACCGACGACATGTTTCCTACCAAAAGGTGAACCGTCAAATTTACTAATGGTCAAGCTATTAGTAAAGATGCCAAAATAATGTTAGTAAAATGGGAATTTGATGATTCAAATTATGAATCCAATATTAAATTTGTAAGAAAATATACAATTATACTTTTTTTGTGCATTTTTCATATTATCTATTAATATTAAATTTGTGCATTTTAAACAATTGCTTGACAATGTGTGGAATCTTTTACAAAGCTAAGTTAGTTTTTTCAAAACTTGTGCTCAACCTCATTAAGGGTAGATGATTTATTAACTATATAGTTGAACATTCCTGTCATACTATGCAAGTTTGAAAGGATTTTCCCTCTTACATTCTTTAACTCTATGGAGCATTTACCCCATCACTTAGCTTATAAGGCAATGGTACACATTTTGCTTCAATACTAGTGAATGTATTCATTCAAGAGGTACTTATGTATCATAAATTATGCCCTTTTATTAATTTAACAATATGTTTTTATATTAAGCTTCTAATCAAGTTTTTGTGTGAATTGGTTTGATTAGGATGATGGGAGACACAAAAAGGATGGTTAAAAATAAAGATGAGTGAGGTTCAATATGCAAGGCTTACATGATGAGAGACACCTTCCATTTTTGCTCTTTTTTGTTAAGTCACATTTATAAACTAGAAGAACTTGGGCTAGATACTTTGATGACAAGGGGTCAAGTTCACCAAAACTGACTCTTTAGATTTTCAACCAACCTAGTAATGCATCAGGAACAAACAAGAAAAGATGGTGTATTGATGTAGAGTACAAGTCCACAACCTTGCATGTGTTACTAAACTATGACAAAGTCTAGCCATAACTCAAGTAAGTGCATTACCTATAATTAAATAAACAATTACATGCCTAATCCTAAGAATGAAATGTATTCAATTCCAAACTACTAATCACATAGTTTTTTCTTGCAAGCATCCAATGTCCCAATTGAGCAATTGATGGTGTTAATCCAAGAACAATTTAGATATTGGTTTTGGTGTTATGTAAATATTGACATGTGCATACTTATATATATTAATTGTGTACAATTGATTAACTTTATCTATTTATTTTTTTGCGTATGTAGGTGCATGATCCAACTAATGGTGTAAATAACCAAAATCTACACACTTTAGCATGGGGTGGGTTTAAATTCACGAGCATCTAGGATAGAGGGAAAAAAATACAATAGTGGTGTTAGTCCAAAGAAAATAGTGCAAGTGGTGATTATGACAATTATGGCATCCTTACAGATGGATTAGAATTGGATTATCTAAGAATTCCTTCAAAAAAAAGTTGTTGTGTACTATTATGAGTGGTTTAACCCCATTAAACTATGAGGGACAAGACTCCATAATCAGTTCAAGATTGTTGACGAAAACCAATCTTGTAGGTATGAACACTCTGATCAATTCATGATCTCATTGTAGGTGAAGCAAGTTACTATGTACCTTACTCAATCTTAGACAAAATTAGAAATCATAATTGGCATTTTGTTATCAAGACTCAGGCATGAGGAAGGGTGGAAAGCAATAATGATATAGAATTGCCTTATAAGACTGATGCACTAGAGCAGGTAGAGATTGTGCTCATTGATGAGACATCAGCAAGTTTCTTAAACGATGATAATGTGGATTTTGAGCAAGTCAAAATTGAAAAGACAAGTTGTCAAGTTCTACATGTAGAAGAGGACATTGAATATGTAAGTAGCTCCAAGAATGCTAAAGAACTTGATCTATCTGACATTGATGACACTGAAGAAGAAGAGGAGGCTGCCAATGCATTTGAAAAAAAAGAATGAGATGAAAAGTCTGATTGATTTGCTATAAATTACGTTATATTTTTGTTATTTCATTTTTTCTTGCTTATGGATCATGATGCGATTTTAACAAATAATAGTTAAAATTTTATGGATTCCTATCATAATGTTACATAGAAAAAAATTATGGTTAAGTTTAATTAAAAGTTAATAATAACACAAGTCTATTTAACTAAGCTTAATTAAGATTCATGATACTTGATTTTTGAAATTATACTTCATTAAAATATTATGATCATAATTTTAACGAGTAATTGCTATATTTTTTTTAGTGTTTAACATATTTTCAAGTAGAAAAAAATTATACACAAGTTTAATTAAAAATTAATAATAACATGAGTCATTTAAACTAAATTTATTATTTTTTATTATAAGATTATACTTAATAAATATATTATGATTCTTAGTTAAACTTAATAAACTTAAGTAATAATAAGTTAATTTGAAAAAATTAAATTTAATTAAAACTTATTATACTCTATTAAAATTTATTTATTATTTTATATATTTATTGCAATTATATTGAAATTTTAATATATAATTTTTTATATATTTTAATTTATTTAAAATGATTCATATTTAATTTTAAAAAGATCTGGTTCTATGTATACTACATAAAAATTATCAATGGACTGTCGTCCGTCAATAATTCCTATTTTAAAAAAAAAAATTGGTACAGCTGCTCATAACAATTATAGATGAACACTTGTCCGTCTGCAATTCTTTGCATGGCAAAGATTCTCTGCACCTTTTAGTCCGTAGGTAATTCTTAGAGGTCCAAATCTCTGCACGAAGTGCAAAGATTGGGTAAAGTGGCTGGGAATTACCAATGAACTACCTGTCTGTTTGTAATTTCGTGCATTTTTCAAAAATTCGATGGTTAATTTAAATTTTTTTGAATGTTTTAATTATTATCAATGGAAAAATCTATTAATAATAGTAAATAAAATTTAAAAAATGGTGGCATTTTAATAACTTTACCAACAGATTCCATCGTCGGTAAAGTCTTATTATAAGTTGCATGTCCCCTTCTCTTCCCTTCCTCTCTTTTTTCTCTATGCTTCGGTACCACTCTCACTTTTAGGCAACATTCTGGTTAAACTCCGGTCATTTTTAGGCTCTTATAGCAAATTTTGTTACTTCCTTACTGTACTTTTGCAATTTGAGGTTAATTTTTACTTAGCTTTGGTCTTATTTCACTACTCTTTTTACATTTTGTTTTTTACTTTATTTTCAGCTATTATGTGAGCTATTTGATCAATGATCTACTCTCTTTGACCATTTTCATTTTTTTTTTTTATCAAGACTGGTAACACATTTCCTTATAATTGATCTCAACATTAATGTATGTGACATTATGGTAGATTACATAATACTGATTGTGCACTAAAAATTTTGACAATGAGATAGATCGATGACTTTATTTTCTATCTATTTGTATTGAAAATGTTGAAATTAAAATAATATACATAACTAAATTTTGTGTCTGATTGTACAAAAAATATTGATATTAAATTAGATGCATGACTTTATAAATTTTTGTAATTTGATTTTTCATCTTTTTCTTTATGGCAGGGGTCTCCATTCTTAAAGGAAACTCTGTCAATTTTATTTTGAAAAACTAGATTGATATCATTAACAGTATGGTGTTGAGCTTAAATTGTATTTATTTTAGATTTATATAATTGCAAAAGATTCGATTAGAGTTTTTAAGTTATGAATCCATTTTATAGTTAGATGGTTATGAATTTAATTTAATTTTTTTTAGATTTTAATTTGGTTTTAATTTTATGTTTATGTTACAGTTTGGTATTTGTTAAAGTAATTCCCACATCAAATATAAGCTTATTATGACTTAATTATTTAGTTATAGATTATGTTTAAATTGGGATGTACTTGTTATTTAGGTATGTTTAAATTGGGATGTATTTGTTATTAATGTTATGTAAAAATTGTGTTAATTAGGTTAGAAAGGTCATTTGCCTTATTTTACATTTAGAGAGTTAGAAAATTAAAACTCAATTATGATTTTTAAATAATACTTAGTTTATGACTTAATTAGATTATGTTTAAATTGGGATACAATTATTATTGAGGTTTGGTTCAAATTACATGTTAATTACAGTAACTAGGTTGTATGGCTTATGTAACATTTTGAGAGTTGTATAACTTCTTATGACTTAGTTAGTTGTAGATTAGGTTTAAATTAAATTATGAGTTAAGGTCTTTATGTTATATTGGAATAAGTTGGTTGTAATTTAATTCAACTTTAACTCTTGTAAGTTTTGAATATTTTATTATAAATCTAAATTGTTGTTATTAAATGCTATCCTCCAAACCGGATAAAGGTGAAAGGGTTAGCCTATAAAGGCTGGTAGTCTATTCAGGTCCTCTCGTATCAATACCACTCCTCTCGATTTGCTTCACACTCATCCCCCACCATAGATGACTATTATACCTACACTTCTCTATCAACTTAACCCATTGACCTACCCAATTGCCACATCATTTGCAGTGACTTCATTGCAACCTCCCACCTCATGTTCCATTCTTGTCTCATCTTCTCAGACTCAAGAGGAGGATGATTTAGATAATAGACTGGTTATTATGCCTATAGATGATTTAGGCATGTTCAATGACATTTGAGGTGCATGTTAATTGTAATTCAAGTAATATTAAATTTTACATCAGCTTCTCTTACTGATATATTTCCTATGACTTTCAATAGATGGAGGCTCTTTACACCAAGGAGTAATGCTTTGACCAATGTTGTTCAGTCAAAGCTTGATAAACCCTACAAGTCATGGGGAGAGATACCTAGAGAAACTCATCACATGTGGTATAATAAGTGGAGGGTAAGTAAAATGTTATTATTTAAGTCAAGAATTAAGTTTATATTAATCTTAGTCAAGTTGTGGGCGCTTACAATTACTAAAATGTTTTATTTTTGTTATCAAACAATGATTGCATTGGGCAACAATCACCACAATCACATGTGGGTAGCATTTAATAATACAGGATCTAAACATTTATTAGAAATATACAAGGATGCTCGAGAAGTCAAGTAAAAGCTTGATTGGTTACATAGTCATGTTTGGGAGGATCTTCAAACTTGTTGGAACTCCATTAATCGAGAGGAAGTTTGAAGAAAATTAGTGGGCAGCATATATAAGGGGCATGTTATGGTATGGTCTCACAGGTCTTAATAAAGTCTGTTTTAGGCTTAGCATCTCATAACTATTCTTCTATGAGTTGCCTAGACTCATGTCCTAGATGTTATCTAGACAGACATGAGGGAACAACTTAGGGAGGAGATGATGTAGGAAAGGGAAGAAATATTATGACAGGAGGAGCTAGCAAGGCATCAATTAGAACAGCTAAGGCAACAAGTTAAACATATAATTGCGTCACGCATGGCACAAATGGAGGCCAATATGTGGGCATAGGTTCATGCCCAGTTTATGGCTCAATAGATAGATAGTGAAGGAGGTGGATCATTTCCCTTTAGCCGGCCATCACCACAACAACGACAACAATTATAGAAGCCACTAGCTACCCTTCATCCCTGTAATCCTAGTCCAATGACTCAAATAAGGCTAGCACTAATGTTGGCTCTCCTAATAATGGCTTTCTTGATAGTGACCCTCCTAATAATTGCCCTCATGATCTTGGCTTAGAACATATCAATTTTAATAATTATTCTTAGGATCTATTCAAACTTTTAGTAATTATTTGTAAATTTTAGCTAAACAAAAATTTTATTGTCATGTTGGGATAATTTTATAATGTTTAATTAAATTTTAAATATTTTTTTATATATTTATTTATTTTTCATTATTATACTAGAAGTTAAAAAATTTAATTTTATTCAAATAAATAATTTCATAATTATTAAGGGACATCAGTCCTCTGTAACCGAACTGATTATTGAGGGAATAATCCCTTGGTAATAACAAAATTAAATATTTAAAATAATTAACTTATTTACTGTGGGATATTTATTCCTTAGTAAAAAGAAAAATTTTGAAATAATTTTTTACTTTTTAAAATAAAACTTTGACTTTTTCGCAAGATTGAAATTTTTTACCAAAAATTTTTCAATGAAGGGTTTACCCAAGGATAAAATCCTTTAGTAAATTTGTCAATAAAACTTATTATTAACAAATTTATAATTTTTACCAAAATGATTTATCCCTTAGTATTTTCAAAATTTCTTGTAATGTTATTTTATGAGGATAGGATAATTTTTAGCCAAATCAGCCTGCATTGGAACACAGAATGTGCAAAATGAGCATTTGAATCAATGACAAGGAATGATCATTTAGCACCTAAAGATCAAACTTAGGCATTAATAGCTAAAGTAGCACCCAGTTGGCATCTTTTAAAATTTTTAATATTTAACTAGGTTATGTGTGATGTGCATAATTAATATGTACACATAATGAAATATGCTATAAGTATAAATTGAATTTTTAATTTATAAGTTAATATAGAAAGTATTAGTGTTCGATTATTAAGCTCGGCATAAAATATTTTCGCTTGTTAAAATATATGTATAGTTCTATAATCTAGGGACATAAATATAAAATTCAAAATTCAACAAAAAATATCAAATTTAAAAGTTTTCTTGATATTTCTACAAAATCAATGAAAGTGTAAAATATGTTGAAGAAAACTTGAACAATTTCTATATTAATTAAATATTTTTGTATGTTATAATTTCAAGTGAATAAACCTTATAAAAATTACAATTTAAAGCTGTCGAGATCTATATATATATATATATATATATATAATTCTTTTAGTTTAATGACAAACACACATTCATAATATTGATGCTTTTGTTTTATAACCATTATAAAATTATTTTGCTTCAAATCCTTCAATTGTTATTCTTTTAAATTGCATTTTTCTTTGGACCTTGAAAAATGAAATAATGGAATAATTAACTGCATGCTTAGTTTCCTTGAAAGATTTAAAATTTTACCTTTATAGCTCATAAAAATAGATGCTTTACGTATTGGACACATTTTTCTACTATGTTTGCAAGTATAAGCTTAGAACAATCCTTATTAATTTGATCATGTATTTCGTTTAAAAAATTGATAATATATTACATGTTTTATCAAGCTACTCTATGTACGTAAATCCATCTTAACACTCTTAAATATATAGTAAAACTATAGTTTGACTTCATTTGACAATTTAAACATCAGCAACTAAATACAAAAAATTGAAAATCAATTTAATAGAGCCAGAACTAATTGGCTTCCAAAAATAACTTTGAAATGTTACAATATTCAATTAATACTCTACTTTATTTAAAGCTTTAAAGATTTTCTATTATATAGGTTTTGCCAAGAGGCATAACAAAAAATAAAAATGTTTCTCTATTTTTACACAATCCTTACTTCACACAATTTAGATTATTAAAACTATTTAGTTTCATATACTGAATTTGAGACTCAACTAATGTAATAATTTTAATATTAGGTGTAAGTATTTTATTTTCATATCTAGTCTGAGAAAAACTTTTCACAAAAGTAAAAACGGATACACAAATATCTTTAGAACTTTTCAGTTTCAAAAGGCAAATTGAAATACATATTATGTAATTACCAAAGCCAACTGCTGCTATAAAAAAAAAAAATGAAAGGACATGACTTATTTCTGTTAGAAAGAAACACAAATTTTTCACTTGCCTTTGGATTGCTGTGTAAATCTCTCACTTGTCTAAATCATGATATCGGATTTTAGCTTTAAATGAGTTCGATTAATTTTTAAGCAAATTTATCTTAATAGCTAAAGATTTTGTACCACACACATAAACAAGTTGATGCAAACGCAGACCTTAATCAAACTAGTAGAGTCTAAAATAGTTAACAAGGAACAAATAGAGATTCTCATTTAGGTTATGCCATATTTTAGCATCATTGTACATGTAGAACTAAACTACTTAGATATTTACATTTCAAATGTTATGAAACATAAACCTTTAATGTTGTTTGATGAAATTATCCAAAGTTTTCTATAGATAGTACCTCAATTGGTGAAGGTTCTTCCTCGCCCATTCGTTTTCTTCCACATGCAATTCTTCTAAGGCCATCTCACCATCCTTCACCGATCAATAATAAATTTATTATACAATTACTTTTTAAATTTATTTTAATCTTCTAGTAATATTTTTTCTTATAAGCATTTTATTCATGTCTCACTATGCATAGCACAAGACAAAGCTCTAATAAATAAAAAAAAAATGTTGAGGTTAATTACTTCTTAGTCAAGTATATCGTACTAAGAATTTTGACTAACCTGACTTTTATACATTAAACAATTATGATAAGTGCAATTTATTTGAAATTTTAAACAATAAATTATCATATTCTTTTTATTAAAGTTCTCTAAAAGAAAACAAATGAGATAATAAGATCTATTTTATAATTGACCACACTACTTAACTTTTATAAACTAATAGAACACAATTAATTCGAAGAAAAACATGCTTTCTATTTAATATGACAAATAATTGCTTCTAAATATAGGTTGAGTTCCTTCAAATTAAGCCTTATTCATAGCCTACCTAATTAGAGTACCAATCCTACCAATGATAAATGATTGTTGTTACAACGTTGCAACACAAGAATAGCAATCCAAAGAAAAAAGAAATTGAGTCTTTGAGAAGGAGAAAAGTGGGTTTTGAAAATGAAAATAGGAGTCACCACTAACCTAAAATTTTGGTGAGACCGGATACCTTTAAAAAAGTGGCCCGCATTTTAAAAACTTGAGTTCAAGGATTGATTATGTGCAAGGAATATGTTAGCACTCTATAAAGTCCTTTCTGTAATTTGTTGATTTTTATGTCACTTTTCTAATTTAATTTATGCACTTAGTCTTACTTTATTCCTATTTTGTTTGGAGGTTGGATTAATTAGGATATCAACACAAGCTTCACTATCATGGGTGGATTCCCTCCAAGATATAAAAGTGGGGGCACAACTATTGGGTTTTTGGGATTTGTTTAAAGGTGAATATGATTTTAGAAAAAGTATTAAGATGCTTTACCTCATAGATGAGTCCTAACAAAATGTATCTCCCTTCGGGCTATGCAAAATGGAAGAATCACTCTACCCAATTGCCAGAACTCTTCTTAAAGGTTCAAATTTGATTAAGTTTAGGTTGAGAATACATAGAAATAGAATAAGATGGATCCCACTCACGGTTAAAACCAAACAAAATTTCTCTCCCTTCGAGTTATGGGAAATGAGAGCATAACTCTAAATGATTTTCATAACACTTCTTGGAAGTTTGAATTTGGTTAGAAAAAGTTAAGTTTGAATATACTTGTTGATTGAAAAGAGGATATTGAAACAAGTAGTTAATCAAAAAAATGAAGAAAGGCCCTTAGAATCGTTATTTAGGTGATCTTGGACCTTTGAAGTCATCTTATAAGTGATGTGGGGCTCTTGGAACCCTTTTTAATTAAATGATTTTGGATAATTGTAATCCACTACTAAAGTGTGCTTCCCATACATTGTAATGAAAAGTAAAAGATATGACAAATAATTATTATAGTCACTCCAAAATAAGTCTCAAACAAAGCTACAATCAACAACACAAGCAACAAAGGATAAAAACATGAAAGAAATAAGATGCCACATTTAACTGCCATGGGTTTTGAGATGATGGAAACTCTACCTTATTAAACTTGACTCCTACATCTAACCTGTGTTTACTCTACAAATCGTCTTGGGTATCATTCAATCACGAATTCTATGTTGAGGCCATAGGAATCACAAACACATCGTATGGATTACAAACACAACAACCTTCTGATCATAGCAAAGCCTTCTTGCAATCATAAAGAAACTACAAGAGCTACTCCAATGTGGATACACATCTTAAGTTTGAGAGGAATGATGGTGCTTAAGGGAGAATCAAGTGAGAGAGAATTATGTTTTGAGAGATTAAGAGTAGGGTGAGAATGCATACATATAAAGGTAGAGCTAGGATTTTTTTCCAAGAGCACCAAGACAAAAGTTCATAAGATGGAAAAGAAAGTTTGAATTTGCACACAATACATGCATATTAAATAAATTAGAGCTAAATCATGCTTAAATGACACTCTAGTTTCACTCTCTGTGTAGTGTTAGAGTGGGTTTGGAAAGGGGATTTTGACTGAGTTAAAATTACATTTTAGGGTGAGTTTTGAAAATTCTTCTCTATGTATATAGTGTGTCATGTATGACCTATGAAATGAGATATAAGGTAGGTTGAGTAACTTATTGAGTACTCTTTTTGAGTGGGTACTATATTAATTTTGAGTATTTTTTTTATTTAGATTGCTTACCTATATAGTTTCTTTTTGCTGATTTGGGAGAAGTGGGGACTTTTGTAGGATTTTAAAGTTTTGAAGGTTATTTTAAAAATTAAAAAATTCGATAAAATAGGTAACATTAGGACTTATTTGAAAATGTTTAAAATTATTGTAGGTAATATATAAAATTTTGCAAAATTTTAGGAGGGGCCAAATTAAGCAATTTTAAAATTTTTAATAGTATATATGAGATTCTCAAAAGTTCAAGAAGCTAGGGCCCACCTTAGCCTCTACTAGTTCCACATCTGCATACATAGAAATAAATTTTTGTGTTATGTATATGTGTGGAGTCAACTCCCTACTTAATCCAAAGTTACCCAAACTCTCTAGTAGTCGTGGTTAACTAGGAATCCCATTAATTTTAGGATAGTTAGCTATAGTAGATAACTAAAAGTAAAATAATTAATTACGAATTTATCTCACTTAAATTTAATTGATTTAATTATCTAAATTTTTCTACTATTAATTATTGTTAGAACTAATCCAACAATAAATAAGATTTAATCAGTTATAAATAATTAATTATCCCATATAGCATATTGCATACATGTGGATGCACCACCATGAAACATCTCCCACCCATATTCATAAAACATCAATATGGGATTTGGATTCTCTAAAGTATAGGCTGCATTTTAAAGAATAAAGTGCAAATGGATTCCCATTGATGAGAAAACAAATGGTGTAAATTGTTATAACTTATAAGCAAGTGAATTCCATTGACAATTTACACCATTAATTTTCTTATCAATGGTCATTCACTTGCACTTTACTCTTTAAAGTGCACCATGCAATTTAAAGCTTCCCAATCCCATCAATATACTATATCTCTCAATCAACATGTTTTCACATTTATACAAGAAAATAGAATGTGCGATTACATGAGAAAGGTGCTAGTGTGTTATATCAAGCTACCATCTAATCAATATAGCATCACACTCATACCCCAAATCATTTTCGTCATCCTATATTATATGCACCACTGATACTTCTAATTTATTTAGAGCTATGTAAAATCCTGAAATACGTCTAAAGTCATGGTTATCCACTTATGTCCATATAATTGTTTGGCCTATGACTTACAAAGCATATATGATATTAAATGACTTTCCCTTGAATGTCATGCCAATTCATTAAAGTTTAGTTGCTTTCCTAGTCATATTCCACTGGACCACATTATTCCTATTCTTTGGATTATATGATAAAGTAGCAACAAAAAAACCTAATTTCATGACATAAATCCAAGTCTCAAAGGGTATAGAATTGGACTCTATGTCCATAGGGATCACACAATGATGAAGAAGAAATCTATTTAGTCACTTCCAATATAGGTCAACTTATAGCACATCCTGTGTGATATGTAGGTTATGGTGCAGCTCCTATTTAGGCTTTGTCATGCTCTCATTTACATCATACCGAACACGATTCATTTGCTCCAAATAATGGTTGACTTGAATAACTAAGATTCAAATTGGACTATGCATTGGCATCATGAAGTAAGCGTTATCTCCATATTTGACTAATTAAATCTTATCCAAGCACTTAGCTTAGGCAACATTTCAATGAAGTCCTGTCACTTCTTAAACAATAAAGAGATCACTAAAAATAAGTCTCTCATCTTGCTCATTATAACAGTGTTGAGGCAATTTCCCCATGTGAGAGAGATAATCTAATAGCCTAATGACAATCTCATATATGTGCCAAGTAAGTTTACTATGCAAGTCAACAAAGTCATTCCATATTTATTGCATAAGTAAAATACAAAAACAATGTATAACTAGATTACATCTTTAACCACTCTAAACCCCTAATATGCTTCTTAAAAGCATCTCTTGTAATGGGTTAGGTAAATGGATCAGCATTGTATTGCTAGTAGGAAAATGCTTCAATAATACAATCAACTCTTGTACATTGATGTCACAAAGGAAGTGGTAGCTAGTATGAATGTGCTTTGTCTTTCTATGGTATTTTGGATCTTTTGCATAGTCTATAGCAATTGTATTATCATAATTAATAACTATGACATCACATAGATGCCTTGTGATATTCAAGTTATGCAAGAACCTCCTCAACCACAGTGCCTCTTGTATTATAGAAGTGTAGGCAACATATTTTGACTCCATTGTAGACATAGACACACAATGATGCTTCTTACTACACCATGAAATTACTCCTTTCACAAGAATGAATTCATAGACTGAAGTGAACTTTCACTTGTCCTTGTTTGTTGAAACATTGACATCATAGTATTTGACCAACTTGAAGCTCCCACCTTGATAGCATAAAGCTATACTAGTGGTTCCTCTCAAATATCTAAGTATCCTCTTAACCACAATTCAATGTGCAAGTCCAAGATTACTTTGATATTTGTTGACCATCCTAACTGCAAAGCATATGTCAAGTTAGTATACAGCATAATGTACATCAAACTTCCAACATCACATGATATGGGACCTTAGCCACCTTTTGCTTCAATTCTTTTCTCTTAAGACATTGATCCATGTTGAGGTATTTACCCTTTTCTAGGGGGATATTAATGGGTTTGGACTTATTTATATAGAAGCATTCTAGGATCTTTTCAATGTAAGTCTCTTGAGAAAAGCTTAGAAACTTCCAAGAACAATCCCTTGAAATCTTTACCACAAGGATGTAATGCACTTGACTCATGTCCTTCATCCTAAAAGTGAAGGATGACCACCTCTGAGTGATGGTAATTAACCCCATATCATTCCTAACTAGTAGAATATCATTCACATATAACAAGAGAATAAGGAACATATTTTCTTTTCTCTTGATATATATGCAATGATTGTCTTTAGTCATCATAAACCTCACTGAATAATTGCTTGATAAAACTAAAGATACCATTGTCTAAATGATTGTTTTAGGCCACATATAGAATGTTTTAAGTTTCATGTTATGCTCTTGTCCCTTGGCTTGAAACCCAATGGGGTGATCCATATAGATCTCTTTATTAATTTCTCCATTAAAAAATTTGTCTTCACATTCATTTAGAACAATTCTAAATCTATATGCGCTACTATAGTTAGCTTGAGGGAAATGGATGAAAATTAATTATCCTATATTACATATAGTATACATATAGATGCACCACCAAACAACATGCTAGAAAATGATGGATCCCTCAGTGCCCTATTCACCTTCATGAATCTCAACACCTTACACTTTTTTAGGGGTAACATTGCCAGTATGATGTGTCCTACTACAAAAAGACATCTTGAAACTCCTCAATAGAAGCCGTGAACTACACATCAATTTCCATCTTCCCATGTTGTGATGCAATTTCTCTCTCTCTAGCTAAGTTATCCTTTTATGCTTTACAAAACTTGCCAATGCAATGAAGGTTTATAGAAAAAAATTTGCGATCATTAGCGGGTCATGCATGACATTTCATTTTTTGTTTAATGTCATTTATTGCAAATTAGATGAATGTTACTTTGTAAACTTGCCTTTTTGTTGGCCATTATCTTCTCAAATTTTAATATAGTGATAATAATGACATTTCTTTTCTCATTTTTTTTATATTACCTTTAAAATACAATGATACTCAATTATTATTTACAGATTTTCTTTTATCAACACTTTAGACTCATTCACATTTTTTTTTTGTTCTAAACAAAGGCATGCCATCAACTTGGAGGCTATATATAGGGCATTGACAAGGATAATTTCTGTATGATGTGGCCCCAAAAAGTGACAAAATAAACCTAATGAACTATCTTAGCTAGAAATTTAAATTGGTAAACAAAAATAACTTTTTTTGGTACAAAACAAAAATAACTTTATATAGGACTCACAAGTCATCCTTTAAAGATAAAAATCGTGTTTGGTAAGATTATGGTGAAGAACATCTACAACATTGTCTTGGTGTCTTTTTCTTTGTTTTTTATTTTATTATTGTATTATTCGCACACTGCATTTTTTGCATTTTTTATATCACACTTACCACCTCTCTAAAAAAATTGTAATAATTAATTAATAAAAAGTCATTTAATTTTATACATGACATCATGATGTAACTTTGATATATGTAAACAAAGTAATGTCTAATTATTAGAAATTTTATTTATCAATAAAAGTTTATTCAAATAACAAAATCAAATTCTCTGGTTCTTTTCTTCTTTGCTGCTTGCTCAAGCGTTGGCTTTTTGATTAGAAATAAGATTCCTTAACCAATAAGGTACAACACAATATGAGGCTTCTCTAGATTGGATTTCATTTATGCAAACAATGGTAAAAAGTTAAAAGTAAGCATATAGATAATAGATATCACTTTCAAGAAATTAGAATTCTCTAAACATTTTCATTTGCTGCACTTGTTAGAATAATTTTGTATGAAATATCTTACATAAATAATAATTTTAAATAACTTATAAATTAAGATATTGTTATTGATTTAGTAATCATTTTGTTTTTTTTTTCTTTTTTGGGTGAAAGTGGGGGCCAAAGCCCCAAAAGGAAAATTACAATAGAACACTTGTAGGGAATGCTACCCTAATAATATCAACTAGCAACCTTATTTTGAATCCCATTGGAAATGATTGTAACACATGAGCCCCCAAAGTGGCTCCCACTCCCTTAGTAGCTAACCAATTGGCATTCCCATTTTGTTCCCTATAAATGTGTCGAAATTTAACCTTTTCAAAGTCATCAAGGGCTTGCAATATTGCAATGACAATGGGCAGCTTAGCTTCAACTGCATTTTCTAGCATCTGAATAAGAACTTTTGAGTCTACTTCCACTTTCAGCTTCTTGCAACCATGTTCCTTTGCCAATTGAAGACCTGTAATCAGACCCTAACATTTTGCCTATAAAATTGATGATGTACTAAAAGGACAATAGAATCCCGCAATACATTGCCCCTTGTGATCACTATTATACCCCCACAACCACTTTCTCCTTGTAAATTTTTTGCCTCATCAATATTTAATTTGAACTAGCCATGTGGAGGAGTTTCCCAATGTAATATTTTAGTTTCCCTCTGTTCCTATACTTTCTTTACTTGGCTTTTAGCATCCTAATCAAGTTGATATGTATGCCTATATATAATATTTAGACCATTAGAGGACCAATTATAATTAGGGTCATGATGAGCAAGGTTTCTCCACCTCCAAAGCCACCAACAGGTGACTACCCAAGTAGTATACTATTTCCCTTCAATTTTCAATCCCATGTCAATATTTAGATTTATAATAATCTACTCCTAAAGACTACACCCATAGAATTTGGCCAAAAATAATTTCAAGCTACCTATTTCTAGAGTCTTTAAGCTTGTCTACAATATTTAAGAACATGAAGAACTATCTACTCTTTGTTGGCACACCACATATAATACGGGTTTGCATCATTCCATCAGCTTATATATTGCTTCATAAGTAAAATGCCATGGTTGGTTTGCCACACAAATGCACAAATTCTATGTGGAACTGGAAGTTTCCAAATCTGCATCCAAATAGAATTGCATTCATCCCAAAGATGCCTAGCTAGCATATTGTATGTGCTTTTGACTGAATATGTACCATTTGGATTTGGGCTCTTGAGAAGAAGATCCTCTCCAGCCCTGTTTCTTAGAGGAAATATATTCTTAAACTTTTCCACCATAATTTCTGGGAGAATTATGTTTAGAGTAGCCCAATCCCAGTCATTATTATTTATTACCAAATCTTTCACCTTTAATTGTTGAAGGCCAGGCAACACTATTATTTTGGCTTTTTGTATGAGGGAGGGGGAATGTGGCATCCAATGATGTGACCAGAATTGGTTTGGCTACCATCCCATATTTCCAACTTCACATTAGCTCCTACAATTGGCCAAAGATCAACAATTGATTGCCAAATTCTTGAGTTTGAGGAGAAGCTTTTGATATTTGTTGGCCACATTTCTCAGTGACTATATTTACCCTTTACAACCTGTGTGCAAAGAGTATTTTCACCAGACCTTATCTGCCATCCCATCTTATGTAAACAAGCCTCATTCATGTATTGAAAATTTTTTAAGCCTAATCCACACTTCTCCTTTGGTTGGCAAACCTTCCTTCAAGAAATAGTACGAGCAGTTCTTTTTTGTAAGTCATGTTCCTAGATAAAAGCCGTTTGGACCTTTTCAATTTCTCTGCAAACCTTCTGAGGAAATCTATCCACATGCATGTGGTAGATTGGAATTGAAGCCAGAATTGAGCTAACTAATGTTATATGGCTAGCAAATGACAAGCACCAAGCTTTCCATCCAGCAAACTTGGTTTGGACTTTGTTTAGAACTTAAGAGTATATTCTTATGCCTCTTCCTATAGAAGTTAAATCAACACCCAAATACTGGTCCAAATTATTAGTAATTTGGAAACTAACTTGATTAGCTATGATAGATGCTTGAGTAGAGGAGATATTTTTTGAGCAATAAATTCTTGTTTTTGTCTTATTTGCCCTAATGCATCACAAAAATCTTGTAAAAGAATGGAAATGATTTCCATTTATTCAGGAGATGCCTAAGCAAAAATAAGTAAATCATCTGCAAATAGAAGATGTGATGTTTCCAGACCATTCCTTCACACTTTTATGGCCTTCATAATTTTCTAGTCATAGCTGCCTGTATTAGATGACTTAATTTCTACATATAGAAAACAAATAGGTAAGGTGAGATTGGATCACCTTGTCTTCTTCCTTGCTGTGTCTTAAATTTGTCTATTCTAGCACCATTCCATAGAATCTCCATTGTATAGGGGGTCACACAATCAATAATCACTCTTCTCAAATTGCTTGGTATGCCTCTTTCTTCTAAAGTATGCTATAGGAAAGACCAATTAATCCTCTCATAAGCTTTTTCTAGGTCAAATATGATTGCTATCCATCCTTTACTAGTCCTCTTAGACTTCATAATATGAAGAATTTTTCCTACTATGATTATGTTGTCATGGATAAACCTTCTCAGAATGAAACTAGCTGATTTGGAGAAACCATATAAAGTAAAATTCTCTTCAATCTAATAGTGATCACCTTGGTGATACATTTATAGATCATATTGCATAAGGAAATCAGTCTAAATTAATTAGGAAATTCTGGTCTATCCACTTTAGGAGCAAGAGCTATTAAAGTGTGATTAACCTTAGCCACATTCTCTATTCCTTCAAATACCTTGGAAACATCTTTGATGATGTTCTCTCCCACATATTGCCAATTATTTTGAAAAAAATTGGTAGACAATCTATCTTCTCTTGGAGACTTAACTGGCCTATTCCCAAAATTGCTTGACGAATTTCTTGCCTGGTCACTTTAGTATGAAGTTGTTGAGCATCAATCTCCCTTAATTGAGGAAAAGAAGTAATTGTATGAAGCTGTCCAATACAATCCTCTTGCACTATGAAGAGAGTTTAAAGAAATTAACTACAATTTCTTTGACTATAATATCATTTGTGATCCAATTTCCTTTAGCATTTCTGATCATGGTCACTCTACTGGCTCTTCTCTGAGCTATAGCTTTAGTATGATAGAAGCGAGTAGTCCCCATCCTTAATCCATTCTGCTCTAGATTTTTTATGCTAGAGGATCCCTCTTGCTTTAGCACCAAGTTCAACTCCTTTTGAAGTTGTTGTTTAAGCTTGTCAATGAAATGATTCTATTGCCTTTCCATAGCTACTTGAGCTCCTTGAATTTGGTTTTGCAACTTCTTTTTGCTTGTTCTAACATGACCAAACACATCTCTGTTCCAATCTCTCACTCTCTCTATGAAGCTTTTAATGTTTTCTAGGAGACGATTTGTCTCATTCCAACATGATGAAAGGAAGTTTGAGAAATAGGGATAAGTGAGCCAAGCTAGTTCAAATCTGATGGACATCACTTTGTAATTATTAGTGATAGATTGAAGACCAATTTGAAGGGGCAATGATCTGAGTAAGTTCTAGGTAACACTTTAATTCCTACTTCAGCAAAGATGATTCTCCATTGGTAATTGTAAAGAGCCCGGTCTAAATGCTAAAAAACCCTATCATAAGGATGTCTTTTTGGCTCTCTCCAAGTGAATCTACTACCTTTCCAACCAATATCAATCAAGCCACATTTTTCTATCCATTGATTAAAAGTCGTGCTCCTAGTTGGACAGTAAGGGGCACCTCCCTTCTTTTCCTCAGGTCCCTGAATATCATTAAAATCCCTTATTATGAGCATGGGCTTATAATTTCTTCATTCCAATTCACTAACTATAAATGCAGCACCTATCTCTTTTCAAAATGAGAGCTAGCATAAATTATAGTTAGAAACCAATGTTGTTCAATCTTCCACCATAGTTGGAAATGGACATATTGTGAAGAGTGAGATAGAGGTTGGACTTTCAATTGACTATCCTTCCAACTTACCTAAATACCTTCTGAAAGGCCATGACCTTCAACTACAAAATATTGCTTGAATCCCAATCTTTGCAAAATATCACCACTACGGCCATCATGCACTTTTGTTTTAGCCCAAGCTATCATAATGGTTTGTGATCACGAATGAGATTAGATGTGTGAAGCAAAAAATCCTTGCTACCAACTCCTCCATAATTCCAAAATAAAATAGAATCCATTAAATTAAAATTAAATAACTAGACTGGCAAAAACATTCAAGATTTGGCAGTTAGCATTGTACTCCATTTCTTCAGTCTCATTTGTGGGAGTCTCTTGGACACAGTCCATGTCTTGGGCCATATCTTCCTCCATTCGCACATTTAGGCTTATGTTAGGTGGATTCGTGGGCTATTGTATTGTTGCTGTCCCATTAGATTAGACCTGCTCTATATTAGGAGGTGGCTCATTTAATATTTTCTTTCCCTCAATAACTAGTCCCCTATTAATGACTTGTCTAGAATTCTTTGTACTCTCTCCCTTGATTTCCTCATGTGATTAGGTCTCCTGGTTAGCATTGTTCCCTTCTTGTTGCATTAATACTCCTACGTGGTTTCTTTTTTTCTCTCTCTCCTTTTCAATCTCTTACTTTTTCTTGATTATAGAAATATTTTGCCACCCATGTGTCTGATTTTTATTTCCATTCTTATTAATGGCCTTTAATGCTCTTGTTTGTGAGTTATTATTCTCTTCTAGAGCTGCGTTTGAACATCATTTAGAGCCTGTAGTTGTTGCATTCCTGTTGTTGGATTTATTGGACATTTACATATATATATTAATAATAATTATATGTAAACTTGCTATTATAAAAGGTTTGACCCAAATTAAAAGTGATCTAATTGTGTTAAATGGGATTAAGTTATCTCATAAAGTATGGTTTTATATGTGTAGATAGTCTATTTGTAATTTCTAATTTCATGATGGTCAAATTAGAAACAAGGAGAATATGTGCAATCATAAAAGGGTTATGGTCCCCAAAGTATACATATGATTCTTTTCTAACATTCCACCATAAAAAAAGTGAGAACCCCCTTCTCTAGAAAATTAGATGTACTAATTTAGAAGATCTAGAACCTTGATCTAGAATCACAAGACCAAAGGTTTTTAATAGTATTCATGGATTTAGGTACACTTCTACATCTAGTCTATTTTTATTAATGATTTAACATGATAGATCTTGTTTGATGATGATTTTCATCTGAATAAAGAATTTCCTCATCAATTGATATCAGAGCCATTCATGTTGAATCATTGAGACAAGAATTTAGAATAATTGAGAAATCAATTATATTTGGTTGATCATTGGAATATTTGGATCAAGGATTTAAATTCAATGTCATTTGTGAATATTCATCAAATATATGCTTGTTTCTATGGAATATAATTCATTTATGCCTTCTATTTTGGATTCATAGCCATTTTCAAGCATCTAGTATGTTGAATTTGTTCTGTGTTTAAAAGATTCAGCATCTTTGTTGTCATGAATATGTTTGAGATTCAGTTTGTAGCAAAACCATTTTACTTTTAAGGTGGCTGCACATTGAAAGATTAAGAAACATTAGAAAAAGTCAAAGCTATTTAGTCTAGGATTTGTTTTTATTTATCTAATGGGTATTAGCCCACAAGGATTAAATTGGGCTTGCAACAAGCCCGCAACACCAAAAAAAAAAAGGCGGCCTTTAGGCCATATGAGATGTCACAAAACCCAAGTGGGCTTGAGGGCACAACAGAGTAGGTGAATATGCTTGAAAGATTAAGAAACATCTAGTATGTTGAATTTGTTCGGATTTAAAAGATTCAGTATTCTTTGTTGCCGTGAATATGTTTGAGATTCAGTTTGTAGCAAACCATTTTATTTTTAAAGTGGCTGCACATTGAAAGATTAAGAAACATTAGAAAAGGTCAAAACTACTTAGGCTAGGATTTCTTTTTATTTATCTAATAGGTATTAGCCCACAAGGATTAAGTTGGCTTGCATCAAGCTTGCAACACAAAAGAAAGGTGGCCTTTAGGCCATATGAGATGTTACAAAGCCCAAGTGGGCTTGGGGGCACAAAAGAGCAGGTGAATGGGTTATTCATTGGTAACCTGGTGGTTGACCCGACCTGGTTAACGGTCCACGATCAAAAAGTTGACTTTGATAATTGACTATTGACTTTGACTTTGACTTTTTTTACGTGCAATTTTAATTTGAATATTAGTATCTTTTATATATTTTGAGACAAATTAAATGAAGCAAATATGTTGCCAAAGTGACCCCTTTGTGAAAATTAATGTCTTCAAATAAAACAGTTCTGTATATGTAACTTATGTAAATATAATGTTTACGTTTGATAGTTACATGTGCACTTGTGGTAATAAATGCATGATAATTATTTGGTTTTTGACATGTGAGCAATAAATCGGCCCAAAGGAAGACTTATTGTTTGACATGTTATTTTATTGTCAATGTTTAATTACTACACTAAGGTATCACTTACAAGTTAATACTTCTGTCCAAGGACTAAATGTTAATGTTGCACTCGATATCTTGTGATGGGGCTTATATTTATTTTTAAATTAATTTTGCATACTTTAATACTTATGTGAGTTTGTTTTTGTTTGGTTTATTCTCTGTTTAATTTCAAGTTTTGCTGCAAATATCTCAGCTAGCATAAATTCCATTATTATGCTCAATGGCTAAAACTAGTACACTTTTGACAAACCTTATCTCAATGAGGTATACAGGAAATGGAAACATAAGGGAGTACATTATTGAAATGTCTCACATTGCTTCAAAACTTAAGGCACTCAAGTTGGATTTATCTAAAGACTTGTTAGTGCATCTGGTTTTGATATCTCTTCTAGCACAATTTAGCCAGTTCAAGGTGAGCTGTAACTATCAAAGGGACTCTTGGTCCCTTAATGAGCTCATCTCACACCTTGTGCAAGAAGAGGAAAGGTTGAAGCATGAGAAGACAAAAAGTGCTCACTTAGCCACTACCTCTAAGGACAAGAAAAAGAAGAACAAGAGAAAAAAGAATAAAGAAGCTATGGATATAGCACTACAGAAGAAACAACACAAGAAACCAAATAAGGATGGTTGTTTCTTCTATAGGGCTATAGGTTATAAGAAGAAGGAATGTATCAACTATCATGCATGGCATGCAAAGAAAGGTGCTTCTTAACTTTGTTTGTTCTATGGTTAATTTGACTTCGGTACCTAGACACACATGGTGGATAGATTTTAGCACAACAACTTACATCATTGTGTCTATGCAAGGTTGCCTAAATTGCCGAAAGCCTAATGATGGTGAAAGATACATCTATGTTGGCAATGGCAAGTTGGTAGAGGTCAAAGTGATTGGGACATTTAGATTATTATCAAGAATTAGTTTTTATTTGAATTTGATTGAGACTTTTGTTGTACCATCTTTTAGACAAAATTTGATTTTTATTCAGCATTGGACAAGTTTGGTTACTATTGTTCATTTGAAAATAGAAATTTACTCTCTTTTAGAATTCAAATTTAGTTGGTTCCAATTCTTTATCAAGTTATGATAATCTTTATTTCCTTTGCACGATTACTTTATTCAATGAATCCTTGCATATTAACATAATAGGTAAAAAGTGCAAATTAACCAGTGAGAATTTAGCTTCGTTGTGGCATAAGAGATTAGGTCATATCTCTAAAAAGAGAATTGA
The DNA here is from genome assembly GCA_037013595.1 of Dicorynia guianensis. NCBI lineage: Eukaryota > Viridiplantae > Streptophyta > Magnoliopsida > Fabales > Fabaceae > Dicorynia > Dicorynia guianensis. Next base: position 11,686,422 of record JASUAB010000006.1, on the reverse strand, counting down.
GAGAGTTGTGTTTGATAGCATTCTCGATCCTCTTGATTTTTCAAATTTTTAGGTATATGTGAATTGTATTAAGGGGAAACAAACAAATGAAAGGAGATTTGTTGCTAACAAGAAATCAAACATCTTAGAACTAATACATATAGATATTTGTGGACCATTCCCTATAGCTTCTTGGAATGGTCAGTAATATTTCATTACATTCATAGATGATTTTTTGTGAAATGGCTACCTTTATCTCATTCATGAGAAATCACAATCACCGATGTGTTCAAAAGTTATAAGGCTAAAGTTGAGAACTAACTTAGCAAAAGAATTAAAAGTGTTAGATCTGACTGTGGTTGTGAGTACTATGGCAGATATGACAGATCAAGTGGATAATGTCTAGGACCATTTACAAAATTCCTAGAAGAAAATGGTATCATCACATAGTACACTATGCTGGGTTCGCTCATTATGAATGGTGTTGTTGAAAGATGAAATAAAACACTTAAGGACATGGTGAGGAGTATGATTAGTCATTCTACCTTGCCAAAATCACTCTAGGGAGAGGCATTAAAGACTACAACATATATATTCAGTAGATTTCCAACTAAGGCAATTAAAAAGACCCCTTATGAGCTTTGAACGGGCTAGAAGCCTAGTTTGAAGCATTTACACATTTGGGGATGTCTAGCTGAGGTAAGGTCTTTTAATCCAAATGAAAAGAAACTAGACTCTAGAACAATCAATTGCTATTTCATTGGATACTCAAAAAGGTCCAGGGGTTGCAAATTTTATGATCCCACGACCAAGTCTATTTTCGAGATGGGTAATGCTTGGTTCTTTGAGGATGTCAAGTTTGTAGGAGGAGAAAGAGTTAGGGACTTTGTCTTTGAAAAAGAATATGTCAATATTCCTCCAACTCCATTAACAATGATTGGGAACAGGCTCTTATACTTGACATTGTTCAAGAAGCAACTCTTGATCAAGACAATGTTATTGAACCTCCCATTCAAGTTCAAGAAGTTGTTTCAAAAGAACAAACTCTACCACTTCAAGAACCTATGCCATTAAGGAGATCCACAAGAGAGAGGAGAATTGCAGTGCTAGATGATTATATTGTGTTTCTCTAAAAACATGAGGTTAACATTGGAGTGATAGAAGATGATCCAATTAACTTCATTCAAGCCATGGAAAGTTCTAACTCTCAAAAGTGGATTGATGCCATGAATGAAGAGATTTCTAACTCTGAAAAGTGGGTTGATGCCATGAATGAAGAGATTAAGTGAATAAAGGACAATGACATATAGGACCTTGTCCCATTGCCTGAAGGTGCAAAACCCATTGGTTGCAAATGGATATTTAAAACTAAGAGACATTCGAAGGGCAATGTTGAGAGGTACAAGGCATGTCTTATTGCTAAGGGTTTTACACAATAGGAAGGCATCGATTATAAAGAGACTTTCTCTCCAATTTCATTGAAAGACTCTTTCAAGATTATAATGACTTTAGTAGTGCACTTTGATTTTGAGTTGCATCAGATGGGCGTCAAGACTACCTTTCTCAATGACAACATTGATAAGACAATTTATATGGTGCAACTAGAAACCTATGTGTTGGTGATGCAAAGTTAATGGTTTGCAAATTAAAGAAATCCATCTATAGGCTTAAGCAGGCATCTTATCAATGGTATTACAAATTTCACCAAGTCATTGTCTCATTTGATTTTGAGATGAATTTGGTTGATGATTGCATATACCACAAGTTCAATGGGAGTAAGCACATTTTTCTAGTTTTATATATCGATGACATACTACTTCCTAGCAATGGTATAGGCTTGTTGCATGAAACCAAGAGATTTCTAGTAAGAAATTTTGAGGTGAAAGATCTTGGTGATGCAACTTTTGTATTAGTAATTCAGATACATCGAGATTGTTCTTGAGGTATCCTAAGATTATCACAGAAGGCCTACATCGAAAAGGTTCTCAAGAGATATGGCATGATACCCCTATGGTAAAAGGAGACAAGTTTAGTCTTGAACAGTGCCTTAAGAACACTTTTAAGGAAAAGAAAATGTAGAAGATTCCTCATGCATCAGTGGTAGGGAGTCTAATGTATGCTCAAGTTTGTACATGTCCAAATATTACGTACATTGTTGGGTTGTTAGGCAGATATTTAAGCAATTCGAGAATGGATCATTGGAAAGCAACCAAATGAGTCATGCGGTATTTGTAGAAAACAAAACATTACATGCTCACATAGAGAAGGTCGAATAAGCTAGAGATCATTAGGTATTTAGACTCCAACTTTGTTGGATGCCAGGATAGTATGAAATCTACATCAGGCTATATCTACTTGCTAGCAGGAGGTGCTATCTCTTGAAAGAGTGCTAAACAGTCTCTTATAGCCTCTTCTACTATGGCAATAGAGTTCATAGCATGTTATGAGGCACCCAATCATGGAATATGGCCGCAAAATTTTGTCACTAGGCTACAAATTGTGGATGGAATTGAAAGAGCACTTAAGTTATTTTGTGACAATAAGTCAACAGTCTTATATTCCAACAACAACAAGAGATCCACAAAGTCAAAGCACATAGACATTAGGTTCCTGGTTGTTAAAGAAGAGTTCAGAGTGGTTAGGTGTCTATAGAACATAGTGGTACAAACTCTATGGTTACAGATTTGTTTACTAAGGGACCACCACCCGAAGTATTTTGTGAGCACACTGCTCAAATGGGTGTCATGTCATTTGAGGATATTTAGTTTTAGTAGGAGTTTGTAATTTTTGGATGCTTTTCTTTTATAGACACATTTTTAGTTATTTTAGTTTATGGATATTTTGAGGTTATTTTTTGCAAAAATAAAGTCTCTTTTGGTTTATTCATACTCTGATTTTGATATGGTTCGATCTCGCTAATGTTTAAGGTGGACCAATTGGAAGTAGGCATGTTTAGATCACATCACATGTAATTTTCATGCTATGCATCCATACTTGATCTATGTCATCTGGTTATATTGACATACATGATCAAGGATGGATTTAGTTACGATATATATATAGCAAAAGTTGCCCTGGTTCTATGTTAACATAACTAATGGACTAGATCATTCAAAAATGCATTCAGTTATAATAGCAAAGATTTTGAGCTCATAAGGTATATTGTAACATATAATTATAAGGTAACATATATATATGTAGTTCAAGTGGGAGATTGTTAGATTCATTGGACGTTCACATATATATATATATATATATATATATCAATAATACTTGTATGTAAACTTGCTATTATAAAAGGTTTGGCCCAAATTAAAAGTGATCTAACTGTGTTAAATTGGCCTAAGTTACCTCATAAAGTATGGGTTCATATGTGTAGATACTCTATTTGTAATTTCTAATTTTATGATGGGCCAAATTAGAAATAAGGAGAATATGTATATTTATAAAAGGGTTATGATCCCCAAATTATACATATAATTCTTTTTTGACATCCCATCATTAGAAAAGTGAGAACCCCTTCTCTAGAAAATTATGCATACTAATTTGAAAGATCAAAAACCGTAAGACCGAAGGTTTTTTACAATATTCATGGATTTAGGTTCACTTGTACATCTAGCCTATTTTTCCTGATGATTTAACATGATAGAACTTGGCTTGATGATGGTTTTCATTTGAATAAAGAATTTTCCCATCACTAGTTTCTTCCACATTCTCCAAAGCTTGAAATCTAATACCTGATGGCAATGCTGCTTTTGTTGAGAGTCTCTTTTGTTCCTGGCCCTCGCTACCATTCCCCCCTATGCCTTTGCCTTTTATCGGTCTTCATTGCCATTGAACCAGCATCCATTCACCAAACTCAGGCACTAGTTTTTGTGGTTCAGGAATTCAGTTTCCAGCTTCTGCATTAATGTTGGTGTTTTGGGCCATATTTTGGTTCCTTGTTATTTTGGATGGACATAATTCCACTGTATGGCTATAAGCTCGATAGTGAAAGCAAATGAAATGGATTCCTTTACATTCAATTCTGATTCTCTTTCTTCTACCTTCGGCCCTTTCAATGACAAACAACAGAGGTTTAGTGAGATCAACAGAAACACGTATTCTTGCATACTTATCTCAAACCAGGTCCTCTGTATTCGAGTCAACCTTAATTGTTTTCCCTATGCTATTTTCAATTTTGGTGAGTATTCTTTTAGCATAATATTCAAAAGGAATTTGAGGGAGTCTCACCCATATAGCTATGGAGCTAAGTTTAGCTTGATTAGGATCAAAATCCACTCCCATTCTTGCACTATTAGATAATGGTCAAACAACATCCATGTCCCTTCCGTTAGTGCAATATGTTTATCTACTTCGTAGCTGAAGTTTACCATGAAGTAATTATTGCCAAGATCATTCAATTCAACAACCCCAAATTTTGCCCACATTTGTTGAAGTCGACATTCAAACACATTAAACCCCACATGCCGCCCAAAAAGTGCACTATCAATGAGCTCCTGAACGGTTTGCTAATCTGATGGTGGACTTTTTTGGACAAGTGAAACACCGGGCATAAAACTCCTTCCACAACTTCTTCATCCTTAAAGGTTATGCCCTTGTCATCTTCCAAATCTTCATCATCAAAGCTTTCAATGCTTTCCTCATCACTTGTATTAAAATTGTCTCTGTAGGAGGTCTAAAGGCCAGTATTTTGTTCTTCCTCACCACCTTCCTCGGGGCCTACAGTGTCATGGTCATAAACCGATGGTACCGAACTTCTACCTTCAAAGTTTTCTTTTCATTTTCCTTTCTTTAGACTTCTCCTCAACAGGTCGGTATCTTCCTCCAAGCGGGCATGGTTGTCGTTCAGGTGTACTGTAGCCACGCAGAGAACAGTTGTTTTTTCACCAATTCTTAGTAATCATTTTGTTTTTGAGTGAGTAGCTATGGACTTTTTAGAGCGGGTTTGTATGGGATTATCTTTTACAAAAAAGGTTTTTCTAATTAAAAAAAGTACTTGTAACAATAAAATAAATGTTTAGATTAATTTTTTAAATAAAGAAAAAATAGTAAAAAAATTAAAATTAAACTTTTTTAGAAGTTAAATATTTTAACTTCTTGTAAAAGTCAATGCAATAAAAAGAAAATGACCGACTATCGTTTTAATTTTTGTTAAGTAAATTTATCCTTAACAAACTTTTAAAATTACAACATCTCTGTCGATATTCTTCTAAGACCCATTCACTACAGTCACTTTCTTCTCAGATGCCGATCGGAAGTGGGTCTCTCTTTGCCATGGAATCAGAGGGACGGTACTTAGTGGTAAGACTCAATCGGTGGCTACCATGATGTACTCAGAATGTAAGGTAGATTTTCGAATAAATTCACCCTTTTTTTTTTAAGATTAAGACTTAAAGTTTAAAATAGAATATTATTACTCTCTGTTTTACCTGAGATATTTTTACAAGAAGTCAAAAATGTGATATATAAAACAAATTCAATTTTATAATTTCTTAGTTTTTTTTTCGTTTAGTTAACTTTGTATTTCTATTATTAAAAGTCAATTTCACACATTTTAGATGCATTTTTCTAAGGAAATACCATTTGTAAAAACTTGGCCCATCCAAATAAATTCTAAGTACTTTTATTAGTAGAGTATTGTTATTAATATAAATTAATTCTGTATAAATTATTTACAACCTTTAATATTTAAATAGTACTTACACTTTTTTTTTAAAGAAAGTTATGTTACGCCATCATTATTCTTACTAGTATAAACACATTTGTTAATTATTTTGAGATTTTTTTCTTAAATTTTGAATTTAAATTCAGAATTTTACATATGTTAAGTGATTCATCATTTTTTAATCACAAAAAAAAATCTAAATAATAACAGTAAAACAAGATTCAGATTATAAATTTACAAGTTCTCATAAAGTGCATTATAAAACCATAAAAAATCAATGACTCTCAAACTGATTGTAGCAATTGGTTATGTTGTGGGAAGATAAAAATTCAAATAATATCTAGATGAAACCCAAGAAAATAAAAACAACAAATTTGATAAACAAAAGGAAAGTGGCGTATATAGTACAAGCATATAAGCCAAACCAGGGTCTCTGGGTAAGTGGCATATTGAAACATTTTAGCTCAGGCCATGTACTTTAGCCCGCGCAATGTTTACGTATACAAACGTATATAGACGCGCACAGTCAACTTTTATTTCACTTTCACACGGAGATAACAGCAACAATAATTAACTAAGCATGGGACATAAGATTTATTTGAATACGATTTTAGATAGGGTCTTCACTTCTGGTTCTGGATGAGGTGAGCATCAATTTCTTGGCTCATCCCGACTACAAACTGCAACAAGGAGTGAGGGTCAGGAATGTGGTCTTTCAGCTTCTCATATTCCATGGTCCAATGAACCACACTGCCCTTTTCCCGCGGAGTTACATGAACTATGAACTTGAAGCTCTTGTAGTCCTCCAGCAGATCACCTTCCAACACTTTGAAGGTGATTTTGTTGTTTTCCCTGTCTATGGATTCAACCAACTCCTTAGCCACACGAGCCTTCCCATCTGTTGTCCCAAAAAGAAAAAAGTACAGATCAATTTTGAATGGAGTTAGGTCACGAATCAATAAGTTGATAAGCATGCTGGGTATCATTATCTTATTGAAAATACTGTGCAATTATGGATTTAACCAACTTCTTAGCCACCCAAGCTTTCTAATCTATTGTTCTCGAAAGAAAACAAGATTCAGAATCATTACTTATTTATAGGCATATTGTTTATATTTTCTTTATTTTTATAAGTTAAACTTAATAAAAATTTCACTTAAATAAATTTAAACTATCAATTCTATTCTTAATTCAACTATTTCTACACGTACAGTCATATCACCATGCCTATAGGCAAAAACAGTGCTAAAAAATATATATATTAATTTCATTCATTGGTGCCGGATGAAATTAGAAGTGTTTACTTTGTGGTTTCATAAAGCTGGAGCAGAAGCAAAAGTTCATTGAAATTTTGATTGCCTAAGACATTAAACTCAAAAGTCTAGTCACAGGTGGCATGTATTAAAGCCCTAATGAAATAAAATTTCAAGAATATTTCTTATAGATACCATACTGTCATCAGAAAAACAAGAAAGTATGGAACGTCTAAGCAGACTCTTTGAATGGAGTTAGTCCGTGAATCAATAACTGGCCTTACCATGAACATATTTCCAGAAAATGATGGATCCCTCAGTGCCCCATTCCCCTTCTTGAATTTCAACACTTTGTACTTTTCCAGGGGTAACATTGGCAATATGGTGTGTTCTGCTGCAGAAAACATCACGAAACTCTTCAGCAGAGGCCTTGAGGTGCACATCCGTTTCCAACTTCCCAAATTGAGACTCCATTTCTCTCTCTCGCTCTCTCTCTAGCCAAACTATTCTCTCACACTTCGCAAAACCAGTCAGTGCGATGAAGGTTTATATAGAAAATTTGTGAGCCCCTAGCGAGGTCATTCAAGACATTTCGCTTGTAGTTTCATGCTCACTATTACGAATTAGTTTAATGTTAATCTGTAAACTTGACCTTTTGCTGGCCATTGTCTCCTCCTTTTGTTTTTTCATTTTTTTTTTTGGCAATAGACGGGGGCTAAAGTCCCAAGAAAAAAGAGAAAACTACACTACTACTCTCCTACGGAATGACACCTGCAAGGTGTCCATCACCAGCAATAATCTAAAAGCTGCCGGCACGTCTTGCATTACGTGGGTTCCTGGCTCTGCCGAAACACCTCTTGTAGAAAGCCAATCTGCACACGTGTTTTACTCCCTATAAACGTGTCTCACCTGTACCTCCTCAAAATCATTTAGCGGATGGGAAATGGCATTCAGAATTGGGTGCTTTGTATTATTCCCATGGAGAACCGCCTGACTTCGAGCTTTCGGCGACCTCGTATTTTAATATATTAATAGTATTAATGATAACAACAACTCATTGCTAATATAGTCTAATGCAAATATATATTCAATTAACAAATATCAAATTTTATTGACGTGACAAAATGTTAAATAGTAACAACATATAATAGAGTGTCTTTTTAAGAAATAATTAGAACGAAATTTCTGTTCTTGCACTGTTAGAACAATTTTATGTATGATAATTTTAAATGAATCATACATTAATACATTGATCAATTATATGAGATTTGATTTGCAACTCATTTAGTGATCATTTTGTTATTAAGTGACTATCTAATGTGGACTTGCTCGGGAACCTTTGTGTGTTATTCATGATGGGAAGCATAACACATTTTTTACTATCACAAGTCCATATTCCTTACCTAATATACCACGTCGCTACTCCATTGAGGTAATATACATATTACACAGTGGCAAGTAGTGGGCAAACAGAGAATCCACTGTCTCCTACCACCATTAAGCTTCAACTACGTTTGAAGCTCCTGTCATAGACTCCGTGGCGGCTCAAGGTCTTCTTCTTGACCTTTCTGCTGTGGAAAGGTATATAGAATTTAAGTTTATAGTTTGAGGCATGTTGAAGGAACAATTGTCCTCAACATTATTTCATCGTCCTTTAGGTGCAATAATCTTGAATATGCCAATCACCTAGAATTCAACAAACTCTTCTATTTATATGCACTCACAGTCAAGAGACAAGATTAATAGTAATAGTAAAACATATATAAATATTTAAGTAGCAAAAAATATAGTTGAACAAAATAAGGTTTTTCCACCACTTAACACTACATGACCCATCACAATTTTTAAGAGCAAAATATAGTTGTTATTGTGCCGTTGAAGTCATATAATGGGTGTCGCACACAATAAATATGGGTGCTTTTAGTTTTAAGGACAAATGAATCCATAAAGAGATAGGTTTCACAAATAAACCTTTTAAAATATTCAAATAATAGAAAGCAATCCCCCACTATTTTAAAATGTTTAATGAGGGTTTAAAATCTTGAGAAAAACATTTGCTGGCTATTACTAATAAAGTGAATACATTGATTTTGTGTCTTTTGGACTACCTAGACAAAATGATACTTGATTCATAGGAATATTGGTGAAGCATATAACTTATATAAACCAATAAGTCATTTTGTAAGCTATCAGTCTCACTTGTTATGTTACACTTTTTTTGACATATTTTGGCTGAACAACGTGGTTTTACACTAATAAGCCATGTGCGTACTTGGTAATTCATGAGTGCTATAGAGATTCACCACTATCTCATAGGAGTGGGGCCACTCCATACTTATATAGGCGATTCTATCAAGCATATATTGTAATTTACACACCGCCCATAAGAGCTATAAAATTCATTAAGAGCTTAACTTAACCTCACTAATAAAATGTAGTTATAGCACTAATCACACACCATAGGAGGGACTTAAAAGATTATAGTGCTATTAGAATCAATGAATGACTTGTTATTACCCATATGAACCTACTTTATGAAATCTTCAATCACAAAGGTTTATATATAAAGTAACAAAGTTAAAATTAGATTATCCAAGTTAGTTATGTTACTAAGTTAAAAATTAGGGTTCAATTTAGTTCACAATTAAATTTAATTCTAAGTACAGCTTGTAAAATATTAATCAATTTAGTTTAGTTATTAATTAGCATATTTAAAATTAATTTAATTTAGTTATCAATTTAACTTTCTAGCTTCTTATGTCATGTATGTGTTTTAGATAATTAATATTAAGTTTTATTTCTTTAAATGATATCTAATACACCCTATCAACCGGGTAAGCATCGAGGTCAACATTCTAAGTTTGGTAGTTGACCCAAGCCCTCTAAGACCACCCTAGTCACCATCAATACTACCCTAGCCATTACTAGTCCCACCCTACCCATCACCTCTCTTGTAGAGCCATGGATGACAATGATACCATACTCATCTGACTTCCACACCATCTCTTGATCCTCCTAGCCCACCCCTTTTAATTAGTTTGAGAAGGATTAGGGTATAGCTCTGTTGCCTGTGATGCATACTCTCATCTTGCCTAACAGAACATTTGGGCATACATTTTAATTTTAAACTATTTTTATAATTATATTTTAAATATTTTTAACCTTTATTATCTTCAATTGTTGGCATTCATTTAATGACTTCTAACAGATGGAAGCCATTCATAGCTAACAACTACGATGTGACACACATAATTTGGATATGAGTCAATCAAGCTTAGCAAACATGAGAGATATCCCTGTCCCTACTCATCACTTGCTATTTAAGGAGCAAAAAGTAAGTATGATTAATCCTATTTTTTCTACAATTACATTTGATATAACTAACTTGCTTTTTTACATAAATATGTTACATTTGAAGAGGATCTCTTGGCACTCATATAGAGAGTGTTCAATAGTCGAAGGTCAAAGCAACTCTCTAAACTATGTAAGGATGCTCGGGACGCACAATAGATGCCTTATTAGATGTCATCTAGACTTGGGATGACCTCAACAACTATTAAAAAACACTAGAGGCCAAGTGTGAAAAGGCCAAGAAGAATTGGGCAATAAAGAAGGAGGGTCACTCTAGACAAGGGGATCTACCTAGCTGGGCATCACTAAGGATTGATTGGTAAGTAACATTATTTGATGTCTTGAAAATATAACTTATCATTGCCATGATTGAATTAATCTCTTTAATCTTTTTGTAGGTGGGCCATCTTGGGCAATGACTAGGGCAGTCCAAGGTTTTTTGTTATCCACATCATACTATGTTGTTATTTATTAGTTCAATTATTTTTATAATTGAAATTAAATTAATTTTGTAAATTTTTTCTTGTAGGGTAAATTTATGACTGAGGTATTTTAGATGCCACAAGAATTTCTAGTGGGACTTAAGGATGACTCTAGTGTGTCCAGCCTGATCAACTAAGAAGAACTGTGGAGAGAATGGCAAGCCTCCATTAAGGGTGGCAAGTGAACATGTTTAAGCAATGGTTAGCGATTTGCCTAAGATAATGGAGCATGAGTCATTAGGAAGACTCCCAGGATTTGGACGAACACACAATTGAATAGGTAGAGCATCTTTTGGACATTGCCTTATGGGAAGCATAACTTGATTAGGCATGATTTAGATGTCATGCATATAGAGAAGAATGTCTTTGACAATGTGTTTAGTACTATCACTGATGTAAATGGAAAAGCGAAAGACACTAACAAAGTAAGGCTAGACTTGAAAGAATATTGCAAGCAACATAAATTAGAGTTGATACAATCAACCAATGGCAAGTTTGGTAAACTTAAGGACACTTACATTGAGCTTGCAATAGAGAAGAGACATATACGAATGTGTTTTTGAGCTCAGATCGCCAAATGGTTATGCCTTAAACTTGGCATATGCATGGACAAATGGGACAGAATGTTATTTGGCATGAAAAGTCATGATTGCCATATATTTATGGAGTGTTTGTTGTTGATTGTATTTAAACCATTGCCGAACAATGTGTGGAAGCTTTTTACAAAGCTAACTCAGTTTTTTCGAGACTTGTGCGCAACGTCATTGAGGGTAGATGACTTGTTAACTATATAGCTGAACATTCCTATCATACTATGCAAGTTAGAAAGCATTTTTCCTCTGCATTCTTTAACTCCATGGAGCATTTACTGCATCACTTAGCTTATGAGGCATTGGTATGCAATCTGGTTCAATATTAATGGATGTATTCATTCAAGAGGTATTTATGTATCATAAATTATGCCTTTTTATTATTTTCACTAAATGTTTTCAAACTAAGCTTCTAATCAAGTTTTTGTGCTAATTGATTTGATTAGGATGATGGGAGACATAAAAAGCATGGCTAAAAATAAAGATGAGTGAAGGGCTCAATATGCAAGACTTACATGATGAGAGACACCTCTTATTTTTGCTCCTTTGTTTTGTAAGCCACATTTATAACCTAGAAAAACTTGGGATAGATGCTTTGATGTGGAGGGGCTAAGTTCATCAAAACTGACTCTTTACATTTTCAACCAACCTGGTAATGCATCGAGAATAACCAAAAAAGGATGACTTAACAATGCAGAGTACAAGTTCATAACCTTGCATGTGTTATTGAACTATGACAAAGTCTAGCCATATCTCAAGTAAGTGCCATACCTATAACTAAATAAACAACTTCATGCTTAATCCTAACAATGAAATGTATTCAATTCCAAACGACTAATCATGTAGCTTTTTCTTTCAAGCATCCAGTGTCCCAATTGAGCAATCAAAGGTGTTAAAGAACAATTTAGATCATGGTTTTGGGGTTATGTAAATATTGACATGTGCATTCTTATATACATATATATTAATTGTGTAAAATCAATTAACTTTATTTATGTATTTTTTTTTTGTATGTAGGCATATGGTCTAGCTAATGGTGTAAATGACCAAAAACTGCACACTTTAGGATGGGGTGGGTTTAAGTTTCACAAGCATCCTAGTTAGAGGGCAAAAAAACATTCAGTAGTGGTGTTTGGACCAAAGAAAATAGTGCACACTATGATGATGACAATTATGGCATCCTTACAGATGTATTAGAATTGGATTATCTAGGAATTCCTTCGAAAAAAGTTGTCGTGCACTACTGCGAGTGGTTTGACCCCACTAAACTATGAGGGACAAGACTTCATAATCAATTCATGATTGTTGATGAAACCCAATCCTGTAGGTATGAACACTTTGATCAATTCATGATCGCATTGTAGGCAAAGCAAGTTTACTATGTACCTTACTCAATCTTAGACAAAATTAGAAATCATAATTGGCATGTTGTTATCAAGACCAAGGCATGAGGAAGGGTGGAAATTGATAATGATATAGAATTGCCATATCAGACTGATGCACTAGAGCAAGTAGAGATCATGCTCATTGATGAGACAACAGCAAGTTCCTTATACGATGACAATGCAGATTTGAGCAATTTGAAATTGAAGAGACAAGTTGTCAAGTTCTATGTGTAGAAGAGGACATTGAATATGCAAGTAGCTCTAAGAGTGCTAAAGAACCTTATATATCTGACATTGATGACACTGAAAAAGAAGAGGAGGCTGCCAATGCATTTGAAGAAAAAGAATGAGATGAAGAATCTGATTGATTTGCTAAAAATTATGTCATACTTTTGTTATTTCATTTTCTCTTGCTTATGGATTATGATTCTATTTTAACAAATAATAGTTATAATTTTATTAATTCCTATCATAATGTTACATAGAAAAAATTGTGATTAAGTTTAATTGAAAGTTAATAAAAACACAACTCTATTTAACTAAGCTCAATTAAGATTCATGATACTTGATTTTTGAAATTATACTTAATTGAAATATTATGATCATAATTTTAACAAGAAATTGCTATCCTTTTTTATTGCTTAACATAATTTCAAGTAGAAAAAATTATACACAAGTTTAATTAAATATTAATAATAACATAAATCATTTAAACTAAATTTATCATATTTGATTGTAAGATTATACTTAATAAATATATTATGATTCTTAGTTCAATCTAATTAAACTTAAGTAATAATAAGTTAATTTGAAAAAATTAAATTTAATTAAAACTTATTATACTCTATTAAAATGTATTTATTATTTTATATATTTATTGTAATTTATTTAAAATGATTCATAGTTTATTTTGAAAATATTTGGTCATACTACATAAAAATTACCAACAGACTGTCGTCCGTCGATAATTCCTATTAAAAAAAAATGGTACAACTACTCATAACAATTATAGACGAACACTTATCCATCTGCAATTCTTATTTAATTAAAAAAAAATTGCTTTGCAGAGAATCTCTGGTACATTGCAAAGATTCCCCGCACCTTTTAGTCCGTAGGCAATTCTTAGAGGTCCGAATCTCTGCACAAAGTGCAAAGATTGGGTGAAGTAGCTAGGAATTACCAATGAACTACCTGTCTATTAGTACTTTCGTGCATTTTTCAAAAATTAGGTGGTTAATTTAAATTTTTTTGAATGTTTTAACTGTTATCAATGGAAAAATCTGTTAATAATAGTAAATAAAATTCAGAAAAAAATGGTGGCATTTTAATAACTTTACCAACGGATTCCATCTGTCTGTAAAGTCTTATTATGAGCTGCATGTCGCCCCTTCTCTTCCCTTCTTCTCTTGTTTCTCTATGCTTCGCTGCCACTCTCACTTTTAGGTAACATTTTGGCTAAACTCCAGTCATTTTTATGCTCTTATAGCAAATGTTGCTACGCCCTTACTGTATTTTTGCAATTTGAGGTTAATTTCTACTTAGCTTTTGTCTTGTTTCCCTACTCTTTCTTACATTTTGTTTTCCACTTCAATGATCTACTCTCTTTGACTGTTTTTCATTTTTTTATAAAGGCTGGTGCCACTTTTCTTTATAATTTATCTCAAAGTTAATGTGTGTGACATTAGGATAGATTACTTAATATTGAGTGTGCACTAAAAGTTTTGACAATGAGATATATCGATGACTTCATTTTCTATCTATTTGTACTGAAAATGTTAAAATTAAAAAAATATATAAGACTAAATTTTGTGTCTCATTGTACAAAAAATATTGATATTAAATTGGATTCATGACTTTATAAATTTTTGTAATTTGATGTTTCATTTTTTTTATGGTAAGGGTCTCCATTCTTAAAGGGAGACTTTGCCAATTTTTTTTTTCAAAAGTAGGATTTATGTCATTAGCATTATGGTATTGATCTTAAATTGTATTTATTTTAGATTTATATAATTGTAAAAAAAATTCAATTAGAGTTTTTAAGTTGCGAATTCATTTTATAGTTAGATGGTTATGAACTTAATTTAATTTTTTAGATTTTAATTTGGATTTAATTTTAAGTTTATGTTAAAGTTTGGTATTTGTTAAAGTAATTCCCACATAAAATATAAGCTTATTATGACTTAATTATTTAGTTATATATTATGTTTAAAATGGAGTGTACTTGTTATTTAAGTTATGTTAAAATTGTTAATTAGGTTAGTTAGGTCATTTGCCTTATTTTACATTTAGATAGTTAGAAAATTAAATGTCAATTATGATTTTTTGAATAATACTTAGCTATGACTTAATTAGTTTGTTATAGATTATATTTAAATTGGGATATAATTATTATTTAGGTTATATTCAGATTATGTGTTAATTAGAGTAACTAGGTTGTATGGTTTATCTAATGCTTTGAGAGTTGTATAGCTTCTTATGACTTAGTTAGTTGTAGATTAGGTTTAAATTAGATTATGAGTTAAGTTCTTTA
Organism: Dicorynia guianensis; assembly: GCA_037013595.1. Taxonomy (NCBI): domain Eukaryota; kingdom Viridiplantae; phylum Streptophyta; class Magnoliopsida; order Fabales; family Fabaceae; genus Dicorynia; species Dicorynia guianensis. The sequence goes on along the minus strand of JASUAB010000006.1, from coordinate 11,671,184 downwards.
TGTTATATTGGAACGAGTTGTTTGTAATTTAATGTAACTTTAACTCTTGTAAGTTTTGAATATTTTATTATAAATCTAAATTGTTGTTATTAAATGTTATCCTCCAAACTCGATAAAGGTAAAAGCGTTGGCCTATAAAGGCTGGTAGTCAATTTAAGTCCTCTCGAACCAATACCACTCCTCCATATTTGCTTTACACTCATCCCCTACCATAGATGACTATAATACCTACACTTGCATATCAGCCTAACCCATTGACCTATCCAATTACCACATCCTTTGTAGTGACTTCATTGCAACCTCCCACCTCATATTCAATTCTTGCCTCATCATCTCAGACTCAGGAGGAGGACAGTTTACATAATAGACTAGTTATTGTGCCTAATAGATGATTTAGGTATGTTCAATGATATTTGAGGTGCATGTTAATTGCAATTCAAGTAATATTAAATTTTATATTAGCTTCTTTTATTGATATATTTTCTATGACTTTCAATAGATGGAGGCTCTCAACACCAAGGAGTAATGCTTTGACCAATATTGTTTGGTCAAAGCTTGATAAACCCTACAAGTCATGGGGTGAGATACCTAGAGAAACTCGTCATATGTGGCATAACAAGTGAAGGGCAAGTAAAATGTTATTCTTCAAGCTAAGAATTAAGTTTATATTAATCTTAGTCAAGTTGTGGGAGCTTGCAATTATTAAAATATTTTATTTTTATTTTCAAAAATGATTGCATTTGGCAACAATCACCACAATCATATGTGGGTAGCATTTAATAGTAGAGGATCTAAGCATTTATCAGAAATGTACAGGGATGCTCAAGATGTCAAGTTAAAGCTTGATTAGTTACATTGTCATATTTGGGAGGATCTTCAAACTTATTAGAACTCCATTGATCGAGAGGAAGTTTGGAGAAAATTAGTGGGCGGCATATATAAGGGGCATGTTCATGGTATGGTTCACAGCTGTTAGTAAATTCTATTTCAGGCTCAGCATCTCAAAACTATTCTTCTATGAGCTACCTAGATTCACATGTCCTAGAAGTTATCCAGACAGAGAAGAGGGAGCAACTTAGGGAGGAGATGAGGCAAGAAAGGGAAGAAATATCATGACAGGAGGAGCTAACAAGGCATCAGTCAGAACAACTAAGGCAACAAGTTAAACATATAATTGTGTCATGCATAGCCCAAATGGAGGCCAATATGTGGGGCACGGGTTCAAGCCCAGTTTATGGCTCAATATATGGATAATGAAGGACGTAAATCATTTGCCTTTAGCCAGCCATCACCACAACAACGACAACAATGACAGAAGCCACTAGCTACCCTTCATCCCCATAGTCCCTAGTCCAATAACTTAGGTAAGACTGACACTAATGTTGGCTCTCCTAATAACAGGTTTCCTGGCAATGACCCTCCCAATAATAGCCCTCATGATCTCGGCCTAGAACATATAAATTTTAGTAATTATTCTTGGGATGTATTTAAACTTTTGGTAATTATTTGTAAATTTTAGCTAAACAAAAATTTTATTGTCATGTTGGGATAATTCTATAATGTTTAATTAAATTTTGAATATTTTTATTATATATTTATTTATTTTTTTCTATTATACTAGAATTTAAAAAAATTTAATTTACTTCACTTTTAGAAAATAAGTAATTTCATAATTATTGAGGGACATCAGTTGTCCTTAACTGAACTGATTATCAAGGGATTGATCCCTTGGTAATAATAAAATTAAATATTTTAAAGAATTAACTCATTTACTATGGGATATTTATTCCTTGGTAAAAGGAAAAAAATTTGACATAATTGTCTACTTTTTAAGATAAAAACTTTGATTTTTATCTCAGGATTGAAATTTTGTGCTAAAAATTTTTCAATGAAGGGTTTACCGAAGGATAAAATTCTTTTGTAAATTCGTCAATAAAACTTATTACTAACAAATTTATAATTTTTACCAAATGATTTATCCCTTAGTATTTCCAAATTTTCTTGTAATGTTAGTTTCTGATAATAGGATAACTTAGAGCAAAATCAGGATGCATTGGTGCACTGAATGTAAAAAATGAGCATTTGACTCAACGACAAGGAATGGTGGTATAGCACCTAAAGATCAAACTTAGGCATTCATAGCGAAAGTAGCACCCAGTTGGCATCTTGTAAAATTTTTAATATTTAATTAGGTAATGTGTGATGTGCATAATTAATTAATATGTACAAATAATGAAATATGCTATAAATATAAATTTAATTTTTAATTTATAAGTTAATATTGAAATTATTAGTATTCGTTTATTGAGCTCGGCATAAAATCTTTTGGCTTGTTAAAATATATGTACAGTTCTATAATCTAGGGACATAAATATTAAATTTAAAATTCAACCAAAAAAATATAAAATTAAGTTTTCTTGATGTTTCTACAAAATGAATGAAAGTGTAAAATATGTTGAAGAAAACTTGAACAATTTCTATATTAATTAAATATTTTTATATGTTCGAATTTTAAATGAATAAACCTTATAAAAATTACAATTCAAAGATGTCGATATATATATATATATATATATAATTCTTTTAGTTTAATGACAAACACACATTCATAATATTGATGCTTTTATTTTATAACCATTATAAAATTATTTTGCTTCAAAGCCTTCTATTGTTATTCTTTTAAATTGCATTTTTCTTTGAACCTCGAAAAATGAAATAATATAATAATTAACTGCATGCTAAATTCCTTTGAAAGATTTACATTTTACCTTTATAGCTCATATAAATAGATGGCTTACGTATTGTACACATTTTCCCACTATGTTTGCAAGTATAAGCTTAGAACAATCCTTATTAAATTGATCATGTATTTCGTTTAAAAAGTTGATAATATATTGCATGTTTTAGCAAGCTACTCTATGTAGGTAAATCCATCTTAACACTCTTATAAATATATATTAAAACTATAGTTTGACTTCATTTGAGAATTTAAACATTAGCAACTAAATACAAAAAATTCAAAATCAATTTAATAAAGCCAGTAAGTAGTTGGCTTCAGAAAATAACTTTGAAATGTTACAATATTCAATTAATACTCTTCTTTATTTAAAGTTGAAAGATTTTGTCTTACACAGGTTTTGCGAAGAGGTATAACAAAAAATAAAAAAGTTTCTCTATTTTTACACAATCTTCATTTCATAAAATTTAAATCATTAAAGTTACTTAGTCTCACAAACTGAATTTTTGAGACTCAACTATTCTAATAATTTTAATATTAGGTGTAATATTCCCACATCTAATTTGAGAAAAACTTTTCACAAAAATAAAAATGGATACACAAACATGTTTAGAACTTCTCAGTTTTCACTTGCCTTTGGATTGCTGTGTAAATCTCTCGCTTGTCTAAATCATGATACATTGGATTTTATCTTTAAATGAGTTCGATTATTTTTAAGCAAATTTATCTTAATAGCTAAAGATTCTGTACCACACAGAAAAACAAGTTGATGCAAAAGCAGACCTTAAGCAAACTAGGAGAGTCTAAAAAAGTTAACAAGGAACAAATAGAGATTCTCATTTAGGTTATGCCATATTTTAGCATTATTGTACATGGAGAACTAAACTACTTATATATTTACATTTGAAAGAGGGTTTAAAATGTTATGAAACATAAATCTTTAAAGTTGTTTGATGAAATTATACGAATTTTTCTATAGATAGTACCTCTATTGGTGAAGGTTCTTCTTCCGCCATGCATTTTCTTCCACATGCAATTCTTCCAAGGCCATCTCACCACCCTTCACCGATCAATAGTACATTTATTATACAATTACTTTTTACATTTATTTTAATCTTCTAGTAATATTTTTTCTTATAAGCATTTTATTTATATATCACTATGCATAACACAAGACAAAACTCTAATCAATAAAAAAAAATAATGTTGTGGTTAATTACTTCTTAGTCAAGTATACTTGTTACTCGTGCTAAGAATTTTGAATAACCTGACTTTTATACATTAAACAATTACGATAAGTGCAATTTATTTGAAATTTTAAACAATAAATTATCATATTCTTTTTATTAAAGTTCTCTGAAATAAAAAAAAATGAGATAATATGATCTCTTTTATAATTAACCACACTAGTTAACTTTTATAAACTAATAGTACACAATTAATTTGAAGAAAAACATGCTTTCTAATTAATATGACAAATAATTGCTTTTGAACATGGGTTGAGTTCCTTCAAATTAAGCATTATTCATAACCTACCTTATTTATAAGAGTATCAACCCTACCAATGATTGTTGTTACAATGTTGCAATGCAAGAATAACAATCCAAAGAAAAAAGAAATTGAGTCTTTGAGCAGGAGAAAAGTGGGTTTTGAAAATGAAAACTGGAGTTGCCATTGACCTAAAATTTTGGTGAGATTGGATACTTTTAAAAAAGGTGACTTGCATTTTAAAAATTGAGTTCAAGGATTGGTTACATGTAAGGAATATATTAGCACTCTATAAAGTCCTTTAAGTACCATGTTGATTTTTATTCACTTTTCTAATTTAATTTACATATTTAGTCTTACTTTATTCCTATTTTGTTTGAAGCGTTGGATTAATTAGAATATCAACATAAGATTCACCATCATGGGTGGATTCCCTCCAAGCTTTAAAAGGCAGGCATCATTCCACCCAACTTCCACAACTATTAGGGCTTTGGTTTTGTTTAAAGGTGAACATTTATGATTTTAGAAAAAGGATTACGATCGATCTCCTCACAGATGAGTCCTACTAAAATGTCTCTCCCTTCAGGCTATGCAAAATGGAAGAATCACTCTACTCAATTTCCATAAATCTTCTTGTAGGTTCAAATTTGGTTAAGTTTAGTTTAAGAATACATAGAAATAGTACTAAGATGAATCCCCTCACAAGTAGAACCAAACAAAATTTCCCTCCCTTCAAGTTATGGGAAATGAGAGCATCACTCTAAATGATTTTCATAACACCTCTTGGAAGTTTTGAATTTGGTTAGAAAAAGTTCAGGTTGAATATACTTGTTGATTGAAAATAGGATATTGAAAAAAGTAGTTAATCAAAAAAGAAAGAAAGGCCCTTAAATCCTTATTTAGGTGATCTTGGACTTTTGAAGTCATCTTATAAGTGATGTGGGGCTCTTGGATCCCTTTTTTATCAAATGGTTTTGGATAATTGTAATCCACTACTAAAGTGTGCATCCCAAACATTGTAATGAAAAGTAAATGATATGACTAAAATAATTATTATAGTCACCCCAAAATAAGGCTTAGATAAAGCTACAAATAAGAACATAGGCAACAAAGGATAAAAACATGAAAGAAATAAGATACCACATTTAATTGCATGGGTTTGGGGATAGTGGACGTTTTACCTTATTGAACTTAAGTCCAAGATCTAATCGATGCTTACTCTACAAACTGTCTCTGGTACCATTGAACCACGAATTCTACATCAAGGCCATAGGAATCACAAACACCTAGTATGGGCCACAAACACAATAGTCTTCTGATCATAGCAAGCCCTTCTTGCAATCATAGAGAAACTACAAGCGCTACTCCAATGTGGATACACGTCTCAAGTTCTAGAGGTGATGATGGTGCCTCAGGTAGAATCAAGTGAGAGAGAATTATGTTTTGAGAGATTGAGAGTAAGGTGAGAATGCATACATACAGGGGAGGAGTTTGGATTTTTTTCCAAGAGGACCCAGACAAAAGGTCATAAGATAGAAAAGAAAGTTTGAATTTGCACACAATACATGCATATTAAATAAATTAGAGCTAAATTATACTTAAATGACACTCTAAGTGCATTGCTAGAGTGGGTTTTAGAAATGGGGTTTTAATTGAGTTAAAATAACATTTTAAGGTGAGTTTTGAAAATTCTTCTCTATGTGCATAGTGTATTACATATGAACTATGAAATGATATTTAAGGTGGGTTGGGTAACTTATTGAGTACTCTTTTTGAGTGGTTACTATATTGATTTTGAGTAATTTTTTTATTTAGGCTGCTTACCTATATAGTTTTTTTTGTTGATTTGGGAGAAGCAAGATCTTTTGTAAAATTTTAAAGTTTTGAAGGTTATTTCAAAAATTAAAAAATTAAATAAAATAGGTAACATAAGGACTTATTTGAAAATTTTTAAAATTATTGTAGGTAATATATAAAATTTTACAAATTTTAGGAGGGACCAAATTAAACAATTTAAAAATTTTTAATAATATGTATAAGATTCTCAAAAGTTCAAGAAGCTAGGGCCTACCCTAGCCTCCACCTAGTTTCACATCTATGAACCTAGAAATTAATTTTTGTGTTAAGTATATGTGTGAAGTCAACTGCCTATTTAATCGAGAGTTGCCCAAACTCTCTAGTAGTCATGGTTAATTAGGAATCCCATTAACTTTAGGATAGTTAGCTATAGTAAATAATTGAGAATAAAATAATTAATTAGGAATTTATTTCACTTAAATTTAATTAATTAATTATCTACATTTATCTACTATTATCTATTATTGAAACTAATGCAGCAATAAATAAGATTTGATCAATTATAAATAGTTAATTATCCCATATAACATATTGCATACATATGGATGCACCACCATGCAACATTTCCCACCTATACACATAAAACATCAATATGGGATTTGGATTCTCTAAAGTACAAGGTGCATTTTAAAGAATAAAGTATAAGTGGATGCTCATTGATGAGAAAATAAATAGTGTAGATTGTTATAAATTAAAAGTAAATGAATTCTATTGATAATTTACACCATTTTATCAATGGTCATTCACTTGCACTTTACTCTTTAAAGTATGTTATACACTTTAGAGGATCCAATCGCAGCAATATGCTACATCTCTTAATCAACAAGTTCTCACATTTATACAAGAAAATAGAATGTGTGATTACACAAGAAAGGTGCTAGTGTGTAGTCATTATATCAAGCTACCATCTAATCAATATAGCATCACTCATACCCCAAATCATTTTTGTCACTCTATATTTTGCACCTTTGATCCTTCTAATTTCCTTAGAGCTATGGAAAATCCCTGTATGCATTTAAAGTCATGGGTATCATTAACAACTTATGTCTATGTAATTGCCTGGGCTATGACTTACAAATCATATATGATATTAAATGACTTTCCCTTGAATGTTCATGCCAATTCATTAAAGTTTAGTTGCTTTCCTAGTGATATTCTGCTGGACCACATTATTCCTAGCCCTTGGATTATATAATAATGTAACAACACTAAAACCTAATTTCATGACATAGATCCAAGTCTCAAGGGGTATAAAATTGGACTCTAAGTCCATAGGGCTCACACAATGATGAAGAAGAGATCTATTTAATCATTTCCAATATAGGTTGACTTATAACACATACAGTCTGATATGAAGGTTATGGCGGAGCTCTCATTTAGGTTTTGTCATACTCTCATTTATATCATATAGAACACAATTCAGTCACTCCAAATAGTGATTGACTTGAATAACTAAGATTCAAATTGGACTATGTGTTGGCTTCATGAAGTTAGTGTTATCTCCATATTTGACTAATTAAATCTTATCCAAGCACTTAGCTTAGGCAACATTTCAATATAGTCCTATCACTCCTTAAACAATAACGAGATCACTAGCAAATAAGTCTTATCTCACTCACTATAACAGCATTAAGGTGATTTCCCCACGTGAGAGAGATAATCTAATAGCCTAATGGCAATCTCGTATATGTGCCATGTAATTTTACTATGCAAGTCAACAAAGTCATTCCATATTTATTGCATAAGTAAAATACAAAAACAATGTACTACTACATTACATTCTTAACAAATCTATACCCGTAACATGCTTCTTAAAAGCATCTCTTGTAATTGGTTAGGTAAATAGATCAGCATTGTATTGCTAGTAGGAAAATCTTCAATAATACAATCAACTCTTGTGCATTGATGTCACAAAGGAAGTGATAGCTAGTATGAATGTGCTTTATCTTTCCATGGTATCTTGGACTTTTTGCATAGGCTATAGCAGCTGTGTTATCACAATTAGTAGCTATGGCATCACATAGGTGCCTTATGATATTCAAGTTATGCAAGAACCTCTTCAACAACCTTGCCTCTTGTATTAAAAAAGTGTAGGCAACATATTTTGACGCCATCATAGATATAGACGCACAATGATGCTTCTTGCTACACCATGAAATGACTCCTTCTACAAGAATGAATTCATAGACCAAGGTGGACTTTCACTTGTCCTTGTCTGTTGAACCATTGGCATCACAGTATTTGACCAACATAAAGCTCCCACCTTGATAGCATAAAGCTATACCAGTGGTTCCTCTCAAATATCTAAGTATCCTCTTAATTGCAATTCAATTTGCAAGTCCAGGATTACTCTGATATTTGTTGACCATCCCAACTACAAAGCATATGTCAAGTTGAGTACACAGCATAAATTACATCAAACTTCCAACATCACTTGCATATGGGACCTTCACCATCTTTTGCTTCAATTCTTTTGTCTTAAGACATTGATTCATGTTGAGGTATTTATCCTTTTCTAGTGGGCTATCAATGGGTCTGGAATTATTCCTATGGAGGCATTCTAGGATATTTTTGATGTAAGTCTCTCGAGACAAGCTTAGAAACGTTTTCTTATTGGGTCTCCTGGTTAGCATTGTTCCCTTCTCGTTGCATTAATACTCCTCCTTGGTTGGTTTTTTTCTTTCTCTCCTTTTCAATCTCTTACTTTTTCCTTATTATAGAAATGTTTTGCCGCCTGTGTCTGATTTTTATTTCCATCCTCATTAATGGCCTTTAATGCTCGTCTTAGAGCTGTGTGTGAACATCGTTTAGAGCCTCCAGCTTTTGCGTTTCAGTTTCTTCCACATTCTTAAAGCTTGAAATCTGGAACCTGATGGCAGCGTTGCTTCTGCTGAGAGTCTCTTTTGCCCCTGGCTCTCGCCGCCATTTCCCCCTCCTACGCCTTTGTCTTTTCTTATTCTCCGTTGCCGTTGAACCAGCATTCATTCACCAAACTCCGGCGCTGGTTTTTGTGGTTCAGGAATTTGGTTTCCAGCTTCTGCGTTAATGTCGGTGTTCTGGGCCATATTTTGGTTCCTTGTTATTTTGGATGGGCATAATTTCCCCGTATGGCCATAAACTTCACAGTGAAAGCAAATGAAATGGACTCCTTATTCAATTCTAATTCCCTTTCTTCTACCTTCAGCCCCTTCTATGACAAACTGAGACAACAGAGGTTTAGTGAGATCAACAGAAACACATATTCCTGCATACTTACCTCGAGCCAGGTCCTCTGTATTCGAGTCAACCTTATTTGTTTTCCCTATGCGATTGCCAATTTTGGTGAGTATTCTTTTATCATAATCTTCAAGAGGAATTTGAGGGAGTCTCACCCATACAGCTACGGAGCTAAGTTTAGCTTGATTAGCATCAAAATCCATCTCCCATTCTTGCACTATCAGATAATGGTCAAACAACATCCATGTCCCTTCCGTTAGTGCAATATGTCTATCTACTTCGCAGCTGAAGTTTACCAATGAAGTAATCATTGCCAAGATCAATCAATTCAAGGACCCCAAATTTCGCCCACATTTGTTGAAGTCGACGTTCTAACACTTTAAACCCCACACGCCGACCCAGAAAGTGCACTATCAATGAGCTCCTGAACGGTTTGCTAATCTGGTGGGGGACTTCTTTTGACAAGCGAAACACCCGGCACTATACTCCTCCCACAACTTCTTCATCCTTAAAGGTTATGCCCTCGTCATCTTCCTAGTCTTCATCATCAGAGCTTTCGATGATTTCCTCATCACTTGTATTAAAACTGTCTTCCTGTAGTAGGTGCCGACTGTCTCCTGAATTTCCTTGGTGCTGGCCTATGAGGATATTTCTGTAGGAGGTCTGGAGGCCAGTATTTTGTTCTTCCTCACCACCTTCCTCGGGGCCTATAGTGTCATGGTCATATACCACTGCTACCGAACTGCAACCTTCAAAGTTTTCTTTCCATTTTCCTTTCTTTAGACTCCTCCTCAGCAGGTCGGTTTCTTCCTCCGAGTGGGCATGGTTGTCGTTTACGTGTACGGTAGCCACACGGAGAACAGTTGTTTTTTCGCCAATTCTTAGTAATCATTTTGTTTTTGAGGACTTCTTAGGGCCGGTTTGTATGGGATTATCTTTCACAAAAAAAGTTTTTCTAATTAAAAAAAAGTACTTGTAACAATAAATAAATGTTTAGATTGATTTTTTAAATAAAGAAAAAACAGTAAAAAATTAAAATGAAACTTTTTTTAAAAGTTAAATTTCTTAACTTCTTGTAAAAGTCAATGCAATAAAAAAAAACGACGGACTATCGTATTAATTTTTGTTAAACAAATTTATCCTTAACAAAATTTTAAAATTACAACATCTATGTCCATATTTTTCTAAGATTCATTCACTACAGTCACTGCCTTCTCAGATGCCAATCGGAAGTGGGTCTCTCTATGCCATGGAATCAGAAGGACGGTACCTAGTGGTAAGACTCTATCAGTGGCTGCCATGACGGACTCAGAGTGTAACGTGGATCTTCGAATAAGTTTACCTTTTTTTAAACCTTAAAATTTAGAATTTAAAATAGAATATTATTACTCTATGTTTTATCTGACATATTTTTACAAGTTAAAAATGTGATTCATAAAACAAATTCAATTTTATAATTTCTTAGTTCTTTTTTGTTTAGTTAACTTTATATTTCTGCTATTAAAAGTCAATTAAACACATTTTTGATACATTTTTCTAAGAAAAATACCATTTGTAAAAACTTGGCCTATCCAAATAAACTCTAAATAGCTGCCAGTACCTTTATTAGGGGAGTATTGTTATTAGTATAAATTAATTTTATATAAATTTCGTACAACCTTTAATATTTAAAAAGTACCTACACTTTTTTTAAAAAGTTATGTTACGTTTTGAACTTGAATTTACAATTTTAGGTATTTGAAATGATTTATTATTTTTTTATCACAAAAAAATTTAAATAATAACAATAAAACAAGATTCAGATTATAAATTTACATGTTCTCATAAAGTGCATTGTAAAATCATAAAAAATCAATGACTCTCAAAATATTAGTATGTGTTGTGGGAAGATGAAAATTCAAATAATATCTAGATGAAACCCAAGAAAATAAAAACAACAAACTTGATAAACAGAAGGAAAGTGGCATATATAGTACAAGCATAAAAGCCAAACCAGGGTCTCTGAGTAAGTGGCGTACTGAAACATTTTAGCTCAGGTCATGTACTATAGCCCAAGCAATGTTTACGTATACAAACGTATATGGACGCGCAGAGTCAACTTTTATTTCACTTTCACATGGAGAAAACAGCAACATTAATTAAATAAGCATGGGACATGAGATTTATTGAATACGATTATAGATAGGGTCTTCACTTCTGGTTCTGGATGAGGTGAGCATCAATTTCTTGGCTCATCTCCACTGCAAACTGCAACAAGGAGTGAGGGTCAGGAGTGTGGTCTTTCCGCTTCTCATATTCCATGGTCCAATGAACCACGCTGCCCTTTTCCTGTGGAGTTACATGAAGTATGAACTTGAAGCTCTTGTAGTCCTCCAGCAGATCTCCTTCCAACACTTTGAAGGTGGATTTGTTGTTTTCGCTGTCTATGGATTCAACCAACTCCTTAGCCACACGAGCCTTCCCATCTGTTGTCCCAAAAAGAAAAGAACACAGATCAATTTTGAATGGAGTTAGTTCGCGAATCAATAAGTTATAAGCATGTTGGGTATCATTATCTTATTAAAAATACTGCACAATTATGGATTCAACCATCCTCTTAGCCATCCAAGCTTTCCAATCCGTTGTCCTCGAAAGAAAAAAGGTTGAGAATCATTACTTATTTATGGGCATATTATTTTTTCTTCATTTTCATAAATTAAACTTAACAAAAATTTTACTTAAAAGAATTTAAACTATCAATTCGATTCTTAATTCAATTATTTCTACAATAATAAACATGTTGGTACAGTGATATCACCTTGCCTATAGGCCAAAACAATGCTAAAAATAAAATAAAATATTAATTTCATCCATTGAAGCCGGATGAAATTCGAAGTGTTTGCTTTGTGGTTTCAAAAAGCTGGAACAGAAGCAAAAGTTCATTGAAATTTTGATTGCCGAAGACATTAAACTCAAAAGTCTAGTCATAGGTGGCATGTATTAAAGCCATAATAAAATAAAATTTCAAGAATATTTCTTATACATACCATACTGTCATCAGAAAAACAAGAAAGCATGGAACGTCTAAGCAGACTCTTAGGATGGAGTTAGTCCGTGAATTAATAACTGGCCTTACCATGAACATATTTCCAGAAAATGATGGATCCCTCAGTGCCCCATTCACCTTCTTGAATTTCAACACTCTGTATTTTTCCAGGCGTAACATTGGCAATATGGTGTGTCCTGCTGCAGATAACATCATGAAACTGTTCAGCAGAAGCCTTGAGGTGCACATCCGTTTCCAACTTCCCAAATTGAGACGCCATTTCTCTCTCTCTCTCGCTTTTTCTCTAGCCAAGCTATTCTCTCACACTACGCAAAACCTGTCAGTGCAATGAAGGTTTATATAGAAAATTTGTGAGCACTAGCGAGGACAGTCATGACATTTCACTCGTAGTTTCATGCTCACTATTGCGAATTACTTTAATGTTAATCTGTAAACTTGACTTTTTGTTGGCCAATGTCTCCTCCTTTTTTTTTTTTTTGGTAATAGACGGAGGCTAAAGTCCCAAGAAAAAAAGAGAAAACTACACTACTACTCTTCTACGGAAAGACACCTGCAAGGTGTCGATCATCAACAATAATCTAAAAGCTGCTGGCACGTCTTGCATTACGTGGGTTCCTGGCTCTGCCGAAACACCTTTTGTAGCAAGCCAATTTGCACGGCTGTTTTGCTCCCTCCAAACGTGTCTCACCTGTATCTCCTCAAAATCATTTAGCGGATGGGAAATGGCATTCAGAATAGGGTACTGTGTATTATTCCCATGGGGAACCGCCTGAATAAGTGCACTGGAGTCTGACCCCACTTCCAGCTTTCGGCAACCTCGCATTTTAATATATTAATAATATTAATGATAACAACAATTCATTGCTAATATATTCTATTGCAAACATAGATTCAATTAACAAATATCAAATTTTATTGACATAACAAAATGGTAAAAAGTAAGCATATACAATAGTGTCTTTTTAAGAAATAATTAGAAAGAAATTTCATTTTTTGCACTTGTTAGAAGAATTTTATGTATGATAATTTTAAATAAATCATAAATTAATATATTGATTAAATATATGAGATTTGATTTGCAACTCATTAAGTGATCATTTTGTTGTTAAGTGATTATCTATTGTGGACTTGTTCGGGAACCTTTGTGTGTTATTCATGATGGAAAGCACAACACATTTGTTACTATCACAAGAAAAAGTACATATTCCTTACCTAATATACTATGTCGCTACTCCATTGAGGTAATATACATATTACACTGTGGCTAGTAGTAGGCAAAGAGAGAATCCTCTGTCTCCTACCACCATTAAGCTCCAACTATGTTTGAACGTCCTATCATAGACTCCATGGTGGCTCAAGGTCTTCTTCTTGACCTTCCAGCTGATGGAAAGGTATATTGATCCTAAGTTTAAAGTTTGAGGCATGTTGAGGGAACAATTGTCCTTAACATTATTTCATTTTCCCTTAGGTACAAAGATCTTGAATGTGGCAATCACTCAAGATTCAGTAGACTCTTTTAATTATGTGTACTTATAGTCAGGAAATAAGATTAACAGAAATAGTAAAAACATATGTAAGTATTTAAGTAGCAAAAAATATAGTTAAACAAAACAAGGTTTTTCCTCCGCTTAACACTACATGATCCATCACAATTCTTAAGAGGAAAACATAGTTGTTATTGTGCCGTTGAAGTCATATCATGGGTGTTGCACACAATAAATATGGGTGTTTTTAGTTTTAAGGACAAATGAATCAATAAAGAAATAAGTTTCACAAATAAACCTTTTAAAATATTCAAATAATATAAAGCAATCCCCACTATTTTAAAAGGTTTAATGAGAGTTTAAAATTTTGAGAAAAACATTTGCTGGCTACTATTGATAAAGTGAATACATCTATTTGGTGCCTTTTGGACTACCTAGACAAAATGATACTTGATTCACAAGAATATTGGTGAAGTCTATAGCTTCTATGAACCAATAAGTCATTTTGTAAGCTAACAATCTCACTTGTCATATTACACTTTCTCTGACATATTTTTGCAAAATAATGTGGTTTTGCACTAATAAGCCATGTACATACTTGGTAATTCATAAGTGCTATAGAAATTTACTGCTATCTCATAAAAGTGGTTCTACTTCACACTCATATAGGTGATTTTATTATGTGTATATTGCAGTTTATACACCAACTATAAGAGTTATAGAATTCATTTAGAGCTTAACTCAACCTCACTAATAAAATGTAGTTATAGCACTAATCACACACCATAGGAAGGACTTGAAAAATTGTAGTGCTATTAGAATCAATGAATGACTTGTAATTACCCATATGAACTTACTTCATGAAGTCTCCAATCACATAAGTTTCGTTACCATCATTATTGATTTCTATATTGGCTTATCCAACTCCCATGATGTTTCTAATATTTTTTTTTTATTCAAAGGTTCAGTTAGTGAATCAGCCACATTCATAGCTGACCTCACATAATCAATGGAAATAATTCCATCCTTTAGCAATTTCCTCATCAATATTATAATGAGTATGTGGGTGTGTGCATTAAGTGACATCTTCAATGTGGGTGTGCGCATTCAGTGACAAAGTGAGTATAAAAGCTCTCACTCATTTCAGTATTATAATGAGCCAAAAGTCTATTCTCATCAATATTTTCTTACATAATGTTAATTTTTTTTGGTGCGTCTTCAAATCCATTAGATTTTAAAATTTAATATATAAAATTTAATAATATAAATTTTAAGATGTGAGAATTAAAAGAGAATAATATTGTGAATAGTGGGACTCTTACAATGAGTCAGTTTTACTTTCAAGTAAATAATTTATACAAATCTTACAAACATTATATCTCTCACATAATCTGACATCTTCAATGTTGGTTTTATTTAAAACCAAAAGATAAAATCATTTTCAAGTTAGTTTGTGAAATTTGTGTAAATTATTTTATATAAAAATAAATTTGATCTATTATATTTATAGTAAAATAATTTAGGCTTGATAAATAAGAGTCTTGTTATGTTAATATTTTTTTCTAATATCTCTTACTCTAATTAATTATATAAATATTAACCATATCATTTATCTTTACAAAGTGATATGACTGAATATGGGAAAAGACATTATAAAAAGGGAGGGGATAGCATAAGAATATTATAATTGTAAAGTAATCCATGTTCATTTTTGTACAGGGGTTCTAACAACCCACAATAAATTTGTCTCCCTACAACGTGTGAATGATATCTATAAGCGTGATTTCGTGACGAGGTTTTCTCTATTTATAAAGTCCAAGTTTTGGTTGAAAGCTTAGTTATATGTCTGCCATCTTAGTACAATTACATTGTTTTATATGAGGCTATATTGCATTATTACTGATTATATTAATATTATAACAACATTAATATCTATCATATTGAATTCTTGCAAATCCAAGTCACAAAGTTGTTTTTTTCACATATTCTTTGCTGTCTTAAATCTTTATAGTGTTTAATCACTGTTGTCCAACGACTAATTCAGCAGAAAATCTAAAATGAAAAGGTAGTATACGAATATAAAGTAAAAAAATGATCCAGGGCAATGCAAAAAAGGTAACTCATTTACTATGGAAACAGATAGTTGTACGTAGGGGGGAGAGAGAACAAAAAATTACTAGGGAGAGAAAAAGAAAAGTGAGAATATGAGATAGTATATAGACTGCATACAAAGTTTATGCGTGTATGTATCCTTGATCCTTACTATCAAGCTAATTTTGTTGTAATAAGAGTAAAACTCACCGTATACATATTTAGAGTGACGTGTTCAAACTAAAAAAAATTGATAAACTTTCTAAGCAATCTTATCCATTTATATAACTTAAACGGACAAGTGGCTGAATAAGTAAACATAACAAATTATTTAATTTTAGAAAATGTGTACCTTTACTTCATAATTTTACACAAAACCTTATAAATTCATTTTTAAAGAAGGGAACCAATTTTTGAGTTTATAGTTTGGGGTGGTTTAACTTTAAAGTTTAAGGTTTAGTGTTTAATGTTATGCCATATTTAAGATTTAGGATTATAGGTCTTAAAATTTAGACTTTTTAGGTCTAGAATATTAGGTTTTAGGATTTAAAATTAGCATTTAGAGTTTAGAGTTGAGTTTTAGGGTTTTAATGATTGGGGTTTGAGGTTTGGGATTTTAAAGTTTGTGCTTTAGGGTTTAGGTTTTGAATTTGTGGCATAGAGTTTAGTTTTAAGGTTTATGATTTTAGAGTTTTAGGATTTACATATTTGCTCAAGAGAATATATTCCAAAGCTTTTCATGGGTTAAAAGGGAAATTTTTTATAATTGATATGAGCACTTGATAACTTAATAATATGGATATGTATCATAAAACTAGAAACTTTGAAAAATACTAGAATTAGCATGAGTTGAGAAGTTATATTTGTATATGTCAAAAATAGTAACACATTTGGATAGTTTATAAACTTAGAATGCATGGTTAATAATTCCAATGCTGACATTTAACAACAAAGTTTACATCAATTAGATATCCACAATACATAGAGTAGATAATGTCTAAGTGCTGCCATTTGAACTAGACCTAAAATAATCTACCCTTATATAAGGCACATGCCATTAAGTACAACATGACCATTACATAGGTCAAAATGTAGACAATTTATCAGCCCATTAATATTGGCACATGACATTGCATAAGACAAGGCAATAGGCAAGATCCTCCATTGCCCCTTCTTCTATCTACTGCAAAACTCCATACTAGAAAGCAAGAAATGATGCATGCTATGAATAACACAAGGTAGAGTTCTCATAAAGTCTCATCCTTGTCTCTTGATTTTGCATGGAATCTGTGATTTGCGGGAATTTTGTGACTGATTTGTTGTGGACCATTCTATCCCAAAAAATGTTCATCACAAAAAGTGTCACAAACATTTGAGAGGGTAAATTTGGTTGAATTTTTGCATCTGACTTGTGATGAATTTGCAATGGAATAAAAAAAAGTAAATAAATTAGTGCAGCTGCAATCTGTCTCAATTTGAGATAGATAGTTGGTTGCAAAACATTCAAAGTAAATCAGTGCCTTTAGTATCACAATATACACTCGATCAATAATGGATAAGTCATTGTCCATTGTGGTTTCCTTGCATAATAATGGCAAGTGAAACAGTGTGTTTCAATTCAATTTGGCAATGAATTTGCAATGGTTTTGATGAGAGACAAAATATTCCATCTCAAATCATCGTAAAGCCTAAAGCCTTAATTGTTATTTCATTTTCCCCTCTCCTCTCTTGCTTCATCCCCCCTCCTTTTCCAAAATGATTTCTCCATCCCCAGACTCACTCTCCTGATTACTCACTCAACCATTCCCTCTCCCTCTCCAGATCCCTAACCTTATTCTTCCCACCAACCCTAATTCCCCTGATCATCAGTGTCATTCTTCTCACTCGACCCTTCACTCTCTCATTCACAATCCTTAACCCTATTCTTCCCTGTAGCCTTGCTTCCCCTGATCATCGGCATCATTCTTCTTACTCAACCTCTCACTCTCTCACTTTGCCTCCCACTCGACCTTTCACCATGCCATTGAACCTCTTACTCTCCCTTGTGGCATCCACCAATGATTGGACTCATTTTTGGAGAGTATACTATTAAAACTTGTTTAAAATTTTTTGGTTTTTTGTCATGGACGCCATATTTCTGCCTATCGGTGGCCTCGATTTCCCTTTGACATTGGATGGGTAATGCCTAATTGTGTGAAGTATATTTTGACTTGTTGGAGTTAATGATCAAGTCATTTGTCAGTTTTTCTACAAGGAAATTTAGTGTGAATTCTCTCGTGGTTGATTTGGCATGAAAGGAATAATAGTACCTTTCTGGTCATGAAAGGGTATTTCTTGTTGTAGGTGGTAAGGAGAAAATTCTTTAACACATATTTTCTATTTTTCTAAACAAGGGCTACTCACTATAGATAACATAAATTTGAATTAGCTGCTATTCATTTTTAATCTTTTCAAGTTAAAGCATCTATGTGCCCCTTTAGGAAATTAGCATTATTGTATATTTCATACATGCCCGGTGCCTTTTTCAATTATTTTTTTGTGGTTCAGTTACATGAAAATACAAGATGTAGATTCGATACAAGAATAGATTCAATACTCTATAAAGTGATCCAGCTTGGAAAATTTTTGAAATTTTACCCTTAAATTGATATTTATCATCCCTTCTACTCTACTGCTCTGTGGATACTAGGTTTCTCTGTCATATTTTGTTTAAACAATTTCTTTTTCTTGAACATCTGTCTCCATGTCAGTAGTACCTTAATATGTCAAAACTTCTCAAGATGACTGACAAGGTGACAAAATCTGACAAAAACAAGGATTTAGAAGGTGAAGCCTTTAGTACGCATGCAGTAAAAAAGACAAGTAATGCCGGGAAACAATTGGCCGTCAAGGAAAAACCTAAGCTCAAGAAAAAGAAAGAAAAGATAATAGTCACCATGTGTGCTGCATTTATTCCTTGCTTGCTATCGATCAATGTGTTCTAGGCTTTAAACTTTCACTATTTTTGGCTGTTAAATGTATTCGTTAATTGGTTTGTTGTTGTTGTAAATGTATTCGTTAATCTTAATTCTTTATGTTTGCATTTCACTTTTCTTTTCAGATTTAGGTTATTTTAACTAATAGTCCTTCGTTCTTTATAAATGTTATGTTATTCCCTATTTTTTTTTCCATTATGACTATAACTAGTATATTACAATTAAAGTATATTTGCGCATGTAGTAGTCCATTGAAACCATATTCAAGTTTTGTTCATAAGGATTAACTATTGTATAACATTGATTTAGTATTTGTTTAATTTATTGAAGAAAAATGGGTATGAGATCCAATCTAGTGAATAGTATATGTGCACCTCGTACTGCATTTATATGCTCATTGACACTGTTGAATCATAGATACCTAACAGTTCTTCCTTCTTGGTATATATTTAAATTAGTGGAGATTCTGACTTGATCAAGCTTTGAGGATATTAATTTGTGTAAAGGTCAAGAATGACTTGTCGAATGAATAAATAAATGCCTGCTCTTTCATTTTTTATTTGCTTTAATAATTTTTAGTAATCTTTCTTTGTTTTTCACCCTACAATTCCAAGATTTACATAAATAGTTATTAAAGTTTAATTTTGATACAACACCTATAATCTGATAGTTAAGCTATATTCTGAAAGTTCTTGTTATGGTATCTAGCTAGCTGTTCTTATTAGTTGTTGTATCTCTTAAGTTTTTATTTAACATATTAACTTGGCAGGTTCCAAACCCACTCTCATACAAGAGGAACAAAAGTTGGGGAAATAAGAATTATGCCTCATAAAAGGTGAGTTCTTCAAATTTTCATGGCTTATAGTGAATAAACCTTAGTAGTTTATTTCATGGCTCATACAATAGTCATTTCCAAAGAGATGTTGTGGACATAATCTGGGGGACATCGCTAAGCTGCATGCTTGTATTTCCCTGTTATAGATGTTAAATTTCATTATTTAATGTATGATAATGTACATAAATTTTTAATCTCAATATTGTCTTAATAGTAGTAAACTAAGTATTTGTTTTATTCATTAGTTCTAATCTAATCTTCTGTAATTGTAGCAAATATACTTGCTAAGTGGGTAGATTGAACCTATGTAGTGCTAGCACTGCTCTTTTATTATGGTGAGTGTTAGACCGCCAATCCTTAAAGTGCATAGGAGGAATGAAGGAGGGAGGAATCGAGCAAGGGAATGATGAGGGAATTATGGACGGTGACTACATGGTAGACAATAGGGTAGAACAGAACAAGGAATGTTTTGAGAGTAAGGACATTAGGAGGAATGAGAATAAGATAAAGTGGGAAAGGGCATTAGTGGTTATGCTAGAATTGGGTAGTGTAGGGAGGTACTGACACCTCAAATCATCAATGTGGTTAGGAGAACACTTCATCTGAGGGTCACGCTTTTCATTGTATTCTGGGTTCCATTTCCACTGTTAATGAAGTAAAATTTTCCTTTTACTGTTTCTGGTTCTGGTTTCTAGGTTGGCTGTCAATTCTTGTTTCAGGTTGTTATCAGTGAGACTCCAGGCTCAGTGTTAATTAGCAAATCTAAGACTTTGTGCAGTATGAGCAACATGGTTAATCTAGTACTCCCACATATGCCAATGTATCAAGTTGAAATAATATCTTATTGCTTTAGTATAATCACATGCTAAAATTGTAACTTGTTAGTCATTTGATCTTAGTAAAGCTTACTTATGCTTATACTCTATGCATTTTATTGGTATAATACATTATATGGTTTTGGTTTTATAGGAATATGTTGTTTGTGGGGTAGATATTGGTTTAATGCTTGCTGTAACATAACAAAGGATGTTTATAACTATATTTAAGTATTGTAAATCGCATTATTATGGATTATTTTGAGCTTTTAAACCTCTTACTACCCTTGGTTGCAGAGCATAATTTAATTGTGAATAGTGTTGTACTTGACCAATGTCATAGCTGTTTCAGTTTTGCTTTTGGTTTTAAGTTTTAAACTGTAACTATAGTGAATGGCTACTTAGAGAAAGAGATAAGTGTAGCTCACAATACACTAACTCAAATACATTAGCTTACATTTTCTAACTCTAACTACAATGTCTGTGTCACTTGGTTCTAGACTTGACACATATATTTATTAACTTTTGTTGTTCCAAAGTAATTGTTATTAAGATTTTATTGCTGTTAATGAAGAAGTATGTTTTTATTTTTGGGGTAAACTCATGTGCCTCCACTGCATTTTCCAAATTTTGTACTAGCCGAAAGCAAGTTTGCAATAGGAAGTGGTGCCAAAACTGTTTGTATTTGCTACTATGAATAGGAGAACAAATGGTAAGCAACTTGTCCCTCAATTTTTATTTTTTCACTTTTTTTGACATCCTATCTATAAGTTGTCTTTGTATATTGTGTTATGTTTAGATGACTTCTGTATTATAGAAATAATGTTGTATTGGTAATTCTTAGCATGTTATGTTTGTTTAGTTTAATGGCCACAATACTTTGTGTTTGAACTTTCATCAGGTTCCTTCTGAATATACTTAGATTTGCTTAGACCCATATAAATTAGATTTAGATGAGTCAAGAGGTTGTGTCAACACTATAGTTGGAATTGATGTATTCTGGTCTTTAATTTCAAGTGCTCTTGCCATTTGAACTTTTGACCAAGCTATATTCCTTTAATTTGTAAACATGAAACAAATAAGGAATGTAAATTCAAGCGAAACTCGTAGTTCATCCATGCTACAACTTTTTAGTTATCCAATCACAAAATTTAGAAGCCCACGCTTGTTATTTCACTTCTGAGTAGTGGATTGCATTTAATACTTTTACTCAATCCATTAAGTACTATTTGGTGTTTGTACCTTAGTTTACCTTAGGCTTAAATCTCATTAGCAAAGGGTATTGGAAGAGATGGCATTATATAATCAACATTTGGTGTAAGATTAAAACTTACTTAAATTGCCGAGTTAAAAATTTGGATAAGATATATTGATCCCCTTGGTGTTTACTTTTTCTCTGCATAACCACCTTGAGGTACTATTCTATATATATAAAATAGGCAAAGGCATATGCATCTTAGATGATCACATTTTGAGCCATTTGCCTCCCAATTTCTCTTGATTTCTCTCCAAGATCCCAATCCCCTTCTCCCCCTAAATTCTTGATCTAGGCATCATATAGAATTTGTTAGATAATTTGTAAATATGAAGTCCCATATTGAAAGAATTATAGATATTAAAGGCGATATAAATGGCAATAAATGGCTAAGGATAAATTATAATATATGGGTAATAACCCAAAATATAGCCCAAATTAAATTGTTAAATCATAGATACTTAAATTCTTTGATAGGTTACTTAGGCAGTTAGGCACTTGGGACATCTTGGAGCCTTGAGTTAAAAAAAATAAATTAACTATTAATTTTATTGCCATTATTTAAAATATATATACATATATATGATCATATCTTTTGGAGATAGATAGTTATGTCTGTTGGAGATAGACAGTCATGTCTATTGATGATAGATAGTCATGTCTTTTGAGAATAGATAGTCATATTTGTTGGGAACAGATAATTATGTCTTTTGGGGCAGTCATGCCTTTTGGAGATAGACAGTCATATCTTTTGAGAACAGACAGTTATATTTGTTAGGAATAAATAGTCATGTCTATTAGGAATAGATAGTCATGCCTATTAGAGATAGACAATCATATCTTTTATGAATAGACAATCATGTCGATCAAAATTTAACAAACACGACTGTTAAAGGTGCCTTTTCATGTCTATAAATAGAGAATTTTAGATTGCTTTCAAGACATACATTCACTTTCTCCAAAAAGAGTTTTAAGGGCTTTGTTGTGTCCTAGGTTAACTTGCTTTTCATACAAAAGCAACATTACACTCAAGACAGTATAATTTCACACCTCAAAGCCAAAATGATCTATTGTCTTCATACATTTTTCTAACAATTTGAGTGTAATATTCCAATATGGAGATTGTTGGTTCTTCTGCTATCAAAATGCAAGATTTAGTGAAACTGAATCAATTTAATGGCACAAATTTCACAAGATGGAAGGACAAGATGAAATTCCTACTCACCACCTTGAAGGTCTTTTATGTTCTGGACCTAAATCTGCCACCTATTGCTGCACTAACTACAAAAGATTCAGATGATATAAGAAGCTGAATGCAAAAACGTGAGGAAGATGAATTGGTATGTTGTGGTCACATTCTGAATTCACTTACTATTCATTTCTATGATCTCTACTCAAATCTAGCTTCATCAAGGGATATTTGGAATGCTTTAGAAGTCAAATATCAAAGTGAAAAAAAAGGAATTGACAAATTCCTTACTTTAAATTACTTTCATTTTAAAATGTTTGATAACATGCTAGTCATGGATCAAATCCATGAATTACAAATTTTAGTTTCTAGATTGAGGGATTTGGATATCATTATTCTTGATACTCTTCAAATAGGAGCAACTCTATCTAAATTGCCTCCTTCTTGGAATGAGTATAGGAAGAAAATATTGCATTTACCTAAAAACTTCACTCTTGAACAGTTTCAAACCCATTTGCAAATTGAGTTTGAAACTTGAATTAGAGATGAAAGGTATTAGAAAAAAAATCATGACTACAAATGAGAATTCACAAAAGGTGAATGAAATTGGAAAGTCTGGAAACAACAATTCTAAAAGCAAGTCTACGGGGAAGAATTAGGACAAACTTAAGGTCTAGAAAAATAGTTTCAAACCCATATGTAAATTGGAATGGTGACTAAATTAAACATGGCTGCTAGATCAAGAAATATGGATTGGTTCCTTGATTCAAGTGCAACTATTCATGTGTGCAATGATATAGCTTATTTCAAAACCTACAATGAGTTGGAAGAACAAAGTGAAGTGCCAATGGGAAATCACAATTATGCCAAGGCACTTGGAATAGGATCTACTATGCTGAACTTCAATTTTGGGCAGAAGTTTACCCTACTTAATGTTTATCATGTTCTTGATGTTAAAGGGAACTTAGTTTCAGCAAGTGTGTTTTGCAAGAAAGGCTTTAAAATTGTCTTAAAATCGGACAAGTTTGTAATATCCAAGAGATAATTATTTGTAGGCAAGGGATACTCACTTGATGGCATGTTTAAATTAAGTGTAAATGAAATAAACAATGTTTCTGATTATATTGATTCTTCTTCTTTATGGCATGGTAGGTTAGGACATTTAAATTATGCAATGCTTAAGTATATGTTAAATAATAATTACATAGATTACAAGCATGTTCATAATAATGATGTGAAATTTGTTCTGAAGCAAAATTAACAAGAAAATCTTTTCCTAAAATAGAATGTAAAGCACAAATCTTATATCTTATTCATTCTGATGTTTGTGAAATGAATGGTAAATTAACTAGAGGAGGAAAAAGATATTTTATTACATTTATAGATCATTGCTCTCAGTTTTTATATGTGTATTTGTTAAGAACAAAAGATGAGGCCTTTAATAAATTTAAGGAATTTAAGTCTATAGTAGAAAATCAAAAGAAAAGAAAAATTAAAATACTTCAAAGTGATAGGGGTGGAGAATATTTCTCTACAGAATTTAATAAATTCTATGAAGAAAATGGAATAATCCATTAGAAAACCACCCCTTTTACATCCCAACAAAATGAATTAGTAGAAAGGAAAAATAAAACCTTAGTTGATATGGTAAATGCTATGCTATTAAATGCCAAATTACCATATAACTTATGGGGTGAAGCTTTGCTTACTGCTTGTCACATTCACAATAGAATTCCTTCAAAGAAAACTCATAAATCACCATATGAAGTTTGGAATGGAAGGAAACCAAATCTAAATTATTTTAAAGTGTGGGGGTATGTTGTTTTTTATAGATTGCCTAATTCACAAAGAAATAAACTAGGACCAAGAGGGATCAAAAGTGTTTTTGTTGGTTATGCACAAAATTCTAAAACATATAGATTAGTTAATTTAGAATCTAATATTATTGTAGAATCTATTCATGTTGAATTTTTTGAAAATAAATTTATGTTAGATTAAATTGGGTAGGAACTTGAAAATAATGAACCTAGAAATGGTATGTATGAAATACAATCTAAAAACCATCAAAATAATTCTAGTTCTTCTGATTTTCTTG
Organism: Dicorynia guianensis; assembly: GCA_037013595.1. NCBI lineage: Eukaryota > Viridiplantae > Streptophyta > Magnoliopsida > Fabales > Fabaceae > Dicorynia > Dicorynia guianensis. The sequence goes on along the minus strand of JASUAB010000006.1, from coordinate 11,646,101 downwards.
CTAATGGTAAGAGAAAATTAGTGAATGAACCATCTGAACTAAGAAGAAATCAAAGGGCAAGCATAAAAAAATGCCTTGATCCTGATTTCATTACCTTTTTGGTTGAAGGATATAGAAATTGAGTTACTAAAAAAATGAAGATATTATTAAACATTGAAACTGAGTCCAAAACTTATGAAGAAGCAATCGGTTCTAGAGATGCAACTTTTTGGAAGGAAGCTATAGATCATGAAATGGACTCAATAATGTCTAATAATACATGGATCTTGGTTGATTTACTTCCTGGCTCAAAACTTATTGGTAACAAATGGGTTTTTAGGAGGAAATATAATTCTGATGGTACATTCTAACCTTTAAAGCAAGACTAGTTGCCAAAGGTTTTACACAAAAGAAGGACTTAGATTATTTTGATACATATGCTCCAGTTGCTAGAATAACATCCATTAGAGTACTTTTTGCATTGGCATCTATATATAAATTGCATGTACATCAAATGGATGTTATAACAACATTTTTACAATGGTGAGTTAAAAGAGGAAGTTTGCATGCATCAACCTGAAGGATTTGTTCTTCCTGGAAATGAATATAAAGTATGCAAACTTGTAAAATCTTTATATGGTCTTAAACAAGCTCCTAAACAATGACATGAAAAGTTTGATAAAGAAATTTTATCTTTTGGTTTTAGAAATAATCCTACTAATAAGTGTATTTATTCCAAGTTTACTAAAGAATATGGGGTTATAATTAGTCTTTATGTTGATGACATGCTTATATTTGGTACCAATATGTATGGCATAAATGAAACTAAAAAGTTTTCACCTCAAAGTTTAAAATGAAAGATCTTAATGAGGTAGATACAATTTTGGGTATCAAAGTCACTGAGCATGATCATGGGTTTAGTTTAAGTCAAGCTCATTATATAGAGAACATTTTGAACAAACATTGCTTAATGTATGCAATACAGTGTACAAGACCAAACATTGCTTTTGCTATATGCAAGTTGTCAAGATTTACAAATAGTCCTAGTACAGAACATTGGGAAGCAATTAGAAGGGTATTTGGTTACTTTAAGAGTATTACAAATCTAAAGTTGTCTTATTTAGGTTTTTCTACTGTACTAAAGGGTTATTTAGATGCAAGCTGGATAATAAAAGCTAGTGAAAGTATTGCAACTACAAGTTGGATATTTATACTAGCTGGAGGTTCAATATGTTGGGCATCAAAGAAACAAACCTACCATGCTCATTCTATCATGGAGGCAAAATTTATTGCTTTGGCTTTGTAAGAAAGGAAGCTGAGTGGTTAAGAAACATGTTATTTGAAATTAAGTTGTGGCCATAACCAATGCCACTTGTTTCCATTCACTATGATAGTGAGGCTACAATGTCTTGTGCTTTTAGTAAAATGTATAATGGAAAGTCAAGACATATTAGTCTAAGGGATGATTATATTAGAGAATTGATATCAACTAGTGCATTTCAATTCTCTATGTGAAATCAACAAATAATTTGGCTGATCCTCTTAGTAAGTCTTTACCAAGAGATATGGTGTGGAGGACAACACATAGTATGGGACTAAATTAAACCCTCAAGCCACCAATGATGGAAACCCAACTTTGAATAGTAAACTAGTGATTACTAAAGTTTAATGGGTAACAACAAGTCATTGGTAAGTGTCTATTTAGCACTACTTAAGAGAAGTCTCATACAAAACTTAAGGTTAGTGCTCACTGTTATGTTGAGAGAATGAGTATAGCTCTTAATGGAGTTAATTAAAGATTGTTTGTGGTAACAAGGACAATGAAATAAACTCTACCTATGTGAATATGAAGTGGTGCTGCTTCAACAAAAGTTTAATGGGCTTTACCTTGAGAAATACTCACAAAAATTGGGATTGCTTAGCACATGGCCATTTAAATAGTGCTAAGGCTATAAGAACCTTTTTGGAGAATTTTAATAAATTTGGTGTGTTATATTTTCGATCCTATAAGTAAGAAGTCTTAGTTTAATCTTCAAACACTAAGTACTTCAATAGCATCCTTAGCTATTTAACACTAACTTGAAGGTTTAAACTTGAAAGGTATCTTCTTTTATGCACCATATTTATTGTGAATGAATGGATTTACAAACTAGTAGGGGAATGTTAGATAGTTTGTAAATATGAAGTCCCACATTGAAAGAATTATAGATATTAAAGGCTATATAAATGGCTAAGGATAAATTATAATATATGGGTAATAACCCATGATATAGCCCAAATTAAATTTCTAAATCAAAGATACTTAAATTCTTTGATAGGGCCCTTGGGCACTTAAGCACTTGGAACATCTTGGGACCTTGAGTTAAAAGAAATAAATTAACTATTAATTTATTGACATTATTTAAAATATATATACATATATATATATATATATATGATCATGTCTTTTGGAGACAAATAGTCATATTTGTTGGAGATAGATAGTCATGTCTATTGATGATAGACAGTCATATTTGTTAAGAATAAATAGTCATGTCTTTGGGGAATAGATAGTTATGTCTTTTGGGAATAGATAGTCATGTTTGTTAGGAATAGACAATTATATCTTTTGAGGACAGACAGTCATATTTGTTGGGAACAAATAGTCATGTCTGTTGGAGATAGACAGCCATGTCTTTTATGAATAGACAGTCATATTTATCAAAATCTAATAAACATAACTATTCAAAGTTGCCTTTTCATGTCTATAAATAGAGAATTTCAGATTGCTTTCATGACACATATTCACTTTCTCTAAAAAGAGTTTTAAAGGCTTTGTTGTATCTTGGGGTAACTTCTTTTCATACAAAAGTAATATTACATTCAAGATAGTATAAGTTCACATCTCAAAGCCAAACTTTTCTATTGTCTTCATACATTTTTCTAATAGAATCAACCTTCTAGCTATGAATGCATTTAACTTTTGCACTACAAACCAACAAATAAAGTTGTTACTTGTTAAAAATGTGGAGAGAAAGAGAGTAAAGGAAATAGATACATGATACTTGATTAGTTGGTGTCACCTTAACACATAGAAAAGAATGTATAAAATTCAAGAACCACATTCTTAGGAGGCTACTTTGCATTATAAGTAGGTGAATAGAAGACTAACATGCTACACCCTGAAGGAGAAACTAAACTTAAAGTAAAAAAGTCTAACAAGAACCAAATAGTGTAATGGTTCTAGTAAAGTTAACATTTGTGCAAAATAAAATGGTAGTAGTGTTCAGATCCTTCATGATAAGCCATAAACAAATTACATACTTCTAAATCTCTTACCCCTTCAAGTTGCTTCCTTAGCTTGCTTGTTTTCTTCTTGGCTAATTGTGTGTTGCTACTGTTTTAGGAGCTTTTTGCTTGTTGCTCAACACTCCTCAAGAATTTAGATCCCTTAGCTTGAAATGCCTATATTTTGAGTCTTTGCTTGTTGAAGTATCTAACTTGAAATAGATTACGGTCTTTGGCTCTTTAGTGTTGCGATTTTAGGACTTGTAGATTTAAGATAGCTGGTTAGCATCTATGACTCCTATTAGGTGTTGTCTACTCAATTATCTTAGTACTTGTAGATTTAAAATAACTTGAAATAGATTACAGTCTATCTCTTGTTGCAATTTTCTGCTTATTTCAGTTTGTGTTATTTTGTTTTCTTTTCCATACACCATGTGAGATGTTGCTGTCAAAAACTATTTGTTATCTTTTCCATTGATTTTGATTATGATAACTTGCCTTTTTTATGTGAAGAACTATTTGTTCAATATAGCTATAGATCTATTCTCCATTTGTTGTTTATTGGTTCTCCTGGGAACTTCTCATGCTGAAACTAAACTTTTTTTCAGATTAATTGGTCTTAATTTGTACAAAAGTCCAATTTCTATTTTAGACACTTATTTTTAAAAAGAAGAGAAAAAATGGATTTGCTTTCTAATATTAAATCTGGTTATGCTTTGGAATTCCCATGTTAGTGTTTGAATTTTAGTTGTGGCTCCTCTATTTTGTTGTTTCTATAATTATTATTCTTTTCAGTGGAAATTTAATTTAGTTGTATTCAATTGGTATGAGTCTCTTCATTTATAAATATGTGCTGAATGGTTAAGGAAGTAAGTTTGAATTTTGTAAATATACATTATGGGGGGATGATTTTGCATAATTTTTAAGTATGTGCTGAATGGTTAACTTTGCATAATTTTTAAGTATGTGCTGAATGGTTAACTAAGTTTGAAACTTGTAAATATATGTAAGATTTTAAACTAAGATTATGTATTAAAAATTTTGATTATTATACTTAGTGAAGAGTAGGGAAAAGATTTCTATTTAATATATATATGTATATATATGCTTTATTTTTGGCTCAAAGTGTGTGAATTATGTGAATAATTATTCTCCTTAGTGCTTCTAAAATATTACTCTTTAAGACAAAATATTTGACTACAAGCTCCTCAAACATAAAGCCACCAACTAAATAACTAAGTTCAATACTAAACTAGCAAATTTTCTTGATGGTGAAGGTTTGATGGTGCTTGTTTGCTAATGATCATGGGATTAGAGTCCACTTGTGCATTGGTTTGCTGTTGATGATTCTAAACTTATTTTCATCCCCGCTTATTCTCTTTGTTGTATATTTTTGTTCCTTCTTTCCTTAAAATGTCATAAGGATTTCAATGAAATTACTAAAATGTCAATATATTGTAGTTGAATGATAGAGTTTGGGTTTGTTCGTTATTAGTGTTAAGTTGAATGATACAGTTTAGGTGGGTTCTTGGGTAACATCAAGAGATGAATGTGTAATATTACAATTGTAAAAGTGGTGTTAATTTGGAAAGTAAGAGTTTTTGGATTGATGAATGATAATTAGTCTAATTTCTTCCAAATGTTCATGCTTTTCAATTATGCAAAAACAGGATATTGTAAACTGCAATAAATAATGATAGCCTTAGTGTCCTCTCATCTCCACTATTTAGTATTCTGACTTTCTGATTCCTTCTTAAAGTGTAAGTAATTTGTTAGAATTATTTGTCATTTCTGTTAGAACTTTGTCCTCTTTGGCAAAATCTGAAAATTTTGGTACTAGGAATAAGCTTTTGCATTATCTTTCCTGCCATGTACTACTTCATTATGTCAGAAAGTTGTTGCACGCATCTATAGGACTCTTTTGTGCTGGTTTTCTTTTGAGTTATATATAGAGACAAGACAACTATCGTTTGGACAAAACTCTTTGGAATTTTATGTTTTCTATTTCATCTTATTATCTGTTGGGCTGCTAGCATCAAAGACTTTAATGTGTGTAAAGAACTATTTGCATAATTTTGTCTTTGTTTTTATCTCTTGCTTGATGATTTATAAGCTATTCTTTGAGATTCTAATACTCATATGTGAGGATCAATCAATGGTTTGCCAAGGATGAAATCCTCTTAAAAATTATTTGATATATATGAAGAGCAATTTTCAGTAATTCTAGTTAGATAGGTTCTTTTACCAAACCATTGCAATTTGGACTATCCTTGTTTTATAAGAGTGGCTATGATTTCCTTCCCATGCCCTATGCTATTCGGTCAAAGCATAAGTTAGTGATGCTTTTGGCTAGTGGAGGACTCTTGCCATGAAGGGTGCAGCACTCCATGGCTTCACCTAATAGCATGACGCTTATATTGCTCTCCCACAACCCCATTTTCACTATTTAGGCTGCTCCCATTTTGTTTGCCGTTACTACAAGAATTGCTTTTACTTTCTTTTCCTCTAACTACCAAGATATTTCAGTTTGCCAGGTTGTCTCTTGCCCCCCTTCCTTCAAGTCTTTAGGGATTTTGAAGTAGCTACAGAAATAGTGTAGCACCTTAAGGAGGAATTTGATTTGGATTGGCTAGTAAACTTTTCGACAATTATATGGAGGCCTAAAATTAATATTGGCATCTATATGTGAATTTGGAACTGCATCAAGGGTCTGTGAATTTCTGAAGAGTACCAAAACTGTTTGCAAGTTTCAAAGCACAAATGCTTATTAATGGAAGCTTACTTTTTCTCTTTTCCAGTTGCCTATTGTATTACTGTTCTTTAATTTGTGTTGACTGATTCTGTTTTGATCAAATGAATGGTATCTTTGTTATTTGCATTTATTTATTTGTTGGTAACTTTGTTCATACAGTATTTATCTATTTGTTTATCAATTCTTCTTGATGAAGTATGTAAATATGTAATTTGTGATTTCATATGTTGCCAATCTGGAGCCTGGTTGTTCTTCTTTGAGATACACATGAATGGAAGTAATTTGAATGAAACAAAAAATAGAATCTTTTACTGATTCATTGTATCTTGTCTTGCATGTCTAAAAATAATTGTAACTAGAGTGAATGAATGTTACCACAATTCAGGCTCATTGTATCTTAGATATGAGCTCGTGTTTACATTTCATCAAAGACCAATACAATGCAAAGTTATGAAAATTTTTTTGTTTTGGATGGAAGAGTCATACAATTGAAAGATAATCTCCGCCTGAAACTTTTGTTTTTAGGTTTCACAAAGTCACTATGATAATGATTAGAGCATGTAATGATTTTAGGTTTCACTTGTAAACTTCGATGCTTAGCTGAGACGTAGAAGGCTTAAAGCCTTACTAAGCTGTTTGTGTTCTCCTTCATGTGGAGTGCTTAAAACCTTACTATTCATTCAGTCATGTGCTGATTTGTGTTCATTCAATTGTAAACTTTGTCTTACAAGTCATTCAATTTTGGGACCCTATTTGCTATTTCAAGTGAATTCTCCCAAAAACCATGTCCAAATTAGACCATAATACATGTCTGCATGCATAGTAATTTCATCCCAATTTTGTTGTAGAGAAAAAAAGTTTTTTCCATTTTCACAGCCAAGCTTCTTTTTAAATGTTTTTTTATTATTTACTCTATTGATTTATTTCTAAAAAAAATTCATTTTGTGATTTGTTATTGGACTTAGCAAGTTTTCACAAGGATCATGGGCATGCCTGTTTTAATGGAATCATTTATCTTTATATCTATGTAGTTTTAGGAGATTTGTATTAAAATCTAGGTTTTGACTTTTGATTTATAGGATGGATGGCATCTAGATATCCAAATAGATGTTGCTTCTAGATTGTGTAGACTAACATCAATGTAGAAGATTTTTGTGCCAAAAGTGCCACTTTTGGAGGTGTTAAGATAACACTCCCAAGAAGGCACTTCAAGTATGAAAAAACTTCAACACTACCATCAGCCTATACAGTACAGAAGTAGCATGTATTTGGATATTTTGAATACCGTCCAATCTATTACTCAGAAAAGAGAACCTAGATTCTAATTCACTCAAATTATCTTATTGATATGTTTCTGATAGGATGCTTACATTTGTATTTAGAACCTGGATTCTAATTCACTAAAATTATCATATGTGGTTGAAATTTTTGTTTGTTTATTATGGATGAATTTGTTTTGTTAATTTACATATGTGGTTGAATTTTTTTGCTAGATTATGGAATTGTGGCCATGATTAATTGAAATTGTCTACTCAATTGTTATAAAACTATGCCGATGCTATGCTACTTTATTAGTATGAAAATATGTCAATGTGATTATCACTAAGACATGGAACTTATCTATCATAGTTATTTATGAAAGTACTCATTAAGAGTACTTGTTACTTACTAGTTCCTTAGTTCTGTTAAGTATTTACATTCACTTAACTTAAATACCTTAAATCCTAAGTCCTAAGCTATAATGAATATTGTTCTATTAAGTAGTTAGGTTCATTAAACTTAAGCCCTAAGTCGTAGTGCCTAATCCTTAAACTATATGCCTTAAACATTAAGCACTAAAGAATCTTGTTTTGTCAAGTATTTAAGTTCACTAAACTTAAAAATCTAAGCTATGAAGATGTAATCCATAAGCCCTAAACCTCGAACCTAAATCTTAAGTCCTAAGACCTAAGGCATACATCTTAAGTCTTAAACCCTAAGACATAAAGAATCTTGTTTTGTTAAGTAGTTAGGTCCACAAACATAAATCATAACCCTTAAGATGTAAACTATAAGTCATACACCCTGAATCCTATACATAAAGTCCTAAGACCAAATCCCTACACCCTAAATCTTAAACCTTAAGTCCTATGACCTAATCCCTATGCCTTGAATCCTAAACCTTAGGTCCTATGACCTAATCCCTATGCCCTGAATCCTAAATCTTAAGTCCTAAGACCTAATCCCTATGCCTTGAAACCTAAACCTAACTCCTAAGAAGTAATCCCTACATGTTGAACCCTAAATCTTAAGTCCTTAGACCTAATCCCTATGTCATAAACCCTAATCCCTAACCCCTTAACCCTAAGTCCTTAACCATAAGCCGTAAACCCTAAGCCCTACTTGTTAAACCTAATCCCTAAACCTTAAGCTGTATTCCCTACACTCTAAGCCCTAAGTCCTACACCCTATGCTTTAAGGCCTAAACCATAAGCCCTAAACTGTAAACCCTATCTATATAAGTTAAACTTCAACTAAGGTTATATTTCAAGTTTGAGTGATTCATTTCGCTATGGTGATGAGTTAACCACTTGGAGGAGGGAAGAAAGTTAGCAAATTGTTTGACTTTCAATTAGTTAATCAGTCTCTTATCTTTAATTTGTTAGACTTTCTTCTTTTCTTCAAGTAGCTAATTCATTAACATAGACAAATGAAAGATTTTTGAGTAATGAATAAGTCTCTTATCTTCTTCAATTTGTTGACATTCTTTTCTTCTTCAACTATTTAGCTCATCATCAAATTTGAAATTGGAAGATGAAAGTAGATAGAATTGTTGGCTCATAGGCAGTGGATATAAAACAAGTTGTTTCCTAATCAGACAAGGATAAGGAATGAGTTCATTAGAGGAATTAAAGAATCCATGGCTCATGTATGTAGCATTCCATTGTTCATGCAAGAAAAAACCATTAGGTATCCATGTAAAAAATACTGTAGCATGAGGATGCAAAGTAAGCAACTATGAGGCTTTATTTATGTCAAAAAGGGTTCTAATCAAATTACTATTATTAAACTTGTCATGGTGAAGAATTACTTGAGCAAGTGTAACAATTAAAACATGAGGATATGGAGAATAGCATTGTGGAGGACATATATATTAGTATGAGACAATCGTAATGGATGTAGTAAGCCTGAGTTTTCCAAAGTACTTGTAAATTTAATAGGAAGCAACAAAAAGAGCCTCCTAATGCCAAAGGTTAGAAGTTTTATAACATGTTAGCTGCATTACAAGCACCATTGTAGGATGGGTGTGAGATGCATTCTAAGTTATTGGTGGTAATATGGTTACTCAACATTAAAATAACCTGAAATGTGTCTAAACAATATTATAATGAGTTTGTTGGATTTATGAAGGAGGTAATACCTCAAACAAATTGGGTGCTAGATAATTTGTATTATGTGAAGAAGCTAGGGTTGGGCTACAAAAAGATTGATTGTTGCAACAAGGGGTGTATATTGTATTATGAGCAAGATGAGCACTTGATAAGGTCTAAATTTTGTATGTGTCCTCAATACAAGCAAATAGGCACACGGCATAGGAACTTCAAGCCAATTGCAAGCAAAAAGGTGTGGTGTTTTTTGCTAACTCCTAGGCTTTGGAGGTGGTAATATTCGTTTGATGCAATGGCAATGGAACTGAGATGGCACACTAAAAACCCTTGATAGCCAAGTTTGTTGTCTTACCTCTTAGATGGGGAAGCACGGAAAGAATTCAATTGAACATGGCTTATTTTGCTTCAAATGCTAAAAAATGTTAGGTTTGACCTTTGTTTTGATAGCTTTAATCCTTTTGGATCATCAAGCAAAATAGGTTCTTTTTGGCCTATAATTGTTATGCCATACAATTTGCTTCTATGGTTATGTATGAAAACTAAACCCTTGTTTTTAAACCCTAAGGCGCTAATAGACATGTATTTTTAGTCACTCATAGATGAGCTCCAATAGTTATGGTTCAAAGGAGTTTTGACTTATGACATCTCAATGAAGTAGAATTTTGAAATGAGGGCTATCTTGCTATGGAGAATAAATCATTTTCCTACATATGGAATGCTATTTGGATAGTTAACTTTAGGAAAATTAGGGTGTCCCATTCACATAGAACAATCAAAAGCATTTATGCTCAGGCATTCCTAGAAAACATCATTCTTTGATTCACATTAGTAGTTCTTACCCATCAATGACTCCTTGCAATGGAATCATGATGCATTCCTTAAAAATAAAGTTGAGCAATCATTACTGCCTGCCTATTTAAGTGGCAAACAAATATGACAATAGTTGTGGAATCTACTAAAGGTAGCTGAAGATGGGATTAGAGAAATAGATGGTTATGAGGAGGATCAACATTGGATGAAACAAAGCATTTTCTAGAAGTTGGAGTATTGGAAAACTAACAATCTCTAACATAACCGAGATGTGATGCACAATGAGAAAAATGTGTTCAATAATGTTATTAATAAGGTGATAGATATCAATTGCAAAACAAAGGACACTACAATGGCTTGAATGGATTTGCAAGGGTATTGCAAATAAAGAGAGTTAGAGCTTATGGACTCAGGGAATAGTAAATCCTTCAAACCTATGGCCTAATATACTCTCACTTTGGAATAAAGATGATCAATTTGTGAATGGGTCATGGGTTTAAAGTTTCCCAATGGTTATGCTTCAAACCTATCAAAATGTGCGCATATGGGTGAAGGAAAGTTGATAAATATGAAAAGTCATGACTATCACATTTTTATGGAGCGTTTGCTTCCCATTGCTTTAAAGGCATTGCCTTATCACATATTTAGTGCCCTTGAGGAGTTAAGTCAATTCTTTAGAAATGTTTGCTCAAAAACACTAAGAGTGGATCAATTAATATTGATGGAAGATAACATGGCATTACTCATGTATAAATTGGAATGAATACTCCCACCAAGCTTCTTTGACTATATGGAATATTTTTTAATTCATTTACCTTAGGAAGCAAGAGTGGGCGGTCTCATCCAAAATTGATGGATGTACCGATTTGAGTGGTAATTAATTATCTGCATGTACAATTAGTTTTTGTTTTGTTTCACATTGTTAATTGACATTGATATTATTGTTGTTCAATTCAATAGGTTATTGAATAAGATGAAGAGAAAATTTAAAATCACCACTCATGTTGAGGCTTCAGTTGCTGCAGCTCACATTAGTTAGGAAATATCTACATTTGGATCCCATTACTTTGAAGTGAACAAAAGTCTAAAGCAATCATGATGGAACCCCTATTTCCATATTCAATCATCCCTTATGTTGTGCCAATCATTGTTCAACAAGATACTTAACTGATGAAGCAATGCATGCTGCCACCTTATATATGCTTCTAGATTGTGAAGAAACCCAAGGTTATGTTAAGTATTATGAACATCAATTGCTTCATTATATGACCTAATCACCATTGTAATGTTGATAACAAACCTTGTGTCTTCAACCTCATGTATAGCATACATGTGAAGCAGTTGTAGGTTAGGGAGTTGAACTTACAACATGTGGAGATGCATAGTTGGAAAACTAGGGAGTTTCTATGGTAGTTCCAACAATATGTAAGTAATGATAAAATAACCAATTAGGTGTATTATCACAATTTTGTCTCATGTATCTCATACTTTTTTTAATTAAGTTCAAATTTCAAATGAAATGGCACTTTCATAGTTCATTAAAGATATTACATGTGGTCCCTTGAAATTAGTGGAGACATATCCAAAATCTATGTCATTGGGTACAAGTTTCACACTCAAGCATATGGTCAGTCAAACTCTACTGATAATAGTAGTGTTTGCATTAGAAATTCATCCAGGAGCCAATCCAAAATAGAATACCATGGTATACTTGAGGAAGTTGTTAAACTGACCTACACGGGATATCCTATTAAAGAACTTGTGCTTTTCAAATGTGATTGATTTGGTCCAATCATTTCCTCTAGCTCAAGGGTTAGTTCTTGTTGTAAGATTGTTGAGGTTCGGCCTAACAAGAGATATGAGTAATATGAACCATTTATCTTTACTTAACAAGCAATTCAAGTGTACTATGCACAATATCTAGGTAGACAACATAATGGACATAGATGGTTGGTAGCTAATAAGTGTATAGCATGAACTACGATTAATGATCCCCATGCTAAAAAAGAACAAGAGGAGCAATAAGCTTTTCAAAATGGTGAAATTGGTATTAGTTGGCCATTTAAGTAGAGAATGAGCCAATTGGGAGTTTACAAGACAAAGCTAGGCATTTCAAGAGGTTCAAGGGTCTTGCTGCAATGATGAAGGTGTAAATTATGATAGTTTAAAGGATGACAATCTGAACATACACCAAGTAACTTGATTTTTAGATTTGTCTTTATTGTATAGCTTTTACCCTTGTATAAACCCTCCTCATCATATCACTCATGTCATTAAGATGAAATTTAATGACGAGCTCTACACTTGGAAAAACACCAAGGAAGGGATTCAAGAGCTTTAGTTTAATGAATGAGCAATTAGCCAAATTAAACTTTTTAATTTTAACAAGTTTAATTGTACAATCCTTGTGATGCCTAATTTGCTTGTTGCAAATTTATTACAAAACATTACAAGTGGCTGCCCCAAAATGATGAGAGGATCCAAAACACTTAGAGATTTCATTTTGCTATCTGGCCGCATCAGTTGATGAATTGAGTGAGAAAAGAGCATCCAAAACTGCCCAAGTTCATAAATAATGATTTAAGGGCAAAGATGTGTCAATATTAGGAATCTCCAAAGTTTAAGAAGAAGTCCAAAACAGCAAAAAAAAAGGCTTCTAAAACACAAAGGTTGGCATGTCATAAGGCAAGGGGGAAATATATAAGAAGACCCACACCTATGAGGGGATCGGTGCATGAGTAGATGCCTAATCTTAGTAGTTGTTGGTAAGTTTCTAAAATAATTGTTATTTAATTTTCTAAATTAAATGGTTGGGTGTTTATACTTATGTATTGTTTTGCACATTATTTTTTGTTGGAAATAGTCTAGAAGATGAGGGAAGATGTTTCATCGTTTCATGCTACTATTGAGTGCAACACTAATATAGATGTTACGTCAACATCACTTGATGAATCCCATCTCCTCTTGGCTATAACTAGAGGAAAAAATAACAATGGGAGACTATATGGACTTGGTACTTAGGTATTGTGATACAGCAAGCCCCATCCACTAGTCCATTTTCAAGTGAGCCTGACTCGTACCAATTCAACGAACTAAAACAATTGAAATAGGAGCTTTAGGTACAATTATCAAAGCAACAGTATAAGATCAACCATCTTGTATCATTGGTAAGCCATCTATGCTTGTACATTGGGACAAACATTCGTAAAGCTCCACCTCTTGTTTTGACAACTCCTCTTGCTCCTGCTCTAATAACTCCTTGGCCCACATGTCTTCTTGTCATAGTTAGGGCATCAAATCATGCATCTAGTGATGATTCTAATGATTTATTCGGTTAATTACAAGGTGATAATGAGGACATGGGTGACAAGGATGATTGCGAAGACAACTCTTAGGATGATGATATTGACTTCTATGTATACAATATTATTGCTACAATATTTTCAATGATAATTATTTCTTTATATTTACTTTTATGATTTGTTATTGCGTTCAATTATTGTATATGGCAAGTTTCTTTATTTTTTTGTTGTGCATGAAAACAATCAATTTAAGACATATTTGTGACCAAAATGTTAAAATCTTGAGACAGATTTGAGACAAAACAATGCATTCTAAGATAGATTTGCTACTAAGGTTGTCTAACTCATTATGCTAACATGGCAACATGTGGACTTTTAGTGATGGAATAGCAATGAAAGTATCTATTTTGCAATGGACTTGTGATGGAAATTGTCCACCTATACATTTTGATGTGGCATTATGAGTAGTTTTTGGTGACAGAGTATTGACAATATCACAAATTTTGAGATGGATTAGTAATAAAATTCCCTACATCAACCTCCATGATGTGGCATTTTTATGATAGTTTGGTGACCAATTTTGCGACAAAATAGGTATGGATTGGTGATAACTTTTTCTCCATGTCACTTTCTCCAACATGGCATATTGTAATAACCTCTCCACAGATTTAAAATGGGTTAGGTCGATCACATTTATTGTGACGTGGCATTTTGTGATAGAGTGGTGACAGACTTGTGACAAATTTTGAAACAATTATTTTGTCGCTATTTTTAGACAAATTTAAAATGGATTAGCAATAGTAATTTTAAGACTGAATATTTTTATTTGACATAAAAATTTCATCTCAAATCTATGATAGATAGATTTTTTGTCTTAAACAGTCTACGTAAGAGTTTTCGAGATGGATTTTTGTTGTCTCAAATTTTGTCACAAAACTTAATCTCTGACAAAGAAAAACCTATTCTGTATAGAATTTCCATTGTAGAAGGGTTTTTTTCTTATAGTAATAGGCTTCTTCCTTAACCATTCAAAGAACTTGCATTATGACACCCCATCCTTAAACCAAGGGGATATGTTTAGTCACTTATATAATGCATAACCCCATTATAGGAGCTCTGCCTATGCAATTGTCTCTCTCCATATTGTATTGTGCTCGATCGCGGAACTAAGGGCGTCAACCTCCTTCTTCACTTCACAAGCAAGGGATTTTGAACAATACTAATAGTGAGGAAGTCACTTGAGTTAGCCAAATCATCCAAAAGGGTTGGCTACCTCATTAGAATGTGACAGCTAGATAGATGTATGTTGATCTAGCTTAGCATTTCCACTTGCAATTTGATGGGCCTATTAATAGAGGGATGGAATTGCAAATCCGATTTTCATTCTGAGGCCAAAATTGATAAGTGGTGCCCCTTTCAAGGAGTAAAAGCTAGTGTTCTCAAAAAACTCAATCCAAAGTGAAGCTAGTATATATTAAAAGCAGAAAACTTTTTCAATAGAATGACTCAAAATGCCATTCACCAATCACATAAGTCATGGATCACTCTTGCTTTCTCATGCAAAGTCAATGGTGAGACACCAAAAAAAGAAAAAAGTAAACAAAAGATGACATAATGAATGAAGGGCATGAAGCACATTTTGAAACTAGGAAAGCAACAATAGCATCAATATTGTAATGAAAGAGCATTTTAGAATACTGATATCTTCCTCATACGTAATCAACCTCAAATCTAATCCCTACTAATGCAGACTACTTTTTGGTATTTGATCTCACCATTTCACCCTAGATCTATGGGAATTGCTTATTTTCTAAAAGTCCTTTCCATCAAATTTTCTTTTCGATCACTGCTTTGTAATGCAATGACATTGTGACAAGTGCTAGCATGAGAAATATGGGGTTCAAACTCAAGAAACTAAAAGGGGAAAGCCCTAAAACAACAAGCAGGTGCCATTGCATCATTAAGTATGCGGAAAGAAACACCAATTTTTTGCAATTATTCATTATGAATGGATATTAAACTCTACACACACAGAGACACACACACATATATATTGCATTTAATATGTATTAAAACATCTACTTTATTTATAATTGGTGGAATATTTACATTGCATTGCTTATTTGTTTAAACCGTTTAGTAAAACATAGGGAGTTTCACTCAGATTTTTCCTAGAATTGTTACTTTGTTCTGCCTTGTATACATGTTGATCTCCTTTGTGTGTCTTGGTCCCTTGTGGTCTTAGTTTGCTTTTTGCGGTAGTTGTATTCCACCTTCTTATTTCTCCATTCGCAAATCTACCTCAATTGGTTCTAATTTTGGGGATGTTCTGGTTTGCTCCAATTACTGTTTGCTTGCAATTACAGTTTTGCAAGAGCTTATTTAATTTTTATTTCTTTCATGGTTTATGACTTTATCTTTTTGTTCTTTCCTGATCATAGATTGTTGAGGAGCCTAGTTTAAATAATTTATCTCCTCATTAAAGTTATTCCTCAAGCATTTGTGGCATTTTCCTACGCTTTTTTGTGATGGATGTTGTTGTAAGACAAATCATATTTTGTAAGATAACTAGGATCCTAGTGAAAGACAAGAATGATTTCTAATATTTTCTTATTATTCTTTCTCGGTTTTAGATTTTTTAGTTTTGTATGACCATCTTTCATATTTGACTTTGGGCTTAATATATATCCATTTACTGTTTTGTTTGTCGGTATCTACCAAAATTTATGCGGTTTTCTTGATTATTTTGAAATAAATAAAACCTTTTATCTTTTAACTTTTATAACTTACAAGTCTCCGTACGAAAAAATGTAGACAATATCTATATATGTTGGCAAGAAAATTACAAGCTAGAATGCATTTGTTTATAGTACACAAAATTATTAATTAACAAACCTAAACGTATGATAGGAGGAAAGAATCTTACATATATCTTTCATTTAAATAAAGGTAAACATATAATTTTATCACTATTTATCTTCACTTTTAAACTGAAAAGTATTTTTCATTCGAATTTTAAACTAAGAAGGTACTAAAAATTTAGTACCTCTATCATACTATAAATTTTCTCATGATAGTAGATGAAACTTACGAGGATAGGGGATATAATTTTCATTCTTTTACAGATACGGGTTAAAGATTTAAAACTTAGATGTTCTTGCAATATTACCTAGACCCATCACTACGAAACCACACTTGGTGACTTAATAAATCTAAGCTTTGATATAAATGTATGGAGACAAAATCTTAGTTAATGCCTCAAAAAAAAAAATTCTTACTTAATGTTTACTCAAGTTTTCTCTTTGATTCTTTAAAAAAATAAAAGTTGTTCTATTTCATTTTGGGCTTAAATATACTGTGTTTTTGAAATTTGCATTAATTTTCTATCAATTTCTTATAATTCTAATTTAATTAATTGAGTCATCAACTCTTTATTATCAATTAGATCAAATTTTCCGTAGAACCATCCCTAATGAAATTTCATGCAAATTTTAGGATCCCAAAATGTATTCATTTTGGTCAATTTTCCTGGCATGTCAAATTTTTCCGTTTATCATAAATGACTTAGTACAAAATTTAGTATTTTTATACCAATAAAAATAGTTGAGAAGTCAATTAATCAAAATAAAATTATGAAGAACTAATTAAAAATTAATGCAAATTTTAAAAACGTAAATGTATATTAACCTAAACTTTATGATGCATTTCACGTTCTACACATTCACATCATAGCATTTCAACATTATGATTTGTCAATGTCATTTAAACTTTCAATTGGCTGTGGGTTTTGTTGAGAGTTTCAGTCAGAGACCTCTGTTTCTTCTGCTGTTGATTATGGGCATATTAAACAAATTCCCTTATTTTCTCTTGTTTGTCAATATCATTACGAAATTTGTCCTCACCTAATAAAATTTTAATCATAAAATTTATTAAATTTTGTAACAGTTTATAAAATTTAATCAATTTAATAATTTCAATTTTTTATCTGTAAATATTTAATAAAATTTTATTTGTTTGTAAGACAAGACCGATCTAATCAAATGTATCCCACCAACCCTTTCAAAAATGCTTTACCGAAATAATATTTTAAGAAAATAGCAAATGGGCAATCATGAATTAAATAGGGCAATCCAATAGTGCAAATGAATACATGAAGAACTTGAGATTCTGTGACCTCTGCAAGTATCCCGTGGGACAACGTCTATGATTTTTCCTCATAATTTTGTCGCAAATTGTGATAATCTCAGCGTTAGGTAGATTAAAATTTATTGAATTTTTCTTCATAAGGGTGCAAAGTTCAATTAAAAATTTTAAGTGACGTGGTACTACTTTCCTCAATTATTATTGAGAATAAATTATAGGAGAAAAGAAAACATAATGAATGAAAATAAAATAAATGAAAAGCGAGAAAATATAATGTAGTTTCTTCTTTATTTGAATAAATTTTAGTTAATTAAAAGACAATATTATTTAATTTTACATAATAATATTAATATCAGATTTAATAGAGTTTTTCTCCGCTATACCATTTTAGTTTTACAAAAAAAAAAAACATGTAAAAACAAATCAATATTTTCTTTGAAATATCATCTATTTTCTTTCTTTGTCTCAAACTGTTAAAAAATCATCGATTTTTTTTTCTCTTCCCCTCGTAATTCTCTTCTTAAAATCACTTTATACAGAAAAAAAAAGAGAAGTTCAATGAATTTGTGAGTTATAAATATGTGTAAGATACACTTGCATCTTTTGTATGAAGACATTTTATTTGCTAATTTAAACACTAGCAATTCAATAAGGGCATTCTAATTATTTTTATAAAATTTCATATAACACCAATTATGCACCCCAATTTCACATGGAAAACTGACTTGGAGTAATGTTATTTCGTTCTGCCAAGGATACCACTAAGATAATAATTGAATGGCAGTTATTCATTCTCTCATCCATTTTTTGGTGGGTTACAAAACCTTTTTGTTTTAGCATCCTTTTATACAGTGCTTTTGCTAGAGCCTTGGTTTTAATAGGAAATTTCTCTACTCCCACATCCACTTTATCTCTGAATGCACATCCTATAATTATGTGCTGCATTCAGTGACATCGTGAGTGTGGGATATCACTGGTCTAAATATTATGATCATGAGCGAAAAGTTTATTATTGTAAATATTTTCTTATATAATGTCTATATCTTTTGGCGTTAAATTTATTAAGTCCTATAGTTCATTCTGTTATACTTAATAGATTTGATGATATTAATTTGAAGTTGTAAGATTAAATAAAAATTAAATTGTAGAAATAATAAGACTCTTAATTAGCATTAGTAAGTGTACTTTCAAAAAAAATAATTAAGTTTTGTAAATATCACAAATATCATGCCTCTCACTTGGCATCTACATTGGTAGTTTTATTTAAAACCAAAAGATAAAATCAGTTTTCTGAGTTAGTTTGTAAAATTTGCATAAATTATTTTTATATAAAAATAAATTTGCTCCATTATAATACTTTTACAATACCATAATTTAGGTTCAATAATTAAGGATCTTGTTATATATGTTGTTATCTTTTCTAATATCTTTATTGTATTTAGTCATATACATATTAATCACATTATCTATTTGTACAAAGTGATATGACTGAATATGAAGAAAACAGTGTAAAAGGAGTAGCATAACAATATTTCCATTAAAGTAATCCAAGTTCTAACTACCCACACTAAAATTTGTCTCCCTAAACGTGTGAATGATATCAATAAAAGTGATATCGTGACTAGGTTTTCTTTATAAATAAAGCCAAATTTTGGTTAGGACCTTTATTGGTTACTCCTTTTCCCATGTTTCATGTTGCTTGGATCGAGGTCACTTTGCCTTCTTCAAATTTCTGCGTTTGGTTGAACGTTTGGTTATATGTCTGCCATCTTAGTACAGTTACATTGTTTTGTATCAAGCTATATATATTGCATTAATACTGCATTCTATTAATATTATAACAATATTATATAATATCAATCATAATAGTTGTTGAATTGTTGCAAATCCAAGTCACAATTTTTTTTTGAGTTGTCATTATGATTATATATTCTTGTTTTCTGAATTCTTTATGGCGTTTAATCACTATTGTCTGACAACTAATTCAACACAAGATCCAAATGAAATGACTGTACACGAATATAAAGTAAAAAAAGATCCAGGGCAACATAAACTAGGTAACTCATTCACAATTAGGGTAATTTTATTGCACTAAGAATGAAATTTATAATATACATATTTGAAGTGATGTTTTACATAAAAAAAATGATGAACTTTTTAAACACTCCTATCCATTAATATGACTGAATGAACATCTGGTTGAATAAGTAAATAAAACAAATTATTTAATTTTAGTCATTAATGTATACTATTTTTACATAAATTTACACAAAACCTCATACATTCAATTTTAGAGAAGGGCACCAATTTTAGAGTTCAAAAGTTAGGGTCTTGGGTTTACCTTTAAAGGTTAAGATGTAGGGTTTAATATTATGTTATATTTAGGATTTAGGATTATAAATTTTAGAGTTTAGACTTTTAGGTTTTAAGATTTAAAATTTAGCATTTAAAGCTTATAATTTAAGATTAGGATTTAATTTTAAGATTTATGGTTTGAAGTCAAGAATTTAGTTTTAAGGTTTATAATTTGAGATTTAGTTTCAGGATTTGTGATTTAGGGTCTTCATTGCAGACAAAGTCCAAATTTAGTTTGGACGTTTCTTGCTCAATCCTTTTCCTATATGTTTCATGTTGCTTGGATCGCCCTCAGTTTGCCTTTTTCAATTTTCTGGGTTTGGTTGAAAGTTTAGCTATATGCCTGCCCTCTTAGTACAGTTATATTGCTTTATATCAAGCTACATTGCATTATTGCTGCATTATATTTACTATAACAATATTATATAATATCTATTCTCGTTTAATCACTATTATCCGACGACTAATTCAGCACAAAATCTCAAATGAAATGACACTACACTAATATAAACTAAAAAAAAGAACCAGGGCAATATAAACAAGGTAACTCATTACTAGTAGGCTAATCTTATCGTAATAATTGGAGTATATATAATTGGAGTGATGTGCTTAAATAAAAAAAAATGATGAATTTTCTAAATAAACTTATTCATGAATTTAACTTGATGGGCAACTGGCTAAACAAGTAAATATAACAAATTATTTAATTTTAGTAATTGCGTACCTTTATTTATAAATTTATGCAAAACCTATGAACTCATTTTTCGAGAAGGCCATTAATTTTAGGGTTTATAATTTAGGGTATAAGGTTTAACTTTAAAGTTTGAGCTTTAGTGTTTAATGTCATACCATATTTAGGATTTAGGATATACGATTATAGGTCTTAGAATTTAGACTTTTAGGGTTTAGGGTATCAACTTTTAGGATTTAAAAAGTTTAATGCTCAGGGTTTATAATTTAGATTTAAGGTTTAGTTTAGGATTTTAAGTTCGGGGTTTGAAGCATACGGCTTATAATTTGGGTTTAGTTTTAAGGTTTGTGATTTGGGAATTCATTTTAAGGTTTGTCATTTGAGATTTAGCTTTGTGATTTAGAGTTTATAATTTGGAAGTTTTAGGATTTACATATCAGCTCAAGAGAATACATAATTATAAAGTCTTTTATGAGTTAAAAGAGAAAATATTTATGATTACTTGATAACTTATTAATATGGATATGTATGGTAAATCTAGCTTAGAAACTTTAAAAAATATTACAATTATCAACTCAGTTGAGGAGTTATATTTCTATATGTCAAAAATAGTAACACGTTTGGATAGTTTTAAGAGGCCTTAGGTATAAAATCCCAAGTCATTAGGTACTAAAAGAATCATAAATACTGGTGAAAATCTACACAATTTCAGCAAATCCACTTCAAACTTAGCATTGTTATTTTTGTGGATTGCTTCACATACTTGGTCTATTTGCTCCATTGGCCTAAAACTTCATGAAAAGAAACCTTCGCAATTTTGGCACTAACGATCATTTCTTAGCAATTAAACCTTCAAGAGCTTCAGTTATAAATGCCTAGTTACATAGTTAATTATAATCACCTATTGCCCAATTAATCAGTTGCAATCTTGCACATGTTATCCTCAATAAACTTAAATGCCATCTTCATTCATATAGATTTGGCAAACTCATTGATATAAAATTTATTCTTGGCCTCTACTATGAGCTTAAAACACTTATAGATGTTATTGACATGTCTTGCTCTTGGTCTAAATAACCCCAAAATGAAGATTAATGTGTACCTCCAACCACTTAAAGATGAATTGAAACAATTGTGGTGGCAAGGTGCTTTGATATATGGCATCTCTACAAAACAAAATGTCATGATGCAAGCAGTGTTAATGTGGATCATCAATGATTTCCTTACATATGGAATATTGTTAGGGTGGAGTACATAAGGAAAACTGGCATGCCTTATTTGCATGAAGGAAAGCAAGGCATTCTTTTTAAAACTCTATTGGAAAAACTCTTGGTTTGATTCACATTGGCAGTTCCTTCCCTTTGATCATCCCTTCTGATAGAATAGGATAATAGTTTGGCTAAGATAGCTAAGCATAGGTAATTAGGGAGACTTGATGAGTTTGGGTTTAGTAATAACTAGATGAAATAGAACATCTTTTGGGAACTGCGATATTGGAAGCATAATTTAATCTGGCATAATTTGGATGTGATGCATATAGAAAAGAATGTATTTGACAATCTCTTTAATACTATGATGGATGTGAAGGGAGAAACCAAAGATAATGAGAAAGCAAGGCTCTGCATGAGAGAATATCACAAATAATGGGAATTGCAGTTGATAGAATTACCCAATGGCAAGTTTGCTAAGCATAAGGCTAATTCATGTTGACCTTGAAGCAAAGAAGAGCCAAATACAAATGAATGGAAGAGCTAAGAATGTCAAATGGTTATGTATTAAACTTGGTTAGATGCATGGACAAACATGAAGGAAAGTTATATGGTATGAAAAGTCATCAATGCTACATATTTATGGTGTGTTTGTTGTCAGTTACATTTAGATCACTGCTTGACAATGTTTGGAGCCTTTTACAAAGTTGAGTCAATTTGTTTAAGACTTGTGCTCGATTACATATAGAGTATACACCTTGTTGGCTATAAGCATAACATTCCTCTTATACTATGCAAGTTGAAAAGGATTTTCCCCTATCTTCCTTTGATTCTATGGAGCATTTATCAGTGCACTTGGCTTATGAAATGAGGGCAGGTAGTCCAATTCAATTTAATAGATGTATCATTTTAAGTGGTATGTATGCAGTAGAGTTTTCTTTATGATGTATATTTTATTAAACTTTTAATATATATAGTACATGTATGATTTTACTTGTTTGATTAGGATTATGGGTGACATCAAAAGAACAATAAAAAATAAAGCACAAGTGAAGGGTTCATTATGTGAGGCTTACACAACAAGCAAAACCTCCCATTTTTACTCCTCTTATTTTAAGTCTCATGTGCAGTCCAAAAGAATTAAGGTCAATTGTTTTGATGATGGCAGACCAAGTTCATTAGCTCTGACTCTTTTCATTTTCAGTCAACCTAGCCATGATTTGGGGAAAGCCAAGAAGTAGTGGCTTAATGAAGTAGAGTACAAGCTCATAACTTTGCACATTTTACTGAACTTTGACAAGTCTTGCCATACTTGAAGTAAGTGTATTGCATTTACTTAAATAAATAAATATTTTTGTTAATATTTATTTTTATTACTTTTTCAATTTTAATTTTATATTTATCTTTCACTTAAATGCAAGGTCATGATTATCTCATTCCAATTTTCATCATTGCTTAGATATTCCAACTTTCAAAATAAGAAATGTTAAAATGTTTGGTAATACCTTCAACTAGCTCTTTGCTTACCCGTCTCTTTCTCTCTATCCATCTTATCTTTTAAACTTCCCCTACTCCTCCTTCTCTTTGTAGTATCTATATATATGAAATGCAACTAATTTTAAAGTGCAAATTTGCATGCAATCTTTTCTTGAAAGTGTTTATTGTCCCAATTGACCAATAAGAGGCATTAAACTAAGCACATTTTGCATCCTGTTTCAAAAGTTATGTAAGTAAATTTGTATTCATGTTTATTATATATATATATATATATGTAAGTATTATTTTATATAATTTCTTGCAAGTAAATGATCTAATGAGTGGAATAAACAACACAAATTTGTATTCTTTAACATTGGGCCCAAATAAAGACACTAAGTTGGCAAGCATTTTTTGTGAATGGGTTTAAGTTTCACACAACATCTTGGTTAGAGGGGCAAAAAAAATAGCAATGTTTGGGTCAAAGGAACTAGTGCAAGTGGTGATGATGATTACAATGGTATCCTTAAAGACATGTTGAAATTAGATTGTGCTAAAATCCCTCCAAGGAAAATGGTCCTATTTAACTGTGAGTGGTTAAGGGGGGACTAGAGTTTGTAATCAGTTTAAATTTTTTAGGTAAACATAACTTACATGTATGAATGCTATGATCAATTCATTGTTGCATAGCAAGCAAAAAAAGTTTATTATGTACCTTACCCAAGGACCATAGATAGAGTTCAATTTCATAATTGGTGGTTAGTCATCAAGACTAAGGCTTTGGGCAGGGTGAAACTTGATAATGCATCAAAATTACCTTACCAAGCTAATGCACCACAATTAGCAAGATCATGATTGTTGATGAAATGACACCAAGTGCTTTACGTGATGACGAAGAGAGCTCTAATGAAGTTTGAATTGGTCATAAGAGTACAAGCCATCATCAAGTGTCTTGTCCATAAGATGAAGTTTGAGTGATTCATTTTGCTATGGTGCCGAGTTAAACACTTGGAGGAAGGAAGAAAGTTAACAAATTTGTTGACTTCAATTAGTTAATCATCTCTTATCTTTAATTTGTTTGACTTCCTTCTTTTCTTCAAGTGGTTAATTCATTAACGTGGCCAAATGAAAGATTTTTAAGTGGTGAATAAGTCTCTAATCTTCTTCAATTTGTTGACATTCTTTTCTTCATTAACTATTTAGTTCATCATCATAGCCTATTTCAAATCGAATAATGACAGTAGATGAATTGCTGGCTCATAGATAGTAGATGTATAATATATTGTTTTCCAATTGGACAAGGATAAGGAATAAGTTCATTAGAGGAATTAAAGAATTCATGGCTCATGTATGTAGCATTCCATTGTTCATGCAAGAAAAACCCATTAGGTATCCATGTAAAAAATATTGTAGCATAAGGATGAAAAGTGAACAAACTATGAGGCTTCATTTATGTTAAAAAGGGTTCTAATTGAATTACTATTATTAGACTTGTCATGGTGAAGAATTACCTGAGCAAGTGTAACAATCAAAAAATGAGGATTATGAAGAATAGCATTGTGGAGGACACATGTATTGGAATGAGACAATCATAATAGATGTAGTAGCTTGACCTTTCGAGAGTACTTATAAATCCAATAGGAAGTAGCAAGAGAAGCCTCCTAATACCAAAGCTCAAGAGTTTTATAACATGTTAGCTACATCTCAGGTATGATTGTGGGATGGGTGTGAGATGCATTCTAAGTTATTGGTGGCAATACAATTACTTGACATTAAAACACCCTGAAATGTGTTTGAACAATGTTAAAATGAGTCTCTTGGATTTATGAAGGAGGTAATACCTTAACCAAATTGGGTGTTGGATAATTTGTGTCAGATGAAGAAGGTTGTGAAGAAGCTAGGGTTAAGCTACAAAAAGATTGATTGTTGTAGCAAGTGTTGTATATGGTATTATGAATAGGATGAGCACTTGATAAGTTCTAAGTTTTGTATGTGTCGTCAACATAAGTAAATATGCACAAGGTCCAAGAAGTACAAGCCAATTGTGAGCGAAAAAATTCAGTATGTTCCACTAACTCCTAGGCTTTAAAGGTTATATTTGTTTAATGCAATGACAATGGAACTAAGATGGCATGGTGAAATCCCTCAACAAGCAAGTTTGTTGTCTTTCCTGAAGAATTTGATCAAACTTGGCTTGAATTTGCTTCAAATCCTCAAAATGTTAGGTTTAACCTCTGTTCTAATCGCTTTCATCCTTTTGGATCATTAGGCAAAACATTTTCTTATTAGCCTATAATTGTTATGCCATATAATTTGACTCTCTAGTTATACGTGAAAGCCAAATACTTGTTTATAAACCCTAAGGCACTTATAGACATATATTTTTAGTCACTCATAGATGAGCTCCAATAGTGATGGTTTGAAGGAGTTTTGACTTATGACATCTCAATGAAGTAGAATTTCGAAATGAAGGTTACCTTACTATGGAGAACAAATGATTATCCAACATATGGAATGCTATTTGGATAGTTAACTTTGGGAAAATTAGGGTGTCCCATTTACATGGAGCAATCAAAAGCATTTATGGACAGACGTTCCCAAAAAACATCATTCTTTGATTCACATTAGCAGTTCTTACCCATCAACCACTCCTTGTGATGGAATTGATATGGATTCCTTAAAAATAGGGTTAAGTAGTCATTGTTGCCTATTTGTTTAAGTTGCAAACAAATATAAGAACAAGTGTGGAATCTATTAAAGGTAGCTAAAGATGGGATTAGAGAAATGGATGGTTATAAGGAACATCACCGTTGGATGAAACAAAGCATTTTCTAGGAGTTTGGAAAACTAACATTCTTCAACACAACCTAGATGTAATGCACATTGAGAAATATGGTGATGGATGTCAAGTGTAAAACAAAGGTCACTATAATGGCCCAAATGGATTTGCAAGAGTATTGCAATCAAAGAGAGTTAGAGCTTGTAGAATTGGGGAATAGTAAATCCTTGAAAACTATTGCCTAATACACTCTCACTCTCGAATGGGTCATGAGTTTGAAGTTTCACAATGGTTATGCTTCAAACCTATCAAAATGTGTGGTTATGGGTGACGGAAAGTTGACAATTATGAAAAGTCATGACCACCACATGTTCATGGAGCATTAGTTCCCATCACTTTTAGGGCATTGCCTTATCACATATTTAGTGCCCTTGTGGAGTTAAGTCAATTCTTTAGAAATATTTGCTCAAAAACACTAAGAGTGGATCAATTAACATTAATGGAAGATAACATAGCATTACTCATGCGTAAATTGGAATGAATACTCCCATCAAGCTTCTTTGACTATATGAAACATCTATTAACTCATTTACCACTATACATCTATTAATTCATTTACCTTATGAAGCAAAAGTGGGTGGTTTTGTTCAAAATTCATGGATGTACTAATTTGAGTGGTAATCAATTATCTGCATGTACAATTAGTTTTCGTTTTGTTTCACAGTGTTAATTGATATTAATATTATTGTTGTTCAATTCAATATGTTATTGAATAAGCTGAGAGAAAAATTAAGAACACCACTCATGTTGAGGTTTTAGTTGTTGAAGCTTACATTAGTTGGGAGATATCCACCTTTGGATCCCATTGCTTTGAAGTGAATGTTTTATGTACATATAAGAAAAGTACTAAGCAATGATGATGGAAACCCTATTTCCATATGCAATCATCTCTTATGTTGTGCCAATCATTGTTCAACAAGATACTTAACTAATGAAGCAATGCATGCTGCCTCCTTATATATGTTTGTAGATTGTGAAGAAACATAAGGTTATGTTAAGTATTATGAACATCAGTTGCTTCATTATATGACCTAATCACCATTGTAATGTTGATAACAAACCTTGTGTCTCCAACCTCGAGTGTAGCATATACTGCAACAATTGTAGTTTAGAGAGCTAAACTTACAACATGTGGAGGTGCATAGTTAGCAAACAAGGGAGTTTCTATGGTAGTTCTAAAAATGTGTAAGTAAAGATAAAATAACCAATTAGGTGCATTATCACAATCTTGCCTCATGTATCTTATAATTTTTTTTATTAGGTTCAAATTTCAAATGAAATGATACATTCATAGTTCATTAAAGATATTGCATGGAGTCCCATGAGGTTAGTGGAGCATATCCAAAATGTTATGTCCATGGATGTAAGTTTGACACTCAAGCATATGGTTAGTCAAAGTCTATTAATAATAGTAATGTTTGCAATAGAGAATTATCCAAGAGTCAATCTAAAACAGAATACCATGGTATGCTTAAGGAAGCTGTTAAACTAACCTACATGGGATATCCTACTAAAGAATTTGTGCATTTCAAATGTGATTGGTTTGACCCAACCATTTCCTCTACATAAGAGTTAGTTCTTGTTTTAGGATTATTGAGGTTTGGGCTAACAAAATATATGAGTAATATGAACTATTTATCTTTGCCTAACAAGCAATTGAAGTATACTATGCACAATATCTAGATAAACAACATAATAGATGTGGATGGTTGGTAGTTAATAGGTGTGTACATGAACTACAATTAATGCTCCCCACGTTAAAAAAGAATAAGAAGAGCAACAAGCTTTTCAAAGTGGTGAAATCATTATTCTTTTGCCCATTGAAGTAGAAAATGAGTCAATTAGGAGTTTGTAGGACAAAGCGAGGAATTTCAAGAAGTTCAAGGGTCTTGCCCCAATGATGAAGGTGCAAATTATGATAGTTCAGGGGAAGACAATGTTGAATATACACCAAGTAACTTGATTTTTAGATGTATCTTTATTGTAAAACTTTTGCCCTTGTTTAAACGCTCCTTCTCATATCACTCATGTCATTAGGATGAAATTTGATGATGAGTTCTACTCTTGAAAAAACAACAATGAAGGGATTTGAGAGCTTTAGTTTAATGATTAAGCAGTCAATTAAATTAAAATTTTTAATTTTCACAAGTTTAATTGTATAATCCTTGTGATGCCTAATTTGTTTGTTGCAAATTTGTTTGAAAACATTACAAGTGGCTACCGCAAAATAATGAGAGGATCCAAAACAATTGGAGATTTCATTCTACTATTCAACTCCATCAGTTGATGAATTGAGTGAGAAAAGAGCATCCAAAATTGCCCAAGTTCATAAATAATGATTTAAAGGAAAAGATGTGTCAATATTAGGAATCTCCTGAGTTTAAGAAGAAGTCCAAAATAGCCAAAAAAATTGGGTTTCCAAAATATGGCACAATCACGAGCTAGTAAGAAATATATAAGAAGACCTACACCTATGAAGGGATCAATGCACAAGTGGATGCTTGATCTTAGCAGTTGGTAGTAAGTTTCTAAAATAATTGTTATTTAATTTTTTAAATTAAATGCTCTGGCGTTTATACTTATGTATTGTTTTGTACATTATTTTTTGTAGGAAAGAGTCTAGAAGATAAGGATAGATGTTTCATGATTTCATGCTATTTTTGAGTGCAATGCTAATATAGATGATAGGTCAACATCACTAGATGAATCCCATGTCCTCTTGGCTACAACTAGAGGAAAAAATAAGAAATAGAGACTATATGGACTTGGTACTTAGGTATTATGATATAGCAAGCCCCATACACCAGTCCATTTTCAAGTCAGTCTAACTTGTGCCAATTCAACAAACTTAAACAATTGAATCAAAAGCTTCAAGTACAATTATCAAACCAATAGCATAAGATCAACCATCTTTTATCATTGGTAAGCTATCTATGCTCGTCCATTGGGATGAACATTCATAAAGCTCCACCTCTTGTTTCAATAGCTCCTCTTACTTTGATAGCCCCTTTTGCTCTTGCTCTAATAACTTCTCAATTCACATGTCCTCTTATCGTAATTGGGGCATCAGATCATGCATCTAGTAATGATTCCAATGATTTATTTGATCAATTAAAGGGTGATAGTTAGGATATGGGTGACGAGGATGATTGTGAGGACGGATGATATTGACTTTTATGTATATAATGTTATTGCTACAATATTTTCAATGATAACTATTTCTTTGTGTTTACTTTTATGATTTGTTATTGCATTCAATTATTCTATATGGCAAGTTTTTTTTTTTTGGTTGTGCATGAAACAATCAATCTAAGACATATTTGCGACCAACATGTTAAAATCTTGAGATAGATTTGAGACAAAACAACTCATTTTGGGGCAGATTTGCTACTAAGATTGTCTAACTCATCATACTAACATGGCAGCATGTGCATTTTTTGCTATGAAATAGCAATGAAAGTACCTATTTTGCAACAAACTTGCGATGGAAATTGCCCTCTAGACATTTTATGTGGCATTGTAATAGTTTTTGGCGACGAAATATTGACAATATCACAAAGTTTAAGATAGATTAGCGATAAAATTCTCCACATCAGCCATGATGTGGCATTTTCATGATCATTTAGTGATCAATTTTGCAATAGAGTAGGGATAAATTGGTGACAATTTGTTCTCCATGTCACTTTCTCCAACATGGCAAATTGCAATGACTTCTTGATAGATTTACAATAGGTTAGGTCAATCTCATTCATTGTGACATGGCATTCTATGACAGAATGGAGACAGACTTGTGACGGATTTTTGAAACAATATTATTTTGTTGCTATTTTGAGATGGATTTAGAATAAGTTAGCAATACCAATTTAAAGACCGAATAATTTTGTTACCAAATTGGGTCAAATTTGACACAAATTTCATCTCAAATTTATGATTTGGATAGATTTTTCATATCAAATAGTCTACGTAAGGGTATTTGAGATGGATTTTTGTCTTCTCAAATTTTGTCACATAATTTAATCTCCAACAGAAAAAACCTATTTTGGATAGAATTTTCATCTTAGATTGGTTTTTTAATCTTGTAGTAATAGTCTTCTTCCTTAAACTATTGATAACCTTTAATGCCTTACCTAACATTTTCTCATCGTACCATTCAAAGAACTTGCATTATGACACCCTATCCTTAAACCAAGGGGATGTGTTTAGTCACTTATATAATGTATAACCCCTTTCAATGAAGGAACATTGTTGAATAACTAAGTTTAGTCCCTTATTGTATTATAGACAGCTCCATAACATCTTACCTGGGTTTTGGATTATGTTTGAGGTCAATAGTGGTGCTCTCATGCCACAATTGCAAAGCAAGATAAATTTTTTAGATAGGGTGCTCAAAGTTCAAGAGTTACTTCTTCTTGTTCTGTATGAGCTCTACATGCCATTATAAGAGCTTTACCTATGCACTTGTCTCTCTACAGATTGTGTTGTGCTCAATCACAGAACCATGGGCTTCAGCCTCCTTCTTCACTTCACAACAAGGGATTTTGAACAATAATAATAGTAAGGAAGTCATTGAGTTAGCCACATCATCCAAAAGGGTTGACCACCTCATTAAAATGTGACAGCTAGAAAGATATTTGTTAATCTAGCTTAGCATTTCCGTTTGCATTTTGATGGGCCTATTAATAAAGGAATGGAATTACAAATCCAATTTTCATTATGAGGCCAAAATTGATAAACAGTGCACCTTTTAAGGAGCAAAAAGGTAGTGTCCTCACAAAGCTGAATCCAAAGTGAAGCTAGTATATATTAGAAAACAAAAAACTTTTCAATAGAATGACTGAAAATGCCATTCACCAATCACATAAGTCATGGATCACTCTTGATCTCATGCAAAATCAATGGTGAGACACCAAAAAAAAAAAACCAAACAAATAAAAGATGACATAATGAACAAAAGGTGTGAAGCACATTTTGAAACTAGGAAAGCAACAATAACATCAATATTGTAATGAAAAGACATTTTAGAATACTGCTACCTTCCTCATACATTATTAACCACAAATCTAATCGCTACTAATGTAGACTACTTTTTGGTATTCAATCCCATAATTTCACCCTAGATCTGTGGCAATTGCTTCTTTTCTAAAAGTCATTTCCATCAAATTTTCTTTTCGATCACCACTTTGTATTGCAATGACATTGTGATAAGTCCTAGCATGAGTAATGATGGCATTCAAACTCAAGAAACCAAAAGGGGAAAACCCTAAAGCAACAAGTAGGGGCCATTGTATCATTAAGTATGCCAAAAGAAACACTAATTCTTTTACAATTATTCATTATGAATGGACCTTAAACTCTACATGCACACACACACACACACACACACACATATATATATATATATATATATATTGCATTTAATATGTATTAAAACATCTACTTTATTTATAATTGGTGGAATATTTACTTTGCATTGCTTATTTATTTAAACCTTTTTAGTAAAACATAGGGAGTCTCACTCGGATTTTTCCTAGAATTGTTGCTGTGGTCTGCCTTGTATACATGTTGATCTCCTTTGCATGTCTTGGTCCCTCATGGTCTTAGTTCGCTTTTTGTGGTATTTGTATTCCACCTTTTTATTTCTCCATTGGCAAATCTACCACAATTGGTGCTAATTTTAGAGATGTTCTGGTTTGCTCCAGTTACCATTTGCTTGTAATTACAGTTTTGTAAGAGGTGATTTAATTTTTATTTCTTTCATGGCTTACGACTCTATCTTTGTTTTCCCTTGATCATAGATTGTTGAAGATCTTGATTTAAATAATTTATCTTCTTATTAAATTTTTTCCTCAAGCATTTGTGGCATATTCCTACACTTGTAAAATAACTAGGATCCTAGTGGAAGACAAGAATGATTTCTAATATTTTCTTATTATTCTTTCTAGGTTTTAGATTTTTTTAGTTTTGTATGACCATCTTTCATTTTTGTCTTGGGGCTTAATATATATCCCTTTACTGTTTAGTTTGGGGGTATCTACCAAAATTTATGCAGTTTTCTTGATTATTTTGAAATAAAAAATTTTTTTATCTTTTACAGATAAGAAAAAAAATACCTATTTTTATAATTGACAAGTCTCCGTACGAGAAAATGTAGACAATAGCTATATATGTTGGCAAGAAAATTACAAGCTAGAATGTGTTCGTTTATAGTGTACAAAATTATTAATTAAGAAACCTGAACGATATGATAGGAGGAAAATATCTTACATATATCTTTCATTTAAATAAAGGAAAGTATATAATTTTATGAAAATGTTAAGCAGACATCCTTCTGGCTACGTGGCTGAAGGAATAGCCAGTAAAAAAATTTTAAAAAATTAAAATTAAAAATTAAATAAAAGAGATAAGAGTTATAGGTGAAAATTATAGATATAAAAGTGTACGGTTAATATTACTCTAATTTTATCACTATTTATCTTCAATTTTAATTGAAATGTATTCTTCATTCAAATTTTAAACCAAAAGGGTACTAAAAATTTAGTACCTCTATTATACTATAAATTTTCTTATGACAGTAGATAAAACTTACGAAGATAGGGGATAATTTTCATTTTTTTGTTATAAATACCGGTTAAAGAATTCAAACTTACACGTTCTTACAATATTACTTAGACCAATCACTACAAAACCACACTTGGTGACTTAATAAATTTAAACTTATATAAATGTATGGAGACAAAATCTTAGTTAATGCCTCAAAAAAAAAATTTCTTACTTAATGTTTACTCAAGCTGTTCTCTATAATTCCTTAAAAAAAAAAAAAGTTGTTCTATTTAATTTTGGGCTAAAATACACTGTGTTTTTGAAATTTGCATTGATTTTCTATCAATTTCTTATCATTCTAATATAATTAATTGAGTCATCAACTCTTTATTAACAATTACATCAGATTTTTGGAACCCAAAATGTATTCATTTTGGTCAATTTTCCTGACATGTCAAATTTTTCCGTTTATCGTAAATGACTTAGTACAAAATTTTGTATTTTTATACCAATAAAAATAGTTGAGAAGTCAATTCATCTAAATAAAATTATGAAGAACTAATTAAAAATTAATGCAAATTTTAAAAACGCAAATGTATATTAGCCTAAACTTTATGATGCATTTCACGTTCTACACATTCACATCATAGGATTTCACCTTATGATTTGTCAATGTCATTTAAACTTTCAATTGGCAGTGGGTTTTGTTGA
This sequence comes from Dicorynia guianensis, assembly GCA_037013595.1. Taxonomy (NCBI): domain Eukaryota; kingdom Viridiplantae; phylum Streptophyta; class Magnoliopsida; order Fabales; family Fabaceae; genus Dicorynia; species Dicorynia guianensis. The sequence goes on along the minus strand of JASUAB010000006.1, from coordinate 11,612,660 downwards.
GAGTTTCAGTCAAAGACCTTTGTTTCTTCTGCTGTTGATTATGGACATATTAAACAAATAAATTCCCTTATTTTCTCTTGCTTGTCAATATCATTACGTAAACTTATCCTCACCTAATAAAGTTTTAATCGTGAAATTTATTAAATTTTGTAATAATTTATAAAATTTAATCAATTTAATAATTTCAATTTTTTATCTATAAATATTTAATAAAATTTTATTTGTTTGTAAGACAAGACTGATCTGATCAAATGTTTCCCACCAACTCTTTCAAAAAATGCTTTACCGAAATAATATTTTAAGAAAATAGCAAATGGGTAATCATGAATTAAATAGATTAACCCAATAGTGCAAATTAATACATGAAGAACTTGACATTCTGTGACGTCTGCAAGCATCCCGTGGGACAACATCCATGATTTTTCTTCATAATTTTGTCGCACATTGTGATAATCTTCGCGTTGGGTAGATTAAAATTTATTGAATTTTTGCTTATAAGAGCTTAACTCAAATACTTAAGGGTGCGAAGTTCAATTAAAAATTTTAAGTGATATGGTACTGCTTTCCTTAATTATTATTGAGAACAAATTATAGGATAAAAGAAAATATAATGAATGAAAATAAAATAAATGAAAAGCGAGAAAATATAATATAGTTTCTTTTTTAATTTGAATAAATTTTGGTTAATTATAAAGAAAATATTATTTAATTTTAAATAATAATATTAATATCAGTTTTAATAGAGTTCTTCTCCACTTTACCATTTTCGTTTTACAAAAAAAAAAAATGTAAAAAGAAATCAATATTCTCTTTGAAATATTATCTATTTTCTTTCTTTGTCCCAAACTGTAAAAATTCATCGATTTTTTTTAACTCTTCCCCTCGTCATTCTCCTCTTAAAATCACTTTATACAAAAAAAAAAATAGTGTTCAACGAATTTGTCAGTTATAAATATGTGTAAGATACACTTAAATTTTTTGTACAAAGACTTTTTATTTGCTAATTTAAACACTAGCAATTCAATAAGGGCTTTCTAATTATTTTTTGAATTTATTTTTAGAAAATTTCATATAACACCGATTATGCATCCCAATTTCACATGGAAAACTGACTTGGATTCATGTTATTTCGTTCCGCCAAGGACACCACTAAGATAATGATTGAATGACAGTTATTCATTCTCCTCTTAAAAATGACAGTTATTGTTTTGCTAGAACCTTGGTTTCAATAGTATAGTTCTCTACTCCCCCTTCCACTTTATCTCTGAATGCACATCCTATAATTATGTGTGTGCATTCAGTGACATCGTGAGTGTGGGATATCACTGGTCTAAATATTATGATCACAAGGGAATAGTTTATTATTATAAATACTTTCTTATATAATATTTATATCTTTTAGTGTTAGATTTATTAAGTCTTACAATTCAATTTGTTAAACTTGACAGATTTAATGATATTAACTTTAAGTTGTAAGGATTAAATAAAAATTAAATTATAAAAATAATGAGACTCTTAATTAGCATTAGTAAGTTTATTTTCAAGTAAAATAATTATGCAAATATCACAAATATCACGTCTCTCACTTGACATCTACATTGGTAGTTTTATTTAAAACCAAAAGATAAAATTAGTTTTCTAAGTTAGTATGTGAAATTTGATAAATTATTTTTATATAAAAATAAATGTGCTCCATTATAATACTTTTACAATACGATAATCTAGACTCAATAATTAAGGATCTTGTTATATATGCTGTTATCTTTTATAATATCTTTATTGTATTTAGTCATATACATATTAATCACATTATCTATTTGTACAAAGTGATATGGTTGAATATGAAGAAAAACATTGTAAAAGGAGTAGTATAACAATATTTCAATTAAGGTAATCCAAGTTCATTTGTGTGCCTAACTACCCACACTAAAATTTGTCTCCCTATAACGTGTGAATGATATCAATAAGAGTGATATCGTGACTAGGTTTTCTGTATAAATAAATCCAAATTTTGGTTTGGACCTTTATTGGTTACTCCTTTTCCCGTGTTTCATGTTGCTTGGATCGACGTCACTTTGCCTTCTTCAAATTTCTGCGTTTGGTTGAAAGTTTAGTTTGGTTTGCCATCTTAGTACAGTTATATTGTTTTATTACTATATATTGCCTTCTTCAAATCATGCTATATATATTGCATTATTACTGCATTCTATTAATATTATAACAATATTATATAATATCTATCATAGCAGTAGTTGGATTCTTGCAAATCCAAGTCACATACTTGTTTTTTGAGTTGTCATATTGATCACATATTCCTGCTTTCTTAATTCTTATTGCTATTTAATCACTATTATTCAACGACTAATTCAGTAAAAAATCTCAATGAAATGACATTACACGAATATAAAGTAAAAAAAAAAAAAAGGGGGTCCGGGGCAACGTAAACAAGGTAACTCATTTACAATTAGGGTAATTTTATTGCACTAAGAGTAAAATTTATAATATACATATTTGAAGTGATGTGTTCAAATAAAAAAATGATAAACTTTCTAAACAATCCTATCCATTAATATAACTTAAATGAACAACTGGTTGAATACGCCAATAAAACAAATTATTTAATTTTAGTAATTAATATATACTATCTTTTCATAAATTTACACAAAACCTCATACACACAATTTTAGAGAAGGGTGTCAATTTTAGAGTTTATAAGTTAGGGTCTAGTGTTTAACTTTAAAGGTTAAGGTATATGGTTTAATGTTATGTCATATTTGATATTTAGGATTATAAATTTTAGAGTCTCGAATTTTAGGTTTTAAAGTTTTAAGTTTTAAAATTTAAAATCTAGTATTTAGAGCTTATAATTTAGGGTTTAGGATTTAGTTTTAAGATTTATGGTTTGGAGTCTAGAGTTCAGTTTTAAGGTTTATAATTTGGGGTTTAGATTTATAATTTGTGATTTAGGACTTTCATTGTACACAAAGTCCAAATTTATTTTGAACCTTTCTTGCTCAATCCTTTTCCCATATGTTTCATGTTGCTTGGATCAACCTCGGTTTGACTTTTTCAATTTTCTGGGTTTGGTTGAAAGTTTAGCTATATGTCTGCCCTCTTAGTATAGTTATATTGCTTTATATCAAGCTACATTGCATTATTGCTGCATTATATTCATACTATAACAATATTTTATGATATCTATCATAATAGTTGTTGGATTCTTACAAATGCAAGTCACAAAATTGTTTTTCTGAGTTGTCATTTTGATCACATATTCTTGCTTTCTTGATTCTTTATGGCATTTAATCACTATTATCCGATGACTAATTCAGCACAAAATCTCAAACGAAATGACACTACACTAATATAAACTAAAAAAATGAACCAGGGCGACATAAACAAGGTAATTCATTTACTATTAGTCTAATCTTATCATAATAATTGGAGTGGTGTGCTTAAATAAAGAAAATTGATGAATTTTCTAAATAATCTTATTCATGAATTTAACTTGTTGGGCAACTGGCTAAACAAGTAAATATAATAAATTATTTAATGTAAGTAATTGTGTACTTTTATTTATAAATTTACACAAAACCCCATGAACTCATTTTTGGAGAAGGGCATCAATTTTAGGGTTTATAAATTTGGGTCTAAAGTTTAACTTTAAAGTCTGAGCTTTAGTGTTTAATGCCATACCATATTTAGGATCTAGGATCATAGGCCTTAGAGTTTAGGCTTTTAGGGTTTAGAGTGTCAAGTTTTAGGATTTAAAAAGTTTAGTGTTTAGCATTTATAATTTAGAGTTTAAGGTTTAGTTTAGGATTTTAAGTTTGGGGTTTGAAGTTTAAGGTTATGATTTGGGTTTAGTTTTAAGGTTTTTCATTTGGGAATTCATTTTAAAATTAGGTTTAAGATTTGTTATTTAGAATCTCATTTTAGAGTTTATAATTTTGAAGTTTTAGGATTTACATGTCAGCACAAGAGAATACTTAATTATAAAGTCCTTTATGAGTTAAAAGATAAAATTTTTATGACTACTTGATAACTTATTAATATGGATCTGTATCATAAATCTAGCTTAGAAACTTCAAAAAATACTACAATTATTAACTCAATTGAGAAGTTATATTTGTATATGTCAAAAATAGCAACACTTTTGGATAGTTTTTAAGAGGCCTTAGATATAAAATCCCAAGTCATTAGGTACTAAAATAATAATAAATACTGATGAAAATCTATACAATTTTAGCAAATCCACTTCAAACTTAGCATTGTTATTTTTTGTGGACTATTTCACATACTTGCTCTATTTGCTCCATCGGCCTAAAACTTCATGAAAAGAAACCTTCACAATTTTGGCACTAATAATCATTTCTTAGCAATTAAACCTTCAAGAGCTTCAGTTATAAATGCCTACCTACATAATTAATTATAATCACCTATGGCCCAATTAATCAGTTGCAGTCTTGCACATGTTATCCTCAATCAGCTTAAATGCCATCTTCATTCATATAGATTTGACAAACTAGTTGATATGAAATTTATTCTTGGCCTTCACTATGAGCTTATAACACTTATATATGTTCTTGACATGTTTTGTTCTTGGTCCAAATAACTCCAAAGTGAAGATTGATTTGTACCTCCAACCACTTATGGATGAACTGAAACAATTGTGGTGACAAGGTGTTTTGACATATGACATCTCCACAAAACAAAATTTCATGATGCAAGCAGTATTAATGTGGATCACCAATGATTTTTCTACATATGGAATGTTGTTACGGTGGCATATATAAGGAAAACTAGCAAGCCTTATTTGCATGGAGGAAAGAAAGGCATTCTTCTTAAAACACTATTGTCAAAACTCTTGGTTTGATTCAGATTGGCAATTCCTTCCCTTTGATCATCCCTTCTAATAGAACAGGACAACAATTTGCCTAAAATAGCTAAGGATAGGTTATTGGTGAGACTCAATGGGTTCGGGTTTTGTCATAACTAGATGAAATAGAGTATCTTTTGGGAATTGCCATATTGGAAGCATAATTTAATCTGGCATAATTTGGATGTGGTGCATATAGAAAAAAATATCTTTGACAATCTCTTTAATACCATGATGGATATGAAAGAAAAAACTAAAGATAATGAGAAAGCAAGGCTCAACATGAGAGAATATCACAAGTAATGGGAATTGCAATTAACAAAATTGCCCAATGGCAAGTTTGCCAAGTGTAAGGCCAATTATATGTTGACCTTGAAGCAAAGAAGAGCCAAATACAAATGAATGGAAAAGCTAAGAATGCCAGATGGTTATGTATTAAACTTGGTCAAATGCATGGACAAACAAGAGGGAAAGTTATATGGCATGAAAAGTCATCATTACCACATATTTATAGTGTTTGTTGTCGATTACATTTAGGTCATTGCTTGACAATGTTTAGATCCTCTTATAAAATTGAGTCAGTTTTTTGAGACTTGTGCTTGACCACACTTAGAGAATACACGTTGATGGCTGTGAGCATAACATTCCTGTTATACTATGCAAATTGGAAAGGATTTTCCCCAATCTTCCTTTGATTCTATAGAGCATTTACCAGTGCAATTGGCTTATGAAGCTAGGGCAGGTAGTCTGGTTCAATATTGATAGATGTATCCTTTTGAGAGGTATGTACATAGTGGAGTTTTCTTTATTCTATGTATTTTATTAAACTTGTAATATATATAGTTTATGTATGATATTACTTATTTGATTAGGATTATGGGTGGCATCAAAAGAACAATGAAAAATAAAAAACAAGTGAAGGGTTCATTATGTGAGGCTTAAACAACAAGCAAAACCTCCCATTTTTGCTCCTCCTGTTTTAAGTCTCATGTGTAGTCTAGAAGAATTAAGGTCAATTGTTTCGATGATGGCAGACCAAGTTCATTAGCTCTGACTCTTTTCATTTTCAATCAACCTAGCCATGATTTGGGGAAACCCAAGAAGTAGTCGCTTAATGAAGCAGAGTACAAGCTTGAAACCTTGCACATTTTACTGAACTTTGACAAGTCTTGCCATACCCGAAGTAAGCATATTGCATTTACTTAAATAAATAAATAATTTTGTTAATATTTATCTTTATTACTTTTTTAGTGTTAATTTTATATTTATCTTTCACTTTAATGCGAGATCATGATTATTTCATTCCAATTTTCATCATTTCTTAGATATTCCAACTTGCAAAATAAGAAATGTTAAAATGTTTGGCAGTACCTTCAACTGGCTCCTCGCTTACCCACCTCTTTCTCTTTATCCATCTTGTCTTTTAGACTTCCACTACTCCTCCCTCCTTTTCGTAGTATCTGTATATATGAAATGCAACTAATTTTAAAGTGCAAATTTGCATGCAATCTTTTCTTGCAAGTGCTTGTTGTCCTAATCGACCAATAAGAGGCTTTGAACTAAGCATATTTTGCATCCTGTTTCAAAAGTTATTTAAGTAAATTTGTATTGATGGTTATATATATATATATATATATATGTAAGTATTAATTTATATGTTTTCTTGTAAGTGCATGATCCAGCTACTGGAATAAATGACAAGAATTTATATTCTTTAACATTGGGCCCTAATAAAGACATTAAGTTGGCAAATTTTTTGTGAATGAGTTTAAGTTTCACACAACATCTTGGTTAGAGGGGAAAAACAAACAATAGCAATGTCTGGGTCAAAGGAACTAGTGCAAGTGTGACGATAATTACTATGGTATCCTTAAAGACATGCTGGAATTAGATTATCCTGAAATCCCTCCAAGGAAAATGTTCTTGTTTGATGTGAGTGATTAAGGGGGACTAGAGTTCATAATTAGTTTAGAGTTTTTAGGTAAACATGACTCACATTTATGAAAGTTATGATCAATTCATTGTCGTGCAACAAGCGAGACAAGTTTATTATGTACCTTACCCGGGGACCATAGATGGAGTTCAATTTCATAATTGATGGGTAGTCATCAAGACTAAGGCTTAAGGCAGGGTGGAACTTGATAATGCATCAAAATTACCTTAGCAAGTTGTTGTACCACAATTAGCAACTTGATAATGCATCAAAATGACGAAGGAAGCTCTGATGAATTTGGAATTGGACATAAGAGTACAAGCCATTATCGAGAGTCTCATTCCACAAGATGAAGTTAAATATGTAACCAAACTTGAGAGAACTGAAGAAACTGACCTATTGGATGAAAATGACATTGAAGAAAATGAGGATGCTGTTAATATTAAGATTAATATGATTTGGTTATATTATATGTTGACAAATATTTAATTATTGAACTCTATTTATTGATGTTTGATATACTATCATTCTAAAAATTTTAAAGACAATTTCAATTTTAATTAATCAATGGGCAATGCTAACTAAATTATATAATGTTATAAATTTTATGCTAAAAAAATTAATTTTGTTAATAGTTGTTAATTTATATTTAAATTAATGTCTATAATATATATGCCTAATATTATTAATGTGCATTAATATGATATAATGTCTATTAATTTTGAGTTTATAAGAAATATGTATTTTAAGCCACCAATAAAAATCATCCAAACACTTGGGTGCACTACAAAAGCTATAGTCGGGGCTGGAAAGTTATTATAAAAATAGTTTGTGCTATTAGAAAAATAAATTTGACAGACAATGGCTACCACCTTGGTAGCAACTATCATGTCAATAATATTATCAATGGTCTACATTGCAAATAAAAGCAAATTGATAGTCATTGGCTGACATTACGGCAGCCAACAGTCATTTCAACTATTTCATTGGTGGCCTAGGCCATTGGAACAAACACACTTGAAGTGATTGGCTAAAAACTCAGTTGCATTTAAGGTGAAAAAAATCAAAATGGTTAGTTGGCAATGCGATAGCTAAGGGTAGTAGTTAATTTTAGCCGCAATCTACAACCACAGGTAAAAGAAATTTCCTTTGATTCATAGCTAAATCGGTGCCAAGGTTTTTCATTGGTGGTATGTAAATTATCGGTCAAAAATTCAATTTTTTTTTATAATTTTACAAGTATTTAATGGCTACCAATAAAAGGTTTTAATAAGGGAGTCACATGGACTTCTCTTTACTTCTTAGTTCCTCTTCTCTCCAACTCTCTCCTTTCCCCAGGCAACTTGCCCCTCAAGCGACTCTTCTTTGGCGAGGTAACCTTCTCCATTCTCTCCTCTTCTCCTCCCTTTTCTCCTCTTCTCTTCCTCTCCTTTAACTTTTTGTTTTTGTCTATTTTTTGTTTCTTGGACTCTTTTCCTCCTCATTCTCCTTTGCTATTGTGAAAGTTAGCTTGTTATAATTACTCTCTAATCTCAAATTGAACTTATGGTTGATTGTCCACAGGGGAGATGACTTTCTCAAGTTATGGTTGATTGAATGACAATGTTCTAGCTGCTGGTAATTTGGTTGTCTTGTTTGAGCATTATGGATATCTCTAAATATGAATTTTTGTGTATTTTTTAACAAGAAGTCTCCATTGCTAAGGGGAGACTTTGTCAACATTTTTGTAAAAATAAATTAATTTTAGGTTAATTGTAGCTTAATTATGATTTGTGATATAATTTGGTTGTCTTTTTTGAATGTTATGGATCTCTCTAAATATCATTTTGAGTGTATATTTTAACAAGAGATCTCCATTGCCAAGGGAAGACTTTTTCACAATTTTGTAAAAATTAAATTAATTTTAGGTTAATTATAGCTTAATTATGATTTATGATATATTTTGGTTGTCTTGTTTGAGTGTGATGAATTTCTTTGAATATCATTTTAGTGTGTTTTTTGACAGGGGGTCTCAATTGCTAAGGGGAGATTTTGTCAAAATTTTTGTAAAAATTAAGTTAATTTTAGGTTAATTAAACTTAATTATGATTTATTCAATAATTTTTTAATTAGAATTTAGGTTAGATTTGAAATAAATACATAACTAGGATGTAAGTTAATTAGAATTTAATTAAATTTGAAATAAATATATAATTAGGATATAGGTTAGAATTTAGGTTAGACTTCAATTTGTATATAATTAGGATTTAATTGGATTTAAAAAATTTAAAATAATAATCCAATTTAGTTATTATTTAGGTTAATTCAGTTATTAAGTTACTAAGTTAATCAAGTTTATTATGTAACTAAGCTAAAATTAAGGTTAAATTAGATTATTACATTCACTTTGAGTTTTTATAGCTTTTCATATATACTATGAAAATGTCAAGACACCATGTCAGTTTTCTAGCTTATTTGTGTGATGTGTATGACTTTCTTGAGTTATGGTTGATTAAATTCATATGTTCTAGTAGTTAATAATTTGGTTGTTTTGTTTAAGTGTTATGAATTTCTCAAGATTTCATTTTTAATGTATTTTTTTATAGGAGTTTTCCATTGCAAAGGGAAGACTCTATCAAAATTTTTGTAAAAAAAGTAGATTTGAAATAATATATAATTAGGTTGTTGGTTAGAATTTAGGTTAATTAAGATGTAGGTTAATTAGAATTTAGTTAGGATTTGAAATACATATGAGTTAGATTGAGGAAATTTATGTTAATGAATGTGTAGTTTTAAAATAGCAATGAATGTAGTTTCAAATTAAATTTTTTTACTTACAAAGTTATGTAAGTTCTTAAGTTACTAAGTTAATCAAGTTTATTAAGTTCTTTCATTAATCAAGTTTTTATATAAAGTAACAAAGTTAAAATTAGATTATCCAAGTTAGTTATGTTACTAAGTTAAAAATTAGGGTTCAATTTAGTTCATAATTAAATTTAATTCTAATTACAACTTGTAAAATAGTAATAAATTTAGCTTAGTTATTAATTAGGGTATTTAAAATTAATTTAAATTAGCTATCAATTTAGCTTTCTAGTTTCTTGTACCATGTATGTGTTTTAGATAATTAATATTATGTTTTATTTCTTTAAATGACATACAATACACCCTAGTAGCAAGGTAAACGTCGAGGTCAACATCCTAAAGGCTGTAATTGACCCCTGCCCTCTAGGACCACCCTAGTGACCATCAATACTACCCTAGCCACTACCAATCCCACCTTACCCATCACCTCTCCTATAGAGCCGTGGATGACTATGATACCATACTCATCTGACTTCCACACCGTCTTTTGATCCTCCTAGCCCACTCTTTTCTAATTAACTTAAGGAGGATGAGGGTATAGCTTCGTTGCCTGTGATGCATACTCACATTGTGCATAGCAAATCATTTAGTTTTACTTTTTAATTTTAAACTTGTTTTTATGATTATGTTTTAAATATTTTTAACTATTATTAACTTCAATTGTTGACATTCATTTAATGCCATCCAATATGTGGAAGCCATTCGTAGCCGACAGTCATGGTGTGACACACATAATTTGGGCATGAGTCAATCAAGCTTAGTAGCACGGGAGTAATCCACGTCTGTAGTCGTTGCATGCTATTTGAGGAGTACAAAGTAAACATAATTGATCCTATTTTTTCTACAATTACATTTGATATAACTAACATGCTTTTTTACAAAAATATGTTACATTTGATGAGGATCTCCATGCCACTCAGAGTGTTCAACAATTGAGGGTAAAAGCAACTCTTTAAACTGTATAAGGATGCTTAGGATGCACAATTTATGCCTTATTAGATGTCATCTAGAGTTTGGGAGGACCTCAACAACTATTGAAAAACACTAGAGTTCAAGGCCAAGTGTGAAAAGGCCAAGAAGAACTAGGCAACGAAGAAGGAGGGTCACTCTAGACAAGGGATCTACCTAGCTGGGCATCATTGAGGACTGATTGGTAAGTAACATTATTTAATGTTTTGAAAATATAACTTATCATTGCCATGATTGAATTAATTTCTTTAATCTTTTTGTAGGTGGACCATCTTAGGCAATGTCTTGGGCAAACCAAGCTTTTTCATTATACATACCAGAAGAAACAAGAAAAGACATGGTTGATAAAAGCTCCCAGAGGAACTACATGAGTTATTTAGCTGTGTTAATTTCCTTAACATTGTTATTTATTAGTTCAATTATTTTTGTAATTGAATTAAATTAATTTTTTATTTTTTTCTTGTAAGATAAATTTATGACTAAGATATTTTAGATGCCACAAGAATTTCTAAAGGGTCTTAAGGACAACTCAGTGTGTCCACCCTAATCAACCAAGAAGAACTATGGAGAGAGATAGCTAGTTGCACTTATAACAGCTAGGTTTACGAGATGGGCACAATGAGTGCTAAGAGCAGACCCACAACTAGGTTTAGTTCTGCCTCTTATTTTATTCACTCTTTTGCCTATAATGAACCATCTGTTATGGCTACTTTGAGGAACTAGGTAAGGGAGGAGATGACTTGGAGTTCAACAAGCATATTACCAAAGTACAAGCTAACCAAGAGGCGAAGAATGCTTAGCTTGCGGCACAGCTATTTCAATTGCTATTATGATCGAGTTTGATGCGTGGTAGCTTGTTGTTTGACACTAATCAAAGTTTAATCTTAGAGCCTCTATTGCAACCATCACCTAGAGACCCATCATCAAACCAGCCTCTAGATGGTGTGGATCCCCCCATGATCCTTTTGGTGATTATAGTTAGATGCATAGTAGCTTGTTGTCTGACACTAATCAAAGTTTAGTGTCAGAGCCTCTATTGCAACCATCTCCTAGACACCCATCATTAGACCAGCCTCTAGATGGTGTGGATTCCCCCCATGATCCTTTTGGTTTTTATAGTCAGATGTCATTTCTTTTATATGTATTTGACATTATTTTAATTTTAAAATATTGTCATTAAATAATTTATTTTAATTTTAAATATTTATTAATAATTTTTTTATTTAATATTTAGTTTGATAATTTTATAAGGATTTTATAACAATTATAAAAATAAATGAATTATAAATCCACAGAAAATTTTTTACATAAAAAAATAATTTCCAGGGCATATGCTCTTAATAAAAAGGAACTACATTAATAAATAATCTATAAATTAGAATATTAATTATACTTGTCAATAGTCTTTATTAGCAAAAAATTATTAACTTTTTAATTTTTTTCTAGGTTTTAGCTGCCAGTTATATTCCATATATCTTCCATATATAAAATTTTGGCTAATAAAATTTGTAAATTTTTTGGTAAAAAAATATTTTATCATTTTGTGGAGGATATATTTGTTAGAAAGTTTAATTATCTTCTTTGGTAAAAGTGAAATCTCTGAGATAAATTAATAATTTATTGTCTGCAGTTTTTATTTTATCAATAGTTATTTGCTAGTAATATTATGTAATATCACAGGTAAACGTTGAATGTGACCACAAATTAATACCGATGACACTTGTACTAGCCAATGAAATCTACCAAAAAATCTGCCAAAAATTAATATTACCAATGGATTTTTAACATATTTATTGGAAATCGGAATATATTGTAGTGTTTCTTTCCATTAAGGAAAGATGTGAAATTTCTAGAGAGGAAACTAGATAATTAATTAATATGAGGTATGATGTGGTAGGTGATACTAGAAGTATATTCTAAAAATGGTGAATGTTTTTACAAGACTACAATTAATTTCCTACAAAATGATTAGGGTTATCCCTATGGAAAATTGTATTGGTGGATGTAAGTACTTGTCACCCTAATATACATTATTGCTAACAAAATTTTTGTTGCGAGTTTAGGAATATTCTTGTCAATACGTAATAGCCTGCCTACCTATAGTGGATTAGTATGTAGTTTATTTGAAGTGGCATGGAACTTTCAAAATAGTGTGCAAGTTAGAAAATCTGTCAACCCACAAATGCTTAATCTTGTTCATTGTTTCATTTGCTTGTTGATATTAGGTTTTGTCTTAAAATGTTATACTTTTTACCCATATGGAAGTTTAAAAGGGCATGTTTCTAATGTGAAATATATATATATATATATATATATATATATATGTGCCCTTATTAGTTACTAAGCATATTGGAAGAACAAATTTATCTTATTGTCCTAATGTGAATACTAGAAATTAACATTTATACCTAAAACAAGGTGCTAAGAAAATTAATTTCTAATGTTAAAAAACTTAACAAGTGGAAGTCCAATTTGGACCATCTTTAGGTATGGGGTTGTTCTGTAGAAGCAAAACTCTATGACCCCTTATGGTAAGTTAGACTTTGAAATCATCACATGTTATTTATCTTATTCATGTTCTTAGTTCTCTAAAAGGATGACATTCTACCTACCAATAGTGGTGTAAATTTACTTTTTGAGACAATGTTAGTTATGTCATGTGCTTTTGATGTGAAGCATCTTAGAGATGCTTCATTTGTTCTAGGAATTGAGAATCACAGAGAGGAATTTGTTAGGGTCTTTGTTGAAGACATACATTTTTCGTAGGCTAAATGAGCTACATCTTCACTACTAGAAATAGCATATTATTAGTAGGCTTTTACTAACAGATGAGAATCCATCAGTAATAATGCTTATTACCAATGAACTAGCCATTACTATAAAAAAAATTTGATCCGTAAGATTTTTATTGACCAATTAGAAAATCCATCGGTAATTCTAGTAGAATGTTTTGCAACCAATGGCGAGAAATAATTACCATTTGGGTTATCAATGACCTATTTCCTACCACAAGGCAAACCATTGAATTTACTGATGGTAAGCTATTAGTAAAGATGCCAAAATAATGTCAAAAAATGGGAATTTGACAATTCAAACAATGAATCCAATATTAAATTTGTAAGAAAATATACAATTATACTTTTTTTTGCATTTTTTTTTCCTATTTTCCATTAATATTTTACTTTTTTTTGGCCATATGGTGGATAAATGAGACAGAATGTTATTTGCCATGAAAACTCATGATTGCTATATATGTATAAAGTGTTTGTTGTTGATTGCATTTAAACCATTGTCTGACAATGTGTGGAAGCTTTTTACAAAGCTGAGTCAATTTTTTCAAGATTTGTGCCTAGCCACATTGAGGGTAGATGACTCATTAACTATATAGTTGAACATTCCTATCATACTATGCAAGTTTGAAAGGATTTTCCCTCTTGCATTCTTTAACTGCATGGAGCATTTACCCCATCACTTAGCTTATAAGGCAATGGTATGCAGTCTAGTTCAATAGTAATGGATGTATTCGTTCAAGAGGTACTTATGTATCATAAATTATGCCGTTTTATTGATTTAATGTTTTTATATTATGCTTCTAATCAAGTTTTTGTGTGAATTGATTAGATTAGGATGATGGGAGACACAAAAAGGATGGTTAAAAATAAAGATGAGTGAGGTTCAATATGCAAGGTTTACATGATGAGAGACATCCCCCATTTTTGCTCCTTTTTTTTAAGCCACATTTATAATCTAGAAGAACTTGGGCCAAATGCTGTGATAACAAGGGGCCAAGTTCATCAAAACCGACTCTTTAGATTTTCAACCAACCTAATAATGCTTCAAGAACAAACAAGAAGATACCTTACTGATGTAGAGTACAAGTCCACAACCTTGCATGTGTTACTAAACTATGACAAAGTCTAGCCATAACTCAAGTAAGTGCATTACCTATAATTAAATAGACAATTACATGCTTAATCCTAAGAAAGAAATGTATTCAATTCCAAAACACTAATCACATAGTTTTTTCTTGCAAGCATCCAATGGCCTAATTGAGCAATCAAAAGTGTTAATCCAAGAACAATTTAGATCTTGGCTTTGGTGTTATGTAAATATTGACATGTGCATACTTATATATATATATATATATATATATATTAATTGTGTACAATCGATGAACTTTATCTATGTATTTTTCGTGTATGTGGTGCATGATCCACCTAATGGTGTAAATGACCAAAATCTGCACACTTTAGCATGGGGTGGGTTTAAATTTCACAAGCATCCTAGTTAGAGGGCAAAAAAAAAAAAAAAAATACAATAGTGGTGTTAGTCCAAAGAAAATAGTGCAAGTGGTGATGATGACAATTATGGTATCCTTACAAATGTATTAGAATTGGATTATCTTGGAATTCCTTCGAAAAAAAGTTGTCGTGTACTATTCTAGTGGTTTAACCCCGCTAAACTACGAGGGACCAGACTTCATAATCAGTTCAAGATTGTTGACAAAAACCAATCCTATAGGTATGAACACTTTGATCAATTCATGATCGCGTTGTAGGTGAAGCAAGTTTGCTATGTACCTTACTCGATCTTAGACAAAATTAGAAATCATAATTGGCATTTTGTTATCAAGACTAAGACACGGGGAAGGGTGGAAATTAATAACGATATAGAATTGCCTTATCAAACTAATGCACTAGAGTAAGTAGAGATTGTGCTCATTGATAAGACATCAGCAAGTTCTTACATGATGATAATGCAGATTTTGAGCAAGTTGAAATTGAAGAGACAAGTTGCCAAGTTCTACGTGTAGAAGAGGACATTGAATATGCAAGTAGCTCCAAGAGTACTAAAGAACCTAATATATCAAACATTGATGACACTGAAAAAGAAAAGGAGGCTACCAATACATTTGAAGAAAAAGAATGAGATGAAGAGTCTGATTGATTTGCTATAAATTATGTTATATTTTGTTATTTCTTTTTTTCTTGCTTATGGATCATCATTCGATTTGAACAAATAACAGTCAAAATTTTATGGATTCCTGTCATAATGATACATAGAAAAAATTGTGGTTAAGTTTAATTAAAAGTTAATAATAACACAAGTCTATTTAACTAAGCTCAATTAAGATTCATGATACTTGATTTTTGAAATTATACTTAATTAAAATATTATGATCATAATTTTAACGAGTAATTGCTATATTTTTTTAGTGCTTAACATAATTTCAAGTAGAAAAAAGTATACACAAGTTTAATTAAAAATTAATAATAACATGAATCATTTAAACCAAATTTATTATTTTTGATTATAAGATTATACTTAATAAATATATTATGATTCTTAGTTAAACTTAATAAACTTAAGTAATAATAAGTTAATTAATTAAAACTTATTATACTCTATTAAAATTTATTTATTATTTTATATATTTATTGTAATTATATTGAAATTTTAATATATAATTTTTTATATATTTTAATTTATTTAAAATGATTCATATTTAATTTTAAAAAGATTTGGTTCTATGTATACTACATAAAAATTATCGATGGACTGTCGTCCGTCAATAATTCCTATTTAAAAGAAAAAAATTGGTACAACTGCTCATAACAATTATAGATGAACATTTATACACTGCAATTCTTATTTAATTAAAAAAATTGCTTTGCAGAGAATCTCTGCTGCATGGCAAAGATTCTATGCACCTTTTAGTCCGAAGGTAATTCTTAGAGGTCCAAATCTCTGCACAAAGTGCAAAGATTGGGTAGAGTGGCTGGGAATTACCAATGAACTACCTGTCTGTTAGTAATCTCGTGCATTTTTCAAAAATTAGGTGGTTAATTTAAATTTTTTTGAATGTTTTAACTATTATCAATGGAAAAATCTATTAATAATAGTAAATAAAATTTTAAAACAAAATGGTGGCATTTTAATAACTTTACCAACAGATTCCATCGTCGGTAAAGTCTTATTATAAGTTGCGTGCCCCCTTCTCTTCCCTTCCTCTCCTTTTTCTCTATGCTTCGGTGCCACTCTCACTTTTAGGCGACATTCTGGTTAAACTCCAGTCATTTTTAGGCTCTTATAGCAAATTTTGCTACTTCCTTACTGTATTTTTGCAATTTGAGGTTAAGTTTTACTTAACTTTTGTCTTATTTCACTACTCCTTTTTACATTTTGTTTTTTACTTTATTTTCAGCTATTATGTGAGCTATTTGATCAATGATCTACTCTCTTGGACCGTTTTCATTTTTTTTATCAACGTTGGTACCACTTTTCCTTATAATTTATCTCAACATTAATGTATGTGATATTAGTATAGATTATTTAATATTGATTGTGCACTAAAAATTTTGACACTGAGATACATTGATGACTTTATTTTCTATCTATTTGTATTGAAAATGTTGAAATTAAAATAATATACATAACTAAAATTTGTGTCTGATTGTACAAAAAATATTGATATTAAGTTGGATACACGACTTTACAAATTTTTGTAATTTGATTTTTCATCTTTTCCTTTGTGGCAGGGTTCTCCATTCTTAAAGGGAGACTCTGCCAATTTTATTTTAAAAAATTAGATTTATGTCAGTAGCAGTATGGTGTTGAGCTTATATTTATTTTAGACTTATATAATTGTAAAAAGATTTGATTAGAGTTTTTAAGTTATGAATCCATTTTATAGTTAGATGGTTTTGAATTTAATTTAAATTTTTTATATTTTAAATTGGTTTTAATTTTATGTTTATATTACAGTTTGGTATCTGTTAAAGTAATTCCCACATCAAATATAAGCTTATTATGACTTAATTATTTAGTTATAGATTATGTTTAAATTGGGATGCACTTGTTATTTAGGTATGTTTAAATTGGGATGTATTTGTTATTTAGGTTATGTTAAAATTGTGTTCATTAGGTTAGAAAGGTCATTTGCCTTATTTTACATTAAGAGAGTTAGAAAATTAAATCTCAATTATGATTTTTTAAATAATACTTAGTTTATGACTTAATTAGTTTGTTATAGATTATGTTTAAATTGGGATATAATTATTATTTAGGTTTTGTTCAAATCACGTGTTAATTAGAGTAACTAGGTTGTATGGCTTATTTAACATTTTGAGAATTGTATAGCTTCTTATGACTTAGTTAGTTGTAGATTAGCTTTAAATTAAATTATGAGCTAAGTTCTTTATGTTATATTGGAATAAGTTAGTTGTAATTTAATTCAACTTTAACTCTTGTAAGTTTTGAATATTTTATTATAAATCTAAATTATTGTTATTAAATGTTATCCTCCAAACCCGCTAAAGGTAAGAGGGTTAGCCTATAAAGGCTGGTAGTCAATTCAGGTCCTCTCATACCAATACCACTCTTCTAGATTTGCTTCACACTCATCCCCTACCATAGATAACTATGATACCTACACTTGTGTATCAGCCTAACCCATTGACCTATCCAATTGCCACATCATTTGTAGTGACTTCATTGAAACCTCCCACCTCATATTCCATTCTTGCCTCATCTTCTTAGACTCAAGAGGAGGACAATTTAGATAATAGACCGGTTATTATGCCTATAGATTATTTAGGCATGTTCAATGACATTTGAGGTGCATGTTAATTGTAATTCAAGTAATATTAAATTTTATATTAGCTTCCCTTATTGATATATTTCCTATGACTTTCAATAGATGGAGGCTCTTTACACCAAGGAGTAATGCTTTGACCAATGTTGTTCGGTCAAAGCTTGATAAACCCTACAAGTCATGGGGTGAGATACCTAGAGAAACTCATCACATGTGGTATAATAAGTGAAGGGTAAGTAAAATGTTATTATTTAAGTTTGTATTAATCTTAGTCAAGTTGTAGGAGCTTACAATTACTAAAATGTTTTATTTTTATTTTCAAAAAATGATTGCATTTGGCAACAATCACCACAATCACATGTGGGTAGCATTTAATAATACAAGATCTAAGCATTTATCAAAAAATGTACAAGGATGCTCGAGAAGTCAAGTAAAAGCTTGATTGGTTACATAATCATATTTGGGAGGATTTTCAAACTTATTGGAACTCCATTAATCAAGAGGAAGTTTGAAGAAAATCAGTGGGCGGCATATATAAGAGGCGTGTTTATGGCATGGTCTCACAGGTCTTAGTAAAGTCTGTTTTAGGCTTAGCATCTCATAACTATTCTTCTATGAGTTGCATAGACTCGCATGTCCTAGAAGTTATCTAGATAGAGATGAGGGAGCAACTTAGGGAGGAGATGATGTAGGAAAGGGAAGAAATATGATGATAGGAGAAGCTAGCAAGGCATCAGCTAGAACAGCTGAGGCAACAAGTTAAGCATATAATTGCATCACGCATGGCACAAATGGAGGCCAATATGTGGGCATGGGTTCAAGCCCAGTTTATGGCTCAACAGATAGATAGTGAAGGAGTTGGATCATTCACCTTTAGCCAGCCATCACCACAACAACGACAACAATGACAGAAGCCACTAGTTACCCTTCATCCCTGTAATCCCCAGTCCAATGACTCAGATAAGACTAACACTAATGTTGACTCTCCTAATAATGGCTTTCTTGATAATGACCCTCCTAATAATTGCCGTCATTATTTGGCTTAGAACATATCAATTTTAATAATTATTCTTAGGATCTATTCAAACTTTTAGTAATTATTTGTAAATTTAGCTAAACAAAAATTTTATTGTCATGTTGGGATAATTTTATAATGTTTAATTAAAATTTAAATATTTTTATTACATATTTATTTATTTTTCATTATTATACTAGAAGTTAAAAAATTTAATTTAATTCACTTTTCAAAAATAAATAATTTCATAATTATTAAGGGACATCAGTCCTCCGTAACTGAATTGATTATTGAAGGAATGATCCCTTGGTAATAATAAAATTAAATATTTAAAATAATTAACTCATTTAGCATGGGATATTTATTCCTTAGTAAAAAGAAAAAAATTCGAAATAATATTTTAATTTTTAAAATAAAAACTTTGATTTTTCCTCAAGATTGAAATTTTTTGCTAAAAATTTTTCAATGAAGGGTTTACCGAAGGATAAAATCCTTTAGTAAATTCGTGAATAAAACTTATTACTAACAAATTTATAATTTTTACCAAAATGATTTATCCCTTAGTATTTCGAAAATTTCTTGTAATGTTATTTTGTGAGAATAGGATAAGTTTACGCCAAATCAGCCTGCATTGGAACACAGAATGTGCAAAATGAGCATTTGAATCAATGACAAGGAATGATCATATGGCACCTAAAGATCAAACTTAGGCATTAATAGCTAAAGCAGCACCCAGTTGGCATCTTTTAAAAGTTTTCATATTTAACTAGGTTATGTGTGATGTGCATAATTAATATGTACAAATAATGAAACATGCTATAAGTATAAATTTAATTTTTAATTTATAAGTTAATATAGAAAGCATTAGTATTCGTTTATTAAGCTCGACATAAAATATTTGGCTTGTTAAAATATATATATATAGTTCTATAATCTAGGGACATAAATATAAAATTCAAAATTCAACAAAAAAATATCAAATTTAAAATTTTTCTTCATATTTCTACAAAATCAATGAAAGTGTAAAATATGTTGAAGAAAACTTGAACAATTTCTATATTAATTAAAGATTTTTGTATGTTATAATTTCCAATGAATAAACCTTATAAAAATTACAATTTAAAGCTGTCTATATATATATATATATATATATATCTAATTCTTTTAGTGTAATGACAAACACACATTCATAATATTGATGCTTTTGTTTTATAACCATTATAAAATTATTTTGCTTCAAATCCTTCAATTGTTATTCTTTTAAATTGCACTTTTCTTTGGACCTTGAAAAATGAAATAATAGAATAATTAACTGCATGCTTAATTTCTTTGAAAGATTTACATTTTACCGTTATAGCTCATATAAATAGATGCTTTACGTATTGGACACATTTTTCTACTATGTTTGCAAGTATAAGCTTAGAACAATCCTTATTAATTTGATCATGTATTTGGTTTAAAAAATTGTTAATATATTACATGCTTTATCAAGCTGCTCTATGTACGTAAATCCATCTTAACCCTATTATAAATATGTAGTAAAACTATAGTTTGACTTCATTTGACAATTTAAACATTAGCAACTAAATAAAAAAAATTGAAAATCAATTTAATAGAGCCAGTAAGTAGTTGGCTTCCAAAAATAACTTTGAAATCTTAGAATATTCAATTAATACTCTACTTTATTTAAAGCTTTAAAGATTTTCTATTACATAGGTTTTGCCAAGAGGTATAACAAAAAATAAAAATATTTCTCTATTTTTAAACAATCTTTACTTTACAAAATTTAGATCATTAAAACTATTTTGTTTCACATACTAAATTTTGAGACTCAACTAATCTAACAAGTTTAATACTAGATGTAAGCATTTTATTTCCACATCTCATCTGAGAAAAACTTTTCACAAAAATAAAAACGGATACACAAATATCGTTAGAACTTTTTGGTTTCAAAAGACAAATTGAAATACATATTATGTAATTAACAAAGCTAACTGCTGCTATTAAAAAAAAAATTGAAAGGACATGACCATTTATTTCTATTAGAAACACAAAAATTTTTCGCTTGCCTATGGATTGCTGTGTAAATCTCTCGTCTAAATCATGATACATTGGATTTTAGCTTTAAATGAGTTCGATTATTTTTTAAGCAAATTTATCTTAATAGCTAAAGATTTTGTACCACACACATAAACAAGTTGATGCAAACGCAGACCTTAAGCAAACTAGCAGAGTCTAAAAAAGTTAAAAGGAACAAATAGAGATTCTCATTTAGGTTACGCCATATTTTAGCATCATTGTACATGTAGAACTAAACTACTTAGATATTTACATTTGAAAGAGGGTTTAAAATGTTATGAAACATAAACCTTTAATGTTGTTTGATGAAGTTATCCAAATTTTTCTATAGATAGTAACTCTATTGGCGAAGGTACTTCTTCGCCCATACGTTTTCTTCCACATGCAATTCTTCTAAGGCCATCTCACCATCCTTCACCGATTAATAATAAATTTATTATACAATTATTTTTTAAATTTGTTTTAATCTTCTAGTAACATTTTTTCTTATAAGCATTTTATTTATGTCTCACTATGCATAACACAAGACAAAACTCTAATAAATAAATAAATAAATGTTGTGGTTAATTACTTCTTAGTCAAGTCTACTTGTTACTCATACTAAGAATTTTGACTAGCCTGACTTTTATACATTAAACAATTACGATAAGTGCAATTTATTTAGAATTTTAAACAATAAATTATCATATTCTTTTTATTAAAGTTCTCTGAAAGAAAACAAATGAGATAATATGATCTATTTTATAATTGACCGCACTACTTAACTTTTATAAACTAATAGAACACAATTAATTCGAAGAAAAACATGCTTTCTATTTAATATGACAAATAATTGCTTCTAAATATAGGTTGAGTTCCATCAAATTAAGCCTTATTCATAGCCTAACTTATCTATACAAGTATCAATCCTACCAATGATTGTTGTTACAACGTTGCAACACAAGAATAGCAATCCAAAGAAAAAAGAAATTGAGTCTTTGAGAAGGAGAAAAGTGGGTTTTGAAAATGAAAAGGAGAGTTGCCACTAACCTAAAATTTTGGTGAGACCAGATACCTTTAAAAAGTTGACTTGCATTTTAAAAAATTGAGTTCAAGCATTGATTATGTGTAAGGAATATGTTAGCACTCTATAAAATCCTTTCTATAACATGTTGATTTTTATGTCACTTTTCTAATTTAATTTATGCATTTAGTCTTACTTTATTCCTATTTTGTTTGGAGTGTTGGATTAATTAGGATATCAACATAAGCTTCACCATCATGGGTGGATTCCCTCCAAGCTATAAAAGTGGGGGTATCATTCCACCCAACTTCCACAACTATTGGGGTTTTGTGATTTGTTTAAAGGTGAATATTTATGATTTTAGAAAAAGTATTAAGATGGATTTCCTCATAGATGAGTCCTAACAAAATGTCTTTCCCTTTGGGCTATGTAAAATGGAAGAATCACTCTACTCAATTGCCAGAACTCTTCTTGGAGGTTCAAATTTGGTTTAGGTTGAGAATACATAGAAATAGAACTAAGATGGATCCCACTCATGGGTAAAACCAAACAAAATTTCTCTCCCTTTGAGTATTGGGAAATGAGAGCATCACTCTAAATGATTTTCATAACACTTCTTGGAAGTTTGAATTTGGTTAGAAAATGTTAAGATTGAATATACTTGTTGATTGAAAAGAGGATATTGAAAAAAGTAGTTAATCAAAAATGGAAGAAAGGCCCTTAGAATCCTTATTTAGGTGATCTTGGACCTTTGAAGTCATCTTATAAGTGATGTGGGGCTCTTGGAACCCTTTTTTATTAAATGATTTTGGATAATTGTAATCCATTACTAAAGTGTTCATCCCATCAATTGTAATGAAAAGTAAAAGATATGACAAATAATTATTATAGTCACTCCAAAATAAGGCTCAAACAAAGTTACAATCAACAACACAAGCAACAAAGGATAAAAATATGAAAGAAATAAGATGCCACATTTAACTACCATGGGTTTGGAGATAATGAAAGCTCTACCTTATTAAACTTGACTCCCAGATCTAATCGGTGCTTACTCTACAAATCATCTTGGGTATCATTCAATCACGAATTCTACATCAAGGCTATAAGAACCACAAATGCATCGTATGGATTACAAACATAGCAGCCTTCTAATCATAGCAAGCCCTTCTCGCAATCATAGAGAAACTATAAAAGCTTCTCCAATGTTGATACACATCCTAAGTTTGAGAGGAATGATGGTGCCTAAGGGAGAATCAAGTGAGAGAGAATTATGTTTTGAGAGATTGAGAGTAGGGTGAGAATGCATACGATAAAGGTAGAGCTAGGATTTTTCTCCAAGAGGACCAAGATAAAAGGTCATAAGATGGAAAAGAAAGTTCCAATTTGCTCACAATACATGCATATTAAATAAATTAGGGCTAAATATGCTTAAATGACATATAGTTTCACTCTATGTGCAATGTTAAAGTGGGTTTTAGAAAGGGGATTTTGACCGAGTTAAAATGACATTTTAGGGTGAGTTTTGAAAATTCTTCTCTATGTATATAGTGTATCAGGTATGACCTATGAAATGAGATATAAAGTAGGTTGAGTAACTTATTGTGTACTCTTTTTGAGTAGGTACTATATTAATTTTGAGTATTTTTTTATTTAGGTTGCTTACCTATATTGTTTCTTTTTGCTAATTTGGGGGAAGTGGGGTCTTTTGTAAGATTTTAAAGTTTTGAGGTTATTTTAAAAATCAAAAAATTAGATAAAATAGGTAACATTAGGACTTATTTGAAAATGTTTAAAATTATAGGTAATATATAAAATTTTACAAAATTTTAAGAGGGGCCAAATTAAACAATTTAAAAATTTTTAATAGTATATATGAGATTCTCACAAATTCAAGAAGCTAGGGCCCACCTTAGCCTCCACTAGTTCCACATCTGTGTACTTAGAAATAAATTTGTGTTGTATGTATGTGTGGAGTCAACTCCCTATTTAATCCAAAGTTACCCAAACTTCTAGTAGTCATGGTTAACTAGGAATCCCATCAACTTTAGGATAGTTAGTTATAGTAGAAAACAGAGAGTAAAATAATTAATTACAAATTTATTTCACTTAAATTTAATTGATTAATTATCTACATTTATCTACTATTATTTATTGTTAGAACTATCCAACAATAAATAAGATTTAATCAGTTATAAATAATTAATTATCCCATATAGAATATTGATACATGTGGATGCGCCACCATGAAACATCTCCCACCCATATTCATAAAACATCAATATGGGATTTGGATTCTCTAAAGCATAGGGTGCATTTTAAAGAATAAAGTGCAAATGGATTCCCATTGATGAAAAAACAAATGATGTAGATTATTATAAATTACAAGCAAGTGAATTCCATTGATACTTTACATGATTAATTTTCTTGTCAATGGTCATTCACTTGCACTTTACTCTTTAAAGTGCACCATGTACTTTAGAGCTTCCCAATCCCATCAATATGCTATATCTCTTAATCAACGTGTTCTCACATTTATACAAGAAAATGGAATGTGCGATTACACGAGAAAGGTGCTAGTGTGTTATATCAAGCTATCATCTAATCAATATAGCATCACTCATACCCCAAATCATTTTTTCACACTATATTATATGTACCATTGATCCTTCTAATTTATTTAGAGCTATGCAAAATCTTGAAATACATCTAAAGTCATGGTTATCCACTTATGTCCACATAATTGTTTGGGCTATGACTTACAAATCATATATGATATTAAATGACTTTCCCTTGAATGTTCATGTCAATTCATTAAAGTTTAGTTGCTTTCCTAGTCATATTCTGCTAGACCACATTATTCCTATTCCTTGGATTATATGATAAAGTAGCAACAAAAAAACCTAATTTCATGACTTAAATCCAAGTCTCAAAGGGTATAGAATTAGATTGTAAGTCCATAGGGCTCACACAATGATGAAGAAGAGATCTATTTAATCACTTCCAATATAGGTTGACTTATCACACATACAGTGCGATATGAAGGTTATGGTGCAGCTCCTATTTAGGCTTTGTCATGCTCTCATTTACATTATATAGAACATGATTCATTTGCTCCAAATAATGATTGACTTGAATAACTAAGATTCAAATTGGACTATGTTGGCTTCATGAATCAGTGTTATCTCCATATTTGACTAATTAAATCTTATCCAAGCACTTAGCTTAGGCAACATTTCAATGTAGTCCTATCACTCCTTAAACAATAAAGAGATCACTAACAATAAGTCTCAACTCACTCGCTATAACAGTGTTGAGGTGATTTCCCCATGTGAGAGAGATAATCTAATAGCCTAATGACAATCTCATATGTGCCAAGTAAGTTTACTATGCAAGTCAACAAAGTCATTCCATATTTATTGCATAAGTAAAATACAAAAGCAATGTATAACTACATTACATACTTAACAAATCTAAACCCCTAACATGTTTCTTAAAAGCATCTCTTGTAATGGGTTAGGTAAATAGTCAGCATTGTATTGCTAGTAGGAAAATGCTTCAATAATACAGTCAACTCTTATGCATTGATGTCACAATAGCTAGTGAATGTGCTTTGTCTTTCCATGGTATTTTGGATCTTTTGCTTAGGCTATAGCAGCTGCATTATCATAATTAATAACTATGACATCACATAGATGCCTTGTGATGTTCATGTTATGCAATAACCTCCTAAACCACATTGCCTCTTGTATTATAGAAGTGTAGGCAACATATTTTGACTCCATTGTAGACATAGACACACAATGATGCTTCTTACTACACCATGAAATGACTCCTTTCACAAGAATGAATTCATACTCTAAAGTGAACTTTTGCTCATCCTTGTTTGTTGAAACATTGGCATCATAGTATTTGACCAACTTGAAGCTCCCACCTTTATAGCATAAAGCTATACTAGTGGTTGTTGACCCTAAAATTTTGGTTTTAGATTTTTGGAGTTGCCACCTACCTAAATTGTTTAAGGGTGAGATCGGACACCTAATTAAAAATGATCTACATTTTAGAGATTGAGTTCAGGGGTTGGTTACGTTTTAGGGAAGGTGTTAGCACCCTAAACGCCCTTTCAGTACCAAAAATGATCCAATTAATTTACTTGATAAATTTATGTTGGTTTTAAAAGATTTTTTGAAAATAATCCTTGCCCATTCTAGATTAGAATATAAATGATTTTAAGAAAAAATTCCCTTTCTATTCTAGGCTAGGGTTTAAAAATAATTTTAAGAAAATTTCATCTCTATTTCAGATCAGGTTTTTCAAGAAAATCTCCTTCCTATTCCAGTCCGAAATTTTTTTAAAAAAAAAATTGAAAATAATCCCCTTTCTATTCCAATATGAGATTTAAAAATAATTTTAAAAAAATCCCCTTCCTATTCCAGTCCAGGGTTTTAAAGAAAATCTCCTTTCTATTCCAGTCTAGAGTTTTTAAAAAAATTGAAAATAATCCCCTTATTTAACTGGCTTGACTAGCAATTAGGATTAGGATTTAAGAAAAGTGGCTTGCCTAATGTGACTATGTTAGAGCCAAAATTTCTTAGGACTAAAGAGCAACTCAGAGTGGTGATACTAAAGTTTCTTAAGAGATAATCCTAATGCTAAAATTTCATGAAAAATTAACAAAAAATTAAATCAATGAATATGGAAGATCAACAAGAACATTGCCTAGGCTACAATATGTGCAGAATCTTTAATACAAAACATGCAGAATTTTTAGTATATAAAAGTCATATGAAGATTCTATATAGAATGCAGAAACAAAACTACAAATTAGAAATAGAATTGCTAAAATTTATTTTGTGTAGAATTTATGAAACAAAATGCAGAAGTTGAATTGCAATGTAGAATTTGTAGAAGACAGCTAGTGCATAATGAAATAATGTGCAGCATTTTTAGTTCAAGATGCAGTACAAAACTATTTAAATAGAATGCAAAATCATGTAGAAATAGAAGCTTGAATGTTCAAAACAGTATAAAATATATGTGTGCAGAAAATTAAAACACTATATGCAGAATTTAATCATGCGCATGATTATGTAGAATTTAAGATGGAATCTATACATGCTAATAGTGCAGAATATGCAGAATGTTGACATGATTTTATTTGCATGTAGAGTCCCATAGTAAATCAAGATAAAAAGGGTGAAAGAATGTGAAAATACATGCACGCCATGATTAATAAAAATGAAAGTTATGCAAACACTATAGCAAAAACAATCCTACCTATATTAGGATTAAAGTATGAGATCTACATGATTAAAATTGAACAACACATATGAATCTAAAAGAAAAGGGGAAAGGGGCTTATCTTGAGTGTCTTCCTTTGTCTCAAGCAAAAGGAGAAGGAGATTTGGAAAAAAGGATGCTTGATTTAGAATAAGTGGTGTGAAGTAGTGTGACAAGAGTGTATGGTTGTATGAGAGAGTGGAGAGGTCTAGTTTCTCTTGCTGAAATTTTCTTGCAAAAAAGTCTCCTCTTCTTACTACATGAACCTTTTCTTCTTTGTAGGCTTTTTACTGAAATTTTTGAGGCTCTTTTTTTTCTTGTGTACGTGAACCCGCTTTATGTGTATGTGATGATGGGTTTTTTGTAAAATTAGAATTCCTTTTTTAGTTAAATTCTTGTCTCCTAGTTTCACTTATATTTTATCTCTTTTTTATCTTTTCATTCTTTTATCTTTTAATCATTTTATTTATCTTATCATATCCTAATTTTTGTCTTATTATCTTTATCATTTTTGTTCTAATATCTTATCCTCTTATCATTTTATTTATCTTTTTTAATTTTAAATTTATCTTGTATTATTATTCTTTAATATTGATTATCTTATCTTTTATTTTTGATTTTATTTTAGTTTTATTTTAAAATTTTATTTTTAGGTTTGTAATTTATGTTAAAGTTTTGAGAAGTGGGCTAGACAAAATTAGGTATCTACAAATTTGCCCCCTTTGCTTACTTTTAGGAATTAGAAGATGGGCAAAGGTTGAGAGATACTATTTTGTCCAGGTTGATACATAATGTGAAGGGTTACTGTCCACCTAACAGGGACCAAAAATGACCTTAGGATTTTCTCTTTTAATCCTAAGTTCGGAAGGGTTACCATCCACCAAATAGAGACCAAAAATGACCCTAGGATTTCCTCTTTTAATCCTAAGTTTGGAAGGACTACCGTCCACCCAACAAAGACCAAAAATGACCTTAAGATTTTCTCTTTTAATCCTAGGTTCGGAAGGGCTACCGTCCACCCAATAAGGATCAAAA
This sequence comes from Dicorynia guianensis, assembly GCA_037013595.1. Classification (NCBI taxonomy): domain Eukaryota; kingdom Viridiplantae; phylum Streptophyta; class Magnoliopsida; order Fabales; family Fabaceae; genus Dicorynia; species Dicorynia guianensis. Next base: position 11,584,032 of record JASUAB010000006.1, on the reverse strand, counting down.
TGACCTTAGGATTTCCTCTTTTAATCCTAAGTTCGGAAGGGCCACTATCCACCCAACAAGGACAAAAAACAACCTTAGAATTTTCTCTTTTAATCCTAAGTTCAGAAGGGCTACTGTTCACCCAACAAGGACCAAAAATGACCTTAAGATTTTATCTTTTAATCCTAAAAGTTTGGAAGGGCTATTGTCCACTCAATAGGGACCAAAAATAACCTTAAGATTTCCTCTTTTAATCCTAAGCTCAGAAGGGTTACCGTTCACCCAATAGGGACCAAAAAATAACTTTAGGATTTCCTCTTTTAATCTTAAGTTTGGAAGGGTTACCATCCACCCAACAAGGACCAATACGACCTTAGGATTTTTTCTTTTAATCCTAAGCTCAGAAGGGCTACCATCCATCCAACAAGGACCAGAAATGACCTTAGGATTTCCTCTTTTAATCCTAAGTTTGGAAGGGCTACTGTCCACCCAATAGGGACCAAAATGACCTTAGGATTTTCTCTTTTAATCCTAAGTTCGAAAGGGTTACCGTCCACCCAACAGGGACCAAAATGACCTTAGGATTTTCTCTATTAATCCTAAACTCAGAAGGGCTACCATCCACCCAACAGGGACCAAAACGACCTTAGGATTTCCTCTTTTAATCCTAAGTTCGGAAACGCTATCGTCCACCCAACAAAGACCAAAACAACCTTAGGATTTCCTCTTTTAATCCTAAGTTCGGAAGGGCTACCGTCCACCCAATAGGGACCAAAAATGACCTTAGAATTTTCTCTTTTAATCCTAAGTTTGAAAGGGCTACTGTTCACCCAACAAGGACCAAAATGACCTTAGGATTTTCTCTTTTAATCTTAAGTTCGGAAGGGCTACTGTCCACCCATCAGGGACCAAAAGAATGATCTTTGAATGGGTTCTTCCCTTAATGGCCTGATTTGACCTGAATAAGTTTGTCTCTAACTTGATATGGATGAGTTCTTCCTAAAATAGTTTTAAATTGATATAAGGTGAGATGTTTATGCTTATGCATGTTTGTCATGATAATGTAAAATCCCAATTTTTGATTTAAGGGACATGCTTGACTTGTGAAAGTTTTAATTTTCTTGAAAATTCAGGGAATGATGGTATGATTGCATGAATTAAAACATGATTAATCTAGATACCAATGATGCAATGTTATCTTAGAATGATGCATGCTGATATATTAAGAGATGAAATTTCATAGATTATGTAGAAATACTACTCCATGACCTTTAGGAGCCTTTGAGATGAAATCATGGGTGAGTTAATTCTGGTACTTTTGAGTCTTCTGGCTTGCTCTTTCAAGAAGGATTGCCCCAGTGTCACCAAATTCTTAATACATTACTTGCTTTATCTTTCTTTATTCATAAAGATGTCGCTATTTGCTTTATTGCCCCTGTTTGTATATTTGAGCTAAACCCCTTTTGAATACTCCTTGGTTCTTTCTCTTCTAAGAAAAATTAAGAGTGTAATGCTTTCAGTATTCACTCAAAACATTTTTCATTCATCATGTCTTGAAGTCATAGTTTAAAACTTTTCTTCGCTCATCATTGGAGTTTCACCAATTTTCAATTCATGTCTTGTCCATTCAGGCGGTACTTCTTACTGACTCTTAACAATCCTTTTTTTTTCTGCTTTGCATGAGAATGCATTTTAAGGAATAAGGATGGCTTATGACACAAAGGATATGCAACTTGGTACTTTGGCCTTTTATAGAAGAGATTAATAGATGGGTCAATGACCGGTTGTCCCCACTAAAGCGAATCAAAGTATGAAACTTTTAGGAGTAATGCCTTTGAGGATCAAGTTCAATTTTTTGATGGGTTATAGCCCCTTAGAAGGAGTTTCTTCTTAGTCTCACCTTTCTTTAAAGGCAGGTCATTCGGATATAGGGTTTTACCCTTTGATTGCCCTCAATTTAAATTTTGACTACCCATGAGCAAAAAATGTTGAAAAGATTATTCTTAACTCATTCTCTTTTATTATCTAAGTGATGCTTTAAGAGAATGCCCATAATAATTACTCAATTCTTTGGAATAGAAAATGTGCTATTAAGCACTTACTCTAATTCCTCTAGTATTTGCACTTTAGTTAAGTGTTTACTCTAATCACTCTTAAGTGTTTGCACTCTCTAACATATTTGCACTCACAGATACCCCATAGGCTTGTTTTTTGCCTCTCCACTTTAGTTAGTTTACCATATTAGCTAAGATCACTAGGACTTTACTTAGCTTGTAATGTAAGGCCTAGGAAATGGGTATGAATAAAAGAGATAAGGAGTTATCAAATAAGGAAAGCATGAAGTATGATGTCTCATTTTTCACTTTTTCTTTTCTTAGATAAGCTTGCGGCTCAAGGTGAAGTCCATTTCTCTTTATTAGTCTCTTTTTTTTTTTGGGCTAGCCCCCTGTTTTTTGGTCTAGCACTTTCTTTTTCATTTTCTTTCTCAATATTTTCTTCTTTTTTCTTTTTCACATAGTTTTGGAAGGATAATTTCAATCCTTTCACTTGAGCCTTAGATTATTGCTCATAGCATTTTCCTTCTTTGATAATAAGGATGCTCCCTTTAGCTCTCTTTTAGGGTAGAATAATAGTTTTTAAGTGCAGGTCCAAGGAAGAAAATTGGATGGTGGTCTTTCCTCCCTTTTATAGGCTCAAATGGGTGACTATGAGAGTTTTGATATTAGGGTTTGGCTTGAAAGGCTTAAACTGTCCAAAGATGGCCTAGGTCATTTCTTGAACAATGTGGTGTCCAACAAATAGCCTCAAGGGGAATTTAGACAAGTTTTAAGGCATCTGTTGTTCTACAATAAGCATATTCTCACTATAAGCTCTCTTTTTCATTTTTCTTTAGTTAGAAGACATTCGGTCATCCAAGAGAATTGAGTATTCAAGCAAACCTATTTTATCATTGGCAATTAGATTTATCAAGAATGAGATTAAGAAAATTTTTCTTCATTTATTAGCTCATGAACATCAATGTTTGGGATAAACCATATTGCCCCAATGTTAGTTTAGTCTAATAGGTAAAAGAAATTGCATGAAAAGTAATGCATTCATCATGCTAAGCATTTTATTGAATTGAAAGGTGTGCCCATACAAACTCCTTGCTAAGACCTTGGGCAAAGCCATTAGCAGGTGCCATTTAAAAAGATGCAAAATAAATATGAAGGTAGGAAAAAGTGTAACTTATAGTAGGTGGTGCAAGAACAGATCCACTATCTGAAGCTAACTGGTTCTCTTCCAATGACAAGATCTTGATTTTGCCCATGCCGCTCTAGTGTTGAGCATTTGGATTGTCATGATTAGGTAAGGGATTATTATGAACATCTGGTCTTGGTTGCTCGGTTCAAAAGTCAACCACTTTGCGTCAATTAATCCCTAAACCCTTCTTTTAAATGCAGGACTGTTATCAACAGAGTAGCCCTTTGCCCCTGCATGGTAAGAACAAGTAAGTTGCTCATTGTACCATGCTGGATATGGGGGTTGAAAGGTAAGCGATGGAACCAAAGATACTAGATTATTCTACAACAACTGGGGTAAGAGTTAGAGTACGATATTGGAATTGGGTCAAAGTTTTCAACTTGCTTATTAAATTGCTGCCTCGATTAATTTTGCTGATACCATTAGGATTGTTGTTGATTGGGCTGAGAAGCTTGGGTGACTAGTGTTTGCAGAGTTGGCGCAGAAATGTTCACAACAGGGGTATTACCCTTCCATTTTCCTTTTTTCTGGTATTCTACTGAGTGCACTCCTTCTTTTTTCTTATCATTCTGGAATTTCTTTTAGCTCTCAGTAATTAGCTTTCCCATTTTTCCTGTTGTGACTCCTCTTTCTACCTTTTCACCAACAACAACCAAGTCAGCAAAATTAGGAGACGTGCATGCTGCTATTGTAGCATAATAAGGATCCTCTAGAGTGCTCATAAAAAGAGTAATCATTTCTTTATCTGACATAGGTTGTTGCACTCGAATCGCTACATTTCTCCACCTCTGAGCATAATCTTTAAATTATTCTTTTTCTCCTTTCCTCATGTCCTGTAGCTGAAACCTATTAAGGGAATTGTTCCTATTGTATCTATATTGCCTCATAAAAGACTCAGCCAAGTCCTTCCAAGTGAGAATAGAATGGCGATCCAGGCTTAAATACCACTCTGCAGCCTCATCAATCAGACTATCTTGTAAAACGTGCATTAGTATCCTTTCATCATTAGAATAAGCTACCATTCTTTGAATGTACATGAGAAGATAAGTCTTTGGACAAGATGTCCCATTATACTTTGTAAATTCAGGGACTTTAAACTTTGGTGGTAAGATCACATTAGGAACTAGTCCCATTTCTGAGAGATCCAACACATCGTCATCGTCCAAGAATCCTTCGATCTTCCTTATTCTAGTTTCCAAAATCTCATACCTCTCTTGGACCTTGGCCTCATTAGCAGCCTTCCTTAGTTTCTCTTGTTTTGTTAGATCATAAAAGTTTGGGATGATCTCGCCTTCTGGGCCTTTTTCATGGTAAGAGTTTTAGGCTTGCTGATCCTTAGGTTGCTCTTGATTATAAGTATCTTTTGGCCCTTGATAGCTATTTTGTGCTTCTTGTTCTTGATTGTGGGGATCTTTTGGCTCTTGACAGCTATACTGAGCTTGTAGTTTCATCATTTTCATCATTTTGGCTAACAGACCCTTGAGTTGGTCGATCTCACTCTGCATTTCCTCCATTGTCTTTTCTTGCTTAGGATTTTCCTGACCTAAGCCTTCCATCTGCCTACTTCGGGAACGTGTTGTTGGAGCCATGATTACTGTTATCCTTTTGAGTAAATAATGCATTATTGGTATGCAAATGAGAATATATGCATGTGAATGTGATGCCATGCATGAAGTAAAAATGTGCAATTTATGCAAAAAGAGAATGAGTGTTAATGAAGAATGCATGCTTTTTTTCATTTTTTATTTTTTTTAAGACCTATTTCTACCCATGTTGGTAAAAGTCTACATCTCCTAGACAAATCCCTAAATTATTCCCTATTCTAATTTATTTTGTCAAAGAAAGGGTTTTAGAAATATTAAAAGGCTATTCTTTCCCCCCCCCCTCCCCCATCTATCCTAAATGTAAATAAATCTTAAGCTTAGCGACTTCATGTATATAGAAATAACATGTATATAGTAGGAGAATTGTGCTAAAAACATAATTACAAACACGTGATGAGATAAAGGAAATGTTTCCCATTGTACCTAATTTCAAGTAAGTCCTAGGTCGTTATTCACTCTCATAGGCTTGCACTCTCTCTCACAAGGGATAGCTCTAAGGCTATTATTAGTGCAAAGGTAGGTTCTATGTTTCCTACATCAAGTCCCCAGATTACCCTTGGAAGGATCAATCCAAGTAGGGTGTTTCGTGCGCTCATACGGAGACCGAATGTCTCTCGAAGGCTAATCTTACTACACCCTTCTAACCTACAAGGTATCCTAAACGGCCCAGGTGTAGGGCACAGGGGTTATGACCTCCCTTTTATTCTAATGCGTGGTGAGAGAGACACTATGTAGGGAATCATATCTCAAATCTAACAAAAAAGAAAATATATACATTTATAAATAGGTGCAAAATTTAAACACCCAAAAATACTAGAAGCTAGTAAGCATTCCTTTTAATTTGTCATCTCCATGAAAGTAAAAATCAAACCAACAAATTAATCAAGAAATTAATAAGATCATTTTTAAGTTGGCCTAACCCACTAATTTCCCTAGTGGAGTCGCCAAGCTGTTGATCCTAAAATTTTGGTTTTAGATTTTTGGAGTTGCCACCGACCTAAATTGTCTAAGGGTGAGATCAGACACCTAATTAAAAATGATCTATATTTTAGAGATTGAGTTCGGGGGTTGGTTACGTTTTAAGGAATGTGTTAGCATCTTAAATGCCCTTTTGGTACCAAAAATGATCCAATTAATTTACTTGATTAATTTATGTTGGTTTTAAAAGATTTTTTGAAAATAATCCCTGCCCATTTTGGATCGGAATATAAATAATTTTAAGAAAAAATCTCCTTTCTATTCTAGGTTGAGGTTTAAAAATAATTTTAGAAAAATCCCATCTCTATTCCAGATCAGGATTTTAAAGAAAATCTCCTTCTTATTCTAGTCTGGAGTTTTTTTTAAAAAAAAATTAAAAATAATGCCCTTTCTATTCCAATCCAGGGTTTAAAAATAATTTCAAAAAAAATCTCATCTCTATTCTAGATCAGGGTTTTAAAGAAAATCTCCTTCCTATTCTAGTCCACAGTTTTTTTTTAAAAAAAATTGAAAATAATTCCCTTTCTATTCCAGTTCGGGGTTTAAAAATAATTTTAAGAAAATCCCCTTCCTATTTTAGTTCAGGGTTTTAAAAAAAATCTCCTTCCTATTCCAGTCCAGAGTTTTTAAAAAAATTGAAAATAATCCCCTTATTTAACTGGCTTGACTAGCAATTAGGATTAGGATTTAAGAAAAGTGGCTTGCCTAATGTGACTATGTTAGAGCCAAAATTGCTTAGGACTAAAGAGAAACTCAGAGTAGTGATACTAGAGTTTCTTAAGAGATAATCCTAACGCTAAAATTTCATGAAAAATCAATAAGAAATTAAATCAATGAAAAGGGAAGATCAACAAGAACATTGCCTAGGCTAAAATATGTGCAGAATCTTTAATACAAAACATGCAAAATTTTTAGTATATAAAAGCCATATGAAGATTCTATACGGAATGCAGAAACAAAACTACAAATCAGAAATAGAATTGCTAAAATTTATTTTGTGTAGAATTTATGAAACAAAATGCAGAAGTTGAATTGCAGTGTAGAATTTGTGGAAGACAGCTAGTGCAGAATGAAATAATGTGCAGAATTTTCAAACAGAAAATAGTGCAGAATTTTTAGTTCAAGATGCAATACAAAACTATTTAAACAGAATGCAAAACCGTGCAGAAATAGAAGCTTGAATGTTCAAAACAGTATAAAATAGATGTGTGCAAAAAATTAAAACACCATTTGCAAAATTTAATCATGCGCATGATTATGTAGAATTTAAGATGGAATCTATACATGCTAATAGTGCAGAATATGCAGAATTTTGACATAATTTTATTTGCATGTAGAGACTCACAGTAAATCAAGATAAAAGGGGTGAAAGAATGTGAAAATACATGCACGCCATGATTAATAAAAATGAAAGTTATGTAAACACTATAACAAAAATAATCCTAGCTATATTAGGATTAAAGTATGAGATCTACATGATTAAAATTGAACAACACATATGAATCTAAAAGAAAAGGGGAAAGGAGCTTACCTTGAGTGTCTTCCTTTGTCTCAAGCAAAAGGAGAAGGAGATTTGGAAAAAAGGATGCTTGATTTAGAATAAGTGGTGTGAAGTAGTGTGACAAGAGTGTATGGTTGTATGAGAGAGTGGAGAGGTCTAGTTTCGCTTGCTGAAATTTTCTTGCAAAAAAGTCTCCTCCTCTTAGTACGTGAACCTTTTCTTCTTTGTAGGCTTTTTGCTGAAATTTTTGAGGCTCTTTTTTTTCTTATGTACGTGAACCCCCTTTATGTGAATGTGATGATGGGTTTTTTGTAAAATTAGAATTCTTTTTTTAGTTAAATTCTTGTCTCCTAGTTTCACTTATATTTTATTTCTTTTTTATCTTTTCATTCTTTTATCTTTTAATCTTTTTATTTATCTTATCATATCTTAATTTTTGTCTTATTATATTTATCATTTTTATCCTAATATTTTATCCTCTTATCATTTTATTTATCTTTTTTAATTTTGAATTTATCTTGTATTATTATTCTTTAATTTTGATTATCTTATATTTTATTTTAATTTTATTTTAAAATTTTATTTTTAGGTTTGCAATTTATGTTAAAGTTTTGAGAAGTGGGCCGGACAAAATTAGGTGTCTACAGTGGTTCCTCCCAAATATCTAAGTATCCTCTTAACTGCAAGTCACTGTGCAAGTCCAAGATTACTTTGATATTTGTTGACCATCCTAACTTCAAAGCATATGTCAGGTTAATATACAGCATAAAGTACATCAAACTTCCAACATCACATGATATGGGACCTTAGCCATCTTTTGCTTCAATTCTTTTGTCTTAAGACATTGATCCATGTTGAGGTATTTACCCTTTTCTAGTGGAATATCAATGGGTTTGGACTTATTCATATGGAAGCATTCTAGGATCTTTTCAATGTAAGTCTCTTGAGAAAAGCTTAGAAACTTCCAAGAACAATCCCTTGAAATCTTTATCACAAGGATGTAATGCACTTGACTCATGTCCTTTATCCTAAAAGTTAAGGATGACCACCTTTGAGTGATGGTAATTAACCCTATATCATTCCTAGCTAGTAGAATATCATTCACATATAACAAAGAATAAGGAACACATTTTCTTGTCTCTTGATATATATGCAATGATTTTCTTTAGTCATTGTAAAGCTCACTAAGATAATTGCTTGATAAAATTGAAGATACCCTTGTCCAAATGATTGTTTTAGGCCATATATAGAACGTTTTAAGGTTCATGTTGTGCTCTTGTCCCTTGGCTTGAAACCCAATGGGCTGCTCCATATAGATCTCTTTATTAATTTCTCCATTAAAAAATTTGTCTTCACATTCATTTAGAACAATTCTAAATCTATATGTGCTACTATAGTTAGCTTGAGGTAAATGGATGAAAATTAAGTATCCTATATTACATATAGTGTACATATAGATACACCACCAAATAACGTGCTAGAAAATGATGGATCCCTTAGTGCCCTATTGACCTTCATGAATCTCAACGCCTTACACTTTTTTAGGGGTAACATTGGCAGTATGATGTGTCCTGCTACAAAAAACATCTTGAAACTCCTCAATGGAAGCCATGAACTACACATCAATTTCCATCTTCCCATGTTGTGATGCAATTTCTCTCTCTCTAGCTAAGTTATCCTCTTATGATTTGTAAAACCTGTCAGTGCAATGAAGGTTTATGCAAAAAATTTGCAATCATTAGTGGGTTTTGTTTAATGTCATTTATTGCAAATTAGATGAATGTTACTTTGTAAACTTGTCTTTTTGTTAGCCATTATCTTCTAGAATTTTAATATAGTGATAATAATGACAATTCTTTTCTCATATTTTTTAATGTTACCTTTAATAATACAATGATACTCAATTATTATTTAGAGATTTTCTTTTATCAACACTTTAGACTCATTCACTTTTTTTTTTTTTGGTTCTAAACAAAGGTATGCCATCAGCTTGGAGGCTATATATAGGGCAATGACAAGGATAATTTCTATATGATGCGGCCCCAAAAGGTGACAAAGTAAACCTAATGAACGATCTTAGCTAGAAATTTAAATTGGTAAACAAAAATAACTTTTTTTGGTATAAGACATAAAAATGTTTATATAGGACTCACAAGTCATCCTTTGATGATAAAAATTGTGTTTGCTACGATTATGGTGAAGAAAATCTGTAACATTGTTTTGGTGTCTTTTTCTTTGTTTTTTATTTCATTATTGTATTATTTGCACATTGCATTTTTTGCACTTACACCTTCTCTAAAAAAATTGTAATAATTGATTAATAAAAAGTCATTTAATTTTATACACGATATCATGACGTAACTTTGATATATGTAAACAAAGTAATGTCTAATTATTTGAAATTTTATTTATCAATAAAAGTTTATTCAAATAACAAAATCAAATTTTCTAGTTCTTTCCTTGTTTGTTGCTTGCTCAAGCTTTGGCTTTTTGGTTAGAAGTAAGATTCCTTAACCAATAAGGTACAACACAATATGAGGCTTCTCTATATTGATTTCATTGACGCAAACAATGGTAAAAAGTTAAAAGTAAGCATATAGATAATATATATCACTTTCAAGAAATTAGAATTCTCTAAACATTTTCATTTGCTGCACTTGTTAGAATAATTTTGTATGAAATATCTTACATAAATAATAATTTTAAATAACTTATAAGTTAATATATTGTTTTTCATTTAGTAATCATTTTGTTTTTTTTGTTTTTGGGTGAAAGTGGGGACCAAAGCCCTAAAAGGAAAATTACAATAGAACACTTGTAGGGAATGCTACCCTAATAGTATCAACTAGCAACGTTATGTTGAATCCCATTGGAAATGATTGTAACACATGAGCCCCCAAAGTGGCTCCCACTCCCTTAGCTAACCAATTGGAATTCCCATTTTGTTCCTTATAAATGTGCCAAAATTTAACCTTTTCAAAGTCATCAAGGGCTTGCAATATTGTGGTGACAATGGGCATCTTAACTTCAACTGCATTTTCCAACATCTGAATAAGAACTTTTGAGTCTACTTCCACTTTCAGCTTCTTGCAACCATGTTCCTTTGCCAATTGAAGACCTGTAATTAGACCCTAACATTTTTTCTATAAAACTAATGATGTAACAAAAGGATGATAGAATCCCACAATACATTGTCCCTTGTGATCACGTATTAGACCACCACAACCACTTTCTCCCTATAAATTTTTTGCCCCATCAATATTTAATTTGAACCAGCCATATGGAGGAGTTTCCCAATGTAATATTTAATTTCCCTTTGTTCCTATACTTTCTTTACTTGGCTTTCAGCATCCTAATCAAGTTGATAAGTATGTTTATACATAATATCAAGACCATTAGAGGACCAATTATAATTAGGGTCATGATGAGCAAGGTTTCTCCACCTCCAAAGTCACCAACAAGTGACTACCCAAGCAGTATACTATTTCCCTTCATTTTTCAATCCCATGTCAATATTGAGATTTATAATAATCCACTCCTAAAGATTACACCCATAGAATTTGGCCAAAAATAATTTCAAGCTGCCTGTTTCCAGAGTCTTTGAGCTTGTCTACAATATTTAAGAACATGAAGAACTATCTCCTCTTTGTTGGCACACCACATATAGTATGGGTTTGCATCATTCCATCAGCTTATATATCGCTTAGTAAGTAAAATGCCATGGTTGGTTTGCCATACAAATGCATAATTCTTTGGGGAATTGGAAATTTCCAATTCTACATCCAAATAGAATTGCATTCATCCCAAAGATGCCTAGCTAGCAAATTGTATGTGCTTATGACTAAATATGTACCATCTGGATTTGGGCTCTAGAGAAGACAATCCTCTCCAACCCCTTTTCTTGGAGGAAATATATTCTTAAACTTTTCCACCATCATTTATGGGAGAATTATGTTTAGAGTAGCCCTGTCCTAATCGTTATTATTCATTACCAAATCTTTCACCTTTAATTGTTGAAGGTCAAGCAACACTATTATTTTGGATTTTTGTGTAAGGGTGGAGGAATGTGGTATCCAATGATGTAACCAGAATTGGTTTGGCTGCCATCCCATTTTTCCAACATCACATTAGCTTCTACAATTGGCCAAAGATCAACAATTGGTTGCCAAATTCTTGAGTTTGAGGAGAAGCCTTTGATATTTGTTGGCCATATTCTCAGTGACTATATTTATGCTTTAGAACCTATGTGCAAAGAGTATTTTCACTGGACCTTATCTACCATCCCATCTTATGTAAACAAGTCTCATTCATGTATTGCAGATTTTTTAAGCCTAATTCATTTTTCTCCTTTGGTTGACAAACCTTCCTCCAAGAAATAGGGTGAGCAATTCTTTTTTGTAAGTCATGTTCCTAGATAAAAGCCGTTTGGACCTTTTCAATTTCGTTGTAAACCTTTTGAGGAAATCTATCCACATGCATGTGGAAGATTGGAATTAAACCTAGAACTAAGCTAGTTAAGGTTATACAGCTAGCAAATGACAAGCACCTAGCTTTCCATCTAGCAAGCTTAGTTCGGACTTTTTCTAGAACTTAAGAGTATCTTCTTATGCCTCTTCCTATTGAAGTTAAATCAACACCCAAATATCGGTCCAAATTATTAGTAATTTGGAAACTAGCTTGATTAGGTATGATAGATGCTTAAGTAAAAGAGACATTTTTGAGCAATAAATTCTTGTTTTTGTCGTATTAATTTTTTGCCCTAATGCATCACAAAAATCTTGCAAAAGCATGGAAATGATTTCCATTTGTTCAGGAGAGGCTTAAGCAAAAATCAGTAAATCAATTGCAAATAAAAGACGTGATATTTCCAAACCATTCCTTCCCACTTTTATGGCCTTCCATGATTTTCTATTTATAGCTGCCTATAGTAAATGACTTAATTTCTCCATATAGAAAACAAATAGGTAAGGTAAGATTGGATCACCTTGTCTTATTGCTTCCTATGGCTTGAATTTGTCTATTCTAGCACCATTCCATAGAATCTCCATTGTAGAGGGGGTCACACAATCAATAATCACTCTTCTCAGATTGCTTGGTATACCCATTTCTTCTAAAGTATGCTATAGGAAAGACCAATTAATCCTATCATAAGCTTTTTCTAGGTCAAATATGATTGCTATCCATCCTTAACCTATCCTTAGACTTCATAATATGAAGAATTTTTGCTGCCATGATTATGTTATCATGGATTAACCTTCTCAGAATGAAACTAGCTTGATTTGCAGAAACCATGTAAAGTAAAATTCTCTTCAATCTATTAGTGATCACCTTGGTGATACATTTAGAGACCACATTGCACGAGGAAATCAGTCTAAATTGATTCAAAAATTCTGGTTTATCCACTTTAGGAACAAGAGCTATTGATTAATTTTAGCCACATTCTCTATTCCTTCAAATACCTTGGAAACATATTTGATGACGTTCTCTCCCACATATTGCCAATTATTTTGAAAAAAAGGGGCAAGCAATCTATCTTCTCTTGGAGACTTACTGGCCCTATCCCCAAAGTTGCTTGATGAATTTCTTGCCTAGCCACTTTTGTATGAAGTTGTTGAGCATCAATCTCCCTTAATTTAGGAGAAGAAGTAATTGAATGAAGCTATCCAATACAATCCTCCTGCAGTATAAAAAGAGTTTAAAGAAATTAACTACAATTTCTTTGACTGTAATATCATTTGTGATCCAATTTCCTTTAGCATTTCCGATCATGGTTACTTAACTTGTTCTTCTTTGAGCTATAGATTTAGTATGATAGAAGTCAGTATTGTGGTCCCCATCTCTAATCCATTCTGCTCTAGATTTTATGCTAGAGGATCTCCTCTTGCTTTAGCACCAGGTTCAACATCTTTTCAAGTTGTTGTTTAAACTTGTCAATGAAATGATTCCATTGCCTTTCCATAGGTACTTGAGCTCCCCGAATTTGGTTTTGCAACTTCTTTTTCCTTGTTCTAACATGACCAAACACATGTCTATTCCAATCTCTCACTCTCTCTATGAAGCTTTTAATGTTTTCCAGGAGATGATCTATCTCATTCCAACATGATGGAAGGAAGTTTGAGAAACAGGGATGAGTGAACCAAGCTAGTTCAAATCTAAATGGACATCACTTTGTAATCACTGGTGACAAATTGACGACCAATTTGAGGGGGTGATGATCTGAGTAAGTTCTAGGTAACACTTTAATTCCTTCTTCAGCAAAGGTGATTCCCCATTGGTAATTATTAAGAGCCCGATCTAATCACTCAAAAACCCTATCATAAGGATGTTTTTCTGGTTCTCTCCAAGTGAATCTACTACCTTTCTAACCAATATCAATCAAGCCACATTTTTCTATCCATTGATTAAAAGTTGTGCTCCTAGTTGGATAGTAAGGGGCACCTCCCTTCTTTTCCTTAGATCCCTGCATATCATTAAAATCTCTTATTATGAGCCATGGGCTTATCATTTCTTCATTCAAATTTGCCAACTCTGAATGCAAAACCTATCTCTCTTCAAAATGAGGGCTAGCATAAATTATAGTTAGAAACCAATGTCGTTTAGTCTTCCACCATAGTTGGAAATGGACATTCGGTGAAGAGTGAGATAGAGGTTGGACTTTTAGCTAACTATCCTTCCAACCTACCTAAATACCTTTTGAAAGGCCTTGACCTTCAACGACAAAATACTGCTTAAATCCCAATCTTTGCAAAATATCACTGCTATGGCCATCATGCACCTTTGTTTCTGCCAGAGCGATCATAATGGTTTGTGATCACATATGAGATTAGACACATGAAGGAAAAAATCCTTGCTACCAACTCCTTTGTAATTACAAAATAAAATAGAATGCATTAAATTAAAATTAAATAACTAGATAGGTAAAAACATTCAACACTTGGCAGTTTGCATTGTACTCCATTTCTTCAATCTCATTCATAGGAGTCTCTTGGACACAGTCCATGTCTGGGGCCATATCTTCTTCCATTCTCACATTTAGGCTTATGTTAAGGGATTTGTGGGCTATTGTATTGTTGTCTGCCCATTAGACTAGACCTGCTCTATATTAGGAGGTGGCTCATTTAATAGTTTCTTTCCCTCAATAACTGGTCCCCTATTAATGACTTGTCTAGAATTCTTTGTACTCTCTCCCCTGATTTCCTCACGTGATTAGGTCTCCTGGTTAGCATTATTCCCTTCTCATTGCATTAATACTCCTACTTGGTTTCTTTTTTCCTCTGTCCTTTTCAATCTCTTGCTTTTTCTTGATTATAGAAATATTTTGCTGCTTATGTGCCTAATTTTTATTTCCATCCTTATTAATAGCCTTTGATGCTCTTGTCTATGAGTTATTATTCTCTTCTAGAGCTATGTTTGAACATTGTTTAGAGCCTCTGGCTATTGCATTCCAGTTGTTAGATTTATTGGACATTCACATATATATATATATATTAAAAATAATAGTATATAAACTTGCTATTATAAAAGGTTTAACCCAAATTAAAAGTGATCTAATTGTGTTAAATGAGTCTAAGTTACCTTATAAAGTATGGGTTCATATGTGTAAATACTCTATTTGTAATTTCTAATTTCATGACGAGCCAAATTAGAAATAAGGATAATATATGCAGTCATAAAAGGGCTATGATCCCCAAATTATATATAAGATTCTTTTCTAACATCCCATCATTAGAAAAGTGAGAATCTCCTTCTCTAGAAAATCAGATGTACTAATTTGGAATATCTAAAACTCGGATCTAGAATTGCAAGACCAAAAGTTTTTAACAATATTCATAGATTTAGGTATGCTTCGGCATCTAGTCTATTTTTCTGGATTATTTAACATGATAGATCTTGGCTTGATGATTATTTTCATCTGAATAAAGAATTTTTCTCTCAATTGGTATCAAAGCCATTCATGTTGAATCATTAAGAAAAGAATTTAGAATAATTGAAAACTCAATTATATTTGGTTGATTGTTGGCATATTTGAATTAAGGATTTATATTCAATGTCGTTTGTAAATATTCATGAAATATATGCTTGTTTTCTATGGAATATAATCCATTAATGCCTTTTGTTTTGGATTCATGAGCGGTTTTCAACCATCTAGTATGTTGAATTTGTTCTGGGTTTAAAAGATTCAACATTCTTTGTTGCCGTGAATATGTCTGGGATTCAATTTGTAGAAAAATTGTTTTATTTTTAAAGTGGCTGCAAATTGGAAAATTAAGAAACATTAGAAAAGGTCAAAGCTACTTAGGCTAGGATTTGTTTTTATTTATTTGATGGGTATTAGCCCACAAGGATTGGGTTGGGCTTGTAACAAGCCCATAACACCAAAAAAAAAAAGGTCATATGAGATGTCACAAAGCCCAAGTGGACTTGAGGGCACAAGGGAGCAGGCGAATGGATTACCCATTAGTGACCTGGTGATTGACCAGACCCAGTTAACAGTTAAAAAGTTGACTTTGATCGTTGACTATTGACTATAACTTTTACTTCTTTTTTATGCAATTTTAATTTGAATATTGGTATTTTTTTATATATTTTGAGACCAATTAAATGAAGCAAATGTGTTGCCAAAGTGACCCCTTTGTGAAATTTAATTTGTCTTAAAATATAAACAATTATTTACATGTAACTTTTGTAAATATTAATTGGTCTAAAGGAAGGTTTACGTTTGATAGAATTACATGGGCACTTGTATTCATAAACGCATGATAATTATTTGGCTTTTGACATGTGAGTAATAATTCAGCTCAAATGAAGACTTATTGTTTGACATGTTATTTTATTGTCAATGTTTAATTACTACACCAAGGTATAACTTACAAGTTAATATTTTTGTTCAAAGACTAAATGTTAATGTTGTACTCGGTATCTTGTGATGGGGTTTATCTTTATTTTTAAATTAATTTTGCACACTTTAGTTCTTATATGAGTTTGTTTTTATTTGGTTTGTTCTATTTTTAGTTTTAAGTTTTGCTACAAATATCTTAGCTAGCATAAATTCCATTCTTATGCTCAATGGCACTAATTTCAAGGCATGGCAAGAGAACGTCATAATCATTCTTAGAGTCATGGACCTAGATCTTGCTTTACAGGTCAATTAACCTACTACACTCATTGATAAGAGTACTTTTGATGAAGAGAAGGAGATTAAAAAGTGGGAACAATCGAACTGTTTAAGTCTAATGTTCATGAGGTGTGCCATTCCAGAAGCTTTTTGGGGCACTATGTCTGATAAGGTTACTACAGCTAAGGGTTTCCTTAGGGAATTAGAGAAAAGGTTTCCTAAGACTAAAAGGCTAAAACTAGTACACTTTTAGCAAACCTTATCTCAATAAGATATAAAGGAAATGGAAACATAAGGGAGTACATTATGGAAATATCTCACATTGCTTCAAAACTTAAGGCACTCAAGTTGGATTTATCTAAAGACTTGTTAGTGCATCTAGTTTTGATATCTCTTCCAACACAATTTAGCTAATTCAAGGTGAGTATAACTGCCAAAGGGACTCTTGGTCCCTTAATGAGCTCATCTCACACTGTGTGCAAGAAGAGGAAAGGTTGAAGTATGAGAAGGCAAAAAGTGCTCACTTAGCCACTACCTCTAAGGACAAGAAGAAGAACAACAAGAGAAAGAAGAATAAAGAAGCTATGAACACAGCACTATAGAAGAAACAACACAAGGAACCAAATAAGGATGGTTGTTTCTTCTACGGGGCTATAGGTTATAAGAAGAAGAAGTGTATCAACTATCACACATGACACGCAAAGAAAGGTATGCTTCTTAACTTTGTTTGTTTTGAGGTTAATTTGACTTTGGTACCTAAAAACACATGGTGGATAGATTTTGGAGCAACAACTCACATTAGTATGTCTATGCAGGGTTGCTTAAATTGCCAAAAGCTTAATAATGGTGAAAGATACATCAATGTTGGCAATGACAAGTTGATGGAGGTTGAAGTGATTGGGACATTTAGATTATTGTTAAGAACTAGTTGTTATTTGGATTTGATTGAGACTTTTGTTGTACCATTTTTTAGACAAAATTTGATTTCTATTCAGCATTGGACAAGTTTCGTTATTGTTGTTCATCTAGAAATAGAAAATTTACTCTCTTTCAAAATTCAAATTTGGTTAGTTCCGATTCTTTATCAAGTTATGATAATCTATATTTCCTTGACACGATTGCTTCATTCAATGAATCCTTGCATGTTAACATAATTGGTAAAAAGCACAAATTAACTGGTGAGAATTCAACTTTGTTGTGGCATAGGAGATTAGGTGATATATCCAAAAGGAGAATTGAGAGACTTGTGTCTGATGACATTCTTGATCCCCTTAATTTTTTTGAATTTTGATGTGTGTGTGAATTGTATTAAGGGGAAACAAACGTAAGGAGATTTGGTGTCAACAGGAAATCAGACATCTTAGAACTAATACACAAAGATATTTGTGGATCATTCTCTACAGCTTCTTAGAATGGTCAACAATATTTCATTAGTTCATAGAAGATTTTTCGCTATATGACTACCTTTATCTCATGCATGAGAAATCGCAATCACTGGATGTGTTCAAAAGTTATAAGGCTAAAGTTGAAAACCAACTTAGCAAAAGAATCAAAAGTGTTAGATCTAACCGTGGTGATGAGTACTATGGCAGATATGACGGATTAAATGAATAATGTCCAAGACCATTTGCAAAATTCTTAGAGGAAAGTGGTATCGTCCCATAGTAGACTATGCCAGGTTCGCCCACTATGAATGGTATTGCTAAAAGATGAAATAGAACCTTAAGGACATGGTAAGGAGTATGATTAGTTATTCTACCTTGTCAGAATCACTCTAGGGAGAGGCATTAAAGACTGTAGCATATATATTCAACAAAGTTCCAGCTAAGGCAATTGAAAAGATCCTTTATAAGCTTTGGACAGGTTAGAAGCCTAGTTTAAAGCATTTACATATTTAGGATTGTCCAACTGAGGCAAGGCCTTATAAGCCAAATGAAAAGAAACTGGAATCTAAAACAATCAATTGTTATTTCATTGGATACTTAGAAAGGTCTAGGGGTTGCAAATTTTATGATGCCACCACTAAGTCTATTTTCGAGACAGGTAATGTTTGGTTCTTTAAGGGTGTTGAGTTCGTGGGAGGAGAAAGAGTTAAGGACTTTGTCTTTGAAGAGGAATATGTCAATATTACTCCAATGGCCATTAACAATGATTGAGAATAGCCTCTTATACCTGACATTGCTCAAGAAGTAACTCCAGATTAAGATAATGTCATTGAACCTCCCATTCAAGTTCAAGAAGTTATTCTAGAAGAAAAAACTCTACTACCTCAAGAACCTATGCCATTAAGGAGATCCACTAGAGAGAGGAGAAGTGTAGTGCCAGATGATTATATTATGTTTCTCCAAGAACATGAGGTTAACATTAGAGTAATGGAAGATGATCCAATCAACTTTGGTTAAGCCATGGAAAGTTCTAACTCTCAAAAGTGGATTGATGCCATGAATGATCCAATTAACTTCTATCAAGCCATGGAAAGTTCTAACTCTCAAAAGTGTATTGTTGCCATGAATAAAGAAATTAAGTCCATGAAGGACAATGACATATAGGACCTTGTCCCATTGCCCAAAGATACGAAACCCATTGGTTACAAATGCATATTTAAAACCAAGAGGGATTCAAAGGCCAATGTAGAGAGGTACAAGACACATCTTGTTGCTAAGGGTTTCACACAATAGGAAGGCATTGATTATAAAGAGACTTTTTCTCTAGTTTCATTGAAAGACTCTTTGAGGATTATCATGGCTTTAGTGGCACACTTTGATCTTAAGCTACATCAGATGGACATCAAGACTGCAATTCTCAATGGTAACATTGATGAGACAATTTATATGGTGCAACCAAAAACCTATGTGTTGGGTGATGCAAAGACAATGGTTTGGAAATTAAAGAAATCCATCTATAGGCTTAAGCAAGCATCTCATCAATGGTATTGCAAATTTTACCAATTCATTGACTCATTCAATTTTAAGATGAATTTGGTTGATGATTGTATATACCACAAGTTTAGTGGGAGTAAGCACATTTTTCTAGTTTTATATGTCGATGACATACTGCTTGCCAGCAATGATATAGGCTTGTTGCACGAAACCAAGAGATTTCTAGCAAAAAATTTTAAGATGAAAGATGTTGGTGATGCAACTTTTGTATTAGTAATTCAAATACATCAAGATCGTTCTTGAGGTATGCTTGGATTATCACAAAAGACCTACATCGAAAAGGTTCTCAAGAGCTATGGCATGCAAAATTGCAAACCAAGTGATACCCCTATGGCAAAAGGAGACAAGTTTGGTCTTGAACAGTGCCTTGAGAATACTTTTGAGGATAATAAAATGTAGAAGATTCCTTATGCATCAATGTAGGGAGTCTAACGTATGCTCAGATTTGTACGTGTCCAAATATTATGTACATTGTTGGGATGTTAGGTAGATATTTGAGCAATCCAGGAATGGATAATTGGAAAGCAGCTAAATGTGTCATGCGATATTTGCAAAGAACAAAACATTATATGCTCACATACAGAAGGTTGGATAAGTTAGAGATCATTGGGTATTCAGACTTTGACTTTGTCGGACGCTAAGATAGTATGAAGTCTACATCGGGCTATATCTACCTGCTAGTAGGAGGTGTTATCTCCTAAAGGAGTGCTAAACAGTCTCTTATAGCCTTTTTTTACTATGGTAGTAGAGTTCATAGAGTATTATGAGGCATCCAATCATAGAATATGGCTGCAAAATTTTATTACTAGGCTGCAAATTGTGGATGGAATTGAAAGACCACTTAAGTTATTTTGTGACAATAATTCAACAGTCTTATATTCCAACAATAATAGGAGATCCACAAAGTCAAAGCACATAGACATTAAGTTCCTGGTTGTTAAAGAAAGAGTTCATAGTGGTTAGGTGTCTATAGAGCATATTAGTACAAACTCTATGGTTGCAGATCCGCTTACTAAGGGACTATCACCCAAGGTCTTTCACGAGCACACTGCTCATATAGGTGTCATGTCATTTGAGGATATTTAGTTTTAGTAGGAGTTTGTAATTTTTGGATGCTTTTCTTTTATAGACACATTTTCAGTTATTTTAGTTTATGGATATTTTGAGGTTATTTTCTCCAAAAATAAAGTCTCTTTTGGTTTATTCATATTCTGATTTTGGCATGGTTTGATCTCACTAAAGTTTAAGGCAGACCAATTGGAAATAGGCATGTTTAGATCACATCACATGTAATTTCCATGCTACAATCCATACTTGATCTATGTCATCGGGTTATGTTGATATACGTGATCAGGGATGGATTTAGTTATGATATATATGTAACGAAAGTCGTCTTGGTTCTATGTTAACATAACTAATGGATAAGATTATTCGGAAATGCCTTCAGTTATAATAGCAAAGATTTTGAGCTCATAAGGTATATTGTAACATACAATTATAAGGTAACATATATATATATATGTAGTCCAAGTAGGAGATTGTTAGATTTATCGGACGTTCACATATATATATATATTAATAATAATTGTATGTAAACTTGTTATTATAAAAGGTTTGGCCTAAATTAAAAGTGATCTAACTATGTTAAATAGGCCTAAGTTACCTCATAAAGTATGGGTTCATATGTTTAGATACTCTATTTGTAATTTTTAATTTCATGATGGGCCAAATTAGAATAAAGAGAATATGTGCAGTAAAAGGGTTATGATTCTCAAATTATATGTATGATTCTTTTCTGATATTCTATAATCAGAAAAGTGAGAACCCCTTTCTCTAAAAAATTATGCGTACTAATTTGGAAGATCTAGAATCACAAGACCGAAGGTTTTTTACGGTATTCATAGATTTAGGTACACTTTTGTATCTAGCCTATTTTTCTTGATAATTTAATATGATAGATATTGGCTTGATGTTGGTTTTCATTTGAATAAAGAATTTCTCCATCACCAGTTTCTTCCATATTCTCCAAAGCTTGAAATCTAATACTTGATGGCAACGCTGCTTTTGTTGAGAGTCTCTTTTGCCCTTGGCCCTCGCCACCATTCCCCCCTACACCTTTGCCTTTTATCGGTCTTCACTGCCATTGAACCAGCATCCATTCACCAAACTCTGGCACTGGTTTTTGTGGTTCAGGAATTCAGTTTCCAGCTTCTGCATTAATGTTGGTGTTCGGGGCCATATTTTGGTTCCTTGTTATTTTGGATGGACATAATTCCACTCTATGGCCATAAGCTCGACAGTGAAAGCAAATGAAATGGACTCCTTCATATTCAATTCTGATTCTCTTTCTTCTACCTTCAGCCCTTTCAATGACAAACAATGGAGGCCTAGTGAGATCGACAGAAACAAATATTCTTGCATACTTATCTTGAGCCAGGTCCTCTGTATTTGAGTCAACCTTAATTGTTTTCCCTATGCTATTGCCAAATTTGGTGAGTATTCTTTTATCATAATATTCAAGAGGAATTTGAGGGAGTCTCACCCATACAGCTACGGAGCTAAGTTTAGCTTGATTAGGATCAAAATTCATCTACCATTCTTGCACTATTAGATAATGGTCAAACAACATCCATGTCCCTTCCGTCAGTGCAATATGTCTATCTACTTCGTAGCTGAAGTTTACCTTGAAGTAATCATTGCCAAAATCAATCAATTCAACGGCCCCAAATTTTTGCCCACATTTGTTGAAGTCGACGTTCCAACACTTTAAACCCCACACGCCGCCTAGAAAGTGCACTATCAATGAGCTCCTGAATGGTTTGCTTATCTGATGGTGGACTTTTTTGGGCAAGTGAAACACCGGGCATAAAACTCCTTCCACAACTTCTTTATCCTTAAAGGTTATGCGCTCGTCATCTTTCAAGTCTTCATCATCAAAGCTTTCAATGGTTTCCTCATCACCTGTATTAAAATTGTCTTCCTGAAGTAGGTGCGGACTGTCTCATGGGTTTCCTTGGTGCAGGGTCATGAGGATATTTCTGTAGGAGGTCTAAAGGCCAGTATTTTGTTCTTCCTCACCACCTTCCTCGGGGCCTACAGTGTCATGGTCATAAACCGATGGTACCGAACTTCTACCTTCAAACTTTTCTTTCCACTTTCCTTTCTTTAGACTCCTCCTCAACAGGTCGGTATCTTCCTCCAAGCGGGCATGGTTGTCGTTCAGGTGTACTGTAGCCACGGAGAGAACAGTTGTTTTTTCACCAATTCTTAGTAATCATTTTGTTTTTGAGTGAGTAGCTATGGACTTTTTAGAGCGGGTTTGTATGGGATTATCTTTTACAAAAAAGGTTTTTCTAATTAAAAAAAGTACTTGTAACAATAAAATAAATGTTTAGATTAATTTTTAAATAAAGAAAAAATAGTAAAAAAATTAAAATTAAACTTTTTTAGAAGTTGAATTTTTTAACTTCTTGTAATAGTCAATGCAATAAAAAGAAAATGACCGACTATCGTTATAATTTTTGTTAAGTAAATTTATCCTTAACAAACTTTTAAAATTACAACATCTATGTCGATATTCTTCTAAGACCCATTCACTACAGTCACTTTCTTCTCAGATGCCGATCGGAAGTGGGTCTCTCTTTGCCATGGAATCAGAGGGACGGTACTTAGTGGTAAGACTCAATCGGTGGCTACCATGATGGACTCAGAATGCAAGGTAGATTTTCGAATAAATTCACCCTTTTTTTTTTAAGATTAAGACTTAAAGTTTAAAATAGAATATTATTACTCTCTGTTTTACCTGAGATATTTTTACAAGAAGTCAAAAATGTGATATATAAAACAAATTCAATTTTATAATTTCTTAGTTTTTTTTTTTTTTTGTTTAGTTAACTTTGTATTTCTATTATTAAAAGTCAATTTCACACATTTTAGATGCATTTTTCTAAGGAAATACCATTTGTAAAAGCTTGGCCCATCCAAATAAATTCAAGTACTTTTATTAGTAGAGTATTGTTATTAATATAAATTAATTCTGTATAAATTATGTACAACTTTTAATATTTAAATAGTACTTACACCTTTTTTTTTAAAAAAGTTATGTTACGCCGTCATTATTCTTACTAGCATAAACACATTCGTTAATTATTTTGAGATTTTTTTCTTAAATTTTGAATTTAAATTCAGAATTTTACATATGTTAAGTGATTCATCATTTTTTAATCACAAAAAAAAATCTAAATAATAACAGTAAAATAAGATTCAGATTACAAATTTACAAGTTCTCATAGATTATAAAACCATAAAAAATCAATGACTCTCAAACTGATTTTAGCAATTGGTTATGTTGTGGGAAGATCAAAATTCAAATAATATCTAGATGAAACTCAAGAAAATAAAAACAACAAATTTGATAAACAGAAGGAAAGTGGCATATATAGTACAAGCATATAAGCCAGACAGGGTCTCTGGGTAAGTGGCATACTGAAACATTTTAGCTCAGGCCATGTACTATAGCCCAAGCAATGTTTACCTATACAAACGTATATAGGCGCGCAGAGTCAACTTTTATTTCACTTTCACAGGGAGATAACAGCAACATTAATTAACTAAGCATGGGACATGAGATTTATTGGAATACGATTATAGATAGGGTCTTCACTTCTGGTTCTGGATGAGGTGAGCATCAATTTCTTGGCTCATTTCGACTGCAAACTGCAACAAGGAGTGAGGATCAGGAATGTGGTCTTTCAGCTTCTCATATTCCATGGTCCAATGAACCACGCTCCCCTTTTCCCGTGGAGTTACATGAAGTATGAACTTGAAGCTCTTGTAGTCCTCCAGCAGATCTCCTTCCAACACTTTGAAGGTGATTTTGTTGTTTTCCCTGTCTATGGATTCAACCAACTCCTTAGCCACACGAGCCTTCCCATCTGTCGTCCCAAAAAGAAAAAAATACAGATCAATTTTGAATGGAGTTAGGTCACGAATCAATAAGTTATAAGCATGCTGGGTATCATTATCTTATTGAAAATACTGCGCAATTATGGATTCAACCAACTTCTTAGCAACCCAAGCTTTCTAATCTATTGTTCTCGAAAGGAAACAAGATTCAGAATCATTCCTTATTTATAGGCATATTGTTTATATTTTCTTTATTTTTATAAGTTAAACTAAATAAAAATTTCACTTAAATAAATTTAAACTATCAACTCTATTCTTAATTCAACTATTTCTATACGTACAGTGATATCACCATGCCTATAGGCAAAAACAGTTCTAAAATATATATATATATATATATATATATATATATATATTAATTTCCTTCATTGGTGCCGGATGAAATTAGAAGTGTTTACTTTGTGGTTTCATAAAGCTGGAACAGAAGCAAAAGTTCATTGAAATTTTGATTGCCTAAGACATTAAACTCAAAAGTCTAATCACAGGTGGCATGTATTAAAGCCCTAATGAAATAAAATTTCAAGAATATTTCTTATAGATACCATACTGTCCTCAGAAAAACAAGAAAGTATGGGACGTCTAAGCAGACTCTTTGAATGGAGTTAGTCCGTGAATCAACAACTGGCCTTACCATGAACATATTTCCAGAAAATGATGGATCCCTCAGTGCCCCATTCACCTTTTTGAATTTCAACACTCTGTACTTTTCCAGGGGTAACATTGGCAATATGGTGTGTTCTGCTGCAGAAAACATCATGAAACTCTTCAGCAGAAGCCTTGAGGTGTACATCCGTTTCCAACTTCCCAAGTTGAGATTCCATTTCTCTCTCTCGCTCTCTCTCTAGCCAAGCTATTCTCTCACACTTCGCAAAACCAGTCAGTGCGATGAAGGTTTATATAGAAAATTTGTGAGCCCTAGCGAGGTCATTCATGACATTTCACTTGTAGTTTCATGCTCACTATTACGAATTAGTTTAACGTTAATCTGTAAACTTGACTTTTTGCTGGCCATTGTCTCCTCCTTTTGTTTTTTCTTTTTTTTTTTGGGCAATAGACGGGAGCAAAAGTCCCAAGAAAAAAGAGAAAAACTACACTACTACTCTCCTACGGAATGACACCTGCAGGGTGTCCATCACCAGCAATAATCTAAAAGCTGCTGGCACGTCTTTCATTACGTGGGTTCCTGGCTCTGCCGAAACACCTCTTGTAGAAAGCCAATCTGCACACGTGTTTTGCTCCCTGTAAACGTGTCTCACCTGTATCTCCTCAAAATCATTTAGCGGATGTGAAACGGCATTCAGAATTCGGTGCTTTGTCTTATTTCCATGGAGAACCGCCTGACTTCGAGCTTTCGGCAACATCGTATTTTAATATATTAATAGCATTAATGATAACAACTCATTGCTAATATATTCTACTAATGATAACAACTCATGCTAATATATTCTAATGCAAACATAGATTCAATTAACAAATATCAAATTTTATTGACGTAACAAAATGGTAAATAGTAAGCATATATAATAGTGTCTTTTTAAGAAATAATTAGAAAGAAATTTCATTTTTTGCACTTGTTAGAACAATTTTATGTATGATAATTTTAAATGAATCATAAATTAATACATTGATTAATTATATGAGATTTGATTTGCAACTCATTTAGTGATCATTTTGTTATTAAGTGACTATCTACTGTGGACTTGCTCGGGAACCTTTGTGTGTTATTCACGATGGGAAGTTTAACACATTTGTTACTATCACAAGTTCATATTCCTTACCTAATATACCATGTCGCTACTCCATTGAGGTAATATACATATTACACAGTGGCAAGTAGTAGGCAAAGAGAGAACCCACTGTCTCCTATCATCACCAAGCTCCAACTACGTTTGAAGCTCCTATCATAGACTCCGTGGTGGCTCAAGGTCTTCTTCTTGACCTCCCTGCTGTTGGAAAGGTATACAGAATTGAAGTTTATAGTTTGAGGCATGTTGAAGGAACAATTGTCCTCAACATTATTTCATCGTCCTCAACATTTGCTGGCTATTACTAATAAAGTGAATACATCAATTTTCTGTCTTTTGGACTACCTAAACAAAATGATACTTGATTCATAGGAACATTGGTGAAGCATATAACTTCTATGAACCAATAAGACATTTTGTAAGCTAACGGTCTCACTTGTTATGTTACACTTTCTCTGACATATTTTGGCTGAACAACATGGTTTTACACTAATAAGCCATATGCGTACTTGGTAATTCATGAGTGCTATAGAAATTCACCACGATCTCATAGGAGTGGTGCCACTCCATACTCATATAGGTGATTCTATCAAATGTATATTATAATTTACACACCACCCATAAGAGCTTAACTCCACCTCACTAATAAAATGTAGTTGTAGCACTAATCTAGGAGGGACTTAAAAGATTGTAGTGCTATTAGAATCAATGAATGACTTGTTATTACCCATATGAACCTACTTTATGAAATCTCCAATCACAAAGGTTTATATATAAAGTAACAAAGTTAAAATTAGATTATCCAAATTAGTTATGTTACGAAGTTAAAAATTATGGTTCAATTTAGTTCACAATTAAATTTAATTCTAATTACAGTTTGTAAAATAGTAATCAATTTAGCTTAGTTATTAATTAGCATATTTAAAATTAATTTAATTTAGTTATCAATTTAACTTTCTAGCTTCTTATGTCACATATGTGTTTGACATAATTAATATTAAGTTTTATTTCTTTAAATGGCATCCAATACACCCTAGCAACAAGGTAAGCATCGAGGTCAACATTCTAAGGGCGGTAGTTGATCCCTACCCTCTAGGACCACCCCAATCACCATCAATACTACCCTAGCCACTACCAATCCCACCCTACCTATCACCTCTCCTGTAGAGCCATGGATGACAATGATACCATACTCATTTGACTTCCACACCATCTCTTGATCCTCCTAGCCCACCCTTTCTAATTCTTGAGGAGGATTAGGGCATAGCTCTATTGCCTATGATGCATACTCTCATGATGTCTAACAAATCATTTGGGTATGCATTTTAATTTTAAACTTGTTTTTATAATTATATTTTAAATATTTTTAACCTTTATTATCTTCAATTGTTGGCATTCATTTAATGACTTCCAATAGATGAAAGCCATTCATAGTTGATAGCCATGACGTGACACACATGAGAGAAATCCCTATCCCTACTCGTCACTTGCTATTTAAGGAATGGAAAGTAATTATAATTAATCCTATTTTTTCTACAATTACATTTGATATAACTAACTTTTTTTTTTAAAAATATGTTATATTTGATGAGGATCTCCATGGCACTTATATATGGAGAGTGTTCAATAGTCGAGTGTCAAAGCAACTCTAAACTATGTAAGGATGCTTGGGACACACAATAGATACCTTATTATATGTCATCTAGAGTTTAGGAGGACCTCAACAACTATTAAAAAACACCAGAGTTCAAGGTCAAGTGTGAAAAGGCCAAGAAGAATTAGGCAATAAAGAAGGAGGGTCACTCCAGACAAGGGGATCTACCTAGTTGGGCATCACTAAGGACTGATTGGTAAATAACATTATTTGATGTTTTGAAAATATAACTTAACATTGCCATGATTGAATTAATTTCTTTAATCTTTTTGTAGGTGGGCCATCTTGGGCAACGACTAGGGTAACCCAAGCTTTTTTGTTATACACATCAGAAGAAACATGACAAGACTTGGTTGATGAACTCTCACAAAAGACCTACATGAGTTATTTAGTTATGTTAATTTCTTTAATATTGTTATTTATTAGTTTGATTTTTTAATTGAAATTAAATTAATTTTGTAAATTTTTTCTTGTAGGGTAAATTTATGACTGAGGCATCTTAGATGCTATAGGAATTTCTAGCAGGCCTTAAGGATGACTCTAGTGTGTCCAACCCGATCAAGTAAGAAGAACTATGGAAAAAGGTGGTTGGTGGCACCTATAACAGCCGGGTTTACAAGATGGGTGCTATGAGTAGCAAAACCATGACTAGGTTTCGTACTACCTCTTATTTTATTAACTCTCTTGCTTATATCAAACCATCCATTATGGCTACTTTGAGGGACTAGATAAGGGAGGAGATAAACTTGGAGTTCAACAAGCATATTACCTAGGTATAGGCTAACCAAGAGCCAAAGAATGCTCGACTTGAGGCACAGCTATTTTAGTTGCTACTATAATGGAGTTTTAGATGTGGGGTAGCTTGTTGTCTGATGCTCATCAAAGTTTAGTCCCAAAGCCTCTATTGCAACCATCTCCTTGAGACCATTATCGAACCAACCTCTAGATGGTGAGGATCCCCCCATGATCCTTTTGGTAATTATAGTTAGTTGCCAATTTTTTTTTTTTTTTGTATACATTTGACATTATTTTAATTTTAGAATATTTTCACTAAATAATTTATTTTAATTTCAAATATTTATTAATAATCTTTCTATTTAATATTTAGTTTGATAATTTTATTAAGATTTTTAACAATTATAAAAATAAATGAATTATAAATCCATAGAAAATCTTTTACATAAAAAAATAATTTCCAAGGCATATGCCCTTGTTGAGAAGGAACTACATAAATAAATAATCCATAAATTAGAATATTATTAATAGTTTTTAGCGGCCTTTATTTGCCAAAAATTATTAACGTTTTAATTTTTTTGAGAGCTTTAACTGTTAGTTATATTCCATATATCTTCCATATATCAAATTTCAGCATTTTACCAAAAGTTTTAGTTGTTGATAAAATTTGAAAATTTTTTGGTAAAAAATATTTCATCATTTTATGGAGGATATATTTGTCAATAAAATTAATTATCCTCTTTAATAAAAGTAAAATTGTCAAGATAAATTAATAATTTATTGTCTACCATTTTCATTTTACCAATAATTATTCGCTAGTAATATTATGCAATATCATAGGCAGGCATTGAATGTGGCAACAAATTAATACTAATGAGCCAATGAAATCTACCAGAAAATCTACCGATTGATACTACTAGTGGATTTTTAACATATTAGTTGGAAATCAAAATTTATTTGTAGTGTTTCTTTCCATTAAGGAAAGATGTAAAATCTCTAGAAAGGAAACTAGATAATTAATTAATATGATGTATGATGTGGTAGGTGATACTAGAAGTATATTCTAAAAATGGTGAATGCATTTACAAAGGCTAAATAGACTACAATTAATTTCCTATAGAATGATTAGGGGTATCCCTGTGGAAAATAGTATTGGTGGATGTAAGTATTTGTCACCACAATGTACGTTATTGCTAATAAAATTTTGGCTGTGAGCTTAGGAATATTCTTGTCAATATGTAATAGCCTGTCTACCTATAGGGGATTAGTATGTAGTTTATTTGAAGTGGCATAGAGCTTTCAAAATAGTGTGCAAGTTAGAAAATCTTTCAACCCACAAATGCTTAATCTTGTTCATTGTTTCATTTGCTTGTTGATATTAGGTTTAGTCTTAAAATGTTATACTTTTCACCCATATGGAAGTTTAAAAGGACATGCTTTTTATTTCTACTGTGAAATATATATATATATGCCCTTATTAGTTGCTAAACATATTGGAAGAACAAATTTATCTTATTCTCCTTATGTGAGTACTAGAAATTAACATTTATATCCTAAAATAAGGTGTTGAGAAAATTAATTTCTAATGTTAAAAAGCTTAATGGGTGGAAGTCCAATCTGAACCATCTTTAGTATGGGGTTGTTCTGTAGAAGCAAAACTCTATGACTCCATATCGTAAGTTAGACCTTGAAATCACCACATGTTATTACATTGTCTATCTACTAGCCCTAGTTTGTTTGGATAAAATATGAAAAACTAGTTTATATACCTTAAGGTCTATTGGAGTAAATTCATGTTCTTAGTTCTCTAAAAGATGACATTCTACCTACCAATAGTGGTGCAAATTTACTTTTTAAGACTATGTTAGTTCTGTCATGTGCTTTTGATGTGAAGCATCTTAGAGATGCTTCATTTGTGCAAAGAATTGAGAATCATAGAGAGGAACTTATCAGGGCCTCTATTGAAGACATACATTTTTCGTAGGCTAAATGAGCTACATCTTCACTACTAGAAATAGCATATTAGCAGCAAATTTTTTACTGATAGATGAGAATCCATTGGTAATAATGCTTATTACCAATGGACTAGCCATTACTATTAAAAAAAAATTGATCCATAAGAATTTTTATTAAGCAATTAGAAAATCCATCAGTCTAGTAGAATGTTTCCCAACTAATGGCAAGAAATAATTACCATTAGGATTTCCTACCAAAAGGTGAACCATCGAATTTACTATTGATCAAGCTATTAGTAAAGATGCCAAAATAGCATATGTAAAATGGGAATTTGATGATTCAAACTATGAATCCAATAGTAAATTTGTAAAAAAAATATACAATTATACTTTTTTTGTGCATTTTTTGCTATTATCCATCAATATTAAAAAAATTGGCCAATAACTTACATTTTAAGCATACACCTACAATCTCCCCTCAAAATAGTTTGTTCTACTTCTTCTATCTCCTCTTTCACTTCTCTCTAAAATTTCAACAACAAAACTCCATTTCTATAATTTAGATGACTTGTTAGTTGTTGTGGCTTAAGTAGAGGTAAGTAGCTGATTCCACCCTCAATGTCATGTTTATTATGTGGAACTAAAATTTTCAACTCCACTAGCCCTTATAGTTAAGCCCAATTTCCAATTCAATCCTTAAACTTTAAAAATGTATAAATGGGTTCTTAAAAATACAAAATATTTATACAAATATCTTTGTAATCTACATTTGTTATAGTGCCATTGAAACAATGCTAAGGTGTCAAGAAAATGCATGTG
The DNA here is from genome assembly GCA_037013595.1 of Dicorynia guianensis. NCBI lineage: Eukaryota > Viridiplantae > Streptophyta > Magnoliopsida > Fabales > Fabaceae > Dicorynia > Dicorynia guianensis. Next base: position 11,552,800 of record JASUAB010000006.1, on the reverse strand, counting down.
TGGCACATTAGATGCCACTTAAGCTACACACATGGAAAAATTTGTAAATGTTTTATGAAAGCCTTCTTTCTTTCTCGTTTAATTGAATAATGGGTCATTTGACCTGCTTGCAATGCACAAGACTAGTCACAATGTTGTATTTTTAAATTATTTTAAACAGTTTATTTGAATTTATAACTACCTCCTACATTTTCATGTATAACTAACAAACTGCTTTTCATGAATAGTCATGTTTTCTTCTATAAAAACCATAGACATATGTTGCTAGAGAGATAAAGAGAAACACTTGTGTTCTAGAAAGAGTTATATTATGTTAAAACTAATTCTTTTCTATTTGTTGGCTTACTATGCTCCTATATCATGTTCTATTTCTTCTGATCTTATCTCTTGGCTATGAGTGCACAATCAAAAGAGTTTATTGGATTCTAGGGGATTGTTGCATTCAACATCTTTGCATCTCAAGGGTAGTGGAATAATCTTTAAGGACAAGTGTTCTTACAACACGCCTCATAGTTAAACTTAGAACTCACGGGTCTTTTCTTCAACAATCATAAGGATTAATGCCTTTGCAGATTTTAACAATGCCATTCCCATGTCTAACATTGGAGTTGTTGATAAAGAATAGAGGCGAATGGAGAGAAACCACATTGCCTACATTTGACAATGGGCTTGATTCTGAACAGCACTATTAGGAGAATTTAAAAGAAGCTCCAAATCCTAAGGCCCTAAAATTTTATGATTTGTTACATGCTTCTAAACAATGATTATGACATGGCTACAAAGAACACTTAGAATTGTCAACAATAGTGAGAATGTTGAACATAAAATTGGATTTCAACCACAGCCAATACACCTTTAATCAATTGGCAACATTTGTGAAAATGCATTTCTCACCCTAATCCAATACTTGATGATTTTTACAAGGTTAGAAAGTTGGTATCTAAATTGGGTTTAAAATCCAAAAAGAATGATTGTTGCATCAATGGTTGCAAGTTGTACTATAAAGGTGGTACATATGAGAGGAAATGCAAGTTCTATGATTCTCCTAGATATAAGCCATGGCAAAAGGATAAAGATAAAGAAGTTCCCTAGACAAGAATGCATTATTTGCCTCTAATTCCTAGGTTGCAAAGGTTATATTCACACATGAGATAGCATTACAAGAACGGGCACACCGAAGGAGTGTTGAGTCACTTGTCAAATACAGAAGTGTGGAAACATTTAATAGAATTTATCTTGACTTTGCTAGTGACCCCTACAATGTTACTTGGGTTTGTGTGCTAATGGATTTACTTTGTATAGCCAATGAGCGAGGCCATACTCATGTTTGCTTGTAATTATGACTTTTTGCAATCTTCTTCCAAAGTTTTGCATGATTGATTGGCTCATGATATATCTGATTCTTGGTTTGGATAACTCTAAAGCCAAGATTGATAGGTATCCCTTCCACTGATAGACAAGTTGAAACAATTGTGGTGACAGATATTTTGAGTTATGATATCTCTACAAAACAAAATTTTATGATGAGGGCACATTCCCATGGACTATTAATGATTTTCTTGCTCATGGAACGTTGTAAGGGTGGAAGATTGCTAGTAAACTAGCTTGTCCCATTTGCATGGGGGAAAGCAATAAATTAACCTTGAAACACTTAGTTAAAAACTTTTGGTTTGATTCACATAGACAATTTCTGTCCCTAATTATCCCTTGAGGCAAAACAAGGCATCATCTCAGAGGAATAAAATTGAGAATGGCAAGCCTCCATTAAGGATGACAGGTGAACATGTTTAAGCAATAGTTAGTGGTCTGCCTAAGATAATAGAGCATGAGTCATTAGGAAGACTCCAAGGATTTGGACAAACTCACAATTGAATAGGTAGAGCATATTTTGGACATTGCTTTATTGGAAGCATAACTTGATTAGGCATGAATTAGACATCATGCATATAGAGAAGAATGTCTTTGACAATGTGTTTAATACTGTCACTAATGTAAATGAAAAAGCCAAAGACATTTATAAAGTAAGGCTGGACTTGAAAGAATATTACAGGCAAAATGAATTAGAGTTAATAGAATTAACCAATGGCAAGTTTGGCAAACTTAAGGACACTTACATGTTGAGCTTGCAATAGAGAAGAGCCATATGCAAATGTGTTTTGAGTTCAAATCACCAAATGGTTATGCTCAAACTTGGCCATATGCATGGACAAATGGGACAGAATGTTATTTGGCATGAAAAGTCATGATTGCCATATATTTATGAAGTGTTTGTTGTTGATTGCATTCAAACCATTGCTAAACAATGTGTGGAAGCTTTTTACAAAGCTTACTCAATTTTTTTGAGACTTATGCTCAACCTCATTGACGGTAGATGACTTGTGAACTATATAGCTAAACATTCCTATCATACTATGCAAGTTAGAAAGGATTTTCCCTCTTGCATTCTTGAACTCCATGGAGCATTTACCCCATCACTTAGCTTATGAGGCAATGGTATGCATTTTGGTTCAATATTAATGGATGTATTCATTCAAGAGGTACTTATGTATCATAAATTATGTCTTTTTTATTAATTTAACTAAATGTTTTTAAATTAAGCTTCTAATCAAGTTTTTGTGTGAATTGATTTGATTAAGATGTTGGGAGACATAAAAAGGAGGGTTTAAAATAAAGATGAGTGGAGGGTTCAATATGCAAGGCTTACATGATGAGAGACACCTCCCATTTTTGCTCCTTTTTTTTAAGCCACATTTATAACCTAGAAGAACTTGGGCTAGGTGCTTTGATGACGAGAGCCCAAGTTTATCAAAACCAACTCTTTACATTTTCAACCAACTTGGTAGTGCATTGAGAACAACCAAAACAAGATAGCTTAATGATGCAGAGTATAAGTTCATAACCTTACATGTGTTACTGAACTATGACAAAGTCTAGCCATATCTCAAGTAAGTGCCTTACCTATAATTAAATAAACAATTTCATGCTTAATCCTAACAATGAAATATATTCAATTCCAAACTACTAATCATGCAATTTTTTCTTGCAAGCATCCAATGTCCCAATTGAGCAATCAAAGGGTTAATCCAAGAACAATTTACATCTTGGTTTTGGGGTTATGTAAATATTGACATGTGCATACTTATATATATATATTAATTGTGTAAAATCAATTAATTTTATTTATGTATTTTTTCTTGTATGTAGGTGTATGATCTAGCTAATGGTGTAAATGACCAAAAAACTGCACACTTTAGCATGGGGTGGGTTTAAGTTTCACAAGTATTCTAGTTAGAGGGCAAAAAAACATACAATAGTTGTGTTTGGACCAAAGAAAATAGTGCAAGTGATGATTATGACAATTATGGCATCCTTACATATGTACTAGAATTGGATTATCTAGGAATTCCTTCGAAAAAAGTTGTTGTGTACTATTGTGAGTAGTTTGACCCCACTAAACTATGAGGGACAAGACTTCATAATCAGTTCAAGATTGTTGATGAAACCTAATCCTATAGGTATGAACACTTTGATCAATTCATGATCACATTATAGGCAAAGCAAGTTTACTATGTACCTTACTCGATCTTAGACAGAATTAGAAATCATAATTGGCATTTTGTTATCAAGACCAAGGCATGAGGAAGGGTGGAAATTGATAATGATATAGAATTGCCATATCAGACTGATGCACTCGAGTAGGTAGAGATCATGCTCATTGATGAGACAACAGCAAGTTCCTTATACAATGACAATGCAGATTGTGAGCAAGTTGAAATTGAAGAGACAAGTGTCGAGTTCTACATGTAGAAGAGGACATTGAATATGCAAGTAGCTCTAAGAGTAATAAAGAACCTAATCTATCCAACATTGATGACACTGAAAAAAAAGAGGAAGTTGCCAATGCATTTGAAGAAAAGGAATGAGATGAAGAATCTGATTGATTTGCTAAAACTTATGTCATATTTTTGTTATTTCATTTTCCCTTGCTTATGGATTATGATTCGACTTTAACAAATAATAGTTATAATTTTATTAATTCCTATCATAATGTTACATAGAAAAAATTGTGATTAAGTTTAATTGAAAGTTAATAAAAACACAACTCTATTTATCTAAGCTTAATTAAGATTCACGATACTTGATTTTTGAAATTATAATTAATTGAAATATTATGATCATAATTTTAATGAGAAATTGCTATATTTTTTTTATTGCTTAACATAATTTCAAGTAGAAAAAAGTATACACAAGTTTAGTTAAAAATTAATTATAACATGAATCATTTAAACTAAATTTATTACATTTGATTGTAAGATTATATTTAATAAATATATTATGATTCTTAGTTAAATCTAATTAAACTTAAGCAATAATAAGTTAGCTTGAAAAAATTAAATTTAATTAAAACTTATTATACTCGATTAAAATGTATTTATTATTTTATATATTTATTGTAATTTATTTAAAATGATTCATATTTTATTTTGAAAAGATTTGGTTCTATCCATACTACATAAAAATCACCAATGGACTATCGTCCGCCAATAATTCCTATTTAAAAAAAAAAAATTAGTACAACTACTCATAACAATTATAGACGAACACTTATCCATCCGCAATTCTTATTTAAATAAAAAATTTTACTTTGCGGAGAATCTCTGCTACATTGCAAAGGTTCCCTGCACCTTTTAGTCCGTCGGTAATTCTTTGAGGCCCGAATCTCTACACAAAGTGCAAAGATTGGGTAAAGTAGCTAGGAATTACCAATGAACTACCTATCTCTTAGTACTTTCGTGCATTTTTCAAAAATTAGGTGGTTAATTTAAATTTTTTTGAATGTTTTAACTATTATCAATGGAAAAATCTGTTAATAATAGTAAATAAAATTCAGAAAAAAAATGGTGGCATTTTAATAACTTTACCAACAGATTCCATCTGTCTGTAAAGTCTTACTGTAAGCTGCATGTCCCCCTTCTCTTCCCTTCCTCTCTTGTTTCTCTATGCTTCGCTGCCACTCTCACTTTTCGGTAACATTCTGGCTAAACTCCAGTCATTTTTGCGCTCTTATAGCAAATGTTGCTACTTCCGTACTGTATTTTTGCAATTTGAGGTTAATTTTTACTTAGCTTTTCTCTTGTTTCACTACTCCTTCTTACATTTTGTTTTCCACATTAATGATCTACTCTCTTTGACTGTTTTTCATTTTTTTATCAAGGCTGGTACCACTTTTCTTTATAATTTATCTCAAAGTTAATGTATGTGGCATTAGAATAGATTACTTAATATGGAGTGTGCACTAAAAGTTTTGACAATGAGATATATCAATGACTTTAATTTCTATCTATTTGTACTGAAAATGTTGAAATTAAAATAATATATAAGACTAAATTTCATGCCTCATTGTACAAAAAATATTGAGATTAAATTGGATGCATGACTTTATAAATTTTTGTAATTTGATTTTTCATTTTTTTTTATGATAAGGGTCTCCATTTTTAAGGAGAGAATTTGCCAATTTTTTTTTTCCAAAAATAAGATTTATGTCATTAGCATTATGGTGTTGATCTTAAATTGTATTTATTTTAGATTTATATAATTGTAAAAAAAATTCGATATGAATCCATTTTATAGTTAGATGATTATGAACTTAATTTAATTTTTTTTAGATTTTAATTTAGTTTTAATTTTAAGTTTGTTTACAGTTTGGTATTTGTTAAAGTAATTCCCACATCAAATATAAGCTTATTGTGACTTAATTATTTAGTTATATATTATGTTTAAATTGGAATGTACTTGTTATTTAGGTTATGTTAAAATTGTGTTAATTAGGCTAGTTAAGTCATTTGCCTTATTTTATATTTAGATAGTTAGAAAATTAAATGTCAATTATGATTTTTTGCATAATACTTAGCTATGACTTAATTAGTTTGTTATAGATTATGTTTAAATTAGGATATAATTATTATTTAGGTTATGTTCAAATTATGTGTCAATTAAAGTAACTAGGTTGTATGGCTTACGTAATATTTTGAGAGTTGTATAGCTTCTTATGACTTAGTTGTAGATTAGGTTTAAATTAGATTATGAGCTAAGTTCTTTATGTTATACTGAATGAGTTGGTTGTAATTTAATTTAACTTTAACTCTTGTAAATTTTGAATATCTTATTATAAATCTAAATTGTTGTTATCCTCCAAACCCGATAAAGGTAAAAGGGTTGGCCTACGAAGGCTGGTAGTCGATTCAAGTCCTCTTGGACCAATAGCACTTCTCCAATTTTGCTTTACACTCATCCCCTACCATAGATGACTATGATTCCTACACTTGCATATCAGCCAAACCCATTGACCTCTCCAATTGCCACATCATTTGTAGTGACTTCATTGCAACCTCCCACCTCATATTTCATTCTTGCCTCATCTTCTCAGACTCAAGAGGAGGACGATTTAGATAATAGACAGGTTATTATGCCTAATAGATGATTTAGGTATGTTCAATGACATTTGAGGTGCATGTTAATTGTAATTCAAGTAATATTAAATTTTATATTAGCTTCTTTTATTGATATATTTTCTATGACTTTTAATAGATGGAGGCTCTCAACACGAAGGAGCAATGCTTTGACCAATGTTGCTCGGTCAATGCTTGATAAACCCTGCAAGTCATGGGGTGAGATACCTAGAGAAACTCATCATATGTGGTATAACAAGTGGAAGGTAAGTTAAATGTTATTCTTCAAGTTAAGAATTAAGTTTATATTAATCTTAGTCAAGTTGTGGGAGCTTGCAATTATTAAAATGTTTTATTTTTATTTTCAAAAAATGATTGCATTTGGCAACAATCACCACAATCATATGTGGGAAGAATTTAATAGTAGAGGATCTAAGCATTTATCAGAAATGTATAAGGACGCTCGAGATGTCAAGTAAAATCTTGTTTAGTTACATAGTCATGTTTGGGAGGATCTTCAAACTCATTAGAACTCCATTGATCCAGAGGAAGTATGGAGAAAACTAGTGGGCAGCATATATAAGGGGCATGTTCATGGTATGATTCACAGCTCTTAGTAAATTCTATTTCAAGCTCAGCATCTCATAACTATTCTTCTATGAGCCACCTAGACGCACATGTCCTAGAAGTTATCCAAACAGAGAAGAGGGAGCAACTTAGGGAGGAGATGAGGCAGGAAAGGGAAGAAATATCATGACAGGAGGAGCTAACAAGGCATCAGTCAGAACAACTAAGGCAACAAGTTAAACATATAATTGCGTCATGCATGGCCCAAATGGAGGCCAATATGTGGGCACGGGTTCAAGCCCAGTTTATGGCTCAATAGATAGATAGTGAAGGACATAAATCATCTGCCTTCAGCTAGCCATCACCACAACAACGACAACAATGACAGAAGCTACTAGCTACCCTTCATCCCAATAATCCCTAGTCCAATAACTTAGTTAAGACTGACACTAATGTTGGCTCTCCTAATACTGGGCTTCCTGATAATGACCTAATAATAGCCCTCATGATCTTGGCTTAGAACATATAAATTTTAATAATTATTCTTAGGATCTATTTAAACTTTTAGTAATTATTTGTAAATTTTAGCTAAACAAAAATTTTACTGTCATGTTGGGATAATTCTATAATGTTTAATTAAATTTTAAATATTTTTATTATATATTTATTTATTTTTCACTATTATACTAGAATTTTAAAAAATTTAATTCCCTTCACTTTTAGAAAATAAATAATTTCATAATTATTCAGGGACATTAGTTGTCCTTAACTGAATGTAATAAATGTAATAACAAAATTAAATATTTTAAAAAATTAACTCATTTTCTATGGGATATTTATTCCTTGGTAAAAAGAAAAAGATTTGAAATAATTTTTTACTTTTTAAAATAAAAACTTTGATTTTTATCTTGGGATTCAAATTTTGTGCTAAAAATTTTTTAATGAAGGGTTTACCGAAGGATAAAATCCTTTTGTAAATTCATTAATAAAACTTATTACTAACAAATTTATAATTTTTACCAAATAATTTATCCCTTAGTATTTCCAAAATTTCTTGTAATGTTAGTTTCTGATAACAGGATAACCTACAGCAAAATCAGGCTGCATTTGTGCACAGAATATGAAAAATGAGCATTTGACTCAACAACAAGGAATGGTGGTATAGCACCTAAAGATCAGACTTAGGCATTCATAGCTAAAGTAGCACCCAGTTGGCATCTTGTAAAATTTTTAATATTTAACTAGGTTATGTGTGATGTGCATAATTAATATGTACAAATAATGGCATATGCTATAAATATAAATTTAATGTTTAATTTATAAGTTAATATTGAAATTATTAGTATTCGTTTATTAAGCTCGGCATAAAATCTTTTGGCTTGTTAAAATATATATACAGTTCTGTAATCTAGGGACATAAATGTAAAATTTAAAATTCAACCAAAAAATATAAAATTAAGTTTTCTTGATGTTTCTACAAAATGAATGAAAGTGTAAAATATGTTGAAGAAAATTGAACAATTTCTGTATTAATTAAATAGTTTTGTATGTTAGAATTTTAAATGAATAAACCTTATCAAAATTACAATTCAAAGATGTCGATATATACATAATTCTTTTAGTTTAATGACAAACACACATTCATAATATTGAAGCTTTTGTTTTATAACCATTATAAAATTATTTTGCTTCAAAGCCTTCAATTGTTATTCTTTTAAATTGCATTTTTCTTTGAACCTTGAAAAATGAAATAATATAATAATTAACTGCATGCTAAATTCCTTTGAAAGATTTACATTTTACCTTTATAGCTCATATAAATAGATGCCTTACGTATTGTACACATTTTTCCACTATGTTTGCAAGTATAAGCTTAGAACAATCCTTATTAAATTGATCATGTATTTCGTTTAAAAAGTTGATAATATATTGCATGTTTTATCAAGCTACTCTATGTAGGTAAATCCATCTTAACACTCTTATAAATATATATTAAAACTATAGTTTGACTTCATTTGAGAATTTAAACATTAGCAACTAAATACAAAAAATTCAAAATCAATTTAATAAAGCCAGTAAGTAGTTGGCTTCAGAAAATAACTTTGAAATGTTACAATATTCAATTAATACTCTTCTTTATTTAAAGCTTTAAAGATTTTCTATTACATAAGTTTTGCCAAGAGGTATAACAAAAAATAAAAAAAATTCTCTATTTTTATACAATTCTCATTTTATAAAATTGAGATCATTAAAGTTACTTAATTTCATAAACTGAATTTTGAAACCTAACTAATCTTACAATTTTAATATTAGGTGTAGGCATTTTATTCCCACATCTAATATGAGAAAAACTTTCACAAAAATAAAAATGTATACACAAATATCTTTAGAACTTTTCCGTTTCAAAAGGCAAATTGAAATACATATTATGTAGTTAACAAAGCCCACTGCAGCTATAAAAAGAAAAATAAAATTGAAAGGACATGATCATTTATTTCAGTTAGAAAGAAAGGCAAAAATTTTTCACTTGCCTTTGGATTGCTGTGTAAATCTCTCACTTGTCCAAATCATGATACATTTGATTTTAGCTTTAAATGAGTTCGATTATTTTTTAAGCAAATTTATCTTAATAGCTAAAGATTTTGTACCTCACACATAAACAAGTCGATGCAAAAGCAGACCTTAACCAAACTAGGAGAGTCTAAAAAAGTTAACAAGGAACAAATAGAGATTCTTATTTAGGTTATGCCATATTTCAGCGTCATTGTACATGTAGAACTAAACTGCTTAGATATTTACATTTGAAAGAGGGTTTAAAATGTTATGAAACATAAACCTTTAATGTTGTTTGATGAACTTATCCAAATTTTTCTACAGATAGTACCTCTATTGGTGAAGGTTCTTCTTGGCCCATACGTTTTCTTCCACATGCAATTGTTCTAAGGCCATCTCATCATCCTTCACTAATCAATTATAAATTTATTATACAATTACTTTTTAAATTTATTTTAATCTTCTTGTAACATTTTTTCTTATAAGCATTTTATTTATATCTCACTATGCATAACACAAGACAAAACTCTAATCAATGAAAAAAATTAGGTTGTGGTTAATTACTTCTTAGTCAAGTATACTTGTTACTCATACTAAGAATTTGGACTAACCTGACTTTTATATATTAAACAAATATGGTAAGTGCAATTTATTTGAAACTTTTAACAATAAATTATCATATTCTTTTTATTAAAGTTCTTTGAATTAAAAAAATGAGATAATATTATCTCTTTTATAATCGACCACACTACTTAACTTTTATAAACTAATAGTACACAATTAATTCCAAGAAAAAAATGCTTTCTATTTAATATGACAAATAATTGCTTCTGAATATAGGTTGAGTTCCTTCAAATTAAGCCTTATTCATAACATACCTTATATATAAGAGTATCAATCCTACCAATGATTGTTGTTATAACATTGCCACTCAAGAATAGCAAACCAAAGAAAAAAGAAATTGAGTCTTTGAGATGGAGAAAAGTGGGTTTTGAAAATGAAAAAAGAAGTTGCCACCGACCTAAAATTTTAGCGAGATCGGATACCTTTAAAACGGTAGCCTGCATTTTTTAAAATTAAGTTCAACAGTTGGTTACGTATAAAGAATATGTTAGCACTCTATAAAGTCCTTTCTATACCATGTTGCTTTTTATGCCACTTTTCTAATTTAATTTACACATTTAATATTACTTTATTCCTATTTTGTTTCAAGTGTTGGATTAATTAGGATATCAACATAAGCTTCACCATCAGGGGTGGATCCCCTCCAAGCTATAAAAGTGGGGGCGTCATTCCACCCAACTTTCACAACCATTGGAGCTTTGGGATTTGTTTAAAGTTGAATATTTATGATTTAAGAAAAAGTATTAAGATGGATTTGCTCATAGATGAGTCCTAATAAAATGTCTCTCCCTTCGGGCTATGCAAAATGGAAGAATCACTCTACCCAATTGCCATAACTCTTCTTGGAGGTTCAAATTTGGTTAAGTTATGTTGAGAATACATAGAAATAGTACTAAGATGGATCCCGCTCATAGGTAGAACCAAACAAAATTTCTCTCCCTTTGAGTTATGAGAACTGAGAGCATCACTTTAAATGATTTTCATAATACTTCTTGGAAGTTTGAATTTTGTTAGAAAAAGTTAAGGTTGAATATACTTGTTGATTGAAAATAGGATATTGAAAACAGTAGTTAATTAAAAAAGGAAGAAAAACCATTAGAATCCTTTGAAGTCATCTTATAAGTGATGTGGGGCTCTTGGAACCCCTTTTTATTAAATAATTTTGGATAATTGTAATCCACTACTAAAGTGTGCATATCATACATTGTAATGAAAAGTAAAAGATATGACAAATAATTATTACAGTTACTCCAAAATAAGGCGCAAATAAAGTTACAATTAAGAACACAGGCAACAAAGGATAAAAACATTAAAGATTACTACCACGGGTTTGGAGATAATGGAAGCTTTACCTTATTTAACTTGAGTCCCAAATCTGATTGGTGCTTACTCTGCAAATCGTCTTTGGTACCATTCAATCATGAATTCTATGTTGAGGCCATAGAAATCACAAACACATTGTATTGATTACAAACACAGCAGCCTTCTGATCATAGCAACCCCTTCTTGCAATTGTAGATGAACTGCAAGAGCTACTCCAATGGGATAGATGTCTTAAGTTCTAGAGGCAATGATGGTGCCTCAGGAGAATCAAGTGAAAGGGAATTATATTTTTGAGCAATTGAGAGTAAGGTGAGAATGTGTACATACAAAGGTGGAGCTAGGATTTTTTCCAAGAGGACCAACACAATACGTCCTAAGATAGAAAAGAAAGTTTGAATTTGCAAGCAATATATGCATATTAAATAAATAGAGCGAAAATCACACTTAAATGACACTCTAGTTTCACTCTATGTGCGGTATTAGAGTGGATTTTGGAAATGGTGTTTTGACCAAGTTGAAATGACATTTTAGGGTGAGTTTTGAAAATTTTTCTCTATATACATAATATATTATGTATGAACTATGAAATGAGATATAAGGTGGGTTGGATAACTTGTTGAGTACTCTTTTTGAATGGGTACTATATTGATTTTTAGTATTTTTTTTTTTATTTAGACTACTTACCTATACAATTTCTTTTTGTTAATTTGGGGGAAGTTTGTAAAATTTTAAAGTTTTGAAGGTTATTTTAAAAATTAAAAAATTAGATAAAATAAGTAATAAGGGATTTTTGAAAATGTTTAAAATTATTAAAGATAATATATAAAATTTTACAAAATTTTAGGAGGGGCCAAATTAAACAATTTAAAAATTTTTAATAGTATATATGAGATTCTCAAAAGTTCAAGAAGCTAGGGCCCACCCTAGCCTCCACCTAGTTCCACATCTATGTAATAAGAAATAAATTTTTGTGTTGTGTGTATGTGTGAAGTCAACTCCCTATTTAATCGAGAGTTACCCAAACTTTCTAGTAGTCATCTTTAACTAGGAATACCATCAACTTTAGGATAGTTAGCTATAGAAGATAATTGAGAGTAAAATAATTAATTAGGAATTTATCTCACTTAATTTAATTAATTAATTATCTACATTTATCTACTATTATTTATTATTAAAATTAATCCAACAATAAATAAGATTTAATAAGTTATAAATAATTTATTATCCCATATAGCATATTGCATACATATGGATGCACCACCATGCAACATCTCCCACCCCTACACATAAAACATTAATATCGGATTTGGATTCTCTATAGTACAGGGTGCACTTTAAAGAATAAAGTGCAAGTGAATACCTATTAATGAGAAAATAAATGCTGTAAATTGTCATAAATTACAAGTAAGTGAATTCTATTGATAATTTACATCATTAATTTTCTTATCAATGGCTATTTACTTGCACTTTACTCTCTAAAGTACACCATGCACTTTAGAGGATCCCAATCCCATCAATATGCTATATCTCTCAATGAACATGTTCTTACATTTTTACAAGAAAATGGAATGCGTGATTACATAAGAGAGGTGCTAGTGTGTAGTCATTATATCAAGCAACCATCTAATCAATATAGCATCACTCATACCCAAATCATTTTTGTCACACTATATTTTGCACTTCTAATCCTTCTAATTTACTTAAAGCTATGCAAAATCACAAATGCATCTAAAATCATGGTTATCATTAATAACTTATATCCATATAATTGCCTAGGCTATGACATACAAATCATAGATGATATTAAATGGCTTTCCCTGGAATGTTCATGCCAATTCATTAAAGTTTAGTTGCTTCCCTAGTCATATTCCACTAGACCACATTCCTATGCCTTGGATTATATGATAAAGTAGCATTACTAAAACCTAATTCCAAGTCTCAAAGGGTGTAGAACTAGACTCTAAGTCTATCGGGCTCTCACAATGATAAAGAAAAGATCTATTTAATCACTTGCAATATAGGTCGACTTATAGCACAAATAGTGTGATATGAAGGTAATGGTGAAGCTCCCATTTAGGTTTTCTCATGCTCTCATTTACATCATACAAAACACGATCTAGTCGTTCCAAATAGTAATAGATTTGAATAACTAAGATTCAAATCAAACTATGTGTTGGCTTCATGAAATCAGTGCTATCTCCATATTTGAATAATTAAATCTTATTCAAGCACTTAGCTTAGGCAACATTTCAATGTAGTCCTTCTCTCCTTAAACAATAAAGAGATCACTAACAAATAAGTCTCATCTCGCTCACTATAACAGCATTTAGGTGATTTCCCCATGTGAGAGAGATAATCTAATAGCCTAATGACAATCTCGTATATGTGCCAACTAAGTTTATTATGCAAGTCAACAAAGTCATTCCATATTTATTGCATAAGTAAAATACAAAATCAATGTATAACTACATTACATCCTTAACAAATCTAAACCACTAACATGCTTCTTAAAAGCATCTCCTATAATGGGTTAGGTAAATAGATCAACATTGCATTGCTAGTAGGAATATGCTTCAATAATACAATCAACTCTTGTGCATTGATATCACAAAGGAAGTGGTAGCTAGTATGAATGTACTTTGTCTTTCCATGGTATTTTGGATCTTTTGCATACGTTATAGTAGTTGTATTATCACAATTAATAACTATGGCATCACATAGATGCGTTGTGATATTCAAGTTATGCAAGAACCTCCTTAATCACATTGCCTCTTGCATTATAGAAGTGTAGGCAACATATTTTGACTCCATTGTGGACATAAACACAATGGTGCTTCTTACTACACTATGAAATGACTCCTTCTACAAGAATGAATTCATAAACCAAAGTGGACTTTATCTTGTCCTTGTCTATTGAAACATTGGCATCATAGTATTTCACCAACTTGAAGCTCCCACCTTGATAGCATAAAGTTATACTAGTGGTTCCTCTCAAATATCTAAGCATCCTCTTAACCACAATTCAATGTGCAAGTCTAGGATTACTCTAATATTTGTTGACCATCCTAACTGCAAAGCATATGTCAGGTTGAGTACATAGCATAATGTACATCAAACTTCCAACATCACTTGCATATGGGACCTTAGACATCTTTTGGTTCAATCCTTTTGCCTTAAGACATTGATCCATGTTGAGGCATTTACCCTAATATGTGTAGACCATCCTAACTGCAAAGCATATGTTAGGTTGTGTACATAGCATAATGTACATCAAACTTCCAACATCACTTGCATATGGGACCTTAGCCATCTTTTGCTTGAATTCTTTTGTCTTAAGACATTGATCCATGTTGAGGTATTTACCTTTTTCTAGTGTGATATCAATGGGTCTAGACTTATTCATATGGATGCACTCTAGGATCTTTTTGAAGTAAGTCTCTTGAGAAAAGCTTAGAAACTTCCTAGAACAATCCCTTGAAAGCTTATTCAAATGCACTTGACTCATGTCCTTCATCCTAAAGGTGAAGGACAACCACTTCTGAATGATGGTAATCAACCTCATATCATTCCTAGCTAGTAGAATATCATTCACATATAACAAGAGAATAAGGAACAAATTATCTTGTCTCTCTATATATATATATGCAATGATTTTCTTTAGTCATTGTAAAGCTCAATGAGATAATGGCTTGATAAAACTAAAGATACCATTATCTGGATGATTGTTTCAAGCCATATATAGAATGTTTTAAGTATCATGTTGTGCTCTTGTCCCTTGGCTTAAAACTCAATGGGTTTATCCATATAGATCTCCTTATTAATTTTCCCGTTAAAAAACTTGTCTACACATTCATTTAGAACAATTCTAAATCTAAATGTGCTACTATAGTTAGCTTGAGGTGAATGGATGAAAATTAATTATCCTATATTACATGTAGTATGCATATAGATGCACCACCAAACAACATGCTAGAAAATGATGGATCCCTTAGTGCCTAATTCACCTTCATGAATTTTAACACCTTACACTTTTTTAGGGGTAACATTGGCAGTATGATGTGTCTTGCTATAAAAAACATCTTGAAACTCCTCAATGGAAGCCTTGAACTGCACATCAGTTTCCACAATTCCATATTGTGACACAATTTCTCTCTCTCTAGCTAAGTTATGCTTTTATGCTTTGCAAAACTTGTCAATGCAATGAAGGTTTATGTAAAAAATTTGTGATCATTAGCGGGTCATGCATGACATTTCATTTTTAGTTTAATGTCATTTATTGTGAATTACTTGAGTGTTAATTTGTAAGCTTGCCATTTTGTTGGCCATTGTCTTCTCGAATTTTAATATAGTGATAATAATGACAACTCTTTTTTTATATTTTTTTAAGTTACCTTTAATAATATGGTGATACTCAATTATTATTTAGAGATTTTCTTTTATCAACACTTTAGACTCATGCACTTTTTTTTTTTATTCTAAACAAAGGTATACCATCAACTTAGAGGATATATATAGGGCATTGACGAGGATAATTTCTATATGATGTAGCCCCAAAAAGTGATAAAAGAAACCTAATGAACTATCTCAGCTAGAAATTTAAATTGATAAGCAAAAATAACTTTTTTGGGTACAAAAGAAAAAAAAAACTTTGTGTAGGACTAACAAGTCATTCTTTAAAGATAAAAATTGTGTTTGACAAGATTATGGTGAAGAAAATCTGTAACATTGTCTTGGTGTCTTTTTCTTTGTTTTGTATTTTATTATTGTATTATTCGCACATTGTATTTTTTGTTTTTTTAAAACACACTTACACCTTCTCTAAAAAACACTGTAATAATTAATTAATAAAAGTCATTTAATTTTATATTAAATATATCATTTGAATGCATGACATCATGATGTAACTTTGATATTTGTAGATAAATAATGTCTAATTATTTGAAATTTTATTTATTAATAAAATTTATTCAAGTAACAAAATCAAATTTTGTGGTTCTTTCCTTGTTTGCTACTTAAGCCTTGACTTTTTGGTTAGAAGTAAGATTCCTTAACCAATAAGGTACAAGACAATATGACACTTCTCTATATTGGATTTCATTGACATAAACAATGGTAAAAAGTTAAAAGTAAGCATATATATAATAGATATCTCTTTCAAGAAATAATTAGAATTCTCTAAATATTTTCATTTGCTGCACTTGTTAGAATACATTTATATGAAATATCTTACATAAATAATAATTTTATATAAATAATAAACTAATATGTTGTTATTGATTTAGTAATCATTTTGTTTTTTTTTTAGGGTAAAGGTGGGAGCCGTAGCCCCAAAAGGAAAATTACAGCAGAACACTTCTAGGGAATGCTACCTTATTAGTATCAAACAGCAATCTTGTTTTGAATCCCATTGGAAATGATTGTAATACATGAGCCCCCAAAGTGGCTCCCACTCTCTTAGCAACCAACAATTGGCACTCCCATTTTGTTTCCTATAAATGTGTTGAGCTTTAACCTTTTCAAAGTAATTAAGGGCTTGCAATATTGCAGTGACAATGGGAGGCTTAGCTTCAACTGCAATTTCCAGCAGCTGAATAAGAACTTTCAAGCCTACTTCCACTTCCAGCTTCTTGCAACCATGTTCCTTTGCTAGTTGAAGACCTGTAATT
The DNA here is from genome assembly GCA_037013595.1 of Dicorynia guianensis. Taxonomy (NCBI): domain Eukaryota; kingdom Viridiplantae; phylum Streptophyta; class Magnoliopsida; order Fabales; family Fabaceae; genus Dicorynia; species Dicorynia guianensis. The sequence goes on along the minus strand of JASUAB010000006.1, from coordinate 11,535,618 downwards.
AGACCCCCACATTTCACTTGTAAAACTGATGATGTACCAAAAGAACAATAGAATCCCATGATACATAGCCCCCTGTGATCATGTATTAAACCCCTACAACCACTTTGTCCTTTTAAATTTGTTGCCCCATCAATATTTAATTTGAACCAGCCATATGGAGGAGTTTCCCAGTGTAACATTTTAGTTTCTCTCTGTTCCTATATATTCTTTACTTGGCTTTCAGCATCTTGATCAAGTTGATAAGCGAGTCTATCAACAATATCGAGACCATTAGAGGGCCAATTAAAATTAGGGCTATGATGAGCAAGGTTTCTCCACCTCCAAATCCACCAACAAGCGATTGCCCAAGTAGTATACCATTTCCCTTCATTTTTCAATCCCATGTCAATATTTAGATTTATAGTAATCCACTCCTAAAGATTATACCCATAGGATCTGGCCAAAAAACCATTTCGAACTGCTTGTTTCTAGAGTCTTTGAGCTTGTCTACAATCTTCAAGAACATTAAAAACTATCTCCTCTTTGTCGGCACACCACATACAGTATGGGTTTGCATCATTCCATCAGCTTATAAATTGCTCAGTAAGTAATCTGCCATGGTTGGTTTGCCATATAAATGCACAAATTCTTTGGGGAACTGGAAGTTTCCAAATCTACATTCAAATAGAATTGCATTCATCCCAAAGATGCCTAGCTAACATATTGTATGTGCTTTTGACTGAAAATGTACCATCTAGATTTGGCCTCTAGAGAAGATGATCCTCTCCAACCCCTTTTCTTGGAGGAAATATATTCTTAAAATTTTCTACCATATTTTCTGGGAGAATTATGTTTAGAGTAGCCCAGTTCCAGTCATTGTTATTGATTACTAAATCTTTCACCTTTAATTGTTGAAGGTCAGGCAACATTATTATTTTGGCTTTTTGTATGAGGGCAGGGGAATGTGGTAGCCAATGCTGTAATCAGAAGTTGGTTTGCTTGCCATCCCATATTTCCATCTGCACATTAGCTTCTACAATTGGCCAAAGATCAACAATTGATTGCCAAATTCTTGAGCCCGAGGAGAAGATTTTGATATTTGTTGGCCATATTTTTTGGTGATCATATTTACCCTTTAGAACCTGTGTGCAAAGAGTATTTTCACTAGACCTTATCTGCCATCCCATCTTATGTAAACAAGCCTCATTCATGTATTGCAAATTTGTTAAACCCAATCCACCCCTCTCCTTTCGTTGGCAAACCTTCCTCCAAGAAATAGGGTGATCAGTTCTTTTTTGTAAGTCATGTCCCCAGATAAACCCCCTTTGGGCCTTTTCAATTTCTCTGCAAACCTTCTAAGGAAATCTATCCACATGCATTTGGTAGATTGGAATTAAAGCCAAAATTGAGCTAGCTAAGGTTATACGGCCAGCAAATGACAAGCACCTACCTTTCCATCCTGTAAGCCTGGATCAAACTTTGTCTAGAACTTAAGAGTATCTTCTTATGTCTCTTCCCGTAGGAATTAAATCAACACCCAAATACCAATCCAAATTATTAGTAATTTGGAAATTAGCTTGATCAGCTATGATGGAATCTTGAGTAGAAGAGACCTTTTGGAGCAATAAATTCTTGTTTTTGTCTTATTAATTTTTTGCCCTAATGCATCCCAAAAACCCTGCAAAAGCATGGAAATGATTTCCATTAAACAAAAATAAGTAAATCATCCGCAAATAGAAGATGTGATATTTCTAGACCATTCCTTCCAACTTTTATGGCCTTCCATAATTTTCTATTCACAGCTACCTATATTAGATGACTTAATTTCTCTACATAGAAAACAAAAAGGTCAGGTGAGATTGGATCACCTTGTCTTATTCCTTGCTGTGGCTTGAATTTGCCTATTCTAGCACCCTTCTATAGAATCTTCATTGTAGAGGAGGTCACACAATCAATACTCACTCTTCTCAGATTGCTCAATATGCCCATTTCTTCTAAAGTATGCTGTAGAAAAGACTAGTTAATCCTGTCATAGGCCTTTTCTAGGTCAATTTTAATTGCCATCCATCCTTTACCACTCCTTTTAGACTTCATAGTATGAAGAATTTCTCCTATTATGATTATGTTATCGTGGATTAACCTTCTCGGAATGAAACTAGCTTGATTTGGAGAAACCATGTAAGGTACAATTCTCTTCAATCTATTAGTGATCACCTTGCTGATGCATTTATAGACCACATTGCATGAGGAAATCAGTCTGAATTGATTAGGAAATTCTAGTTTATCCATTTTAGGAACAAGAGCTATTAAAGTGTGATTAACTTTGGCCACCTTCTCTGTTCCTTGAAATACCTTGGAAACATATTTGATGACCTTCTCTTCCACATCTTGCCAATTATTTTGAAAGAAAATGGCTGGCAATCCATCTTCTCCTAGAGCCTTAACTGGCCTCATTCCTAAAATTGCTTGATGAATTTCTTGCCTGGTCACTTTCGTATGAAGCTGCTGACCATCAGTCTCCCTTAATTGAGGAAATGAAGTGATTGTATGAAGCTATCTAGCACTATGAAAAGAGTTTTAAAGAAATTAACAATAGTTTCTTTAATTGTAATATCATCTGTGATCCAATTTCGTTCAGCATTTCTGATCATGGTTACTCTACTTGCTCTTCTCTGAGCTATAGCTTTAGTATGATTGAAGCGAGTATTGTAGCCTCCATCTCTGATCCATTCCACTCTAGATTTTTTATGCTACAGTATCTCCTCTTGCTTTAGCACTAGGTTCAACTCCTTTTAAAGTTGTTGTTCAAGCTTGTCAATGAAAGGATTCCATTGCCTTTCCATAGTTACCTGGGCTCCCCGATTTCAGTTTTACAACTTCTTTTTCATTGTTATAACATGACCAAACACATCTTTATTCCAATCTCTCCCTCTGTGAAGTTTTTAATGTTTTCCAGGTGATGATCTATCTCATTCCAACATGATCAAAGGAAGTTTAAGAGGGATGCGTGAGCCAAGCTACTTCAAATCTGAATGGGCATCCCTTTGTAATCACTAGTGATAGATTGAAGACCAATTTGAGGGGGTGTTGATCTGAGTAAGTTCTAGGTAACACTATAATTCCTGCTTCAGCAAAGGTGATTCTCCATTGGTAATTGTACAGAGCCCGGTCTAACCGCTCAAAAACCCTGTCATAAGGATGTCTTTCTGGCTCTGTCCAAGTGAATCTACTGTCTTCCTAACCAATGTCAATCAAGCCACATTTTTCTATCCATTGATTAAAAGCAGTGCTCCTAGTTGGACGGTAAGGGGCACCTCCCTTCTTATTCTCAGGTCCCCAAATATCATTAAAATCCCCAATTATAAGCCATAGGCTTATAATTTCTTCATTTAAATTCACCAACTCTGAATGCAGAATCTGTCTCTCTTCAAAATGAGGGTAGCATAAACTAAAGTTAGAAACCAATGTTGTTCAGTCTTCCACTGTAGTTGGAAATGGACATACTGTGAAGAGTGAGATAGAGGTTGGACTTTGAGCTGACTATCCTTCCTACCTACCTAAATACCTCCTGAAGGGCCTTGACCTTCAACTACAAAATACTACTTGAAATCTTTGCAAAATATCGCCACTACGGCCATCATGCACCTTTGTTTCTGCCAGAGCTATCATAATGGGTTTGTGATCACGGATGAGATTAGACGCATGAAGGAAAAAATCCTTGCTACCAACTCCTCTGCAATTCCAGAATAAAATAGAATCCATGAAATTAAAATTAAATAACTAGACTGGCAAAAAAAACTCAAGACTTAGAAGGCTGCGTTGCACTCTATTTCTTCAGTCTTATTCGTGGGAGTCTCTTGGACAGTTCATGTCTTCTTCCATTTGCACATTTAGGCTTATGTCAGGTGGATTCGTGGGCTGTTGTATTGCTGTAGGCCCATTAGATTGGACCAGCTCTGTATTACGAGTTGGCTCATTTAATATTTTCTTTCCCTCAATAATTGGTCTCCTATTAATGACTTGTCTAGAATTCCTTGTAGCCTGCCCCCTGATTTTCTCACGTGATTGGGTCTCCTGGTTAGCATTGTTCCCAACTCGTTGCATTAATACTCCTCCTTGGTCCCCGTTTTTCTTTCTCTTCTTTTCAATCTCTTGCTTTTTCCTGATTATATAAATGTTTTGTCGCCTATGTGTCTGATTTTTATTTCCATACTCATTAATGGCTTTGAATGCTCTTGTCTGCCAGTTATTATTCTCTTCTAGAGCTGTGTCTGAACATCGTTTAGAGCCTCCAGCTTTGGGTTTCAGTTTGTTCCACATTCTCCAAAGTTTGAAATCTAGAACCTGATGGCAGCGCTGCTTCTGCTGAGAGTCTCTTTTGCCCCTGGCCCTCGCCGCCATTTCCCCCTCCTACGCCTTTGCCTTTTCTCGGTCTCCGTTGCTGTGGAACCAGCATCCATTCACCAAACTCCGACGCTGGTTTTTGTGGTTAAGGAATTTGGTTTCCAGCTTCTGCGTTAATGTCGGTGTTCTGGGCCATATTTTGGTTCCTTGTTATTTTGGATGGGCATAATTCCACCGTATGGCCATAAACTCCACAGTGAAAGCAAATGAAATGGACTCCTTCTTATTCAATTCTGATTCTCTTTCTTCTACCTTCAGCCCCTTCTATGACAAACTGAGACAACAGAGGTTTGGTGAGATCAACAGAAACATATTCTTGCATGCTTACCTCGAGCCAGGTCCTCTGTATGCGAGTCAACCTTATTTGTTTTCCCTATGCGATTGCCAATTTTGGTGAGTATTCTTTTATCATAATATTCAAGAGGAATTTGAGGGAGTCTCGCCCATACAGCTACGGAGCTAAGTTTAGCTTGATTAGGATCAAAATCCATCTCCTATTCTTGCATTATGTTATGTTTTATGGGTGTGACTCAAATTTTAAAAATAAAAGAGTTGTAATTTTAAATGGAAATTGTAATTAAGAGTTATAATTATAATAGAAAATTATAAAACAGTTATAGATAGAGTTGCAGTTTTAGTAGAAAGTAACACATAGCAGTTTTAATTACAGAAAATAAACATCACGTAAACAGTGCCTTGAACAGTGCAGAGTGAATAGTGTCGCGTGAACAGTAGCAGCGTGAAAAGTGCAAATTTTTTGTATTTTGAATTTTTTCTTGTATTGCATATAGCAGCTGTTTGGGGTCAGTTGTTTAGTCCAAATTTCAGTCTTGTAACAGAATTTTGCATAGTAAAATTCTCTTCTTCTACCTGTAATTTTTTTTCTCATTGAGTTTTTCCATGTTAACTATTTGTGTGCTTGCTCTTCTCCTTCTCCAATTTATATTTTGCAATTTTATTTTTATTGGCCATTGTCATAACAAATTGGTATCAGAGCCGGTTCTCAATGGCTTCTACTTCAGTAACAACATCTAAGACAGGCATTGAAAAATTTAATGGGTCAACCAGTTTTGCTCTCTGGCAAGTAAGGATGATGGCAATTTTGTCAAGAGAAAGCACAAAGAGGGCACTGCTTGAGAAGACGAAGAAGCCCGAGACTATGACAGATGCTGAATGGGATGATAGAGCTCTTTCTTCTATTCAGTTGTGCTTGGTTAATGAAGTTCTTCAAGAAATTCTCACTGAGAACACTGCAACAGGTGCATGGTTGAAATCAGAGAGTCTGTACATGATGAAATCTCTCACCAATAGGCTACAATTAAAGCAACGCCTCTATACTCTGCGTATGTTTGAAGGTACGCCACTAAAATCTCATATAGCAGAGTTTACTTCTATCATTACTGATTTAAGTAAGATAGATGTAAAGATTGTTGATAAGGATCAAGCGCTTTTACTATTATGTTCTTTGCCTGCTTCCTATAAAAATTTTAGAGACACTACAATCTATGGTAGAGAAGAAATTTCCTTTGATAATGTTAGGTTAAATTTGCAAGCTAAAGAGAAAATTGATAATAATTTGACATCTGTTGAAGGGGGTGATCAAAGTGTTAGTCTATTTGTTGATAGAAGAAGAAGTAAGGAGAGAAATCCAAATTCTTACAAGTCTCATTGAAGTCTAAACATAAGAATCTGACTTGTAATTATTGCAAGAAGAAGGGGCATATTAAATTTGACTGTTTTAAATTGAAGAAGAAAGAAAAAGCATGTGACAATAAAGATAAGGCCATATCAGAAGAAGCTAATGTAGCAAAAGATGAGAAAACTGATCTGCTTTGTATTTCTGATGCCAAAATTAGATTTGAAACTAGCTGGGTGATGGATTCAGGAGTTTCACACCATATGACTCCTAATAGGGACTAGTTTACCACTTATGAGCCGTTTAATGGAGGTGTGTTTTTGGATGATGATCATTTTTGTAAAGTTACTGGGATAGGCACTGTGCAAATTAAAATGCATGATGGTATGATCAGAACTTTGTCAAATGTGAAACACATTCCAAATTTAAAAAAGAATTTAATTTCTTTGGGTACTTTAGAAAAGAATGGCTGTAAATATAAATGTGAAGATGGTGTGCTTAAAGTCTCTAAGGGTGCACTTTCACTGATGAAAGCAAATAGAATTGGCACTTTGTATTTCTTGCAGGGTTCTACTGTTACAGGTTCAGCTGTAGTTGCTGCTACTTCTATTTCTGATTCAGATGTTACTAAAATTTGGCACATGAGACTGGGGCATATGAGTGAGAGAGGCATGACAGCATTGAGCAAGAGAGGTCTGTTAGGTGCCCAGATTATAGGAAAGATGGAGTTTTGTGAACATTGTGTCTTTGGCAAATAAAAGCGATTGAGTTTCAGTTCAGTCATTCACAAGATAAAAGGAACTCTTGACTACATTCATTCAGACCTTTGGGGTCCCTCTCAAGTTCCTTCTAAAGGCAGTTACTCCAGATACATGTTAATTTTTATTGATGATTATTCAAGGAAGGTTTAGGTTTACTTTATCAAGTATTTGTCACCTTTAAGCAATGGAAGGCTTTACTTGAAAAGCAAACAGAAAAACAGATTAAGAGACTCAGAACAGATAATGGCCTTGAATTTTGTAACAATGAGTTCAATGAGTTTTGAAGAAAGAAGGCATTGCTCGGCATAGAACCATTGTGAATACACCTCAACAGAATGGTGTTGCAGAGAGAATGAATAGAACTCTTCTTGAAAAGGCTTGGTGTATACTTTTAAATGTAGGCTTAAGCAAGGAGTTTTGGGCTGAAGCTATTAACACAGCTTGCTGGTTGGTGAATCAATCTCCTCATACAGCCATTGAATGTAAAACACCAGAAGAGGTATGGTCTGGCAAACCTGCTGATTATTCTATTTTGAAAATTTTTGGTTGTCCTGCTTATGCACATATTAATGAAGGAAAGTTTGAGCCTAGACTAAAGAAATGTGTATTTCTTAGGTATTCATTTGGTGTGAAAGGATACAAGTTATGGTGTCCAAATCAGTCTAAGTTTCATATTAACAGGGATATAATGTTTGATGAATATTCCATGCTTGCAAAGAAAGAAGCTATAGAACCAGTCATTCAGAATAATGAAACAGGTGGAAAACAGGTAGAGTTTGAAGTTCTTGTTCAACCCAAACAATTCTCTATTCCTAGTTCTACAAATGGTGATTCAAAAGAGGCTTCAGATTCTTCACAAACACAGCCTTACACCATAGCTAGGGACAGGCCAAGGAGAACTATTAAACCACCTGAGAAGTATGGCTATTTAGATTTTGCCTATTGTCTTGCTGTCGCAGAAGAGGTGGAGTATAATGAGCTTAGAAGCTACAAGGAGGCAATATCTTTTAAAAATACTGCAGACCATCTAGCTAATATACTCACTAAGTCTTTGCTTATTAAGAAGTTTAAGTATTGCTTGAACTTAATTGGTATTCATTGTTGAGTTTTGCTCTTAGGAGCTTTTGTGGCAGAGGTGGAGAATTTCTTTGTTAAAGTTCTATTTTTAAAATTCGTGTCAAGGTGGAGATTGTTATGTTTTTTGGGTGTGACCCAAATTTTAAAAATAAAAGAGTTACAGTTTCAGATGGAAACTGCAACCAAGAGCTGCAGTCATAGTAGAAAACTGTAAAACAGCTACAGATAGAGTTGCAGTTTTAGTAGAAAATAACACACAGCAGTTTCAACTGTAAAAAATAAACACCACGTGAACAGTGCCGCGTGAACAGTAGCAGCGTGAACAGTGCAAATTTTTTGTATTTTGGGTCTTTTCTAGTACTGCATAAAGCAGCTGTTTGGGGTCAATTGTTTAGTCCAAATTTCAGCCTTGTAACAGAAGTTTACATAGTAAAATTTTCTTCTTCTATCCGTGATTTTTTTTTTCATTGAGTTTTTTCACGTTAACTATTTGTGTACTTTCTCTTTTCCTTCTCTAATTTATATTTTGTAATTTTATTTTTATTAGCTATTGTCATAACACATTATTAGATAATGGTCAAACAACATCCATGTCCCTTCCGTAAGTGCAATATGTCTATCTACTTCGTAGCTGAAGTTCACCATGAAGTAATCATTGCCAAGATCAATCAAATCAAGGACCCCAAATTTCGTCCACATTTGTTGAAGTCGACGTTCCAACACTTTAAACCCCACACGCCGACCCAGAAAGTGCACTATCCATGAGCTCCTGAACGGTTTGCTAATCTGATGGTGGACTTTTTTTGACAAGCGAAACACCGGCCACAAAACTCCTTCCACAACTTCTTCATCCTTAAAGGTTATGCCCTCGTCATCTTCCAAGTCTTCATCATCAGAGCTTTCGATGCTTTCCTCACCACTTGTATTAAAACTGTCTTCCTGTAGTAGGTGCGGACTGTCTCATGGATTTCCTTGGTGCTGGCCCACGAGGATATTTCTGTAGGAGGTCTGGAGGCCAGTATTTTGTTCTTCCTCACCACCTTCCTCGGGGCCTATAGTGTCATGTCATATACCACTGCTACCGAACTGCTACCTTCAAAGTTTTCTTTCCATTTTCCTTTCTTTAGACTCCTCCTCAACAGGTCGGTTTCTTCCTCCGAGCGGGCATGGTTGTCGTTCAGGTGTACTGTAGCCACAGAGAGATCGGTTGCTTTTTCACCAATTCTTAGTAATCATTTTGTTTTTGAGTGATTAGCTATGGACTTCTTAGAGCGGGTTTGTATGGGATTATCTTTTACGAAAAAAAGTTTTTCTCATTCAAAAAAAAGTACTTGTAACAATAAAATAAATGTTTAGATTGATTTTTAAATAAAGAAAAAATAGTAAAATATTAAAATTGAACTTTTTTTAGATTTAACTTCCTATTAAAGTCAATGCAATAATAAAAAATAGAAAATGACGGACTATCGTTTTAATTTTTGTTAAGCAAATTTATCGTTGACAAAATTTTAAAATTACAACATCTATGTCGATATTCTTCTAATACCCAGTCACTACAGTCATTCCCTTCTCAGATGCCAATCGGAAGTGGGTCTCTCTCTGCCATGGAATCAGAGGGACGGTACCTAGTGGTAAGACTGTATCGGTGGCTACCACCATGACGGACTCGGAGTGTAAGGTGGATCTTTGAAGAAGTTTAACTATTTTTTAAAGTTTAAGATTTAAAATTTAAAATAAAATATTATTACTCTGTTTTACCTGAGATACTTTTATAAGTAAAAAAAAAAAGTGATTTATAAAATAAATTTAATTTTATAATTTCTTGGTATTTCTTTTTTTACTTAACTTTGTATTTCTGTTATTAAAAGTCAATTAAACATATAATTTAGATGCATTTTTCTAAGGAAAATACCATTTGTAAAAATTTGGCCCATCCAAATAAACTCTAAATAGCTGTCAGTACCTTTACTAGTGGAGTATTGTTATTAGTACAAATTAATTCTATATAAATTATGTAGAATCTTTAATATTTAAAGAGTACCTACAATAATTTTAAGAAGTTATGTTACGTTTTTTTACATATGCCTATCATTATTTTTATTAATATAAACACAGTTGCTAGTTATTTTGAATTTTTTTTTAAATTTTAAATTTAAATTTATAATTTTATATATGTTAAATGATTTATTTTTTTATCACAAAAAATCTAAATCATAATATTATAACAAGATTCAGATTATAAATTTATTAATTTTCATAAATTGTGTTATAAAATCATAAAAAATCATTGACTCTTAATACTATATGTTGTGGGAAGATCAAAATTCAAATAATATCTAGATGAAACCCCACAAATTATAAACAACAACATACTTGACAAACAGAAGGAAAGTGCCATATATAGTGCAAGCATATAAGCCAAACCTGGGTCTCTGAGTAAGTGGCAGACTGAAACATTTTAGCTCAGGTCATGGACTATAGCCCAAGCAATGTTTACGTATACAAACGTACATAGACGCGCAAAGTCAACTTTTATTTCACTTTCACACGGACATAACAGCAACGTTAATTAACTAAGCATGGGACATGAGATTTATTTGCATGAGATTATAGGTAGGGTCTTCACTTCTGGTTCTGGATGAGGTGGGCATCAATTTCTTGGCTCACCTCGACTGCAAACTGCAACAAGGAGTGAGGGTCAGGAATGTGGTCTTTCCGCTTCTCATATTCCATGGTCCAATGAACCACGCTGCCCTTTGCCTGTGGAGTTACATGAAGTATGAACTTGAAGCTCTTGTAGTCCTCCAGCAGATCTCCTTCCAACACTTTGAAGGTGATTTTGTTGTTTTCGCTGTCTATGGATTCAACCAACTCCTTAGCCACACGAGCCTTCCCATCTGTTGTCCCAAAAAGAAAAGAATACAGATCAATTTTGAATGGAGTTAGTTCGCGAATCAATAAGTTATAAGCATGTTGGGTATCATTATCTTATTAAAATACTGCGCAATTATGGATTCAACCAACCTCTTAGCCACCCAAGCTTTCCAATCTATTGTCCTCGAAAGAAACAAGATTCAGAATCACTGCTTATTTATGGGCATATTGTTTATATTTTCTTTATTTTCATAAACTAGACTTAACAAAAATTTCACTTTTAAACTATCATTTTGATTCTTAATTCAACTATTTCTACAATAATAAACATGTTGGTATAGTGACATCACCATGCCTATAGGCAAAAACAATGCTAAAAAAAAAAAAAAAGTATAAATTTCATTCGTTGAAGTCGGATAAAATTAGAAGTGTTTGCTTTGTGGTTTCATAAAGCTGGAACAGAAGTAAAAGTTCATTGAAATTTTATTTGCCCAAGACATTAAACTCAAAAGTCTAATCACAGGTGGCATGTATTAAAGCCATAATGAAATAAAATTTCAAGAATATTTCTTGTAGATACCATACTGTCATCAGAAAAACAAGAAAGTATGGAGCGTCTAAGCAGACTCTTTGAATGGAGTTAGTCCGTGAATCAATAACTGGCCTTACCATGAACATATTTCCAGAAAATGATGGATCCCTCAGTGCCCCATTCACCTTCTTGAATTTCAACACTTTGTATTTTTCCAGGGCTAACATTGGCAATATGATGTGTCCTGCTGCAGAAAACATCATGAAACTCTTCAGCAGAAGCCTTGAGTTGCACGTCCGTTTCCACCTTCCCAAATTGAGACGCCATTTCTCTCTCTCGCTCTCTCTCTAGCCAAGCTATTCTCTCACACTTAGCAAAACCTGTCAGTGCAATGAAGGTTTATATAGAAAATTTGTAAGCACTAGCGAGGTCATTCATGACATTTCACTTGTTGTTTCATGCTCACTATTGCGAATTAGTTTAATGTTTATCTGTAAACTTGACTTGTTCCTGGCCACTGTCTCCTCCTTTCTTTTTTTTTGGGTAATAGACGGGGGCTAAAGTCCCAGGGACAAAAGAGAAAGCTATACTACTACTCTCCTACGGCAAGACACCTGCAAGTTGTCCATCATCAGCAATAATCTAACAGCTGCTGGCACGTCTTGCATTACGCGTGATCCTGGCTCTGCCGAAACACCTCTAGTAGCAAGCCAATCTGCACACGTGTTTTACTCCCTATAAACGTGTCTCCCCTGTATCTCCTCAAAATCATTTAGCGGATGGGAAACGGCATTCATAATAGAGTGCTGTGTATTATTCCCATGGAGAACCGCCTGAATAACTGCACTAGAGTCTAACCCCACTTCCAGCTTTCGCAAATGGCATTAATGATAACGACAACTCATTGCTAATATATTCTACTGCAAACATAGATTCAATTAACAAATATCAAATTTTATTGACGTCACAAAATGGTTAAAAGTAAGCATATATAATAGAGTGTCTTTTTAAGAAATAATTAGAAACAAATTTCATTTTTTGCACTTGTGATAACAATTTTATGTATGATAATTTTAAATAAATCATAAATTAATATATTGATTAATTATACGAGTTTGATTTGCAACTCATTTAGTGATCATTTTGTTATTAACTGATTATCTATTGTGGACCTGTTCGGGAACCTTTGTGTGTTATACATGATGGGAAGCATAACACATATGCTACTATCACAAGAAAAGTCCATATTCCTTACCTAATATACTATACCGCTACTCCATTGAGGTAATTTACATATTACACTGTGGCAAGTTGTAGGCAAAGAGAGAATCCACTGTCTCCTACCACCATTAAGCTCCAACTACGTTTGAAGGTCCTATCATAGACTCCATGGCGGCTCAAGGTCTTCCTCTTGACCTTCTTGCTGTTGGAATGGTATACAGATTTTAAGTTTATAGTTTAAGGCATGTTAAAGGAACAATTGTCTTTAACATTATTTTATCGTCCTTCAAGTGCAAAGATTTTGAATGCAACAAACACCTAAAATTCGATAGACTCTTCTGAATATGTACACTCACAGTCAAGAGCCAAGATTAATAAAAATAATAAAACATATATAAGTATTTATGTAAAAAAAATATAGTTGAACAAAATAAGGTTTTTCCACCACTTAACACTACATGACCCATAACAATTTTTAAGAGGAAAATATAGTTGTTATTGTGCCGTTGAAGTCATATTATGGGTGTTGCACACAATAAATATGGGTGCTTTTGTTTTAAGGACAAATGAATCAATAAAGAAATAAGTTTCACAAATAAACCTTTTAAAATATTCAAATAATATAAGGCAATCCCCTACTATTTTAAAAGGTTTAATGAGAGTTTAAAATTTTGAGAAAAATATTTGCTGGCTACAACTGATAAAGTAAATACATTGATTTTGTGTCTTTTAAACTACCTAAACAAAATAATACTTGATTCACAGGAATATTGGTGAAATATATAACTTCTATGGACCAATAAGTCATTTTGTAAGCTAATGGTCTCATTTGTCATATTACACTTTCTCTGGCATATTTTTTCTAAACAATGTAGTTTTGTACTAATAAGCTATATCTGTACTTGGTAATTCATGAGTGCTATGGAGATTCACCACTATCTTATAGGAGTGGCTCCACTCTATACTCATATAAGTGATTCTATCAAGTGTATATTACAATTTATACACCACCCATTAGGACTATAGAATTCATTAAGACCTTAACTCAACCTCACAAATAAAATATAGTTATAGAACTAATCACACACCATAGGAGGGACTTAAAAATTTGTAGTGCTATTAGAATCAATGAATGACTTGTTCTTACTCATATGAACCTATTTCGTGAAATCTCCAATTATATAGGTTTGGTTACCATCATTATTAATTTCTATATTGGCTTCAGTCCAATTCCATTGATGTTTCTAATATTTTTCTCTTAATCGAAGGTTTAGTCAATGGATCAGTTAAATCTGCAACTGACTTCATATAATCAATAGAAGTAATTCCATCTTTTTATTGATTTCCTTATCAATATTATAATGAGTATGTGGGTGTGTGCATTAAGTGACAAAGTGAGTATAAAATCTCTCACTCATTTCAATATTATAATGAGTGGAAAGTCCATTCTCATCAATATTTTCTTACATAATGTTAATATTTTTTGTTGTGCGTCTTCAAATCTATTAGATTCTACATTTTAATATGTGAAATTTAATAATATAAATTTTCAGATATGAAAATTAAAAGAGAATAATACTGTCAATAGTGGGACTCTTACAATGAGTAAGTTTTACCTTCAAGTAAAATAATTTATACAAATTTCACAAACATTATATCTCTCACTTAATCTGACATCTTCAGTGTTAGTTTTATTTCAAACCAAAAGATAAAATCCTTTTCAAAGTTAGTTTGTGAAATTTCCATAGATTATTTTATATAAAAATAAATTTGATCTATTATATTTACAGTAAAATAATCTAGGCTCAATAAATAAGAGTCATGTTATGTTAATATTTTTATAATATCTCTTACTCTAATTAATTATATAAATATTAACCATGTCATTTATCTTTACAAAGTGATATGACTGAATATGGGAAAAGACATTTTAAAAAGGGAAGGGATAGCATAACAATATTCTAATTGTAAAGTAATCCAAGTTCATTTTTGTACAGGGGGTTGAACAACCCACACTAAAATTTGTCTCCCTACATCGAGTAAATGATATCTATAAACGTGATTTCGTGACTAGGTTTTCTTTATTCATAAAGTCCAAGTTTTGGTTGAAAGCTTAGTTATATGTCTACCATCTTAGTTTTTTCGAGTTGTCGTTTTGATCAGATATTCTTGCTCTCTTAAATCTTTATGGTGTTTAATCATTGTTGTCCGACAACTAATTTAGCAGAAAATCTAAAATGAAATGACACTATATGAATATAAAGGAAAAAAATGAACCAGGGCAAAGTAAAAAAGGTAACTCATTTACTATGGAAATAGATAGCCATACGTAGGGGAGAGAGACAACAAAAAATTACTGGGGAGAGAAAAAGAAAAGTGAGAATATGTGATAGTATATAGATTGCATAGAAAGTTTATGCGTGTATGTATCATTGCTCCTTACTATTAAGTAATTTTGTTGTAATAAGAGTAAAACTTACCATGTACATATTTAGGGTGACGTGTTTAAACAAAAGAATTGATAAACTTTCCAAACAATCTTATCCATTTATATAACTTAATGGACAAGTGGCTGAACAAGCAAATATAATAAATTATTTAATTTTGGAAAATGTGCACCTTTATTTCATAAATTTACACAAAACCTTATAAATTCATTTTTACAGAAGGGGATCAATTTTTGGGTTTATAGTTTTGGGTGGTTTAACTTTAAAGTTTAAGGTTTAGTATTTAATGTCATGCCATATTTAAGATTTAGGATTATAGGTCTTAAAGTTTAAACTTTTAGAGTTTAGAATGTTAGGTTTTAGGGTTTAGAGTTAGTGTTTAGAATTTAGGGTT
This sequence comes from Dicorynia guianensis, assembly GCA_037013595.1. NCBI lineage: Eukaryota > Viridiplantae > Streptophyta > Magnoliopsida > Fabales > Fabaceae > Dicorynia > Dicorynia guianensis. The sequence continues at coordinate 11,520,293 of JASUAB010000006.1, read as the reverse complement.
GAGTTTTAGGGTTTTAAAGACTAGGGTTTAGGGTTTAATTTTAATGTTTATGATTTGGGGTTTAGTTTTAGGGTTAGTGATTTGGAGTTTAGTTTTAAGATTAGTGATTTGGGGTTTAGTTTTAAAGTTTGTGATCTAGGATTTAGCTTTTGAATTTGTGGTATAGAGTTTAGCTTTAAGGTTTATGATTATAGAGTTTTAGGACTTACATATTTGCTCAAGAGAAGAGTATATAATTGCAAAGCCTTTCATGGGTTAAAAGGGAAATATTTTATGATTGATATGAGTACTTGATAACTTAATAATATGGATATGTATCATAAAACCAGAAACTTTGAAAAATACTAGAATTATCATGAGTTGAGAAGTTATATTTGTATATGTCAAAAATAGTAACACATTTGGATAGTTTATAAACTCAGAATACATGGTTAATTCCAATGCTGACATTTAACAATAAAGTTTACATCAATTAGATATCCACAATACATAGAATACAAAATGTCTAAGTGATGCCATTTGAACTAAACCTAAAATAATCTACCGTTACATAAGGCAGATGCTATTAAGTACAACATGACCATTACATAAGCCAAAAAGTAGACAATTTATCAGTCCATTACTACTAGCACATGACATTGCATAAGACAAAGCAATACGCAAGATCCTCCATTGTCCCTTCTCCCATCAACTGCAAAACTCCATACTAGAAACCAAGAAATGATGCATGCTATGAATAACACAACGAAGAGTCCTCATAGAAGTCTCATCCTTGTTTCTAGCTTTATACATTACAAGAAAGATAGTGATTTTGCACAAAATTTGGGATATGCAAGAATTTTGTGACCAATTTGTGATGGATCATTCTATCCCAAAAATGTTCATCATGAAAAGTGTCACAAATATTTGAGAGGGTAAATTTGGTTGAATTTTTGCATTGGACTTGTGATAGATTTGCAATAGAATAAAAAAAATTAAATAAATTAGCATCAATTATAGATCTGTCTCAATGAGACAGATAGTTAGTTGCAAAACATTCAAAGTAAAATAGTGTCTTTAGTATCACAATATGCAACAAATCAATGATGGATAAGTCATTGTCTATTGTGGATCCATTGCATAATAATGGCAAGTGAAACGATGCATTTCAATTCAATTTGGCAACAAATCTGCAATGGTTTGGATAAGACACAAAATATTCTATCTCAAATCATCACAAAGCCAAAAACCCTAATTGCCATTTCATTTTCCCCTCTCCCTCTCTCGCTTCATCCGCCCCCCTCCTTTTCCAAATGAATTCCCCATCCCTAGACTCACTCTCTCGATTACTCAACCTCTACCTCTCCTTCTCCCGATCCTTAACCTTATTCTTCCCAGTAACCCTAATTCCCTCGATTATCAGTGTCATTCTTCTTGCTTGACCCTTCACTCTCTCACTTTCAATCCCTAACCCTATTCTTCCTTGCAGCCTTGATTCCCCTGATTGTTAGCATCATTCTTCTCACTCAACCTCTCAGTCTCTCACTCTGCCTTCTGCTCAACTTCTCACCATCCCACTAAACCTCGCACTCTCCCTCGTGGCATCAACTAATGATTGGACTCGTTTTTAGGAAGTATGCTGTTAAAAATTGTTTAAAATATTTTGGCTTTTTGTCTTGGATTCCATATTCTTGCCTATCTATGGCCTCTCTTTCCCTTTGACATTGGATGGGTAATGCTAAGAACATTGTTGAATAACTAAATTTAATCACTTATTGTATAACGGAGAGCCCCATAATGTCTTACTAGTATTTTGGATTGTGTTTAAGGTCAATAATGGTGCTCTCATGCCACAATTGCAGAGCAAGATAACCTTTTTAGATAGGGTGTTTAAAGTTGAAGTCCTTATTTTTTCTCATTCTATATGAGCTCTACATGCCATTGTAGGAGCTTTACCTATGTGATTGTCTCTCTCCAAATTGTATTGTGCTCGATCACAAAACCAAGGGCTTCATCCTCCTTCTCCACTTCACAAACAAGGGATTTTGAACAATACTAATAGTAGGGAAGTCACTTGAGTCATTAGAATGTGACAACTAGATACATATCTATTAATCTAGCTTAGCATTTCCATTTACAATTTGATGGCCTATTAATAGAGGGATGGAACTACAAATGGGGTTTTCATTCTAAGGCCAAATTTGAAAAATGGCGCACCTTTCAAGGAGCAAAATGGTAGTGTTCTCAAAAAACTCAATCCAAAGTGAAGCTAGTATATATTAAAAACAAAAAAATTTTCAATAGAATGACTCAAAATGCCATTCACCAATCACATAAGTCATAGATTACTCTTGATCTCATCCAAAGTCAATGGTGAGATACCAAAAACAACAAACAAATAAAAGATGACATAATGAAAAAAGTGCAAATGGGATTTTCATTCTAAGGCCAAAATTGAAAAACGGCGCACCTTTCAAGGAGCAAAAAGGTAGTGTTCTCAAAAAACTCAATCCAAAGTGAAGCTAGTATATATTAAAAACAAAAAAATTTTCAGTAGAATGACTCAAAATGCCATCCACCAATCACATAAGTCATAGATCACTCTTGATCTCATGCAAAGTCAATGGTGAGATACCAAAAACAACAAACAAATAAAAGATGACATAATGAAAAAGAAGGCAAAAAGCACATTTTGAAACTAGGGAAGCAACAATAACATCAATATTGTAATGAAAGGGCATTTTAGGATACTAATACCTTCCTTATACGTAATTAACCCTGAATCTAATCCCTACTAATGCAAACCACTTTTTAGTATTTGATTTTACCATTTCACCTTAAATCTGTGGCAATTGCTTCTTTTCTAAAAGTCCTTTCCATCAAATTTTCTTTTTGATCACCACTTTGTATTGCAATGATATTGTGACAAGTCCCAACATAAGTAATGATGGGGTTCAAACTCAAGAAACTAAAAGAGGAAAGCCCCAAAGCAACAAACAGGTGACATTGCATCATAAAAGAAACACTAATTTTTTACACTTATTCATTATGAATGGACCTTAAACTCTACACACACACACACACACACACACATATTGCATTTAATATGTATTAAAACATCTACTTTATCTATAATTGGTGGAATATTTACATTGCATTGCTTATTTATTTAAAACTTTTTAGTAAAACATAGGGAGTCTCACTTGGATTTTTCCTGGAATTGTTGCTTTGGTCTGCCTTGTATACATGTTGATCTCCTTTGTGTGTCTTGGTCCCTCTTGGTCTTAGTTTTCTTTTTGTGGTATTTGTATTCCACCTTCTTATTTCTCCATTCGCAAATCTACCACAATTGGTGCTAATTTTGGGGATGTTCTGGTTTGCTCCAGTTACTGTTTGCTTGCAATTACAGCTTTATAAGAGCTGATTTAATTTTTATTTCTTTCATGGTTTACGACTTTAGCTTTTTATTTCCTGATCATAGATTGTTGAAGATCCTGGTTTAAATAATTTATCTTCTTATTAAATTTTTTTGCTCAAGCGTTTGTGGCATTTTCCTACACTTTTTTGTGATGCATGTTGTTGTAAGACAAATCATATTTTGTAAGACAACTAGGATCCTAGTGAAAGACAAGAATAATTTCTAATATTTTCTTACTATTCTTTCTGGATCCTAGTGAAAGACAAGAATGATTTCTAATATTTTCTCATTATTCTTTCTAGGTTTTAGATTTTTTTTAGTTTTGTATGACCATCTTTCATATTTGTCTTTGGGCTTAATATATATCCCTTTACTGTTTAGTTTGTGGGTATCTACCAACATTTTTGCGGTTTTCTTGATTATTTTGAAAAAAATATAACTTTTTATCTTTTACAGATAAGAAAAAAATACCTACTTTTATAACTTTCAAGTCTTCGTATGAGAATATGTAGACAATAGCTATATATGTTGGCAAGAAAATTACAAGCTAGAATGCATTCATTTACAGTATACAAAATTATTAACTATGAAACCTGAACGAAATGATAGGAGGGAAAAAATCTTACATATATCTTTCATTTAAATAAGGGTAAGTATATAATTTTGTCACTGTTTATTTTCACTTTGAATTGAAAAGTATTCCTCATTCAAATTTTAAACTAAGAAAGTACGAAATTTTTAGTACCTCTATTATACTATGGATTTTGTCATGATAGTAGATGAAACTTACGAGGATAGTGGATGTAATTTTCACTTTTTTACAGATACGGGTTAAAGAATTTAAACTTAAATGTTCTTACATTATTACCTAGACCCATCACTACTAAACCACACTTGGTGACTTAATAAATTTAAACTTTGATATAAATGCATGGAGACAAAATCTCAGTTAATGCCTCAAAAAAAATTCTTACTTAATGTTTATCCAAGCTGTGCTCTTTAATTCTTTTAAAAAAAAAAAGTTCTTCTATTTAATTTTGGGCTAAAATACAATGTGTTTTTTAAATTTGCATTAATTTTCTATCAATTTCTTGTAATTCTGATTTAATTAATTGAGTCGCAACTCTTTATTATCAATTACATCAAATTTCCCGTGGAACCATCTCTAATGAAATTTTATGCAAATTTTAGGAACCCAAAATATTTTCATTTTGGTCAATTTTCCTTATATGCCAAAATTTTCCGTTTATCATAAATGACTTAGTACAAAATTTAGTATTTTTATACTAATAAAAATAGTTGAGAAGTCAAATTCATCAAAATAAAATAATGAAGAACTAATTAAAAATTAATGCAAATTTTAAAAACGCAAATGTGTATTAACCTAAACTTTATGATGCATTTCACGTTCTACACATTCACATCATATGATTTCATATTATGATTTGTCAATGTCATTTAAACTTTCAATTGGCTGTGGGTTTTGCTGAGAGTTTCAGTCAAAGACCTCTGTTTCTTCTGTTGTTGATTATGGGCATATTAAACAAATTCCATTTTTTTCTTTTGCTTGTCAATATCATTACGTAAACTTGTCCTCACCTAATCAAGTTTTAATTGTGAAATTTATTAAATTTTGTAACAAATTATAAAATTGTATCACTTTAAAATTTTCAATTTTTTATCTATAAATATTTAATAAAATTTTATTTGTTTGTAAGACAAGACTGATCTGATCAAATGTATCCCACCAACCCTTTCAAAAATGCTTTACTGAAATAATATTTTAAGAAAATAGCCAATGGGCAATCATGAATTAAATAGGGTAACCCAATAGTGCAAATTAATACATGAAGAACTTGTGATTCTGTGACGTCTGCAAGCATCCCGTCGGACAACGTCTATGATTTTTCCTCATAATTTTGTCGCACATTGTGATAATCTCAGCGTTAGGTAGATTAAAATTTATTGAATTTTTCTTCATAAGAGCTTAACTTAAATACTTAAGGGTGCAAAGTTCTATTAAAAATTTTAAGCGACGTGGTACTACTTTCCTCAATTATTATTGAGAATAAATTACAGAAGAAAAGAAAACATAATGAATGAAAATAAAATAAATGAAAAGCGAGAAAATATAATGTAGTTTCTTCTTTATTTGAATAAATTTTAGTTAATTAAAAGAAAAATATTATTTAATTTTAAAAAATAATATTAATATCAGATTTAATAGAGTTTTTCTCCGCTATACCATTTTAGTTTTACATAAAAAAAATGTAAAAACAAATCAATATTTTCTTTGAAATATCATCTATTTTCTTTCTTTGTCTCAAACTGCAAAAAATCATCGATTTTTTTTCTCTTCCCCTCGTAATTCTCCTCTCAAAATCACTTTATACAAAAAAAAAAAAAAAAGAAAAGAAGTTCAACGAATTTGTGAGTTATAAATATGTGTAAGATAAACTTGCATCTTTTGTATAAAGACATTTTATTTGCTAATTTAAACACTAGCAATTCAATAAGGGCTTTCTAATTATTTTTTGAATTTATTTTTAGACAATTTTATATAACACCAATTATGCACCCCAATTTCACATGGAAAACTGACATGGAGTGATGTTATTTAGTTCTGCCAAGGATACCACTAAGATAATGATTGAATGGCAGTTATTCATTCTCTCATCCATTTTTTGGTGGGTTACATAACCTTTTTGTTCTAGCATCCTTTTATACAGTACTGTTGCTAGAACCTTGGTTTCAATAGGAAAGTTCTCTACTCCCACTTCCACTTTATCTCTGAATTCACATGCTATAATTATGTGTGCGCATTCAGTGACATCGGGAGTGTGGGATATCGTGAGTGTGTGCATTCAGTAACATCGTGAGTGTGGGATATCACTGGTCTATATTATGATCACGAGGGAAAAGTTTATTATTATAAATATTTTCTTATATAATGTTTATACTTTTTAGCGTTAGATTTATTACAGTTCAATCTTAAAACTTGACAGATTTAATGATATTGATTTTAAGTTGTAAGAATTAAATAAAAATTAAATTATAAAAATAATGAGGCTCTTAATTAGCATTAATAAATTTACTTTCCAATAAAATAATTAAGTTTTGCAAATATCACTAATATCATGCCTCTCACTGGACATCTACATTGGGAGTTTTATTTAAAACCAAAAGATAAAATCAGTTTTCTAACTTAGCTTGTGAAATTTGCGTAAATTATTTTTATATAAAGATAAATTTGCTCCACTATAATACTTTTATAATACCATAATTTAGGCTCAATAATTAAGGATCTTGTTATATATGTTGTTATCATTTGTAATATTTTTATTGCAATTAGTCATATAGATATTAATCACATTATCAAATTGTACAAAGTGATATGACTGAATATGAAGAAAAACATTGAAAAAAGGAGTAGCATAGCAATATTTCAGTTGAGGTAATCCAAATTTATTTGTAGACCTAACTACCCGCACTAAAATTTGTCTCCCTACTACGTGTGAATGATATCAATCAAAGCGATATCGTGACTAGATTCTCCTTATATATAAAGCCAAAATTTGGTTTGGACTTTTATTGGTCACTCCTTTTCCCATGTTTCATGTTGCTTGGATCGACGTCACTTTGCCTTCTTCAAATTTCTGCGTTTGGTTGAAAGTTTAGTTATATGTCTGCCATCTTAGTACAGTTACATTGTTTTATATCAAGCTATATATGTTGCATTATTACTGCATTCTATTAATATTATAACAATATTATATAATATCAATCATAATAGTTGTTGAATTGTTGCAAATCCATGTCACAATTGTTTTTTGAGTTGTCGTTTTGATCATATATTCTTGTTTTCTTAATTGTTTATGGTGTTTAATCACTATAATTGGACAACTAATTCAGCACAAAATCTCAAATGAAATGACAATACACGAGTATAAAGTTTAAAAAAAAAAAAAACAAAAAAGATCCAGGGCAACATAAACAAGGTAACTCATTTACAATTAGGGTAATTTTATTGTATTGAGAGTAAAATTTATTATATACATATTTAAAGTGATGTGTTCAAATAAAAAAAAAATGATGTTCTAAACAGTCTTATCCATTAATATAAGTTAATGAAACTAGTTGAATAAGTAAATATGACAAATAATTTAATTTTAGTAATTAATGTATACTATTTTTTCATAAATTTACACAAAACCTAATACATTGAATTTTAGAGAAGGCATTAAATTTTAGAGTTTATAAGTTAGGGTCTAGGATTTAACTTTAAAGGTTAAAGTGTAAGGTTTAATATTATGTCATTTTTAGGATATATGATTATAAATTTTAGAGTTTAGACTTTTAGGTTTTAAAATTTTAGGTTTTAAAATTTAAAATTTAGCATTTAGGGCTTATAACTTAGGGTTTAGGATTTAGTTTTAAGATTTATAATTTGGAATCTAGAGTTTAGTTTTAAGGTTTATAATTTAGGATTTAGTTTTAGGGTTTGTAATTTAGGGTTTTCATTGTACATAAAGTCCAAATTTAGTTTGGACGTTTCTTGCTCCATCCTTTTCCCATATGTTTCATGCTGCTTGGATCGACATCAGTTTGTCTTTTTCAATTTCTGGGTTTGGTTGAAAGTTTAGCTATATGTCTGCCCTCTTAGTATGGTCATATTGTTTTATATGAAGGTACATTGCATTATTGCTGCATTATAGTAATATTATAACAATATTATATAATATCTATCATAATAGTTGTTGGATTCTTGCAAATGCAAGTCACAAAATTGTTTTTTTGAGTTGTCATTTTGATCACATATTCTTGCTTTTTTTATTTTTTATGGTGTTTAATCACTATTTTTCGATGACTAATTCAGTACAAAATCTCAAATGAAATGACACTACATTAATATAAACAAAAGAAAAATGAACCAAGGCATCGTAGAGAAGGTAACTCATTTACTATTAGGCTAATCTTATCGTAATAATTGGAGTATATATAGTTGAAGTGATGTGCCTAAATAAAAACAAAATTGATGAATTTTCTAAATAATCTTATTCATAAATTTAACTTAATCGGCAATTAGCCAAACAAGTAAATATAATAAATTATTTAATTTTAATAATTGTGTACCTTTATTTATAAATTTTCACAAAACCCTATGAACTCATTTTTGGAGAAGTGCATCAATTTTAAGATTTATAATTTTAGGTCTAAGGTTTAACTTTAAAGTTTGAGCTCTAGTGTTTAATGCCATACCATATTTAGGATTTAGGATTATAAGTCATAGAATTTAGACTTTTAGAATTTAGAGTGCCAAGTTTTAGGATTTAAAAAGTTTAATGTTTAAGATTTATAATTTAGAGCTTAAGGTTTAGTTCAAAGTTTGAAGTTTAAAGTTTATGATTTGGGTTTAGTTTTAAGGTTTGTGATTTAAAAATTTATTTTAAGGTTTGTCATTTGAGATTTAGGTTTAGAATTTGTGATTTGGAGTTTAATTTTAGAGTTTATAATTTTGAAGTTTTAGGATTTACATATCAGTTCAAGAGAATAAATAATTATAAAGTCTTATATGGGTTGAAAGAGAAAATTTTTATGATTACATGATAACTTATTAATATGGATATGTATAGTAAATCTAGCTTAGAAACTTTAAAAAATACTACAATTATCAACTCAGTTGAGAAGTTCTATTCGTATATGTCAAAAACAGCGGCACGTTTGGATAGTTTTTAAGAGGCCTTAGATATAAAATCCCAAGTCATTAGGTACTAATATAATAATAAATACTGGTGAAAATCTACACAATTTCAGCAAATCCACTTCAAACTTAGCATTGTTATTTTGGTGGGCTACTTCACATACTTGCTCTATTTGCTCCATCGGCCTAAAACTCTTAGCAATTAAACCTTCAAGAGCTTCAGTTATAAACGCCTAGCTACATAATTAATTATAATCACCTACTGCCCAATTAATCAGTTGCAGTCTTGCACATGTTATCCCCAATCAACTTAAATGCCATCTTCATTCGTACAGATTTGACAAATTAGTCGATATAAAATTGATTCTTGGCCTTCACTACGAGCGTAAATTTTTAAAGGAATTCATTCTTTGACATGATAAACAAGAAAAAAAAAAATTGAAGCTAAGCCTTAGCCTAAAGGGCCTCCACATCACCGCTAAGGGTACATTTTCATTATCAACTACATTTATACCTCACATTTCAAAGATGTTATTTTTCTGTATCGGTTCTACACAATCTTTCTTTTGTTATAAGAATCTCTTTATTTTTATAAATTAAAATACAAAAATTTTAATATAAATAAATTTAAATTATTAAATTTATTAAATTTTATAATTAAATTGTGTATCTAACTGATTTAATAACTTATATTATTAGTTCCCTTGTTATAATGTGGAAACCAATTCTACCAAAAAATCGAGAATTACCAATGGAAATTTCTGTTAGTAAAAAATAAAAATTCTAAGGTAATTAAATATTATTGAGGGATTTCCATGGACCAAGTGTCCATTGATACCTGTTTCCTTGCAAAAAGATTTACTAAGGGATTTTAAGTCCTTCGGTGACTTTACAAATGGAAAACTCATCAATAGGAAAATCATCAAAAATTAATCAAAAATTCATGGGTTAAATTATAATTAGTGAAGGTATAAATAACACCTAGGGATCATCCCTTGGTACAAATAAAAATAATTCTGATTTTTAAATAAAATTACTGATAGTTAAATCCTTCTATAAAATTGGAAAATGTATTTAAATTATCAGGGGTAAATCACTCAATAATGGTAATTCTTTTAAAACTAAATTTATTTATGTATAAAAATAATTTACTAGTATCTATAAATTTAAACAAATACTTGAAAATTGAAGCAAAATATTTAAATTAAAAAATTATCATAAAATATCTAAAAATTTAAACAACAATCCAATCCAATCTAACTCCTTAAAAAGAATCTCAATCTCATATCTACACATAATAAATAGGGGGATCCTCGCCTTTATCTGTCTACTTAGAGTCCTCTGCCTTCATGGAAGCACCCTGCTGGAAAGCTAGTGACAGCGTGCCAATTGGGTAGATGCTAAGGATCCAGATATACCCAATGATGTAGCATCGACTCCATGCGTCCGCGCAATGATAGTCACCACGTGGACCATCTTAGATTCAAGCTGGGCAAGGCATGCCACTATGGCATCCATCGCTCTCACCTCCAACCTAATTGTCTCCACCACACTTGCGTCCATCTAACTTGTGGAAGCTTGACTCTAAGATGTGTAGCCTAAGGCAGAGTAGTTAGTACTATTTATGGAGAGCTAGACCATGCCATAAATACGGTCCTTATAAATGCCGACTGCCAACCTCGTTTCAAACCTATTCTCTAAAGATGCTGTGGCTACCTTGGGAGCACTGAGCTACTCCCTCGGTGCCTGTTAGGGCCGGCATTGCCACATCTCAGCTTGCAACCACTCCTACTATCAATAATAGTTTAAGTTTAATTAATATCCTTTGTTAAATACTTAAAAACTAATAAGGAGTTAAACTTTTAAAGATAATTAAAAACTTATGTAAGTCCTCTTGGATTGTTCATCAACTCAAGACTTGTCAAAATTCTTCTGGTGTGTGAACTTGAACACTTTGTCCTGATCAATAGGGCGTTCAAATGTTACCTCTTGCAACAAGATTAAACAAATTAATAGTTAAATTACAGCAATAAAAATACTTTATTGCAAAAATAAAACTCATGTTGCTAACCAACTTGTCTATAGATGTCCCTATGGTGACAAAGCATCAATGTTGAGTGAGCCTCCATTCTCAATGTCTCTATTCTTCATGGCCTGCTTTGCCTTGACCTAGAACGCATTAGAATTCCAGAGATGGATAGGCCCTCCCTCATCCATAATGGTCTCTGTCTAGACAATCAAATGTCTTTGTACGTATATGAAATGCATTTCAATCCCCAAAAATTGAATGCATCCCACATTTGATGCTTGTGCCCGAGGGCATAACTAATCGTTATTGGTAAAAAGGAAAAATATTAGTAAAACAAAAACCCTTAACTTTCATATAAACTAAAACTTATAATTAATTTTAAACATAACCAATGTCATTACTTTTCAACACTTGCTGAATTACAAATGATGAGGGGCAGTAGGGATCTACTTCTAGGTCTTGAATCGTTAATTAAGCTTCAACCAAATAACTTTGGTCAATGCTTGTGTCCCTAGTGTGGAGGGTTTGCAATTGTCGAAAGTCATTCATAATAAATATTAGTAATTTAAGTTAATAAAAAGTGTAACATTACTTAAATTACAATTGAAATTCAAATTAAATGAAAAATGCATATCTACACTTGCTGCTGGGCCAAATGATCTTCCTCAAACCCTAAGCAATCTGCTCTTAAGGCTGAGAAGATAGTCATCTGCAGTGGATGGGAAGTGGGCAGAGTAGTGGTATGAATGTGGTGGCAAGGGGAACTAATGGGGTTGTACTGGAGGTAGTTAATGGGGCTATAGGGCTACATTGGTCACAGGAGGAGCGGGTGGGGAAGGTGATCTGATTGGTAACTGGGGCCAATTGTTGACCATATTAGGTCGGCCGCTCTTTTCCAATCTAGAGGATCTAGAGGATGACATTGAATAACAATAAAAATTAATATTATAATGTAATTTAGTCAAAACTGACAGATTTCTAAAGATCAAAACATAAGTATAAAAAAATAAGCACCCAAATACTAGAAGCTAAAAAGTGTAAGTGATATCTTGGCATTACATAATTTATTAGAAAAACTACAAACAGTCAAATAGCATAATTTCTAATTATAACTCAAGTTTAGTAATATAATTTATAATCTCATTCTGAATTAAAACTAATTTCAAATTATAACCTAATTTTAAGAATTTAGTTTATAACTTAATTCTAAATTCTATTATAACTTAATGTTAATAGTCTAATTCATAACCTAATTTTTAACTAAAAATTAATTTCAAATTAGAACCAATTAGAATAAATTTATCATCTAATTCTAAATTATAAGTGGAACTAAAATTCAAATTATAATGTAATATAAATAAGTTGATTAAACCTCATTTACAACTTTTTAATTATAAGTCAAATTTAAATTATAACCTAATTTTGAAATTTTAATTTATAACTTAATTCTAAATTCTAGTTATAACTTAAATTCAAATTAGAATAAAATTTAAATAACCTAATTAATTTAAAAATTACACTAAACAAACTGAAATAAATTCATCAAGATCAACAAGGTCTTGGATAACAAGGTCTACAATAGGTGGGGGATCATCTTTCACGCACACATAATCTGGAAAACTAAAAGATAAACTAGACAAAGCATGTGCAACACTATTATTCTAAGGACATGAAAGATCATAAAGCAAGTAAAATCCTGGACTAAAGCCTATAATCATCAATGAAAGTGTCAAAATAAGAAGCCGTTTTCCTTGGGCCATTAAAAGCCAGAGGGAGTTCATGTGGTTGATGTCGCACACAGGTTGCAGAAGAATCTCAGCTCGCACACCAAATGTAGTCCAAAACGTTGTGCCATAACCTGAGTTATATTCACACCAACGTTCTCCTCAATAACTCGAGAGCCATCAGCCATAATCAAGCCCTGGTCAATTCGTATCACAGCCTCCAACCCACATCCACCATCTTCACGACATTACACATCAATGTTCAACTTAACCAATCTAAATGGAGGTTTAATCTCGTGGTGTTGCAGCTTGAGAGGGATGAGGAAGCTTCGAAGATGAGAGGACGAACCAAAGTCTTGCTGGGCCTTCAAAGCCAGATCATGTAATTGCTGGTGTGACATCTCAAAACCTTAGAAACACGTTTTGTTTCTAGCATACCAAATCCCCCACATCAACATTCACACCATAGCAAGAGCCTTAGTAGAAAAGTTCTTAAAAATAGTAATCCACCAAACTTTGAAATCAATTTCAAGCTTTCCCCTAAGAGGAGATCCAAACAAAGCCAGCTAAGCCCAAAAACAATCCCGAAGAGCATGAGACAATGTCTCTTCAAAACCAAGGTACCGGGGACGCAGATGGTGTAGCCACACCACGCCTATGAATATTACATCTAGTTGGTAAACAGTTCTGCATCACTCTCCAAAGAAAGACTATTATTTTACTTGAACCTTTATTGAACATAATTTCTTCCAAGGAACAAAAGAGGCATGGGTATCAGTACTAAAGGTAGCATTAGGCGAGTCTAGTGACAATATGAAGTGTTAAGTAGATTTAGTTGTGGAACACCCATCCCTCATGACATGCCAAATTAATTTATCTTCCCTTGATAAGCTCAAAAGAGGTATATTGAGAATTTGGTCTACTTACAAAATTGTTGAATAGAAGACCTATTCCATGGCCTTAAATCTGGATCAAAATGTCGAGAGCCCATTGTGATTTCATCAGAAAGAGGACTCCATTTATGAAACCCATTTTGATGACGAAGCCACGAGTCCAGCCAAATATAAGGTCCATTACCAACATGCCTGTAACAAACCTTCTTGAAAGACCATTGATCATTCCAGATACTTCTTCAAATATAGCTAGGTTGGAATCCCATCCCAGCTTGTCAATAGTTTTGTCTGGGAAAGTACCCTCAGAGAATTAGGATTCTTCAAAATTTGCCACCTTTGTTTGGCCAACATAGCTGAGTTAAATGCCTGGAAACTTTCTAAACCCCATTCCACCTTCTCCTTAGCCTTGCACATTTTAGACTAACTCACCCAAAGAATTTTCCTTTCTTGTTCAACCATCTCTATGAGAACCATGTTTTAAAAACAAAAATTACAAGAGTTTTCCCTTAAAAACGGGACTCCTTGCTATAAAATAAACTAGAATTCATGTCTAGATATCTAATAACACTAAAATATCTCACTAGAGGCTAGAAAAACTACCTAGTGTCTTGGTGTTTTTACAATTTATATGGAAAGCCATAAACGCCCAAACAGCACATTGTAAAACAAAAAAAGTGATCTATCCTAATTTCATATCATTGTAGGCCTAATAATATTAAATTTTGCTATAACATCATATGTCATCTATCATAATGCCTTGCTATAATAATTTATCATATTAAGTGACAAATAAATAAATTTCTTTTTAGTAACCTTAAAACCAATGACTAAGAGAGCAAGGGGGGGGTGGATGCCTTATCAAATTGTGGTCCCTATCATGCAAAATAGAATAAAACACAATGTTAGAATGAGAAGTGAGAAATGGAGAAACTTAAATGTTTATCTCAAACCTCAAGTAGAAGAGAGAATGAGGGAGTACTGGACAAGTTGGAAAAGGCCAGAAATGGTTGCAAATGGACGAAAATTCCTAGAGATGCCGTAGGTTATAGAGAGAGAGAGAAGTTGGCCAGAGAAGAAGGTGGGAGGGGAAGCCATGACGTTCAAATTAAGTTTTGATTTGCTAAGGGATTATTGAGGGAAATTCCCCAAGTAATTTGAATTTCATTTACTGACAGCAAAATTTGCTGGCAATTTTAATAAACTTGCCAACATTTAAGGAGCTTCATACTTCCCACAAATCAAAATGTTAGCATTAGGTTATCGATGAAAAAACCTTTCGGTAATCTCAATGCCTCAACAATAGCGTCGAACTTCCAACCAATCAAATTTTTTATGCCAAGTTACCATTGAGAACGCCATCATTAATCTTGATACCTTAATTAATAGCACCATACTTCTAACCAATCAAATTTTTTCACCAGGTTACCGTTGGAATATGCTATCGATAATCTGACAGCTCATCATTGCACCTCAATTTTGGCCAATAAATTTTTACTGCCATGTTATTCACGAAAACATAGAATATATGTTATTCTAATAGTTTTTAATAGCTTATTTTCTTTAAAAAATAACTTCATTTAAAATTATAACTTATTTACTTGTTAAAATCTAGTGATAATTAATTATTAAGAATATTAACATATGTATGAAAATACAACATATTCAACTTCTTTAGTCTTATAGTTCAGTGTTATCAGTTTCAAATAGGACATGTTCTTCAGCGCCTTCGGAGTTGCTTACATATTTGACTTCCCCTTTCTCATGTTGCACATGACAACTTGTCTCTAAAATTTCAACTTCCTAAAAATTTCCATCATTATGGCATAAGGAACCAAACATTATTTCATCATCAAGTGGCATGATCTCAACCTATTATGGTACTTTAGTTTGGTAAGGCAGCTCTATTTCATTATTAATTTCTACCATGCCCCTCACCTTGCTCTTGATTACTATTCTCATGATTTCTAATTCAATCTACACTCAGAAAGGTACATAATAAATTTGCCTTGCCAGATTTGGTACAATGAATGGATTAAAGTGTTCATACCTATAAGACTAGTTTACTTCAACAATTTTTTACCAAGTTTGGAGTCTTGTGCCTTGAGCCTAGTGGAGTCTAACCACTCATAGCAAAACAAGATAACTCATTTTAGAAGGATTCTAGGATGATCCAATTCCATCATATCTTTAGAGATGTCATAATATTCACCCTCATCATCTATAGTAGTTTCTCTAACCTAAACTCAACTAGTATTTTAAATCCTCTGACCAAGATGCCATTTGAAAGTTATACCCTTTCACAAAAAACTTTGGCCAAATCTTAGTGTTTCTTGAAGAGCCCCATGCTAAAGTACACAAATCTAGATCATTAAAGCCATTAGTTGGATCACACACCCACACACAACAGAGAAAACATCATTAATATACACCATTAGTTGGAGCATATGATTGGATTGTTTCTCTAGGACAACATACATTTGTAGGAAAAATTGTAGTGTTGGGATAATTTGAAACTAATAAAACATATTTCATTAAACTTAAGCATGTAATTTTGTATATAGGTACCATTTAGATGCAAGACATGCACTTATTTCACCTATGGTTGGACTTCATCATAATTTAGTAAACAAACAAATTTGAGACATGTACTCTACACAATCATGTTGTCTGACTCAAGTCCTACTAGGTTGCAAATGAGGCTTAAAATAATAGAAGTAAAAATGGGTAGTCTCCCTTATTATGTAAACCTCACATACTAAACCTTCAACCAAAGATTTAGTTTTTATCGTCCTTTTGATGTCACCCATGATCCTAATAAAATCAAATTAAATATAAACTTGATTAGAAATTTAATTTAATAAATATAAAATAAAATAAAAAAGCATAATCAATTACGAGTGTACCTCTTGAACAAATACAACCATTGGTACTAAACTTGGCCACCTACCCTAGATACATAAGCTAAATGCACATGCTCCATGAAGTTAAAGAATGCAAGATGGAAAATATGTTCTCACATGTATAGTATCGAGGGAATATTCTATTGCATAGCCAACAAGTCATGTATCCTTAATGTAGTTGAACACAAGTCTCAGAAAAACTAAGTTAACTTTGTAAGAGGCTTTCACAGATTATTAGGTAGTGTTCTCAATGCAATAAGTAGTAAATGCTCCACAAATACATGACACTCATGATTTTTCATGCCCATAAACTTTTCATCCTACTTATCCATTTATCTAACCAAGTTTGAGGCATAACCCTTTGACATTTTAAGCTCTCCCACCCATTTGCATATAGCACTTCCCTGCTGCAAGGTTAGCATGTAAGTTGCCTTAGGTTTGGCAAACTTGTCATTGGCTAATTTTGTCAACTCCAAGTCTCGGTTGCAATATTATTTCAAATTTAGCTTTTTTTGTTTGTGTCTTTGATTTTTCTCTTCACATCTATTATGGTATTAAACACATTGTTAAAGACGTTCTTCTCTATATGCATTTCTAAATTATGCCAAATCAATGGTTGGTCCAATTGTGACTATCTCGAAACCCTTGGAGTCTCTCCAATGACCCAAGCTCTATTAACTTAGGGAAATTCATTGATCCTTGCCAAAACATGCTCACTCATTAACCCTATTGGAGGCTCATTACTCTCAACTTTATTCCTCTTGAATGTTGTCATGTTTTACCTAAAGGGGTGATTAGGGGGTGAGAACTGCTAATGCTAATCAAACCTAGAGTTTTTGCCTAAATGTTTCTAGGTGAATGCCTTGCTTTCCTCCATGCAAATGAAGCTAGTTTACCTATTATACTCCAACTTGACGACATTCATATGTAAGAAAATAATTGATGGTCCACATTAACTCTATCCATATCATGAAATTTTGTTTTGTAAAGATATCATTGGTCAAAGCAACTTGACAATGCTATTGTTTCAACTTGTCTTTCAAGGGATAGAACTACACATCAATCATGACTTTGGTGTTACTTGAGCTAGTAATAAGCATGTTAAGAATGTTTATGAAATAGTCATGCAAAGCATTAGAGAAAGATTGTAAGGATCACAATCACTGACTAATAGGAGTACGACACCATGGACTAGCTATGTGGAGTGAATTTATTGGCACACAAACCCAACCTAATATTTAGAGGGTTGTGGGAAAGTCACGATAAATCCTTTCCATGTGCTTCCGTACTTCTTTATCTAATGTGGGGCTTAACACTCCTCCTACTTGCTTGTTCTCACAATGCCATCTAATGTGCACAACTGAACTCATGGAAGCACATAATCATTGCATCTTAGTAATCAGAGGTTAATAATACATTCTTGTCATAGGTACTTTTTTCCCTGTATCTCTTCACCTTGACTTATATCTAGGAGAACTATAGAAATTGCATTCCCTCTTACATATATCTTCTTTATAGTACAACAATCAACCAAGAGCACTACAAAAATTTCTCTTGGATTTTAGACCCAATTTAGATACCATCTTCTTAGCCTCATAAAATTCATCAAGCCCCATATTAGGTTAAGAATGTGTCCCTCTCATAAGGCTCATCCACTAATAAAAGGCATACTAACTGTGAAATGATTTGACTTTATACTTAACATTCTCCTTACTACTGATAATTCTAAGTGATCTTTGCAGCATGCCATAATGGTTACTCCAAAGCATGTAACTAGTTATAAAATTGTTGAGCTTCAAGTTTTGAAGATTTTGCTAATAGTAGTGTAATATGAAATTAAGACCAACAACATCAAAAACAATAGATTAGTGATGACTGCAATTATCATCACAACCTATATAAATATTGGCAGAAGTATTTGTAGAGGCGTAGTACTCAAGCATGGTATAAACCTATGATTTCTGCTCAACATGGTCCGATAATTCCCATATATCAAGTTTGAATTGCTATTGATATAGGTGATGCTTCACCTTTTCTATAGTCTATAATGCCCTACTTTTGCATTCACTACAAAGATACTTGATAGTCTCTTAGATATATACTGTCATAATTGACAAACACAGCCAATAAAACCATTTAGTTATTTTTTTTAGTTTTTGAAAACGCAAGCAAAAGGAAGCAATCTATAGACACCACATTTTATTTGTGTTAGTTAAATTGATCACTCAGTTAGGTTTAAGAAAGAATTATTCATTCTTAGAAAGGAATGGTTAAGCCTATATTCAATTGGGTAGAGGAACATATATAAATTAGGATATGAACATTACTAACTTTAAACACAATCATATTTCAACTGATAGCACATTAAAGAAATTCCTCAATTTCAATTGACATAGGAATATGATAGATAGGAATTGTTAGAATACCCCTTAACACCTTTGAAGAAAGGGGTTAGATATCTTAGGACAATTGAAGGCAGCAATAAATCAAATAAATAGCACATTGCAGAATGAATTAGTGTGGATGTTTGGAACATTGCATGTTTTCTAAATATTTTGATATTCTTAATCCCTAATATTGTATTCACATATTCTCTCTTAGTTGTTTTATAAAGTAAGTGTTAGAATTTTAAAAAGTTTTCAAAAAAAAATAGTTTTTCTAGATAAAATTAACATAAAACTATTTTAGTGCTTGGATTAAAATTCCATTACCTATGGTTTGACATGCTCAAATTTTACCGTTTTCATATCTAGACTACATATATTTATGCAGTAGAAAACTAACAAAATTTTTATAAATCAGCCTTGAATTTGAAGTTAGAATCTTTAAGAAAAAAAGTCTCAAGAGAACAATAAATATCACTACAATATTAAGCATGTCGGCTGAATTTTTTATCATATGAGCTTAATCAAATACTTAAGCATGAGAAGTTCTATAAAAAATTTTAAAATCATATGATGATACTTTCCTTGATTATTGAGAATAAATTATAGGAGGAAATAAATTATAATGAATGGAAAAAAAAGAATCAACGTGAGAAAATATAATATACTTTCTTCTTTTATTTAAATAAATTTTTATTAGTTAAAAAATAATATTTAATTTGAAATTGTAATATTAATATCAGTTTTAATAGATTTTTTCTCCAATATCCAATTTTAGTTTTAGAAAAAGAAATTTGTAAAAAGGAAAATCAATATTCTCTTTGAAATAGTATCTTTTTTTCTTTCTTTCTCTAAACCAGGAAAACATCAATTCTTTCTTTTTCATTTTAGCTTGTTGGTTTTCTTACTTTATTTTAAAAATCTCATTAAAAGTTACTATTAGAAAAATATATGAAGACAATAAAAATTTTAGCTTTGAGGCATCAAATTACACTGTCTTGAGTGTAATATTACTTTTGTATGAAAAATAAGTTGTCCTGATATACAACAAAACACTTAAAACTCTTTTTAGAGAAAGTAAATGTGCGTCTTGAAAGTAACTTGAAATTCTCAATTTATAGACAAGAAAAGGTACCTTTGAATAGTTATGTTTGTCAGATTTTGATAGACATGGCTATCTGTTCATAACAGACATAGCTTTTTGCCTTCAATAGACGTAATTATTTGTTCTTAACTATTACTTCCCAACAAACATGGTTGTGTGTTCCCAATAGATATGGTTATATATATATATATATATATTTTAAATAATGACAATAAAATTAATAGTTAAGTTTATTTATTTTCTTTTTAACTCAAGGCCCCAAGATGCTCTAAGTGCCCATGTGCCCTATCAAAGAATTTAAATATTTTTGATTTAGCAATTTAATTTGGGCTATCTTATGGGTTGTGACCCATATATTATAATTTAACCTTAGCCATTTATTACCATTTATATATCCTTTAATATCTATAATTCTTTTCAATGTGGGACTTCATCTTTTTCTTTTATTTACAAACTATTTAACATTCTCCCACTAGCTTGCAAGTCAGTTCATTCATAATAAATATGGTGCATATAAAAAGGTACCTTTCAGGTTTAAACATTTGAATTAGTGTTAAATATCTAAGGATGCTATTGAAGTACTTAGTGTTTAAAGATTAAACCATGACTCCTTACTTATAGGATCAAAGATATCACACACACCAAATTTATTAAGATTCTCCAAAGAGGTTGTTACTACCCTAGTACTATTTAAATGGCCATGTGCTAAGCGATCCCAATTTTTGTGAATATCTTTTAAGGTAAAACCAATTAAACCTTTGTTGAAGCAGCACCCCTTCGTATTCACATAGGTAGAGTTTATTTCACTGTCCCTGTTACTACAAACAATCTTTAATCAACTCCATTAAGAGTTATACTCATCCTCTCAAATGTAATAGTGAGCATTAACCTTAAGTTTTGTATGAGACTCCTCTTAATACTTGTTGTTACCCATTAAACTTTAGTAATTACTAGTTGGATTTCTATCATTAATGTCTTGAGGGTTTAATTTAGTTCCATACTCCGTGTTGTCCTCCACATCATTTCTCTTGGTAAAGACTTAGTAAGAGGATTAGCCAAATTATTTGCTAATTTTACATAGAGGATTGAAATGATACCACTCGATATCAATTCTCTAATATAATCATGCCTTAGACCAATATGTCTTGTTTTTCATTATACACTTTGCTAAAAGCACAAGACATCATAGCCTCACTATCACAGTGAATGAAAACAAGAGGCATTGGTTATGGCCACAACTCAATTTCAAATAACATGTTTCTTAACCATTTAGCTTCCTTTCTTGCAGTAGCCAAAGCAATAAATTCTGTCTCCATGGTAGAATGAGCATGGCAGGTTTGTTTCTTTGATGCCCAACATATTGCACCTCCAACTAGTGTAAATATCCAACCTATAGTTGCAATACTTTTACTAGCTTTTATTATCCAGTTTGCATCTAAATAACCCTTTAGTACAACTAGAAAACCTAAATAAGATAATTTTAGGTTTGTAGTACTCTTATGGTAACCAAATACCCTTCTAATTGCTTCCCAATGTTCTGCACTAGGACTATTTGTAAATCTTGGCAACTTGCATATAGCAAAAGTAATGTCTGGTCTTGTACAATGCATTGCATACATTAAGCTTCCTATAGCACTAGCATACTTTAATTGTTCTATTAGTCTACTAGTATTTTTCATAAATTTTACACTAGTATCATATGGAGCACTAAACTCTCTTATTTTGAGATGTTTAAATTTTTTCAAAATGTTCTCTATATAATGAGGTTAACTTAAACTAAATCCATGATCATGCTTAGTAACTTTGATACCCAAAATTGTATCTACCTCATTAAGATCTTTCATTTTAAATTTTGAGATCAGAAACTTTTTAGTTTCATTTATGTCATGCATGTTGGTACCAAATATAAGCCTATTATCAACATAGAGACTAATTATAACCCCATATTCTTTAGTAAACTTGGAATAAATACACTTATTAGCAGTATTATTTCTAAAACCAAAAGATAAAATTTCCTAATCAAACTTTTCATGTCATTGTTTAGGAGCTTGTTTAAGACCATATAAAGATTTTACAAGTTTGCATACTTTATGTTCATTTCCAGGAAGAACAAATCCTTTAGGTTGATGTATGTAAACTTCCTCTTTTAACTCATCATGTAAAAATATTGTTTTAACATCCATTTGATATACATGCAATTTATATATAGATGCCAATGTAAAAAGTACTCTAATGGATGTTATTCTAGCAACTAGAGAACATGTATAAAAATAATCTAAGTCCTTCTTTTGTATAAAACTGTTTGCAAGTAGTCTTGCTTTAAAGGTTAGCAATGTACCATCAAAATTATATTTCCTCCTACAAACTCATTTGTTACTAATAGGATTTGAGCCAGGAGGTAAATTAACCAAAATTCACTTATTATTAGACATTGTTGAGTCTATTTCATCATTTATAGCTTCCTTCCAGAAAGCTGCATCTCTAGAAGCCATTGCTTCTTCATAAGTTTTGGGCTCAACTTCAATGTTTAATAATACCTTAATTTTTTAATAACTCTATTTCTAGTTCCTTAAACCAAAAAGGTAATGAAATTAGGATCAAGGCATTTTTCTATCCTTGCCCTTTGACTTTTTCTTGATTCAGATGATTCATTTACTAATTTTGTCTCACCATTAGCAAGAAAATCAAAAGAATTAAAATTATTTTGATTTATGTCAAATTCTGTTTCATACATACCACTTCTAGGTTCATTATTTTCAAGCTCATTCCTAGTTTGATCTAACATGAATTTATTTTCAAAAAATTCAACATGAATAGATTCTACAATAATATTAGTCTCTAAATTAAGTAATCTATATGCTTTGGAATTTTGTGTATAATCAACAAAAACACTTTTGATCCCTTTTGGCCCTAGTATATTTCTTTAAGAATCAGGTAGACCATAAAAATCAACATACCCCTACACTTTAAAATAATTCAGATTTGGTTTCCTTTCATTCTAAACTTCATATGGTGATTTATAAGTTTCTTTTGAAGGAATTTTATTGTGAATATGCCAAATAGTAAGCAAAGCCTCACCCCATAAGTTATATGATAGTTTTGTATTTAATAACATATCATTTACTGTATAAACTAAAGTTCTATTTTTTTGTTGTGCTAGTCTATTTTGTTGGGGTGTAAAAGGGGTGGTTTTCTGATGAATTATTCCATTTTCTTCATAGAATTTATCAAATTCTGTAGAGAAATATTCTTTACTTCTATCACTTTGAAATATTTTAATTTCCTTTCTTTTTGATTTTCTACTATAGACTTAAATTTCTTAAATTAATCAAAGGCCTTATCTTTTGCTCTTAATAAATACACATATAAAAACTAAGAACAATCATCTATAGATGTAATAAAGTATCTTTTCCCTCCTCTAGTTAGTTTACCATTCATTTCACAAATATCAAAATGAATCAAATCTAAGATTTATGTGTTACGTTCTACTTTAGGAAAAGGTTTTCTTGTTATTTTTGCATCAACATAGATTTCACATCTATTATTATGAACATGCTTGTAATCTATATAATTATCTTTTGAGATATACTTAAGCATTGCATAATTTAAATGTCTTAACCTAGCATGCCATAAAGAGAAAGAATCAATATAATCCAAAATATTATTTATTTCATCTACACTTAATTTAAATATGTCATCAAGGGAGTATCCTTTGCCTACAAATAATTCTCTCTTGGATGTTACAACCTTGTCTAATTCTGAGACAATTTTAAAGTCCTTCTTGCAAAGCATACTTGCTAAACTAAGCTCCTTTTAATATCTAGAACATGATAAACACTAAGTAGGATAAGTTTCTGCGCATAAGTGAAGTTTAGCACAATAGATCCTATTCCAAGTACTTTGGGATAATTGTGATTTTCCATCAACACTTCACTTTATTCTTTCAACTCATTATAGGTTTTGAAGTGAGCCATGTCATTGCACACATGAACAATTGCACCTGAATTAAGAAACCAATCCATGTTTCTAGATACAACAACCATGTTTAATTTAGTCACCATTCCAATTTGTATATTGCCAACCATTGCTACAAGCTCTTTCTCTTCATCTTCCAATAAGTTGGCTAGTTTAGGTTTTTCAAAAGTATTTCCTTTCTCAAATTAGTAAGGTTGAATTTTCTATATCTACATTCTTTGATTTTTGACCTTTTTTTCCATAGTGGAAATAGGCCTTGTGTTTTTTATTTTTCTTAAAACCTCCATTTTTCTAGACCTTAAGTTTGTCCTAAATTTTCCTTGTAAACGTGCTTTCAACTTTGTTGTTTCTAAACTTCCCAATTGCATTCACCTTTTGTGAATTCTCATTTGTAGTCATAATTCTTATTTGAAACCTTTCATCTCTAATTCAAGTTTCAAAATCAATTTGTAAATGGGTTTGAAACTGCTCAAGAGTAAAGTTCTTAGGTGAATGCAATATTTACTTCCTATACCCATTCCAAGAAGGAGGCAATTTAGATACAATTACTCTTATTTGAAGAGTATCAGGAATAATGATATCCAAATCTCTCAATTTGGAAACTAAAATTCGTAATTCATGGACTTGATCCATGACTAACATGTTATTAGACATTTTGAAATTAAAGTAATTTAAAGTAAGGAATTTGTCAGTACCTTTCTTTTCATTTTGATATTTGACTTTTAAAACATTCCAAATATCCCTTGGTGAAGTCAAATTTGAGTAAAGATCATAGAGACGATTAGTAAGGGAATTTAGAATGTGACCACAACATACCAATTGATCTTCCTCACATTTTTGCCTTTGGTCTCTTACATCATCTGAATCTTCTGCAATTGGTGTAGCAATAGGTGGCATACTTGGTCTAGAACATAAAAGACCTTCAAGGTGGTGAGTAGGAATTTCATCTTACCCTTCCATCTTGTGAAATTTGTGCCATCAAACTGATTCAGTTTCACTAGATCTTATATTTTGATAGCAGAAGAACCAACAGTCTCCATATTGAAATATTACACTCAAATTGTTAGAAAAATATATGAAGGCAATAGAAATGTTAGCATTGAGGCATAAAATTATACTGTCTTGAGTGTAATATTATTTTTGTATAAAAAGTAAGTTATTTCAGGATACAACAAAGCCTTTAAAACACTTTTTGAAGAAAGTGAATGATTGTTCTGAAAGTAATTTGAAATTCTCAATTTATAGACATGAAAAGATATTTTTGAACAATTGTATTTGTTAGATTTTGATAGACATGACTGTCTATTCACAACAAACATAACTTTTTACCTTCAACAAATATAATTATTTGTTCTTAAATGTCACTTCCTAACAAACATAACTATCTACTCCTCACAGACATGGTTATATATATAATTTTTTAAATAATGACAATAAAATTAATAGTTAATTTTATTTATTCATTTTTTAACTCAAGGTCTCAGTTTTAATAATACAAAATAATAATTCAAATCCTTATAAAATGGATTTTAAAACTTTGTATTACAAAACTAGGATTGAAATTGCCAATTAAAACTTGTCTTGCAACATAACTTCTTAAATAGCGTTGTCATGCCAAAACAATAATTCTTTCCAAGGCGAGTTATAATCAACAGCTATGCTGTTTGATAACACAAACAAAAGGGCACAAAACATAGTTTTTTTTTTAATGCTTTCTTGTACATAGAAATGAATTTAAAAGATTTGGCTATAATAATGTGAGTTCTACTGATAAAATTATTACATGTAAATGAATTTTTAAGCTGCTATAATCACAAAGGAGCAGTCTAACTCCAGATTTTGAGCAAAGCATTGGTTTCTCGGGATATATTGCAAATTTAACTCAAGAACATTCAAAGAAATGTCCGAACTTTTGATAAAAAGGAAAGAATACGGGGTGTGAAAAGAAAAGAAAGAAGAATGTTGAGAAGGGAAAGATAAGTAGTTGCAAAAGGTTTACAAAATAGGATGTGAACAATTAAATCTATTAAATTTTGATGATTTAAATTTTTTTAAATAAAATTTTTATGAATTTTAATTTACAAAAATACAATGACTATATAAATAATGATATTCGAAGGTTTTGTATGCAGAACCTTAAGCTATTTTAACAAATAATGAGTCTTCTTCTATAGGTTTGTCAAAAGAATTTGATTATCATTTGGTAGTACGAATAGTTATGAAGAAGTGTGACAGTTTATAATGATGTTTGTGGAGATACAAGGGGAGGAGAACAAGCTAAAACCAGAAATTAGAGAATCAAAATTTTTTTGAATACAGTATTGGTACAACCAATCTATTTTGGTACTTCTTTTGAGCCTGTTCTAGATAAGAACTGTTGCTGGTACATGGGGAGGAGTATATGCTCCCTGTGTTTAGTAACAGTTTTTTTAAATGTAAGAAAGAAAAAAAATAAAAATATGGAAATGTGTATAATTTATGTGTAGTATATATATTATTATTATTCTTTCAATTTTTGGTTCAAGCGATTATCTCAGTATTCAATAATTTTATTCATAAAAGCAATTGTTACTATATGTAGACTTATATCAACCGAAGCTGTACGAATAGTTAGACAAGAGAGGTTTTAGAATCAAAGGTAAGCATTGATTTCAATTTGATTTTGACGTAGATTTTTTTATTTTAATAATTTTATTTTTATTTAATTTTCGTAATATAAAATTTAAATTATTAACTTTTATAAAATCTAATAAAACAGCACATCATAAACCTAGTTATAAAAGTGAAAAAATATAAAATAAAAATAACATTTTTCTTTTCATATATAAGCATGCTTGCATATTTATAATTTATGCTTTCAAAAGATGTATAAGTCCTAAATTAGAAATTAATTAAGTAACGAGAAATGCTGAATGTAAGTAATTACATACTCAAATGACAATAATTTGTTATTATTTTACATATCAAATTCTTTTTTTTTTAGAAGTGAAATATTGTACTGGTTCTAGTCCATATTATTTGTTATTTAAGATCGATGTATAAGAATTAAAAAATTATTAAATAATTTAAATACTTTTTTATTTTTTGAATTACTCTTCTATTAAAAACTTCAAAACATGAAAGAGAAAAGAAATTTAGTTAAATATTTAATTAAAAATAGTGATTTTGAAAAGAATAAAATTAAAATAATAATTAATATTATTTTAGTTTTAAAAATGACAAATAAAAAAAATTAACTCGATAATTATTTAAAAACGGAGAGAATATAATTCTTATGCAAGAACCCTTGAAAAATGTTGTACCCTGGGGAAGCGTAACAATTAGAGACAAAAATTTTGATAGTGAGAAAAAAAATGTAAAAAATTATACTACCAAAATATAAAATTTATTTGTATCTTTATCATTTGTCTAACACAACAATCATTGCTCTTAACTAATAGAGCCAAAATTAATTGCTAATGATAGATTCCATTTCTTTCACAGTTCTTTGAAGAAAAGTCTAACAAGTATCTACTAGTACTTTAATTCTTTAAAGGCCTTTAGTGAAAGACAAACATTGTCGTTATTGAGGATTATTTGATGCTTTTACGTCGCTGCATAAATGATGTTTGAAATTTTTTTTTTTCACTTTAAACATCACTTTTTTAAATTAAGGCTATTATTTTTTTTTTCAATTATACTTTTATTTAACTTACATTTCACTAAATATTCAATCAAAAAAAATTTTTCTATCATTCATTTTTCACTAACTGCTTAATAAAAAAAAAATTTATTTTTTACTCTCTCAATTATATTGTGGACTTTTACTGTATTTAAGTTATTTAATAAAAGAGCATTATAATAAAGATAGTAACTTTTTTTATAATATCAAAACAATCCAATTATTTTCTTATTTTTTATACATTTTTAAATTTCATTTACTTAGAAAGAGAGGAGGACATAAAATGATTTGGGTGTATATCCACTTTTGGATTACATCAAACTGGGGCAAGTGTCGCAAACTCACAAGCCTCAAGATTTCCCACGACAACGTATCTGGTGGCATACCACCAGAACTAGGGGAAGCAACCATTCTGCAAGAACTTGACCTCTCTTCTAATCATCTAACTGGAAAATTTCCGAAGGAATTGGGAAACTTGACTTTGTGGACCAAACTCTTGTTGAGCAACAATCAACTTTCAGGCAATGTTCCCAAGAAATTGGATTAATGCAACAACTTCAACAATTGGAGCTAGTAGCAAATAATTTAAGTGGCTCAATCTCGAAACAGATTGGGGGATTGCGCCACTTATGGCTGCTAAACTTGAGCTGGAATAAATTAGAGGAAAACATTCCTTTAGAGTTTGGCCAATTGCAATCTCTTCAAAATCTTGATCTGAGCAGAAATTTGTTGAGCGGAAACATACCAACAACACTTAGAAAGTTGCATATGTTGGAAATGTTGAATCTCTCAGAAAATAATTTCTCTGGCACCATTCCATCAACTTTTGATGACATGTCAAGCTTGCTTGACTTCAGTTAACATATCACACAACCAATTAGAAGGCTCGCTTCTAAACAATCCAGCTTTTCAAAATGTAACAATTGAATCATTGGAAATTAATAAGGGCTTGTGCGGTAATGTTACTGGCTTGGTACTTTGTTCAAAGGTCAATCACAACTCCCATAATCTAAAGAGCTACAAAGTCTACGCAAAGGTTACGAAGTCACTTAGCTCGACGTTAGGAGAGTCAAGGGGGAAGGCCATACCTACATAGAAGAACCGCTGTTCGCTGACTTTCTAAGGTCTAACCTTTCGCTCCCCTACTGAAAGGGGGCAAAGCCGCTTCGCACCACTGATAGACTACTTAAGATTCAATTCAAAAGGCCCAGCAATCAAACTCCTGCGCTAACGCGCAGCGGCTTGAGCGCTAGCGCGCTTAATCAATCCGTTGCTTGTTTAGCCTTATCTCTAAGTTTGGTCACTTCATTCCTATTAGTGGTAGTAGTTTTACATATTTTTCGAAGAAGTACAAGGAAAAAAGAAACCCAGGGTAGAAAAGCCCATACTGAAGATGTCCATTTCATATTGAATTCTGACAAGGAAATAATGTACGAAAATATCATTGAAGCCACAAAGCAGTTTAATGAGAAATACATTATTGGGGAAGGAGGGCAAGGAAAAGTTTACAAGGCAAAGTTGGAAACAGTTGAGATTGTTGCTGTGAAAAAACTTCAGTCAGTACCAAGTGGGGACATCTCAAACTTGAAAGCTTTTCAAAGTGAGCTTCGAGCTTTGACAGAAGTTAAGCATCATAACATTGTGAAGTTATATGGATTTTGTTCACATTCAGAATTCTCATTTTTGGTTGATGAGTTCTTGGAAAGAGGAAACTAGGATAAGATACCAAGCAATGAGACAAGAGCACTTAAATTTGATTCGAATAGGAGGGTGAACGTCGTTAAAAACGTAGCTAATACTTTAGCCTATATGCATCATCAATGCTCATTCCCTAAAGTTCATCATGATATTTCAAGCAAGGATATTCTTTTAATTCAGATTATGAAGCTCATATATCAGATTTTGGAACAGCTAGGTTTTTGAACCCTGATTCACAGAATATTATGACATTTGCTGGCACATTTGGACATGCTACTCCAGGTTAAACCCTTTAATTTGTTTATACTTTAGAAATACTACATTTAATTTGGTATAGTATATTTTAAAAACTTAGTAGCTTTAATATATCCTTGACATTCCATTGAAAATTGATAGAATTAAATATCCATTTGTAGTTTAAACTTGTAATTTTTAAAATTCAATTTCATTAGATTAGGCTTTATCTTCACACGTGTAGCACTACATATTGTACTCATTTTTGTTATTTAGACACATACAATTATTATTTTTCTTCATGGTATCAGAGCTCTAAGTTCAAGATTCCCTAACGGCATTAGATTTATCTTCTCAATTTAATTTGTTGTAGAGATTGTTTACAAAATGGAGGCAAGTGAGAAGTGTGATATTTATAGTTTTGCAGTACTTTCTTTGGAAATACTTATGGAAGGGCATTCGGGTGATTTCATTTCTTCATTATGGTCATCAACATATGCAGCGCTAGTAGCATGTAATTTGCCATTGAAGGATTTGTTGGATCAATGACTTAGTCATCCCATGGACCCAACGGTGGAGCAGCTGATCTTGATTACAAAGGAAACATTTGATTGTCTGATAGAAAGTCCAAGTTCTCACCCAACTATGGAACAAGTAAGTCAACAGCTAATGATGCTCAAATCCCCTTTCGTGGACCAGTTTACCACAATCACAATTGGCCAACTTCTCATCAAAACTTGAACTTCTTCATCAGTGCTGTATTCATTTCTTTTCTAGTGCTTCTCTCTTAGTTATATTATGATAGAGTTGTGTTCGTAGAACTTTGTTTAAATTGTCTTGTTACTATCATTTTTTCCATTCTGTTATATCTACGGTTCAAATATTGTATCCAATATCAGCTTCTTATACTATATAATTTGCAAAAAGATCAGTCAATGTATACATGTTGTATAATATACTTCTTCACGAGCTACATGTTCCCTTGGTTGCACTTGTTCAAATCGCAACACAGAGCAGTGATTAAAAAACTAGAATAAAAATGGGTTTTTGGGAATGGTTTAGAAAAATATAAAAATTTGGAATCGATATTAATCTAAATTGAAATTGTAAGATAGAACACCAAAAAATGTGGTCTACATAACAGAAATTAGGTTTGAAGGTTGATTATATATAGA
This sequence comes from Dicorynia guianensis, assembly GCA_037013595.1. NCBI lineage: Eukaryota > Viridiplantae > Streptophyta > Magnoliopsida > Fabales > Fabaceae > Dicorynia > Dicorynia guianensis. The sequence continues at coordinate 11,489,417 of JASUAB010000006.1, read as the reverse complement.
AAATGTGTTAACACCTTACAATACCCTTTTGGTACATTGGTGTGTTGTTACATTTTAATTTCAAAACTATACTTTAGGTTTCGCAAAATGGTTTTATTTGATTTTTTAGTACCACAATTAGTTTTGTATGAAATTAAGTGTGATCATGATTAGTGCCGTTAATGAGTAACATTTATAGCCTTATTGTGGAAAAGAAATTCAATGTTTGGTTCTTCCCAAACTAATATAGAAAACAATTGTTTAGCTTGCTAAGACTTGCTTAGCTTTACTGAGTTTTAAATAAGGTACCTAGTTCGATTATGGATTGGTTCAACTGGATCAAGCTTAAAAAAGGGGACATAGTTTGACTAGGGATTTCAAAGGTCTTTTGGATCTCGTAGGCCTGAGAACAGTGAGTTTGAATGATCACACCACAAGGACCCCATCAATCTCTTGGGGAAACCATAATGCAATCTCCCTCCATTACTTGTTGTTTGCTTTTTTGGTTTAATTTCATTCTATTATTACTAGCGAGACAAGCCATCGTTACTCCACCAAAAAACATTATCTTTTGGTAGAATAAAGCTTCTATCAAAACAAAAATTTTTTTGAAAAAATTTGTGAATAATCTATCAGAAATCCATCAATAATTAGAAATTATCTCTACCCATCGGAATTCAAAAAAATCATTAGTAAATTTTCTTTACAAGCTCACCAGTAACTACTTTTTCTTATTTTAGTTCATCTTCTCTTCTCTCTTCTTTTACTTCTCTCTTTTCTTCCACATTCTCTCCAACATACCACAAAAATTAAATGATTATTTTATTCATGCAATTGATTTGCCAATTGTTATAACTCAAATAAAGGATAAGTAACTGATTTTATCCCCAAATATTGTATTTATTTTGCAAAACTAAAGTTTCCATTTTTGTGCATACAAAATGATAATATACTTATATATACCTTTTAATTATTTATATATTTGATATATACGTACATGCGTTTTTTTAGTTCAGCTTTTGTGTGGAAAAATTAAGATTTCATGCATGCATATTTGCGGTTATTAGTTATTATGTGTATATATTGTACATGAAGGATATTAGTTTTATTGTGAGATAATAAAAGTTCTATATCACCTGACATAGATGTATAATAGAAATTATTCAGGTCGATTAGAACTTAAACAAAAGTTTGCTAATGGTTTTATTGGCTATGCTTGTTATTTGCCATTGTATAAATCTTATAGGATTATGAGATGTCTTTGTAATAAATATAAAAGTGTAGCGCTGTTGACTTTTGAAATAGTAAAGGTTCATCTATAGATATATGATTTTAAACCTAATTTCTGGTGTTAGACAAACCATGGTGAATAAGAATCACCAATTCAAATAAGATAATATTCTAGGTACTTTCAACAATGTTTTTGTAGGTTGTAAAGACAATATTGGTCATAATCAGTCAATGATTTTTTATGTTGTTGGGCTTGACTTTCAATAACAGTACTAGAAAATTTTTGAAAAATATCCTAATCTTAAAGGTGAGAATGTTGAGCATAAAATCATATTCAAATTATAATCAATACGTCTTTGATCTATGGTCAAAATTTGTGAGAAAATATATTTCTCAACCTAATTTGTTACTTGATAATTTTTATAAGGTTAAAAAACTATTATCTAAATTGGAACTAAAATTAAAAAAAAATTTATTGTTGCATTGATGGTTGCATGTTGTACTACAAAGACAATGCATATGAAAGAAAATACAAATTTTATAGATCTCCCATATACAAGCTAAGATGGAAAGATAGAGAGAAAAAAATACCTAAGGCTAGATACATTCAATTATTAGATTGCTAAGATTATATACTTTCATAAGTTTAACTCTGCATATGACATGACATTATGAGAACAAGCGAGCCCGCCCATAAGATGAACAAGCATGTAATCACTTTGATAGGACTTCCAAAGAGAGCAAATTTCCCTTTTAATATCCCAGTAAGCTCAAAAGCTCACAATATAGAAAAATGATTTATCAGTAGGTAATCTTGCAGATGCAGTTGTAGTTGTGTCCTTCGTGTCTTTGCAGCTTCTTGTCATAGGTTGATCTTGCGACGGTCATGGATAGTGGCTTTGATAATCTTCATTGCCGCGTACCTTGATCATTTCTTTGATTTTGATTTCTAGGGCGTGTCTGTATTGATTTTTGTTTCCAATTTTGAGTCTGCACGTTTGGCGATTAGATTTTGTTTCCAATTTTGAGCAAAATTTGACTTTGCTGACTCAATTTCTGTTTTCTCTTTATTTCTTTTCGAGCTTGGGTGCTGGTTCGATTATTCATATTCAATTGTATCAACAGTGTATTGTCCTTCGTGTCTTGATGTGTTTCCAGATTTGATTCGTTTTGATTGCTTGCAACAGAAAAATTTCGACTTGTAGTTTGTAGCCATTCCATTGTTTTTTGGGTAAGAAGACGGGGCTAAACGCCCAGAAATCATAATCAATATCACATTCAATGAATCATATGCAAATTTATAATAACTGCTGTGGAATCATCAAAATCAGAAATTATTACTCCAATAACCTTGAGCTAACACTTCTTAATTATAGTTCCAAACTACTTTTTTTTTTTTCCTTTTTTCATGATTTCTAAACTGCTTTTCTATTTACTATCATCTATTATTTGACTATTTGAGTGAATCAGAACAAAGTATTTTTTTTTTAATTTTAAGTATGAATCAGTAAAATGTTTTTAAAAAATTAACGACGATGGTTTAGATCTTTATCATGGATTATAAATTTGAATTTATTAAATTTCACTTTGTCAACAAAGTGGTAGATCATAATAAAATGAAAAGGAAAATTACAAACCAAAATATGATACCGATACCAATTATACAAAACAAAACCAAAAAATACTATGAGATTAGGTCATTTAAATCCCTTATTTTTTCTTTTTGACTTTTTTCTCTCTATATTTTTTATTTTGTAAATTATAACTTCTAAATTTATGGATTTCAACTTTTTTTACACTAATTTCTTCTCTCTTCTAGAATTTAAATCCCTTATTTTTTTATTTTAATAAATCTCTCATAATCTCTCTATGTTATGACTTATAAATCCCATAAATTTGAATTCCATGCATTTCTTCTATCCTGACTTTACACCCTAATATTAGGATATTCATATTCAAGACCAGAATAATATGAATAAAATAAATTAAAACATACTATATATTCTTTGAGATTTTTTTAAATGGCACAATATTATATTTTTATTAAAAATATACACTCCATCCTAATTAGACTATACTAACTAACTTCCATTCAAAAGTCTTAATGAAATATTTCTATCTTAAGTAATTCAACATTATTTTTACATAAATTTTTAAAAGTCAACTTAACAAATAATTAATTATAAGAACGTCACATTTCAATATTTGTATTAAAAGATTTTTAAAAACTTTCATATTATAAAGGACTAATTAAATAATCATGCATTAATATTTTCAATTAATTATTTAGTTTATTTAATCTTGAACTCTAAGCATGACATCAAAATCTAAATCCTAAATACTAAAAATCTAAAAGCATAAATCCTAAAATATAAAACCTCATACTTTAATAAAGTTTTAGTATTTAAGATTTAAATTTTATTTTAAGATTTTTTATTTTGAGTTTAGAGTTTAAATCTTTTAAGTTTTAGAGTTTCAAATTTATTAGCAATTGTTTGATATCATGTTATATTTACAGTTTAAAATTTTATAATTTAAAATTTTAAAATTTTATATATTTTTAAGGTTTAGTATTAAATGTTCAAGGCATAAGATTTTAGAATTAAACATTTAAATTTAAGATTTAAGTTTTTAAATTTAAGATTTAAGCTTTCAAGTCTAATATCCTAGTATATAGTGTTTTAAATTTTAGGATCAAATATTTTATGAACTTTAATCTTAAATTAATTAATTAAACATGCTAAATAAAGTTTATTTAATTAGTATTTCATAATAAAAATATTTTCAAGATCATTTTGCATGATTATTAATTTTATGGGATCTTTATAGTTAATTTTTTTATTTTTTAAATTTAACCTTTAGAAATATATATATATATAAATTATATTAAATTACTTTAGAAACAAATTTTGTTAAGATTTTTAAATGCAAGTTAACTAATATAGTTAAATTAAATTAAAATATTAATTTTAAGTAAAATAAAATTTAATTATTTAAAAACTTTAAAAAATAAAATATATTTCATTCAAAAAAAAAAGTATGACACATTATCTTTTTTTAATACTTTTAATTATTTTAAATTTATAATATAAATAAAAATTATAATTTATATATTTAATTTTCTAAAATACATATTTTGTTCAATCTGTCCCTTATTTCAAGAAACTTTTTCTGTCCCTTTCAAAAAGGAAGAAACTTTTTCTGTCATATATAGTAGGAATCCACTTATGTAATCTTCGGGTCTAAAGTAGAGAGGTACAGCAAGGAGAATATAATATCACGGTAATACTATTGCTATGTCTGTTTATCATATGTCCACTCTATTATTTATTTTTTATTTTTTGATAAAAAATAAATAATAATTTCTATTATTTATTTTTTATTTTTAAAAAAATTAAAAATATAACAAATGAAAGATGTGAAAATAACACCACTCTTGAGTGGCTGATGCTTAGGCAAAGACATTTAATGACGCAGACAGGGAGATTCTGACTTTTAATGAAGCTCCTATAAAAGTGCGTGGAATTCTGAGGGAAGACCTCCCTAGGTCTCGGTCCAGGAATAGCAGGGATTAGCTGGTTGTTGTCTGATAAGTTGTCTGAAGGACGAAAAAAAAAAAAAAAAGGAATGCAACCCATTTTACAAAAGAAGTGTAATAAAATGCATATTAGAAAGTTTTAACCCAAAAAAAATGTATATTAGAAAGTGTGAAAATAGCGTTGCCAAGAAAGCTGCCACGTGCCCCGTCTCAAAGATAACAGTTGTTCTTTAGTCGTCACATGCATATTTAAGTGCTTTCCTCTCGTCAATAAAAGGTTTAGAGTGCAGGGAGAAAGAAAGTGCCCCTGAACAGTCACTTGATGTCTCCCCTTTGCGTTTGATTTCTTCTCATATAATCACAAAAAAAAAGTATCCCCGAGCAGCTTCTGCATGTGGACACGCTATAAAGACACTAAACATGTGCTGAGAGACATCCTCGCCACCCTTCCAATAATTGCAGTTACGGTCACCTAAGTATCATGAAAAAAAAAAATGTATATATTACATAATATCTATACATATATACAGATATAAATAAATTTATAAAAATATATATAAATATAAATAAAAATGTAAAATATAAAAAAAATAAAGAATATACAAAATTTGTAAGTAATTTATATGTGAAAGTATCAGTGCCTGCCATCATTCACTTGCTTTAACAGCGAACCGCATCGTGTAAAAGTCTTTTTTCTTTTTTTTTTTTCGGTTCAATTGTGTAAAAGTCTTTATATGTACAGTTTTCCCCGAACTAGTTGCCAACCAAAGCCTTCCTTAATTTTGGTTTAAGGACACTTTCAGAAATATGTTTTTGTGCAACAAAATTAATAGAAAACAACAACAAAGTGTGACAACATAAAAAGTGACTAAATAAATATCAACAGCATTTTGATTGTTAAATTTTTTTAATCTTTTAATTTAATGTATAAAATTTAATAATTTAAATTATTTTAAAAAGTATTTAATAAATTTTAAATTACAATAATAATAATATAAATAATATATAAATATTATATTTTAAAAACAGAATTTATCAATATTTTTTTCATACAAAAACCACCATAAACCCTTGCAATGTTTTCATTCCTTCTCTTACCTCAAGAAATATTTTCTGTCATATATAGTGCACTTTTTCTAATTTGGCAATTGGCTTATCCGAAGCTGCAAAGTGTCAAGGCGTTGAACATTGTGCAAAAAAAATAATTTGAAAAGAATATATCCGCTTAGAATAATTAAAGCAATGTAAGAGGATGTACCTTCTTACGTTTAGACAGAAGACTTTTAAATGTAAAAAAATATAAAAATATATAATTATTATGTAAACTTATGTATATATTTATTATTATTAAGGAAAATGATTCCTTAGATAACCACATATTTTTAGTTAAAATAAATTTTGGCTTTTTTACTTGATAGAGGTAATTTGAAAAAAAAAATATAAGTATATGTAACAGAATAGATGCTCTGCCCATATTTAAAAAATTTTGAAAAAAATAAATATAAAAAAAATAAATTATATATATATATATATATATATATACATGTCATTACTTAAAAAACATTTCTAAGTGAATTACTTTCAAAACTATTTCTCCCAAGGAAACCGTCACAAATTTTATTTATATTTTAGAGAAAATTGTTAATGTCACTTGAAGTCTTGCATCCATTGACTCACGTGAAGCTTTTGCACAAGAGCTTCACGTGGTAACTTTGTATTCATTGATTCATTCACAGAGAAATGATTGTGTAAAATTAGGAAAATAATATTTGTATGTACAATATAATTGTGCTTTGTATATATTTGGAAGAAAAAGCTATAAAAAAGTAAAAATATATATTGTTTCGTAAAATTATTAGACCAAAAGTTATCATGTAAAGCTGTTGCACAATAGCGATTGTGTAAAATTAGAAAAATAATATTTATATGCACAACGTAAATATGCTCTGTGTATATTTTAAAAGAAAATAATAAAAAAAGGTAAGAAAAAAAAATGTAAAATTATATATCATTTTGTAAAATTATTAGACCAAAAGTCATCACGTGAAGCTGTTGCATCATCGCCATTGTGTAAAATTAGGAAAATAGTATTTGTATGCATAATATAAGTATGTTCTGTGTATATTTTGAAAGACAACGCTAAAAAAGACAAAAAAGAAAAATAAAATGTAAAAGTATATATCGTTTCATAAAATTATTAGACCAAAAGTCATCATGTGAAGCTGTTGCGTAATGGTGATTGTGTAAAATTAGGAAAATAATATTTGTATGCATAAGTTTTGTATATATTTTGAAAGAAAATACTAAAAAAAGTAAGTAAAGAAAAATAAAATGTAAAAGTTATATCGTTTCGTAAAATTATAAGACCAGAAGTCATCACGTGCAGCTGTTGCGTAATAGCTTCGCATGAGAGTAATAGTTCTCTAAAACAATCACTTGAAAATGCAGTTTTAGTATCCTAAATTCTAAACTTATTTATATTTTTCAATTGGTTCCTTAAAATTAACTTAATATGTTAAAATTTTAGACTTTAAATCTTAAATTTAAAATTTAAAATACTAAATTTTTTAGCTAAATGTTGAAGTGTACTATTTAGGTATCTAATTTTTTATCATAAATTTTAAAAATTTAAAATCTTAAGTCATAAGTTTAAAAATTCTAAATTTTAAGATCTTAAATTCAATACCATAACATTTTTAACTCCAAATTCTAAATTCTAAAATTGAGATTTTAAATCATAAAATGTTAAATTCTAAACTCTTACTAAAATCTTAAACTTGAAATAAAAAAAAATACCAAATCTTAAAATCCTAACCTCAAATTCCTAAAATTATAAACCATAAGCCTTAAGATTTTAGATTTAGAGTTTATAATTTGTAGTTAAGGTTTAGGATTTGGGACTTGGTTTAGGGTTTAGGATGTAGCTAGGGTTTAAGATTTTTAAGCTTATGATTTAGGTTTTTAAGATTTAGGGTTTAGCATTTCAAATGTAAGGGTTTAATATTTAGGGTTTGAGATTATTAAGCTTATAGTTTAAAATTTTAGGATTTAAGTTTTGAGATTTAAAGATTTATAATTTAAAGTTTAGAGTTTTAAGATTTAGAGTTTGAGACTAAGTATTTAAGATTGATGGTTAAAGGGTTAGAGTTAAGAATTTAAAATTTTAGAATTTTAGGATTGGTAGTGTTTAGTATTTTAAGATTTTAATATTTTTAGTTTAGAATTCTAGAATTTAAAATTTAAAATTTTAAAGATTTAAATTCTGAGATTAAGGTCTTTAAAATTTAATTTTAAGATTATAGTTTTATTTTGTATTGAAACCATGATTTTAAAACACGATTTGATAACATTGAAACCCGAAAATATAAACAAGCTAGTGTATCACTCCCCTGATAGAAGTAGTCTTATAAATAACCGGAAAATGCTGTTTCTACACATTGGGAATTACCCAATATGCGCATGTAGATGGTGTGGAGCTATCTGCTTCACACAAGCAAAACTTGAAAGGAAAACTCTATTTCTACCTTGTTGGAACCACAAATGGGCTACAACAACAAATAAGCAAGTGAGTGGGCCTCATTTGTTTCTGTGTAGTTGTAAAAAATTTGTAGATCAAAGAGTGTAAATATATCATTGTTTGATCATTTTTACTACACTTCATTTAAGTATTGTCAGTGTGTCATTCCACTACTTACATTTAACATTGTTCTAAGTGACCCATTGAAACTTTTTTTCCCAAATTCGCCCTCACAAGTAAAAAGGCCTAAATCTTTTTAGCTAAATGTTGAAGTGTACTCTTTTAGACAAGTAAAAAAGCCTTTGTAGTTCGATACCCAAGTATTTGATCATTTTAATCCCATTTTTAGTAAATAAGAATTTTGTACTGGCTGATAATTCAAGGTTTTGTTCCCATTGTTTTATTAATTAGTGTCGGTTAATGTACACACCCCATTTTGTGTTCCATAAAGAAAGAGAAGATTAGGAAAACAGAAGCAACTGAAGTCCAGAAACAAAGAAAGAACAATAGAAAAAATCAAAAGCTAAGGTCATTTTGTGTATTTTAAATCTACTTTGAGCTTTTTTCTTTTTGGAGTCTCTTCAAATTATCTTCTACTAAAAAAGCAAAAACTATTTCCTTGAGGTATTAATAGTGCCAAAACCAGTAAATTTCTTTCAAAAAAAATTTTTTCATACATAAATCTGAATCAAACATAAAATAATTTACTTAAAATACCAAACTCTAAATTGCAAAGCATAAAAGTCCAAAGGACAATGGTGATAAAGGAGCCTTTAATGAAAAAAAAAACACTTAATTTTTAATTGATTGCTTTAGCAGCTCGATTTGAGGTTTAGGTTGATAAGCGAAGAAGATAGACATTTTTTTTTTGGGTGAAAGAAGAAGTTAGACTTATAATTGCTAACCCAAAAAGATACATGGGAGAGGATCCCTTCAAACTTGTATGCTGTTAAACCTTTAGAATATTTGCTTTACTGACAAAAGTTAGTGAAAGTGACTAAAGGAATAAGGATGATATATATATATATATATATATATATATATATATATGTATATTTTAAATCTAAGTATTTTCTTTAGAAATAATTCCTTTTGTCACAATGTCAAGCACCTAAGAGTGAGTTTAGGTCTTAATAAAAATTCAAATTGAATTCACCACAGCAGAAAGTTAAATTTCTTACCACTTAACTCAATCTTTATTAGTGGATGGTATAAATCTTTAATTTAACTTAAAATGATGATATAGTCGCTTTATTGATGAAGGATGTTATATATAAAATTATAAATGCTTAATTTAACTTAAAACATTGCGTTTGCCTATCTTTAATTAAAAATTGTCTAAATGCTTCTAATAAATAAGTCAGTTTTTATTGCTAATGAGTGAAATACACTGTTAAAATCTATATTTATGGCGGTCCTCTTATTATGAATTTTCTATAACTATTTCACCTCTTACAATTCATAAGTGCTGAAAATAAACAATTTAAAACTTTAGTTAAAAAAGTCTAATACGGGTGCACATAACGTCGTAAATTTCAAATTGAAGGGAAAGGCCGCTAAGGAAATAAGTTTCGAAACATCTCCCACGTTAATCACGACTGGTCCCTCATTTTGGATTCTCCTACTTGAACATTCACGGTTTAACCTATTATACTCAAACTTCAAGGTAAATCCACAATCATAAGATTCCTTCTACCTAACACACATTGATATATAAATAAGGAGTAAAAAATTATACATAAATGCATCTCTTTCTATTATCACAATATAAAATTTAAATTGTTAATTTTATTAAATCTAAGACTCAAAAATTTAATAACCCATATTTAATTTTATAAGTTATTGTATTTCTAGTAAAGTGTGAACAAATTTTCCTAGAAGATATACATAATTTTTCTATAAATGGTCTATAACAATCCTTTGTGAATTATTTTTAATCTGCTTAGTACTCTCAATTTTTGTTTCATAAGATTTGAATCTTATTTTTTTAATTTTAATAATATTTTCTCTATCTTTTTTTGTAATTTAATATATCAATCTCACTTTTATCTCTTTCTGATTTTTTTTTTCTTTTTCTTACTTTTCTCTATACATCCTCTACCCAACACACTCTTGCATTTTTTGACTATGGCTTTGCATATGGTTTTTTTCTCCATGTCATTTCTATGCCTTTTAATTTTTATGTAATGATTTCACAATCTTATACAAAGGCTCAAAATTATGAAGTAATTATATAAGTATACATAAATTTTACATGTAAACTACATATACGTTCATATTTTCTCTTTTCAGCGTCTCTTATGTTTTAAAAATTGTGAGGGGCCGCAGTGAAAGAATGACATTATGCCAATTATGAGTCCTGTACGAAAACGAATATCTTTATAAAAGATATGATAAAAAGTTTGATATAAAATAAATTGTGTAAAGAATAATACTAGTTCTCATGTAATTATTTGTCAATGTATTCTCTGCTTACTTATTTGAAGGATCTCAGTCATCTCTTTCTAGGATTGACACCATCCCTCCATAAAAAAATGTCATCGGTTGTTCTGCGTCGGTAGAATATTGCTTGATAAAATAAATGGAAAGCAAATGCATAATAGCCTCCAAAAACTGGTGAAAACTAAGTTATATAAGCTAGGGAAGCAGAGACACCTTTGCTCAGCACTTCCAACCAACCATTTTCCAACTTCTTCTATCGTTTATTCTCGTTAGCACTTTGTTAAAGGAACCCATCCTTGCCACCAGAAAGGCAAGCATATTTTGCTTCTTATTCATTTGATTGCAAGTCTCTGTCTTAAAATTCTAATGATTGTTCTTCTTTATCATTATCAGATCTAATTTTTTATTTTTCAGGGAAAATGAAAGTGTAAAATATGATTGTAGCAATTAAGTAACAAATATTATGCAGTAAGTGTATAGATAAATCCAAAAAGATGGATAAAACTTATGTTTTTCTCTTATAGCAATGGCACAATGTAAGTTCATTTAACGTAGAAAATGAAAATGTTAATTAATTAAATGTAACAAATTCATAATTATAACTCCTAAACATCCTGGTAATTGAAAATAAGAATTCAAAACATAAAATGAGAATACAAAATAACTTGACTTATGTTTGTATCTGGAAGTGGGTTGTTCTGCAATTAGAAACAAATAGAATGTGAGCACTTATGGGTGAAAGCTATACTTGAGGGATGAAGAATTTGAGTTTAGACCATTAACCTATTTTACTGAGAATGAATAGTTATTGATTTATTGAACATGACACTGTCATGTTTTTCCCTAACAGAGAGGATCCTTATCCATTTACTGTACAGGGATGACTAACTTTATGAGGGACTTATAATGTAATGCTGTTTATGATCCCACCCTACCATTTATATAGTGAAATTATATATAGATTTCTCCAACTTGATTAAGGCAGAAAATTCCGTCTCTATGCTCATTCTATATCACTTGGAGTGAATTAAAATTTTTTTGAATTTTTTTTGAATTTTTTATAATTTAATATAATTTTTTTAATTTTATATCTATTTTTTACAAACTATACATTTTAATTTTTTTTAAAATATTAAAAAATTCGAATCCGAATTATGCTTTTTCAAAGCCATGGCCCAACCTCATTAAAGATTATAATAAGTTATTCACATATCATTCGCATAGTTTTGTAGTTTATAAAAAAATATAAAACCGAATCCTCCAATATATTAATTACCCATATTTGTATTTTTTTCAAGGGATGGTATATTTTAACAAATAAAATATAAATAAATAATTATTAATTAAACTATTAATAATATAAATTATTTTAAATCTATAAATTATTAAACTCTTATTTATAATTAATAATAATCTATATCATTAATTTTTATTAATAATCATTTATTTTTATTTTACTTTTTAAAGCACATATTACATTTTAAAGAATGCAAATCATTAATAAATTGTGTCTCCTTCGCATTTGTTTTAATCAACAGAAAGGAATTTTATTCATAAAATGATATGAAAAGGAATACAAACCCTTTTATTAATACCATAAGATTACTTGCCTTTTACATAAGTAATGCTTGTGTAAAATATATCTTAAACATAGTTAATATATCAAAATACATTGAAGTGGATTCGAAGATAAGTATAACGATAAATAAATAAAAAGTTTACCCAAATTTGTATTATATATAAAAGTTAAACTTAGTTAGCATATAAAATTTTACCTGAAACGCATAGTTAATATTCTCTATGCTCTCATTCTCAATATTATTTCATAGAAAAAATTAAACTTTGTAGGAGATTGGATCCTTTCCTTCGTTGTGATCCTTACTTTCAACTATTAAAAAAGTTGTTTATATTTTATTTTTCTAAAACAGCATTTAATAAGTTTTTAAATTTTTTCTTTTATTTCAAGAAACTTTTTGTCATGTGGCGCACTCTTGATGTAGACGTGCAGTAGGCATATCGCAATCGTGGACATTGTCAGAAGAAAATAGAAAAAAAAATACAAAATTTTTTTTTGAATAATCTTTTTTTAAATTTTTATATAAAATTTTTATAAACTTGAACATACTGTAATTTACGTATTTTATCTATTTTTTTATCTAAATACTGATAAAAACTCTAAAAAAGTAGTCAAATTCATGTTAATCAACAAAAAATTCTAAAATACCCCCAAAAAATTAAAATTTTTAATAGAATTATTTGTTGTTTATAAAAAGTGAATAAAAATTAATTATAACTTGTACAAAACTTGACAAGGATTTGATAAACTTAATAATAAAATATAATAAATTTGTTTATACTAAGGTTTCATAAATTTTTGAAATTTTTATTACTTTTTAAATAAAAATAGGCAGATGAAATATATTATAATATTTTATAATTTAAAATATTTTATGTAAAAATTAAAAATACATAAAAATTATTTATAAAAAATTTAAAATATAAAAGAATTTTACATAATTTAACCTAAAAGGAATATATCCCCTTTGGAATTAGTAAGGCAGCCAAAAGTAAAATAGATTGAGTTACAATATATATATATATATATATATATATAGAAAGGGTTTGAGTTAAAATAATCCTAAATAAAATAAGTGAAGCAAACCTAAAGCAACAGGGATGCATTAGAAACAATGGAAAATGGTGTTAGTACGCGCCCTCTTTACATGATGATTTAAATTTTTTGAGTGATAAAAGAAAATTATAAAAATATATAATTTATATATAAAAATATTGTGTACGAATAATATTATTTTAGAATAATAATGATTCTATGGAATGAGTTTTTTTATAGATATAATAGAAATAAATATAAAATAAGAAAAATTTAATAAAATGACAAAATAAAATTTATAAATATATTTATTATAAATTAAATATATAAAAATTCTAAAATTTAAAAATAAAATAAATAATCCAAATCTATAATACCACACTTTCCAATCCAACAAAACCAAAAAGATACGAAAGATAAGAAAGTTGTAAATAACATATTTTTCTTCTAATAGGAATTTTTTCAAAATTCAAATTTATACATATTAGCACCATATTATCTCTATTTTTTTTTTGTAGAATATTATCTCTATATTTATTCTATTGTCACCTAGCACAAGGCATTTTGTTCGGTACAACTAGGGGTGTCAAAATGGGCTTGACCCGCCGGGCCATCCCATCCCACCTCGCATAAGGGGCGGGTTGGGTTACTATATAAGTGGCCCAATTATTTGCAGGTGAATTAACCCGCCTCGCATAACCCGTGGGTCAATGCGGCTTGGGGCAGGTTGAACCAGCGGGCTTTGACCTGTATAACTTTAATTTTTTTCTAAAATGGCATATCATTTAAAATAGTTTCAACTTTTAAAAAATTGCTGTAAATTATACTATTATGACAACAAGATCAATGGATATGAATTAGAAGAGGAGGGCAATTTAAATGATTGTCATTTGATTCCAATTTGGATTATATAATTTAGGCAGGATCCTCGTGTAGTTTAGATATAATTTTCTTATGTTTTGAATATCTTATGTACAATGTGTGATTTTATAGGTAACTGTAGAGTTTGAAAGGTTTTAACCTAAAAGGCAAGTAAAAATTGATGAGTTCAAAGAGAAAACAAATTATTATACTATGTAATAACTCATTCTGAATCATTCAGGTGATAGTATAAAGCTTATGTTGTTACATAACTATCATTAATATCACATTTATATATTATTTTTTTGAAGCAGAAAGTATAATCTTTATATTTGTATTAGGTTCTTCAACTTTTGTGTTATCATAATTTAAGGTGAAAAACTCAAGCATTGCATTCATAGAAATAGTGATATAAATGTATAATAGCATAGGTCTATTTTCAATTAGCATGTAATTTATTTTAAATGACATCAGTGCTAGACTTTATCACATATAAGAACATGACTTTTATATCTGTGTAGGCACGTATTTTATTGTGCATGTATGTTAGTAATGTTGTTGAAGCCTTGCCTAAAATATGATATTGCATATTAGCAATTTTATGAGTAGAATCAAGGTTTTTATAATCTATTATGAGATAAATCCAGGTTATGTCTTTAGATACATTATTAAAAAATAAATTTAATTGTATTTATTTGTAATTATTTTAAAATTAGTATATTAAATTTAGCTAGTCATTTATTATCATTCATAAACTCTAATTTTTAATAATTTTTTTTAATTATTGGCGAGCTGGCCCACTTAACCCACAACCCGCCACAGGGCGGGTTAGGCTTAGATTTTCGAGCCCGCCAATTATACGGGCCGGCCTACCCTGCCCTGCCTAATTGTGGGCTTATGCGGGGCGGGGCCGGCCTGTTTTGACATGTCTAGGTACAACTGAAAAAACGAAGATAAAAATTCGATATTACTTCCAATTTTAAAATACAAATCTTTTATACTATTTTGTTATATATGCATATATAATACACATAATCTGCACCCATATTATTTTTCTTTGCTGTTTAGTATAAGTTATGGACAAATTAGAAATGGAACTAGGAGATTGAAGGAATAAATGCCAATTTCACTGGGCTAAGGCTCCAGCGGCATATTATTTTTCATGTAAGAAGGTAAAGGAAAGGATATATGCACATAGTTGCTGTGATCGTCAATTTATTTGATGTGGTGTGCTTTCCCCATTCTTAATGAATATAATAATGCAGTAAATCTTAAAGAGGACGGGAAGGCTGCAAAAGAAGTTCCTCGACACTTGGGATTCTCGTGTAATACTTAACACCTGTAGGCACAATCACAATCACTATTGCTCAAATAAAGACCTATATAGATATGATTGTGATGCTCCAATTCCATTGTTTATTGCACGCATGTAACATTCCGTTGTTTTTGGTTCCTTACTTCGTATTTGGTTTCTTTTTTGCTTTGCACTTCATTGTACCTAACGTGATTATGAAGAGTAATGTTATTTTATCATTATTTTAATTGTTACACTTCTAGTAAAGGCTCGCAGTCATGCGTAACCAGAGTTTAATCAATTGATCAAATGAATTCGCTTAAAAACTTCACAAAATTTAGCTGTTAATTTTACTAAATTTTACAAATTAAAAACTTATATTTATTAATGGTTAAAATACATTAAATTTTTTTTATTTAAAATTATTTATAAATAATCTTATACTTTTAATATTTATATAAAATTCTTATAAAGTTACAAGATATTGTAATGTACTCTCTTCATCCATTTTTTTTAATATAAACATTTGATCTAAACAGTAATAAAAATCTCAAAAAATTGATCAAAACCCAAGTTAATCATTGCGAAAACTCTATCATATTTTATAATTAATTTTATTATACCCTCCTTAACCTCCACTCAAGTTGCAATTAGTTAAAAAAAATGTCATCATGTTCTGGTTGTTATGTGCAAATGGAATATTACTTGCTAAAACAATCAGAAACTTAAATCCATATTTGCCTCCAAAAGTTAGTGCGTACTGAGTAGTGAAAACAGAACTATATAAGGCCACAGGCAGAGGCCCCTTTGCACAGCTCTTCCAAAACACCGGTTGAATGATGGGCTCCTCCATTTTCCAAGCTCTTCTTTTATTTATTCTTGTTACCACTTTCTTGCAAGAACCCACCATTGCCACCAAAAAGGCAAGTGCATGCATTTTGCTTCTTTTTCATTTGCTTCTTATTCATCTTGCT
Source organism: Dicorynia guianensis (assembly GCA_037013595.1). Classification (NCBI taxonomy): domain Eukaryota; kingdom Viridiplantae; phylum Streptophyta; class Magnoliopsida; order Fabales; family Fabaceae; genus Dicorynia; species Dicorynia guianensis. The sequence goes on along the minus strand of JASUAB010000006.1, from coordinate 11,472,971 downwards.
GTACCGTGTTAGGTTCAGAGTATATAATACAGTGCTGTCTGTTCAACTATGAGAATTTCTGAATATATAATTTGCTAAAATGCGATGGCTATACATTTTACCAACCGTTTGTGGCTTATTGATCTCTGTTGCAGCCCTATGTTGTGTACTTGGGGGGACATTCTCATGGTCCAAACCCCTCGCCTGCTGATGCTGAGTCAGCCACAAATTACCACTATGATTTACTGGGCTCAGTGTTGGGAAGGTATGGGAACAGATGAACTTTTGTTCAATTTTACAGGACAGAAGAATGTTATAACTTAATTACATTTGGTTTGACAGCCATGAGAAGGCGAAGGAAGCCATCATGTACTCGTATAATAAGCACATCAATGGCTTTGCTGCCTTGCTTGAAGACGAAGAAGCAGCTGAGATTAGAAGTGAGCAAAATTAATTAGCATGTGCTTCAATTTGAGTGTAATCAGAAATAAAATATATCTATATAGTCATTCATTTTAAATCTAGAAACTAGTAAATTGATAGGATTTTGGGATTGGTGCAGAAAACCCAAATGTAATGTCGGTTTTCAGAACCAGAGGACATAAATTGCAGACTACCAGGTCATGGGACTTTCTCGACCTGGAAAGAAATGGGAAGACTCTTGGAAACTCCGCTTGGAGGAAAGGTAGATTTGGCCAAGATACAATCATTGCTAACATTGATACAGGTAATTAATCTTAATTTTACTCATATCATTAATTAGGAGATCCTTCTCTGCTGCTGCCTGTGCCCAAAATGTTGGGCTTTTGGTTTTTAGAACTGAATTAATCATTAGATTAAGAAGATCATTAAGTCATTGAGTTTAACCACATAAAAATTAAATAAATACATAAATAATTATAAATATACTTCACCTGACACTTATAGTTCATATGATAATGCATATGTGCTTTCGACTTTCAAAAGAAAACAATAATCAAACTAGTAAGTGCATTATTACATTTTTATAAATAATAATTTTATCACAAAATTTGTTTAACAAATTTTATAATTTAATTAATAAATTTTAATAATTTTAATAATTATTTATAATCAAATCAATGAAGTTACTGAATTATTAAGTTATTATTGAACCACGTAACAATTAAATAAATTAAAATACAATATAAAATATAAAAATATATTTAAATTGAAATAAAAATTTTATTAAATGATATTTCAAATATTTTGAAAATTAATGTTAAGACAATAAAATTTATGATAAATTTTTTTTCAGTCAGGCCCCATCTTAAATTAGCAAAGATTCACAAATTTCAATGTTTAAATGAAGAATTGAATGACAAAATAAATCATATAATTATTTCTCATTGGTTCTTCATTGTTATTATTTTTATCTTTTCTTCTATCATTTATTAATTTTTAATTTTATATTCACCTTTCATCCTTTCAAATTATAAAGATAAAGAATGTTAAATTTCAAATTTTTATTTGTACTATTTTCTAATTTTAATAGTTATTTATTTATTTATTTTCTAATTTCTTCTTTCATTTAACTTTATATATATTATTGTTCACCCCATCATCTACCAAAATTACCAAAAGTAGAGGATGTAAGTAAGAGTTGCCGAAGAGAAGATTTGGCTAAAGCGACTTCCAAAGGTTGTTCTCAGGAGCTGAGAAGCCATTGGCGACCACCGACGGAGAGGAAATTTTAATATTCTATAAACGCATAAAGTATTTAAATTGAAGGAAGGTGTTGTTGACTTGTCTTCTCCTTCTTTTCCTTTTTTTGTCTTTTTCTTTTTCTCCTCTCTCTTCCTTTGTTTGCCCACACCCCCACCACCATCCCCCACCCTTCCGCCATTCCCATGGCTGTTCCCCCTTCCTCTCTGTCTCTTTGCAACCAGAAACGTTCTCTTTCTATTCTTTTTTCCAAAAGTCGTCCAGGCCGGTTCAACGGATTTTAAGAAAACTAGCCAAGTTCATTTCGATTTTATGCTGTCCAAATGTAAAACCGATTTGAATACCAACTCAGATTGGGCAAGGATCCTTAAACAGTGGAATAAGTCATGGACACCTGATTTGATTTTTTTTATTGATATATGTGAAGGCAGAAGACAATTATTTAAAAGGTGTAGATAAGGTCCAAATTAAGAAATGACAATAGCCTCAGTTATTGTTCATCAATTATTTGGCATAAATAATTAAGTAAATAGATAAATAGAGTAGCCCATATTGAAATCGTAACTACTGATAGCTCCCTCTTACTCACAATTCATCTGTCTATCTCGCGGTAGATTCATGGGGAAATTCATGCAAACCATTTTGTATAAATCATGGCGGCACTGTCTATGGTTAACAGCTAACTTTCTTTTTTTTTTTTTGGTGCAAGTTAATAGCTAACTTTATTATATTCAAACCAAAACTAAGTTTATTATCATTTGTAACTTTACTATTATTTGTTGGGGGAACCATTCTGGCATTGAATATATAGGTGTTTGGCCTGAGCACCCGAGCTTTAGCGACCAAGGAATAGGGCCAGTCCCGTCAAGGTGGCGTGGAGGTGGACGCTGTGACATTCACAAACTAAACAGCTCTGAGAAAGTTCTCTGCAATAGGTCCGTTATTTTACTTCACTTTTAAATATGATTGTTATGTAAATTAATTGGAAAATCAATAGCTAATATCTTTTGTAACACACGCAATGGGACAACAAAACAAACCTGCCGTAGCAATTATTAATTCAACCTGATCTTATCTGTTGTTATAATCAGAAAGCTAATTGGAGCAAGATTCTTCAGCAACAATTATGAGGCAGAAGATAAAAAAATTGACCCAAAGTATCATAGTGCACGTGACTTTCAAGGTCACGGTACCCATACTCTAGCAATTGCCGGAGGCAGGTTTGTTCGAAGTGCAAATCTTTATCGAAACGGCAATGGTACTGCAAAGGGAGGATCCCCAAGAGCTCGCGTTGTGGCCTACAAAGTGTGCTGGTCTATAACTGAAGCCGCTGGGTGCTATGATGCAGATCTATTGTCTGCTTTTGAGCAAGCCATAAGTGATGGCGTTGATGTGATCTCTGTTTCTATAGGTGGATATCGCCCGTATGCTGAAGCTCTGTTTACTGATGGGATTTCCATAGGGTCCTTCCACGCAGTTGCCAAAGGTATAGTGGTGGTTTGCTCAGCTGGGAATGACGGCCCAGACCCCGCAACTGTATCCAACGTGTCACCTTGGCTGTTCACAGTTGCCGCTAGCACTATAGACCGGCAGTTTGTCAGTAATGTTTCTCTCGGTAATCGCCAATACGCAAAGGTATATCTGCTGTTAATTTGATTTTATAATTTTATCAAGCTTGAACCAAGGATTATAATTTTGGAGCCCAACCACAAATGCAATGGGTTTTGCAAACATATCTACCTTGCTATTGCACATTGCAATAGATTTAAAACCTTGGTTCTAACTGTCCTTAAATGTAATAATGTTAGAGATTATGTGATAGTAACTTTGCATATATATTATTAATTGATTTAATAAAAAATAGGATCACACTTACAACATGCTCACATTCTTTTTTTTTTCTCTGAATATATGGACCTATCTTATTCTTTTTACTCTCAATTTCTCTTCACGACTCTGCCCTTTTTGTCTTTTCTTATTTTAATTTTTTCTCAAATTCTCGATGTGCTAAAAAATTATAACTACTCATAGGCTAACCACGGGAGACAACCTCAAACACTTCCTGATATTTTCGCAACTTTGTCAACTATTTCAACTTCATTCATGTACCATCTTTCACGTGTTGCATGATGCTTCATCGGCACGTTAATACTTGTAGCAAGTTTACACATTATTCAATTAATTGTTCTTTTTCTATCGACCAATTTTACGTAGAACATATAAATTATTTGTCAGGCAGCCAGCGTTAATACAGGCTTGCGATCTCGAAAATTCTATTCTGTGATCACTTCTGTCGATGCCAGACTTCCTAATGCTACAATTCAGGATGCGTAAGTATACATTAAATTTATTCATATTGTCCTTAGCCTTGGTTAGTGATTAGAAATGTAGCTTAATTACCTTAAGGATTTATGCTTTTGAATTACGTCATATTATAATTTTTTGTATATAATGCTCGACAGTCTTCTTTGCAAGCCTGGAACACTTGATCCTAGCAAAGTGAGGGGCAAATTACTTGTGTGCGTTCGAGGTGGGAAAATAAGATCAGTTACTGAGGGCGGCCAAGCTCTTATTGCAGGAGCTGCGGGAATGATTATGAACAATGATAAGAATAGTGGAAGTACTCCTATTGCTGAGAATCAACCGTTAGCTGCCTGCAATTGTCACACTGATGGTAAATGTCCTCCCATAGGAGGTTCTTATGAAGGAATGCCTAATAGGTAATCATATTCATATATCTCTTGAGATGCACCGATCCTTTCAGATTTTGCATTCGGACTATACCTGAATTACACAAAACCAACGACTTCATTATCTTCCATATATATACATATATTGCAGTTTCGTTTACTTCACTAAAGCTAGAACAGATCTGGGAACAAGGCCAGCTCCAATTATACCTTCTTTCTCATCTAGGGGACCCAGCCCCGTTCAGCCATTAATCCTCAAGGTCTGCATTTCCATCAACTAAACTTGTCCTTAATTCGGAATTACAGTACCGATCAATTACTTCCTTTCATTGATGTAGAGATGAGTTTGCCATTACAACGTTTTCTTTTTGGTCATATGTTTCAGCCTGATGTTGCTGCTCCTGGTGTGGAAATAATTTCTGCTTTTTCGCTGGGTACTAGTCCATCAAATCAACCCATTGATACACGATCACCTGTTCCTTTCAATGTGCTCTCAGGAACTTCGCAAGCTTGCCCTCATGTCTCCGGTGTTGCTGGTCTTCTTAAAACACTCCATCCTGACTGGAGTCCAGCCGCAATCAAATCTGCAATCATGACAACAGGTACATATATGTACATGAATTAATTACGCATACACACAATATATTAGTAACGCTGTGGTAGTTAAGAGAGAAATAGAGCTTTTTTTTAAGCTTTTAGCATGCAGTCTTGCGAGTGTACTCCACAAAGTGTTTTGTCATGTATGCAATATCTACATGCCCTTTTTTGACAACTTTCCTAACTTGCTCAAATCTATGGCCCTCCAGCAACCATACTCAATAGGACCAACGGACCAATTCTGGACGACCTTGATCAAGTAGCAACTCCGTTTGATTATGGCTCAGGACAGATTCAGCCTAATCTTGCAATGGACCCTGGACTTGTTTACAATCTCAGTACTGTTGATTACTTGAACTTTGTGTGTGCTATTGCTTACGACCAGGACTTAAGAAAGCTATATTATGGCAAGCCTTACTCTTGCCCAAAACCTACACCCAGAATAGTAGATTTCAATTACCCTTCAATTACAGTTGGTGATCTCCCTGTAAATATTACTCGCACAGTTACAAATGTGGGGCCTCCGAGTACATATTCTGTGAGTACCAATGTACGTAATGGAGGATTTCTTATTCTTGTTCAGCCAAATACCTTAACTTTTAGGAAAAAGGGAGAAAAGAAGACCTTCCGAGTTTTTCTGAAGCCAACAAATGGAGCTCAGAATGCAGGCAAGCCTCTATTTGGAGACTTGTCATGGACAGATGGAAAGCACACGGTTAGAAGTCCTATTGTAGTCCTCGCCAATACTGGCACTGCCACTGGGGAATGATTATGGGGAATTTTCTGTTGTCACTACCAATCCAGTATGTGTCTGTGTGCTCTTTTCCCTTTTGCTTTTGCGTGACTTTTTTTCTTTTTGCTGAATTGTTTTGCCTGGCTTTAATTCATATCAGTATGGGTTTTACGGAATGTTGATGTACAATATATAAAATAAGCTAAGGGATCTACTTTGTACGTAGACCCTCATTTTTTCTGACTTCTGCATCGTTTCCTCTGCAAGATTTCTTCTATTTTTGGTTCTCTGTTGGGTTTCAATTTGCTTTTGTCATCTACCTTGTACAGAAATAATAATTCTGCATTAAAGGTGCGTGATGATTGAAGAGTTCTGAAATAATATTAAATACAAGCCAAGTTCCTCTCCCACAGCTTAGGGATTGCTCAAAACTAAATAACTTGATTATTTGAGAAACCTAAAGCAGGGGATCCTTAAACCCAACTGAACATTACGGTCAACATCAGGCTGATACATGAAGGTTATAAATAATGTTTTTAAAATTGAACAACAGTGAAATTATTGAGCCACTAGTCAACCAATAAGTTATTGGTTGAACCACATAAAAGTTAAATAAATAAATATTTTATAAATTTATTTAGATAAAAATAAATACGTTATTTGTATATTTAAAATATTAAGATAATATATTAACAATATATTAATACTTCACATATATTCATTGATTTAAAATATAAAAGTTTTAATGATTTTATATTAATTTTGTGTTATTATATGAGTCTTTAAAAATAATAAAAGATAAATATAACTTTACCATGATTTTAATATTACAAAATAAGAATTCAAATCCTTATAAAATGGATTTTAAAACTTTGTACTACAAAATTACTGGGGATGAAATTGCCAATTAAAACTAGGGGTGGGCATTGGATTGGGTCAAACCGTTCCAACCCGCCCCAAACCGTAAAAAAAAAAAAATTTAGACCAGGTTAAAATGGGGTAAAATAAATATTATGTAATATTTTGGCTTAAGATGGGGTAAATTGGGTGGGGCTGGATTTTGGTCCCCTCCCCATTGGGTTGCCGCGGGTACCCAACAAAATTTACATATATATATATATATTTTTCAATTGTTATGCTATATATATATATATATATATATATATTTTCTAAATTCTGATATTATAAAATAGCGTCGTTTTGCAAAATGATGTCATTTTTTAGCTTATCTTACAACTAGGGGTGGACATCGGTTCGGGTCAAATCGTTTTAACCCGCTTCAAACTGTAAAAAAGAAAATTTAGACTAAGTTAAGATGGGATAAAATAAATATAATATAATATTTTAGTTTAAGATGGGATAAATTGGATGAGGCTAAATTTTTGCTCTCTCTCCATTGGATTGCTGTGGCAACCCAATAAAAATTACATATATATATTTTTTCTACTACTACAAAATGACGTTGTTTCGTACCTTACCCTAAATCTTTCTCAAGTAGCTCTACGACTCCAATATCACTTCTCGGTCCTCTCTTGTCCCTCAACTCCCTCTTTCGCGAGCGACAAGTTTCATCCATTGTCTCATCGTCTCTGACAGTCGATGCTGACCACCCTTCCTCGTTTGAGTCATCTCGGTCCCTCTCTTGTCTAGTCATCACACTTCGAGACTTTGAGTCCTTAATAGTCGACTGAACCTTGCTGACTCGCCCCCACTCACCTCACGTCTGACCGTTCCCAAGCCTTCACTCTTCAGCACATCCTAACCCAAACTAACCCACCAAAATGAAACTGAGTTATTCCAGTCCAAAAATCTTAGTTTGAAAGATCATTTTGGCTGGGGTTGGACTAACTAAATGAGGGATTGGGTTCAAACAGATTGAAAAAATTTTGCCCCAACCCAAACTGCCCCACCTAATGCCCACCCCTACTTAAAACTTCTACAAGCCCAAGCAAGCAAGAGGCAGCTCAACTTCAACAAACCAACACCACTCCTCCCTCCCTCGTCTCAAACCCTTGCTCCCTCGACTCCCTCTCTCATGAGCTACAAATCTTATTCATTGTCTCGTTGTTTCCAACTGTCAGCGCTAATCTCTTACCTTTTCCCACCTTGTCTTGACTCGCCTCTTCTCATTTTGGTTCATCTCTTATCTAATCATCATACTTCGATACTTTGGGTCCTCAATAGTCGATCGAACCTCATCCATGTTCGTTGGTCCTCATGCTAATCCAAACTAACCCATCCAAGTAAAACCGAATCATTCCAACCCAAAAATGTTGGTTTGAAGAATTTTTTAGCTGGGGTTGAACTAATTTAATAAAAGATTGGGTTCAATTGGGTTGAGAGAATTTTGCCCCAACCCAAACTGCCCCACCCAATGCCCACCCCTAATTAAAACTTGTCTTGCAAAATAACTTCTTACTCATGCCAACAGCTATGCTGTTTGATAACACAAACAAAAAGGCACAAAACATAGTTTTTTTTTTTTAATGCTTTCTTGTACATATAAATGAATTTAAAAGATTTGGCTATAATAATGTGAGTTCTACTGATGAAATTATTACATTTAAATGAAATTTAAAGATGCTATAATCACAAAGGAGCAGTCTAACTCCAGATTTTTCGTAAAGCATTGGTGTCTCCGGCTATATTGCAAATTTAACCCAAGAACATTCAAAAAAATGTTGAAACTTTTGCTAAGAAGGAAAGAATACTAGGTGTGAAAAGAACAAAAAGAAGAATGTTGAGAAGGAAAAGATAAGTAGTTGCAAAAGGTTTACAAAATAGGATGTGAACAATTAAATCAATTAAATTTTCATGATTTAAATTTTTTAATAAAAATTTTATCAATTTTAATTTGTAGGAATGCAAGGACTATGTTAATAATGGTATCCGAAGGTTTTGTATGCGAAGCTATTTTAACAAATAATGTGAGCTTTCTTCTATAGGTTTGTCAAAAGAATTTGAATACTGTTTGGTAGTACGAGTAGTTATGAAGAAGTGCGACAATTTATAATGATGTTTGTGGAGACACAAGGGTAGGAGAACAAGCTTAAACCAGAAATTAGAGAATCAAAATTTTTTTGAATACAGTATTTGTACAACCAATCTATTTTTGTACTTCTTTTGAGCCCTTTCTAGATGAGAAATGTTACTGGTACATGAGGAGGAATATATGCTCCCTGTGTTTAGTAACAGTTTTTTTAAATATAAAAAGAAAAAAAGAAAAATATGAAAATGTATATAATTTATGTGTGATATATATATATATATATATATATATATATATTATTCTTTCAAGTTTTGGTTCGAACCATTATCTCAGTATTCAATAATTTTATTCATAAAAGTAATTGTTACTATATGTAAACTTATATCAACCAAAGCTATACAAATAGTCAGAGAAGAAAGGTTTTAGAATCAAAGGTAAGCATTGATTTCAATTTGATTTTGAGCGTAGATTTTATTATTCTAATAATTTTATTTTTTTTTTAATTTTCATAATATAAAATTTAAATTATTAACTTTTATAAAATCTAATAAAGCAGCACATCATAAACCAAGTTATAAAAGTGCAAAAAATAAAAAATGAAAATAATATTTTTCTTTTCATATATAAGCATGCTTGCATATTTATAATTTATGCTGTCAAAAGACGTATAAGTCCCAAATTAGAAATCAATTAATTAATTAACGAGAATGCTAAACGTAAGCAATTACATACTCAAATAACAATAATTTGTAATTTATTTTACAAATCTACTGTATAATTCTTTTTTCTTTTTTGAGAAGTGAAATATTGTATTGGTTCTGGTCTATATTATTTTTTATTTAAGATTGATATATAAGAATTAAAAAAATTATTAAATAATTCAAATACTCTTTTATCTTTTTAAATTATTCTTCTATTAAAAAAACTCAAAACATGAAAGAAAAAAGAAATTTAGTTGAATGTTTAATAAAAATAGTAATTTTAATAAGAATAAAATTAAAAAGAAGTAATTAATATTATTTTTATTTTAAAAAAATGATAAATTAAGAAAAATTTAACAAGATAATTATTTAAAAATGGAGAGAATATAATTCTTATACAAGAACCTTTGAAAAATGTTGTACCATGGGGAAGCGTAACAATTGGAGACAAATCTTGATGATAAGAAAATTAAAAAAGATTAAAATGTAAAAAATTATATTATCAAAACATAAAATTTATTTGTATCCTTATCATTTGTCTAAATCCTTACACAACAATCATTACTCTTAACAAATGAAGCCAACATTAATTGCTAATGATAGATTCCATTTCTTTCACAGTTCTCTGGAGAAAAGTCTAAAAGGTGTCTATTAGTGCTTTTTTTTTTATTAGAAGAGATTTATACGTTAATTTTTAACTAAAAACAAAAAAAATTTAAGAATCAATCCTCTATGAGAGTTCGAGTACAGATCATTAAGTAGTCAGATAAACTAACAGTTCACTGACATCTATTAGTACTTCAATTCTTGAAAGGCCTTTGGTGAAAGACAAACGTTGTCGTTATTGAGGACTATCTGATACTTTTATGTTGCTAAATAATTGATGTTCGAATTTTTTTTTTCACTTTAAATATCGCTTTTTTTAAACTAAGTCTATTAATTTCTTTTTTTTCAATTTTACTCTCATACAACTTACATTTCACTAAATATTCAATCAAAAATTTTTTTTTTCTATCATTCATTTTTTACTAAATGCTTAATAAAAAACTTTTTTCTATCTTACTGTCTCGATTATATTGTTGACTTTTACAGTATTTAAGTTACTTAATAAAATAATATTTTGATAAAAGATAGTAATTTTTTTATAATATCAAAACAATCCAATTATTTTCTTATTTTTTATACATATTTTTTAAATTTCATTTATTTAGAAAGAGAGGACATAATACTAGGCCTTTTCCAGTCTTAATGAAAGAATGTGATGTAGCTGCAACTAACTCTTTGAGCATAACAACCAACATAATACCTTATAGAATATTGTATTGTAGAGATTTGAGAATCACTTTATCCAAAATAATATATATTACTTTATTTATAAATAAATTAAAAACTTAACCGTATTTAAAGTGTAAAATAGGTATATCCATATTTTACGAATAGAAGAGATAGAAGGATAGAAGGAAAGAAGCTGATAATAACTACTAGAATAAATGCAGAGTAACTCTGGTGCAACAATGATTACCCTTATTTCATAGAGCCAATATTAATTGCTAATGACATATTCCACTTCTTTCGGAGCCCTTTGTAGAAAAGTCCAAAACGCATCCATTACTTTCTATAAAGCACTTTGGACAACAATGAACAGTGTCATTATTTGAGAAGATTATCTGATGCATTAGATTTATCCTTTAACATAACAACCAACATAGCATCTTAAAATATTGTATTGTGTAATAATGATTTAAAGAGTACAATCATTTACATTGACCCAATGGTGGCATCGATGATACGTACATTCAAATTAAAAATGAAGTACTTTGCCGATTTGAGAATCACTTTACTCAAAATAATTCATGTTTTGTGCAAAGCTGGGAATTATTTCACTCATAAATAAAAGATAAAATATATCAAACCTTTTTATACTTTAGTTTATGTATAAAAAATTTTATATAATATTAATTGAAATAAATTATCACTTATAATTAAAAAATTATATAAATTACTCCCACATATTTTAAATTGAGAATTATTTGAGGGTAATTTAAGATATATGAGAATTATTTAAGGGTAATTTAAGGTAATTGAGTGTAATTTAGAATATGAGAGAATAATTTGTATAATTTTTAAAATGTAAAGGATAATTTATCTCAATTGATACCATATACGAGTTTTTTGCACATGACCTAAAGTGTAGGAGTTTTGTTGCATTTTATCCTAAATAAAATTATAAACTTGACTGCATTTGAAGTGGTAGATAGGTATATTCATTTTTTTAGGAAAAAAGAAAGAAAGAAGAAATGAAAGAAGTTGTTTCTCTTTACCATGACAATGGAAATTGTCTTACATAGTTGAGCCTATCAGAGAATTTACTCATTAAGTTATTGCTCATATACATGCTTATTGTAAAGGTGAGACTGACGTTAAGCACGAATAAGGAGCAACTATACATTTGGAAATGGACTTCAATGGGATGAATGAGTGTTAGTGTGGCCACGCTTATCCTCTCCTATATTTTAGGGGCACTGTCCTACTTTCCAATATTCTTTCAATAATACTATCTCTACCATGATTTTACAAAATATCTTAAGGGATATTCTTGGGTTAGGTTGTGTTTGGGCATTCAAGATTCAATTTGACCAACCTTTGCTTGGGTTAAATTAGTTCAAGTTGAGAGGTAATTTCTTAATTTTTAACTAAAACCAACCCGACCAGGTTAAGTTGGTCGATTCAGATTACCCAATTAAAAAATTAATTTAAAAATTGTCAATTTAAATTATATAATTATCCAAATTTCAAACTGCATATTATATAAATACAAAATCCAAATATTAAATAATAAAGTTCAAATCATAAAGACAAAAACCATAAAACCAAATATTACATGCTGCTCATGCCAAAATATTCTTAAATCATACATGAACGAAGGAAAATGACACACCAATCACTACTAAATTAGTGTAGCTAGTAGGCCCTTCTTTCTTAAATTTGACAATATAACTACAATAGAAGTTGTTTTTTTTTTTTTTTCCCTTCTCATCGGGCCTCGTTAAAGGACTGGACTTCATGATCAGCACCCTATTTTCTAGTGTCAAGTCCACGTCCCTATTCATAACAGTTTGTAACATATCAGAACGTGTTTCATGGAATGTTGATGTAATAATGGACAAATTGAGACCCTAAATTTGAGAGACTTCTTAAACTTCAATTCTGTCCGGTTAATTATTTGATAACAAGCAAACCATGAGGTTTCTACTCACTATCCATTAACTGTATATACATGTTGACATTAATGTATTAGGATGTAAGGAGGAGATCGGAAATAATCTGTTTAGCATATTTGGAGAGCAGGAGGCTATATATATCGGTGGAGAAATGGAAGGAGAGGAAGAAAGTCATGAAGTTACAATACAGATAATGAAATAACTAGGTGTTAGTGTAGATATCACACACAATATAATTGGTGTTTGGTTCATTATTTAAAGGAGACGGTTTTAGGTTCAATTTTTGTTAAAAGTAGTTGAATTATCTATTTCATTCTTTAAATATCTCCAATTTTATCTAAGACAAAAAGTTAGGTGCTAATATATGGAAGGATATTTCTGTTTTGGATTAAATTCTGTTATTATTTTTAAATACCATATGCTTTTGGATAATTGTCACCTATATGTCAACATATATTAATGCATATGCCAAAAGTTGTACCATATACTTTAACAACTAAAAATATGTATAATGTTGATCAAATTTATATATCAAATCGACATATTTTATTTACTGATAATCATATGAGAATATTTTTGAAAGGTTAAAATAGGAGTTTACTTCATACTTTAAAAAAGTAATATCTAAGCAACCAGAGGTTTAGAAGAGAAGGGATTAAGTTGTATAATTAAAGGATTTAAATTTAAATTTGTCATATTTGGTCCAGTGTAATGCTATTTATTGTTGTCTTGAAATTTTTATTTCCTTCAAAATTTAAAATTTTATATAAATATTAAATCACTTACTAGTTATTACTCATTTTTTACCTAAACAAATCCGTCACATTTGAGAATACCCGGTTCAAGTGATAGCCAAATGCCGTTAGTTGCTACTTTGCTCATTGGCTCTGTTTTCTCGAGTCTTATAGAGTAGGCTTCGTTTTTGGGTAAGAATAAGGGAGGAACAGGAAGATGAAAGGAAATTAATGTGAATTGAGCCAAGTGATAAGGACCTAGACATTTTAAACGAATTGTCTTTTTAGGCTTGATTCAAGTCTTATATATTAAAAAAATTCGTTTAATAATATTATGTGGTGAGGGCTGTGGATGAAAGTCGAAATTTCGATGGATACATGAAATTTTTCACTTGGAGTTCTCTATTATCCTCTTTGTGGGGACTCGCTATATTAAGAAATAGAATGTGCAACATTTTTGGCATTTTTGCCAATGTTGTATTCAGTTGTTAGAAGTTGAGTATGATAGTGAACTAAGACTCAAGAAGTGGATTGAAGGTTATTTATTTCAACTGCAGCATGTGAAAAATTAACATTGTTTGCTTTTGCTGCCATGATTTTTATGAAAGAGAAGTTTTAAGTGCTTAATTGACTAGATATATATTTCCAGACTGTCTCAGGGGTATTTAGGGAGTGCAGCACTACCGGTTCATCTGCAGAATAAATTATGTGGAGAGTGTCAAAAAGTGTGATGTGTAGCTTGTAACTGTATATATTAGAAGTACATTAGTAATTAGGACTACTGTTTCTGTGTGCGGCTGTACCAATATTTCAATAATTATCTTACTGCTTTCTCATGATTCTTTCCTAGATGTATCTTGCCTCCCCAGTCCCCTCTTCCAATTTACCTCCTTCTCCTCCTCTAAAATAAATAATAAGAAGAAAAAAACAAAGAAAAGATTCACTCTATGCATAAGATAATGTTGATACTTTCATTGGATGTTGAAAAGCGGGCCATTTTGGATAAAATCAATTTCTAATGACTAAAAACTCATTTGTAAAGTGGAATAAAGCTCTGATAATGCCCTCACTTCTGAATGATTAATGCATTTAATGGAGACAAAGGATTTTAGATGTGAAAGTGCTTTCTTCTGATTAAAAAAATTATTTTCTCCGCAATTCATCCTTCTTTACGCACTTATCAAATCCATCCATCCATCCATCTTCTATTATTTGATGATCTTCCATTTTCTCTTGGTTTTTGGTTACCTTCTGCTCTCTCAGAGCCGCTATCAGCCCTCTTTTCCCCTAAGTCATCAACTATGTATTTCTTGCCGTGAAACATGATTTATTTGCATAACAAAGTAGGGATATTTTAGAAAACCTATTCTTTCTATAAGGATTTCCATGGAAAATAGTCTCTGATTTGATGTCATTTTTCTTGGACTAAACAGAGTTAAAATAGCTCATTATAGTAGTTTATGTTACCAGTGGGCATAAAAGTTTGCTATATTTATTAGTGCACCATGAATAGTGTTTTAGTTTGTCATTTTCCTTACTTCTAGATAATTACTATGATTACTTACTATATTATATATTGATGGATTTTCATACTTATGTTCTACCACAACTTAATTCCCAACTGTTTGTAGCACAGTAGATACTCTTGTTAATATATATTTATTTAAGGGTAAAATGCATAAAACTTTCCTAAATTTTAAATCAATTTTAAAAATTTTCCTAAATTTTAAAACTTTTCAAAGGATCCTCTTGAGTAATGAAAAATTTTCAAATAAGCACATTTGTAGAGTTTCTATTAGCTACTAGATAAAAATCTTTTTCCTCTGGTTAAACCTCAAATTTATTAAGAGAAAATGATAAAAATGGCTTTTAGTTAAAAGGACAACCTTTCCCTCAGCTTTTGGCCATGCTTGGATACAAGGTAAGGTCTTCTAATATGGCAGAAGTGGCCCAGAAGCTAGAATAGCTCGAAGAAGCTATGGGTCATGTTCAAGGTAGTATCTCTCAGCTCTCAATAGAGACTGTCCATTACAATCCTTTTGATCTCTCAACTTGGGTGGAAAGCATGCTTTCTAAGCTCAACCCACACAGAGGAAAACAATTTCTTCCCTATCAACCCATTCGAAGAACCTTGGCTGCACGATATTTAGCAACAGCAGCAAGAAGGATGGGGCACCAGACCTGTAGCAGAGAAAACGCAATAGAGTTGTGCAAAAACAAAGAAAAATAGGTGTAATAGTAACTGGATGAAAAAACAAATCTAAATAATATTTCTTTATTGACTGAACAAAGATATCATAAATTGCAATAGAATAGTTGTTTAAATAGGAAACAATCTGAAGCTATGGATAACCACGAACTCCTATCAACTGATAAAGACTTACTCCTAAAGTTTAACCAGCACAACCACATCCCTAAAGATCAAGTCCTGCATTATCTACTTCCTAAAGATTGATCCACATCTAACAAGTAGATTATTAACAAATAAAATAAAATAAAACTAATTTTGTATCACTTCATAACACCCCCTTGGATGCAAAATCTGCAACCCCAAGCAAATTTCTAAATTTCACAAATTTTGAATAGTCAAGCCCCTTTGTAAATCCATCAACAATTTGATCATTTGTTGGGCAGTACTTCATGACAATTAGGCCTTTAGCTACAACATCTCAAACAAAATAATGGTGGAGTTCAATATGCTTTGTCCTGCCATGAAAAACTGGATTCTTAGTCATTGAGATTGTTACCTTATTGTCACAAAAGACTTTTGTTGCATTTGCTTGAATTTGACACAATTCCTCCAAGATTCTTCTTATCCAAATTGCCTGGCAAGCAGCAGATATAGTAGCAATGTATTCTACTTCTGAAGATGACAACGCTGTACTAGGTTGCTTCTTTGAGCTCCATAAGATTGCTCCCAAACCAAGACTGAAAATAAAGCCACTTGTGCTCTTTCGGTCATCTATACAACCTACCCAATCACTATCAGTAAAACCAAGTAATTTAAATTCAGGAACAGGATTGTACCAAATTCCAAAATTGCTAGTAGCTTGGATATAACGAAGAATCCATTTTGCAGCTCCAAGATGATGCAGAGATGGATTATGCATGAATCTTGAGACCAAACTAATAGCAAACATGATGTTTGGACGAGTATAAGTCAAATACATCAACCCACCAACCAAGCTTCTAAAATACTTCTCATTGGCCCTTAAAGTTTCATCTTCCATTGTCAACTTCTCATTTGCATTTATTGAAGTAGAGGCTGATTGCATGTTAAATTTCTTCAACAAATCCAAAGTATATTTTTCTTGTGAAACAAAAATACCATATTCAGTTTGGTAAATTTGTAACCCAAGAAAATAATGTAATAGCCCCAAATCAGACATATCAAACTCATAAGTCATGTTTTTCTTAAATTCTTTAAAGAGAACTTTAGAAGGACTAGAATAAATGATATCGTCTAGATAAACACAAACAATGAGAATATCACCATTTTTCACCTTCACATACAAAGTGGGCTCATTACTACTACAATGAAAACCATTACTAGTCAAGTATGAATCGAGCCTACCATACCAAGCTTGTGGTGCTTGCTTGAGTCCATAAAAGGCCTTCTTCAACTTATACACATTATCTTCTTTGCCTTCAACAACAAATCCCTATGGCTGATCTACATAGACATCTTCATCTAAATAACCATTCAAGAAGGCAAATTTAACATCAAATTGAAACACTTTCCATTTCAATTGTGCTGCTAGTGCCAAAAACAATCTAACAGTCTCAAATCTTGTAACATGAGAGTAGGTTTCAAAGAAATCTTTACCATACTCTTGTACATATGTCTTAGCCACCAACCTTGCTTTGAACTTTGCACACTTCAATCTGTATTGTGTTTTACTTTGTAGATCCACTTCATACCAATTGCATCTTTTCCTTTTGGCTTATTTACAAGCTCCCAAGTGTTGTTCTTTTCAATGGAAGTGATTTCCTTCTTCATGGCATTTTCCCATTCATCTTTTCCATTCATTGGTTCTGTCACTAGGAGAGTAGAAGTGTTAAGGTCATAAACTTCTTCTCATGGTTTTACCTTTCTTGGACAAACCCCAAATACGCTTCTGGTTGTCATCCTTGAAGATTGAGGAGGTAGAGAAGTTTGTGTTGATGTTGCTAGGGGACCAGATGTGGAAGAAATTGGTTCTTCATCTTGTGACTCATCTGATTCATCCTCTTCACATGAGACATGCTGAACTTTTTCTATATTCCACTCCCAAAAGCTGCTTTCATCAAAAACAACATCTCTTCGAATGATTAGTTTTTTGGTAATAGGATTATACAACCTATACCCTTTTGTTTCATCACTATACCTGACAAAAATGCACTTCTCACTCTACTTGTCTAATTTAGTACGATAATTAGATGCTAGCAAAGCATGAGCAATGCAACCAAAAATCTTCAAATCACTTACATTGGGCTTGCGATGCCACAAAGCTTCAAAAGGGGTCTTGTTACATACTGCCTTTGTTGGAGAAATGTTGACAATGTATACGGATATAGCTACTGCTTCAGCCCAAAAATTATTCGGAAGCTTCTTCTCGTTCAACATACTCCTTTCCATTTCCATGATTGTCCAATTCTTCCTTTCTGCAGTGCCATTTTGTTCTGGTGTTCTTCTCACTGTCAACTACCTATTGATCCCATTTTGCTTACAAAAGTTAGTAAAATCATCAAATAAAAATTCTCCTCCCTTGTCGGTTCGAAAAATTTTTATTTGATGATTACCTTATTTTTCTGTGAAAGCCTTGAATTCTTTGAACTTCTTAAATGCTTTTGATTTGTGGACAAGGAAAAACACCGAGCTCATACGAGTAAAATCATTAGTAAATAATAAAAAATATTTACTCTTGTTCAAAGATTAAGTGTTCATTGGCTCGTAGATGTCAGCATGCACCAGTTCTAATGGCTTCTTCACTCTCCAAGCTTTCCCAATTGGAAATGACTGTCTTTGTTGCTTCCTATACACACACCCTTCACAAATTTCATTAGTAAAAGCAATTGGAGGCAAACCATGCACCATCTTTTCCTGACTTAATAATTTTAACCCATTAAAATGCAAGTGCCCATACCTCAGATGTCACAAACAAGAATCATCCTTAATGTAGACAAGTGCATAATCATCTAAACAAGAAATTCTTAGAGGTAACATCTTGTTTTCAGTCATGGGAATTCTAACAAGAGGCTTATCAAATTTTTTTCAGCTTGATTTCACACACATAATCATCAAATAGAAGTGAATATCCTTTTTGCATCAATTGACCCGTACTAAGCAAGTTATGTGCCAAGTTGGGAATATAATACACATCATGAATTAATCTTTCAATACCTGACTTGGTCCTTACAGCTATAGTTCCCTTTCCTTCAATTTGCACTTGCTTGTCATTCCCAAGACAAACTTGCATCTTTACAGATTCATCAAGGTCCTAGAAAAGGCTTCTAATACTTGTCATGTGGTTACTACATCCACTATCTAAAAGCCAAAGATCATGGTTACTTTCTTTGGAACTCATATAAACTAGAAATAGGTTACCTCCTTTTTCCTTTTCTTTAACATAGTTTGCTTGTTGTTTTTCCTACTTCTAACAATTTACTTCAATATGCCCCTTCTTTTTGTAATAATAACACTGCTTGTCCTTATAATTATGCCTCTGATTGCCTTTTTCACTACTTTTAGCATCTGGTTGACCTGAATTCATACTTTCACAATCTCTACCATGTCCATGGTATCCACCTCTGCCTCTGCCTCTAACCTACATAGTCATTGTTTTTCTCCTTCCCTGAAATTTCAACCTTCATTTGAAAGGCTTGCTCGCTCTATTCTGCAGACCTATTCATTCTTTCTTCATGTGCTAACAATGAACCCATTAGCTCATTAAGAGAGTAATTAGACATATCTTTTGATTCTTCAATAGTAACAATAACATGATCAAATTTAGGAGACAGACTTCTCAAGATCTTTTCTATGATAGTCTGGTCACTAATTGTCTCCCCATATATTCTAATTTGATTTACAATAATAGAGACTTTACCAATATAATCTTGAACCATCTCACTAATTTCCATACACAGGTTCTCAAAATCTCTACAAAGAGTTTGAAGTTTCACAATGGTTACTTTATTGTCTCCATGAAACTCTTATCATAGAATGGTCCAAGCTTCTTTCACTTTCACAACATTTGTAATTTGGGAAAAGATAGAGTCTGTCACTGCTTGTTGTAAGACAAGCAACAGCTTGGCATCCTTCTTACGTAACTCTCATTTCAGCTACCCTCTCAGCCATATCAGATTCTTCAAACCCATTCTCTACAAGGTCCCATAGCTCTTGGGACATAAAAAATGTCTTTATCTTAATGCTCCAAAAAGAATAATTTTCTCCATTAAAAATGACCACCAACGTTGACTGAGAAACACTCAAGGCATTCACACCATTAGACATGATGAACACCTTACTTTTGCAACTTGCTTTAGCAACAAACCCACAAAACAACGCCTAGTTTAATCAGGAACCTGGCTCTGATACCATAATTATAACATAACATGTGATTGACATCCTTAGCAGACACAGCTCCCATAGGTCTTCTGCCAGCTTTCCTTGAGCTGTTCCCTCAACCTTCTTTTAGCTGTTCTCCTTGGCAACATGTCATCACCTATTGACATAGCCCCAAGAAGTTTTCTGCCAGCTTCTCCTAAGCTGCTCCCTTGACCTTCTTCGGCTAGTCTTCACACAACCTCCAACACTCTCGGTTGGATAATTAGCGTCAACAAACCAAATTTATACCACCAACCTATCAATGAAGCTACTCTCCATTGTGATGCAAAATTAGTTTTATTTCAAGCTGATCTTTAGGGATGTGGTTGTGCTAGCTAAACTTTAGGAGTAAGTATTTATCAATTGATAGGAGTTTGTGGTTATCCATAGTTTTAGATTGTTTCCTGTTTAAATAGCTGTTATGCTGCAGTTTGGGATATCTTTCTTTAGCCAATAAAATATTATTATTAAAATTTGTTTTTGCGTTCCCTTCTATTATGGTTACATCTCCTATTTTTTGCCTTTATGCACTAATTTGTTCCATCTCTGTAACCAGGTTTCTACTTCCATTTTTGACTGTTAGTAGGTGCTGAACGGAGGCTGAAGCCTGAAGCAGATCTGCTACCTCACTGTAGCCCAGAATTATGCTTGCTGTAGATTGTCGTCATCCTCTGTCGTGTTTTTTTGCATTCTGTTATTTTCTCTATCTCTATTGTGCCTTTCAGCATTCTATTTTGCCTTCTATTACAGTAGAGTTTAAAGCCAGAAGACCAATAGTTGTGGTATCAAAGCTAGGTTCCCATTGTTCTATGGGTTTGTTGTTGACGCAAGTTGCAAAAGTAAGGTGTTCATCATGTCTAATGGTGTGAATACCTTGAGTGTTTCTCAGTTAGCATTGGTGTCCATTTTTAATGGAGAAAATTATGCTTTTTGGAGCATTAAGATGAAGACGTTTTATATGTCCCAAGAGCTATGGGACCTTGTAGAGAATGGGTTTGAAGAATCTGATAGGGTTGAGAGGGCAGCTAAGATTAAGGAGTTATGCAAGAAGGATGCCAAGGCATTGCTCGTCTTACAACAAGCAGTGATAGACTTTATCTTTCCTTGACTTGCAAATGCCGTTAAAGCAAAAGAAGCTTGGACCATTCTATGGCAAGAGTTTCATGGAGACAATAAGATAACCATTGTGAAACTCCAAACTCTTCGTACAGATTTTGAGAACTTGTGTACGAAAAATAGTGAGATGGTTCAAGATTATATTGGTAGAGTCTCTGTTATTATAAATCATATTAGAACATATGGGGAGACAACTAATGGCTAGACTATCATAGAAAAGGTCTTGAGAAGTTTGCCTCCTAAATTTGATCATGTTGTTGCTGTTATTGAAGAATCAAAAGACATGTCTAATTACTCTCTTAATGAGCTAACTGGTTCATTGTTAGCACATGAAGAAAGAATGAATAGGTCTATAGAAAAGAGTGAGCAAGCCTTTCAAACAAAGCTTGAAATTTCAAGGAAGGAGAAAAACAATGACTATGCAAGCAGAGGTTGAAGTAGAGGCAGAGGCAAAGGTGGATATCGTAGACATGGTAGTGGTCATGGAAGTATGAATTCAGGTCAACCAGATACTGAAATTGGTGAAAAAGGCAATCAGAGGCATAATTATAAGGACAAATAATGTTATTATTGCAAAAAGAAAGGGCATATTAAAGCAAATTGTTGAAAGAAGAAAAAACAACAAGCAAACTATGCTAAAGAAAAGGAAGAAGGAGATAACCTATTTCTGACTTATATGAGTACTAAAGAAAGTAACCATGATCTTTGGTTTTTAGATAATGGATGTAGTAACCACATGACAGGTATTAGAAGCCTTTTCTGGGACCTTGATGAATCTGTAAAGCTGCAAGTTCATCTTGGGAATGATAAGCAAGTGCAAATTGAAGGAAAGGGAACTATAGCTGTAAGGACCAAGTTAGGTATTGAAAGATTAATTCATGATGTGTATTATATTCCCAACTTGGCACATAACTTGCTTAGTGTGGGTCAGTTGATGCAAAAGGGATATTCACTTTTATTTGATGATGATGTGTGTGAAATCAAGGTGAAAAAATCTGATAAGCCTCTTGTTAGAATTCCCATGACTGAAAACAAGATGTTCCCTCTAAGCATTTCTTGTTTAGATGATTATGCACTTGTTTGCATTAAGGATGATTCTCGTTTGTGGTATATGAGGTATGGACACTTGCATTTTAATGGATTGAAACTATTAAGTCAAGAAAAGATGGTGCATGATTTGCCTCTAATTGCATCTACTAATGAAATTTGTGAAGGGTGTGTATATGGGAAGCAATAGAGACAATCATTTCCAGTTGGGAAAGCCTAGAGAGTAAAGAAACCTTTAGAACTAGTGCATGTTGACATCTGCGAGCCAATGAACACTTCATCTTTCAACAAGAGTAAATATTTTTTATTATTTATTGATAATTTTACTTGTATGAATAGAGTGTTTTTCTTTGTCCACAAATCAGAAGCATATGAGAAGTTTAAAGAATTCAAGGCCTTTGTAGAAAAACAATGTAATCATTAAATAAAAATTCTTTGAACCGATAGGGGAGGAGAATTTTTATTTGATGAATTTACCAACTTTTGTAAGCAAAATGGGATCTAGAGACAGTTAACAATGAGAAGAACACTAGAACAGAATGGCATTGTAGAAAGGAAGAATCGGACATAAATGGAAATGGCAAGGAGTATGTTGAACGAGAAGAAGCTTCCGAATGATTTTTGGGCTGAAGCAGTAACTACATTCATATACATTCTCAACATTTCTCCAACAAAGGCGATACGTAACAAGACCCCTTTTGAAGCTTGGTGGCATTGCAAGCCCAATGTAAGTGATTTGAAGATTTTTGGTTGCATTGCTTACGCTTTGCTAGCGTCTAATGATCATACTAAATTAGATAAGAAGAGTAAAAAGTGCAATTTTGTGGGATATAGCGATGAAGCAAAAGGGTATAGGTTGTATGATCCTATTACCAAAAAATTAATCATTCGAAGAGATGTTGTTTTTGATGAAAGCAGCTTTTGGGAGTGAAATACAGAAAAAGTTCAGCATGTCTCATGTGAAGAGGATCAATCAAATGAGCCACAAAATGAAGAACCAACTTCTTCCACATCTAGCCACCCAACAACATCAACACAAGCTTTTCTACCTCCTCAATCTTCAAGGATGACAACTAGAAGCATAATTAGGGTTTGTCTAAGAAAGGTAAAACCATGGGAAGAAGCTTATGATCCTAGCACTTTTGCTCTCTTAGTGACAGAACCAGTGAATTTTGATGAAGCATATAGAAAAGATGAATGGGAAAATGCCATGAAGGAGGAAATCACTTCCATTGAAAAGAACAACACTTGGGAGCTTGTAGATAAGCCAGAAGGAAAAGATGCAATTGGTGTGAAATGGATCTACAAAGTAAAGTACAATGTAGATGGAAGTGTGTAGAAGTTCAAAGCAAGGTTGGTGGCTAAGGGATATGTGCAAGAGTATGGTAAAGATTTCTTTGAAACCTACTCTCTTATTGCAAGATTTGAGACTGTTAGATTGATTTTGGCATTAACAACTCAACTAAAATGGATGGTGTTTCAATTTGATGTTAAATCTACATTCTTGAATGGTTATTTAGATGAAGATGTTTATGTAGATTAGCCACAGAGATTTGTTGTTGATGGCAAAGAAGATAAAGTGTACAAGTTGAAGAAGGCCCTTTATGGACTCAAGCAAGCACTACAAGCTTGGTATGGTAGGCTTGATTCATATTTGACTGGTAATAGTTTTCATTGTAGTAGTAGTGAGCCTACTTTGTATGTGAAGGTGAAAAATGGAGATATTCTCATTGTTTGTGTGTATGTAGATGATATCATTTATTCTAGTTCTGAAATTCTCATTAAAGAATTTAAGAAGAACATGACTGATGAGTTTGATATGTCTAATTTGGGGCTATTGCATTATTTTCTTGGGTTACAAATTTACCAAACTGAATATGGTATTTTTGTTTCACGAGAGAAATATACTTTGGATTTGTTGAAGAAGTTTAACATGCAGAATTGTAAGTCAGCCTCCACTCTGATGAATGCAAATGAGAAGTTGACAATGGAAGATGAAACTTTAAGGGCCAATGAGAAGTATTTTAGAAACTTGGTCAGTGGATTGATGTATTTGACTCATACTCATCCAGACATCATGTTTGCTATTAGTTTGGTCTCAAGATTCATGCATTATCTGTCTCTACATCATCTTGGAGTTGCAAAATAGATTCTTCACTATATCTAAGCTTCTAGCAATTTTGGAATTTGGTACAATCCTATTCCTAAATTTAAATTGCTTGGATTTACTGATAGTGATTATGCAGGTTGTATAGATAACTGGAAGAGCACAAGTGGTTTTATTTTCAACCTTGGCTTAGGGGCAATCTCATGAAGCTCAAAGAAGCAACCTAGTACAATATTGTCATCTTCAGAAGCAAAGTACATTGCTGCTACATCTATTGCATGTTAGGCAATTTGGATAAGAAGAAGTTTGGAGGACTTACACCAAATTCAAGCAAATGCAACAAAAGTCTTTTGTGACAACAAGGCAACAATTTCAATGACTAAGAATCTAGTTTTTCATAGCAGGGCAAAGAATATTGAACTCCGCCATCATTTTATTCAAGATGTTGTAGCTGTAGGATTAATTGTGATGAAGTACTGTTTAACAAATGATCAGATTGCTGATGGATTTACCAAGGGGCTTGATTATTCAAAATTTACGAAATTTAGAAACTTGCTTGGGGTTGCAAATTCTGCATTAAAAGGGGGTATTATGAAGTGATGTAAAATTAGTTTTATTTCATTTTATTTTATTGTTAACAATCCACTTGTTAAATGTGGATTAATCTTTAGGAAGTAGATAATACAAGACCTGATCTTTAGGGATGTGGTTGTTCTGGCTAAACTTTAGGAGTAAGTGTTTATCAGTTGATAGGAGTTCATGGTTATCCATAGTTTCAGATTGCTTCCTATTTAAACAACTGTTATGCTGCAGTTTGGGATATCCTTTTTTCAACCAATAAAATATTATTATTAAAATTTGTTTTTGCCTTCCTTTCTATTACAGTTACGTCTCCTTTTTTTTGCCTTTATGCACTAATTTGCTCCATCTATGCAACCAAATTTCTACTTCCATTTTCAACTATTAGTAGGTGCTGAACAAAGGCCAAACTGAAGTAGATCTGCTGCCTTGCTGCAACCCAGAATTGTGCCTATTGTAGATTGTCGTCATCCTCTGTCGTGTTTTTTTGCATTCTGTTATTTTCTTCATCTCTGTTGTGCCTTTCTGCATTTTGTTTTGTCTTCTGTTACAGTAGTGTCTAAGGCCAGAAGACCAACAAATAATAGTGGTTTTGGAACACGAAAAGAGAAAAAGGAAGGGAGGAGGAGGAAAAAAAATGCTGATGGGGATGAATGAATGAATATGGTGGGATTTGCTTCACATGCAATTACTAGGTCCTTGTTTGGGTAAACTTCCCAAACACACTCTCTCACTCTCAAATATCTTTTTAAAGTATTTCTATGGATGCGTCTCTCTAAGATTCTTTCTTCTCTCAAGAGTCAATCACAGAAACTGTGAGAAATGTGAGTGAGCAAGTAGAACTAGAACAACAAGACAAAAGCACAACAAACAAAGTGCAAATCATGTCAATCATCATGTACAAGCTAAGGTTTTTGTAGGCAAATGATGAGTGCAAGCAAGAGCTAAAGTGCTAGGGTTATTATCTCTTTGCCTTTTGGGATTTTCTCCCTAAAGTGGGAGTTGCTGCTACTACTCTTGTTGTTGTTGCTGTAAAGCAATTTATTGTTGTCGCTCGCACCGCTTTGAAGATGGAACCCAAGTACTCCTGACATGTGTTTGGCAATCAAACCCTCGGCTCTTAAAACAGGTTCTACACTACATGTGTGGGCAATCTTTCTTGTCTTGGTTCCCACAATCTTGGTAGCTTATTAATCCTCCCCCTCCTCCTAAACTAGACTGCATCACCATGAAGCCTGATCTCAATAATGATTGATCATCAGACACATGGATTAAGTTCCTACTAGGCCCCACCCCTAATGTTGCCATGGACGAGTAAAGATCTTGTTGAGGATGAGGGTGGTGCTGGTGTAGTGGTCATCCCTACAGGATAAGCTGCTCTTACTGCTAGTGCCATAGCTTGAATCCTCTGTATGATGACACATCTTCAGTTTTGTACTAGAATAAGCTCTTCAGAGGAGGCATTTCTGGGAGTTGGTTATGACTTTGTTGATGTTGATGATGGTCATGTCTTGCTTATTGTTCCCTCTTCCTCCATTGCCTAGTGAGAATAAACTTGCCATTGTTTCACCACCTGTAAACCTGACCCAAACCTCAATTATGGCTAAAAATCCATATTAGAAAAAATCGATCATTATGGTTATAGTATTGGAAACTAACCAACCAACGAAAAAAAAGAAAGAGTATCCGTCCACCTCTAAACCTGACCCAAACCTCAATTGTTTAGAACTCCTATTGAGTGGGTGGGTGAGATATTTTCATATTAGTTAGGTCATTTTTGTCATTTCTCCTTGATCAATTAGAAGTTTGACCAAAGAGAAAGGGTTTCCATCTAGTAGCTAATGGAAATTCTAATGGATGTACCTTTTTGAAAACTTTTCATAATTTAGGAGAGTCATTTGAAAACTTTTAAAGTTAAGGAGAGTTTTTTAAAATCGACTTAAAGTTTAAAAAGATTCTATGCATTTTAACCTTTATATAATTCAACTATTTTCTTTCATTTTTTTTATTTGTAATTTTATTCAGAGTTGTCTAGCTGCCTTTGTTGGGATACATTAAATACATATTAAGATTGCAAGTGTACTGATTCAGTATCATCAGTGTGATTCTTCAACATTCTGTCTCTCCTAATTCTACAACATTTATACTCTGTTGCATTGACCTTACTTGATTTGTGTGTGATTTCTTTTTCCTATATCATGTTCTTTCTGTATTTGTTTCATAAATGCCTTTTTTATGTTGTCTTGTTACAGTTGATTTGTTTTAAATGTACCAAGACCTCTAATCATTTGAAAGAATCTTATTTCTTGTGGAGTATGCACATTAGTTTTATGAAGATAATTCTGTAGAGGAAAACCCATCTTTGAAGTCATAGCTTGATGTTCACACAATATCTTGTTTTATTACCCAAAATATATTGATTTTTATTAAGCCATTTATTTCTCTAACAGTTATACTTTAATCATACCATTTATTATTCAACAGTGATATTTTAATTATTACTATTAATTCTCCAATGACTAGTTTACCACAGCTAATTTTTTCTAAATCTATATTATTATTGGTTCATGCGGTGCTAGAAGGAGTAAAACTATTTTATTAAGTGGTACTTTTGTGGTTGCTTTTGTTATGTGTTAAAACAATCCTTTTTTACTTGTTAGACTACTACATACATATATTTTACTATTTTTGTTGATCCTGTCTCATGACTATGAGTGCACACAATAAAAAAATTCTGTTAAATCTTGAGAGATTGTTGCATTCAACACTTCACGCTTGAGGGGTGGCGGAATAATCCTTACAAATAAGTTTTTTTACAACACACCTTAGATTATAAACTTAGAATCACAAACTTTTCCAACAATTTTAAAGATTATTACCTCTGCAGATTATAGCAATATTGTCCCTACACCTAGCAGTGAAGTTGTTGTGTCGCTGCATGCCATCTCTCATGCCACACTTTTGACACGAGTTTCTTGGTAATTATTTAATTAAAGTTATGCTATGTGTTTGTCATCATACTATTTTAATTATATCCAATGATATATTTTATGTTTATTGTAGATTTAGGAAATCAAAATCAATTTGGAATCTATGATCATGAAGCATACTACTCAATATGCTAGTGAAGAATAATTTGTCTTAGAAACTATTGTCATTGGGAGATGATTGAAAGAAAGGAGGCACAAGTTGCAAAAGCAAAATTGATTTGTGAAAGGTTATTTTGGTGCATGTTAAACTACACCACAAGAGGTACAATAGTTTTTCTTTTGATATAAATAATATCAATTACAATCCTAAAGCCAATAACCCCATTTTTAAAATGAGTGAGAAAAGATAATCCTGTAAAGCTGAATGAAAAATTGGTTGAAGGAGATGAAACATTTGTTGTGGCTATTTCTCATATTAACCATGATCACAACAATGTGCATAACATTGGCTTTCATTTAGCAATGTGTATAGGCATAAAATTTGATTTTTCTAATGCCCTAAAGAAATTGAAAAGAGCAAATAAAAAATTAATCTACATGCATATTATGTTAACACGAAATTTCTTTCATGTCGCACTATTTAGCCACATTAATTTTTAATTGAACAAAAGAATGAGAGCTTTGGCAATACAAAGACTATTATTTGCCGATTAAACTTTTAAATAAATAATTTGTTTGAATTAAAAAATAAGAGATGAAATTTTACTTTAAAAAATATTGAAGGATTAAAATTATTTTTATTCTTTTAATTAATTAAGGAAATTAATGAATTGAAGATATATGATTTTTTTTATGACAATTACTTGTTCTATTCTATTATTTGAATTTGAAATAATTATTTTTAAGATAATAGTTCTCGTGGTAATATTTGTATTTTATGATTTTTGTTGAGTGAAAATCTCTTCTAATTATATGATTCATGGATTACAAAATTTAAAAGACAGTTAATATGATAAGATAATTTAGATTTGAATAAGCTAAAAGTTATATATTCTATAGAATATTTTTATCTATCTATATCATATAAAAATAAAAGACTAAGACACACATAATTCTTTTGAATTAAGGGTTAATTTAAAAAAAAAATTTAACTTTTAACTTTTTTAAAGAAACTTCTTCAACTAACTAAAATTTGCAAAAAAATCTTTCTGTTAATTTTTCTGTTAAAGTGTTGACGAAACCCTAATTTATCTGAATAAAAAAACTAAAATATCCCTAAATCTGATCATTGTCGCCGCATGAAAGAAATAAGACGGAACGAAGGACACCCAATCGATCAACTCCCAAGAAAGGAAGAAAACAATTACCGATCTTTGAGTCACCGCACCTCAATTTGCCTTTTATTGCTTGGGCTAATGAGATATCCCAAGTTCAAAGTAAGTAGCCCGTCCATGAAAGTGTTATCCCATGATGTCGAGCAAGATGACTCGTCCCCTCACTAAAGATAGGATGACCAGGGATTGAACCTACATAGATCAGAAGGAACTTCAATAGTAAGTAGGTACATCCATCAAGAATGGAACCCTGAATACCAACTAAAGGTGGTGCTTATGACTGACTGGCAGATGTACTGAACCTCGACTAGGAAAGCATTCGATCCCGCCGAAGATTGAGTAGGAAGAGAGGAGACGATCGTCTTCTCCCAGTTCGATGGCTTCATTGCAAAAACTAGCTAAGTAGCTCCGAGGGTTTCCTTTCCCTTCTTAACTTGTTTATATGGGTATGGCATAACTTGGGTGAAAAATCAGATACTCCACGTGGCGTCATGCGCCATCCCGTCTATCGCGGCGTTCGAAAGCGGCGATGGTGTAAATGGGTGTCCAAATACGAGAACCATGCAAGAAATCACGCATATGTCATTTCCAACGCCGGAGATGGCGGCAAAAGCATACTACACCAAGACAAACAGGAAAGGTAATTGGCTGTAGACCAGAGATCCAACCGGAAGAACAGTCGTAGCATACTGCTTAAAAGGCCAAAAAGCCCAGCTCAATTTCCCCAACGAGGTTGACCTCTTGCCACTGGCGTTCACTTGTACAGCCAGAGACATTCAAACGGCGGCGGCGACGGCAGCTCAAATGATGAAAAATTCAGCTAAGAAGAGTAGCATTACATGTGACGGTGATGGTGACAGCAACGGCGATGATTTTTGGGGAGAGATTGAATTGCTGGAGTTGATGAATAGTGAGTACAGTTGGAATTCTCCAGGTAAATCGTCTTCATGGACTTCCTCCAGCGACATCACGGTGTGGCCGGAGGTGGAACTTCTGCTGCCGCAGCCTTGTAATATTCCAACTTTGAATTGCATTTCAGATATATAATTAATTAATAATATTAATAATTTTTTGCTTATTAACTTGGCTATTAATTGAGTTGCTACAAGTTTTTTTGTGTTAATATATATATATATATATATATAGATATATATTAACTTGGCTATTAACGAAGCTGAGGACATAGCAAAAAAGCAAATTAACAATTTAAGAGGGTTATTTTGGTCTTCTCATAAGGATAAATTAGGATTCTTTTAATAGTTTAACCTAAAAATTAATAAAAGAGATTTTTTGTAAATTTTAATTAGTTGAACAAGTTTTTGTGAAAAAATTAAAAATTTTAGAAAATTTTTTAAGATTAATTTTTAATTTAAAAAGATTATATACATTTTAACTAAAATAAAAAGCAATAACTTATCGTTAATACCCATTTCATTATTTTGCTGACAATATTTAATTAATTTAGATACATCGTACCCTTTTCTCATACGCATCTCATGCTCCCTCTCCGCCCTCGGTCGCTTTTCTTCTTCCGACTTCGGGGCTTTTGGCCATCTTGGGTTGTTGTCAGTTAAACATTGATTGGACAGATCATCGAGTTCAATCCCACCGTATTTTCTACATTACGATTTTGAGTTTGGCTTTGTTTGTTGGGTTGTGCTGCTTTCTTTCTTTAGAGTTTTAACCCATTTGTCTAAGTGTGTATATGAAATTTGGAATTTTTACCTTTTATTTTTATTTTGAGAATTTTCCCCACCCTTTAAGGATTAAATTTACAAAAAGTATGTGAAAGTTCTTCTAAATTTACATTCCGGAGAAAAGTTCATATATTAAAATAACACAATTACATTTTATATCGCAAAATAAAGATGCATAACAAACTGCGTTTTCAGGTTTGGTATAACCTACTTTAATATTACATGTAAAAACTTTATTGAATGTATACAAATCTAAAATCATGCAATTATATATATTTAATTAAGAAATAAGTATGAGATGCTTACATTTTGATTCTATTGCTGTAGATACTTGGCAACCAAACTCTTACCAAATGGTTCAAGTGCAATGTGTACACCGCTGAGATCTAGAGTCTTTTCGTCCTTTTTTAGTCTACACAAAAATTGATTAACCCTTATCGGTAAGCCACCAATATTTAGGCTTTTCAAGACAAGAGAGGAGACTCAGACTTATTACTAAAAAACTTTGATTGTAGCCTACTCATCACAAGTTACAGTAATATGCTCTACACACATAATTTCTTTCCACATCATTAAATACTAGACCTAAGCCTAAAAGGTGAAACAATTTAATGAATCACTTTTAATATCATAGGTATCAGTTAATTTGGTTACACATTCAACTTATTTTATTAAAACTAAAATAATTAATCAAGACAACCCACATTAAGAAATATTCTAACAAAATATATATATAGACAATTATTTGATCTAATGGAATGTTTGGATTTGACTTTGTTATTCTTTAAGATGATTGTTAATTTAAGTTTCCATTTTAGCTAAGTCTCCTATCATATGTTCCCTATGCATTTAATAATGTGCTTGGATTAATTGGATAAGTCAAGCATCACCTTTGCTGCCATCCCACTTCCCACGTCCCGACGCGTTTGATCCTCTTAAAATGTTGCAATTCTACTTAGCTCAAGGAGGAACGGATTTCAAAATGAAATCTTGGTGTCATAAGGCATCTTTTCCAATTTGAGTTAGGTAGTCTATGTCCTTGTCCCTAGACAATTTTTTTTGGTTTGGAAACATCTTCATTGCCTGGAGCAGCTCATACCTCACGTCTCTATCACTGATCTTATCCCCTCAAAATTGTTACAATCCAACATTAGCTCAAAAAAGGTTGGAGTTTGAAAATTTTGGTGACACAAGGCACCTTTACTATTTCGAGCTAAGGTAACAATCATTCCATCCCAAAGCATTTTGGTTCCTCTATTTGGAGTCAATCTTTTGCAGCAATTGCTTCACTCAATCTTTCACTTATTTCCCTCTTCTCATTCACCTGAAGCTCAAGTAGTAGACCAAGTTGGGGTTGGACCTTTCTTCCTCACTCCTTTTCCCATATGTTTCATGTTGCTCGGATCGATCTCATTTTGCCTTTTTTTTTTCCTTTCATTTTGCCTCTTTTAATTTTCTGGGTTTTGTTGAAAGTTTAGTTATATATCTGCCATTTTTTTTGGGTGCAATATGTCTGCCATTTTAGTACAATTATATGCCGCATTATTTTATATATTATAACAATATTATATAATATCTATCATACTAGTCGTTGAACTATTTTCGCAAATCCAAGTCACAAATTTGTTTTGTTCTATGAGTTATTCTGATCACAACATAATATATATATATATACATATATATATATATATATATTCTCACTTTTTTAATTGTTTGTTGTGTTTAATCACTATTCTCCGACAACTAATCCAAAGAAAATGCCAAATGATATGATACTATCACCATCGAGGGTACATTTTCATTTTCAACTACATATATACCTCACATTTTAAAGATGTTATTTTTCTTTATCGGTCTCTCTAACTATTATCACATTTTTATTTAAATATATTTTTCATTTAATAAAATTTAAATTATAAACCTTATTAAATCTTATCGATTGAATTGTGAAATTCAATTAATTCAAGGGTGCATTTCGTGAAAATAGCATTCTGTTAACAATTTTTCTGATTTCTTCTTGTGTAACAAATTGGGCGGTAATGAAACATGCAGTAAAATCTTCGATAAAGTAGTAAGAATTTTTGCAGATTAAACTTCAATCATCGGAAACAAAAGAGATAGTAGACATTCTCTGGTTTTTGTTTTTTTTTCAAATGTGCACCTATTTTAAAATTTCACATACACATTAAAGATTCAAAATTTCATACATTATACAGGCATTTAATTTAGATATATGTGGCACATAAATAAATTTGTGTATATATTACGTAAATCAAGCTCTTAGCATTAGTACTCCCTCAAGAAGAGGGAACATCCTTATTCTTTAAATCATGATTAAGTTCACACTGATTATTTAAACAAGCTCTTAACATATATAACCTCCAGCCAAGTCCATTCTTTATCCTTACTTTCTTTGTTCTTAATGTATGTTGGTGTCATGCCTTGAGAAGTTGAGCTTCAACATCTTTAGTAACCTGAGTTACATAGTCCAGTTAGCCATTTGGAGCTTCAATATTCCCATTGATCTTCTCGTATTCGCAAGTCCATTTTGCAAGGGCACCCGCATCTTTTTCAGCGACT
Organism: Dicorynia guianensis; assembly: GCA_037013595.1. Lineage (NCBI taxonomy): Eukaryota > Viridiplantae > Streptophyta > Magnoliopsida > Fabales > Fabaceae > Dicorynia > Dicorynia guianensis. The sequence continues at coordinate 11,439,668 of JASUAB010000006.1, read as the reverse complement.
TGCAAAGTGGCCTTTAAACTCTGGTTACTTTTTGCCCACATCTTCATCGAAGAGGTTTAATGTAGTGTCTTCTTCTCCTCATCAATGGATTCAATGTTCTCTTTGCAAGTCGTCACCTTACCATCTACGCTTTCAAAGAAATGAATATCAAGCAGAAGAATGAACTTAAGCAGATAGTATGCACAAAAAGTGTTATATTCGGTAGGGCAAAGGGACCTTTTTTCAGTAACTCAAATAATTGTACTATAATATAGAACTATTTTATATATAATTTGCCACTTAGTATGGAAAAATTTTATATATAATTTGTAATAATTTTATAACTATTTAAATAATTCTCTATATATTTTACCTAATTTTATTTAAATTCGTCAATTAACCTTGAGTATTTTAAACTTACAAAAGTAACTTCATCTCTATGTTATGTGCACCAATTAACATGTAACATATGACTACACGTACACCAATTGATTCCCTTGAAAGAAAAAAAACCCCTAGCCCCGTTACTGACTGAAATAGCATGCATGTTAGAAATTCTCAAATATCAAACCAAATTAGATGGTTAGTCATTAGATTAAGTTAGCTTAAATGCCAATGTTATTATACTAAGTGACAGATTCAATGATTTCAAATCAAACTTCTCGCATAATGTTTGTTAATTAAGTAGTTAATTTACTAATTGTACTATTTATTGCCATTTAGGAACTTACCTATGGTGTAAGTCCAATGCATCATGAAGTCAATGCTATCCCAATTGCCTCGTGAACCTTAGCTTCATGCACTTTTCCAAGATGTTTTAAACTTGGTGAAGTTCCTTCATGAAGAGAATGAAGAACTTAGCCACAAGTGCTTGGATTTCAATTTCAGTCTCCAAACTACAAAAAAAAAAGAAAAGAAAAAAGCCTATAGATGATGCATAATTCCATAGTAGATAAGATCTGTGATGGAATTTGCAACAGAATGCCTCATGTCGCAAAATAGTCACAAAATTTTTGCAATGGAACAGTCCTCTATGGCAAAACTAAGATGAAAATTCTATCTCAAAATCATCTCTAATTTGTGATAGACAAAATCCATCTTAAAATTAGTGTGGGAAACTCGTCTCCACTCCATCTCAAAAATGACAAGTGTCATCGCAAGCCACCCCAAATCTATCTTAAGTCCATCACTAAAATGACATGTCTCATCACAAAATCCATCCCAAATCCATTTCAAATCCATCGCAAAAATGCCACATGGCATATCAATATCCATCTCAAGTTTGTCACAGATGTGACATGTGGACACACACAACTTGTCCCTAATCTATTTGAAATACATTGCGGAATTGCCACGTAGCATATCCAAATCTATCTTTAGTCTGTCATAAAATCTATGACATGTCAACAAACTAATTCATCACAAATCCATCCCAAATAGCTTAATATTTAAACAAACTAAAACCTTATAAATTAAAAAGAACCCTTGTTGTGCTATAAAAAATAATAATCTCTTCATAAATTTAAGGATAAAATCTATAAACAAAACTAGACATAAATGTCAATATCTCCTATGGACTCTGTTGAAGATAAAAATTTATATCTCCAACAAATAATCAAGATTATCAGTTGTAGGAGAAACTAGACATGATGGAGCCGTAGTAGGCTGAGCTGTGAGTGAAGTAGATCTACCATAAGAAGCTGTAGATGAAGGGATTGCAATAGGAGCCATCAATGGAGCTATCGAAGTGCTAAGTGGAAAAGCCATAGGAGGACTAGTTGGAGGAATGAAGTTTGTGCCAAACATCATTGAGAGCACAAACACCATATAACTAACCTGTCGCTCAATCATTAACATTTTCATCTTGAGCTTTTCATTCTCTTTCTTTAGAATGTATGGGTCAAATAAGCTAGATGGATTAGTGGAGGTGGATTGCTCGATATTACCTATGTTACTAAGTCCATAAAGTCTCCCCTTCTTGTTCTTATCTCTAATAACTGTTAATAGGAGACTAGACTCATCTATTGATGTTGATTGCCCATCTATATAAGCACTACCCTCAACCATAGATTGAGATGAAAATCAACATCCTTCATTTGTGAACTTTTTCCTACAAAAAGAATGTTGAAAACAATGCATAAAACCTAAACCTTAATAGTATGGTCTTGGATTTGAAAACAATGTTGAAAACTCATATTGACAGGTTCTATTCTTTATATATATATTTTCAAAAAGTATGTTCTTGGTTTTTTTCTCTTTCTTTATTTTTTGAGTTTTATCAATGCATTTGACTACAAGTAGAGATCTTTAATTAAATTGTCCTTGTAAGTGTCAAAACTTACTTTTATTTTATGATAGTAAAGAAGTTACTAGCAAATAGCATTACAACCCTTGTACTGAGGAGTAATTGCTATAGCTTTATGAGTTGGGAATTATTGATTACCTAGGGAACAATTAGATATGTAATGCTCAAACTTGATTTCTTTCTTCTTTTGTATTTGGATCCACCATATTTGATTAAATAGCCCTTGTATGTGTCAAAACATTGAAATGCAAGGATAAATTACTTTTACTTTATGAGAATAAAGAAGTTAATAGTGAAATTATTAATTACAACCATTGTTTTGGATCCATCATAATTTGATGTCTTTGTTTTTATGTTTTTTTTTTTTTTTTGGTTTGCCCTATATCATATCAAGTTTTAAATAGGACCTTGGAGCTTGTTGTTACCATTTGTGGGAGGATGCACCATGGTGGCCTAAAGTATTTAAAACTGGCCTCAAGAACAAAGGGTGAAACTTATATAAAGTTTTAAACATTATAGCATTATAAGACAAGCAACCTCATTTGTCTACAAGCTAGCTATGTGATGTTATCAGACACAACAAAAAATTATATACATAAAACTTAAAGCGACCAGCAAGATTGAATCACATGTCCACTAACTCTATTAATATAAACATCAAAATAACCAAACTCTATAATGAAGTGTTTTCACATAGGGAAAAGGACGAAGGGTTACAAATGAGTTAAGGTTAAGGTTACTCACCAAATTGCCACCAATCACCACCACTTGCCGGAGAAGAATCGGAGAGACACCAGATGTCTCCAATTGACAAAATGCCTAGAACAGTGAAAGAAAATACCAATTAGTTAGGGGAAAGAAAAAAGCGACAATTAGGGTTAAGGGCTACAAATGAGTTAGGGGGTAGGGTTACTCACCATACTCATCGCCAATTGCTACAAAATGCTGCCAATCACTAGAGAATCATGAAGGACACCTTTTGTGCCACATAAGGAAGAAATAATCTGAGAACTAGGATTTCAATTTTGTGATGGACTAGGGACAAAAACTGTCTTAGAATTCATAGTAGAAACAAAACGCACCATTCTAATAGAGATGTTTTGAGATGGCTTCTCGAAGGATTTATGACAAAGTTCATCACAAATTTGTAGTAGAAATTTACCTAAATGCACCATTTTGGTACCTTTTTGTCATGCTATTATTTGATGAAATTGGTGATGGATTTGCAATGATAAATATTGAATCCATTGCAAATCCATCTCAAACTATCAACTATCTATTTTCCCACTCATTGATTTGAAACAAATCTGTGACAGAATATTTTTAAGATGGATTTGCCCATTGCAAATATCATCATAGAATTCCATGCCTTGGGTAAGCCACTTCCTGTCACGGATCCGTAGCTAATCTACAATAGCATGTCTTCCATTGTTGAATGAAGAAAGTTTTGTAGTTACCACTTAGTGCCTTGTTTCTCGATAATGATGGTAACATTGAGGAACCAGGCCATGGTAAACCTAAGATTGGGTAGAGGTGGAAGGAATGACTTCTTTCTTGAATTTAAATAGAAGATATATAGAATACCCACTATAATTAATGGAGCAAGAATTTTTATATAGGTATAATTTCATTCCTCATCTTTTAATTTGGATAAATTCATTCATTTAAAAATTCAATTGACAAATAACAATAATTGACTCATAGAGTCTTTGATTTTTCATTCTATTGAGTGCTAATGTGACCAAATGATACTATATGCAAGAGATTTTCTGCTTTAATCATCACATAATAAGCATAGGAGTTGATTTTTCTAATGCTCTAGAAGAAAGTGAGCATAGTTCCTTCGATGTAACACCATTTGGCCACATGCATAAACTTTTAATTAAACAAAAAAAAAAATGAAAGCTTCAACAATGCCTCATCAATTGAAAGATGAGGGAAAAAATTGAGAGAATAAAAGTGGCTTGCTTCATCAATTAATTAACGAAATTTTATTGGATTGAAGATATATATATAATGACAACTACTTATTCTACTCCATTATTTGGATTTGACTTAATTATTTTTTAAGATGATTGCTGTCATAGTAATACTTGTATTTTAAAATTTTTGTCAGGTGAAAATCTCTTCTAATAATATCATTGATGGATTACAAAATGTAAAAAAAGCATGCAAGAATGATGTGATAGCTGATAATATAAGTTGGATTCAGATGGTTTATCTTGTAAATGTAAGATATCATCAATACTATATAAAAATAGAAAACAATAACTTATCATTAATACCCTTCTCATTATTTGCTGACAATATTCAATTAATTTGGATACATCATAGCCTTTTCCTATATGCATCCCATACTCTATCTTTCACCTTAGCTATTTCTCTTCTTCCAACTTTGAGTTTTTGGCCATCTAGGGTTGTTATTTGTCAAACATCGATTCAACAAATCATTGAGTTTAACTGTGCATAGAAATGAAACCTGTGAATGTATTTGCAAATCCAAGTGCTGATTGAACCATACTACTCCACCATCTTCCCAATAGGAAGCATACAAAACAACTATAGTTACCCATGAGGAGATTTTGCGATCTTATTATTCTCATTAATTATATACAAAGTGCAATCACCAAACAGTAATAATCCCAAACCATACAAGTAATCTAAACCCACTCCCCTTCTTCACCAAAAGGAAACAAAACTGTGGAAGAAAGGGAGATTACATAATATCTAAATTAAGTAGGTTAAAATGTATAAAACTCTCCTAAACTTAGGGTCAATTGTAAATAACCCTTATCCACTTTTAATTTTTCCACAGAACCCTCTTGAGCTTGTCAAAATTTGTAATGCACTCTTTTTGTTACTATTTCCATTCAAAATGAGATGGAACCTCCAAATTCATGGTCAAACCTCAAATTGAATGTGGTTAAATATCTAAATTGTCCCTAACATTTTGGAAGATGTTGAATTCCAATTCAAGTTACCCAAAGTCATATGTGTTACCCCAATTGAAACCCTAACATGATTGGTGTTTTATTAATTTCTATTTAGTAGTTTCCATTGAAGGACTCAAGAAGTTTAAACTTCAAATTATGGAACTATATTAATCTTTATCAAAATTTGCCATTGACATGAAAGTTGCAATGCCCATACCCCTTTGGAATGTAGCTTCTTAGATTTTGATGGTAGTGGGGTACATGCCACTAGCCTTGGCTAGCTATCTTGCTTCCCTCTACATTGGGTCTATTATAGTTAGCAAATGCTATGGAGTACATCTTGCCATTACAATCCCAACAATCTTTAAGATATTTGGACTAAAATATTATAGTCTCATCTATAATATTCTCATCCTCAATCTTCCCCTTGGGTCCTTCCTCTTCTTTGGACTAGTTGCTGATATTCTATATGATATGGAGGCTGTTGCCACCATAAGACGTGACAACACTTTATGGCTATTTGTGTATTTGAATTGGGTTAGGGTTTCAAATGGGAGAAAAGCCTCTGGTGTTAAGGTTAGAGTTCCAATTGAGGGTAAAACATTCAACTTTGGTCGGTTCAAATCAGGATTTAATGTCTTCCAAAATGTTAAGGGCAAATTAGGTATTTTACCATCGCCAGTTTGGGGTTTAACTATGAATTTGAGTGTTTTGTTTCATTTTGAACAGAAATAGTAATAGAAGGGGTTCATTACAAATTTTGACAAGTTTAAAATAGTTTTATGCAAATTTTGAAAATAAAAGAGGATTATTTACAACTGACTCTAAGTTCTGGAGGGTCTTGTACATTTGAACCAATTAACTATAATATACAAGCCTAAATAGCATCAAGGCTCAAGCCCTTCATCTATGAATCCAAGGTAAAATCTTATGGGGTTCTTCTTCATTTCAAAAAAAAAAAAAAGAAGAATTGACAGGAGTATTGAAACATGTTACCTAGAAAAAAAGAACCATGCGATGCCACCACTATAAAAGAGCTTTGACATTTATTGATGAAAATTTCATTAGTAAATTATATAAGTTTGTAGGTATGTCAAGATTACTGGTGGAATTCTAAGAAAGTCATGTCTTAATTAATCGATGCTCAAAATAAAATACCCAAGGAAATAGGTTTGTTGATAAATTAGCCAAAAAAATTATTAGTAATAATAAATAATATTTTTAGTAAGAATGACTAAATTCATTGAGGTGATATATATTTACTAACAGAATATCAAACAATTATACTTTGGTAAATTTGGTTAGAGTAAGAATAATATTGATAGATATTCCAATAGCAAGTTTTATAAACAAAAATTTTATATTTGTGATAATTGATTTTATCAAGCAGTATTCTCTCAGTAAAATTAATAATTAATTTTTCTATGTAATGCAAAAGTGAATTTCCATTCAATGAATCAAATTTTCTTTTGGAAGTCTTGGTCTCTTGTGGTGTTAGATCACTTTTTTGATATTTGTCTTGTTCCTTCCAATTTCTCTGTATGCAAATCTATGATAACTAGTGCCAATTTTGGAGATGTTATGGTTGGCTATAGTTACTGTTTGCTTGCAATTACAATTTTGTAATTGCATATTTAATTTGGGCTAAAATATATAGAACTCTCCTAAACTAAAAATTAATTACAAAAGACTCTCATAGACTATTAAATTTTGCACAGAACCTCCTTAACTCACTAAACTTGGCAAGAGCCTCCTTCGATAGTTTTTCTATTAAAAGTTAGACAGAACCCTAAATCTCTTGGTTAAACTCCAAATTGACTAAGGAAAAAAGATCAAAACCCCCTAAATTAGAACATAACCATAAAAGCTACCAATCGTGTTTTCTCCCTTAAACCTAGAAATAGGAATGAAGGGAATCTTATTTGGGTTGTAACTAACTGTCCCAAGTGGGAAGAGACTTCCTTCACAATTTCATCTACCTTGCCTTTGAGTATTTGGGCATGGTAACATCCATCTTGTTGTAGCAACAAGGAAATTTTGGAGGAAAATTTTTAGAGAGGAAAGAAGAAAGGAGGCTTATACTTATGGAGAGAAAAGTCATGGTGATAAAGAGACTCAGACCCTTTACACTTTAGTGCCAATAGAAAGTGTACATAAGGAATAGGAAGAAGCTTGTACAAGAATGGAGAGTGGTAGTAGTCGTACCATAGTTAACGACTAGAGAAAGTCAATTCAAATATATCAAATTGAGAATCCATTTACTTTGAAAGTGGGTCAAGTATTTATAGGGTTTGGCATCGGCTATGGTCTATGTATCGGTATTGGCCGCCCTTTAAATTTAGATACTCTTTCCTTTAATCTAATTCCCACCCAGTTTCTATATCTCACATGTTCTAAGAAGAAAAAAATGGACTTGGGAGGATTTTTCAAACCTAAAATTGGCCAAACCAATATAGAATCTGCTAAAATGAGAAGAGTAAGGGTTCCAAATAAGGAAGAACATTCAACCATGGTAGGATTTAGGTTGTTCATTTAATTTAGGGGTATTTTGATCTTTTTTACTTGGTCAATTTAAGGTTACATCCAATTTTGTACAAAACAACTAATGGAAGGAGTGCATTGCCAAGTTTACTAATTTGAGGAGGGTTTTATGTAAATTTTAGTAAGTTTAAAAGTGTATTTTGCAATTGACCATTAATTCAAGAGAATCACGTGTATTATGACCTTTAATTTTTATTTGTCTTATGGTTTACGAGCTTGACTTTTGTTCCTTGATCACATATTGTTGAAGATCCTGGTTTACTTCATTTATCTTAATTTTATCATGCATTTCACGTTGTATACATTCATGTCATACGATTTCACATTATGATTCGTTAATGTCATTTAAACTTTTAATTGATAGTGGGCTTTGTTGAAAATTTCAATCAAAGACATCATATTTCTTCTGTTGTTTATTGTGAGCATATTTAATAATTTTTCTGATTTAATCATAAAATATGAGAAATAATGTTTTATATAATAAAATTGAATTCTCAAATTTATTAAATTTTATAATTTAATTTATAAAATGAACAGGTTTAATAACTTAAATAATATTAAATATTGAGTAAAATTTAATTAATAAAAATAATATGATTGTTTTATTCACATTATAGCTATAATATATTTTAATAAAATATCAAATGGGCAACTATGAATTAAATAGGGTAACCAGTTTGTGCAAATTAATACAAGAACAACTTGGGATTCTATGAAGTCAACAAGTGTCATAGATCTTGTCCATTGAAAGATTGGAACAACGTGTAAGATTTTTCTTCACATTCTTGTTGCACATTGTGATAATCTTAGCATTAGGTAATTTAAAATTTATTAATCTTTTTATAATAAAAACAACAAGTTACTTAATATACACAAAGTCTTTATGAAATTAATTTCATACATATTTTTCTATCCTTTCCTTAATAATTTAGAAATTGTTTATCATGATTTAATTTAGATTTATTTCATGTTTTGATTAGATGATATACTAATTGGTGTTAATATACACTACAAAAAATTTTGCATTTATTAACAGTTTGATCTGTCAATAAAAAGGGTTAATCCATTAGTAATATAATATTATTGACGAATTGACCCAGGGATACAATCTCTTGCTGAAAAAATCGGTGATATTTTTATCCAAAAGTTTTGTAATCTATCAATAAAATTAATAATTTTACTATGGCATCTATTTAAATTATCAAGAAATATATTTTTTATTTTTCAAATAATAAAATTACAATATTAAAATTTTAAATTAAGAGGAACAAATTCCCAATAATTTTTTAAATTTAAAGAAAATAAAATTTAAAAAATAATTTTTGAAATTATAGAAATATATATCCTTAACTGATTTTCATTTTTTGAAAAATAAAATTAAAAATTAACATTTTAAGTTATCGAGCTTGGTAATATTCTTAATTTTTAAAAAATTAAATAATTTCATGTTAATACTAATTTATTCTAACATAAAATTAAATTATAACTTAATATAAATCTAGGGATTTATATTGAAGATATAAGATAGTCTTAAAGTTAATAGTGTATAGTTTTTGTTCAACTGAGTTGGTTGCAATTGTTTGTAACTGTTTGCTTCTATTTTCCCAAGTTGGTTAGAGGTCAAATTAGTTATTTTAGCTTCCAGACTTTTCTTGCTCACGTTAATATAGGTACTTGTAACTACTGTTTTGCTCAGACTAGAGAAAAAACTTCAGAACATTAATTTTCTTTCACTTCCCCTTTTCTTCGTCTAATGTTCTTTGTTCCAAAAGCTTAGCATGGTATCAGAGCTGGTTTGCTTTGGTTCGTGACTCAGCTATGAAGGTTCCACCGATCTCTTCAGCTAATCCTTTGATTAACTTCAATCACTCCATTTCCGTCAAACTCAGTGACGATAACTACCTTCTTTGGAAGCAACAAGTGCTCACCACCATTAAAGGCCATAGTTTACAGAAGTTTCTCACAGGTGAAGAGGTTCTAGACAATCTCTTTTTGAAGTAGATGAAGTAGCAAATAGATTGAATCCAAAATATGTTGATTGGGAGAAACAAGACCAATTGCTGCTTTCGTGGTTGCTTTCTCCATGAGTGAGTCGGTGTTGACTCAAATGGTAGGATGTGATATGCGCCTGAAGTATGGAAGCAAGTTGAAGTGCTCTTCATTGCTTCAATGAAGGCTAAGGTCAAACAATTTTGGTCACTTTTGCAGAACACCAAGAAAGGTTCCTCCACTATGAATGAATTTCTATTGAAATTTAAAAATGCTGTTAATTCTTTGGCATCTGTAAGACATATAGTTAGCACTACATATCACATAGAAGTAATTTTTGATGGCATACCACCTAATTATGATTCTTTTGTTACCTCTGTCATGTCAAGAATGGATATACAATAGCTAACATAGAGTCCTTACTATTAGCTCATGAACCTAGGCTAGAAAAACATAATAGGGAGTTAGATTTAGTTTCAATCAATTTCACACAACAACAATTTACTAAGAACCAAAAGAATAGTCAAGATCTTCAGAATTCTTATCAAGTTTAGTCTTCTGACTATCAACAAAATTATTTCAACAGTAGAGAAGGATTTAGAGAGAATTATAGAGGAGGAAGATTTGCTAGAACTAGAGGCATAGGTAGGTTTCAAGGCCTCGGTGGTGGAAGAATCAATAACACTGTTGGTAGATTTGGAAACTCAAGGCCAAATTGTTACTGCCAAGTTTATGGCAAATTTGGTCATATTGCTTCTTACTACTATCATAGATTTGATTAGAATTTTCAAGGTTTCTCAAGTCAACAAGGTCCTTAGGGTTCTAGTTATCAAAATAGAAGTCCTCAAGCTTTGTTTGCTTCTCCTACATTTGGTTTAGATCAGCTTTGGTATGCTAACATTGGAGCTTCGTATCATGTGACCCCAAACATTGGTAATCTACTACATAAGGAAGAATACAGTGGCAGTGAAAAGGTCATGGGAGGCAATGGCTCTGCTCTACCCATCCACAACATAGGTAACACTCCTCTTTACACTCCACATTCGCAGAAAATTTTGAACTTAAGAATTTGTTACATGTGTCTCTTATGTCAAAAAATCTTATGAGTGTTACCCTTTCTTGTTCATCCACAGAAGCTGAGTACAGAAGCCTTGCCTTAGCTGTAACAGAAATCCTATGGCTTTAGTCTCTATTGTTTGAATTAGGAATTAAATCTCCTGCTCCTCTTATTCTCTATGATAATCTCAGTATAGTAAACTTAGCTCATAACCTTGTCTTATATGCCAGGACCAAACATATTGAAATGGACCTTTTCTTTGTTAGAGATAAAGTGGTAGCAAAACAAGTTCAAGTGTGTCATATTCCATCTACTAATCAGATTGCAGACATTTTTACAAAACCCATCTCTAGTAAGAAGTTCATATCTTTTTGAGACAAACTCAATGTGGTACTCAATCCCACATTGAGTTTGAGGGGGGATATTGAAGATATCATATAGTCTTAAAGTCAATAGTGTATAGTTGTTATTCAACTAAGTTGGTTGCAATTGGTTGTAATTATTTGCTTCTATTTTCCCAAGTTGTTTAGAGGTCAAATTAGTCATTGTAGCTTCCTAACTTTTCTTGCTCACATGAATATAGGTATTTGTAACTACTGTTTTGCTCAGACTAGAGAAAGAACTTCAGAACATTAAGTTGCTTTCACTTTCCCTTTCACTTCCCCTTTTCTTCCCCTAATCTTCTCTGTTCCAAAAGCTTAGCAATTTAAACCTAAACTAACTAGTTAATCACAATTAAGCCATAACCTAATTTGAACCTAAATTAATCTAATTTTAATACTAACAAATTCTAACATAAGCTACATCAAAATTTGGCTATAACATTTTAAGTCATTTATCGTAACTTCATATTTATCTGTCAAGTGTAATGATAAAAATAAAAAATTTCAGATCATCAACATCTAAACCAACAAAGAACACAACAAATGAGAGGAAACGTAGAGAATAAATCGCTCCAACAATCACTGAAAATAGAGAGAAATTTGCAATGTTAAAAGGAGAAGTATGAAAATGAAAAATAGATAAAAATCAAACATAAAACTAAAGACACACGACAAGGGAGTGCAGAAAGTCCCTTGTAGAAGTCTAAATTGGCTGGAATCTAGTTAGAAAGTGGCAGGAAAATGGGAAACGCCATTGTGTGGGCCGAGAGGGAGTGAGAGAAAGCGAGAGAGATCAACACAAGAGGGTGCATAAGTCAAAATGATGAAGGGGAAGCGAGTTTTAACATTTTATCAGTAATCATTAGTAAAATGATGCAATTTTAATAAAATGTGGTTTATCAATGCATAGATCTGTCGGTAATACTTATAAAATTTTAAAACTGCTGCTGCAATCAGTTTTTTATTGACAGACACATATCCATTAGCGAAAAATTAAATTTTCAAATTATTGAGAGATATATTCTTTGATAATCGAGGGACAAATCATTTGGTAATGTTTTTTCAAATAAATTAAAAATATTTACCGACGGATGTATTCTTCAATAATGATAATGTCTTCTATCAATAATATTTACTGCAATTTCAACAATAAAACTTTCCTGTCAGTAGGCAAGGATATTTTATTTATTTTATTGATCAAAATTTTATTCATCAATGATTTTACCCAAATTCGTTTGCAATTTTTAATTTTAACGAGCATCACATTTGATGGAAAATTATTTTTTGGTAAACTAAAAATTTCTAGTCATGGTGTTTATGCCAAAAATTATGGAATGAGTGGTGCATTAGATAGAAGACCAAGACTTGCTTCAGACTTCAAACTTGTCCTATCAAGCATTTAAGTGGTTGCCATATCATTTAAGTAGGCTATCTAGTCATGAGCCGCACTTCATTTGAAATTTTGAGCGAGGTGAAGAGATAAATGGGGTATTCATATGCATTAATTATGTGGCTTACTTTGTGGGTAGTTGGCAAGTAGGATTTTAGGGTTTAGGATAAGATAAGGCAATGAAGAGGTGTTATGTGGTTCAAAAATTTTGATAAAAGGGAATTTTAAAAGGAAAAAGAAAAGAGGAGATAACAAGAGGTGGAAATAATGAGGAAATTATGGGGAACAATTCTACACGTTTAGGAAATAAAAAAGGGACCAGATATTTGGAATAACTATGGGAGAAATTCTTCACGTTAAGGAGGGGCAAGTTTTGGCACAATTGGAAGGCACAAGTTTAAAAAAAAAAAAAAAAAGACTTAAGGGTCATTTTGACAAAAGAGGGCCCGTGAGCTGCTTAGGAGTTTTTGGGGAGAAGCGGGCTGCATATGTGTCGACAATTGTACACGTGAAGAAGGAAAAATCTGAACCAGCATTTGGGGAAGAAGCTGCAGCTTTGTCAAGCATTGAAAGGGCTGAAAGCTCTTGGATTCATCATCATTCACGGTCTAGAATAGACACCAAGCTGCAGATTATTCCCTCTAGTTTTCGGTCTTCTTACTTCATTTCATGAATCTTATTACAATTTACAACTATGGTTGAATTTTTATTAAATCTTGATTATCAATTATTATACAGTTGTGCGTGCCAATCGATTTTATTGTGTTGAGTCTTTACTTTGGATTATTAACTTAGTTAAATTGATCACTCAATTAAGTTTTAGAAAAATTAATTCACTCTTAGAAAGGAAGGGTTAATTCTATATTCAATTGGGTTAAAGAACATATATAAATTAGGATATAAATATTATTAATTTTATGTGCAATCATATTTCAATTTTTAGCACATTAAAAAATTCCTCAATTTCAATTGACATGGGAATATGTCATTTAGGAATCGCTCGGAATAGCCCTAATCACCTTTGGAAAATGGAGCTAGATATCTTAGAACAATCAATGGCAATATTAAATCAGTTAAATAATACATTGCGGAATGAATTATTGTCGATGTTAGCGACATTGCAAATTCTCTAACTATTTCGACAATCTCAATCCCCCACATTGCATTCATATATTCTCGCTTAGCTATTTTGTAAAATTTAGTGTTAGAATTTTAATTGTCATTTTAGTCAATTTTTTTAAAGTTTTCAAAACAAAACAATTTTTTTAGATGAAATTAGAGTAAAATGATTTTTGTACTTAGATTAAAATTTCATACCCTATGGTTTGACAACCTGGATTCTCCCCTTTTAATATCTAGATTGCATATACTTACACAGTAGAAATTAATAGAATTTTAATAAATCAATCTTAAATTTAAACTTAAAATTTTTAAGAGGAAAAATTTTAAAATGACAACTGATACCATTGCAACATTAAGAATGTCGACTGAATTTTTCATCATATGAGCTTAATCAAATACTTAGGATGAAAAGTTTTATTAAAAATTGTAAATCATTTGGTATTACTTTCCTCGGTTATCAAGAACAGATTATGAAAGAAAATAAATTATAATGAATGAAAATAAAAGAAATGAAAGAAAGAAAATATAATATACTTTTTCTTTTATTTAAATAAAGCTTAATTAATTAAAAATATATTTAATTTGAAATAATAATATTCATATAAGTTTTAATAAACTTTTTCTATACTCTTTTATTTTAGTTTCAGAAAAAGAAATCAATATTTTTGTTAAAATATAATTTTTTTTTATTTGTCTCAAACTGTAAACACTACCAAAAATTTATTGGTTAGTAAGGATTTATCTTTCGATAAAATAGTAAAATTCTTCAATAATATATAATAGCAAGGGTTAAATCCCTCATAATAACACTCCTTGTAATTATAATTAAGAGAGTTTTTAATCCGTCGATAAATTTATTGAGAAATAATCTCCAATAAAATAAAATACTATTAATTGGTAATTTTTTTTAACTTTTTGACAACTTTTTTGTCTTTATCTAGGGAGTTAGTGTATTACAATGGAATATATTCCTCGTTAACTTAAAAAAATTTTCAATTACCAAAGGGTTATTTTTATTTAAAATTGACTAAGAAATGCATCTCTCAGTGAAATATTATATTTTTAGAAATTAATAGTTGTCAAAGGATTGACTCCTCAATAATGTAATTTTTTTAATTTTCTAAATTTAAAGTTACAAAAGGATGTAATCCCCCAGTCGCTTATTTTTTATAATTTTAAATTAATTTTTATTTTTTCATAATTTTTGCTGAAGAAAATACTCATTGATACATTCATTTAAATTTTATTTAAAATTATATTATAAATTTAGTTGCAGTTAATGTATTAATTATTTTAAATTTCTTTAATAGACTAATATTGCAATATAAAATTAAAATTTAAAATTAAAATAGTAAATATTTAAAGCTAAAATAAATATTTTAGATACATTACCAAATTATACTAAAATCCAGTTCAACCCCTATAAAGTAATTTAAACCTAAAATTTACAAATATTGATCTAACAGATCGTTAAATGAATCAATATCATGAAGACGATGGGAATGTTGAGTTGCTAACAGCTATCGCATCGATGGTGACTAGGTAAAGGAGCCAAATGCTACACTGACTCCTTGTGGGCTCTAAAAGTTGTAGCTTACAGTTGGGCTTGCATTAGGGCCTGGTGGCCCTCCCATTGGCCTCTGTCTGGCCCATGGGTTCATCACACTGCCGGCGTTGGTTCCCTCTCCCTCTCCTCACTCATCTATTCTCTGATAGCCTCCATAACATGCGGGTTAATATAACTTGCAGGAGGGTCAAAACGAGATGCAAACCCCAATCAGAATAACCTGTGTTTATGGAGGTCTGTGTGCTCATGCAATAAACACAACCCTCATAAGGCCTATTTGCCACCTATCTCCGCAGCTCATTTATATCAATGGGATGGCTAGTATTTGAGCTCTTACCAAGCCCCTTTGGAAACTATCGTGACAATTGAGATACTTGTTGAAGTCAGCCACAACTTTTTCTTGCATTAAAAGAGAAATTAAAAATCTTTAGTATGCATTTTCAACTAATTCAAAGCTAAACAACATTTTCAATCTTTAAATAATTAAAGTACTCATGCAAGTTTTCTCGACTTGATTTTTGAATTTTGACCCAAGAATTATCCTTTTGTTCTAATTACTGAATTTAAAAAGTTCACCTTGGTCAAGTTTTCATCTCAACTGCTTCTCCTATAAAAAGATTAAAGAAATTAAATAATTAAATTATCACAATGACAATATATTTTTGCAAAATATCAAATAATGTTACTAACTATATACAGTGCAAATGTCTTTAGTTGGATGGAGCCTCCTAGTGTGGAGTGACCCCCTTCTTCAATACTTTCTTCTTCCAATTTACATTCTTAGCCTTAGTTTTAAACTTCAATGAGTTTCAATGACGCACCAATTCCCCCTAAACTTCTCCAGTGATCCACTTTGGCCTCTGTTGGGCTAGATGAGCATTTCTAGACATTTCTCAGACTTGTTTCAAGCCTTGATTGTCAAACATTCCCCACATATGATGGTGGTACTGGTCCTCGAAGGCAACCAATTTCCTGGAAAAAAAAGTGTGTAATTGCAATAGCCCACAACTTTACCAAAATTATATCATATTTGATTATAAACAAAAGGAATAGCATTGCACTTAACCTCCACTCGTCATACCACATTTGACAAGTGTAAGAAGAAATATGTCCCTACGTTTTGTAGGAAAAATCAAGTCTTGATAGAATAACTTGGGTTAAAGCTTCATTACCTGGTTTGGAGGGCACCCACCTATTGGAAGTCATAAAGAAAAATGTTAACAATTTAAGTCAATAAAACTTAAATACTATTTAAATTATAATTAAAAATTCAAGGGTAAAATGAAAAATACATACCCAATCTACCTGTCAGGCACAATAATGGGACCCTCCTTTGTAGCGGTCTCCTCCTAAGGCTAAAAGGATGAGGAAACAGTCTTTAGATGATGTAGGAGACTACGGTGAAATCCAAGAGATGGTGCTACAATATGATAAGTGGTGGTGGAAGGCTGAAACTCAATTGTGGCTATCAATATCATTGTCATTTGTGGCAGGGGAGGAGGAGAGTATAGCAATGGGTGGCACTAGCGGTGAGTGGGATAGTCCTAGAAAACCATGGTCAACTACTGTCCTTAGGAGGCAAAGCCCCACTGTTACGCTTATCGGTTGGTTGTCAAATGTCATCTAATTATAACATTTAATGATTTTATTATAATGGAATTTATTCAACACTTACAAGATTGTAAGTATCAAACAATAAACCCTCAAACATAATTTCGTATAAGATTTACTTATATTCAAATGTAGACAACTTATCTCTAATATAACATAAGATTAAATTAGAATTTATTATAACCTAAACCTAAGTCATAATTAACTTAGATTTAATTTATAAACTCAAACTATAATTTAATTTTACAACTCACTAATTCTAGTCAAACCTTAATCTATTACACTTAAATTAAATTAATTAATATAATTAAATTTCTATTTATTTTAACTCTAAGTTATAAACTCTAATTATGATTTAATTTTACAAATGATTAATCGTAGTCTAATATAAACTTATAACATGTAATTTAAACAAACTAATTCTAAAATAGCCTAAATTAAAGTCTACCTAATAAAACGTAAATTCACATAAATAAATTGTTAACACCTAATTATAATTAAATTTATATTTAACTCAACTCTAATTTATAACTAACTAATTCATATTTAACTTAAATTTGATTAGGGAGCTATTTCACAATTCTAACATAATTTAATATTACAATCTAAGACTAAATTAGAATATATTAAAATCTGAACCCAACTCATAGTCAACTTAGATTTAATTTATAAACTCTAACTATGGTTTAATTTTACAAAGAAGTAATTCTAGTCTAATCTAAAGTTATAACACGTAAATTAAACTAACTAATTTTAATTACGTTTATATTTAATTTAACACTAAGTTATAAACTCTAATTATGATTTAATTTTACAAATAACTAACTTTAGTCTAATAAAACTTTATAACATGTAATTTAAACTGGCTAGTTCTAAAATAACCTAAATTGAAATCTAACTAATATATCATAAACTAACAAAAATACAAAATTTGTTAACATGTAATTGTAATTAAAATCTAATTAATATAACCTAAGTTGACATAAATAAATAAAGTTATTAACACATAAGTCAAATTACATTTATACTTAATTTAACTCTAATTTATAACTAACTAATTAACTCATAATTAACCTCCATATGATTACGATGTTAATTTATAACACATAATTTTATGGAGTTTTAATTGTAACATAATCTAACATTAATACTTAACATTAAATTTGTCTATTTTTTTAATTATAAAATAAATTCAATACCATACTATCAATATTAAACTAATTTTTATAAAAGTTTTCAAACAGTTTCCCCTTAAAAATGGAAACTCCTACTATAAAAGCTAAGTAAAATTCAAATTCAAAGATGATAATAACACTCAAACAACATAGGAGAAGACATACTACAATAATTATAAAAAATGCTATAAACATCCAATTTGCATATAATTAAGACACTATTAAAAAATTACTCATTACCAATGGATTCTTTTGTAAGTAAAAATAGCAAATCCCTTGGTAAAATGTTTTACTGATTGATTTTTTAAGGGATACAATCCCACGGTATAAGTGGTCTTCAAAAATTTTTACCAAATGATTTCTCAATCCCTCATAAAATTATTGATGGATTACCCTTGATAAAAATAAAAAATTCCATCAATAACAAATAATAATTTTGTGAAACAAATCATTTTGTTGAGGTTTTTTTGATTTTACCAAGGGATTTATTCGTCAATAAAATTCAATGGTGTATTATTATCAAAGAATTAATCCTTTGTTAAAATAAAAAATAACGAGGGATAATAGTATCCTTTGGTAAATAATAAGTTTATACCGAGGGGTATAAATCCTTTAGAAACATAATCGTTGTATGCATTTATTTTTTACTAACAGATAATATCCTTCAATATTTAAAAAATTGTTCAAAAAATAAAAACTTCCCAAAATTTTTAAAAATTGATAAATACAAAACAAAATAAACACATTGCTAAAATTAATATAAGAAGCAAATATCGTAAAATTAGCCAAATATTACAATAAAATTATCCAAACTTGATAACAAAATTTGTACATAACTATAAAAAGTAAAATGTATCCAGGGGGCCTTGGTCTACTACCTACCTTGGTGAGCCAACCTCTTTTTCCCTTCGTATGATTAGATGAAGACATCCAATACCAACAACTTAGACAAACAGTCTATGTAACAATATGAACTTAGTCATAACAAAATGGAAAAAATTTCAATATTAACTCAGTAATAACATGTATAGAAATTTAGCTACAACACTAGACAAAAATTTAGCCACATACTCAGAAGCAAAATATAAACCCAGTAATAACATTGTACAGAAAATTAGTCATATTATTAAACAAAAATTCAGAAACATAATAAGAACCAAAATATAAACCCAATCATATTTTGAAAATAAAAAAAAAAAACTAACCAGGACAAAGTAGTAAAAATCAAGCAAAAAACCTTCACAAAGGTTAAAATCAAGTGTGAAATATTTAATATCAAAAAGAATATTACACATACTCAACTATAGAAAAGAAAGAACTCTTACAAATTATTGACCTTGAAGAAAGTGGAAAACCAATGAAAAAGACAATATGCAGCCCACCACAATCTCTTTTAAAATGACCACAAATCAAAACAAGACAGAAATATTATAAGAAAAAGGAAAGAATATATATGCCACAAGAAAATAGGACAAAATCTAGAATACATCATCGAAGATACCTTAAACTAGTTGAATGAGGTTCAAAACCACCTATTATTCGTAAGAAAATGGTAGAACAAGAGTCTGAAGATGAGGGAAGCACCGGAGAAGAAGGACAGATGAGTGAAAATGAAGAAGTAAGGGAGTATGGGGTGAGTATGGTGATCCTATCCCTATATAAAGAAATCATCTTACCGATTGATTCCATCCATTGGTAAGATGAATGGAGCGACATCAATTCATTTTAAAACTTTTGCCTTCTCATTCCATTAGTAATTATTAGGATTCTCAAAGAGAATCCTAAAGCAAGACATCACATCATTACTGACAAATCATACAATCTGTTGATATGATCTGTCAGTATTGGACCCAATGTCATGTTATTACTGATAGATCATATAGATCCATCAGTAGTTGTCAGGATTCTCTGAGAGAATCCTAACACCTAGTCATGTCACATGATCAAGATTTTCTAATGATTATCGATGGATCATATAGGTTCGTCGATAATTACACGATTCCCAATAGGAAATCTTGACATTGGCCCATGTCAAAAATTATTGATGGATTGTATAGATTTGTCAGTAATTTGTTAAGATTCCTTGATGGAATCCTAACGCTTGGTCATTTCAAATGATCAGGCTTTTGATTGTTACTAACAAATAACACTTTTGACCAATCAAAATGGGAAAAGAGTGCATTTTTAGCTACTAGACATATTTACTGAGGGATTTATCCCTGCATAAAAATAAAACAATTTTACTGAGGGATAGATCGCTTGATCTATCCTTTAGTAAAATAGAAATTTCTATCGAGAGATAAATCCCTTGGTAATTCTATCAAAAAAATTCCTACTTTTTTGTGCCATTTTGAATTTTGGGGTAATCTGTTGGTAAATGCCTTGGTAATTTTAGTGAGACATAAATCCTGCAGCAAATCCGATGCATACTTTTTCACACAAATTCATGTAGAATATTACATTGGATTTACCGAGGGATATAAAAATTTAGTCATAACATCTTGAGTCATCTATCCTAATTCCAAGTACATTAAATTTTAGATCAATGAGAATTTTCATGTTACTAACCTCAACAATAACTAAGAATTGAGCAAATGAGAGGGAATAGTTGATGAAATCACACCCACAATTACTCAAAAGTGAATGAAATACAATGTTAGAAGGAGACATTGGAGAAGTGAAAAATAGAGAGAAAATAGGCTTCAAACTGCAAAGGCACAGTGAGAGAGTGTTGAAATCCTCCCAATGAATGTGCCACACACTGGGAAGTTGCCGGAAAATGTCCAAACACCACCAAAAAACACCCACATGGTGAGGGAGAAATGAGAGAGAAAATGGAGACGAGTGGACGAGAGAGTGTGGGAGAGAAGGGACTCCCGCAGGCTCAAACTTAAATTAGAGTTTACTGGCAGCTTAGTGCTACTGATAAATTCAAAACATTGAAAATTTGAATTATACCATTGGCAATTGAAATTTTTTTATTGGCAAATCACATGCCACCAGTAAAAAAATTGCATTTGAATGTGATTGGGCGCTGTTTCAGCACCTAATATAAGAGAAAGTGAAATATTTTTTACCAGCAACGCTCTTTCTTAGATGAATGGCACCCAATCCGAGAGAGAAACGTTTATATTATTTTATTAAAAATAATATATTTAAATTTATGTTAATTTAAAAAATAGTATATATTTAAAAAAACATATTATGTGTCACATGTAATATATATTCAAAAAATTAAATTTAATAAATACATTTAATTAAACTAAAAATAATTATTAATTCTTTTAATAATATATTTTATATTTAATTATGTTAATTAGATTGATAAGTAGTGCTATTTATAATTAAAAATAAGTATTAATTAATGTGTATTTAATTATATTAGACATTAATAAAATTTAGAAATTTGAATATTATTATTAATTATAAATAAACTCCATGTTTAATTATTTCTAATTGAAATTATATTATGCATTAATAAAATAAAATAATTTGAATAGTTTTATTAATTATAAATAAACTTGTGTTAAATTACTTTTAAGTGAAATTACATTAAACATTAATAAAATACAAAAATTACTTATTAACTTTAAATTGTAATTAATTGTCAACATAATATAAAATAAAAAACATAACATAATATATAGTAGATTTTAGTCAATCTCATGCTTCTTCACCTTCTTTTCCTTCAATGTCAATAGTCCCCTCATCTTTTTTAGAGTCATTGACATTAGATACGCTAGGTTCTTTTGTGCTGTCAAAGCTAGTTGTATATTAAGCTTCATCATCTACAAGATGCTTGTGACAACTTATCTTTTGATCAATCTCAACTTTTTCAAAACTCCTATAATCGCTACATAAGATAGCCATCATAGTTTCATTAAGGAACACGATCCTGACCAGGACAACTTCAACTTAGTGAGGCAACTTTTTTTCATTATTAATTTCCACCATACCTTGTGCCCAGATGGTTGGATGCGGTGCAGAATAAACTTGTCTTGCCTGTTGCACAACAATGAATACATCAAAGCGTTCATAACTATGTGATTACTTTACCTCAACAATTTCAAACTAACCATGAACTTTTGTCCCCCGTAGGCTAATGGAACTGAATCACTTATAGTTAAATAAGACAACTTCTTCAAAGGAATTTCAAGATAATCCAATTTTAGCACGTCTTTAAGGACACCATAATATTCATCATCGCCACCTACACTAGTTCCTTTCATCCAGACACCACTATTAAATATTTTTTTCCTTTTGATTAGTATAGATACCATATTTTATCTAGCTTACTTTCTAATTGAATGTAAAAACCTCAACCCAAATTGCGAACCCTAAAATAAAAAATAAAATAAAGTATAATAAAATAAGATTTAAACTCAAAATTAAAATTAAACCCTAAAATTAAAAGTAAAATTCAAAGATTTAAATTAATCCTTAATACAAATAATAAATAAAAATAAAAGATAACAAAAATAAGAAATAAATAAAAGGTAATAATTAAAGATAAATAAAAGAATTAAAAGAAAAAATATGATAAGAAAATAAGAGATAATAAAATATTCAAAAGCTAAGAAAACAATAGATGAGGTAAAAAGATAGTAATAAGCAGATAGTACAAGACAAATTTAAAAGATAAATGGTAAAAGATAAAAGACAATAGAAAGTGTAGGATGATAAGATAAAAGATAAAAACAAATAAACAATAAAAGAAAATAAATCTAAGAGATAATACTAATAAAACACAAAAGAAAATAAATAAAAAGAAAATGATAAATAAGAAAAGATAATTAGCAAGAGATCAAGTAAAACCAAAGATAATAGTAAATAAAGATAGCAAAAGATAAATAATAAAAGATAAAAAAATGAATGAAAAGATGATAAATTAAAGAGACACACACATTAAAAGATAAAACATAAAAAACAATAATAAAAGATTCAAAGATAAGTGATCAAATAAAAGAAGATACATAAAATTAGGATATAAAATGAATAAGGTAGAATTTAACTAGGACTCCCAGACTGCTACTATAAAAGCACATACAAAATTTTTAGAAACATTTACACTCTTCAGGCTTATACCTAGACATTAAGCTCATGTGTTAAGTCAGGGAATCCTCATCCTATGCTATTAGCTACACGCTCAAATACTATTGTTCAAAGATTTTCATGTGAATAAAATATCAACAAGTGAAATATTTTGAGGTGAGTCCATAAGACCCATTACTAATTTATTTCATCTTTGGCATGGTATTTTTTAGTTAATTGTATGATTATGTAAATATGTAAAATTTGCATGATAAGCAGCTTGTGTGGTGCATAGAAGAAATCTCGTATAGGTTAGGTTAGAAAGAATATTTGGGATTGTAAAGTTTTTCTAAAATAATTAGATTAAAGATGTAGTAATAAATAATAGGGGTCTAAAAAAAAGAATTATTTCATAAATGAATTCTAAATTTTTTTGCTGAATTATGAGTTTTTTATGGGTTAGGTTTGATAAAATCCTAAGATTAAAAATTTAAAAATATATATATATAAGGACTAACAAGCAAAAATGGAATTACCTGCATCCTTCTTTATTGTTTTAATTTCTTTTTTCTAGTAAAAGAAAGATTTTAAAAGTGAAAAAATTATTTTTTCCAAATTATTTTTATGAAAATCACTCCTGAAAGGAATGAAAAAATTTTAAAAGAAAATTATTTTCTTAAAGTAAAAAGACAATTTTTAAGAAACCCTTTCTTGAAAGGTACAGGGAATTTTTTCAAGAAAAATATTTTTGAAAACCAAAAATTTATATTCATAAAACCTCTTCCTTAAAGGAATGGGCAATTTTTCAAAAGAAATTATTTTTCTAAGGTAAAACTATATCTTTTAAAAAACCCTTTCCCAATTTTGGGACATGGAACCTACCTCCCAGTTTTGGGAGGTAGGTTGAAACCTGCTATCGGGTCTCCCCTTCCCATTTCCCTTCCCCCCTATGTAAAGGCTTCTGCCTCCTAATATTATCAAAAAAAAAAAATTTTTTTTTCTAAAAGGAATAAAATTTTTTTTAAGGAAATTATTTTTAAAAATCAATAATTTATTTTTTAAAAACTTCTTCTTGAAAAGAATAGAGAATTATGAAAAAAAATTATTTTTCTAAGGTAAAATTATTTTTTTTAGAAAACCTTTTTCAAAAAGAATAAGAAATTTCTCGAAGAAAATTATTTTTAAAAATCTTAAAAATCCCTTCCTAAAAAAATGAAAAATTTCATAAGAAAATTATTTTAATTAGTTTTTTATAAAAATCCTGCCTGAAAGAACTGGGATGCATTTTCTAAAATGTGTATTTTTTAAAATCTTAAAATTTTTAAATCAACACTAAATAAAGGCAAGATAAGTAAATTAGATCATCTTGGTACTAAAAAGTATTTAAGGTGTTAATATATTCTCTACACATAACTAATTCCTGAATCTAATATGTGAAATGTATATTGTAGATACCTAATTTTATTTAGACCCTAAATTAAAGTGAACCCATGTATAACTTCTAAATTTATCTTTCTTGAATATAAATTTTTTTAAAACTTAATTGAGTGAAAGTGAAAAATTTAAAGATATTTTTTGGGTCTTAAATATTAATAATATTATCTTTTAAAATGAAAAAAAAAGAAAAAAGAAAAAAAAAAAGAAAAGTTGACAAATGCATAGAAAAGAGATGTCAGTAAGAAATAGAAGCAAGAGGATAAGAGAAATAAAAAGAAGAGAAAAGGAAGAGGATAAGAAGGAGATTGCCAAAAAGATAAGAATAAGAAGAAGCAGATCACCAAGGGGGCAATGGTACTCCTGATCTAATAAAAAACCTAAGCCATCTGATCTCTCAAAAAAAAAAAATTACAAATCTAAGCCCCTTCATTCACACGAGAGAGGAGTGCAGCACCTTCAATGACCCATGAAGCTCCTTCACCCTTAAAGAACTCCTCTGCACTTTCACCTACATAGCCAAAAGCATATACAAGAATAGAAATCTCCCTTGTCTATCTATTGGTGGTCACAAGAGCAAAGTAGTAGGTAGAGGGCATTGCACCCCTGTACCTGATAGTGGAGGTTGAGCACCAAGCGCGAGAGGACATAGATTCTAGGTCAGTGGCTTCATTGTTATTTTAAAAACTCATTTTTTGCTCACTCCATAAAACTAGAGAGAAAAAGAGAGTTTTGCATGGGATCGTTACTCTGCATAGTGATATTGCAACAATCAAGATGCCATGTCAAAATTAAACCCATTCACTAAATCTTTTGCCAACTATTAGTGTCTTTATTTAGGCCCTATGCTAAAGCTTTTAAATTCATGTTGTTTATTCTATTCGCCGGGTCATGCAACTATAGGCAATAAACAATTACATCATTACATACTCGGTTAATATAATATGCATGTACCACTACTTACATAACTCCAAAACCATGATGTAAAATATTCTTAAATCAAAGCCTTCGATTGCTTGATTGGGACACCGAACACTTAAAAGAAAAGATTGCAAGATTTTCATTTTGAAATTAGACACATTTCCTTGATATTGACAAAATTAATATTCAATTTAATTAAATGCATTACATTTAGTTCTAGTATGGCTGGATTTCATTACAGTTTAGTAAAATATGCAAAGTTGCGGAGTAGTACTCCCCACCATTAAACCACCTTCTTTTGGTTGTCCTCAAAGTATGGCCAGGTTAGTTGAATATGGAAGGAGTCTTTGAATGATCTTGGTCCTTCCTTCCTCACCAAAATGTCCAACCTAAATTTTTCTAGACCACACATGAGGCTTGAAATAATAGGAAAAAAAAAATGAAGGTCTCCCTTATATAAGCCTCGCATGTTGAACCATCCACATAGGCTTTATTTTTTTTTACCATCCTCTTGGTGCTACCTATCATTTTAATCAAATAAATCAAATGAAACATGAACTAAATTAGAAGTTTAATTTTAAAATATAGAATCAAGCAAATGCAATTATGTATGTACCTCTTGAATAGATGTATCTATCGATATTGAACCAGATCGCCTACCTTAACTTTGTAAGCTAAGTGCACCATCAAAGAATGATGAGTGAAAAATCTTCTCCAATAAACATAGTGCTACTAGATTGTTATGATGCATAGCCAACAAGTCCTCTATCCTCAATGTAGTTAAGTACGAGTGTCAAAAAATTGACTTAGCTCTATAAGAGGCTTCTACACATTCACAGATAGTGCTCAAAATGTAATTGGTAGTAAACATTCCAAAAATATGTGGAATCATGACTTTTCATGTCAACTGACTTTCCATCCCATTTGTCCATGCATGTGGCTAAGTTTGAGACATAACCATTCAATATTTTGAGCCTTTCTACCAATTTGCACATGGCTTTTTTCTGTTGTATGGTCAATGCAATGGCCTTAGGCTTGGAAACTTACCATTAGTTAATCCTATCAACTCCAATTCACATCACCTTCAAGTTAATCCTTTCTTTCTCAATGTCTTTGGTTTTTTCCTTCACACCCATTACAGCCTTAAAGACATTGTTAAAGACATTATTTTTTATATGCATGACATCTAAATTATGCTTATGTTTCTAACACAGTGACTCCTAAAAGATGCTCTATCTAATCTAGTTGTGACATCCCAAACCCAAGAGTCTCCTTAATGACATGTTCTTAGTTATTTTAGGAAGACCACTAACTATTGCCTAAACATGCTGGCCAGTTAGCCTTGTTGGGAGCTTGTCACTCTCTACTTTATTTCTCCTAAATGCTATCAATGATTAGGAAATAAGAATTGATAATGCAAATCAAATTGAGAATTTTTACCTGCATGTTTCAAGAAGAATGCCTTGCTTTCCTCCATACAAATGGGACATGCTAGTTTTCCTCTTGTATTTCACTCTAACAACATTTTATATGCAGGAAAATCAATGATGGTTCACATCAATGTTGCCTACATTATGAAATTTTGTTTTATGGAATTGTCATACATTAAAACACCCTATCATCACAATTGTTTTAGCTCGTTTATGAATAGATAGAGATACACATCAATATTCACTATGGAGTTTCAGGCTAGAACAAGACATGTCAAGAATATGTATAGGTGATTAATGTAGAGCTCTATGGAAGATTGTAAGTAGTGATAATTATTGGTTAATAGGAGTACACCCTTACTAATTTTGGGGGTTGTGAGCAAACTTAGGATAAATCTTGTCACAATGCTTCCATGCTTTCTTGTCTAACAGGTGGCTTAGCACACCTTTCACTTGCTTCTTCTTATAATGCCATCTCATGTGCAAGGCTAAACTTATGGAAGCATACAACCTTTGCAATCTAAGAATCAAAGGCATATAATGCATTCTTACCTTGGATACTTCTTTCCCTCTATCTCTTCGCCTCTGCTTGTATTTGGGAGATCTATAGAATTTGAATTTCCTCTCATATGTGTTGTCTTTATAGTATAACATGCAACCATTGATGTAACAATTAGTTTTTATTTCAGTCCCAATTTATATACAAGCTAAGAAGCATTATACAAATCATGGCACTAGATTGGGTTAAGAAATACATTCCCTAACAAATTTTGCCCATAGATTAAAGGGATATTGACTATGACTTGAATTTTATTTTATGCTTAACACTCTCATTGCCATTGATAATTTCAAGCGCTCTTTACAACCATACCACGATAATTGTTCAAAAGCACATAATAAATTATAAAATTATTGGGTCTTAGGATTTGAAGATTCCACTAAATTCTCCTAATAGTGTTAGCAGCATCAAAAACCATAAATAGATGACAATCAAAATTATTATCACAACTGACATAAACTTTGCTAGAAGCATTCACAGTATGGGTGTTGTATTGAAATTTGGTCTAAACTGGTGTTGCATGCTCACCAAGGTCTGTCTTGTACCAAAAATTAAGTTTAAAACTATATCTATATAGATGAACTTTAACTAATTCAGGATTCAATAGTGTTACACTTTTATATTTATTACAAGGATACTTGAAAGTCCCATTAGATATATATGTTGGCAATTGACAAGCATAGCAAATAAAACCATTAACCCCATAAATAAACTCTTGCCTAAGTTTTATTCAACTTGGGTAGTTCTTGTTATACATCCATCTATGGTTATACACAATTTCCATTGTCTTACAATAAAATCAATATCTAATTCCAACTATATTACCATGAAATAATTGTGAACCTCTAATATGTAATCTTAATCTCTTCACACTATAATTGAAATGAACGAAACACACATATATATGATATACATATGTATGTGTATATTACATATATGAAACAATATATCAATAAAAAGTATAAACTACATTATCACACCATATACATAATGAAAATGACTACAAATTTTAGCTTTGCAACATAAATAAGACATTGAGAGATAAAATCAATGACTTACCTTCTATTGAGCTACAATTCAGTTGTCTATATGTAGAAATAGTGGTTTTATTATTAAAATTTTAGAGACAAATGGAAGAAGATAGGGAAGAAGTTGAAGGAAAAAGAAAAAGAATTGTGGTGGCAGGCTTAAAAAACAAGTTTATTGTCAAAATATTTTGAATTCAGACAGATAATAGAGGAAAAGTGTAATTTTTTAATTTTAGACGGATTTACCTTCAAGCCCACTGCCCATATTATTATCGGTGAGTTTGCCATTGGTATCATTACCGGTGATGGGGCCACTAGAAATCCGATAATATCTTGCGATTTTTCAACAACCTAGCTTTCAACATCCTAGCTGCCAAAAATATTATCGGTGGATGTTCCTATCAGCTAATAATTTTGACAGTAAAATACAAATCCTCTGTTACTGGCAGAATGTCTTTCTCAGTTAAAAATATGTGTATGATGTACCTAATTGCATCTTTTGTACACACACCTAAGACACATTTTGTTTGTGAATTTAATTCAATAAGGGCTTTCTATTTTGTTAATTTGTTTGAGTAAATTCCATAAATTTCAAATAACAACAACTATGCATCCCACTTTCACATGGAAAATTGATTTGGATTAATTTATTTTCTCTTTCTGTCAAGGAGTGCACTAAATTAATGATTGAATGGCAGTTATTCATTTTGCATACATTTTTTGGTGGGTTATTGGTGTTATGATGCTAAAAATTTTTGTTTTGGCATCCTTTTATACAATTATGTTGCTAGAATCTTTGTCTCAATCTCATAATAAGTAAGTTTATTTTACTTGGATCTCACGAACATTATGTTTTTCACTAGCTGACACTACAAAAAATAGTATTTTTGTGACGGTTACCAATAACAGCTAGTGAATGCAAATAATGGTAGTTGTTCATGTGGCAGTTGTAATGTCTTTCAGTATAATGGAGGTTTCAACTGCCACCAATTTTATTCGCATTTATTTTTTGTTCTTTAACATTTTTAAAAAATTAATTAAATTGTTAAAAATTGTTAGTGGTGATTTGAAATGCAAACATATTTTTGCCATTTTATATTTTTAAATATTAAATAATTGTTAAGAAGTGTTTTTTGTAGTTTAAACTGTCATGATATTTATCCACATTTTTTGTCTTGTTATAGTTTTAAAATTTTAATTAAATTATTATAAATTATTTGTGGTAATTTGTACCTCTACTATCTTTTCACCATTTGTTATTTTAAAAATTAAATTATTAAAAATGTTAGTGGTGGTTTGAACTGTCACTAAATTAATTCACATTTATATTTTACTTATTTATATTTTTAGAATGTTATATAAATTGTTAAAAATTATTAATGGCAATTCAAACTATTACTATGTTTTTGCCATTTAATATTTTTACAATATTAAATAAATTGTTGAAAAATACTAGTAGCGGTTGAAATTACCACTAAGTTTATCTACATTGAATTTTGCCCTTTTGTATTTTTAAAAATATCAATTAAATTGTTATAAATTTAGTGGTGGTTTCAACCGCCATTGCGTTTTTACTATTTTATATTTTAAAATATTAAATAAATTGTTAAATTGTTAGTGGCAACGTGAATTGCTGCTAAATTTATTCACATTTACTTTTTACCTTTTATTTTCAAAATATTACATAAATTGTTAAAACTTGTTAGTGGTGATTCCCGCCGTCACTATCCTTTGTACACATACCTAAGAAACATTTTATTTGTAAATTTAATTGAGCAAGGGCTTTCTATTTTTTTTTTTAATTTATTTGAGAAAATTTCATACATTCCAAATTGCACCAATTATGCATCTTATCTCTTTCGGTAAAGGAGTCCACTAAATAAATAATTGAATGGCAGTTATTCATTGTACATACATTTTTTGGTGGGTTATCGGTGTTATGCTGCAAAATATTTTTGTTTTGACATCCTTTTATACAGTTCTATTGCTAGAACCTTGGTTTTAATATCATATTAAGTTTAGTTTACTTAAATCTCACAAACAACATGTCTCTCACTAGTTGACAATACAAATAAGTGTTTTAGTTGCGGTTACCCATAACCACTAGTAAATGCAAACAAGACGTTATATATATATATATATATATATATATATATATATATATATATATATATGATGATTTCCCATAACCGCTTGTGTTTTAATGGTAGTTTTTAAGCAATAGTATTCTAAGCCTTTCTACCCATTTGCATAAGGATTTTCTCTGTTGCATGGTCAATGTATAAGTGGCCTTAGGTTTGGCAAACTTGTCATTAGTCAATCCTGTCAAATCTAATTCCTATCACTTGTAATATTCTTTCAAATCCATCCTTACTTGCTCAATGTCTTTGGTTTTTCCCTTCATGCCCATACAATATTCAAGATGTTATTGAAGACATTCTTTCTATATGCATGACATCAAAATTATGTTGGATCAAATTAAGTTTCCAGCAAGGCGACTCCCAAAAGGTCTTTTATCCGTCTAGTTGTGACTAGTCCAAAACTTGATGAGTCTTCTTAATGACACATGCTTAGTTATTCAAGGCAGATCATTAACTTTTGCCCAAACTTACTTGTCGATCAACCTCATTGGGTACTCGTCATCTCAACTTTATTTCTCTTGAATGCTGCCTTGTTTTACCGGAAGGGATGATTAGGGGATAGGAACTGCTGATGTAAATCAAACTAAGAGTTTTTACTTGTGTGTTTCAAGAAGAATGTCTTGCTTTTCTCCATGCAAATGGGACATGCTAGTTGCCCTCTTGTACTCCACTCTGACAACATTCCATATGCAAGAAAAATCATTTATGATCCATATTAATCTACTTGCATTATGAAATTTTGTTTTGTAGAAGTGTCATTCATTAAAACACTTTATCACTACAATTGTTTGAACTCGTCTATCAATGGTTGAAGATACATATCAATATTTGCTTTAGGGTTTTTCAGGTCAAGAACAAGACATGTCAAAAACATGTATGGGTCATTCATGTAGAGTTCTGTGAAAGATTGTGAGAAGTGACATTATTGGCCAACAAGAGTATGCACTCATGATTGGCTGTATAGATTAATTTTGTTAGTACATAAACCTAACATGACATTTTGGAGGTCATGAGTAAACTTAGGATAAATCCTATCAAAGTGCTCCCATGTTTCTTTGTTTGATAAGTGGCTTAGCACACCTTTCGCTTGCCTACTCTTATAATGCCATCTCATGTGTGGGGCTAAACTCATGGAAGTATTAACATTTGTAATCTAAGAATCAAAGGCATATAATGCATTCTTGCCTTGGGTACTTCTTCCCCTCTATCTCTTTGCCTTAGCTTGTATCTAGGATATGTATAGAATTTGCATTCCCTCTTATATATATTGTCTTTATAGTACAACATGCAATCTTTGATACAACAATTACTTTTTTATTTTAGACCCAATTAAGATACTAGCTAAGAAGCCTTATAAAAATCATTAGGCACTAGATTGGGCTAAGAAATACATTCTATCACAAATGTTGCCCATAAATCAATGGTGTATTAACAATGACTTGAAATTTATTTTATGCTCAACACTCTCAGTACTACTAATAATTCTTAGTGCTCTTTATAGCCATACCACAATGATTGTTCCGAAGTACACAACAAATCGAAAAATTGTTAGGCCTTAGGTTTTAGACATTCTTCTAAATTTTCTTTGTAGTGTTAGCAGTGTAAAAAATCATAGACTGATGATAACCAAAATTATTATCACAAGTCAACATAAACATTGCCAAAGTACTCATAGTATGGGCACTGTGCTGAAATTTGATCTAAATTGGTGCTTCTTGATCACTATAGTCTGTCTAATACTAATAATTAGATTTAAAACCCTATCTATATAGATGAACCTTAACTCTTTTACAACTCAATAGTATTGCACTTTTGCAATTATTACAAGGACACCTGAGAGTCCCATTAGATATATATGGCGCAATTGACAAACATAGCTAATAAAACCATCAGTCCCATAAACAAACTCTTGTCTAAGTTCTATTCAACTTGGGTAGTTCTTGTTATACATCCATCAATGGTTATATACAATTTCCATTGTCTCACAATAAAACCAATATCTACTTCCAACTATATAACCATAAAATAACTTGTGATCTTGTAATATGTAATCTTAATCTCTTCACACTAAAATTGAAATGAACAAAACACACATATAAATGATATACATATATATATTAATGTAAACATATATGAATAACAAATATAAGTGACATTATCAAACCATATACACAATGAAAATGTGGCTACAAATTTTAGTTTTGCAAAATAAATAAGAATTGAAGGATAAAATCAATCACTTACCTTCTATTGAGCTATAACAAACAACAATTCAACTGTCTATATGTAGAAACAATGGCTTTATTGTCAAAATTTTAGAGACAATTGGAAGAAGATAGGGCAGAAGCTGAAGAAAAATGAGAAGGAATTGTGGTGGAGGGCTCAAAAAACAAGTTTATCAATAGAATATTTTGAATTTTAGATAGATAATAGGAGGAAAAGTGTAATATTTAAATTTTAGACAGATTTACTAGAGAGCCCACCGCTTGTGTCATTACCGGTGAGTCTACCGCTGGTATCATTGCCGATAATGGGGCTACTGGAAATCTAATATCATGGGATTTTTCAATAGCCTAGTTGCCAAAAATATTACCGACGAATTTTCCTATCCACCAAGAATTTTGATGGTGAAATACAAATCATCTGGTACCAATAGAATTTCTTATTATTTATAAATATGTGTATTATGTACTTAATTGCATCTTTTGTACACATACCTAAGACACATTTTATTTGTGAATTTACTTCAATTTAGGGCTTTCTTTTTATTTTTTAATTTATTTGAAAAAATTCAATACATTCCAAATAACACCAATTATGCATCCCATGTTCATATGGAAATTGACACGAATTAATCTTATCTCTTTCTATCAAGGAGTACACTAAATTAATGATTGAATGGCAATTATTCATTCTGCATGCATTTTTTGGTGGGTTAACGATGTTATGTTGCAAAATATTTTTGTTTTGGCATCCTTTTATACAATTCTATTGCTAGAACCTTGTTCTCAATATCAAAATGAGTAAGTTTACTTAATTGTCACAAACATCAAGTCTCTCACTAGCTAACACAACCAAAAAAAGGTTTTTTAGTGGCGATTATCCATAATCGATAGTGAATGCAAACAATGGTGGTGGTTCATGTTGCGATTTACCAATCGCCACAATACTTTTAGTATGGTCATGGTATGAACAGCCACTACATTTTTGCCATTTTATATTTTAAAATATTAAATAAGCTGTTTTGAAATGCCATTAGATTTATTCATATTTATTTTTTAATATTTTTAGAATATTAAATATATTGTTGAACATTATTAGTGGCAATTTAGACCACCATTATATATTTTCAAAATATTATACAAATTGTTAAAAATATTAGTAACAGTTGAAACCGTCAGTAAGTTTAGGAAGGTGAACAAGAGTTTAAGGTGTTCGATGAAATTCAGCCCTGGGACTGGTCCTCTGTTGAAGTGCAGATTAGTGAAGCCACATTCCACATTCCACAATTCAGCCCTGGAGTCATGCTTGCTGACTCCAGCTGCCTGTGGTAGTTGGTATATCCACAAATAAGAGCAGATCCTCTAGGTCCCATTCCTTGTTCTTGGGCGGCCTAATTTAGAACAATAATCACACTAGTGCTTATTAGCAAAAATTAAAGGAACTGAAGAAAGAAAAAGACTCAAAGCAAGAAAAAAAGGGGAGAAAACTATTCAAAATTTATGAAAGGGAAGATCATCAAGCACACCTTTGCAGCAGCCCTTCCAATAGTCGGATGGGAACTCAAGCCTAGATAATCATTTCCAGAAAACAAAATTAACTTTTTCAGCTGCTGATGATATACCTGCGGTCCATTGCCAGCAACAGCACTATAAACAATTTTATCACCTGAAAAAATGATTGTCAAATGTTAAACATCAGCCAGAACCAAACCTAAGTTCATTACAATTGAAAAATCAACGCAACCAACATTTATGCATGCAAAAGATAAAACAGCAGCTATTTTGCGAGAATAAATAAGGGATCAGATAAAAAGAAGAAGATCATAAATGCTGTTTACATAAGGTACCAGAACTAGGAGTATCAAGCATCCAATTGTGGAATGTGGCTTCACTAATCTGCACTTCAACAGAGGACCGGTCCCAGGGCTGAATTTCATCGAACACCTTAAACTCTTGTTCATCTTCCTCAACTATTCAGGGGTTGATAAGTATTGTAGCTCATTCTCGATGGGTACTCGTTGCTTCTCCTTCAGGAGGTAAATGGGTCTGAGAGATCGAAGGAGTTTGAGAGACCTAAGACTTGCAGGTGCGTCTACAACCCAGTCGTCCTATGCACTTGACATCTTCGGCAAGCAGTTTGTTGATTTAGCTCTATGTCCATGTTGGGAAAATAGATCAGAGGCTTGATAAAAGTGGAAGCACCTCAGGATCACTTTTTTCCACTGTGCAAATAAATGATGCACAACAAAAATTTAAGCAGAAAAATAAATACAAGAGGCACAAATATTTAACGTGGAAAACCCTCCAATGTTGAGGGAAAAACCACGGGACAAGCTCCGAGAAAATATTTCACTATAATAAGGATAATTACAAATATCCTTACAATACACTTTACTCTCATTCAAGTGATACTAA
The DNA here is from genome assembly GCA_037013595.1 of Dicorynia guianensis. Lineage (NCBI taxonomy): Eukaryota > Viridiplantae > Streptophyta > Magnoliopsida > Fabales > Fabaceae > Dicorynia > Dicorynia guianensis. The sequence continues at coordinate 11,404,435 of JASUAB010000006.1, read as the reverse complement.
AATTATAGTGGCACTCAGTGAGACCCTCTAGAGATGACACCCAATATTTTCTGGTGTATACCCACACCCACACTCTATTGGGAATTATTCAGACTCTCTTTTATCTCACACTTTCAAAGAAATATTTTATTTCTCTCAAGGCTTAATTCTTTGCCTTGCCAATAATTTCTTTCTCGGCTCTACTTCTGGCCTATCCTCCTTTGCTGAATGAGGTCCTCTATTTATAAGGAATTCTGAGCTGCAAAATGTACAGGAGTGTGGCAGAAATTTTAGCATTTGCCAACCAAGACGTGTTGAAATTTTCCTTATTTTCAGCGTTCTCTTGTTTTCAATATTGTCAGTCTCCTATGCAAAAATTTCTTCCTACCTTTTGCTTCTTTTATCATGGGTTGGACCCCACAATTCTCTCCCTCCAGCCCATGAGGAAGGAGAATAAACTCAGATGTCATCAAATAGAATTCATGCTAGCCAACCTAGCATAAGTTTGAAGCTTCTCTCGAGTTACGACTTTTGTCATCATATCAGCAGGATTGTTATTAGTGTGAATCTTTTCAAGCTTGAACTCTTGTTCTTCTATAGCTAACCGTAGCCAATGATATCTCACATCAATGTGCTTTGTATGCAAGTGGTACATTGAATTTTTACTCAAATCAAGAGCACTTTGACTATCACAGTAAATCATAGACCTTTGCTGCTTCATGCCCAATTGTTGAAGAAGTCTAGTTAACCAAAGCATTTCTTTTCCTGCTTCAGTCATGGCAATATATTCTGCCTCAGTTGTAGATAAGGCAACACACTTTTGCAATTTAGACTGCCATGATACAGCTCCCCTTGCAAAAGTAAACAAGAATCCTGAAGTAGATTTTCTACTATCCAGGTCACCTGCCATATCTGCATCTGCATAACCTTTCAAAATTCGTTCTGACATACCAAAACACAAGCACAATTTTGAACTGCCTCTTAGATATCTAAAGATCTACTTTACAGCTTCCCAATGATCTTTACCTGGGTTGGAAAGAAACCTGCTGACTACTCCTACTGCATAAGCAATATCTGGACGGGTACAGACCATGGCATACATCAAACTCCTAACTGCAAAGGAGTAAGGAATCTTAGCCATGTCTTCTTCTTCTTTTTCATCAGTGGGACAACTTTTTCTGCCTAGTTTAAAGTGATTGGCCAATGGCGTGCTAACTGGCTTAGCACTTTGCATGTTGAATCTTTCTAGGACCCGCTCCACATACTTTTCCTGTGACAACCATAGCTTTCTAGCTTTTCGGTCTCGCAAAATCTGCATTCCCAGAATTTGCTGGTCCAAGATCTTTCATGTAAAATGCCTTTGACAACTCCTTTTTCAGATCACCAATCATCTTTGTGTCCTGCCCCACAATCAACATGTCATCTACATATAATAAGAGAATAATGAATTTGTCATCAGGAAATATTTTAAAATATACACAATGGTCTGTATCAGTTCTGGTATAACCATGACTCATTATGAAAGAGTCAAATTTCCTATACCACTGCCTTGGAGCCTGCTTTAATCCATACAGGCTCTTCTTCAATCTACAGACCATGGTTTCCTTCCCTTTCTCTTCAAACCCTTCTGGTTGAATCATGTAGATCTCTTCCTCCAAATCACCATGAAGAAATGTAGTTTTCACATCTAACTGTTCAAGCTCTAGATCCAGGCTGGCTGTTAGACCTAGTATAGCTCTAATTGAGCTAATCTTGACAACTGGAGAGAAAATCTCATCAAAATCGATTCCTCGCTTTTGTCCAAAACCTTTTACAACTAGGCGAGCTTTATACTTCACCAGCTTGTTGCAATCTTTCTTAAGCTTATACACCTACTTGTTCTTTAAGGCTTTTCTGCCTTTTGGAAGTTCCACAAGCTCATAAGTATCATTCTTCTGCAAGGAATTCATTTTGTCTTGCATAGCTGTCATCCACTGGGCTTTATCCTTATGAGTTTGTACTTCTTCAAAATCTTCTGGGTCCCCCTCATCAGTAAGGAGGATATACTCAGAACTTGGGTACCTGGTTGATGGATGCCACTCTCTCTGTGTTCTTCTGAGCAGCGGTGGAGGGGGTTGCTCCCCCTGCTCAACAACTTCATCATCACCTCCAGCATTATTTATCCTTGGTTGGTCATTAATTTGTTCCTTACCTTGAGTATCATTATCGACTGGATCAGGCAAGTTCACCATAGGAACTGGGTTTAGATCAACCAAGCTGTCGTTGCCACCAGATACTTTCTTTTTCACTTTTTCTATATCATCAATGGTTTGGCCTTCAATGAATGCTACATCCTGACTTCGAATTAGTTTCTTCTCAATCGGGTCATATAACCTATAGCCAAATTCATCAAGACCATAACCGAGAAAGATGCACTGTCGTGTCTTAGCATCAAGCTTGGATCTTTCATCCTTTGGAATGTGAACAAACGCCTTACATTCGAAAACTCGTAGGTGATCATAAGAGACTTCTCTGCCATACCAAACTTTGTTAGGTACATTACCATTTAGAGCAACAGCTGGAGATAGATTGATAACATATACTGCTGTGAGCAAAGCCTCCCCCCAAAAGTATTTTGGCAACTTTGCTTCTGAAAGCAAACATCCGACTCTCTCTAGCAAGGTTTGGTTCATCCTTTCAGCTAGACCATTTAACTATGGAGTCTTTGGAGGCATTTTCTGGTGCTTAATGCCCATCTTTCTGCAGTATTTATCAAAAGGACCACAGTACTCGCCACCATTATCAGTGCGAATACACTTAAGCTTCTTTCCAGTTTCTCTCTCAACGATGCATGAAACTGTTTGAAAATATCAAGGACTTGATCTTTGGTCTTTAATACGTAAGTCCAAAGTTTCCTTGAATGATCATCAATAAATGTCACAAAATAAAGTCCACCACTATAGGACTTTTCTTTCAAGGGACCACAAACATCGGAGTGCACCAATTCTAACAGATCCGATTGCCTTGAAGGAAAGTGACTCTTGAAGGCAACTCTGTTATGCTTTCTGGCCATGTAATGAGCACATTTCTTCAAGCTCGTGCTCTTTATACCTGGGAGTAGGTTTTTCCTGGCCAAACAATTGAGTCCCTTCTCACTGATGTGACTAAGTCTCCTGTACCATATCTCGGCTGTCTTCTCATCATCCATTGTGTTGATGAAGTCACCTAAAATTTTGGCTTGTGTTAGATACAAGCTTGGACTCTTCTCTCCTCGAGCCATGACCAACGAACCTTTAGTAAGCTTCCATTGCCCATTACCAAAGGTGTTGAAATAACCTTCATCATCTAGCTTCTTTACTGAGATCAAGTTGAAACGGATATCAGGCACATGTCTAACATCCTTGAGAATCAGCCGTGCTCATTTGTTGGTCTCTAAGTGGATATCTCCCATGCCGGTAACATTTGAGAAACCATTATTACCCATCTTTAACATGCCAAAATTACTGGATGTATAAGATGAGAAGAGCTCCCTGTTTGATGTAACATGTAATGAGGCTCCACTATCCACGACCCAACTTGATTCATGACAGGCAAAATTAATTACCTCTTCGTCACAAACAATGACTAGTTCGGCAGCGGCAACCTGATCTTTCTTCTCTTCCTCAGTGTTGCCATTTTTCTTGTCTTTCTTGTATTTGAAACATTGCCTTTTAAAGTGCCCTAACTTGCCACAATAGTGACACTCCATATTTTTGGATCTGGGCTTGGATTTGCTCCGGCCTTTGTCTCCGCCTTTCAGACCTCTACTTTTGCTTCTCCCCCTATCATCAGTGACAAGAATATCAGGCTGTGAAGATGAAGCTTGAGATCTTTTTCTCATCTCTTCATTTAAAATAGTGCTTTTAATAAGTTCCATTGTCACTACGCCATCAGGAGCAGAGTTGCAAAGTGACATTCTGAATGTCTCCCAAGAGTCTAGTAAAGTACCGAGCAGCCAAAGAGCTTGAATCTCATCATCAAACTTTACACCCATGGAAGATAGCTGTTGTAAGAATCCTTGAAATTCATTTAAATGATCGGAGATAGAGCTATCTTCCTTATAGTGTAACTTTATCATCTTCTTTATCAAGAAGAGCTTGTTGTAGCCAGTCTTCCTGGCGTATAGAGATTCAAGTTTCTCCCATAACGTCTTGGCATTCGTTTCATCATTAATGTGGTTGAGCACGTTGTCATCCACCCACTGCCGAATAAAACTGCGTACCTGGACATTTTCAAATGCCCATTGATCATCGGTTTTTAATTCAGCTTGTCTGAAGCAAACACTGGTAAATGCCAACTTTTCACATAAAGGAGATCTTTCATTTTTTCTCTCCATATGAGATAGTTGGTGCCGTTCAAACTAATCATTCTGCTTGTATTGACCTCCATCTGATATAAGCCAGCAATTAGTGAAACAAATAAATTAGGCGGTAAAACCAGCCAATTACAGAGAAAATAAATTTGGCGGCTTAGCCAGACCAGAGGCGGTATAACCAGCCAATATAAATTGCAAAATAAATTTCAACAATATAACCAGAGGCTCTGATACCACTTGTTAGGAAAATAGATCAAAGGCTTGATAAAAGCGAAAGCACCTCAAGATCACTTTTTTCCACTGTGCAAATAAATGATGCACAACAAAAATTTAAGCAGAAAAATAAATATAAGAGGCACAAATATTTAACGTGGAAAACCCTCCAATGTTAAGGGAAAAACCACGGGACAAGCTCCGAGAAAATATTCCACTATAATAAGGATAATTACAAATATCCTTACAACACACTTTACTCTCATTCAAGTGATACTAAAATTATAGTGGCACTCAGTGAGACCCTCTAGAGATGACACCCAATATTTTCTGGTGTATATCCACACCCACACTCTATTGGGAATTACTCAGACTCTCTTTTATCTCACACTTTCAAAGAAATATTTTATTTCTCTCAAGGCTTAATTCTTTGCCTTGCCAATACTTTCTTTCTCAGCTCTGCTTCTTGCCTATCCTCCTTTGCTGAATGAGGTCCTCTATTTATATGGAATTCTGAGCTGCAAAATGTACAGGAGTGTGGTAGCAATTTCCGCATTTGCCAACCAAGACGTGTTGAAATTTTCCTTATTTTCGGCGTTCTCTTGTTTTCAATATTGTCGGTCTCTTATGCAAAAATTTCTTCTTACCTTTTGCTTCTTTTATCATGGGTTGGACCCCACAGTCCGCACCGAACGATGAACATTAGATATATACCAGAGCGAGAATAGAAGAGTTGTGTCAGGTCTGAGGGCGGCGAATGTAGACATTACTGAGCAAATTGATTGTTTTATACACAGCTACTAGTCCGTCCATTGAAAATAAACTGATATGATCATGGTCCCAATTTAATTTTTTGTAAATGTAAAATCATACCAAAAAAAAAAAAGTTATGTTTGATTTCATTAATTATCAATCGTATTAATATCAACCCAATCATCCAAGTTGTATAATAGAAGCTGCCATGTGTAAGTTAAGGAGTAAATTATAAATTAATGAAGAATACAACTATGTATAAAATCTTTTACATAGCCAAATTCCACTAATTTAAATTCAAATTTGAGCTTATGATCGCCCGAATTTAAGTCAATATTTTTAAACTTAATTTAAGTTTTAAAAATTACTTAAGATTTTAATTTTATCAATTAAGTATTTATTAAATATTATTATGTCATTTATTTTTGTATTTAGATTCTCTTATTCATTAATTAGTTTAATACATCAATAATTAATATAAGAGAGTAACAGTTTTATCATAAAATAATTTTCAATAAGAATCTGAACGAAAATTTTTAAAATTTCAAGAACTTCATTATAATAATAGATATTTTCAAAAGCTTAATATATAATAATAATAATAATAATAATAATAATAATAAACGCTAAAATTAAATGACAAATTGTTATTTGCACACTGCTTGTTACTCGTTAATGGCCGTTTTGGTGGGATGTTTAGGAGCCCAATTCCAATTGTGGAATGTGGAATGTGGCTTCACTAATCTGCACTTCAACAGAGTTCCTTCAGAAGGTACCAGAACTAGGAGTATCAAGCATCCAATTGTGGAATGTGGCTTCAATAATCTGCACTTCAACAGAGGACCGGTCCCAGGGCTGAATTTCATCGAACATCTTAAACTCTTGTTCATCTTCCTCAACTGTTACAGGGGTTGATAAGTATTGTAGCTCATTCTCGATGGTTACTCGTTGCTTCTCCTTCAGGAGGCAAATGGGTCTGAGAGATCGAAGCAGTTTGAGAGACCCAAGACTTGCAAGTGCGTCTACAACCCAGTCATCCCACGCACTTGACATCTTCGGCAAGCAGTTTGTTGATTTAGCTCTACCTCCGCCCCGAACGATGAACGTTAGATATATACTAGAGCGAGAATAGGACAGTTGTGTCAGGTCCCAGGGCGGCGAATGCAGAGACTACTGACCAAATTGTTGAAAACACTATGAAATTTATCTACTTTTTAATTTTGCCCTTTTACATTTTTAAAACCATAATTAAATTGTTAAGAATTTAGTGGTGATTTTAGCATCACCATGTTTTTACCAATTAAATTTTTTAAAATATTACATAAATTGTTAATTAAAAAATGTTAGTGACCGTATGAACTGCCACTAAATTTAGTCACATTTATTTTTTGCCTTTTTATATTTTTAGAATATTAAATAATTTTTAAAAATTGCTAGCAATAGTTCCAACCGCCATTATGTTTTCACCATTTTATATTTTGAGAGCATTAAGTAAATTGTTAAGAAATGACAGTGGCAGTAGGAATTGTCACTCATAGTTGTAAATAAGTGCATGTTGTAGTTAATTGCATCTTTTGTACACATATTGAAGGCACATTTTATTTGTGAATTTAATTCAGTAATGGTTTTTTTATTTATTTTCTAATTTATTTGAGAAAATTTCATACATTCCACATAACACCAATTATGTGTACCACTTTCACATGGAAAATTGATTTGGATTAATCTTATCTCTATTTGTCAAGGAGTCTACTAATTTAATGATTGAATGACAATTATTCATTCTGCATGCATTTTTTTTGGTGGGCTACCGGTATTATATTGAAAAATAATTTTGTTTTGGCATTCTTTTATACAATTCTATTGTTAGAACCATAGTGTCAATATCATAATGTGTAAGTTTGCTTAAATCTCACAAACATCATGTCTCTCACTACCTGACACTACTAAAAAATAGGTGTTTTAATAGCAGTTTTTTTGTGGCAATTACCCATAATTGCTAGTAGATGCAAACAATGGCAAAGGTTCATGTAGCAGTTTAACAACTGCTGCAATGCTTTTTAGTATAGCGGCAGTTTGAACAGCCACTAATTTTATTTACATTTAATTTTTGTTCTTTTACATTCTTAGAAAAGTAATTAAATGGTTAAAAATTGTTAGTGGTGGTTCGAACTATCACTATGTTTTTGCCATTTTATATTTTTAAAATATTAAATAAATTGTTAAAAAGTGTTAGTGACAACTTGAATCATCACCAAATTTATTCACATTTATTTTTTATTTGTTTATATTTTCAAAATATTAATAAAATTATTAAGAATTTTTAGTGTTGATTTGAACCGTTATTATCTTTTCACCATTTTATATTTTCAAAATAGTAACTATATTATTAGGAAATGTTATATCACCAATAAATTTATTTACATTTATTTTTTATTTTTAAAATATTACATAAGTTGTTAGTGACGGTTCAAATTGCCTCTATGTTTTTGCCATTTAATATTTTCAAAATATTAAATAAATTGTTAAGAAACAATACTGGCGGTTTCAATTGCCATTAAGTTTATCTACATTTATTTTTCTTCTTTTACATTTTTAGAATATTAATTTATTTATTAAAAATTTAGTGACATTTTGAACTGCCACTATACTCTTGCCATTTTTTTTTTCAATATATTAAATAATTTGTTGAGAAATGTTAGTGATGGTATGAACTACTGCTAAATTTATTCACATTTATTGTTTGCCTCTTTTTATCTTTAAAATATTGCATATATTATTAAAAATTAATTAGTAATGATTTCAATCGCCACTATTTTTTCGCCATTTTATATTTTCAGAACATGATGTTGTTAAGAAAAATTAGTGAAGGCGAGAACCACCACCAAATTTATTTATAGTTATAATTATGTATATGATATACTTAATTGCATCTTTTTAAACATACCTAAGACATATTTGTGAATTTAATTCAATAAGGGCTTTCTATTTATTTTTTAATTTATTTGAGAAAATTTCAAACATCCTAAGAACAACAATTATGCGTCCCACTTTCACATGAAAAATTGACTTGGATTAATCTTATCTCTTTCTGTCAAGAAGTCCACTAAATTATTGATTAAATGGCACTTATTCATTTTGCATGCATTTTTTGGTGGGTCACCGATGTTATGTTGCAACACATTTTTGTTTTGGCATCCTTTTATACATTTCCATTGCTAGAACCTTGGTTTCAATATCATCATGCCTAAGTTTACTTAAATCTCACAAACATCATGTCTCTCACTAGCTGAGATGACTACATTGGTAGTTTTAATTAAAATCAACAGATAAAATTAAAATTTTAAAATTTAAATCTTAAATCTTATAATCTTAAAATCATAAAACTTTAAATTTTAAAATCTTAAATGAGAATAACAATGGGGCAGATCGAGGCCGGCAGTATCTTCTCGCTCCCCGACCCTAATGAGAAATTTGTCCCTTGTCCTTGTCCCATGCAGCGGGGAGAAATTTTCTTTTGCATCCAATCTTTGATTGGGGATGGCTATCCACGGGGAAGCGTGCAAACAATGAATAGCAGTGCCAACAATAGTGAAATTTGAATCTGATGGAACATGAACAACAACAGCAAAGATGCAAATAATGAGCTATTGGTAAGGAAGCAGGACCATGCCTTGCCAATAGTAAAGAATAATAAAGAAGGCACTGCTGGCAGACATGAAGGAGACACTGTAGGAGTGCTATCGAATAAGTGCCAAAGGGAGAAGAGAAAGACAATCAATGGTGACGACTTGCTGTGGGCCATGACCACTTTAGGGTTCAAAGAATACATGGAGCCCTTGATGATTTACTTGCAAAAGTATAGGGAGATGGAGGGAGAGTAGACTTCTATGGGAAGGCATGGTACTGAGAGGGACAGTGGTTTAGGGAGCGAGCATGATGGAAGTGGGGTTGGAAAGTTGGGATGATGATGGGTCAGGGACAAGTTTATGACTTTGGTGGGATAAGGCATCATTAAGATCTTTCATTATTATCGACGAAAATTATAAATTTACTTTCAATTTTATATTATATTTATATAAAATAAAATAGATATTTTAGACATTATAAATTTTGAGAATCCCTATGGGGCCGGTACTGTAATCCCTGTCCTGTGTCCAAAATAGTGTTGGGAAAAATTTGACCACTGCCCTTGTCCTCGTGAAGGGAAATGGCTCCCCCACCCCCAACCAATTGATTGGGAATAATTGCTATTCTTAATCCTACGATCAAAATTTAAAATCTTAAAATTATAAAATTTTAAATATTAAATTTTAATCCTTAAAATCTTAAATTTTAACTAAAATTTAGAGTCTTAATGTTAAGGTTTAAAATTTTAAAATTTAAAGTTTAATATTTAAGATTTTAAAATTTTAATTTTTAAATATTTAAGATTTAATGTTTTATAATTTTAAGCTTTAAAATTGAAGAATTTAAAGTGTAAGATTTAAAATTTTACGATATTAGAGTTTAAGACTTTAAGGTTTAATATTTTTAAGGATTTAGGATTGAATTAAGATTTAAGGTATAAGATTTAAATATTATATATTTTGCGTGGCAGTTATGCTATTTTTAAAAATTCAATTTTACTAAATACTTACTCAAAATAATTTGAATTATTAGTTTATTAAATTTTATAAATTAAATTATTTATTTAAATTTATAAATTAAACTATAAATCTAACAAATTTAATAGTTCCTTCTAAACTTTGTAAACATTACCGACAGTTTTTTATCGTCATGTTGCTTGGATCGATGTCATTTTGCCTTTTTCAATTTTTTGGGTTTGGTTGCAAGTATTGTTATATGTCTGCCATTTTAGTACAATTATATTGTTTTATATTGAGCAATATCGCATTATTACTGCGTTCTATTAATATTATAGCAATATTATATAATATCTTTCATAATACTTGTTGAATTTTCGTAAATCCAACCAGTTTAGTGATCCGTCGCGCATAATGTTTACTATTGTTTACTATCATGCATCCCTTCGCGCATAATGTTTCAAATTAAAAGTTGCTATAATTTTGGTTTGAATCTTAAAATCTCCTCTTACATTATCTTATTATTTCAGTTTTTATTAGACTCTTCTTCCACCCCACCCCTCTCCTTACTTAATGTTCTTCTACTGGTAATAGTGGTTATCTCAACCAAAAAAATCCTTAAAATAAAATGACTCTTTTCAAATTTAGGATTACTTGTGCCTTACAAAAACGGTTGACCAACTAGTTGAGGGACCAATTCAAGTTCTCCAGTTATAAAAAAAAAAGAAAAAAAGCATGTTAATACATAATTAAACCTTCATGATGAGCGACCTTCGCAATTTTGGCACTAACAACCATTTCTTAGCAATTAAACCTTCAAGAGCTTAAGTTGTAAACCCTAGTAAATAATTATTATAACCTGCTGCCTAATTAATTTGTTGCAATGATCAACTAGAACACCATCTTCATTTGCAGATGTTTAATAAACTATTGGATAAAACTCATTCTTGGGCCTCTATCTTTGAGTTCAAGTCTCTAAAAGAATTAAATTTTTAATTATTTGGTTAGGATTTCATATTACCATCAAAGTACATTTTCATTTTCAATTACATATACACCTCGCATTCCAAAGGTGTTATTTTGCTTTATGGTTCCACACTATCTTTCTTTTGTTATAAATTGGGAGGCAATCAAACATACAGTAAGAGTTTTAATAAAGTAGTAAGAATTTTTGCACATTAAACTTGAATAATCAGAAACAAGATAGATAGCAGATATTCACTCATTTTTAACAAATGTAAGTATTCTAAATTTCTCCTACTCATTAAAGATTCAACAATTTCATACATTATACAAACATTTAGCTATATATGGCACATAATGTAATGCGTACATCCAGTAGTAAACATTAATATTCCCTCCAGAAGAAGGAACGTATATCCTTATTCTTTAAATCCAGTTCACACTGATTATACAAACAAGGTCTCAACGTAAACTCAAGCCAAGTCCATTCTTTATCCTTACTTTCTTTGTTTTTAATATATGTTGGTGTCATGCTTTGAGAAGATGAGCTTCAACATCTTTAGTAAGCTCAGTTACAACGTCCAGGTAACCATTTGGAGCTTCGATGTCCCCATTGATCTTCTCGTATTCGTAAGTCCATTTTGCAAGGGCACCCACATCCTTTTCAACAACTTGCAAAGTGGCCTTCAGACTCCTGTACTTTTCCCCCACATCCCCCTCGAATAAGTTGAATATCAGCGTCTTCTTCTCCTCATCAATGGATTCAATGTTCTCTTTGCATGTCCTCACCATGCCATCTTCGCGGTTTCAATGAAATGAAAATCAAGTAGAAGAATGAACTTATGCAGATAGTATGCACAAAAAGTGTGATACATGGTAGGGCAAAAGGACTTTTTTCAAGTAACTCAAATAATTGCACTATAATACTGAAACTAGAGGCAGAGTCGGGGCGTCAGGGAATCCATGACCCTTCCTAGCTTTAAAGAATTTTACTTATACTATAAAAAATTAAAAAAAAAAAATTTGGCTAGCCCCTTAATTTTAAAAAAATTTGCTTATAATAAAAAATTTTAAAATCTTAAATTTAAACCCATAAATTTGGTAAAATTTTATATATAACCTCTAATAGTTTTAGAACTTCTCAAAAAAGGATCCCTATATATTTAGTCACTGGATCAAGTCATATAGCTTAAATCCTAATGTTGTTATATTAAGTGATGAATTCAATTAATTCAAATCATACCTTACCTAACGATAACATATTGGTAATTAATTATTTGATTTACCTAATTGGATTGTGTGTTGTCGTTTACAAGCTTACCTATGGTATAAGTCCAATGCTTCACAGAGCCAACGCTGTGCCAGTCGCCTTCAAGAACCTTAGCTTCATGCACTCTTCCAGTGATGTTCTGAAGTTGGTGAAGTTCCTTAATGAAGAGATTGAAGAACTTAGCAGCAGGTGCTTGGATCTCAATTTCAGTCTCCAATTGACCACTTAGTGCCATGATTCTTTACAACAATGGTAATAATCAGGAACCAAGCCGCGGTAAAATCTAAGAAAGGGCAGAGGTGGAAGGAATGCTTTCTTTCTTGACTTTAAATAGAAGATATACAGAAACACCTCTAAATTATTGTTGAATGACCTGGCTCCACCTTTGTGGCCAAATGAATGAAGATAATAGAAACACCTCCAAAATATTGTTCGCCACATGTTTTTTATGGCCAAATGAATAAAGATAAACCAATAATGCATGTTGATGTGACATTCCACCCTAAATATGATGTGCTATTCCACCTACAAATAATGCATATTAAATGTCTAATAATATAATAATATTATACATTTTATTAAAAATTATAAAGAGAATTTAATTTTAATAGGACATGAATATATTTTTTAATTTTTAACCCAAATATTGTTTAAGACATTTAAATTTATGTTAAAATAAAATTTTTGTGGATAATACTTTTGAGAAGGGTATTATAGGTGAAGTGTATCCTCGTTTGACTTATTTTCTTTATATATAGTTACCTGACATTGGATGCCACTGGATGAAACTAACAAGTAGATCCTGCAATGAATGTATTCCTTTGTAAAAAAGGAGATGCAGTAAATAAGAGAAGGTGTGAACGGTGAGTATTAATGAAAATCATGTGGACAAAAATATCCCTGTATTATTTCAATATGACATGTATTACCCTCTTCTCCCTTATTAGTCTATTATTCCTGCTTCTTCAAAACCATGCCATTGCCCAGCAGCTCTTCCTTCTTCGTCATTCAAGCTTCATTCAGTGTTTGCACTGTCTCAACGCTTCAATGGCTTTAGGGTCAGTTTCTCTGAGAGACGATTACATCATTAATTACTACCACATGCTTTGGTGATGCAGTCCCCAAAACCTTCCTCCACTGCTTCATTTGAAGTTCGATTCATGCTCGAATGATCAAGGTTGGGCTTTACCTCAGCATCATCTTGATGAATAATCTGGTCAACTTCTCTGCGAAAACAGGACATTCTCCGACACTCACCCTGTGTTGAATTTTTTGTGCAGTGCCTGTTACACAATCCAATCTCTCCAAGCTTCATCATGCAATGCAAATAAATCTTGGTCCTTGCCTATGTCGCTGCCTTGTTAGTTGGTAATATAAGCAGTTTATATCAATTAGTAACATTAAGGAGAATTTATTCAGGGGAAATAAAAAAACCTGCAGAACTCAGCTCTTTGCCTTATTTACTTGTTCTAGTTCGTTACTTTCTTCAACTAAAATACATATGGTTGACAACCTTTCAAATGCTATTTGTTTTTGAGGAATAGCTTACTATAATTTTTTCCAACTTTTGCTAGATAATAAGGTTATTCGTGGTATGTTTGAGAATGAGTGAAAATTTTTATCCTGAAAAATTATACAAGCTTTGAACTATTTGCCTTTGCAATTGTAATTTGAGTAACTCGAATATGAGTTTGGATGAAAAAGGGGCAACTTTTATTTTAAATAAGCAGATAATGAAGTGGAAAATGTCAGAAAATTCACATTCTCCCCTATGATACTTAACAGCAACTTTTATTTTAAAGGTGTCAATGTATGTGCTTGTAAGTAATTTTATAAATTAAAGATTTTTTATGTACTCCCATATCGATTTTGCTAGAGCACTCCCATGTCACAGTTAGCTTTTTCTAGAAAATATGGGAGTGCTCTAGTAAAATCAATCGTGGTTTTGTGTCACAAGTCCTACATTGGTTCCACAAGTAATTGTGGAATGGTATTTAAGTCTTAAAAGCTCTATCACTTAGTAGGCCAGTCTTTTGTATTAAATTGTCCTCTTGAGCTTAAGTCCTAATGTTGGTGCTTTCATGGAAAGTTGGTGCAACATGGGAAAGGATTACCTGGTGCTAAGAAGAGTCTAGAGTAAAACTGTCCCAAGGAAAAAGGGCTACCTAGTAATAAGAAGAGTTCGCAGTGAAGCCTTGTCCAAATAGAGAAAAAAGGTTACTTGATGTTTGATAAGATCCTGAGTTGAAAGTGGGTGCAACATGAGAAAGGGCTACCTGGTGCTAAGAAAAGTTGGGAGTGAAATCATCCCAACGGAAAAGGGCTACCTAGTTATGACAAGAGTTCAGAGTGAAATTGCTCGGTGTTTGAGAAGATCTTGAGTGAAAGCTGTCTGTGATCCACGTTCCCCTTCTCATAGGGGAGGCAATGTTACAAGTCCCATATTAATAAATGTTATTTAAGTCTAAGTGACTCTCTCATCTAACAGGCTAATCTTTTGGCTTGAGCATGAGTTCTAACATTATGCTATAGCAACCTTTAATTTTATTAAATCTAAGTAATCCCCTGTTGTATTTTTTTCTTTTAATTTTTATAATTACTTGTTCTAATTGATTATTTGGATTTGACTTAATTATTCTTCAAGATGGTTATTCTAATAGGAATACTTGTATTTTAAAATCTTTGTTAAGGTGAAGGTTTCTTCTACATTGTATCTGTTTTGTAAAATTGTTAGAAAATTCACAACAAAAAAAAATTTATATCATTGATGTCCAAAGTCGTTGGCAAAAATAGAAAATTTGTCAATAATACTATATTATGGATGGATTTTTTGAGGGATGATATCCCTTGCTAACTCAATTATTAGTAGTTCATTCCAAAATTTTTCAATAGATTGCTATCGATAAAATGAAAACCATATGTCAATAAATTAAATTTTTGTCAGAGGATTTTATTCTTATCAATGAAAATTTTCCAATTATGTAGGGAGAAATCACTAGATAAATAATATTCTTTTCAAAAAATATTAAGGGATGTTTATCTCTCAATAAATAATATTTATCTTTTTAGATTAAAATTTTATCGAGCACTAACAATGTTTAATAAATAATAAAAACAGAAAAATACCTAAATAACATTGTTACCACTCTTAGCAATATCAAAATTCAACTATAACATCTTAAGTTATCTACCCTAACCTCAAAACACATTAATTTGTCAAATATAATGATAAACGAGGAGTTTCTTGTTACTAGCCTCCAAACCAATAAAGAATGCGACAAATGAGTGGAAACGCCTTCACAAGTTGTGAGCACAATCACTGAAAATATAAAGAGAAACTCCATGGAAGTAGAGGTGAGAAAATAAAAAATAGAGAGAAAATTAAACCAAAAACTAAAGAGATACCGAGAGGTAGTGGTGAAATCTCCAGCAAGGACCCAACACTATTGGAATTTGGTCGGAAAATGGTGATAGTTGCATCTGCAAGAGAGGGCTAGAAGAGTTAGCTACAGGAATAGGGGAAAATGGGAAGGAAGACAAGCGTCTCGGGTTAATACTTAACGGTTACCAACGGATCCATCCATTGGTAAACATTGAATTAGATGGTGCATTTGAATTTTTTTCATTAGCAATGGATCAATTTGTTGGTAATAAAAATTTCAACGTCAATGGGCCCGAAACAGTGCCCAAATCAAATTGCATGCAAATTTTTTATGGGCAGATTCAAATCTGTCAGTAAAAAAAATTTGGCTGTGTAAAACTTATTTGAATATTTGATAGATTTTTCATCAGATCTATGAGTGTTGACTAGTCAGCACTTGTTTACTTGCGGATTATCTATTGGGTGATAATATAATAATGAACAATCTGTTGACAAATTTGACAGAAAAATTTCCTGGCCAATGGCAGGAACTGTTCCGTCGAAGTTACTGACGATTACATGATCCATTGGTAACATTACGATGGAATTCCGTTCTTTGTTCTGGCAGCTTATTCGTCAATAATGTCAAATATTACTAATGGATTTTATTCTGCCGGTAATCATCGAATTTTTTGTAGTGATTGATTTTTGATAGTTCTAGATAGAACTACTAAAAATATATATATATATATATATATATATATATATAATATGTGAGCCCACTTAAATAAGAATGAATAATGGGGAAATTTGTATCAAAAAAAGAATAATAGGGAAATTTGTTGAAGAAATATATGATGGAACACATACACTATATATTTTTATAATATATTTAGAATGTACAAAATATGGACTACGAAAATTACAAAGAGGCATGGGAGAATCATGTGACGATTGAGATATAATAGGATAATTTGGATTGGAAGAAGCTCAAAAATCAAATGTATATTATCTTATATATGTAGAAATCTATATCTATATATACTATATAAAAATACATAAAAAAAAATAGTAACCTATTGTTAATACCCTTCCCATTATTTTTGTCCTCAATGTTCAGTTTGCTGGAAAATTCTAGTTCTAGGTCACACCTTAGTTTGCCCATAGTCTAAGATCTCACTTGCTTTATGATCTATTCATGACTAACACTCATGTATGGAGCATAACTATTTGGCATTCTTGGCTCTTCCACCCATTTGCATATGGCTCTTCCTTGTGACAAGGTCAACATGTAAGTGGCCTTGGACTTAGCGCACTTGCCATTGGTCAATAGTGTCAACTCCAATTCCTATCACCTATAATATTGTCTCAAGTCAAGCCTTGTCTTCTCACTGTCTATAGTTTTTCTCTTTATATCCATCACGATATTAAAGACATTGTCAAAAACAATTTTTTCTATATGTATCACATCTAAATTATGCCGGATTAAATTATCTTCCAATAAGGCAATTTCCAAAAGATGATATGTTTCATCAAGTTATGACTAACCCTGAACCCATCAAGTCTCCTTAATGACTCATGCTCATATATCTTAGGCAAAACGAATTGCTCTTGCCCAAACTTACTCGCAATCATCCTTATTGGAGGATCGTCCCTCTCAACCTTATGCCTCCTAAAGGCTATCTTTTTATGTTAGAAGGGATGATCAAGGGGAAGGAACTACCAGTATAAATTAAATCAAGAGTTTTTACCAAAGTGTTTTAATAAGAATGCCTTACTTTCCCCTATGTAGATGGGGCATGCTAGTTTTCCTATTGTACTCCACCCTAACAACATTTCATATGCAAGGAAATCATGGATGATTCACTGTAATGCAGCCTGCATATATTGAAAAACTAATAAGAATGAGAGGTGTTAAGCTTTTTATCATCCTAGCGCTGAGCTATTGTGAAAATATCATACATCAAAATACACTACCATCATAATTGTTTCAACTTGTCTATTAGTAGCTGGAGGTATACATCAATCTTTCCTTTCAAGTTATTCAAAGTGGGAATAAGACATATCAAGAACATATATGGGGCAATCATGCAAAGCTCTAACAAAGATTGTAAGGAGTTACAATTACTAGTCAAGAGGAGTATGTCTTAGCTGATTGGCTATACAAAGTGAATCTATCAACATACAAACCTAACATGATATTCCATTGTCTCAAATAAAATTAAGATAAGTATTGTCAAAGCACTTCCATGCTTCTCTATCTAATAGGTGACTCAGTCCACCTTTAGGTTACCTGTTCTCATAATGCCACCTCATATGTGGGTAGAACTTATGGAAACATATAACCTTTGCAATCTAGGACTCAAAGGCATATAATGCATTCTAGTCTCAAGTACATCTTTCCTTCAATCTCTTCGCGTTGTATATGGGAGATCCACAAAACTTGCATTCCCTCTCATATGCATCATCTTTGTAGTACAAGCAACCATTAATGTAACAATCAATTTTTTTTATTTTAATCCCAATTTAGATATCAATTTTTTTTCCTTTTAAAAATCATTTAGTATCAAATTAGGATGAGCAATACAGTCCCTCATAAAGTTTGCCCACATATCAATGGGGTATTGATTGTGGTTTGAATCCAATACCAATAATTAAGTTTAAAATCATAGCTATGTAGATGAATCTTTATTGTCTTAAGAGGCAAGCATGTTGCACTTTTACGTTTATTACAAAGAACTGGCAAGCATATGCTACAAAACCATTAAACCTATCAACAAACTCTTGTCTAAGTCCATGTCAATACGAATAATTTTTCTATTATACATCTATCTATGATAATATGGGTTTTTCATGGTCCCACAACATAACTAATATCTACCAATACACACAATAACTGACAACGTCAAATATGCAATCCAAAATTTGCCACTTAATAACTAAAATAGAAATAACACACTTACATATCTATCTATACATATACATGTGTGTGTGTGTGTTTAAAAGGTATACAATAGTCAAGAAATTTTAGTCATGTAAAACAAATATAACATTTAATGATAAAATCAATTACTTGCCTCTTATTTAAGCTATAACAACTAACAAATCAACTACATTAAAGAAATAATCTTTAATTCTTGTGGTATACTAGAGAGATAGTAAAAGAAGACAAAGAATTGGGAGAAAAGATCTAAGAGAAAATGGAGGAAAATCAAAAGAATTTACTTACCTCTTATTTGAGCTATAACAATCAACAATCAACTGCATTAACAAAATAGTCTTTAATTCTTGTGATATGTTATAGAAAAAGGGAAGAAAGATAGAGAAGTGGGAGAAAAGAGAAGAGAAGATGGAGAAAAATGAGAAGAGATAAAAAGACCAAGCAAAATGAGAAAAGAAACGGGTGGCCACTTTTTAAAACAATTGTTACTAGTAAATTATTTTGAATTCCAAGAGGTAAAGATAATTTATTTTTATTGATAGATGTATTAGCGGATGACCATTGAAATTTTCCAAAACTTTTTTACTTAATCAGTAACCCAATCTACTGATAAAATGACACTTTCTGGTGGGCAACTAATGTTAATATTTAAAATAGATATTTGTTTTACTAGTGGTCATATTTGCCAGTAAATTACTATTTATGGCTACTGGTGAATTTATCGATGGCAATATCCTATGATTATTAACAATGTAATAATTTGTATGGTGAAACTTTTATCCCATTTCTAGGGCTTAGCCTAGTTATATTACCATCCACTAAGCTGCCAATTAATATGCCAATACAATCTTTGCACCCCTTGGTGGGAAATTTGTGTGCAATTTTCCGATGGGATGACCAAGGGATATTGCAATTAGCAGGTACAATTATAGGTTTTGACTAGCCAACATGTATCCAACAAAAAATTAGTGGACAAAATTAAATTTCCTTATTTATAACAGTAGATTTTTTTGCTCGAAAAAGGAGAAATTTCTTGTAGTGCTTTCTTGATTCTATGATCCTAGTTTCTAATTATTATTATTTTTTATTTTTATATTTAAAAATAAAGTAACATAAAATAAAATAGACTTCAAGTAAAGAATTTTTTAAATTTTAATTTTAATTATCTTAATTAATTTCAAAAGTAAATTTTTCTTTTAAAATTTATATATTAGCAAAACCCTAGACATGAATTATTTAGATTTTGAACAAAATTTGATGTCTACAGTGAGATATACCTTAATTTGTCTACAGTCCAAGATCTCACATGATTTACAATCTACTTATGCCTTTCACCCATGTATAGAATCTAGCATTGCAATCAATAAATCACGAACACAGATACATAGCTACCATTCTGATCAACCCACAGATAATACTATTGACTAAATTGTCTCACAAACATAGCTGCTACACTTCTTGTGGTTATGGAGATATTACTACAGCCTTTCAAATATACAAGTTTCAAATTTTAAAAATTTGTGATGGTACCTTCAAAAAAAATTCTAGAGAATGATATTAAGGGTTTGAGTGCTCTTAAAAAATTTCTCATATGTGAAATTTTCTCTGTTAGTTGTATAAACATTTTGCACTCTTAATTAAAACCCACAATCAGTTAAAAATCCATTTAAACTACAACTCTCCATAGATAGAGATGAATTTTTACTAAGAGTCTTATCATTTAGGATTAGGTTAAGATAATTAGTGGCACTATATTTTGAACAAATCAAAATAAATAAACTAATTTATCCTACAAATTAAGTAAAACTCTTCTAATTAATTCTCCTTAAAAGATACTCTATAATTAATTAATTAATCAATTTTATCATATTGCAGTCTATGTGGATGCACCATATAGCCCATGCTACACAATTAATTTGGATACGCCATACCCTTTTCCCATTCGCATCTCACACTCCGTCTCCTAGCCTTGGTTGCTGCTCCTTTTTCCAGCTTCGAGGTTCTTGGCCGTCTTGGGCATCGATTGAATGGATCGACCTCAACGCCACCTAAAAAACTCTTCTTGCTCCCTTACAATCATGGTCATGATGGACTGCTAATTTGCTAGCCCCTTTCACTTCGTGCTTTTGCTTTCAGGTTGTTGGATTTTCATAACGCAATTATCTTAAATGATTTGGAAGTTTGGCTCTTCATTACTGGGTTGTGCTGCTTTTTGCTAACCCATTTGTTCAAGTACGTGCTACTTGTTCGATCGAATGCCAGAAAGGAGTATCTCAGTACATGAGTTAATTAAAGAATTTTATGCTTATCTCAGGCTGTGTTTGGTTTGCAAGATATTTTTTCTAAGAACTATTTTCATTGTTTTACTTTAACATTTTTTAATTAATAAATTTTTTAATAAAAATTAACAGAAAATTTAGTTAAAATATAGGTGCCTCCAACACCAATCCAACTGAACTGCAACTTGAGACTCGAGACCCAGCCAATGTTCCTTCTCTTATTATTATTATTTTTTTTACTTTCCTTTTTATTCCTGGTCCAAGTCAGCACACTCCTAACTAAGTCCTAACCTTTTATAAGCTCAAGGTAAGCTAACAGTGAATTTGAAATTTTTTATTTTTTTATTTCAAATCTATAAAATAAAGATATTTAACAATAAAGAGTAAAAAATACATTCTTTTATTAGAACCAAATAATTTTTTTTTAAAAAAATAACTTCAGCTTAAAATATTTTTCGTGATTATTAATTTTCTTTCAAAACAAATGCACCCTACACTTTTTGAATAGGACTATTTTTACAAAATTTTAAAAGTAAAATTCACACAAATTTTGGTTCAAGTCTTTCACTATGGTGGGGGCTCCACATGGGCATGAATTCTGTGACAATTCTATATCTAAAAACTCAGGTATTTTCCATGGCCCATCTCATGCAATTAGCACTTTGCTACACTATTAGTTTATGCTTTAACTGTGAAGGGTTTTTTTTTTTCTGTTTTACAAATGATAAAAAATGATTTTGATATAAACAAGATTTTTTAAAAGTGTTAAAATTTTCAAATTTCAGGAAAAGTTTAAAGACATTCTTTAATTTTTTTTAAACTAAGACTATTTTCTTCTTTGAATTTAAAAATACTTTTCAAAAGAAAAAGCCCTATCAAACATACTAAGAGTCTCTATGATTGGCGTCTCTAGTTGAAAAATGTTGTTCTCAAATTAAGTGTAAAAAAAAAATAATTATATTTAGTAAGGGAATCATCAAATCAATTAAGTTTATATTTTAATTAGTGAGATTTAATAAATTTAATAATAACAATTTTATAAAAATTATATATAAAAATAAAGAGCTGAAAAATAAACATATTATCAAATTACTTTAAAAATGAAATCTCAACTATTGAATGTAATACTCATACTTATCCCAAAACATAAGAAAAAAGGCATGGTCACTTAAGATGAGGCTTCAAAATCACTCATAAAATATGATATAAGCCTTAAGTAGTTGGGTTTCAAATTTGTGAGACCCAAAAATTTAATTATCCCAAATTTTTATGTAAGAGTATTAATTTGTGAAAAAGTATAACAACAATAAATAGTTATATTTTATTAAGTAGAGTCAGTTACATGAATTAAATAATACAATTAGGTTCCATAAGAAATCATATTTTTAGAAGGACTATTTATTCGAGAATTCTTCTTAATATTCTCTTTAACTATTTTTTTTTTAATCTTTCTATATCTCTCTTCATTAAACTAGTTTGTGGAGATATAAGGGCTAAAAAATAAATGAATATGTGAAGATATAAGAACTGAAAAATAAATGAGTATAAAGACACAAAGTATATCAATGTTTATCTAACAAGGAAAAAACAATACTCGTGTAAGGAGTGCACGTACACACTGTGGGTTACATGTGAAACTAGTTGCGCTCTTATAACAACAATGACTTACATTGGAACAAATTTACTCACTTTTACTGTTTTACAAACACTTTCATTTAAATTAAATCAATGTGTGAAGATATAGAAACTAAAAAATAAATGAATATAAAACACATAAAGTACAAAATATCTATCTAACAAAGAAAAGTTAGTCACACCTAAGGAATGCACGTTCTAAGTGCCTCACACGCAAGGTGCACATCCTGTGTGTGGCTTGCACGTGAAACTAGTTGTAATCATATAATAAGAATAATATTATATTTATGATTCTTAACCTTACACTTTTGTATGTTTGCCAATTTGTGATGGGTCTCAAATAAATTTTGAAATTTTACATGATTTAAAATTGATTTCAAATTAAAATTTATATAAAATATGTACAAATAAGTGTAAATGTGTAACATCACTCTATAACAATAGCCAAAATTGGAATAAATTTACTCACTTTTACTGTTTTACAAACACTTCTCACTTTTTGTTTAAAATGTCTCAATTCTGTAAGAGTTGTAACTTTTACAAAAGTATACTAACTTTTTCATTTAAAAATTGAACACAATGATCATGCACAATTTTGCATAGATATGAATCCTGAGAATGTTTTAGCAAATCCAAATGCCGAATGACCCTACTGCCGTACCATTACAAGTATAAATATTGAAAATTCGGTTTCTTTCCATTATTTTTCACTTGTTAACAGCTCAACATACAATATTTGTATGTCATAGGCCTGACTCTAATCATAGAATGGTCTCTATAAATTGTACAAATATTTTCCACTTCCCGTCTAATGTTATTTATACATGAATAAATTGTATAATATTTGTACAAAGAGATCAATCATTATCGCTACAACACATTAATAAGAATCAATACTTATTTGCGTAATTCTATCATTATATAATACACTAATATGTAAACAATATTACTCTTTCCTATCACTCCCATATATTATCAAATCCATATCGCATTAATCCCTATTTATTTTAAAAATATCACTGATTGGTGGTGTTGCTGCATCTTGAAATCCTAATTGCCATGGTTCCCCTGCTTCACAAGGAGCAATGGTGACGAATAGCCATTCTAGAACAATCATTTGCTTTGGTTTATTCTTAAATTGATTTGTCCCCCCGTCTCCCCAAGAGGAAAGACTTCTTGTAAATCGTCTGTGGGGTTTACCAACTTAGAAAGACATGGGAAGAAGATCCAACAAGAACTCTTATCACGCCGCAACGCTAAAATAATGCTCTGCTTTGGATAGTAGACACATAGTAGATGTCAATGATTTTCTTTCAAAAACAAATGAAAAGGCAACTTCTGCAGAATTACAGATGAGTTTACAAAGTCAACAGTACTAGCTCACCAATCTAATGCCCCTTTAATTGAAATAAGAAACATACATCAACTGAAAAGGGAGAAGAAAAAAAGAGTTCGCGATCTCATCATGCCCCATTAATTTCAAAGTGTAATTACTGCAAACAGCAATAATCCCAAACCATACAAGCAATCCAAACCCCCTCCCCCTCTTCACCAAAAGGAAACAAAACAATGGAAGAGAAGGAGATTGCATGATATCAAAATTAGCAACTAAAAGATACAATAGCCCAAACAGCATCAAGGCTCAAACACTTCATCTATGAATCCAAGGTAAAATCTCACGAGGTTCTTCATTTCTGATTAAAGAAAAAAAGGAAAAAAAAAACCAAAAGAAAAAAAAAAAAGAATTGACGGGAGTACTATAACATGTTATCCAGAAGAAAGAAGCATGCGATGCCACTGTGCTCGAGTTAGCAGAAAGACCTCAGGCCTTCTGTCTGAGAGTCACATCAAGAATCCCTATAGAAAATTTAGGATGATAATGCTCATCTGTATCCACTTCTTCAATTTCCTGGAAAAAGAATACACAACGTACAATATCAACCAAATTGTACATTCTTTGGCAGCCTTCCCCAAACAGTTTCCCAGCATTAGATAACATAATTTGTCAGAAAAACAAAAAATACATATTTGACATTTAAGAAGCTTCATGTAAATTCATTTGAATACCTGCAAATCTTAACATATTAAGCTCTTAATTTAAAAGTATTAATAAGACTCAAATGGCAGTTACTGGAATACGGTACCTCAAAACTAGTTACTCTTTACGTCATTTCTTATTTTAGTTGCAAGCAAGTAACTCCGAATACAAATGAAATAAAATCAAGAGCGAATCACTTTAATTTCATATGCATTTTTGCCTTTATTACACTAACCTCCCATCTATGTTCAAACCCAGCGCAAAACTCCTTGAAAGGGAAGATTCATAACTTTACTCTAAAATTATGAAGTCCAAGTCACCAAAGATTTTGTGGACCTATTGCATGAAGGCAGAGGTACATTTTGTCTAAATAATTAGAAAAGCTACTGGATGTTATGGTACCAAGGTACCAACAGAAGGATCAGATATACACATTATTTTTCTACTAAACTCAGTGCATGCCTCTTTTTCTTATCATTAATATGTTCAATCAATTTATTTAGGTTTTTATTTTATTTTTTATGGCATTTAGGTTTTTATTTTATAAAAGAAATTGAATGAGAAATGAATGATTACAAATAAGTAATTGAAAGGTGGAGGAATGAGTAATTAGCGGACAAATATAATGAAGGAGTGAATCATTGCCAATTAGAAGTGAGCAGTATTACTTTTATGTATTTTATTTAGCTTATTGAATGTAACACAACAGATATCAGCACATTGTTCCCTTTATACAATAGTAAGAGTAAATTGATGACTCATGAGTAAGAAAATTTTCATAAGCTAGAGGCAACAAAATTTAATTTTAACAAGGAAGGTTTATGAAAATTATTAGAAAAATTCAAAGGTTTGTATAGGTTTTGTACATCTCTCAAGGGAGATTTGTGTATATGTTTAAAATAGAGGGGAGGGTGTTTGTGTAATTTAGGTTAAATGTAAGGGAGTACAACTACTAGTGACACTTTTCAACTACACTTTTAACCATGATATATATGTCTGAAAAAAGTAAAAATGATAAATTTCAACAGCCAATACATACTCAAATAATAACTGGACAAAATAAAAAGCAACAAAATGAAGGGAAAATAAATTCCACATAAAATATCACACAAATGAAATGATGATAGTAGATAAAATTCAGTTACCTGGACAACATCCTCTCCCTTGATGACCCGCCCAAACACGATAAGCTTCTCATTTAGATCTGGTATTGGTGCAGTAGTAATGAATAGATCAAATCCTTTGCTTAAGTGTTTGCCCTTGGAAGTTCCAAGCATGAATGCTTCATGCTTCACACTAATATAACAACACAAACATTTATCAATTGGAAAGGATTACCTACAACACTAGAAAATCATCCCTAAGTGGTGTATAAATACCATAAACATCAATTCATAAAACCAAGAGTAGGAAAACCTTGTATGTTGCTTCCCTCTCAGATTCCACTCATCTGTAGCCCCAGCTCCTTTATTATCCCCTGCCTGAATAAAATAGTGCTTCATTACTCGGTGAAAAAGCATCCCCTTGAAATGACCCTTTTGACTGCAAAACCAATCCATATTAGATTAGAATCAATAGTACAATAGATTCAGAAAACATTTCTCATAGTAAACTATTTTAACTAAACAAAGTAATAACACTAATGGATGTCAATCGAAGTTGTAGTGCTCAACTCAATCAACATAACTGTCACACAGCTTTATCATAACTCCCACACATTCTATGATGAGCAAGTACACTAGCACTGATGGTAAGTGCATAAACATTTCACGAAGTAAAATAACTTTCATAAGAAATGTTGGAAATTTTATATAGTTAATTTGGCTTACTAGGTGTTTGTACTCCTACAATTTAACTAGGAAACTTACCCCTCATTTGGATGAAGAGGAAAAAAAGGTAGGAATAAAAGTAAGTGAGAAATATATAACCCTCCTCCTTATATAATAGCATGTAGAACATTGATAGTCTAACACTACTTAGAATTACACCAATTATTCTATTCCAGCCAAACAATTTTTATTTTGTTTATCTTTTGAAAAACTGTCGCACAAAATTAAGATTGATCACATTAATAAGTGTAAACCAAATACGTTAGGCTTTTTGCTAAACTATTTTATTTATTGCTTAGATGAAAACAGGTTTTGACTTGTATGTATATACTTACACACATAATTATATACTTAGCATGCATTTTACGAAAGATATTACATTGTGGTTAGTTAAAATAATAGTTTTGGTTGATGTAGCAATACAGCAATATTTCATGCCCATGGTTTCATAAATTGAAGATGAGCAACAATACACAACCTTATTTCAGTAGGTCTAGTCAGCTATATAGATCAAACGGTACCATTGGAAACAAAGTTTATAAAAGCAAAATAAAAACAAAGATATACATGTGAAAAATACTTGCCCGGGTAAAATTGGAAATGATAGGTGCACAAGGAGAATACCATTTTTTCCATGATTTGGGAGCCCACCTTTTTTTTTCATTTTTCTTTCCACCATGTTTCCACCTCACCAAACAAACAGTGGAAATTATTTTCACTGCCTCACCAAACAATGTGAGAAATACTTGCAAGGATAATATTGGATTCAACAAGTGCACAAGGAGAAATCCATTTTCTCCCCAATTTGGAAGCCCAACTTTTTTGGTCATTTTTCTTTTCTCCCTGTTTCTACCTAACCAAACAAACAATGGAAAACCATTTTCACTACTCCATTCTCCCTCCCCTGATTTTCTACTCAACCAAACCATGGGTTATTGTTCTCAGATTCATCAATTTGTTGCTATATGATGGATTTTGAAACATAATAGAAATCAGAGTACCTAGCTAAGAGGTTGTAAATTTATTTTACATATACCATTCTGATTAGACTTACATATTTAAGCAATTTTGGTTACGTGGAAACTAATGTTTAAACTTTCAAAAACATGGCACAACAACAAGCGGCAAGATATCTTCAAACACAGCCCCTTCCCGGTAGTCTAATCAT
Organism: Dicorynia guianensis; assembly: GCA_037013595.1. Lineage (NCBI taxonomy): Eukaryota > Viridiplantae > Streptophyta > Magnoliopsida > Fabales > Fabaceae > Dicorynia > Dicorynia guianensis. Next base: position 11,377,087 of record JASUAB010000006.1, on the reverse strand, counting down.
CAATCAACAAGTACCCTCAATAATAAATCATGATAGCATAACAACTACACCATATTCTTTAAGGCGGCACTGAATGGTTAGTAGGTCAAGTTGACTGCATGCACAGCTTTTAATTATTCCATTTCATTCTTTGTGTAAACAGAAGTGAACAATCCATGTACTAATCCACATAATGAAAGTCCATCACTTCATATTTGAAGTACTTTAACAAGTTACAAAACTTAAAAAGAAACAAATTATACACCTTTGGTGCCTGAAATTGAAACAATTTTCAGTTGGGCTATAACGATCTAATGTGTTTTAATAGGATTTGTTATTCTCTACTGCTTTCACCCACTTCTTCAGTTGGTTTCAATTCTAGATGGAACTGTCTTGTTGAAAACAGAAATTCATGATGTCGAATGCAATGTTGTGATAACTTTCTGTCATCAATGACAGGTCCAACAGCATTTAGAAGTGAAAATTTATAAGGACAAAGTTGAATAACAAGTCAAATTTCAGGCTATAAAACATTAGGGTTCATCGATATTCATTCAATTTAATGCCATTAAAGAGTACAGACATAAGATTTGTCGTAAACATATTTTGTATTACTCAAACAATCTGATGTCCATTAAATTTTGCTTTTCCTTCTCTTTCTATCACTTAAGATAAAGATTCAAACCAAAGATATGACAGAAAAAATAAAGTGCAAGAATCATAACCAAAAGCAATAGAAAACTCCAAATTTAAATATTAAATACATATAAAACACAGACCATATTAGTAGCAATCCCAGTACTCACCATATATCAATGAATTCATCAACAACTTCAGGACTACTTTCCTTGTAAAGTTCTATTATAATAGACCCTTTAGAGGTATTTAAAACCTACCATGAAAAAGGGCAGCAAAACATGTTAAAATATATGATTTCATATAAATTTCAATAAACTAGCATTATCAAGTTCATCAATGAAAAAATAAATCTAAATTAACTAAAAAAGAACTTTCAAAATCAAGGAAGTACTGCTGCCAAAACTTACAGCATATCCAGGAAGCTCAGATTTCCTTGAATCCACAAAACTACTTTCAGCCTGCAAAGCAAACATTCTGAATTATAATATCCATATGTATCAAGGATTTAAACAAATAATAATGATAATTATGCTATTAACAAATGCAACAAGCTTTAACTTCTAGTGCCCTATCTCCATGGGCTAATGAAAATGCAGAGAGCCATCCAAAGGACTAAAGCGAACAATTGGCAACATTATCATATAACAGGCACATATAAGATTAACAAATAATTATTATAAAAGGTTTAGAATGCAGTTAAGGCTGTACCTCAGAAACAGACACATGATTCTCTGATCGAAACCTTGACCTGAAGGGATGTAAGCAAATAATTTGTCAAGATGACTCTTCCAACTTACTGTTCTAAATGAGAATAGTAGACATATTTTGTCAAAAAAAAGTATTGGCCATATGCTATGATAAAGTTCTTAGCAACCATTTTTTAACTTCTTCCTTAATCCTTGCTAAGAATTACCACTAATTTACAAATCCAACACAAAGAAAATAAATGTTTTAATGCATGCTTACAAAACAAACGTTTCTTACTCCCAAGACAAAGCATATAATTTTTTAAATTGACCTTCAAATGAAACTAGAGGGATTTTGGAAAATTCAATCAAAGATGGTAGTGAAATAAAAAGTTATGTCTATAAAAACACACAAGTTTTGAACATTTCCCTATCTTGTAGCATCCCAAATCAATCGTCATGCTTATTCTTAAAATTTCCAGATAAAATTACACAACGCTAGATCACAATTCCCCCATATATCATTCTTATCATCTCCTACTTGGGTAAAAGAATATATATCCCTACTTAGGTAAAAGGAATATATATCAGATTCCATTTCAGACACTATGAATCTCCCTAGGGTAAGTAGAAAAGGACATCTTTTACTAACCTTCGGGACCAATGTCTGTATGTAGCAAAGAGGAAAAGTACAACCAAGACAAGAATCAAGATGTAGAATATGATAGTTGTGGCACTTATTCGAGAAGGGCCCTTCTTCCGTTTGCTTTGTTGTAAAAGTGTCTGAGGTTTTATCCTCCCCATTGAGCTCAGCCTTTCAGTTTGAAGGGCTATCAGTTCCCAGTTAACAGAGTGAAAGCTAGGCCTGGAAATGAAAACCTAAGCAATCAAATGATTACCTAATTATAAAGAAACCACTCAGTCTTCTATAACAATTAACAACACTACCCAAAGTAAACACGACCAGAACCAAATGCCTTAAATTTTGAAAATTTCAACATAATTAAATGACTTAAAAAATTCCCAGCCAAAAGCTCCTGACAGTCTCATTTGATAGAAAGAACTTTCCTCCCAAAGTCAACCAGCATTCAGAGCAACCTTGCAATCGATTTCAAAATTAGATCCAACTAGTCAAAACTAATGCGAGGCAATCGCATCAACTACGATTTGGACTAAAAGAAACAGTCCAAAAAACGAGTTAAAAATATAAAAAATATAGAACACCCATAACATATTAAAACTCGGGCATGGGAAAATCCTTGACTACCAGAGTTTAAACACCATAAACGTTCAAAGAAAATCGAGGAATAGAACCTGCGAGAGCGTACAACTATTCTGCTGAAAAGTCAAGGTGCCTGAAGTAGCACGGGGAAGCCCTCAGTGGCGTGGATCGCCAACCACGGAAGGAACAAAAGATGGCGTGTTTAGTTTGCAGCCCCAAATGATGGGTGGTGCGGACAGCAGATCAACGAGTGCTTCTTTTCAACGAGGAAAGGAGGTGGTTGGGAACAAAAATTTGGTCGAGCTCCAGTTGCCGGTCTCTGAAAACAACCAGAAAACTCTTGCGCTGAGTCGTTTTTAGTTTTATTTTTTTTCCTTTTCTTTATATATGACACGTGAGTTTGAGAAATATTTATTTTTTACAAATATTGGCATTTTTTTTTAACTGAATTTTTTAATAATTTCTGGTAATTAATTATTTATTCATTTTATAACATATCAAATATTTTTAATAATTAATTAAATATAACATATAAAAAATTTGTTAGATGAAATTTTTCACCTTCATAATTTCTTATCTAAAGAAAAACATATTCTTATCCTTTTTGGTCGCTTTTTTATCAGAAAATATTATTTTATCGATTGAGACAAAACAGTAATTTCACATGCGTAAATTATCTCATCTCAAACATTTTTTAATACTCTTTGAATAATTTTATTTTAATACTCAAAACTTTTATAAAATTTATACACTAAATACTCATAATTATTAATTAATTATATAAACTCTATTCATACAATCAATCAAAAATTATAAATATTTAATATATAAATTTCATAAAAATTTAAAATATAAAAGTAGCACCATAAGAATAATTTGAAATCCCTTACCATTCACAGCTTTAGTTAAAATTTTAATGTATTCTAATTTTTATCTCAGCTACGTTTGAACTCACTCAAATTTCTCTTTACAATAGCCCCAGTAATATCACTACTCAATAGAAATATCTTATTGTAAGCAGTGCATAAAACGTAAAGACAAGACTTTGTTCATAAATTCATTTGATTCTATATCTTCAAGGTAGATCTGAATTATCAAAGTTGTGTATTTATAAGTAGCAGGGAAAAAAAAGAAAGATGGTAAGGCCAGATGCACCTAAACGCATTAAAAAGTCCATTAAATGTACATGTTAGATTTGTTAATTTCCCAGATAGTGTAACAAAGAATCTCGCATCTAAACCCATATTTGCATAAAAAAAAAAGTTACTCCCATTTTTCTTTTTACACACATTTTTTATAATTAAATAATATAATATGTTGATGTGTTGAATAAAATTATGAAAATGACAATACCATTTACATTCTGATTCAAGTTTTAAACTACATAATTTAAACAAGAATTTCAATAAATCCAACACAAATTCCTTAAAATATTATTGAAAAGCAGCAGCCACCACTGGGTTATAAGCTTTTAACGAAGTCTACATCCAATCTTGAAGATAATTCTTGAGAGTTCACTATAAATGAGCAGATTTTTCCGAGCATCATCTAAGTATTCCCATTAATAGTACAAGTAGTATTTTAGCAGAGTCTTTTCAAATAACACTCACAAATAGTAAGATTTGGAGTTGAAAGAGTTTGCTCACAATGAGCTCACAGATACAAAGCTTATACAAACCCTCTTTTTAAAGTAAATATCCCTTTCTATGCCCAATACACTCTTTTCTTACAAGTTTTCCCGTTCAAAGCACTACGAGAAATGAATAGAAGTAAGACTTTCAGAGAGAATAACTTTAAAATCAGAGTGTTAATTAAGAACTTGTAGCTCTGTCTACTTCTCTCTAAATTGTGCTCTTACACAGACTTCAGGGGATTCTGAACATTGATCTCTTCCAACAGGTTAATTTTGTGCCGTGTGCTTCATCTTTGTCTTCCTGCCTTTCAAATATTTAATCAGAGTTTGCATTAGCCAACAATTTTCATCAGTGCTCTATGGAATTGGGAAAACTCTGAGAGTGTTATACGACTACAGCAGGCTGCCTTGAGCTTTGTTTAGCTTGCCATAGTTACAGTTTGAATTTAATACGTTATTTTTGGTTTAGGATCCGAGACTTTTCTTTTTATTGATTTTTTTTATTTTTCTTTAATTTAATATATAAATTCTATTTTTTTCTTAATTTTACATTTATTTTTTTCTTTTTTCTTTTTTTTTTTTTACTTTTACGATATAAATCTTAATCAATTATTTTATAAGATGGTTGGTTACATATTGTAGGCTGTTGTGCAAATCATGCTAGTACTGGCAACTTGTACAAAGTTTCAAATTTTTTTGGGAGTCATGAACTGCTGAGCGATTGAAATATTCAGATTGGCATACCTATAATCCCATGCTTCTCTTTCTTTGTGTTTGGGATTTAACAATCTTCCTATAATTACAGCCTCAATCTCGGATTTCAGAATATATGACAATTTTTTCTTTTTCTCTTCTTTTTGATTTGCTCATAAAGCAATTTACGCACATTAAGTTAGAAAAGAATAAAAATAAAATAGGTACAACATTAAGAAAAAAAATAATAAAAAAAACTCATATATTAAATTATAAAAAAAGATAATAAAAAAAAAGAGAGAATCTAAATCCTCTGGACACCCTTAACCCTTAATGCTTGAACTAGGTGGCTAAGCGTAAGTGCAAGAAATTGTTTAAAAATTGAATACATACTGTCAAATTCTTATCATATATTCATCTTTTCTGTATCGCCTTGAATTTAGTTATTGATTGATGGGCAAGGGAAGTACTTACAAGAACAAGGCATTGCAATCTTTGACAAATTGCCTAATAATGTTTTTATTTTTTATTTTATGAAGATCTTTAAAATAATTATTTAAGAATATTGTTTAGAATTTGAATTAATGAATTCAAACAGTAAAATTGGAATTTAACTTATAATTATAATTTTATATCTTAATTCTTTATAAAATCTAAACATAAAATTTATAATTTTGACCCATATCAATTCTAACACAACTGGAATTAAAATTTTTTATAATATCCAAACACAAAATTTATAATTCTCACCCAATTTCATAATTAGAATTCTAAATTTCAATTCTAATTTTAACATTTAAACGAAACCTAAATAACATTAAAAATTATAGAAGGATAGAGAAAAGTGTTTAAAAAAAAGAAAAGAAAAATTAGATGATCTAAGATGCCATTGTAAGTAAGAAAAGGATTTGAGAGACTTTCTAAATAAGGAACTGTCTAGTTTGAAGTGTAGATGCAAAGTTGAAAATTCACAACAGACTGACACATCATGACAGACTTTCTAAATAAGGAACAAATGTCACGCATTTATGTTGATTTATGGAACTAATGAATTGAAAGTACCTTGTCAAAAGTGGGAGGATTTTAATAATTAGAAATTCATGTATTTAAGTAATAGAAATAAGACCTAACCAAGATTTTATGGCTGTGCTTCATACCCTTCGAAAGGGTATCATGTTGGTGTGGCCTTCACTGGGCACCAGCTTAATAAAAAAATATATAAAGATTAATTCCAATATATTAGGAAGTATAGCTTTCTCATTGATCTTTTTACTTAAAAAGTGTCAAAATTCAATTGAAAGTGTCAGGCAATAAGAGAAATGGGCACAAGTCTATGCAGACGGAACCATGCGGAGTTGTGTACACTATATCTCCTGTACACTATATATTAGTCTATTTGATAGTGCCAAGTGAAAATTTCGATTATTGAAGGATTTAAATTCTTCCTATTCACCAATAATAAATAGATGTTGAGCTCTTACACAATTAGTTGACACAATTTCCCATTCTATAAGTTTTTCCCCTTTTTCGCTAATTTTCATCGTTTGCTTTTCACGTGTTGCTGAATTTAAAATGGGATGTCATAAACATGCTGCTATAGCAGTCAAATATTGTCCATTTTGAACCATTTTTATATTCACCGTCCAAAACCAAGATTCAACAATGTATGCAACGTTGCCAATCCTTAGAAGAAATCTTCACCTTATTCAATAGCTTCAACGAGAGAAATAATGATGACAAATTCTCAATCAACAGAGTCAATCAAATATATCATATTTCATCTGCATTAGTAGCAGATCAAACCCTACGACTCATTTTCTCTCGCATGAACCAGTTTACTCTTTCTAGATAACTCAGGCTTATTGTGTGGTCTCAAATACAAAAACTGCAGTGTCCACTTATATATATATATATAATATATCCAACCTTCTCAAATTTTAATGTTAGATATATATATATGTATATATATATATTATTTTTATTTAATTTTATAATTACTTTAATTATAATTTAAAATGAAACAAAAATTCATTAAAAATTATTATGCTACTTTTTTTTTTATTTTACAACTCTTTTATGTATTTAATTATATTTATTTATAAAAATAAATGACTTAATTAACTAATTTATACTTCAATATAAAAAATATTTTACTAAAAATAAGGTAACATAAGGGATTCATTATACATACTTTTTTTCTTTCTCACCATTTTTTAACATATTATATATTTTTAACCTCCATTGCTCAAAAATTTTAAATTCGCCCCTACCTAAATTAGAGTTTTGAGTACCAAAAATTAAAAACTATTTTGGAACTAATTGTATCTCTCAGGAACAGGATTATAAATAACATCAATATACTACCATTGACGATTTTACCATTCGTTCAGAGTATATACATACAAGTGTTCAAATATAATTTTTGAGCACGAACCTCATGCAAAACGAAGTAAAACAGGACACCAACCCAAAATTCTGCAATCTGCTTCTTCTAGCAAAATTAACTCAACAAGGAATCTGAACTCATTCCCACGTTACCGAGATCATTGAGTTGGCCAGCCCTGATTCCTCGAAGGTTGAATTACTTTCGTAGTCCAGAATTTTAGATGCTCCCGGAATTGCTTGTGTTAATCGAAACAGTTTTGTTTCATCTTTCCCCAGTTGGGTAGAGCAGAATGACCACAGGAGCTGCAAGAGAAAACCAATTCATTGGAAAATCATCACCAGACAATTAACACAATTTATTTTTATCCAATTAACAAAAATCTTCAATTTTAATGTTTCCCATATTGGCATAGGAGAGCTCAATGTTTACCTGAACTGGATCAGTGCGTAAAAAGTTACGTTGAACCCGACGCCCATCTGGAAACCTGACACCAACCCTGCAGAGGAGGTTCCTATCACCCTTTGGTTCTTCAGGCAGGGGTGGAAATGTGGGCCTCCTCGGCAATCCCAAATTTTGCTCTTTAACAGAGAAGTCTGCATCCTTATCTAGTCCAGCCTCTGCATTTGATTCTTTCCAGCCTTCCATAGAAAGAGCCAGAGCTGCTCTTAATACTTCCTCATCCTCTTCATTACTCTCATCTGAATTTGGCAGGACTGTAATGTCAGATACACTATCATAATGATGACAGAGATTTGCCAAGGATAATTTTCATTGTACCATCAGCTTAGAATTAAGGAAGCAAACACAGGATAAAATGTTTCTCATGTCAAAATATATGAAAAGAAACAGCATGATCATAGGGTACACTATAGAGAATAAAGTGCATGTAAATAACCATTAATGAAAAAATCAATTATGTAGATTGTTATAATATACAAGCAAGTGGATCACAATTCATTAATATGAGATAATTTACAACATTGATTTTCTCATCAATGATTATCCACTTGTACTTTACTCAAAGTGTACCATACACTTTAGAGGATCCCAATCCAAGTAGATGAAGGGAGGGGTAGGGGCTATCCAAAATTAACAGAAATGGCGGAAATCAAATACACGTCTTAATAGGTAAACATATGCAGAAAAGAAAGGTTGACACCTAAGAACATAAGATCACCCTGACATTGGACAGATTATTTACACATATAGAAACTTATAACAAACCTTTAGTTTTAGGAGGGCTAGAACTTTCTCTTGGACGTTTGTGAGACAAAGTAATGTGATGGTTCTTAGGGCCCCCATCCAGATATGTTAGTAGACCCTACAGTAAAAGATGATACCCTCTCAGATCAGCACGGAAGGTTAAATAAACAACTGAGTGAAAATTTTACAATAAAAGGTACCACATACTTCCAATAAGCTTTCAGGTTGAACCATTCCAAACCAGGAGTGCATCTTTTGGCCAGTGATGGGATCAATAATCAGCACCACAGGAATCGAATCCAGTCTGTAATAAGTGCAGACTTTTCTGCCTTCAGTTGTATCATCGTATACCTATATTCACACAAAAAGATGAATTGAAAATGAATAGCTTCTTTAAAAACTTGACATTCATCTCGTGCTATTGGAACCAGTTCGAGATATCTGAATCCCAGACCAGAAGGCATGGCAGGGCTGCTCGCACATTCTGGGCAACTAAAAATTGTCTTAAGGAATCAAACTCCCAAGTAATTAAAGCATAACTTACACCACCAAGCCAACTTGCCTCCCAATGACAATTTGTTTTAAATTCGAGTAACTTAAATTATTATTTATTAAATGAGATATAATTTTAAAAAAACAAATTATACAAATGACGTTATATCATCTAAACAACACTTAGTACATTTCATTCAATTATAGATTTTTTAAAATTAAACTAGAATATATTAAATGCACACTTAATTTTGATTGCGCTATACCCCAGTTTTGGTTTTCAAAATAGTAGCAAGAATCGATATAAATCTTGTGACTACTGGGAACGTAGGTTCCTAACTATCACATCAAAAGCTCTACACAACAGCCATTAAGCATTGAACCAGAAATCCCTAATCCAGTCTATCCTATATATTTGTATGACATGCGAGTATTAGTCCTCCAGCACATGTCCCACACTTGTTCTAGGAATGACTATGGGCTGTGGTTTCCTGGCTATCAAACCAAAACCTCTAAAACGAAACACCAGAAATTAAGCATTGATTTAAGAATCCTCAATCATATCTGGCCTTTATGTTTTGTATGGTGTGCAAATATTAATCCTCTACACATCTCACTCTAACACCTTTATAGCAACAGCTAGGACTGTAGTTAAACTCTTTCCATTTTTCTCAATTTTACTGACTACCAGCCCTATTCGGTATGTCAAAATAGTCTACACATCTTATAAAATATTTCATTAGCTTTTTTAAATTGTGCCCTTAACGCACATGCTAAGGAATAATTAAATTAATCAAATAATTTATTAACGTTGTTTCCTGGCTAACAAACCAAAACCTCAACAACAAAACACCAGAATTTAAGCATTGATTTAAGAGTCTTAAATCATATCTAGCCTTTATGGTTTATGTTTTGTATGGTGTGCAAATCTTAATCCTCTACACATCTCACTAGGACTGTAGTTAAACTCTTTCTATTGTTATCAATTTTACTGACTACCCGCCTTATTCAGTAAGTCAAAATAGTCTACACATTTCAAAAAATATTTCATTAGCTTTTTTAAATTGTGCCCTTAAGGCACATGCTAAGGTACAATTAAATTAATCAAACACTTTCTCAATGTAATAAGTCATCAAACCACCCAAAATCCAGACCTGTGAGCCTCCATCCACTCATACCTTGGCTAGGGGATCCTCCACCTCGATGACCTGTTATATTAAAAGTCACACTAACCCCATTTTTTTCACTATTCACTTCACCAAACGGTCTCCGTTTCAAAGACCACATATATTTGTAACAAACCATAATATCTATAGCTAATAGCCTAGGTAGCCTTCTGCCTTCCACCACTGGTTCTGCAAATCCGTATATCTGATCTGAGTTGAAGTAATTTATACCAATATTTCACAAGATACCAAGGAACCAAAAAGCAACGCTGAACATAAAAATTAAATTACCATGTGAATTGTCACCCAACAAGCAACAAACTGACCTGCCAGAAGATAAAGTTTGTACTAATGGTCTGAGAAACAGCTTCATTGGCCCATGTATCCCGATTAAGCTTCACAAAATACCATTGCTATCAGTAGTGCCAAATGTTGAAACAAACTATCAACTAAAATGTAAATAGGGCCCAAGAATATAATACCATATGTGAGCTGAACTCCTTGGTAGATTGTATGTTCACCAAAAGCCATTTGTCCTGCAGGGAGGCAGCATTTTTTGCCTGCAATCAAACCACAACATGGAAAGTGGTTTTAGACACAAGTAAACAAAGGGTACAGGGCACAGTGAAACAAGTATAAGCATTGCATACAGTCTTGACACATAAAATTAGCACTTTATTATCTTTCTTTCAGTAAATTATAGACAAATTTAGCACAATTTACCAGGACTGAGTAGCCATGCAAACAACCTGGATTACAGTGTGCATTTCTAAGTGACTGACATAACAATCAGTGGGTCCAACCAAAAAGCTGCTTAGATGACCTTGTGAAGATATCTTTATTATAACCATCAAAGCTTTCATCCAATAGCTGTTTTCAGCCTTGGTGTCTATCGAAACTATTAGATAACTAAAAATCTTCAACTTTTAGGGCCAATAATCTGAAGAGAAATTTCAACCTTTTCCCTGAAGCTAAAATTTAATGCTTCTCCTAAAGTTTTTTTCCCCCGAAAAAAGCCTCCAACAAGTAATATGGCATCAAGTATGTGTTTACGCGCTTCTTAAATAACATAGCCTGTTCTAAACAACTCATGCTGCTCAACATATAAGTTTCTTTTTATTTACCTTCATAAGCTATAAAGTTGAGTTTCTATATATAAGCTGAGAACAGTAATGACCAAAATAAAACAGCCCAAATTTCTCGGCAATATGCCATTACCATACCATCATTATGTATCATTTGTAATGCAGATAAAACAATTCATATTGCAGAATCTAGATATCCAAACTATATCTACCTTATCGAAAGGACCATTAAACATCAGATGAAAAGGAGGGCGATAAAGAGAAGCAAGATTATCCCGAGAACTCTCTGCAGTAGAGACAGAACCTTGCTCTGACTCCCAAACCCCAGGACGTCTCATTTCCTCTTCAAAGTTACGGAATGCAATTAAAGAGCTTGCTTCTTGTGAACGAGGTCCCAAACTTGATACTCTATATAGACACAAGTAAACACAGCATTAGTGAATCATTTAACATACAAAAAACAACATTTTATTTTAAGATGACAAATTGACTTTCATTATAATATCACTATAAAATGATCCACTGAGGTATGAATAAGAACATGAGATAAACAAACCACAACTGCAACAGAAAAGCAATATGCACACTGTGCCAAAACATCAGGCACACACAGAGGAATCACCAAAGACAACAGAATAACAGTAAAATTGAAGGTTCCTACTTTATATATATATATATATATATATATATATATATATATATATAATTTGCTTCTAATGTGCCAAAAGTAAGAAAGAAATTAAATATTAACACAGATGAAATCACCAGAAGCCACATCACATTGGTCTTCTTTTATGCAGATCATTGAAATTAGATATGTCACTAGACATATTGAAAAACAGGCCCACAAACCAAATCCTATGTTGTATTGTTTTATGACGAAAGTGAAAAACAAGGGGCCATTAAAGCATCGCTTAAAGTAAAAGAAACATAAAAAAAATACTCATACAGCATGGCATCATCGTAAAGAGTTTCCCTGATAACAGGTAAAGGAGGGCGCACTTCATCTCCATCAGGGTCGCCAATAACATCATTTGCAGTATCCTTTCTCAGTTCACTGAATTGATACACAGAAGCAAACAGTGTAAAGCTTAAAAGCAATCAACAAATAGTTACTGACTTAGAATATCATATAGTAAATGCCTACGTAACCTCAAAGTTGGATCACTCAAGGAAGTAACATTCTCGGCAGGTTGGGTCTGTGATGATGATGGTTGTACCCCGCCCTCATTACCTATCAAAAATAGCTGAATAGCCTCCTCAAGCTTCCAACTTGTGGCCTGTTTGCACAATATTCCATTGAACTTCACATGGTGATAATTTATTCTTCAAAATTTAAGATATAAAAAGCTTCATATTCTGATATCCTTGTATTTCTATTTCTATTATTACTTTATTTTCTAATTTCTCGAAGTCTTTCGTGACAGTTCTATATCACTTCTTACTGGTTTCCAAATTCCAACTTTAGAAATTTTAATGATTCTGTGGAACGCCCACAGTCCTTATCTCTTCACTACAGGGAAGCATCTGTGAAAGTTCATCCAGGTGGGAAAGAAATATAAATTTTTCCATGCCTTCCCTGAAATAATACTTCCAATATCGCATGCGTCTGTATTGCCCCAAAAATAGGTCCGTGTAAGATAATATGCCTGTTTAATCACAAATACTAACTATACATTGGAAAACACAAGATTCCAACCAACATAATAGAGCATGCCCATTATTGTCATCCCAAATTCAAATATTCATCGCCAGTCCCAAAAAACAATATCGTTATTTTACTCAAGGAACCACGAATATCCAGTTCTAAAATAGGATTTTAAGCATGTCCATCTTCTTATTTGAGTCTGAAGCAGCTAAATCGGTGAATTTTTATCACTGTTTGGTCACTGATCGTGCAAGATTTGAAATTCATAGTCAAATAAATTAGAAATATGGGAAACTGGTAAAAGGAAGAACCTGCAAGAACTGTCTGGCCGTCTCGACGGTTTGGCCCTCGGCGATCTCCAAGAACGAGGAGACCATACTCTGCTGGTCATTGGCGGAGAGCATTCCCTCCATCTTCCTCACCGAACGGAAAAGCCACCCCCCAGAAGTAGCTTTGATGCAAAATAGAACAGTGATTTTCACAGCTAGGGTTACGTTCGACAAGCGCGACGGAAAAGGGGAATTATCAGAAAGCCACGACGAATGAGCAAGCAAACTAATCGGAAGTTTACTATGCCTTGGTTCCCTTGTACGGTTGTACTAAGCAGTAACTCCGGTACTTTTTAATTTATTGGTGAAACATTAGAGAATATCAAAATTTATCCAAATATTAAATTAATACATAAACAGAATTCTAAGTAAAACAAAAAAGCATCTTTAAAAATAAAAGAGAATGAGTTCAATAAAGTGTTTATCTAATAAAATTAGTTGTAACTTTGGATAATGACTCATATTCGAACTTAAAGTCATTATTATTAAAAGAAATAAAATTATTTAGTTTTATGCTTTAAGTAAAAATTAATTTTGTATTTAATAATAATATACAAACACTTATACAAAAAAATAAAGAGAATGAGAGGACTCCAATGACTTCTAATATTAATAGGATTTGAATTCCTTGGAAGTACTCCATTATATGTTTGTTTAAAAGTTCTAAATTAACTCTAAATGTTCAAATATATGTTAAATAAATTTGAAATTTACAGAATTTTGAACATATAAATATATAAATAAATAAATAAAGCCTTACAAACCCTCAACTTAGAGAGAATTCAAAGGTTGATAAAGTATGAGGTTTGGGCATGAAGGGGCACAAGGCTCACCTCCAATTCTATGTATATAGATAATAACAAAAGTGTACCTAATTTATATTTGTGCGTAGGAGTTTCTTGCTTAATTTATGGAACATTTTTGTGTCACTCGTGTCACAATCACCTCGTATTTGTTTTCTTGTTGATCTTCAGATCGCTCTCACAACCACTCCTTGTAATCATCAGAGTCAACAACGATGACGCAAATGCAGTAAATCTGAAAAGTAACAGTGATAATTTGAAGCGGAAATAGGCTGTTAGGAACCAACAAGGCGTGCAATCTAAGCTGCATTGGGTTTAACTTAATTTAATTTAGTTTAATTATTCAAGTTAAATCCAAACTTAAAAATATTCTTATTTTCTAAATAAATTCAAGATTATTGTTGCAAAGGTTGGCTTGCAAAAGTGCTAGCAAACCTACCAATTTTTAACCTGTAATGAAATGGGTTATATAATAGCTAATTTAATTCAACTTTTATGTGGGGTGGGACAATTAGACCAAAGTAGTCAAACTTAACTTGGCATAATATGTGACAGTACAAGGCCTTTCGACCAATTCAACTCGCACAATGCAACTGCTTTGATGAAATATTGCAAACTACTCATTAGGGCTTTAGCAGTATAGATCCAACACTAATTTAATTGTATCTTTTTACAACCTAATAGGTAATTATCCCAGTTTAAGTAATGTATAATGATCACTATATTATTTAGTAGGATACCAAAATATAATTGGGTTAACTATCAATCTATTTTGTAAACCAAAGTTCCAATCAATTAAGTCCTTATGAAAATATTTTTCATTTTTATTTGGATTTATTTTTATTAAAAATATTTTTTTTGAAAATGAAAATATATTTAGTTTGTATCAGTCAAATTCTATTTTTAAAAATAAAAATAATAAAAATACATTTAGTTTAAGGTTTAAGATTTAGGTTTTATAGTTTAGAATTTGAGATTTAAGGTTTAGGATTTTGGGATTTGGAATTGAGAGTTTTAGGGTTTTGAATTTTGAGTTTGGTTTTGAGTTTAGGGTTTAAGGATTTAGGGTTTTGGGGTTTAAGAGTTTAAGGATTTAGGATGCATGGTTTGGGATTTTAAGGTTTAGGATTTTTGGGTTTTGGGTTTTAGGGTTTATGGTTTTAAGATTTAGGATTTGGGTTAAAAGTTTAGGGTTTAGATTTTTAGGATTTTGGGGCTCTAGGGTTTATAGTTTTAGGGTAATGGTTTGGGGCTTAGGTTTTGGGTTTTAAAGATTTAGGGTTTAGGATTTAAGATTTTGATGTATGAAATTTAGGGTTTTGGACTTTAGGAATTTAAGATTCAAGATTTTAGAACTTAGGGATTTAATATTTAGATTTTTAAAATTTAAGATTTAAGGTTCACATAGTAATTTTAAAATCACCACTATGTTTTCAATTTACATTTGTTGTTTTCAAAATTTTACACAGAAAACAGTGAAAACATCTTTTTATTATTTTCAAATTTTGTCTTATTTTAAAAAATATTTTTAATGAGACATTTTTACTTTTTGCAAACAAATACATTTTTACTATCATTTTCTATTTTTACTAAAAAATGAAAACAAAAAAATAGTCAAACCAAACGTAGCCTAAAATTCTCTTACTTGGACAACATTGATTATGTTTTATTTAAATTTAAAAATTATTTCAAAAATGACTTTTAGGTTAACAAATTAATCTTTGACTTTGCGACTACAATTGAAAACATAGTATATACCAATTACTTTAAACATATAATCCAACTAATAAAACCTCCAACTAAGAACTATGAATGTAGTAACACTATAATAGTATAACTCATTCATGACCACATTAGAAAGTGATTTCACAATTGTGATTATAAGATGCAATAGTGTTGTCACATAATATAGGCCTCATTGTAATATTCATAATGCTATATTGTGTGAAAGTTCTCATTGTAATTCTATAAATCATGATCATCTCATAAAAAGATGATTTCCCATTGGAGATCAAAACATGTTTCACATGAAACAACAACCATGGTTCCAAAAACAAACCACATCCATACATTTATAACAAATGTAAATAAGACATCAGTGATATTTATTTGATGAACTAACTGTCTGCAAAATATATTATTTAAAATAATCAAAACATAAATAGGAAGATAACATAAATGGCACAACTATAGGCTCCCACTAAGCCAATGCATCAAAGGAATTGAAAACACTCGTATTTTCTACACAAGCATGAAATACAACAACAACAAGTCCTTTAGTTAGGGGATCAACAATCATCATTTTAATGCCAATATGCTCCACAAAGATTTCACCATCCCCAATCCACCCCTTGATTGCTAGATAGTTATTTCAATTGTCACAAACCTTTTCACATAGAAATCCCTTTTCGACCATAGTTTGGAGACTAACATACCTCTTTTCACATAGAAATCTCTTTTCCACCGTACTCTAGCACCCCTCTCCCCTATCTTCTCATGGTTCGGTGTCATTCCTCTTCTTTCCTTCCTCCTCTTCGGTGCCTCCAACCTGTTTTATGGAAGCTCACCTATGCCTCAATTAATGCAATTATCTCCATGTTGGAGACTTTGGTTTGGACATTAGAGTCTAAAAGTGAAAGTGAGTATGCAATGTAAGTGGCTAAATCATAGCCCTTCATCTTCCAAATGTCCATTTCCCTTTTTGTTTTCATTTTTCATTTTTGGTTTTTTCAGAAAATATTAAAATAAAACTAAAATAAAGATAAGAGTTTGAAAATTTTAAGTTACATTTAGATGAAAAGCTGAAGAAATTTCTCGATAATAACTACTTTTTCTTTTTTCAATTTTTTAAAATTTTTTAAAATGAATGGAGTAAAAAAATCTTTTTTTAAATTGTTTGATTATAATCATTTTTTAATTTTTAATTTTTATTTTAATTAGCCTAAATAATTAATAGTATTTTTGTTGTTTTTATTTGAAATTTTATTTATTAGCAAAATTTTTAATACGAGGTATTTAGAATTTCGACCAAATTTAGGTGTTTAAGGGAAGTAGTAAGAGGGGTCGACCCTCCAAGAAGAGTAATCAATCCCTCCACAAGGTCAATCCAACATTTCCACCCACCCTTTTATCACTACAGCCCTGCCCATTTCCTTATCGCTTTATTCTATCCACTATCTACTGCACCTTTCATGACATTTTTTCTACCCCTAGAATTCTACCTTCCCTGCCCACTTATCATCCCCACCCCCTTCTCATTCTCCTTCACCCCCACGGGACCCATAACCCCACCACATTTTCCAATAGATGTATCCCTATCCACTCAACCACAACAAGACACCACTATAGACATGAGGCTTGAGATTAAGCCAATAGAAAATGTTATGTTTAACTTAATCTAAATTGCAATTGTAATTTAAATTTTGTACTTGTTTTTAATCTAAATGTTATAATTTGTTAATTGGGGGTTTCCAACAACTAGATACCCTCTCATGTAGGGACACAGGCTCCAAATTATGTCATTAAGTCCAAGCATGACCCAAGCTTATAACACGTGGAAGGATATCCCTATTGCCTCCCATCAAATGTGGCTTGGTGAGTAAAAGGTAAGTAATATCAATATTGTTTATTTTATTTTATATGAAGCTTATGTTAATTATTTACTAACTTGTTTATTTTTCTACAGAAAAGAGTTTAATTTAATTTTTTTACTCTTGGTGAGTAGGAGGTTCTGTTATTCTCAGGACTGCAGCAAACAAGATGGTTAGTAATGCTAATTTTTTTATGTCATTAAAGTCTTATTATTATTATAATTTAATCTTTAATTTGTTTAATCTTTTTGCAAGAAAAAATACTTGGACACCCAATTGGAGTGCACTTGCTCTAGACGCTCCTGAAGAAAAAGGATAAGACATAGGTCTAATCATGAGCTCAAAGGACCTATGCAAGTGTTTCTAGTTCAATTATTTTTATAAGTTTCAACTTCTATTATTTTTTTTAATTTGTCAATAAACCATACTTATTTGTTTCAAACTTTTTTTTAATTGCAGGAGTGCTTCATGGCTAAGAGGGAAGATCACCAATTCTAGCGGCTGCCACTAGACTAGTAGGAGCGACCGAGAGAGAGCTCATAGGCTAGCCGTTTGATTGACCCACGAGAATTGGGAACATATTGTGGGGGGCCCATATAAGGGTCGTGTTTTTAGTTTAGGCAAATTGTTTGCATTAAAACCAATTAGTTTACCTTGTGTTGCGCATCACGAAGCCAAGAGATGAGTCAGCATCACCCAGCATCGTCAAGTCAGTTTAGGAGAGCATGAGGATGGAGATGGAGGATATTATAGTTCAAGTGCCAAGGGAGTGGCTACTGAGATGGCTAATCAAATGGCCTCTCAAATGCCTACCCAATTTTAGTCTAAGATGTAGAGCGTGAGGTTTACATAAAGGCAAACTTAGGGAGCCAGTTCTAGATCCAAGTTTAGCTAGTAGTCGCCACTGTTTATCCAACTTCATCCCCAACCCAAGTTGATTAGGAGGGTAATGACGATGGGATAACAATGATGATGAGAACTTACCTAATTAATAAACATTTTTATAAGACAATTGTTGTAATTTTTCAAATATTTTTATAATAAATATTTTTTATTTTAATTTTGTCATTAATTTAAATTTTATTCAAATGTTGAATTATTTCAATTTTTATGATTATTATTTCTGCATTATATAAAAAATTAATTGCTAATTTTATCTTAGGAATATCCCTAAGTAAAATCAATTATCACAAAACAAATTATTTTTAACAAAGCTTACCAATGGATATTCTATTGGTATTTTCCTTAATCATACAAAATTTACTTAGAGATAAACTCTCAATATTATGACATTATTTATTATGGATAATCCTTTGCAACATTTATAAAATACTAATGGTGTATCCTTTGGTATTTTGTCAAGAAATATATTAATATACCTCATGGATTTTGGTCAATTTCACTGAGACTATTATTTATCTATTACCAATTGAATTGCCTTTGGTTAATTTATTGACGGACATCATTTCCCATGATATTATATTTTCGAGGATGGGATTAACGAAGACAAGGATGCCTCGAAAGTCTATTGGTAATATTGAGATACCAACAAAATTATATGGTTTACCGATGAAATTTTCCATCAGAAAATGTCAAGTTTCTTGTGGTGTTTTCTCTTGTAACATTACATTCATAAATTTTAGATTGACATGGCATTTTGTCTTGTGGTGTTTTGTCTTGTAACATTACATCCATCAAAAATTATATATTTCATTCTCTTGAAAACCAAGAATGAAATGTGTTGATATGTGACGTAAAGTGGTGAAGAAAAAAAAACTACAAGTTATGAAAAACAAGGGTTTTGAAAAAGAGGTTAGGAAAAGAAAAAAATTGAGTCGCTGCTAACTTAAATTGAAATGGTGAAGTCAGACACTAAAGAAAATGGTCTGCGTAATAGAAAATAAGTTCAAGGGTTAGTTACATGTAGAAAAGGGATTGGCATCTCTACAATGCCTTTTCGGCACTACATTAGTGTTTTGCTGCTTTTTGGTTTTAGAACTATGTTTTTTGTTTTGCAAAACAAATTTATTTTATTTTTGGGCTTTTGTTTGTAGAAGTGATTTTTATTAATCACGTTAGAGGAATCACGCCAGTTGACTGACCCTTTTCCATCATCAGAAAAAATCTGAGTTTAGAGGAATGTTAAGGCCATGGTCAAGGAGCTTGAGGGAGATTGCGATTCTTCATATTCACATAAGAGAAAACATGCCAATTGACTAACTAACCTCATAAGGCAATTTTCCTTAGGACATTAAAAAAGTGACCAGTTAACTGACAACCATCCTATCATCCTTTATTTGAGGAATATATATGTTTGAAAGACTGATTTTGACAAAAGAGATGAAATGTAGATTGTGATTCTTTATAATTACGTTAGGGAAACCACACTAGTTGAATAACTATGCCCATAACACAATCAGCCTTAGTACAATAGGAAACCGGCCAATTAATTGACAATCCTTCTATTATCCTTTATTTGGAAGAATCAAACGTTTCAAAGTGAGGTTGCCAAGGAAAACCAACAAATAGGCTAAGCAATTTTATAAATTGGTTCTTTTCCTGTAATTTCAACTCATGTAAAATTCTATGTGAAAACACATTTATAAAGGAAGTTCCAAAATAGGACATATGATCTTACCCAACAATGCCAATATATAATTTCCTCATAAGCATACACAACCATAAATTTATAGATAATATAAAGGGAGTTCAAGAATCGAAAGGAACTTGTATTGGGAATAATTATATCTTAGTATGCATGCAAAGTCTCATCAAAAAAGGAAATCCAGAAATATTAGGAACCTATATTTGGTACTCTCCTCTCATTACAATTAAAATTCTCACTCAAGAAAAGGAAATCCAGAAATAAGGGTTCAGTGGAGGATTTGATCTATGCATCACATTTGCTCAAGCAAACCAAGCAACCGAAAAGTCATGTTTAGTATGTGTACCTAGTCCATATGCTCAATCAAATACTGGAAGCATTTGTGGGGAAATTCTTTATTCAAAAGAAAACCTTTATCAAACCAGATCTATCATATTAAATCATCAAGAAAAATAGACTAGATGCGAAAATATACCTGAATCCATGAATACTGTCAAAATTTTTTGGTCTAGTAGCTCTAGATTTGGGTTCTAGATCTTCCAAATTAGTATGTATAATTTTTTAGAGAGAGTTATCTCACTTTTCTGATGATGGCCAGAAAAGAATCATACGTATAATTTGGAGACCATAACCCTTTTATAACTGCACATATTATCTTTATTTCTAATTTAGCCCATCATAAAATTAGAAATTATAAATAGAGTATCTACATATATGGACCCATACTTTTTGAGGTAACTTTGGCCCATTTAACACAATTAGATCACTTTTAATTTGGACCAAACCTTTTATAATAGCAAGTTTACATACAATTATTATTATTATTATATATATATATATATATGAATGTCTAATAAATCTAACAATCTTCCAGTTGGACTACATATATATATATATTTGTTACCTTATAATTGTATGTTACAATATACCTAATGAGCTCAAAATCTTTGCTATTATAACTGAACGCATTTCTAAACAATCTTGCCCATCAGTTATGTCAACATAGAACTAGGGTGACTTTTGTTACATATATATAATAACTAAATCTATCCCTGATCACGTATATCAATATAACCAAATGACATAGATCAAGTATGGATGTGTAGCATGGAAATTCATGTGATGTGATCTAAACATGCCTATTTCTAACTAGTCCACCTTAAACCTTAGTGAGATCAAGCCATACCAAAATGAGAGTGTGAATAAACTAAAAGAGACTTTATTTCTGCAGAAAATAACCTCAAAATATCCATAAACTAAAATAACTAAAAATGTGTCTATCAAAGAAAACCATCCAAAATTACAAACTCCCACTAAAACTAAATATCCTCAAATGACATGACACCCATATGAGCAATGTGCTTATGAAAGACCGTGGGTGATAGTCTCTTAGTAAGTGGATTTGCAACCATGAAGTTTGCACCAATATGCTCTATAGACACCTGACCACTTTGAACTCTTTCTTTAACAACCAGGAACTTAATGTCTATGAGCTTTGACTTTGTGGAGCTCTTGTTGTTGTTGGACTATAAGACTACTGACTGATTGTCACAAAATAACTTAAGTGGTCTTTCAATTCCATCCATAATTTGTAGCCTAATGACAAAATTTCGCAGCCATATTCCATAATTGGATACCTCATAACACGCTAAGAACTCAATGATCTCTAGCTTATCTAACCTCCTGTATATGAGCATATAATATTTTGTTCTCTATAGATATCGCATAATCCATTTGGCTGCTTCCTAATGATCTATTCCTGAATTGCTCAAATATCTACCTAACATCCCAACAGTATACGTAATATCCAAACATGTACAAACTTGAGCATACATTAGACTCCCTACTGCTGATGCATAAGGAATCTTCTGCATTTCCTTTTCCTCAAAAGCATTCTTAGGGCATTGTTCAAGATTAAACTTGTCTCCTTTTACCACAGGGGTATCACCTAGTTTGCAATCTTGCATAACATATCTATTGAGAACTTTTCCAATGTAGGCCTTTTGTGATAATCCAAAGATACCTTGAGAATGATCTTGATGTATTTGGATTCCTAAAACAAAAGTTACATCACCAAGATCTTTCATCTCAAAATTTCTTGCTAGAAATCTCTTGGTTTTGTGCAACAAGCCTATATCATTGATGTAAGTAGTATGTCATCCATATATAAAATAAAAAAAATGTGCTTACTCCCACTAAACTTCTGATATATACAATCATCAACCAAATTCATCTCAAAATCGCATGAAATAATAACTTGATGAAATTTGTAATACCACTGACAAGATGCCTGCTTAAGCCCATAGATGGATTTCTTTAATTTAAAAACCATTGACTTTGCATTACCTAACACATGGCTTTCTGGTTGCATCATATAAATTGTCTCTTCGATGTCATCATTGAGAAACGTAGTTTTGACATCCATCTGATGTAGCTCGAGATCAAAGTATGCCACTAAAGCTATTATAATCCTGAAAGAGTCTTTTGATGAAACTAGAGAGAAAGTCTCTTTATACTCAATGCCTTCCTTTTGTGTGAAGCCTTAGCAACAAGATGTGCCTTGCACCTCTCTACATTGCCCTTTGAATCCCTCTTGGTTTCAAATATCCATTTGCAACTAATGGGTTTCGCACCTTTAGGCAATGGGACAAGGTCCCATACATCATTGTCCTTCATGGATTTAATCTCTTCATTCATGGCATCAATCCACTTTTGAGAGTTAGAACTTTCCATGGCTTGATGGAAGTCGATTGGGTTATCTTCCATCACTCCAAGGTTAACCTTATATTCTTGGAGAAATATAATGTAATCATCTGGCACTACACTTCTTCTCTCTCTAGTGGATCTCCTTAATGGCATAGGTTCTTGAGGTGGTAAAGTTTGTTCTTTTGGAACAACTTCTTGAACTTGAATGGGAGGTTCAATGACATTGTCTTGATCTAGAGTTGCTTCTTAAATAATGTCAGGTATAAGAGGTTATTGCTAATCATTGTCAATGGCAAGTGGAGGAATATCGATATATTCCTCTTTAAAGACAAAGTCCCTTACTCTTCCTGTAAACTCAATATCCTCAAAGAACCTGGCATTACTCGTCTTGAAAATAAACTTAGTTATGGGATCATAAAATTTGTAATCCCTGGACCTTTCAGATTATCCAATGAAATAGTAATTGATAGTTTTTAAATCTAGTTTCTTTTCATTTGGCTTATAAGGCCATACCTTAGCTGGACATCCCCAAATGTGCAAATGCTTCAAACTAGGCTTCTTGCCCATCCAAAGCTCATAAGGGGCCTTTTTAGTTGCCTTTGTTCAAACTCTATTGAGTATATATGCTGTAGTCTTTAATGCCTCTCTCCAGAGTGATTCTGGCAAGGTAGAATGACTAATCATACTCCTCACTATGTCCTTAAGTATTTTGTTTCATCTTTCAGCAACACCATTCATAGTGGGCACACTCGACATGGTGTATTGTGGGACGATACCACTTTCTTCAATTTTGCAAATGGTCCTAGACGTTGTTCACCTGATCTGTCATATCTGGCATAGTACTCACCACCATGGTCAAATCTAGTGCTTTTGATTCTTTTGTTAAGTTAATTCTCAACTTCAGCCTTATAACTTTTAAACACATCTAGTGATTGCGATTTCTCATGAATGAGATAAAGGTAGCCATATCATGAAAATTGTCTATGAACATAATGAAATATTGTTGACCATTTCAAGAAGCTATAGGAAATGGTCCACAAATATCTATGTGTATTAGTTTTAAGATTTCTAATTTCCTATTGGCACCAAATCTCCTTACATTTGTTTGTTTCCCCTTAATACAATTCACACACACATCAAAATCTGAAAAATCAAAGGGTTCAAGAATGCCGTTGGACACAAGTCTCTCAATTCTCCTTTTGGAGATATGTCCTAATCTCTTGTGCCACAACGAAGCTTAATTGTCACTAGTTAATTTGCGCTTTTTACCTATTACATTAATATGCAAGGATTTATTGAATGAAGCAATCGTGTCAAGCAAATATAGATGATCATAACTTGATAAAGAACTGGAACCAACCAAATTTGAATTTTGAAAGAGAGTAAATTTTCTATTTCCAAATAAACAACAATAACTAGACTTGTCCAATGTTGAAATAGAAATTAAATTCTATCTAAAAGATGGTACAACAAAAGTCTCAATCAAATCCAAATATAAACTAGTTCTTAACAATAATCCAAACGTCCCAATTGATTTGACTTCTACTAACTTGCCATCACCAATGTAGATGTATCTTTCACCATCATTAGGCTTTCAGCAATTTAGGCAACCCTGCATAGACACACTTATGTGAGTTATTGCACCAGAATCTATCCACCATGTGTGTCTAGGTATAGAAGTCAAATTAACCTCAGAACAAACAAAGTTAAAGAGCATACCTTTCTTTGCACACCATGCATAATAGTTAGTACACTCCTTCTTCTTATGACCTACAGCTCCATAGAAGAAACAACCATCCTATTTTGTTCCTTGTGTTGTTTCTTTTGTGGTGCCCACAGCTTCTTTATTCTTCATTCTTTTATTGTTTTTCTTCTTGTCCTTAGAGGTAGTGACTAAGTGAGCACTTTTTGCGTTTTAATGCTTCAATCTTTCCTTTTCTTACACATAGTGTGAGATGAGTTCATTAAGGGATCAAGAGTCTTGTTGGCAGTTGTAGCTCATCTTGAACTAGTTAAATTGTGTTGGAAGAGATATCAAAACCAAATGCACTAACAAGTGTAAACACTCAATTTTGTCCAGCTCACTTTATAAAACTTTAACTTAAAATTTAAACCCAATTTTAAAAAAAAACAAGCCCAAACCAAAAATCTCAAGCCCAAAAATAAAACCAAAAATTAAAAAAATGAAGATAAATCCAAGAAATAAAAGATAAAAATAAGATAAATTTAAGAATTAAATAAAAGATAAAATAAATTCAAGAATTAAATAAAAGATAACAAAAGATAAAAGATAATATAAAAGATAAAATTAAGATGATAAAGATAATATAAAAGATAAAAATAAGATGATAAAAGATAAAAAAATCTAAGAGATAAATAAAAATGTTAGATAAATAAAAATCAAAAGATAAGAAGATGAAGCATAAAAGTCAAGATAAAATTAGGAACCAAGAGCTAGATTAGAAAACAAATTCTAAAATTTTGAAACTATAAAAACCATTCACTCATGCACAACAAGAGGGACACATGGAAGCAAGATACTTTTCAAAAAAATTCCTGCTTGAAGATACTCAGCTTAAATCGGGCAAAGCAAAGGGAGGAAGGGACTTTTTCAGGAAATCTTGCCTAGAACTGAAGCCCACTACATTCACAACACTTCTTCACAGTTTTTTTTTTCACAACCAAGAAACCCATTGCCTAGTACTCTTGAATCACCTTCGCTCCATAGGAAGACAGCTGGCTCAAGTATGATGCCCTTCCACCTTGTTGTCATCACTTCCCTTCAGAAAGACTTCTTCCTACTTTAGAGACCGGCGGCCTAGACTAGAACCAATGCTTACTGATTTTCACGATATATCGTCAGCTGCCCAGTCTTCTGCAGTATCACATTGCATCGTCAGCTTCTTCAGAAAACTCATTATTGCCACTGTTCGTGTTAGTCTCAAACCTCTCCATGACGTAGCACTAGGCTATGGTACCCCTGGTAGAAGGCTTGCTCACTGTTGTCAACTAGATCTACTTCATCACTACTTCTGTTGCAGTAGAAGAGTGCTACCGATAGCCACAGTACACAACCACAAGACAATGTTGCACCTGTGTCGCTGTCAAATTGCCGTTTGTTCTTGGTCTGCCTACTTCTGTTTGAATTTCATTCATTGAAGTCGAAAGGTATGGCTATTAAGTTGTTGAAACTTGTTGCTACCTCTTTATTATTATTTGGTTGCATCCTATATGGGGTTATTACCATAACCTAAGTCTGATAACAATATCAATTTGGTGTTTGAGCCTTATATGTCCAGAAAGTTTTAAAATTTATGCAATTTTCACGTTACTAATTGCGAGTATGGGTATGTGCTCTATTAGTTTATGCAGTAGTGTATGGGAGTCGTTCAAATGTTTTTGGTTTGAAAGTTCATGGTGTAAAGTGCACATAATGAAAAAAGGGACATGAGTTTGATTTGAGAAAAACAGTTTAAGTGTTACATTTCCTTATTTTACGTGAACTTTAAATTTTTAGGAAAAATAAAAAAAATAAAAATAAGTTATTAGTTGAGTTTATTATTTTCCTCTCTTGTTCACATGGGTAATACATGTATTTCTTCCTTACTTTTTACTCTTACTTCCAAAAACCTTGGCTTGGAATAGAAAGGAAATTTTTCTAAAATTATTTTTAAAACCTCAGCCTGAAATAGAAAGGATATTTTTTTAGAATTATTTTTAAAACCCAAATCTGGAATAGAAAGAGGAATTTTCTAAAATTATTTTTAAAACCCTGGCCTGAAATAGAAAGGAAATTTTCTCAAAATTATTTTTTTTAAACCCTGGACTGAAATAGGAAAGGGATTTTTCTAAAATTATTTTTAAATCTCAATCCAAAATGGGCAGGGATTATTTTCAAAAATCCTTTTTAAAAAATCTTTTAAGACTAACATAAATTAATTAAGATAAATTAATTAGACCATTTTTGTTACCAAAAGGGTGTTTAGGGTACTAATACCATCTCTAAAACGTAACTAACCCTCGAATTAAATCTCTAAAAATGTAGACCATTTTCAATTAGGTATTCGATCTTACCTTTAGGTAATTTTAAGTCAGTGGTGACTCCAAAATAAAATTTTAAAGTCAATAGCTTGGCGGCTCCACTAGGGACATTAGAGGGTTAGGCCAATTTAAAGAATGATCTTATTAATTTCTAAATTGATTTGTTGGTTTGATTTTTTTTTATGGAGATGACGAAATAAAAGGTACGCTTACTAGCTTCTAGTGGTTTGATTTTTTTTTCTAAATTAATTTCACTATTAGTAGCCTTAGGGCATTTGCTGTCTGTACCAATTGATGAGTCATTACTCAAAGCTTTGTTGTTTTTCTGGGATTTTGACTATAAGGTATTCTCCTTTGGGAACATGGACTTAACTCCTACTATAGAAGAATATGGAGGGATCTTGGAGGTTCCACCCAATTTGGCATGAAGGGCATATTCTTATAATCCCAAGACAGTTGTCAACAGATAGTTAGCCAGATTAATAAGGGATAAGTCTACTAATTTCGATAAAATCCTCTGCAACAAAGGGGGAAAGCAATGCCTTCCTATTGATTTTCTTCTATCAATTGCAAAAAAGCCATATCAACATTGAGAAAGGCTTTGACATGCTTGCCCTAGCTATATATGGTATGCTTCTTTATCCAAAGGTAGAAGGTCACATTGACAGCCAGGTGGTACTTTTATTTTCTAAAGTAAAGCATGGGGCTCATCCAATTCCACCTATTCTAGCAAAGACCTTTCATACACTATGTTATCTAAGGAAGAAAGGAAAAGGATGTTTTGTTGCATGCGCACAACTACTAACCATATGGACATTTAGCCATCTCCCACATATGACCAATTTGGGATATCCACATGTGAAACTGACTCGAGATTACAACACAACAAGGAATACCTTGTATGAATTTTCTCAGCTTTCATGGCCTAAGTATAGACTTACCTGAAATCAATGGATCCAAGCACTCATAGACCTGGGAGAAGTAAAATGGAAGGCATCCTGGATGCCAGTAGTTCCAACACTCTATAGTTATAGTGATAAGCCATGAGTCCCTTTCATTAGCCCTTAGGGAGTAATAGGATACTCTCACACTATGGTAAGAAGACAATTCGGTGGCATCCAATATGTACTAGCGACACTTGGGTTACATTCTCTAGATGTGACTTATAGTGATAATCCCACTAGCATGAAGAATGGAGAAGCCAAAGCCTCTTAGAAGAGTATTTACTTCATAGAAGGCCTGGGGGGCAATAGAGAAGCAACCACTGAAGAATACTCCATATGGCAAAGCAAAAGAGGAAGGAGTTTTGCACCCTCGATGCCCATTGCTCCTACAGCATCCGTTTGAGAAGCCGAGAACTTGCATGTTGAAATTTCACATGCCCAATTCAAGCCAGAGACAATAGGAAAACAAACTTATTTGAAATTACAAGAAGAATACAACCTAGTGCATGCAAGCATCCAAAAGCAAGAGGAAAAGTGGAAGAATAAAGAAAAATGCTTAACAACTCAGAATAAGCAATACGCTACAAGAATAGAATCCTCAGAGAAAAAGATTGCCACAGATAAAAAAGCTAACGAAGAAGGAGCCGATGGTATAGAAAAGAGTACAAGAACCTTGAAAGTAGATTGGAAACGGAAACAAAGAGATATAAACAAGCTAAACAAGATTTGAATGTTCAAGATATCTTGTGGGAAGATAACAAAGAACTGAAAGATGAAGTCTCAGGATTAAAAGAAGAAAATCAAGTCCTAACAATGAAGGTAGCAAAGCTTCAGAAGGAAAACAAGGAGCTAAGAGGTACCCGAGCCACTCAACTACAATCCATCTGTAAATTAGAAAATATGAAGGCTTAATTAATTGCTTACATTAGGGACAATGAAAGCTGACATGAGATAAAAGTGCAAGGACTCCTCGACCAGTTAAGCGATGTCCCATATATACAAAGGACAATGCAAATCTCTAAAGTTCAATGCTTGAGGCTTGAAGGAATTGTAATGCAGATGAAACAAGCACACCAGGAGGAGATGCAGCAATTGGCTACCATGTTGGATGCAACTTACTACAAGACAGAATTGATTCTTGATAGAAATTTGTATGAAAGGATCGCCAAAGCATTCTAATGGAGAGAATAGGGATAGCTGAAAGAGCTAAATAGTGGATAAGCGAGATTGAGAAGATAGCAATGCCAGAAGGCCAAGTTAAGAATCTTTATTGGACCCTACATGAAGATCTAAAAAAACTTGGAAAATCACATAGCGTGAACCCTAATGGAAAGCAAGGCCCAGCAGATTATGCCTAGCTTATTTTAGTTTATTTTTCTTTTCTTAATTGATGTAATTAAAGAACCTTTTATAATAATAAAGTTTATAGTCCTTTTATTCAATAATTTACTTTAAGTTGCATATCATTCATATCATGCATATCATTATCTCCTAGCACATGTAAGTAATTTATTTTCTAAAAACTTTGAAAGGAAACCATGGCTCTTACAATGCGATCCCAGTCAAATCTCATGGTAGAACAAAGGCAAGAGAAGTTTGTCGAAGAATTGCATGTAAAAATCAGAAGTCTCAAAGCACAATTGGCTTGACTAACTGAGCTACTCATGTCTATAGACACCTAATTTTGTTCGGTCCTTAAAAATTAAAGTAGACCCATGCATAAGTTCTAAAATTATCCTACTTAAATATATATATATTTAGAAATTAATTGGGTAAAAATAAAAAATTTAAAGATATTTTTGGGTCCCAAATGTGAATAATGTTATTTAAAAATTGTTAAAAAAATAAAAAAAATTTAAAAATAAAAAATAAAAAAAGAAGGAAAAAGGAAAAAGATGCTAACAATTGCTTCACCCACTTCATTTTAATCATACACTAAACCTACTCCATTTCAATCATGCACCAACCCAAAATGACATAGGCACCTAATTATTACATTTCCTTTAAAAGGAAAAAGGCAAGACAAGGCCAAAAGGATATTAGGTGTGGAAAAAGAAGAGGAAACAAAAATTAGTAGGTGTGATTAGCCAAAAGGGGTTGTCGGCAAGGCAAGCAGAAAAAGTTTGGTGACTTTTTGGCTAAGTGGAAGACCATAAGCTTTCTTTTAGAGGCCGGCTACTTCGGGGGGTTTTTGGATTTTTCCAGAAAAAAGAGGTTCAATCTCTTTTTAGGGGAGGTCTACCAAAGCTTGTTGAGTATGGTATATCTAGAACCAAAAATCTTCACCTTAAAGAAAAAGGGGGGAGGAGCAGAAAAAGAAAAGGGAGAAGGGGAACTGAGGAGCATCCTCACCTAAGAGCTTCGTCACCCAAAAACGAAGACTCCACCACTACATTTTCAAGAAAAACCTTAAAGAACTCTCCTGCACCTTCACCCATGTAGCCAAGAAAGGAGAAGGCAGTGGTCACCCCTACTACACTCTTCATCTCAGAAGGAACCCAACACCTCAGTTCTAAAACCCAAGCTTATTCATCAACACTTTAGCTCAGTTCTCTTCCATTTCCAGCAACACCCAAACACGCCAAAGACTAGAAACCTTACTTCTCTTCCACCTAAGTCTTCACCCTTTTTCATCATCCAAGGTGATAACCAACTCTTACTATGAAGACTAGAAATTCGTGAACTAGCACTGCTCACTATCAATCTGGAGGATTCATCAAGCAGGATCCTTGCCACCACTTGGGGCTTCGTTGTTAAAGCTTATACCTGCTACAACATTTTACTTTGTGAAACTCATCCACGCTCATAGTTCCGGCTTGTCTCCACCCAGTTTGTGTAGTCACGTTAAACTAGACGCCACCTTTTGATGCCAGAAGTGTCACTGCATGTTTAAGGGTCATGTCTGGGTAAACAGTGCAGCCGTTGGGAAAGGAAAGTCATAAAACATCCCTGCTCCATCCACTGTGCTACATGCATTAAAATTCGTGACCCATCACCAACAGAATTGCACCCGGGCTCTGTCACAGCTCAAATAAAAAGAAAAGGTCATTCTGCTGGCGTCTTCGAAGCCTCGTGATCCACCATAGTAATCCTTGACCTTTGCCAATGAAATTGTTCCGTGGTACTATCGTTCAACCATTATAGCCGCTGTTAACATAGTTTCTAGGCCCACTGCCCAGGAGGTTCGTGCCCATAATCACTACTGCTCTACTTCAGTCCCTACTCTCATCATGTCCCAATGCTGAACCATCGCACCATCAAAGCCCCTCGTTGCATCCCAACATAACATTTGTCACCGAAAGCTACACCATTGAAGCTATCGAGAAATCTCATTCCCATTGTAGAAAAGCTGCACTCCCACTGTCAAGAAGCTTGGTGCGTGACCAGGTGCACCTCGCAGCCTTTCACTGAGCTCCGTTGAGTCTCGGTCATCCTCTTGTGTTGTAGTCGTTGCCGTATAAACTCACGATTCTCGTTTGTCTCTGCATGGGCGTTATAGTATTGAAAACTGCTCGTTTAGCCATGTTAAGTGATTTTTTTCTTTCTTTTTTTCAAAATAAAAAAGGGAAGATTAAAATAGGTTATGTTTTTTTAAAGTAAATTAAGAATAAAAGATTAAATGGATGACGCAAATGTTTCTTCCTCAAATTGCATTATTATTTTCTTAAAACCCTAGACTAAAATAGGAAAGGGATTTTCTTAAAATTAAATTTTAAAACCCCAACCTGGAATAAGTAGAGAATTCTCTTGAAATTATACTTAAAACCCTGATCTGAAATAAAAAAGAATTTTCTTGGAATTATTTTTAAAACCCAATTTGGAATAGAATGGGGACTTTTATAAAATTATCTGTGAAAATCTTGATCTGGAATAGAAAGAAGATTTTTATGAAATTATTATAAAACCCTGATCTGGAATGGAAAAGCGACTCTTATGTAATTATTTTTAAAACTCCAAATCGGAATGAAAAGGGAATTTCTCAAAATCGTTTTAAATCTTAATCCAGAATAGAAAAAGGATCTTCGTAAAAACTATTTTTGAAACCCAAAGCTGAAATAGAAAGGGGATTTTCATGAAATGATATTCCAACTTAGAATGGGTAGGAATTATTTTCAAGAATATTTTTAAAACCAACATTAATTAAATCAAGTAAATTAATTAGGTCATTCTGGTACTGAAAGGGCATTTAGGGTGCTAACACATTCCCTAAAACGTAACCAACCCCCAAACTCAATCTTTTAGACGTAGACTATTTTTTTTAGGTGTCCGATCTCACCTTAAATAACTTAGGTTAGTGGCAATTTCAAAACGAAAATTTCAGGATTGACAATATCAAAAGAAAATATGCAAAACGAATTCCCACTAGACTCATCCAATCAGCAACCACAAAACCAGCCAAACTACAATTAGGCATATATTGTGGATACAAAAGCTAGCTCTATTCCAGACCTTGACGAATTGGAGGAGTAGGAAAAATTGAAAAAATCAACTGAAGAAGCATTGATCTGAGAGAAATATGTGTTGCTGGAAGCTGGGATAAGGAAAATGTCTTAGATGTTCATGAGATCAGATTGGTACCTGATGTTGTTATACCCCCAAAATTCAAGGAATTAGAATTCAAGAAGTATGATGGAACATCTTGCCCTAGGGCACACATCTTCATGTACATCCAAAAAATGGCGGCTTATGTTGATAATGAGAAACTTCTGATTCATATCTTTCAAGAAAGTTTAGTCGATGGGGCTGCAGAATGGTATATGAGCCTTGATCGTTATTCTATCCGCATAAGGAAAAATTTGCCAGAAGCTTTTATGAGGCATTACAAGTATAATAGGAACATAGCCCTTAACGGGTTCCAAATCCAAAACATGGCAAAAGAGGATAATGAATCCTTCAAGGCCTATGCTTAACGATGGAGGGATGTGACAATAAGGGTACAACCAACTCTTCTGATAAGGAAATGGTCACCATATTCTTGAGTACTTTGACATATCCCTTTTATAGAAAAATGGTGAGATTTGCTAACATGAGCTTCGCTGACCTAGTAGAAACTGGAGAAAGGATTGAGTGAGGGACAAAAGCTAGTAAGATGGGAAGATCCTTGGCAAGCAATGCATCACAAAGGAGGCTCCAACCCAATAATAAAAAGAAAGAGGAAGTCCATTTTATGGATTACCACAACAAGGGGAGAGGCAAAGTGAAAAATCTTGATAACAACCAGCACGCTTGCCAAGTGTGTTATGCACTGATAATGAGCACTGTGACACCTCAGGCTACCTTTACCTCATTACCCTATTAAAACATACCTCAGTAACCTATCCAGTATCAACCATATTAGCAAGTACAGACAGCGCAACCCCAGCCTAGGCCACAAGCTCAGGCTAACCGCAAAAAACAACAAAACGATCGTAAGTACCAAAAATTTGATCCTATCCCAATACCATATTCACAGTTATTACCCCAGCTACTATAGAATAACTTAGTGACATTAAGCCCTATTCACCCACTCCAACCTCCATACCCTGCATGGTACAATGAGAACTTGACTTGTGATTACCATGTATGGGTAAAAGGGCATACTATAGACAATTGCACTACTTTCAAGAGGAAAGTACAAGCCTCAATTAATGCTAAGTGTTGACATTCGAACAGGCAACTCCAGGGCTAGATGTAGATGGAAACCCCCTTCCTAATCATACAAATTCAAGTGTTAATGTTGCCTTTGAGGGGATGTTGCCAACTTTTAAGAATTCCATGTCAAAAATTAAGACTCCATTAAAGACTACATTCCACATCCTAATCGAATATGGAGTAATAAAAATTGAAATGGGGACATCTATAGAATCTAGATGTGAATTTCATGGAGAAGGATTAGATCATGAGATAGAAGAGTGTGAGTCATTTAAGGGATTACTTTAGCAGTTGATAGATGGTGGAATGTTACAAGTGAGAGAAAATTATAAATTTGTAAACATGGTTCATGCCTCTTCGAATAAGTAGAAGGCACTAGCTATTCAGTATATAAGGAAGCTACCTCAAACTAAAATACTAAAACCATTTGTAGCTAGTAGTGTGGCTGATAAGGTGGGAGCCCCTATTGGACTCATGAAGTGACTAACAATTACATCACCATTCCCATATACATATAAAAATGACAAGGTAGTTTCATGGATTTATAATTATAAGGGGACTCCAGAGGAATCTAATCCACAAGTCACTAATATCTCAGGCATTACTAGAGTAACAAGAAGTGAACGATGTTATCTCATAGAGAAAAGGGTTAGAAAGGCAGGTGAATTTGATGGGATCAAGAAACCAAGAAAAAAAGATGAGAAAAAAGGTGAGATATTAGAAAACACTGGGGTAATCAAGCCTAGAGGGATTGAAGTTGGAAATGAACCCTGCAAAGGTGATTTTACTAAAGATGAAAAGCCTGCACCAATTTCTCTTAAAAGATTGGTGACTGAAGAGAAAGCTAGCGAGTTTCTTAGACTTATTCGCCAAAGTGAGTATAGAGTAATTGAGCAATTAAAGAGAACACTAGCAAGAATTTCACTGTTATCCTTATTCCTACATTCTGAGCTGCATAGAAAGGCTCTAATGAAAGTTTTGAATGAAGCCCATGTTGACAAGGATATCTCTATAGAGGAAATTGATAGTGTGGTAGGAAACATCCTAGCCCACAATTACTTGTCATTTTCTGAAGAAGAGTTCCCTCCTGAAGGGCGTGGACACAACAAGGCTCTGCACATTTTTACTAAATGCAAGGCCATGATCTAGCTAATGTCTTAATTGATAATGGTTCTATGTTGAACATTCTAGCATAATCTACTTTGAAAAGATTGGGCATTGATCGGACTCTTCTAAGGCCCAGCACTACTGTTGTAAGAGCATTCAATAGGACGTAAAGTGAACTACTGGGTGAGATTGAGCTTCCAATACAAGTCGTCCCATGCGACTTTGAAATCACTTTCTAGGTCATGAAAATAAATTCTGCCTATAGTTGTCTTCTAGGTAGACCTTGGATTCATTCAACAAGAGCAATCCCCTCATCTCTTCACCAAAAGGTAAAATTAGTGCATAAAGGGAAGCTAGTAGAAATTATTGTGGAGGAAGATTTGTTGGTGTCTGGGCCATCATTGTTTCCATACATTGCTACAAAAGCTGAGATAGGTAGCTCCTTTCAGACCCTTGAGATTGTAAATGTAGAATTTGTAAAAGAAGGAAAACTACTATCAATACCGCATTTTCTGAAGCTACCCTGATGACAGGCAAGATACTCAAAAGAGATGGCTACATCCCTCAAAAGGGGCTAGGGACTCGGGTCAAGGCATGTAGGAGCCACCAAAGTTACAAGAAATTGAAGGGACATATGGCTTGAGGTTTAAACCCACAAGGGTTGATAAAGCCAGAATGGCTTGAGTTAAGAAAGAAAGAAGGTTAGCTCGTTTAGAGGGCCGAGTCATGGAGACAGGGAAATTAGTCATTGAGGACCTCTACGAGTCCTTCATTAGTGTTGGTCTTTGGACCCCAAATAAAGTTGTCGCTCTTAAGGAAGGAAGCTTTTTAGAAGAAGGGGTTGAGTTAGTCACACCATGCATTCTGGGGAGCAAGCTAGGCAATTGGGTCGTCAAGCCAATTCCTATTATTTTTAGTCTAAAAGACATGTAATTCTCAAATCTCACCATCTATGGCTCTGCCCAAGGCCTAGATTGGATTTGTATGGGCTTGATTTGTTTACTTGTATCAAATATATGATTAATAAAATGCATTTCCTTTTTCCAAAATGACTTCATTTCTACCTATTATCTTTGTTAGCATACATCATATTGTCCATAACATAAATAAACCATAACAAATACTCAAAATAATAATCCAAGTTAAATGATGAAGAAAATACTGGAGAAGATTATGCTGACTTCCCAAGTCTGGACTTTGAACATCCGATTAGTTGTGTAATCGATGAAGAAGAGGAAGGAGAAGACTAGGAACTATCACCTGAACTACAAAGAATGATTGAACAGGAAGAAAAAAGGATCAAACCCCATGAAGAGCCAATCAAAGTAATAAACCTGGGAACGGATGAAGACAAAAAAGAGATTAAGATAGGGACACAAATGGCCAATCAAGAAAAGGAAATGATGGTTTCACTACTAAGAGAATATCTTGACATATTCACTTGGTCTTACCAAGATATGTCAGGATTGTATACAAACATCATAATCCATCACTTACCAATAAAGCCTAAGTTCAAACCCGTTAAGCAAAAACTAAGACAAATGAAACTAGACCTATTATTGAAGATCAAGGAGGAAGTCATGAAATTGCTTGATGCTGGTTTCATTGAAGTAGCTAAATATCCAAAATGGATAGCAAATATTTTGTCCGTACCTAAGAAGGATGGCAAGATCCAAGTATGTGTGGACTATCGAGATCTGAACAAAGCGAGTCCAAAAGATGATTTTCCACTTCCCCACATTGTTGTACTAGTA
This sequence comes from Dicorynia guianensis, assembly GCA_037013595.1. Taxonomy (NCBI): domain Eukaryota; kingdom Viridiplantae; phylum Streptophyta; class Magnoliopsida; order Fabales; family Fabaceae; genus Dicorynia; species Dicorynia guianensis. Next base: position 11,340,745 of record JASUAB010000006.1, on the reverse strand, counting down.
GACAATGCTACAAGGAACTCTGTTTTCTTATTTGTGGATGGATTCTCAGGGTACAATCAAATTAAAATGGCCCCAAAGATAAAGAAAAGACAATGTTTATCACTTTGTGGGGAACCTTCTACTATAGAGTGATGTCATTTAGACTAAAGAATGTTGGGGCAACATACCAAAGAGCAATGGTGGCCTTGTTTCATGACATGATGCATAAGGAAATAGAGGTGTATGTCAATGACATCATCACCAAGTCAAAATTTAAAAAAGAACATCTGATACACCTCAGAAGACTCTTTGATCATTTGAGAAAATATCAGCTTAAGTTGAACCCAGCAAAATGCACATTTGGTGTAAAATTAGGAAAATTACTAAGATACATGGTAAGCTAAAGAGGGATCAAGGTGGACCCTGATAAAGTCAAAGCCATTATAGACATGCCTCCACCCAAAACAGAGAAAGAAGTGTGGGATTTTCTGGGGAGAATAAACTATATTGCGAGATTCATTTCCTAATTGACAGCTACCTGTGAACTAATCTTTAAGCTCCTTCGCAAAAATTAAGAGGCTAAGTGGGATAAAGAACACCAAGAAGCATTTGATAAGATCAATCAATACCTTCAAAACCCACCAATTCTGGTCCCACTAATACTAGGAAAACCATTACTAATATATATGATTGTGCATGAAGAGTCGATGGGATGCATGCTGGGGCAACATAATGAAACTGGAAAAAAAGAGTAAGTGATTTACTACCTCAGCAAAAAGTTTACTAATTATGAGTCAAAGTATTTGATGCTTAAAAAAATATGCTGTGCCTTGGCATGGGCAACTCATCGTCTCAGATAGTATATGATACGTTGTACCACATTGCTAATTTCAAAGATAGATCCAATTAAATACCTCTTTGAAAAACATGCCTTAACTAGGAGAATTACAAGGTGGCATATGTTGCTGTCTAAGTATGATATCCAATATGTTCCATAAAAGGCAATAAAGGGAAGCATAATCGCTGATCACTTGGCAGAGAATCCTATTCTAAACCAAAAACTTGATTAATTTGAATTTCCTGATAAAAATATCATGACAATCTCAGCAATTGATAAAATAACTTAAGAAGAAAGATGGTCCTTACTATTTGATAGAGCATTCAACATACTGGGCCATGGAATTGGGGCAGTCTTGGTATCCCTTGAACAGAAATGCTACCCCATGACCGCCAACTTATGCTTTGAGTACACAAACAATGTGGCTAAATATGAGGCCTATGCCATGGGTGTTGAGGCATCCCTGAGTTATCAAGTTGATCTATTGGATGTATACAGAGACTCGGCATTAGTAATTCACCAGTTGAAAGGGGAATGGGAGACTAGAGATTCCAAGTTGATCCCCTTTTAGGAACACATTAGTAAGCTAGCAAAATAGTTTAAAGATATCACCTTCAATCATGTGTCCAAAGAAGAGAACTAGATGGCAGATGCCTTAGCAACGTTGTTGTTTACATATTCCATAATGAACGATGATGATCTCCCAAAAATCTACATGAAAAAACTAGAATCCCCTACATATTGTGTAGTTGTTGAGGAAGAATCCGATGGAGAACCATGGTATAAAGAGATTAAACAATTTATCAAAACTAAGGAGTATCCCACTGGGGCATCAGAAAATGACAAAAGAAATCTGAGGAGATTGGCAATGGGTTTCTTTCTCAGTGGCAAAATTGTTTACAAAATAAATTATGATATAGTGCTTTTAAGATGCATTGAAGCTAAAGAAGCACAAAAGATGATACAAGAGATTCATGAAGGGGTATGTGGGACACACATCAATGGGCATGCTATGGCTAAAAACGTCCTAAGAGCAGGATACTACTGGCCAACTATGGAAACAGACTGCATTAATTATGTCAGGAAATGCCATATATGTTAAATCTATGCAGACAAGATCCACGCATCTCCTTTAATACTCAATGTGATAGCTTCACCATGGTCATTCGCAATATGGGGTATGGATGTCATTGGGCCAATTGAACCTAAGGCCTCCAGCAGTCATCGCTTCTTCCTAGTAGCAATTGACTATTTCACAAAGTGGGTGAAAGCTGCTTCATATACCAGTGTGACAAAAAATGTGGTTTTAAGATTCCTTAAAAGGGAGATCATATGCAGATACGGTCTTTCAGAAAGGATCATCACTAATAATGCCAGCAATCTCAATAGTAAGATGATGAAAGAATTATGTGAGAAATTCAAGATAGTGTATCATAACTCAACCCTGTATCACCCAAAAATGAATGGCACGGTAGAGGTAACAAATAAAAATATCAAGAGAATTATAGAAAAGATGACTATCACTTACAAAGATTGGCATGAGCTTTTGCCCTTTGTCCTCTATGGATATCACACATCAGTTAATACTTTAACTGGGGCAACCCTATTTTCCCTGGTATATGGAATGGAGGCAGTTTTACCATTTGAAGTGGAGATACCATCTTTAAGAATACTAATGGAAACCCAACTAGATGAAGCAAAATGGGTTCAAATGCAATACGAGCAACTAAACCTAGTAGAAGGAAAAAGGTTAGCAGCTTTGTCTCATGGGCGACTCTATCAAAAAAGGATGATGAGAGCCCAGACAAGAAAGTCCATCAAAGGCAATTTTATGAAGGAGATTTGGTATTAAAAAGGATCTTGCCAGTCACGAAGGATAACCACGGCAAATGGTTCCCAAACTATGAAGGACCTTATGTAGTAAAAAAGGCATTTTCTGGAGGTGCATTAATCCTTATAGACATGGATGGTGATGAGCTCCAAATCTGATAAATGCAAATGCTGTCAAGAAATATTATGCATGATGGACTAAGAGTCTAGACTTGTGATTAGGCATAGTTGTAGCTAGTATTATCTTCAAAATACCCAATTACCCTCACTAAAACTCCTTTTTCACTCATACTATGCCTTGTACTTTGTCCTTCATTTATCAGAACCCCAAAAAGGGATGTAAAACCTAGATTTTTATCAATAAAAGCTTATCTTCTTTCATTTATCCTAATTATTTATATCTCTTGCATTTTGTTATAAACATGTATTTGAAACATGATAAATAGGTAAAAATCAAATATGTAATGGTTGGAGAATTATATGTTTTAAATTCTAACAACAAGAAAGAAAAGGTGTAGATTGATCTAGTTGCTTGAGATTAAGTTTCTTCGATAAAGAAATCCTCAAGATGATAACGACAAGACTCCACAAAGAAGAAAAATAAAAAATAAAGTGCCTTGCCAATAGAGCAAACACTTGAAAGATGCTACATGTTCTGAACATTATTCTTCCCATAAGTTCATGATTGGGAAAGCAAGTTGGGGCTGTGAAAACCCTTAATTAATGAAACATCAAATCATTGAGTAGCATGAACATGCATCTACATCTCTATGTGAAGATAAGTCTAACTTAGAATGTTTTTCTCAAGATTTCTTTAGGTATATCATCCCAGAATGGCTTACACTAGGTTATCAACTTTTCTTAGAACAGGTTTTTTCCAAGTAATAAACTTGGGATCAAATTTCTCCAGGTTATTAACCTTCTTTCAACTTGGAATGGGTTTCTGCAAGTTCCTTACTTCATCATATCCCCGAGGGTGGATCGAGTACCCTTCAATATCCCCAAAGGTGGATTTAGTACCCTTCATATCCCCAAGGGTGGATTTAGTACCCTTCAACATCCCTAAAGGTGGACCTAGTAACCCTTCATATCTCTAAGGGTGGATCTAGTACATATCCTCGATGGTAGATTTAGTACCCTTTATATCCCCGAGGGTAGTTCAAGTACCTTTCAATATCCCCAAGGGTGGATCAAGTACCTTTCAATATCCCCGAAGGTGGATCTAGTACCCTTTATATCCCTGATGGTGGATTTAGTACCTTTCAATATCCCTGAGAGTAGATTTAGTACCCTTCGTTGTTCCCGTTAGGTAGACAACAACCCTTCACATCATAATCATTTTTAGCTAAAATAGTATCTCTCAACCTTTGCCCATCTTCTAATTCCTAAAAAGATGAGCAAAGGGAGGCAATTTGTAAACACTCAACTTTGTCCGGCCCACTTTATAAAACTTTAACTTAAAATTTAAACCCAATTTTTAAGAAAAACAAGCCCAAACCAAAAATTCCAAACCCAAAAATAAAACTAAAAATAAAAAAAATGAAGATAAATCCAAGAAATAAAAGATAAAAATAAGATAAATTCAAGAATTAAATAAAAGATAAAATAAATTCAAGAATTAAATAAAAGATAACAAAAGATAAAAGATAATATAAAAGATAAAACTAAGATGATAAATATAATATAAAAGATAAAAATAAGATGATAAGAGATAAAAAAAATCTAAGAGATAAATAAAAATGTTAGATAAATAAAAATCAAAAGATAAGAAGATGAAGCATAAAAATCAAGATAAAATTAGGAACTAAGAGTTAGAATAGAAAACAAATTTTGAAATTCTAAAACTATAAAAACCGTTCACTCATGCACAACAAGAAGGACACATGGAAGCAAGAGACTTTTCAGAAAAATTCCTGCTTGAAGGTACTTAGCTTAAATCGAGCAAAGCAAAGGGAGGAAGGGACTTTTTTAGGAAATCTTGCCTAGAACTGAAGCCCACTACATTCACAGCACTTCTTCATAGTTTTTTTCACAACCAAGAAACCTGCTACCTAGTACTCTTGAATCACCTTCACCCCATAGGAAGGCAGCTGGCTCAAGGACGATGCTCTTCCACCTAGCTATCATCACTTCCCTACTGAAAGACTTCTTCCTGCTTTAGAGACCGGTGGCTTGGACTAGAGCCAGTGCTTACTGATTTTTGTGCTACACTATCGACTGCCCAGTCTTCTGTAGTATCACACTGCATCGCTAGCTTCTTTGGAAAACTCACTATTGCCACTGTTTGTCTTAGTCTCAGACCTCTCCACGACGTAGCACCAGGCCATGGTACCCTTAGTAGAAGACTTGCTCACTACTGTCAATTGGTTCTACTTCATCACTGCTTTTGTTGCAGCAGAAGAATGTAGCCAAAAGCCACAGAACACAACCACAAGACAATGCTATGCCTTTGTTGCTATCAAATTGCCGTTTGTTCTTGGTCCACCAACTCCTGTTTGAATTTCATTCATTGAAGTCCACTAAAATCATAGCACTTCTTCACAGTTTTTTTTCACAACCAAGAAGCCCACTGCCCAGTACTCTTGAATCACCTTCACCCCACAGGAAGGCAGTTGGCTCAAGGATGATGCTCTTCCACCTTGCTGTCATCACTTCCCTTCTGAAAGACTTCTTCTTGCTTTAGAGACCGGTGACCTGGACTAGAGCTAATGCTTACTTATTTTTACGCTACACTGTCGCCTGCCCAGTCTTCTGCAGTATCACACTACATCACCGGCTTCTTCAGAAAACTCACTATTGCCACTGTCCGTCTTAGTCTCAAACCTCTCCATGATGTAGCACCGAGCCGTGGTACCCCTAGTAGAAGACTTGCTCAATCAACTGGTTCTACTTCATTGCTACTTTTGTTGTAGCAGAAGAACGTCACTGATAGTTGTAGAACACAACCACAAGACAACACTGCACCTGTGTCACTATCAAATTGCCGTTTGTTCTTGGTCCTCCTACTTCTGTTTAAATTTCATTCATTGAAATTGAAAAGTATGGTTATAAAGTCCTTAAAACTTGCTACTGTCTCTTTATTATTATTTGGTTGCATCCTATATGGGGTTATTACCATAACCTAAGTCTGATAACAATATCAATTTGGTGTTTGAGCCTTATATGTTCAGAAAGATTTGAAATTTATACAATTTTCATGTTACTAATTCCTAGTATGGGTATGTGCTCTATTAGTTTAGGTGGTAGTGTATGGGAGTCATTCAAATGTTTTTGGTTTGAAAGTTCATGGTGTAAAGTGCACATAATGAAAAAGGGGACGTGAGTTTGATTTAAGAAAAATAGTTTAAGTGTTATATTTCCTTGTTTTACGTGAACTTTAAATTTTTAGGAAAAATAAGAAAAATAAAAATAAGTTATTAGTTGAGTTATTATTTTCCTCTCTTGTTCACATGGGTGATACAAGTATTTCTTCCTTTTTATTCTTACTTTCAAAAACCCTGACCTGAAATAGAAAGGAAAATTTTCTAAAATTATTTTTAAAACCCCAGCCTGGAATAGAAAGGATTTTCTCAAAATTATTGTTTTTTAAACCCTGGACTGGAATAGAAAAGTGATTTTTCTCAAAATTATTCTTAAATCTTAATTCGGAATGGGTAAGGATTATTTTCAAAAATTGTTTTAAAAAATCTTTTAAAACCAACGTAAATTAATTAGATCATTTGTGGTACTGAAAGGGCATTTAGGATGCTAATACCTTCCCTAAAACGTAACTAACCCCCAAACTAAATCTTTAAAAATGTAGACTATTTTTAATTAAGTGTCCAATCTCACTTTTAGGTAATTTAGGTCAGTGGTGACTCCAAAACAAAATTTTAGGGTCAACAACAAGTCTTCTGATAAATCCAACTCGAGTGCCTTAAGTTTTGAAGCAATACGAGACATTTCCATAATGTACTCCCTTATGTTTCCTTTGCCATTATACCTCATTGAGATAAGGTTTGCTAAGAGTGTACTAGTTTCAGCCTTTTCATTCATGGCAAACCTTTTCTCTTAATCCCCAAGGAAACCCTTAGCCATAGTAACCTTATCAAACATAGTGCCCTAAAAAGCTTCTGGAATGGCATGCCTTATGACCATTAGATTTATACGGTTCAATTGTTCCTACTTTTTTAGCTCCTTCTTTTCATCAGAAGTACTCTTTTCAGTAAATGCAGTGATTGATTGACCCGTAAAGTAAGGTCTAGGTCCATGATTCTGAGAAAGATCATGACATTCTTTTGCCATGCCTTGAAAGTAGTGCCATTGAGCATAGGAATAGAATTTATATTAGCTGAGATATTTGTAGCAAAACTTGAAACTGAATAGAGAACAAACCAAACAAAGCAAACAAACTCACATAAGTACTAAAGTATGCAAAATTAATTTAAAAATAGAGGTAAGCCCTATCATAAGATATCGAGCATAACATTAATATTTAGTCTTTGTACAAAAATATTAACTCGTAAGTGATACCTTGGTATAGTAATTAAACACTAATAATAAAATAACATGTCAAACAATAAGTCTTTCTTTGTGCCGATTTGTTGCTTATATGTAAAAATTAAATAATTATCATGTATTTATTACTACAAATACACATGTAATTCTATCAAACATAAACCTTCCTATGAGCCAGTTAATATTTACATAAGTTACATGTACGTAGCCATTTATATTTTAAGACAAATTAATTTTCACAAAAGGGGTCACTTAGGCAATATATTGCTTCATTTAGTCTGTCTCAAAATATATAAAAATACCAATATTCAAATTAAAATTGTACACAAGAAAAAGCAAAAAAAAAGTCAAAGTCAATAGTTGCTTGTTGACTGTGACTTGTCGGGTCAACCACCGAGTCACTAGCGGGTAACCCACCCGCTTGCTCCCTTGTGCCTTTCAAGTCCATTTAGGCTTTGTGGCACCTCATATGGCCTAAAGGCCACTTTTTTTTTGTGTTGTAGGCTTGTTGCGAGCCCAACCTAATCCTTGTGGGTTGATGCCCATCAGATAAACAAAAATAAACCCTAATCTAAGTAGGCTTGACATTTCCTAATGTTTCTTAATCTCTCAAGGTGTGGCCACCATAAAAATAAAACAATTTTGCCACAAACTAAATCCTAGATATATACACGATAACAAAGAATGATGAATCTTTTAAACTTAGAACAAATTCAACATACTATATGGTTGAAAACAACTCATGATCCAAAATAGAAGGCATAAATGGATTATATTTCACAAAAATAAGCATATACTTCATGAATATTCATAAACGACATTAAATATAAATCCTTAATCCAAATATGCCAACGATCAACCAAATATAATTGATTTTTCAATCATTCTAAATTCTTTTCTCAATGATTCAACATGAGTGGCTCTGATACCACTTGTGGGAAAATTCTTTATTCAGATGAAAATCGTCATCAAACCAAATCTATCATGTTAAATTATCAAGACAAATATACTAGATATAGAAGCGTACCTAAATCCATGAATGCTATCAAAAATCTTTGGTCTAGCGGCTCTAGATCTAGGTTCTAGATCTTCCAAATCAGTATGAATAATTTTCTAGAGAGAGGTATCTCACTTTTTTTATGATGTGATGTTATAAAAGAATCATATGTATAATTTAGGAGCCATAAACCTTTTATAACTGCACATATTCTCCTTATTTCTAATTTGGCTCATCATAAAATTAGAAATTACAAATAGAGTATCCATACATATGGACTCATTTTTTTTAGGTAACTTAGGCCCATTTAACATAATTAGATCACTTTTAATTTAGACTAAACCTTTTATAATAGTAAATTTATATACAATTATTATTATTATTATTATTATTATTATTATTATTATTATAATTATATATATATATATATATATATGAATGTCCAATAAATCTAACAGCATTACCTCATTCATGTGCAAATAAGCAGAAGCTCAATGCCAAAGTACTTAGTAAATTAAAAGACCACTTAAACAACATCATGCATTGCCCATACAGCAAGCAGAAAGTAGAAAACGGCAAGGGCAGAATTTACATACTGCAGAAAACAGCAAACAAAAATTGTAGAATTATAGAATGCAGAAATTATAGAATTACAGCAAATAGAAAATGCAAAATTACAGAATGCAGAAATTGCAGAATTACAGAATGCAAAATTACAGAATTATAGATTTGCAAAATGCAGAATTGAAACAGAAATTAATTACAGAATTAAAACAGAAACAATAGCAAAATTGGAACTATCACAATCCCTCAATCTAATAATTCCCCTATTTTCTCCTTTTTTTCATGAAAAATCCCATTTCTAATAAAGTCATTGTGTTCTAGGATATGTTGATTTACTCGAACTTTATCTAACAATCAGACAAATAGCGAATAAAATTAGCCTAAGTTTTAACCCGTCACATAATGCTCAGTCCTTTCTTCTTTTTTTTTTTCTTATGAGATAAACCTATCTATATAGTGCAGCTCAGTTTAGGCCATTTCTCAGCCCAAACTGTGCCTCACTTCTTGTCCCCTCTTTTTAACTTTTTATTATTATTTTTTTTAAACTTATGAAATGAGACCAAAAGGGAAACAGGGGTGGTTTGGGCTGCCTCAACCCAAACTGCAGCAAACCCTTCCCACGATTTATAACAAAATAAAGGTTTTTTTTTTTTTAAATTTAAACCTGGAAAGGGTGAAATTAAAGTGTAGTACAATTAAATTTTTTGATCTTTTTTTATTGGACTTCAAAATTTTCTGAGAAGAAGCACTAATTTTACTAGACCATACAGTAAAATTAGAATATTTTTATGCCAAAGAAGTTTTCTTCTATATTTTTTTTAGAAAAAATTAATAAAAATAATATAATTAAATTTCAAAGTCTTTATCAAAAAATTTTAAAAAATGTTCTCAACACAACTATATATTTTATTTTATTTTTTGAAAATAAAAATTTTTTAATTTATTTTTAGGGAGGGTGTGATTAGGAGCACTACACCCTATGAACAGTGTTGTGCACCCTTCTTCATAAAAGGAGCCCGCCACATCAATGTAACTTAATGCAACAATGGAGCTCAAGTAAGCTCCGTCCTTGACCTCGGGCTAACCTGAGGCTAGTTCTGGTGGTAGCATAGCACCACCATTGTCTCACTGTTGGTGCAGTTTCTTAACATTCCTCAGCTTATTCTCTCCTTTTCAGCTCATTCCCTCTTCATAAACCCATTGCCTAGTGTGAATGCGTATAGGAGCAAGTCTGTGTGCTCTATCTAAAAGTGCTCTACGCAAGAGAGTTGCTCCGAATCCAAGAGAAATTTTGATAAGATAGTGAAATGCCCAAAGAGCCTTTTCTCCTTTCATCTGTGAAATCCTCTTGTGAGATCCCTTTTCCCTGAGTACTAGAATCTATGTGTGTTCTTGGTGAGGTTGAATGGTAGTGAAAGAGGTGAGCGTGAAAGGGATTTCTTTTTTTATACTTTGGAAGAGAGAAGCCTTTTTTCCTTAGAGACAGCCATTCATAGGAAGAGAAAGGGCTGCAAATCTACTCCTATATCCCCTTATTTCTCTATATCTAGTGCTCTTCTTCACCTTGTTCACTCCTTAATTTCTTCTTTCTTTCCCTACTCTAAATACCCCATGTTTTCCTCATTTAGCCATCGAATGAATGCCCCTCTTGATTAGCAGGAAAGATCTTTGTTTGGGTGAAAATTTGTTTGCTACTCTTGTCTTCAACATGAATTCATGTTTCCCCTTCTCGTGTCTTACTTCTTTTTATTGATTCCCTTTCTTCTGCTTTTTGATTCTCCTTAATTCCATTTTTAATGCAATTAATCATTTGTTTTTTGTTTCATTAATTTTTTTAGTAGACCAAAAATTGGACCCATTTGGTCATCTTTAAAGTATTAGAAGATGGGTAAAGGTTGATAAATACTAATTTTGGTCAAAACAAGAGAGCAAGATTGATCAAATAGGTTACTGACCATCCATCAGGGATCAAAATTAGAAAGGTTATTATTCATCTAGTGAGGATACCTAAGAGTGATTTAGGATTTGTTGTGAAGGATTACAGTCCACCCAACAAGGGTACCTAAGGGTGATTTAGAATTTATAGTGAAAGTTTATGATCCAATTAGCAAGGATACCTAAGAGCTACTTAAGATTTACAACAAAGGTTTATAATCCAACCAACAAGGATACCTAAGAGTTACTTAGGATTTACAATGAAGGTTTATGATCTAGCCAACAAGTATACCCTTGGGCTACTTAAGATTTACATCAAAAGGTTATAATCCACCCAATAAGGAAACCTAATAAGTACTTAGGATTTACTAAGATGGGCATGCTCAATATGATAACATGCTTAATGCAAAGGGCTTGACCTTAAAGAAATTCACGTTCAAATACTGTTATGATTGATGCAAGGGCTTAATCTTAAGAATGCATGCTTGACATGCTTCATTATTTGATTGAGAGGGCTCAACCCTATGAATGCATGCTTCATAATAAGGTTACAAAGCCATCCAATGGAGAATTGAATTGGAAGGGTTACTATCCACCCCGAGAGGATCATATTGGAAAGGTTATTATCTACCCAACAAAGTTCAAATTAGAAGGGTTATTATCTGCTAACAGTGATCAAATTAAAAGGGTTACTATCCACCTAGTGTAGACACCTAATTTTGTTCAGTCCACTTTCTAAAACTTTAACCTAAATTACAAACCCACATAAACTAAAAATAAGAAAATAAATTCCAAATAATAAAATTAAAACCAAAACTAAGCCCAAATTTAAGAATAAAATTTTAAAATAAAACTAAAATAAAATCAAAAAATAAAAGATAACGTAACCAAAATTAAAAAGATAAATAAATAATAAGATGATAAAAGTAAGATAATAAGAAGTACAAAAATCTAAAAGATTAGATAAATTTAAAAGATAACAAGGGATAAATAATAAAATAGAAAAGAATTAATAAAATAAAAGATAAACACAAAAAAGTGATAAAAGCATAAAAGAAGATAACTTTTTGAGTATATTAATCAGGAAAGGGATGAGTGTGGTGTTATAGAGTAAGGGAAATTCCTAGGTAAATAGGAGAAGGGTTTCCCACGGCTCTTAGGCAATAAAAGGGGACCTTCCTACACCATTCAAGGGGATAGACGAAAGAAGAGAAAACCCTAAAGAAGAGATTTTGCAAAGAAAGTTTGGCCTAGAACCAAGAAAAGATAAGAAAGGAGCAAAACAGAAGTACAGCAACCTGTCAATTAGCACCTTCTTACCAAAATGACAACTCGAAGCAGCCTCACCCTCACTAAAATGACGTCCTCCAACTCTCTTCTCCCACCATTTCAATTCTTTCCACAACCACTGCTCTGACTCAAGAGAATTGGTGCCCCTCATCCAAGATTCCAATTGCCAAAGCTCAAGAAGTCCCATTATTGCATGTAGTAGAGACCAACACCGTTCTCCATATCCCACTAAGAAGTCACTGTCACTACGCACCTGATGGTCTAGTCAGTGTTGTGAAAACCATCCTTGCCGTTGCTTTGTTTCAACTCATTTCTACAGCATCATGCTAGCGTTGCACCCTTGTTGGAAGACTTATTTATTGCTACTACTAAAGAAATACACTGCTACTACTAAGAGAACGGGCCTCTGTTGTTGCCAGTAAAAGACGTGCTCATTGTCAACCAAAGAAGTCTCCTTGCTCTCCCTCCACTACTACACTCATGTAAGTTGAGAACTATTTTTGTCTAGAGCCTGAAAGTTCATGTCAAAAGTGTTGTGAGTTGAGAGCTGCACCCATGTGAGTCATCACCAAGAACTACTTTTGTTTGTATCTCCTTCTTTGGAGTTGAAAGGTATGTGATGCTTTTGCAGATTTCATGTTATGAGTCTTTTAGTGTGGGCATGGTATTTTATATGATACTCACTATGGAGTTTTTTAGCTTTTGTTGTGATATTATTTGGGGGCTTTTTTTAATTCTTTTGAGTTAGAAAGTTCATGGCATAATTAGAGTAAAATGAAGAAAGGTGATGTAGGTTTTGATCTTAAAAAACAATAATTAGGTTCTACATTTTTGCTTTTAGGTAAATCTTGTATTTTTTTTTTTGAGAAAAAGTAAGAGAAAGAAATAAAAATAAGTTATTGGTTTAGTTATGTCCTTTTCAAATAAATTATGAATAAATAATCACGTGGGTAATGCAAGCATTTCTTCCTTGTTTTGTAAAATTTTTTTAAATTCTGATCTAGAATAGGAAGGAGATTTTCTTAAAAAATCATTTTAAAACCCCAGTTTGGAATAGGAAGAGAATTTTCTTAAATTTATTTTTTAAACCCTGATCTAGAATAGGAAGGAGATTTTCTACAAATATTTTTTAAAATCTCAGTCTGGAATAGAAAAAGAATTTTTCTCAAAATTATTTTTATTTGATCCCAATCCAAAATAGGGGAGGGATTATTTTTGAAATCTATTTTTAAACCAACATCAAGGTAAATTAATTAGATTATTTTTGATACCAAAAGGGCATTTAGGATGCTAATATCTTTCTTAAAATATAATCAACCCTCAAACCCAATCTTTGAATTGTAGACCATTGTCAATTAAGTGTTCGATCTCACCTAAGGCAATTTAGGTTGGTGACGACTCCAAAAACTAAAAGTGAGTGTCAACAGCTTGGCAATTCCACTAGGGATATTAGAGGGTTAAACCAATTTAAAAATGATCTTATTAATTTCTAGATTGATTTGTTAGTTTAATTTTTATTTCTATGGAGATGACAAGTAAAAGGTATGCTTAGTAGCTTCTAGTATTTTTGGGTGTTTAAATTTTGTACCTATTTACTTATTTTTATATATATTTGCATGTGATTTTTATTTTGATAGGTTTGGGATATAATTCCTCGCACACACTATTACTCTCACCACACACTAGAATAAAAGGGAGGTCATGATCCTTGTGCTCTATACCCAAGCCATGTAGGATAACTTGTAGGTTAGAGGAGTGTAGTAAGGGCAATTTGGAGATTTGATATAGGAAACATAGAACCTACCTTTGCACTATAATAGCCTTAGAGTCATCCCTTGTGAGAAAAAGTGTTAGCCTAAGTCTATGAGAGTGAACAAAGACCTAGGACTTACCTAAAATTTAGGCACGATAGGGAATATTTTATTGTTACATTTCCTTTATCTTATCACATGTTTAAAACATAATTCCTTTATCATATACATCTTATTTCTAAATGCATTAAAGCCCTAAGTTTAAGATTTATTTACATTTAGGATAGATGGGGGCAAAATATGAATAGCCTTTTAAGATTTGTAAAACTCTTTCTTTGCCAAGATGAATTACAATAGGAATAATTTAGGGATTTGAAACATGTATAGAAATAGGTCACAAGAAAAACCTTATTCAAAATAGCATGATTCTTCATTAACACTCATCCTCTTTTTGCATAACTTGCCCATTTTTGCTTCATGCATGGCATCACATTCATGTGCATAAATTCTCATTTGCATATTAATGATTCATTGTTTACTCAAAAGTCTAACAAGTAATCATAGCTCCGACAACATGTTCCTGAAGTAGGCAGATGGAACGCTCATGCCAGGAAAACCCTAGGCAAGAAAAGATAATAGAGGAAATACAAAGCGAGATCGACTAACTGAAGGGTTGGCCAAAATGATGAAAATGATGAAACAATAGTCAAAATAGCTGTCAGGGGCCAAAGGATCCTCACAATCAAGAACAAGAAGCTCAAGGACTAAAAGACACTTGTAATCAAGAGCAGCATAAAGATTAGCAAACCCAAAATTATTACCATGAAAAGGGCCCAGAAGATGAAATCATCCCAAACTTTGATAATCCAGTAGAACAGGAGAAGTTGAGAAAGGCTGCTGAGGAGGCTAAAGCTCAAGAGAGGTATAAGATTCTAGAGGCTAGAATGAGGAAGATCGAAGGATTCTCAGATGACAATGATGTCTTGGATCTCTCAGAAATGGGACTAGTTCCTGATGTGATCTTACCACCAAAGTTCAAAGTCCTAGAATTTACTAAATATAATGGGACATCTTGTCCAAAGACTCATCTTCTCATGTACATCTGAATGATAGCCGCTTATTCAATGATTAAAAGATATTGATCCATGTCTTTTAAGAGAGTCTAATTGATGAGTTTGTAGAATAGTATTTAAGCCTAGATCGCCACTCTATTTGCACTTGGAAGGACTTGGCTGAGTCTTTTATGAGGTAATACAGATATAATAGGAATATTGACCCTAATAGGTTTTAGCTACAATAATGAGAAAAAGAGAAAAAGAGTTATTTAAGGATTATGCTCAAATGTGGAGAAATGTAGCAGTTCGAGTGCAACCACCTCTGTCAGACAAAAAAATGATCACTTTTTTTATGAGTACTTTAGATGATCCTTATTATGCTATAGCAGCAGCATGCATGTCCACTAATTTTACTGACTTAGTTGTTATTGATGAAAGGGTAGAAAGAGGAGTTACAACAAGAAAGATGGGAAAGCCAATTGCTAGAAGCCAAAAGAAATTCTAGTATGATAAGAAAAAGGAAGAAGTGTGCTCAGCTGAATACCATAAAAAAGGAAAATGGAAAGGCAACACGCCCGTTGTGAATATTTCTGCACTGACTCTACAAACATCAGTCATCCAAACTTCTCATCCCATTCAACAATAATTCCAATAGTACCAGTGAAATCAACTTAGGTGGTAATTTAATAAGAAAGTTGAAAACTTTGATTCTATCCTGATGTTGTATTCTCAACTCTTACCTTAGTTGTTGCAAAATAATCTAGTGTCTTTAGTTCCATTGCCTACCTTCAACCTTTATACCTACCATGGTACAATGAGAAACTTACTTGTGCTTACCATGTAGGGGCAAAGGGTTACTTAGTTGATAACTATCCTGCATTTAAAGGGAGGGTTCAAGGATTGATTGATGCCAAGTGGTTGACTTTTGAACTTGAGCAACCAAGACTAGATGTGTATGGTAATCCTTTGCCAGATCATGACAATCAAAATGTTAACAACATTTCCTAACATTAGAATGACATGGGCAAAATCAAGATTTTGTGATATGGAAAAAACCAGTTGGCTTGAGATAATGGGTCTGTTCTTGCACATCCACTATAAATTGGACTATTTTTTGCTTTTTTATTTATTTTACATATTTTTAAGCTTCTATTTTATGGTATTTGCTAATGACTCTGCCCAAGGCCTTAGGAAAAAGTTTGTATAGGCATATCTCTTAATTCAATAAAATCCTTAGCATGATGAATGCATTATTTTTCATGTAATTTCTTTTGCCTATTAGACTAAGCCAACACTAGGGCAATATGGTTATCCTAAAGATTAACGCTCATGAGTATTAAAATGAAGAAAATTTTTTTTTAATCTCATTCTTGATAAATCCAATTGCTAATGATAAAATTGATTTGCTTGAATTCTCAATTCTTTTAGATGACTGAGTATCTTCTGACTAAAGAAAAATAAAAAGAGGGCTTATAGTGGGGTATACTTATTATGAGAAAACAAATACCCTAGAACTTGTCTAAATAACCCTCAAAACTATTTGTTGGGTACCACATTATTCAAGAAATGACCTAGGCCATCTTTCGATAGTTTGAGCCTTTGAAGCCAAACCCTAACATCATAACTCCCATAGTCATCCATTGGAGCCTATAAAAGGATGACAAGATCACCATTCAATTTCCTTCCTTGACCCACACCAACTTTAATCTTTCAACTTGAAAAACCATTACTCCACCTTGAAGGAGAGCCAAAAGAGAGCACCCATGCTATCAAAGAAGGAAAACACTATGACCAATAATCTAAGCCTTAAGTGAAAGGATTAAAGGTATCCTTCCAAAACTATGTGAAAAAGAACAAAAGAAAAAAGAAAAAGAGAAAAATATTAAGAAAGAAAATGAAAAAGGAAAAATGCTAAGCCAAAAAACAAGAAAAAAAAGGGGCTAGCCAAAAGAAAGAAAAAGAGACTAGAAAAGAGAAATAAACTTCATTTTGAGCCAACAAAGGTTATCCAAAAAGGGGAAAAGTGAAAAGTGAGACATCATGCACTCAATACTTCATGCTCTTCTTATTTGATAAATCCTTAATCTCTTCTATTCTTACCCATTGCCTAGGCTTTACATTACAAGCTAAGTAAAATCCTAGTAATCTTGACTTATGTGGTGATCTAACCAAAATGGAGAGGGGCATGAAAATAAGTCTATAAGGTATCTAAGGTATCTGCGAGTGCAAACACTTGAGAATGATTAGAGTAAACACTCATTAAGAGTGCAAATACTTGAAAGATTAAAGTGAGTGCTTAATAGAGTACTTTCGATTCTAGAGAATTGAATAATTATTATGTGCATTCCCTTGAGGCATCACTTGGATAATAAAAGAGAATGAATTATGAAAACCTTTTCAACATTCTTTTGCTCATGAGTAGACAAAATTTAAATTGGAGGCAATCAAGGGTAAAACTCATATTGAAATGACTCACCTTTAAAGAAAGAGAGACTGTTACAAAGAAACTCCTCCTAATGGGCTATAACCTATCAAAAAGAATTAAACCAAGTCCCTAAAGGTATTAATCCCAAAGTTTTTGAACTTTGATCCATGTAGTGTAGGCAATCAATCATTGACCCATCTATTGATTTCTCCTTTTGATCCTCATTTCTTAAAATGTATTCTCAAGCGAAGTAAAAAGTGTTAGGTGCCAGTAAAAGGTACTACTCAAAAGGATAAGACATGAATTGAAAATTAGCAAAATTAATGGCGAGTAAAGAATAGTTTTAAGTTGTGACTTCAAGATATGATGGATGAAAAATGTCTTCAGTGAATGCTAAAGGCATCACACCTTTAATTTTTTTTAGAAGAGAAAGAACAAAGATATGTTCAAGGACTATGTCAAAAGGGGTTAGCTCAAATATGTAAATAGGGGCAATAAAGCAAATAGTGACATCTTTATGACTAGAAAACTAAGGTAAGAGATGTATTAAAAATTTGGTCACACTGAAGGCAATCCTTCTTGAATGAGCAAGCCCAAAGACTCAAAATGCTAGAGCTAACTCAAGAGCTCCCAAAGGTCATGGAGTAGCACTTCTTCACAATCTACAAAAATTTCACTTTCTAGTATATCATCATGCATCATCATAGGGTAATATTGCATCATTGGCATCTAGATTGATCATGTTCCAATGCATACCATCATTCCCTAAACTTTCAAGAAAATTAAAAAATTGAGATTTTACATTAACATGTCAAGCATGCAAAAGCATAAGCATCTCATTAATCTAAACCATTTTGGAAAGAACCCATCCTTAGCAAGTCAGGTTATATCAAGGAAAACTCATTCGGGAAGAACCCATTCACATTAAATCCTAGATCATTTTAAGTCCCTATTAGGTGGATAGTAACCCTTTTGAACTTAAAACTAAGAAGAAATCCTAAGGTCACTTTTAGTCCTTGTTGGGTGGACAATAACCTTTTCAAACTTAGAACTAAGAGGAAATCCTAAGGTTGCTTTTGGTCATTTTTCGGTAGATGGTAACCTGTCCGAACTTAAGATTAAGAGAAAATCCTAAGGTCACTTTTAATCCCTATTGGATGAATGGTAATCCTTCTGAAACTTAAGACTACAAGGAAATCCTAAGTTATTTTAGGTCCTCATTAGATGGATAGTAACCTTTCGGATTATATTTTGACCCAGACAAGGGGGTAATTTGTAGACACCTAATTTTATCTAGCCCACTTTCCAATACCTTAACCTAAATTACAAACCCAACTAAACTGAAAATAAGAAAATAAATTTCAAATAATAAAATTAATCCCAAAACCAAGCCCAAATCCAAGAATAAAATTTTAAAATAAAACCAAAATAAAATTAAAAAAAAAGATAAGGTAACCAAAATTAAAAATTAAAAAGATAAATAAATAATAAGATGATAAAAGTAAGATAATGAGAAGTAAGGAAACCTAAATTATTAGATAAATTTAAAAGATAACAAGGGATAAATAATAAAATAGAAAAGAATTAAAAAAGTAAAAGAGAAACACAAAAAAGTGATAAAAGCATAAAAGAAGATAACTTCTTGAGCAGATTAATCAGGAAAGGGATGAGTATAGTGCTATAGAGTAAGGGAAATTCCTAGGCAAATTGGAGAAGGGTTTCCCATAGCTCTCAGGCAATAAAAGGGGACCTTCCTACACCATTCAAGGGGGACAAAAGAAAGAAGAGAAAAGGCCTAAAGAAGAGATTTTGCAAAGAAAGTTCGGCCTAAAACCAAGAAAAGACAAGAAAGGAGTAAAAAGGAAGCACAACAACCTGTCAATTAGCACCTTCTTACCAAAATGACAACTCCAAGTAGCCTCACCCTTGCTAAAATGATGTCCTCTAACTCTCTTCTCCCACCATTTCAATTCTTCACACAACCACTACTCTAACTCAAGAGAATTGGTGCCCCTCATCCAAGATTCCAATTGCCGAAGCTCAAGAAGTCCCATTGTCACATGCAGAAGAGACCAACGCTATTCTCCATATCCCTTTGAGAAGTCACCATCACTACACACCTAGTGGTCTAGTTAGTGCTGTGAAAATCATTCGCTACTCTGTTTCAACTCATTTTTACAGCATCATGCCAGTGTTGCGCCCCTGTTGGAATACCCATTTATTGCTAATACTAAAGAAATGCATTGCTTCTACTGAGAGAATAGGCCTTCGTTGTCGCTAGTAAAAGACGTGTTCATGGTCAACCAAAGGAGTCATGCCACTCTCCCTCCGCTATTACACTCATGCAAGTTAAGAATTGTTTTTGCCTAGAGCTCGAAAGTTCAAGTTGAAACCAATGTGAGTTGAGAGTTGCACCCTTGTGAGTCACCACTGAGAGCTTCTTTTGTTTATATCTCCTTCTTTGGAGTTGAAAGGTATATGATGCTTTTGCAAATATCATGTTATGAGTCTTTTGGTGTGAGCATGGTATTGTATATAATACTTACTATGGGTTTATTAGCTTTCGCTTTGATATTATTTAGGAACCATTTTTAATTCTTTTGAGTTAAAAAGTTCATGGTATAATGAGAGTAAAATGAAGAAAGGTGATGTAGGTTTTGATCTAAAAAAAAATAATTAGGTTATACATTTTTGCTTTTAGGTAAATCTTGTATTTTTTTTTAGAAAAAGTAAGAGAAAGAAATAAAAGTAAGTTATTGGTTGAGTTATGTCCTTTTAAAATAAATTAGGAATAAATAATCATGTAGATGGCACAAGCATTTCTTCCTTGTTTTGTAACTTTTTTTTAAACCCCAGTCTAGAATAAGGAGATCTAGAATAGGAAGGGGATTTTGTCAAATTTATTTTTCAAACCTCGATCTGGAATAGGAAAGGAATTTTCTTAAAAAATTATTTTCAAACCCCAATCTAGAATAGGAAGAAAATTTTCTAAAAATATTTTTTAAAACCCTAGTTTGGAATAAGAAAAGAATTTTTCTCAAAATTATTTTTATTTGATCCCAATCTAGAATGAGCAGGGATTATTTTTGAAATCTTTTTTTAAACCAATATCAAGGTAAGTTAATTAGACAATTTCTAGTACAAAAGGGAGTTTAGGATGCTAATATATTCCTTAAAATGTAATCAATCCGCAAACCCAACCTCTAAAATATAGACCATTGTCAATTAGGTATGTAATCTCACCTTAACAAATTTAGGTCGATGGTGACTCCAAAAACTAAAAATGAGTGTCAACACCTAGCAAGGATACCTAAGGGCAATTTAGGATCTACAATGTAGGTTTATGATCCAACCAATAAAGATACCTAAGGGCTACTTAGGATTTTAATGCAAAAGGTTTCAAGTTACCCTAAAATGCATGCTTAATATCATAACATGTAAGTGTATGAATGCCTATTCAAATGCTGATGTGATTGATATGAATAAGTCTAACCCTTGACATGCAAGTTTGACATGTTAATGCTAATTCATGCCATGATGATATGCTTGACATAAAACACAATTAACCTAGATGTTAAAGATGTAATACAATGAGATGCTGACATGTTAGACCTATGCATGAGGATTCTAATGGACCATACAAGAATTTTTATGGATGCTGCTTCCACAACCCATGGGCTCTTGAGGTGAACCCATGGATAAGTTAACTCTAAGGCTCTTCACTTCTTTTAGGCTTGCCCATGCTATCACAGATGATTGCCTTAGTGTCATAGAATCCTTAGCATATTCCTTGCCCCCAATTCTCATTCATTTTCCAAAAGGATGTTGGCCCTACTTTTATTATGGCTACTTGAATGGCAAATTAACCTCTTTTGGTTGTCCCCTTTAACAAGCCCAACTCCTTTTTTATCTTTGAGAGTAAGGTTGCGGCACTTAAGCCTATGAAGCACCCATTCATCACGTAAGAGAAACATGATTTTAAACTAATTTCTGCTTTACCAAAAGTTTGACAACTCTTAAAACCAATATCATTGAACACCCTTTGCCTTACATGAGAAGGAATTTTGGTAAGCAATGATGTGTATGGCAAGAAGAAGGACATGGAAATAGGGTACTTTAACCTTTTAGAGATAGGATCAAAGGGTTGGTTATGGTTAGTTGCCTTAGTTATGAGTGGATAAGAGTGTCAAACATTACAAAAGTAGTTCCTTCAAGATTAGGGCTTGGTTATTACTCTCTTTTATGGGATTGAGTCCTTTAACTCTCTCATCTTTTTGATCTCTTTATTCTTCTAAGGTTTTTTAGGTTTAGGGGTTAACTTTCCCAGTTATTGCCCTCAGTTTAGGTTTTGATTATCTTTGAGCAAAGAGGTTAAAAATTTTTTCTTAATTCTTCCTCTTTGTCATCCAAAATAAAGCTTGAAAGGAATGCCTTAAGGGTAGATTAGGATGACCTTTTAACAATTACTCAATTCTCCAGAATTAAGAATGCTTTGTTAACTACTTGTCTATTTAGGTCGCTAAGGTGTTTGCGCTCTTGGACAAGTGTTTGCTCTTTAAGGTCCCATTTGTTTATTTTCATGTTCCTCTTCATGCCTACTAATTCACCACACCAACCAAGATCACTAAGGCTTTACTTGGCTTGTAATAAAGGCAAAGGTAACAGCTTGGAAAGAAAGGGATAAGGATTTAACAAATAATGAGAGCACAAGGTTGAACATACAATGCCTCATTTTCCTCTTTCTCCTTTTAGAATTGGGAATCCTATCGGCTTAAAGGTGATATATTTTTTTTTTCTTGTGCCTGTTTCTTTTTCTTTTTCTTATTAGGATAGCTCTTTTTCCTTTTTCCTTTGGTTATCTTGTTTTTTATTGCCCAAAATTTCTTTTCATTTCTTTCTAAGCTAGCTCATTTTCTTACTTTGTCTTTTACATGGCTAAGGTCTAACCCAATAGAAAAGGATTCTTAACTCATTCCTTGCACAAGATGGCATTCCCTCTCCTTTGACAGCTTAAGTGCTCCTTTTATCTCTCTTTTAGGGTAGAACATGATTTTTTAAGCTAAAAGGTTAGGGTTGATGAGTGTCAAAGAAAGGAATTTTGATAGTGATTTTGCCATCCCTTTTAGGCTCAAATGAGTGACTATGAAAGATCTAATGTTAGGGCTTGGGTTGAAAGGCTCAAATAGTCTAGAGATAGCCTAGGTTACTTCTTAGTTAATATGGTATCTTACAAATTGCCTCAAGGGGCATTCAAATAAGTTTTAGGATACCTGTTTCCTCACTGTACTCTTGTAGGCTAATGTACTCTCACAACGATTTTTTTTATTAGAGACACTTGATCATTTTGGAGAATTGAGCATTTTGCAAGCACTCCAATTTTATCACTGGCATGTGGACTCATTGTTCCAAAGGCAACTTTGTCATTAATGCAACAATGGAAAGCATTGAAAGTAAAGACATGGGATAAAGGCAATGCATTCATCATGCAAGGCATTTTATTGAATCAAACAGGGTGCCCATACAAAGTCCTTGTTAAGGCTTTGTGTAGAGTCATTAGTAAATGCCATGAGACAACACATAATAATTCTTGAAAATAAAGATAGAAAACATCTTAATTGTCCTACTTTGGCTCACTTCCTAGGTTGTGTGGCATGACTAACTCTGCTTCCTTCTCCAAAAAGACCTTATTCTCACTAGTATCAACCTAGCCTAGGATCCACAGATTTGTGGGGACTATCAATAAAATTTGCCCTCAGTATTGCCTTATCATTCTGACATGGGAAAGGTTTCAGGGTCTTAATTGTCAACTGCCTCATGGCTTTTGTAAGTGGTTATGGTACTAGTAACCCATTAACTACATAGTTAATGGATAAAGGCTCCATTGCCCTAGTCTGAGGTTACATTAATTTTATCGCATGTCTGATCACCAAAAGCTTCATAGGAGTTTGGACATTAGATTGTCCTAATGTCTACTTGGTAGGGAAAGCATCAACCATGTTTATATCACCTAGCTCCACTCAAGCATGCAAAATGTCCCGATTCAATCAACTCTCGGATCAAGTGCCTGAAAGACCCCATATTCATCTATCTTGGGGTAGGCATGGGACTGGCACTTGTTGCTGATATTGGGGTAGCATTTAGTGGTCACAAGATGACCTGAGGTAAGCCTCTAACTGGTACTTAGGTGATGACTAAACGAAGTGCTATTATTGAGAAAGTAAGGAGGTAAAGGAGGAACTTGGGCACTCATATACTCAACTTGCTTTTGGTAGGGTAAAGAGTGGTGATAATTTGGTGATGATTGGTTAAGTAGTTATGGGTAATACCAGATGGTCATGTCAACAATGTTGTGGCTTATTAAATGGTGTGAGCGCCACTTGGGAGGTAGAGACATTAATTTTGGCCCAACTTGGTGAGTTGGACCAAAACTGCCTGAAAAAATTAAGGGTTAAGTTTATAAAATTTTAGCCTAAAAAAAATTAAGCTATTTTTGGCCTAGGACTGAACCGGGCTTGTTCAGCTAGTCCTAGGCTAGCCCTTTTTTTAAATATTTTATTCTTTTACTTCCAAATTCAACTCACCCTTGAACCATGATCCAATTCCTTCTTTACTACCCATGGGCCATGACTCAATTCCTTTTCTACCTACCCATGAACTATGTCATATAGTTAAATTTTTATAAATAACTTAAGATAGTTTGATATTTGAGATTTACATATTAAATTAAATAAGTTTAATAATATAAAATTTTTTGAAGATAAATATTTAGTAAGATTAAATTTATAAAATATTTATATTAATTTATAATTTGAGTTTGGGTTTAGATTTAGGGTTAGTTTAGGTTTAGATTTAGGTTCAGGTTTAAGGCTAGCCCATTTAACCACCAACCTTGTAGAGTTAAGGTTAAGGTCAATTTTTTTGCCCTAAAAAATAGGGCCATTTTTGGCCCAGGTAGCCCATTCAACATCTCTATTAGGAGGTTGTGCCTACTCAAGGAACCCGGTAAGATAGGCAAGATGCTTTAAGAGCAAATTTAAGTCTTTTTTGCTTTCCTTTTCCTTCCCACTTTCCTCATATTGGCCCCATTCCTTCTTTGCCTAGAGCAAGTCCCTTGAGTAGGGAATTCTTAACTACCTAATTAATCCATCTTCCAATTTGAATATCACTCCAAACTCCTACATGGGATAGACTAGAAAATTGTGTTAGAACACCCTTAATTGATTTAGCATGGGAAGGGATTTGCAAAGTATTGATAAGCATGGCTATAGATGCTAAAAGCTCTAAAACCTTCTTTATCTGCCCTAGAAGCTCATCCATGATTCACAATAGTTAAGCCTTTTAATAGGATTGAAGCAATGATTTGAAAAAATAATGAATTGAAATGAATGATACATGATACAATGATGTAATGCTTTTGATGTCATACTTGGATGCAATGCATGAAAAAAGGAAAAGTGCAATGCAAAATGCATGACATGGAGTAAATTTCTCTTGTGAACTATATCTATGCATGATGGAGAAAGCTTATACATACAAAAGAGGTGAATGTAACAAGAAATGGGTTTTCAAATTGCCCTTGTTTGCAATAATCTAGCACACTAGGAACCATTTAAGGAGAGTTGTTCAAGCATTTACATGGAGTTCAAAGGCCTCATGAAGGCTAACCTTACTATGCCTCCTATTCATGTACCTACATGGAGACTAAACCTCATAAAGGTTACCCTAGAAGTATAACAAGACTAAGTTTTGAGATTATGCATGCAACAGTGGCAAGTATAAGGAGCTCCTTGTATAAAGAATAAGAACGATGGAAATGCAATGATCTGACATGCAATTGCAAGTAAACAAATGGACAATATTTCCCATCATGCTTGAATTTGGGTAAATCCTAGGCTTACATTCCTGCATCTAAAGGTTGAGGCCAAACTTTCTTCATAGGATAGTTCTAAGGCTACAATCAATGTGCAAAAGGTAGGTTCTAGACTCTTAAATCAGGCACCCAATTTGCCCTAAAGGGTCAACTTGAGTGAAGGTATCTAAGTGTCTACACGGAAACCAATGGTCTCACAAAAAATGACCTTACTTTATGTCCTTACTAGCCTAAAGGTTCATAGGAGCATGGTATAGAGCTCAGGGCTCATAATCTTTCTTTTTCTAAAGTATGTGAGGTAGGTGAATGTGTGTGTAAGGAAAAGACCATTCACTCACTCACTCACTTGCAACCTATAAAATAGTCAACCAGCCACCAGTCCATAGATATAATAGGTATACTGCAAAAATGTAAGACATCTAAGCCTAATCCAATAGCCAGTCTAATAGCATAGTCTAGGTAAGATTTATAATGCAAATCCAAAATGAAAGTAAACCAAAAATCCAAAGTGCAATCCAAAATGCAAAATTAGAAGTCCAAAAACAAACAAACTAGACAATCAATTGAAGCACAGAAACAGAAAACAAAATGCAACAAACACTAACTCATGTGGCCTAAACCTCAAAGGTCTCCAAAGAAGTCGCCACACTATTGACATGTGACGCAGAGTAGTGAACAAAAAAAAACTATAGGTTATGAAAAACAAGGGTTTTGGGAAAGAGGTCAGAAAAGAAAAAAAAATGGAGTTGCTAATGACTTCAATTGAAATGGTGAAGTTGGACACCAAAGAAAATAGACTACATAACAGAAAATGGGTTCGGCGGTTAGTTACATGTTATAAAGGTATTAGCACCCTTACAATACCCTTTTGACACCATATTGGTGTTTTGTTACTTTTTGTTTTTAGAACTGTGCTTTTTGTTTTACAAAACAAATTTATTCTACTTTTGGGTTTTTGTTTGTAAAAGTGATTTTTATTAATCATGTAAGAGGAACCATGCCAGTTGACTAACTAAGTTCATAACACGATTTCCCTTTAGGATAATTAGACAAGAGCTAGTTGACTGGCAACCCCCTTTATTCGTCATCCAAAAGAATCTGAGTTTAAAGGAATGGCAAGGCCATGGTCAAGGAGTTTGACAGAGATTGCAATTCTTCATAATGATATTGTAGGAATCATGTCAATTGATTGACTAAACTCATAACACAATTTCCCTCATGACATTAGGAAAGCAAATAGTTAACTGACAACCCTCCTATCATCCTTTATTTAGGGAGAATCTAGGTTTGAAGGAGTGATCTGAACAAAAGATATGAAATGCAGGTTGTGATTCTTTATAATTATGTTAGAGGAACTATGCTAATTAACTAACTAGGGTCATAATGCAATCACCTTCAAGATAACAGGAAAATGGCCTGTTAATTGACAATCCTTCTATTATCCTTCATTGGGAGAATCAAAGTTTTCAAAGTGAGGTATGCAAGGCAAAGCAACAAACAAGCTAAGCAATTTTATATATTGGTCCCTTTGCTCGAATTTCAACTCATGGCAAATCCTATGTGAAAACACATTTATAAATGAAGTTCCAAAGTAGGACATATGATCTTACCCAACAATGCCAGTACATAATTTCCTCACAAGCATACACAACACAAATTTATAGATAATAGAAAGGGAGTTCCAGAATCTAGAGGAACTTGTATTGAGAACGGTTATATCTCAATATGCACGCAAACTTTCATCAGAAAAGGAAATTCAAAAATGGGGGAACCTACATTTAGTACTTTCCTCTCATTATAGTTAAAATTTTCACTCAAGAAAAGGAAATCCAAAAATAAGAGTTAAGTGAAGGGATTTTATCTACACATCACATTTGCTCAAGCGAACCAAGCAACCAAAAAGTCATGTTTAGTGCACGTACCTAGTCCATACACTCAACCAAATACTAGAGCATTCCTCATTTATGTGCAAATATGCAGAAGCTCAACGCTAAAGTAACTAGTAAATTAAAAAGAAAAAAACACTTAAACAACATCATGCATTCCCATATAGATGCAAAAAGCAGAAAATGGCAAGGGCAGAATTTACAGAATGCAAAAAATAGCAAACAGAAACTGCAAAATTACAGAATGCAGAAATTGCTGAATTGTAGAATGTGGAAATTACAGAATTGCAACAAATAGAAAATGCGAAATTACAAAATGCAAAATTTGCAGAATTGCAAAATTGAAACAGATATTAATTACAGAATTACAACAAAAATTAATTACTTAATTAAAACAGAAACAGTAGCAAAATTGGCACTATCCACAATCCCTCAATCTAATAATTCCCCTATTTTCACCTTTATTTCATGTAAAATCCCAAATCTAATAAAATCATTGTGTTAAAGGATATGCTAATTTCCTTAAATTTTATCTAACAATCAAACAAACAGCCAACAAAATTAGCCTAACTTTTAAACCCTATCATATAATGCACAATCCCTTCTTTTTCTTTTTTCTTTTATGAGACAAACCTATCTAAATAGTGGGGCTCGGTTTGGGCCATTTCTCAACCCAAGCCGTGCCTCACTTGCTGCTCCCTCTTTTTTACTTTTCATTTTTCTTTTAAACTTACGAAGAGAGACCAAAGGGAAAGGAGTAGTTTAGGCCACCTCGGCCCCAACCACAACAGACCCTTCCCACGTTTTATAACATAACAAAAAGTTTTTTTTAAACTTAAACCTAAAAAAGGGTCAAATTAAAGTGTTTTTTTCTAGATCATACTGTAAAATTAAAATATTTTTAAGTCAAAAATTTTTTTTACATTTTAAAAAAATAATAATATAATTAAATTTTATAATTTTTATGAAAAAATTTTAATACAAATATCTAAATTTTGAAACAAATATTTTAACATAATTATACATTTTATTTTATTTTTTTGAAAATAAAAATTTTTTTGATTTATTTTTGAGGATAGTGAGATTGGGAGACCAGTGCCGTGCACCCCTTTTCATAAAAGGAGCTCGCCGCATCACTGTAACGTGATGTAATGACGGAGTTCAAGGGAGCTCCATCCTTGGCCTTCGGCCGAGGCCAGCTCGGGTGGCGGCACCGTGCCGCCACTGACTCACCGCCGGTGTAGTTTCTCAACGTTCCTCAGCTCGGTCTCTCCTTTTCAGGTCATTCCCTCTTCGTAAACCCGATGCCTAGCGTGAGTGCGTGTGGGAGCAAGTCTGTGTGCTCTATCTAAAAGTGCTCTATGCCAGAGAGTACCTCCGAATCCAAGAGAAGGTTCGGTAAGAGAGTGAAAATCCCCAGCGAGCTGCTTCTCCTTTCGTCTGCGAAATACTCCCGTGAGATCTCTTTTCCCCGAGTGCCAAAATCGGTGTGTTTTCTTGGTGAGGTTGAATGGGAGTGAGAGAGGTGAGCGTGAGAGGGATTTTTTTTTTTTTTTTCCACAAGACAGTAGCCTTTTTTCCCCAGAGAGAGATGTCCGTTCGTAGCAAGAGAGATGGCTACGAATCCGTTCCCGTATCCCCTTCTTTCTCTGTATCTAGTCGTCTTCTTCCCCTTGTTCACTCCTTAATTTCTTCTTTCTTTCCCCACTCTGAATTCCCCATGTTTTCCTCATTTAGCCATCGAATGAATGCCCCTTTTGATTAGCAGTAGAGATCTTCGTTCGGGTGAAGATTTGTTTGCTGCTCTTGTCTTCAATGTAAATTCACGTTTCCCTCTTCTCGTCCCTTGTTTCTTTTTATTGATTCCTTTTTTTTTTTCCTGCTTTTTGGTTCTCGTTAATTCCATTTTTTAATCCTTTGTTTTCTATTTCTTTAATCTTTTTAGTAGAATAGAGATTGGTGTCTACAGAATGCAAACAAAATCCATATGGTCTCAGGGTAGTAGTGAGAAACAACGTGAGGTAACTCTGAAATCTGAAGTGACTCGGAAGGAGCAAGGTGACTGCTTGCCGCTAGGGCACATATATGACCCAGTGGTAAGAGATTGGAAGGGAGGACTTCGTATAGAATGACCAATAGACTCTAATTAAGGCAAATTTGGCATTTACGAGCAAAAGGAATGATTTTATGGCCAAGTTTAGACACCTTGCATATCTCTTGTCGGTACTTGTGGATGTTTCTGTTGAAGGCCATGTTGCATTTTTGGGGGGTTTCCAGCTTCCAATTACAGAGGAATATGAGTTGCTAGTGAGGTTTGAGCCAGAATATATGGATAAGGTGTACAATTATGACCGTAAGGCTAACCCAAAGAGACAGTTGGTGAAGCTTATGGACATTGACACTAATGAAGTAGAAAGACATGCCAAAGGAAAGGAAAATAACTGGTGCATGTCTGCGGGTTACTAGACAGAGTTTGTTAGGGATAGGGTAGACGATGACCAAGGCATGAACATCTTGGCACTCATCATCTACGGTTTGGTAGTCTTCCCTAAGGTGAAGGAGCACGTCAAGGGAAAATGGTTAAACTATTTGAAAGCGAAAGTACAAGGTTAACCCTATTCTTGCTATCTTGTTTGAGACTATAAGATCCCTTAATCGCATGAGAAGAGAAGAGAAGAAAAATAGCGCTTCCTTAGTTATGCTCAACAACAGGTGGGCTTATTTCGAATTCGAAAATGATATATATATATATATATATATATATATATAGATAGATAGATAGATAGATAGATAGATAGATAGATTGGTAAATAGATATGGATATTCAAGAACTTAAAGAGGCCATAGCACCCCCTAATCCACTACTCCCTTGCCCATGCGTACACTAATTATTTATCTCTAAGCCTAAATTCATGGTAACAATTAAAAAAACAAAAAAAGGGTGATGACGACATGATGTTTTAGAATTCAGGCATAATTTCTAGTGCAAACAATGCACATGGTATCGTAAAGAATTTTGAGAATATTTTATAGCCTTAAAACGTTATGAGATTCTTGTATATTTTTAAAGAGAATGAAAATTATTTTTCCAAACTATTAAGATAAAACAATTGAATACAAAATATTATTTAATTAATTTTAATATTTCTTTTCATCAACGTTAGAATATATATACATATATATGCATACTAATTTTATATATAAATTATATACTTTCTCCTATTTTTACTTTTCTTTTACTCTTTTCCTAAACTCTTTCTATCTCAACATGGGAGACACATCTCTACAACGAGTATAATATACCTATACTCTTAAATATATAAATGTTTAATAATTACAAAAAGATAAATGAATCTTACTTATTTATTTGTTTTTGATTATAACCCATTTATAAATTTAAGAACATGACAATAGAGTTTTCCCAGTACATACGCACAACATTTTCGAGTGGAACAGCACGTGACGCGTGTGAGATCTCCTAATGAGCTTTATTTTCGTAACATGTCCTTTTTTTTTTTTTGGTGAGTACAATAAGAGCTTAAAGTTCTTTTTAAACTAATAAGAAGGAGAGAGACTAGAACTGAGAACAAATGGATGAGGAACAGTCCGAATACCACCTGAGCTAATCTCAGTTGGCTCGTAACATGTCCTTTCATAAAAGGATGTATTGTGCGGAGATGCCGTGATCCGCAAAAAGCAATGGAAGACAGGCATGAAAATGAGATGGTAGAATGAAAATTTAGAAAAAGCAAGCAAGCGTACAGACGGGTGGGGGCTGGGCCTGTAGCAGCGAGGCACCGAATGTGGACAGAGTAAAGCAGGAAGCTGACAGACACAAATAAAGAATGAGATCACTGCCCTCGCTTTTTTTTTTTGGTTAATACAAGGAGCCATTGGCTCACTGTCCTCGCTTTGTCTAAAAGATAACACAGATATGAACAGCGCAAGCGGATCAGCCTAACATGCCAGCTCACTTTTGATCTGTGACTAAAGTATGGCCTTTCTCTCGATCATTCAGTGGACGTCCAAACGAGCAAGCAACTTTTACTTTAGCTCAGTAAACAGTGGACAAACTCATGGGTAATTATCTTAATAAAGTTGCCCCAATTTGCATTATTTAAGAGCACCCCGCCTGCCCCTCCCTTCTGCACCAAAGCTCTCTTGATTCTCAATCACAGTCTGAGTCTCTCTCTTTCGTTCGGCCACTGCTTTACTTTAGATAATACTATGGCTCGCTCCACTCCTTTGGTTTCCACATTTTTCGTCCTCCTTCTGCTTCTTGTGGCCACTGGTTTGTCTGCTTTCTGTATTCTAATTAATCTAATTACTTGTGCTAGGTAACTTGTGAAAAGTAACTCATGAATGATCCTTTGGCAGAGATGGGAAGAATGGTGGCCGAAGCAAGGACGTGTGAGTCTCAGAGCCACAGATTCAAGGGAGTATGTGTGAGGAAATCAAACTGTGCTGCTGTTTGCCAAACAGAGGGCTTCCCTGGTGGCCACTGCCGTGGCTTCCGTCGTCGATGCTTCTGTACCAAACATTGTTAATTAACTATTAATAATTAGCTCCTTGCTTTTTTTTATTATCCAAAAAAGTTATCAATAAAGAGAGCCTCAAATCCGTCTAATGTGCCGTGTGGGAGATGACGGGTCTGTCACCTTTTCCCCCATGTTTTGCTGTGCTTTTTTTTGTTTTTGGGTACAATGTTTCGCTGTTTTCTTATGTGTCAGTGTGCCGATTTCAGAATAATTTATGTTGGTTATGTTACCCTTTCTTTCTTTCTTTATTTCTTTCTCTCTCTCTCTTTATATATATATATATATATATATGTTGGGTTCCTGATCTCGCTTTTGTTTTAATTAGGAATGAATTAGAGGCTTTCATCATACCGGTGAGGCCCAGTTTTATGAGAAGTGGGGTGACAATGTTATAAGTTTATGAATTTATTACCTATTATCTGCCCTCTGTGAATTTTTATAGTAGTTCATAAAATTAATGTATAAAGATTATGAAATATATTTTTACAAGAGAGAGAAAAATGTATATATATATATATAAAGGATCATGTAAAATTTGTACGATTTAAATTTATACAAATATAGTCTCTTTTCATCATATTGGTGAAATAGCGGGTAAAGTGAAACATGTTATGGTACATCACATTCAATAAAATTGGAACGATACATTTGACGATAAAGTTGGAATGAGACATTCGAGAAGGCCAGGAGAAGAAAAGTTTATATACAAAAAATATTTCTTTTAACCCAAGAATAATCCAACTGGTCCTTAAGCGGTTTTAGTGGGTATGAACTAAATAATAAATAATTTTAAATTTCAAAAAAATTATTTATATTTTAAAATTTTTTTTTATAAAAACATTCATTATTATTAATGAAAGAGTCTCTAAATAAAGTAAAAAAAAGTAGGTGTAAAGAAATTATGAAATTCGAACATGGTCAATTGATACCCATAAGACACTACCCTATCGGCTTAAAAAGAAAAATCTTGTGGTGTGATTTGAGTCCCAGAGTCCAATATGTTTGCCTTTTTTTGAGATTTGCAGATCCTGAGGATTTTAAAAGGGAAAGTAGACAAAGGGAAAGTAAACAAGAGGGATCCTTGTTATTTATAGCTGCATTCCACCATTCTATGATGTAAAATATATATTTTACGAGCCATTTGTACTTTGTTTGATGCTATGGGTTTGACAATTTAAGGGAGATAAAGAACACCTCTAATTTTGTTTCATGTTTTAATCTGGACTTGCTTTCTTTGCTTAACGATTTTTCTGTTTATACTGTCTTTTTTCTGTCAAATTCTTCTCGGCTCTATTAAAATCTTATTGAATTAAAAATTAAAAATTATTACATTTATTAAGTTTTATGAATTAAATTTAAAATTCAACAAATTAATGGCTTCAATCCTATTAATTACAGTTTAATAACATCTATTTTATTGGCCTATATTTTTTGGTAAAAATCATTTAATGCTCTTAAAAATCCACCATCAACTTAGAAGCATTTTATGTATTTCAAAATGTTTTTCTTTTACAGTTAAACAGTGTTCATTATAAAGGTAGTTAGATTTTTATTCAAAGAATAGGGCATATATTTGGAGTAATAAAAAAATTTTTCTTTTTACATATTATCAAAAGTCTTGCTATTCTCCGCCTTCTATTTTTTTTATCCCCTATGTCACATTATTTATTTTTATGAGAGAGTGCAGTTGATTGAATATATAGAGGAATGGTAGAATTAAAAAAAAAAAAAATTTAAGATAGCATAATAATTTCTAACATCAAAAGAGAGAATAAGATGAAGGAGATAGGATAACAACTCCCATCATCAAATATTAGCTGAACTTTCTTCAAATAAATATTAAGTTTGTCAATCAATCTATTTTTAAACAGAAAAAGCTAATGATATGTGGGGAGAGCGAATGTAAAGATAGAAACTTTTTATTTGTGCAAAAGAAAGAAAAGGGAGAATATAAAAGATTATTGTATAGTCAGAATAAAAAATTTATATGTACATATATCAAAACCCTTTTTAAACTAGTGTTTGTACTATGTTAATTGTATGGTATAATTTAAGCAAAAGTATATTTTTTTTTTCTCTTAAGGTTTTTCAAAATTTAATTTCTTCCAAGGTTTAGCTTCGTCCTTGATCTATTTTGTTTTTCAATTTTGTCATCTGAGTATCAAAATCTAAGTAATATTTTCCTTTTGACTTAGTAGTACACTAATGGCATTATCTTACGTAATTTCCAATGTAGCAAATAGCACCATTAGCTGCAAATTAACCTGAGATCATGATGCAGAAATGACATAATTTTACCATATTTGATAGTTAAGGTAAAATTAAATTGGTGGTCAGGGCTCCCCATTTGTCTTTGTCTTCTCCAAATTAGGGTTTAAAAGAGATTTAGGTTGGTGGAATTATGCATAATTAGAACAGGGAAGGCTTGAAAGCATGACTTATAGATAAGAATGACAAACAGAGTCTCAATGGTCATTTTACTTCCACTCAATCGTCAAATATGATTGTTTTTGCTGCAAGAGCTCCAGGGTTGTAACCAATGATGGTAGTCGCCACATTGGACAACACATAAGATAATTTTTTGTCGAAGTAAGCCAAAAGAAAAACATTGTTCATACTTTTAATACTAAAAAGGACGAAATGGAAACAAGAAAAAGATATATGAATTATAAACAAATTAAAAAAATGTTAAATTTAAAATTATTCACTGTTTTTGAAGCTAATGTAAGAATTATAATTATAGACTTCAATTCTAATTTCATTGCTCAAACACCCTAGCTGATTGTGGGGGTAGAGATTTATCACTATTATCAGTCATAAACATTTGCATCATTCAAGATCATTAGGAGAGAGAATTTCGTTATGCCTCACAACTATGTAATCGTTAATAATAATCACTTGTTTGGATTTAATTAAATGTTCAAAACATAAGTTGCCATTTTGATACGCCAAGCGGAAAGAAGCAGCAGCTACTGAATGGCGATGCAATGGACGACTTCAACAACAACTACAGGCTACACTTACGCAAATTTTGCACTGCATATGCACTGTAAAAAGCTAGGATAATTCTTTTCTGACACCCAAGACTATCACATAAGCCACACTACTAACACTTACCCACATATTCAATCAATGGCTGTAAGTGTTGGTGGTATGAATTATATGACAATTTTGAATGTAAAGTAGCACAACTCAAAAAGCTATCCTAATTTGAAAGATGTAAATACTACAACCTTGCATATTTATTTGAGTTATAGGAGTTATAGATGCCAGTGTCTTGGAAATTGATGCAACGAGAAATAGCAGTTGTGAGCTTTTCCACATCTTCCCTCGTATGGGCTGCGTTCAGAGTTATCCGTAGCCTAAATTATAAATGGTCAAAATGAAAATTAAAGGCATGCACAAGGAAGCAGTGTAAATACAATATCATCATCCGTAACAGACTTTTCAACAAAGATATAGAAAAAAAGTTAGGCTAACGTAGCAGAAGCAAAACGTGAGGCTATATCCTGGGGTACAATATCACCAGTGCACTAGCATGATACAATGCTGGAGCACTTGATCAAAAATATGATTTCAATATGTCATCCCACTGCATTTTGAAAATCCAAGATTCTCTTTTTCCTAGTGAAAATGAATGGAGACCTCAGAAAAACACATGTTGCCTTATGTCCAATTCTACATTGACTATCAATTTATTTCAACAGTCCATGTTCCAAGATAAGTGACATTTAATGTTTTCTTTACCATTCTGCATAGCATGCAGATCAATTTATTAAATAGCTGTCCTAATATGGTATACTGATGGTTAAAATAATAGAGATAATAGAGAGTTAGAGAGCAAAGGCAACTAAAGATAACAGCAGTCACCACAATAAAATGAATGTTCCTTTTTTTTAGTTTCTTCTGTAACCGTAAATAGGTTTGAATGAAGGAAATTACTATATTTGACAATCAGGCTGTAATCCATGAAATGATAAATGAAATCATTTTGAAGTAAACCTGCATGAGTTTTGAGCCACAGTGGGTGGTCTGATTGCAGTCACATGGAAGCCTGATTCCAACAAATGTCTGTTCCAAAATGATTCAATATGTTAAGTTCAGTCTGCACCTAAGAAACCAGCTAGAGTGAGGGGAACACATTATACCGGCTTGCTTGCAGTGCCTTCTCTTCACTTCCTACAATTAGGGATATAATTGGACTTGTGACAGGAATTCCAGTAAGAACTTGAAAGTCTTTCACCCGATTCCAGATAGCCCTTCTACGCCATGCCTCCATTTTTGCCACTTTAACAGCAGCTGGAATATTGGATCCATGATTTTAAGAGATAAGTTACTCATACTAGGCATGCTAGAATACAGATTAGACAGCAAGTAGGAGAAAGAAGTAATGCATGAATGCCCAAACTGAGTGCACAGTTAACCTAAGAAAGGTAGAAGACAAGCAATTTAATCCTGGGCAAACTAAACAATCCTTCCTTAGCACCATATAACAATGTCTAATGCTATGTACACATCTGTGCACAACTTTACAAATGTCTCCATCTCCATATGAATTCAAGTGGCCTTACTTTAACCTTTCCTGTCATGCCAAGTCTATGGTGCAAGGGCCACACCAGTTCAACGGCACGATGGCCTGTTTTTGGACTACTTAATTGAACCTAGGAATGACTGAAAACTGGTTTTGTATGTGCCACATTTAATTCTACAGACCAGAAACATTTTAAGTAGTCTGTTACAATGGTGCACCCATTGCACCACAGACACGGCCTTTATTCTTAAAATTAAGCTCACCTGGAGTCAAATCTAAAATTATCCACACCTGTAAATACAAGACTTTTCTGGATAGCATGAATTGAGCATAATATCTGCTGATCCTAGATTTGATATCAAGACAATAGGAAAACTGTCACAAGCCTTAACAATATCCAGACAATTATAAGAAAGACGGGGCTATACAGTAACATTTAATAATGGCAACTAGCAACAAATAGATGCAGAGAAATGCAAATCAAAATTGTGCTGAGTTTGGAATGCCTCAATATTTGGGTACATCACTCCAACTAAAAGAACAATTGAACTCACCATGAGCAGCAGCAGTAACTGGGACTGGTGTGGCAGTTGAAAATATAAATGAACGACCCCTTGACAGTATAAATTGCTTCCACCTTTTACTATAAGGCAGAAAATAAAACAATTCATTAACTCATATTTTTATATATGTGTGATGAACAATTGATGAAACTTACATTAAACTAACAAGTGCATATTAAATAAGTCACAAGACAGCAATGCTTTCTAGTTTCTATGAAACCAGTTTGGATGCGATTCACAAGAGCATGGCAAATTCATGATAGAGAAATCAAAATAGATAATCAATGCATTTACTATGTAAATAAATAATCATCAGATACACAACAGCAAGGTGTTAGTGTTTCTGCTGCCATTGTAAGAAAAGGTTCATCCTAGGGTGGGACTTGGTAGTAAAAGCCACTGCAAGGCCAGGGGGGGGCGAAGGGAATGTCTTTCCTCTAGGGCCTAGGGCCCCCTATAATTAAGTATGAAACCTATCAGTTAAATTTTTCAGAACTATTAACCAGAGGATTAAGTGCAGAATTCTAACAGTTACCTGCATGCTACAAATCCTCCATGGCAGCCTGCAGCTTTACTCAGTGTACCAACGCATATGTCAACTTCCTTTTCACAATTGAATTCCTCAGCAACACCACCACCATTTTTGCCACAAACTAATGTGCCATGAGCCTGGAGAAACTCATATTACATCTTGTATCATATAAATATTCAACCAGAAATAATACTATATGGCCATGGAATTCAAACCCATATTAAAAAGAAAAATTCATTAAACAAGCTCATTTTTCTCAAAGTTTCCTTTCTCTACCACAGCAGCATAATGTTTTATCTTTCCAATGATTTCTATGTTACTCTGTGCAAAAGTGTTCATCTTAGTTCCCAGATCAAAATAATGTGCACAAAAGCAAATGAAAGGCTTTAAGAAGACAATGAAATTTAAACTAAAAAGATAGCTTACATCATCAATGACTAACAAAAATCCATGTTTCTTGCGAAGATTTGCTAGCTCAACCATTGGTGCATAGTCTCCATCCATGCTAAACAAGCTGCAATAAATTAGATTTACAACAGTGTATATGGCAGATCATAACCAAAAAGATATTGACTAAACACCACGAATAATATGAAGAAAGAACCAACATCATATGTAACATCTCTACGTACACCCAGGACCAGTACTTGATTTCCAGATGTTGAAAATTCTTCCAACAAACCGACCATGCTGATAATTATATAAAATATTTCTTCTATTCTTCTCCTTGAGCTTAAAGCAATGATGACATTGTTTATAGGAAATCAATGACTTTTAGCAGAAGATAAAGCTCCATATCAACAATTCAATACTAGTGTCCAAAAATGGAACTCTTACAGAATCCAATATATTTTTACTCGATCTGAAGCATTCATCATATACACCATACACAAAAACTCCTTATCAATTATAAATTGATTTATACTGATTTTCATTCAGTTAATGTACAAATACAGCTTTCTAGATACAGGAAATTATCAATCATCAAGAATTTCAGTACACTGTTACAAGTTTGATGTGCATGATCAATGGAATAAGCTTTTATTCTTGTACTGCATATTAGTAAAAATCACAAGAAGGAAATTTATTGAATGTGGTAAGATCATCAAGTGTTTTGCCATTCTTAGTTATACTGACTGACCTGATCTCTCTCTCTCTGATAGAGTAAGAGTGAAATTACAGCTCAAAGAGTGCTGTTAATATTTCTATTAGATCAATAAGTCTGTACAGAGATAAAGAATGCAGGGTACTGGCCTCTTCCCAGGAATGGATCCCGTGCTGAGAGGATGATAATCCTTCAGCCCCAAGCTAGAAGCTCGCACAAAACTGAGTACCAAAACCAGAATGTCCCCCACATACTCCCCTCTTTCTTGTTATTCCCGCACTACTCCTAATTCCCACCACTTGCTCTCACTCTTCTAATGGTTTTAGGTGCCACTAGCTTTCCTATGGGTGTAAACCACCCACTCTTTCTGTCTTGCCCTATTCTCTTCTTTTGGGGTCCTAACACTCTCTCTCCCTCACTATCTCATTCTATGAGGGTGAAAGCAAAAGATAAAGACCTAGATATAGCAATACTACCCTAAAGAATATGCAGGATCCTAATATTTGTTTTAAAATCCCCTTTTGAAACTAATCTTAATACATTAGAGTACTCCCACTAAATTAAAGAAAATTATCCCCATATTATTTTCTGACTGCTATACTAGACGACATCTTTTAGTATCTCAACGTGTATACTTTCATATATATGTACAATGGGTAAGCATGGAAAAGAAAATTGGACACCCCTCTTGAAAATTAGGGAAGTGAAAATAGGGGATTGAGGGGAGGGACAAAAGTATCAGAATTCTTCTTTGTATATAAACCAGAGAGACATAGTTAGCATATCTATAGTTTTCAAAACTAGTTAACCCCATAGAGTGTCAAGAAATATTATGTATGAAGAGAAACAGTCTTGTCTAATCGTGCAAAGGCTTTATTAGAGGAAACTTCTGCATATACTATAGCAGTTTTATCAAATCATGAAAAGCGTTTCCATGATTGCCTTTGCATACCATTGTTTTTCTCAAGTAGATCTGGCAAAACAGAAATAGCAAAACAATTAGCAGAAATAATGACTAACCTATCGGTCACAACAACTTTCCTCTTCATTCTGCAAGTTGATCTGTTCAAATATAAATGTTGTAACAATGTCAGCGTGATGTGATCAAATCAAAAGGTAAAGATTGGCAACAAAAATCCACCAAATATTATGCAACTTGCAGATAGAAGGTTAAACCTACAAAAGTTTATGAAGGTGGTACATGTCACAATGTTTGTAGATGAACATCTTTACACCGTGCTGCCGCTCAGCAAGACGAATACCATCAATTATAGATGCATGGTTAAGTGCATCAGAAAATATGGCGACTTTTTCATCTTCTAAAGGAACTCTGTTCCCAGCTAAGAGAGAAGCAACACTTCCTAAAGTTGTCATCACGGCCATATTGGCTGCAAACCCTGTGGGACAAAGAAGGCACTCCTATGGATTGGATTTTAAAGCACAAATGTGTTAGCATTTCATACAATCCAAATTTATTACACTCGGGTCCTTCCTTCCCCCACTTTAATTTTTAGGTGGTCCTCACAAGGATACACCCTATTATAAATCCATTCAACAAAGGAAGGTGGACTAAGAAAATATAACTTACCATTGAGCATTAATCCAAACTTTGCAACTCAAAGTAGGTTTAAATTTTAATCACAATTATTGCAGTCAAATTCCTAAGTAATTAAAAACAATTGTCAATATCTCAATTTTGGGAAGGATTTGACCAAAGATCATTACCTACAAATAGATTATTTAATCATTAGGGACTTGGTAATTAATAACAATCATTGATTTATGATCAGCGGATAAACATTATAGTCAATCTTGTACAAAAGCTATTGCCTTCACGAATAAAGTGAAACTTTGACAGAAGCTGTTTTCCTCCAAAATGTTTACCAGCCATCACTAAGATTAACGAATGTCCACACTAGAACGAAAAGGATTATGTCAAAGTACACATCAAAGTGTCCAATAAGTTTCAGTTTACAATCTTTAGTCGTACTGATACACAATGTGTAGCCAATTCGGTCTTAAGTCTAGCCACAATGATCAATTAAGGGTTCCACAATTAGACTACAAAGTAGAACTAAATAAAAATAAATAAGTTCAGAAGTTCTTGCAAGACAGTTCATACCTCTTTCTTCTTTAAATCTGCCAAGCATGACTCCAGCTGCCTGTGGTAGTTGGTATATCCACAAATAAGAGCAGATCCTCTAGGTCCCATTCCAAGTTCTTGGGCAGCCTAATTTAGAACAATAATCACACTTGTGCTTATAAGCGAAAATTAAAGGAACTGAAGAAAGAAAAAGATTCAAAGCAAGAAAAAAAGGGGAGAAAACTATTCAAAATTTATGGAAGGGAAGATCATCAAGCGCACCTTTGCAGCAGCCCTTCCAATAGTCGGATGGGTACTCAAGCCTAGATAATCATTTCCAGAAAACAAAATTAAATTTTTCAACCGCTGATGATATACCTGCGGTCCATTGCCAGCAACAGCACTATAAACAATATCATCACCTGAACAAGTGATTATCAAATGTTAAACATTAACCAGAACCCAACATAAGTTCATTAAAAATCAACGCAACCAACATTTATGCATGCAAAAGATAAAACAGCAGCTATTTTGCGAGAATAAATAAGGGATCAGATAAAGAGAGGAAGATTCTAAACGC
This sequence comes from Dicorynia guianensis, assembly GCA_037013595.1. Taxonomy (NCBI): domain Eukaryota; kingdom Viridiplantae; phylum Streptophyta; class Magnoliopsida; order Fabales; family Fabaceae; genus Dicorynia; species Dicorynia guianensis. Next base: position 11,299,896 of record JASUAB010000006.1, on the reverse strand, counting down.
TGTTTACATAAAAGCGTCAATAATTTGCTCATTAAACTTGAAAAGCAGAGAGCTACAACGGTACCAGAACTAGGAGTATCAAGCATCCAATTGTGGAATGTGGCTTCACTAATCTGCACTTCAACAGAGGACCGGTCCCAGGGCTGAATTTCATCGAACACCTTAAATTCTTGCTCATCTTCCTCAACGGTTACAGTGGTTGACAAGCATTGTAGCTCATTCTCGATGGGTACTCGTTGCTTCCCCTTCAGGAGGTAAATGGGTCTGAGAGATCGAAGGAGTTTGAGAGACCCAAGACTTGCAAGTGCGTCTACAACCCAGTCGTCCCACGCACTTGACATCTTCGTTGGCGGCGAGAGCGGCAAGTAGTTTGTTGATTTAGCTCAACCTCCGCACCCAACGTTGAGCGTTAGATATATACTGGAGCGAGAATAGGAGAGTTGCGTCAGGTCCCCGGGCGGCGAATGCAGAAATTACGAATTGATTGTTTTACACACAGCTACTAGTCCGTGTCTCAGCTCCCAACTTTCTTGGACTCATCGAAAATAAACTGATATTCTCATGGTCCCAATTAAATTTTCTGTAACTGTAAAATCTTACAAAAAAAAAAATTAAGAAGTTCTGATTGATTTCATGAATTATCAATCCAATTAATCAATCATATTAATATCAACCCAATCATCCAAGTTGTATAATAGAGGCTGCCATAAGTGAGTTAAGGAGTAAATTATAAATTAATGAAGAATATAAGTGTGTATAAATATACACGTAAAACCTTTTATATGGTCCGATCACATTAATTTAAATTTAATTTGAACATATAATCCGCCCAGTTTAGGTCAATGTTTTCAAACCTAATTTAAGTTTTAAAAATTACTTAAGATTTTAATTTTATCATTTAAGTATTTATTAAATATTATTATGTCATTTATTTTTGTATTTAGATACTCTTATTCATTAGTTATTTAACACATCAATAATTAATATAAGAGAGTAACAGTTTAATCATAATATGAATTTAATCATAAAATGATTTCATCAAGAATCTAAACGAAAATTTTTAAAATTTCAAGAATTTCATTATAATAATAAGTATTTTCAAAAATTTAATGTATATAATAATAAACACTAAAATTAAAAGAGAAATCGTTATTTGCACACTGATTGTTACTCGTTAATGGCCGTTTTGGTGGGATGTCTAGGAGCCCAATGCCAATACCCACAGGAAAATTGTCCATTCTGCATGTAAACCATTATATCTCAAATTAATTTTCATCTTTTAACGTCATTATTTTTTTAAATTTCAAATAAATGGCCAACTCTGAAGGCATACAATCTGAAGCTATTGGCTTCAACATGTAAATTAATGACTTACAAATATTTGCAATTCAAATTTCTCATAAACGAACCATTTTCTTCTTCACTGCCTTGAACATTGTTCTAATGGATTAGTCATGAAAACTGATTTAATAATTTTAATATATCGATAATACATTATTATATACTATTTTACTCATATAATCTTATAAGTAATTATTATAATCAACAAAAAATTAAAAAAATTATATATTAATAACAGAATATATTGGTCCATATTATATCAAAATTATTGAATAATTTCTTGTTAATCAGAAGCAAACATAACATAGAACAACGTTTCTTTTTTGGTTCTTTCTTTTGTCTTTTGTCTCCTCCGTTTTCCCCTATCCCATGGTGCTCTCTCTCTCTCTCTCTCTCTCTCTCTCTCTCTCTCTCTCTCTCTCTCTTCCCTTTTTCTTTTCATCCACCTTCTTTTCCTAATTGTATTATACCCACGTGTGTTGTCCTACGTTAAGCACGAAAAACAAGACGAAAGAAGTAAAGAAATTTGGTCACGTCTGACGTAATGAACCAATGTTGGTGTATCATTTTCCTTCTTTTCCCACTTACCTTTCTTTCCTTTCCTTCTTTCTGTCTTTGGATCCAGCAAAATCTCGGTCATAGGAAGCTAAAATCTGAAAATAGGAAAATGATAGAAGACAAAGTGACGAACAAAAACGCTAAAGGCCCCTCCAAGCCACTTTTTCACACCAACATTAACTCATTATTTTCACTCTTCATTATTCATTCTTTCCTGCTCTATAGGTGTTTACAATAAAAGAAGACAAAATAAAGCTGTTAGATTTGCAGTAGGAGTGGGATAAACCACCCAACCAAATCAACATGTGCAAAACCGTTTGAAGGATATAAAAAAAAGAATCTACTCTTTTATCCCCCTATCATGTAGACATGAGGGATTTTGACATTTTTTTGGTAAAGTGACTCATAGAATAAAAAATACGGTCCTTCCCTTGTAAGACTATATTGGATATCTAGAATATGAAATGACATCCAAAACAAAGTAAAGCGGAAGAAATACTGACCTCTAGTCATTGCAAGTTTAGAAGTCACAAATCGTCTACGAGATGCTTCTAACTCAACTCTTCTCACTTTCTGATGGTATATTGAAATATTTTATTCTTCTGAATGGTAATAAACTAAGTCAGGAATCTCGTATATATAGTAGTAAGGTGTTGCAACATCTTCCCATCAAAGACGGCAACATCCGCCGGAAACCACTCCAAACAGCCATGGAAACACTTGAAATGGACCACTTAATAGTCTATTACACATGTTAGCTCCACCCAACGATCAAAAATCGAACTTTCAATGGCCAACGTTCAGAAACTCCAGCTTCAATGGTGGCCAATGTTCAAAAATGTAAGAAACCAGAGAAATGAAATGTTAGCATCTAGCAACGTCTATGAACGTTGCCAACTTCTCAGAATGGTACATGCAATGTCCCTGAAATTGAATAACCAACATCTCACATTCTCCCACTTGGTCCGTATACTCTATAATGTTTCCACAGTTTGGATTCCAATAGTAGAAAACTAAACACACAAATCATGGTAATAAGTCCTCTGAAAGCGAGTATTACCTTCCATATATTACGATGTATTTGTTTTCCTCTAACCCACTATAACTTAATGAATAAGCTCTATGCTTATTCAAGGTCATCTTAATTGTTGTTATTCTCAAAATATAGATGTGCACACAAAAAGAGAAAACAACATACATAAAAATAAGAGCTTTATTACAAATGATGAAAATTTTACATCAAAAATTCAATGTGAGACCAAGTCCCATTCTAATTATATGATCCTTAAACCTTGTTGGTAGCATGCCTTTGGTCAAAGGATCAGCTATCATCAACTCAGTGCTTACATGTTCAATGGTGACTTCATTCTCTTTGACACATTCCCAAATGGCTAAGTATTTAATGTCGATATGTTTGCTTTGACTTCTACTTTTATTATTCTTAATCAGAAAAATAGCAGCTAAGTTGTCACAATATATCCTTAGTGGCCTTAAGATAGAACCCATTATTCTAAGCCCAAAGATAAAGCTCTTTAGCCATACACCATGTGAAGTGGCCTCAAAATAAGATACGAACTCAGCCTCCATGATAGAAGTAGTAGTCAAAATCTACTTTGCACTTCTTCATAACACGGCTCCATCGATAAGCATAAAAATGTTTCCTGATGTTGATTTTTGTGAATCAACACATACGCTAAAATCCGAATCTGACTAGACAACTACCTTAAGATTCTTAGTTCATATACATCAGCATATAGTGTTTAGTACCCTTAAGGTACCTCATAACCTTCTTTGCAGCTTTCCAATGGTTCATTCCTAGATTACTTTGATATCTCCCTAACATGCCCACTGTAAAAGCAATGTCAAGTCTTGTCCAAACCTGAGCATACATAAAGCTTCCAACAGCAGAAGTATATGGTACATTACGCATATGTTCCCTCTCAATGTCATTCTTTGAGCACTGGCTCAAGTTGAACCTGTCACCCTTCATAATAGGTGCTACACTTGGTGAACAGTCTTTCATCCAAAACCTCTCTAAAGACCTTGTTGATATAGGTTTCTTGTGATAAACCCAATGTATATTGAGTTCTATCCCTATGGATCTTAATGCCAATGACATAAGATGTCTCACCCATATCCTTCATATCAAAGTTCTTTGAGAGAAACTGTTTCACCTCATATAGCATTTGTCTATCATTGGTTACAAGTAATATGTCATCCACATATAGCACAAGGAAACAGATTCTGCTCCCACTAACCTTCTGGTATATACACTAATGCATGACATTTTTCACAAAACTAAATGAGAAAATAATATCATGAAACTTAAGATACCATTGGTGTGAGGCCTGTTTCAATCCATATATAGATTTCCTAAGCTTGCAAACCAAATGCTCACCAGCACTAGAGGAGAATCCTTCAGGTTGTTCCATATATATCTCCTCCTCTAGTTCTCCATTGAGGAATGCCGTGTTTACATCCATTTGATGTAGTTCTAGGTCAAAATGGGCAACTAATGCCATTATCACACGGAGGAAATCCTTTTTAGATACAGGAGAAAATATATCTTTGTAATCAATTCCTTTCCTTTGAGTGAATTCCTTCACTACAAGTCTTGCCTTATATCTCTTGATGTTACCTGATGAGTCCTTCTTAGTTTTGTAGACCCATTTACATCTAATGGCTTTAGAGCCATTAGGCAACTTGATGAGATCCCAGACTTTGTTAGATGCCATGGAATCCATCTTTTCCTTCATGGCATTATACCACAATTCAGATTCTTTGCAACTAATAGCTTGTGAAAATGTCTCTGGATCATTCTCAGCTCCAATATTGTAGTCAAATTCTTCTAGGTACACTGTATAGTCACTAAGAATTGCTAGCCTCCTTATCCTAGTTGATCTTCTTAATGTTATCTCAACATCCTCTTGAAAAGGTTGTTGTTCAACTAGCTGCTCAACAATTTCTAGTAATTGTTGATCAACCGGATCAACTTGGCTATGGTTGATAGGTTGTGGAGTCTCAATAATTGGTTGTTCAATATCCGTTTGTACTTAAGGGGCATGGATTATAACCAATCTATCACTTGATGTGGAAGCTTGAGAACCAAAATGATTTTGTTCAGAATCTAAGTTCCGAATTGATCACTCCCACTGATCAAGTCATTCTCAAGAAATTTTGCATTTATTGATTCCACAATCCTAGTACTATGAGATAGATAGTAAAACCTGTATCCCTTAAACCTTTCGGCATACCCAATAAAATAGCCATTAATGATCCTCGAGTCTAACTTCTTCTCTTGTAGATTGTAGACCCTAACGTCTGACGAGCATCCCTAAACACGCATATGTCTCAAACCAGGTTTCCAACCTTTCCATAGCTCAAACGGAGTCTTTTTAATAGCCTTGATTGGAACTCAGTTAAGAATATACACAGCCATCTTGAGTGCTTTAGTCTATAAAGACTTAGGAGGTTTGGAGCTACTAAGCATGCTCCACATCATGTCCATTAAAGTTCGGTTTCTTCTTTCAGCTACAGCATTTTGATCCAGAGATCCAGGCATGGTGTATTGGGCAACAATCCTATGTTCTTGAAGAAACTTAGCAAATGGACCTAATGCTTATCCATCTTCGGTGTATCTACCATAATACTCACCACCTTTATCTGATCTCACTATCTTTATTTATTTACCACATTGTTTCTCTACTTCTAACTTGAAAACTTTAAAGGCATCTAATGTCTCATTTTTATTATTTAGAAGACAGAGAAACATGTGTCGTGAGTAATCATTTATAAAGATGATAACATATTTCTACTACTAGATCCATATCTTGACTATAAATATCTATATGTATGATTTCTAATAAGGTAGAACTCCTCTTAGCACCTTTCTTGATCTTATTTGTCTACTTTCCTTAAATGCCATCTACACAAGTATCAAAGTCAGTAAAGTCAAGAGTACTAAGTACTCCACCTTTTACTAACCTTTTTACCCTCTCTATTGAGATATGACCAAGTCTATGATGCCACAAAATAGAGGAATTTTTACCAGTAATACTTCTCTTAATACCTATGTTACTAGAAATATGCATTGAATCATAAGTGGTACTATCTTGTAATTGAATTTGAAATAGACAATGACAAACTGTACCATTTCCAACAACATTAGATTTATAAGACAATTAGAATAAATTGTCTGAAAAGTTGAAGGAATATCCAAATGGTACAAGTTTTGAAATTGAAATCAAGTTTCTAGAGATACTTAGAACATAAAAGGTCTTTTTCAATATCAATACAAAACTAGTATCTAATACTAATTTGCATGTTCCTACGCCTTCTACTTGTGAGCCCATTCTGTTTCCTAAATAGATGTATTGCTCACTGCCCACCGGCTTCCTTAGGTCAAAGCCTGTAAGGTATTAGAGATATGGATTATAGCACCAGAATCAATCCACCATGTATTACTATTAACATCTACCATATTAGATTCATAACAAAAGAGTGAGGTTGAGTTACCTTTCTTTTCAAGCCAAGCTTTGAATTTGGCACAATTCTTCTTCATGTGTCCTTTCTTTTTGCAAAAAAAGTACTTGGACTCCTTCTTGATGTCAACTTGAATAAGTGCCTTGCCCTTTCCTTTAGCCTTGCCTTGCTTTTTACTCTTTTCTTATATGGCCAAATGTGCACTCTCTCCCATATCAGTTAGGAGCCTTTCCTCCTCTTGAACATACATGGTCAATAATTCATTAATAGACCATTTCTCCTTATGTGTGTTGTAGGAGATTTTGAAAGGTCCATACTGAAGTGGTAGAGAGTTCAAAATGAAGTGCACAAGGAAGGACTTAGACATCTCAACCTCCAGACTCTTCAACTGAGCCGTTATGTCCCTCATTTGCATTATGTGCTCTCGTACACCCTTTATGCTAGTAAGTTTCATTGAAGATAACCTTGTCATCAGGGTACTTGCCAGGGCCTTATCTGATCACTCATATTGTTCATCAATGACCTTCAGTAGGTCTTGAATGTGTTCATGCTCTCTAATTGATCCACGAATACTTGTAGATATTTTAGTCTTAATGTACATCATGCTGAGATGGTTAGATCGCTCCCAACGTTCATAAAGATTAACCTTTGAAGCATTGCTAGCATCCATGGGCATAGGAGGTTTTTCCTTTCTTAGTACATAGTCAACGTCCATCCATCCTAATTGTAGAAGAATTTTCTCCTTCCAAGTTTTGTAATTGTCACCATTAAGTTTAGGAACTTGGAAATCGAAAATACTAATAAGTTAAAAAACTGCATAATATGCTATATCAAAATTTGAGGCAATTAATTGTTCCATATGATATGTCTTACCAATGTAAAATATATCTTTTAAATCATGAGCCTAGTAACAAATAAAACTGCCTGTGGGCTAAACTTTATTTAATTAGGTTCATGTTACTTTATAATAAAACTAATAAATTATCTCTACTTCTTAAATCCTATGGGTAATTAAGAAAAAAGAAACTTACCATCCCATTCTAATTAAACATATATAATATGATAATATTCTTGTAGGATAATGATTATCAGATCACATATATTAAGTACAATTCTATATCTTTTACTATATGTGATTTTGTTTTATAATGTATAATTTTAAAATAATTAAAGGTGTTGTGGCTAAACTCTAATTAAACTAAAATTACACTAATCACATGACATTTTAAAATGACTAAATGCTTGCTTATAACTAAATAAATATGTAAAAGCAAGTTGCATAATGGAAATTTAAACAATTAATTAATCAACTTATTCAAAATGTGACTAATTAATTAAAATTTTTGTCAAATTAAATATGCCATATACAAAACAAAATAAATATTGGCATAAGGCATCATAAATTTTTTGGACAAAATGAATAATCAAGAAAAAATTAATTTCAAATCAAAATTGAGTTATGCAAAATTTTTGTCCAAAACAAAAATAATAATTTTTTTTAAATATGAAAATATCTAACATGAAATTTTGATCATAGTAGGCCAAATTCTGAATGGGCCATGTCAAAAGGCCAAAAATTTAACCCAAATTCGGCCCAAAATCGGAAGTCCTATTCTTTTTTTAATTGAAAACAGCCCAAACATGCCAAAAATTTGAACCGGACAAGCCCAAAAATGTGGCCCGGAATCGGCCTAGACACAGAGGCCTAAATTCAGAAGTCCGACTTGACCTACCATTTCCTTTAATGAAACAATGAGTTTCATGAAAGGAAGGGGCTGATTTTCAGCTCGCCAAAAGGACATGCCATTTAGCTCAAACGACTTGTCGCCTCAACAAAACAACATGTCGTTCATTAAAACGACCTATCGTTGGGGTTGTTTCCTACCTCTAGTCGGGTTGTCTTGACTCGGACCAACCCAAGTTGGACCCATCGAAAAACCCAAAGTTTTTGGAGATTCCGAACGTCTTTTCCAACGTTTCCAAAGCCAAAATTGATCAGAATTTCATGAGAAACATATTTATGTAATAAAAACACTAAGAAACCAAGTGCATGAAGCAACCTAAAGCCATGAAATTTTCACAACTTTTAGGTGCAAAAATGCAGCAAGGCAAAGGCCGTTTGAGGCTCTGATACTAGCTATAAGACTATATTGGATATCTAGAACATGAAATGACATCCAAAATAGCGAAAGAAAAACTAACCTCTAGCTATTGCAAGTCTAGAAGTTGATAATTGCTTATGGAATCCTTCTAACTTAGCTCTTCTTACTCTCTGATGGTGTACTAAAGTGTTTTGCTCTTTCAGATGGTGAGAAGCTAAGTCAGGGACCTCGTATATATAGTGGTAAGGTGTTACAATGTCTTCCCATTAAAGATGGCAACATCTATCAGAAACCACTCCAAACGGCTATGGAAACACTTGAAACAGACTACTTAATAGTCTGTTACGCACGTTGGCTCCACCCAATGGTCAAAAATTAGAGTTTCAATGGCCAACGTTCAGAAACTCTAGCTTCAATGGTGGCCAACGTTCAAAAATGTAAGAAACCAGAGAAGTGAAACATTAGCATGCTAGCAATGTCTATGAACATTACCAACTTCTCAAAATGGTACATGCAATGTCTCTGAAACCGAATAGCCAACGTCTCACATCCCCAGCAAAAGTTTTGCTTTCAACACCATTTTGATGCAGAATCACATATTGACCTTCGTAACTCTCACAGGGTCACCCATCTCCATTGGCATCAAATTTCTATAAAGCTCGGTACGAAGATTTCCTTCCATCACCAATCAAGACACATGGAGAGTGGAGAGCAACTCTTGACCTAACACAACCTACTAAACTACAGGATCTCGGTTCACTTTGTCTTTAGTCGATTTTGGATGAAGGTTGCAATAAGTCGGATTTCATTCGGGTGCTGGTTTTTGAACTCAAATCCAATCCGATCCATGCTCACCCCAAGTTTGTAGCGTTCAAATTTGGCCACACTCTAGCTACCCCTTCACTCCTCTCTTTCTTTCAACCTCTGTCATTTTTTTGGGTTAAATTATTATTTTAGTCCTTGGAGTTTCTAGTTCATTCTAATTTGCTTCTTATAAAATTAAATTGAATAAATGGCTCCCTACCATTACAAAATTTTATATTACTAAAGAGAATAATCACTTGACATTCTAAATTTAATCTGTCACTTAGGCATTTTTAAAATAATTGCATGATATTATCAAACTCTCAAACCTCTTTAGTTTTACTTTCTCATTACAAACCGGATTCTAGTTTATGTGTTTTTTTAATTAATTTTTCAGCTTTACATATCATTCTAAGCATTTATTTTTTTGCTAACTTAAACCATTTTTATATTGATATTTTATGCAAATTTTAATGAGTCCTAAATTAAAGATTAATTTTAAAAAAAATTTATAAACTTTAAAATTTTATACAAAATTCTTCTCAATTTATTAAATTTTTTAAAAGTTTCTTCTTTTTATTTTTTTTATTAAATTTTGAATTAAATTCTAAATTTTTAGATCAAATCTTAAACTGTACCAAAAAAAAAAAAACCCCTCAATTCCAATGCCTTCTCTTCATTCTGAATCCCAATCCTTCTCTCTTTTGGCAGCTTAGATAGCTTGTAAATTTGAAGTCATCATCTTGAGCACTAGCTTTTAGGGCCTTTGTTATCTCCTCTTGCACGTCACATAAGGATGAGAATCTGCGCTGCAGTTCTTCTTTCATCTGTACGCTATTGTACAACCAAACTGTTAGTTCAGTTTGGATCTCTGCGAGGGGCTTGTAAATTGGTCGTGCATCTGATTTCAGATTCTATTTCATGTTTGTATTGTCTTCTGATGCGTCCCGTTTTTCCTCTAGTTTTGATACTTGGCCTCCAAATCTTTGATTGTAGTGTTAAATTTCTGTATCTCAGTGAAAGATGTATAGAATTTTAACCAGAATTCTAAATTCTCCTCTAGAATTTCATTAATGTTCATTCGAAACTGCTCTTCAATGGCTGATGTAGCTTTAAGTTCATGGATTTTTAGCATTGCCTCTATCTCATCTTTCTCTGGTGGCAGTGTTAAAGATCTCAACTCTGCCAGATCCTCGTTTCCTTCCTAACTTCTTTTGCAAAAGGTCTAGTTTCTCACTTAAGAGTTTAATCTCTTCGTCTTTCATGGCATTAGAAGTCTTCAGTTCATTCAACTGCAATGATGTTTCAAAGTGGCTTTCTTAAGAAGGGATTGGGGAGAGGGCGTTGGAACTGAGGTTCAAATTTTTTAAGGATATTTTGACTTTTTTTACCTTGATTAATTTAAAATTTTACCAAAGAATTTAGGGTTTTATTTGAAATTTAACAAAAAAAATTAATAAAAAATCTTTTATAAAATTTAATAAATTCAAAAAATGTTATATAAAATTTTAAAATTTAAAATATCTTGATCATTAATTTAAAAGAATTTTATACATTTTAACCTTTTAATATTTCAATGATTTACAGCTTTGAAATCATTCAAATTTCAAATACTCTCATTCTTATTAAACTTATTCAAATTTTAAATACTCTCTTCTCATCTTTTATAATCTTTTATCATTTTTAATATAATTTATTATTTTTTATTAAAATATATAAAATTTTCTTATATTTTTATATTAATTATAAAAAATTTTACATTTTTAATTATAATAATAAATATAATAAATTTTAAAATTATAATAATTTATTTATTTTATTAAAAAATTATAATAATTTATTTATTTTATTAAAAAATTATCCAAATTTTAAAGGTGTACTTGAACGTAGTCATAGCCTAAGCAGGCGAATACCAATAAAAGTGATGGATGACACATTGAGGATGAACCACCAAATTGGAGAGACGAGGATGAGCAGATGTAATTCATAGGCGAGTGTTCTCGAAGCATGACATGTTGGATATTTTTTTTAATAAATATATAAATAAACATTTTGAAATAAACATATCCTTATAAATTATGAACTTACATATGTTTAGTATGGACATAAAAAATTGCCAATAAAGCTCAGATTAATATTTGTGAATGTGAGGCTTAGTTTGTTACTTTTGTACTTGTGGGCCTTGTTATATTATCCATGATGGGAAGGATAATATAATTCGTATTATTACAAAGAAGGGGTCCCTCCTCTTCGTCTGTTATACAGTATTAGTGTCCCATTGATCTAATACACAGATATATAGATCGTTATATATATTTACATATATCGGTTGACCAAACATATCAGATAAGGAGAATAGTGCGCATCCTTTCGCTCTCTCTGCCAACTCTCTCAGGTTACTGTTCATTACTGTTCATCGTCTCCGTGACTTTCGTTGTTCCTCGCCAATCTTCGCCGAAATCATGAATCCTTCAGGTAACTCTTTAAATTCTGAATTGTTGAATGATTTGTATGCTAGAAACGGTTACAGTTTTGTATTTTGAATAGAAAAATTGTTAGCAATTGGTATCAGAGCCTACTGTTAATTGTTCTATGCTGCAAATCGTCTCTAATCTTGCCGATCATATTGTTGGGTGAGAGTTTTATTTTGAGATCAGCAACTATTTTGAAATTTCAACAATTTTCATTATCGATACATGATTTCAGTTGTATTTTGAACAATCAAGATGTGGGTTTTGTTCTTTGGTGTGCAAGAATTCATTTTCTGCATTTTTCACCTGAGAAAAGTTACTATTTGCAAAACGACTCACAAGTTGAAAGTTTTCGAAACTCTTGTATTTTGAGGTTTTCGTCGATATAGGACCTAGGCATGAGCTTCCTTGTGAAGTTTAGAGCCGATTTGATGGGTTGGAAGAGAGAAATCGTGGCCAGATACTTGAATTTCAACCATGGCCAATGGTCCCATTTTGTTTCTTTCAATCTCAAATTTCTGGCCTGTTTTTGGCAAGTTTGATTCTCAAATCATGCGAGAAAACTTCTTAAGGAGCGATTGGAGGTAAGAATCGATGAAAACAGTGGAGAAATGGAGATTTAGGTTTACCAGGTAGCAACCGGGTCGGGACGAACTGGATTGCAGGGCAGCTAGGCAAGGAAGATGAAGCTCGACCCGGCTACCACACTCACACGTACAACAGTGGCGCGTGGTGGCGGGTGATTTCACGCACCACTGTTTTACAATGATTTCTCACCACCATTCGACTCCACCCTCCTTTCCGAGTTTAATGGTAATTTTTTAGAATTTTTTGATGTACCAAAATATTTATTTTGAATTTTTTCAACACTTGTTTTGATAAAAATGTTATTGTATGTTGCGAATTTTGACCCCAAATTTTTTTGTATGGCATTCTGGAAGCATCATACACATCATGTGTTGAACACTCTCAGATATGACATGATGCACATACATATTGAATTTTGGTATGAGTATGTGATATTGTTGGATTGTATTTTGTGTAATAATTAAGAAAATTATATCTATTGTTATATCTGAGAAAAACTAGGCTAATGTTTAGAAATTTAAATATTTCAAATTACTGTTGTAAGATTAGGAACTCACCTATCGCGGGAACTAGCCATTTTGTGAATTTCCAAACAAATTTTGTGGTTGATATGCTGTAAATGTTATCATTGAGTGACATACCCTATCGAAGTGCACTTGGTGATATATTTTAGCTTTATAAAATTTTAATTATATTGATATTATGTTCTTAAAATTTTAAATGGCCTATCGGTGTTAAATTTCAAGTGACATAATATGCAATGGTTGTGGAGCATGCTTATGTATTGTAATTTGGGACCCTTAGGCGGGATTATAGTAGCATAAGGGCTCATGTCTAATTATTTGCCCAGTTAATTGGACAATTGAGGAAATTGAGTATATATTATATTCCTCTAACTTTTGTGTATATCCTCCAACAAATGTTCCTTTGCAGTATAATATAATGATTATGTTAACTAGGACAAGTCATGAGGAATGGCTTACTGCTTGAGATTAAATCTTGCGATTATGAAAGCTAATGTTGCTCTCTATAAGGATGTGCCTCCCATGCCCACTGCTACCTCTTCAGATGCTGACAAAGTAGCATATAATGAATGGGAGCATTCTAATAAAGTATGTTTGATGTTCATGACATTATATATGGACAAATCCATGACAGAGAGCATTCCTAATTTTGAATCTCTGACTACCAAATGATTTTTGAATGCTACGAATGCCAAATTTGTGAAATTTGATAAAGCTGAAAAGGCACAGTACATATCTCTGATTGTTAAATGCCAATATGATGGAGTTAGTGGGGTACGTGAGCACATGACCAAAATGCTCCATTATTACAACAAGCTGAAATCTATGAATGTTAACCTGGGTGAGACTTTCCTTACTTGGAGAATATTAGATTCTCTTCCTTCTCAATTTGATATGTTGAAAACATCATATAATGCTCAAAAGACAGAGTGGAGCATTAATGATTTAATTTCTATTGTTACCCAAGAGGAAGAGACTATGAAGAAAGGCAAAGCCTTGCTTGTACAATTAGTTTCAGGTGGTTTCCAAGATAAAGGGAACTCTTATAAGGTTGACAAGGTATTTAGAGGAGGCAAAGGTAAGAAGAAAATTGATAAACTTGGCCTAAAGAAGGCAGGCAGTTCTTCTAGTAGTTCCTTTTTTAGAGGACATTACAGATTTTGTCAAAGATATGGGCACAAACAGGCTGACTGTAGAGCTTTTAAGGCCTGGTTAGAAAAGAAAGGAGTTCACAAGCAATAGGAGGCCAGATAATGGAGAACTGTCAATATGTATAGCAGATGGAGCAAATATGGATGTAGAATCCATGGGACTTGTATCATTAAAATTGCCATCTGGACATATTTTGTATTTAAAAGATTCTATTTATATTCCCTCTATGAGGAGGAATTTGATTTCTGTATCTATTTTGGACAAATGTGGATACTCATTTCTATATGGTGATGGAAAAGTTTCTATTTATTATGAATCACATATTGTTGGTAGAGGTATTCTTCGTGATGGATTATATTTGCTCTTTGGGTAATTCTCCTTTTTCTGTGAACTCTATTAGTGGGAATAAACATAATAGAGTTGATGAGAATTCCTCAATGTTGTGGCACAGAAGATTGGGCCATATTTCCAAGGAAAGACTAGAAAGGTTGGTTAAAGACAATGTATTACACAGTTTAAATTTTTCAAATTTTGACACCTATATTGATTGTATTAAAGGAAAGTTGATTGCAGCAACTAAGAAGAAGCAATCTAACAGGTGCCGAGATGTTTTACAGCTAATTCATACAGATGTTTGTGGTGCAATAACTCCCACTGTACTAGGTGGATATAAATACTTTATTACTTTTATTGATGATTATTCCAGATATGGATGGATTGAACTTCTTTCAGATAAATTTGAATCTTTGTATGCTTTTAAAGTCTTCAAAGATGTTGTGGGGCTTAAAACTAGGAATAAAATCAAAGCTATATGATCGATAGAGAAGGAGAATATTATGGCAGATATGATGAGACCAGAAGAAATCCTAGTCCTTTTGCTAGATTTATTCAGGAGTGTGGTATTGAGGCTCAATACACTATGCCTAGTACTCCTGAATAGAATGGTATAGCTGAGAGGAGAAACAGGACTTTAATGGATATGGTGAGATGCATGCTTAGTCATTCTACTTTGCCAGAATTCTTATGGGGAGAAGCTGTCAGGACTACTACGTACATTTTGAGTCAAGTACCTAGCAAGTCAGTGTCTAAGACTCCTTATGAGCTTTTCTCTGGCAAAAGGCCTAACTTGCAACATTTTCATGTTTGGGGTTGTAAGGCAGAAGTTAAACCTTATAATCCATAGTTAAATAAGCTTGATTCAAGCACTATTAGTGGTTTCGTTATTGGATATTGTATTGGGTCCAGAGGATACAGATTTTATTATCCTTATTATACCACTAGAGTCATTAAATCAAATAGAGCTGTCTTCTTTGAAAATGAAATGTATGACAAGCATCAGGAAACATGTGAGGTTGATATTTGAGAAAAGTGTATGTGTTTTCAAGTCCAATTGTGCCTGTTTCTGTTCCAATACCTCCTCAAAGTGCTCAATCTAGTGTTGAACCATCACCAACTGATTTGGATGACATGCAGATAGCTGATCATCAAGAAATTCTATTGAGAAGATCAGAAAGGGTGTATAAACCCAATGTTCATCCAGATTTCATTTATCTACAAGAGCATGAATTTAATGTTGGTGATGAGTCTGATCCTTATACCTTTCAATAGGCTATTGAGAGTCCTCAGTCCTCTGAATGGTTAAAGGCTATGCAAGAGGAATTGACATCTATGTACCAAAATGATGTCTGGGACCTTGTGAAATTGCCTGTTGGATATAAAACTATTGGCTGTAAATGGGTCTTTAAGACCAAACATGATTCTACAGGTACCATTGAAAGGTATAAGGCCAGATTAGTTGCAAAGGGTTACAGTTAGAAAGAAGGCATTGATTACAGAGAGAATTTCTCCCCAGTCTCTTCAAAAGATTCCTTTCGAATTGTTATGGCCTTAGTAGCTCATTTTAATCTAGAACTCCATCAGATGGATGTTAAAACGGCTTTTCTGAATGATGATTTATTAGAAAATGTATACATGGATCAACCTAAAGGATTTGCAAAACAAGGTCAAGAGGGCCTAGTGTGTGAATTGAAAAGATCTATATATGGTCTAAAACAGGCCTCGACGCAATGGTAACTTAAATTTGATCATGTTGTGACCTCGCTTGGCTTTAAAGAAAATCCTGTTGATCAATGTATTTATCTCAAGTTTAGTGGGAGGAATTTTATCATTCTTGTGCTATATGTTGATGATATCTTGCTAGCCACTAATGATATGAGTCTTCTTTGTGATACAAAGCAAATGCTGTCAAGCCATTTTGATATGAAAGATCTTGGTGATGCCTCTTTTGTTTTAGGCATACAGATCTATCATAACATATCCCAGGGCATTCTTGGTTTGTCTCAAAAGACTTATATTGAGAAGGTGCTTAGCAGATTTAATATGAAATCTTGCTCCCTTTGTGCAGCACCTATTTTAAAAGGTGAAAAGCTTTCAAGAACCTAATGTCCTCAAAATGATGATGAGCGAGTTGAAATGAGTAATGTCCCATATGCTTCTACTATTGGCAGCCTAATATATGCTCAAGTATGCACACATCCGGATATTTCTTTTGCTATTAGTGTACTTGGCAAATACTTGAGTGATCTTGGTCATGAGCATTAGAAAGCAGCCAAGAAAGTTATGAGGTATCTTCAAGGTACCAAAGACTACATGCTCACTTACAGTAGATCTAGTCATCTTGAGGTGACTGGATACACTGATTCTGATTATGTAGGCTGTGCAGATGATAAGAAATCCACTTCTGGATATATTTTCCTAATGGCTGGAGGAGCTGTTGCATGGAAGAGTGCTAAACAAACTCTTACCGCGACTTCAGTTATGGAAGCAGAGTATATTGGTTGTTATGAGGCTACTCGTGAAGCTGTAAGGCTTAGGAACCTGATTTCAGGATTCCGTATTGTTGAGAGTATTGCCAGACCTCTGACCATTTATTGCGATAACTCTGCTGCTGTATGTTTCTCTCAGAACAATAGAAATTCTGCACATACTAAACATTTTGAGGTCAAATATCAGTTTGTTCGAGAGAAAATATAGGAAAAACAAACTCGCATTGAGCATATAAACACTAAGCTTATGATTGCTGATGCACTAACCAAAGGCTTGATAGCTAAAGTGTTTCAAGAACATGTAACCCGTATGGGTGTTATGAAACATGTGTGATGTTTCGGGTTAGTGGGAGACTATTGTAATTGTACTGTGGTAATTGTGTATGTCTCGAGACAATTACTATTGTTAATTACTGTAATTAATACCACAGATGTTGTTACGTGCAGTATTGTTGTATAATGTTGATATTGACCTCATTGGAGACATTTTATTGTAGTCTCAATTATGTGATACTGAGATATTGTTGTTACTCAGTAAGCATCTTGGACGCTAGGACCATTATGTTATAGGATTGCACATATTCTACTTTTACGGTGCAAATCCTTATCCTACATGTCCACTCTTACTTAAGTCACGGGGTATAGGTGTTTTTGACATGTATGATCTCAGTATCCCTATCGGATATGTTTTCTACATTGTTGGATACTTATAGTCTCATCTTGGACTTAAGGTTTGATGTAATTCAAATTACTTGTCTTACTTTTGACATTGTGTGGTCACTTTCGATAATATTAATCTGGAGCATGCTGTTTTAAAATATTGACATATGTAGTGCAAGTGGGAGATTGTTGGATATTTTTCTAATAAATTTAATAAATATATAAACAAACATTTTGAAATAAATATATCCTTATAAATTATGAACTTACATATGTCAAGTATAGACATATAAAATTATCAATAAAGCTCAGATTAATATTTGTGAATGTGAGACTTGATTTGTTACTTTTGTTGTAGACTTTTGTGCTTATATTATCCACGATAGGAAAGATAATATAATTCATATTATTACAAGGAGTCCTTACTCTCCGTCTGTTATGAAGTATTAGTGTCCTATTGATCTAATACACAGATATATGTCTCGTTATATATATTTACATATATCGGTTGACAAAACATATCAGATAAGGAGAATAATATGCATCCTTTCGCTCTCTCTGCCGACACCCTCAGTTTACTGTTCTGTAATCGTCTCCGCGGATTTCGTTGTTCCACGCCGATCTTCGTCGAAATCATGAATCATTCAGCTAACTCTTTAAATTCGTAATTGTTGAATGATTTGTATGCTAAAAACGGTTATAGTTTTGTATTTTGAATCAAAAAATTGTTACCATGACAGAGATGACGACGCCTTGAATACAGAGACGAGGTGTTGATGTCATCTTTGATCTGCTGGGAATGACAGGATGAGTAGCGCTATGACATAGATAAATACTGCCAACAGGAAGAGCGTCATGATTGTGTTGTTTTGCGTGAAGGGTTTGGGGGTGCTTGAGGTTCAGCGTTGGTACTTGATTCCCATCAAAATTAGGGGCAGCCCCGTGAGAAACAGAGAAAGGCATACGCAGTGTGAAGTTCAGAGGATGAACTGCAACCAAGAAAGTGTTTTGACACAAGAAAAGAATTAATAAGATGAAATGAAAGGAAAAATAATTAAAAAGGAAGATAAAAACCTCTCTGCCATTTTATATCAGGGAGAAGAAAGTGCTTTGATATGGCACTCTGGTAGATATGGGGCTATTTCAGAAAAAATTCCGAGGTTCGTATATCACATTGTACAAACGAAAAATGAGTTTATACAATTTAACATCCATCCCCTTCATCTCATAATGGACTCATAATTGTGAATTCTTTCCCATACACTTGGTTGCTGAATGTGTAGCGGCAAACAACAAGGTATGATATTATGATATTAAATCGTTTATTCCTTCTTACGAGCAGTTTCTGATATTTTTCTGGAAATTTTGCAGGGTTTGTAGGCACCCCTTAAGATGCTGAATCGTAAAACCAAAATGATGAGTCCTTAGCAAGAATAAATTAGTTATTTTTGGGGGTGGGAAGGACGGACCTAATAGCTTCGAATTATTTATCTTACTAATCTTATTTTTGTTTATGAACTCAATTAAAACTCATTTTGCAGGCAACGGTGGTCTTTACTCTATTTGGGAAGGAGAACATGGTAGACATAGATGTGTGTGAGATTGCTCCAGCGATGTTGCTTACTAACAAGGAAATGAACTGTATCAACAGGGAACCTCTTAGATTTATATATTAAATACCCTTCATTTCCATATCAATAGGGAACCTCTTAGAAATATAGATGATGTGAGCCGTAGGTGTTCCCATTGTATTCATCCTCTACTATTCTCACGTGTTAGTTTCATTCAGTTTTGGCATATAATTGATGGAGTATGCCGCTTATTTTACGTTTTGTTTTCATTCACATTTTCATTTTCACAGTTCTGCTCATTATGCATTGCATGTGTGCGACGAAATGTCTGTGTCCGCTTAATATTGCTTTAATTTGTTGCGTTCATCCTTTGCTTCCACTGTATTTGGGCATCAAATTTGAGAAGTTTCTTACTGTATATTTTACGGCCTCAGCTGTATTATGTTCAGTGATTGAGCTTAGGTAGATAAATTCCTAGAAATTGCTATAGGGAACTTATTGACCTTTGCGCTTCTAAATAGAAAAATGTTTGTTGCCTGTTTTATAATTGTCTGTCATTTTGACAATTGGACTTTGGGTAGGCTTGGGTTGTTAGAATTTTGTGACGTTTGATTTTTTTTTTTTTTAATTCAAAATTCTGTTGGGTCGTGCCTTAGAGATAAATTTTAGTGAAATTGGCTTTTATCTTATTTCCTTTCATTTATGGAAGCAAAGGTTATATGAACTTCAATGGGTTGTACTGCTGGAAAGTTTGCTATTGAAAAATTTGTTGATGCTGAAGTGGGACATGAAGATGAGGTACTCTTTGGACCTATACAGCAATGGTTGTGCTTTTCTGTTCTTGGCCAATTAATCCTTAGAAAACTTTGATGTTGCATGTATGAATTTTAGACTCCAACTGTTGGGGTTATTGTGGGGTGCTTTCTCAATTCATAATAGCTAAATGCCATGGGAAAACGCAGGAAGGTTTCTGGCTGAAGTAACAAATCGATTTTGGACAGATATTGAAGCAAGCAAATATCATGCTTCTTATCCACATGGTATCAACTTTTTTTGTTTATTGTTCATATCTTAATGCATTTGTGTTGTAGAAAGATATTTTTGGAATATAGCTTAATTTGCGCTTCCTCTGATTTATAACTTTCAAATTTCATGTTTCTGATGCTTACTACAGCTTTGTGGGGGGACAAATTTAGTAAACTTAAGGCTGGGAGAAATGTAAATAACAGGTATGACTGTATGAAGCCTTCACGACATGAGAAATTTATAAAAGTAATGTTAAAACCATACACTTCTATCTATATGTTTTTTATAAATCATCTTATGACATCGATGCTTTATAAATTTTGAAATTTTACATCATTTAATATTAATATTTTATAAATGTTTATATAAAATATGTAAATATAAAAGGATAAATCTAACAATAATCTTGGCCATTCTCTTGGGCGGCTCTAAAGTTAAAAATTTGCATCGTTTTTGTTGCATATCCTGCACGCTTTAAATCGTGCATACTATTCAATATCAGAAGATCACTGGGATTCGGTACGGCATAAAGCAGTCATACCTCTTCGTTATTATTGCTTTGTATAATATGTCTGGGAATATTTGTACATATAAACATTAATGCCGATCCAATGTATCACGTGGAACTTGATTCTGCTTTTCCGTTGCCTGTTTCAATCCTCACGAGCTGTTTATATATAATATTGTTTCACAATCTTGAAAGGTAAGTGCGTTGATTGTTAGTTTTAAAAATAATAAAATATAAGGTTTTTAATCCATATTTTATTATTAACGAGGTGTCTTTTTTAATTAATTTTATAAAACTATATTGAAGATAGATATCACAATGTCCACTATTTTGTTTTGATCTTTGGTTAATAACGGTTCCTATTTTTGAATTGAGACAATCTTTTTTTTTTTATTGTTTCTTTAGTAAAAGTTAAGGTCAAATATTTTTTTATATTAAAATTTATTTTGCAAAACCCTTGTTTGTATCTAACATAAAGAAGTCTTTCAAAGATTAAAATAAGCATAAATTATATGTGATATTTTTATAAAGTGTTTGTTTTATATATCTTAAAATTATTATTTATTTTGTAATTCAATATATATCAATGTAGATTCTTAAAAAATCTTATCAATTTTTTTGGGTGTAATTAAATATAATTATACAAAAAATAGAATGAAATCAAATCTTTTTATACAACCTTAAATATTTACAAAATAAAACAAGTGAATACAAGTTAATTTTAACAACAAAATATTCAAGCTTAGATCAACAATCATATTCACTCCCAAGTACTTCAACCATTATTGTTCACATATATTAATATTTTACCCTGCACTATAATTATTCATATATATATATATATATATATATATATATATTTGTAGATGATGAGTCCTTTTTTGAAGAGACTTTGAATACTGTATCGACATCAGATATGCTAAACTAAACAAAATTCTAAGATCAATCAACATGTCTAAAATCTTTACCAAACACACGTTATGTGTGGTGTGTATATGTTAAGTGGTGTAAATGCGTCAAGTCTTACATCAATGTCAATAGATATTGATATTTATTCTGCTCTGCATGGTAACAACTAAGAAAATGAAAAATATTATTCAAAGAATCCAAACACATAAGCTATTAGAGTGCACTAGTAGAGAAGGATTTGTGTAATATCAGGGTAAACCTAAAAATTTTGAGCAGTCGGAGCATGAAATATACTAGATATTTAGAAAGAAATAGTAAGAAAAAAAGTTGTGAAAGAGACCCCTATTTTTCTATCCCATTTTTAATAAAATATTTTTTATATTTAGTGAAAAACATGTGAGTCATGTCATTTACTTTTACAAATGACTATGACTCAATGTATAAAGGAGTAATAAAACAAAGGAAAATCGGGAGTAACACGGCATGTCATTTTTGTCTCATTCTAGTTAGCAGTGAGGCAATTATAAAACTTAATGTAGGCAGCAATGTAAATAAATGCATTTAATATTAAAATTTAACAAAGGTTGTGTGGACATTAGCCCCCACATTGCTCAACGTGGATCTGTCCCTAGTAACACGAGGTCCTAGAATTAAGCCTTAACGTGGCCATTGTACTAAAATGTAATGCTATTTTAAACTATCTTCCTAAGAAAAATGGATACCGACAAACTTGAGAGAATCACTTTAGAAATAGTGAAAAATATATTTTTGAGCTATTATTTATCTGAACTTAATCTCACTATACTTTGAAACATAGCAATATGTTCCCCAAATTTTCACTAATGTGCACTTAACCCTCATGTGCTTTGAAACATGTAATTTTTTAAATTCTAAATTTTAAACTTTAAATTTTAATTATCCAATTATAAATATGACATGGAATTAAACCTGAAAGTTTAATGTTTTATGCATGACATGTTTAAGATTTAATGCAATGTTATGCTTATGGTTTAGGGTTTTAGAGTGCAAAGTTTAAAAATTCAATTTTAAGGTTTAGTATGTAAGGTTTAAAGCTATTTAAAGTTTAGGGATTCCATTACACGTTAGTGGAAGTTTAAGTGGTACATTGCCAATTTCAAAGCATAAGAGGTTAAATGCACATTATTGAATATTAAGCGACTTCATTATTACATTTTACAGCATAATGCAAATAAGAGCATGCACATCAATAAACCTTGAAGAGGCTTCTATGCGTTTTAGCACATTATTTAACGCATAAAATTAAGATTCCAAATGTCTATACAACAACTTCTACACTTACACATTCGGCATTAACTAACGAAACTGTAAGCTATTTGTCTCACAAGAAACGTTTCCCTGGAGTTCGTGCTCTTCTGCTCATGCCTTTTCGCATTAATGATGGAAACTTAATTTAAAACATTTCAAGAGTGGAAGCTTACAATCAATTTGAAGAAAAAAGAGAGAAATTGCTATAATGCAAATCAGGGATTTTTACCAGCATGAAAGTCTACGCATTATATGTAGCTGATGGCTCTCTTTTCAAGTTGTAGCTGAAGGGAACAGGGACGCAAAACCTTCCTAAGATCTTTGTCTCAAACATTTTAGCCTGACTTTCGGTCACCAATGCTAATCAAAACTGCTTTATTTTACAGGGAAGTTCTCTTGCAGCCATCTTGCTTGTAACGGCAGCCCAGCTTCTGTCAAAGCATTCCAAGCAGAATGATAGAGCCTGTCATCCAATTTTGTTCCTTCCATTCTCATTTCTTGTAAAAGTTTTACCAGGTCATAAACCTTACCAATCTTTGAGAACACCCCAACCATTATACCTGCCATGGCCCTATCGATTACTCCCCCATTGATTCTATATTCATTATAAAATTTCACACATTTTGCAAGCTCCCCAGCCTTATTATAAGCACCAATGATACTGGTGTAAGTTACCTTATCCGGCACTAGCTTTCTTCGCTTCATTTCTTTCCAAAGCTTCTCAACCTGCCTCAAATTCTTAACCCTCCCATGCATGTCTATCAAAGAATTGTAAACCCACACATTTGGTTTACATCCTCTTTCCTTCATCCTTGCCACTAGCCTCATTGCATCTCTCAACTTCCCTGTCCTCCCATACATCACAATCATGCTTGAATAGGCCACCACACATTTATCAAATCCCTTTTCCTCCATCTCTGAAAACACCTTCTCTGCTTTGGAATATTGCCCAAGACGGCAATAGGCATTTATAATCGAAGCATAAGTGACTTGACCTGGTTCATAGTCCTGAGCGACTAGTTGCTCAAAAACTCCAATTGCAGCTCGAAATCCTCTTTTTCTGCTGAAGCCATTGACAATAGCACACAGTACACAATCAGATACCCTAAGATCTTCATCCCTCATAGCTTTAACAACTTCAACAGTCTTCTCCAACAAACCTTCTTCAACATACATCAACACAAGCTTCAAGTAGACCTCTGGATCCCTCAATCTTATTTTGCTTCTTGCTTCTCTAAGAAGCTTCTCAGCCATATCTACCTCACGCAAACTTGAAAAGGAACATATCAAAGTAGAATAAATAGAATCTACATAAATTCCTTTGCTAGTTAGCTCTCTGAAGTACTTGAGAGCTTCAAAGGCTCGTCCGGACTGACATAATGACTGAAAGAAAATCCCATATATCTGAACTAAATATATTTCTGTATTTGATGAGTTGCCACTTTCAAGTTCATGAAACAATTGAACCACTTTCTCACAGTCACCAATTCTCAAGTAAGCTTCCATAACATGTAAATAGCATCTGGAATCAAGAACAACCTTAGTGGATTTCATCCGTTCAAAGACTAAAATAGTGCTCCTATACATATGAAGCTTATTATAACCTCTCATGGCAGAATCAAAAGCCGAAACAGCAACTTCACTATCAGAACGAAAAACCTCAAGCAGAGTCTCAGCAATCTTGAACTTTCTAGATTTTATGCATATACTAATCAATCTAGAACATGTACCTCGATCAGGCAGCACATGGAAAATTTTAAAGTCTTCATTAAGAGATAAAATCGAATCCCATTTCTTCATTCTCAACAAATACCTGATTAGATGCTTTAAAGTTGATCCCTCTGGTCTAAACTCTGGCCTCTGTTTCAATCTTTGGTAATATTCGTATGCCAGATCTTCAGTTTGGGGATCTTCAAATAACCCACAAACAAATGCATTCGAATTTTCAGGACCTGGCTGTGAGTATTGTTGGGCATCTGGAAACGTTACTTCCAAGTGGATAGATGGAGTATTGGGACTGGGAGATGCTGCTTCTTCTAAGATGGGAGAGGGAGAGGCTGAGAATGTTACAGGCAAGAATCGAAGATTGGAGCCGGAAAGAGAGTAGAAGGAAGGGAATGGGCATGTACGGATGAACGTATGCACGTGGGTTCTTCTGCAACATTTAGTGGATACCAAAGACCAGTCTGCAGAAGAGGAAATGGCCATTTGAGATAATGTTTGGTAGAGCAGTAGGCACCGCAAAGTTAAAGTTCGGTTTCTGGCCTTACATATATACCTTATCCCCACCAGATTTCCTTACACATGGGCAAAGCCGAAGGGTATTACATCTTGACGTGTGGAAGGGTTTGGAATATATAATCCTCCGTTGCCAATGCCATGAAAGTATTTAGCCATTACCCTATGGTTTTTAAAGGTAAATTATTATTATTATTATCATTATTTATTTTAACTCAATATTTTTTTTATTAAATGAAAACACATAGGTCTCACTTGATATATAAAAGTATTAACTAGGAATAATGTAATTATTTAAATAAATAAAATTATAATGTAAAAAATATTATTTTTATTATATTCAATGTTATTTAATAAATTTTCATTTTAAAATTTATTTTCAAAAAATAAAAAATAAAAAAGACGAGTTTAAATTATAATAAGAAATTTGATAAATTATATGATAATTGAAATATATAATAAGTAAAAGATATTTTAGCAAGTAGAATTTTTTGAAAGAATATTATAAACAATTTTAATATTTCTGAGTCATATAATTTATGAATAATATAAGTATAAATTAAATAATTAAATAAATAAGAATCCACCTACTTTTTTAATAATTTAATATGATGGATGGATGGATCACAATAGGCTTTTTTAATAATAAAGTTGAGTCCCTTCTTCTATCTTATAAATATTCGTTTATTGATAACTTTTTATTAAGATTATTGAATATTTGTAGAATAAAAAAAAGTGAATGAAAACTCTTATCTCAATATGTGCAAGTTATACATAGTTTCATATTTATTTTTTAGGTTTGTTAATGATTGGATCACTTCTTCTAACGAGAATTATTTGATAAGAATTCATATGTCATATAACTGTATCAATAGAATTGAGGTAGACATTTCATATTTGATTCTAAATTAATTATTTTAATTTATGTGATTTTATGTTAATATAGATCCATATAAAAAAAATAATTATATGTACTATCAAAGTCTGATTTATGTCTAACCCAAAATTTTAAATTTATTATTAAAATTATTTTGAATATTTAAATTTAAATATAAGATGCAATCTAATATATTCCTGAAATTTATTTATTCTTCTTAATATGAAATTGGTTATTGTAAATTTTCTTCCATGTTCTGTTTGGAAAATTTTGCCAAGAGATTTTTTTCGTGGATGCCACCATGTATTTTTTTTTTTTCTTTTAGAAGAGAATTTTTATTCCTTTAGATATTAAAGAAAGAAAGAATTTTTGTGACTGGGGCGTGCTTGAGGGCAATGCGTTTTTCTTTTTTGTTTTTTCTTGTTAGCCCGACAAGGAGATAAATTTCCCTGGAATCGAGACGTGCTTGCCTCGTTCATGAGCAGTGCCATGGTTTTGAGGCCACCCACGGTGTTCCTGACTGAAATTGCACCGTTGAGGAATTTGCTTTGGGTCTATGATCTGGTGTGCTGTGGAGATTGCTGGACATTGGAATGTGGTGCCACTACTTGTATTGGAAGATAGGCTGGTGTGCAGCCATGGATACGACTCCGTTTGTGCAAGGAGGAAGATGACCCGTTGTGGGTCACGGTTACGGCTCACAATTGAAGGCTTCAACTATTGGGTCATCAATTATATATATATATATATATATATATATATATATATATTATATAAAGGAAAACTAATCAGGATGTGATTCTCTTTGGGCCTAATGATTTTGAGCGTTTCTTGGTATTAAATTCGAGCTAAAAGCATTCTTTTAGTTTTGCTTATATATTATAGAAATTTGAGGCCTTTTATTGCTTGAAATTTTTTTAAAAAAATTAGAAAAATGAATGTGAGCATAGCATGTGAGTCTGTCCTCAGGACAGTTTTGAAATTAGTTACAATTTGAGATTTAGAGTCAAGTAATGGGTTAAAAGTTTCACAATAAAATAAATAATAAATATTAATATATTTGTGGGTATAGAAAATTTTTCCCACTTAGAGTAATTGTAAGAGGCCTAAGGATTTCGAATACTTTGGACTTATTTTGATAGCAAGTCTTTAGGCCAAATGCTTTGGCTACTTAGGCCATAAATTATAACTAAAATTACCTTATAGTTTTAATTATACTTTTATAAATGATTTTAGAGGAATTTTAGTGCTTGAGAACAATTTTAAATAAATAAATAAATATTTTTGTAGAAAATTTTATGTTCTATGTTGTATATATCCCTTGTTAAAATTATATATGAAAATTTTTTAGAAATATATTTAGAAAGATATTTATGGCAAACCCTGAGTTTAAAATGCTTATGGGCCTTGTTTTGTCTTTGTTGAAAATTTTATTAAAATTTCTATGATAATATTAGCAGAAATATTTGTTACTCAAATTAATTTATGTAGTATTTTGTGTGACTATTATATAAATTGTTTAGGTAGCATGAGACTTTTAAAATGGTAGATGAATTAATTATCTTACTACCCATAGGTGTTAGATATTAATCTTGTTTATTATTTTATTAGCTTGAAATTTTAGGAATTACCTTTATGGAACTAAAAATGTTTATAGGCTTTGTTTTCATCCCTATTGAAAATTTTATTAAAATTTCTATGATAACATTAGCAAGGATGTTTTGTTACCTTAATTAATTTATGCAATATTCAGTTCACAGATGATTATCATATAAATTATTTAGGTAACATGTGACTTTTATAATGGCATAGAGTAATTATCTTACTGCTCACAAGTGTTGAATATTAATCTTGTTTATTTTTTTTATTAGCTCAATATTTTGAGGATTACCTTAAATTAATTTATATAATATTCTACATATAGGTAATTATTATGTAAATTATTTAAGTGGCATAGGTTTTTTAAATAGTAGATAAGTTAGTTATCTTCTCGCTCAAGGTGTTGAATATTAAATTTGCTTATTATTGTATTAACTTGATATTTTAGGGATATGTTATATTCTTCACCCATAGGAAAGTTTATAATAATATAATGTTATGCCAAAGATCCTTTTTTTGAATATTATTTTAAAATTATTGCCCATATTGATTATTAAATTGTTGTTATAATTTTTCAGCTCCTTGTACTTTTTTCCTAAATAACCAAACATAATTAATTAATATCCTAACTGAAAGCATTATAAGAAATGGAAAGAGGATGTAAAACTAGCACTTACCTTAATATATGTGGATTTTGCTATCAGAGATAACACATAACTAATTTTAAATAATGAAAGTATCGATGTTGGAAGGTCATTATGCCAAGTAAGAAAAGGTCAATTGCTTAGACTAATGGTTATGAGGTCAATTTTTAAACCTTAGTGTATGTTGTTCTGATACACACAATGTCAAGACTTTCTTCATGTTGATTTGGAACAAGTGTAAAGTTTTTGGTATAGCCAAAGTTAGTTAGTTAATAAAGAAATTTATTAACATGCAGTACAATAGGGTAGGTGGTGTTAGAGATTATATCCTAAGGATGGTAAATGCATCTATTATGTTAAGTGGGACTATGACTACTTGTCTATAGAATGATTAAGGGTATCCCTAATGGAAATTTTATTAATGGGGTAAATATTCGTCATCTCAATGCTGATAACATTTTCGTTGTGAATTTTAGAATGTTCTTGTCATTTAAATTGATTTATGTAATGGCCTATCCATAGGAGCTATTATGTATTTTAGTTTTAGTGACATGGAGTATTTGAAATAATGTATAGGCTAGAAAATTTTTCAGTCGATAGGTGTTTGATTTTCAAAGTTGTTCATTATTTCAATAGCATATTCATATCAGGGTTGATCTAAAAATGTTATACCTTTCACCCATAATAAAATTTATAAGGACATATTTGTTTAAGGGGTGTAAGTCAAGTTTACACTGTCTTAGGATATAAAGTTATCTAATAGAGGTAAAACTCTAAAACCCTATGGCATCAAAATTAAATCTCAATACCATCAGATGTAATTTTATTGTGTATTCCAATAATTCTAATGGCTACAAATTCTTTTGTCATACTCATGGGATGAAGATAGTTGAAGCATTAACAACAAATTTTCTAAAGGGTGATGTGGGTGATTATAAAGCACCTGAAAGCATAGAAGTGAGTTTGGTGAACGTGCCAGTTATAATTCCTGTACTTGTTGTACATGAAAGGGTATTATATTAGCTAATTAAGAGACAAGTAAATGAACAATATCATTAAGTTGTTGGTGAAATTTGCTTAATCTTGTGCAACCTGAGGCTTCTTCTCCTATTAAGCATTCTCAAAGAATAAGAAAATTTGTTATACCACAAGGTTATGTTGTGCTTCTAGGAGAAAGATTTTGATATTAAGCAAGTAGTTGAGCCACACACTTACAGTAAGGCTATTTCTAGTGTATAGTTGGATGAGTTTTTCAAAACCAAGAAAAGCTCCAAAGGTGATGTATAGTGTTTCAAGACAAGGTTGGTAGCAAGAGGCTTGACTAAAAGGTAGGGAATAAACTATAGTGAAAGGTTTTCTTGTTTCTTTTAGAGACTTAGGTTGGTCATGGTTGTAATTGCATACTACGACATAAGATAGCATTAGAGGATGTTAAAGCAGTTTTTCTAACTAGGATTTAAGTGAAGAAGCCCACATGTAGTAGCTAAAAGGTTTTATTGAAAATGTTAAGGAGTACTTAATGTGCAAACTGAACATGATTTCTCATCCCAAGCAAGCATTAAGATAGTGATATTTGAAATATCTCATCACTTCTATGGATTTGTTAGCAAATAAACCGGTGTATATATCTTAAGCTAAGTGACAGTAAATTCATTTTCTTAGTTCTTTATGTAGATGACATTTTGCTTGCTAGTAGTAATGTTAATTTGCTTTATGAGACCAAGTCAATTTTATCACGTGTATTTGAGATCAAAGAATTTGGGGATGATTCCTTTTGTTTTGTGAGTTGAGATTCATAAGGACAAGTTAGGGTTTATGTTGGAGCTTTCTTAAAATGCCTATATTACTCCTATAGTGGAAAGATTTGACATGACAAGTTGTAAGCCTAGTGATACTCCAATTGCTAAAGGTTATACATTTGATAATGAACAATGCTCTAATAATGAGTTGAAAGAATGGCAATGAAAGATGGACCCTATGTTAGCACTAATAGAAATATTGATGTATGCATGGATTTGTACTAGACTTATATAAAGTTTTGTTTTAAGTGTCCTTGGTAGATATCTAAATCCTAGTAAAGACTATGGGATTGTTGTTAGAGATATTTAGATATTTGCAAAATACAAATGTTGTATGCTTATCTACATAAAGGTTAACATTTTATAGGTGGTTGGGTATTCTGATTTAGACTATATTGGTTGTCTAGATAACATGAGATTCTCATCAAGTTACATTTTCATAATGGTCAATAGAGTCATATTTTGAAAGAGTATGAGATAGACCCTTATTGCATCCTCTGCTATATAAGTTAAAATTTGAAGCCTATTAGGCTATGTGATTAAAAAACTTTATATCTAGGTTTATGGTATTTGATTCCATCTGTAAGTTGTTAGAGATTTTGATGTGACAATAACGTTTCAAAGAATAACAAGACTTCTAATGAGTCAA
This sequence comes from Dicorynia guianensis, assembly GCA_037013595.1. Lineage (NCBI taxonomy): Eukaryota > Viridiplantae > Streptophyta > Magnoliopsida > Fabales > Fabaceae > Dicorynia > Dicorynia guianensis. Next base: position 11,269,282 of record JASUAB010000006.1, on the reverse strand, counting down.
AGCATATTGAGATAAAATATCTTAATGCCAGGGACATGATTAAGAATTAAAATATTGTTGTTGAGCACATGCATACTTAATAAATGATAGCTATCACCTAACCAAGGGACTCCCACCATGTGTTTTAGGAAACATGTGTATGAAATACAAGTATTGCAAGTTCTTTAAATTCTTTGGGTTAATGAGAGTGTTTGAAAACTATGTTTTCTTTTATATTATTGCAAATTATCATAGACTATGTTTTAATACATCTTATTATGATGTGCACATCATGTTAAATTTTTAATGTGATTGATGTCTTTTTACTTTGGTCATGTAAATGATTGGTTAGTTTATCTTGAGATGTGATGTTATCTTGGAGAGAGTAATGTGATTGCTATAGTTGTCTCCTTATGGGGATGCTTGTTGAGAATTTATTTCTCTTGGATTGAATTACTATAGTGTTCTTGCTGTTAAATAGTTTTGCCTCATGAGAAACAATGTTATTGGTCTCCTAAGGAAGACATGGCAACTTTCGTGAGAAAGGCCATGAGACTTTTACACAATAACATAGAAGGATTGCTTAGCTATGCTATATAAGTGTAACTAGACACCACATCCTTGTGATCATGTCTATGATGCAATTAGCTTATGTGATTATAGAAGAGCTATGCTGATAAAAGGTATATCCTTGCCAATAGTTCTAAGTTAATTGTGTTATAAGATGTGATCATGTATTTAAGATGATTATGTTGGGTTATGTTAGTTTAGTGGCCACAATTGATGTTCAACTCAAGAGTTGTTTTGGAAAAAATTGTTTTCAAAATATTTTAAAATGCAATTAATGTTGCCCAAGTGGGAGAATGCAAGAAAATTTCTAAATTGTAGGCTGCCATTATCTACAATTTGCTTTGTTAAAATTGGTTGAATATGTAGCCCAATTAACTGATACTTGTTATGTCAAAAGTGATCTAGTGGGTTGTTTCACTTCTTTTAGGTTTAGTCTTGTTAATTAAGGATGTGCTTGGGTTTTATTTATGCGTAGAGCCTATTATTATGCCTTGTGATGGGTGGGCCACAATTAGGGTTTATATTTTTAATAATAAGGCTGAGTCCCCTCTCCTATTCTATAAATACCTATCTATTGGTGACTTCCCCAATAAATTCATTCAATATCTGTGGGATAAGAAAAAGGATAGGAAGACTCTAATCTCAACTTGTGCAAGCTACACGCAGTTTCATGTTTATTTTTTAAGTTTGTTAATGCTTGCATCACTTTTTTAGTGGGGATTGTTTGGTACGAGTTTGTGTGCCATGTGGTTGTAGCGAAGGAATTGTGGTAGGCATCTCATACTTAATTCTAGACTAATTATTTTAATTTGTGTGATTTTAGGTTAGCAAGATCCATATAAAATAATTCTCATAGATACATCTCTACCAAGTGAGTTTTCTCCATATACAAAGTCTGAATTGAACTTAAGACAGCTTACTGAAGGTGCTTGAGTCCCTACTACTCGAATCAACTTGCTTTGATTGTTATATATTATTGATTAAAACTTTATTTTGATTCCTAACAGATGGGGGTTTTACTATTTTGGTTTTTCACTTTCCAAAGTTCCTAATTCGATCCTCTATATATTGAAATTATTTCTAATAAGTCCCTCTGTCATATTCTTATTACCGATGTTAAGTTTTTTGTTGATGTGGCATGTTAATTGCTAATATGGCACATTAGTTGGCTTATGTGTTTACAAATTTGTCACATCAGCATAATGACATGGAATTCACATGTCATCCAACTTGACTTTATTTTTTTAAGCTCTTAAAATTATCTTCATTTTAGGTGTCCCTTTACACCTAAAATGATGTTGTTTTGAATGTCCCTCATGTTTTGCTACCCAATTACACTGGTATTGAAAGAACTTAGCATAAAAGTGGTCCTAGATCCTCCTTTTCAATTGATTTGCTCTTGCACCACTAGCTTTATGTGTTGGCAATTGTGTAGCATCAATACCAATAACTGATGACCTTTCAACTCCTAGTTCAATTAAAATGCCTTGAATTCTAAGGCTTAGAAAATCTCTTGGACGGCCCCCCAACACATTTAGAGATGTGAGACCCATTATATTCAATGCATTTGCTCTTGTTCTTATTTTAGGCAATGAAAGCAAGCATTTAAGGGCCTACAAAATCACAGACCCAAAAAAAATAGTATTTTTACATAAACTATTCAACAAAATAAATTTTCATATGATTGTTTAGAATTTATTTGGAGATAACTAACATAATGAGATCCAAAAACCATACCTTCAATTTGCTTGAGCATCACTGCTAAGTGAAGTACTGTGTTGTGATATTTATTTTTGGCAATAAACAATTGTTGGTCACCACTCAAATTAATTACTATTTCCACTAATAATATCAAGGCTGCTAAATGGTTATATAGAAGGCATAAGTGCAAAACAGAGCCATCATCTTCAAGTACCTCCCTAATGAAGTTAGGGTGTGCATTGATCAACTCTTTGATGACCCCCATGCACCCTTTAATCATAGCCATGTGGAGAGGAAGCTTGTAATCTTGGTCATAAGCCAAGCAAATATCTAGGTTTACAAGCAAGAGTTCTTTCACAACCTTAATGTGGCCTTGAACTAAAGCCAAATGAAGAGGGCAATGTCCTTATGAGTCCACTTTACTAGCCAAATTGGGTTTTCTCTAAAGATGAACACAACATAATTCCAAGTGTCTAAGCAGAGTTGCTAAGTGTAATGGGGTTTTGCTAAAGGGGGAGAGTGAAACTTTGCTCAAAACAAGTGGGTCCTTTTGGATCAATGAGTATAAGATGCTTACATAGTCATTTGGTGATGCTTCCTAAACTGCTCTAATTGCATTATCCTCCAAATTAGGTCTACCTCTACATCCATATTTGAAAATTTAAACAAGCAAATGTTTCCTTTTTCTTTGTGCATTCTTCATTTGTAGAGAAGTGGTTGAGGAAAAGTCACTCCTAGCTCTCTTGATTTGTCCTTTTGCAAGTTGAAAAGGGGAATGGGGTTGCCTTCAAAATAACATTGTTTTATTTGAAAGTGCTAGAAAAAATATTTTCAAATTAGATGACATGTGGATGCCATGTCATTATGACGACATGGCAAATTTTTTAACACATAGGTCAGTCAACATGCCATGTCAGCAGTTAACATCTACGTTAGTAAAAAATTTAACATTGTTAAGGACAATATGACAAAGGGACTTGATTAAGAGTAATTTTAATTTGTGAAAAACTAAATTAGGAACTTTGAAGAATGAGAGACTAAAATAGGAAAACTTCCATCTATGAGGAACCAAAATAGTGTTTTGATAGACATATGTCACATGTGATATTTAACATGGAATGTGTAAATAACTACTGAAATAGATCAATTTTGCATGTAGTTGTCAACAACATTTATTTTGAAGAATTATAATTATGTACATAAATAAGATGTATAGTTTACAAATTTCAATTAAGAGATAAATTGGTATAAAATTTCAAAAATTAACAAAAAAAATATAGGAAATAAGAGATAAAATTTTGATAATAAAAGATTTGGTTAATATTATAAACTAAAAGGTATTATGATAAAAAAAAATATATTTACAAGAGTATTATAAGTGAAGTCAAGATCATGGCCGCAAAGTTAATTTGATGCTAACTTACAAGTAAGTTTTATGACAAAACAATTATATAATTACATTACACAAGATGACCTACACAGCATCATTAGGAAACCATTTCCATTTGTTGTCAAGTGTCAGCATCAAGAACAACACACATATCAAATGGTTTAAGAAAAAAACCACTCATGAATGTATTTCAAATTACATAAAATTAAACTAGTTTCCCACTCAGTTCAAATATTTGAAACGAGGCAAAACACTCCCGCCAATTTTTCTGCTAATATTTGGTTTAGAAACACCAAAGTAAGTAAAGTAGCTCCTATTTGCATTATCACAAGGTGATCCCTACAGTTAAGAATTTAACGGTAAAAGTAATATTTAAAGTTGTTAATTTTGTCATAGATCACTTGACCCACTTGAAACTTGAAACTTTACAAACTTTTAGCCCAAAAGAATTCAAACTTTTTTAGTGTAGGACTGAACTGGGTTGGCTTAGCCAGTCTCAAGCCAGCCCACATCTTTTTTCATTTTACTTCCAACCCACTATAGTAACCCATTCATGACCTAACCCAACTACAATAACTCACCCATGACCTAACCCAATTTCTTTCTTCTATATGAGGTAATCTTCATAACTTAAATATGTTTTATTTACTTAAATATGATATGTTTTATTTACTAAAATATGTTTCATTTACTTAAAGTTGAGTGGTTATTAATTAATAAAGAAAAAGATTTGTAACTTTTAGCATAAAAAAATAAATTGAAGTTATTAATGTCGTACATCGTGACGCAGGGTTACGGCGACCCGAAAAGATTAGGTTTGAATTGGCAAATGATTTTTGGGGATGGGTTTTTTGGAGAAAGTTATGAAAACTTTTGGAGTCGCCACCGATCTAATTTTAAATGGTGAGATCGGACACCGAGATTTAGGTCTATGTCACAGAAATCAGGTTCGGGGGTTGGTTACGTGTAGGGAAGGTATTAGCACCCTACAGCGCCCTTTCGGTACCACATTGGATTTTATTGCTTCTAATTTCAAACTTGTGCTTTGATTTTTACCTAAAACATATTTATTCATATTTTTTTTATTTTTTTATTTTGGTGGGATTTCTAGGAGGAATGAGGTTTAGTCACGTCGTAAGGATTTTGTCAATTTCTTCAACTTAATCCATGATGTATTATTTTGAAAAAAGGTCAACAGCGGCTACTTTCATCAACCGCTTGCATTATGGTTCTTGAAGGAATAGGATTTTGAGAACCAGGCTAAACTTTCAAAGAAGGGTGATGGACTTCAATGAGGATGCTAATCACGTTATGTAAACTATATCAATTTCTTCAATATAATTCATAATGTAATTCCCTCAGGATAGCCGGTTACAGTCACTTTCGTCAACTGTACCGACAACCATCATTGGGGTTAATCAGGGACTTGAAGTTTAAAGACATTTAGGAATGTGAATAATCTCCCTAAAACTCTTTATATCATCTTTTGGTGAAATAATGACTCTAAAATTTTATATCTTTTTTTAAATATTTTTTATTTTTTATTTTTTTATTTTTTATTTTTAATTTTTAATATTTTTTTATTTTATATTATATGAAAAAGGACTATTCACGGCATGGGCCGAAGCCCATGCCGTGAATGCTGAAATTGCTTCACGGCATGTTTCCCCTTTTTTCTTTTTTTTTATTTTTATTTTTTTTCACTTATAATATATTTTAATAGTGATACTAATAAATTTATTATACTTTCTCTATTTGACTTCCAACATTTTTTGAAAAATAGCATCAAGTTTGTTGGATTAAATTACATGACAAAAATAATTTTTTGCAAAATCAATTTTTTCTACATTTTTTTGAAACAAAATAAAAAGACAGAAATAATACATTTAAACGTTACATTCTTTATCCAAAATTTTTGCAACTAGTACCAAAAATTTTCTTAAAAAATGCTTATTTCAACTGCATATTTTCTTTTATTTTTCTAAAACATTTTTTTATTTTTGAATTATTTTTAAAAGGTGGTGATTGGGTGCACCACACCCCATGAAGGGTGCGGTGCACCCTTTTTCATTCAGAAACTGCGCCCGTAGGCGCAGTTTCAAAAAGTTCAAAAAGTTGCAGAGTGCATAGCTCCACTTCTGGAGCCATGCATCCCTACGGCCCAAAAGCTAAACTTCAACCAGTCAAATCTATTCAATATTATGGCAATATAATGGCGTTAATCAGAAGAATAATAATGGGTCATAACAGAGACATGCATGAATGAAGACTTCAAGAACTTATCACAGATCAGGTGATAGACATACCTGATGGGAAGCTCTCAGCTAGGCTTTACAGAACTCTCAAAACTCACATACAAAGGTCACCAACTCCCCGTTGTGTACCCTTTAACAGGACTCAAGGACAGAGAGCTTCTTCTCCCATTCCTCCCTCTCTGTCTCAGCTCCTCCCTCTATATTCACCTCTGCTGCCTTCTTTCCAATAGGAAGCATCCAAGCATCGACAAATCTCCTTAGCCAAGATGCCTTCCGTGACTCTCATTAACTCCCTTCCAGTGAGAAGAGGCCGGGAGTGAGTGAATGAGTTCTGACTCCTTCAGGCTGATATATCTGGATAGCTTGTCTTTTTGTCAATAATGGATGCATTATTTGCGAAGCCGTCAGCAATTTTTTTCTTTTCATTTCTTTTTTCTTTTTTCTTATTTTTTTTACTTTTTAGTTTTTAATTTTTTACTTACACTTTTTACTTTTTTATTTTTATTATTATTTTTTAAATTATGCCTAAGTTTATCTTAAATTTTTGAGGTATAGACAAAATTAGGTGTCTACAGATTACCCCCCTTTGCTTGTCTTCTAAGTATTAGGAGATGAGCAAAAGTTGAAAGACACTATTTTGGCCATACATTGACTTTACCCTATGCATGAGGATTGTGAATTTATTTAAAAATGACCTGGGACTTCCTTGCTCACCCAAGTCTAAAGGGGTTAGGTCAAATGATGCTTGACTCTGGCACAAGTGATAATTGATTGAGTCAAACGAAGCCTAACTCTGGCTTGAATGATAAAGATGAGTCAAACGAGGCCCAACTCTGGCACAAATGATAATTGATTGAGCCAAACGAAGCCCGACTCTGGCTTGAATGATAAAGATGAGTCAAACGAGGCCCGACTCTGGCACAAATGATAATTGATTGAGTCAAACGAAGCCCAACTCTTGCTTGAATGATAAAGATGAGTTAAACGAGGCCCGACTCTGGCACAAATGATAATTGATTGAGTCAAACGAAGCCCGACTCTGGCTTGAATGATAAAGATGAGTCAAACGAGGCCCAACTCTAGCACAAATAATAATTGATTGAGTCAAACGAAGCCCGACTCTAACTTGAATGATAAAGATGAGTCAAACGAGGCCCGACTCTGGCACAAATGATAATTGATTGAGTCAAACGAAGCCCGACTCTGGCTTGAATGATAAAGATGAGTCAAACGAGGCCCGACTCTGGCACAAGTGATAATTGATTGAGTCAAACGAAGCCCGACTCTGGCTTGAATGATAAAGATGAGTCAAACGAGGCCCGACTCTGGCATAAGTGATAATTGATTGAGTTAAACGAAGCCCGACTCTGGCTCAAATGATAGGAATGAGTCAAACGAGACCCGACTCTGGCACAAATGATAATTGATTAAGTCAAACAAAGCCCGACTCTGGCTTGAATGATAAAGATGAGTCTAACGAGGCCCGACTCTGGCACAAATGATAATTGATTGAGTCAAACGAAGCCCGACTCTGGCTTGAATGATAAAGATGAGTCAAACGAGGCCCGACTCTGGCACAAATGATAATTGATTGAGTCAAACGAAGCCTGACTCTGGCTCAAATGATAGGAATGAGTCAAACGAGGCCCGACTCTGGCACAAATGATAATTGATTGAGTTAAACGAAGCCCGACTCTGGCTTGAATGATAAAGATGAGTCAAACGAGGCCCGACTCTGGCACAAATGATAACTGATTGAGTCAAACAAAGCCCGACTCTAGCTTGTCTTACTTGACCAGATAAGGTGCTTGACACATGGAGAGGTTTGACCTCAAAATGGCATGCTTGACATGCAAACCTACTTAACAGAGCTTAACAAAACTGCTTGATAGGGCTTGGTGTACGAACCTACTCGACAGGGTTTGGGGTGCAAACCTACTTGACAAGGCTTGGCACATGGAGAGGTTTGACCTTAAAATGATATATTTGGCATGCGAACCTGCTTGACACGGCTTAGCATGTAAGGAGGCTTGACCTCCAAAATGGGATTGCTAACATGCGTACCTGCTTGACAGGGCTTGGCATGTGACCTGCTTGGCAGGATTTGGCATGCGAACCTGCTTGACAGGGCTTAGCACGTAAGGAGGCTTGACCTCCAAAATGAGATTGCTAACATGCGTACCTGCTTGATAGGGCTTGGCATGTGACCTGCTTGGCAGGATTTGGCGTGCAAACTTGCTTGACATGGCTTAGCATATAAGGAGGCTTGACCTCCAAAATGGGATTGCTAACATGCGTACCTGCTTGACAGGGCTTGGCAGGATTTGGCGTGCGAACCTGCTTGACAGGGCTTAGCACGTAAGGAGGCTTGACCTCCAAAATGGGATTACAACAGTGAGGCTTCACATTGGGTCAATGCATTAAAACAAAACAGACTGAATGCCTTATCGCGCGATGCGATAGTATCATCATGATGTATGTGAAGACATCGAGGGATACAACAAGTTCTAGCGAGCTATGCTAGATTTCCCTTCCCACTCTCTTTTCCCTTTTTTTTTCTGACAATTAGTTAAGTTTGTCATTTTGGGCATTTCAACACATTTCATGAGTCTGATATGTCATACAATTGTCCATCATCCGAGAATTAAGGGCTTTGTTAAGTAATCAAGACCCTTTTTTTTTTCAGTACCGGTAGAATGGATTCGACTAGGATGAAATCAAGACATTAGATTAACAATTTGTCGCTCTTAGACACCAGAAATGAAGAGATATCATAACCACATTGCCCCAGTGTTGGCTTATTCAGGCGATGGTACCTTTCCCTGAGCGTTTACCATTCATCAGTCATTCATGAATTTTAGATGAGAATTGATATCACACAATACACGATATCTTATTGAATCCAACAGGATGCCCACTTACAACCATTGCCAAGGCCCTGGGCGCGGCCATTAGCAGTACAATGCACAATTAGAAATGCAACATTTTTCTTAAGGGACAAAAGATGCATATGATGTTCCTGATGAATCTTGTATGGGATGCGTATCAAGAGTCCAGAACAACCCTTTACTCTGCCATGAGGCCAATGTAGAAGATAGTATTTTTAAGGAAACAAAATATGCATATGATGTTCCTAACAGGTCATGCATGTGAAGCACACCAAGAGTCAAAATAACTCTTTACTCTACCCTGAGACTATGCGACAAACACTCTTAAAAGGAAAAGCCACACTTTTCTTTTTTTTTTTTTTTTTGCTTTTTGTTTTATGCAGGAGATGCTATGACGTTCCTAATGGGTAATGCATGCGAAGCATATCAAGAGTCTAGAACAACTCTTTACTCTGCCATGAGACCACACAAAGACATGCATAAAAAGGAAAAGATAGTACATTTTTAAGACACACAAGAATACATATGATGCTGGTTATGCATGGGATGCGTATCAAGAGTTAAGAACAACTCTTTACTCTGCCATCTTTTACATACCTCGACCTCGATAACTCTACTAGCAACTCTTCCACTCGGACCATCTTTCTTAGACTTGTACATCATTCAACTAACAAAAGGTGAATCTATGACAAGTCACAATCGAAGGATAGTGTCCACTTTACGCTTCCTACTGCCATCGGGAGGTTTTTCATCCACTTGTTTCACCAACAGACCTGATTGAAATGCACGGACTTGCAGCTGATCAACATTTGAGCCTGTTATTATGTTACGACGAACCTCCAATGGTACGAAGCCTTGTTCCATAGCATGATCTAGGAAGGCCAATAAACCATCATAGAAACCATTGATGTTTATCAGTCCTAATGGCTTTCTATGAGCATTTGATTTGGCCGAAAATGCCACACTAGAAATTCCTTCTAATGTCTCAAATCATGTGTTCGAAACGTTCATGCATGCTTAAAACTTTTAACTCATTCCTAAAGGTGAAGTAAGTTTTGTCTGCTACCTGTCATGCAAGGATGCCCATGACATGGCTACCTCCCACGATTGCAGACGCGGCCGCGCCCCCCTTAATCCATGAATTCCTCCTCCATACACCACTTTTATCCCTCTGGTAACTAACGCCTTACCGAGCTCGGTAGCTGTGCTAAGGAATTTATAATCCTTTCCTAGGGTAGAGCCACCAAAGATACAAACGAATTTGAATCCGCATGATGAGGATGCCTCTTTTTCTTTTTCTGCCCTGGCCATGTGAAAGCTAAAGAGTGTGGAGGAGTACTTATAGATAAAAATGCACAACAAAGAAGTCATGCAACTTAGTCAGGGTTAGGGTGATCAGAAAGCAGGCAGAGGTAATAAAGGCATTATGGCAAGAAAGTCAAGTGAAAAGATGTGCCAGCTAACACTTCAGTAATTATAGCGGAAAGAAGGCTGTAAAGTGGTCGACAATGAAGAGACGACTGCCTTGATGATTGAAATTGTGCATGTAAAGTCAAAAGTAAATAGTGCAAGAGGACAGATGCATCGACAATTGCTAAAGAGCAAGGACAATTATGCATTAAAAGCAGACAGATGTGCCGATAATTGTTAAAGGGAAAGGACAATAAGGGCAAACAGCATAATGATAAACGCGTCGGCAATTATCAAGGAAGAAAAGTCATTAACAGCAACTGTACTGATCAAAACATGCATACACCACTGGAAAGAAAATGGTGGGTTCATCAGCGATTTAATAAGAATACATTACTAAGTTAACAAACAATGATCTCGGCTGATCCCTTTCTTTGATACTACATCCATCATAGCTTAAACACTATCCAGGATTTGCTTGCCATCTAACCTTTTTGCAGATCAGCAAACAGGGTTATTTAATGTCAGATCCCCAAGACAAAAATGCTCCTTTTCTTTGTGGAACAAGTCCGCTAAAGTAAGAAGAACGTGATGCACTTGTCCACAAGGTTGCGTCTCAAGAGTCTGAAGGACATCATCCAATGACTCTTTACTAAGCCCATCCTTAATGAACCGGATTTTGTCTTCTCGATTTAGGGATACCATTCCTTTTCCTTTGCAGCATGCGTTACATGTCCACCTTGCGCACTTATAATTGACATCCATCCTCTTAGCCCTCCTCCTCTTGGCGTAAGAGCTTCTTCCCATTCCAGGCAGATGTCTAATAAGTGGCTCCTGAAACTCCCCTGCTAGGCGTACCTTAGCTTCGATGACCCAACGCATGTCTTCAAGAAGACCCAGACATGTTAGTACCTTTATTCGTTTAAGTCGACACTTGTTGATCTTCCTAAGTACATCTTGGGGAAGAGAAGGGAATCGACTTCTAAGTTTCGCAAGGCTTTCCTCCATATTCTACCTCTTTGGCGAGGCGATGAGTTTGGGTGTTCAAACGATGCTCCGCAAAGCCTTCTAACCTTTCTTTTTCTAATGAGCAGCTTCAAGATGAACTTTCCAGTTAGTCAAAAATGACGTCATGAACATTAAGACATAGGAGAGGGTGACGAGGCACCTTTGTGTGGTTGGGCCTCATGTTGTCCTAAAGGACAGATGGGCCTCAGGATACCCCCCTTGAATTAAAAATTAAAAAAGGACTAAAACATGTTCAATGATGATGCCAGCCGACCTTTGGGAAAATCAGCGTTCAGTGTATTGACTGGCCCAAATGAAACTCAGACTTAAACAGTGTCAATCTGGGCTTAAGTGGTGTTGATTTGGGTCTCAGATTAATAAACCAAAAACAACAAAACTGAATGAATGATGCATGCTTACAATGAAATGATCTTAAGTTTATGCTTAATGCTTGATGATGCAATGTCGATCAGGAGTCTCCACAACTCCATCTTGCTTCACCAGTCACAAATTCATAGAAGAACAATTTGTTGTTATTATCATCCTGAAGAGCTCTTTTTCAAGCAACTAGGTTAACCCGTACTAATTCCTCTTCATTGTCAGAATTTAAAATGTATAATTCTTAAACACAACTTGGTTGAAGGTTTCTTCCTTGGGTTCACTTCCCTAGTAATTGCCCCAGTTTGCTTTGGTTACCTTTGAAAAGATTTTCTTAGTTCATCATTTCTCCCTTTTTCTTTTAAGCACATGCCTCAAAGGAATGTATATATTGGATGAAGACTACTCAATTCTCTGGAGTCAAGGTCTCTTTGCTGAGCAACTCCCTGATCGGGACACTCTCAAGTGTTTGTGCTCTCTTACAAGTGTTTACACTCAAGTGTTTGCCCTCTTGATAAGTGTTTGCACTCACAAGCATCCCATAAGCTTGTGTTCATGTCCCTCTCTGCGCTTGTTATTTCACCACATTAGCTAGGATCACTAGGTCTTTATTCTAGCTTGTAATGTAAAGCTTAGGTAATGGCTTAGAAAGAAATGGATAAGGGTTTAGCAAATAAGGAGAGCGCAAGATTGAGTACACGAAGCATTGTATTTCTCAACAACATAGGAATCTTATTGGACATGGGAGGAACAAACTTTCTTTTGCCCATTTTTCATTTATTTTCTGGGCCTAATCTTTTCTTTTTCAGTTCCCCAAGTCCTATTTTTCTTAATTTTCAAGATTCCCCTTTTATTCTTGCCTTTTCATAATTAGGACTTGACAGCATGCATAAGCATTCTTTCTCAGTTAATTGCTTTGGTACTCCTTTAACTCTCCTTTAGGGTAAGGATCATGGTCTTCCTGGTTGAGAGGTTAGAGTAAATGAGGGTCAAAAAAGGATAGTCGATGGTGGTCTTGCCATCTTTTAGGACTCAAATGGGTAACTATGGATGTTTGCTTTAAGGTTAGCTTGAAAGGTTCAGATGGTCCAAAAATGGCCTAGATCACTTCTCTAGTTAATGTGGCGTCCAACAAATTATTTCAAGGGGCATTCAAACAAGCTCTAGGAAACTTGCTTTCTCACAGCATTCTTATGAACTATAAAACATCACTCTCTCATCACAGCTTATGCTCTAAGATACTCTATCATCCAAGAGAATTAAGTCTTATGTTGGGTGATTTTATTATTGGCAAAAATGGATTTTGACAAGGTGATAGGGTGAAGGTGTGTTGCGGTACAATGACACCCCTCCAGCATTGGGCACAGGCCTTAAAAGATTTGTTATCCTCTTTGGCTATATAAGGTTCCCAATGTAGCTCTCCAATAAGCTCTTTTTTGTTGTTCTACCATGGATCTTGACTGGGATCACGTTGCAGGTGCCGTGGTTTCTCCCTCGACTTTTCTCTTCTTTTTTTTCAAAATGAAACAAATGACAAATGAATCTATGCATGAAATTGTAATGCAATATGAATGCAAAAAGGAGTGACTCAAATTATGATGTGATGCAAATGTTCACACTTGGTATCACCTAAAAAATGATGATGCATGAGAAAGACAACATTAGAGCAAAGTCCCATGCACTTATGGAAACCAAGGTAGAGGTGTTCAGGTGCCTACACGGAGTCAAAGGTCTCACAAAAGTCGACCTTACTTTTGCCTTTACCCGGTTAAATGCTTATGCATACAATAATAACAAATGCAAAGTTCAAATTAGAAACACAGGAACATGTGAGTAATGTAGGTTCACCCTAGGTTTACTCCTTAGCTTCCATGGTTTAGGTCAAATACTCTTGCGCAAGGTGGTACTAAGGCAACTACTAGTGTGAAGGGTAGGTTTTAGACTCCTACATTAGGTTCCCAAATTGTCCTTGGGAGGATCAATCTGAGCGGGGTGTTCAGGCGCCTGCATAGAGACCAAAGGTCTCACGAAGGTCAACCCTACTTTTGCCCCTGCTATCCTAAGGGTTCCTAGGAGCTCGGGTAGAGAGCTCAGGGGTCATCACTTCCCCTTTTCTAGTTCTTGTGGTGCAAGTGCAAGTGTGTGAAGGGGATATTACCCTCATAACCTGCAAATCAACCAGCGAAAAATAATCCATAGGAACAACAGATAATAAAACTAAATCATCTAAACCTACTCCATGAGACAGATAAACAGAATATAAACATGCAAAGTATCAACCAAACAGGCATTTGGACAAAGCACAGAAATAAAATAAGAAAGCAACAAAAATCAATTGAAATGGCCTAACCCTCAAGTTTTCCCCAGCGGAGTCGCCAAGCTGTCGTACATCGTGACGCGGGGTTGCGGCGACCCAGAAAGATCAGGTTTGAATTGGCAAATGATTTTTGGGGATGGGTTTTTTGGAGAAAGTTATGAAAACTTTTGGAGTCATCACCGATCTAATTTTAAATGGTGAGATCGGACACCGAGATTTAGGTCTATGTCACAGAAATCAAGTTCGGGGGTTGGTTACGTGTAGGGAAGATATTAGCACCCTACAGCGCCCTTTCGGTACCACATTGGATTTTGTTGCTTCTAATTTCAAACTTGTGCTTTGATTTTTACCTAAAACATATTTATTCATATTTTTTTTTTGTTCTTTTATTTTGGTGGGATTTCTAGGAGGAATGAGGTTTAGTCACGTCATAAGGATTTTGTCAATTTCTTCAACTTAATCCATGACGTATTATTTTGAAAAAAGGTTAACAGCGGCTACTTTTGTCAACCGCCTGCATTATGGTTCTTGAAGGAATAGGATTTTGAGAACCAGGCTGAACTTTCAAAGAAGGGTGATGGACTTCAATGAGGATGCTAATCACGTTATGTGAACTATATCAATTTTTTCAATATAATTCATAATATAATTCCCTCAGGATAGCCAGTTACAGTCACTTTCGTCAACTGTACCGACAACCATCATTGGGGTTAATCAGGGACTTGAAGTTTAAAGACATTTAGGAATGTGAATAATCTCCCTAAAACTCTTTATATCATCTTTTGGTGAAATAATGACTCTAAAATTTTATATCTTTTTTTAAATATTTTTTATTTTTTTATTTTTTTATTTTAATTTTTAATATTTTTTTATTTTATATTATATGAAAAAGGACTATTCACGGCATGGGCAATGTTGAAATTGCTTCATGACATGTTTTCCCTTTTTTTTTTTACTTTTATTTTTTTTCACTTATAATATATTTTAATAATGATACTAATAAATTTATTATACTTTCTCTATTTGACTTCCAACATTTTTTGAAAAATAGCATCAAGTTTGCTGGATTAAATTACATGACAAAATAATTTTTTGCAAAATCAATTTTTTTTCTACATTTTTTTGAAACAAAATAAAAAGACAGAAATAATACAGTTAAACGTTACATTCTTTATCCAAAATTTTTGTAACTAGTACCAAAAATTTTCTTAAAAAATGCTTGTTTCAACTGCATATTTTTTTTTATTTTTCTAAAATATTTTTTTATTTCTGAATTATTTTTAAAAGGTGGTGATTTGGTGCACCACACCCCATGAAGGGTGCGGTGCACCCTTTTTCATTCAGAAACTGCGCCCGTAGGCGCAGTTTCAAAAAGTTCAAAAAGTTGCAGAGTGCATAGCTCCACTTCTGGAGCCATGCATCCCTACGGCCCAAAGGCTAAACTTCAACCAGTCAAATCTATTCAATATTATGGCAATATAATGGCGTTAATCAGAAGAATAATAATGGGTCATAACAGAGACATGCATGAATGAAGACTTCAAGAACTTATCACAGATCAGGTGATAGACATACCTGATGGGAAGCTCTCAGCTAGGCTTTACAGACCTCTCAAAACTCACATACAAAGGTCACCAACTCCCCGTTGTGTACCCTTTAACAGGACTCAAGGACAGAGAGCTTCTTCTCCCGTTCCTCCCTCTCTGTCTCAGCTCCTCCCTCCATATTCATCTCTGCTGCCTTCTTTCCAATAGGAAGCGTTCAAGCATCGACGAATCTCCTTAGTCAAGATGCCTCCTGTGACTCTCATCAACTCCCTTTCAGTGAGAAGAGATCGGGAGTGGGTGAATAAGTTCTGACTCCTTTAGGTTGATATATCTGGATAGCTTGTCTTTTTGTCAATAATGGATGCATTATTTGCGAAGCCGTCAGCAATTTTTTTCTTTTCATTTCTTTTTTCTTTTTTCTTCTTTTTTTTACTTTTTAGTTTTTAATTTTTTACTTACACTTTTTACTTTTTTATTTTTATTATTATTTTTTAAATTATGCCTAAGTTTATCTTAAATTTTTGAGGTACGGACAAAATTAGGTGTCTACAATTAATAAAAAAGAATCAACATTTTGAAAATGAAGAATAATAATTATTATATAATATTAAAATTAAAATCAAAATAATGTAATGAAAAATTATTCTTAAAGACTAAAAATTTTATAAGTTTATAATTATTTTAATAATTTAAAATTTTTAAATATAAAAATTTATATTAATTTTATAATTTAAATTTAACTTTAGGTTCACGTTTAAGGTTAGATTGACCGTTAGCCTGTAGGGCCATCTTACAAGGCCAACTCACAAGACTAACCCATTTAACCGTCAAACCTATAAAGTTAAGGTGAGGTTTGAATTTTTTTTGCCTAAATAATTTTTTTTTTTTTTTATTTGGACTGAATTGGCTCAAGCTCAAACTGGGGCTGATCCATTTGATTAGGGGTGGACAAAAAATTGCATAAACCAAATGAAACTAACCCCAACCAGCTAAATTTTATATTCAATTTAGTTCGAGTCAAACCAAAATATTGAAAGAGCTAAAGTTTGGTTTCATATGGGTTTACATGGTCAAGGAAGTTGAACACCCAAACCCATGGCAACCCATATGAAAAATTTAAAATTCAAAGCCCTCTTCTACACCACCGCAATTCAGCAAGGTCATAGACCCATAGGTAATTATTGAGCTAGTTTGAAGTGTCAGCCTTACGTGCATAGAGGTCCAAGTCTAATCATAATATCATCTCATTACTTATTTCTAGTAAAAATTAAATTATATATATATGAATTACACTAACAAAGTCAAAGCCAAGTTCATTTACTTTGATGGACATTTACAAAGAAAGCAAAACTTTTGCAGAATTAAATTTCTTCAAAAGATAATAGTCTTATCAAAACTTGCCAGCAACACTAAAAGACAAAATTTTTTAAAAACAATAACTCAAGTTCCAAAGAAAGTTGAAAGAATCAAAAATATAAATGATGCCAACTAGTATTTATTTGCCTAAGAATAATGAATTAATAGCACCATTTGTTCATCCAATTATACAATTTGTTTGATATAATCTAAAAAATAATGACAATTACTTAAGTTTCTACAAATAAGAGTCTCAGGACTTTCATAACTAAGATTTACTTCCTTGGATCTTGTTGCTTCATATCTTTTTTTCTTACTTTCCCCTTCCCTTTTAACTTACTTTCATTGGCACATTTGAACAAGTACACACGTGACCACATTTTATTCATGGCCTAAGGCACTAGGCCTTCATTTCTTCTGAAAGCCTTTAACCCCCCTTCTAAGACTCACTGCCCCTCCCTCTTGCTTTCTCCTTGAGGCTCAAAGAAAAGAACCCTACTACCATCATGCCTCCATAGTTCCACCTTTGCCACCGTCATGCCTTAATGACTCCACTTTCGCCATGCCTCCATGGCTCCACCTTCACCGTCGTCATGCCTCTAGGACCAAACATTGCCATATTTGACCGAGACTCACCATCGTTGGAGTCTTGCACCAGATCCCCATCTCTTCCCCCCCTCCATGTTTCGCTAGTAAGCCCGATCTCATCTTCACTTTCCACTTTCTAGTTTCAATAGTTGAAATTTCTTAGTTTGGGTGTTTGAAATTTCACAGGTATACAATCATTTCACAGTGGTTCATATCCATCTTCGAGAATCTAGACTCATCTTAGGAAGGGCTTTGGTTTTGACCTGTGACCACCCAAATTGTTTCAACCCGATAACTTATGGTTCATGCTTCAACCAAGGCAAGATCGGTTCCTCTCATGTGAGACATCGGTTTTAGTCGGGCGATTTCCAACCTCCACCCGATGCCCACCCCTACATTTGACAACTCTAGTTCCTACAAAACGCTAATAGGGGAAATGATGGAGCTACACACCAACTTGTTATTTTGAGGCTATACTCTGAGAATGTGTCATTTCATCTTTTGTTTTTCTCTGAATGTAGTCTCAGATTAGTGCTACACTCTCACAGGTACGCTAAAGGTACATTGTTAGACAACAAATAATTAAAACGTTCAGTTTAACATTAACCTTCCCATATCCACAGCATTTCATCTTTTGCTTTTCTCTAAGTGTACCCTCAAATTAGTAAGTTGGTGTGCAGAAATTGCTGATAGCACTACACTTTCACAATTTACATTGAAGGTACACTATGAGATAATACATGATTGAAACGTTCCATTTAACATTAACCTTCCTATATCCAACTCCACGGCTGGCGCAGTCAAATCTCAAAAACCTAACCAGTATCTTCAAAGTCATCAGATTTTTGTTTTCTTTGGGCACCAGTCGTTAAATTCAAAAGTTAGTATGAGTCCAGTTTCTAAACCCCTTTTCGTTTCCTGAAGCAAATCCCACCCCTCTTAATCTCTGAACTGATAATCATATGTTGGATACGCAACACGGAGCCAAGTAAATGCACCATTTTCATTTCGTAAGTCTTCTTACGTCGGAAGATTAAAAAGCCAAATTAATATTCTGCACCATTTAAAACCTTAAAATCTTCACCTTGAAGTTAGAGCTCAGTGTTCTTTAAAGCTTACTTGAAAAGTTTCCTAATGTTAAACAAGTTTCTTGCGTCAGAATATCTATATGCACATAAATGTATCATTTGTCTATACAAGGCACTGCAGACTTTTCCTTCCATATTCTCTTTTCAATCAGTTATTCAGTACTTACTCTTCAAAGAATGTTTTTGATAGCCTCCAATCAGTAACGTCCACAGTAGGAAGAAAAGAGGCGTGACCACCAGAAAACTCCCAAACAGAAATGGTTAAGGGCGGGGGCTGGCGTCTCGAACTGCCAGTGGGTTGGGAGTTGTATCGGAGAGTGAATGCAGTGTGAGAAAGAAATAAGTGAGTTGTATTCAATCTGGTTCAGAATCGTCGTCCTCTTCCTGAGTCTATCAGTTTTGAAGCCAAATGTGCTAGTAAGAACACATTCTTTTTGTTCAAAAGTATTTAGCAGTTCCCAGAATTATTATAAACATCTTGCACATCATCGCACGGGGGACAAGCAAGTTGTAGTGATGATGAAATCAAGCAAGTTATAGCATTTGATGCTTCCTCCAGACACAGAATTCAACATTTAAACAAGAAAGCAAGCAAAAGGTTGTCTACTAGCATAAATGTTGCTGTAATCATAGAGGGGCAAGAAAGCAATTCATTAATAAATTGGGAGCTAAATAAATTGACCACATGTTATCCTTAATCTCTTATTTTAAAACATTTTGTTATCAGAAACTCATTTGTTATAAATTGATCATCTGAGACAAAAAAACAGACCTTTCAGTGTCTTGAATTCAGATAATTGACAATAGCAATTATATGCAACACAAAAAGTCCTATCGGTGAAATCAATTATATAAATCAAACAATGTTATTAGATTCTATCAAAACCTTGTTTTTAGAACCATTTATCAATTAATCCTTTTATCGATTTTTCCAAGTGTCTTTTGGTTTATGTAACAACTATAAACTTAGAAAACATTTTGCATTTCAGAGCAAGGAGAGTATATCTCAGAACAATGACAGAAATGAATGCCAAGCTGACGTTTTAAAATAGTTCACTACCTTTATTGTCAAATTGCAGACCATCTGCAAGGCATTAACAACACAGTTGTACATGAGTTCACTATTAAGTAAGCTCTCATCTTTGTAACCCTGTCATTCTCAGTAAAACTGTATAGATAGGTCCAAGTCCATAAACATCATAGTACACCAAAAAAGAAATAACACAGGTGGAGAATCACCTGAATTCAGTTACTACTTTTGAGGAAAAACCATTATTCAGTATAGTTCAATGTCCAATCACCTCCAATTCATTTTTCATCTGTACCAAACAGCTTCATCCTTGACAAAGGACTCCTCAAATATCCCTCAACCTCAAACTTTTTTGGTGATAACTCCCTGTACTTGGCAAATTGCTCTCTTGCCTCCACATTCTTATCAAGCAAACTATAAATCATACCCCGACAAAAATATGGCCTAAAATCATTAGGATCCTCCTTTGTCAGCAGTTGATAAATATTCAAAGCTTCATCCACATTCTTTTGTAAAAACTGTATCTGTGCCATTATCAATCGCACATCCCGTGCTTCCTTCGCATTGTTATTCTCCTCAGCGATTCTCAAAGCTTCTTCTAGCCGCTTAATCACAGCTTCACCTTTCCCACAACGATCCATTAACAAAGCATTTTCAAATAATGCTTCAAATGATAATGGATTCACAGCCAAAATTTCCTCATACAAATTCAGGGCATTTTCAGTGTCACCCATTTCGTTTAACAACCTCGCCATAAGGAATTTCCATTCCGTTACCTCAGGTTGTGCAGCAACCAAGCGTTTCACGATCTTCAAAGCTTCTTCATCCTCACCATTCTCAAGCTTCTGTTGCAAAAGCGATTTGAGGGCATCAACAGCTTCCACATTCGTTTCAAGAAATTCAGGCAGGGGCGAGGCTCGGTCGCGCTCCTTCCCTGGATCAGTTTCCTTCTCTTCTTCGAGAACCTGGGTTTGTTCGGAAACCGCCACCGGAGATTCAGCCCTGGCAGGCAACTCAAAAAACTTCCCCATCATGGCCGCCGCAGCACCAATAAAAATTGCTGCTCCGGCATAGCTTTTAAGCTTCTGGATAATGGGGTTACTGTCACTACCAGTAAGGCCATTTGGTGAACAAGCCCGAACGCAAATTCGAGGAATAGAACGGGAATTTTGAAGAATTGGAGCCACAGAACGCAAATTTGGAGGCGGGGGTGGCTTCGAAGAGTTGGGATTGAAAGAGAAGAGAGACGATGATGCAGTGGCCAAGGTGGAACTCATAGTGAAATTAGGGTTTATGGAGGGAGGAAAAGACAAAGTTATTGTAGAGATTGAACTTGGGCTTTGAAGTTTAAATCCTCGCCGTCCGAACAACCAAAAAGTTTAAACTATCGGGAAGAGAGTGAGAGTGGGTAGTTGGCCGCGTAGCGTATGTGCTTTCTACAGTTCAAAATTAAACGAAACCCACCTAACCCAGTTGCGACAATATTGGTAAACAGCCTCACGTTGGGGATGTTTAAAAAAATATATATATATAAAAGTAATTTCAATAAAAAAAATTAAAATTATAAATAAAAAATATAAAAATAACAATACTCATAATATTTGAAACATTGAATTTGGGTCTGAGAGACTTAGGTTTAGATACATTTTATCGTCAGAGGTTTATATGATAGTTGGTTATATTTTGAAAGTTTTTAAATTTAAAGATAATTATGATACACATTTACATTCATATTACTTAATAATAAATAATATTTTCATTTGACCGGATGATTATTTATGAAGATATATCAATGAATAATATTATTTAAAGCATTCATTAAGTATTTTTATTTATACATATCACTTTATAAGTTTTAATTCTAATATTATAGAATTATTAATATAAATTAATTCAAATAACAGAGACTTGATTATTTTAAGTTATTATAAGTTTGATTCAAATTTAATATAAAAAAATATTTATTTAAAAGAAATTTTTATTTACATGAACATGTTAATTTTTATTTATTAGATAAAAAATATTTTAAATAAAAAAAGAATTAACTTTTAATATTTATTTGAAAAATGAAATTCTATAATATAATTTTTATTTAAAACTTATATTTAATAATATAAATTTTTAAATTTATTAAGTATTATAATTAATTTATAAAATCCAATAAATTAAGCAATATTAATTTTATATTATAAAAATAATATAAAAATAAAATTATAATAACTATGAAACCCTATTTATGTTAAGACGCTGCATCATATTGTTTGATAAATTTTTAAAATCCTTTAAAACTTAAGATGATAAAATTATTTCAATTTTGAATCGGTGCGATATATTAATTTTGAGTTGACCTGTATGCCGTTAAAACATTTCACGTTGAGTGCACGTGGTACAGAGAAAGAAAGGAAAAATATTTAACGTGACTGAAAATATTTAAAATGATTAATGAAAGAAAAGGTTAACAGAAGTTCTATATCACCTTGAGAGGTCTTCTGCTTTTGAAAAATTTAAATGTAAAGAAATATAAAAGAAAAATAAATATAAAATTAAAAAAATTATAAAATAAAATAAAAAATTATAAAATATATTTTAATATAAATTAAATAAAAATAAATAAAAAATTATTAAATAAAAACTAATAAAATTAGAAAATTCAAATCTTATTTATATCTTTTGTAGATGTGGAATCTATATTTGGCGGTACTCGAATTATTTTTGAGTAACTAGTATGATACTTGATACTTGTGCATTACATTTTTTTTTGTTTTTAAACTAGAGTCACATGAGAAACTGTTTTGTAAATCTTATATTCAAAATATAATGTGCTTGAATTAGATATTTGGATTCTTAAATATCATATGATAAAATTTTTACTTTTTAACAAATCATAATGTAACAAATATATTAGAATTGGTCTTAACATGTTGTACACATTTATTTTGCTACCAACGAACAAAATGTAAAAAGAATGCAGTAGAAATAACTTATACATTAAAAAAAATTATATTCTAAAATTAAACACAACCTCCACTTATAATTGTAAGCAAATTTTATTTAAATACAAATACTGTCTCTGCCCCTTCGAATTAATACTGCTTGCATCTATAGTTACAAGATCAAATAGAAATATAACTTATGAATTGTAAGTATTAATTTAGGATGATTATTATGAATATGTACCATTCAAAAATTATTACCCATACTAACATAATATGAATGTGCTTGACACTGGTGATCAAATTGATGATTATTTAAATTATTTCAATTATGTCTCTTTGATTATTAAATAAATATAACGATGTAGTCTTATCTTATCATTAGGTGTGGAAAGATGGTCAAATGAGAACATAATGTTATCTAGTAAAAATGTTAAAAGGGAAGATTTATATAGATACCCTTGCATGGAATATTTTAATTACATTACAAACTTATTAAATGTTATCATAATATTATTAATAAAACATAATCTCTCACTAGATAATGATTACTCGATAACAATTATTTCCCTATAGTCTGCATTAAGAAGGTTAAATGTAAGTTGACCTTTTGCTACCAAGTTATTATTTTACAAAATTGTTTCCATCAAGAACATAAACTTTCTATTACTGCCTATGCTTCTTACCACTTCAATATTCATTTTTGTTGTCACCATTTCAATATAGCAACTATATATGTTGCATGTCTGTTCTCTCATTAGATTTGGTAGCAAAATCGACGAGATTATATTGCCAAGAAGGCAGAATAATCAACACATAAACTTATGGTTGATGATAAATTATTTTAATACAAAATAATAGAAAATATCTAAGCAAATTGCACAACGATGTAAATGATTATGGAATTCACTAAAAAGTCTTGAAAGCATAACTCCTTGTTAGAATGGTAATGAACGATGGTTGGAGATTTTTTATCTTCATATAAGATTGAAGAAAGGTGGTTTGTGTAAGAACAAATCTAAGAACAACAATGAGAAGATAATAAGTATTAACATGCATTTACCTTCGTCTTCATATGACTGTGTCATAGCTTAGTCTTCCATGAATAATTAACCACCCTATTCTATGTAACAACACCTTAATTAGATTGAAGTATTTATAGACAAACGAAATCATTTTCAAGTAGGAGATGGTGGCATGACCATAGGAAATACACCTTTATGATAAACACATAGTCAATTAACTAAAGGTAATGTACCATTTGAATGTATATAATACTAATTAAGTTCCACTTCATCAACAAATTGATAAGCAATATTATTTAAATATTGCTTAGGTTAAGTCTTCAATAATTATTACAATAAAACAAATAATTTTAGTGATAGAATATAAAAATGATTTGACTAGCTATTTTAACAATTGATTGCATAGCACAGATATTAAGCACTAGTAATAAGCCTTAATAGACTATTAATATGCATGTGCATATATTTTAAGACGTATAATGTGATACATATGGAACACCAAGTTAGGCAAATTAATCTATAGTTACTTTTTTCCCCAAAATTCAGTTAAACAATATATGTAAATTTAGATTCTAATATGATCCGAGCAAATTATTTTCCTTTGAGTTATTTAATATAATTGAATTTAATCCCTTTATGCAAATTTAAATATTTATCTGTTAGTTAATAAAATCAAATAAGTGAATACAAATTAATTTTAACAATAAAATATTTAAACTAATATGAACAATTACACTATAAGAAAGTTCAATATTATTGAGAAATTAATTCTTTTGAAAAATAATAAATTTATTGATAAAAATTTCGTACAAGGGATTTATTAAAAAATTTATTTTTACTAAAAGTCTCGAAAGTATTAACATTTTTTGTAGTGTTATATTCACTTTTCAAGTAAGTCAACCATCACTTTTTAATATATTATTTACTTTTCATCCCATGCAACGCATGGGTTATATCTAGTATTAATATAAAAGAGGTTTCAATAATAATTGCAGTAATTTTCAAACCCCAAATTTAACTTTAAACTAAACCCTATACTGAAAATCTAGTATTAATATCAAGTTATCAAGTAATCACACCTATTGAAAATCTATCTTTTAACCCATTAAAGACTTCATAAATACTGAAAGTAAACTTTACACCACAAGCCCTAAAACTAAATCCCAAATTATAAATTTGGCATAAATTTAAACCCCAAACATAACTTTAAACTAAATCCTATACTCTAGATTATGAAACTTAAACACAACATTAAATTTTAAAACTTGACACTTTAAATTTTAAAAGTTTAAACTCTAAACTTATATCCTTAATTTCTAATTAAATATAATATGATATTAAGTACTAAACCTTAAATTTTAAAGTTAAACCCTAGGCTCAAAATTATAAACACTAAAACTGATACCCTTCTCTAAAAATAAATTTATAGAGTTTTGCGTAAATTTATACATCAAGTATACAATTACTAAATTAAATAATTTATTATATTTACTTATTTAGGCAGCTGTCCCTTGAGTTAAATTAATTGATAAAATCATTTAGAAAGTTCATTAATTTTCTTATTTAAACATGTCATTTCAAAGTATGTATACCATAAATTTCTCCGTTTAGAATAAGATTAGCCTAAAATTAAGTGAGTTACCTTGTTTACGTTGCTCTGATTCATTTTTTTACTTTATATTTGTACAGTGTCATTTTATTGAGATTTTGTACTGAATTTGGATAATAGTGATTCAACAAAATAAAATTAAGAAAGCAAGAATATGTGATCAATATGACAACTCAAAAAACAATTATGACTTGGATTTGCAAGAATCCAACAACTATTATGATAGATATTATATAATATAGTTATGATATTTATATAATGCAGTAATTATACAATATAGCTTCATATAAAACAATATAACTGCACTAAAATGGCAGACATATAACTAAACTTTCAACCAAGCCCAGAAAATTGAAGAAGGCAAAGTGACGTCGATCCAAGCAACATGAAACATATGGGAAAAGGAGTGAGCAAAAAAGGTCCAAACCAAATTTGGAAAATCTTAAAATTAAACTTCAAATCAGTAAAAATCTTAAAACTAAACCCCTAATAATAGAACCTTAAAACTAAACCCTAAATAATAAACCTTAAAACTAAATCTTGAACCCAAACTATAAATTTTGAAATTAGATCCTAAATCCTAAATTACAAGTTTTAAATGCTAACTTAAATTTTAAATGTTGAAACTTTGAACCTTAATAGTTTAAACTCTAAAATTTATTATTCTAAATTTTAAATATGACATGATATTAAACCTTACATCTTAAGCCTTAAAGTTGAACCCTTTACCCTCACTTACAAACTCCAAAAATTGAAGCCCTTCTCTAAAAATGAATTTATGATGTTTTGTGTAAATGGTTTACCTTGTGTACGTTGCCCTGGTTCACTTTTTTTTACTGTATATTCGTGTACTGTCATTTCATTGAGATTTTGTGCTGGATTCATTGTCGGATAATAGTGGTTAAACACCATTAAAAATTAATAAAACAAGAATAGGTGATCGAAACAATACTCAAAAAACAAATTTTTGACTTGGGTTTGCAAGAATTTAACAACTATTATGATAGATATCATATAATATTGTTATAATATTTATATAATGCAGTAATTATGCAATATAGCTTCATATAAAACAATATAACAGTACCAAGATGGCTGACATATAACCAAACTTTCAACCAAACCCAGTAAATTGAAGAACGCAAACTGACGTCGATCCAAGCAACGTGAAACATATGAGCAAGAAAGGTCCAACCCAAATTTGTACTTTATTTATAAAGAAAACCTATTCACGAAATCACTTTTGTAGATATTATTCACAAGTTGTAGGGAGACAAATTATAGTGTGGGTAGTTAGGAACTGCTGTACACAACTGAACTTTTACCTAACAGTTAGAGTATTACTATGCTATCCTTTTTTTTTTTAAGATGTCTTTTTTATATTCAGTCATACTATTTTATACAAATAGATAATTTAATTAATATTTATGTGGTTAATTACAATGAAAATATTATAAAAAATAGTTATATAAAAATAATATGATAGCCTAGATTATTGTACTGCAGAAATATTATAATGGAGCAAATTTATTTTTATATAAAATAATTACGCAAGTTTCAGAAACTAACTTTGAAAATCTTTTGGTTTCAAATAAAACTACTAATGTATATGTCAGCTTGAGAGACGTGAGATTTGCATAAATTATTTTACTTGGAAGTAAATTCACTTATTTTTATAATTTTATTTTTATTTAATTTTTATAATATAAAATTTACATAATTAAATTTATTAAATTTTAAAATTAAATAAATTTAAAGATTTTAAACATTATGTAAGAAAATATTTATGAGAATAGGCTTTCTCCACGTTATAATATTGTGACAAGTGACAATATACCCACTTAATCTGTCACTAACTATACAATTATTGATTGATTGTGTAACAGTGTATAAAATTAAATAAATTTAAAGATTTTAAACATTATGTAAGAAAATATTTATGAGAATAGGCTTTCTCCACGTTATAATATTGTGACAAGTGGCAATATACCCACTTAATCTGTCACTAACTATACAATTATTGATTGATTGTGTAACAGTGTATGCGAGACTTACATAATCAACGAATGGCTAATGGCTATGATTATGTGGCTGTGTGCATTGACTGAAAAAGTGAATGTCTTGTAAAGAATTGTCCTATTGAGAGCAAGGCTCCTGCAACAGAACTGTCTAACAGGATGCTAAAACAAAAAAGTGATAATGCATGCAGAATGAATAATTGCCACTCAATCATTGTCTTAGCGGAGTCATTCGCAGAAAGAGATAAGCTTCATCCAAATTAGTTTTCCATGTAAAATTGGGATGCATAATTGGTGTTATATGGAATTTTCTAAAAATAAATTTTAAAAAATAATTGCAAAGCCCTTATTGCATAATTAACCAATAAAATGTTTTTATACAAAAGATGCAAGTATATCTTACACATATTTATAACTGACGAATTTGTTGAACAAGTGACTTTGAAAGGAGAATTTTGAGGGTAAGGAAAAAAAAAAAAAGAATCAATTTTTTTTTTTTTTTTAGTTTGAACAAAGAAAGAAGAAAGATAATATTTCAAAGCAAATATTGATCTGTTTTTTGCAGTTTTTTTCTAAAACTAAAATGATATAGTAGAGAAAAAGTTTATTAAAAATTGATATTAATATTATTATTATTTCAAATTAAAATAATATTATTCTTTTAATTAATTAAAATTTATTCAAAGCAAAGAAAAAACTATCTTATATTTGCTCACTTTTCATTTTTTTTATTTTCATTCATTATATTTTCTTTTCTCCTATAATTGGTTCCCAATAATAATTGAAGAAAGTATTACCATATGATTTAAAATTTTTAATTGACCTTCTCAACCTCAAGTGTTTGAGTTAAATTTAAGGTTATATGAAGAAAAATTCAATAAGTTTTAAATTACTCAATGCAGAGATTATCATAATCATTATAAAAAATTTCAGTAGAATCTTTATGTAAAAGTTATATATTTATTAATAAAAATGTTTGGTGTAGGATTTAGTGAAAAAAATTATTTTATTAAAAATTTTATCTTTTGATAATATTAAAATTTTTTATAATCAATGTGCCACAAGATTATGGATAAAAATCATAGACGTTTTCCCACCGACGCCCAATTCTGTGACAGTAGAATTCTCAATATTTGGGTAGGGGTGGGCAAAAGGGCACTCCAGGATTTGATTTTTGGAAGCTTGTTGGAAATTGAAGACGCAACAATCCATGCGGGGTAAGAATGCGAGTTCCTCTTACAGAAATAATTATAATAAATCTAGAAATAGGAATCAAAATTTTCTATTTTAATGAATAATAAATATATAATCTTTTATATTTTTATTTTATTTTTTAAAATAAAATTTATTTATACAAGTCCTGCATCCAAAATTTGTTTTTCATTTTTCACAACAACTAAAAAAAAATAAAGCTAGAGATATTCCCATATAAACATTTCACACAAAATTCTTACGTGGTTAATTACCGCCCATAGGACCCACAAGCGATAGGGTGGAGGATCCGTGAGGCTTTCGTGTAAACTCCTTACCTGGCTGAGTTTTCCCCAAAAGAAAACAAGAAACGGAAAGTGAAACTTCTTGTGTAACCATGCATGGGAGTTACTTGTCTAAAGTTTTTCTGTATTTTTATTGTATATTTTCTTATAATTTTTTTCTTTCTCTTCTCTTTTAAGAAAAACTTGTTAGAGCGGGTGGGGCAGGTAAGCTTCTCCAGATACTGTTAACATTTTCTTACGCGGATGGGTATGGTCAAATCAATAACTATATTTATGGATTTAAATTCATATTTTATAAAATAAAATTTAAATAAAAAATTTATGATAAAAAATTTAATAATAAAAATTATTATTAAATATAAGTAAATAAATAATAATTTATAAATTTAAAATAATTTACATTATTAATCTTCTCCTCAATAATTATTCACTTATAATTTATTTTATAAAATATATTCTTCACTTTTAATCATTTTAATCCTATATCCATAATGATAGCCTGCTACCTAAGTGTTTTATAATTTTTTTTCCACTTTTTTATAGCTATTTTTATATATGCAATAAATATATGCTTTCATTGTTGATCCGCCAGCATAATAAGCAAATTTGATCCTCACCTACTTTCCTATCCACTTGCAGACGTCATAGAATCTCAAGATCTTCTTATAATTTTTTAGGTAAAATTTAAAATATGTCTAAATTAGTAATCAGAAATTAATTTTTTTTGAATTAATAAAATTATTAAAATAATAATAACTTTTTTTATATACACAGTTAAAATTAAATTTGAGACAATACATTTAAAAGATTCAATTATGTATCAATTATGCTAACCTTATGATAAGATCTTGGTACATTTATTTGCTATAATGGGATATCCTATTTAATTCATGGTTGCCTATTTGATATTTTTTAATATATATTATTTCGGTAAAGAATTTTTTAAAAAAGTTGGTGGGATACATTTATTAAATCAAGTCTTGTTAATTTTATAGAAATATCTTATTGAATATTAAAAAAAGATTTTAAATTACTATTCATGATTCAACTTTATTATGTGAGAATAACTTTTTGTATTGAGATTGCAACCAAGAAAAACAAGGGAAGCTGTTAAATATGCCCAAAATCAACAAAAGAAGAAATAGAGGCCTTTGACTGATTCTCAACTCAAACCCACAACCAATTCAAAAGTTTAAATGGCATTGATAAATCATGATGTGAACTCCTATGATGTGAATGCATACAACGTGAAATGCATGATAAAATTAAGCTAACAATATATTTGGATTCTCAAATCTTGCATTATCTTTTGATTAAGTCTTTATAATTTTAATCGAGTTTTTAATTTTTATTATTATATTAAATAAATTTTATTACGTACCAACAACTTTTCCTAATAAGATTGACAACCAAGAGAAAACAAAGAAATTTGTTAAATACGCTCCAAATCAACAACATAAGAAATATTTGCCTCTGACTGAAATTCTCAACAAAAGTGTGAATGACATTGACAAATTACAATATGAAATCCTATGATGTCAATGTATACAACGTGAAATGCATGACAAAATTAAGGTTAAAATACACTTGGGGTTCCCAAAATTTGTGTCAATTTTTAATTAATTTTTTATAATTTCTATTTGATCAATTGAGTTCTTAATTTTTTTTACTGTTATAAAAAAAAGTAAATTTATTGAGTAGTTTACGATAGATTAAAAAAAAACATCTAACGTAGCAGAAGAATTAACTAAAAAAATACACTTTATTTCTAAAATTTGTATAAGGTCCCCATAATTTAAGTTTTCTCATGATAAGTTGGACTTTTCAGAAAATAAATACACAATTATTAATTAAGAAATCTCAACAATATGATATTTAAATTACAATTTGTGACAGAATATTTTAATTTGTTGAAATGGAATATCTTGCCACAAATTACAATGGGCAAAAAGTCCATATTTGCTTTAGACTTTTTTTTTTAAAAAAAAATAAAATTATTAACGAGATACACGTATCACAAAATTAAATTAAAGATTCGTAAAAATTTTCATACTAATGGTGATTTTAAATAGACTTTACCCTAACGTGTTCATCTCTGTTTGCCCTGAAAAAACATTAGGTTACTTTTTGTATGGTCACGTTGTGTTCACCCATAATTAGTAATTAATTAAGATTAGTGAATGGTTGCTGCCATGTCTATATTCAAACGTTGAAAGTAACGGTAAACAACAGCTCCGGTGCATCATTTATTGTGGGATCGATGTGATAATGACAAGCTCATAAATTACCTCCATGGTGAAGATTCCATATAAATCTATTGAAAATGATTTTTATATTGTAAGTAAATTACATTATTGACACATGCGAAATAAATTTAAAAAATATATATAAAAATTTTATATATAAATATTAGAGTTTTAAATCTGTTAAGTACATTTTTTCTTACTTGAAATTTATGTCAAACCATTACGCTAATCATTAATTATGAGTTTTTTTTAAAGAGATATAAAATTATTTATAAGTCATTATTTAATAATTTAAATTTTAAAAATAATTAAATTTTAATATAATATCAGAATCTTTATAATTAAATAATTAAAAATTTAATTCTTATTATTCTCATTTTTTAAAATAAAAAATTTAAAATTTAACACAATATTTAATAGATATATATATTTATCTATA
Source organism: Dicorynia guianensis (assembly GCA_037013595.1). NCBI lineage: Eukaryota > Viridiplantae > Streptophyta > Magnoliopsida > Fabales > Fabaceae > Dicorynia > Dicorynia guianensis. The sequence goes on along the minus strand of JASUAB010000006.1, from coordinate 11,238,011 downwards.
TTTCAAGTAAAAATTTTTATATAAAAAAACATGTTACAAAGATATAAATTTAGTTATAAATATTTATCTAATAATTTAAAATTTTTAAATAATTAATTTTTTTACATAATTTAAATTTTGTCATGGTAAAGAATATAGACTTTTTCTTGTGACAGTAACTCGGGTTTGGCTTCCCATTATGAATAGCACGCGCGAAGCTCACAAATCAAGGAGTCCACAATAGTTAATAATTTAATAACAAAATAATCATTAAATAAGTTGTAAATCAAGTATCTCATAATTAATTAATATATTAATTTATGATTTATTTTAAATTATTATTGCATACGTTAGTCTATATAAAATTATTCTAAAAATTGTAAAAAATGAAATTTCTAATTATTTCTTGAAAAACTTTTTATTTTACATAAAAATATATATGCTTACTTTTTACTATTTTTTAGGTCAATAAAATTTGGTATTGTTAATTAAATTATTTGTATTAAAAAATATTAACAATGAATTGTTATTATTATTATTATTATTATTATATTAAAATACGAGGAGATATACTGGCTAGCAAAAGGGCAAGCTTACAGATTGACATTAAGCTAATTCGCAATAACGCGCAATAAACGATAAGTGAAATGTCATGAATGACGTCGCTAATGCTCACAAATTTTCTATACAAACATCATTGCACTGACAGTCATTGCAAAGTGTGAGAGGATTACTTGACTAGAGAGAGAAAGCGAGAGAGAAATGGCGTCTCAATTTGGGAAGGTGGAAACTGATGTGCACCTCAAGGCTTCTGCTGAGGAGTTTCATGATGTTTTATGCAGCAGGACACACCACATAGCCAATGTTAGCCCTGAAACAATACAAAGTGTAGAAATTCACGAAGGTGAATGGGGCAGTGAGGGATCCATCATTTTCTGGAAATATGTTCATGGTAAGGCATATTATGATTCACGAACTAACTCCATTCAAAGACTCTGCTTACAAATTCCATACTCTCTTGTTTTTCTGATGACAGTATGGTGTGTATAAGAAATATTCTTGAAATTTTGTTTCATTATGGCTTTAATAGATGCCACCCATGATTAGATTTTTGATCGAGTTTAACGCTTTAGGCAATCAAAATTGCAATGAACTTTTGTTTCTGTTTCCTGCTTTATGAAACCATAAAGCAAACAATTCTAATTTCATCCGGCTTAAATTATTGACATTAATTTTTGAATTGTTTATTTTCTCAGCACTATAATTGCCTATAAATATGTTGATATCTCTACCAACACGTTTATTATTGTAAAATTGATTGAACTAAGACTCGAATTAAATTTTAGAGCATAAAATAAGTAGTTCTATTATTCTTACACAAAATTTTATAAAATCACACTAACCACATTAAAGACTCAACAAGTCCATAGCTATCTCTCTTTGTGATATTGTAGTGAAAGTCCCATTGATTGGTGAGGTTGTGATACTTGGGGTATTGCCTTTTGAACATTTTTCACATAACTGCACCCATGTCAGTATTTATTTATTTATTTATTTATTTTTTAAATCGACCAAATCTTTAGTTGGGTTTACTTAAACTTGATAGGAAAGAATTAGATCATTTGAATCTTTCAGGTGTGCAAACTTTATTTTTCATAAACTAATGCTAAACAATAGGGTTAATAAACTTCCACGAAACTGTATTAATAAAATTCTTACAAAATTAATTTTGAGTAGTGAAAATTGTTGACTCTTACTGTTTTAATTTGTAATAATTATTAATTTTAATAATTTGAATTTTTTTAAGTGAAATTTTATAAAATTTGAATAGTAAGAATAAAGGCACAGTAACCAATATGCCTATGAATGAGTAATAATCCTGAATTTCTTTTCTTTTAGGGACAATAGATTGGAAAGCTTGTGAGGCTAAGGGGTTGGTTGAATCCATAATTGCGCAGTATTTTTAATAAAATAATGATACCCAATATGCTTGTCAATGACTAATGATCCTGATTTTTTTTTTTTTTTTGAGGATAATAGATGGTAAAGCTTGCGTGTGTAAGCAGTTGATTGAATCCATAGACAAGGAAAACAACAAAATTACCTTCAAAGTGTTAGAAGGAGATCTGGTGGAGGTCTACAAGAGCTTTAAGTTCATACTTCATGTAACTCCAAAGCAAAAGGGCAGCGTGGCTCATTGGACCCTGGAATATGAGAAGCCGAAAGACCACACTCCTGACCCTCACTCCTTGATGCAGTTGGTAATCGTGGTGAGCCAAGAAATTGATGCTCACCTCATCCAGAACCAGAAGTGAAGACCCTATCTATAATCTATTCAAATAAAGCTCATGTCCCATGCTTAGTTAATAATGCTTCTCTTATCTCTATGTGAAAGTGAAATAAAAGTTGACTCTCCCCGTCTATATATCTTTGTGTACGAACACATTGCCTCAGCTACAGTGCATGACATGAGCTGAAATGTTTCTGTATGCCACTTGCCTAGTTACCCAGGTTTGGCTTATATGCTTGTTCATGTAACTATGTATGCCACTTTCCTTGTGTTTATGAAGTTTGTTGTTGCGTTTTTCTTTTTTTGGTTTCATCTAGATATTATTATTTGAATTTAGATCTCCCCACTATAAATAGTATTTACCAATTATCAGAATAAGTTTAAGACTAATTGATTTCTCTTGATCTCACAATGTAATCTATGAAAGCTTGTAAATTTATGATCTAAATTCTGTATTATAAGAAGTAAATAAAAATAAGATTTTAAAAATAGTAATACTGATGCTATTTATAGTTTTTATGATAAAAAAATAACAAATCATTTAACATACAAACATTTTTAAATTTAAATTTACGATTTTAGAAAAAAATCTCAAAATAATCAAAGAGTATTTTTACACTAATAAAAGTACTAGTTGCTATTTAGAACCCATTTAGATGAACTAAATTTTTACAAATGATATTTTCTTTAGAAAAAGTTAATCTAAAAATGTGTGTTTAATTGACTTTTAAAGGCAGAAATACAAAGTTAAAAGGAAAAAAGAAATACTAGGAAATTATAAAATTGATTTTGTTTTACAAATCACATTTTTGACTTTTTATAAAAGCATCTCAGGTAGAACGGAGAGTAATAGCCCATTTTATGATTTTTCTTAGACAAAATTATCGTTTAGGCATTTTGAAAATAACGACATGCATCCGCGTCGTTTTTCATCTTGATTCATCTTTCTTTTCCTTCTTCGACACACCAAACGCGGATTACGAAAGGTGGGGGGGGGGGGGGGGGGAGCCTGCCCCTCAAAAGTTATCGTATATATTATGAAAAATTTTAAAATTTTACTTTCTAAATTTGGTAAAATATTCCTTAGTCTCATAAATTTAAAAATTTTGAATAATTATAGAAAATTTTTAAAGATTTTTAAAATTTTTTTAAATATTATATATAACCTGTAATAATTTTAATAATTTTTGAATAATTTCTTATATATCTTATTTAAAATTTTAAATTTTTAAAACAACTCTTGAATATTTTAAAATTACAAAAATAACTATATCTTCCATCAGTGTAAAATATACAATATCATGAATCCTGTATCTGCACATGCAACACACCTTCTTGATCGTTTCTCAACTATCACACCCATCTACCCTCTAAAGTAGGGATGGGCATTGGACCGGATCAAACCGTTCCAACCCACCTCAAACCGTAAAAAAAAAAATTTGAACTGGGTTAAAATAGGGTAAAATAAATATCATGTAATATTTTGGCTTAAGATAAGGTAAATTGGGTGGGGCTGGATTTTGGTCCCCTCCCCATTGGGTTGCCACGGGTACCTAACAAAATTTATATATATATATATATATTTTCAATTCTTATGCTATATATATATATATATTTTCTGAATTCTGATATTATAAAATAACATCATTTTGTAAAATGATGTCATTTTCTACCTTGTCTTAAAACTAGAGGTGGACATTGGTTTGGGTCAAACCGTTTTAACTTGCTTCAAACTATAAAAAAGAAAATTTAAACTAAGTTAAGATGGGGTAAAATAAATATAATATAATATTTTAGTTTAAGATAGAGGCTAAATTTTTGCTCTCTCTCCATTGGATTGCTGTGGCAACCTAACAAAAATTACATATATATATATATATATATATTTTTCTACTACTACAAAATGACGTTGTTTCGTAGCTTACCCTAAATCTTTCTCAAGTAGCTCTACAACTCCAATGCCACTTCTCGGTCCTCTCTTGTCCCTCAACTCCCTCTTTTGCGAGCGACGAGTTTCGTCCATTGTCTTATCGTCTCTGACAGTCGATGCTGACCACCCTATCTCGTTTGAGTCATCTCGGTCCCTCTCTTGTCTAGTCATCACACTTCGAGACTTTGAATCCTTAATAGTTGACTGAACCTTGCTAACTTGCCCCCGCTCGCCTCACGTTTGGCCGTTTCCAAGCCTTCACTCTTCGGCCCATCCTAATCCAAACTAACCCACCCAAATGAAACTGAGTTATTCCAGCCCAAAAATCTTAGTTTGAAGGATTATTTTGGTTGGGGTTGAACTAACTAAATGAGGGATTGGGTTCAAACAGATTGAAAAAATTTTGCCCCAACCCAAACTGCTCCACCTAATGTCCACCCCTACTTAAAACTTCTACAAGCACAAGCAGGCAAGAGGCAGCCCAATTTCAGCAAACCAACACCACTCCTTCCTCCCTCGTCTCGAACCCTTGCTCCCTCGACTCCCTCTCTCATGAGCTACAAGTCTCGTTCATTGTCTCGTCGTTTCCAACAGTCAACACTAATCCCTTACCTCCTCACACCTTGTCTTGACTCGCCTCTTCTTATTTTGGCTCATCTCTTGTCTAATCATCATACTTCGACACTTTGGGTCGTCAATAGTCGATCAAACCTCATCCCCGTTCCACCGCTCGCCTCGCATTCGTTTGTCCCCATCCTAACCCAAACTAACCCACCCAAGTGAAACCGAACCATTCCAACCTAAGAATGTTAGTTTGAAGAATTTTTTGGCTGAGGTTGGACTAACTTAATAAAAGATTGGGTTCAACTGGGTTGAGAGAATTTTGCCTCAACCCAAACCGCCCCACCCAATGCCCACCCCTACTCTAAAGCACCCATAAGAAAAACACTAGGGTGAAGGCAATCTTCCTCTGGCGGTTATTAAGGGCATTTCGTGGCTGGCAAAATTGGGGATAGTGGGGCGTGATTAGAAGCGAATATTAATGAAGTTCTACTGGCAGGACAGGCCAATCGTGTCACAGAGAGATGCTGTTAAGGGAAAGCAGAAGAACATGTGCTGCCTGCTCAGTGTCATACTTTGTGTCAGGAGAATACGTGGAGCTTGGGTCCACGGGCTGGGATTGTTGCTCAAATCACGGCCCAAGAGGAGAGGACGATGGCCTAGCAATCGACAGGGGGACGAAGGCCCACTTGTCTAGCAACACATCCAGACTGTATGGAAGGAAGTCCTGGGTTGTCAGTGTCAATGGTGTGTTGGATAAAGTTATTCAGGTTATCGCTCATTACGAGATAGCCTTGATGAATACTCGAAGGTGAACGGCTGAATTTGTAATCACTTTTTTAAGTGCGTGGAACACGTGTTTGCCCTGAAATCTTAGAAGTAATATATAGGAACTCACGTGATGTTGTCTTCATGCACGTCCTTAATATGGTAACCAAGAATTAATGGTCATATTAGTGATCCAACGTCGATACCCAGTTGCTCTTTGAAATTTCCGAGACTTTACATTATAATAAGGAATTTTTTCTTTAAAGAAAGTTTAGGTGATTTCGGCTCTAATCCACCACTAGGGTTTAAGGCGTACTCCTGGTCATAAAGGCATTTATGGGGTTCTTATATATCACCTGCTAATACTGTTTTCACATCGGCAAGAGGAAATGAACATACGATTATATAAGAAGTGGTCAATTCTCTTACCAACTGAATAAATAGTTATTGACAATAATAAAGAATTTATGAATGGGAAAGATGATGATATCCAAGTCACATGATCAATCTCTCATTTTGTGCTTGTAGACACATATTTTGTCCAATGCACTTCCACTTAATCTCAATGTTACTTTTTATCTTAGATTAAAATTGCAAGTCCAAATTCAAAACTCAAACCAAAAATTAAAATTAGAAAACCCAAAATTAAAATTAACCACAAAACTAAAATTAAACTCTAGAATTAAAATTAAATTTCAAGATAAAAATTGAACCCCAAAGATAATAATAAATAAAAATAAAATAATAACAAAGATAAATTGATGAAAGATGATAAAAGATAAATGATAAGATAAAAAGATGACAAAAATAAGAAATAAATTCAACAAATAAAAATAGAAGCTAAACAAATAAATTTAAAACATGGCAAAACTAATTTAAAAGAGAAACTAAAAAGATAATAAGAAATAGAGAGATAAAAGAAAATAAAACACAAATAAAAAAGATACAGGAATAACAAGAAAACTGAGATAAAACTGCAGAAATTAAGTTTGGTAAGGAAAAGATCCCCAAAACACAAATATAAACAACTGACAATCCAAAAAAAAAAACACAGGAATAGAATTTATTAGCCAATACACGAAAATAGCCAGCCTAAACACCACCACATTGCCATAGACCTCTCCCAGTTTTCTCTAAAATTTTCTCTTTTCACTCTAACTCAAAAACACGGCTGGACCACTCTTTTTCCGCTGAAAAACAAAAAGCACGCCCCAAAATCTTCGGCACTTCAGCTACACCCCTTATTCACTTTACCGCGACACTACAAGAAATTTTTTGATTTTTGACAGATTTTTCTTATAAATGTCTTATCCATTGGTAAAAATAAGTAAATTTAATTTTATTGATGAAATTTGGAGGGATATGTGTTAGTCGGTCAAAAAATTTCATTACTTTTGAATAGCCATATTCGTAGTTAATACCATTAGAAAATTACCTGCCAATTCTTACCAAGTGGTGAAAAGATTTAATCAGTAAATTAATTAGCTACTTATTCAAAAGGTAATGTGATTGACAGCTTAGCTATTGAAAATGTGATAAAATTTTACTATGTAAATTTTTATTTTGTAAATAACCAACAGTAGAAGCCACAAAACATATTACTGGCAGCTTACCTCTGGTTAAGCTGCTGGTAATATGCTTGCCATGGATTGTAAAAGGAAACGATTAGCCATTCATTAGAAAAGCCAATGGGTGCCAATAGTCATTGGTACAAATCAAAAGGTTTGACACCATGCATTAGGATAGCCAACAGGTGTCACTTTATTTTTGCTAGCAACATTGATTGCTTATAAAAATTAAAATATCTTTGATTGGCTATGAAAAAGGAGCCAACATTTTTTTACCCACCATTGTACTATGAATAAAATTAAAATCGACTATGGTTGTCAATATGACAGTCAATTGTCATGTCATAAGTTTATCGACAGTCAATGCCGTTAGTAAAATGCAAATGATATATAGTTGCTTACAATATATTGGGATAGCCAATGAGTGCCAATTTATTTTATCAGAGGTATTAGTCAAAACATTGGCTTCCATTCATCGAGGTAGTTAATGAGTACTAATTTATTTTATTGGTAGTTAGAACTTCCAGTTAAAATTGAAATATCTATGGTTGTGAAAATAGCACTACAATTTATTAATCACTTCTTACCATTGGTTAAAAATTTGAAATGCTTTTCATTTTTTCCGATGGTGTTGAGCTACCAGTTAAATAACTTTATAAAGGAGTTTGTGAACTTTCCCTCGCTCTTGCGGTGCCATTCTCTCATCTCTTCTTTCCCCTTTCTCCCTTACTCTGTCCTTCCTCACCTTTTTGGGCCTCCTCAAACTATCTCCAGCGAACTTTGGTGATGGCTAGCTTCACAAATGGTGCTTCTTGTTTGGAATGGTGGAATTTCTACCAAAAGAGCATGGCCTTGTACTTGGCTATTGCTACCGAAAGAATGGTGCTCAAACTATCTCCAGCGAACTTTGGTGATGGCTAGCTTCACAAATGGTGCTTCTTGTTTGGAATGGTGGAATTTCTACCAAAAGAGCATGGCCTTGTACTTGGCCATTGCTACCGAAAGAATGGTGCTTCTTATTGTTTACTACACTCTCAATGTAGCAATAGTTAGTTTTCTTTTTTTTTTTTGGTACAATTAGTTTTCTAAAACTAGTAATTGGTGTACATTCATTGATATCTTGACAAGAAATGTGGAATTGTGGCGCTACTAGATCTCATGCTTTGCACAATTTTATTTGGGTGCACCCTTCTCCGCGAGCTTGCTAGCCCATGAGTGATTTTAAATTTTGCAGTTTGTTTCCAACCTTTTCTTTCCTAGTTGCTTTCCCTTTCCCTGTGTTGGCTTTGTTGTATGATGATATTGATTCTTGCAAATTATATATATGCGAAAGTGCTAGGCATTGTGTACCATATTTGATTTTCTTTGTAGCTTCTCTCTCAAATAAATACTTTCTTGTGCCATGATTGTTATAAAGGTTTCCTTCATACTTCCATTTTCTTTTAACTTGTCAACAAGTGAACGAATTTGAATTTTAGAATGGATAGACAAAGTGTTGAACATTTTTTCTACCATAAATTGTTCTTGCTATACTAGAGATAATTATCCTAACAATGCAATTATTTCAAAAATAACAAAGAATGCATTTACAATAAAAAAAATCTTCAATGCTTCCATTTATTTGTGAAAAAAAATTAGATCATAATTTTTTCAATAACACTAATCCTTCAGTGATTTTAAGGTTTTATTTTTTTTATCAAAAGACTTAGTTGTCAATTAAATTCAACTGATTTTCACATTTCAATTCTATTCATTTTACAAGAGATTATATATGCAGATAAAATTCATAAATTTTTCAATAAATATATATTTTCATTGTTATACTAGAAGTTATATTATTGATAAAATTAATTACCTCTTCAATAAAATTAAAATTAATTAATTTATTTTTCCCTATTTTACATTTTGTTGGCAACTATTCATTGATATTGTTATCTAATAATACCAGTAGATATTTATTAAACTACAAAATATTACCTCATTGGCCAAAAAATTCATTAAAATTAAATTTTAGGGCAAATTTTGGAGAGAGCTACTAAAAAAAGTAATGTTAGAAATACGTTGATACCCCACATCTTTAACGTGACTTAAGACAAAATTTTAGAAAATAAGAATAAAAAATTTAAAAAAAATATAAAATAAATATAAATAAAAATATAAAATAAAAATAAAAATATAATATTACTCCACTAAAAATTAGCCGCATAATATTTTTTTGGTAGTGCCAAAAAAAAATTAAAAGAGTTCGTTCTAGTTCCCAAAACTAAAAATTGCACGAAGGTCCCCTTCCTTCAACCTCTCGACACCAACCCCCCTTTACCCTTCGGAAACCAAAACACCCACTGTCTGTTTATTCCCCAACTCCATTCAACCACCCAATTCATCAATTGTAAGGAAACCTCGCCCATCAACACTGTCCCCCTGCACCTTCGAAATCCCCTTTTTACTCTATCCAAACCCATTTAGTCTTCATCACTAACGCCACTGTGTTGAAACGGAGCTGTCGCAAAAACCATATCAGCCGCTGTTGAAGCTTCACGAAGGAGCCCTCCATTGCTTCTCAGCATTGATTCTCGTCCTGCTGCGTTGACAGTTGAGGGTTAGCCACCACTGCCGCATCACAAAGTCAATAGCATTGCTGTCCCCCGAGAAGTCCTCAATCGCCGCTACAGAACCATGCCCCGTTGATCCTGTCTCCATTGAACCTATTGTTCGTCTGAGAATCCAGTCCTCTACTTGCAGAAACCGACTAAGATGGTAAGATGCCCTGCCTAAAATAGTTTTGCTTGATTGTTGTTACGAGTCATTGAGTCCCACATTGACAATAGTCTAGAGTGGGTCAATAAGTCATTGAATTTTTCCAACTTAACAGGTAACTTTTCAGGTGTGGTTCTCTCAATTGACTTATAAAAGTTCCCTTCGATTTGTTTGCATAGAATTTTGGTTTTTTCATTGATAGTCTTTGGTTTCCGTTGAATCTGTCATGATTTGGATTGGGAAATTCCGTTAGGTATAGCTTTTCTCAATAGGGGTTTGTTATGATTTGGGGTGTGATTTAATTATAGATACTGATTACACTGTGGATTTGGTTCAAATTTGCTATGATCTGATTGTGGGTAATAGATTTTCTCCATTGGAATTTGTTATGGATCGGTTAAATAATGGATTTTTTTTGACTTGAGCCTCTTGTGTTTCGGTTTATGAGAGTTTGGTTGGGTAATAGTTTTTCTCAATTAGAATCTGCTATGACCTTTGTTGTCTGGGTTAGAATTTAGTTGGATGATAACCTTCTTGATTGGAATGTGTTGAAATTCGTTTTTGGGCAAGAGATTTTCTCAGATATAGTTTGGTTGTGCTTTGACTAGAGATTCTGAAAATATTGTCGAGGGTTTACAGCTTGTTATAGTTCAATCTGTAAGAACCTTGATAAATCATAAATTTTCACGTATGATGGTGTCTTGGGTATATTACTAATTATTTTTATAATGTTTTGTTATAGATGTTTGTCTTTATATCAAAGGAGACAAGGTAATGGGCAATAGAAAATATTCACTTGAATTAATTAGTTCGGCCTCTTGTATTTTAAAATTATTTCTTGGATTGTAATTTTATATATTGAGATGTAATTTATTTGGGACACTACTCTGTCATGTATGATTTTATGATTAGTTAATTTTAGGCACTAGGATTTTATTTTGCTTAAATGTAATTTTGGGAATCTAAGGGCTCAAAATGTGCAATTTACAGCTGATAACCCAAGTAGATTTTAGCCAAGAACCCGAAATAGAAGGTGCTGAAAATTACTTTTAATGGAGCTATTTTTCTTTAAAAAATTTAATCTGAAAGGAGTGGGATTTTTCTAAATCCAAAGTATATTTTAAAATAAAAATTATATTTTCAAACCCTAATAGGGATGAAATTTTTTTTCAAAAATAAAAATTATATTTTAAACTCATTCTAGAAGGGTAGAGGTAATTTTTTAAAATTAAATATATTTTTTTCCAAAACCATGATCTAGAAGGACAGATGTTTTTTCAAAACCGAATGTATTCCACAACTCCAATTTGAAAGAACAATGCGTGTTTTAAAAAATAAATGTATTTTTTTTTTCAAAATGAAGGGTGTTTATACAAAAATAAACATTTTTTTTTCTTAAACTCTAATCTAATTGAAAGGATAAGGGTATTCTTAAAAAATAAATTTATTTTTCTAAAATCTCAATTTGGAAGAAATGGAATCCTTTTTTCAAATTAAGATATTCTTTTTAAAATCTCACTTTAGAGGGACACAGATTATTTTCAAACAAAATTTTCCTTTAAAAATTCGATCACCTTATTATTGAAAGGATTTTTAGGAATGTTAATATCTTTTTTATATATAATCAACACTAAAATCTAAAAAATTTTATAAGTGTTCAATTTCACTCTTAAAAAATTAGGTTTGTCCTGAGAGTGGATTTAGTACCCTTCAATATTTCCGAAGGGTGGATTTAGTATCCTTCAATATTCTCGTAGGGTGAATTTAGTATCCTTCTACATCTTCGAGGGTGGATTTAGTACCTTTCAATATCTTCGTAGAATGGATTTAGTATCTTTCAACATCTCTGGTCAAAATAGTATCTCTTAATCTTTATTTATCTTCTAGTTCTTAAAAAATGAACAAAGGGGGGGGGGAGGAGGCAATATGTAAATACCTAATTTTGTTTGAACTCTAAAAATTAAGGTAGACCCATGTGTAAGCTTTAAAATTTTCGTATTTGAATATGTGTTTTTCTAGAAGTTAATTAAATGGGTCAAGAAAATTTAAAGATATTTTAGGATCTCAAATGTTAGTAATATTATTTTTTAAAATTGAAAATTAAAAAAAGAAGAAAAAAGAAAGAAAGAAAAGAAGAGACAAAAAAAGGAAAAAAAAGAAGAAGAGAGGAAAAAGAGAGTGTCAGCAAGGAAGAGGAAGAAAAGAAGAGACAAAAAGGAAGGAAGAAGAAGGGAGTGTTGGCAAAAAAAAATGAAAAAGATAAGGAAGAAGATGAGAAAATGGGGAGATTGCCAAGAGATAAGGATAAGAAGAGGGAGATTGCCAGGAGATAAGGGAGCCTAAAAGGGAAGTCCAACACCTTCATCTCTCCATAGCATTCTTTAGTTCCCCTTCGTTCAACAACAACTTGTCAATCTCAAGCTCCTTCATCCTTACCTCAAAGAACTCCTTTGCACTCTCACTCATGTAGCCAAAAAAGGAGAAAATGACCTCACCCAAAATGCCAACCCAAGCTTCCCCATAGTCAACAAGCACAACTCCTATCCATGCTTCGAAGAGACCATAAAACCTAAATGCCAACCCGACCTCTTCACCATCACCAAACACGATACCTTTCCTTGCTTTGGAAGACCTTGACCAGAACTCGGTGCTGTCGCTCACCGCATTGCCTTTGTTACAGGATACCTACGGCACTGAAGCTTTATTGCCGCAATGTTCTGTTTTAGGGGACTTCACCATTGCTGCTATCTTGGAACGACCCACTCATTGCTACCCAAAGAAAGCCATCGCTCCATTGCTCCCTCTTCGACACTACATAGAGCGTTCAACTCAAAAATTGCACTTTTCTTCTCCACCTACAAGGCATCAATTGAGCTTCCACACTTACATAGCACCTACACCAGTAAAAATGAGTCTTTGAATAGAAACAACTTCTGGTCTTGAACCCAACTTCCTTTCAGCCAAGCACAACGTCAATAACCTCTCCACCCTCTCTTGATCTTGCTCTTGTATGCCCAAAATGCAGCCATTGTTGAAACTCTGTCTATCGCAACATTCATTATTGAAGACCACCCCTGTCACAACACATTAGTGCTCATCTACAAACCAAACACACATCACCCCTCTATATCCATTCAAGCTTGTCAAGAGTTCTAGCAAGTGTAGCCATTGTCCCATCACATTTTGTCTGCATAGTGTCGTTGAAGCTTGGTCATTGGAGTTCATCTTGAAGCAATCACATTCTCCTCTATGATTGACATTCAAACACGCCGCTATCATGAAGTTCAACGACCATAGTCCCTCAATCATTCTATCTAGATGCAGCAACGGTCTAGAGGTACCCAGCCACCTTTGTAGCCTGAGCCAGACTTGCGAGCCTAGCTGTGTTCTTCTAGAGTTTTGACCCAACACCGCTATCCAAGAACCCAACGTGTGACCCAATAATTTTGAGAGGATTCTTTTGCCATCGCCAATTGGAAGACAGCCACTATTCCTTATTTGTCAGCATAGAATCCTTTGTAGATGTAGTGCCTACCCCGTTCCAGCCGTTGATTGCTTCCCAAGTTGCGCTACTGTTGGACAACACTATGCACAACTATTTCCCCTTTTGACTGGAGTTGCTACTCTCTCAAGAACCAAGGCGAGTTGCTGTGATTTGAATTTGTGAAATTTTATTGGGTTAAATTTTCATTATGGAAGGCTTAGGTTAGAATGTTTGTAATTCACTAAGAATCCATGAGTAATCTTTAACTTGAAACTTTGACTAGGTTGTTAATTTAGTTTATGAAAATTTAATTTTTGGAGTAAAACCTTTTTTGGGAGAAATAGAGGATTTTCTCAAAAGAATCATTTTTCTTAATTATTTTTAAAACCCTAACCTAGAATAGAGAGATAATTGTTTTAAAATTATTATTTTAAAATTCTAATCTGGAATAGAGAGAAAATTTTCATAAAATTATTATTTTAAAATCTTAGTCTAGAATAGAAATGGGACTTTTCTCAAAATCCTTTTTATTACCAAAATCTTTTTTATAAGAAATTCTAATTCAGAATGGGTAGGAATTATTTGAATTTTTTTTTTAAAAAATAACGTAAATTAAATCAGGTCATTTTTGGTATCAAAAAGGTATTTAAGATGCTAATACCTTCCCTAAGACGGAATCAACCCTCGAACCCAATATTTGAAATGTAGACTATTTTTAATTAAATATTCGATCTCATTTTAGAAAATTTAGGTTGGTGGCGACTCTAAAACCAAAACTAAAATCGAGGGTCGACAACTTGGTGACTTCACTGGGGAATCATTGAGGGTTAGGCCACATTGGTTGGTGTTTGTTGCATTTTTGTTTTCTATTTTTGTGCTTTAATTGATTGTCTAGTTTATTTATCTTCTGGGTTTCTGATTTTGCATTCAGGACTATGGTTTTAGATTTTTAACTATGTATTTTGGATTTTCATTCTTAAATCATGCTTGGATCATGCTGTTATATTAGGACTAAACAACTCACTTTTTCACAATATCTGCTATATTTATAGGCTAGTGACTGGTTTATTATTTTGCAGGTTGTGAACGAGTGAGTGGATGGCTTATTCCCCCCACACACATATACCTACACCACAATGCACCTTAGAAAAGGGGAGGTCATAACTCTTGAGTTCTATACCCGAGCACTTAGGAACCTTTAGACTAGTAAGGGCATAAAGTAAGGTTGTCCTTCTTGAGACCCTTGGTCTCTATGTAGGCACTTGAACACCCTTACTCAAATTGACTCTTTGGGATAATTTGAGGACCTGATTTTAGGAGTCTAGAACATATCCCTTTGTACATCGATAGTCACCTTAGAGCCGTCTTATGAATAAAGTTTAACCCAAACCTTTGGACATGAAAAATAAGCTTAAGATTTACCATAACTCAGGCACGATGGGAAATGTTATTTGTTTACTCACTTGCAACTATATTCATTTTCATCCTTTGCATCATTTTAAAATAAGGGACCTCTCATTGCACCCACCATGATTGCATGTATAAACTTTTAATTTAAACTTCTTTATTCAAGGGTTAAGAAGGGGTAGGGAGAGTATTCTTTATGGGACCTTTGGACTTCGTACAGGTACTTGAACTTCTTCATTCAAATAACCCTTAGCAAGCTAGATTGCCTTAAATAAGGGCAATTTGTGATTTGTGAAATACCCTTGCCATCATAGCACAAGAGGAACCCTATCTTCAAGTCATTGTTTTCATCTTAATTTTGAACATTATAATTATTATTATTTTTTGCTCAAATTTTAGGTGATATCATTATGGACATTAACACTGCATTAAATCCTAGCATAGTTGTCGTATAACCCCATGACCAAGTACTCTTCACTCAAGAAAAGGCCTAGAAGGAACAAGGAGATGTCTTAATTGGACAGGATGGTGTAATATTGCCAGAAATTAAGAATTTATATTTTAAATAGAATAACTTATATGATTTGAAGAAGATTTGGGATTGTTTTACTGACTCAAAAAAGGGGCAATTTTCGAAAAAGTATGGTCAATTGGGAAGGTCCCAGTAGAGGAAGCATTGCTCGAGGCCTTAGTCTTATTTTAGAATTCATATTACAGAGTGTTTACTCTTGGAAGCTATGATCTAACACCTACCTTAGAAGAATATGGTAACTTGTTGAAGATCAAGCCTTTAGATGGGGGCAAAGTGCATAAATATAATAAAAAGGCAAGGATCAATAAAAGTTTGAGCAAGTTGTTTGGTTTATCAAACATGAACTTTGAAAATGATATCAAGGAGAAAGGAAAAAGATGAACCATTTCGATCAATTTTCTTATTAGACTATATCATGCTCAAATGGACAAAGAGTTGACAATGTGAGTGTTAGCTTTAGCCATTTATGAAGCGATCGTATTCCCTAAAGCTCATGGGTATATTGATGGACAAGTGATTGTCTTGTTCAAAACTTTTAAGACAAGTTTAAATCCTGTGCAGCGCATTTTAGCAGAAACTTTTAGATCTTTGAATTTTTTTAGGTAGAATGGAGAAGGCCGGTTTCTTGGATGCTCACAACTATTAATGGTGTAGCTAGTAAGTCATTTACTATCTCCAAATAATATGGGTTATCCTCTAATTTCTTTTAACCTATCTTATTTTGATGATCGAGAGCCTCTAAAGGACTTCATCAAATACAAGTGGCCTAAAAAAGTGCGTGATAGTAACACTTCGATCGCGTACTTTCGTAATTTTAGAAATGTTATATGGGAGAGTACATGATTACACAAGAGACTGGTAACATATGGTTGTAGAAATCGACCTTAGGTTCCCTTAGTTGGTTCGTGGGGGATAGTCAGTTATACTCAAACTATAGTTATAAGGCAATTTGGGTCTATACAATTTGTATTAGCCACTAAGGGACTTCATGATTTGACCTTGAATTTGGGGCGAAGATACTAGACCCAAGAATGACACCGCAAGGAAATTATGGTGTCAAGTAAGGCAAATGGAGCTCAGAGAACATTCTACTATGACCACCCCCACCCCAGGGTATTCTCAATGGCAAAAGAATGGCAAACAAGGTTTCATTACTCCCAAAATTACTTTGGCAATTTCATCTTCTACAAGAATCAAGGTAAATGAAGACGTTGAAGTTAAAGAGAGATTAAAAGCTGAAAAGACTTTGTCTGCCCTACAAATTAGAGAAGCCATCTTAGAAGAAAAAGAATTGAAGATGAAACAAGAAGTCGATACATGGAAAGTTAGAGTTGCAGAATTCTAAAATAGGGTCATGAATATGGAATAGAATAAAGCCAGATTGATTGCTGAAAAAGAAAAAGAGGTTGAAGAAACTAAAAGGGAAGTGTGCTATACTAAAGAGGACTTTGTAGATAATGAAGAAAAGGTAAAGTCTTTACAAGATGAAGTCACTCGACTTAACAGGGAAGTATTCTAGCTTAGGGACTACATCCAAAGGCAAAAAGTAACTCATCAAAAGGAAAGTATGGAGTTATGAAAAATAAAAGATGCCTTTATTACACTGGAAGTTTATTTATATAAGGTAACACAAGAAAAGGAACGCCTCGAAGGATATATCGATAGCCTCAAAGAGTAACATGAGAACGAAATTTAGTTCCTGAAATCCCAACTACAAGACCAGCAAGATTTAGAAGAAAGGATTGATCATATTGACAAGGTGAATATGAGTTTATGCCAGAACTTGATCGATGTGAAGGCGGCTTATGATCAACGCTTTAAAGAGATCTTGAAAGATCATGTGATAATCAATATAGTGGAAGAGCATGAGCAACTTTACTATCATTTGACAAATACTCAAGAGTAGTTAGAAGTGGTAAAAGCTAGCATAAGACAGGTCGCGAGGATGGCAGCCTCCAAAGCCATGCAGATAATAGAGTGAGAAGTAGAGTTAGAACTTGGTCTCACCAAGAGTCTCTTTGAAGAGTTAAAAGAGCACTATGTCAAAGTGGGAAAACTACATAGATATTGCTAGGGTTGATCCCACGTTTTGTTTAAAAGAAAACACCCGTAAGGGTGGTTGTGATTATTTTTTTTAACATAATGAAAAAGGGGTTTAATGTTACCTAGAATTTGAGCCAGCTATATATATATATTTTTGTCATATCGAAATTACATATGCATGCAAAATTAGTTACTTATTTGCATTTAAATAATACATGTAGACACCTAATTTTGTCCGGACCTTAAAAATTAAAGTGGACCCATGTATAAATTCTAAAATTATCCTACGTGAATATATATTTTTCTAGAAATTAATTGAGCAAAAAATAAAAAATTTAAAGATATTTTTGGGTTCCAAATGTGAATAATATTGTTAAAATTTGCTAAAAATTAAAAAGATTAAAAATTGAAAAATTAGAAAAAAAAGAAAAAAAGTGAATAAAAAAAAAAAAAGAAGTATGAAAAGGGAGGAAAGAAAATCAAAGTGTAGTTGTTGGCAAGCAGCCAAAGAGGAGAAAATAAGTGGCCGAATATTTTGATTTCTAAGGGAAAAGAAAAGTTGGCACTTTTACTTCTTAAGAAAAGCATCTTGACCGGTGGGGAAGGAGCTGAGTGAGCAAGAAAAAAACATGAGTTGGCCATCAGCCCACTTTAAAAGAAAAACAGCCCCCAACGAAGAAAAAAGACCGGGAAAAACTTCTCCACCTTTGACACGGCACCTTGCATCTCATTTTTTCAACAAGATCCCATCACTCTAGAAACGGGACCCATGCACAAAGAAAAACTCATATATTCATGTCTGGATTTTCTTTTCAAAGAAAAGGAGGCCGAAGTTCAGGGGCAGAGGGGAGGTGCATCTCTAATTTCCTCAATTTCTTGCAGCTATCGGCCACAACACTAAGGGAAATCACACATGCATGCACAAAAAGAACCGACAACTCACCACTCCAGCCATCACACACCGTCACCAATGTGAGTGAGCTTCCCATCTCAGTTTCTGGTGATTCCTTCCGACTTTAAAGCTCTGTAGTCGCAGAAAGTGTCTGTTTCGATGGACCCCACTCTCGAAACGAGTTCAAGTGAAGGATCTCCTTCATCTCCACAGTAACCCATCAACAAGGAACTGGATCTCAGAGCACTCTTGCCCAAAACGAAGGCTGCCTCTGCATCTTTGTAAAGTTGACAGTCCACCAAAAGCGAAGAAACCTCAACCAGATTACAGTCTCGAGCCGCTGTCCGTCGCTCCTGAAACCTCAAACACAACAATCGCCCACGGCACCCAAAAGTCCCAGGATTAGTGAGGAAGTCCCGAGGATTGCGACGTCTTTACCTGGAAGCTATGAATCCATTGCCTTCGATGCTCTGAGCCGTTGCTTTTTGTGTCGTTGCAATATTAGGAGTCTCGGTGCTGCTTGAAGCTTTGTTACAGAAGTTCATTCCCGCTGCAACATTTCAGTTTACCTGTATAGGGTTTGAAACCAGCATCTCCTTTCTTTCCCTGAAGAAACTCGTTCATAAGGTGCTACAAAAGATTGGCGTTGTTCTTTAGTTTCACTACCCTGCAGCAACGTCCTCAACCAAAAAACTTGGCCGTTGTTGCACTCCCTCAGACTCTTGATCCAATGTCATTCTATTTCTAGTCCAGCGTTGTTCCACCTCAAGGAATTCACTTTAGCTCGTCAGTAACATCGAATCCATACCTGTCATTGACACATCTTCCACCTTGATCTTCATCAACCCCGGCGTCAAGACCAGCCAGGAGCTCAGCACTTTCTTCCGCTTCCTACTGGCCCCTCATCACGCCACCTCCTCCATCTTATTCATGTTCGGAGAAGCCGACGCAACCAGCACTCGGACAACCTAAGGTAAAACAAACCACCTCCTGTTGTTGAGAGTCTACGTGGTGCTCCTGTTGGAAGACCCGTTCGTCACCATCTTGGGAGGAATTCGTAGTCGCTGTGTGCACCTGAGAATTGGCCAGCTCTCTTCCGTCATTACACACCTTCTTCAAGTAAGGTTGTTGACGTCCACGTGGTTCAGGAGAAAGTCGTTCCATGTCACTTGCAAAGCCTCGGTCATCGCGATCCCTGCGAACTAAACGTCTACGGAAACACGGCCAAGAAGTGCAACTTCCGTCGCAAGCTTAAACCCATAACTCACTCCGGCTTGAACACCTTGCGCTGAAGTTGGAAGCTGCAGTAAAGGAAGCATGCAGTGACAGAAATGACGACGACACTGATTTGTAGCCATGGAGGCTGCTGATCATCCCTGGTTGGTCGAGTCTGTAACCGAGAGGTATATTAGCTCCTTCCCTTTATTTTGTTGTCACGTTTTTAGTTTCAGAGATTATAAAATGTAGAAGAGTCCTTACAGTGAAAATAGTAGGAATGGTATAGTGTGTTTATAAAATAAAATATAATAATAATAAAAGCTTCAATTTACACATTTTTATTTTGTTGATAAATTCCATATGTAAAAATCTAAAAATAAAACAAGTTATGTCTTTGTAAATAAAAACAAATAGACAGAATTTTCTCCTTCGTTTCACATGATTATTTTAGAAAAATCTTAACTTGAACAAAAGGAGAATATTTCTTTAAAATTACTTTCATGATCCTGATCTGGAATAAAAAAGAGGATTTTATCAAAAATGGTTGTAAGAATCCAATCTAGAATAGAATGGGGACTTTCATACAATTATCTTCGAAAACCCTGATCTGGAATATGACTTTCTACTGAACTTTCCTAAGGGAACTCATATTACGAATCTAGTCAGTCAACTGGCATGATTCTATTGATACATTAAAAGAAGTTCCTAACGATGGATAAATATAGTTGCCAGTCAACTGGCCGCTATTGAACTATCTTGAGGGAAATCAAATTACGAATCTAGTCAGTCAACTGGCATGATTCTATTGATGCATTAGAAGGAAATTCCCAACGATGGATAAATGTAGTTGCCAGTCAACTGGCCGCTGTCAAACTATCCTGAGGGAAATTGCCTCATGAATTAATGCCCTTTAAAAAGATTATCCCAACGATGGATAAATATAGTTGCCAGTCAACTGGCCGCTATAGAACTATCCTGAGGAAAATCATATTATGAATCTAGTCAGTTAACTGGCCTGATTCTATTGATGCATTAAAAGGAAATTCCCAACGATGGATAAATATAGTTGCCAGTTAACTGGCCGCTATAGAACTATCCTGAGGAAAATCATATTATGAATCTAGTCAGTTAACTGGCATGATTCTATTGATGCATTAGAAGGAAATTCCCGACGATGGATAAATATAGTTGCCAGTCAACTGGCCGCTAGTGAACTATCCTAAGGGAAATCATGTTACAAACCTAGTCAGTCAACTGGCATGGTTCTATTAATGCATTAAAAATAAACTCCTGACGATAGATAAATATGGTTGTCAGTTAACTGGCCGCTATATAATTATCTTAAAGGAAATTACATCACGAGTTTAGCCAGTTAACTGGCATGACTCTATTGAGGCATTTACAAATAATCCTAAATCGATCACATGCAAAAAAAAATCAATTTATTTAACAAAAGACAAAGCATAGTTTTGAAATCAAAAGCAGCAAACACCAACGTGGTACCGAAAGGGCGTTGTAGGGTGCTAATACCTTCCCTACACGTAACCAACCCCCGAATCCATTTTTCTGTAATGCAGACCATATTATTCGGTGTCCGACTTCACCATTGCAATCTAAGTCGGTGGCGACTCCATTTTTTTAAATCATTTTCTAAAACCTCACCTAAATCTAAACCATTTTTTTTTTTTATCGCCTCTGGATCGCCGCCCCGCGTCGCGTGTCGACAGCTTGGCGACTCCACTGGGGACGCTTGAGGGTTAGGCCATTTAAATGTAGTGTTTGTTGCTTTCTTATTTCATTTCTATGCTTTGTCCTCATGCCTGATTTGGTTATACTCTGTATATTTATAATCCTTTGGATTTGTCTGCAACGGATTAGGTTTAGATGACTTAATTTTATTATCTGCTATATCTGTGGAATGGTTGTTGGTTGATTATTTTATAGGTTGTGAGTGAATGAGTAGATGGCATATTCCCCACACACACGTACACCTACACCACATGGCACTTTAGAAAAGGGGAGGTCATGACCCCTGAGCTCCATACCCGAGCTCTTAAGAACCTTTAGGCTAGCGAGGGCATAAAGTAAGGTTGACCTTCGTGAGACCCTTGGTCTCCGTGTAGGCACCTGAACACCCTCACTCAAGTTGACCCTTTAAGGCAATTTGGGGACCTGATTTTAGGAATCTAGATCCTACCCCGCACTATTAATAGCCTTAGAACTACCCTTTGAAAGAGAGAATTTTGGTCCAAAACCATGAGAGTGAACAGAAACTTAGGATGTACCTTAATCTAGGCACTGTGAAAAATGCTATTCACTTCGTATTGCATGTCCAACTTTGACATTTGTGTTCCAAGCATTCTTATGGCACTTATTGTTGTTGCATACAAAACCTTCTTGACTTGAGTTTGTATTACCTGAAGGTTAACAAAGGGCCAAGTAAAGCTAACCTTGTAAGATTTTTAGTCTTTGTACATATGCATGAATAGGAAGCAAAGTAAGGTTAACCTTCACAAGACTTTTAGTCTCCAGGCAATGCAAGAATATTAGTGGCCAAGTTCAACACAAAATAAAAATGATGAAGTGCTTTGGCAATAGAAGGAATGCTTGAAAAATACTTTATATGATGGACATTGAACTATATATGCCTGGCATAAAATCCCTTCTTGAATTCATGACTGGTAAAGTGGTTTGGAGCTGTGAAAACTCTTGATTAACATTGAATCATTAAGCATAAGCATAAACCTAAGATCATTTCATCACAATCATGCATTGTCGTTCAATCTTTTGTTTAATGGGTCATTTGAAGTTTGGGCCTGGGAATGCATTACTCAGTTGACATTAAACATGTTCTTCCCCCCAAATTTTTGGCTTTGGTCCCAGTGAGTAACCTAAGGCCCATGCCTGGCATGAAATCCCTTCTTGAATTCATGACTGGTAAAGTGGTTTGGAGCTGTGAAAACTCTTGATTAACATTGAATCATTAAGCATAAGCATAAACCTAAGATCAATCATGCATTGTCGTTCAATCTTTTGTTTAATGGGTCATTTGAAGTTTGGGCCTGAGCATGCATTACTCAGTTGACATTAAACATGTTCTTCCCCCCCCAAATTTTTGGCTTTGGGCCCAGTGAGTAACCTAAGGCCCATGCCTGGCATGAAATCCCTTCTTGAATTCATGACTGGTAAAGTGGTTTGGAGCTGTGAAAACTTTTGATTAACATTGAATCATCAAGCGAACATGCATTGTCATTCAATCTTTTGTTTAATGGGTCATTTAAAGTTTGGACCTGAGCATGCATTACTCAGGTGATATTAAGCATGTTCTTCCCCCTTCCCCGAATTTTTGGCTTTGGGCCCAGTGAATAATCTAAGGCCCATCAGCATGTGTAGACTAGCTGAAGCCCGATCACGCAAAGGCACCTGGTTACCCTTTTTATGTCTTACTATTCACTTCAGGTTTCAGTCGATAACCAACCTGACATCCTTCTACCCCAAACTGAAAGATTCATTTTGAAAGCCATACTCAAAGGATTCTGGAAAGTATCATTCGAGTGTCCTAATCCATCACCTTACCAGAGAGCCAAAAATGGAGGAAAGCCTTGCTAGGCTTAGAGTCAGATTTCCTTCTCTTCCTCAAGACGCACTTCGGAAGATGTATAAGTGCCGACTTGAAAGAATGAAGACACTCACACGTCTAGGACTCCCTGAAGATGTGCGTTGGATCATTGAAGCTAAGGTACGCCTAGCAGATGATTTTCAACATTCATTAGTGAAACATCTGCCTGGGATGGGAAGAAGCTCTTATGCTAAGAAAAGAAGAGCTAAAAGGATGGAGGTTTGTTATAAGTGTGCAAGATGAACTTGTAATACACGATGTAAGGGAAAAGGAATGGTGTCCGCAAACCGGGAAGACAAAATTCAGTTCATAAAGGATGGACTGAGTAAAGAGTCGTTGGATAATATCCTTCAGACTCTTGAGACGCATCCTAGTGGACAAGTTCATGGTGTTCTTCTCGCTTTGGCGGACAAATTTTACAAGGAGAAGGAGCGCCACTGTCTTGAGAAGATAACACTAAATGACCCTGTTTGCCAGTTCGTAAGGAAGTTGGATAGCAACCTTGATCCATGAATAGCACACAACAAGGATGAAGGAGTGATGTTCCTAGGCAAGAAGACAAAATCATTAAAGATGGACTGAGTAAAGAATCTTTGGATAATATCCAGTAGACTCTTGAGACGCATCTTAATGGACATCTTCATGTTTCTTGCCTCAGTGGACATATTCTACAAAGCAAAGGAGTGTTTCGTCTTGGGAATCTGACGTTAAACGACCCTGTTCATTAGTTTGTAACCTTGTTCATCAGTTTGATCCCTTATGGTGTTTAGTCTGTTATTGGATGTAGTATCAGAAGAAAGGATAAGCTAGGATCACTATTCATTAGTCTTGTAATTGCTGGTGAATCCACCACTTTTTTTACTTTCCAATGGTGTATGCACGGTTTTGATTTGTACAGTTGTTGTTAGTGATTTTTCCTGTTAATTGTCAGTACGTCTGCCATATTCACTGTTTACCCTCTGACTTCGCATGCCTAATGTTGACAATGTTGGCATAATTGTCTTTTCTCCTTCTTAATCGCTGACATGTCTGTCATATTCACTGTTAGTTTTTTGACCCTGCATGCATGATTTTGATAATATCGGCGTAATTGCCTTTTCTCCCGCTAACATGTCTGTCATATTCGCTGTTAGCTTTTTGACCCTGCATGCATGATTTTGATAATATCAGCGTAATTGCCTTTTCTTCCGCTAATACGTCTGTCATATTCGCTGTTAGCTTTTTTGACCCTGCATGCATGATTTTGATAATATCGGCGTAATTGCCTTTTCTTCCGCTGATACGTCTTCCATATTTACTGTTAGCTTTTTTGACCCTGCATACATAATGTTGACGATGTTAGTCTAGTTGTCTTTTCTCCTTCTCTCTCGCTGACACGTCTGCCATATTCACTGTTTGCTTTCTGACTCCGCATGCCTAATTTTGACAATGTTGATGTGGTTGTCTCTTCTCCTGCTGGCACAGCTGTCATATTTACTGTATGCTTTCTGACTTTGCCTGCATGATTTTGATAATATCAGTGTAATCCTTTTCTCCCGCTGGCACATCGGTCATATTTACTGTATGCTTTCTGACTTTGCCTGCGTGATTTTGATAATATCGGTGTAATTGCCTTTTCTCCTGCTGACACGTCTGTCATATTCACTGTTTGCTTTTTGACTCTACCTGCATAATTTTGATAATATCGGTGTAATTGTCCTTTCTTTTTGACAATCGCCGATGCATTTATTATCTTTGCTGTTCGCTTTTTGACTCTGCTTACAAAACTTCAAAAAAGCAAGCTAGTTGCTTTTTCATTATCGGTGGCTTTACGACTTTCCTACTCTGAAGGACTGTCGTATATGCAGGCGTGTCTTGTCTTTTGACTTTCTTACTTCATTGTCTGAAATTATTACGCCTGACTGTTTTCTGTTGTTCATTTCTCCCCTATAAATACACCTTCACATTGGATCATCCATGCATGGCTGGGGTAGAAAAAGAAGGAGAAACATCCTCGGCACGTAGATTCAAATCTATCTGTGTCTTCGGTACTTCCATTCTAGGGAAGGATAATGAGTTCATAAAGGCAGCCAATGAACTCGGTAGGGTGTTAGCTGCCAGAAAAATAAACCTGGTGTATGGTGGGGGCATCCATGGGATAAGAGGATGTGCAGCTGCAACTGCATTTACAGGGAAGAGCCATGTCTTAGGCATCCTTATAAAAGGGTTGGCCGACAAAAGAGTCAGTGACTACACCTTTGGTACTGAGTTAAGGGTTTCATCTATGCATGAACGCTTCGGGCACATGTTTTGCAATGCTGAGGCCTTTATCGCGTTACCTGGTGGTCTAGAAACTCTAGAAGGAATTTCTAGTGTGTTATTCTGGATCAAATTTAACTATCAGAAAAGGCCGTTAGGATTATTAAATGTTAATGGCTTTTATGATGGCTTGTTATCTTTTATAGATTCAGCTGTGGAACAACGCTTCATATCTCTGGAGGCTCGCCGTGCCATAAAATCAGATTCAGA
Organism: Dicorynia guianensis; assembly: GCA_037013595.1. Classification (NCBI taxonomy): domain Eukaryota; kingdom Viridiplantae; phylum Streptophyta; class Magnoliopsida; order Fabales; family Fabaceae; genus Dicorynia; species Dicorynia guianensis. The sequence goes on along the minus strand of JASUAB010000006.1, from coordinate 11,212,455 downwards.
CGTCGATCGATTGATTGATCGACTGCAAGCCTATGTATTTCAACCTTACCCATTGGTAAAACAAGTGGACGAACAGCCTCCCGATGGTAGCAGGAAGCGTAAAATAGACACCATGCTTCGATTGTAACTTGTCATGGCTTTACTTTTTGTCATTTTGTGTTACAAGTCTAGGAAGGATGGTTCGATGTGGAAGAGTAGCTAAGCGAAGTTATCGAGATCGAAGTGTGTGATGGATGGCAGAGTAAAGAGTTATTCTTAACTCTTGATACGCATCCCATGTGTGTCTTATTAGAAGCATCATATGCATTCTCATGTACCCCAACGACAAAAGCAAAAAAAAAAAAAAGTGTGTTGTTTTTCCTTTTGTGCATGTCTTTCATGGATGGCAGAGTAAAGAGTTATTCTTAACTCTTGATACGCATCCCGTGTGTGTTTTATTAGAAGTATCATATGTATTCTCATGTACCCAAAAAAAAAAAGTGTGTTGTTTTCCTTTTTGTGCATGTCTTTCATGGAGTCTTTTGGCAGAGTAAAGAGTTGTTCTTAACTCTTGATACGCATCCCATGCACAACTCATTAGGAGCATCATAGGCGTCTTCTGTTTCAAAAGAAAATGTTGCATTTCTCTTTACGCATGTTTTTGTGTACTGTTATTGCATCTTTTAATGGCCCTGTCTAAGGCCTTGGTAGACTGTATGGGAATACCCTTTTGAATTCAATAAGACGTCTTGCATGATGAATGTATTGTATGTCATTCCTTCCTTTTTTTTTATGTCAGTGATTAATGAATGACAGACCCTTGAGAAGGGGATACCATCACCAGAATGAACCAACAATGAGGGCAATCAGGGTTCTAATGTCTTTTCATACATAAGAACAATGAATTGGTGATCAGATATCTTAAGTTCTTCCTAATCAAACTCATTTTGCCAATGAAGAAGTAGGATTGCTTAAAGTATTCAATTCTTGGATGGTAAACAGCACTGCAATGAGTCCAAAGTCAAAAGTGTTGCATTGAGTTAAAGGTGGGGCAAGGATATCGTGATAAAAAAAAATGTTAAGAGGGACAGAGATGGTTCATTCATGATTTCACCTTTAGAGTTTTCAAAAGCTATGGAAGTATCACCCACCAAAAAAGAAAAAAAAGTTCTTGCACAATCCAACGAGATTTATCAGGCCTCTTGGTATGTCAGCATGCATCATGACAATATCATTGCATTGTGTGTTAGAGGCATCTGAATAATTTTGTTTCAATGCATTGAGTTGATATGAAATTCATTGTATGTCCGCATATCCTCATTCTTTGACCTTCAGTAAATCTAGATTGCATTTGTAAAGCATGTTATTGATGTTCAAGAGATCACTCTTACCATACTAAGCATGTTACTGGCGTTCAAAAAAAAAAATGTTGTCTTTCCGTACATGTCTTTCATGGCAAAGTAAAGAGTTATTCTTAACTCTTGATATGCATTCCATGCACAACTCATTGGAAGCGTCATATGCATCTTTTGTTGCATCTCTTGTGCACGTTTTGTTTTCATGTAATCTCATGGCATGGCTCTGCCCAAGACCTTGGCAATGACTGCATGTGAGCACCCTTTTAAGTTCAATAACCCATCTTGCATGTATTCTACATCATATGAATGAATAATGAATGGCAGACACTTAAGGAGGGTTACCACCACCTGAATGAACCAACGCTGGGGGCGATCAGGGTTATGACACCTTTTTCACGTTTTGATGCCTAAGAGCAATTAATTGGTGATCGGATATCATAAGTTCATCCTAACCAAATCCATTTTTTGCCAATGATGAAATTGGATTACCTGACAAAATACTCAATTCTCTTGGATGATGGAGTATCTCAGATCATAAGCAGTGGTGAGAGAGTGATGTCTTGTAGCTCATGAGAATGCTATGAGAAAGTGAGTTTCCTAGAACTTGTTTGAATGCCCCTTGAAATAATTTGTTGGATGCCACATTAACTAGAGAAGTGATCTAGGCTGTCTTTGCACCGTTTGAGCCTTTCAAGCTAACCTTAAAGTAAAACATCCCTAGTCACCCATTTGAGCCTTAAAAGGTGGCAAGGCCACCATCAAATGTTCTTTTTCAACCCTCATTTACCTTAACCTTTCAACCAAGAAGACTATGATCCTTACCTTAAAGCGAGTACAAGGAGCACTAAAACTATTAGCCGAGAAAAAATGCTATCAAGAATAACTCGGGAATCCTTTTGCATTCAATTGAAGCCTTAATTATGAAAAGGCAAGAATAAAAAGAAAATGAAAGAACAACGGAATCTGGGAAACTAGAAAAGAAAAGAGCAAGCCCAGATGGGCAAAAGAGAGTTAGTTCCTCCCATGTCTAGTAAGATTCCTAAGTTGTGGAAGATGAAAAGGGAAATACAAGGCTTTATGTGCTCAATCTTGCACTCTCCTTGTTTGCTAAACCCTTATCCATTTCTTTCTAAGCCTAAACCTTACATTACAAGCTAAAATAAAGACCTAGTGATCCTGGTTAATGTGGTGAAATAACAGATGCTGAAAGGGACATGAGCACAAGCTTATGGGATACTTATGAGTGCAAACACTTGTCAAGAGGGCAAATACTTGAGTGCAAACACTTGTATGAGAGCACAAACACTTGAGAGTTTCTTAATTAGAGAGTTGCTCAACAAAGAATCCTTGATTCCAGAGAATTGAGTAGTCTTCATCCAATATATGGATTCCTTTTTGGCATGTTCTTAAAAAGGAGATGGTGAACTAAGAAAAACTTTTCAACAGTTCTTTGCTAGAAGGTAATCAAGGAAACTAGGGGCAATGACTGGGAGTGAACCTAGAATTTGAAAAATGTTCAAAAGCACAAACTGGGGGCAATTGTTAGGAAAGCAAGCCCGGGAAAAAAAATCTTCCATTGTTTAGGGAGTACCAAATCTAAACCAGGGAAAGAATTGGGAGAATGACCCTCGAATCTTAAATATCCCTGAAAAAGCAGAGGGGTCCAAGATGAGGATTTATAGAAAAAAGAGAGAGATGAGTTACCCAATACTGATACCAGAAGGTATTGCTTCTATGGGGTCTAACATTCTAATTCACTCATAATTAGGACAATAAACCATAACTCACCCTTTGTATTATAGATTTGGCATCTGCATCAATTTTTCTCATGTCAAAAGCGTTTACATGCAAAGCATGGCATTTCTGGTCAAGTCTTTCATGTATCAAGCATGTTTGCATGTCAAGCATGCCTTTTAAGGAAAACTATTTCACATGTTAAGCATTTCACGTCAAACGTGCCATCTTAGGTTAAGCCTTTAAGCATGCCAGGAATATCCACATCATACATTTCAGTTCAGATCTAAGCACGTTTACATATCAAACATGCCATTTCAGTCAAATCCATCATGTGTTAAGCATGTTAGCATGGCAAGCATGTCGCATATGCTATTTTAAAGTCAAGCCTTTTTCGTTAAGCATGCCATTTCAAGTCAAACATTTCACATGTCAAGCATGTATTCATCTCAACCATGCCATTTTTTAGGTCAAGCCTTTTTTGTCAAACATGTCAAGCATACCATTTAAGGTCAAGCCTTTCACATATCAAGCACATTTGCATGTCAAGCATGCTATTTTAGGTCAAGCTCCTCATGTGCCAAACATTTGCATGTCAAGCATGACAAGCATGCCATTTCAGATCAAGCGATTTTGCATTATCAAGGATGTTATTTTCAGGTCAAGCCTTTTTATATCAAGCATCTCATTTAAGCCCTTCGCATGACAAATGTGTTTTCATGCTCAAGCATCTTTATGTCAAGCATGTCAAATACATCATTTTGAGGTTAAGCCTCTCCATGTGCCAAGCCCTGTCAAGCAGGTTCGCACATTAAACCCTGTCAAGCAGGTCTGCATGTCAAACATGCAATTTTGAGGTCAAGCCTCTGCTGTGCCAAGTCCTGTCAAGCAGGTTCACATGCCAAACCCTGTCAAGCAAGTACGCATGTCAGCAATCCCATTTTTGGAGGTCAAGCCTCCCTACGTGCTAAGCCCTGTCAAGCAGGTCCGCACGCCAAACCCTGTCAAGTAGGTGTGCATGTCAAACATGCAATTCTGAGGTCAAACCTTTTCTTTTGTCAAGCATTAACCCTGTCAAGCAGGTCTGCAAGTTAAGCATGCTATTTTGAGGTCAAGCCTCCCTATGTATCAAGCACATTAACCCTGTCAAGCAGGTTCGCATGCACAATATATAATTTTGAGGTCAAGCCTCTGCTATGCCAAGCCCTGTCAAGCAGGTTCGCATACCAAACCCTGTCAAGCAGGTCTGCATGTCAAGCATGTAATTTTGAGGTCAAGCCTCCCTATGTATCAAGCACATTAACCCTGTCAAGTAGGTTCGCATGTCAAGCATGCTATTTTGAAGTCAAGTCTCCCTATGTGTCAAGCACATTAACCCTGTCAAGCAGGTTCGCATGTCAAGCATGCTATTTTGAGGTCAAGCCTCTTCATTTGTCAAGTACTCAACCCTGTCAAGCAGGTTTGCATGCTAATCCCTGTCAAGCAGGTTCGCATGCCATATATATCACTTCTGAGGTCAAGTCTCTGACTGTGCCAAGCCCTATCTAGCAGATTCGCACACTCAGCCCTGTCAAGCAGGTTTGCATGCCATATATATCACTTCTGAGGACAAGCCTCTGACTGTGCCAATCCCTGTCAAGCAGGTTCGCACACTAAACCCTGTCAAGCAGGTCTGCATGTCAAGCATGCTAATTTAAGGTTAAGCCTCCCTATGTGTCAAGTACATTAACCTTGTCAAGCAGGTTTGCATGCCATATATATCACTTCTAGAGTCAAGCCTCTGACTGTGCCAAGCCTTGTTAAGCAGGTTTGCACATTAAACCCTGTCAAGCAGGTCTGCATGTCAAGCATGCGATTTTGAGGTCAAGCCTCCCTATGTGTCAAGCACATTAACCCTGTCAAGTAGGTTCGCATGTCAAGCATGCAAATTTTGAGGTCAAACCTCCTCCATGTGTCAAGCACATTAGCCTTATATGTCAAATATTAACCCTGTCAAGCAGGTCTGCATGTCAAGCATGCAAATTTGAGGTCAAACCTCTTAGGTTAAACATTAACCACGCCAAGCAGGTTCGCATGTCAAGCATGCAATCTCGAGGTCAAGCCTCTCCATGTGCCAAACACGGCCTCCTGTCTAGTAAGACAAGCCAAAGTCAGGCTTCGTCAAGCAAGACAAGCCAGAGTCGGGCTTCGTTTGACTCACCATTATCATTTGCGCCTCGAGTTAGGCCTCGTTTGACTCACCATATTATTTGTGCCTTGAGTTAGGCCTCATTTGACTTACCATTATCATTTGTGCCTCGAGTTAGGCATCGTTTGACTCACCCATATCATTTGTGCCTCGAGTTAGGCCTCGTTTGACTCACCATTATAATTTGCGCCTCGAGTTAGGCCTCATTTGACTCACCCATATCATTTGTGCCTCGAGTTAGGCATCGTTTGACTCACCCTTATCTTTTGTGCCTTGAGTTGGGCCTCGTTTGACTCCCATATCATTTGTGCCTCGAGTTAGGCCTCGTTTGACTCACCATTATAATTTGCGCCTCGAGTTAGGCCTCATTTGACTCACCCATATCATTTGCGCCTCGAGTTAGGCCTCGTTTGACTCACCCATATCATTTGCGCCTCGAGTTAGGCCTCGTTTGACTCCCATATCATTTGTGCCTCGAGTTAGGCCTCGTTTGACTCAACCATTATAATTTGCGCCTCGAGTTAGGCCTCATTTGACTCACCCATATAATTTGCGCCTCGAGTTAGGCCTCATTTGACTCACCCATATCATTTGCGCCTCGAGTTAGGCCTCATTTGACTCACCCATATCATTTGTGCCTCGAGTTAGGCCTCGTTTGACTCACCAGTACCATTTGTGCCTCGAGTTGGGCCTCGTTTGACTCACCCATATAATTTGCGCCTCGAGTTAGGCCTCGTTTGACTCACCCATATCATTTGCGCCTCGAGTTGGGCCTCGTTTGACTCACCCTTATCTTTTGTGCCTTGAGTTGGGCCTCGTTTGACTCCCATATCATTTGTGCCTCGAGTTAGGCCTCATTTGACTCACCCTTATCTTTTGTGCCTCGAGTTGGGCCTCGTTTGACTCACCCTTTTCATTTATGCCAGAGTCGGGCCTCGTTTGACTCATCTTTATCATCCAAGCCGGAGTCGGGCTTCGTTTGACTCAACCTTTTATCATCAAAGCCGGAGTCGGGCTTCGTTTGACTCAACCTTTTTATCATCAAAGCCGGAGTTAGGCTTCGTTTGACTCAACCTTTTTATCATCAAGCCGGAGTCGGGCTTCGTTTGACTCAACCTTTTATCATCAAAGCCGGAGTCGGGCTTCATTTGACTCAACCTTTTTATCATCAAAGCCGGAGTCGGGCTTCATTTGACTCAACATTTTATCATCAAAGCCGGAGTCGGGCTTCATTTGACTCAACCTTTTTATCATCCAAGCCGGAGTCGGGCTTCGTTTGACTCAACCTTTTATCATCAAAGCCGGAGTTAGGCTTCGTTTGACTCAACCTTTTTATCATCAAGCCGGAGTCGGGCTTCGTTTGACTCAACCTTTTATTATCAAAGCCGGAGTTAGGCTTCGTTTGACTCAACCTTTTTATCATCAAAGCCGGAGTCGGGCTTCGTTTGACTCAACATTTTATCACCAATGCCAGAGTCGGGCATCATTTGACTCAACCCCTTTGACCTAGATAAGCAAGGTAATCCTAGGTCATAACCTTTCAAATCCTAAGTCGTTCTTAGGTATCCTCACTGGGTGGATGATAACCCTTTCAAATCCTAAGTCGCTCTTAGGTATCCCCACTGGGTGGATCATAACCCTTCAAATCCTGGAACGGGTTTCTCCAGGTAATTCAAAACTTAGGACGAGTTACCCTAAGTTCATCCTGAGACGGGTTACCTCAGGTTTGTTTCAAATCCTAAGTCTCTCTTAGGTATCCTCATTGGGTGGATGATAACCCTTCAAATCCTAAGTCGCTCTTAGGTATCCCTACTGGGTGGATTAAAACCCTTCAAATCCTGGAACGGGTTTCTCCAGGTAATTCAAAACCTGGGACAGGTTACCCCAAGCTTCTTTTCTTTAAATCCTGAGACAGGTTACCTCAGGTTATTTTGTTTCAAATCCTAAGTCTCGCTCTTAGGTATCCTTACTGGGTGGATGATAACCCTTCAAATCCTAAGTCGCTCTTAGGTATCCCCACTGGGTGGATTAAAACCCTTCAAATCTTGGAACATGATTTTCCAAGGTATTGTAGCTTGGGACGGGTTACCCCAAGTTTCTTTTCTTTAAATCCTGAGACGGGTTACCTCAGGTCATTTTGTTTTTAAATCCTAGAATGGGTTTTTTTCAGGCAATTATTCCTAAGTTCATCCTGAGACAGGTTACCTCAGGTTGTTTTCAAATCCTGAAACGAGTTTCTCTAGTTGATTATCTCAAACTTGGGACAAGTTATCCCAAGTTCATCCTAAGACAGGTTACCTTAGGTTGTTTCAAATCCTAAGTCGCTCTTAGGTATCCCCACTGGGTGGATCATAACCCTTCAAATCCTGGAACGGGTTTCTCCAGGTAATTCAAAACTTAGGACGAGTTACCCTAAGTTCATCCTGAGACGGGTTACCTCAGGTTTGTTTCAAATCCTAAGTCTCTCTTAGGTATCCTCATTGGGTGGATGATAACCCTTCAAATCCTAAGTCGCTCTTAGGTATCCCTGCTGGGTGGATTAAAACCCTTCAAATCCTGGAACATGATTTTCTAAGGTATTGTAACTTGGGACGTGTTACCCCAGGTTCTTTGTTTTAAATCCTGAGACGGGTTACCTCAGGTTATTTTGTTTCAAATCCTGGAACGGGTTTCTCCAGGTAATTCAAAACTTGGGACGGGTTGCCCCAAGTTCATTTCTTTAAATCCTGAGACGGGTTACCTCAGGTTATTTTGTTTCAAATCCTGGAACGGGTTTCTCCAGGTAATTCAAAACTTGGGACGAGTTACCCCAAGTTCATTTCTTTAAATCCTGAGACGTGTTACCTCAGGCCATTTTGTTTTAAATCCTAAGTTGCTCTTAGGTATCCCCAAAGTTGGATTTAGTATCCTTCAGTGTCCCCGTTGGGTGGATCATAACCCTTCGCATCCGAACAAAATAGTGTCTCTCAACCTTTGCCCATCTTTTAGTCCCTAAAATGATGAGCAAAGGGGGGCAATCTGTAGACACCTAATTTTGTCCGGACCTTAAAAATTAAAGTGGACCCATGTATAAATTCTAAAATTATCCTACGTGAATATATATTTTTCTAGAAATTAATTGAGCAAAAAATAAAAAGTTTAAAGATATTTTTGGGTTCCAAATGTGAATAATATTGTTAAAATTTGCTAAAAATTAAAAAGATTAAAAATTGAAAAATTAGAAAAAAAAGAAAAAAAGTGAATAAAAAAAAAAAAAGAAGTATGAAAAGGGAGGAAAGAAAATCAAAGTGTAGTTGTTGGCAAGCAGCCAAAGAGGAGAAAATAAGTGGCCGAATATTTTGATTTCTAAGGGAAAAGAAAAGTTGGCACTTTTACTTCTTAAGAAAAGCATCTTGACCGGTGGGGAAGGAGCTGAGTGAGCAAGAAAAAAACATGAGTTGGCCATCAGCCCACTTTAAAAGAAAAACAGCCCCCAACGAAGAAAAAAGACCGGGGAAAACTTCTCCACCTTTGACACGGCACCTTGCATCTCATTTTTTCAACAAGATCCCATCACTCTAGAAACGGGACCCATGCACAAAGAAAAACTCATATATTCATGTTTGGATTTTCTTTTCAAAGAAAAGGAGGCCGAAGTTCAGGGGCAGAGGGGAGGTGCATCTCTAATTTCCTCAATTTCTTGCAGCTATCGGCCACAACACTAAGGGAAATCACACATGCATGCACAAAAAGAACCGACAACTCACCACTCCAGCCATCACACACCGTCACCAATGTGAGTGAGCTTCCCATCTCAGTTTCTGGTGATTCCTTCCGACTTTAAAGCTCTGTAGTCGCAGAAAGTGTCTATTTCGATGGACCCCACTCTCGAAACGAGTTCAAGTGAAGGATCTCCTTCATCTCCACAGTAACCCATCAACAAGGAACTGGATCTCAGAGCACTCTTGCCCAAAACGAAGGCTGCCTCTGCATCTTTGTAAAGTTGACAGTCCACCAAAAGCGAAGAAACCTCAACCAGATTACAGTCTCGAGCCGCTGTCCGTCGCTCCTGAAACCTCAAACACAACAATCGCCCACGGCACCCAAAAGTCCCAGGATTAGTGAGGAAGTCCCGAGGATTGCGACGTCTTTACCTGGAAGCTATGAATCCATTGCCTTCGATGCTCTGAGCCGTTGCTTTTTGTGTCGTTGCAATATTAGGAGTCTCGGTGCTGCTTGAAGCTTTGTTACAGAAGTTCATTCCCGCTGCAACATTTCAGTTTACCTGTATAGGGTTTGAAACCAGCATCTCCTTTCTTTCCCTGAAGAAACTCGTTCATAAGGTGCTACAAAAGATTGGCGTTGTTCTTTAGTTTCACTACCCTGCAGCAACGTCCTCAACCAAAAAACTTGGCCGTTGTTGCACTCCCTCAGACTCTTGATCCAATGTCATTCTATTTCTAGTCCAGCGTTGTTCCACCTCAAGGAATTCACTTTAGCTCGTCAGTAACATCGAATCCATACCTGTCATTGACACATCTTCCACCTTGATCTTCATCAACCCCGGCGTCAAGACTAGCCAGGAGCTCAGCACTTTCTTCCGCTTCCTACTGGCCCCTCATCACGCCACCTCCTCCATCTTATTCATGTTCGGAGAAGCCGACGCAACCAGCACTCGGACAACCTAAGGTAAAACAAACCACCTCCTGTTGTTGAGAGTCTACGTGGTGCTCCTGTTGGAAGACCCGTTCGTCACCATCTTGGGAGGAATTCGTAGTCGCTGTGTGCACCTGAGAATTGGCCAGCTCTCTTCCGTCATTACACACCTTCTTCAAGTAAGGTTGTTGACGTCCACGTGGTTCAGGAGAAAGTCGTTCCATGTCACTTGCAAAGCCTCGGTCATCGCGATCCCTGCGAACTAAACGTCTACGGAAACACGGCCAAGAAGTGCAACTTCCGTCGCAAGCTTAAACCCATAACTCACTCCGGCTTGAACACCTTGCGCTGAAGTTGGAAGCTGCAGTAAAGGAAGCATGCAGTGACAGAAATGACGACGACACTGATTTGTAGCCATGGAGGCTGCTGATCATCCCTGGTTGGTCGAGTCTGTAACCGAGAGGTATATTAGCTCCTTCCCTTTATTTTGTTGTCACGTTTTTAGTTTCAAAGATTATAAAATGTAGAAGAGTCCTTACAGTGAAAATAGTAGGAATGGTATAGTGTGTTTATAAAATAAAATATAATAATAATAAAAGCTTCAATTTACACATTTTTATTTTGTTGATAAATTCCATATGTAAAAATCTAAAAATAAAACAAGTTATGTCTTTGTAAATAAAAACAAATAGACAGAATTTTCTCCTTCGTTTCACATGATTATTTTAGAAAAATCTTAACTTGAACAAAAGGAGAATATTTCTTTAAAATTACTTTCATGATCCTGATCTGGAATAAAAAAGAGGATTTTATCAAAAATGGTTGTAAGAATCCAATCTAGAATAGAATGGGGACTTTCATACAATTATCTTCGAAAACCCTGATCTGGAATATGACTTTCTACTGAACTTTCCTAAGGGAACTCATATTACGAATCTAGTCAGTCAACTGGCATGATTCTATTGATACATTAAAAGAAGTTCCTAACGATGGATAAATATAGTTGCCAGTCAACTGGCCGCTATTGAACTATCTTGAGGGAAATCAAATTACGAATCTAGTCAGTCAACTGGCATGATTCTATTGATGCATTAGAAGGAAATTCCCAACGATGGATAAATGTAGTTGCCAGTCAACTGGCCGCTGTCAAACTATCCTGAGGGAAATTGCCTCATGAATTAATGCCCTTTAAAAAGATTATCCCAACGATGGATAAATATAGTTGCCAGTCAACTGGCCGCTATAGAACTATCCTGAGGAAAATCATATTATGAATCTAGTCAGTTAACTGGCCTGATTCTATTGATGCATTAAAAGGAAATTCCCAACGATGGATAAATATAGTTGCCAGTCAACTGGCCGCTATAGAACTATCCTGAGGAAAATCATATTATGAATCTAGTCAGTTAACTGGCATGATTCTATTGATGCATTAGAAGGAAATTCCCGACGATGGATAAATATAGTTGCCAGTCAACTGGCCGCTAGTGAACTATCCTAAGGGAAATCATGTTACAAACCTAGTCAGTCAACTGGCATGGTTCTATTAATGCATTAAAAATAAACTCCTGACGATAGATAAATATGGTTGTCAGTTAACTGGCCGCTATATAATTATCTTAAAGGAAATTACATCACGAGTTTAGCCAGTTAACTGGCATGACTCTATTGAGGCATTTACAAATAATCCTAAATCGATCACATGCAAAAAAAAATCAATTTATTTAACAAAAGACAAAGCATAGTTTTGAAATCAAAAGCAGCAAACACCAACGTGGTACCGAAAGGGCGTTGTAGGGTGCTAATACCTTCCCTACACGTAACCAACCCCCGAATCCATTTTTCTGTAATGCAGACCATATTATTCGGTGTCCGACTTCACCATTGCAATCTAAGTCGGTGGCGACTCCATTTTTTTAAATCATTTTCTAAAACCTCACCTAAATCTAAACCATTTTTTTTTTTTATCGCCTCTGGATCGCCGCCCCGCGTCGCGTGTCGACAATACAGATAAGAAATTATGACTCCAATTAAGCGATCTCAATCTAAGCGAATTGGGGAACCAAAATAAGAAGAAACAGCTAAAGGATTGCCAGCTGAAGTTGATGATCTCAAGGCCTAAATGGCAAAGTTAACCAAGTTGCTCTAGGCAAAAACTTTTGGTAAAATAGAGACCTCAGCATTTAACCCCCAAGATTCACAATCCCATCATCAACAGAGACTAAGTAATTAGAATCAACCTAGTTATCAAGAGGTCAATATCCTCTTGAATTCAGAGTACAAAATCAATAGGGGCTTCTATCTCACATTCTCGAGGGTCAGAACCCACTGAATCAGTAAGGGTCTCCACCACAATAGGTTCCTCACCTATATTACCATTAAGGTCCATACTAATAATACCCACATGGGCAACAACCTCAGGAACCACGTTTCCAACATCCACACGGTCTTGGTCATCAAGAGTTTGCCATCGAGTCAGAAACTGATACCATACTTGACTTCAATGATTCTGTAGAGTTGGAAAAGTTGAAAAAGAGTACTAAAGAAGCCTAAATCTAAGAAAAATATGAGAAATTAAAGGTTAGAATGAATAGATGGGAAGGATTTAAGGATGACATATTAAATGTGCATAGCATGAGTTTGGTGAAAGATGTGGTTATTCCTCCTAAGTTCAAAGTTCTGGAGTTTGTCAAATATAGTGGAACTACATGTCCTAGAACTCACTTGATCATGTATTGCTACAAGATGGTGGCATGCAATGATAATGATAAGTTGATGATGCACGTCTTCCAATATAGCTTGGTTGATAGAGTTGCAAAATGGTATGTTAGCCTAGACCATAATTTTGTTCGTTCATGGCAAGATTTAGGTGAGGCATTCTTGATATAGTACAAGTTTAACTGGGTCATGACCTCTGACAGGACTTATATTCAAAAAATGACTAAAGTAGATAATGAGTCATTTAAAGAATATGTCCAATGCTGAAGGAGTGTGGCAATCAGGGTGTAACCACCTTTGACGGAGAGACAAATGAGCTCAATATTTGTGAAGACATTGAATTATCCTTTTTATGGAAAGATGGTAGGATCTAGCAATACGAGCTTCCTTGATTTAGTAATCATTGGAAAAAACATCAAAATGAGAATTTAGGAAAGGAAGATGGCAAGATTTTCGTATCCAAAGAAAACCCTAGCCCAAGGTAAAAAGAAGGAAGAAGTCTATGCTGTAGATGCTCAACAAAATTGGAAGGGAAAAAGTAAATGCAACAAGAGCCAACAAGCTTACCATCCCTCTCAGACTACATTTACTCTTGTGATGGCAGTGACCCAAGCCCCTTTAGTAAATTTAACATCTCCACAATACCAAGTTGTATCCCAAATAGCACACACTCAACAACAAGTCACATATCAACCAATGCCACAACATCCGTCCACATTTTATCAACTGAGGCCTTAGTTGCAACATCCTATTTATCAGTAGAGAGCTCAGTTTTAATTAAATCAAAATAGGCAAAATGATAAAAAGTACCAGAATTTTGACCCCATTCCTATACCTTACTCACAATTGTTGCCATAGCTGTTGCAAAATAATTTGGTCTCAATTAGCCCACTACCCTTTCTACAACATTCTTATCCTTCATGGTACAATGATAAGCTCACTTGTGAATACCATGCTGGGATTAAAGGGCACTCCATTGATAATTTGTATTGCATTAAAGAAAAAAGTCTAGGATCTCATTGATGCCGAGTGGTTGAGTTTAAACCCAATCACCCTGCGACTTGATGTTGACGAAAATCCTTTGCCTAACCATAGTGGGTCAAGTGTAAACATGGTTGTTGATGGAGCAACTTTGGTTTTAAAGACGCTAGCATTTGAAATTAAAACTCCTATAAGCCATATCTTTTGGGCATTGCTAGAACATGGTTGGATTGAGAAAGAGTATGAGGTTGTCCTAAGTACTGGTTGCGAGTATCATGGTGAAAAAGCAGACCATAGAATTGATGAATGCCAGGCTTTTCGAGACATACTTCAAAGGTTAATGAATAGAGGTATATTGCAAGTTGGGATAAAGCTGGAAAGTGTAAATGCTATTGATTCTCATCTTGTGCAACAAACACTGGGGCAAATTGAGACCTAGGATATTGTGAAGCCATTAATAATTAAATATGTGACGCAGGGAGTGCGATAATCAGTCCGGAAAATGAGGCCTCTATCTATCAATTAATGCTGTCGATACCTATTGAAGCCAAGGGGCAATTGACAATCAAGACCTCTCAATCGTTTCCTTACAAGAGTGATAAGGTAGTTCCATGGAATTACAATTGCTAGGTGATCACTGAAAATTCTCACCCTCAGATCTCTAATATATTCGGGGTCTCTAGCATTACAAGAAGTGGTCGCTATTATCTCTTGTCCATATCAAAGAAAGAAGAAGTTGAAAAGGTGGCAGAGTTGAGTCTTATCAAAATGAAAAGACTAGATAAAGGAAAAGAAATATTGATAGAAGAAGAAATGGATGCTAATAAGCTAGTAGGGGCAGAGATAGTACAGCCTGAGATGACTAAGTATGTTGATCCTTTTGAAGTCAAAAATAAAGAAGCAAGGCCAATTATACTTAAGAGGTCAATCATTGAGTAGGAAGCTAGTGAATTCCTCAAACTTATTCGCTAGAGTGAGTATAAAGTAATTGAGTAGTTGAAAGAGACTCTTGCAAAGATTTCACTACTCTCCTTATTCATGCACTCTAAACCACATAGGTAGGCATTAACGAAGATCCTTAATAAAGTTTATGTAGATAAAGACATAACTATGAGGCGTTTGGTGGTGTGGTAGGGAACATCATGGCTCATAATTTCCTGTCATTTTCTGAGGAAGAGTTTCCTCCTAAAGGGTGAGGATATAACAAAGCCTTGCATATCTCTACAAAGTGGAAGGGACAGGACTTAGCAAATGTCATGATTGATAATGGGTCATCATTAAATGTCTTGCCAGAGTCAACATTGAAAGAATTGCCATTTGATAGTTCTCAAGTGAGACCCAGCCCCACTATAGTAAGGGCGTTTGATAGAACAAAAAGTGAAGTACTTGAGAAAATTAAGTTACCAATACAAATTGGGCCTTGTACCTTCACTATCCCTTTCCATGTTATGAAGATAAACTTATCCTATAGTTGCCTTTTGGGGAGGCCATGTATCCATATTGCTGGGGCAATACCTTCTACCTGATCCCTACTCCACAGGAAAAGGGCAGCGTGGTTCATTGGACCATGGAATATGAGAAGCTAAAAGACCACATTCTTGATCCCTACTCCTTGCTGTTGTTGGGAATCGTGGTGAGCCAAGAAATTGATGCTCACCTCACCCAGAACCAGAAGTGAAAACCCTATCTATAATCTACTCAAATGAAGCTCATGTCCCATGCTTAGTTAATTAATGCTACTATTATCTTCGTGTGAAAGTGAAATAAAGTTGACCCTCCACGTCTGTGTATCATTGTGTACCTGACATGAGCTTAAATGTTTCAGTATGCCACTTACCTAGTTACCCTGGTTTGGCTTTTATGCTTGTTCATGTAACTATATATGCCACTTTCCTTCTGTTTATCAAGTTGTTGTTGTTTTCTATGGGTTTCGTTTACATATTATTATTTGAATTTTGATCTTCCCACAATAAATAGTAATAACCAATTGCCACAATCGGCCTAAGAGTCATCGATTTCTCTTACATGTCACAATGCAATTTATGAGTCCTTATAAATTTATAATTTAAATTTTATGTTGTTAAAATTAAATGAAAATATGATTTGAAAATAATAGTATTTATATTATTTAGGTTGCTTTTATGATAAAAAAAATAACATTCCACTTAATATATGTAAAATTTTAAATTCAAACTCAAAATTTTTAATAAAATAATCTCAAAATAACCAGAATAACCAACGAGTGTCTATTTAGAACTCATTTGGATGGGTTATTTTTTTCAAATGGTATTTTCTTTAGAAAAAAATGTATCTAAAAATGTGTCTTTAATTGACTTTAAAAACTACTACGTAGATAACACACGGCAAAGAAGTTCATAATACGTAATCGCTCAATAACAAAATAATTACTAAAGAAGTTTCAAACTAAGTCTAACATGTGAAACTTAAGCTTGACCTAAGTTGTAAAACTCAGCTTTATCTTTTTTTTTTATATTTAATTTTTATATTATAACTTTTTTAGTATTAAAAAACTAAGTTTTACATGTAATTGACCAATATATTAATTTAGAATTTATTTAAAATTATTATTGATAGAAGTTAGACCATACAAAATTATTCAAACAAGTGCAGCAAATGAAAATGTTTAGAGAATTATAATTATTTCTTGAAAAGGCTATCAATTTTATATGTACATATATATAATTTTAACTTTTTACCATTTTTTGCGTCAATAAAATTTGATACTGTTATTTAAATAAACTTTTATTAATACATAATACTGGCATTGTTTGCTGCTGGCTACCCATACTGTAGTTTCGTTGGCGTTTGATCCATACACTTGTTCCGTTATATCAAGTCCTCCAATGTTTGCTTAAATATGTGGAGCAATGCTCCATCTACGTATTTTTTTTACGTTTCTTCTACGCACCTCATATATCCACCGTTCTTAAAACTGATTTCAATTTTATTTCTTTTTATTTCAACTCCATCTGCCGTCCAATTCAAGGACGTAGCCCAAGACGTTGCTGGAACAACGTTTCTATATCATTTCCGAATATGTGAGACGAGATGCTGTTACAGTACGATTAGGATTAAATGGAGAAGCCAGGTCAGCCAAATTATATATAACATGGGCAAGGATTACAGCGAAGTGAGAAAAGCATTGGGGGATACGGATCTGCTAATGTCGCTTTGTAGAAGTTAGAGTGATTTCTAATGAATCTCAACCATTCAAAATTCCTGTATGGTTAGATATTTGCCATGTGTACAAAACTTTACTTTTTCCTTGGGCGCTTTCTGTTCCGGCGTCCCGTCCTACTTCTCTTTCTCTCAGTGGAGAACCATATTTTCTGCAGTGTTTTCTCTTCTTCATTTTCCATCGAAATTTAAGCTAATCAACTGAATAGCTGCTGCAACTCCGCCCTCACCTCCTCCACCAGCACAAACACCCACACCTCCGACAAGGTAAAACTTCGTTCTTTTTGCTCTGTTTTGGTCCGCTTCAGTTTTTTTTTTTTTTTTTTTTTTTTTTTTTTTTTTCTTGGGTTCTGTTGAGAACTAAATGACAGCAAGCACTATATAGAAATTCTGGTCCAACCTGCTCCCAGTCTATCGTCATTAATTAATTGCTGTATCTCCATAAGTAACGAGTGAAAGTTCATCAGCAATTGTCCAAATGCATATGTTCTTTTTAATAGGTTCAATGTTGCTAACAAACTTCTGTTAAAGCATTGATTTTCTTCCTCCTTAAGTGTCGAAAGGATTTCGATTCTATGGAAGATCACATTTTTATCCTATGTGGTTTTATTGACATGTGCAAATTGAGAGTTTTAATTGCTATATATAAGTAAATTGAGAATGTTTTTATATATATAATACTTTGAGTCATTACTTATGTTTCAAAATGCCAAGCAAGATCTGTCATTAACTTCAAGAATTTATGAGTGGCAAGAAACAATGGGGAGTTGATTTAGTTTTAGTAGATTATTAATGGTAAGATGTTATAACATAGTTTTAACATTTTTCTCACTTTGCATTAATGTCTAAACTATGATCATTATTCTTAATTATGTAGCAGCCACTTGGTGATGGTTTACACTCACTAGATCTCTCCATGATGAATGCGATTACGGCTAGTGGTTCCTGTCAAATAGCAAAACCACTGGGTGATATTTCAAATTTTAGTCATCGAAAATCTTGATTAAGCTTGTTAGTAAAAGTCCTGAACACAAATCTTAGGTCACTTTTCTTATTTTAGATAGTGATTTTTTAGGGTTCATTGCTGTGAGTAATCAGCTGCTATATGTATTTAGCAAATATTTTGGTAATGACAACTGACAGTATTTGACTACAGCATGACACTCTCTTTTCAAGTAATGTTTCATTGGTTGCAATTAGCTAGAACAAGGTACAAGTAAAACATATTCATGAATTCAATTACAAAAGGCACTTGGCATATAAGTATACAATTATATTACAATGTACAATGAAATCTTCTTACACGATTTTAGATATACACATTTCACTCTGAGTACCTCACAACAAATCTCACAATATAACTTTTGAATACATTGTACAAGCTCTAAATCCCACATGGTACAACCAGCCTATATCATGAATGCTGAATTGTATGCCATCTGCAGTAGTAGTATATGCCATCTAGTCGATCGGCAGTATTATATGCTATCTGTAGAACTATGTCCCGTGCATACTCTATCATCAAAGGGATGCAGAATTATATGCCAGCCTTCGATAGGAATGCATAATCAAACTTTCAACAATTCTGTTTGACAGCATGTAGATATCACAAGTTGTATGTCTCACAATGAACAGATAGGAGTGCAGAATAATTTGTTAGCCTTGAGAACTTAGATCTTCAACTGCAGCAGTATTTAGAATAACCAGATCAAGAGCTAAACACAAAAAAGAAACAGGGTGCTCTTAGGGAGGGTTATGTATGTGTAATTGCATAAGTGGTTCCTATATGTTAGTAGTGTGTTTAGCAAGAGTAAAATATACTAAAATCAGAACCATTTGTTATAATAAAGTATGAGAGAACCTAACCAAACAATTATCAACTACATGCATTTGAAGGTGTGGAAAGCAAAAAACTTCTGCTTAATTTCAAACATTGAAGATACATCACGAGCTCAAAATGAGCTCAGCTTTGTGTTGATTATGATGGTAATTTGCTGGTGTAAATACAACCACTTAAAAATATGAGTTATGAATCTGCAGTTTATGAATGAAATTTTAAGGATGTATTAATTAGCCAATTTATAGAAACACTCTATTCATGTGCCAAATGCAAAGAAATCCAATACACCAAATTTCACTTATTGTACTACATCCAATTTTCCAGGTTCACCAAAAAAATGCCATAGTTTTAGCATTATATCCATAATTGACACTAATTATGCTTGTGATTCTCCCTTTTTATATGTAGTTAGCAGGCCAATATCATTATTGGCATCTCTGCTATTCAAAGACAGTACAATTGTCCAGGATACTGCTAATTTCCTCTTCTTTTATGTGTCGTCATCTATAGGCTATAAAACAAGTCATGCATACAAATTTTGAACACCCCTCTTTTGGAATTAATGTGTGCTGTTCAACACCACAAGATGTAGCTCCATATTGGTGGCACACTAGCATGTGAGGCTTGTTTATTGAAGGGGCCATAGCAAGGTAATAACCATCATGCCAATTAGAAATGATTCAGCAAATATATGTTTCCTCTTTTTTCTTTTCGGAGAAGTAAAAAACAGATCCAAGAAGTATGCATTAGTCTGATAGGATTTGTACCAGAATAGAATTGAACAGTAAACACAAATGGACAAAATATCAGAATAGAAATCAGAGAAGCAAATGAAACTCAGAATAGTAATTCTTTCTTTTTCAGATACTGTTTGGTGAAGCTACAGGTAACTATTTATAAGGCTGACTTAGTCTTATATCTTGTACACGTGTTTCTTTCTTATGAAACTAACATAACTGACTAAATTATTACCATTACTAATTCTGATAACCCACTGCTACACATATACATCCTGTAACTTCTCCCCTCAAAATAATCTCCTCTATTTGCCTCACTGCTGAAGTTCTTCTTTGTTTGCTTTTCGTACTGTACCACTTTCCCTTCAGAAGCGAACTCTCACTGCTACATGAATACTTCCTATAACATCTCCCTTCAAAATAATTTCTCCTTTGTTTGCCTTACTTTCCCTTCAACCAAGCTTTCTTCTGTGCTTCTCTTCAACAAGTTTGCTATCCTGGCTCTTGAACAGTGAGTTTTGCACGAAATTTGTCAAACAATGAATTGGTCAGTGGCTTTGTAAAGATGTCTGCTATTTGATCATGACTTGGTAAGTGATTGATTGTAAGGTTCTTTTGTATTATATGATCTCTGACAAAGTAGATATTAAGTTCCATATGCTTTGTGCGATTATGTTGCACTGGGTTTGTTGACAGAGCGACTGTTGAAAGATTATCACACCAAAGAATCAGTTTGATAGGGGATGTAACTCCAATTTCTTTTAGTAGTGACTAAATCCATAGTATTTCTGCTGTTAATTGAGCTAGACTTCTATATTCAGCTTAAGTACTTGATCTTGACACAGTATTTTGTTTCTTTGTACTCCAAGACACTAGGTTATTGCCAAAATATACACAAAAACCTAAGACAAACCTGTGATCATTAGGGTCTGAGGCCCAATTTGCGTCTGTGTAGCTTGAAACTTAGAGTACTAGTGATTGTTTGAAGAGAATACCATGTGTTAGGATCCCTTTAACATAGTGTAGAATTCTCTTTACTGCCTTCCAGTGAGTGTCTAGTAGTTTATGCATAAACTGATATACTTTTGTTACATTGTAAGATAGGTCTGGCCTGATAATTGTTAAGTATTATAAGGCACCAACTGCTTGTCTGTATAAATGAGGATCTTCTATTTATGTGCCCTGATGAGCAGACAGCTTTAGGTTACTGATCATTGGAGTTGGAAGAGCTTTGGCATTCATGTGAAACTTTTTTAGTAGTTCATGAGCATACTTGGTTTGAGAGAGTAAGACACCATTTTTGTTTCTTGTAACTTCAATGCCAAGGAGGAAACTCAGTTCACCAAGATCTTTGTGAGAAATGCATAGTTTAATTCTGCTATTAGCATTTGAATTGTAGTTCTAGAGCTTCTTGTGATTATCACATCATCAACATACACCAATGCATAAACAGAATAATGTTTTGCAATATTTATAAACAACAATTGATCTACCCTTGATGGTCTACACCCCTTAGATTGAAGAAATTTCTGCAACTTCTCATACCAGGCACCTGGAGCTTGCTTGAGGTCATGTATTTCCTTATGCAGTTTGCATACAAACTATTTTCCTCCTTCTTTAACCTCAAAACCTGTTGGTTATTTCATGTAGACTTCTTGTAAATCATCATTTACAAAGGCATTATTTGCATCTATTTGCCTCATAGACTAGGCTCTGGATACTAGGGTGATGAAGATTCTGATTGTTGAATGCTTTACAATTAGACTAAAGGTCTCACAAAAATCAAAGCCAGCTTGTTGTAGGAAGCCTTTAGCTACTAGACGGGCTTTATATCTTGCTATAGAGCCATCAGGATTCTTCTTGAGTTTAAAAATTCACTTACTATCAACTGCTTGCCTACCTTTAGGTGATGACATGAGAGACCATGTGCTATTCCTTATTAGTGTATTAAACTCCTCTTGGACTGCTGATTTCCACTTGGGATGAAACATAGCCTGTTGAATTAAAGTTGGTTCACTCTCTGTTAGGTCAACTGTATAGGTTTTTGGTTTGTAAATATTATTTTTGGATCTAGTGACCATGGGATGAGTGTTTGTGACTGAAAGGGTAGCTGATTTTGTGGTGGTGGTTCGGTGTGAGAGGGAACAAATGAAGCTGATTTTGTTGTGATATTTGTTGGCTCAGGATATCTTGTTTGATATTGAATTGGTGTCACTGTGACAACTGGTGGAGGAGGTACAAGAGTTGTATAACTGAATTTGGTTGTAGTAGTGAGGAATAGGTCACTGTATGGGAATTTGGTTTTATCAAACCTTATATGTCTAGACATATAGACTCTTTTAGTCTCATCTAAGCATTTGTAGCCTTTCTATTTAGTGTAATAGCCAATAAATACACACTATTTTGATCTGACTTGAAGTTTATTGGCATTGTAGGGTCTTAAACATGGAAAACAGGAACAAGCAAATGATTTAAGAGATGAGTAATCAGGTTGTACTTTGTGAAGTATCTCTAAAGGTGATTTGAACTCAAGGGCTTCAGTTGGCATTTTGTTTATGAGATATATAGCTGAAGAAAAACTTTCATGCCAGAAGTTAAGGGGCATTTTGGCTTGAGAGAGTAAGGTTAAACCAGTTTCAACAATACGCCTATGCTTTCTTTCCATAAGTCCATTTTGCGAAGAAGTAAAGGGACATGTACTTCTCAGTTGAATGCCTTTTTGAGCTGCAAAAGATGTAAAATTTCTAAACTCTCCACCACAATTTGTTTGGATTGCCTTAACTGTCATGTCAAGTTGGTTTTCTAACAAGTTTGGTGAACTGAATGAAACTTGGTAAGGCTTTGGTTTTGGTTTTTAGGAAGTAAATCCATGTATACTTTGAATAGGTATCTATGATGGCTAGATAATATCTAAAGCCTTGGCCTGAAAGACATGGTGCTGGTCCCCACAAGTTTAGTTCAAGAAGTGAAAGAGGTTTATTATATTCTGATATAGAAGAACGAAAGGGTAAAAAATGACTTTTTCCATGTTGACAATGAGAACACAAGAAGTCCTTATTGATTTTTGCAGAAATTTACACATTTGAAGTACTTTGGATACAATAAGATGATTAGGATATCCTAATATTTGATGCCATAATTGGAACTTGTCTAGATTTACTTGAGGCACAAAATTTACACTAGAATTTAGGGCTTCTTTATAGGACTTTGAGACTGAACTCTAAGTTTTGTTGGCAGAAGGATTATGCTTCAGTGTAGAGAGATTAATTTGGTAAAGTCCTTTGTCCAATGCACCTCTAAGAAGAACTTCCTTTGTCACTTGATCCTTCACAAGACAATAAGAGTCATGGAATTCAAACATTACATTATTATTATCACAAGACAGAGTTCTTGGTTGTTTTTGGTACATGTAGAATGTGTTTCAGCTAAAGGTTTCTATTGTTTTTGGTATTGATAATTGAGTGATCAACATGTGAAATATTAAGACCATGTCCATTACCTATGTTACTTTATTCTTACCTTGATATGCTGCATCAATGTTCAAATTTTCAAGCTCGTTTGTGATGTAATTGGTTGCTCCAGAATTAGGATACCATTGAGAATCTTCTATAATTTCTAGTGTTGCTACTAATGCTGCTAGATTAGCTGTGCTTCTGTAACTGTATTTGTACTGGGAACTTGGTCTCTCAATGTTGAAATACTGTCTTGATTCAGGAGTGAAAGAAATGTCAAATCTTTTGTGGCATCTGTGGACAGTATGTCCAATCTTTTCACATAATTGGCATTGAGGCTTTGTGTTGTTCCATGAGTTTCTTTCTTTGCCTCTTCCTTTGAAATTATTTGCTCTTTCATAGCCTTGACTGCCATATCTTTCATAGTTCTGATCATTATATTCTCTTCCTCTATTTAAATTTCCTCTTTGTGCTGCAAGATTGATTGAAATGGAGGACTCTATTGTTGAATTGTTCTGCATGTTTCTTGATTCTGCATTTAACAAAAGAGACACAACATTCTTCCATGGTGGTATGCTCTGTAGTGTAGTAATAGACGTCACAATTGCATCATAGTCAATGCCTAACCCAGCCAATGCAATTTGCACTCATTCAGATTAATTAATCATACACCCACAAGATTGTAACACATTCCCATATTCTTTATCTTGGAAAGATAATCCTTCATGCTCAGATTTTCTTTTCTTACAATTTGTAGCTGCCGTTTATACTGCAATATTTTTGCAATAGATTGTGAAGAAAAGTATTCTTAGATTGTTTCCCATAATTCTTTTGAAGTTTCACAGCCCACAAGGTTTGGTAAGATTGAAGAACCTATAGACGATAGGATCCATGACACCAATAGTTGATCTTGCCTTTCATACACCAAGAATTCTTGAGATTCAACGGAAGGAATTTTCTTACTGCCATTAATATACGACTTTAGTCCATGACCTCGAAGTGTTGACAAGATTTGCTATTTCCATATAAGAAAGTTGTCTTCTTCAAATTTCACCATGAGAGTCTGAAAGTTTGGATTGATTACTGTGATGATTGAATTGTTATCTGCCATTCTTGATCGATCGTGGCTCTGATACAATGATAGGATTTGTACCAGAATAGAATTGAACAGTAAATAGAAATGGACAAAATATCAGAATAGAAATTAGAGAAGCGAATGAAACTCAGAATAGTAATTCTTTCTTTTTCAGATACTATTTGGTGAAGCTACAGATAACTATTTATAAGACTGACTTAGTCTTATCTTTTGTACACGTGTTTCTTTCTTATGAAACTAACATAACTGACTGACTTAGTCGTATGTATATAATTCTCCTAGTATTGAATTAATATTCTCCTGCTACAAGAATTCCTGCATTTATTAGTTGAGAAGGCACTACTAAAAGAGTGTAAAAAAATACGTACTTCGTCTTTTAGCAAATTTGACTCTATTCATGATGGACTTCATTAGACTTTATCTTTGTTTGCCACAGCCATGTTCATCTGACCCTGCTGAGTAAAATTCCTAATGCTAGAAACCTAATATGCAAAAAAAGTTATTTGAAAGAGAAGAAGTTGAAGAAGCTTAAGCTTTACAGGGACTTCGAAACAGAAGAAGCTTGAGGAGAATGATTTTAATTAGACCATAAGAAGAGATGAAGAACGAAAAAGAGAGAGAGAATAGAGATGAGTAGGGATAAAGATCTTCTGTCGTTAAGTAGAGCACACGACAGATGAAGAAGAAAACTTAGTGAAAAATAGTAAAAAAAGTAAAATTTATATATTAAATAATATAAAAAGATAAAAAAATAAAAATAATTAAAAAATTTAAATTTGTATCGCTAAAAAAGATAGAGTGAAAAGAGCAACTGAAGGAAATAAAAAAATTTTATACGCATGACAAAAATCTAACCATCCATGAATTTGAAAGGTTAGGATTTAATAGAAGTCAGTCTGACTTCTAAAATGTGACGGTGGCCGATCCTCATCCAAGCATTGAATGGAAGATAAGCGTAAACTTTTCCCTGTGGAAAAAGTTGCGCTGATCCGTCAATTTTGATTATTCGGAGATATGATGAGTCCATAACTTGCACACACATCCCAGCCGACGCACACATATCTATAATTGTATGTGATGATGACAAATTTGATGTCCCACTTACCACACATTGGTGCCATAAACAGCAAGGAAGAGCACGTCATTAGATCAGAATCACCGAAGATGGGAGACAAAAATGACTGATTAGCTTAGCACTTTGTGGGAGTGGGATATGGATCCTCAACTTAAAGTCAAGTGATAGTAAAAAATAAAAAATAAATGTAAAATTAAGTGAAAATATAATAAATAAAAAATAAAAACTACATATTAAATTATAAAAAAAAATAAAAAAAATATCATTAAAGTCTAAAAATAAAAAAGTTTGAGAATCTAAATCTGCAGTAGTGAGATCCCAAATCCATATGCATTATTTGGGAAAAAGGATCTTTTACCTTTGAAGGATAAAAAAGTAGAAAAAATAAAAAAAGAGATAAATATAAAATTAAGTAATAAAAAATAAAATTCACAAAATATCTTTTAATATAAATTAGAAAAAAATAAATAAAAAATTACTAAAATCACAAAAAAAACAAAGACAAAAATCTAAATCTATTATTTGGTCGTCTCTCCAATTATATCGAACCCCATCTTGGTAGGATCGGTTGCCTGCAGCTCATAGTGGATTCCTTCCAGCACTCTTCTCAGCCCATCTTTGGTTGTGCGTATAGCATCTTTGCTCTTATCCTTGACGCTGTGGGAGACCTAAAAATTTCCCAACCACACCTCTTTTAATAACATCAACCCCACCAATGCAACCAAGAATAAGAGAAATGATTGACATTATGTTGCACCTCAATTCAATCTGGTCATATCCGCATGGATAATGGGTCCTTTTCTTCTTCCATTTTCTACAAAGATTGATCATATCAGCCATCACATTGGGTTCCCTAATTTTGTCTACATGCCAAACTATGACTCGGCAAGAGGATAACCTTCTGGTAAGCTCTTAGATATTATAGAAAGGACACATGACAGTATAAAAGGAAAGTGAGTTCTCTCTTAGAATTACACACGCACATATATATAAATGCTTACTTTTACCTTTTTACCTTTTTTACGTTAATAAAATCTGATATTGTTATTTGAAAAAACTTCTACTAATAAACAAAATTTCAAATAATTACACAATACTTTTTATATATACATACATACATATATATATATATATATATATCCAAAATACATCACACATTAAACTCAATGACTTTTTATTTATTATTTATTCCAGTATTTTAGAGAAGTTCAATGTGTGACCTATATAAAAAATGCAAAAAATGCAAAGTGCGAATAATAAAATAATACAAAAAATGCAATGTGTGAATATAAAATAATACAATACAAAACAAACAAAAAGACACCAAGACAATGGTATAGATTTTCTTCACCGTAATCTTACCAAACACAACTTTAATCTTTAACGAGAATGACTTCTTAGCCCTATATAAAGTTATTTTGTTTAGCAATTTAAATTTTTAGCTGAGATAATTCATTAGGTTTATTTGGGGACAAGATCTTATAAAAGTGTAATATTAAGGTATATTATTATAAACTGAAATTTAATTTTGTGAAATTTTGGTGTTACATCAAACATAAAATATCCTTGTTAATTCCCTATCTAGCCTCGGAGTTGATAGCATACCTTTGTTTAGATAAAAAAGAAAAAGAAAAAGAGTGTAATTACATACAAATTGACCTACATATCACTATATTGCAATATAAAATAAGCGGTAGTGTTATCATCATAAATAAAATTTTAAATTTTAGAAATTTATATTATGCAAACAATTTTTTATAAAAATAATAAATTACTTAATATATATGTAATATCTTAGAATTTTGATCTCAAAATAGCAATTAATTATTATTATATTATTAAAGATTTTGACTAAAATTTATAGATTTTTTTTACCAAAAATAGTGAAAAACAATATTATTGAGTAGCCAAAGTGGCATCCTTGAAAGCCAACTATACAATATGTTGGGGAATAATATTCACCCACGTAGCATTGAAAAGTTAAAAAGGTGAGATTTAGATCCTTTAAAATATAAGGTGCACATTAGAAAGTAAAGTGCAAGTTAGTAACCATTGATAAGAAAATCAATAGTTATGATTATCTTAAGTCCATGAATTATAATCTCTTACTTATATTTAATAACAATCATATCTATTGATTTTTTCATAAATGGTCAACCACTTACATTTTACTTTTTAAAAGTGCATCTTGCACTTTAGAAGATCCAATTCGAAAAAGGCAAGATGATGAGACACCTCGTTAAATGTGAGAGACTTGCTTTTTGGTATATAAATGTGAGAGACTTCAAAATCTAAAAAAGAGCAAGAAGCTTGATGGCATTCATTCACCATTTTGTTGAAGTAGCTCCTATAGTTTGGAGATCCTTGCAAAGCCAAAACGAGCTCTGCCAGTCCACTTCTACATGAAGATGCACCCCTTGGTAGAACTCAGTTGCCAACTGCAGACCAAAATGGAGAGCACTAACCTCAACACACCTAGCATCACCACTTCCATGGATTTTATTTTATTTTTTTGTTGTAGCAAGTAGAATTTTGCTAGCACTATTTCAGATTATGGTGCCTAAACCATATCTCCATCTTCCTTCCCTGTTGCGTAATGTTAAGTTTTAGAATTGCTCCATGAGGAGGCTTTTAAATGGAGGAAGAAGATATGCTCCTGTTCATATTCCAAATTCCTAAAATCACATTGCATTCACTACATGATCTAGTCACTAGTTCCATTATCTCCATGAAGTCTAAGTGAGTGTTTTGGAAGCAAAGCTGGTTTCTATTCCACCATGTAACCTATTAAGCTAGAAGAGTTGACTAAGTGTACATGTAAGCAAATTAGTTGAGTTAGTTTAGTTTTCTAGTGTAAATTAGTTAGTTGTGCTTCACACTTTCTTCACCTCTGTACATACCTTCCTAAGCATACATATAAAGCTTGAGGATCGATTATCTTAATAAGAAGAATCATTTCTTTCTGCTCTACTTTCATTTTTGTAGTATGGTATCAGAGCTCACAGAGCATTCCACATAGCTATTTCTCCTTGTTCTCTTCATTTCCCTTGATGGCTCATGGGAATAGTTTCTTCACCACTGTATTTGCAAGCAAGGTGATGCCTTCGTATGATCCTCCGCAAGAGGACACATGGAGCCCTTATTACCTACACAATTCAGATTATATAGGTATGGTCTTAGTATCACATAAGCTTCAAGGCTCCAATTATAACACTTGGAGCAGATTGATGTTGATGGCTTTAACAGCAAAGATCAAATTGAATTTTGTTGATGGATCACATTTTTGTATTATAGGCTATAAAAAATGTTGTTGCTAAAGCAAGTGTCTCCTAGTTCCCATCATTCAACATGGTTTTATTTTTTATTTTTTAGATTTCTTCAAGGGTGTCCCCCTATCCTTTTAGGTAAGACACTAATCCCCTTTAGTGCAGGAGCTGTAAATAGAAAACTCCTCCAACAAGGGTGACTCTAGACTTGAACCTATATTGGCAAACTACCTTAAGGTCCCATAGGATGCAACCAGCAACATTGAGCCAACATTTGTTGGTTTTAACAAGGTTTTCCACTAACTAGCAACCGTAGCCTCTAGATCCAATTGATTGTGCAATCCAAGTCTTGAACCAAACCATAATTGATGGACCCATGGGCATTCAAGAAGAGCTTGGGTGTTAGTCTTATCCTCACCATGGCAATGTGGGCAGCTAGCTGGTACTTGTATGCTTCTCATTTGCAAATTACATTTGGTAGGTAGACAATTTAAAGGTGACTCCAAACTTGAACTTGTATTAGCAAACTACCTTAAGATCTCCTGAGACATAACTAGCTACCATTGTACAAATGCCTTTTTGGTTTTAACAAGGTTTTCCACCAATTAGCAATCGTAATCTCTGCATCCAATTGATTATGCAATCTAAGTCTTGAAACAAACCATAATCGATGAACCCATGGGCATTGAAGAAGACCTTAGGTGTTAGTCTTGTCCTCACCAGGCAACATGGGCAACTAATTGGCACTTATACCTCTCTCCTTCATAAATTACATTTGGTAGGTAGACAATTTAAGCAAGCTCACTAGACACAAACTCTAACCTTGTTGGGCACCTTAAGTGACCATACTGATTGCCATGGAAATGTACTGTGATTGAATGGACTATTGGCAAAAAATTATATATTTGTATATAAAAACTATGGGAAATGAATTGCCATTATTATCACTTTATATTAAAATACGAGAAGATAATGGCTAACAAAAAGGCAAGTTTGCATGGTAACATTCAACTAATTAAACTAAAAATGAAATATCATGCATGACCCCACTGCTAGTGCTCACAAGTTTTCTATATAAACCTTCATTGCACTCACAAGTTTTGCAAAGCATGGGGGGATAGCTTGGTTAGATATATATGTATATATACATATATATAAATATAGCATCACAATTTGGGAAGGTGGAAATTGATGTGCACCTCATGGCTTCTGCTAAGGAGTTTCATGATATTTTTTTTAATAGGACACACCATATTGCCAATGTTACCCTTGAAAAGGTACAAGGTGTTAAAATTCATGAAGATGAATGGGGCAATGAGGGATCCATCATTTTCTGTAATGTTACATGGTGGTGTGTACACAAGCATGTAATATGCAAAATGGGATAATTAATTATTTGTAATTAATTAAATCTTATTTACTAATGGATTAGTTTGAATATTAATTCATAGTAGATAATTAGTTATATAGTTAACTTTGAGTGTGATAAATTCCTAATTAATTATCCTACTCCCAGATATTGACTATAGCAAAGTATCCTAAAGTTGATAGGATTCCTAGTTATTTATGACTCTTAGAGATTTTGCATAATTCTTACTTTAATAGGGAGTTGACTCCATATATACAGATAACACAAGAATTAGTTTCTTAGGTACATATTTTCTCCTTATTCTCACTCTCTCAGAAAATAATTCTCTCTCACTTAGTTCTTACTATGATCAGATGGTTGCTGTGTTAATGATTTGTATAGTGTATTTGTGATCATTTCACCATGACATGATTGTGATATAGAGTTCATGACTAAATAGTACTTGGAAGGACCTGTAGAGTAAGCACTAGTTTGATTTGAGAATGAAATTTGATAAAGTAAGCTTCTGCTATCTCCTAATAGTGGTATTAGAGTCATTGTTGCTTACTTTCATCCTTTGGGTTGTGCCCTATGTGTTTTGATTAAAATATTTAGATGTGTTCATATAGGCTAAACATGGTTTCTATTGACAAGTTTTTATACATATCATTTTAACCCATGTTTTGGACCTTAATATGACCCTTATAATGTTGAAAGCTTGCCCCTAATAGTTGGTTATAGAAACCATCGAGTCTAGGTTGAATTATGACTTTGAATTCTTGATGAAAACATGGTAATCCCAAGATTTTTGACCTACTTTTGGATACTGAAAATTGCTTCATTTTATGTGAAATATATTGGCATATGTCCCTTGTTTCGTCAGACTTAAAATGACATATAAATAGCATAAATCTGAGCTTAAATGAGAAAGATATGAGTGTTGAAGTTGGCTTCCTGGTAACCTTTTCTGAAAAAGTTTTCAAAATGTGGTGACTAGCCAAAGTTAGGCCACTTTTTGAATATGGAAATCTGACTTTTAAGGTTAAATCTGTCGACATGTGATGGGGAGCAGTAACCAAAAAATTAAATGTTTAATATGGGTAAATAGGTTTTGGGAAAAGAAATAAAAATGGAGTTGTCACCAACTTAGATTGAGATGGTGAAGTCGGACATTGAAGAATATGGTCTGTGCAATAGAATATGGGTTCGGGGGTTGGTTAGTTGTAAAGAAAGTATTAGCACCCCTACAACGTCCTTTCAGTATCACATTGGTGTTTTGATACTTCTTAGCTTCAAAATTATGCTTTGTATCTTGTCAAAACAAATTTATTTTGCTTATAGGTTTTTTGGTTGTCTCACTATTGGTTTTACATATGATCAATGTGATGCATGATTAGCACCATTTGGTGAGTGACATTTAGCCATTACAATGGAAAGAGTAGTTCAATACCTGGTTCATCCAGGACTTACATAAAAAAAGGACGCCTAGCATGACTAGGACTTGAAATGGATACTTAGCTTGACTAGGGTTTCAAAAGGTTGCCTAGCTTGACTAGGTCTTGATAGAATGGATTGGGGATGAAAAATCAATAAACTTGATTAAGGGCATCATGCAAACCCTTTTCTCCAAATTGGGTCTACTTGAATGGTTTCCTTAGAAATACAAGAAAAACTCTTTATTCTCCCTCATAATTTGTCGTTGGAAAGGATTTGAGGTTTAGAGGAACGGTGAGGCCATGGTCAAGAAGTTTGAGGGAGACTATGACTCTTTGTAATCATGTCAAAGGAACCATGCCAGTTAACTAAGTTTGTAACATGGTTTCCCTTAGACAACAGCTAGTTAACTAGCAACTTTTCTTTATCCATCATCAAGAAGTTTTCTGCTTTCATTTTGGAAGTATGAAAATTGACTTTTTGCTTTTTTATAAAGAAGTTAAAAGCATCAGTCAAACCCTTTATTTCTAAGTCTACTTGAATATTTTCACTTAGAAGTATTAGGAATGGCTCTTCATTTCATCTTGTAGTTCCTTGTCAGGAAGAATATAAGTTTGAAAGGAAAAAAAAAGTAGGGACACAAATGGAATTTGTATAGTGAATAGTGTGAAAAAGGATACAAATGAAATTGGTGTAGTTGAATAGGATAGGACACAAATAGAATTAGTGTATGTATATAGCATGGGACACAATTGGAATTTATGTACATAAATAGTGTGGGACACATGAAATTAAGAGGGATGAATAGTATGAGGTTGTTGTCAACTATCATTTTTGTTTTCTTGTTTTTTACAACTCAAACATAGATTTAAAAAGTGATACTACTAAACTTTTTTAATCTCTCTTCATTGAATTTCAAAAATTTTGGATAAATGGTGATAATTTTTTTGAACCAAATTGTGTAGTTAGATTATTTTTCTGATGAAAAGATTTTCTCTTATATTTTTTGGAAACGAAAGAAGTTAACAAAAATAATATAGTTAAATTTTTTAATCTTTACAAGAAAATTTTCAAACCAATACTAAAAATTTTTAAAAAAACTTTTTGGATCAACTACATATTTTGTTTTTTTTAAACATTTTTTATTTTTTTTTACTTATTTTTCATAAACAATGATTAGGTACTATTGGGTATCGTTCATTACTATTTGGTATTATTCATCTTTTTTTTTTTAAAATGCAGCACTCAAAGAAAAATGTAACTTATGTAGTTTTGTTTTTGTTTTGCCCAAACTTCTTTATTTTTATAAAATAATAGTCATACAAAGCAACAAATATACTACAAAAAAAAAACTCCAAAACACAAATAAAAATATAGCTTAATAAACTTAACAAAACTCAGAAAGAAAAGGGAACTTACTCAAAGAAGTGAGCAGTTTGCACAAAGGAAATCTGGGTTTGAGACCTTAATCTCTCTTAGTCTCCTTGCTCTCTATTTTCTTTCTTTCTTTTCTTCTTCTTTTTTCTCTTGGCTCTCTTTCTTACTCTCTTCTTCTTTTTCTCTTAACTCTCTTCTTCGCTATCTCCCTCAATTTTTCCTTGTTTCTCTATGTCCCATTCCTGAATGAAACATCTCTATATATTGAGGCTCTTAGCAATGTGAAAGCAATCTCATATTTCACCTTATTGCTCCCATGAATTGAAATTCTTTACTTGCCTTCACTTGCACCTTTGTCCTATTTCTTTGCTTTGCTCCCCTTTTTATTTTAGAAATGGTGGAGATGGCCACAATGGGCCACTTTTTATCTGTGGCTAGCCTCCATTTTTGACCCATTTTTATTGAAATTTACTTTAATTAAAATTAAAAAGGCACAATTATTGACATTTGAGATATAAAGATATCTTTAAAATATTTTATACTCACAAATTTATTTTCAAATATTTTATATTTGAATAGAAAAATTTTAGAACTTACACAGAGGTCTACTTTTATTTTTTTAGGGACTTAACAAAATTAGATGTCTACATATTACCCCCTTTGCTTATCTTCTATGTATTACAAGATGAGCAAAGGTTGGTAGATACTAATTTGGCTGGAACCAAAGAGAGATTGCTTAAATGTGATACTAACCACCCATTGGGATTAATATCAAAAGGATCGGTAATCCACCTAACAGGGATACTTAAGAGCTAATTAGAATTTGATGCGAAAGGTTTTGGGTTACTTTGTGGTTACCTAAGATCAACCTAGGATTTGAACATATTAGGATTTAACCTAAAAGGCCTTCATGTTACCTCATGGTTACTTAAGATAAACTTAGGATGTGAAGTGAAAGGTTTTAATCTATCCAATGGAGATACCTAAGAGCAACTTGGGATTTAACGCAAAAGCCTTCAGTTTACCACGCGATTACCTAAGATCAACTTAGGATTTGAAATGAAGGGTTTTGATCCACTAAGGGCAATACCTAATAACAAATTAGGATTTAATGTGAAAGGCTTTAGATTACCCTGCAGTTACCTAGAGGATACTTAAGGGCAACTTAGAATTTAGTGTGAAAGGCTTTAGGTTACCTTGCAGTTACCTATGATTAACTTAGGATTTGAAGTGAAAGGTTTTTTTCACCCAATGGAGATATCGAAGAGTGACTTAGGATTTAACACAAAAGCTTTAGGTTACTTCACAGTTACCTAAGATGAACTTAGGATTTGAAGTGAAGGGTTTTGATCCACCCAATGAGGATACCTAATAACAAATTAAGATTTAATGCAAAAGGCTTTAGGTTACCCTGTAATTACCTAAGATCAATTTAGGATTTGAATCCACTAACAGGGTCCTAATATGAATTAGGATTTAAAATGAAAAGTTTTAGGTTAGCTCGGAGTTACCTAAGATCAACTTAAGATTTGAAGTGAAGGGTTTTAATCCACCTAATGGGGATACCTAACAGTGACTTAGGATTTAACGTGAAAGGATTCCAAGTTACCTTTCAGTTACCTAAGATCAACTTAGGATTTGAAATGAAGGGTTTTAATCCACTCAATAGGGATACCTAATAGCAACTTAGGATTTAATGTGAAAGACTTTAGTTTATCCCATGGTTACCTAAGATCAACTTAGGATTTGAACGTGAAAGGCTTCAGTTCACTCCATGGTTTAATAGTAAAGAGTTTCATGTTACCCAAAAGAAGAAAGGCCAAGGGTTTTAGGTTACTCATAAATTTAAAAGCAAAGGGTTTTAGATTACCCATGAATTTGAATGCAAAGGGCTTTAGGTTGACCATAAATTTAATTGGCTATCTTCATAAATTCATCATCCTTCCCTAGGTTAGAAGCACCAAAAACACAGATATATTTGAATCTGTGAAATGTTGATACTTCTCCCTCTTTTTCTACCTTATACATATGTACACTACTTAAGTGTGAGTGTGTATTTATGGACAAAAATGAGCAATAGAAAGATCATGCAATTCAATCACTATCGGAGAAATTTGATTTTTGAGAGAAAAGATGTCAAAAGTATATATCGGGTGCATTAACTTTGAAAATGGCAATGTGCAAGAAAGTCAAGCAAAATAGACATGCATATGACTATGAACAATAATTAAGAGAGAAAATGTCAAAAGTAGACACAGTAATTTCAAACAAAAATGATGTGCACATGAATATGTATAGTAGTTATGATTTTGGCTCATATCATCCTCGGTTTTACATCCAATAATAGACAATCTTTGTCAAATAAGTTTTAATTTAAAGAGAAAGAAAGTAAGTACAATAATTTTAGATGGAAATGACATGAATACGTATACTAGTTATGATTATGGCATACATCTTTCTCAGGTTTTACATCTAGTAATGGCTTAAATGCCTTCTATGAGTCAAGGATTTGCTTCTTATTTAATTTTCTTATAAAGTAACAAATAGGGTCATTTAATGTCAAATTCTCAAGATGACAGTGCTCTTTTTCTTTGTTCAATAAATCCACTAAATCAAGAAGAACACGATGAACATATCCACTAGGATGTGACTCAAGAGTCTGAAGGATGTTATCCAATGTCTCTTTGCTTAGTCCATCCTTTATAAATTGGATTTTGTCTTCTTGATTTAGAGAAACCATTTTACCCTTGTAGAAAATGTTGCATGTCTACCTTACACACTTATGGTAGACTTCTATTCTTTTAGCTCTTCTCTTCTTAGTGTAAGAGCTTCTTCCCATTCTTGATATATGTTTAACAAGTGAATCTTGAAACTCACTTGCTAGACCTTGGCTTCAATGATCCAACACACATCCTTAGGAAGGCCCAAACGCATGAGTGTCTTTATTCTTTCAAGTTAGCATTTATAGATCTTTCTAAGCACATCTAGAGGAAGAGAAGGGAACCTAATTCTAAGCTTTGCAAGGGTTTCCTCCATATTTGATGGTATAATGTACAATCAAATAATCACAAGAGAAAACTAACAAAATGTAGGTAAGGAAAAATAAAGAGAGAGAATTTGGGTTGACTCCCAAGAAGTGCTTGGAATTAGTTTCCACTTGGAGCATTTGAAGTAGAAGGTTTATGTTGCTCACCAACTATGTAGGGCTTCCACCTTTATAAGTGAGTGGGCTTCAAGTTACCCAAAAATAATAGATTAAAAGTAAAGGGTTTTAGGTTACTCAGATAAAAAGAGCAAAGGGTTTCAAGTTACCCTAAAAATACATGCTTGATGCTATGGCATGTAAATGTATGTTTGATAAGAAGGTTTACGAAGCCACCCAATGAAATCAGATTAGAAGGGTTATTATCCATCCAGTGAGGATCGAGTTAGAAAAGTTACTATTCACCCAATAGGGATTAGATACAAAGGGTTATCATCCACCCAACGAGGATCAGAGTAGAAGGTTTACTATCCACCTAGTGGGGATCAAGTTAGAAGGGTTGCAATTCGCCCAGTAGGGATTGAAATAGAAAGGTTATCATCTACCCAGTGGGGATCAGATTAAAAGGATTTAATGCAAAGGGTTTCATGTTACCCCAAAATGCAAGTTTAACATGTTAATGCTGATTTATGCAATGATGATATACTTGAAATAAGATGAAATTAACCTAGATGTCAAAGATGGAAATGTTGACATGTTAGGCCTATGCATGAGGATCTTGATGGACTATGCAAAAGCTTTCATGAATGCTGCTTACAGAACCTTTGGGAACAAAAGAGTTAACTTTGGTGCTCCTAACTTTATTTGAGATTGCCCTTGCTATCACAGATGATTACCCTAGTGTCATGGAATCCTCAACATGTTCCTTCCCCCAATATGGTTGGATCCTCAATACACTCCTTGCCTCAGTTCTCATTCATTTTCCAAGAGGATGTTGGCCTTACTTTTATTGCCCAAGTTTGCTAACCAGCTAAACCCTATTTGCCCCATTTTTCCTAACTCAGCTTCCTCCTCTTTTTTGTGAATTGAGGAAGTGGCCCTCAAGGTGTGTTTAATCATGTGAGGAGGATCCAATTCTAAACCCATCTTTCCGTACTTCACCAGAGGTTTGATAGGCCTTTGACTTATACTATGGTTCATTAAGGAGTCCCTACAGGGATATCATTCTTTTGTAAGTGCTTGACGCCCTTTGCCTTACATGAGAGTGCATGATGGGAAGTATGGATATGTATGGCAAAAAGAAAAACTTGGAGAAAGGTATGGAATTAGGCATTTTACCCTTTAAAAGTGGGACTAAAGGGTGAGTTATGGCTAGTTGCCTTTAGTCATGAGTGGATTAGAGTGCTAGACATTTTAGGAATATAGGATTTAGTAACCCATCACCTTTCTCTTTATTGGGTTAAAACACTTTTGGAGGAGTCTCTCTTTAACTCTCCTCTTTTAGCTCTTTGAGGTTTTTCTTTCCCTAGATTTAAGGGTCACTTTCAATTATTGCCTTAGTTTGAGCTCTAATGGCCCCACAAGCCAAGGAATATCTTTCAATTATGGGTTCACTCTCCTAGTTATTGCCCCTATTTGAATTTTAATGGCCTTTGAGCAAAGAAGTGTTGAAAGAAATTTCCCTAATTCATTCTCTTTGTTACCCAAGATAATGCCTCAAAGGAATGTATATGTTGAATTAAGACTACTCAATTCTTTGGAATCAAGAGTGCTCTATTAAGCAATTTCCTAGTTAAGACACTCCTGAGTGTTTGTGCTCTTAGACAAGTATTACTCTCACAGATACCCATAAGCTTGTTGTTATGTCCCTCTCTTTGTTATTAGCTCGCCACATTACCTAAGATTGCTAGGACATTATCTAGCTTGTAATGTAAGGCCTAGGTAATGGCTTGAAAGGAATGGGATATGGGAGAACAAATAAGGAGAGCACAAAGACTTTAGTGAAAGATGTCTCAATTTTCTTTTTCTTATTTGGAGTCATGAGAGTCTTGTTGGCTCAAGGTGAGATCCATTTCCTTTTCTTCATTTTCTTTTTGTTTCTAGGCTAGGCCCTTTTCCTTTTTGTTTGACTTCCTCAAGTTCTCTCTTTTTTTACCACTCAAAGTTTCTTTTCTTTTCTTTCTAGCCTATTTTCTTTCTTTGCTATTTTACATGGCTAGGCACAACAACATGGAAAAGGATCGTTAACTTATTCCTTGTGCCATATAGCATTCCATCTCTTTTGATGGCTTAAATGCTCCTTTTAGATTTCCTTTAGGGTGGAATCATGATTTTTTGAGCAAGCTAAAAGGTTAGAGTTAATGAGCATCAAAGAAAGAAATTTTGATGGTGGTTTTATCAGCCCTTTTAGGGTAAAGTGGGTGACTATGGAGATTTTTGCATCAAGGTTAGCTTGAAAAGTCCAAACAATCCAAAGATGGACTAGCTTACTTTTCTAGTAAATGCAATATCTAACGAATTGCCTCGAGGAGCACTCAAACAAGTTCTAGGGTATATGCCTCCTCACAACACTTTTATAGGCTATAAGCCATCACATCCTCACCACTATTTATTACCGGAGACATTTAGTCATCTAGGAGAATTAAGTATTTTGTCAGGCAATCCAATTTTATCTCTAGCATTTGGATTTAACCAAGATGAAATTAGAAAATTCTTTTCAACAATTTAATGCTCTTATGCATCAATATTAGGAAAGATCAAAAGTCATAACCTAGATTACCCCTAGTATTTTAAGTTGGTGGTACTTCTTCATCATGTGTCCATCACTTATGACTCACTCAATATCCATAAGTTAACTTTGGTCTTTAATACAAGGGTGGAAAGCATTGAATGATAAGACAAGCAAAGACATGGGATGTGAAACAATGCATTCATCATGCTAGGCATTTTATTGAATGAAAGGGTGCCCATACATAGTCCTTGCTAAGACTTTGGGTAAAGCTATTAGCAAATGCTATGAGCAAATGCTATGAAACTACATAAAAGAAGTGCAGAAAGGAAAAGCAAGGAATAACATGAATGCCCTACCCACAATAGGTGGTGCAAGGAAAAGCTCACTCCATATATATGATCAAAACATCATCTTTGATCTTAAGATTGTGATTTTGCTCTTCCCAATTTGATGGCATGCTAGGACCTGCTATTGGTGGCTCCATTATTGCACCAAAGTCTAACTATTTTGCATTAATTAAATCTTGGACCCTTTTCCAAAAGTAGTGTAATTATCAACTAAATGCTCCTTAGCTCTTACATGATAGTCACAAGCGAGCTTTTCATTATACCATGATAGGTAAGGAGGTTTATAAGGAACAAACATGGTTATTAAGACCATATTATGTTTAATAGCTACAGCAAGAACTAGGAGTATAGTACAAGAATAGGGCCAAACTCCCTATCCTTTTTCCTTTTTCACAGGTTGCCCAACATGGTTGGCTCAATATTGTTGCCCATATTGATCAAGTTAGTATAATGGCAATGATGCTATATATGGTCACTATTTTATCTAACAAAGCGTATATATAGGCCAAATCTGTGTGCAACCCTACGGTCAATGGGATTGTGCAGTTCATATGTCGAAGGTTGTGCCTATTGATGGTACCTAGTGCAGTGGGTAAGATGTCCCAAAAGCATGTTGGTGCCCTTTTGGCTTTTCTTTACCTTCCATCACTCCTCCATAATGTCCCACAAAAACTTTCACCCTTCCTTTGTCCAAGGGAAGTTCGTTTGGTGAGGAATCCTCAACTATTAGTTGATTAGTTAGACTTCTAACTTGGTCACCACTTCCAACACTTTCACCTACAACAAATAGGCTGCAAAATTGTGCAAGGGCATCCTTAACCTCTTTGGTATGAGAAAGGCTTGCAAAGCACTAATAAGTATGGCCATAAAAGCTAGAAGCTCAAAGAACTTAAACATCTACATCTTCAAGTCATTGGTCTCTTTTGCATCTTGTCCAAAGTCTCCCTAAGCTGCTGCTCATCCATGATTCACCATAATAAAGTTCCTCTGTGATGTGATAGCAGTGATTTGGTAAAGAATGAATAATGCATAATGCAATAATGTAATGCTTATGATGAGATGCATGTAATGCAACTATTGAGGACTATAATTGGTAAAGTTGACCAAAAATTGCAAGGTTCACAAAAACATTGCCTTATTACTTATGACTTAAGCAAATAGAACAAATACAAATGTAAAATGTATTCACCTACAAGTGAGTTTCTTTCATAATTTATGCATATGCATGATGGAGAGATTCTATAACCCTCAATGGGTTCTCAAATTGCCACTATTTACGGTAATACAGCATACTAAGAACAACACGGAGACTAAAAGTCTTACAAAGGTTAACGCTATCTCATGTTACACCTGTACAGAGACTAAAAGCCTCATATAGGTTACCTAGAAGTATGACGAGTGTAAGCTTTGAGATTATGCATGCAACAATGGCAAGTGTATTGAGAGCCTCCTTATGTGAAGAATGAGAATAATGGAAATGCAATAACTAAACATGTAACAAACAAGTTGCAATTAAACAAATGGACATCATTTCCCTGTCATGTTTGAATTTGGGTAAATCCTAGGGTGTGTATCACATCCAAAGGTTCATCTATCTTCCTTGAGAAGGTAGGAACTATGGCTACTAAAATGTGTGGTTAAGATCTAGACTCCTAAACAAGGTCTAGATTATCCCAAAAAGGTCCAACTTGAGTGAGAGTTTTAGGTGCCTGCATAGAAACTTGATGGTTTCACATTTACTCCTCCTTGCTAGCTTACAAGGTTCCTAAAAGAGCTCGGGTATAGAGCATAGGGGTCATGACCTCCCTTTTTCTAAGGCAAGGGGTGTAGTTGTACCTGTGTGAGGGAAAAAGAAATCTCACTTACTCACAACTTGCAAAATAGCTAGCAAAACACTAATTCAATAGATATAACAGATGCTTTTGTAAAAATGTAAATCATCTAGGCCTAATCTAGCTACATAATCCAAGCATGATTTCAGAATACAAATCCATAATGCAAAACTCTAAATTCCAAAATACAATCCAAAATGCAAAATCAGAAGTCCAAAAG
The DNA here is from genome assembly GCA_037013595.1 of Dicorynia guianensis. Classification (NCBI taxonomy): domain Eukaryota; kingdom Viridiplantae; phylum Streptophyta; class Magnoliopsida; order Fabales; family Fabaceae; genus Dicorynia; species Dicorynia guianensis. The sequence continues at coordinate 11,171,926 of JASUAB010000006.1, read as the reverse complement.
ACAAATAAACTAGACAATCAATGTATAGAAATAGAAAACAGAATGCAATAAGTATTAATACAAGTGGCCTAACCCTTGGAAGTCCCCAGTGGAGTCGCCAAGCTATCGACATGCACAGTGACTAGAAAATAAAATGTTTATGGAAATGGGTTATTTGGGGAAATGGGTTTTGGGAAAAGAAATAAAAATGGAGTTGCCACTAACATAGATTGAAATGGTGAAATTGGATATCGAAGAAAATGGCCCGCATAATAGAAAATGAGTTTGGGGAATGGTTACGTGTAAGGAAGGTATTAGCACCCTTATAATGCCTTTTCAGTACCACATTGGTATTTTGTTGCTTTTGGGTTTTAGAACTATCTTTGCATTTTATCAAAACAAATTTGTTTTTGGGTTTTTTGGTTGTCTCAATACTAGTTTTAACATGTGATGAAGCGTGTCCATGATTAGCACCATTTAATGAGTGGCATTTAATTATCATGGAAAGAGTAGTTTAACGCCTGGTTTGTCTAGGACTTACATTGAAAAAGGGTGCCTAGCATAAGTAGGACTTGAAACGGATACCTAACTTGACTATTTGAAAAGGTTGCTTAGCCCGACTAGGTCTTGATAGAATGAATTAGTGAAGAAAAATTAGTAAACTTGATTAAGGACATTACAGAGACCCTTTTTCTCCAAATTGGGTTTACTTGAATGCTTTCCCTTAGGAATACAAGAATGACTCCTCATTTTGCCTCCTAATTTGTCGTCGAGAAGAATTGGGGTTTAGAGGATAGTGGGGCCATGGTTAAGAAGTTTGAGGGAGATTTTGACTCTTTATAATCATGTCAAAGGAACTATGCTAGTTAACTAATTAAATTCGTAATGTGGTTTCCCTATAGATAGTTAGATAGTGGCCAGTAAACTGACAACCTCTCTTTATCCATCATCGGGAAGTTTTCTATTTTTGTTTTGGAAGTATGAAAATTGACTTATTATTTTTTTATAAAGATGTTAAAAGCCAATAAACCTCATAAAATCATTAGGCAAACCCATTCTCTCCAAGTTAGGTCTACAGGAATATTTTCTCTTAGAAGTATGGGGAACGATTCCTCATTCCACCTATTAGTTTGTTGTTGGAAAGAATCTAAGTTTAAAAGGAAAAAAAGAGGAGGGGCATAAATGGAATTTGCATAGTGAATAGTGTGAGAAATGACATGAATGAAATTATTATACATGAATAGTATAGGAGACAAATGGAATTAATGTATGTAAATAGTGTGGAACACAAATGGAATTTATGTAAGTAAATAGTGTGAGACACAAATGAAATTAAGAGAGATAAATAATGTGAGGCTAGTTGTCGGCTGCTTTTTCTTTTACATCTCAAACATAGATTTAAAAAGTAATACTGCTAATCCTTTGTAATCTTTCTTCACTGAACTTCAAAAATTTTTGATAAATAGTGATAATTTTGTTGAACCAAATTGTGATGTCAAATTATTTTTTTGATGAAAAGATTTTTTCTTATATTTTTGGAAAATAAAATAGATTGACAGAAACAATACAATTAAATTTCTTAATCTTCTAAGAAATTTTTCAAACTGGTAGCAAAAATTCTCAAAAATTTTCTAGATTCAACCACATATTTTGTTTTATTTTTCTAAAACATTTTTTTATTTTTTACTTAGTTTTCATGGACAATGATTGAGTACCATTCATTACTATTAGGTACTATTTATCTTCTTTTAAATACAGCACCCAAAGAAAAATAGAACTTATGTGGCTTTGTTTCTGCATCGTCCAAATTTTTTTATTTTTATAAAATAACAGTCATACAAAGCAACACATGTACTATATAAAAAGAAAACTTCAAAACAAAAAATAAAAATATAACTTAGTAAACTTGACAAAAGTCAAAAAGAAAAGGGACACTTACTCAATGAAGTGAGCAGTTTGCACAAAGGAAATTTGGATTTGAGACCTCAATCTTCTTGCTCTCTAATTTCTTTCTCTCTTGGTTCTTTCTTATCTCTTTTTCTTTTTCTCTTAGCTCTCTTCCATACCATCTCCCGCTCTTGATTTTTCCTTGTTTCTTCATGTCCCATTTTTCATTGAAACACCTCTATTTATATAGGCTCTTAGCAATGTGAAAGCAGTCTCATATTTTGGCTTGTTACTCTCATGCATTGAAATTCTTCACCTACCTTTACCTATACCTTTGTCCTCTTTCTTTGCTTTTGCTCCCCCTTTTTATTTTAGAAATGATAGAGATGGCCATGGATGGGCCAGTTTCTATCCATGGCCAATCTTCATATTTGACCAATTTTTTTTTTTGAAATTTGCTTTAATTAAAATTAAAAAAGACACAATTATTAACATTTGAGACTTGAAAATATTTTTAAATTCTTCTATTCCCAGCAAATTAATTTTCAAAACTTTTATATTTGAATAGAAAAATTTTAGACCTTACAGTAGGCCTACCTTTTTTTTGTCGGGGTCTAAAAGAAATTAGATGTCTACAAAATCTTTGCTTGGATTTGTTCCTTAAAACTAGGTCTTTCCAATGGTACCAAAAGTAATGCAATCGAAGATTGGGTGAGAAAAACAAGGGCTTGCAAAGTAGGCTTTACAGCCATGGTCAAATTTGAAAAAATTAGGTTCTGAGATTGAAGATAAAGCCTCTTCACATGTTTCCATTAGAGAGTTATGTACACATCCCATCATAGAAGGATGTGTTTGTAGATATTAAGCTCTCGTATGAACTGGGAGACCATGAGGATTTTGATTGTGTGCTTAGAATTTTGATTAGATGTCCCCAAGGTGGCACGTGGCATGTACATGTTGTGAATGTTGTAGAATGTTTAGAAACACACCCACACATGCAGGAGGTGCATGTGGGCACGTGCTGCCTTGTCTTTCTTGAATTTTCACCAACCTTTTACAGTAAGTCCATTTTTCAAGTACTTTTTGGTCATGTACTTAAAATGTTTGAAAAAATGGTTCTATGATTTTTAAAAAATTATGTAAAAATAGTTATCTTTATGTTATTTTATGTAAAATAACTTACTGAAAAAAATAATTTTTGGGGGTATTTTTTCATAGATCACTCATTCTATAATCATGATCCACTTCCCATGATTGCACTAATTTGATATTATTTTCATTTATGTATTAAATGTTGAATAATGTGTGGTTATGCAAAATATATGTGATTTTCATTCATATTTTGATGCCTATGATGTATAATGTATGAGAATTCAAAAATTAGTTATTTATATATGGGACAGGAGCATCCTTATTTATTTATTCAAGTTGACTAATGTAGTAGAATCATTCTTGATGTAATTTTTTTTGGGGAAATGTAATTATTGTTATTATTGATGCCCTATAAAGGGTTCTGTTTGAGCACCAATTTCATGCATAATAATTTGTTTTAGGCATGGACACCAAAATTATAATAGACTTGTCCAATTACACTTGTTAAATAGCTAATATGTCTTTTCTGTTGACTAAATAAGCCATATGTTTTCTTTATATATTTCATAAATGTTTCAATGGCATTTATCATAAATTAAGTGGGAGAACTTCCTACTCAGGCTATATAAAATTAAATACTTATTTTCATCTATATTATGAGATATGATTACCAGCATTAATGCGAAATTTTTGATCAAGTAATATAAGTGAAAATTCAATGGGTTAATTACAAATAGCATTTGTTAGAATGTGCCTAATAGAACATATGCATTGATGTAGTGAAATGGCCACAAGATCTTAGTTAATGAAATAACTAAGGCAAAGAAACTAGATGGAAAGAACAGTGATATTTGGCATAGGAAAGTTCAATACCTTCTTAATGAGCATGAGTTGCTTGACTATCTGGCCATTACCATGGACCCACTCAAAGTAGGGAATATAGCCTAGCATTCCTATGATCATGAGGTTTATGATATCTGGTTAAGAATGATAGAAGTGCATGCTTTACTTTGTTAAGTTGCATGCACAATAACCTCCTTGGAGACTTTTGGAACTTTCCAACTACTAGAGAGATATAGGTGTAGCGGTGTCTCAAATATGGAGCTACAACAGTCATGAGGCTCTATGCCTTGATGCTTAGGTTCAATCAATATATAATGGAACTGAAGTGACAGAATACCTAAGGGTGATGTCCTCTACGATCAAGGAAGTATGAGCAATTGGTTATGATCTCATCGATGAGCAATAGGTTCCATCTGTCATCAAGTCTATTCTTGAGCCCACATGGGGACAAGTGAAGCTTATTGTCACACACGATGATGTTATAAGGATCATTGATGATATTTCCCATCACTTAGAACTTAAGGTGAAATTCATAAGTGCAAACTACAATACTGTTGCATTAGTTGTACATACTAGAAAACATAAGGGGAATGGTTCCTAGTGTAAAGGAAAGGCTAAGAATCAAGGACCACAAATGAGGTAGGTAGCCAAGTGCCATACAGGCAAGAGTGGTGGGAAGAAAAATAAATCAAAGTTTAAATATTTTAACTATGGGAAGAAGGGTCATTTTACTCAAGAATGCAATAAGTCCCAAAATGTTTGTCATTTTACTTACCCTTTTAGTACATTTGTTTGTAAACATGTGTGTTTAACTCACTCCATGTTGAATCATGGATACAGGAGCGACAAGACACTTGACCTACAATTGTGCAAGCTTTGTAGATTAACATCAATTACCAACGAGTAAACATTTATGCCAATGGGTAATGGAGCAATGGAAGAAGTCCTTAGTGTTGGAACCTGCCAACTCACCATGTGTAATGGGAGCAAGCTACTTCTGCACAATGTACATAATGCACCTATTGTTTATGTAATCTACTTTCAATTTTAGCATTAGCAGGCTTAGGATTTTCTTTCGTGTTCAAAATAATGCTTTGTGTATTTATTTAGTGAACACCTTTTATTAACATGAACTTTTTATGAATGCATTTTTTATGTATGATTTACATACAACATTTGATTTTAATAGTTCCATTTATGTTGCACCATCTTTTATTATTTCTGATTTTGCTAAGTAACATCTAGATTAGGACATATCAGGAAAGATCAAATGCTTAAATGGCTAAAGAACAGCTATTGGGCCCTCTTGCCAAGGTAAATCATCTTGCATGTGAGCCATGCCTTACTAGAAATTCTAGCAAGAAGCCTTTCAGTAAGGTAAAAGGGCTTCTTATATTCTAAATTTAGTCCATTTTGACAGTTGTGAGCTGATGAATGTAAAGGCATATTATGGCACGATTTAATTTATTGCATTCATAAATGACATTAAGAACTAGAAAGAGAAGAGCATTAATGCTCTTCACACTAATAGAGGCTAATAATTTATATTTGATTAGTTTAGAGAATTTTGTGAGGAAAAGGGAACACACTAAAAATTAACGATACCAAAACTTTGCAACAAAATAGTGTTACAAAAGGAAGAATCAAACATTATTGGACATGATTAGGTCGATGATGGCTCAACCTAACCTTTTAATTAATTTTTGGAGGGATGTCCTTGTAGCTGCGACATGCATACTTGATCATATGCCTTAAAGCCAATCCCTACTACTCCATATGAATTATGGAATGGCACTAACCCTACTTTGGAAGGCTTGTGACCATGGGGATCTACAGGATATGTTCACCACTCTTCTCATTAGTTTAGGAAGTTAGGCCATAAAGCTAATAAATGGGTACTTATTAGATATTTTAAGCACTATATGGGCTATAAGAAGTTTGGTGAACATTTTGATGGAGTGTTAATTGAAATCTAATCTCAAGATGTTGATTTCCTAGAAGATACTTCCCTAGTATTGGTGACGTTAAATAAAGTCTTGAGCTTTGAGTTAGAGGAACCTCAAGAAAGTACATCCCAAATGGATTTGGATTTTCAATCCACTCCAAATATTGTTTAAGTTAGAGGGAGCATACAACCAAAATTTTGGGATACATAATTGTGCAGAAGCTAGTATTGAAATGCTCCGACAAATGCTTTACAATAGAAGAAGAGTCTTTCTTGAGGATTACTCTGGACATTAAAGAGACTTCTTCTTATGAAGAAGCAATAATCTCACAATCCTCAGATAAATAGCTTGCTGCTATGGATGAAGAGATTGAATCTAAGGCTAAGAACCATGTGAGGGGGCTTAGTTGACCTACTGCTTAGGTGTAAGGCCATTGGAAACAAATAGGTCCTAAAATTAATGTGCAACATGGATGGATTAGTTGATGAGTATAAGTCTCATCTAGTAGTGAAGGGTTAGTCCCAAGAGAAGAGTGTTGGCTACAAAATATGGTTTCTCCTTTGGTGAGAATGGTGTCTATTTAGCTTATACTAGCTATAGTCAAACATGTAGATTTGGATTTGTTCCAAGTGGATGTGAAGACAATAGAGAAATCAATAAACAGATCTATTTGGATCAGTCCATTAGATTTTAGGCCAACGAATAAGACCACAAAATTTGTCACTTAAAATGCTCCATTTATGACCTAAAGCAATCATTCAGGCAATGGCATCTTTAGATCCATTAAGTCATTATTTCAGTGGGCTTTATAAGGACCAAAGAAGGTCATTGCATATATATCAAAGGATAAGGAAAAAACATTCTATATTCTCTTGAGATATGTGGATGATATTCTACTAGAAAAAGGTCTATACCTTGACATGGATCAATGTCCTAAGACCGAAGAAAAGAAGCAAAAGATAGCTAAGGTGCCATAATGGATGCTATTTTGTGTTCTTGACTTGACATATGCTTTGCATTAGGGATGGTTAGTAGATATCAGTGTAATCTTGGACTTGCAGATTGGACTATTGTTAAGAAATACTCAAATATCTTAAAGGAACCATTAGTATGGCTTTGTTCTATCAAGTTAGGAGTCTTAGGTTGATAAGATAGAATAATACTGATAGTTCCATAGATTAAGAGCTGCATAAGTCCATTGTAGACTACACATTTATTGTTGTGGGAGAAACCATTTCATGGTAACATCATTGGATAAGGGTTGGTTGAGACTATTTCTACTAGCAAGATGATTATTGATCCATTTACCGAATCCATTACTAGAAATGCTTTTAAGAAGCATGTTTGGGTAGTATCACTAGTATCATTTGTTAGTGATCTCCTTATTTTTTAAAGTACCACCACTATAATAGAAATGTAAATATTTACAAAGTGAGGGATCAACAAATTCTCCAAATCTTTGCTTCCAATATAAGTTGAAAAGTTCTTTAGAAAATATACTAGATGGAAAATTGATTACAAATGGGCAAAGAAAATGAGGGTTGCAAAGAAAATTTACTTTTCCTTGCAACATTATGTTCATGAAATTAAGTAAGCAAAGTAAAAAAAGAATAGAAATTTAAGAGAAATGCAATCTTGGTTGCATGACTTAGAGCTTTTAGGGTTTCTTAACAAGCTTATTCTAAATAAGGCAAGTTTTGATGGGCCTATTTTCTTAGTTTAGGCCTTCTCAAAGAATAATAGAAGGTTTGCTCCTTATAGGCTTCACCTATTTGAAGGTTTTTCAAGTTCACCCTAAGTCTTTGGGATACTTAGGGATCCTAATCACTTAAAAGTGTAAAGGTGATTGGGATGTAATCACTAGTCTCAAGAATGATCCTTCATGAGGTGGTTTGATGATAGAAACTAATTCCTTAAGAACTTTCTAAATTAGGTAGGTTCTAACTGTAATTTGCTTTATTAATAAAATTTTGAGGTAAAAAGTGCCTTGCTAGCTGAAGGTGAACTTTTAAACCTAGAATAAGGACTTGAACTCCTCATTTCATATTTCATTTATTATCTAGGGTCTAACCCTCATGATAAGGCAAATTCAACATCTCAACCAACTCCCTTTGAAGCCCACAAATGCATTCCATAGTCTCTTGTTTTTCATATGAAATTAGAATTTATATGCATTACTTCAAATCTGGATTTCTTGCTATCAAGGAATGCATGACATGTTGGTAATTTTAATTATATTTTATACATTAAAGAGCGGTCCTCAATAATGAGACTTGCTATTTTCTCATACTTCCTTTTTACATACTTCTCTCTAAAATCACCATGTACTGTTGATGGACAATGGTAAAGGATTGTGATTACTTTTCTTCATATCATTTTTATCAGTTTAATGTATTTTTTTCCTCGGGCAATATTGAAGGACATAATAGCACTTCGAACTTACTCAACTAAGTTCTTAAAATCTTATTTCATTATGTTATCACTTCAATATATGTCACCTATAAATAATTCACATTAAATTTTAAATTTTTATTTTCTCAGCACTATCTTCGACAATAAGCATGGTGGTATAACTGTACCTATTAACATGTTTCTTACCACACAAATGGTTGAGTTATGATTGGAATCAGACTTAAGAGCATAAAATAAACATATTTTACCAATAAAAATTTACAAAATAGCCATTTAAAGAATCTGGATCATTAAAATTGTTAAGTTCCACAAACTTTATTGTGAGACAACAAATCTTATGACTATCTCCCTCTTTGTAACAATTTAGTGGAACTCTTGCTCATGGGACTTCCTTTCTAGTAAAAACAGAGTTGTGGCTTTTTTGTGTTGCTTTCTACAAATTACCCACATATCTGTACCCATGATAGTATTAACTTTTGAATAAATTACCAAAAGTTTTAGCTAGATTTACTTAAACTTGATTGGTAAGAATTAGATTATTCAAATCCTACATGTGTGCAAACTTTACTTTTTTAATAAACTAATGATAACAAATATGCCTCTATAAATGACTAATTGTCTTGAATTGTTTTCTTTTTTGGGGACAATAGATGTCAAAGCTTGTGTGTCTAAGGAGTTGTTTGAATCCATAGATAGAGAAAACAACAAAATCACCTTCAAAGTGTTAGATGAAGATTTGCTAAAGGATTTCAAGAGCATCAAGTTCATAATGCATGCAACTTCATAGGAAAGGGCAGCATGGTTCATTGGACATTGGAATATGAGAAGTTTAAAGACCACATTTCCTACCTCACACCATGTTGTAGCTTGGAATTGAGTTAAGCCAAGAAAGTGATGCTTACCTCACCCAGAAATAGAAGTGAAGAGCCTTGTAATATGTTTAAATAAAGCTCATGTCCAATGCTTAATTTTAGTTGTTATCTTTATGTAATAATGAAATAAAGTTGAGTCTCTGTGTCCATATATCTATTTGTACACATTGCTTCTACTATAGCACTTAACATGAACTGAAATATTTCTCTATGCCACTTACCCATTACCCAAGTTTGGCATATATGTTAATGCATGTCATTTCATTTGCCACTTACCTTCTATCTATCAAGTTTATTGCTGTTTGTTTATATTTGGGGTTTCATAAGATATTACTATTTAGAGCCCTAAAAAAGTTTTTTTCTAAAAATGTGTCTTTGATTGACTTTTAAAAACTAGAAATACTAAGTGAAAAATAAAATTGAACTTGTTTGAGAAATCACATTTTTTTACTTTTGCAAAAGCATCACTACTAAAAATTCTAATTTTACCAATAGGTATTACTAACGGATTTAAATTTGTCTATAAAATTTCAATAATCAACAAAGTTTCTATCTATAAAATGACAAATATAAATCGACCAAATAACTCACAAATAGACATTTTCTATTAGTAATTCTATTAATAAATTTCTTGCTCATTGGTTGGAAAACATGAATGACAAAAATTTTGTTGATGTCTATCTATATAAACTTACACTTTTTGATAGCAAAAATGGCTGACAAAACCATTGACAAATTTATAAAGGGAAATACCCTCTATGAAGACATTATTGACTAGTCAAAATCCCAAATTACCAATTGAATAGTGATTTGAATTATTTTCACTAGTCAACTATGAAACTACCAATAGAAGTTCATTGGTATTTTACTTATCTAAATGATGCCATTTTATTTTGATGAAAATACTAATGCTAATGTAAAACAAGTCTTAAGCAATGTTAGATCTAAAACCCATTTTGGTATCTCTTCTCTCACTTCCATTTTCTTCCTTCTCTCTGCACTTCCTCATCTCTAAAGTTTTAACAACAAAATCTCTACTTTTACAATTTGTTTGCATTGATTAATTGTTGTGTTGCTCAAATAGAAGGTATATGGCTGATTTATCATTCAATGTATGGACTTTTTAAAATACATTTTCATTATTCATGGTTGGCGATAGTGGATTGCTATATTTATGAGTCATGAGTTGATTGTTTATTGGTATATGTGTTTGTTGATTTTAGTTGTGTGGAAACTAACATTATGTATGTAATTGTGATATTGTGTTTTGGGTTGATTTGAGGATTTGCTACAAAGAATGGAAATTCTAGAATGTCATAGATGTATGTATAACAGGAACTACCTAGGTCAAGGGGTCTTGACCATAGTTTGTTAATGTCATGGATGGTTTTGTTTGCTATGCTTCTCGGTTAGTGCAATATGTATGCGAAGGGACCATTAGGTGCCCTTGTAGTAAATGTAAAAGTGGGGCATTATTAAGTCTAGAATAGGTCAAATATCATCTATATAGATATGGATTCAAACTTGATTATTGATGTTGGACGGATAATGATAAGTAAGAACCAAAAGTTTAGACAAGATTTGAGTACTATGCCCCTATGAGTACTTCTATTAGTGTTTATATGTGTTGCAAAGATAATTTCAATCAACACTAACCTATGGTTTTTGATAATGCTAGCTTGATTTTGAATTGCACTACCAAAAGGACTTAGAAGAATCTCTAAATCCTAAGGTGCAACAATTTTATGACTTGTTACATAATTCTTAACAACCATTGTGGCATGGCTGTGAAGATAGCTTAGAATTGTTAGTGGTAGTGAGAATGTTAAGCATAAAGTTAGAGTCAAACCACAGCTAACATGCCTTTGACTAGTGGGCAAGCCTTATGAAGGAGGTCACCACTCAATCCAATCTAGTGGCTGATGATTCTTATAAGACTAAGAAGTTAGTATCTAGACTCGGTATAAAACCTATACAAGTTCTTGGTTGCCTTAATAGTTACATGGTTACTACAAAGATGATGCATATGATATGGAATGCAAATTCTATAGTTTTCCTAGATATAAGCCCATGCAAAGAGATAAAGGGAAAGAAGTATTTAATAAAAATGCATTATATACGTTTAATTTCCAGGTTGCAAAGGTTGCATGCTTCATGAGTTCAACCCTGCACATATGATGGTATTCTAAGAACTGGCAAGCCAAAGGTTTGTTGAGTCACCCATGAGATTGAGAAGTATGGAGACACTTTGATAGGATTTATCTTGACTTTACTCATAACCCCCACAATGTTAGGTTAGATTTGTATGCTAATGGATTCACTTCATACAACCAATCCATGGCACCTTCCTCCTATTGGCCAATGCTTGTGACTCCTTACAATCTTCCTCTAGAGCTTTCCATGACTATCCTATACATCTTCATAACACATATAGTTCCTAGTTCAAATAATCCCAAAGCCAAGATTAATGTGTATCTCTAGCCACTAATAGTCATGTTGAAGCAAATGTGATGGTTGGGTATTTTGACCTATGATGTATACTTAAAATTTCATGATGTGGGTAGCATTAATGTGGACCATTAATGACTTCCCTACATATGGAATGCTATCCAGGGGGAATACAGTAGCTAAATCATCCTATACGATTTGCATGAAGGAAAGCGAAGCATTCATCTTGAAACTCTTAGGAAAAAACTTTAGCTTTGATTTGCATCGATGGTTCCTACTTGCTGATTATTAGCTAAGGTAGAATAAGACAAAATTCAGAAGGAATAAAGTTGAGAGTACTGAACCTTTGACAAGTTTGATGAACAAGAAAGTTTGGGCAAGGGTTAGGGGTTTGCCTAAAATAATAGTGCAAAAATCACTTGGTAAACTTTGGAGGTTTGGGCGTTGTGATAGTTAGATTAAACAAAACATTTTATAAGAGTTACCTTATTTAATGCATAACTTAATCCAACATCATTTATATGTCATGCATATGGAGATGAATTTCTTTGACAATGTATTTAATACCATTATGGATGGGAATTGAAAAATGAAAGACACTTGTAAAGCATTGTAGATTTGAAAGAATATTGCAGGTGATGAGAGTTAGGGTTGACAGAATTAGCCAATTTTAAGTTTGCCAACCTAAGGCAACTTACATGTTTAGCTTGCAATAGATATGAGGTATATGTAGATGGTTTAATGAGCTTAAAATGTAGGATGGTTAAGACTCAAATTTGGCTAGATGAGTTATCAAGCAAAAGAAAAAGTTTGTTAACATGAAAAGTCACAAATACCATGTATTTGGGGAGTATTTCCTACCCATTGTGCTTAGAGGATTGCCTAAGAATATGTGGAAGCGTCCTACATAGTTAAGTTGGCTTTTTTGAAACTTGTATCAAACACACTCAGGATAAATGACTTGTTGGCTATGCAATAGAATTTTTCCTTAGTACTGTGCAAGTTAGAAAAGATTTTCCTTCCTCCCTTCTTTGACTGCATGGAGCATTTACTCATGACTTAGCCTACAAGGCTAGGGTAGGCAATTTGATTCAATACCAATGGATGTATCTATTTGAGAGGTATGTACATAATCGACTATGCTTATATTTTTTATTTTTATAAAACTAAACATCTAATTAATTAATTAATTCTTGTTTGATTTGATTTTTTTAAGATGATGGGTGACATCAAGAGAACCATAAAGAAGAAAGCTCAAGTGGAAGGTTCCATATGTGAAATGTACATAAAAAGGGAGACTTATCAACTTTGCTTCTATTATTTTAAGCTTCATGTGTAATCTAGATGAACCTAGGTTGGATAGCATGTGATGGTGGTCCAAGTTTGTCAAAATTGACTCTTCATTTTCAACTAACCTAGCCATGCTTTGGAGATAGCAAGGACAAGATGGCCTAATGATTTATTTGTTTATCATTTGTCAATCCAACAACAATTTTCTTTCTATTATAAATGATCTTTGTAGCAATTTGTGGCTAAAATCTCAATTTTGGTTGTCATTCCTCATTGGTTTTTAGGTTACCATGAAAAAATCTTCCTATTTGTCATTTGATATGAAGATTGGAACATGAAAGAACTTAAGATAGATGTCTTAAGCTTATTTTGGCTGAATTGCAATGCAGATGGACTTATGATAGATGACTTAATTGGTTATGGTGTTGTTGTTGCAATATGTATGATTTTATTGCATGTTTGTCTGTTTTGGACTAATACTCTGGTTTAATTTAAATGTGTGGGCTTTTTTCCTACTAAGAAATTCAACCCAAATTTTTAGAAGAGATGGAATCTAAATTTAGGTTCTTAGCAATTAGTTTATCACATTAAGTTAAGAATTAGGGTTTAATTAGAAATCAAGTAAAAATTAGGTTCTTCGAGTTTACCAAATTAAGTTACAGATTAAGATAAAATTAGAAATTAATTAAATCTTAGAATTCAAAAGTTACCTTTTCTTAGTTTATCAAATTAAGTTCAGAATAAGAATCTAATTTGAAATTAATTTAAAATTAGAATTTCAAAGTTAGGTTCTTGTGGTTTATCAAATTAAATTATGGATTAGGATTTAATTAGAAGTTAAGTAAATATTAGAATTTAAAAGTTAGGTTCCTTTAGTTTACAAAATTAAGTCAAGAATTTGGATTTAATTAGAAATTAAGTAAAAATTAGAATTTAAATGTTTGGTTCCTTTAGTTTATCAAATTAAGTTATGGGTTAGGAATTAATTAGAAATTAAGTAAAAATTAGAATTTAAAAGTTACAGTCTTTTAATTTACCATATTAAGTTATGAATGGGGCTTTAATTAGTAATTAAGTAAGAATTAAAATTTAAAAGTTAGGTTCTTTAGTTTATCAAATTAAGTTAAGAATTAGAATTTATTTAGAAATTAAGCAAAAATTAGAATTTAAAAGTAGGTGCTTTTAGTTTGTCAAATTAAGTTGAAAATTAGGATTTAATTAGAAAATGAACAAAAATTAGAATTTAAAAGTTTGGTTCATTTAGTTTATCAAATTAAGTTATGAATTAAGGTTTAATAAGAAATTAAGTAAAAATTAGAATTTAAAATTAGATTCTATTAGTTTATCAAATTAAGTTAAGAATTAGGATTAAATTAGAAAATAAGTAAAAATTAGAATTTAAAAGTTAGGTTCTTTTAGTTTATCAAATTCAGTTGTGAATTATGATATAATTGGAAATTAAGTAAAAATTAGAATTTAGGTTCTTTCAATATATCAAATTAAATTAAGAATTACAATTTAATTATAGATTAAGTAAAAATTTGAATTTGAACTTAGGTTCTTAGTACTTCATTTATCAAAATATGTTACAAATTAGGATTTAATTAGAAATTAAGTTATAATTAGAATTTAAAATTGGGTTTTTAATTAGTTTGTTAAAACTTTTATACTTTTGATGTGTCATTTGGTGTTTATAAATTTTCTTATAAATTGTGTAGATGTCAAGATTCTAAGTATGCATTTTGGCTTATAGTGTTTAGGTGCTTAATTTTACATGCTTATGTTTTCAATAAATTATTAAAATTTGTATGCTTTTTAATAAATTATATTGCTACCCTTTATATGATTCTTTATATATAATAGTATTTTTAGATGTCATTAAAGCTATCAATTTCAACACATATCACTTTACTTGCCTGAAATCACTCTGAAAAATTAAGGGTTATGTTAAAAATATTTCAGCATGGAAAATCCAAGCCTTTTTTTGGCTTGGCTTGGATTGGCCTTAGACTGAACCATGCCATTTTTTTTTAAAGCTCTTTTTTTTTCCACTTCAACTCTTCTCTCTTTTTTTGTCACTTAGATCCCTAAATCCAATCCCAGATCTAATTTTTTGCATTTGAACTATTCTCTCTTAGTTCTCTATAGTCTCTTCTCACACTGACGGCAACGTTGCAACACAGGCACTAGTCTTTGAGTTTGAGTTCTCTTCTCTTCTCACTCTTATCAATAACATTTCAATTAGCTAGCCAGACATGAACATATGAATTACTCCAATCTTAAGAAACTTTATTGTCATAGTAAATTTATCATGAAACAAATATGTTGTGTGGATCTCTTGTACCTACTATCTACATTAAAATTGGCCACCATATACTCTTTAGTTAAATCAAGAACAAAATTAGTTTTCAAAAAAATTACAAGGTGATTGGTTTAAAAGGGCTACAGTAGCATATGCATGAGTGATTATGGAAATTTTAAAAATAGTACGGGGTGAATATTTTATCTTTTCTAGTACTATTTTTTAAATATTGCAAATAAGTATCTATGTTTATAAATTAAATCTTATTAAATACACATTTATCACTGAATTTATTGAACTTCACATTAAACTATGAGATTTAATAGATTTCATGATCAACTTTAATTTTATAAGAGTTTCATTTGACTTATTAAGTGGGAGAAATCTTTTGAAATAAGTATATATTGTTGGTCCTGGATCAATATCATGTCCTTAATTTGTTAAAAAGATAACGACTACAACGCAACTAAATTTCCAAAATTTGGTTTGGTTTAGTTAAGCAGAAGTGTTCCTTTTCTCATACACTTGATAAAAACTATCTTTAATTATGACTGTGCTAGAAGCAAATTATTGTTTCATTACTGTTGACCCTAAAAGAAATTTGAGTTTTAGAGTCGTCACCGATCTAAATTATCTAAAGGTGAGATCGGACACCTAATTTAAAAATAGTCTATGTTTTCAAAAATTGGGTTCGGGGGTTAGTTACGTTTTAGGGAAGGTGTTAGCACCCTAAACGTCCTTTCGGTACCAAAAATGATCTAATTAATTTATCTTGAATTAATTTATGTTGGTTTTTAAAAAATATTTTTAAAAGTAACCCCTGCCCATTCCAGATTGGGATTTCAAAAATAAAATGATTTTGAGAAAAACCCCCTTTCTATTCCAATCCAGAGTTTTAAAATATTTTAAGAAAATCCCCTTTCTATTTTAGGCCGGGGTTTTGAAAAATAAGAAAAATTCTTTTGAGAAAAACCCCTTCCTATTCTAGTTCAGGATTTTAAAAATAATTTTGAGAAAAATTCCCTTCTTATTCCAATGTAGGGTTTTTAAAATAATTTTAAGAAAATTCCCTTTCTATTCCAGATCAGGGCTTTAAAATATTTTCAAGAAAAATCCTCTTCCTATTCCAGTCCAAGGTTTCAAAAATAAGAGTGAAAAATAAAAAATACTTGCATCACCCATGTAATTATTGATTCCTAATTTATTTTTATCTAAAAAGAACATAACTTATTTTTCCTATTTTTTTTCTCAAAAATACAAAATTTACCTAAAACAAAAAGCCTAAAACTTAACTATTATATTTTATATCAAAATCCACATCACCCCTTTTATTATGTTCTCATTATATGATAAACTTCCTAACCGAAATAACTAAAAGTGACTCTTATTCAATATCACAGCAAAAGGCCATAATGAGTATTATTTCCTACCAAAAATCCGTAACATGAAAACTGCATGGCATCACATACCTCTTAGATAGTTTGGATGCAGCGTCAAGGCCAGTAGGTTGACAGTAACATGAGCGTAACCTTGTCTGAGCGCGACTTCGTCCTAGGGCGTAACTCTCGATGTTGGCTTCTAAAACTCCGTACAAGAAACTGCTGGTGGCGGTGAGCAAGTCATAGAGGCCGAAAGCTCCCATGGTGGCAGCGAACAGTGGCTGGAACGAGTTCTTCGCTGAAGCCGACGAAGAAACAGCTGGTAGCAGTAATGCTAGTCCTGGTCGCCGGTTCCTCCAAAGTGGGAAGGAACCCTTCAAAAGGGGAGTGATGACAGTAGAGTGGAAGGGCGTCGTCCTTGGGTGAAGATCTTGGTTTTTCGAGAGTGCAGCGAGGGTGTTTTGAGACGTGAAGAAGCTGGCATGGTTCAGCTCCAACGGTGGCAGCAACGGCACAACTTGGCGATGAGTCTTGAGTGAAGGCGTTGCAACAGGTGACAGTGAGGCTGAGATGAGAGAAAAGTGCAGTGGGTTGGAGGTTCTCTTTTCCGTAGGTGTTGTGGTTGGCTGCGTGAAGTCCTTCTTTCAGCCGGTGGGAGTGGGTTTTTATATATTTAGAGTTTGTTCTTTTCTTTAACTCTTGATTCCTAATTCTTTTATACTTCATCTTCTTATCTTTTATCTAACAATTTCTTTATTTATCTCCTTAGATTTCATATTTTTATCCTTTATATTTTCTTTTATTTCTTTGTTATCTTTTATTTCTTCATTTTTTTTGAATTATCTTAGAATTTTCTGAATTATCTTAGATTTATTTGATTTTTTCTGATTTTTCTTGGAATTATATTTATTTTTCCTTAATTATCTTGGATTATCTTTATTTTTTTGATTTTTTGAATTTATTTGATTTTTTTAGAATTTTGAATTTATTTGGTTTATTTTTATTTTTATATTTTTTATTTTATTTTTATTTTTGGATTAGGTTTTAATTTTGGGCTTGTGATTTTTGATTTGGGCTTTTTTTCTTAAAAATTAGGTTTTATTATTTAAAGTTTTACATTGTGGGCTGGACAAAATTGAGTGTCTATAAATTGCCCCCCTTTGCTTATCTTTTAGGAACAAAAAGATGAGCAAAGGTTGAGAGATACTATTTTGGCCGGAAATGGTTGTGATGTAAAGGGTACTTAATCCACCATCGGGGATGTGAAGCGTACTAAATCTACCCTTGGGGATATGAAGGGTACTAAATCCACCCTCGGGGATGTGAAGGGTACTGGATCCACCCTCGGGGATGTGAAGGGTACTTAATCCACCCTCGGGGATGTGAAGGGTACTCGATCCACCCTTGAGGATATGAAGGGTACTAAATCCACCCTTGGGGATATGAAGGGTACTAAATCCACCATCGGGGATGTGAAGGGTACTTGATCCACCTTCGGGGATGTGAAGGGTACTTGATCCACCCTCGGGGATGTGAAGGATACTTTATCCACCCTCGGGGATATGAAGGATATTAAATCCACCCTTGAGGATATGAAGGGTATTAAATCCACCCTCGAGGATATGAAGGGTACTAGATCCACCCTTGGGGATATGAAGAAGTAAACAACCTGGAGAAACTCATTCCAAGTTAATGTCCTAGAGTAAGCCATTCTAGGATGATTTACCTAAAGAAATCTTCAAAAACACTCAAAGTCAGACTTATCTTCGTATAGGGATGCAGATGCATGTTCATGCAGCTCAATGATTTGATGTTTCATTATTTTACCAATTAAGGATTTCCACGGCTCCAACTTGCTTTCCCAATCATGAACTCTTGGAAAAAACAGCATTCAGAACATGTAGCATCTTTCAAGTGTCCGCTCTATTGGCAAGGCACTTTATTATTTGTTCTTCTTCTCTGTGGAGTCTTATCATCATCATCTTGAGGAGTTCTTTGCCAAAGAAGCTTAAACTCAAGCAACTAGATCAATCCACACCTTTTCCTTTTTGTTGTTAGAATTTAAAACATGTAATTCTCCAACACTACATATATTTTGTTTACCTATTTATCATGTTTCAAATACATGTTATAACAAAATGCAAGAAAGATACCTATAATTAGGATAGATGAAAGAAGGTAAGTTTTTATTGATAGAAATCCAGGTTTTACATCCCTTTTTAGGGTTCTGATAAACGAAAGACAAAGTACAAAGCACAATATGAGTGAAAAGGGAATTTTAGTGAGGGTAATTGGGTATTTTGAAGAAAATACTAGATACAGCTATGCCTAATCACAAGTCTAGACTCTTAGTCCATCATGCATAATATTTCTTGACAGCATCTGCATTTATCGAATTTGGGAGCTCATCACCATCCATGTCTACAAGGATTAATGCCCCTCTAGAAAATGCCTTTTATACTACATAAGGTCCTTCATAGTTTGGGGACCATTTGCCACGATTATCCTTTGTGACTAGCAAGATCCGTTTTAACACCAAATCTCCTTCATAAAATCGCCTTTGGTGGACTTTCTTATCATGGGCTCTCATCATCCTTTTTTGATAGAGTCGCCCATGAGACAAAGCTGCCAACCTTTTTCCTTCTACTAGGTTTAGTTGCTCGTACCGCATTCGAACCCATTTTGCTTCATCGAGTTGGGTTTCCATCAGTACTCTTAAAGATGGTATCTCTACTTCAAATGGTAAGACTGCCTCCGTTTCATATACTAAGGAGAATGGGGTTGCCCCAGTTGAAGTTCTAACCGATGTATGATATCCATAGAGGGCAAAGGGCAAAAGCTCATGCCAATCTCTGTAAGTGATAGTCATCTTTTCTGTAATTTTCTTGATATTTTATTTGCTGCCTCTATAGCACCATTCATTTTTGGACGATATGGAGTTGAGTTGTGATGAACTATCTTGAATTTCTCGCACAATTCTTTCATCATCTTACTGTTGAGATTGCTGGCATTATCAGTAATGATTCTTTCTGGAAGGCCGTATCTGCATATAATCTCCCTTTTAAGAAACTTTAACACCACGTTCTTTGTCACGCTGCTATATGAAGTAGCTTCCACCCACTTTGTGAAATAGTCAATTACTACTAAGATGAAGCGATGACCGTTGGAGGCCTTAGGTTCAATTGGCCCAATCACATCCATGCCCTACATTGCAAATGGCCATGGTGAAGCTAGCACATTGAGTACTGAAGGAGATACGTGGATCTTGTCTGCATATATTTGACATTTATGGCATTTTCTGACATAATTAATGCAGTCTGTTTCCATAGTTGGCCAGTAGTATCCTGCTCTTAGGATTTTTCTAGCCATAGCATGCTGATTGATGTGTGTCCCACACACCCCTTCATGAATTTCTTGTATCATCTTCTGTGCTTCTTTTGCTTCAATGCATCTTAAAAGCACTGTATCATAATTTCTTTTGTAAAGGATTTGGCCACTAAGAAAGAAACCCATTGCCAATCTCCTCAAAGTTCTTTTGTCATTTTCTGATGCCCCAGTGGGATACTCCCTGGTTTTGATAAATTGTTTAATATCTTTATACCATGGTTCTTCATCAGGTTCTTCCTCAACAACTACACAATATGCAGGGAATTCTAGTTTCCTCATGCAAATTTTTGGGAAATCGTCATCGTTCATTATGGGATACATAGACGACAACGTTGCCAAGGCATCTGCCATCTGGTTCTCTTCTCTGAACACGTGATTGAAGCTGATGTCTTTAAACTATTTCGCCAGCCTTACAATGTGTTTTTGATAAGGGATCAACTTGGAATCTCTGGTCTCCCATTCCCCTTTTAACTGGTGAATTACTAACGCTGAGTCACCATACACATCTAATTGATCAACTTGATAACTCAGGGCTGCTTCAATACCCATGGCACAGGCCTCATATTCAGCCACATTGTTTGCACACTCAAAGCATAATTTGGCGGTCATGGGGTAACATCTCTTTTCAGGAGATATTAAGACTACCCCAATTCCATGCCCTAGTATGTTGGATGCTCCATCGAATAGTAGGGTCCATCTTTTTTCTTTAGTTGTTTTATCAATTGCTGAGAGTGTCATGATATTTTCATCAGGGAATTCGAACTGATCAAGCTCTTGGTCTTGAATAGGATTCTCTGCCAGGTGATCGGCAATTATACTTCCTTTTATTGCCTTTTGTGACACATATTGGATGTCATACTCAGACAGCAACATATGCCACCTTGCAATTCTCCCTGTTAAGGCAGGTTTTTCAAAGAGGTATTTAATCGGATCCATCTTTGAAATTAACAGCGTGGTGTGACGTATCATGTACTGTCTGAGGCGATGAGCTGCCCATGCCAAAGCACAGCATGTTTTCTCAAGCATCGAGTACTTCAATTCATAATTAGTGAATTTTTTGCTGAGGTAGTAAATTACCTGCTCCTTTTTTCCAGTTTCATCATGTTGTCCCAACATACATCCCATTGACTCTTCATGCACAGTCATATACATCAGTAATGGTTTTCCTGGTATTGGTGGGACCAGAATTGGCAGGTTTTGAAGGTATTGCTTGATTTTATCAAACGCTTCTTGGCATCCTTCATCCTACTTAGCCTCTTGATTTTTGTGAAGGAGCTTAAAGATCGGTTCATAGGTGGCTGTCAAATGAGAAATGAATCTCGCAATATAGTTAATTCTCCCTAGAAAACCTCGCACTTCTTTTTCTATTTTGGGCGGAGGCATATCTATAATGGCTTTGACTTTATCAGGGTCCACCTTGATCCCTCTCTGGCTTATCATGTATCCTAGCAATTTTCCTAATTTTACGCCGAACGTGCATTTTGCTGGGTTCAACTTAAGCTGATATTTTCTCAAACGGTCAAAGAGTCTTCTGAGGTGTACCAAATGTTCTTTTTCAGATTTTGATTTGGCAATGATGTCATCGACATACACTTCTATTTCTTTATGCATCATGTCATGAAACAAGGCCACCATTGCTCTTTGGTATGTTGCCCCAGCATTCTTCAATCCAAATGACATTACTCTATAGCAGAAGGTTCCCCATAGGGTGATGAACGTTATCTTTTCTTTGTCTTCAAGGGCCAATTTAATCTGATTGTACCTTGAGAATCCATCCATAAATGAAAAAATAGAGTTCCCCGCAGCATTGTCCACTAGTACATCAATGTGAGGAAGTGGGAAATCATCCTTTGGACTCGCTTTGTTCAGATCTCGATAGTCCACATATACTCGGATCTTGCCATCCTTTTTTGGTACAGGCACAACATTGGCAATCCATTCTGGATATTTAGCTACTTCGATAAAACCAGCATCAAGCAATTTCATGACTTCCTCCTTAATCTTCAATAGTAGATCTGGTTTCATTCGCCTTAGCTTTTGCTTAATAGGTTTGAACTCAGGCTTTACCAGTAAGCGATGGACTACGATATCTATATTCAATCCTGGCATATCTTGGTAAGACCAAGCGAATACGTCACGATATTCTCTTAGTAGTAAAATCATAGCCTCCTTTTCTTGATTGGCCATTTGTGCCCCTATTTTAATTTCTTTTTTGTCTTCATCTGTGCCCAAATTTATTACTTCAATTGGCTTTTCATGGGGCTTGATCCCTTTTTCTTCTTGGTCAATCATTCTTTGTAGTTCAGGTGATAGTTCCCAGTCTTCTCCTTCCTCTTCTTCATCGATTGTACAACTGATCGGACGTTCAAAGTCCAGACTTGGGAAGTCGGCGTGATCTTCTCCAGTATTTTCTTCAGCATTTAACCTGGATTATTATTGAGTATTTGTTATGGTTTATTTATGTTATGGACGGAATGATGTATGCTAACAATGATGAAGTCTTTTTGGAAAAAGGAAATGCATTTTATTAATCATATATTTGAAATAAGTAAACAAAGCAAGCCCATACAAATCCATTCTAGGCCTTGGGCAGAGCCATAGATGGTGAGGTTTGGGAATTACATGTCTTCCAGACTAAAAACAATAGGAATTGGTTTGACGACCCAATTGCTTGGCTTGCTCCCCGGAATGCATGGCATGACTAACTCAACCCCTTCCTCTGTAGGGCTTCCTTCCTCAAGAGCGGCAACTTAATTTGGGGTCCAAAGACCAGCACTGATGAAGGTCTTGTAGAGGTTTTCAATGATTAATTTCCCTGTCTCTACAACTCGGCCCTCTAAACAAGCTAACCTTCTTTCTTTCTTAACCCAAGCCATTCTGACTTTATCAACCCTTGTGGGTTTAAACCCCAAGCCATATGTCCCTTCATTTTCTGGCAACTTTGGTGGCTCTTTCATGCCTTGACTTGAGATTCCCAGCCCTTTTTCAGGGATGTAGCCATCTCTTTTGAGTATCTTGCCAGTCATTAAGGCAGCTTCAGAAAAATATGGTGTCGATAGTAGTTTTCCTTCCTTTGCAAATTCTACGTTTACAATCTCAAAGGTCTGAAAGGAACTTCCTATCTCAACTTCTGCTGCAACGTATGGGAATGATGATGGCCTAGATGCCAATAAATCTTCCTCAGCAGCAATTTCTACTAGCTTCCCTTTATGTACCAGCTTTACCTTTTGGTGGAGAGATGAGGGGATTGCCCCTGCTGAATGAATCCAAGGTCTCCCCAAAAGACAACTATAGGCAGAATTTACTTTCATGACCTGGAAAGTGATTTCAAAGTCCCATGGCCCAACTTGTATTGGAAGCTCAATCTCACCCAATACTTCACTCTGGGTCCCATCGAATGCTCTTACAACAATAGTGCTAGGCCTTAAAAGAGTTTGATCAATGCCCAACCTTCTCATAGTGGATTCTGACAGAATGTTCAATGCGGAACCATTATCAATCAAGACATTAGCTAGATCATGGCCTCTGCATTTAGCAGAAATGTGCAGAGCCTTGTTATGTCCACGCCCCTCAGGAGGGAACTCTTCTTCAGAAAATGACAAGTAATTGTGGGCCAGGATGTTTCCCACCACACTATCAATTGCCTTTGTAGAGATATACTTATCGACATGAGCTTCATTCAAAACCTTCATTAGAGCCTTTCTATGTGATTCAGAATGTAGGAATAAGGATAGCGCAAGATTCTTGCTGGTGTTCTCTTCAACTGCTCAATCACCTTGTACTCACTTTGGTGAATGAGTCTAAGGAACTTGTAGCTTCCTCTTCCGTCACTGATCTTTTAAGAGAAATTGGTGCAGACTTTTCATTTTCAGCAAAATCTCCTTTGCGAGGTTCATTTCCCACTTCAGTCTCTCCAGGCTCGATTGCCCTAGTATTTTCTAGTGTCTCACCCTTTTTCTCATCATCTTTTGCTAGTTTCTTTGCCCCATCATGTTCAATTGTCTTTCTGACCCCTTTCTTTGGGAGATAGTAGTGTCTACTTCTTGTTACTCTAGAAACACCTGAGATATTAGTGACTCGTGGATTAGATTCCTCTGGAGTCCCCTTATAATTATAAACCCACAGAACTGCCTTGTCACTTTTGTATGGGAATAGAGCCGGTGTTGTAATTGTTAATGGCTTCATGAGTCCAGTAGGGACTCTCACCTTGTTAGCTATACCACCCACTATGAATGGTTCTGGTATTTTAGTTTGAGGCAACTTCTTTACATACTGAATAGCTAGTGGCTTCTACATATTTGAAGAGGTGTGCACCATGTTTTCAAATTTGGAACCTTCTCCTACTTGTAACATGCCATCGTCCATCAACTGCTGAAGTAAGCCCTTAAATGACTTACACTCTTTTATTGCATGATCTGAGCCTTCTCCATGAAATTCAGATCCAGATTCTATAGATATTTCCTTTTCAATCTTTATTACTCCATATTCGACTAGGATGTGGAATATAGTCTTTAATGGAGTCTTAATTTCTGACACAGAATTCTTTAAAGTAGGCAATGTCCCCTCAAAGGCAGCATTAACACTTAATTATGGTTAGGAAGGGGGTTTCCATCTACATCTGGCCCTGGAGCTACCTGTTCGAATGTTAACCACTTAGCATCAATTAGGGATTGTACTTTCCTTTTAAAGGCAGTGCAATTGTCTACTGCATGTCCTTTTGCCCCTGCGTGGTAATCACAAGTCAGGTTCTCATTGTACCATGTAGGGTACGGAGGTTGGAGTGGGCGAATAGGGCTTAAAGTTACCAAGTTATTCTACAGCAACTGCGGTAATAACTGTGAATACGGTATAGGGATAGGATCAAACTTTTGGTACTCCGATCGTTTTGTTGTCTTTCACGATTAAACTGAGCTTGAGGCTTAGGTTGAGGTTGCACTGGCTGTACTTGTTGATATGGTTGATACTGCATAGGCTACTGAGGAGTGTTCTGATTGGTGGTTTGAGGTGTTACGGTGCTCATTATTGGTGCATAAGTCACTTGGCAAGTTTGCTAGTTATTGTCAAGATTTTTCATTTTGCCTTTCCCCTTGTTATGGTAATCCACAGAATGGACTTCCTCTTTCTTTTTATTATTGGGTTGAGGCCTCCTTTGTGATGGATTGCTTGCCATGGACCTTCCCATCTTCCCAGCTTTTATCCCTCGTTCAATTCTTTCTCCAATTTCTACTAGATCAGCAAAGCTCATGTTAGCAAATCCCACCATTTTCCCATAAAAGGGATATGTCAAAGTGCTCATGAATATGGTAACCATCTCCTTATCAGAAAGAGGTGGTTATACCCTTATTGCCACGTCTCTCCATCATTGGGCATAGGCCTTGAAGGATTCATTATCCTCTTTTGCCATGTTCTGAATTTGGAACCTGTCAGGGGCTACGTTCCTATTATACTTGTAATGCCTCATGAAAGCTTCTGCCAAATCTTTCCATGTACGGATAGAGTAACGATCAAGGCTCATGTACCATTCAGCAGCCCCATCGACCAAACTCTCTTGAAAAATATGGATCAGTAGTTTCTCATTGTCAGCATAAGCTGCCATTTTTCTAATGTACATAAAGATGTGTGCCCTAGGACAAGATGTTCCATCATACTTCTTGAGCTCTGGTACCTTGAATTTCAGGGGTATAACAACATCAGGTACCAATCCGATCTCATGAACATCTAGGACATCTTCATTAGTGAAACCCTCCATTTTCCTCATCCTAGCTTTAAGCAGCTCATATTTCTCTCAGATCAATGCTTCTTCCGCTAATTTTTTCAACTTTTCTTGCTCTTCTAACTCATCAAAATCTGGGGCAAAGCTCACTTCTGTTTCTACAATATATGGTTGATTGGGGTTCACTTGGTTTTGTGGTTGCTAGGGTGTCGGGTCTTGGGGGGACTCATTTTTGCATATTCTCCTTGGACATGAGTAGCTCGATCAGTCGAGCCAATTGTGCTTTGAGACTCTTGATTTCTACGTGTAGTTCTTCAACAGACCTTTCTTGCCTTTGTTCCGCCATAAGCTTTGACTGAGATGGCATTGTAGGAGCCGTGGTTTCCTTTTAAAATTTTTAGAAATAAATTATTTACATATGCTAGGAGATAATGATATGCATGATATGCAACTTGAAGTAAATTATTGAATCAAAAAACTATAAACTTTATTATTATAAAAGGATCTTTAATTACATCAATTTAAATAAACTAAAATAGGCTAGGCATAATCTGCTAGGCCTTGTTTTCCATCAAGGTTCACGCTAGGGGGTTTCCCAAGTCTTTTCAGATCTTCGCGTAAAGCCCAATAAAGATTCTCAACTTGGCCTTCTGGCATTGCCATCTTCTCAATCTCACTTATCCACTATTTAGCTCTTTCAGCTATCCCTATTCTCTCCATGTAGAGTGCCCAGGCGATCCTTTCATATAGATTTCTATCAAGGATCAGTTCTGTCTTGTAATAAGTTGCATCTAGCATGGTAGCCAATTGCCGCATCTCCTCCCGGTGCACTTGTTCCATCTGTATTATAATTCTTTTGAGCCTTAAGCATTCAGCTTTAGATAATTGCATTCTCCTTTGTATATATGGGACATCCTTTAACTGATTGAGGAGACCTTGCACTTTCATCTCATGTCGGCTTTCATTGTCCCTGATGTAGGCAACTAACTGAGCCTTCATATTTTCTAACTCATGGATGGATTGCAGTTGAGTGACTTGGGCACCTCTTAGCTCCTTGTTTTCCTTTTGAAGCTTTGCTACCTCCATTGTTAGGACTTGATTTTCTTCTTTTAATTGTGAGACTTCATCTTTCAGTTCTTTGCTATCCTCCCACAAGACGTCTCGAATGTCATTCAAATCCTCTTCAGCTTGTTTATATCTCTTTGTTGCCCTTTCCAACTTGCTTTCAAGGTTCCTGTACTCTTTTTTGTACCACACGGCTCCTTCTTCATCAGCTTTTTTATTTGTGGCAATCTTTTTCTCCAAGGATTCTATTCTTTTAGAATATTGCTTATTCTAAGCTGTCAAGCATTTTTCTTTACTTCTCCACTCTTCGTCTTGCTTTTGGATGCTTGCATGCAAGAGGTTGTATTCTTCTTGTAATTTTAAATAAGCTTGTTTTTCTATTGTCTCTGGCTCGAGTTGGGCTTGTGAAATTTCAACATGGGAGTTTTTGGTTTCTTGGATGGATGCTGTGGGAACAACGGGCACTGGGGGTACAAAACCCCTTCCTCTTTTGCTTTGCCATATGGAGTATTCTTCAGTGGTTGCTTCTCTATTGCCACCCAAGCCTTCTATGAAGTAAATATTCTTCCAAGAGGCTTTAGCTTCTCCATTCTTCATGCTGGTGGGATTATCACTATAAGTCACATCTAGAGAATGTAACCCAAGTGTCGCTGGTTCATATTAGATGCCCCCAAATTGTCTTCTCACCATAGAGGGAGAGTACCCTATTACTCCCCAAGGGCCAATGAGAGGGACCCATGGATTATCACCACAACTATAGAGTGTCGGAACTACTGGCATCCAGGATGCCTTCCATTTTACTTCTCCAAGGTCAGTGAGTGCTTGGATCCACTGATTTCGAGTAGGTCTATACTTTGGCCATGAGAGTTGAGAAAATTCATATGGGGTATTCCTTGCTGTGTTGTAATCTCGAGTCAATTTCACCTGTGGATATCCCAAATGGCTCATATGTGGGAGATGGCTAAGTGCCCATATTGTTAGTAGCTGTGCGCATGCAACAAAACATCCTTTTCCTTTTTTTCTCAAAAAACACAGTGTACAAAAGGTCTCTGCTAGAATAGGTGGAATCAGATGAGCCCCATACTTTACTTCAGAAAATAAAAGTATCACCTGGCTGTCAATGTGACCATCTACCATTGGATAAAGAAGCATGCCATATATGGCCAGGGCAAGCATGTCAAAGCCTTTCTCAGTGTTAATGTGGCTTTCGGCGACTGATAGAAGAAAATCAACAGGAAGGCATTGCTTTCCCCCTTTCTTGCAAAGGATCTTATCAAAATTAGTGGACTTATCCCTTGTTAATCTAGCTAATTGTCTGTTGACAATTGTCTTGGGATTATAAGAATATGCTCTCCATGCCGGATTGGGTGGGATCTTCAAGATAGCTCCATATTCTTCTATAGTAGGAGTTAAGTCCATATTCCCAAAAGAGAATACCCTATAATCAGGATCCCAAAAAAATAACAAAGCCTTAAGTAGTGACTCATCAACCGGTACAGACAATAAATACCCCAGATGGCCAAATTTGGTTTGAAAGGCAGCTTTATCTGTGGTATTCTTCCAAATCTGTTTGAGTCTTGATAAGTCATGCTACTTGAAAATAATCTTTCCAATTTCTGGGAGATCAGGGACTGAGTCTTGAGGCAGCCAATCCCCAAATTTCTTCTGAAGTTCCTCTTGAGAGCCCCTAGCTTGATCTTGAGTGATAACAAGGACTCCAGTAGATGATGCAGCCATGTAAAATCAAACTTTTGAAAGTCCTATTGTTTAAATGCAAAATGGAAAGGAAAATGTTAAAAATGAAGATGATTATCCTAATGCCCTATGCTTTTCAAAGTGTAATTTTTATTTTAAAGAAAAATGATGGAAATGAAGACATGCATGATTATGATAGAATAATTTAGCAATTAATAGGATATTCCCCATCGTGCCTAATTTAAGGCATGTCCTAGGTCCCTGTACACTCACATAGGTTTAGGTCAAAAGTCTCTCTCGCAAAGGATAGCTTTAAGGCCATTAATAGTGAGAGGGTAGGTTCTATATTTCCTACATCAGGTCCCCAAATTGTCCTTAAGAGGATCAATTCGAGTGGGGTGTTTCGGGCGCCCATGCAGAGACCGAAGGCCTCTCGAAGGCTAACCTTACTACACCCCTCTATCCTACAAGGTATCCTATATGGCTCGGGCATAGAGCACAGGGGTCATGACCTGCCCTTTGTTCTAGTGCGTGGTGAGAGTGGTAGTGTGTGCGGGGAAACATATCCCAAACCTACAAAAAGAATTACATACAAATATATACATATAAATAAATAGGTACAAAATTTAAACACCCAAAACACTAGAAGCTAGTAAGCGTACCTTTTATTTCGTCATCTCCACAAAAATAAAAAAAAAACTAACAAATCAATTAAGAAATTAATAAGATTATTTTTAAATTGGCCTAACCCTTTAAATGTCCCCAGTGGAGTCACCAAGCTGTTGACCCTAAAAAAAATTTCAGTTTTGGAGTCATTTTAGGGAAGGTGTTAGCACCCTAAACGTCCTTTCGGTACCAAAAATGATCTAATTAATTTATCTTAAATTAATTTATGTTAGTTTTTAAAAAATATTTTTAAAAGTAATCCCTGCCCATTCCGGATTGGGATTTCAAAAATAAAATGACTTTGAGAAAAACCCCATTTCTATTCCAGTCCAGGGTTTTAAAATATTTAAAAAAAATCCCCTTTCTATTCTAGGCCGGGATTTTGAAAAATAAGAAAAATTCTTTTGAGAAAAACCCTTTCCTATTCCAGTTCAGGGTTTTAAAAATAATTTTGAGAAAAATTCCCTTCCTATTCCAGTCCAAGGTTTTTAAAATAATTTTAAAAAAATCTCCTTTCTATTTCAAATCAGGGCTTTAAAATATTTTCAAGAAAAATTCCCTTCCTATTCCAGTCCAGGGTTTTAAAAATATGAGTAAAAAATAAAAAATACTTGCATCAGCCATGTAACCTTCCTATTCCAGTCCAGGGTTTTTAAAATAATTTTAAGAAAATTCCCTTTCTATTCCAGATCAGGGCTTTAAAATATTTTCAAGAAAAATTCTCTTCCTATTTCAGTCTAGGGTTTTAAAAATAAGAGTAAAAAATAAAAAAATACTTGCATCACCCATGTAATTATTGAATCCTAATTTATTTTTATCTAAAAAGAACATAACTTATTTTTCCTATTTTTTTCTTAAAAATACAAAATTTACCTAAAACAAAAAGCCTAAAACTTAACTATTATATTTTATATCAAAATCCACATCACCCCTTTTATTATGTTCTCATTATATGATAAACTTCCTAACCGAAATAACTAAAAGTGACTCCCCTTCAATATCACAGCAAAAGGCCATAATGAGTATTATTTCCTACCAAAAATCTGTAACATGAAAATTGCATGGCATCACATACCTCTTAGACAGTTTGGATGCAGCGTCAAGGCCAGCAGGTTGACAATAACGCGTACGTAACCTTGTCTGAGCGCAACTTCGTCCTAGGGCGTAACTCTCGACGTTGGCTTCTAAAACTTCGCACAAGAAACTGCTGGTGGTGGTGAGCAAGTCGTCGAGGCCGAAAGCTCCCATGGTGGCAACGAACAGCGGCTGGAATGAGTTCTTCACTGAAGCCGATGAAGAAACAGCTGGTAGCAGTAATGCTAGTCCTGGTCGCCGGTTCCTCCAAAGTGAGAAGGAACCCTTCGAAAGGGGAGTGATGACAGTAGAGTGGAAAGGCATCATCCTTGGGTGAAGATCCTAGTTTTTCAAGAGTGCAGCGAGGGTGTTTTGAGACGTGAAGAAGCTGGCATGGTTCAGCTCCAGCGGTGGCAGCAACGGCACGACTTGGCGATGAGTCTTGAGTGAAGGCACTACAACAGGTGACAGTGAGGCTGAGATGAGAGAAAAGTGCAGTGGGTTGGAGGTTCCCTTTTCCGTAGGTGTTGTGGTTGGCTGCGTGAAGTCCTTCTTTCAGCTGGTGGGAGTGGGTTTTTATATATTTAGAGTTTGTTCTTTTCTTTAACTCTTGATTCCTAATTCTTTTATACTTCATCTTCTTATCTTTTATCTAACAATTTCTTTATTTATCTCCTTGGATTTCAGATTTTTATCCTTTATATTTTCTTTTATTTCTTTGTTATCTTTTATTTCTTCATTTTTTTGAATTATCTTAGAATTTTCTGAATTATCTTAGATTTATTTGATTTTTTCTGATTTTTCTTGGAATTATCTTTATTTTTCCTTAATTATCTTGGATTATCTTGATTTTTCTGATTTTTTGAATTTATTTGATTTTTTTAGAATTTTGAATTTATTTGGTTTATTTTTATTTTTATATTTTTGATTTTATTTTCATTTTTGGATTAGGTTTTAATTTTGGGCTTGTTATTTTTGATTTGGGCTTTTCTTCTTAAAAATTAGGTTTTATTATTTAAAGTTTTACATTGTTGGCTAGACAAAATTGAGTGTCTACAATTACTTACCCATTTAATATTCATTAAACAAACATACATGGCTTGTGAACCATTTAGTACTCAATCTGCCAATCAATGGAAAGTAGAAGCATAGGTAAAGCTATTAATTTTCCTATAATCAAGCTTGAATTCCAATTGTAGCCCTAAACCAGGGATATTTCATTAATTTAGTAATTTTAAATATAATGAATAAAAAATTATAAGTTTATAAATATTTCAACAATTTAAGAAATTTCAAATATAAAGATTTATATTAATTTATAATTTAAATTTAAATTTAGGTTTAAATTTAAGTTCAGGTTTAATTTCAAATTTAAGTCTAGGTTCAGGGTTAGGTTTTGTAAGGCTAGCCACAAGGCCGGCCCGTTTAAACCACCAGCCTGTAAGGTTAGGATTAAGTTTAAATTTTTTTGCCGAAGAAAAATTCAGGCTTTTTTTTACTCAAACTAAACCGGGCTAGTCCATTTTGCAGTACTAGATTTATTCAAAGCACCACCATCAAAATCAAGAGAGGGTAAGAGGGGTCAACCACCTAAGAAGGGAAATTGATCCCTCTCTACCAATTAGACCACTCTTCTCACCCATCCCTCTACCACTACAACTTCACCCACTACTTCAAATCCTACAATTTACCTTATCTCTTTTACCCACCATCTACTACCTTACCCAAGACATTTGTACCCACCACAAATTTCTACCTCCTTTGTCCACTTATCCCATTGTCTCATCAACCCATCCCCATCCTAGTCTTATAGATCACCACCATAAACTCCTACACTACCACCACGACTAACTCCCAGAAATGTATGTTTCCTCATCCACAAGACTTAAGATTGAGCCTGATAAAAAATGGTATATTTTAGTTAATATAAATTTCAATTCTAATTTAAATTTTATACTTTTTTCATTTGCTAATTAATGTTTACATTTGTTAATTAGGGGTTTCTAACAATATCTTGACACCTTATCATATAGGCACACAAGCTTTGACCTATGTTATTTGGTCAAAGCATGGTAAGGCCTATAAGATGTGGAAGAATGTTCCTATTGCCATTCATCAAATATGTTGTGGTGAGTGAAAGGTAAGTAATATCAATATTATTTATTTTAGTTCACATGAAACTTATGTTTTTTGTATACTAACATCTTTTCCTTTTTTATGCAAAGAAGATTAGATATGACAATCTCCATGAGGGCTACATATTGATGGTCATCAACACTTAGGGGTCAAAGTGTATGTTTGAGATGTATTGCAACTCCTAAGTGGATAGAAGACCAATTGGATAGTGGAGACCATTTGGATAGAGCTTTAGCACCATTGGGACTTTGAGAAATTCAAGAACTTGGAGCAAGCAAAGAAGAATAGAAACTTTGATGAAGGAAGCTCACTCCATACCAAAGCCTCTATCATCACAAGGACCTTAGAAAAGTAGCTAGTCATTAGCATTTATTTTTATCTATTTCAATAAAGTCTTATTATTATTGTAATTTTTTTTATTTTTTTAGTCTTTTTGCAAGCAAAAACACTTGGACGATTAGTCAGATTGCATGAGATGTTCAAGTTCACGCACCTCATGAAGAAGGATAAGCTGTGGTCAAGCAGCGAGTCTAGGAGAACTATGTTAGTGGTCCAATTAATCATACAAGTTTCTAGGAGTGCTTTAATTTGTGAAAAGATCATACTTATTGATCTTAAACATTTGTTTTATTGCAAGAGTGGCACATGGCTAAGGTGTAGGCTCACTAGTCTTAGCAGTTACCACCCAACTAGTAGGAGCAACCAGAAGAGAGCTCCCAGGGTAGCCACCAAACCAATCTCCTAAATGTCTAGGAATAGGTTGTTAATGGCCCTTATAAAAGCTATGTTTATGGTTTAGGCTCACAACCTTCCATAAACACCAGTTAGTTTGCCTCGCACTTTGCATCACATAGCCAAGTGACAAGTAATATTGACCTCAGCATCCTTGAGTCGATTTGAGAGAGTGTGAGGTCCAAAATGTAAACAAAGATGAAGGATATTGCAATTTCAATGGTGAGGGAGATGGCTACTAAGATTGCTATTCAATGGCTACCTAAATCCAGCCTTAGATGTAGGGTCCAACATAGGACGCTAGTACTATATTCACTTTCAACTATTAGTTGCCATCATCTGTCTAGCTTCAGCCACTATCTCAAAACGTTGATGAGTAAGACAATGATGATGAGGATGAGCATGGCAACCTTAGGGGCACTACATATAGGTACTTTTAATTGGATAGTCATTGTAATTTTTAGACATTTTTATAATAATTTTTATTTTAGTTATATTTTTAATTTAATTTTGAATTTAAATATCTTTTAAATTGTTTCAATTTTACTAAATTAATGATTAATTATTTAGAATTATTTAAAAATTAATTAATATAGAAAAATTAATTATTAATATTGCCAAGGGTAATTCCTTGGTATATTTTAATGATCTTTAATTTCATTGAGGGATATTGCCTTGATAAAAAATATTTTTACAAATACAAATATTATTATAGCTATCAATGGAATAGTAGTCCTTAAGTTCTTCCATCTTAGTGAATTTACAATGGGAATTTCCCTTGGTATATTAGCATCATTTATCAATGGATATTCCTTCGAAAAACTAATTAAATACTGAAGGTATCTCCCTTGGTATTCCATTGGTAAATAATTTTCAACTCATGTATTTTGGTAATATGCACTAGTAGATTTGTTTATTTATTATTGATGGTTTTACCATAAGATTTTTTATCAACGGATTATTGAAGACTATATTAACAAGGGCAGATATCCCTAAAAATTCCATTGATAAAATCAATATTGTACGTTTGGCTAACGAAAACTTCCGTTAGAAATTGTTGTATTTCTAGTAGGGCATATCCAGTAAAAGAGTTTTGTTATTGTCACAAATAGTATTTCATATATCTAACGATTTGTTTTATACTGTTAAGAAAATGTGAATCCAACATAAGTTGAATCAAGCAATTAATTCAAGGAAATAAACTAAATTAAATAACCTAACCAAACTTAATGAATCTTGGCTATGTGATTCATCTAACATATCTAAACTATGTCACTTGTTATTGCATGAGATGGCAAATTTCCATAACTTAATTAACTAGCTCTCTAGAGTCAAGTTAATAACCTTGGGTCTCTTATTATTTTAAAATTTTTAATTTATTTTTTTTACATAATTGTTACTAAGGGATAGTATCCCTAGGTAGATTCATTTAAATTTTGATTTAAAATTTTGTTATGAATTTAGCTACAAAAAATTTATTAACTATTTTAAGTTTCTTTAAGATAATATTGCAAAATAATATTAAACATTTAAAATTATAATAAAATCTAGTTTAACTCTAAAAAAGTTATCTAAACCTAAAATCTACATATATTAATCTAAAGGTTTGTCATCTGAATCAGTATCATTTGAATCAGTATCATTTGAATCATTATCAAGATAATGAGACTGTTGAATAGCTGCTAGCAGTGGTTGTGGCGGTGACTGGGTAAAGGTGGAGGATCTAAATGCTCCACAACTCCGTGTAGGCCCTAAAACTGGGTAGCTTGTAGCTAGGCCTATATTTAGGCCATGGGTTCATGAAATAGCTATTCCATCTCTTACTCCCTCTTCTCCCTCATCTAGTCCTTAATAGCCTCCATAACATGCAGGTCAATATAACTCACAAAAGGTTAGCCATAATATGTAGAATTCGAGACAGAGTAGCCTGTGCTTATGGAAGGCTGTGGGACCATACCATAAACACAACCCTTATATGGGCCACCTACCATCTCTTTCCACACCTTATCTTGACTAATGGTGTGGCTAGCATTTGAGCTCTTATCAGGCCCTTCAAAAACTATTCTAAAATCTAGGACAATTATTGGATCTCAGCCACAAATTTATTTTGCAGTAAAAGATAAATTAAAAAATTTAGTATTATATCTAAACCTAAACAACATTTTCAACCTTAAAATAATTAAAGTACTCATGTAAGTCTTCTAAGCTCAATCTTCAACCCAAGACTTGTCTTTTTTCTTTTGATGAGTAAATTTGAAGATTTCACCTTGGTCAAGTTTGTGTCCAAGTTGCTTCTTTTGCCAAAAGAATAAAGAATTAATTAAATTATAACAATGATAATATATTCTTGTAAAACATGAAATAATGTTACTAACTAGATTAAGTGTAGTTGTCCTGAGCTAGAGAAAGCCCTAACTATGGAGTGAGACTCCTTCTTTAAGGCTCTATTCTTCTTAGCTGTAATTTTGAATTCTGATGTGTTCTAATCATATGCCAATCCCCATCAAACATTAATGGTGATCCTCTCGAGCCTCTAGTGGGCAAGTAAGCATCCCTACGCATTTCTGAAAGCTACTTTGACCCTCGATTATTGAACATCAACCACATATGATGGTTGTACCATTCATTAAAGGCAACCCATTTTTGAAAAACAAAACAAGTTAGTAATGTAAAACCTCAAAACTTTAGTAAAATTAAATAAGATTTAATTATAAAAGAAAAAAAAGTACCGTTCTACTTACCCTCCACTTGTCATACCACATTTGAAAAGTGTAAGGTGGAATATCTCCCCACGTCTTATAGAAAAAATTTAAATCTTGGCCAAATAACTTAGGTCAAAACCTTACTACCATGTTTGGAGGGCACCTAACTATTGGAAGTCATAGAGAAAAATGTCAATAATTTAAGTTACCAAAAGATACATATTATTTAAATTATAATTAAAAATAATAAGGGTAAAATAATTAATACATACCTAAATTGCCTATCAGGCACAAAAATCAGCCTCTCATGTGTAGTGACCTCCTCTAGAGACTAAGAAGATGAGAAAGATGTGCTAGATGACATAGGAGGCTGTAGTGAAGTTGTAGGAGATGGTGTTACAATCAGATGGGTAATGGGAGGAGGCTAAAACTCAGGTGTCTATGTCATTGTCATCTGTGGCTAGAGAGTAGGAAAGCATAGTAGTGGGGTGGTGCTAGTAGGGGGTAGGGTGGTCCTAGAGGACTACGATAGAATGCTGCCCTTAAGAGGTTAACCCTTGCTCTTATCCTTATCAATGAGTCAGTGGAATGTGATCTAATAATAATGGTGATTGCATTATAATGGAATTTATTCAACACTTACAAGAGTGTAAGTGTCAAGATATAAACATAAAGCAATAAACACTCAAACATAATTCTACTATAAGATTAACTTATATTCAAATTTAGACAACACTTACAAGATTGGAAGAGAGCTTCCTTTCACTTACTGGCCGATTGACTCTTTCCCAACTAGTCCTTTTGGCAATCCTAGTGTACAATATATAAACCAGCAAAGGGGATATGTGAGGATATTGATAAGTGCACAAGGTCTTTCTTAAGGGGTAAAAATAATGCTATGAGCTAACCCTACTTGCTCCCTGGTAGCATATTTACAAGCCCAAGAAGGAAAGTGGTGTTGGACTAAGGAACATGTATTACGCCAATGAATCCTTTTGGATAAAAATGGTATATAGCTTAATGACAAACAAGGATGCTTTGTGGCGAGAGTGATCAAGCATAAATATGGTGTAAGGGAGTCCCTCATTCTAATAATCTCACCTAAATTTAGGGCATCACATCTTTGGAGAGGAAGTACAAGGGTGTGGAGGCACATCTTGGATCGGAGTGGACGTGTCATTAGAGATGGTAAAAGAACCCAGTTTTAAATGAACAAATGGGGCCTAGAATTTGAGCCTCTTATAGATTTTGCTCTGGACTTCGTTCTTGAAACTTATTGGAGCCGTCAACATCTCAATATGTCTCAACAATAGGTAAATTGGAATTGTTCTTTGTTTGAACATTTATTACTGACTCAAGCAAATATAAGAAAGACCAGCTTGCAGTTCCTCAACCTCTAATATGGGAGATGGATTCTCTAGGAGAGTATTGGGTGATGGCCACTTTACGGTAAAATCTACTTACATGCTACTTACGGGAACTACCCAAATGATAGGCTCAAAGAAATGGAACATAGTTTAGCAATGGTATAGGCCCAAAAGAGTTAAATCTTTCATGTGGCTCCTCCTAGCCAACAACCTTCTTACTAATACTTGGAGGGAAGAACAAAGCATGGTAGAGAACATTGACTATCCAAGTTGCTCATAGGACATGGAGACATGCTTGCATGCTATAAGGGATTGCCCTTGGACCAAGGCACTTTGGCATTGATTGGTCAGTCAAGAGCATTCGCATTAGTTCATCACCCTTAACATGGAGAACTGGATTATTTGGAACCTCAAGGAAGTCAAGGATATGCTTGGTTATTTGGAGACAACAAAATGGCTTGGTTGTGGATAATGGTGCAACTGAAGAGGGTGATACCCACTTTACTGTAGAGAAGTTTGTCCAAAATTACAAAGATGCCCATGAGATGCTCCCATTGAAGAACATTCCATCGAATTTGTGGAAAAAAATCCTTTTCCCATGGATGTTTCAAGATGTTGAGTGGCATAAGTTGAATGTTGATGGATCCGTCATTCATGGTGGAAACTTAGCTAGGTGTAGAGGGGTGATATGTGATAGTAAAGGAGGATGGGTCCTTGTCTTTATTCATAACATTGGTAGTGGTAGTGTTCTCAAGGTAAGTTGTGGGGAATTGTATCAAACCTTAACCTAGCTTGGGAGCATGGGATCCATCAATTACAAGTTGAAGGAGCCTCCATTCTTGTAGTCAACCATGTTCAATACATCTACCATGCAGTGTACCCCTATGCCACTCTTATTAAGCATGCTTAGTCCTGGCTTAGCAAACCGTGCAATGTGAGATTAACCATAGCTATAGAGAAGTAATTAGCATGGTGGATTCACTTCTTGGAGAGTTGCATAGTTGGGTGCCTAGAGTGAAAGTGTTCCTCTTGCCTCCAAATTGGAGTGAGTTACTGGTCTTGAGGGACTTGGCAAGTGTAGCTTACCCCAAGAGAGTGTGTTTGTAGCTTTTTCTTATGACTAACTAAAACATTTATTAACACATAATTCAAATTAAATTTATATTTAATTAACTCTAATTTAGGATTAACTAATTCATAATTAACTTAAATTTGATTAGGGAGTTAATTTAGAACACATAATTTGATGGATTTCTAGTTCAAATATAATCTAAAATTATAACCTAAGATTAAATTATATTCTATTATAATCTAAACTTAACTCCTAACTTACTTAAATTTAATTTATAAACTCTGATCTAACTCAAAGATTTAAGAAGAATGATGAATGCCATTAATCACATTAGGGCAACCCTAACAATTTCTTGATAGGATCCATATTGCAATTACCCTTTGGATAATTAAGAAATCATCATATTTACTAACTATTCTCAAAAGCAATCATTGAGAATTAATCAAATAATACACAGAAGAAAATTAAAAGGGCCTTGAAATTTTAGGAATGGAAGATTTAGGAAGAATGATGAATTTCAATAATTACATTAGTGGGACCCAATAATTTCTCAACTAGATCCATAAAATAATCACCCTTTAGATAATTGACAGATGATCGCATTCACTAACTATCCCCAACAAACATCATTGGAATTTCAATAAAAAGAGGACTTTGGAAGATTTTGAAATTTGAGAGAGACAAAAGGACTTAAGAATGGTGATGGATTCTAATAATTAGATTAACATAACCAAACAATTCCTTGGTGAATACATAACATGATCACCCTCAAAATAATTAAGAAATAGTTGTAGTCACTAATATCTTCATCAACAGTCATCAAAAATTCATTTAGGAAATGGAAAATTTTTTTTTGAAGAAAAATGAGCGAGTGATTTAGTAAGAATGAATTTAGTAATGACAATTTGTATCAAGGAAATAATCCAACAAAATCATAATGGAATTGTTGCATTTGTTGTCCCATATTGGGATCTAATCTAATTGCTACTTTTAGAAAACTCAAATAAATTGGCAAATGAATTCCCAAAATTCCAAACAATTTGGGGAAGTATGCCAAGACGTCAAATTTAATTCCAACTTTCCATGAAAATGAAACCAATTAAATCAGGTTTAGTACAAATATGCTGTCTCATTAGTGAGTGCAATACAGAGTCATTGGCTAGAGAAATTCAAAAAGGGAAACTTAACAAACTTCTTTTATTCTGAAATTTTTACATGATTAAGATAACATGTAGCATGACTTGATACAAGAAATCAAAGTAATTGGATTTTATGAAGGCCAAAATTTGAATCTAGAAATTCTCCATCACTTTACAGAACCCTTCCCTGGGCAGCAGGGGAAATCTATTTACTTTATGCACTAAATTATCTTGTTTCAATCCAAATATTCCATGAGATGTAGGTAACACATGATTTAACAACCTCAAAAATATCACAACATTTGGGACTCATTTGCTATTTTAATTTGAATTAATTTTGAAATGTCCATAAACAACTCCAACACTGGGTAGCAAGAGAAAGAATTTCAAAAAACTATAGCAAACCACCTTAGATTGACTTGAAATTTTAATATGAGCATTCTAAGATAAGGAGGATCATGTCCACAAAATTTCATAAAAAACAAAGCTCGTTTATTTAATTAACCATACTCAAATAGAATACCTAGACACATA
The DNA here is from genome assembly GCA_037013595.1 of Dicorynia guianensis. Lineage (NCBI taxonomy): Eukaryota > Viridiplantae > Streptophyta > Magnoliopsida > Fabales > Fabaceae > Dicorynia > Dicorynia guianensis. The sequence continues at coordinate 11,132,194 of JASUAB010000006.1, read as the reverse complement.
AAGGCATTACATCAAACAAGGCATGTAGTATTATATCACTTAAATTTTCTATACAATCAACCATGGATTTTTCTGTGACTAACACATATAACGGAGTTAAGATTAAGCTAAAATAGCATTCACACTGATCCATGTCAAGGAGCATTCAAATATCAACAATATTAATTAACCAAAGGAGGAGACTTACCTTAGATGCTGAATAGTCTATTCAAGAAGGAAAATCAAATTATCGAAGCCTTATGAAGGGTGACCCCTTATCTAAAAACAAGATTCAATCAAACGGTAGGTAAGATCCAGACTCAAACAAGCATAAACCAAAATAAAGAAAATCCAAAATGCAAGAAAGCTCTAAGATGCTTCATTAAGGGAGCTCCAATTCTTGAACAAAGCATCATCATAGCAAATGGAGATGATGGACGTGCCTATTGGGAAGGTGAGGAAATCCTAAGCTCAACATATGAGCACGGATTAGATCTAAGGAAGAAGAAGATGTATGGAGATTCAAGCTAAAGGAAAGGTTCTTGAGCAAGAGTATGGGTATAGCTGTATAGCTAAATTTCCATTGTGCTTGGTTTCATGAAGACTTATGGATGGTGTGGCTATGGAGGTAAAGGAAGATCAATGACTTTGTGCATAGAAAAATAAAAAGTGAAGCAAAAGGTTCCCCTCCCTTAATCCGGTTTGCTTCTAAAAAATTCCTTTTCACTTTTTGGTGGTCTCGCCTTGTGAAAAATGAAGTGTCTGTGTATGAAATGAGTGAAGTGATAGTGTATAATCTTTCCTTGAGTAACCAAATGGGACCCTTTCAAATGAGCTGTAACCCTTTTTTATATTTTTTTATTATAATATAAGAGGAATGACACCTAACCTCTAATGATGCCATAAATGCATAATAAAATAAAAAAATTATAACAGAATACAAAGTGGATGCTTCCTGCTAGCTAGCTTTTAGTGGAATGGATAAACTTGAGGACCAAGTAGGAATGGGATTGATTAAATGTTAGTAGAATGAAAAAATAAGAGATATTTTTGAGCTGCCAAGAGTAAGGTCACATCACACCCCACACCTTCTTTTGTCGATTTTTTGCTTCTAATGCAGACATATGCACATATATGACCATTACATACCATCACATGCATATTTAACTTGAAATAAAATTCTATTACTTGTATTAATGAAATCATCATTTGTAATTTTATTCCAACCAATGAGAAATCAAATCCATGCATAAAATATGATGTCACACATGAGAAATATATGCATATCACATTATGTCATGCTAAAATAAGTTCAAATAGTTTTCATTTCCAATATGTCACAAGAATATTCCAAAAATATTCTTAATAACAATTAGAAAATGCCACCTTATCAAAGTTTTAGTAAAAACCAAATTTTTATGCTCTGCACAAATTTATTTTTCTACACCCATGTAACAAAATTTTTGTAAAAATCTAGACAAGGACAAAGTGGACTCTGAGCATTCACGGTGGGCAAGCTCTGTTCCACAACAATTAAACAAAGTCTTTGGGAATGAAAGGAAGGTGAGTTGGGGAGAGAGAGAGAGAGAGAGAGAGAGTTGTTGGAAGTGAAACACTGGAAGCAAAGCCACACACACCCAAGCAAGAGGCACATGCACATGGCATTTCATTGGTAGTATCTCTCCCTAATAGCTCCCTTGGTAGGTATAGGCACACTCATTCCTCCACTATTCCCATGCATGGTGTTTCATACCCTTATCTGTTTCACACCCATATCTTTTTTAATTCTTGCACTTATTCCATTACAATACTTTGTTGAATGTTCTCCTCCTCTACTCACTCAATTGCATGGTTCTCATTCCTTACTTCTATTGCATGTATTTTCTTTATCTTAATTAGGTCTACTTTCCACCATTTAGTGTCACTATCGTTCATACTTAATATATTAATGTGTTCTAGATACTAGTCGTGTTACAATTGCTGTTTTTATAATTCCTCTTACTTAACCCTATTAGTTGCCCTTCTATCAAATCATAGTTTTCTGCCTAAATTGTTTATTCTAGGCTACTCAACCCAAAGTTAAAAGCTAGTTGCATTTGAGAAATTCCACAACGGAACAATCAGGAAAATATTTATAATAGTGATGTTTTCCAATATTCTTGAAGATTACAAAATTTTTAGTTTGCAATCTGAATGAGGATGAAATTCAAGAAAATATTGTAGAAACATTCTCATTCTCCTTCTATTTCCAAACAAAATATATTTTTTTGGAAGTAAAACACAATATCATTTCAGTTTAAGAAATTTCGATAACTAAATAATTAAGGAAGCAATGATGCTTTCTAACAATTTGAGTACCGCAAAACTTCCTAAGTCATAACATAAGTAATGATGAGGTGCAATGAAATGTTGTAGGAAACTCTCTCATTCTCCTACCTCACCAAAAAGTGATTTCTCTTTCTTTTTTTGAGAACCAAGTAAATAAAATTAGTAATGATAAAAGATCAAATAGGCAATTGCTTTTCAACGGAAGTTATAAGGTGCTAATCCTTTTGGTAAGCATAACCAACTTTTTAACTCATCTTTGTTTCCGTGGACCATTAATTTTTTGATATCCAATCACACCATAAAAAAATATTGGTCGTGACTAATTTCCTTCAAAATTCCTCTTCCTCAAATTGAATTTAATTTCTCTTCTTCCTTTTTTAAAGTTTTGGCACTCTCTTATCACAACATTGTGACACGCTGTTTTCTTTTTTAAGGGAAATGGAAATACAAGACAAGACTACAAACTAATAACACATGGGACCGCAGTCCCGAAGAAATCAACCTAATAACGTTGCTTACAGCCGTTCAGGGGACAACAATAGATTTGTAAGTCTCTCGTGTGCCAAGTTGATGTACTTGGCAGTCAATCTGCCACAGAGTTACACTTCCGAAAAGTATGAGCCAGAAATATGGACCGCTACCTACCACAAGCCTCTCAAATGTCCCTCATCTAGGAAGCGTAGGGATGATCTTGACAACCCTGCTTCACCAAGTTGACAGCAAACATGCTATTAGATTCCACCTAAAGGTCTCAGATTCCCTAATTCCATGCAAGCTCAAGACCCACCAGCAAGCCCCACAATTCTACAGTGAGGGATGTATTGAAACCAATGTTTCACGAGAAGACCACCACCCACATTCCATGGTCATCCCCAATAACTCCACCGCATCCAGTAGCCAGACCACCATTCAAACTGGAACCATTAATGTTTAGTTTGAATGACCCAGGAGAAGGAGATTTCCACCCAATAAGAACCTCAGATTGCTGCAGTAAGGGGGACCCCTAAAATGATAGTACCATCCTTGCCCTTGCAAAGTTCTGAACCAAGCAATGGACCATGTGGGTAAACTTTTGAATGTCTGAGCTTTGGCCATCAAACACAAAAGTATTTTGATCTTGCTGGAGCAACCAGCATGTGTACCCCAATAAAAGGCTCAAGTTCTTGTTAGAGATCCAAGATCTCCTATTAGTAATGAAATGCCGATCCTAGTCTCGCAATTCCATAATGAAGAATTCGTGCCATATATCTTGCGGAATGAGGGCCTTCCAAATGATTTGGGCATATGGGCACTTGCATTCTCAACAAGAGCCTTGCACTTGGAGCAAGAAGAGTCCTTAGTTAGCTTCCTCACTTTCCTTCTAGCATTTGTGAAAAGGTTGTCTCCATAGAGAAGCCAAAGGAAAATTCTTATTCTTTTGGACCTTCCTATTGCCAGATAGGCTTCCAATGTATGGGAGGGTCCCACCCATGGTAAGAGCTAGGCTATTTTAACCAAAAAAAAAACCTCATCAGGGGACAATTGCCATATTACTCTGTCATCAGGATAAGTGTTTTACAGGGGGGTCAACCGAAGCAATTCTGAGGTTGATTTGGTTGGGGAGTAAAGACTTAAATAAAGGCCACCTTCTATTTCCTATTTCATCTGTAAAAAGGCCCACATGACAATGGAGAAGATGCTCAGGAACCATTGTAGTCACATGATTTACAAGAGCCCCATATCCAAGGACCCAATTATCAAGCCATGAACCGGTTACCTGACCATTTCCAATAAGAACCTAGCTGCCAGCCATCACTTTGTCCTAACATTTCATGACACCTTTCCGTAAGTTAGAAGAACTCCTCTACGGGTTAAGGGAAGGAATTATTTGGTCCTCCACTTGGTATTTGTTCCAAAGAACGCTGGCCCATAAGGCATCCCTGTTCATCATAAGACAATGCCCAACCTTCATCAAGAAGGCCTTATTCATATTTTTCATATTGTGGATATGCAATCTCCCATCCTTTTTAGGTTTACAAATCTAGTTCCAAGGCAAAAGGTGGGGTTTTGGAGAACCTTTGTTCCTCCCCCAAATGAAGCTCCTACTATGGCGCTCATTGTCATTACATATGGTAGATGGGAGCATAGAAGTTTGCATAGAATATGTAGAAAGAGTTTAAATAACCAATCTAACAAGGGTGATGTGACCCACAAGGGATAAGGACAATCACTTCCAATTTGCTTGACCTAGTCATGCACATGGCAAAATATGGAACGCTTGACTCTTTTGTGGTGCAAAGGAATGCCTAGATACTTATCCAAATCAGCAGCGGGGCCAAAATTCAGAGTGTTGAAGATTTCTATAGTCCTATTATGATTAACATTTCTAGAAGAAAAAATCTTTGTTTTAGCTTGACGAACTTTTTGACCTGAAGAGTTACCAAAAATATTTAGACAAGTATTAATTATTTCAGCTTGCTCAATAGATGCTTTAGTAAACAAAATCAAATCGTTTGCAAAGAAGAGGTGGGAGAACGGAGCGCCATTCTTCTTTAGGACAATTGGCCGCCATTTATTTTGAGAGACATCAACATTAATCAAGTGGGCTAGGTGTTCAATACAGAGGACAAACAGGTAGGGGGACAATGGATCCCCTTGCCTAATACCTTTGGCCATTAGAAAGAATCTAGTGGTAATACCATTCCATAGAACATTCATGCTAGGGATTCTAACACAAGCCATGATGAGGTTGATGAGATTTATAGGGAGACCAATGTTGAAAAAGGTATCCTCCAAAAAGTCTCAATTTACATAAGCTTCTTCTAAATCCACTTTGATGGCCATCCAACTCTTTTTTTCCTTTTTTATTCTGCATAGAGTGAATTAACTCCTGCACTATAATGACATTGTCTGCACCTTGTCTACCTTTAACAAAGCTACATTGGTTAGGGGAGACAAGATGTCCCATATGCTCCTTCAATCTGCTAGTAACAATCTTAGTAACAACTTTGGAAACCACATTACACAGACTAACGGATTTGAAATCCTTTATAGAGATAGGATGATCAATTTTAGGAATCAAAACAGGTAGCATTTGATTGATGTAATGTACTTGGTTAGGATTTTGAAAAATATTTTGAACCAACTCACAAATTTTACTACCCACACCATTGGTTTTGGAAAAAAAAAAAAAAAAACTATCATGCAAGCCATCATCTCCCTGCGTTTTGAAAGCTCCCGTCTCTTCTCCAAAGGAACACACCAAGCAAATTTCTAACCCTATTATCAAGCATAGGAAAACACTTAGCAAGGTTAAATTTAGATACAACTCTCAGATCATTGGTAAATAGCTTCACAAGACATAACAAGTTCCAGAAGTTCATGGTTACTAATTATCCAATTACCAATGTCATCCTTTCCTAGTGTTAAATACTCTGAATTATTCAAACTAATTGGGCTCTTTCACATTTTCTCCTTTCAAACAGTTTTCAAATAAGATATAAAAGTTTGGGACTTTTAATGATTTTCTTATCTATAATCAGTGTGCATTGCCAAATCTGGATGTGGTACACATCCCAAATTTTGGCTATTATAAATCATCTTGTGATGCTATCTAACCCTTCCACAAGCCAAAGATTAATTTTCTCGTGACCATTTTTAAAGTTTATGTTCTTGTCTGTCAAACTTATTTGTGATTTATATAACTTTCATATAAACTTACTTCTATTTTTCACATATTTTGATGATAGTATTTTAGACTATTAAGATGGAGGTGAAGCAAGAAAGGATGGTATGGAGCTTGAAGATGAGAAATTGGGTGGTTTGAAACCTCAAACCTATGTGCCATTCTAGGATGTGTTTTAGCAATCTTGGATGGCTAAGGAATTTTTTGAGAGGATGGCCAACACTAAATGAAGGTGACGATAATGACCTTAATAATTTGAATATTATAGAGCTAATCATGAGGTAAGTTTATTTTGTTATATGTTTATATCTTTTGTAGGGAGAAATTCTTATTTGTAATTTTTGATTTGTTTGTTCCAATTAATATGAAATAAATTTTTATATTTTGTACTAACTAATAATAAATGTAAAATTGGTATTTGTTGGAAAATATACACGCTGAGGATCTTACCTTAAATTTTCCCATAGACCAAGATATCTCTTGCATTACAATTTGCTCATGCCATACATTCACATACAAGTTCTACCGTTGTGATCTACCGATCATGAACTTAGCGACACAACTACCATATGAATCATTACATGAATAGAGCTCCTAGCTATCAGATAACGAGCATGACAATTAGATCACAAACACAACTATTAGTCTTCTCATGGTTATGGAGATGCTACTAGAGGCCTCAAGTTTACATGTTATAAATCCTAGATGTTTAAGATGGTCCCTTAGGAAAATATTCTAGAGAGCAAGGAGACTTGAAAGCTAGAAAAATTTCTTCTACATGAAATTTTCTCTACTAAGTTTCTAGTCTTTTTTCTAGGTCTTTTTGTTTTTTAAATATTCACTACTAGTTACAAACCTATTTTAACTAGGAGTCCTCATAGGTAGAGTTGAACTTTAATTAGGAGTCTTATCTCTTAGAATTAAGTTAGTTTAAACTAAAATTGACTAGGATAATTAATTAGATTATATTTTTGAACAAATTAAAACTAAATCAACTAATTTGTCCCATAGTTTAATTAGAACTCATCTAATCCATTATCCGTAAAAGATATTATTAATTAATTAATGAACTAATACTTAAATAATTCCATCCTATTAATGTCTATGTGAATGCACCACATAGTCGCTATGCAACATCTCCCTACTCATCTACATTGGACAAAGTAAATAAAATCTTAATCTCATAGAAGATATATCCAATCATACAAGAAAATGGAACATGTAACAACACAAGAAATGATACCAATGAGTGATTATTATATTAAGCTACCATCAAACTAACATTACATCACTCAAAATCTCATTGAACCCAAATCATTTCATTTTTACTCTAGACCATTTACATCTTTGATCCCATAAAGCCTTTCATGGATCACTATATCCAATTGTACTCATAGTTATACTACCTACTAAAGTTAGCATGACCACCTAGGCAATGAGTCACAAATCATAATTGGATATAAAAATGATTTTTCCTTAAATACTCATGTCAATTCATCTAGCTTTAGCTACTATCCTTGACATGTTCACTAGACTGTTTCTTTCTTGACCCTTGGAGTGCATGCTAAAGTAGCAACACTAAATCTAAATTTCATGACATAGTCCAAAGCCGTAAAAGTTACTTAGGCTAATATTTGCAGTCTTATATAGGGCTCACAGTGATGAAACAAGGATCTATTCAATCACTCTCCTTTTTGGTCGACTTATGCACAAGCAGTATGAATTACATGCTATGGTAGAGGTCCCACTTAGGGTTCGTCACACTTTAATAAACACAATATGAAACATAGTCAAATCACAAAGAGGCTAACTTGAATCACCTCAAATTCAAATCTAACTTTTATCATGCTTTGTGGAAGCAATAATCTCCACATGTTGACTCATGGAGCTCATCTTAGCCATATGCCAAGGTGACTATTTTTAACATAAGACCCTTTAGCAATAAAAGCAATATGGGGATCATCCACATCATGGTACTTGATGATCATATAAGTTTGATCCCACTTGCTACTTATGCGCTAGGGTGATTTTCTCGTGTGAGAAAGAAAATCTTTTAAGCTTGATGACAACTTAATATATGACATTAATTGAACTAACCAATTATACTCAAATAAAATGAAGGCTCTTTTATTAATGTATAAAAATGAATACAAAAATCATATCAAATCCTCAATAACCCTAAACTCCTAATGTGATTACAAAAAGCATTTTTGGCAATGAGTTTAGCATATCACCGATGGAAAAATGCTTTAATTCAACTAGCCTTTGTACAATGGTGGCTTTAACTACTGACCCATCAACATCGCTGAAGTTATTTAAGTTTAGACTCTTACTTAATAGCATAAAGTCAAATTTATGGTCCCTTTTAGATATCTAAGTATCGTTTTAACTACAATCAAATCGATAATTCTAGTTACTTTGATATCTACTAACCATGCCCACTACAAAACATATGTTGAGTCTAATACACAACATCGGATACATCAAACTTTTAACTGCACTGGCATATGACATTTTTGCCATTTTTCTCTTCTCTTTCTCTATTTTAGAAAATTGTTCCATGTTAAGATATAAGGCCTTTCATTGAGGTATCTCAGGGTTTATAGTTATGCATTCTAAATCATTCCAAGATTTTTTTAATATAAGTTTCTTGACATATTCAAAATCATTCCAAGATCTTTTTAATATAAGTTTCTTGACATATTCAAAAACCTTTTGAAATGATCCCTTGAGATTTTAACCCCAAGTACATAATCTACTTTCCTTGTGTCCTTCATCTCGAAAGTAGAGTATAACTACTTTTGAGTGGTGATTATCAACTCCATGTCATTCTCAACCAAGAGTATGTCATCCACATAAAGTGAGAGAATAAAAATCATATTCTTATCTCTTTTGACATACACACAATGGTCTTCTTTTATCATTGAAAATCCCATAGAGGTAATTGCTCAATGAAAGTGAATATACTATTGCCTAGATGATTGTTTTAGGCCATTGATGGAATATTTCAAGTGACATACCTTGTGTTCCTATCCCTTGACCTAAAACCCAACTAATCAATCCATATAAATCTCTTGTCTAGTTCTCCATTGAAAAACATTGTCTTCACATGCATTTGGAACAATTCTAAATCTAGATGTTAGAAAATAGCTAGGATTAGGTGAATAAATGCAAATCTCACCATAGGAGGAAACATTTCTTCATAGTTCACTCCCTCTTTCTACGTACAGCCTTTCGTCACTAGTTAAGTTTTGTATTTTTTAATTGATCCATCTACCTCATACATTATTTTTAAGACACATTTGTTTTCAACAGTCTTGCACCTAAGTGGAAGATTAACTAACTCCCATACATTGTTCTTGGACATAGAACTATTTCCTCTTGCATGGTAGCCATTCCTTTGTCTAATTCTAGTAAATGTAAAACCTCTTAATATGAAGAAGACTCACTAGCATTCGTAAAATGCTGAAGAAGAGCATTCCCTCTATTTCAAAGTACTTATGGAGAACTTTTTCCAGTACACTTCAGCATAACAACAAACCTTTAGAGGTTTGTTCCTATGTGCTCCTACTATCATCTACATTTTCTAGGATTAGATTGTGTATTAATTTCCATGTCAATAAACTGGGACAGGTTATTCTCAAGCTCTTCTAACTCATAGAGTTCCAAACCTCTCTTTACATCACCAATAATGGGGCAATCATCTTCTAGGTAATCCACATCATGGTATTTAATCTCTCTAAGTCCTCTATCAGGATCTTCACCATACAAAACATGGTCCTTAGAGCTTTCAAAGTATCTAATCAAAACAAATATATTAGTTCTAGGGCCTTACCTCCCAATCTTATGGGAAATATTATGAACAAACCCTATTGATCCCCATGGATGTAAACCTAATACCATTCCATAACTCATACAAAGTGGTAGAAATAATTTTTACAGGCACATAGTTAAGAATGTATGCAACTGTTAAAAGCACATCCCCCCAACACTTTATTGGGAGGTTGGTTTGAACCATTATTGATCTGACCATGTCTAACAGTATACAATTCCTTCTCTTTGCAGCACCATTTTGTTGTAGAGTTCCTAGAATCATTAACTGCTTGGGTACCCTTTTAAACTCATAGAACTTATTAGATAAGTATTTCAACCCTTATTTTTTGAAGAGTCTTTATACTCTTCTCTTTTTGATTCTTAACCTCTACTACAAAGTATGTGAAACAATCCAAAACTTTGAAATGGTGACAAAAGAAAAAGATGGAGCATTATATGAATAATCATCTGTGAACGTGATGAAATAGAAAGTGCCATGTCTAGCTTTCACATTCATGAGCACACATATATCTAAATGGATTAATTTTAAAAGTTGAGACGCCCTCTTAACCTCACCAAAAGGCTTTTTGTGAGCTTTACTAGCAAGGCAAGGCTCACATGCAAGAAAACTAACCTTTATGAAAGGGCCTAACAGCCCTTCTCAATCCAATTTGGCTATTTTTTCTTTGCCAATAAGTCCTAATCTAGATTGCCACAATATGAAATAATGCATCACTTTGGAAGTAGAAGTAACATGGGTAATATTATTGAAATCATCATCTATGCTATCATGAACAAACTATGTTCAACAGGTCCATGACTACATAAAGTTTTTTTCAATATAACAGGATAAACCATTTTTCTCAAAATTAAATCTAAATCCTAAGTTCAAAAATGTATAAAGTAATAGTAGACTACATTGGATAGTGGGCACATGTAAAACATCATGTAAAAGTAGTTTGCATCCATTATGGCAATGTGAGTTGGTAAGTACCAACTTCAACAACTTCTTCTTTAGTTTTGTTCCCCATGGTTATGAAGTGTTTGCTTGCTGTTACTTGATGGTAATTTACAAACCTAGCATGATTATTGGATATGTGCTTGCTTGCTCTATATTCTACAATCCAACCAATGTAGCATAGCGATTTGCATCTTTATGTTTTGCCTCAAGTTTTAAATGGTAGGAAATGTCATCAATGGTTTTAATTCCCTCATTGTGTGTAAGCGCAAGCTTCACTTGTCCGCAAGAGGACTCTTGAGGGGATCTAATGACTATCAAGACCTGTTGTTCATCTATGAAGTCATTTTCAACTGACTTCATATCTATAATCATGTCAAACATTACTCTTAAATGTTTAGCCATGGAATCTTTTAGGTTTGTCATATATTGGTTAAACATCAAGGTTAAAGCATAAAGCCTTGGGACAGTGGTTCCACCATATTTGAGCCTTAGCTGGTTCCACATTTCCTTACCAGTTGGAAAGTTCTCAAACTCTTCAATGAGATTGCTATGCATGTAGCGTAACAAGGTAAAGCACACTTTTATCTCTCTTAAACTAAGTGTTATAGGCTTCTTGATTATGGCAATGTTGGGAACTATTCCCTTAGTAGGTCAATCCATGACATTAGTTAGATGATCAAGCAATTCTTGCTCATTAAGAAGGTATTAAACATTTCTATGCCACATTTCATAGTTCTTACTATCCAATTTGTCTCCCTTAGTTAATTGAGCGATAATATTCTTGGAAGTTATTTCACTACATTATTGCGGAAGTTTACTCAAGCACATATCTAACTCTTGCTATTTATAATTAACCCACTTATTTTCACCTAATATGACTTGATCAAAAATTTCGCATAAGTGTTAGTAATTATCTCTTATAATATAGATAAAAATAAGCATTTAATTTTATATAGACTAAGTAGGAATAACTTCTTCTCAATTTAAGATAAATGCCATTGGAACATTTATCTACGATAATGCAAACATATCCCATAATTAATTAACAAACTCAATTAGGAACTCTATTGATATTTTCGTGCTCATGATCAAAACAATACAATATATACAAATCAAATGTGTAAACACATCCCTTTACAAGGTGTCAAATAATAAAGACATTCCCTACAAATAACTACATGCGAATTAATTCCTATTATGTCAATCTATTTGATAAAATTAGGGATGCTACACCACCTTTATATATATTCCATTATTTTGAGGAAAATAAATGCCACACAATCTCATAAGCATTCAACAAATTATCAATGCATAAATATCACACATTTACACAAAATTCATCATTTCACAAATAAGTGAGAAATAATACAATAAATAAACAATTATGGGAAGTGTGTCATGAGTTTGAAAAGTGTGATTAATGCAAACATTTATGTATGGAAAAAACAAGTTGTTTCAACAAGTTATTTTTTCCAAAATAACCTTAAGAACCCTAAGTTTCTAGGTTTCTTCATGGTTGCAAAGCCTATTTTTTAGCCTCAGATCTCTCTTGTTTCAGGTTGTTTTGTTGTTATCTTTATACCATTATAAAGAAAAAACTTCATAGAATACAATGATATATGATTCATACAAGAAAAATCTCATTTGGTCACCTAAAAAAAGGCCTAAGCTTTCGGGTTTGTTACAAAGACAAAATTTTGCAGATTTGGATGATCACAAAAGTAAATTTGCACCCCCATGTCTTTCTCATCCGAACTCCAATTGGCATGAATTTGGTTCCATTGCAAAAATCTTGTTGCAAGGAACAAATCCATGCTAAGGTTGTTTTCTAAAAGATAGATTTTTTTGTCAAAAATCAGTTCAAAGTTGGCTGTTAACCAAGTTTTTCAAAAGTTTTCAGAAACAAGTTCTCAAGGAGCCAAATTTGAATGATCATATCTTTCACATATACGTCCAAATTATGCATATAATATGTTATTTGGAAGATCTTATTACATAGAACAAATCCAAATGAAGATTTCAAAACAAAAAAAAAAACCATTTAGACTCTAAAAAATAGCTCAAAAGTAAGCTTGTCAGTATGTGTGAAAATTGCTTTAAAATATGCAATTTAAATCTTGTATGGCACAAAACACATATAAGGCACACAAAGATGAAAGTAAGCATAAAGGGGTTCTAATACCACATTAGGAAAATATACATTTAGTAGGTATTACCTTAAATTTTCTCACAAACCAAGATCTTTCTTACTTTGCATTCTACTTGTGCCTTTCACTAAATTTGTGATCTACTACTGTAACCTACCAATCACGAACTTGACAACACAGCTACCATTAAAATCATAGCACAGACACAACTATTGGCAATCAAATCACAAGCATGACAATCAGATCACAAACACAGCTATTGCTCTTCTCGTGTTTATGGAGATGTTACTAGAGCCCTCCAAATATATATGTTCCAAATTCTAAAAGTGTAAGATAGTACTCTCAAGAAAATACTCTAGAGAGTAGGGAGAATTGAGAGGTAGAAATTTTTTGTACATGAAAATTTTCTTTATTAAGTGTTTAGCCATTTTTTTAGGCTTACTCCTTTTTAAATATTCACTTCCAGTTAAACCTATATTAACTAGGACTCCTTATAAATAGAGTTGAACTCTAATTAAAAGTTTTATTTTTTAAAATTAAGTTAGTTTAAACTTAAACTAATTAAAATAATTAATTAGATTATTTTTTGAATAAATTCAAAATAAATCAACTAATTTATCTCACACTTTAATTAAAACTCATCTAAGTGATATTATTTAATTAATTAATTAACTATTAATTAATTAATTTTATCTTATTACATGTCTATTTGGACGTGCCATGTGGCCCCCATATGATAGTACAAAAAGTGGAAGGTTAAATACTCTTGTAATAAAAATTGACTGTGTGATAAAGTGAATTTTATAATTTAATTTATAAGATTTATTAAATTTAATAATTTTATATAAAAATTTTAAAATTTTAATTTTAAGAAAAACATAACTATAAAAAAGCAACTCTTCATGCATGACGTGAAAAAAGTAAATTTTAAATAATTTTTTTATATTTTTTAATTTTTTTGAAAAAAATTATTTTAGTGTTATGAAATGATAAATAAGATCATTTATTTAATACAAGAATTAATATTTCTTTACTTCTATATAAATAATTATTTTTTTAAACCAACTCATAGAAAAAGGACACATGGACTGTAGCTACATGTGCACAGACAAAAAGGGGAGCTTGCTTGAAAGGTGGGGAAAGAGCGATGAGTTGCACGTGGTCCCAAAGGAAAAAAGCAAACGCGGGGAAACACTTGGGGTGCAGCTTCGTTCTGCGTCCGCTCTTGTTTTGGTTTGAACAGTGAAAGAACATCCAATGCCACACACAGTTTTCTTCCTTGGTTCTTTCCCCTTTTTTTTTTACGAAATTTTCTACTTTAGTTTAATTATTTTATTTTGTTTGTTTAGTTGTTGCAGAAAAATAAAAAAAAAAGAAAAAAAAATTCACAAGACCACAGTTCCCTCACAGATTGAAAGAGGTGCATTGAAACAATGAGATGGGCCTTTGGCATCTTTATGTGGCCAACATGGAAATGGCCCCTAAATTATGAAAAGCACTGTAGCACTTTGCTACTGACGCTGCAGCCTTCTCTGATAAAAGTGAGAGTCTCAGTCACCCACCTTCACTCCTCTTGTGTTGTGTGCATAAGATTTTTTGTGTGCTGCATATATTGAGAAGGACAAGTGCCTGAGCACAGCCCTTCAACTGAGGCACTGAAAAATATGACTTTTTGAAAATTTTATTTGCATTTAAATGGAACACAAATGTAATGAAAACGACCCTGCATATTTCACCCACTATTCCTTTTTGTTTTTTCTCTCATTGAATTCGACTTCAAAACGGGATCAGGTCAGCTCCGCACCCTTTGAACGGGTTTGGCCTATCGCTTATGACGTCACATTACCAAAATGAAAATGGTCCCAACTGTTGTCTTTCACCCCGTCTCCCTTTCCCATGCTAATATCACATGTGTGGAATATTTAATATTAAAAAGTTATTCTTAGGATACAAATTTATTATTATTATAAAAATTATTAAATTTATTATATTTTTAAAATTTAATAAATTTTAAATTTTAAATTCAATAAAATAAGAATCATATAAATTTAATAATTTAAATTTGATAAAATTACATTATATTTATATTCTTCTATTTTATATACTTTATTATTAAAAATATTAAATTATTCATACATTATATATGTTTTTTATTTAATTATTGAATACAAAAAACTGATATAATAAATTTTGTTAAAAGTGACAAACAATTTACCTTTTATGTCGACATTGAAAAGTTATGGACCCAGGAATGAATTCCAAAGAAATCTAATATGCTAGTGCTACAAGTCATGCATAGTTGAATAAATTTCTTAGGTGATATTTTAGGAAAACCTGTTTGCCCTTCTGCTTATTTATTTTGATCCGAATCTTCAATCTAAGTTGTAGTGTAAGTTGTTTTATTTTTACAATCTTATTTTTATTTAATCTTTACATACTAAATTTATTCAATTTTATAAAGTAAACTTAACTAATCAAAAATTTCACGTTTAATAAAGTACGCCTTTTATAAAATGAGGGTTGTTTGGAAAGTTTTTCCAATTTCAGCCCAAGTACCAATGCTTTGGAGTTTGATAATTTGTAGTATCATCTCACTATTTTAATCTTTAATATTCCTAACTTATAAATTGTTATACTCTTTTTCAACCAAAAAAAATTAACCCATCAATTTTTAAAATTAAAGATACAAAGTCTCTTATGGCTGTTGGCTTTTGTAGTATCCAACCTATTAGGTTTGATTTAGTATTAGAAGTTTGAAAAATCTTTGAACAACCATAAATTTTAAGAAAATATAAGCTTTTATTATCACGAAAAGTAATCAATACAGAAAACTTACTTCTAAACTAGGGTAGACTACAATGGTTATAAACCTAACTCCACAAATTTAATCTTGAATTTTTCATTACAATCTACGTGTCATATTAACACAACAGTTTACAGCTTTTCATTAATCACACTTTCAAAAATTGTCAAACTCAGAAAACAACTACATAATATAGAATGTAAACTTCCTTTAAATAGAAATTTCGGCTAGTCGAAAAGAAAGAAAGAGAAAGAAAAAGGACCCGTTTCTTGTAACTTTTTGTGCAACTTTTTAATTTATTTTATCTTCTTTTCCAATTTTGTTTTTTCTTGGAACGGCACAATGGGTTTGATTATAATATGTTAACCTCATTCTCCTTCCCCTTCTGTGGTGGCTGAGGACACGTTGCTCATTACAAGTGAGGTCTCCTCGGATGGAACCCCTGAAGTGGAAGACTGGAACTGTTGCTTGCAAGCCTGGCATGTTATTTGCATCAGGGTGGAGGTTATCTTCTTGGTGGCTATCTTTTTTAATTCCTCAGCTTTTTCAAGCTCAACTTGCGCTTGTTTCCTTATTCTTTTGGCATTCAGAAACTCAAGTTCTGCCATCTCAATTTGACGCTTAGCTTCTCGTCTAGCCTCTTCAGCATAGGCCCCTTCTCCCTTGGTCAACTTGAGCTCCTCACTCGCAAACTCTACCAACCTTGCCACTTCCAATGTTCCTGCATTCACAGCATTAGTCCTTTCTGAGCTGTCTCTTTCTGATTCATCCCTTTCCCTGCTGTTACTGCTTGAACCTATGGAAAGCTTCAAATGAGCTGCACAGTTTTCCTCTGAAATTTGCTTTCCTTGAGGAGCATTTGATATTGAAGGTAGAAGCTGAAGTTCTACATTGTGTCGCTTATCCGAAGTGGAAGCTGAGGTTAACATGACAGCTTGATCATATGCTTTTGACATTGGCCTGCCTCGCAAAAGGGCTATGCTAAAATTGGCCTCACTAGATGGACTTCTGCTTGAAGCTGTTCTAGAAGAGCACGCAGGATGCACCGCCTGTAACTCCGGCCGTAACTGCCGGACACAGCAGGCATCTTGATGTTCTATGAAACTCTCTACCCTGAAAAGACAAAATTTTTAATTTAGAAGATTAGAATAATTCAATTGATTGAGAATTTGATTAGATTATGAATATAATTAAATAATTATATAGATAGATAGTCTCATCTTGTTGTCTTAATTTAATCACCAACTGGGCAATGGGGTATTGTAACTTGGTCGAGAAAGATATACAAAAGCTCTTCGTGAATTGCTAAAACCAAAGAAAGCAATAAAAAATTAATTAAAACATGGATCTAAATAATGGATTATGTGGAAATCTTTCAACTCAATATAGTATTAAACAAATAGCAGTTTCCCTCCCTCCCATGGTTTATTAGGTGTTGTTTATATTTAAATACTCTTATTGAAAGTGGAGATGTACTGTCCTTTACAACTCTGGTTCAAGATTTCAAAACGCGAAGGAGTTATTAGTGTCTAAATTAATTTTATACTTAAAAATAATATAAAAGTACTACATAAAATGCAAAAAAATAATTCATGCTTTGGCTGGTCTAGATAATTATAAAACATAACTAGTGAGTACTCCTTATTTAGTTTTGTGCACTTATTGTGTAATCTTCTCACATACTTCAAACATTACTCATACTAACTCATAATATACAAAGGCAGCAGGAGGTCAGTTACTAATCATAGTATTTTGCTTCTGAAATAGAATTTATTATATAAACCTCTATTCTAAAAATTTCCAGAACAGAAAGTTATATATAACCAAAGAACCAAAACAAGATAAATGACCCTCTGAGATTTAGGATTCCTGTTACCATCTGTTTAGAGAATACTAGGGTCGGACTTCGAATCACGTGCAGCTGCAGAAGAATAATCATAAAATTCAAGTAGATTGTTTTTTGGCGCGGGGGGAGATAGGTAAATTGTTTATTTTAATTTAATCTTGTTTGAAAACCCAAAAGCCATCACTCAAAATTGAAACAGATGAGGCAATTAAAAGCGAGGGAGAAAACATGACCCAAACCTGGAAAAGACACGGCCACAGTCACAGGAATGGCCTCTGGTACCACAGGTTTTGAGGTGGGCTTTGTAATCAGATTGAACAGCATAGCCTTTGGAGCATTTCTCACACACCCACTGCTTGTAATTGCTATGTTTCCTTCTGAAATGCTTCTTTATACCCACAAGGTCACCCAAGGCATGGCATGGGTCATGGTGCAAACAACTTGGCTCTGGGCAAACAAACACCTTCTTCTTCACCTCTTGTGTTTCCCTTTTCAGCAATTTCCATGGCACTTTATGCCTGCGCCTGTGCATCTGAAGATTTTGGTCTCTTTGAAACCCTTGGTTGCAGATCTCACACACATACCTGTCAGATTCCAACAAGGTCTTGGGCGAGAGAGACACAACCTCAGCATCTGGATCTGTATGTATGTACAGCATAAAGATAGAAGGAATTTATGAATTAAAATTGTGTTAATTGAATTAAATTAAACGCTCACCAATAATTTCGTTGCCCAGCAAAGGAAAGAAAAGTTTTAAAAAATTATAAAAAAATAAGACCCAATAAAGTAATCCTTTCCCTAATTATCATTCTTACCTGGCGTGCCTGCCGGTCTTCTTTTTCTTTTGTTAGCGACCCCATTTTCTGAGGAAGCAAAGGCTTCAGAAGAAGATGGTGCACCAGAAGAAGCACTGTTATCTAACATGGGTGAAGTACTACTGGGTTTATGGGACTATATGTTAGGAATGTCAAGTGTTTAACCCAATCAATTAATATATCGCCGCTAAATGCATAGCTGCGCTGGTGAAGCTAGCTCCAATTGTGGGTGTGGGTTTCTGCTTTACTAATAGAAAGAGGGTGAGGGTAAGACTTGAGGGAGAAAAAAGATAGAGAGAGAGAGAGACCTAGAAAAAGCTCTTGCTTTCTGCAAACAGCTTTCTTTAAGGCTTTTTAGCTTTTTCTTTCCCACGAGAGCTTTCTTCCTTTGTTTTTGCATTGACCCCTCACCTCGAGCGGGGAAGGTTGAAGCGAGTCTTGTATGTAAAGCTCCATTCTACTGTATGTATGTGAAAGAAAGGAGGTGTTTGGGGCTGACCCTATCACATTTTGCTTCGAACTTTGAGCCCCACACAAAGAATTTAGACAGCAACAAAAAAACATCCCTTCTTAAATGAAAACAAACAGTCATTATTCATCACACACCGTAATTTTGCATGATATCTAGAGAGATGCAGGCCAAAACTCGCTTTACACGTAAGCTCCAGCCCCATCACATGACAACCACACAACCCTCGCTTTAAAAAGGCAAACAGGGTAAATAAATGAGGGTAAAACAAAATTGGGTTGTAATGACCAAAGTAACTGATGCC
Source organism: Dicorynia guianensis (assembly GCA_037013595.1). Lineage (NCBI taxonomy): Eukaryota > Viridiplantae > Streptophyta > Magnoliopsida > Fabales > Fabaceae > Dicorynia > Dicorynia guianensis. The sequence goes on along the minus strand of JASUAB010000006.1, from coordinate 11,113,065 downwards.
TTAATAATGACTATATATAACTGATTTATTGGCATACATTCTACTATTGGGAAAGAATGGGAAGGCATGCAGACATCAGCCTCTTAAGAGTACATGTAATAATTTCAAGTCATAGGTGTTTTCTCTTTCCCTTCTGTTTGACTTCATATTTTAGTATTAAATTTAAGAAACATAGCAAATCTTAGGTTTAATTAATCTAAGGCTGCCTTCAAATAATATAATTAAAATTAGAGAAAAATTAGTCACATAAAACTACATCCATAAACATTATACAAAATTAATTATGAAATATTAAATTTATTATATCTCACAATTAAAATTATATAACAATAAATTTAAGAAAAAAACTACTTCCACAAAATAAGGTAAATAAACAATTAGATCAATTGAGTCTCATGATCTAAATTATAAAATTTTATAAATTTAATAGTATAGATTATTTTAAGCGAAGGTTTTCTAAGGTTTAGTTTATGAAAATAAAATTGAATGGTTATGACTTCTTACGAAAGGTTTTTGTGAGAATTGAAAATTTGTTAAAATTAATATTAAAATCTTAATTCTAGCTTAAATTCTTTTCAAAATTAATATTGATTAAAATTTAAAAATTTTATATTTGGATTGCATTATGAAACACAAATAATTTAATTTTAGCTTTGATATTAGTCATAAAATGGTTGGGCAAAAGTATTAGTGTGATAAACTCGATTCGAATCCTTACTAAGAGTTAAATTCACTTTTAAGTGTCCAACAACACAATAAAAGGGACTACTTCTGAATGAGAAAACCCTTGATTTACCTAAAAAATATATATAAAGTAGTAGTGGTTGTATCAATGATGGTAAAAAAATAATAATAAAAATAATGATAATAATAGTGACAACAATAATGACAACCATGATAATGATGGTGAGGTGGTAGTTTTGTAGTAAAGGTGATTTGATTGTAGTGGCTACCTTATTTTTTACAGTGTATGGCTTATCCATTTTTCCTTACACATCTCGTAGTCTACATCAATATTATTACCAGACTCGGCCTCTCCCTCCATTTCAGTTCTAGCCCGAATCCCAGCCACAGAGACAGCGCATTCACTACCTGCTGATATCCACTGTTTTTGCCCGCACCCTAGGAACCCTTCCTTACCTTGGAGTGTAGATGTTTCGGATGGCAAGAAGTGGATACATCTAGATGGGGACACGTAAGTGATTTAGTAATGGTTATTTATCATTACAATGTGAAAGTTATTTCATATTTTAGCTACACATTGAAGTCTTATCAGCATTTTCTTTTATGCATGGTTTTATTTTACTGATTTCATCCTAGTAAGTTTTCACCTTGTGATAAATCAAGAATAGATTTAATGGCAAATAATACACTTGGTTGAAAACAAATCCTCGTCTTTGCAATCTTTGGTTCAAGGAATGAGAGGTTGTTAAAATAAAATTACGTCTACTACTAGTTTAAGTTTTAATAATTGTGTTGCATAATTTTTTTAGAAAGATTTTTGTAGAGAAAGTACAAGTGGTTGCCTCAATATGGTGCACAGATCCATAAGAATTGGGACAGGAAACTACCGACTACATCAAATGATGCCACGAGCATGAGAGAAGCTTGACAAGATGCCAGCATTCATCTCTCAAGATATTTGGGAGATGACATCATGCGTTTCTCCAAAGTACTAAAAGAAGTCTACTACGACAGAGAAGAATCAGACTTTTGAAAAAGGAAGTTCATAGCATACAGCAGGTTCCATTCCTTTTTTTTTTGGGTGCTTCGGTTCCATTCCTTTGTTTGAACACAAGAGAAACGTGATCAACTTTTTCTATAATTTCTAGTTGTTGAATTTAATGTTATATATGCTCCTTAATAATGTTTTTATTACACAAAATTGTTACAATTCAAGGACCCACAAAAAAAGACTCCTCAAAATTTGTAAATGCTAGAGCTACCACAGTTTATGTATCTTTTTATAAGTTATGAGTTCTTAAGTTTTCATAATTACATGTGTACATATATATATATATATATATATATAGATAGATAGATAGATAGATAGATAGATAGATAGATATGTAGACACACACTACCTTAATCCTTTCTTTACAATTTTTGAATGGTGCTATAGATGCGGAATGGGGGTCATTGGATTCACAAGGAATCCCATGTTCACTGGTGTAAGGGCCACCCCATCTAATGGTAAATGCGGAACTCCGTATGGATCCTGTGTCCCTCATTCAAAATTGTCAGAGTTTCCGATAATCCTTTTGTAGAATGAGTACATGCAAGTAGAGGAAGCTTCCTCTTAGGAATCTTCTGCGAAGGGTGGGGCTGGTTCATCCGAGGCCTCCCAAGCTCCTGTGGATGACTCAAGTCTCCTCCTGACAGCAATTGGAAGCAGAAACAAGAAATGAAGACTACATGGATTGGTTCTATGAGAGTTTTTTCATTCCACCACCTCAAGTGCATCAGCAAACGGTTTAGAATAGCTGAGTATACAACCAAAAAATGAGCAATTGAGGCGCCGGTTAGATGATCAAGATGATGTGATTACCTCTCTCTGTTCAACAACGAAATGCCTCAAGTCGATGATGGTAGAATTGTAATTACGCATGCATATGGACTCAAGTAATGTTGATTCAGATTGCTCTTATTATCTCTTTCGGATTATATATTTTTGTTGTTATTTTATTATGAACAGGGGTGTCAATACGGCAGCCCGCCTTGTCTTGCAACTAAACAGGATAAGGTGGATTGCATTTTTTGTTGATTAAGAAAATATATACTCATCTTGCCTTTTATGCAAGGTAAGACAAATTAGTCTATGAATTAATGTACTTTTTACTTTTATCCAACTTATCACACCATGCCCTAACATAACTCACAAATTAAAGAGGACTAATCACTTTTTCATAAGTCAATGAAATAAATACCCATTGGCCAAGCCCATTTAACAGCTCAAAATATGAATACTATTATTTATATGAAAGAAATTGAATGGGCTGGAATAGTTTCCACATATAATCATCCATTCTGACAAACGTAAATAGAGAGTACTTGATGAATAGACGGTTTAAAAACATTCTCATTATTTAGCACTTTTCTTTTATTACATACATATGATGATTCTTTGTGAAAATTTTGGCTGTCCTTCGTAAAAATGTGGTGATGAACCAGAGCAGAATATATACTTCAACACAAGCAAAATTTGATTGTCCTCTTCCTTAAAATTTTATTTAAATTTTTTTTTTCTGTTTAGTACAGCTTTATACAAAAGATAACTTTTAACAAAAAATTGTACATTTACAAATTGAAATGTAATTAACTTTGAAATTTATACGAACCATATTAGTTAGAAAATTTATATATTCATAAAAGATTTGTACATTTGAGCTTTCTATCGCTTGTTTAAATCTAAATTTATGTCACGATTATAATATCAATACATTTTTCCATTCAGTTAATCAATCACAATTTAACGACAAATATGAAAAATGCACAGCCATAAGTATAGGTTTCCAAACATTCTTATCACTTGTGAGTGCCTATTTTTTATCCGAGATGAGCTGGTTTGTGTCAGTAAAATTAAAAGTATCATTAATTCAATCAGTACTTAAATGAGTCATATTGGGTTATCATAAATTAGTGTATATACAAAAGCTAAGATTTTTTTTTATTGTAAAGTATAAAATTTAACATAAAAAGAGATTATCCTATTCTAAGATCTATACATGTCATAAACCTTAATATAAATTTAAAATATATTTCTGGATCACCGAATAAAAAAACTTAGTGATAAAAAGATCCAAACCTATACAACATGCACTTCAAACCTTTCACGTGGCAAAGCTAAGATAATTTGTTGAAAGTTTGACTTTGTCATCGTCGGCATCAAAAAGGGATCGCTCATTTACTGTCAAACTTTGAACTCACATGTTGCCAAATTTGCCAATTGGATGGTTCCCACAAGGAATTTGAAATCGCTAAAATTGCCATAAAAAGGGGCAAGCTTTAAGACTTTTGCATTGTGGAGGGGCGGACTATGATCTTTGAAAGACAAAGCTGGGACCTTATTCAACGAAAGCAAGTAGTGAATAGGAATTCGGCCAAGGTCAAAAACATTTTGAATGCAAAGTCATCATTTTAGTACAATATTGGGATAGTAAAAGATGGTTACATTTGGAATCCAAGACATTTGGAGAGATGATTACTTCGCTGTTTGCTTTTTGGTATGGAGCATGTGTGGAGAATCCATCAGCCTTCATCTTCTCATTCTTTCCAACTCAACAACGAGAAGCATATCTGCTTTAATCCTTTTTAAAATTTAACATTCTGTAGAATGTGTGACGGAATTGACCAATTAATTAGAAATCATCCAATCAGAACACAAGCACAAATCATTTGTGATCATTATCTACATTTGTCTAACTACATGTCTTTGCATATTATTAACACATTTAGAAGTTTGGATAGCCACTCGGCCTACAAATGACGCATCTGTTTTCTAATTTTTTTAATTACAACAGTAAATATTGCACCCTTTAAGATAGATGAAGAATTTTTAATAATAATTTAAATATACTTTTAATAATAGTTTACATGTGCTTTTAATCCTCGTATATTTCATTCACATTTACTTTAACTTCAACAAATGGTTTAAACTAATTTTTAATCTTTTGTTGTAGAGCCTAGGCTCTTCTAGGGCTTTGTCTTGCATAGGTAGTCTAAACGGTGGATTTGGAGTATGGCGAGATGGTTAAATCGGTGGCTTTACAAGGGGATGAGACAGAAGATATTTTATTTCCATCGGGATGTAACGGGGATGATGTTTCAAAAAGAACGTTGCTGGGATTGCTGGGGTTAAAATGTGGTTGGATAAGGCAGTGAGTGCAACAGCTCTAAAGGGGACAATGCCAATGCTATGGAGGGCTTTACATGGAATGGAGATAAAGGAGTAAGGGAAAAACCTTTTTCTTTTCCAATTCATCATGTGCAAGATAAGGAAAAGGTCCTGAGAGGAGAACCTTGGTTCTTTGACAAACAAGTGTTGCTTATGAGACAAATTAATGCAGCTGAACAACCTTTGGATGTGGATTTACATCAATTTCCATTCTTAGTTCGTATTTATGATCTTCCACTGAAATATTGAACAAAGGAAGTGGCCATGACAATGGGTAATTCCTTGGAGTGTAGTGTGATTGAGATGAAACAAATGAAAGAAAGTTTGGCCCTTTCCTCAAGCATTGACTGACTAGGAGGGAAGTAAATGGAAGAGCTTTGAAACTTTTCCCAAAATATGAGCGTCTCCCAAATTTTTGTTACTTGTGTGGATGCTTAGGACACATAATGAGGAGCTGTGATCAGATGACAAAACTTGATAATGAGGAGTTAGAAGATGGTGATAATCTCCTTTATGGACTTTGGATGAGAACGTCTCCTCCTCAACCAATTAGCAAATTTGAATCAGAACCTCAATAGCATCGAGTGGGGAGAAAGCTTTTTCTATGAGGGAGGATTTCGTGGCTGGAGATTGGGACTCAATAGGCAGTAAGGGTGGGTACCGGTTCGGGTCAAATCATTTTAATCCGCCCCAAACCGTAAAAAAAAAAAAAAAAAATTAGACTAGGTTAAGATGGGGTCAAATAAATATAATATAATATTTTAGTTTAAGATGGGATAAATTGGGTGGGGTTGGATTTGTACCCCTTCCCCATTGGGTTACTGCAGTAACCCAACAAAAATTCCATATATATATATATATATATTCTGCTACTACAAAATGTCGTTTTGTAGATAATATATGTTCCTTTGGTGATGCTACAAAACGACGCCATTTCGTAGCTTGCTCTAAATCTTTCTCAGGCAGCTCCACCACTCCAGTGCCACTCCTCAGTCCTTCCTTATCCCTCGACTCTCTCTCTCATGAGCGACGAGTCTTGTCTGTTGTCTCATCGTCTCCGACAGTTGATGCCGACCCCCCCACTTCCCTCCACCTCGTTTGAGCCATCTCGATTCTTCTCTCGTCTAGTCGTCACACTTCGAGGCTTTGAGTCCTCAATAGTCAATTGAACCTTGTTGGCTTGCCCCCGCTCACCTCACGTCTGGCAATCCTCAGGCCTTCGCTTTTCGACCCATCCTAACCCATACTAACCCATCCAAATGAAACTAAGCCATTCCAATCCAAAAATCTTGGTTTGAAGGATTATTTTGGTTGAGGTTGGACTAACTAAATGAGGGATTGGATTCAACTGGATTGAGAAAATTTTGCCCCAACCCAAACCGCCTCACCCAATGTCCACCCCTAATAGGCAGTAAAATATGTGAGTGCAATGAGTAGGCATATAAAGGTCATGTGGGGATAGAGAATAAGGAGGAGAACGATCCAAGAATTGAAGTTCAAAAACTAATGCAAGAGGTGCTAGTGGTTCCTATAAATACTCAACCCATGAAGCAAGAGTGACCACGGTGGTTTTGCATGAAATAGTCCACCATAAGAAATTTGATGATTACCTGCAGATCTAAATCCCTTGGTAAGATTCAATTTTACCAAGGGATTGAGTGTCAGTAAAAATTAAAAATATTGAAATCCGTCAATCAAATTAAGGGCTTTTAGTGCCACTATTGAAATCTGTTAGTAAATTCATGAGATAGCTATAGGCAAAGTGATTTGACTACAACAAGGCAAGATTAATGACGGATTAAGTTTGTTGGTAACCCTTTCTTTAAAAAAGGCTAATTTGTAGAAGAGAATTGCCAAGAATCTCTACTACAAAGTCTATCAGTAATCCTTTTTTAAAAAATTATACTATTTTGGCAGTAAATTTTAAATCTTTTTGAATTTTTATTATTATTACTGATGGATATCACTATCAGTAATAGTAGACAAATTTTAAAGAAAAATTGAACTACACCATTTCATTTACTTTACTGATAAGATTTCTATCCGTTTGTAAAGTCACTATATTTCAGAAATGAGACACTCTCCCGGCCACTCTTTTCTTCTCCTCTTTTCTTTTCTCTCTTCTTTACTGACACTCACTTTTAGGCCACTTTTTGACGATATTCTAGCCAAACTTCGGTTCTTTCAACCTTTTCGCTACTCTCTTACTATATTTTTGAGTTTGATGTCAATTTTTACTTAGTTTATGTGTTGTTTCACTATTCTTATTAACATTTCATTTTCACTTTATTTTTAACTATTATGAGAGCTATTTGATTAACTATCTACTTTCCTTCACTCTATTTTTTAGTTTCTTTCAAGGTCAGCACCACTTCCCCTTATAATTTATCTTAAATTTAATGTATGTAGCATTAGGATTAATGACTTAATATTGTTATGGTTGAACTTGATTTTTTATCTATTTGATTTTATCTCAATTAATGCATGTGGCATTATATCATTATGGCTAATTGTTATGTTCTAAGTAATATCCATGGTTTTAGAGAATTGTAAAAAAAAAAAAAAATGTTCAATTAGAGTTTTTCAATTTGTTTGAAATATTTTTTTCTAAAATTTATACCTCAATAAAAATTTAAAATAATTTTCTTGTTGTACTGAGGGTTAAATCTCTAGGTAAAATAGAAACTTTGATTAAATCCCTTGGCAAAAATGAAATAACATTGGTCAAATGTAACTTTGACCAAAAATTATTATTATTTATTGATTGACATTTTCAATTTTACTGACAGAAATCTATTGGTAAGTTTGTGAGGGATATTATTTTTCCTTAGTAAAATTTTCAGCAAGGGGTTTATTAAGGGGTACAATCCATTAGTTAAATATTTTACTAATGAATTTTTTATTTTTACCAAGGGATTTATCCCTTCATAATACCAAAATTTCTCGTAGTGACCAAGTCTTCATAGTGGCCATATCAAGTTCTAAAAGATCTTCAGGTACATTTTACTCTTTAACTTTTAGTTGATGATACCCATAACACAAATGAATCTTGGAGAACATCTTAGCACCATCAAGCTATGCAAAATCATCTACTCGGGCAAAGGGTATTTTTGTTGAATGGTCCCCTTGTCCAATTTCCAATCGTCCATAAAAGCCTCATTGTAGATTCTTTTGTCTTTACAAATAAATTGGTTTTCTGCACAAAAACACTACTAGATTTTGGCTATAACCAATGAATAGAAATCCCTCTGTAAAATTTAATTTTACCTAGGGATTAGCTATCGGTAAAATTTTTAAAAAAATTGGTAAGTAAAAGTCATTATTTTTACCATCGAATTTTTAACTCTATTGTTAAATCCGATGCAAATTTTTGCATGAAAAAGTGTGGAACACTATTTGTTAGACTTACCAATAGACAATCTATCAATAAAAGCATGAAACATGATTTCTACTATTTTCACAACTGATTTATTGGATTTATACCTTAATTAGAAAGTGTGTAAGTAATTACATCCTTTCGTATCTTGCTTATTAGGCAAAACTTAAATTTCATAATTGTTGTAATCTTTTATTAATATATGTTTTATTTAATTATGTTTATATATGTGACTTGTGTTTATTTTAGTTGTTGTATGGATATAAAAATTGCATAATATAACGAATTGTAGTATTGTAATTTAGTAGGATAGTCAAAACAATATTTGTGTTGTTGTATTGGTTTTAATTTGTTATCAAATAAATGGAAATTTTGGATCACTATAAATAGATGTAGAACAAATATTATGCTAGTCAAGAGGGACTTAGACAAAGTTTATTGATGGGATAAAGGGTTCTATTGCCTATGCCTGTTAGTTGCCGTTGAATATATCTGAAGGGACTCTTAGGTGTCCTTGTAATAGATGCACATATGTGGAACTTATAACTCCTGAAATAGTTAAATACTATATAGATATGGTTTTAAACCTAATTATTTGTATTGGATAGACTATGGAGAGCAAGAACTGCTAGTTCAAATTAGTGTTTGTATGGGTTCTGATGATAATTTTGCTCATCACCAATCATTGGTTTTTGATGTTGCTGGGTCTAATTTTGACCAACACTATCAGGAGAACTTAGAAGAAGCTCTAAATCCTAAGGTGCAAAAACTTTTTGATTTTCCTATGTGCTTCTAAACAATAATTTTGGCATGATTGTGAAGAACATTCAAATTTGTAAGTGGTAGTGAAAATGTTGAGCATAAAATCATTTTTGAACCATAGCCAATATGCCTTTAATCAATGGGTAACATTTGTGAAAGAACGCATTTCTCAACCTAATCTTGTACCTGATGATTTTTACAAGGCTAGGAAGTTGGTATCTACATTAAGTTTAAAATTTGTAAAAATTGATTGCTATATTAATGGTTGCATGTTATACTCTAAAGATGATACATATGAGAGGAAATGCAAGTTTTTTTATCCTCCCATATAAGCCATGGCAAAGAGATAGAGCTAAAGAAGTTCCGTAGGCAAGATTGCATTATCTACCTTCGATTCCTAGTCTACAAAGGTTATATACTTCCCATGAGTTCAACTCCATAAATTAAGATGGCATTACAAGAATAGGTTGCTTAAATGTGTACTGAGCTACCCATTAAACGGAGAAGTATAAAACAAATTTATAGAATTTATCTTGACTTTGCTAGTGACTCCCAAAATGTTAGGTTGAGTTTGTGTGCTAACAGATTGACCTTATACAGTCAATTAATGAGGCCATACTCATGTTAGCTTGTAATTATGACTCCTAACAATCTTCCTTGAAAGTTCTACATGATTGCCCCATACATATTCTTAACATTTTTGATTCCTAGTCTAGATAACCTAAAGCAAAGATTGATGTATATCTCCTAACTACTGATAGACAAGTTGAAACAATTATGGTGATAGAGTATTTTGACCTATGATATCTTTACAAAATAAATTTTTTTTATGTAAGCAGTGTTATCATTTAGGAGGAATAAAGTTAAGAGTGATGAGTCTCTAATAAGATTGATGAGTAAGCAAGTTTGGGTAAGAGTTAGTGATCTGCCTAATATAATAGACTATGGGTCATTAGGAAAACTACAAAGATTTGGACAAAGTCACTAAGTAGAGCATCTTTTAGAAGCATAACTTAATTAGCCATAATTTAGACATCACGCATATAGAGAAGAACTTCTTTGACAATGTGTTGAATACTGTAATGGATGTATAGGGAAAAACCAAGGACATTGACAAAGCAACGCTGGACTTGAAAGAATATTGTAGGTGATGAGAATTAGAGTTGATAGAATTGGCCAATGGCAAGTTTGCCAAGCCTAAGGCCACTTACACATTGAGCTTGCAACAAAGAATAGCCATATGCAAATAGAATTCTGAGCTCAGAATGCCAGTTGGTTAAGCCTCAAACTTAGCCAGATTCGTGGACAAATAGGAGAGAAAGTTATTTGGCATGAAAAGTCATAATTGCCACATATTTATAGAGTGTTTGTTGCCAATTGCATTTAGACCACTACTTGAGAATGTGTGGAAGCCTCTTACAAAATCAAACCAAAATTTTCTAAACTTGTGCTCAACCACATTAAGAGTAGATGACTTGATGGCTATGCAATGAAACATTCCTGTCACTTTGTTCTAATTAGTAAGGATTTTTCCTCTCATATTCTTTAACTTCATGGAGCATTTACTTGTTCACTTAGCTTATAAGGCTATGGTTGGTGGTTCGTTCAATATCGATGGATATATCTGTTCAAGAGGTACTTATGTATCATGAACTATGCTTTTTCTATTAATTTAATTCTATATTTTTAAATTAACCTTCTAATCAAGTTTTTGTGGGAATTGATTTAATTAGCATGATGGGAGACATAAAAAGGTTGGTTAAAAATAAACTTGAGTGGAGGGTCCAATATGCGAGGCTTACATGATGAGGGAGACCACCCATTTTTGCTCTTATTATTTTAAGTCTGATGTACAATCCAAAAAAACTTGGGTCAAATGCTTTGATAACTCTTTCCAAATTTAACCAACTTAGTCATGCTCAGGAAAAGCCAAGAAAAGATGGCTTAACAACATAGAGTACAAGTCCACAACCTTGCACATTTTATTGAACTGTGACGAAGTCCAGCCATATCTCAATTAAGTGTCCTATATTTAATCAAATAAAAAATTACATGCTTAATCCTAACAATGTTGAGTTTTTAATTCCAAACTACAAATTGGGTAGTTTTTTCTTACAAGTGTACAGCAACCTAGTGGAGCAATCAGAGGTGTTAATCCAAGAACAATTTGTGTCCTAGTTCTAGGGTTACGTAAGTGTTTATATATGTGCATGCTTATATATATATATTTATATTAATTGCATATGATTGATTAACTTTATTTATGTATTCTTTTGTTGTATATAGGTGCATGATATAGCTAATGGTATAAACAACCCAAATCTAGACGCTTTAACAAGGGGATCTTTAAAAGACACCAAGAGTTGGCCAAAGCTTTTCGTGAATAGGTATAAGTTTCACACAACCTCCTAGTAAGAGGGAAAAAAAACACACAATTTTGGTGTTTGGGTCAAAGAAACTAGTGCAAGCAGTGATGATGACTATTATGGCATCCTCATAGACGTGTTGAAACTAGATTATCTAGGAGTTTCTACAAAAAAGTTGTCTAGTTCTACTATGATTGGTTTGACCCCACTAGACTACAAGGAACAAGAAGTCATAATAAATTCAAGATTACTAAAGTAAACTAGTCTTGTAAGTATGCATGCTTTGATCCATTCATTATTGCATAACAGATGAAGCGAGTTTGCTATCTACCTTACCCGATCATAGATTGAGCGAGAAATCATAATTAGCATGGTGTCATCAAGACCAAGGCATATGGAAGAATAGAAATTGATAATAAGATACAACTACCTTAGACTAACACACCAGAGCAAGTTGAGATTGTGTTTATTGGTGAGACATTAGCAAGTTCCTTACGCGATGATAATGGGGATTTTGAGGAAGTTGAAATCAAAGAGACAAGTCATTGAGTTCAGCATGTAGAAGAAGACATTGAATATGCAAGTAACTCCAAGAGTGATGATCTAACCAATACTGATTATACCAAAGAAGATGAGGATGATACCATCACATTTGAAGAATAAGAAGGAGATGCAGAAGAGTCTGATTGATTAAAACTTGCTATAAATTGTATTATTTTTTCTTATTTCATATTCTCTTACTTATGGATTATAGTTTAATTTTAAGAAGTTATTGTTATAAGTTTATCAATTCTTATCATAATGTTATAGGAAAAACATGTGATTAAGTATGCCTTAAAAATTAATAACAAGACAACATTTTAATTAAACTTAATTTGTAATTAATTGTGTTTAATTGCAAAAATTATGCTTAATAAAAATATTATCTTTCTTAATTAACACTAATTAACTTAAATAGTAAACTTAAGTAATTTTATTATCAAAATATTAAATTTGATTCAAATTTGTTATACTCTATTAAAATTTATATATTATTTTATATTTATTATATTTATATTATAATTTTTTGACCGTAGTAGGGAATCCTTGTTGTAACATGGATTCCCTAATATGGTCAAGAATTATTGACAGATATTGTTTGTCAGTAATTCCTTTTTTCTTGATATGTCACTTTGCAGTAGAGAATAACAGAAATTCTTTGCTACAAAGTGGATTACCAATGGACAATCCCTGTTGGTTATCCTTAGATAAGAATTGTTTACCACTTGGGCAGTAGAATTCAAATTTTTAAAATTTTACTATTACTGACTGAAAATCTATTGCTAATAGTAAACAAATAATTAAAAAAAAGACACCATATTATTAAGGTTACCAACATATTCATATCCATCAGTAACCTTTCTATTTAAACGAGGTGCGCGGCCTCCCCGTATCACACCCTTCTATCCTCTTCTTCTCCTCTTCCCTTTTTTCTATTCTTTGGTGATGCTCTCACCTTCAGTCCACTTTTTGAGCATATTTCGGCAAAACTCTAGTCATTGTCAGTCTCTTATAGAGAATTTCGCTGTCTCTTACTATGTTTTGCAATTTGATGTTAATTTTTACATAATTTGTGTGTTGTTATTCTATTCCTTCTTATGTTTCCTTTTCACTTTATTTTCAGCCTTTGTAGGCCTATTTGATTGATTATCTACTCTCTTTTACTCTATTTTTAAATTTCTTTTAAGGTTAGTATCACTTCTTCTGACAATTTATCTCAAGCTTATTGTATGTAGCATTGGGATAAATGACTTAATATTGTCATGGCTGAATCTTTACATTGATTGATGTGGCTGAATATTTATTTTTAGTCTATTTGGTGTTATCTTAGTCAATATATGTATAATTCTATTGTTATGGCTCATTATGTTATGATTGATATACATGAGTTAATTTTTTTAAAAAAATTAGCTTAAAGTTTTATCATTTTTTGTGGTAGGGGTCTCCATTCCTAAGGAGTAAGGAGAGACTCTACCATAATTTATTTAAAAATTAAATATATGAGTTTAGTAGTATAATATTGAGCTTAATTTGTGTTTTTCTTTGATTTAGAGAATTGTAAAAAAAATTGTGTTCAAGTAGAGATTTTAAAATATGAATCCTATTTATAGTTAGATGGTCATAAACTTTATTGAATTAGGTTTTCATTTTAAGTTTATGTTAGAGTTAGAATTTTGTTAAACTAATTCTGAAATTATATATAAACTTGTTGTGACTTAATTATTTAGTTAGAATTTTATGTTTATGTTAGAGTTAGAATTTCACTAAAGGAATTATGTGTTAACTAAGTTAACTAGTTTATGTTCCTTATTTTACATTCAAAGAGTTATAAAAATAAATGCCAATCATGATTTTTTTTAATCAATTCTTACCTTATGAATTAATTTGTTATAGATTTTGTTTATATTGGGGCATAATTATTATGTAAGTTACGTTCAAATTACATCTTAATTAAAGTAACTAAGTTAAATGGCTTATTGTAGATTTTGAGAGTTGTATAAGTTTATTATGATTTAATCAGTTAGTTGTAGATAATGTTTAAATTATGTTATTAGTTAAGTTCTTTATGTTATATTAAAATTAGTTGGTTATAATATTATTTAACTTTAATTCTTGTAAGTGTTGAATACATTTTATTCTAAATCTCAATTGTTAGTATTAAATGTCATCCTTTGACTACAAAGGCAGGAAGTTGACCCAAGTCCTCTTGGACCAATATCACTCTCCTCTAGACCCACATCACACTCCTCCTTTACTATAGATGACTATGATACCTACACCTGGGTATTAGCCTAACACATCGGCCTATCCAATCATGCACCATTTGCTACAACTTCATTGCAACTTCCCCCTTCATCTTCCATTCCTGCCTCATCTTCTCAGCCTTAAGAGGAGAAAGCTTTAGATAATAGAGTAGTTGTTGTGCCTAACAAAAAATTTAGGCATGTTTTTTTCATTTGAGTGCATTTAATTGTAATTCAAGTAATATTAAATTTTTTATTTACTTTTGTTATTGATATCTTTTTTGACTTTTAATAGTTGGAGGCCCTCTACTCCACAGACTAATTAAGCAATGTCATAAAGTCAAAGCTTGATAAACCATACAACAAATGGGGAGAGATACTTAAAGCAACTCATTATATGTGGTATTGTGACTGGAGGGTAAGTAAAATATTTTTCAAGTTAAGAATTAAGTTATATTAATTTTAGTCAAATTGTGAGTTTACAATTACTCGAATTTTTTCTTTTAGAAAATGATTGCATTGGACAATGATGGCAACACCACATGTGGCTAGCATTCAATAGTAGAGGATCCAAACATTTAACAAAATTGTAAAGAGATGCTTAAGAGGTTGAGCAAAAGCCTAATTGGTTACATAGTCATGTTTAAGAGGAGCTTAATGTTTATTAGAACTCCACAAAATTCAAAGCCAAGGCAGCACAAGCAAAGAAGAGTAAAGTTTTTGAGAAGGGAGGCTCATTCCACATTGGAGGGTTTATCATGTTAACAACATCAAAAGATGGTTTGTAACATTACTTCATATTGCTATAAGATATTATCATTGCTATTAAATAATCATTATTATAATTTAATTGTTAGTTTCTTCATTCTCTTTTCAAGAGTAATTAATTGGTCATGCATTTGATGCATATTAAATACACCCACCCATCAAAGAAAGAAAGACAAAAACTAGGTGAAGCCATGAGCATTGACTGAGACAAGGTTTGGAGACAATTCGTGGGTGGTGTTAATAAGTGCTTTCACTGTTTGAACATTTTAAATGTTAATTGATTGCTAGTCAATTGAAAAAATATACTAATTATAATTTATTGCTTTTATTACAATAGAAGTATGTAACTAAAGTCACTACCTATCCCAACTTTCATAGAAGTATCTAGAAGGGCTAGGTGAGAGTTAACATGTAAGCCCACCCATTGACCAAGACGAGGTTTGGAGACAATCTCTAGGTGGTGTTTATAAGGGACATGTTTATGAAATAGGCTTACAACCCTCAATAAAATCTACTCCAAGCTTAGCATCTCATAAATATTCGTCCAAGAGTTAGTACCCAGATGTCCTAGAACTTATCTAGACACAAATGAGAAAGCAAGTTAGAGAGGAGATGAGGCAGCAAAAGGGAAGAGGTATTATGGTAGCAGGAAGAGATGATTACATAGCGCATGGCCTACATGGAGGCCAATATGTTGGCATAGGTTCGGGCCTAATTTATTGTTCAGCAGAAATATGGTGGACAACAAAAGCAAGTAGCTATCCATCAACCTTATAATCCCCCATCTAATATGAGAATGACAATGAAGCTTGCTCTTCAGGTCACCACTCTTCGTATAACGCCCCTCTTGATAATGGCTCGCCTAATCCATTTCAATTTTCATAATTATTCTTAAGATCTAGTCGGACTTTTAGTAATTATGTATAAATTTTATTATCATATTTGGATATTCTTATTGTCATATTTGGATAATTTTATAATATTTATTTAATATTTAAATATGCATTTTATATATTTTTTATTTTGTTTTATTATATTACGTTTAAAAATTTTTATTCAATACAATTTAAAAATATTTATAATCACCAATAGATATCAACCCCTTGGTAATAACAAATCATAATATTTTCTTTAAATAATTTCATTTACTGAGGAATATATAGCCCATGGTAAATTAACTACTCTTTTACTAAGGGATACATATCCCTCAGTAAAAAGAAAAAATATTCAAAATATTTTTCTATTCTTTTATTGAGAGATATATATCAATTGGTTAAAGAATAAAAATAAATAATTTTTTCAAACAAATTCTTTTACCAAAGGATTTTCCCTTGGTAAAAATCAAATTATGTCAATAAAATGTATTTTTACCGAAAAGATTATTATTTATCAATGAATGTTTTCAATTTTATGAACAAAAATTTGTCAATAAATTTCTATGGGAGATTGTTATCTCTTAGTAAAAATTTGCAACAAGGGATTTATCAAGAGATTGAATCCCTTGGTAAATTTGTTGATAAAATATATTACGATGGATTTATCCTTCAGTAATGTTGAAATTTCTTATAGTGAGAAATACTAGGTCAATTAAACCTTTATCTAACAATTCTTGCAATTGAAATTACAATTCTTTAAACTCTATAAATGCTACCTTGTATGGTGCTATGGACATAGGGGCTACACTTGGAACAAGATCAATTGCAAATTCAACCTCTTTATCTAGCAGTAGGCTAGGAAGTTCCTTTGGAAAACATATGCACATTCACACACAATTAGTATATCTTCTAATTTCATGTTGCTCACTTTTGTGCCTATGACATAAGATAAATATGCTTGACAACCCTTCAAAGTAGTTTCCTTGCTGTTAAATAAGAAATGACACAAGTAAGAAGAATTTGAATCTCTTTAAAGAAAATAAACTCTTCTTTCCTATTGTCTAAAGGTTACTTCCTCTTTAAAGTAATTAGCATATGCGTGATGTTAAGCTGGCCAATTTATTCCCAATATGGCATCGAAGTTTTGAATATTTAAAGAGATTAAATTACCCAACAGTTGTTCACCTACACAAATCTCACAACACTTATACACATGGTCCCCCACTATCACTTCTACCACAAGATAACAACTTCCAAACTACCTTCTTGAGTAATCAACTCTGTATTAGCATAATATGTGAATGTCTTTGATATAAAAGAATATGAGGAGCTAGGATCACTTAAAGCATATGCTTCTAAATCAAATATAGAGACTATACATGTTATCACTTTAGGAGTACTTTGGGTTTCCTGCTGAGCCATGGCAAATACTCTAACTTATGCAATAGGATGACTAGGTTGAGTATGTTGTCTACTACTATTACTATTACTAGTGACTAGTCCAATTCGCTTAACAATTGAATCAAACTTAGTTCCCATATCTCATAGTGCATCCAAGTTCTGACACCTACTTTGTACTTGAAATGAGGATGAAGTCTAACTTTCACCAGAAGAAAATTTGTTGTTACCAGTGGTTATTACTAATGAATTTTTTATCCATTGATAAAATTTCCTTTACCAATGGGATTTTTAGTGGGTAAAATTACCCATGGACACAAATTTGTTGGTAAATTGAATAGAAATTTTCCCACAAAGAAGTAGGAGCATTTTACCCGTTGATTTGCCAGTAAAATCAAATTATATGGGATTGACTAGTTAACCCCTAAAATCTAGTGGTAAATTCATCAAAAATTCAAATTTTTTTGTATCAATAGTAGTGAACCACTATTACAAAAAAATTTGTAGCAAAACATACAATTTTGTTTTTGCAAATTTGCAACAAAAGCTACAATCCTCTTAGATAATGTTTTTTTAACTGGCGGCCTAAAGCTACCAACATAAGAAAATTTGCAGCTTTTTCAATGCAAAAGCTGCAATTTTGTTTAAAATTTTTTAACTTGTTGCTAGAGTAGGGGAACCTATTGGACTCCTCGGTCCTACGGTCTATCTCCTTCATTTTCTCTCCTTCTCATCTCTTCTTCATTTTTTCTCCTTTCTTCTCCTATAAATCTCTCTGCTTTTTTTGGTGATGTCCAGTCTTATTCCAACTACTTTCTAGCTAAACTATGTGGAAGAAGATATTCTTAAAGTAAAACTATGAAGAGGTCATTCTGCTTGGGCTAGTCAAGGTTCTCTATGGCCAAACTACTTGGTACTTTCTCTCAATCTCTTCTTTTATGAAAGTTTAGTCATTAATTACTTCTATAATTGACTTGTAAGTGTTCATAAATGTTAGATTTAAACAGCGCTAGAAAATTGCAATCCAATTTGTTGCCAAGGGCTGGGAAGATTTAACTAATGGCATAGTAAATGGTAATATTACTAGCGGCTTTAAAACTAACAAAAACTTTTTCAATGTGAATTTATTTTTTGAGAATAATTGGCATTAGAAATAGTAATTTTGCTTGCAAGATTTTGGCTCTTGGTTAAAAAAAGCTTTTTTAAATATTATTGGTGGTAATCCATTAGTTAACCATGCTAGAAAGCATAATTTTACTGGCAAAGGGAATCCACTGGCTAAAGAAAAAATTTTAGACAAATTTTGGTGGTAATCTACTAGAAAATCCTTCGTTAAAATTAAGTTCACTTTATCCCTTAGAATTTAAAATAATCCACTAATAAAAATCCTTTTAAAAGGTGAACAGCTACAACTTCTTCTCATTTTTCTCTATCTTTTATTAGATCTTTTCTCTTTCTTTTCTATCTTCTTTCACTTTCTCTTTAGCATACCATAAGAATTAAAGACTATTGATGCAATTGATTTGTTAGTTGTTATAGCTCAAATAAGACATAAGTGAACTTTTCTTGATTTCCTCTAACTTCCTTTCTCCTACTTCTCTATCATCTTTCATTTTCTCTCTTACATACCACAAGAGTTAAAGACTATTTCATTGATGCAGTTGATTTCCTAGTTGTTATAACTCAAATGAGATGTAAGTAACTAATTTTATTCTTAGATGTTGTATTTGTTTTGCATGATTGAAATTTCTAAGCTATTGTATGCCTTTTAAATGCTTATATATATGATATCCTTTTACGTGAGTTTTTTTTTATCTCAGCTATTATGCGATGAAATTTGGATTACAAACCAAAGGCTGTTAATTACTGTGCGTATATATACATGTATCTAGTTGGTGCATGGTGCATATTAGTTACAATGTGAGATGATGGAAATTCCACATCACTATAGATGGATGTATAACAAAAATTGTCTAGGTCGAATAGGACTTTACAAGAGTTTGTTGATGGGATTGATGGTTTTGTTGTATATGCTTATTAGTTGCCATTGTATCACTTTGATAGGATCTTAAGTGTCCTTGTAATAAATATAAAAGTGTAGCACTCTTGCCCCCTGACACTATAAAAATTCATTTACATAGCTATGGTTTTAAGCCTAATTATTGGTGTTGGACAAACCATAGTGAAGAGGATTAGGCAAGATTTAAATATTATAATGCCAATATTGCAGGTACATCCAGTAATGTTTATGTGGGTCATGAAGATAATATTGGCTGCCATTACTCTATGGTTTTTTATGCTACTATGCCTGACTTTGAGCAACATTTGAAGAATCCCAAAATCTAGAGGCCCAACAATTTTAGGATTTATTTTGGTGCTTTTGAGCAATGATTATGATAGGACTTCAAAGAGCACTTAGAATTATCAACAATAATGAGAATGTTAAGCATAACATTAGATTCAAATCACAGTCAATACACCTTTTATTTGTGGGAAAAATTTGTAATGGAATACATCGCTCACCTAAATGCAGTGCCTAATGATTTTTACAAGGCAAAAAAATTGGTATCTAAATTGGGACTAAAATAAAAAAAAATGATTGTTGCATTAATGGTTTCATGTTGTACTACAAAGAAGATGCATATGAGAGGGAATGCAAATTCTATAAATCTTCCAAATACAAGCTAAGGTGAAGAGATAGAGGTAAAGATATACCCAAGACTTGAATACATTATATGCCTTTGATTCCTAGATTACAAAGGGTATATGCTTCTGGAGTTTAGTCATGCACATGAGGTGGCATTATGAGAATAGGTGACCCAAAGGTGTGTTAAGCCACCTGTTAGATGGAGAAGCATGGAAGCACTTTGACAATACTTATACTGATTTTGATTATGACCCCCAGAATGTCATGTTAGGTTTGTGTGCTAATGGATTCACCCCATACAGTCAATCACCTAATGCGTACTTGAGTTGGCCAATAACTGTAACTCCTTATAATCTTCTGCCAAAGTTTTATATGACTGTCTCATACATGTTCTTAACATATCTTATTCTAGGTTCAAATAAACCCAAAGCAAAGATTAATGTGTTCCTTTAGCCACAGATAGATGAGTTGAAACAATTGTGGTGGCAGGATGTTTTGTCATATGACATTTCTACAAAAGAAAATTTCATGATGTGAGTGGCATTAATGTTTTCACTGCATATGGAATGTTGTCAAAGTGGAGCACAATAAGAAAACTGGCATGATCTTTTTGTATGGAGGAAAGCAAGACATCCTTCTTAACATACCCAGGTAAAAACTCTTAGTTTAATTCACATAAGCAATTCCTTCCATTTGATCATCCCTCCTAATAGAATAGGATAACATTTAATAGGAATAAGGTCAAGAGTAAATGGACCTTCAATAGCAAGTTAGGGTAAGAGTCAATAGTTTGCCTAAGATGACTGAGTACAAGTCATTAGGGAGACTTGGTGGGTTTGGGGTTAGTTACAATTGTACAAAACAAAGCATTTTTTGGGAATTATCTTATCAGAAGCATAATTTAATCCAACATAATTTAGATGTGATGCTTATAGAAAAGAATATCTTTGACAATGCCTTTAATATTGTAATGTATGTAAAGGAAAAAAATAAAGATAACAAGAAAGTAAGGCTAGACTTGAGAGAATATTGCAAGTAATGGGATATAGAGTTGATAGAATTGACTAATGGCAAGTTTACCAAGCGCAAGTTTACTTACATGTTGACCTTGTAGTAAAGAAGAGCCATATGCGAATGGAAGGAAGAGCTAAGAATGTTGGATTGTTATGTGTCAAACTTGGCCATATGTCAGATGGTTACCATATATTGATGGAGTGATTTCTACTAATTGCATTAGATCACTACCTGACAATGTGTGGAAGCCTTTTATAGAGCTAAGTTAGATTTTTTGGGACTTGTGCTCAACCACACTTAGGTTAGACAATTTGGTGACTATAAAGCAAAACATTCCTATTATATTATGTAAGTTGGAAAGGATTTTCCCCCATCTTTCTTTGATTCTATGGAGCATTTACCATCACACTTAGCTTATGAAGCTGGGTAAGCAGTCTAATTCAATAACGATGGATGTATCCCTTTGAGAGGTACCTATGCCATAGAGTTTTCTTTATGCTGTGTTTTTAAATAAACATGTAATATAAATAGTTCAATTATGATTTTATTTATTTGATTAGGAAGATGGGTGACATCAAAAGAATAGTAAAAGATAAAGCACGGGTGTAGGGTTCAATATGTGAGGCTTATGCAACAAGGGAGACCTTCTATTTTTGCTCCTATTATTTCAAGCCACATGTGCAGTCCAAAAGAACTTAGGTCAACCATTTTGATGATGGTGGACTAACTTCATTAACTTTGATACTTTTCATTTTCAATCAACCTAGCCATGATTTAAGGAAAGCCAAGAAATGGTGGCTTAACAAAGTGGAGTACAAGTCCTCAACCTTACACATTTTACTAAACTATAATGAAGTCCAGCCATTCCTAAAGTAAATGTAGTGTATTTACTTAAATAAACAAATATTTTTGTCAATATTTATGAAATGTAATTAATTTTAAAATACAAATTTGCTTGTAGTCTTTTCTTGCAAGTGTCAAGTGTCCTAGTTGACTAATCGAAGCTGTTGATCCAAGCAAATTTTGAATCTTAGTTCAAGAGTTATGTAAGTATTTAAATATTGATATGTGCATGCCTATTGTCTTCTAAAATAAGTAAAATAGTGCATATTCTTCTTATACACACAAGCATTGCCTACTTTTAGGTTATTGTCCTTGGCAAATGCTTTCCATCCTTTATGAGAGAGTTCATATCTTGTGTATGTCTTGTAGGTGCATGATCCAGCAAATGGAATAAATAACAAAAATCTACATTCTTTAGCATGATGCCTTGATAAAGACACTAAGAGTTAGCAAAAAATTTTTGTGAATAGGTTTAAATTTCACATGGCATCATGGTCAAAGGTGAAAAAATAAACAATTGTGGTGTCTAAGTCAAAGGAACAGGTGCAAGTGGTGACGATGAATATTGTGGTATCCTTAAAGATGTGCTGAAATTAGATTATCTTGGAATCCCTTTGATGAAGTGGTCCTATTTGACTGTGAGTGGTTCAACTCCACTAGACTAAGTGGGACTAGAGTTCATAATTAGTTTAAAATTGTTTAGGTAAACATGGCCCACAAGTCTAAATGCTATATTCCATTCATTATCGCATAGCAAGTGAGACAAGATCATTATATACCTTACCCGAGGACCATAGACAAAGTTCTATTTCATAATTGGTGGGTAGTCATCAAGACTAAGGCTTGGGGCAAGGTGAAAATTGATAATGAATCAGAATTATCGCACCAAACTAATGCATCACAATAGGCCATGGTCGTGCTTGTTGATAAAACCATGTCGAGCACCTTATGTGATGACAAAAAGGGTGCTCTGATGAAGCTAAAATTGGTGATGAGAGTAAAAGTAATCGTCACGTGTCTTATTCACAAGAAAAAGTAATCGTCACGTGTCTTATTCACAAGATAAAGTTAAATGTGTATCTAGCTTTAAGAGTACTAAAGAGCCTAAACTATTAAACATAGATGACATTGAAGAAGATAAGGATGCTACTACTATTAAACAAGAAGAAGAAGGTGATGAAGACTGAGATTAATGTGATTCTATTGGATGTTTGATATAATGACACGTAAAAAAAAATTAAAGACAACTTCAATTTTAATTAATTAGCAATATTAACTAATTTTTATAATGTTATAAATTTTATGTTATAAAATAATAATTTTGTTAATAGTTGTTAGATTTATATTTCAATTAATGTCTATAATATACTTTACTTTATTTATGTCCATAAATTTTATAAAAATGTTAATTTTACCAGCAACCTTTGCAGCTTGTAAAAATCCTCCGCATACTTGGGTTACAAAAGCTGCAGCCTAAGTCCATAAAATGTTTTACCAATAACTTAGACCGCTGATAAAACAACAAGTGTCAATGATTGGTTGCCATCACAGTAGCCAATGATCATATCAATTATTCAAACAGTTAGTAAATAAAATTTACAGCCTTTGATTACAAAAGTTGCAGCAAAGGTTGTAAAAGTTATTCTACCAAAATTGAAATTGATAGTGATTGATTGCCATGTTAGTCAACTGTCATGTCAACTATTTTACCAACAGCAAAAAAAATTGACAATTATTGGTTGTTGTCACCACAACCAATAGGCATGTCAGTAAAATAAAATCGTGAAGCAATTTGCTGAAATGGTGCCATTTACTATTTACCAATAGGGTTAGCCACTGGTAAAAAAAAATTCAAAATCATTGGTTCCCATCACAGTAGCCAACAAGCACCAATTAATTTTATTAATAGCAATGTAGAGCCATTGGTGAAATTAAATTTGTCTCTAATAAACTGTTAATATCAACACCACAATTTTTTGCCTACTAATAAAAAAAATTAATTTTTTTAAATTTTACCTATGGCTGCTTTTATAAGTCACTTCTTGTTGTTGCACTCTCCCTTCTCTCCCTCTTCTCTCTAATGGCTACCTCTGGCCACCTCCAGCAAGGTTTGTATTCTCCATTACTTCTCTTCTCTTCTCTTCCCTATTTTCTCTCTATTCTCTTCTCTCTCTCACTTTTCTCTTTTGTCTACTTTTAGGCTTCCCTCTACTTCTTCATCACTCCTCCCTTCTCTAGTTGCTGTTGAGGTTGATTTTCTATTTTCCTCTTTGTGTTTTGATTATTGGCAATAGGATAGATGACTTACTTCAAACGTGAAGTTAGAATTGTTTAAATTGTAAATTGTGGATGGTTGATGCTTTAGTTGATGGCAATAAGATAGATGACTTACTTTAAATATGAAGTTAGAATTGTTAGAAATTTGAATTGCGGATGGTTGCTGTTTGGGTTCATGGCAATAGGATGGATGACTTACTTCATGGATGGCTATTGTTTGGATTTTGGTGTATTTTTAAGACATAGGGTCTCCATTACTAAAGGGAGTCTCTATCAAAATTGTTGAAAAAAATTGAATTAATTTTAGGATATTAATTATTTTAATGTGAATAATAATTCATTTATTATGATTTAGGTTCTTAGCTGGCCATAATTTAAAGTTAGCTTGATTATTAATTAGTTTGTTAATTATTAATTTTAGTTAGTTGATTAATTAGTTTGCCAAATTTAAATTAGTTTGTTAAATTTAGATTAATTAATTTGCATGTTAATTTAGATTATCTAGATTGCTGGTTTGTTAGTTAGTTTGTATGTTAACATTTAGATTTATTAGTTTGTGTGTTAATTTTAGGTTATTAATGAGTTTGTTATAAGTTAGATTATAATTTACATTAATTTTGGTTTAGATTTTAGCCCCTTTCCCATACCAAAAAAAAGTAATTTTAATTTAGGTTAAAATTAAATTAATCTTAGGTTAATTATAACTTAATTATGATTTATGAAATCAATTTTTAATTAGGATTTAGGTTAGATTTGAAATAAATATAAAATTTTAGGTTAATTAATATTTAGATTAATTTGGATTTGAAATATATATAAGTTAGATTTAGGTTAATTATGTTAATTAACATGTAGGGAAAAAATTTAAAATGAGGGTTGAATTTAGTTCAAAATTAAATTTAATTCTTATTAAAAATTGTAAAATAGCATCAAATTTAGTTTAGTTATTAATTAGGATAGTTAAAATCACCTTTTAAGTTAAAATTAATTTAGTTGCAATGTTAGTAAGTTATTAAGTTAATCAAGTTTATTAAGTAAAATTAAGTTTAAATTATATTATTAAAATTAGAATGTTACATTTAATATAAGTGTTTATAATTTTTCATGTAAACTAGGGATATGTCAACATGCCAGGTTAGCTTTCTAGCTTCTTGTGTGATGTTTATGCTTTATGTAATTAATGTCAGGTTCTATTCTTTTAGAAGACATCCAATATAACCTAGTAGGAGGGTAAGTGTAGGGGTCAGCCTCCTAAGGATGGTGGTCAACCCCAACCCTCTAGGACTACCTCAGCCACCTCTAGTATTACTCCACCCATACCTCACCTACCATTCCTATCACCACTTCTATAGAACCATAAATGACAATGATACCCACACATGAGTATCAATGTCCCTCCCCTCCCCCCTCATCTAACTTCTAGATCATCTCCTATCTTCTAACACATCCTCCTAGCCCACCCCTTTCTAATTAGCCTAAGGAGGATGAAGGTATAGCTCCATTGCCTACAATGCTTACTTTTATTGAGCCTGACAGATTGTTCAAGTATGTATTTTAATTTTAAACTTGGTTTTATAATTGTTTTGAATATTTTTGAAGCTTTATTAACTTCAATTATTGACATTAGTTTAATGACTTCCAATAGGTAGAAGTCATCCACGATAGTCATAGTGTGACAAACATGATTCAGGCATGAGTAGATCGACCCTGGCAAATGTGGGGAGAAATCTCCATCCCCACTTGCCACATGCTTTTTGAGGAGTGGAAAGTAAGTATAATTAATCATACCACTTTTACAATTAAATCTGATATAATGTTATTAACTTTTTTGTTTGTAAAAATATGTTACGTTCAATAAGCATCTCCATGAAACTCATATGTGGAGAGCATTTAATAGTTGGGAGTTAAAGCAAGTCTCTAAACTATATAAGGATGCTTAAAATGCAAAGCAAAAGCCTTTCTGGATGCAACATAGAATTTGGGAGGACCTCTTGCATGATTGGGAAACACTAGAGTTCAAGGCCAAGAAGAACCAAAAATTAAAGGAGGAGGGTTACTCCACACTAGGGGATCTATCTAGCTATGCACCACTAAGGATTGATTGGTAAGTAATATTATTTTATGTTTTGTAAATATAACTTCATATTAGTTATGATTAAATTGATTTATTTAATCTTTTTGTAAGGGGTAGCTAGGGCGACAACCTAGGCAACCTGAATGTCTTCTTTATACACATAAGAAAAAGGATAAGGCTTGGGTTCATTAGCGCTCCCAGAGGACTTACGTGAATTTTTTAATTATGTTAATTTCTTTAATGTTGTTATTAGTTTGATTGCATTTCAGTTTAAAATATTGAAAAATCTCTTGCACTTTCTTTATTTTACAAAAAATCTCTTACACTTTCAGTTGCAACAATTAACATAGTTATACTTTCAAATTAAAGCAATTGACTCATTCTATCAATTAGCCATCCAAATACCTAATGGACTTCTATCTAATCATGTGTCTTAGAAGCAACCCTCTTCCTCAAGAATTTTCCTTACTTTTCTCCCAATTAATCAAAACAATCAGACCTTTAAAATGCTTCCTCGAAACCCGGTGCTTCTTCTTCGTGCAAAAGCTCAAACTACTTCATGCGGAAGCTCGAATGGGAGCAGCAACCTTCTTGGCTTCCTCGATTGTACTGTTCTGCACAACACTCGGTCTCTTTTGGGGTGTATCTGGTCCAAGGGATCTAGTTGTCTTTCAAGCCAAGTCCAAATATGTCATTCAATTCTATGTCCAAAACATTAGGTAAATCAAATTTCAACTAAAGCTAACTGTCAAAAGAGTTTCTGTTAAAAACAAAAACAAAGAAGAAATCCTATTAAAAATAAAGTTCCAAAAAGAATGTCTTACTGAACTTCTATTTAAAGTTCCAGAAATTCAATAAGTTCACTGTTTAAAGAAGAAATTCTATCAAAAAGAAAGTTCTAGCAAGAAAGTCCTACAGAACATCTCTTTCAAGTTCCAGATACACAACAAGTTCCCTGTTTTAACATCCTTTAAGTTGCGGTTTCGCGCTGGGTGTGTTTGCAAGAATGGTGAATAGCCATGTTTCACAGTTCACACTTCAGCAAAGGAGGAAGAACTTAGAAAGAGGGTCACATAAGAGATAGGAGTTCTACTAGGATTTGGATGGCTAATTATCGAATTGGTCAATTACTTTAATTTTAAAGTGTAATTATGTTAATTGTTATAATTGAAAGTGCAAAGTGTTTTTTATAAGTCAAAAGAAGTATAAGGAAGTTTTTTATATTTTAATCATTTTTTTATTTTACCGCACAACCATCAATTTATTTATTTCTTACCAATGAAACTATCGTTTGTCTATAATTGGCTGGCGGTAAACCGCAAATTTCCGGCAGTAAGAATATGCAGCTTCTACTTCTTGATAACTTGTTTGGAGTTACTAAAGTTCTCTAATGACCAGTCGCAAGAAGTTAAATGCCACAGAGAAGAGAATGGTTCAACTAATTAGCTTACTAAGCTGGTAGTGAATGATGGACATGTTAAAATCTTGATGTCAGCCACACCAAATTTATCCATTTTTACTTGTGATAATAGTGGTCTAAGAGCTATTTGTGGTCGGCTTAGCTTAGCCCTAGGCTATGTTTGCGATGGTTAGTATGTAAACCTTTTGGTCCGTTTCTCCCAAACAGATATATATATATATATATATATATATATATATATATATAATGAAAAAAAAAAAAGATTAATATAGCGTGGTACGATAACATGACAGAATCAATGTTACTCAACACCCCAAAAAAAAAAATTTGAAAGAAACACATTCAAAATATAACACTAATTATCAGTAGGAACACAAATGGAAGAAGGATTATTGCATTGCAGAATCTTGTCAATATTAAGTAACAAAGGTGAATGAGCATTATCCAAAAAACAGTCCAGCTAGTAACAACTCATCCACATAAATGCTGATGTCCAACAACACAAACATCTCTAATCAAATAAGCCGGAGAAACAAAAAAAACAAAAGAACCTAATGTCCAAATTTCAGGTAGAAGTATTAAGACAGGGAATTCATGGATAGCAAAGTACACCACATCTGTGTGAAAGGCCACTTAAGTAGTATTTATACAAGTAAAACAGAACAGACGCCATGTTTCCCAACAGCACCTATCTACCTAATAGTGACAAACTTGTTGGTGCCATGTCGAGCCCAGTGACTCCTCAAATCAATTGGGTTAGTAAAATTATAACCTTCGGCTGCTAATTTTTCTAAAACCTTTTTAAAGGCACCTTGACTCATTTTCCTTCCAGCTATCCTAGCACCACGTCTTTTAGTGCTCATTGGCAAAGGATACATTGACACATTTGTGGTACAACAAGCTGATTGCCATCCACCACAGCCCCATCGATAACACTGCTGTGGAGTCCCAGTACATGAACAAACTGGAATGGGTATACTAGAAATATCCATAACAATACCGTTTATCAGAACTTCCATGGTTTTCTTTGCTGGCCTAACACGTTCAATTGAAGTATTGCTATTATTCTTTGGCTTCCTAGGCTTTTTCGCTTTTGGAGTCTTTGGGGCAATCCCACCCTGCCTTTTCTTTAGTTGCCTACTTTCCTTTTTAACACATGGTTCTTCAACTCTATTCACCCTCTCATCTTTTGATGTATCACGATGCTGTACAATCTGCAAGGAGGAAGCTCCTGAAGTCTCTGGAGGAACAGCACAATTTATGGGTAGCATATTCAGAAACCCATCTCTCTGGGTAATCCAACTGTCTCTGGCATAGTTCATTGTGATCGGTGCTTCTGAAACAACACAATCCCGGGGATGAAAGGCTCCATTTGCGCTAGCTAACATAGTTGGATCACGGCCTAAAAATGGTTTCTGATCTGACATACTTGACATGAGCTGCAGACCAAGATGGCCCCCTTTGAAGGGTTCATAGTAACCCCAATTGCGCATGTTCAACACATCGTCGTCCATGAGAACTACTGAACAATAAAGGAAACATTATTCAGCTCCAATCTTTGTTCTTAAAAATTCCCATTCCCACCATTAACAACACCCAAACAAATCATTTAGAATCTTAACATACACGTAAAGTACTTGAAGTCCACCAGCAGAGTTACAGAAAGTCGGGGGTAAAAAAATTGAACCATAAATAAGAGTATCTATGTGTAGCAAAATTAAATTGGCCCTGTAGATTCTCCCAATTAAGTGAAACATCATGCCAATGAGTTTGGCAGTCAGAACATATTTCACATTCCATATCCTCAAAAATTAAAGCCACGTTGTTAAATCAAAGCCATAAAAAAGGTCGAAATTTACCATCTCCGGGTCAAAATAATAGGTAGTTCCTCGATTAATCCCAAGACGTGGAGGATTCGAAATTCCACATGAATTCTACATTTTCCAAGCAACCAAACAGAAAACATACAGAAGAAAAGGAGTGCATAAAGATCCCCGATTTACATTTAGGAATTAGCAACCAAAATCAGGTTACAAAATCTAAGAGCTGCAATGCTAGATCTCAGCTATAATAGGAAAGAGAACAGATTCATAAAACAGAAAATACATTCACATGGCAGGTTTAACGGTACAACGACCCGTCTATTCAAGTTTTAAAGGTTAGGGAGAGAAAGAAAGGAGAGAGAAAACTTACTTGGGTGGGTGCAATGGGCTCTTTTAAGGTTTTGCCCTGGAGAGAGGAGAGAGAGAGCTGAAAGAGAGAGAAGGGAAAAGAGAGAGGAAAGAGAATAGAAAAACCAAAGAGAGAGGTGAGAGAACAGAGAGAAAGAAGGGAGAATATAGAAGAAAGAGGAGAGAGAATGCCAACAATGTCAATGCCAGCGAGAGAGAAAAAAATTGATAAAAAAAGAGAAAGCCTGAAACTGGGGTACGTTTATTCGCATATATTTGCGCCGGTCATTTTAAAGTAATAAAA
This sequence comes from Dicorynia guianensis, assembly GCA_037013595.1. Lineage (NCBI taxonomy): Eukaryota > Viridiplantae > Streptophyta > Magnoliopsida > Fabales > Fabaceae > Dicorynia > Dicorynia guianensis. The sequence goes on along the minus strand of JASUAB010000006.1, from coordinate 11,083,093 downwards.
ATTTAATGTATATTTGTCCAAAAAATATCCCAATCTATATTCATCATCTCGGCTGTCCGAAGCTGTAAGCACATCTATTAAAAGGATAATGTTGCAAAGCTTCAAAAAGATAAGCGGGTCCGACTCCACGAGGCCTTTTTGGCATTTAGGCGGGGACGGTGTAGAGAAGTAAAATAAAAAACATTGGGCTTCCTGAGGCATTTGCCGTGGTCAACTCTTGCAAAATGTGTTGAGAAATATAATATTTATATATAATAATATAAATTTTTAAATTAGTTAAATCTTATAATATAACTTATAAAATTTACTAAATTTAATAATATAAATTTTGTAACACATAAATTATGTGAAAATAAAAATTAAGAAATAAAATAATAATTTTTTTCCGTAGCCTGCTTTTTCGCCAAATATAGACTTCTTTTTTGGAGGGGAATTTCAATTTTGCCTTCAAAATTTAGCAGATTGTGTTGAAAACAGTTTGAATTTTGTAAGTTGTCTATTTGTCTTCTCAATTTTGTAAGGTTCCATTTTTTCTAAATAATTATGCGAGAAGTGATTTTTCAGTTATTTCGACTAAGTAATAAATTTTAAATAAATAAAAAGTATGCACATAATACATAACATTAGGTTTATGTTTTATCACCAATGTAATTGAATTTCACTATCTCTAATTATCTTTTTAGCTATAATAAAAACAATTAATATATTTTTATTATCTTTTTATATATAAAAGCACAAATATTCTATAACAAAATATTTTACAACTCAGCAAAGCATTAACTAAAATGTTACAATATTCACAAATAAAATCATTAAATTAGAATCCTGGAGAGGAACAAACTTTATATTCATATTTCAATTTTTTTTATAATAAAACTAAATTTAAATAGCTACATTTTACAAATATAACATAGAAAATCTTTATTATCAAAGAAGACCGTTGGAATTTGGCCCATATTGACATTTGTCACGACTCATTATTGTGATAAACTAAATTAGAAAGTAAAGATGATAAAAACTTTTGTGAACCATATTATTAAAGCTAGAGCCATATCAGATAGTTTAAGTTCAGTTAGTTGTTGAATTCTGTTATACTTTCAGCTACTTAGTTGCTCAGCTTTTTAGTCACACGCTTTCCTAATGTAATGATCTGAAAGCTTGTATATAAGCTGTCGAGCTTGTTTTCAGCTGAAAACTTTATTTTCTTCATTTCTGTTTTGTGAAATGGTATTAGAGCGAATGAACTACTGTGCTTAGCTTTCTTCTCTGTTGATCAACTTAGGCTCGTGGCAGCAACCAATCAGCTGCTATGGCCATTGGCAAGGCGGCACCGCCGTATTCTCCACCTAGTGAAGATTCCTCAAGCCTTTACTTTCTGCATAATTCAGATTATCCTGGAATGGTGTTGGTTTCGTACAACCTTCATGGCTCCAATAACAATACTTGGAGTCGATCCATGATTGTGGCTTTAAGCGTGAAGCACAAATCAAGTTTTGTAGATAATTCTCTTCCACGACCTCCAGCAAATTATCTTCTCTATAATTCTTGGACCAGATGCAACAGTGTGGTTACATCTTGGATCCTTAATGCTGTGGAAAAGGACATAGTCGATAGCTTGTTGTGAAAGATTCATAATAACATGAACAATATATATCTATATACAAAATAATCCAGAATATCATTCTAGGCATACCATTATCTGATATATAAATAGAAGAATATGCCTGAAAGAATGAAATCTCAAACCTAAAAGATTCATAGTGACATAAAATTCAGGAGAGGATTTATGTTTCTCTTGTCTATCTTGAGTGATGATAGAAATAATGTGTTAAATTAAGAAAAAATTAACACCACATAATAGATGAAAAGTATGGACCTAATTCTTATCAAATTAGAATTGTATTAACATATCCATCAAGTCTAACACTAACAAGGCTCACTAACAAAAGCTCAATAATAATTAGCTAATTAACAAAATATGTCCAATAGTATTAACTAATATTGATTTGGATTTTATTAAAAATTAAGTCCATTGATATATGTAAATCCATACAGGATATAAAATTTTAAGAATCTCTTATTTGGACTACATATATTAAGATTTTAAAAGAAAAAATTTGTTGGATCAATGATAACAAAATATAACCATAACAACGCAATAGAAGACAAGCAATATTAACCAAAACCAACCTTAAATCCAAAATATGATTATGAATGTCCAATAATGCACTAAACAAAACGATAGGGATAATGATATCATATATGTCAAAGTACTCATAAACACGTGACTTGAGTAATAATAGACATGTGAGATAAGGATTTGTACTATAAAAGTGAATTATGTGCAATCCTTCTATAATGGTCTTAACATCTAAGATGCTTACTCAGTAATAACACAAAATTTTAGTATCAGAAAATTGAGACACAACAAAATGTACATAATTGAGACTACAACAAAATGTCTCCAATGAGGTCAATATCAACAATACAAACATTATTCATATAATAATACTGTGCTAAGTAAAATACATAATGCATTTAACAATAATAGTCAATAATAATTATTGTTTTGAGACATGATAGTATCATAAATAAAAGTATAATACTCGCACTAACCCAAAACACCATGTGTCTAATAATGCTATCCATATGGTTCTAAGATGCCATAGCTATGTAGCTTTAGTTAAGGGATCATAACCATAAACTCAATGCTTATGTACTCAATGCAAGTCTAAATTTCCTATATTTTCTCTCCAACAAACTAATGTTTAACCTCAAAATGCTTTATATGAGCGAAATTTCTATTATTTTGAGAAAAACATACCATGGCAAAGTTATCACAATAGATAGTCAAAAGCCTCAAAATACTCTCAACAATATGGAATCTAGAAATCATGTGCCTAAGCCATATGGCTTGTAAGTAGTTTCATAATATCCAACGTACTTTGCCTTCATAACTGAGGTAGCTATGAGAGTTTGTTTTAGGACTCTTTCATGAATCAACTCCTGTATCCATTAAGAAAATATATTCAAAAGTAAACTTATTATCATCTAGATAGCCTGCATAAATGGAATCTATATATCTAATCACCTATAGTTGAATAGATCTCTTGCAAATGAGCATATAATTTTTGGTAACTTGATACCTCATAACTTTCTTTGCTACTTGCCAACCTCATAATCAAGATTGCTTAAGTATCTCTGAAGCACACTAATAACAAAGGAAATATTAAAATGTGTGCATACTTAAGCATATATCAAGCTATCAATAGTAGAAGCATATGGGACCTTATCCACTTTGACACACTCAACATCATTCTTTAGACATTAGGCTTTAGAAAGTATTTCACCTTTTAGGATAGGTGTTGGATAAGTGGAGCAAGATTCATATTAAGCCTACTAAGCACCTTCTCAATGTAAGTTACCTGAGATAAGCTAAAAATACTCTGAGGTGTGTTAAGATAGATCTATATTCTCAAAACAAAAGAGACATCACTCAGATCTTTTATATCAAAATGGCATAACAATATCTACTTTGCCTGATGAATCAATCCTAGATCATTATTGATCAACAACATGTCATCAACATATAATATCAAAATAATGAAGCTACTCCCAATAAACTTGAGATTGATGCATTACTTAACAGGATGATCCTTAAAGCCAAGCGAAGATACAATATACATGGCTTAAAAATGCTCAATTATTGATGGATTTTTATTGAGGGATCTCAATTTTACTAAGGGATTTGGAGTCAATAAAACAAAAAAATAATCCACTGATAAAAAATGAATTTTACCAATAGATTTTTGCAACCCCTCGATAAATCATATGAAATAGTCCACACTAATGGGCATGAAATAGTATGTGTCGAATTTGCCAAGGGATTGGTCCATTGATACAATTATCAACAAAATTACTAAAGGATCAGTCCCTCAATAAAAATGTTACATCTTTACCAAGGATTTATCCCTATTTTTACCAAGGAATTAATCGAGGGATTGATCCCTCAGCAATTTGTTCTGATAGTAAAAAATTACAATTTTTACCATTTTCAGTACTAAAAAGGTGAATCCATCTGTAAAATGCATGAGTAGTAATAAAATGACATTTATTGTTTACATTTTAATAATAAAATATTTTTATATATCTTCAAGTCAATTATAATGTTATAAATTTTTATATTCACATGAATGTCAAATGATTATTTCTTAATTAAGATTGATTGAACTAATCTAAAAATATAGGCATTTCGATAATAAAATAAGGAATGAAATACAAATTTATTATATTTATTTATAAAATTTAGGTGAAGAACAATGGTTATTTAAAGTTATTAAAATTTTATTTAAGACAAATAACAAAAAGGTTTTAAAAAAAGTTTAATCATATTTTTCATCATTATTAAAAATGACAAATGATGTTTAATTATGTATTAAAAAATTTTAAAAATTATACATTTTTAAAAAATTTAATAAAAAATTTAAAAATATAGTTCCATCTAAGCTACAGTGCAGCACAGATTTAGTGCAAAAATTACATTGCACTACAATAAAAGATGGTAAATCTTGTGCTACAAGATACTTACCGATGGATCGATGGGATTTGTTGATAAATTTAGTCACGTCAACATGACTGTAGCCTACTTTTGTAGGAAATTATCGATAGACCGATGGATCCATCAATAAATTTAGTGACTTCAACATAATCGATGCCTACTAAGGTACGATAATAAATCTTGCTTTTTAGATGTGTTTACCAACAAATTCCTAGATCCATTGATAAATGCATTTTTTTTACTGCCATGTGGTAAAATTTTCGAACATTTAAATTTTCAAAGCAACATTGTTCTTCTAAGTTACTAATGGATTAAAACTTGTCAGTAATTAGACTGATGTTAAGAGGGGTGCCGTGCCTCTCCCTCTCTTATTTCTCCTATTCTCATTTCCTCTCTTGTTCTTCAGTTGTTCTCTCACCCTTAGCCCTTTTTGGACCATTTTTTGGTGGATCATTGGTTACTTTGGTCCTCATTTAGCTTCTTTTAGGTAGTTTGCTGAATATCTTTCAATGTAATTGCTATTATACCATTTTTTGGTTTGGTGTCTTATTTTTCTTCTCATGCTGATATTTTGTTCTTCTTTTAATTCCTAGCCATTGTGAGGAATTATGGTTGGCTGCATACTCTCTTTTGCATTGGTTTCAACTTCCTTCAAAGTCAACATCATTGTGAGAGCTATTTCTCTTCTACTTTTGAATATGTACATTAGTCCTTCTAATATTCGATTTTTCTTAAATGATTTCAACCTTTGTGAGGATTGTTTGGTCTGATTTTTATTATCTCTATCCAAGGTTATTTTTATTTATTTTCACAATTTATGTTAAAGTTATTGTATATGGCATTAGGATTGAAAACTTTATATTATTGTGACTTATATATGTTAATTGTTGTGGCTTGATTTTTAGCTTAGCCAATGGATATAGAATTTTATTGTTATGGCTAGATTTTGATCCATCATATTTGTAGTTGTTGTTGGTATTTAATATCATCCTCCAATCATAATAAGGGGAAGAAGGGTTGCCTTACCAAGGCAAGCAGTAGATTTAGTTAATGATTCTCCTAAGACTGATAATGGTGATCACGACTATCCTCATAATGATTATCATAATATCGGCTCCCCTAATCATGGCAATCCTAATACAGTTAACTTTCATAGTTGTTATGTATAAATTGTATTGTCATATTTGGATAATTTTATAAATTTACTTAATATATATTAATTGTGTGTTTGTTTTTAAATTATGTTCTATCTTATAAATCTTTTTATTTTACCAAATTTTAATAATAAAAATGAATAATAATTTTGTAGGGTCTATTTAATTTATCGAGGGATGCATATCCTTTAGTAAATCAAAGTTATGGCATCCATATGATTTATTGAGAGATATTATCCATTGGTAAATCAAAGGATTTATACTTTTATTAAGGAATTTGAATCCTTCAATTACTGTTATTTAAAATTTTTTTTAAAAAAATTATTTTACCAAGGGATTCATCTCTCAATAAAAATACAAATTTGAATTTCATAGAGGGAAAAATCCCTTAGTAAAATTGAAAATACCTCAGTATAATAAACTTTTTTACAAAAATATTATTTTTTACTAAGGAAATTTTCAATTTTTTACTGAGGGCCATTTGTCCCTAAATTTCTGAGGGATTAAAAGAATCTCTCAATAAAAATTTCCAAGGCCACTTATACTATGGGATTAAATTCTTTAGTAAAATATTTTACCAATAGATTTCCTATTTTTACTAGCAAAAAATCTATTGATAATCAGTAATTTTCTAGTAGTGATAATCAAATTTAATATACCCTTGCCTTAAGGCTTGTTTCAAGCCATAAATGGATCTTTTAGCTTGCATACTAGGTGCTAATCCCTTTTTTATGAACATATTAGGCTGATTCATGTATATATCCTTAGATAATTCTGTATTCAGAAAAGTAATTTTAACATTCATTTAATGCACCTCAAGATTGAAATGAATTATTAGGGCCATAACAATATAAAAAGAATCTTTAGTGAAGACTGGTGAAAATGTCTTCGTATAATCAATGCCCTCTACATGACTATAACTCTTTGCCACCAATTTAGCCTTGTATCTCTCAATTCTTCCTAGAATCATGCTTAGTCTTAAAAACTCATTTACAGGCAATAGTTTTATATCCATCAGGTAACTTTACAAGATCCCAAACTTTATTCATATTCATAGATGTCAGCTCATCCAGCATGGCCTTTCAGCTACTCAAAAAAACAAAGACTTGAGATAGCCTTTTTAAAAGTAGAGGGATCATTATCAATACCCAATTCATGTTTCTACAAATGAATGAAATCCTTATGAATATTGGGCTTGCAAGCCCTCTCAGATCTTCTTAATGGCACTTCTTGCTGAATTGATGGATATACAACAATATTATTAGCTAGTGATGGAGGGTCTACAACTAGTGGTGGCTCAACATCAAGATCATCAAATTAAGGAGGCATTAAGATAGAAAAAGGAACATTAGGAACTGGTAACACAACTTATTCTTCTTTAAAATCCACACTATGTGGTGCCATACCCTCATTGCACATATCATTCTCAAAGAAAATAGCTCTATTGGATTCAATAACTCTTAGTGCTACAAGAAAGACAATAAAATTTGCATCCTCCAGATATAGTGCTATAGCTAATCAAGAAACTACTAATATTCTTCAAATCAAGCTTCTTTGATTGTAGGTTATAGGGTCTTACCTCTATTTTATAGCCCCAAATATGAAAATGCTTTAAGCAAGGATTCTTTTCCAAGAAGGGTTTATAAGGTGTCTTAGGTACTAATTATTGGGCACTTAATTTAGAATGTAGGCAACATTCTTTATAACTTCTCCCATAAGAATTTAGATAAAGAAGAGTGACTAAGCATGCATTTCACCATATTTATAAGAGTCCTCTTTCTCCTCTGTACAACACCATTTTGTTGAGGATACTAGATATAGTGTACTATTCCTTAAGACCACACTCCTACAGAAATATAACAAAGGGACTAGGATTTCTCTTAGTCTCAGTGTATTTGCCATACAAAAAATTCTCCTCATTTGTCAGATCTCACGAACTTAATCTTCTTCCCTATTTTCAATTCAATTGCATTTTTGAATGCTTTGAATGCATCTAGAGAATTAGACTTCTCACTGATGAGTTCAATCCACCCATGTCTAGAATAGTCATAAATGAATTTAGTCTTTAACACAATCAATACAATTTCCAAAATAAGAGAAATCTAGAATATGCAACACATCATTCTTAATAAGTCCTTCAATCCTCTTTTTGAAAATGTGACCTAGTCTCCTATGCTAAAGTATAGAAGAATTCTCATTAATTTTATTGCACTTATTTCCATAAACAATATTAACAAAAGAAGAGGGCTTCCCAAGAGAGCAATCAACATCTAGCATATATAAACTATCATGAAGAATATAGAACCAACAACATAAGAATTATGGTAATTAACTTTTCCATTACCAAGGAGAAAGGAATATCCAGATTTGTCCAGAATAGAAATAAAAATCAAGTTCCTCCTCATAGAGGGAATGTAAATAATGTTTTTGAAATTTAAAACATATTCAGATGCTAATTTCAAAGAAACAGGTCCTATAAAGTCTACTTTCTTCCTTGTTCAATCTACTATAGACACAAAAAATTCTCTATTGCCCAGTTTTCTACTCCCTGTAAATTCATTTCTTCTTTGACCATGACTTACAATTCCTATAGTTTGCTAGTTTGTGCCCATACCTTTGATAAAACTTATAGTTGCCTTTGAAGAAAGTACTCTTGCCCTTGTTAGGGCCTAACTTCTCATTGCTCTTCTTTTCCTTCCTATTAAAGCTCTCGTTACCGTTTTAGAATTTTCTCTTGTCACTTGGGCTACTAATGATAGCCTATTTAATAGGAGTCATGCCCTTATTCATGTTCTTCTCCTCTTAAGTAGCAATAAAAATCACATCATTACTGGTTCGTTAATATTTTCTAAGTATTGTAAGACATCCTAAAAATATCAAATTGAGAGGGAAGATAATTCAACATCCTCCAAATCAAGAAATTGTCACCCAAATCAGTACCCATTTTCTTCAACTTGTTGTGATGTGCTCACACACTCCACCAACACCATCAGAATGAGTCTTAACAATTAGAAAGAGATACTGGCATTTCTTAACTTTGTCAAACTTAACAAGTTTCTCATTAACAGTCTCCAAAAATTGCTTGGCATTCAATGATTCAACATTAGGAATACCTTGCCTAATGGATTCGTCTATATAAAATTTGATGAACATCAAGCAAACCTAGTTGGAGTATTCCTACTCTCTACATTATATCCTCTTAGTAGCAAAATAGGCATCATAAGATTTGTTTGACTCATCTTTACTAAGGGCTATATCAATATTCATAATTGTTAGGCTTAATTCAAACATTCAACCCATTCCACATTATTAGTCCCAATCAACATTTCATGGAATTGTATTACATAAGAAAATTTATTCAGAAAATATAAACAAAATGAGAGACATTAAATAGTTTCCTCAATAATCTAATTAATTAGGCAAGTAATTAGATATGAGTCCTCATGCCATTGTAATCATGTCAATGGAACATGATTATAATGCATAAGCACACTCTGCAACTATTGCATATCATGCCCTTAAAATTAACACCGATAGGGTATTTAAATTCTAAGAACACAATATTAATGTAAATCAACATTAGAATACCAACAGACATATCACTAAAGGCATTCCGATAGAGTGTGAGCTCTAATGATATTATGTTATACAAAATATGTTTGAAAATTTAGAAAAGTTAACTAAATAGTTAATCCTACAATAGGCAAGCTCAATCTCTTTCCCAACAAGTTTTTCAAAGTATCTAGATTCCCACACAATAGTCCAATTTTCTTAGATAAAACAATTTCAATAATTTAAGCCATATAACATTGTATATTCAATCTAAAATTTAATTTCCACACAAATTAAAGTATATCTAAGAGTATACAAAGTATAATGTGCAAAATCATGCCAAGATATTATAGAAAAAATTCAGGCTCGAAATTCAGAGAGTACAGTATAATTTTAAGCAAAATAAGTTTCAAAAAAATCAAAATAAATATTCAAGGCCTCAAAAAATTTTGGAAAAATCATAAATAAATTCTACACAAAATTTGGAGTTAGATGGGACTAAGGTAATGTTGAAATATGGTGGCAAGTGATCTCACATGCTACCATGCACTGGTTGTTGCAAGTGGGTGTGCGTGCAACTGGGTGGAGATCATCTTCGCCACTCAACTTTTGGTAATCCAAATAGGCCTAACTGGGTGCTACATATAGCCTCAAAACTTGATTTCTCCACCATTTTTTGTAGTTTTTACCTCTATATACTCTTAAAACCTTCATCTAACATCATCCAAGCTTCAAATCCGCAAAAAAAAAAAAAAAAAAAACCTCAATTTGAGATCCAAGGTGCCCAAAACCACCACTTTTGGCCATGGCTAGCACTCACACATACACCCATGGTTTTCTCACTCCACACCATGAAACAAACTCCAACCAATCTAAAAAATATTTTACACATATCAATTTCGAATAATTTTAACTAAAATCATGAGTTTCGAAATTGACCTTAAACTTAAGGTTTGAAAGGGGTTTTGAAAAATTTAGGTTTTCTTGTGTAAAATTGATGTAACAGAACCAATACCCAACACATAAACTATGAAATCTAAGTCTCAACATTTCCAAAATTCAAATCAAACAAGAAATCAAGAACTCACAAATTTTCACCAAAATCCACATGCAAAATTTTACATATAAGAGAGTAAATCTTAAAACAAAGAAAATATCAGATAATGCGCAACCATAGAATGAATTTACAATAGCTTTGATACCAATTGAAAGGTTTATCATAACATGCACAACATAAATCCATACATAATAATCCAATAAATCATCTTAAACAAACACACTATCTAATAAAGAGATAAAAGACATACCTAAAGGAGTGAAATCTCATGCCTCGAAGATTTATGATGACATAAGGTCTATGAGAGAGTTTTTACTCTTCTTATCTATTATGTGTGATGATAGGATTAATGTATTAGAGAGGAGTTAATGCCACATAATAGATGAAGAATAGGGACCCAATCTTTGTTACACTAAAATTATGTTAACCTACCCATCAAGACTAGTACTAATAAGGCTCACTAAAAAAAGTCCAATAATAATTAGCTAATTAACAAAATAAAATATAATATTATTGACTAATATTAATCTAAGTTTTATTAAGGACTAAGCCCATTAATATATGTAAGTCATACATAGGATATAAAATTCTAACATATTGTTTATAAGCTTTGTTGCTGAGATATGGAAAGACTTGTGTGATAGATTTCATCATATTAATGACTCCAAAATTTTCCAACTTAAGACTCAATTGATGTCATTGTCATAAGGCTCTTTAGATGTCAATTCCTATTACACAAAACTCAAGACCCTATGGGATGAACTCAGGGATTTTTGTCTAGCCCCAAATAAAGTATGTTATGCAATTTCTCATGACACTCAATGATTATTTTGTTCAAATCAAAGCACAATTGCTCATGATGGGGCGCTTTCCCCCAATTAAGAAGGTTTTCTCTTTGGTGATACAAGAAGAAGGGCAAAGAAGCATCAATCAAAGTGTTGGTTATTCAGAACATGACAATTCATTAGTGGCTGCAGCTGCAATTCCTTTTTCTGTTAATTAACAAAGCTATAAGAGATAGACCAATGTGCACTCACTGTGGTATTCAAGGGTATACCATTGACAAATGTTTCAAGTTCATGAACTACAAATGTACATGATATACATCAACCTAGAATACCTAAAAGACACATGTATTTCGTCATTAGAATTGTCATATCTAATGACATCCATTCATTTCTTGATATTTACAACAATTAGGTGTGCTACTACGTTAATTTATTTAAGTCAAGAGATCTTTAGGGTTAAACTTGACAGTGAAAATTAGTCAAATTTATATCAATTCCTTATTTTTGGTATCTTTATTATCATATAATCTTCACTTCACATAATTTATTACATTAAATTTTGATAACTTTAAGTTATTGTTTCTCTTAAAATCTTTGTTTGGCCTTTTCATACTCATTGATATTTAAATACATATTTTACATGTGGAATTAAAAGATAATAAAAATAAGTAATTTTTAAAAAACTAATTGATTTTACATTAAATATTTAATAAAAAATAATACTAAAAACTTATAAAATAAGATTTGATTTGCAAAGTTTAATTTTTTTTAAAAAATATAAGAATTAAATTATTTTAATAAAACATAACATTTATAATAAGTAAAAAGTTATTTATGAAACATTAAAAATTGAAAAAAATATTTAGGCTAAAGTATTAAAAATTGCGTTGCGCTTATAGTTTCTTGTAAAAAATTATTTACATTTTTAATTATACCATTTAACTCACTTGCAGTTTCATATTGTATCAATTTACATATTTTGTTATAACTCAAAATGGTGCACGTGATGAACACGTTATTTTTCCAACAGACACCGCCGTAAGTGTCGAAGAGAGTGCCTGGCTCTTCAGCTACATAGGCGAAGCGATTGGGGAAGACAAACCCATTCATAGGAAATCAGATCAAAGAAGCGATGAACCTGTTATTAATTGGGGTTTCACCGTTCTTGGTATTATCACGACTTATTCCTCTTATTCGCTGGAGGGCAGTGATGGGTGAATCTGTTATGAGGAGAGCATGCGCACCGCCGCAATCAATGGCTCTAAGGCATTGGTGTGACTTCTAAATGCGGTCCTTTTTTATACATAATCTCATATATTAATTTTTAAAAGAGTAAATAAATTAATTCAAATATTTATTCAAAAAATAATATGACTTAAAAAATGTTTATCATTCTTACTTTTAACTATAATATAGAGTAAGTTAGGCTTACAGAGTTAAACGAATCTTAAGGTAATTTAATTGATGATGTTCAAGAATTTTGGGTCGACACAAATATTAATATGGGCCGAATTTCAATGGTCTACTTTGATAATAAAGATTTTCTATTTTATATTTGTAAAATTTAGCTATTTGGCTTTAATTTTATTATAAAAAATTAAAATATGAATATAAAGTTGGAAGCAAGATTGAAATTGCCCCAAAAAAGAACTCTATATTTGACGTAAAAGCATGTACTTTATATACCTCAAGAAAAAATTATTATTATTTTTTTATAGTTTCATTTTAATATAATTTATATATTATCAAATTAATTAAATATTATAAATTAAATTATAAAAGTTAATTAATTAAAACTTTTATATTATTATATTAAATATTATGTAAAAATGAAATTACAAAATTATTTTTAAAGAAAACAACCATGACTACGGCATACGCTTTCGAGGACCAGTGTTTTTCTTATTTTTTTGCACTACAGTGTCCACACCTAAGGCGCCTTGGAGTCGGACCCGCTCATCTTGTTTTATCTTTGCAATGCAGGGTCACACCTTAGGAAAAATTATTTATTAACTTATCAAATTTATTTATTTTAATAATAATAAATAATAAAAATATTTATTTAAAGTCAAAATATTTACTTATTTTATTAAAAATTATTATAACTTTAGTGATAAATTAAATTATTCATTTTTTAAAATTTTTTTAAAATAATATATAAAAAATTATATTTTTTAATTTAACATGTTTAATAAATTTATACAATAAAAAGAAGTAACAAATTAAAATTCCGAAACTTTTCCTCAATAAAGAACTCAATTCATATAAAAATTTAACTCACTAGCTGTTGATTCTATTTTATTAAATTTTTTATTTAATAATTTTTAAATGAAAATTATTTTATTAGTAATAAATCTCACTCACATCTAGGCTACATAGAAAAGCTTTAATCTTGAGCTCAACCCGCTTCTTAAATTAAGTTAAAAAAATTATTTTCATCTTTTATTCAGATAAATTATTTTAAAAATTGATCAAACTATTAAATAATATAAATTTATATTTAATTATTTTAATATATTAATAAAACTATGTCATAGTAACTTTGTTGCCTATTGTATTTTCATTGAAGGAGATTTTTAAATTTTTAATAATATCTTTCTTTAGGTGAATTTATTATTAAATAATAAAAATAAAATAAAATATATAATTTTATATCATTCTCTAAATAAGTTTGAAAAATAAAAAAAATAATTTATTTTATTACTAACATTATATTATTTATAAATAAAATAAATTAATATCTTTAATTTTAATAAAATTTATATTTATTTATAATTATTAAAATAAATAAATTTATTAAACTATCATAAATTATAATTTTTTCTTTTATAAATTTGGCTTACGTGTGTATATACATTGGATTTTTATTGCTTTTAAATGACTGGCGTAAACATATGCCGATACACATACCCCAATTTCTAACTTTCTTTATCTTTCTTTCCCTTTCTCGCTTGCTTTGACGTTGTTAGTTTTTCTCTCTTTCTCTCTCCTCTCTCCTCTCTTTTTTCTCTCGCCTTTCTTTGTTTTCTCTATTCTCTCTCCTCTCTTTTTCCTTCTCTCTCTTTCAGGTCTCTCTCCTCTCTCCAGAAGGGCAAAACCTTAAAAGAGCCCTTTGCACCCACCAAGTAAGTTTTCTCTCTCCTTCGTCTCTCTCTATTTCTGACCTTTAAAATTGGAATGGACGGGTCTTTCTACAGTTAGACCTGCCATTTGCATTCTTATAAATATTTTCTGTTTTATGAATCTGTTTTATTTCCTGTTATTACTGAGATCTAGCATTGCAGCTCTTAGATTTTGTAACCCTGATTTTGGTTGCTAACTCTTAAATGGAAATTGGGGATCTTTATGCCCTCCTTTCCTTCTGTATGATTTCTGTCTGGTTGCTTGGAAAATGTAGAATTCATGAGGAATTTCGAATCCTTAACTTTCCACTTTCTGGATTAAATCGAGGAAGTACCCATTATTGTGACCCGGAGGTGGTAAATATCGACCCTTTTATTACGGCTTTGATTTAACACCGTCGCTTTTATTTTTGAGGATATGGAATGGGAAATACTTATGAGATCTTAGGTTTTGCCGTTATTTTCTGACTACGAAACGCATTGGCATGATGTTTCACCCAATTGGGAAGATCCACACGGCCAATCTAATTTTACTACACATAAATTCTCTCTTTTCTATGGTTAAATTAGTTACCCGACTTTCTCTAAATCTGCTGGTGGACTTTAAGTTCTTCCAGTGTATGTTAAGATTTCAAATGATTTGTTAGGATGTTGTTAATTGTGGGTACTGGGAAATTTAAAGAACACAAGTTGGAATTGACTAACGTTTCCTTTATTGTTCTGTAGTTCTCATGGACGACGATGTGTTGAACATGCGGAATTGGGGATACTATGAACCCTTCAAAGGGGGCCATCTTGGTCTGCAGCTCATGTCAAGTATGTCAGATCAGAAACCATTTTTGGGCCGTGATCCAACTATGTTAGTTAGTGCAAATGGAACGTTTCATCCCCGGGATTGTGTTGTTTCAGAAGCACCAATCACAATGAACTATGCCAGAGACAGTTGGACAAGCCAGAGAGATGGGTTTCTGAATATGCCACCCATAAACTATGCTGTTCTTCCAGAGACTTCAGGAGCTTCCTCCTTGCACATCGTAGAGCCTCTTGATACATTAAGAGATGAGAGGGTGAATAGAGTTGAGGACCCATGTGTTAAAAAGGAAGGTAGGCAATTGAAGAAAAGGCAGGGTGGGATTGCTCCAAAGACTCCAAAAGCGAAAAAGCCTAGGAAGCCAAAGAATAAAAGCAATACTTCAATTGAACGTGTTAAGCCAGCAAAGAAGACCATGGAGGTTCTGATAAATGGTATTGATATGGATATTTCTAGTATGCCCATTCCAGTTTGTTCATGTACTGGGACTCCACAGCAGTGTTACCGATGGGGCTGTGGTGGATGGCAATCAGCTTGTTGTACCACAAATGTGTCAATGTATCCTTTGCCAATGAGCACTAAAAGACGTGGTGCTAGGATAGCTGGAAGGAAAATGAGTCAAGGTGCCTTTAAGAAGGTTTTAGAAAAACTAGCAACGGAAGGTTATGGTTTTGCTAATCCAATTGATTTGAGGAGTCATTGGGCTCGACATGGCACCAACAAGTTTGTCACTATTAGGTAGATAGGTGCTGCTGGGGAACATGGCGTTTGTTCTGTTTTACTTGTATAGCCACTACTTGTGTGGCCTTTCACACAGATGTGGAGTACTTTGCTATCCATGAATTCCCTGTCTTGGTACTTCTACCTTTGTTTTTTCTGTTTCTCCCGGCTTATGTGATAAAAGATGTCAGTGTTGGACATCAGGGTTAATGTGGATGAGTTGTTGGTAGCTGGACTGTTTTTTTGATAATGCTCATTCACCTTTGTTATTTAATATTGACAATATTCTGCAATGGAATAATCCTTTTTGATTTGTTTTTCTACTGATAATTAGGATTATATTTTGAATGTGTTTCTTTCAGTTTTATTTTGGGTGTTGAATACATTGATTCTGTCATATTTTTGTATCTTGCTATGTTACTCTTCTGTTTTTACTATATCTTATATTTATTCACATATATGTCAATTATGTTATTCAATTTTACAAATCAACGTTGCTAAATACAAGGAATGTCAGCATATTACCTAGGGATTAAGAATGTCTAGATTTTATAATGTATCCGTTGCTTTGAGTGTTGGAACCTACTGGTAAAACATAGAAACAATTTTTTCATAGAAAATACTAAAAAATCTGCATTCATGTGAATTTTGTTGCTGGGATATTGATGTTCTATCATGTGACAAGTCCATTCTGAATTTTTTGACCAAGCTATGAGACTTAAGGTGCATAAGCATCGAAGTCACAATATGTATCTGGGAGAAGCAGACCAAAAAGATTAAAAACTAAGCATAACACTATAGCTTAGGGCTGAGCTAAGCCGACCACAAATAGCTCCTAGACCAGTATTAAGACCAGTAAAAAGGAAAATGAAATTTGGTGTAGCTGACATCAAGACTTTAACATCATCATCCACTGCCAGCATAGTAATCATTCTCTTCTCTGTAGCATTTTACTTCATGCGACTGGTCATTAGAAAACTTCAGTGACTCCAAACTAGTTATCAAGAAGTTGAAGCTGCAAATTCGTACTACCGGAAAGCCAGCCAATTATCGACAAACAGTCGTTCCATTGGTAAAAATTAAATAAATGGACGATTGTACGGTAAAATAAAAAATAATAAAAAATTAACCGATAGTGGTAGACACCCAAATGTTTTTAGAGCCTAAAATAACTCCTATTTTATTAATAAATAAAATTTTAAAAAAATTGATTGAATTAATTAGGCTTAAAATAAAAAATAAAAATAGAAAATAAAAAAAATAGGAAAGTAAAAATTTAAGCTTTTAGGTTTTATTTTTTGTTTTAAGAAGAGAAATGAAGGAAAGGAAAAAAAAAAAAAAAGCTGGCAAGTATTTTACATTTGAGTTCCAAGTTTCCACGCCACCTTCCTTTCAAGATTCCCGGAGTTTCACATTGCCGAACACACACTCAGCCTCCAAAAGCCATCCTATGCATCCTGTCCTACACCTTTCTTCTTCTTCACTCAGCCTCAATTCTATCAACTCCATCCGTTCCGTATTTCACGGATCTGTCTCGTTTCTGTCTGTTCAGTCACCCAATGTTTCAGCAAGATTTCTCGGCATTCACTGAAGCTGAAAGATTGTCTACAGGGACATAAATAAAGGAGCTTCTGCCCTCTTTAAAAATGGCACCAGTCCTCTTCAAAAAAGGGGGGCCGGGGGGACAGTTTAGAAAGAACTCACAAGGTTTACTCAGTTTGTAGAGGACCGATATAGAGTAACTGTGTGTGGAAGGAAAACATGACTCCATCTAATGTCCATCACCTTCCGGTAAGGTGCTGGCGTGAGTGGCTTGTGAGGCCAGAGTTCCGCAGGCTTGGCTTTCGTGAGAGAGACATGTGAAGCATAGCAAGTGAGCAAAGAGGCCGAGAGGAAAGGTTCTGTTTGTAGGAACGTGAAACAGGGCTAATCAAACCGAGAGTAAGATGAAGCACAAGAGCATAGATTGAAGCACACCCGTTCATATGAGGATCAGCATGGCTTGAGCTCAAAATTTTCATCATCTACTCCCATGAAGACCCACTGATACACACCCAAAACTTCCAAGCGCTCGCCGAAATAGAGCCCCTCCGACTCGCAGAAGGTTCTCTCGAGATGGAAGGAAGAGCAAAGAAGGGCAATTCGGTTAAACCCATTTGAAATTGTGTCAACCCAATCAACCTGTCATCTCTCAGTTGTGTTAAAATTTGTGTTTGATTGAAAACAAGTAGATAGATGGTTAGCCCATTTGTATATGTAGTGACAATTAAACATTTAATTTAAAATAATTATCTTGTGAGTTTATTCTTATATTAAAGAATGCAATTATGAACATGAGAAAATTATTTGATATATTAGAATTACACTTATGGTTATCATTCTCTTGAATATGTAAATATTCTGGGCTTAAATTAGATGATTTATTTTATACATATATGTATATCATGACTTTAGGTTAAATGACCCAAATCATCTATGTTATTTGTGAAAATTATAGTTTTGCCAATTGAGGAAACATTTTGGATAAATGAATTGGAGCTTAATAGGATACGTGTACTGTTATAAATATTGTTTCTAGTTGAAAATTTTATTGGTAAAAGTAATTGTTGTTACCACAGTGACTTAATTGTAAATTATTGAAAATTGTTATGAATTTTATTAATAAGGAATGCGATTAGATGTTATTAAATTAATGTAATAGCTCACCCATAGAGAGTTATTGCAAAAATTAATTTATATAATATAAAGTATGACAAAATAGCATATAAGAAAATCTTATTGCTCAAATGTGTTTGATTTTTGCCTATTTTCTTAATTATATATGCCTGGTTTATGAGATTATATATATTTTGCTACATTATATTTTCACCCACGGCTAAATTCATAAGATACTATATGCACATTTTTGCTATGTAATAAAATTACATATTTTTTCAGCTCTATGTTCATTTATTATGAATAGCCAAACTTTTAACATTAGAAAACAAATATGGAAGAAGGATGCGGAATCATAATGACTCACTCATAGGAAGTTATTATAAGCAGTTTACATAACGTGAAACATGAAGAAATAATAGATTAAAAAATCTTACTGCCTACAAGTATTTAATTTTCTTAAATTCTATTTATTTTTTGGTATGCTTGTGTATATTGTATTTTCACCTATAGGTGTATCTAACAAAGAAATAAAGATTAGAAAATCTTATTGCCTATAGGTGTTTGATTTTCTTGAATTCTATTTGTTTCTTAGTGTACTTGTTATATTGTATTTTCACCCATAGGTGAATTTACATAATTAATATTGTTGAAAACCCTATAATTTAATTTTAATTCCATATTTTACTATGAATAATTAGAGTTTTAACATTGATACTTTGATTTGGAATACCCAATACATCATTTATATGTATCATTATATTTGATTATTACACGCGAATAAGAAACGGAAATATATGTAAATGTGCACATAGCATGGCTATGGTTATGTATATTAGCATTAGACTTCCTTAGTAACAAAGTAATTTGTTATAAGCATAAAATAGATTGAACACAAGTGTTGAGAGACCTAAACCTATATTACTTGTTTAAGTGGATAACCAAGTGACCTATGGAAGATTATGCAATTGAAAATTCTATGGGCTTTGTTATTTTTGTTAGGAATTTTATGGATGGAAATAAGTGATTGTCACCACAATGATTTATTTATTAAATTAATACATTTTTTGTTGTGATTTACAGTGATTGTTTTGTTATTTAAATTTATTTGTGAAATAGTCTAATGATGTGGACTATTGTACATTAAGTTTTTAAAATATTGAATAAGTGAAGAACCTTTTTGTCCATAGGTGCTAGAACTTAAAGTTATTCAATATTTTATGAACTCGTTATTTTAAGAGATTACCTTATAGTGTATTATATTCTCCACCTACAGGGGAGTCTATAATGATGTGTTTATGATCCCTAACAAAAAAAAATCATTGCCCATGATGTTATCCTTGATTTTTAGCTCGATGTATTTTCTCCTTACTTTGATTAAAATAATCATTAGAGACAAATGAGAAAATTGAGTTAGCATTAACCATGATGAGGAAGATGGTGATAGGGAATAGTATGTCTACTATAATAATAAACCTCAATTGCCTTATCATTAACAATTCATTGTTCATCATGCCTTCAAAATTTGATGTCCTACAAGCTTTCTATGACACCCCATAGAAACTTGGGACATAGATAGTCTATTTTTTTTTTTTTTCCTTCAAGAGGAAAAGATAATGCAACATGGTGGATATGAGTTTGATCACTCAGCCACTTTCAAAATTTTAATGAAAAATATCCATCTCATAAGAAAAACAATAAACTTGAGAAGCTATTTACACCTAGAAGTTATAGGGTCTTGAAGGGGTTGGAACATTTTTCTTAAAAAAGGGAAAGTAGTTCATGTTGGGACTCTTACACAAATTAAGAGGCAAGAATAAAGTGGATATAGAGTTCATAAGAGCAATTGATTCAAAATTTGAGTTCAATTTCATTTTATGATTTAAATATTTTATTTGTACTCATCTAGTTATAAATAAGAAAAAAAATTTATAGAAATTTTTTTTACATCTAAAAGATTACATAAAATGATTTAGACTCTAATCAATTTAATGCTTTGTATGCTCTAAGCATTTGTTCTAAAAAGAGCCTTGGTTAAAGAAAATTACTACTATATAGGGTCCTTCTTTTGCAAATTACTGACAAAATTGTGGTATTGTTTCTAATTTTTTTTTGGTCTAATAGTCCTCAACAAAGTAGGGTGACTGAGAGGTGAAATTATACTTTCATGGACATGGTTAAATTCATGGTGAGTAGATCAGACTTAACTTCCTATTTTAGGGAAGCATTTGAAAATTGTTATTTCTAATTTTATGAAATATATTTTGTATATCTTGATTATGACATTTTGGAGAATGAAAGATTTAGGATCTTGTAGTCAAGATATATGAAGTTTTCAATATTGATAAGTGCAGTATGAAAGTGAATGAAGAAATTCAATTCACATATAAGAGTAATATGTGAGAGTTTGTTGAATTCCATATAAATAGACCTTTTGAGTGCAAATAAATTTTAAGACCAAGAAATATGCTAAAGGCATATAAGGTGTCTTAATGCTAGGTTATTGATCAAGATGCATACTCATAAGAAAAAACAAGGAATATATTTAATTAAATGTCTTCTCCTATCTCTATTAAGGTTTCCATTTAGATCATTATGACCTTAGTGGGTTATTTTGACTTGGAGTTGCATCAAATGGTTGCATTAATGGTTCTCTTAATGGAAATCTTAATGAAAAGGTCCATATGTTGCAACTTGAGTGTTTTGTAGAAACAAGGATATGACATCTATTTGTGGTCTTAAGCAGGCATCGGGTTGTGGTATATTGAGTTTGATTATATTATTACTTCACTTAGTTTTGTGAAAAATAAAACTAATCAATGTATATACCTAAAAGTTAATGAAAATAAATTCATTTTCCTTGATGATGACATTTTATTTGCTAACAATAAGATTAATCCTTTTTTGGGTTATATTTTCTTACTAGCTAGCAACACTATTTTCTAGAAAAGTACTATGTAAAAGAACATGACTATCTCTATTACTCAAGCTACATTTATTAGTTTTTAGACAATAACCACACAGCTTGTTGGTTTAGAAAATTCATCTTTAACCTTAAAGTTATTGACTACTCTAAGTCTTGGCTAATTTATTGTAGTTGTTGTTTTTTTCTATAATAATAGGATTACTAGTAGCTTCAAACATATAGATACTAAGTATCTAGTAGGTAGGGAGTAGATTGAGGATGGTAAACTCCTTGTGAAGCATATTGGTACTGAAACTATGATAATATATCCACTAACTAAAGGACTCAATGTCGTTTTTGAAGCTGATGTTGAGAACATGAGTATTTTGAGTTCTTTTGATATACAAGCTTATTGGTAGCCAATAGATGTGCTATTTATACTATTTTCCTATTATAAAATTGGTTAATTTGATTTCATCTATTGTGAATGCATTTATTGACTAATGTTTGAGATGACTATTATTTATGTTTTGCTAATATATTGATTATATTGAGATTTATTTATTTTTTGATATAAATATATGTCTCAATATGAATATAGTTCTCTTAGAGTACTTTGATTTTTAAACTACTTAGTGTTCTCCTTTGGGAGATGTTATATTGTTTAAATCTTCATGGGAAGATTTGCCTCTATTGAGACTTAGTCTCTTTATGAGATGGTTGTGGTTTATGTAATAACAATGAGGACTCTCACATAATGGAACATTATAAAATCACAATTATACTTGCATTGTGGGACAACATTGATTGCATTTTATAATCAAATTTGTGGAATCGCAATCTAATGTGATCATGAATGAATTGCATTAATCTTACGGTGTGACTACATTCATAGTTCTTAGTTAGTGATTTCATGAGTTGGATTATGTATTAAAGGTAATTGGTTATTGGGCTATAATGTTTTCAAAATGTGGTCACAAAGTTAAAATTAGTTTGTCAACCTAAGAATCAGTTTAAAATGTTTTTTAAATTTAAATAAAACCCAATCAATGTTGCCTAAGTGGGAAAATTTTAGAATTTGGGCTTTATTGATTAGAGATTTGATTTATAAAACAAGTTGATGGTTAGCCCATTTGTATCCATTATTTGTGGTGATCATTATACATTATATAATTTAGAATAATTACCTTGTGAGCTATTAAAAGATACAATTGAATTTGTGTTGGGCCTAGATTACTAATGGCCTTAATGGGTAGCTTGCTATATTATAATAAAAGTATGGCGAAGTCTCCTTTCCACTCTATGCAGTATCTTGGTTTTTCATCAAAGTGGCTATGCCTTACTGAGTATAGTTGGTGGAGGAAGACCTTGTGCTATCACATACACTTGTATGTGGAAATTCCTCTTCATGCAGAATATGTGCATGATTTAGATTGTGGATTTGGCTAGTGTATGTGTCTTGTCAAGAATATTAATCAAAAGAGTTATGGAATCAAGAGGTTAATATCTATTGATCTAATATTTCATGATTAGTATGTAAAATTCCACAATGAATGTTTAATTGGACAGAAAAAGTTGAAGTTGTTGTTCAATTGGTTTTGGCCTTGATGTAGCATTGGATCCATTTGGTTGCAGTATTAAAGACCAAATCCCAATAGTGTCCAACCCTATAGCTATGTAATTGGTGGCAATTCTAATAAAGTGCATAAAGTGAAAGACAAAAGTACTATTAGAATAACTGGTCAGTCCACCTTCATTAACTTTCCTAAGATTGGCTCTGGAAGTTCCATCAATATTTTGTTTAAACCAATCAATTGGAGGAGGATTCTAAGTTATGTATGAAATTATATTTTGGTGTGTTGTGAGGGTGGGAGGAGGACTCAAGTAATGTATGAAATTATATTTTGATGAGTTGAGGTGGCATTCCATGGAAGAAAGCTTCTTATTATGATAAATCTATTCCAAATTCAAGACTCCGGTTAAGGAGGTGCCAAGGGTCTTGATGAATAAACTTGGTGATATGGTAGATGTGGAGTGATATTTGATTCTTAAGAAGTGCATGACAAGTGAGTATCGACATGATGTATTAGATACAATTGGTCATTCTTTTGCCAAAGGTATATTAACTTTTTTAAAGATCTAATAATATCATTGTTATATCTACAAATAGAAACATGTAATGTGGACAATGTTGATTTATGTGTTTTCATGACCGATTGTGTTGAACAAATGGTATTGAGCATGTGTGTGAAGAATGAAATTTCTCCAACTCTCATGACTATAGTAAATGAGTTTGATGAAAATAATAGAAGGCCCTTAGATTTTCAATTTTTTGATAAGAGGTCAGCAAAACTGTTTAATGTGGCTTATTAATGTGAAATTGAGGTTGATAGTGAAGAATATTGGAACTGCATGTCTTGGAATGATGATCGCCAAACAATTGTTGCAGATCTAGGCTCTAATTTTTATGCGTGACATGAACAAAAATTTTGTGGTTTAAACTTTCATTTATA
Source organism: Dicorynia guianensis (assembly GCA_037013595.1). NCBI lineage: Eukaryota > Viridiplantae > Streptophyta > Magnoliopsida > Fabales > Fabaceae > Dicorynia > Dicorynia guianensis. The sequence goes on along the minus strand of JASUAB010000006.1, from coordinate 11,059,258 downwards.
TAAGCTTTAAGGTGTTGTAAGAATAAAGAATTGATTATCTACATTTATTCCATTAACAATTAATGAAGGAATGTCTACATTTTTAACAATTACATTTATTTCTATAGTTCAATTAATTCAAATGAAGTTGAAATTAATTAAATAATTGTGATCAACTAGTCGACCATCACTTAAAGAATTATGATTAATTAGATTTTGGTAATTCACTTTTAAATGGAACCACTTTTTAAGTCATTGGGTCATGGTTAAACAAGAAAAAAGTAATTTAAGTAATTAATTACAGTTAATGTTTTGATTATTAATTAGTTTTGTTTTCTTAAGTTTTGCCATTCAATTAATTAGGCATATTTTGACGGACAAATAGTTCTAATAAATTTCAGCCCATTAAACATATAACCATATAAGCATTTAATTAGGGAAATTGACTTTGTAAATTAGGCTTGATTAATTACATTAACATCTCAACCCTAAATTAAGAGCCACCTCCATCCCAAATTACTTATATAGGCCTAATCAAATTAAATTTGAGTATTAATAATAAAATTAAATTGCAACATTGGTCTTCTTTAATTACATAAAGATGTCAATCACTAATTAAGAAACATTTCAAGTCATAATTAAGAAATGTGTCAACTCCTAATTAAGAAACTTGTCAACCATAAAATTCATCCACATAATTAATAAATCAGTTTTAAATAAATTAAAATCAACACTAAATAATCACTTTTTAGGAAATTTAATATATCAATCATAAATTAGTTTTAACTAAAAAAATTGAATTTCTAAATTATGCCTGACCAATTACATAGACATCGCTACCCCAAATGAAAAGTCATATCTCCACGCGCAAAAAAGTCATATCCACCCTAAATTATATATAGCTCTAGTCAAATTAAACTTTGAGCATTGATAATGAAATTAAATTTGCAACTTTGTTCTACCTAATTACATAGACAATTCAATCCATGATTAACAAATATGTCAACTCCTAATTAACAAACATGTCAACCTCAAATTTTGTCTACATAATTAATAAATCTGTTTTAAATTTCCTAAAATAAAAACACAAAAATCACTTCTTTAGGCTATTAAATAGATCAATTATAAACCAATTTTAATTAGGAAAATTGAATTTGTAAATTGGGCCTAACCAATTACATAGACATCTCAACCCCAAATTAGGAGTCATGTCCACCTCAATTTACATAGGCCTAACTAAATTAAATTTTAGAATTAATAATAAATTAAGTTTGCAACTTTGGTCTGCCGAATTACTAGGCATGTCAATCCCTGATTAAAAAACATGTCAACCCCTAATTAAGAAATGTATGAAATCCTAATTACATAGACATGTCAATCCCTAATTAAGAAACATGTCAATTGTTAATTAAGAAATATGCCAACTCATTTCAACCACAAATTACATCCACATAATTAATAAATAGTTTTAAATAAATTAAAATCAACACTCATTAATCACTTTCTAGGCAATTTGATATATCAATCACGAATTAAGAGCCATGTCCACTCCAAATTATATAGGCCTAACCAGAACATTGTATTTTGTTTTTCTTTTAATTACTAATTTTGTGGAACTACTCAATATTAGATAAAAAGTATAGACATAGAAGGTTTAACTACTCAAGAAGGGGATCAAAACTTTACCTTTTATTATAGAATTTGGGAAGTTGAGGTGAATGAGACACTTAGGAAGATGGACAATGGTAAGGCTATGGGTCCTAATAACATATCTATTGAGGCTTGGAGGTGTAGATACTTAATTTTGTTCGAGTCCTAAAAAATAAAAAAAAACAAAAATCAAATAAACCCAACCAAAAGGCCCATGGCAAACTAAAACCCAACCAAAAAGCCTAAAACAGAACAAACCCAACCAAAATAAACCAAAACAAGCCCAAGAATGAAAACCAAAAATCAGGAAATAGAATAAAAAAGAGAGATGAATGAATGATTGAGAGACAAAGAAGATAAGAAAATAAGAAAATTATGAGTAAAAGACAAAGAAGGAAAGAAAATAATGAATGAAAGTAAAAAACATATGTGAAAATAATGAAGAAAGTAGGAAAATAATGAATAAAAGACAAAAATGATGAAGAGAAAAAAAGAAAATGATGAATAAAAGTCAAAAAAGATTAGGTGGGAAGATAAGAATTAAGAATAAAAATTAAACAAAAAAGAGAAAAGTCTGCAATTGAACCACTATAAATAGCCCATATCAATCTCCCTTAAGACACAACAATCGTTCATTGTTCTCATATGGACGTTCCCTCACTCTTCCCACAAAACTCCATCCCCTTCCAAAACACCAAATTGAAACATCTCCAGACCCTCTCCCAAGCATAATTTCTGTGATCATATTCCACGGTTCCTCTCCATTTTCGCGTAGCAACCCATCATTGAAGTTAAACTCCACCACTCCGCTGCATCTTGCACCCCATACTAGTCAAACCCAAAGAAAGAACCACGTATCAAAGTGCCCCATTACCCAGCAAATACTTCTTCCAAAATGGCATCCTTCTAGCCACCCTAACTTTTGCTTTCAACCTATGTCCATCATCACAACTTCTTAGCAGTCCTCTAATCTCCAACCAAGACTCATCACCACCAACACCTTGAAGCCTCATCCCAAGTTTGTAGACGGTAACCTCTGCACCAAAAATGCACACTTCAGAATGACCCACATGCTGTCAGCTTCCAAAAACCAGCGTTGCACCCTTGTTAGTAGTCGTTGCCGCTACTATGCTATCAAAGCACTCGTCCATTGCCCATTATTTATTCGTCACTACTGTCTCGCTGCACCGTTGTCACACCATCACGAAGTTGAACTGGCAGGAACCGTCTTAGAAGCAACCTACCTTGTTGTACCAATCTGTCGCTTGTTCTGATGCCAAGTGGCTTGCGTTCGATCAGACATTGCGTTACATTTGTTCACACTGTTGTGTCGTGCCCAATCGCAACGATGCTGTTAAGAAAACTCAGCCACTACCCACTTCTGCAAAGTCATTCACTGTTAAGGAAGTACCCATTGCTACTCGAGGAAGCTCAGTTCAAAGTCGTCCCAGTTCACTATTGTCACACTGCTGCATCTGGACTCTGTGAAATCCTACACCACTCCGTCACTGAACTCGGCCTTTGAACAGTAAGGCTACAGTTTCTGAAACTTGCATATTACTACCTTTTTAATCATTTTTACTTTATTTTATTTATTTATTTTATGTGTCAGTTTTAAAATTTATGTTAAATTAAGAATATGCTAAAGAAAGATATTAGGTTATTGATCCAATAATAATTGGATTCCACATTTTTTTAAAAAAAATAAAAAGAAAATAAAACAAGTTGTATCCTTGTAAATAAAATAAATAGATGTTCACTTAAATGATACAAAGTTTTTTACTTACTTTGCACTATTATTTTAAAACCCTGATCTGGAACAGAAAAAAGATTTTTATATTATTATTTTTAAATCCAAACCTAGAATAGGAAAGGAATTTTTTTAATTATTATTTTAAAACCCTGATTTGGAATAGAAAGAGATTTTTATAAAATTATTTTTAAACCTCAACCTAGAATAGGAAGTGAATTTTTCAGAAATTATTATTTTAAAAATCTGATTTGGATTAGAAAACAAATCTTTCTCAAAATTATTTAAAATCCCAACTCGGAATGGGTAAAAATTATTTTTGAAAATATTTATTTAAAACCAACATTAATTAAATCAAGTAAATTAATTAGATCATTTTGGTACCGAAAGGGCGTTTAGGGTACTAACACCTTCCTTAAAAGATAACCAATCCTCGAACTCAATCTTTTAAACGTAGACCATTTTTAATTAGGTGTCTAATCTCACCTTTAGACAACTTAGGTTGGTGGTGACTTCATAAATCATAAAAACTAAATTTCAGGGTTGACAGCTTGGCGACTCCACTGGGGATGCCTAAGAGGGTTAGGCCAATTAAAAATAATCTTATTAATTTATTGATTGATTTGTTGGTTTAAATTTGTACATATTTATAAATGTGGATTTGGTAATTTTTTTTTAGGGGAATGAGATCTGATTCCTCGCACACACTGTCACTCTCACCACACACTAGAACAAAAGGGGAGGTCATGACCCCTATGCCTTATACCTGGGCCATGTAGGATACCTTATACGTTAGAGGGGTGTAGTAAGGTTAGCCTTTGAGAGTCCTTCAGTCTCCGCATGGGCGCCCGAAACACCCCACTCGGATTGTTCCTCTCAAGGACAATTTGGGGATCTAATGTAGGAAATATAGAACCTACCCCTCCACTTTTAATAGCCTTAGAATTACCCCTTTGTAAGAGAGAGTTCTGAACCAAACCCTTTAGGCACATGAAAAATGTCCTATTAAATCATCACAATCATGCATGGTTGCATTCATTTCCTTCTTTCTAAAGAACCCATTTCATGGGGCAATAGAACATTTGTCTTTGCTTAACATTTCCTCCTTTTTACATCTGAACCATAGGATTTTCAAAATTAATTTTATGGCTACATTATCTACTGGGACTATTGTTATCACTCAAGATCAAGCTAGAGAATCCCAGGAAGGGCTTCAGAGGAAATTTGGAGATTGCATGACCCATGATTTGGCTCTTGACCCTCCAGAAATAAGAAAGATTATTTTCAAACAGCATAACTTATCAAGACTTAAGCAAATCTGGAAGGACACCACAGATAAAGTAGCTTTCTCAGCTAAATTTGGCCACTTGGGGTATTTGCTGTCCATATCGATTGATGAGCCTCTACTCAAGGCTTTGTTTTCTTTCTGGAATTCTAAATATAGGGTATTCTCCTTTGGGAATATGGACTTAGCCCCTACTATAGAGGAATAAGGAGCTATCCTAAAAATACAACCAAATCTGACATGGAGGGCGTATTCCTACAACCCTAAGGCTATTGTCGGTAGATAGTTAGCAAGATTAACAGGGGACATAGCTACTACTTTTGATAAGATTCTCTGCAACAAAGGGGGAAGACAATGCCTCCCTGTTGATTTTCTGCTATTAACTGTAGAAAGCCATATCAATACTGAGAAGGGCTTTGACATGCTCGCCTTAGCTATATATGGCATGCTTCTCTATTCAAGGGTGGAAGGTTACATTGATAGTCAAGTGGTGCTTTTGTTCTCTGAAATGAAGCATAGAGTTCATCTAATTCCACCTATTCTAGCAGAAACCTTTTGCACATTATCTCATTTGAGGAAGAAAGGAAAAAGAGGTTTCTTTGCATGTGCTCAATTGCTAACAATATAGGATTTAGTCATCTCCCACACATGAACAATATAGGATATCCACTCATGAGGCTGACTCGAGGCTACAATATGACAAGGAATACCCCATATGAATTTTTTGAGCTCTCATGGCCCAAAGATAGACCTACTAGTGATCAATGGATTCAAGCACTGACAGATATCAGAGAAGTGAAATGGAAAGCCTCCTAGATGCCAGTAGTCCCCACACTTTATAGTTGTGGTGATAAGGCATGGGTCCCTCTCATTGGCCCATGGGGAGTAATAGGGTATTCTCCTTCTATGGTAAGAAGACAAGTCGGTGGTATACAAAATTTCCAGCAACATTTGGGATGCATTCTCTGGATATGACTTATGGTGATGATGCCACTAATGTGAAGATTAGGGAAGCAAAAACCTCCTGGAAGAGTATTCACTTCATAGAGGGCATAGGAGGCAATAAGGATGCAACTACCGAGGAATACTCCACATGGTATAGCAAGAGAAGAAAGGGTTTTGCACCTCTGATGATAGTTGTTCCCATCAAAAAGGCCAAGAACTTGCATGCTGAAATCTCACACTCCTAACCCGAGTCAGAGACCGTAGAAAAACCAGCTTATCTAAAGTTGCAAGAAGAATATGAGCAATTGCAAGCAAACTTCCAAAAGCAAAAAGTAGAATAGGAGGACAAAGAAAAATGTTTGATGGCTCAGAATAAGTAGTACACTACAAGGATAGAATCTCTAGAAAGAAAAATTGTTGCCAATAAAAAAGAAGAGGAAGAAAGGGTTGTATGGTATAAAAAAAAATATAGGAACCTTGAAAGCCAATTATAAAGGGCAACGAAGAGATATAAGCAAGCTAAACAAGACTTGGATGATGTCCGAGAAGTCATGTCGGGAGATAACCAATAACTAAAAGAGGAGATCTCAGAACTAAAAGAGGAAAATCAAGCCCTTGCAATGGAAGTGGTTAGGCTTCAAAAAGAAGATAAGGAGTTAAGAAGTATCCAAGCCAATCACCTTCAACGCATTCATGAATTAGAAAATATGAAGGCCCAATTAACTAGCTACATCAGGGATAATAAAAGTCAACATGAGATAGAGGTACAAAGTCTTCTCAATCAGCTAAAAGATTTCCCATGTATACAAAAGAATGCAAATCTCTGAAGCTAAGTGCATAAGGCTTGAAGAAATGGTGGTACAGATGGAACAAGCACATTAAGAGGAGATGCGGTAGTTGGCTATCATACCTGATGCAAATTATTACAAAACAGAACTAATCCTTGACAAAAATTTGTATGAAAAAATCGCTCGAGCATTCTACATAGAGAGAATAGGGATAGCTGAAAAAGCTAAACAGTGGATAGATGAGATTGAAAGGACAGCAATGCTAGAGGGTAAAGTTGAGAATCTTTATTGGGCCCTACGTACAGATCTAAGGAAGCTTAGGAAACCTCCTAGTTTGAACCCTAATAAGAAACAAGGCCTAGTAGATGATGTTTAGCTTATTTGTTTTTAATTAATAAAAGTTGTAGTCCTTTGCATACTCTAAGTTGCATATCATAGCATGCATTCATCATCTTTTGACATGTTCAAATAATTTACTTTTTAAATTTTAAAAGGAAATCATAGCTCTTACAATGTGATCCCAGTCCAAATTCATGGTAGAACAAAGACAAGAAAAGTCCATCGACAAATTACAAGAGGAGATTGGAAACCTTAAAGCACAATTAGCCCGACTAATTGAGCTACTCATGTTTAAAGAAAATGCACAAAATGAGTCCTTGCAAGGCTCAATGAACCAGTAGCCACAGAACCCAGCAGAATGCAATATGCCATACATTGTGGAAACAAAGGTTAGCTCCATTCTAAATCTTGATGAATTAGAAGAACAAGAAAAAGCAAGAAAACCCTCAGAAGAGACTATGATCCAAGAGAAATATGAGCTATTGGAAGCTAGGATCAGGAAGATGGAAGGGTTCACCAATGAAGATATCCTGGATGTACATGAGATTAGATTAGTACCTGATGTTGTCATACCTCTAAAATTCAAGGTACCAGAATTCAAAATGTATGACAGAACATCATGCCCTAGGGCACACATTGTTATGTACATCCAAAGGATGGTAGCATATGCTAACAATGAAAAGCTACTCATCCATGTCTTTCAAGATAGCTTAATTGATGGTGTTGTAGAATGGTACATGAGCCTTGACCAGTTCTCCATTCGAACATGGAAGGATTTGGTAGAAACCTTCATGAAGCACTACAAGTATAATCAGAATATAGCCCCTGATAGATTCCAGATACAAAATATGGCAAAAGAAGACAAGGAATCTTTTAAGACCTATGCTCAACGGTGGAGAGATATGGCAATAAGAGTGCAGCCACCTCTTTCCGATAAGGAGATGGTCACAATATTTCTAAGTACTCTAACCTATCCCTTTTGTGGAAAAATGGTAGGTTTTGCTAACATGGGCTTTCCAGATTTGGTAGAGACTGGTGAAAGAATTGAACGGGGAATAAAAGCTGGTAAGATGAGTAAATCCTTAACAGGTAGCACCTCACAAAAGAAGCCTTTACCTTACAAGGAGAAAGAGGATGTCCATTCAGTGGATTACCATAATAAGGGAAGAGGTAAAGCCGAAAAATTTGTTCACAACTAGCAGGCTTGTCAGGTGTCTTATACATCAATAAGGGGTGTCAATGTACCTCGAATCACTTTCACCTCATCACCTTACCAAAATCCACCACAGCCAACACAATCTCCACAACCTGCCCAATACCAACCACATCAACAAGTGCAACTGGTGCAATCCCAATCTAGGCCATTCAATCAAGCTAATAATCTCAGGTGCCAGAACTTTGATCCCATCCCTATACCATATTCACAACTGCTACCGCAGTTATTGCAAAATAATTTGGTAACATTAACCCCTGTTTGACCACTTCAACCTCCATACCCTGCATGGTAAAATGAGAAGCTTACATGTGATTATCACGCCAGAGTTAAAGGGCATATGGTAGATAATTGCACTACTTTTAAGAAGAAGGTACAAGACCTAATCGATGCAAAGTGGTTGACATTTGAATAGGTTACTTCAGGCCCAAATGTAGATGGGAACCCACTTCCCAATCATGAGACTTCAAGAGTTAATGCCATCTTTGATGAGATTCCGCCAATTTCTAGGAGTTTGGACTTGTTCCAGCAATACATGGACAATGGCATAAATATGATCAATGCCACTTCAAGTAGGCAGAAACCATTAGCTATTAAGTACATAGGGAAGCTACCCCAAACTGAAGTGCCAAAACCTTTGGCAAGTGGTGATGTAACTAGCGAGGTGGGAGCTCCTACTAAACTCATGAAGCAGCTAACTATTACCACATCGGCCCATTCCCATATAAGAATGACAAAGCAGTCCCATGAACTTACAATTGCAAGGTGACGATAGAGGAACCTAATCCATGAATCACCAATATATCTGGTGTCTCTGGAATAACGAGAAGTGGACGGTGCTATCTCCTGGAAATAGGACCTGGGAAGGCAATGAAATCTAGTATTGAAAAGGACAAGAGGCTAGAGAAAGGAGGTAAAGAAAAAGATGAGACACTAGAAAACTCTAGGGCAATTGAGCCTAAGATGACTCCTATGAAGATGACTCTACAAGGGCTGAAAAGTCTACACTGACCATTCTCAAAAAATTAGTGATTGAAGAAGAAGCTAGCGATTTTTTTAGACTCATTTGCCAAAGTGAGTACAAAGTAATTAAACAATTAAAGAAAACATCCACAAGAATCTCATTATTATCCTTGTTCATTCACTCTGAACCACATAGAAAGGCTTTAATGAAAGTTTTGAATGAAGCCTACATTGATAAGGACATTTCCACAAAAGCAATTAATAGTGTGGTCAGAAACATCCTAACCCATAATTATTTGTCATTTTTTGATGAAGAATTCCCTCCTGAGGGACACGGACATAATAAGGCTCTGTATGTTTCTACTAAATGCAAGGGCCATGATTTGGCAAATGTCTTGATTGACAATGGTTCTACATTAAACATACTACCAGAATCCACATTGAGAAACTATTGATCAGACTTTTTTAAGGCCTAGTACTATCATTGTGAGAGCATATGATAGAGCCCAAAGTGATGTCTTAGGAGAGATTGAACTACCAATGCAAGTTGGCCCATGTGACTTTGTGGTCACTTTTCAAGTCATGAAGATAAACCTGCTTATAGCTGTCTCCTAGGGTGACCATGGATTCATTCTGTTGGGACAATTCCTTCATCCCTCCACTAAAAGGTAAAACTAGTGTACCAAGGAAAGGTGGTTGAAATCGCTACTAAAGAAAACTTGCTGCTGTCTAGACCATATCGGTCCCATATATCGCGGTAGAGACTGAGACCAGGGGCTCTTTCTGAATCTTTGAGATTGTGAATGTGGAGTTCTCAAAGGAATGAGAACCATTGCGGATACCACACTTTTCTAAAGCTGCCTTGATGATAGGCAAAGTACTCAAGAGCAATGGATATATTCTTGGAAAAGGACTACGGAGTTCAGGATAGGGCATGCAGGAGCCACTAGTGCTACCATTGAATGAAGGAACATATGGCTTGGGGTTTAAACCCACTAGAGCTGATAAAGTCAGGATGGCTCGAATTTAGAAAGAAAGGAGATTAGCTTGATTAGAGGGCCGAGTCACAGAGACTGGGAAATTGGTCATCAAGGACCTTTACAAGACGTTCATCACTACTGGTCTTTGGACCCCAAACCAAGTTGCTATTCTTGAGGAAGGAAGCCCTATGGAAAAAGAGACTAAGCTAATCACATCATGCAAGCCGAGTAGCTGGACCATTAAGCCAATTCCTACTATTTTTAGGCTAAAAGACATGTAATTCTCAAACCTTACCATCTACGGCTCTAGTCAAGGCCTAGATTGGATTTGTATGGGTTTATTTTGTTTACCTGTTTCAAAAATATGATTAATAAAATGCATTTCCTTTTCCAAAAATAATTATATCTCTATTACCTTTGTTGACATACATCACACTATCCTTAACACAAATGAACTATAACAATACATTAATCCAGGTTGAATAATGAAGAAAATACTAGAGAAGACTATCTTAACTTCCTAAGTCTAGACTTTGAGCATTCAATCAGTTGTACAGTCTACGACGAAGAAGTAGAATAAGAAGAAGGAGGCTGGGAACTATCACCTGAATCACAAAGAATAATTGAACAAGAAGACAAGGGAATCAAGCCCCATTAAGAACTAATTGAAGTAATTAACCTAGGAACAGATGAAGATAGAAAAGAAATTAAGATAGGAATGCAAATGGCTTGCCAAGAAAAAGAAGCGATGGTTTTACTACTAAGAGAATATCATGATGTATTCGCCTGGTCTTACCAAGATATGCCAGGATTGAATACGAACATTGTGGTTCATCGCTTATTAATAAAGCCTAAATTCAGACTGATTAAGCAAAAATTGAGATGAATGAAACTAGACATACTACTAAAGATCAAGGAGAAGGTTAAGAAATTGTTTGATACTGGTTTCATTAAAGTGGCTAAATATTCGGAATGGATAGCAAACATTGTGCCTATACCTAAGAAGGATGGCAAGATCTGATTATTTGTACATTATCGAGATCTGAATAAAGCAAGCACAAAAGATTATTTTTCACTTCCTCACATTAACGTACTAGTGGACAATGCTACAGGAAACTTTATCTTCTCATTTATGGATGGATTCTCAGGATACAACCAAATTAAATTAGCCCCTGAAGACAAAGAAAAGACAACGTTCATCACTTTATGGGGAACCTTTTGCCATAAAGTGATGTTGTTTGGACTAAAGAATGCTGGGGCAACATACCAAAGAGCTATGGTAGCCTTATTTCATGACATGATGCATAAAGAAGTAGAGGTGTATGTTGATGACATCATTGCTAAGTCAAAATCTAAAAAAGAACATCTGATGCACCTAAGTAAATTCTTTGATTATTTGAGGAAATATCAACTTAAGTTGAACCCAGCAAAATGCACGTTCAGTATAAAATCAGAAAAATTGTTGAGATACATGGTAAGTCAGAAAGGAATTGAGGTTGATCCTGACAAAGTTAAAGCTATTATAGACATGCCTCCACCCAGAACAGAGAAAGAGGTGCAGGGTTTTTTAGGGAGAATAAATTACATTGCAAGATTCATATCCCAATTGATAGCTACCTGCGAACCAATCTTTAAGCTCCTTTGTAAAAGTCAAGGGACTGAATGGGATGATGAATGCCAGGAGGCATTTGATAAGATCAAACAATACCTACAAAACCCACCAATTCTAGTTCCATTGGTACCAAGAAAGCCACTACTCATGTATTTAACTATGCATGAGGGGTCGATGGGATGTATGCTAGGGCAGCATGATAAAACTGGAAGAAAAGAGCAAGTAATTTACTACCTCAGCAAGAAGTTCACACATTATGAGTCAAAGTATTCAATGCTTGAAAAAACATGCTGTGCCTTAGCAAGGGCCGCTCATCGCCTCAGGCAATATATGATACATCATACCACATTGCTAATTTCAAAGATGGATCCAATTAAATACCTCTTTAAAAAACATACCTTCATAGGAAGAATTGCAAGGTAGCATATGCTGCTGTTTGAGTACGATATCCAATATGTCCCACAAAAGGAAATAAAGGGGAGCATAATTGCGATCACTTGGCAGAGAATCCTGTTATGGATCAAGAACCTGATCAGTTCGAATTCCCTAATGAAAACATTGATGCTCTCAACAATTGACAAAATAACTAAAGAAGAGAGATGGTCTTTGTTGTTCGATGGAGCATCTAACATGCTAGGGCACGAAATTGGAGCAGTCTTGATATCCCCTGAAAAGAAGTGCTACCCCATGATTGCTAAGTTATCCTTTGAATGTACCAACAATATGGCTGAATATAAGGCCTGTGCCATGGGTGTTGAGGTAGCTTTAAGTTACCAGATCGATTCATTAGATGTATATGGAGACTCTGCACTAGTCATTCATTAATTGAAAGGAGAATGGGAGACTAGAGACTCTAAATTGATCCCTTATCAGGAATGCATTAGCAAGTTGGTAGAACAGTTCAAGGACATCACCTTTAATCATGTGTTTAGAGAAGAGAACTAAATGGCAGATGCTCTAGCAACACTGTCATCTATATATCCAATAATGAATGGTGATGATCTCCCAAAAGTCTGCATGAGGAAGCTAAACTCCCCTGCTTATTATGCAGTTGTCGAGGAAGAACCTAATAGGAGACCGTGGTATGAAGACATCAAACGATTTATCAAAACTAGGGAATATCCCACTGGGGTATCAGAGAATGATAACAGAACTCTAAGGAGATAAGTACTGGGTTTCTTCCTCAATGGTGAAGTCCTCTACAAACAAAATCATGATACAGTACTTTTAAGGTGCATCGAAGCCAAAGAAGCACAAAGAATGATACAAGAAATTTATGAAGGGGTGTGTGGAACACATATTGGTGGGCATGCTATGGCTAGAAAAGTCTTGAGGTTAGGATACTATTGGCCTACTCTGGAAACTTACTGCATCAATTATGTTAGGAAATGCCAAAAATGTCAAATCTATGCAGATAAGATTCACACATCTTCTTCAGCACTCAATGTGCTAACTTTGCCATGGCCATTTGCAATGTGGGAAATGGATGTGATTGGACCAATCGAACTTAAGGCCTCCAACAGTCACCATTTCATCTTAGTAGCGATTGACTATTTTACAAAGTGGGTAGAGGGTGCTTCATATAGTAGTGTGACAAGAAATGTGGTTCTAAGATTCCTTCAAAAGGAGATCAAATACAAATACGGTCTTGCAGAAAGGATCATCACTGACAATGCTAGCAATCTCAACAATAAGATGATAAAAGAATTATGTGAGAAATACAAGATAGTTCATCATAACTCAACACCTTATAGCCCAAAAATGAATGGTACAGTAGAGGCGACAAATAAAAACATCAAGAAAATCATAGAAAAGATAACTATCATGTATAGAGATTAGCATGAGCTTCTCCCCGTCGCTCTGCATGGATATCGCACGTCGGTTAGGACTTCGATTGGGGCAACTCCATTTTCCTGGTATATGGAATGGAGGCAGTTCTACCATTTGAAGTAGAGATACCATCTTTAAGAGTACTAATGGAAACTCAGCTTGATGAAGCAGAATGGGTTCGAATGTGGTACGAACAATTAAATTTTGTTGAAGAAAAGAGACTGGCAGCTTTGCCTCATGGGCAACTCTACCAAAAAAGGATGATGAGGGCCCATAATAAGAGAGTTCACTTGAGACAATTTTATGAAAGGGATCTGGTGTTAAAAAAGATCTTGCCAATTATGAAGGACAACTGCGACAAGTGGTCCCCAAACTATGAAGGACCTTATGTAGTGAAAAAGGCATTCTCTAGAGGGGCATTAATCCTTGCAGACATGGATGGTGATGTGCTCCCAAGTCTGATAAATGTGGACACTATCAAGAGATATTATGCATAATGGAAAAAGGGCCTAGACTTTTGATTAAGCATAGTTGGATCTAGTATTGTCTTCAACATTACCCAATTACCCTCACCAAAGCTTCCTTTTTAATTGTACTTTACCTTGCCCTTTGTTCATCAAAACCCCAAAAAGGGGATGTAAAACTAGGATTCTCATCATCAATAAAAAAAAAAACTTGCTTATTTCATTGCATTTTGTTATATACGTATATTTGAAACATGAAAAACAAATAAAAATCATATGCGTAGTGTTGGTGAATTACATTATTCTAAAAGCAAAAAGGGAAAGGTGTGAATGGATCTAGTTGCTCAGGACTAAGTTTTACAGGAAAGGGCTCCTCAAAATGGTAACAACCAAACTCCACACAGAATAAAAACACACGATGAAGTGCTTTGGCAATGGAAGGAATGCTTGAAAAATGCTTTATGTGTCAGATATGCTTGGCTTTAAGTCCTTTCTTGAATTTGTGACTGGTAAAGTAGTTTAGAGCCATGAAAACTCTTGATTAACGATGAATCATCAAGCATAAGCATAAAATTAAGATCATTTCATCGCAAGCATGCATTGTCATTTGACCTTTTATTTAATGGGTCATTTGAAGTTTAGGACTAAGCTTTAGTAGGACCATTAAATGCACAAAGTGCATGTCTTCCTGAGGGTCAATCAAGGTCATGCTACCATTTGATTACTTAGGTGATATTAAGCATGTTCTGTCCTCCAAATTTTTAGTTTTGGGCCCAGTGAGTGACCTAAGGCCCATTAACATTTTCAGACGAGCTGAAGCCCGATTGTGCGAAGGCACCTGGTTACCCTTTTTACATGTCTTACTATTTGTGCTCAAGTTTTAGTCAGTGATCAACTTGACATCATTCTATGACTGACTGAAAGGTTCATTTTGAAGCCACACTACAGAAAAAGAAAGACTCAAAGGACTCTAGGAAGCATTATTCGAGTGTCCTAACCCATCACCTTACCAGAGAGCCAGAAATAGAGGAAAGCCTTGTAAAGCTTAGAATCAAATTCCTTTCTCTTCCCCATGATGTACTTCGGAAGATGTATAAGTACCGACTTGAAAGAATGAAGACACTCATGCGTATGGGCCTTCCTGAAGATGTGCAATGGATCATTGAAGCCAAGATATGCTTAGCAGGTGAGCTTTAAGATTCACTTGTGAAACATCTACCAGGAATGGGAAGAAGCTCATATGCTAAGAAAAGAAGAGACAAAAGGATGGAGGTTTGTTATAAGTATGCAAGGTGGACGTGTAATACATTATGCAAGGGTAAAGGAATGGTGTCTGCGAATCGAGAAGACGAACTCATAAAGGATGGACTAAGTAAAGAGTCATTAGATAATGTCCTTCAAACTCTTGAGACGTATCCTAGTGGACATGTTCATGGTGTTCTTCTCACTTTAGTGGACAAATTCCACAAAGAAAAGGAGTGCCACTATCTTGAGAAGCTGACACTAAATGACCCTGTTTGCCAGTTCATAAGGAAACGAAATGGGCAGCAAGTCCTCAATTCATGAATAATGCACTGTAAAAATAAAGGAATGGTGTCTGCGAATCGAGAAGACGAACTTATAAAGGATGGACTAAGTAAAGAGTCATTAGATAATGTCCTTCAAACTCTTGAGACGTATCCTAGTGGACATGTTCATGGTGTTCTTCTCGCTTTAGCGTACCAATTCCACAAAGAAAAGGAGTGCCACTATCTTGAGAAGCTGACACTAAATGACCCTGTTTGCCAGTTCGTAAGGAAACGAAATGGGCAGCAAGTCCTCAATTCATGAATAATGCACTGTAAAAATAAAGGAATGGTGTCCCTAAATCGAGGAGACAAAATAACTAAGAATGGACTGAGTAAAGAGTCATGGCATAATATCCTTTAAACTCTTGAGATGCATCTTAGTGGACATGTTCATGGTGTTCTTCTTGCTTTAGCGGACAAATTTCACAAAGAAAAGGAGTGCTATTGTCTTGGGAATCAGACGTTAAATGAATCTGTTTATTAGTCTGCAAGAAGATTAGATGGGAAGTAAATCCTTGATGGTGTTTAGTCTGTTAATGGAGGCAGTATCAAAGAAGGGGATAAGCCAAGATCACTATTTATTAGTCTTGTAATTGCTGGTGAACCCACCACCTTCATTATTTGCTTCTCAATTGTGTATGCATGGTCTTGATCAATACAGTTGCTATCGATGATTTTTCCTTGTTAGCCATCAATACACCATCATTATACTGTTTAACTTTTTGACCTTGCCTACATGATTTTGGTAAGATCGATATAATTGTCCTCTCTCTTTGACAATAGTTGGTACGTCTGTCATATTCACTGTTCACGTTCTGACTCTACATGCATAATTTTGACAATGTTGGTGTGGTTGTTGTCACAACGTTCGCGCGACGCAAGCGAACTCAAAAAATCATATTGGTTTTATTTATTTTGCACAAATGTCTTTAAAAGAAAAAGGGTGAATGAGAGTATTTGTAAAATGGGGTTTAAGAAGGGGTTTGACAAGAAAGTTGGGAGTCGCCACCGATCTAAATCTTGATGAGATCGGACACCTTAAAAAGAATGGTCTGCGTTTGGTTTTAAAATGGGTTCGGAGGTTAGTTACGTGCAGGGAAGGTGTTAGCCCCTACAGTGCCCTTTCAGTACCATATTAATTTTATGCCACATGTAATTGTCACAAATGTTGTCTATGCTTCCTTATTAAAGAAAATTGAACATTTGATTTTTATTGCAAACTCCTTGGAAGATTGATAGGCTCTTCCTCTTCAGGTGAGAGTCTATTTTAAGTTCATGGTGATAAATGCATTTGCCTTTATTTCCCATGACTTCCTTTAGTAGTAGTAGAGAAAGTATTAATTTTAGTAAGAAAATTGATTTTAGAAATCTTGTACCAATAAGCTTTTTAAGAAATAAAGATATAGACTAATTGATCTTCAGGTGAGAGTCTAATCAAAGTTACAAGAAAAAATGCCTTTGCCTTAGTTTCTTGTATCTTTTCCTAGAAAGCTTATTTGGATTCCTTTAGTAATAGGCCATTCCTCTTCAGGTGAAGCCTATACAAGTTGTATAAATGCCTTTGCCTTTATTTCTACAACTTTAAAAGAGAAATTATTTTGCAAAAGGATTGTGTTTTAAGGAGGAATTCTTATGCTCATTTTATTTTTGCATGTATTCATTTCCTTATTCTTACACTTCCCTAGCTTTATTTACTTATTTGTTTCCTATTTATTTGCTCCAATTACCAAATTTAAGCAAAGAACATACAACATCATGCATAGAAAGGGAAAATCAATGATACACCCAAATGTCATGAATCAAGGTATTTTAGTGAGTAGAAACTCCAAAAAATCAGCCATGGCCAAGTTTTACTAACTCAGCGAGTTGACTCAGTGTGTTTACCTGAATTAGTGAGTTAACTCAGTAGGAGATCACCCCATGACTTGTGCTAGACCTAGAACACCATGTTTTCAACCAAAGAGAGTGGACTTCTTCATACAAACTATCTATTTCATGCAATCAAGCTATATGCATACATAGCAACTTTAAACAGCAAGTATGTCTAAAGCTAGTTCAGCCAATATGAACCATGCACGGTGACATACACCAAAAACAATGATATGCAAACTGATTTCAGCCCCTTATGCACGCCAAACAAGGATACACATGCCAAAACTTAGCAGCATGCAAACAGCAAGAAGGGCAAGGATTTATTCAACTAATACTCACACCATAAAAATGGCGCTGCACAAGCCAAAATAGCAACATATAAACAGCAAGAAAGATGAATCATGGACACAACTTATCAAGAACCAATAGTCAGACAAAAGCCAAAGGGATCAACATCTAACCTCATTCACGAGCATATAGAACCGACACAAACAAAGTAGGGAACAAGGTACCCCTAGTCTTCGGTGCAACTGCACCTTCTTATCCCCAAGTGTAGCAATGTGTGGGGTGGCTACCCTCTTTTGTTTGCTGGTTTGTTGGATAGGGGCACTTCAAGCTTGCTGTATGCTTGAAGAACTTCGGTTTAGGATGAAGTAGGAAGTCTTGGATGGAGAAAAATGTTCTCTAGGATGGATGGAATTCTCAAATGGATGGAGTGCTCTGATTTTCCAAGGCTTTCTCCCTGCTTTTTTTCATGGTTCAGCTCCCGTGTGTCTCTCCTCCTTTTATAGCTGAGATAGGTGCAGGTTACCTTCCTCCAAGGGTCACCGCCCTTCCTTGCTTGCAGCTTCACTCTTTCATGGCAAGCATGACATGTTGGGCTGTTGTTCTGCATACTTTCGGTGCCTACGTTCTCTTATGCAACAAACCGTCACTCTGTTGCCGTCTTACTGTGGTGTGAACGCTTGGCCCCCATTCTGCAAGTGGTCGCTACAGCCTGTGGGTTCAGTCCGGCTATGGCAGCTAGTGAAGGCTGTTGATCTTTAAAGAAGGGCGGTGGAGCAGCTCTCCCTTGTTGCTTCATTCTGCGGCTGTGTGTGTGTAAGCTTTCTGCATGTTGCTGCCAAAACAGCTAGTGATCCGTGGACAACTTAGCAGCTATCATGGCTCCTCTATGCAACGGCTCTTCATGATGGCAGCTGAAGTAGGTGAGCTTTAAGGGAGGGTGGTGCTGTGTTGCTGCTGCAAGGAGGTGACATGCTGCAGCTTGTTCAGTCATGAGGGTGGTGGCAGCCTTTCACAGTTATGGCTGGCTTTCCCCTCTCTGCTGTGGCAGCTGCTGCTATAGTAGCTAATGGAAGCTGCTGAAGTTACTTATCTTTAAAGAAGGGCGGTGGTACTTGGTGATGCAGCTGATGTGTGGCATGTAGAAGATGAAGGTGGTAGCCTCTCATGGTTACAACAGCTGGTGTGTTTATGATGGTGGTGATACTTGGTGATGCAGGTAGTGAAACTTGATGGTGATCCGCGAACAAGACGGCAACAACCATCATGCTTCCCCTTCGTAGCAGCCCTTCATGTTGGCTACTGAAGTTGGTGAATTTTAAGGAGAGGAGCAGTGGGGAGAACTAAATCCTAGTTTATGGGACTACAACTTAGTTCCATCCTAAAGAGGAGCTTCTATCTTTAAAGAAAGGAAGCAAGAAGCAAGAGGCCAGGAAGAGAGAAATGGAAGGAGGGTTGGTGAGCTGAATTCATGTAGATTTTACTTCACGTTCACTGTTCATGCACTGTTCATATTGCCATTTTATTATTATTTTATTAATATTATATTATTATTTATTTAATAAAAAAATTATTTTCTTCTTTTTTTCTTTTCTTCCTCTTTTTTGGCCTTTGCTTGTGTTTTTCTTTTCACTGTCTTTTAGCATTGTTTATTTTGTCTAAAGCCAATACAACTTATTGTAAGATTCCAGACGAAATTTGGTGTCTACAGCTGCCCCTCTTTGCTTATATTTCTAGGAATTAGAAAGTAAGCAAAGGTAAGGACACAATTTCATTCGGAACGATGTGGGATTGGGCCAAACAAGGCCTGAATCTCACACAAATGGTAAGAGTGAGTCAAACGAGGCCCGACTCGAGGTGCAAATGATATGGTTGGGTCAATTTGAGTCAAACGAGACCCGACTCGAGGCGCAAATGATAAGGTTGAGTCAAACAAGACCCGACCCGAGGCACAAATGATAAGGGTGAGTCAAACGAGGCTAGACTCAAGGCGTAACTGATAAGGTTAAGTTAAACAAGGCTCGACTCGAGGCGTAAATGATAAGGGTGAGTCAAACGAGGCTGACTCGAGGCACAAATGATAAGGTTGAGTCAAACGAAGCCTGACTCGAGGCACAAATGATAAGGGTGAGTCAAACGAGGTCCGACTCGAGGCGCAAATGATAAGGGTGAGTCAAATGAGCCCCGACTCAAGGCGCAAATGATAAGGTTGAGTCAAACAAGGCCCGACTCGAGGCGCAAATGATATGGGTGAGTTAAACGAGGCCTGACTCGAGGCGCAAATGATAAGGTTGAGTCAAACGAGGCCCGACCCGAGGCACAAATGATATGGGTGAGTCAAACGAGGCCTGACTCGAGGCGCAAATGATAAGGGTGAGTCAAACGAGGCCCGACTCGAGGCGCAAATGATAAGGGTGAGTCAAACGAGGCCCGACTTGAGATGCAAATGATATGGGTGAGTCAAACGAGGCCCGACTCGAGGCGCAAATGATATGGTTGACCTAAAATGGCATGCTTAACATGAAGACACACTTGACATGTCAAAGACATACTCTTGAATGGCATGCTTAACATGCAAAAGGTTTGACTTAAAATGGGATGTGAAAGGTTTGATCAGAAATGACATACTTGACATGTAAATTGCTTATGTAAAAGGTTTTATCTAAAAGGGCATGTTTAACAAGCTAAAGGTTGACATGCGAAATGCTTGACCTAAAAGATAGCAGGTTTGGAATGCAAATGTGCTTAGCACATGAAAGGCTTGTCCTAAAATGGTATGTTTGGCATGCGAATGTGCTTAACATGTGAACACACTTACATGTAAAAGACATACTCTTGAATGGCATGCTTGACATGCAAAGGGTTGGACTTGAAATGAGATGTGAAAAGTTTGACCAAAAATGACATGCTTGACATGTAAATTGCTTATGTGAAAGATTTTTCCTAAAAGGGCATGTTTAACAAGCTAAAGGCTGACCTGCGAAATGCTTGACCTAAAAGATGGCAGGTTTGGAATGCAAATGTGCTTAACACATGAAAGGCTTGTCCTAAAATGGTATGTTTGGCATGCGAATGTGCTTAACATGTGAAAGGTTTGACCTATGACTGGTATGCTTAACATGAAAACACACTTGACATGTTAAGGACTTGACCAAAAATGACTTGCTTGACACATAAAAATGAATGTAGATGCTAAAGCCACAATGCAAGAGGTAAGTTATGGTCTATTGCCCCAGTTATGAGTGACTTAGAATGTCAGATCCCATAGAAGCAATATCTTTTGATATCAGCATATGGAAATTCTTCCTCGCTCTTTTATAAAACTCCTCTCTTTTCTTTCGAGAAGCTTCTCTCTAAATCCTCATTTTGGTCCTTTCAACTTCTTTCAAGTGTATTTTGGATTTGGGGGTCACTCTCCCTATTCTTGCTCTTGGTAATCCCCAAGTAATGGAAGGTTTTTTTTTTTCTAACTTTGGGTTCATTCTGCAAGTAATTTCCCCAGTTCGTGCTTTGGAACATTTTATATTCTAGGTTCACTTCCCCGATTATTGCCCCCATTTTGTTTTGATTACCTTTGAGCAAAGAAATGCTGAAAAGATTTCCTTATTTATTATTAATATATATATATATTTAAAAAATGCCTCAAAAGAATGCGTATGCTAGATCAAAACTACTCAATTCTCTAGAATCAAGAAGTCTTTGTTAAGGCACTCACTGATTAAGCCACTCTCAAGTGTTTGTACTCTCATGCAATTGTTCACACTCAAGTGTTTGCACTCACAAGTATCCCATAAACTTGTTTTCATGTCCCTCTCCATATTTGTTATTTTACCACATTAGCTGGATCACTAAGACTTTATTTAGCTTGTAATGTAAGGCTTTGGTGATAGCTTGAAGGAAATGGATAAAGGTCTAATGGAGAGTGCAAGATTAAGCATACAAAGCCTTGTATTTGCCTTTTTATTTTCAACAATTTGAGAATCTTACTAGAACAAGGAGAAACTTACTTTCTTCTGCCCATCTTTTTGTTTTGGGCTTACTCCTTTTTCTTTTTTATTTCAGAAGATTCCCTTTTATTTTTGCCTTTTCATAACTAAGGTTTTGACCAAATGGAAAAGCATTGCCAAGTTTTTTCTTATAGCATTCTCTCTTAGCCAATAACTTTGTTGCTCGTTTGACTCTCCTTTAGGGTAAGAATCATCATTTTTGAGAGGTCAAGGTGAATGAGGGTCAAAGAAAAGAACATTTGATAGTGGTCTTGCTATCCTTTAAGGCTCAAATGGGTGACTATGGATATTTTGCTTTAAGGTTGGCTTGAGAGGCCCAAAGAGTCCAAAGATGGCCTAGATCACTTCTCTAGCTATTGCAGTGTCTAACAAATCGTCTCAAAGGGCACTCAAACAAGTTCTAGGATACTCGTTTCCTTATAGCATTCTTATGTGCTAGAAGATATCACTCCTTTACTACTGCGTATGTTGCTTGATCCATTCTGTCATCTAAGAGAATTGAGTATTTTCTAAGGCAATCCAATTTTGTCATTGGCAAAATGAATTTGGGTAGGATGAGAGTAGGATGAAATTAAGATAACTAATCAACAATTTATTGCTCATAGGCACCAAAACATGAAAAGATATTCTAGCCCTTATTGCCCCCAGTTCATTCTGGTGATGGTACCCCTCTTTTAGTGTCTACCATTCACCGTCGCTCATAACATTAAACAAAGAAATGATATAAAAGGGGAAGAATGAAATGACATACAATACATTCATAATGCAAGATGTCTTACTGAATTCAAAGGGGTGCCCATACATAGCCATTGCCAAGGTCTTGGCCAGAATCATTAACAGATGCCATGAGACTACCAAAAAGGAAGGCAACATTTTTTCTTTTCTCTCTCTCTCTTTTTTTTTTCTTAGGACACACAAGAATGCATATGATGTTTCTAATGAGTAATGCATGAGGGGGTGTATTGAGGGTTAAGGATAACTCTTTGCCATAAGACTACATGAAAGATACGTACAAAGAAGAAGGCAACATCTTTTTTTTTTTTTTTTATGAAACCTCTAAAGAATAAAACATGTTACTGAATGAGTAAGTAATGAAATGATGGAAGTACAAACAATAGGAATTGCAAAATAACCATTACGTTCATCAAAAGCAATTTTAAGTACTACACCATCCACCGAGTCCTTTTGAGTATCAAAAAAACCAAACTTTAGAGGTCTACATTCTTTACAAGGATGCTTAACTACTCAAGGCTTCCTAGCACAGTAAGGTCTTTGTACAAGTCCCAAAGAAAATCCCCAATAAGGCCAGGTGGGGCATCGTGTTCCAAGATCATCTGTGCTCTAATTCTTGCCTTCTGTGCTATTATTCTTCTTTGGAGGTAAAGTTCACGAGACATCCTCTCAAAGTGATCTCGTTCTAAGACTAGCTCTACTTTTTCTAATGACGGGTCTAGTCAAGCCATGTTGTGTATCATTTCCCTTCTTAGCCCTTCTTCTTGTAGCTTTAGAGATTGGCAGAGATGGACATTCGCTTCTTCAAGGATTTGCATTCTTTGCTGCAAATCTCGATAATCCCCTAATTGTGTCATTAAACCTCGAATCTCTTCTTCATATTGAGATTGATTGCTTCAGATACAACTAACCATTCGTTCTTCTTCCTTCTTCAAGGTTTGGATAGTTTGTATATGCACAGCTTGGGTCTCTCATAGTCCTTGGTTCTCTTTTTGAAGCTTTAAAATTTTAGATCCTAAAGAATCATGTGCTTTGCTTAAATCTTCTTCAGCAATCTTTTGCTTTTATTTTTGCATGTATTCATTTCCTTATTCTTACACTTCCCTAGCTTTATTTACTTATTTGTTTCCTATTTATTTGCTCCAATTACCAAATTTAAGCAAAGAACATACAGCATCATGCATAGAAAGGGAAAATCAATGATACACCCAAATGTCATGAATCAAGGTATTTTAGTGAGTAGAAACTCCAAAAAATCAGCCATGGCCGAGTTTTACTAACTCAGCGAGTTGACTCAGTGTGTTTGCCTGAATTAGTGAGTTAACTCAGTAGGAGAACACCCCATGACTTATGCTAGACCTAGAACATTATGTTTTCAACCAAAGAGAGTGGACTTCTTCATACAAACTATCTATTTCATGCAATCAAGCTATATGCATACATAGCAACTTTAAACAGCAAGTATGTCTAAAGCTAGTTCAGCCAATATGAACCATGCACGGTAACATACACCAAAAACAATGATATGCAAACTGATTTCAGCCCCTTATGCACGCCAAACAAGGATACGCATGCCAAAACTTAGCAGCATGCAAACAACAAGAAGGGCAGGGATTTATTCAACTAATACTCACACCATAAAAATGGCGCTGCACAAGCCAAAACAGCAACATATAAACAGCAAGAAAGATGAATCATGGACACAACTTATCAAGAACCAATAGTCAGACAAAAGCCAAAGGGATCAACATCCAACCTCATTCACGAGCATATAGAACCGAGACAAACAAAGTAGGGAACAAGGTACCTCTAGTCTTCGGTGCAACTGCACCTTCTTGTCCCCAAGTGCAGCAATGTGTGGGGTGGCTACCCTCTTTTGTTTGCTAGTTTGTTGGATAGGGGCACTTCCAGCTTGCTGTATGCTTGAAGAACTTCGGTTTAGGATGAAGAAGGAAGTCTTGGATGGAGAAAAATGTTCTCTAGGATGGATGGAATTCTCAAATGGATGGAGTGCTCTGATTTTCCAAGGCTGTCTCCCTGCTTTTTTTCATGGTTCAGCTCCCGTGTGTCTCTCCTCCTTTTATAGCTGAGATAGGTGCAGGTTACCTTCCTCCAAGGGTCACCGCCCTTCCTTGCTTGCAGCTTCACTCTTTCATGGCAAGCATGATGTGTTGGGCTGTTGTTTTGTATACTTCCGGCGCCTGCATTCTCTTACGCAGCAAACCGTCACTCTATTGCCGTCTTACTGTGGTGTGAAGGCTTGGCCCCCATTCTGCAAGTGGTTGCTGTAGCCTGTGGGTTCAGTCTGGCTATGGCAGCTAGTGAAGGCTACTGATCTTTAAAGAAGGGCAGTGGAGCAGCTCTCCCTTGTTGCTTCATTCTGCAGCTGTGTGTGTGTAAGCTTTCTGCATGTTAGTGCCAAAACAGCTAGTGATCCGTGGACAACTCAGTAGCTATCATGGCTCTTCTATGCAACGGCTCTTCATGATGGCAGCTAAAGTAGGTGAACCTTAAGGGAGGGTGGTGTTGTGTTGCTGCTGCAAGGAGGTGACATGCTGCAGCTTGTTCAGTCATGAGGGTGGTGGCAGCCTTTCACAGTTATGGCTGGCTTTCCCCTCTCTGCTGTGGCAGCTACTGCTATAGTAGCTAATGGAAGCTGCTGAAGTTACTTATCTTTAAAGAAGGGCGGTGGTACTTGGTGATGCAGCTGATGTGTGGCATGTAGAAGATGGAGGTGGTAGCCTCTCACGGTTACAGCAGCTGGTGTGTTTATGATGGTGGTGATACTTGGTAATACAGCTAGTGAAACTTGATGGTGATCCGTGAACAAGATGGCAACAACCATCATGCTTCCCCTTCACAGCAGCCCTTCATGATGGCTACTGAAGCTGGTGAATTTTAAGGAGAGGAGCAGTGGGAAGAACTAAATCCTAGTTTATGGGACTACAACTTAGTTCCATCCTAAAGAGGAGCTTCTATCTTTAAAGAAAGGAAGCAAGAAGCAAGAGGCCGGGAAGAGAGAAATGGAGGGAGGGTTGGTGAGCTGAATTCATGCAGATTTTACTTCACATTTCACTATTCATGCACTGTTCATATTGCCATTTTATTATTATTTTATTAATATTATATTATTATTTATTTAATAAAAAAATTATATTCTTCTTTTTTTCTTTTCTTCCTCTTTTTTGGCCTTTGCTTCTGTTTTCTTTTCACTGTCTTTTAGCATTGTTTATTTTGTCTAAAGCCAATACAACTTATTGTAAGGTTCCGGATGAAATTTGGTGTCTACAGTTGTCTTTTCTCCCTCTTAATCGTTGGCACATTTGTCAAATTTACTGTTAGCTTTTTGACTTTACATGCATAATTTTGCCAATGTTGGTGTGATTGTCTTTACTCCTTCTTAATCACTGGCACATCTGCCATATTTACTATTTGCTTTCTAACTTTGCCTGATGATTTTGATAATATCAATGTAATTATCCTTTCTTTTTTACAATCGCCGATGCATTTGTTAGCTTCATTATTCACTTTTTGACTCTCCATATGAAACTTTAAGAAAGCTAGCTAGTTGCCTTTTCATTATCGATAGCTTTATGACTTTCTTTCGCTGGAGGATTGTCGTATACGCAGGCGTGTCTTTTCTACTTGACTTTCTTATTGCCATTGTCTGAAATTATTGCATCTGACTATTTTCTGTCATTCGTTTCTCCCCTACAAATACACCTTCAGACTTGGAAATCCATATATGGCTGAGGTAGAAAAAGAAGGAGAAACATCATCAACACATAGATTCAAATCTATTTGTGTCTTTGGTGCTTCCAATCTAGGGAAGGATAATGAGTTTATAAAGGCAGCCAATGAACTTAGTAGGGTGTTAGCTGTTATAGGAATAAATTTGTTGTATGGTAGGGGGATCCCTGGACTAAAAAGATGTGCTGCTACAACTGCATTCATAAGAAGGAGCCAAGTCTTAGGCATCCTTATAAAAGGGTTGGACAATAAGAGAATCACTAGCTATACCTTTAGTACTGAGTTAAAGGTTTCATCTATGCATGAATGCTTTGGGCACATGTTTTGCAATGCTAAAGCCTTTATTGCATTACCTGGTGGTCTAGAAACTCTAGAAGAAATTTCTAGTGTGATATTTTGGATCAAATTTAACTATCAAAGAAAGCCGTTAGGATTATTAAATGTTAATGGCTTTTATGATGGTTTGTTGTCTTTTATAGATTTAGTTGTGGAACAACACTTCATATCTCTGGAGGCCCGCCATGCCATAATAACAGGTTCAAATGCCGATCAGTTGATTGATTCATTGTAAGCCTATGTATTCAACCTTACCCATTGGTGAAACAAGTGGACGAACAGCCTCCCGATGGTAGCAGGAAGCATAAGATAGATACCATCCTTTGGTTGTAACTTGTCATGGCTTTACTTTTTGTTATTTTTGTGTTATTGGGATAATGTACAAGTATAGGAAGGATGGTCCAAGTGGAAGAGTTGCTAAGCAAAGTTATCAAGATTGAAGTGTGTAATGGATGGCAGAGTAAAGAGTTATTCTTAACTCTTGATACACATCCCATGTGTATCTTATTAGAAGCATCATATGCATTCTCGTGTATCCCAAAAAAAAATGTTGTCTTTCTTTTTGTGCATGTCTTTCATAGAGTTTTATGGCAGAGTAAAGAGTTGTTCTTAACTCTTGATATGCATCCCATACATAATTCATTAGGGGCGTCATAGGCACCTTTTGTTTCTTAGAAAAAAATGTTGCATTTCTCTTTGTATATGTCCTTCGTGTAGTACCATTGCGTCTGTTAATGGCTCAGCCCAAGGCCTTAGTAGACTGTATGGGGATACCCTTTTGAATTCAATAAGACATCTTGCACGATGAATGTATTGTATGTCATTTCATTCCTTCCCCTTTTATGTCAGTTCCTTGTTTGATTTTTGTGAAGTGATTGATGAATGGCAGATGCTTAAGAAGGGAGTACCATCACTAGAATGAACCAACACTAAGGGCAATCAGGGTTATGATATCTTTTCATGTTTTAATGCCTAAGAGCAATTAATTGGTAATCAGATATCTTAAGTTCATCCTAATCAAACTCATTTTGCCACTAATGAAGCAGGATTGCTTAACAAAGTATTCAATTCTTGGATGGTAAATAGCGCTACAATGTATTAAAGACTCGTAAAATGCAACACAATCACAAAGTTCTCTGACTACCGATAAAGTGAATCCAAAGTCAGAAACGTTACATTGAATTAAAGTTGGGGCAAATGTCTAAAAAAGAGGAAGAAAGAGGGACAGAGTTGGTTCTTCATTTCACCTTTAAAATTTTAGTGTGCTATGGAAATATCCTTCACTAAAAAATTAAAAAGAGAGAAAGAAGGAAAATTTGGCACAGTCCTCTAAAAATTAGCATAACATTTAAGGTCAAGCCTTTCGTGTGTCAAGCACATTCACATGTCAAGCATGCCATTTTTAGGTTAATCCTTTCATATCAAACTGTTCATGTGTTAATCACATTTGCACTGTAAAATTTGGGATGAGTTACCCCAAATTCTTCTTGGAATGAGTTTCTCCAGGTAATTGTTTCATCCTAAGACAGGTTACCTTAGGTTGTTTTTAATCCTAAGTCACTCTTAGGTATCCTCATTGTGTGGATCATAACCCTCAAAATCCTGGAATGAGTTTTTCCAGGTGATTGTTTCAAACTTGGGATGAGTTACCCTAAGTTCATCCTGAGACAGGCTACCTCAGGTTATTTTAAATCCTAAGTCGCTCTTAGGTATCCCTATTGGGTGGACCATAACCCTTAAAATCCTGGAACGAGCTTCTCTAGGTGATTGTTTCAAACTTGGGATGAGTTACCCTAAGTTCATCTTGAGATGGGTTACCTCAGGTTGTTTTTAATCCTAAGTCACTCTTAGGTATCCTCATTGGGTGGATTATAACCCTCAAAATCCTAGAATGAGTTTCTCTAGGTGATTGTTTCAAACTTGGGATGATTTACCCCAAGTTCATCTTGAGATGGGTTACCTCAGGTTATTTTAAATCCTAAGTTACTCTTAGGTATTCCTATTGGGTGGATCATAACCCTTTGACATCCATGGCCAAAATAGTGTCTCTCAACCTTTACTCATCTTCTAGCCCATAGACGATGAGTAAAGGGAGACAATCTGTAGACACCTAATTTTGTTTGAGTCCTAAAAAATAAAAAAATAAAAATTAAATAAACCCAAACAAAAGGTCCAAGGCAAACTAAAACCCAACCAAAAAGCCTAAAACAAAACAAACCCAACCAAAATAAACCAAAACAAGCCCAAGAATGAAAACCAAAAATTAGGAAATAGAATAAAAAAGAGAGATGAATGAATAAATGATTGAGAGACAAAGAAGATAAGAAAACAAGAAAATTATGAGTAAAAGACAAAGAAGGAATGAAAATAATGAATGAAAGTAAAAAAAAGATGTGAAAATGATGAAGAAAGTAGGAAAATAATGAATATAAGACAAAGAAGGAAAGAAAATAATGAATGAAAGACAAAAAAGATGTGAAAATGAAGAAAGTAGGAAAATAATGAATAAAAGACAAAGAAGCGAAGAAAATGATGAAGAAAAAAAGAAAATGATGAATAAAAGTAAAAAAAGATTAGGTGGAAAGATAAGAATTAAGAATAAAATTTAAACAAAAAAGAGAAAAGTCTACAATTGAACTATTATAAATAGCCCATATCAATCTCTCTTGAGACAGAGTAATCATTCATTGTTCTCATATGGATGTTCCCTCACTCTTCCCACAAAACTCCATCCCCTTCCAAAACACCAAACTGAAACATCTCCAGACCCACTCCCAAGCATAATTTCTATGATCATATTCCACGGTTCCTCTCCATTTTTGCCTAGCAACCTATCACCGAAGTTAAACTCCACCACTCCACTGCATCCTGCACCCCATACCAGCCAAATCCAAAGAAAGAACCACGTATCAAAGTGCCCCATTACCCAGCAAATACTTCTACCAAAATGGCATCCTTCTAGCCACCTTAACTTTTGCTTTCAACCTGCATCCATCATCACAACTTCTTAGCAGTCCTCCAATCTCCAACCAAGACTCATCACCATCAACACCTTAAAGCCTCATCCCAAGTTTGTAGATGATAACCTCTGCACCAAAAACACACACTTCAAAATGATCCACATGCTGTCAGCTTCCCAAAACCAACATTGCACCCTTGTCGGTAGTCGTTGCCGCTACTACGCTATCAAAGCACTCATCCATTGCCCATTATTTGTCTGTCACTATCATCTCGCTGCACCGCCGTCACACCACCATGAAGTTGAACTAGCAGGAACCGTCTTAGAAGCAACCTACATCGTCGTACCAATTTGTCACTCGTTTCGATGCCAAGTGGCTTGCATTCGATCAGACGCTGCGTTACCTTTGTTCGCAGTGTTGTGTCATGCCCAATTGCAATGCTACTGTCAAGAAAACTCAGCTGCTACCCACTTCTGCAGAGTCACTCACTATTAAGGAAGTACCCATTGCTACTCGAGGAAGCTCTGTTCAGAGTCGTCCCAATTCACTATTGTCGCACTGCTGCGTCTAGACTCTGTGAAATCTTGTGCCACTCCGTCATTGAACTTGGCCTTTGAACGGTAAGGCGATGGTTTCTGAAACTTGCATATTACTACCTTTTTAATCATTTTTACTTTATTTTATTTATTTCTTTTATGTGTTAGTTTTAAAATTTATGTTAAATTGAGAATATGTTAAAGAAAGATATTAGGTTGTTGATCTAATAATAATTGGATTCCACATTTTTTTAGAAAAAAATAAAAAGAAAAAAAACAAGTTGTATCCTTGTAAATAAAATAAATAATTGTTCCCTTAAATGATACAAAGTTTTTTACTTACTTTGCACTGTTATTTTAAAACCCTGATCTAGAATAGAAAAGGGATTTTTATACTATTACTTTTAAATCCAAACCTGGAATAGGAAAGGGATTTTTTTAAATAATTATTTTAAAACCCTGATCTGGAACAAAAAGGGATTTTTATAAAATTATTTTTGAACCTCAACCTGGAATAAGAAGGAGATTTTCTGGAAATTATTATTTTAAAAATCTAATTTGGAATAGAAAACAAATCTTTCTCAAAATTATTTAAAATCCCAACCCGGAATGGGTAAGAATTATTTTCAAAAATATTTATTTAAAACTAATGTTAATTAAATCAAGTAAATTAATTATATCATTTTGGTACCGAAAGGGCATTTAGGGTGCTAACACCTTACCTAAAACGTAACCAATCCCTGAACTCAATATTTTAATTGTAGACTATT
This sequence comes from Dicorynia guianensis, assembly GCA_037013595.1. Lineage (NCBI taxonomy): Eukaryota > Viridiplantae > Streptophyta > Magnoliopsida > Fabales > Fabaceae > Dicorynia > Dicorynia guianensis. The sequence continues at coordinate 11,028,644 of JASUAB010000006.1, read as the reverse complement.
TTTAATTAGGTGTCTGATCTCACCTTTAGACAACTTAGGTCGTTGGCAACTTCACAAATCATAAAAACTAAATTTCAAGGTCAATAGGAGGTGCTTGGGAGAGGAAGGTAATTTTTGGCTTACTAAGTTATACAATGAGATATTGAGGTCCAAGATGATGCTAGATGAATTGAAGAAGAGTACATTGATACCCATTTACAAGAATAAGGAAGATATTTAAAATTGTGAAAACTACCCAGGGATTAAACTCATGAGCCATACTATAAAACTTTGAAAAAGAGTGATTGAACATAGACTAAGAAAAGAGACTCATATATCAGAGAACCAATTTATGCCAAGGAGATCAACCATGGAGGCTATATATCTTTTATGGGGTTTGATGGAACAACACTGAAGTAGAGAAAAAGACTTGTATATAGTTTTCATTGACTTGGAAAAAGCATATGATAAAGTGCCAAGCATATGACTTGGAAAAGAAGAGTGTTTGTATTGCTTATATTCTCATTATAAAGGATATGTATGATGGGGTTACAACAAGTGTAAGGACTCAGCAAGGGGTGACAGAAGATTTCCCATAAAGATTGGTTTGTATCAAGGGCCATCCTTAAGCCCATACCTTTTCACTTTAGTGATGGATGTACTTATAGGACACATCTAAGATGCAGTCAAAAAATGTGTACTTATTCTAAATAATATGGTCCTAGTAAAGGAGTCAAGAGAGGAGGTTAATTGTAAATTGGAGATATGGAAAGAAGCCATGGAATCAAAGAGTTTATGTTTAAGCAAGAGTAAAATAGAATATATGGAGTGTAAATTTAGCAAGAGGCGAACAAATAATGATTTGGAAATAAAAATTAAAGAGTATAGTATACCACAGGCATGTAGGTTTTGGTATCTTGGATCGATTTTACAAAGTAATAAAGAGATTGATGGGAATGTCACACATAGTATCCAAGCTGGGTGGATGAAATGGAGAAATGCCTAGGGGATCATTTATGATCACAAAATATCTAGTAAGCTTAAAGAGAAGTTTTACTAAACTGCTATTAGACCAACTATGCTCTATGGTAGTGGGTGTTAGGCTTTGAAAGGTCAACATAAACAAAAAATAGGGGTAGCAGAGATGAGAATGTTGAGATGGATGAGTGGACATATAAGAAAAGACAAAATTATGAATGATTATATTCAGGAGAGTGTTGGTGTGGCACCTATTGAGAAAAAAAATGATAGAAACTAGGTTACAGTAGTTTGGGCATGTGCAAAGAAGACTACAAGAGGCTTGTAGTCTCCAGTGAGAAAGATTGATCAAATGGTTTTTAGTTCAATGAAGAGATGTAGAGGAAGATCAAAAAGGACACTTGGAAAGATTATTAAAGGAGACCTTTGGTTGAATGGTATTTTTGAAAGCTTGGTTCGGATAGAACTCTATGGCAGCAATTAATCTACGTAGTTAACTGCACTTAGTGGGATGAGACTTTGTTTGTTGTTGTTGTTATACTCAATATCATTCATGAGTGAATACTATATATCTTTTTTAACTTGCATGCTTTATACTATTAATTCCCTTTATTCTTTTTATGAGGTCTTCATCAAACTTTATTCTATTGAAATTTAAGATATCGACAATAGTATATTGGTTTTAACTTTTTTTTTTTTACTATAATGTTATCACTTGCATCTCTATTAAACTTTGTCCTGATATAGTGGTTGACTCGTTGAACTTTGCCATAACTAAATATCATCTCTTTTGAAGCTTTTTCCAATTTGAATTTAAAAAGACAGTGAATATTTATTTGTAAAAAATTTAAGCAATTCAAACTACCAATATGTGATGTGGGTGGTAATGGAAAACACCTAGGATTTCTCCAATTTTGGTTGACATTGCTTAAATTAGGGGAGTGGAAATTGACATTGATATATATTTGCTTCATAATAAATGTAAAATTAAATGAATCTAATAATTATGAATCGGTTACTAATTTCAATGTCACCCACCTTGATTTATGGAAGAGTCTAATATAAAAATTTAAATGTTTCTCAAATGCACAATTAGTGCTTCTCACAAATCAAGCTTAAAGTAAATTGTTTTGCATAAATTAAGTTGTAATTAGAGGTTTCATTTTTTTTTTGGGTGAATTCTAGGGTATCCCATAGCTAGTAGTAGTCAAGGACTAATCTCCTTCGAAACAAAGAGATTGCTGAAGTAGGCATGGTTTCTCCCAATTAAGCCTTTTCAATAATAGTTAATTGCAATCAAAGAGTCAAGCTTATTAATTTATACATTTGATTTAATAGATTAATTAATGTATTAAATTCTCAACACATTCTTGGTTACATTTCATGTAGCTCAATTATTGCAATCACACCTTGGGCATCGATCTATATTGCTTCATGTCTCATGTTTCCAACTTAAATCTTGCTGGCATTGTGCAAATAAAGGATCAAATATTATTTCAACAAATGAATTAAATGCATTCTTCAATTTACCGTTTTTGTTTTTATTGTCAACCTATAATTAAATAAGAAATATGGCACCCCTCATTTTGACCCTTGATTGAATAATTTGTGAAAAACAATGTGCATTGATTTTTTCTAGCTATTGAAGAAAATTAGAACAACGTAAAATTTTCAACATCTAATAAATACTAACATTAATTTCGAATGTTAGTAATTTTTGACACCTATTTAGATTAAAGAAATATAATGAAGAGGAAAATACTTACATAATGAAGTATTATTTTCCTTATAATACTTTTCTTGAGTAATGGTCAATTTAAATTTCAAAATATCTCTATCTTTGTTAAAATGTACACAATTGTGGGACTTAAATGGGGAGGGGAATTTTATATTGAAATCATCATAACTATGAGGGATATTGTCAGGATTTTAATCCCATAAATGTCTTTTTCCAACCTAAAATTACACTTCCAGTTGAAGCCTTGTAATATTTTCTTGTCAACCAATTTTGGGTATGCTCCATTTGCGTCTGTCTAAAGTTTCTTTTTTCAAATAATGAGACAAGTACAAAGAATTATGGATCATATTTAATTTGTTGAAAGAAAAAATTTTTGAATTTATTTTTTAGTAATTAATCTACATTTTCTATTGATATGGTTATATATTGTCAGACTATTTAATTTCTTTATTTTTTGCTTCTAGCTAATATACATGAACAAATACATAAAATTTTCTAGTATACATTAAATTGTGTCAAGTTTGTTGTATATAGACTACATCATTTCAAGTTAATTACTGATTAAATAAATTAAATTTTTCCTTTAATCAATTGAGTAACTTCAAATTTGTATTCACGTCTTACGTGCCTATATATATTTCTTCTATAAAAGATTATATGTCTATATTTCAAGGTTAATTCATATTTATATACTAACAATGTTTCATATGCCTAATTCAGGTTTTTGTCATTTATTCGGCGAAAAATAATTTAACTATATTTTATAAGTGACTAAGTTTTGAATACAAAACGTTTGCAATTTTCTTAAGAGGAAAATCATTTGGATAACTTACAATTGGAAAAATTATGAATCACAGTCATATTAAATCTAAGAAATTCTTGAATTAATTTTTTTATCTTATTAATTACTTTGCTTCTTTTATTGATATAGAAATAGATTTGTTTCTTCTTAGTGAGCATCTTTTGTAGCCACAAAAATTTCCATTATATTGAAATTTGTTTTCACATAGACTGGTTGTAACACAACAATCCTTAACCATGTAAGTTGCTCATCACTAGGCACCCGGCATGGCGTGTTATTTATTTTAGGACGAAAGCATAATTTAATCATTCCCAAATATGTACATCTTTTAAACAGGGATCATAATGATGTTAGAGATGCCAAATAATGATTATGTTGAAAAAATAAGAAGGGAACAATCTAGACAATGTTGTAGCGGTGACAACAATACACTACCATCTCAAGTGTCTTCAGTTGAACATCCCATGTCTCTAGGATTTGAGGAAAATTTTGATAGAACCCCTCTTGCCAAAAGAACAAAAAATTATAATATTTTACATTTTTATTTACTATTCCTATGTGTAATGCGATTTATATTATTTTGTCATTGTTAATATTAATTTAAAAATGATTGAAATTACAGTCAACTTGACCAATATCCATTCAATGGTTTGGATTGGCAATGTAGACATAAATACCTCATCTTCATTTAATAACAATGGGAATCAATTGGGCAAAGCATTTGCTAGAAAGAGGAGAAAGGACAACATATTGAAGAAAACCAAAAAAACAAGGCTCTAATTATCAACAAAAGTCTAGGTTCTTCAACAAATCTTTTTACTATAATTCCCCAAATCCTTTAACAGCAACCATGCTTCTTTGGTTTGGACAGACTTCCTTGCCTTGTCACCTTTGGAGTCAAAGCTTTCTCTCTTCTCTCTTATGGGTATCCCCAGAGACATTGCTTTAATGAGGACAGGAAAGGTTCATTAAACATACGGCCTTTCCACTAAGACTTCTATGCCTAGGGGGTCCATTTTTGAAGCTTGGATGGAGGTAAAACCAGGAGTATGCAAAGGCTAAAGAATTGACCTATGTTGAGTTTCCAACAAGGTTTGTGTACAAGGACACCAAAAGTAGGTCCCAAGAAAGAGGAGTTTTCCATTATAAGAATTAATGATTGACCTTCTGGCAGTGAAGAAGACATTACCTAAGGATGCTAATAAATTTTCAAAAAGGATCCAAGACTAATGTAGATATCAAAACTATTAAGAGGGATAATATATCCTACATATAAAGATGCATATTATTCTATAGGATTATTAGATGATGATAAAGAGTACATCGATGGATTAAAAGAAGCAAGCACTTAGGCATCTATACATTACCTTAGAAGCCTTTTTTCCATGCTTTAATTTTGACATCAAATAGCATCAGTAGGCTAAAAATCATTTAAAATAACAATTGGTCTCTACTTTTCAAATAGTATGAATGGGCTAGAAATTGTTTAAAATATCGCTATCAAGTGGCAACAAAGATAGTTCCCTCTTTCAATGTGCTTTGTTATGACCATTAATAGGAGCCAAGATTAGACTCTCTCTCATGTTGGACTCTAACTATCCAAACTGGTGTTTAGTCATGGACAACTCTATGTTGCTATTTTTGGAGTGAGATCCAATAGGGACTATTAGTTATGAGTCTTGATGAGGAAGGAAAATTTTCAAATACCATGGCTAATGTTGTTTTTAAAAAAGTTCAAAGACCATATTAATGCAAGTAATTGATGGTTTTCCTTTTCATATATTCAAAATAATCATCCTACATCAATAAATGCAATTCAAACATCATACTTTTGTTTAAGCATGAAACTACCGATGCAAGTTGAATCAATCCTATTGGTAGGTGCATCATTTGGACAAATGAAGTTTTGTTTCAATCATTAGTGCATGATTAGTTCATTTTGAAGACATATTATTGTTTTCCTATTGAATATATTACTTATAAAGCATTATGTTCATATCTTATGTTTTGTAAACAAATGAATAACAATTGCTATATATATTTTGAATTTTGAGTTGCCAACAAAAAATTAACTACTTTAATACAACCAGCAAGCTAAATGCATGTTTGACTCATTCTATTCTTTGTCAAAATACATCAAAAGGGTTATGCATTATAATCATGCCAAGAAATACCCCATGCAATGCATGAGTATCACACTAGTATGATCTATGATGAGAATTAGTGGGTGGCCATAAAACTATATTTAATTGTAAAAGTTTGGAAAATGTGCTTTACTTTTATAGAAAAATGTTATAAATGACATTTATTTGGAACAAATAATACATTTGAGTTGTTAATCAGGAATTTGGAGAAAAAGAGATTATGTTGGAATTTTGGATTCTTTCATAATTCTTATAGGTTTATATCGCACTTCAAGAAAACTTAAGAAATATTATTGCCTCAAAATTGCCAAGATCCCATTCCCATTGGCATGGCATCCTTCTTGATCTATCATCAAATATTCAAATTAATTTTGAAATTAAGTATGTGTAATTGAAATAAATTCTTGCAACAATAAAAATGTTGGAATTAAATTTGAAGTTTTGGAGGGAAAGAATTTTGAAAGAAGATCATTTATGAAATTTTGGGTTCTTCAACAATAAATTAGTAGGATTATTTCCCACTTCAAGAAACCCTAAAAAGATATTATTGCCACGGGATTGTGAAGACTCCATTGCCATTGCCATGTATCATGGTCAAAATTTGTCTTTGGACATCCAAGTTATTTTAAAGATAAGTTTTGGTCAGAATTGAAAGAAATTAAAGAAGAAGAAAATTTGTTTTGGATGTTTGGATTTTTTAAAAAGAATTAATTTTAGGAAGACGGTGCGAAATCTTTATTTTTTTAAAATACATCCAGTAGGATTATGTCACACTTTGAGAAACCCTAAAAAAATGTAATTAAGGATCATGCAAATAGTTACTTACAGCAAGAAAAATGTAGTCCTATGACCCACTTTGCAACAAAATTATTTTCATCTAAAAATAGCGATGGATTTGGTATGGATTAGCAATACATCAATTAGATGAATTTCATCAGCATAATTATGATGCTTTGTGACGAAGTAGTCCATTGCAAACATATTTGTCATAGGCTTGTAGTGAGTTATCCTGCAATAAGGCGATAAAAAAATTTTGGCATAGAATTGCAACGAACAATTATATCACAAATTTCATCTATTGCAAATTCATAATAGCCAGCTGATCGACTAGCACAATTGATAGAATTTCTATTGTAGCTGTAGACAGCCAAATTTGTTTGAAAACCAAAATAGCTCATGTAAGGGTTATGCTAATAACTAAATTTTCAAAGGAAAAAATTAAATAAATTAATTAGGCTTAAAATTAAAAATCAAACATAGAAAAATAAAATTTTTTTAGAAAAAATAAAAGGGTATTTATAATAAAAAATTTTCTTTGCTTTTTATTTAAGCATAACTTTATTTTTCAAAGTCTTATTTGTATTTGAGTTTTAGTTTTAATATGTTCTCAAAAAAAAAAATGAAAAAGAGTGAACCAATAAAAGAGGGGAAGGCCACAACACTCACATTTGTTCACACACTTAAAAGTGCAACCACCTCATTTTTTTCACTCGAGCATGTAACTCCATTTTCACTCACTCTCTTATCACACACAAAGCACATCGTTTTGCACCATCACACTCTCATGCTTCATAAGTCTACACTTGTCCATGGAGACAAATGCATTTAATGAAGCATGGAAACTTCCTCAAAACATGGAGGAGGCATTGGAATGAGAAGTTAGTTGCAACAAGGTAGAGTAGCACCGAACTATGGTGGAAAAGGGAACTCCCACATGAAAAAGGTGCCATTGCCTAAAGAGCTTATGAAAAAGAAAAAAAGGGACATACTACAACAAAAGATGAGGCTTGGTTACACCTTAGGGGAGAGATTTTTACTCATGCCCACTGGATAAATACTTGCACCCTAGTTGGAAGAAGAAAAATAGTCTTGGTGTGTGGACAAGAGGCGTTACAAGCTCTGTTTGGTAAGGAAAAATAGAGGAGAAGAGGACCTCGTCACTTCACCACCTCTCTCTAAATTACCCGGCTATCTCTATTTTGTCCCAACTGACCCATCATCTACTCTTGTCCAGCTCTCCCTTCCACTTAAAAATCCCCCTAACTAATTTCTTAGGAGCTTCCATAGATAGCAAGGTCATCATCTTGCCATGGCAAGCTCTTTACCTTTTCCGCCCTTCTATTTACTCCATTTACTCCTTAGGTAACCTTTACTCAGGTGTTGAGCATAGGACTACCAACCATTGCCCTTCCAAACCTCTTCTAACTCCTACTACTGCCTGTGCTAAAATTTTTTTGGGGCCCATAAGAGGAAGACTTTGCTAGGAGAAGGAAGATCAACAGCTAAGGTAAATTTTCACTCTTTGTTCTTGCTCAAAATCTTCCTATTTTCTTGGAGTTTTTGAGTGACCTATACCTTGTTAGTTTGGGTGTTAAGTCCTCTACAACTTCTATTTGTGACCTTTGGCTAAAAAAGCACTATAATGCTCAAAATTTTGTGGAAATAAACACTGTTAGGGTGGGTTTTATGCAATGGCGAGAGAAATTTTGCTTTTGTGTTTCATTGATAACTTTTCCAATTGCATGACTTTGTATGATTCTCATCTTGCTAAATAATGGTTGAGTTAACTACAACTTTCATAATGACCAATTTTGCTAAATGTCATAAATGTGTATGTTGCCTAAAATGGTGCCTGAACTATAACCTGAAATACTATAGCCACCTTCATTCCCTCAAATCTCCCTATTCTTTAGGTGTTTTTACATGATTTGGTCTTTTGAACTCGTCTTCAAGTTAGCTACAACTTTGATGTTGAAGTTTTTGCCAACAATATTAGGAAGGGGCCTAATATGGCGTAAGTGTCAACATTGTTCAAGCTGAGTTTGAAAACAAAACCCAACTTTCACAGCCTCAGTATTTTCTTTGAAACTCTTTGGTCCTTGGGATTTTTGGGATGATTTTTGTCTTGTTTGTTGCTTTTCAGTCCTCTGCATCTTTGATGTTATGAACTTTTGTTAAAAAGGCAAGTAAATTGCTTGAAATATCAAGCAAATGTACTTATGTATTTCCTTTGTTTCTCCCCCCATTTATGATTGTTTTGCATGCTCTTGGTGGCTGTGAATTCCTTTGGGTTTTAGTAATTACAACTTTGGCATTGATTATTTGTTTTAGTTCGGTGTGTGTCTTGAGTTATTTGGTCTAAACTAGTTGCTGTCTAGAGATGATCTTGTTGGGGTGGTTTGGATTTTGTGCTTCAGTTTAGCATACATAAGTTTCTGCTCACTTAGAGTTTCGTGATGGTTTGCATCCCTCTAGAAAGCTTGTGAAGTGTTCTTAATCTTTCCTTTTGAAACATTCTATAAAATATGAGAGAAGTTGCTTAAATGCCCCAAATGCATACATTTTCTCTCTTAGTGTGATGGCATGTTCTCTACCTTAGTTTTGTGATAACGGGATAATTCATGTGTTTGTATTGACCCGTAAACCTCTTTTTTTTAAAACAGAGAAAAAATAAAATGCAGAAAATTCATAAGATCTAGAATGTGGAAGGAAATTCATAAAATTTAGAAGAGATCAACAAATTTAAAAAAATATGTAAATTCTTAAAATTAGGGGAAATTCTTTTGGATCATAAAACTTAAAAGAATTAAGGGAATTTGTGTAAGAAGAAATGAAGAGAATTAATTCAAGATTAATTTAATACATGAGCAATTTTGGAAAACAAACAAGGTTTAAATTAAGGGTATTTATGAATTTATTGAAATTCATAAAATTCTTTGAATTTCATAATGTTATCCCTCTCCTCTTCATCTTTGATTTTTATTCCTTCTTGCATAATTCCCAAAAGCCAAAGAGCCTCAAAATGTTAATGGATTTTCAATGACAAAGTTTTAAGAATAATTAGTAAATATGATGATTTTTTAATTATCTTGAGTATACTTACAAAGGCCAAACCGGGCAATTGTTGGGCCTAATTAATGAAATTATTAAAATTCATTATTTTCTAAAAATTAATTCAATTTTTTTCCCAAAATCTCTTCAAATTCCTAAATGACTTTCTGACGATATAAAAGTTCAATGATTTTTTTACTATCTTGAGGGTAATGATATTAATTTGGACACCACCTTAAAAAGACATGATTCAATTTTACCATTAATTAATCCTTAAATCTCTAAAATTCAAGTTTGTTTTCCTACTAGAGGAACATCCTACCACGGATTAATTGGGAAATTATTTCACTACTAGAGAAACCACAATTTCTGAAGGACTTTTAAGGCAGATGAGTTATCCATTGGTAAAAATAAGGTAATTTATTTTTGCCAGTGAAATTTTAGGCCAATATGCGTAAGCCGGTCAAATGAATTGAACTTTACCCTCAAATATATATTCATCAGTACTATGGTTAAAAAAGTGCCTACCACATTCTTGCCAAGGGGAGCAAAAAATTCACTGTCAAAATAACTAGCAGAGGCTATGCAGACAGTAATTTTATTGGATGTCGTGAATTGGCTAATATTTTGTTTAGTGAAATTTTATTTTACCGTCTTATGTTATCCCCTGCTAAGAAATCTGTCAGCATAGTAAAAGCTACAAACAAAGGCTTCAACTCATATTCTTTGACAGCCTTTGCTGCCAATAGAACAAGATGAAACATGAACTATACATAGTTGCTTGCCATACATTAGGGTGACCAATGGGTGTGGATTTATTTTATTGGTGGCTATTCAAAAGTTGAAACAGTTGGCTACCATGCACCAAGGTAGCTAACATGTGCCAATTTATTTTACCAATAGTTTATAGGCCCTAGTAAAAATTAATATGTCACTGATTGGTTGCAAAAATGATGCCAATACTTTTTACATGTCGTTGATAAAATAAAAACCTACATTGATTAGCTGCCATTATAACAATCAATTGTCATATCATAATTTTACCAGTAGTCAAATCTGCTAGTAAAATGCGAATTGTACACAATAGCTTGCATGAATCTAGGCCAGCCAATGGGTGCCAATTTATTTTATCAATGATTTATAGCAATCAGTAAAAATTAATATGTCTTTGATTAACTATGAAAAAAGCACCAATATTTTTTACGCATTGTTGTTTGCCATTGATAAAAAATATTAAAAAATTTTAAATTTTACCAACAACTTTAAGCCATCAGTAAAATCACTTTATAAAGGAGTCCGCAGACTATTCCCTCATTCCCATTGCCACCACAATCTCTTCTTTCTTCTATCCTGTTTCTCCCTCACTCTTGCACTTTGGTCTCCCCCACATTTTTTGGCCTCCTCTAGCGAACTCCGGCCTCCTCCCTTAGTCCCTTCTCTCCCTTGCTAGCATCCAAGAAATGTTCAATGGAACATAAGGATTGTTTCAAAGTGGTAAGTCTTCTCCTTTTCTTCTTTTGTGTGTTCCTTTTATTTTATCTTTGCGTTGGTTGATTCTATTTTAATCAAATGAATGGTGATGAGCTATTGGTTGATTTTGTTTTAATGTGGGCTTCATTAGGATCTGGTATGTGTGGTTACAATTTCTTCCATTTTCATGGTTCAAGGAAGAGAATCAGCATATATGGGCAAATTGTTTTCTGTTTGGTCTTCATTCACATCCTAATAAAACTCTATTCCCTTTAAATAACTGAACATAAATTAAGAAATCCTCATGATACTTGAAGTTGAGTATATAACTTTCATTGCTTTAATTTATTATGCTTCCATATAGTATGTATTGATGCTAGTGTGAAAAATTTTTGATACCATAAGGATGTTCTTGTTGCTTTTGAGATAATTGTCTCAATAATGCAATTATATTAAGAGTAGAAAGAATACACTTACTGTATGAAAAATCTTCAACACTTCCATTAGTTCATACTAAAAACCATATTTTTTCGACGGCTTTAATCCATTGTTAATTTGAATTTTTTATTTTTTTACCAAGGAATATAGTTGTTGATTATACTCAAATTGTCATCTATACTTTCATTTTATTCATTTTACTAGGGGTTACACCTGCCTTTAAAATTCATAAGTTCTTTAGTAAAATACATATTTTTTTCATTTTATCAGGGGAATATCTATTAGAAAAATTAATTATCTTTTAGGCTAAAATGTACAGAACCCTGCTGAACTTTAGATCGATTTTAAAAAACTCTCCTAAACTTTAAAAGTTTTCAAATGATCCTCTTGAACTATAAAAAATTTTTAAATAACCCCTTCCATCAAGTTTTCCGTCAAAATTTAAAAAAATGACGAAAATGACCTTCATTGTAAAGCTGAGAAATTGAAGGCTTTGAACAGTAAAATTTTGGAGTTTTAACATTGAACCTCAACCCTAAACCCTAAACCCTACACCCTAAACCTTAAACCCTAAAATCCTAAAACTCTAAACTCTAAACCATAAACCCTAAAGCCCTAAACCCTAAACCCTAAAATTCTAAAACTCTAAACTCTAAACCGTAAAGCCCTAAACCCTAAACCCTAAGCCCTAAACCCTAAATCTTAAATCCTAAGCCCTAAACCCTAAATCTTAAATTCTAAACCCTAAACCCTAAATCCTAAGCCCTAAACCCTAAATCTTTAACCCTAAACCTTAAATTCTAAACCCTAAACCCTAAACCCTAAACTCTAAACCCTAAATCCCTAAACCCTAAACCCTAAATTACAAATCTACATTAGGTTTTCTTCTTTTGCATTTATGGCAAATTTGAAATTTTGTGTATTTGAAGGGTATTTTTGTCTTTTTATCAGGTCAAAGTGGAAGTTGACTAAAAAATATCCAAATTTTCACGGAAGGAGGTGTTTTGAAAATTTTTTATAGTTTAAGAGGGTCATTTGAAAACTTTTAAAGTTTAGGAGAGTTTTTTAATATCGACCTAAAGTTCAAGGGGGTTCTGTGCAATTTAGCCTATCTTTTATGGTAAAAATGGAATTGTTGTGAGAAATGTAATCAATTTACCATCTGTTTTCTTTTAAAATTTTACTAATGACAATCCACCAATAATATTAATATTTTAGGCAAATATTGATTATGACTACAAAATATTACTTAATATTATTGGTGGATTGTTATGACTACAAAATATTACCGATGACACTTTTGTCAATCAATTAAATTTGTCAAAAATGAATTTTACTAGCCAATTTTTTTTATATATTCACTGAAAATCGGTTGCTGAAAATTGGATTTTTTTTGGTAGTGTTTGAAAGTTCAACAATTTTTTGTCTATCTCAAGAATAGTGATATCTATTTGGACACTGCCTTTAGAAGATGGGATTCAATTGTACTGTTAAGTAATCGTAAATCTCCAAAATTCAAGTACTCCCTTTCAATCAAAAGGATCATTTGATGATGGATTAATCGAAAAATTATTTGAAAGTTCAATGATTTTTTGAATTTCTCAACGATAATTGTATTTAGTTGGGCACAATTTTGAGAAGACAAGATTCATTTTTACTGTTAATTAATCCTCAAATTCCCAAAGTTAAAATTTTTTACCCCAAAATTCTAAAAAAACCTAGTCAAGATAGGTCATTTTTAAACTCAATCCAATTGAACCCACTTAGTCAAGTTATGTTAACTTTATCTTTGGTAAGATACAAAACCCCTTTTTAGACTAATGGCTTTAAATGTCACCCATTAATCATAAAATCATGAATCACTAATGATTACATGCAAAGTTGATGGTGGAACACTCAAAAACACTATTAATAATAAAGAAAAGCATAACAAGCAAAACATACCCTAGACTAGAAAAGTGACAAAAGATCAATTTGGTACTAAAAGCACATTGTAGGGGTATTAATACATTCCATACATAAACTAGATCCTTGGTTATGCAGACATTTTTCTTTGGTCTCTAATCTCACATTTTAAATTTATATCAATTGTGAATCTTTTTCATTTCCTGAACTCTCCCATTTTTCAAACTAGTTCTTTTTTTTCTTTCTTGGATCACAACATCCTACCTACTAGGGCCATGGGATGATGAGCACGTGACAATTACTTTATTCACGATCTGGATGGTAACAATATGGTGGTGATGAGGGAGATGCAAAGTTGTTCATAACATTTGTATTTTTACTTTATTTTCATGCTAATACATGTATTTTTTTTAGTACATTGTTATTGTTGAATTCTGTTTACATTGTTTTCGGTCAATTATGATTATAAAATGGTAATTTGTGTTTTGAATCAATTAGGTGCAAAACAAACCGATTTTAAAAGTTACATTTTTAATTGAATTGTGTTTGGGATGGATTGACTATGGATCAAGAAATCAAAAAATATTTTTAGATTATTTGTGATGGATGTGATGCACTTTTTATTGCAATTTATATTTTGCAATGGGATTGCAACATATTTACTATGTTACATTTGTCACAATTATTGACTTTGCAACAAGTTTGCTATGTGTTCAGGTGTATAATTTAATAGCAGTGTCCATTGCAATTTTATCCCTTTTCCCATCATAAAGCCGTCACAGAATACTCCCATTTGCAACACCATATCCCAAAAGTTCATCACAATTCCATTGTTTTTTCTCTTTCTTTATTCCACATTGATACCGCATTGCAACAAAGTGTTAAAATTATTGTGAGGGGCTTTTTTATCCTGTTGTGACTCCATTTGTAATGAGATTGATTGCTAAGGGTTGTTTTTTGTCGCAAATTCAATTTGGGATGGAATTTTAATCATTTTTTGATGTATCATAAATTTGCATTTTTTTTTAACTTACCCTTGAATGCTAAACAACAAAAGAACAATTGAAGATTTGGACATCTTGTCAAAAGTGCATAAAAGAACTATAATTTATATTGTTTATATTTATTATTTTGCACACTAACTTATCCAAATAAATCTATTTGGTTGAATCAATAATCCCACTTTTATACTTTATTGAATCATTTATTATTTCTCTCCGTAATTTTTATAAGGTATTAAAACAGCAGAAATACAACGTTGCATGCATTTATAAAGACAATAAAAATCAAGATAGAAGCTGTAATTGCAATGTCTTAGGATTATATATATAACTTGAAGAACAAGAACAATATTCACAGGCTTGAAATTTTCCTAATATTGATGGGGAAAAAAAGTGATAACACTTTTATTCTTCTAATGTGGAAAAAGACATCAGAACTTTTCTCTTTTAGGTTCACTTCATTTCTTTTTCAGCAAAAGAGATGAATACGTGTTTGTAATAACAAGTCACATGAAAAGGGAACCAAATATTAGTTCTAAAAACTAATTAAATCTGGAAAATTTTGATTAGACGCGGGAACATAATGTATGAGGCTATATGATTCATCAAAAGGGTTGGTTGTGGCAGCAATTCTTGCAAAATGTGGGGCGCTTTCTCTAAAATCAATCATGAAATCCTCTTCAAACACCTCCCATTTGTCCGTGATCACTGTCTTCAAACCCTTGAACTCTAATTCTTTCTTTTGACCAATGGATATCATAGCAGTTCTGCTGTCTCGCACCACAATGGCCTGCTTCCCATCGTCAATACCCTCCAAGCATTTCTTCTGAGAGGCCCCATTGATTATTTGCTCAAGATCTGGAATGTCTTCCTCTGGGATTCGTTCGATTTTTGGGCACTTAGTGGGATCAATAAGACCAATGTCCCTGCATAACTCAAAGTAGGAAGAAAGCTCATCCCCTTGAGTTGCTGCTTTCTGCAGAACCTTGAGTCCAATGGCTGCCTCAAGTTTCCCACCCATATCATATATTCTCAAGAGCACTCGTGCAATCCCTTTGCAGAACTTACTGTAAACATCAAAAACCTCATCTATAAGACAATGCATGGCTTCAAAAATGAGAACCACATTCATATTCATGTTGTAGGGCTTGATTTGAAGTAACACATCAATGAGAGCCTGCAATTTTTGCAATTTCTCCAACTCTTCCATCAATGTCTCCTCAACTTCCTTGCCTTTATTGCGCTGTAATTTCTTAACCTCTGAGGAAACGAAGGCTGATTTTTGGTCTAAATATGCAAAATATGAACGGATGAAGGCATTGAAACCCCACATTTTTTCTTCGTTTGAATGGCGATCGGTGAAATTTGATAGGTCAAATGGCAACCTTCCAATCCTTTGAACGGTTGGAACATCACATAAGAAAATGCCATGCATGAGCATAATACCCTTGAGGGCCACCACCCAGCTACGAGTCTTCTCAATGCGCACTGCCAGAGCCCATGTGAGAGGCTTCAGGTACAATGGCGAGGTGCGTACCCATTTTATAACTCTCTGGACATTAACGTAATCCATGCGGTGTTCGTCATGGCTTGTGGCCTTGATGATCACCGCCTCAAGATCCGGGTTTCGCCATGGGGACCGCCGTGACAGCTTAGCAATCCAAATGCTGCTTCTGTCCTTGAGAGCTCCGGTGGCCCTTTGCCAGAGCCTCATTTTCGTTGTGATATTTTCGCAACCAAAGGCCACCAATTTGACATAACCAACCGTTCCTATTCGCCCCTTTTTCTTGTTATTTTTTTTTCTTTTCTTAGTGGTTGACTCTCCTTTGAATTGCGTATGATTTTGACGTGTGGAAGTTTTAGGTAGCAGAAGGCATGTTCTGGCTGGCAGTCCATTGATATTGTGCTGTAATCATTGCATGTTTTGGTGTCATTAGTAAGCATGTTTTCCACTCCACGCGTTTGGAATTTGTCAACGTTTGTTAGTGTAATACCGACGTGGCAGTCAAAACGCGCTTTCATTTTCTAATAAATTCCATCCAGCCACAAATGCTCATGCTAATACGTACGTAGGTGACCAAAATTTTTATTTTATTTTCTACATTTTCTTTGGTGAACATTTTCTATATTTATTTGATTTTGAAGCAGTAAATAAAAGAGTATCTGTTTGACTTAGTTGACAGCTTTCATAGCATGTTTTTTAAATCAAAATAATGGATGTACCCATATATATATATATATATATATATATATATATATAGATATATATTTATATAGACACACAAAATTAGCCCGCATATGATAAGGGGTTGGGTGCACCACAACACTGAACTAGCTTAGGTAATTGGGTGAGTAGTTTTGTTCATGAATTCTCTTAAATATATATTGTCGTATCTCACATTTTACTTTTGTCTAAATCCATATGCGTTTTACATTTTTTTTAAAGCACTTCATATATATATATATATATATATATATCTTACTTTGGAAAGTCCACTTATATAAGTTTTTTAGTTTCTTAAGTTGTATACTTTTCTATTCAAATTCTAAAACATTATATTAAAAAAATGACAATACATGAAAAGGCTCAGCCTAGGATCAAAACGAATTGTCCACTATTGCTTGATGCTGCTCAGCAAATTAATGTGTGTTTTGATCAAACCTTCACAAGTTTGTACTTATATTGCCTTCACCAAAGCTGCCCTTTTCAATGTGGAACTCGGACTTTCCCATTTCCAATAAGGGCATTGTGAGCTTATTTTCCTCTATAGCTTATTTGGTCTCTTAATGCTGCTAGATTATGGTCATCACACGTTCACCAGTTTCTACAAGTTTGTCTTCAAACCCAAGATCTACTGGAGAGGACTGGCTTTGATACCATAATGTAAAGACCTGTTCTAGCGTCAAAATGAATTGTTTGCATTGGGTCAAAGCCCTCATGGTTTTGTTGCTTTGAGATGTTACTCCCAAAATATTCATCCTGACCAAAGCTTCACAAATCTACACTTATTTAGCCTTCACCAAGGCTAGCCCTTTTTGATGTGGGACTTGAACTTCCTCACTTTCACTAGGCGCACTACGAGTTTACTTTCCCCAGAGTTGGTCTCTTAATGGTGTTAGATTAGTGTCACCACAATATAACACTTGTTAATCTAACATACTAAATTCCAAAATATAAGTTTATACATAGATCTCTCATTCTTTACAATTAACAGTACATGAAATCTGGTGGGTTGCAACAGGGTTTTGTGTCAAGAAAAGGTCCATCACAATTGAGGAAATTGAAATCTGATGAGTTGCAATGAATTCACAACGATCATGATATGTCACATAAGTGGAGGAAATTGAAGTGGAATTGTGATGAACCACTTTGATCCCAAATATGATTTGTCAAGGATTCATTGTTAATTTACCTGCAATATGATAGGAAAAAGAATTCATATGGAATTGGACAAAATTTGTCATTGCAAATCAATAACGTTGTAGTTTCATTGCAAAATTTTCTCACCAGAATGTGGGAAAAAAATGAGCAACTTCATTGTGATGATGGTATATATATGTCGCAACATTATTACATCACAAATCCATAATGAAGTTAAAATGAGTGAAAATATTGTGAAGATATCTGCAAGTTGCAATAGTAGACCATCACAAATCCGTAGCAAATGTTTCTTGCAAAGCATTTGCAACATATATATTTGCAACGGAATATGTTGTCATTGATTGAAAATGTCATAGATTCATGGTAAAATAAAAATGTTGTATGGCTAGTGGATCATTGGAATGGTATTCCAACAGATTGGATGTCACAAAATTAAATTGTCTTAAATTTGTTGCAAGACCATTGCAATTAGCCAGGATCTTGTTAGTTTTTTATAGCTGGATTTCAATATTTCAGAAAGATCTAGCTACCTCCACTATTAGATTTGCAGATCTAATTCCCTAAATCTCCTAAGAAATTTTTTGACTCATCACACATTATTCAATGCTTGATAACAGCGTTTTGAAATAAAAGGTGTCATGTATTTCACAATAAATATTTACTCAATTGCATCCATATCATTGTCCAATAATTCAAAAACTCACCATGGGCAGTCATCATTAGACTGAATTCAAATCTAATATCTAATCCTTGAAAATAAAAAGAGATGAGATGTTGCTAAGAGATTTCCTTAGACAAGGGTATGACATTTATGTGTTAAGTGTTGCACATTTCTTGATCTAGTTAGATTTCAAGATTCTATTAATATCACTTGATTTCCATTTGGATTTAAACATATAAAGCCCAAGATGTCCCACAAAATTAAGGCTCATTAGACATTATTTGATAGTTAATCACGGTGTTTTGAAATGAATTGTGATATGTGTTCCACAATAAATATTGACTCAATCACTTGCATATTGTGGTTTGACTATTCTAAAACTCACCATGGGTGGTAAACATGGTACTAACTTCTAATCCAATGATCCAATCCTTGAAAATCAAAAGAGATGAGATGTTGCAATGAGATTTCCTTAGATAGGAATATGACACTTATGTGTTTAGTGTTGCATGTTTCTTGATCTTGTTAGATTTCAAGATTTTGTTTAGATCAATTGATCTCCCCCATTGAATTTTTGAAGATTTAATGTCCTAGATCTCCCAAAATATCATTGTGGATGGTCAACATTGTACACCATTCAAATTGAATCATTCGAGTTTTTAAAATCAAGACAAGTGAGATATTGTTATTAAATTTCTCTAGTCGTCACAATGCCATTATGTTGTAAGTACTCTTTTATAGGTCTCAAGCATTTGTGATGAAGATTTAATTTGGAAAATAAGAATTTGTCTTATTTAATGTAATCTACTATTAATTTATGTATTGTTGAACTTTGGATTTAAATTTAATTTAGAAAATAAGGATTTGTCCTTATATTTGAAAAAGCTTTAGATGATCATGAACATGTTGAACAAGGTTTGATCATGTTAGACTTGACAATGGTTCAAATAATTATGCCCAAGTTACTTTTACTTCCAATGTAGTGCCCAATTTTATTTTATGGCATTCGAGATTAGGACATTTAGTTGCCCAGAAAAAATGGCTAGATTGGCTCAAGAAGGGCAATTGACCTCTAAAAGCAAATCTTACTGCTTGTGAGCCTTGTCTTGCTAGTAAGCTAGTAGAAAGTCTTTTGGTAAGGCTAAGAGGGCATCTCAACTTCTAGAATTATTCCATTTGGATATATGTGGACCCATGAATGTGAAGGCTAGACATGGTGTATCTTACTTCATCACATTCACAGATGATAACTTATGATACAGTTCCATGTGTTTGTTGTCTCACCATTCTAAAACTTTAGACTGTTTTAAATTCTTTATAGTAGGGTTAATGTTATGACAATGGCCAGCAAAAGTAAAATTTGCAGAATATAATTTAAGAAGAATGAGAAGAGAAAGCACACAAATAGTTAACATGAAAAAATTCAATGAAAGAAAAAATCATGGGCAGAAGAAGAGAATTTTACTATGCAAAATTCTATTACAAGGTTGAAATTTGTGCAAAAAAATAAACCCGCAGTTTATGCAGTACAAGAAAGGATCCAAAAATTACAGAAAATCTACACTCTTGCTGTTTTGCTATTTTCTATTCTGTACAATTGCAAAAACACCAAATGAGCTACTGTTCATGCTGGTTTCTATATTCTGTATATTTTTTACAGTCAAAACTGTTGTGTGCTGTTTTCTATTAAAACTGTAACTCTATCTATAACTATTTTGTAGTTTTCTACTATAATTGTAACTTTTGGTTGCATTTTTTATCTAAAACTGTAACTATTTATTTTTAAAATTTGGGTCACACCCAAAAACATAACAATTAAGTATAATAAAAGAAGAGCATAAAGACTCTTCAAACTAACAAGGGTCAAAAATATTTATCTGATTAGTTCAGATAGTTTTGTGAACATAAAGAGATACATTGACAGTGGACAATTCCAAAAATTCCACGACAAAATGGTGTTACAAAGAGAAGAAATTATATGTTGTTAGATATGGTTAGATGAACAATGGCTCAAGAAAACCTTTGAATAAAGTTTTGGGGATGTACATTTGACTACTATGTACATTCTTAACCGTGTGCCTTCAAAATATATTTCTACTACTCCATATAAGTTATGGAATGGTATTACACATAATTTAGAAAGCTTACATCTGTGGGAATGAGTTGGGTATGTTCACAATGCTTTCCATATGTTTGGGAAATTAGGCCCTATAACTAATAAATTTATATTTATATGATACTCTAAAATTTTAAGGGCTACATTATGTATAATGAACATTCTGTTGGAGGACTTAGACTGAATCTTGTGATATGGATTATCTAGAAGAATATTTTCTCACCATTGATGTAAAGAGAGGTTTGAAGCTCTATAAGTTAAAAGAACTTGAGAATAGCATACCTTAGCTTATCAATATGGAAATAAATACACAATGCATTTCAGAAAATTTTGATGATAGTGAAAGTGCATAAGTACAAACATCTCAAGATTCACCTACCAAAGTGTGCTTCATGGCAAGCACTTTGAAATAGAGGGAATGTCCCCCTTGAGCACTTCAATGCATGCTAGTGAGCCCTCCTCATAAAGAGGTTTTACATTCTCCAAACTCAAACAACTAGATGGCTACCACGTAAGAGGAAATTAGTTCTATGTTTAAGAATAATGTATAAGAGTTAGTTCATCTTCCATCTAGGCAAAAGACCATTGGAAACAAATGGATTTTAAAAATAAAGTGAGACAGCTGGATCAATTGACAAATACAAAGCTTGACTAGTAATGAAACACTACACCCAAATGAAGGGAGTAGCTTATGACGAGAAGTTTTAACCTGTGGTGAGATTTGAGTCTATTTTCTTAATCCTAGCTATTATTGCACTGAAGTTGTTCCAAAATGGATGTAAAGAAAATGTTTCTCAATGGACAATTAGGCAAGGAGATCTATATGCATCAACCCATTGGATTTAGGTTAAGGGATAAGAACACATGGCATGTCACTTGCAACCTTCCATTTATGTCTTGAAACAATCATATAGGCCATTCATCAAGCAATAACCTCTGTGGTAAACTCTTAGATACTCTAATGGAAAAGGGCTTATATATTAGCATGAAAAAATGCCCTAAAATAGTGTAAGAGAAAAGGGAATGACAAAAGAGTCATATGCTAGTGTAGTCAGAAGTTTGATGTATGCTATGTTGTGTACTCAACCTAAAATATGTTTTATAGTGGGCATAGTTAGTAGATATCAAAGTAACCTTGAGATTGTCCATTGGGCTACAGTCAAAAGGATACTTAAATATATAGAAGGAATTATAACTTTGGCTTTTTGCTATGAAGATGGGAGTCTAAACTTAGTTGGTTTCATCGATGCCTATAAATCAATAACAGAGATAAGCATAAGTCTACATTAAGATACACATTAATATTTGGTGTGGAGTCATTTCTTGGAGTAGCAAGAAGCAAAAATGTGTTTCTCTATCTGTTATAGAGTTAGAATTTGTGGCTTGTAGCTTTGTAGAGCAAGAAGCTTTATGGTTAAATAGGCATGGTTAGGAGGGCACTCACGAGAGGCTATCACAATTTATGGTGACAATACAACAGCCCTAGCCTATACAAAGGATCCTATGTACCATGGAAATTCTAAATACATTGACATGCACTACATTTAATTAAAGACATAATTGCACAGAGGCTAGTTGAATTAAAGCATAAGCTCACCAACAATATGCTCATTGATCCCATCACTAAAATCATTGTTAGATATGCATTTCGTCATCACATTAGTAGTTTAGGGTTATTGAGGATTTGACATACTTTTGTATTCATTCATATACATTAATATAAGAGCCTCCCTTTTATTGTAGTATAATTAGTTAGTTTAATTGATGGCACATATCTAAGTTATCACCAAACTTAAAAGATTATCTCTCTCACATGAAAAAACCACCCCAACACTTAAGTATCAAGTTGGATGAGACTAAAATGATCATTAGGTACCATGATGTGGATGATATCGTTATTGCTTTTATAGAAAATGGGGTTTCATATTCAAAATTGTTGTCTAAGCATATGGCCAAGATGGGATTTTGAGTTGAAATGTGTACATTATTAACTCCATAAAGCCTAATAGAAACCAGATTTGAATCATAAGTGATTCAAGTTAATCACTTTGTGATTTGACTAATTGTATTCTGTATGATGTTTATTTGAGTATGACAAATCCTAAGTGGGAGCTCCACCATAGCATGCAATTTATACTGTATATGCATATGTTAGCCAAAAGAGGAGTGACCCTATATAGGAATATAAACCCTTGCCTAAGTACCCTTTGTGACTTAAGTTTATGTCATGAAATTTAGGTTTAGATTTGCTACTTTAGCATGCACTCCAAGGGTCAAAAAAGAAACTAACAAAACATATTTGAGAAAGCAACTAAACTTAGATGAATAAGCATGAGTATCCAAGAAAAAATCGTTATCTTATCTACAGACCCTTAATTTGGTCGGATATAAAAATATTTAATAAAAATGCATCTTTGATAAATTCTTGCAAGAATAATATAGCAAAAATTGACAACATAAGGAAAATAAAAAAACAAATAAAATAGTAAAAGAAACTGACAAACAAGAAATGCAAAGGAAAGAAAATGAAAATGGGTAAAACAATAAATAAGAAACTAGTAAATTGAAGAATTAAAAGGAAAAACAAAGTAGCAAATAAAAAGAATTAAAAGGAGATAAAAAGAGAAGGAAAAAGCCCAAAAGAGGGGCGGCTGAGTAAAAGAGATAAAACAAAAGAGAAAGGCACAAAAGGATAAAATGGCAAATAGAAAGAATAAAGAAGAAATAAAAAGAATAAAAAAAGAAAAAAGGTCAGTAAAAAGGATAATAAAAGTAAAACATGAATAAAAGCAAAAAAGAGAGAAAATAAAAGAAAAGGGGAAGGGCGGTTACGGAGATACACACACTCACGCCCATTCTGCAGAAAAGAGAGAAAGGCCGTGAGAAAAAGAGGAGGAGAGAAGGTTCACGTTGCACGCACTAGCACTTGCGGAAGCTCCGGATTCTTATAATAAAAAGGGGAAGAACAGAGTGAAAGAGGAGAGTGAAAAAGGAGAGAGAACTTAAGAGTATAGAATTAACAAATTTCTTCTATTCTGCTCATAGAGAATGCACAAGAATTGGCTTGCTGTGAGGTCGCTCCTTCCACCTAGAAGATTCTGCATCATCACAAATCAGAGGAGGGAAGTGTCCTATGCTGTTTGCCAACTGAGAGGAGCTTGTTACTCTCATGAAGACTACAAGATCAGTTGGTTCAGAGCTGGTTGCGGTTATTTATGCTCAATGGAGTACTCTGTCTCAGCACTACTGTGTTTTGAGTGATTGGAGTGCTCGATAGTCTTATGATCTGCTGCCTAAGGTAGTTTCTTCATCCTTACTTGTCTAGTCTCTGAATCTGGGTTCTTCGGAGCCATGGTGAATTGGCAGTATCATTTGGGCATGATTTTAAATGCGGGCTAATGCGGTGGGGTATCCACATTCTAATTTTTCTCTGTAATTATGTATGAATGTGATGTTGGTCCATTTTGACTTATGGATTCATTGTCTATGTGCTTTTAGGATCAGCCACTCTTCTGAATTCCCCCTAGTGAACTATTCCTCTTCAAAAGATGTCTGATGGTTATTGTCATGATAACTATATTAGTTGAATGCTGTCATGATAATATAAGCTCAATGCTAATTTTGCTGATTATTGTCGCTATACATTTTTCCTACTGCTGTTTTGGCACTTGTTTGACAAAGAGTTGAAGACCTATTTTTGTAGTCAAGAGTGCTCCCTCTTGAACTTGTTGGCTAAAATGAATATGCATGAATTGTCCTCAAGCTGTTTGACAAAAGGTTGAGTATATGGTCTTTTGCTGTGCTGATTTTTTTGAAGATTTTGTGCTGGTTGTTTGTCTTTAGTTGGGAAAGCAAATGAGTTCCATTTGTTATAAAACTTTGTGGACACGACCTAGCATATCTCAATATGATCCCATAAAAATTTTGAAGCATTTGGAGTTCATTTGATATGGATTCTGAAATTATTTTTAGGCTGTTCTGTTTTAACTCTTCAATGAGTAAACTGGCTGTTTTGAACTTGATTAAATATCTACATAAGCTCCTTTTATAAAACTTTGTGGGCATGATCTTTCATATGTCATTATATTCCCATGAAGATTTCAATGCATTTAGAGTTCATTGGTATGGATTTTGAACCTGTTTTCATAGGCTGCCCTGTAATGGCATATCAGTGATTGTGGTTTTGTTTTGAGATCAGTTAACTATCCAAATGAACTCTAGTTGTTGTGAAATTTGTTGGACATTATTTGGATGTATTATCATGCTCTTGTAAATGTTACAAATCATTCTAGGCTGCTTTGCCTTGGTTTCTAAATTTTTCATTCTAGCTGCCTTGTGGTAGATTCATCTCTGTATAGCCTAAGGATTAATTTGATTAAAATAGCAAATGGGTCCCACATGCTGTGATTTTTTGTGGGGATTTTGATCCATGTTTTGGATATCTTGTATACAAAATTTAGGTTGAAATGAGTTGTTTTAATGCATGAAGTATTTGAATTTCCTCACTGTCTAGACAACATCCCTGTGCAATATCTGAAAATTTTTTTGCTTTTGTTCTCCACCTTAATGGACTCCATTTGTTCTAATTTTTGTATGAAAGTAATATCACATGTCATCTTAGTCTTGTGAAAAATTTAGTCCAAAAGGAGTTTATGAGTTCCTCTTTTTGAATTGATATTTTCAATGACTCTGAATTGGGTGCTGACTAGAATAACCTACATACTTGAAAAAGCTGATTTGATTAGGGATGTTTTTTAGGGAAGTAGGTAACCATATTTAGTGTGTTGGCAGACTATCCTAATTTTTTCAAGACTTTTGAACTCATTTGCTTGCTTAATTGAGAATTCCAAAAGCAGTGTTCAAGTATGAACCTCCTATCAAATTTATAATCTTTCATTTTAATCGTGAGTTTGATGTTATGAAATGCAAGAGGTAATGGAATATTGTTGACATTGACTTCCTCATTGCATGACCATTATTCTTTTGGACTCTTCCCTTTGTTTATACTTTGAGTTAGTTAGGGGTTGACACTGTGATTAGGAACTACGTTATTGATGCACAATGCACTTGTCAATCACAATCTTTTACTTAAACTTAGAAAGTTTTTGAAACCAAGGAAAGAGATTTATAATTGAACTTCTTCCCACAATTTTGCTTCTTTCATTTTGAACTGAGATTCTTCTCAATGACAAATAAGGAGAAGGGTTATGCGTATGGCCATTTTTCAATTATTCTAAGGGTGATCACATTATGATCATAGTCAAGCACCTAGTATGATTCCTTTAATGTAGTTATAAAAAATCATTACCTTTGGCCAAAACCCTTTTGCCTTGACCTGTGGCTTTGTCCCTTTCCTTTGAACCCATATTTCCTAATGATGGATGTGGAGAGGGGTCATGCATATGGCCATTTCCACTTATCCTAACGGTGATCACATGATGAGCCTAGTCAAGCACTTAACATGGTTCCTCTAACATGGTTATAAAGAATCACCACCTTTATCTAAGACCCTTTGTCGACATTATAATATAGAGTGGTGATAAAAAAACAATAAATTGAAAAATAGTTTGGAAGAATGGGGCTTTAGAAAATTTGTGAAAATTTGAAAATTTGGAGTCGTCATTGATCTTATTTTAAATGGTGAGATCAGATACCGAAAAATATAGTTTGCATTACAGAAATTAAGTTTGAGGATTGGTTATGTGTAGGAAAAGTATTAGCGTCCCTATAGTGCTCTTTCGGTACCACATTGGAATTTGTTATTTTTTAATTTCAAAACTATGTTTTAGCTTTGCCAAAATGAACTTTTTTTTATTTTTATTTTTCTTATTCTGGGTTTTGCACATGATCTATGATTAATACTACTAGTTAGTGGCATTTAGCCATTATTGTGGAAAGGAAAAATTCGATGCTAAGTTTGTCTAGGACTTACATTGTAATTGGATATCTAATTTGATTAGGTCTTGT
This sequence comes from Dicorynia guianensis, assembly GCA_037013595.1. Classification (NCBI taxonomy): domain Eukaryota; kingdom Viridiplantae; phylum Streptophyta; class Magnoliopsida; order Fabales; family Fabaceae; genus Dicorynia; species Dicorynia guianensis. Next base: position 11,002,232 of record JASUAB010000006.1, on the reverse strand, counting down.
TCAACTTGATTGAGTTTTAGAAAAGATTCTTAACTTGATTAGGGTTTAACCCAACTAGATTGATTTTAAAGGAGTACCTAGCTTGACTAGGGTTTTCAAGGGTATTTTTGGATTTTGAGGGTTGCAAACAATGGATATTGATAACCATGCTAGAGGGGTCCCATCAATTTCTGGGTGCAACTCATAGCATGATTACCCTTAAGATAACTAACAGTAATTGTTTTACTAGACCACAACTAATAATCGTCGTTGGGAAGGATCTCAAGATTTGAAATTTGGACTAATAAAGGGATTAAAAAGCAACAAGATTCTTAATGATCACGTCAGAGGGATACTATCAATCTCTTAGCAAAACTCATAACATAATCACTTTCGAAATAATTAGCTATAATCATTTTACTAGACGTTAACTAATGATCATCATCAAGAGAATTTTAGCTTGTGGGAGAATGCAACACATATTGGGTATTTTAGAAAAATAATCTTCTAAGTTACCCCTTTCCTTGAATGGAAAAATTATGGTAATCTCAAAATATTTCATTTCAAAAGTTTATTTTTCAAAAACTTTAGGGAATTAAAAATTTGGACACTTAGTGCAAAATAAATTATCAATAATTCACCACCAATCCATGAATAATTCCCAAGATAAGAGCCAAAAGATTTTAAATTTAATACGTTAGCAAGTTCAATCTCAAATTCAATTAAGATAAGTCCAAATAAACAACAACACAATTTCAATTAAAAAAAAAAAATCTTGAGAAAAACAAAACCCCAAATGTAAACCAAGCTTTTTACCTTTAAAAGGAAAAGTCCAATTGTAAGCAAAATGTAAAAGGGCCACGGCTTGGGTATGGCAAGGCCCAAGTCATAGCCTTCATTCCTTTGTAACAAATAATTTACTTTTTTTTTAATGAGAAAACATTAGGGGCTCAATGGCTAACCTCCATTTTAAATTTTTTCAACTATTTTTTCGTGAAAAAAATAAAGGAGTGGCTATGGTTGGTCCATGTGCCCAACCATGGCAGATCCCTAAAAAACAGATTTCACTTTTCTTTTTTTTTCAATTTTTTAAAAAAAAAGTTAACTAAAATGAGATAAAATTTATTAGTAAAAAATATTTTTGAATACACCTGCTTTTGTCAAACTTAGAAACAAAAAATACCATAATTTTTTATGAAAAATTTATAACTAAATCATAATTTAAATTTTATTTTTTGCAAAAAATTTTATTTTTGATTTATTTGATGTGGGCAAGGATTAGATGGTTTACACCCTTCACCCTTCTTCAACCCTTGCACTTGTGGGTGCAAGGGTGTAATTAGGATTAGGGCTATTTCAAACCCCAAGTCCGACGCTAAACCAAAGCCCCTTGCGTTGGTGGTGACATAGGCCACTGTGTTTTTGTTTTCCTCCTCATTTTCTCATTGTCTCTCACTATCTTCCTAGGAGAAAACTCTGAACATCACTAAAATAATCTAAAAGACAAAAAAAAAAAAAAGGCCTAACCCAAGGACTACCTGAGCAATACGATTAGAAAGCAAGGTAGCTCCTAATGAACATGGCAAAACAAAGGCAAAGACAAGAACAATTCACCTTAGTCACATGTCCAAGCAACTCCGAAGCAAACACTCTGAACATGGTGTGCTCTACAAACCTTTGAAGAAGCTGTGAATCTCCAAGAGCCATTTGCCATCTCTATTCCTTCAGTGCAACTCCTCTCTCTTGGATGAGCAATGCCACTCCAATGGGAGTGGTTCACTCTATGAAGGATTGATTCTTTTTCTCCTTCCTCTCAACCCTTTTGTCTCTTCTAAAGCCTCCCTCAGTAAAGTCCTATTGATGAAGTTTTCAGTGTGGCAACATCAACGAGAGTCCAAAGGTGAGGTTTCCTCTTCTCTCATCTTTTCTTTGTCAAGGGGTCTGTCTCTCCTTTGTATCTTTATTTTCTTCCCCTTTCTTGGATGTGTCCCTCAATCTGCCAAAATTTTCACCCCTTGAGCCTTTGTTCTTTCTATCCAAAAGTTCCAAGAAGGAAGGCCTTTCCTATTTATTTCCTTCCTTGCTTTTTAATGTGGTAGTGCAAATTGATATGTAAACCATATCCATCCATTCTTAACCAAAACATCTTGTTTGGTTTATTCCTTACTTTTTTTTATTTTAAATTTTTTTGTTTTGTAAATTTTAAGAAAAAGTAAAAATAAAACTAAAACTAATAGAAATAAATTTATTTGGACCCAAAGATATCTTTAAAATTTTCCATCCTTATCGAATTAATTCCCAAAAAAAATTATAATTGGATAAAAAAATTTAAAATTTACTCACGATTCTACTTCTATTTTTTGGAGTCCAGACAAAATTAGATGTCTAAAAAGTGCCCCCCTTTACTCATTTTCTAAGAATTAGAAAATAAGCAAAGGTAGAGAGACTAATTTTGCTAAAATTGAAGTGTGCAATGACCAAATTTTACCACTGGGTGAGAATCTAAAACCTGAGATTCACTTAGGGACATGTGATCATCCTCATTAGATCAATGCAATGACAAAGCATCCTGGGGGTCTTTCCCAGGCATGACTTTCAATGTTGTGGGATTGATTTATTTGGGAGATTGATCACTAACTCAAGGTGTCCATAAACAACCTAGAGTTTGCCTGAATACCTAGGTTCAACCCTCAACTTTACATAATCAATTTAACAACATGGGCTAACATCCATCCAATATGGATCAAATCAAAATGGTTACAAATCCATCCAAAGGGAATTAAATCAGAAGGGTTATATGTCCACCCAATGGAGGAACCAAAATTGAAAGGGTTACATGTCTGCCCAACAGGAATTAAATTGGAAGGGTTACTTATCTATGTAAGGGAATCAAATCAAAAGGGTTATATGGCCACCCAATAAAGATATCAAATTAGAAGGGTTACTTATCCACCCATGGGGATTTACTTGGAAGGGTCAAAATTCACCCAATGGGGATTTGCTTGAAAAGGTCAAGATCTATCCAATGAGGATTTGCTCAGAAGGGTCAAGATCCACCCAATTAAGATATCTAAGAGCAACTTAAGATTTAACATCAAAGATTATAATTTACCCAACAAGGACACCTACTTGCAACTTAGGATTTAATGTAAAGGGCTGTAATCCACCCAACGGGAATCAAATCAGAAGGATGTCCACCAATAATGACCAAATCAAAATGGTTACTTATCCACTCAACAAGGATACTTAAGAATGACTTAGGATTTAATATGAATAGATAGGTTCTTTTCGTAATGACCTATATTGATATGAACGGGTTCATCCCAAAATGACGTTAATTGATATGGCTAGGTTCTTCTTGAAATGACATTAATTGATATGGATAGGTTCTTCCTCAATTGACATTAGTTCATATGATGACGTGCTTGACATGCAAAAAGCTTGACCTAAAATTGCATGCTTCAGATGCAAACATGCTTGACACAATGGTGTACTTGACTTGGAAAAGGCTTAACCTAAAATGACATGCTTGACACGCAAAATGTTGAAGTGACGTGCTTTACATGCAAAGGGTCAATTTCTTAAAAATGTTAATGCACTTGACACATGAAGAATTGTTTTTCTTCTTTCTTTTGAAAGTCATTGACATGCTTGACATGTTAAAGAAATTAATCTCTTGTAAATTGGCAATATGCTTGAGATACACTAATCTTGATTTGAAAACCACAGAATGATGATATGCCTAACAGATGGTGAATTTCCTACAAGGTCAATACACTCAAAACAAAATTACCTAGATGCCCTAAGATGCAATGCAATAATATCATGATGATACATGTTAACATACTAAGAGGCATGGTAAATTTCATTGGACTAAGCAAGAACTTTTATGCAAGTTGTTACCATAATCCATAAAAACTCTCAAGGTGAAATCATGGATGAGTTAGCTTTTAACACCCTTGACTTTTTTGGCTTGCCTCCCTTTATTAAGAAAATTATCCCCTCAGCGTCCAAGAATTCTTAGCCTAGTTTTCACTCCTTATTCATAGGAATATTATCTCTTGCTTATATTGCCCTTGTTTGTATAGCTGGGCTAAACCCTGTTTGGTGTATCCCTTTAAACAAACCCAACTTCTCTTTTTCTGGAATATTGAGGGTATGACACTTTTAACCTTTATCAATGGGATATTCCATTCACCATGTGAGGGGACACGATTTCTAACCATTCCTTCTACTTTCACCAAAGGTTTGGCAACTCTCAGATCCATGTCATGGTAATCTAGGAAGTATCTTGTGTTTCCATTCCATATGGGCAATTATCATCTTTTGCCTTACATGAGAATGCACTTTGGGAAATGAGAATATGTATAGCAATAATGAAAGGCATGGAGACAAATATGAAGGTAAGTACTTTGGTCTTTTTAGGGGTAGGATCAAAAAGTGGGTTTATGACTAGTTCCCCAGTTATAAATGTGTCATAGTGTTGAACATCTTAGGAGTAGTACCTTTGGAAATTGGGATTTGGTAATCCATGATCATTCTCTTTGTTTGGGTTAGAACCCTTTGGAAATGTCCCTACAACTCTCTCTTTTAATGTATACTCTGAGAGTGCTCAAGTATTAGCTCTTGCAGGGAATAATCTAGTGCATACTCTACTTGGGTGTGGATTACTTTCTCTATGCTTATACTTTCACAGTTTATAACAATTCAAAAGAATTTGTTACAAATATTATTTGAATGTAATGGATACTTATATCTTGTCCCCCATTTATCTAGGTTTAGAAAATTATTGCATCACTTATCTTAACTTCATACCAGCTTTTGAAAATTAAATTGTGTATTATCTTGTTTCTTTACAGGTCATTTTGCTACATATGCATCTACTGAGTCAGGTGACTCACACTCTCCTTGTTTTTCTTGTTTTAGATTATGATCATCCTTGTTAGTTATCTTACAAGGTATTGTATCCAAATTTTGATTGATAGATCACAATTTTGATTGAGTTCCCTCTAGTTCTCAGATTCTTGTGTTTTGTAGCTATAGAAAATGGTTGGATTTGTTGGACACTTATTTGTGGATTGTCATATTTTAATTATATAGTTATACTTATATGTGTGCTTTGGATAACTCTAGATTAAAATTTGTTGATTGTATAGGTTGTCACATTTTTGGGAAAGTCAATATTTTAAAGGGAGACTAACAAAATTTCAATTACTTATTAAGTTCTATATAAAAATGGGAAAGTACATATTTTAAAGGGAGACTAACAAAATTTCAACTACTTATTAAGTTCTATATAAAATCTTTATTATTACATAGTCATCTTTATTAGGTTAGGCTTGCTAAGCTAAGTGGGCCTTAAGGTGAGTTTAGCTTGTGTACTGGTCACAACCCATTAGTTTGGGTCATGACAATCCTGTAACATTCTTGATTTCTCTTGTGCCTTGTTTATTTTGTTTTGTGTTGTGAAGAATACCTTGTCCACCCTCCACCTTTTGTATTTACCTTACCCTTATTTCCTTTAAAAAATTTTCTTTTGTTATTAAAAAGTTGCTAACAAAAATATAGTCAATCACACATGCTAAATTTTAGACAAGTTAGAAATAGATGTAAGCTTTTAATCTAGTGGTGCAAACACATGAAGGACTACCAATTGTCTCTTGTTAACTAAGGAAATATTATTAGTTGGAGTGGTGACTAGTTTGAGCTCCATCCAGTATGGATAAAAATTTTTACTTGAGTAGTACTTTCAAAAGCTGACATATTGCCTATATGCACAAAGTATATACAGGTAAACAAGACAATCCACTAGATTTCTTAAGTAACAATTTTCATAAAAATCTCAAAAACCAACAAAAATTCTCACCAATTTCAATGGGAACTATGGCTAGGGAGGAAGCATTGTCTCCTCTATTGATGGTGAATTAGGAGCCATTCAATCCTTGAGACTAGGATAAGAATAAGGTAACTTTTTGGAAAACACGATTTGATATAACCAAACTTAGGACCAAAAACTTACCAATAGGTCTCCAGTTTCAAATTTGTTTTGAGATCGAGGAGGAGGAGGAGAGTAGGCTTAGAATTGGAGACAACAATATCATCAATAGGCACAAAAGGCTCTTGTTCTTCAACAGATAATTTGATGTCTTTAGTTGTTTGAGCTTCTTCTTCTGGTCTAAATGTCAACTAAAGTCATTGATATAATTCAAGACATTAGTTCTCTTGGACTTAAACATCAAAATGCAACATTTCCAAAGAAACATTATGAAAAATTATAAAATTTCCTACAAATATTATTGATGGATATAGTTTTATCTATAAAATTTTCAATTATCACTGGTTTTTCATCTGTAGAATGGTAAAGATAAATCAACCAAATAAATTACAAACAATTATGTTGACTAGTCAAAATTGAAAACATTGACAGAATATCCATTGGTAGTTTACTAATCCAAACAATTTTGTTTCTCTTTCAATGGAAATACCAAAGGTATAGACTTGTTTGTCAACAATATCATATCTAAAACTCAACTTCAAGTCCTGTCTCTCACTTCCCCTTCTCTCTCAACTTGCTCATGTCTCTAAAGTTCCAACAACAAAAATCTCCATTTCTACCATTTGTTCACATTATTTGATTGTTGTATCGCTCAAACAGAAGGCATGTAGCTAATTTTATCCATCAATGTCTCGTTATTAGGTTGAATAAAATTTCTTGAAATACATATGCATTGTTCATGACTAGAGACAATTGATTTCTTTATTTTTGAGTTATGAGTTTATTGATATATATATATATTTGTTTGTTTATTGGTATTTATATGTGTTTGTTGATTTTAGTTATGTGGAAACTAACACTGGTATGTAATTGTGGTGTTGTGTCATTAGTAGGATATATTTTGATTGATGGTGTATTAGATTTTTTATCAAAGAAAGGAAATTCCAAACTACTATACATGGATGAATAGCTAGACTACCCAGGTCAAGGAGGACTTTAGCAGAGTTTATCCATGGGGCAAATGGTTTTGTTGGCTATGCTTGTTAGTTGCCCAATACGTATTCGAAGCAACCATAAAGTGTACTTGTAGTAAATGTAGAAGTGGAACTTTATTGATTCTTGATGTGGTCAAGTATCATCTATATAAATATGGATTCAAGCTTGATTATTGGTATTAGACAAACCATTGTGAGCAGGAACCACTAGTTCAAACCATATACTATGCCCTTGCTAATATTTCCACTAGTGTTTATGTGGGTTGCGATGGTAATTTTGGTCATCACCAGTCTATGGCTTTTAATGCTGCTAGACCTATTTTCATATTGCACTACCAGGAGAATTTAAAAGAATCTCCAAATTTTGAGGTTCAGCAATTTCATGATTTGTTATGTGCTTCTAAACAACCATTGTGCCATGGCTGCAAAGTTCACTCGGAATTGCCATTGACAATGAGACTATTGAGCATGAAATCAAATACAAATGACACCCAACATGCCTTTGATCTGTGGTGAGATTTGTAAAGGAATACACTCCTCAACCTAATCAAGTGCTTCATGATTTTTATAAGGCTAAAAATCTATATCAAAATTGGGTTTAAAATCTATAAAAATTGATTGTGGCATCAATAATTGCATGTTATACTATAAAGACTATGCATTTGAGAGACAATGCAAATTTTGTAGTACTCCTAGATATAAGTAGAGACACAGAGATAGAGGGAAAGAAGTATGCAAGAAAAGATTGCATTATCTGTCTTTGATTTCTAGGCTGCGTAGGTTGTATCCTTCCATGAATTAGTCCCACACATGAGATAGCATTATGAAAATTGCCAAACAAAAGTTGTGTTGAGCCACCCATCTGATGGAGAAGCATGGAAGCAATTTGATAAGATTTATCTTGACTTTGCTCTTGACTCCTTGAATCTTAGGTTGGGTTTGTGTGTTGATAGATTCACTCTATACTACCAATTTGCAACATCATACACTTGTTGGCCAATAATTTTTTCTCCTTACAATCTTCCTCCAAAGCTCTAAAGGACTACCCCATTCATGTTCTTGACATGTATTATTCTTAGACCAAATAATCCTAGTCAAGATTGATGTATACCATAGCCATTGATATATGAGTTATAAAATTTGTGGTGGGAGGTTGTTTCGACCCATGATATTCCCAAAAAATAAAATGTCATGATGTGGCAATGTTATGTGGACTATCAATGACTTCCCTTCATATGCAATGTTGTCAGAGTAGAGTACAGTAAGTAAGCTAGCATGTCCCATTTGCATGGACCAAAGCAAGGCATTCACCTTGAGACACTAAGGTAAAAACTCTTGCTTTGATTTGCATCGACGATTCCTATCCCTTAATCATCTATTCAAGCAAAACAAGATAGCATTTAAGAGGAATAAAGTTAAGAGTAATAATCCTCTAACAATGCTGACGGGCAAGCAAGTTTGGAAAAAGGCTAATGGACTACCTTAGATAATAGAGCACAAGTTAATTGGGACACTATAAGGGTTTAGGCATAGTCACAACTGAATCAAATAGACCATCTTCTAGGAGTTGCCTTATTAGAAGCATGACATGATCTGGCATGATTTAAATGTCATGTATATAGAGAAGAACTTATTTGACAATGTGTTTAATATCACTATGGATATAAAGGGAAAAACCAAAGACATTGGGAAAGCATCACTGAACTTGAAAGAATAAGAGTTGGAATTGATAGAATTAGCCACTAGTAACCTCACCAAGGCTAAGGCAACTTACATGTTTCGCTTATAATAGATAAGAGCTATATGCAAATAAGTGGAAGAGCTCAAAATACTAAGTGGTTATGCCTTAAACTTGCCTAAATGCATGGACAAGCGAGAGAAAAAGTTTATTAGCATAATCACAATTTCCATTTATTTATAAAATATTCGCTGCCCATTGCATTCAAGACACTACTTGAGAATGTGTGGAAGTCTCTTTAGAGTTAAGTCAATTTTTTTGAGATTAATGCTCAATCACACTAAAGGTAGATGACTTGTTGTTATGCATTAGAATGTTTTCGTGATACTATGCAAGTTAGAAAATATTCCCTCCTGCCTTCTTTGACACCATGGGGTATTTATCTATGCAGTTAGATGATGAAACAAGGGTTGGTGGTCTAGTTCAATACTAATAGATGTATCTGTTCAAGACGTATGTATGTAATTAACATGTTAGATAATTTATTCTATATCTTTTTTGAAAAATTAAACATCTAATTAATGTACTTTTTGTTTGATTTGATTAAATTAGGATGATAGGTAATATCAATAGGACCATACAAAATGAAGCTATAGTAGAAGGTTCAATATGTGAGGTGTACATAATAAGGGTGGTCTCTCATTTTTGCACCTATTATTTTAAGCCTAATGTGTAGTCCAAAAGAATTAGGGTCAAACAATATGACAATGGTGGTCCAAGTTTGTCATAATTGACTCTTTCTGTGTTCGACCAATCTAGCTATGCTTTAGGCACAACAAGGACGAGAGGGCCTAACAAGATGAAGTTGAAATCTGCAACCTTGCACGTTTTATTGAACTATGATGAAGTGCAAATACCTAAAGTGTCTTGTATCTAAAGTTAAAGCTATTTACAAATTAACATGCTTAAATTTAATGAAATGCTATCCAAACTCATCAATTATGTGATGTAATTTTTTCTTACAATTGTTTGGTGTCTCAAATGGGTAAGGCAATGCTATGGTGTAGGAACCTTTTACTTCTTGGTTCTAAAGTTATGTAAGTATTGATACATGCAAACTACTATTGACGATTACTAGAGTAACATAATTAACTATTTTTGGCTTTCATTGATTCTATTTTTGCTATCTCTTTTGTATAGGTGCATGATCCTACTAATGGAATAAATGACCCAACTTTGCATGCATTAGCATGGGTCTCTTCAAAAGGCATCAAGAGTTGGTAGTCAATGGGCACAAATTTCACACAACATCTTATTCAAAGGGAAAACAAACAATAGTGGTGTTTAAATTAGAGAAACAAGTACAAAAGGCAACTGTCACTATTATAGCATCCTTAAGGAGGTGCTAGAACTAAATTATCCTAAAATCCCTTCAAAGAAAGTTGTCCTATTTTACTACGAGTGATTTGACCTAACTAGGCTATGAGGCACAAGATTCCATACCTGGTTCAAAATTGTTGAAGTAAAAAATTCTCGTAGGTATGAACACTTTGATTCATTTATTGTCATGCAATAGGTGAGGCAAGTTTATTATGTACGTTACACAAGTGTTGATTGAGGTAGAGATCATAACTATCTGGTGGACACAAAGATCGAGGCAATAAAGGTCAAGTCAAAATTGAGAATGAAATAGAGCTGCCTTACTAAGCTAATGCACCACTGCAAGTTGGGATTATGCACCATAATGAGCAACCAACTAGTTCCTTATGCGATGACATGGGGTTGAAGTTGAAATTCAAGAGATTAGCCATTGCCACATGTAGGGTGCGAAATATGCTAAATATGTAACTAGCTCCGAAGGTATTAAAGAACCTGACCTATTTGACACTGTTAATACACTAAAGAAGAAGAAGAAGAGGTCACTGGAGAAGAAGCCTCCAATTGATAACTATAATGTTGTATTCAGATGTACATGTCAAATGCATTGATCATAAATGATAATTATGTTTTGATATTAATTAAGTATTGATTTTAAGTAGGAATTAAGTAATGACTTAAATATGAAATTAAGTATTGACTTTAATTAAGAATTAACTATTGATTTAAAATAGAGGTAAATTAAGTACCAATTTTAATTAGGAATTAAGTACCAATTTAAAATAGAAATTAACTAAATATTAGATTATAAAAAGTATAATTTCTCACTCTCCAATCTCCTCATATACTAATTTAAATATGAATATAATTATTAATTATAAATTAAGCACTGATACTACTTATAAATTTAGTTAAAAATAATACATATTTCAATTATAAATGTTAAAAAAATAAAATAAATTATTTACCAACGAAAATATCGTTAGTAAATAGAACACATGGCCCACATTGAAAGGTGTTGCCAATAGCCATGGGTGTTACCAAATTACTAACGCAATTTTTGTTAGTCAATAGCACACATGGCACACATCAAAACACGTTGCCAATCTTTAGGGGAGTGAATAATTTACTAACAAAAATTACATCTATAATACGGCAGTGACAAATAGAGACTGACATTTTTAAAATTTACCAAATTACCAACAAACCTTACAACTGTAATATGGGACAAATTTTTCATTGGTCTTATGTGTGGCACCATTAATGGGTCACAGGCTTTTCAAATTATCTGTTACTTAACCAACAAAATTTCCTTTAGTATTTAAAACACACCGTTTCATGTAAATGCGCTAGAAATTATCGAAGGAGAATCCGTCAATAATTGTTTGGTATATAAATTAAACTCGCACCCCGCAGCCTCCCCCTCACTTTCTTCTCTGATACCGATTACTCTCTCTCTCTAATCCATGGCTCTCTTGTGGTATTCTGGCTATTTCTTGCATTTTCCAACCATTTTCACACTCCCCTGGCGAGTCCCCTTCTCGGGTTCATTTATGCAGTTTAAAGTTTCTTCTTTATGCATTTTTCGTTTCTCAATCTAACCTCTGTCATCTCTATGTTGTGGATATTTTTTCAGCAATATGAGACTGCAATCTTAGTTTCAGTGTCATAGTGGGTTTTAGGGTAGTAAGAAAAAACTTCTCATTTGTCTTAAGAATTAGAGTTTTGGAACATGAAAGGATTTAGGATAGAGCATTCAAACTTATTCAGGCAGAATTCTGACATTGATGGACTTAGGATAAATGACTTAATTTGTTATGGTGTTACTATTGCAATGTGCATGACTTTCTTGTTTGTTTGTATGTTTTGGAATGGTATTTTAGTTTAATTTTGAATGCAAGCGGCTCCTTTCCTACGGAGAAATTCTGCCTAAATTTTAGAAAAATTAGAATTTAAACTCAAATTCTTTAAGTTTATCAAATTAATTAAGAATTAGGATTGAACTGAATTTCTAATTAAAATCTATGATTTTACATAATTTCAATTGTAATTTAAATCATGCTTATTTTTAAGCTATCAACAATTAAATTTGTTCATTGGAGGTTTCCAAGGGGTACCCTCTCAGTCAGGTAGGGACACAACCCCTAAGCTACGTGATAAAGTCCAATCATGATCGGCCTTATAAGGCATGGGCGAGCACCCCTCTTCCCACTTGTTCTATGTGATTTGGCGAGTGAAAGGTAGGTAATCTCAATATTGATTATTTTAGTTTATATGAAACTTACATTATTTGTTTACCATTGGTTTTCTTTTCTACAAAAAAAAAAAAATGTAAAATACAACAATCTCCATGTAAGCCACATGTGGACGACCTTCAATACTCAATGGTCAGCGATGCTTGGTTGACTAGGTAGAGATATAATTGGATAGGGGGTTGGTCTGGAAAAAGCTTCAGCACCATTGCAATTCCAAGAAATTTAAAAAGAATTAGAGTAAGCAAATAAGAACAGAGCCTCTAAGAAGGGATGCTCACTCCATATTGGAGGCTCTGTTACCCAGGGACCACAACCAAGAAGACGGTTAGTAGCACTAAAAGTCTTATTGTTGTTATAATTTAATTTTTAATTTGTTTAATCTTTTTGAAGGAAAAAGCACTTGGACAGGCTATTGGACTTCGCAAGGTGTTTAAGGAGATGCTCCTCAAGAAGAAAGATAAGACCTAGATGACGCATGTAAGTGGTTCAATTATTTTTACAAGGTTCAACTTTAAATATTTCTTAATTTGTCAAAAGAGCATACTTATTCGTCTTAAACCTATTTTTATATTACAAGAGCAATTCCTAGCTTAGATGGAGGCTTCCCAATCCTAGCAGCTACCACCTGGTTGGCAAGAGGGACCGCGAGAGAGCTTCTAAAATAGCCACCAGATCAATCCACAAGAGGTGTTATAAGGGCTGTGTTTATGGTTTGGGCTCATAGCCTTCCATAAACATCTGTCAATTTGCCTCGCGCTACGTATCGCATAGCTAGTCAATGAGTCAGCTTGGCCCCACCATCAATGAGTTGGTTTGGGAGAGCATGAGGTCCGAGATGAGGACAGAGATAGAAGACATTCCAACTCAGGTGGCGAGGGAGATGGCGACTAAGATGGCTATTCAGATGGCCTCTTAGATGTCTGGCGAGTTTCAGTTTGAGATGCAGGGCATAAGGTCTACACAAGAGCAGAATTAGGGAGCCGGCTCTGGATGCACCAACAACCAAGACCTTGGATGATCAGGAGGAAGATCATGGGGATGACAGTGAGGAGTTACTTGATTTTGTACAAATATTTTTACTGGTCAGTTATTGTAATTCTTCACGTGTTTTCATAAATTACTGATTTTTATTTTGTCCTTAATTCAAATTATTATTCAAATGTCTTTCTAATTATTTGAATTTTTAATATTATAATTATTTCTGCATTATAAAAAAATTAATTGCTAATTTCATTGAAGGAATACCCCTCTGCAAAATCAATTATCATAAATAAAAATTGATTGTTTACAAAACTTAGCAACAAAATATCCATCTGTATTTTCCCACTTACCAAATTTATTGAAGTATAATCCCTCGGAATTTCATCAGTGAATAAATTTCACCTCACAGAATTTTGCAACTTTTATATTATATATTTATTACCAGAGGTTTTTTCTTAGGTTAGTTTGTCAGCAGACTTAATTTCCTTGGTATTTTATTTCTAAGAACGATATTAATAAAGGCATGGATCCCTCGAAAGTTCATTGGTATTCTTGATATACTAACAAAATTGTGATTTATTAACAAAATTTTCCATTGGTAAATGTTCAATTTCTAGCAGTAAAATAATACAATGATTACTTTTTTCAGTGTGGTAATCGTATTAGCAAATGGTCACTAATTCAAAAGTAAGTAATTTGAAAAACATGCCTTAATTCAAATAGAACGAACCTAATCCTAGAAGACTGAAAAGTTTGTCCTAATTTAAACACCTCAACTACATGGTTGTGCACAATTCAAAGGTACCTTGTACTCATCCCAAAACATATAAAAAACTTATCTGTCTATATAAAACCATTCAAGATATAAATCTAGGACCTACTGTAAATTCTGCCAGTCACTCTCTACTAGGTCCCACATAATGGCTAGAATATCATCTAAATTAAGTTTTTCAACTTCTATTAGCTACCAGCTTACAAATTATGACTTTTTCTTTATGATAGCTTTCAAATGTCAAACTAACATAAAAATGTCATTAAATATTTTTTTGTGCGTCAGTGACAATTTTAATAAAATTCAAATTAATATATTAGTAATAATATTAGACTTGATTTGTGATTCAGTTATGTGAGCATTATGTTATGGACTAATTAGATATTATGAACCCTTCTATTTATGGGGCCTTGGGTAGATGAACTTATGATGAGTTAGGTTAATCAATCCTAGGGGCATCTTTACTCTCTATCTGTATATATTGTGTTGCTACCCCATTGATATAACATACTAAATACATTATGTTCCATATAATAGATCAAGAGAAGAATTCTCTTTCCTAAATCTATAAAATCAAGCATTTCTAAAATCCCTAAATCTATTTATTGTATTTGATGACATAATATATATGCTATAAAGTGTTTTACACATTAAGATAGATGACTTTTGATCATATTGTTATGGACAATTGTTTGCAAAATTTGATTTTTGTCCTTCAATTGATGTCAAAGAATATATAGATTATTCTATAGCTGTATGCATGTTGAATTGATTACATGTTAATTTTGGCATGAAATTATTCAATGATGATCAATTTAGGATTACCTATGACAATATATATATATATATATATTGATGTGAATTAGGAATTTGAGTAAGATTTTGCATTGGAATTCTTGATTGAAAATCAATTTTGTCCTAGTGAAGAAGATTGAAACCCCAAAATGTTGATCCATCAACTTAATTTTAGTGAGAAATCACCAACTAGAAAGCACAAACACTTCATAAAGGTTGCCATATTGGTATTGGATACGTATTTGACACCAATACTTCATGAAACTTCTAGATACCTTTGACTTTTCATAATGTTTCACTTTGAAAAAATAAATCAAAATTAAAGGATTATTTTTGACTATTTCTTTCACTTTTTGAAGACTTTCCCAATAGAATCTTTGTTTATAGTATCTGAGTGGAAATTTAGAATTTTCATAGTGGCATTTCTCTTAATGAGAACTTCATTAGCAATATTGAAATGGTTTTTATCGACAATACAGTTGTTTGGGTTAATAAGATTAGATTAAATTTATATAATTCAACTCTGTCATGCTCAATTTTAAGCTAAATAAGACTCTCCATTTTGCTTTCTTATTACTACACATACATATGCATATATAAAGATGTATATATATATATATATATCGTATTGACATTCCTTATTTTTTGATATTTTAACGTATGGTCATATTCCTATTACGTCTTATCAGTATAGTATGCCATATCTCTACTCCCTAGATCATCAAAACAGTTTTGGGTATTTTGATAATCACATGATCTTGATTATAGCACATGTAATTGATGTTAAAATCATTGAATGAAACTCCAATTTTGAAAGACCTCACCTAAATCACAATTTTCAAAGTGGACTCTAAAATCCCAAAGATTCTACATTTCAAATTGTAGGATTTTATGAACATTTCATGAAATTGAGTTGGGGGTAATATAAATAGGTATATTCAGACCTAGAAACATTAATTTATTGTAGAAATTGTTGAGGAAAAGCCTTTGTAACCAAAGTTTTGAAGAAACCCAAACACCATTCGCAATCCTTCCTTGATTCAAATTCTATGATTTAGTACAAAACCCTTGAAATTTGCTGTGTAAAACACCAACATCAAACCAATTAGAACATTTTCCATGGATTTGTCTTCAAAATCAATGAGTGAAATGCTTGTTTCTAAACCCCTTTGAAATCCCTCCGAAACTCCATTTTCTTCACATTGGGTCACTTGATTTTAATGCATGAAACATGAAATTGTTATGGACAATGCGCTGGTTGGTTCTTTCAGAAGCAAAAAAAATGCATAACTTGTCTATTAGGAGTGGATTAGGCATTATGCTATTAGGTTAATTTGAAATTGTAACCACTTTTATTGAAACGAAGCATTTGGTGAGTAGCGAAGGGTTTGGTTAGTTGTAGAAGGAGTCAATGATAGGTGTCATCTTTTGTACAAGTTTGTTATGAATGTGGGTTAGGAGTGAAGTATTTAGGTAGGATGAATGAATGATTATGTAAGAAGAAATACTAGGAAAAAAGAAGAAGAATAAAAGATACATGAGATCCCTTTGATTCAATTTTCTCATTCTTTATTTTCCATTCCTAATATTTGGTATCATAGTTAAGTAAACTTTTACGGTGACTAATCGTGAGATAGAACAACATTTGGAGATTACGGATAGGAGATTGAATGAAGCATTTTCATTGATCCAAAATTTACAGAGGTCAACAGAAGGAATTGAGCAATTGCAATAAGCATTGGAGAGTTGATTTGAACAATTGATGGTGCAAATGAAGTCCTTGCATCAATTGGTAAAGCAATTAGGGAAGAAAAATGCAGAAGCCAACCCGACTACAGAAAGAGAAGAGGAATCTATGGATAGGGAGGAATGGAGGAAAGAAGAAGGAAAAGGACTAAGAAGCACTGATACATGCATTTCCATGGCATTTTGGTGTCAGACACGAATCCGACACTGATCCTTCATTCATACAGCCGTAAACATCCTCTAGCTATATCCTACATCCTCTAGGAGGAAGATAGTAGGGCAAACATGTAATTCAAAGGTGATTAATGAGAGCGTGTGTGAGCAAAAGATGCACTACCAACATCAACGTCAAGGAGAATTTCTTTGTGTATTTGGAAGGGATGACCTGATTGGAAAACACCCAAGAAAATAAAGGGTCATATTAGAAATTGAGGTCTGCTTGGATGTAGATATTGAACAAATTGTTAGGGGTTTGATTGAACATGGATTCTAAAAGGGGCACAAATAGGAGAGGCATGGTCATGAGGAACATGAAGGCTATCTTCCTGGGAGAAATAGGTTTCACCTTGACACGGGCGATGACCTAGAAGAGAACTTCATGGTCATCTTTGAGCGGGGGAGATGCTATAGATGAAGGAGATTCTTGCTGTAAAATGACAAAATGGGCTAAGTCGTCACAGTGGTTGGGGCTAGCAAAGAAATTGGTTTTGCGATTTATGTTTAGAATGATGGAGGGATGAAAGCAATAGTGAAAAAAGAGATGAGATCATTATAATTAATATTTAGTATTGACAATAGAATATTTTTATACTTATAATATATTATGACTTAGTTGTAATTATTTTTATGTTTAGTTATGATAGCTTTTATTAATTAATAATAGCAGATAATTTATTTTTAAATATATGTTAATGTTTTTTATTCAGATTAAATTATATATATATATGCCATATCGGTATCCCATTTTTTTAAAATTTTATTGTATTGCAATATCTGTGTCGTATCGTATTATTGTGGTATCTCATATCTGTGCTTCATAGGAAAAGGAGCAGTGATACTACCAAAGTTATTGAAATTTGATGGGAGTGGATTTTAGGTGTGGCATAGCAAGGTGGAGTAGCTATCTAAAAGAGGTGGTGGAAGAATTACGTTTGAAGGCTCTCCGTAGTAGTTGGGGGGTTGGGTCGTGCATATTTGTTGCAACATGTGTTTTAACGAGGAAATGTTTTCCAATGTGAGGGAATTATGGTCAATATGGTGCTAAGATTTGATGAGAGATTTTACAAAGATCCCTTGGCTAAATTAACGAACCTAAAACAGAAAGGGTTGTAGAAAGATTTTGTGGATGAATTTGAAGAGTTGACCACGAGAGCAAGTTGTTTGAGGCAACTACCTTGTGTTGCTTCCTTGGTGGCTTGCAAGGAACATTGGAGAAGTCAGTATGTGTTCATCAGCCATGAACGGTGAACAAGGTGATTTACACTGCTCACTCATACGAAGGAGGAAGTGCTATTAGAAGTGGTCAAAACCCCTCACCTGATCTATTACGCAAATCTTCTATCATATGAGAAGTCAATTGCTCCTCAGAGTAATGTAACAAGGAACACTCCAATTAATTCAAACTTATTGTGGCAAGAGCAATTCCAATCAGGTGAGCATAGTGGGGGGCGGTGCAACTCTAGAGTTTTAGGTCAGAACAGTGCCTTAGGATCGAATAAGAATGTGTATGTTTTGATGCACAAATAGAGGTCCTCTACAAGGTCAATAAGAAACGTTAGTAAGGAGGTGATGAGCACCCGTCAATCAAAGGGCCTTTACATCTTTTGTGGTGATAAGTATTACATTGATCACTTCTGTAAAGTATCATGTTTGTATGCCATGGTTCTAGAACAAGAGCAATTGATTGAAGATGTCTCAAAGTTGCTTGAGGAGGTTACTGTTGAGGAAGGGATTGGACTAGCTGGACAAGAGAGTGTACAAATCGTCCATAATGTGATGCAAGGGTAGGAAGGAGTGTACGCCATGGAAATTGAAATTACCATTAAGAAATAGAGACTTCAAGCATTAGTGGATTCTAGGAGTAACCATACTTTTCTTGGAGTAAAGTGTGCAAAGTTTGTGGGTTGTAAGCTAATCTTAGCTCCGATGACTAGTAAAGTGAGGGTGGCCAACGGTGAGAATTTGGAAGTTAAGTATTAGTGTTTGTCACTGTCATGGATTACACATAGAGTCTATTCCAAAATAGAATGTTACACCCTTCTGATGGTAGTGTACAATGCGATTCTAGGTGCCAAATGCCTCACTCAATTGGCACCATTACTTGAAATTTTGAGCTTCATTGGATAAGGTTTAAGTATGCTAGATAAGAGGGGACTCTTTGAGGCTTGGTGGGTGACGACATGATGGTTGGAAAGGGTGATGGTGATTGTAGAATTAACCATGTGACTTTGGTGTAAATTTTATAAACTTTGGCGTCACCATACACCATGTAGCAGTTATATGCCATTGGTGTGGTCCAAAAGGGGGACAAATAGCTAGATAAGTCCCAAAGGGTTGAGCTGGAAGGACTGCTTTGAGAGTTCACGAATGTTTTCAACAAACAACAATGCCTTCCTCCATCACAAATCCAAGACAATTGCATTCCCTTGGAGCTAGGAAGTAAGCCCATTAATCTGCATCCTTATCATTATCCCCATGTTCAAAAAGAGATAATTAGCACATGGTGGATGAATTACTCGATAAGGGGTAGATTAGACCAAACCAAAGTCCCTACGCTTCGTTGGTGGTACTGATCAAGAAGGATGCCTCTTGGGGATTGTTATGACAATGGCCAGCAAAAAAAAATTGCAAAATATAATTTAGAGAAAAAGAAGAGAAAACACACAAATATTTAACGTGAAAAAATCCAATGAGGGAAAAAACTACAGGCAGAAGAAGAGAATTTCACTATGTAGAATTTAGTTATAAGGCTGAAATTTGGACTGAACAATTGACCCCAAAATTACTGTTTATGCAGTATCCAAAGGACCTAAAATTACAGAAAATCTGCACTCTTCTGTATTGCTGTTTTGCAGTAGCAACCTAAAACCAGTACTGTTCATGCAGCACTGTTCATGCTGTACTGTTCACGCTGCTTTTGATTTCTGTATATTTTCTGCAGAAAAAAGGTCACAAACTGCTGTATGCAATTTTCTACTAAAATTGTGATTCTGTCTACAATTGTTTTACAGTTTTCTACTAAAACTGTAACTCTTGGTTGCAATTTTCATCTGAAACTGCAACTATTTATTTTTAGAATTTGGGTCACACCCAAAAACATAACAATCTCCACCTTGACACAAATTCTAAAAACAAACTTTAACAAAGAAATTCTCCACCTCTTCCACAAAAGCTCCTAAGAGCAAAACTCAATAATGAACTCCAATTAAGTCCAAGCAATACTTGAACTTCTTAATAGACAAAGGCTTATTGTACTCCACCTCTTCTCCTATAGCAAGACAATAGGCAAAATCTGAATAATCATATTTCTCATGTGGTTTAATAGTTCTCCTTGGCCTATCCTTACCTATGGTGTAAGGCTATAATTGTAAAGATTCTGAAGCCTTTTCTAAATCACATATGTAGAACTAGGAAGAGAAAATTGTTTAGGCTAAACAAGAACTTCAAACTCCACCTGTTCTCCACCTTTTTCATTATTCTGAATGACTGATTCTGTAGCTTCTTTCTTTGCAAGCATGGAATATTCATCAAAAGTTACATCCCTGCTAATAAGAAACTTAGACTGATCAAGATACCATAACTTGTATCCTTTCACACCAGATGAATACCCAAGAAATACACATTTCTTTGCTCTAGGCTCAAGGTTTCCTTCATTAACATGTGCATAAGTAGGACAAACAAAAATTTTTAAAACAAAATAATCAACAAGTTTGCCAGACCATACCTCTTCTAATGTTTTACATTCAATGGCTGTATAAGGAGATTGATTCACTAACCAACAAACTATGTTAATAGCTTCAGCCCAAAATTCCTTGCCTAAGCCTGTATTTGAAAGCATACATCGAGCCTTTACAAGAAGGGTTATGTTCATCCTCTCTGCAACACCATTTTGTTGAGGTGTATTCACAATGGTTCTATGTCGAGCAATGCCTTCTTTCTTGCAAAATTAATTGAACTCATTATTATAAAATTCAAGGCCATTATTTGTTCTTAGTCTCTTGATCTGTTTTCCTGTTTGCTTTTCAAGTAAAGTCTTCCACTGCTTAAAAGTCACAAATACTTGATTTTTTTGCTTTAGAAAGTAGAACCAAACTTTCCTTGAATAATCATTAATAAAAGTCAACATGTATCTGGAGTGACTGGCTTTAGAAGGAACTTAAGAGTGCCCCCAAAGGTTTGAATGAATGTAGTCAAGAGTTCCTTTTGTCTTGTGAATGGCTGAACTGAAATTCAACCACTTTTGTTTGCCAAAGACACAATACAATGTTCACAAAACTCCATTTTTCTTATAATTTGGCCACATAACAAACCTCTCTTGCTCAATGCTGTCATGCCTCTCTCACTCATATGCCCTAGTCTTATCTGCCAAATTTTAGTAACATCTAAATCAGAAATAGAAGTAGTAGCAACTGCAGCTGAACCTGTAACAGTAGAATCCTGCAAGAAATACAAAGTGCTAATTCTATTTGCTTTCATCAGTAAAAGTTCTAATCACATTTATATTTACAACCGTTCTTTTCTAAAGTACCCAAAGAAATTAAATTCTTTTTCAAATCTAGAATGTGTTTCACATTTGACAAAGTTCTAATCATACCATCATGCATTTTAATTTGCACATTGCCTATCTCAGCAACTTTACAAAAATGATCATCACCCAAAAACACACCTCCATTAAACGGCTCATAAGTGATAAGCCAGTCCCTATTAGGAGTCATATGCTATGAAGTTCCTGAATCCATCACTCAGCTAGTTTCAAATTTGATTTTAACATCAGTAATACAAAGCAGATCACTTTTCTCATCTTCTGCTACATTAGCTTCATCTTATGTGGCCTAACCTTTATTATCACCTGCTTTTTCCTTTTTTTTCAGTTTAAAGCAATCAGATTTAATATATCGCTTCTTCTTACAATAATTACAAGTCAGATTCTTATGTTTAGACTTTGATCTAGACTTGTTAGAATTAGGATTTCTCTCCATACTTCTTCCTCTAACAACAAATAGACCAATACTCTGATCACCCCCTTCAACAGATGTCAAATTATTATTAATTTTCTCTTTAGCTTGCAAATTTGACCTGACATTATCAAGGAAAATTTCTTCTCTACCATAGATCATAGTGTCTCTAAAATTTTTATAGGAAGTAGGCAAAGAACATAATAGTAAAAGCACTTGATTCTCATCATCAATCTTCACATCTATCTTACTTAAATCAGTAATGATGGAAGTAAACTCTGCTATATGAGATTTTAGCAGCGTACCTTCAAATATACGCAGAGTATAGAGGCGTTGCTTTAACCGTAGCCTGTTGGTGAGAGATTTTGTCATGTACAGACTCTTCAATTTCAACCATGCACCTATTGCAGTAATCTTAGTAAGAATTTCTTGAAGAACTTCATTACCCAAGCACAACTGAATAGAAGAAAGAGCTTTATCATCCGTATCATCCCATTCAGCATCTGTCGTAGTCTCAGGCTTCTTCATCTTCCCAAGTAGCGCCCTCTTTGTGTCTTCTCTTGACAGAATTGCCATCATCCTGACTTGTCAGAGAGAAAAATTGGTTGACCCATCAAATTTCTCAATGTCTGTCTTAGATGTTGCTACTGAAGTAGAAGCCATTGAGAACTTGGCTCTGATACCAATTTGTTATGACAATGGACAGCAAAAAAAAATTGCAAAATATAATTTAGAGAAAGAGAAGAGAAAACATACAAATATTTAACGTGAAAAAATTCAATGAGGGAAAAAATCACTGGCAGAAGAAGAGAATTTCACTATGTAGAATTTAGTTACAAGGCTGAAATTTGGACTAAAAAATTAACCCCAAAACTGTTGTTTATGTAGTATCCAAAGGACCCAGAATTATAGAAAATCTACACTCTTCTATATTGCTGTTTTGCAGTAGCAGACCCAAAACCAGTACTGTTCATACTGCACTGTTCACATTGTACTATTCACGCTGCTTTTGAGTTTTGTATATTTTCTACAAAAAAAGGTCACAAACTGCTGTATGCAGTTTTCTACTAAAACTGTAATTTTATCTGTAACTGTTTTACAGTTTCCTACTAAGACTATAACTCTTGGTTGCAGTTTCCATCTGAAATTGCAATTATTTATTTTTAGAATTTGGATCACACCCAAAAACATAACAGGGATTTTGTGTGGACTTTCGCTAGATTAATGAAATGATGATCAAGGAGAAAATTTCTGATCCCTCTTGTGGATGAACTCATCGATGAATTATGTGAGGCGTGATTCTACTCCAAGCTGGACTTAGCTCAGGTGTACAGCCAAGTACACATCATGCCAAATAATATTTCGAAGACAGAGTTTAAGACCCACATCAGACACTATAAGTAGCTTGTCATGCCGTTTGGACTCTCATGCGCACCGGCCACATTTCAAGCACTGATGCACAATGTATTTAAGAATCATTTGTAGAAATTTGTCTCATCTTTTTTCATGAGATCTTGATCTACAGTAACACCTGGGAAGAGCACATAGGTCACCTTCAAACTATGTTACAATTATTGAAAGATAATCATCTCTTTCTCAAGCACAAAAAGTGTGCTTTTAGACACCAAAAGATTGAGTATCTTGGTCGCCTAATTTCGATTGAAGGAGTGGAAGCGGATGAATGCAAAATTAGGGTCATGCTCAAATGGCTAGTGCTGAAGGATGTTAAAGGGTAAGGTGGGATTCTGAGCCTCACCATTTTTCTACTAGCGATTTGTTTCCAATTATAGCAAAATAGCACAGTCATTCACTGAATTACTCAAAAAGGACCAATTTGGGTGGAATGTTTATACATAGCGTGCTTTCAACACCTTGAAGGAGGCTATGTCTTCAGTCCCTATTTGGGCTTTACCAGACTTCAGTTAACCTTTTGTAATTGAAAACCGATGCTTCAAGGATCAAGATCGGTGTCGTTCTAATGCAGGCTCATCATCCCATGGCATATTTGAGTAAGGTCATGGGGCTTTAGTTCCAAAGCATGTCCATGTATAAGCATGGGCTAGTTACCCTGATTTTTGCAGTGAAGAAATGGAGCTCCTATCTGATTGGAACTCATTTCGTAATCAAGACCGACCGGTAAGCTTTAAAGCATCTTTTAGAGTAACCCCTTGACACACCCATGCAACACAAATGGTTGCAAAAACTTATGGGCTATGATTTCAAAGTGAGCTATAAACAGGGATCAAAAAATAGTGTGCCAGATGCTTTCTCCCGACGCAAAGAAAATTTAGCTCTCGTGGTTTTCTCTAATGTTGACTCCAACTTGTTATCACAAGTCAAACCTAGCTGGACTAATGACTCTGCGTTACAACAAAAAAACTCTTTGTTAGAGCAAGATCCTAATTGTCTATCGAAGTATTCATGACATTAAGAGATTTTGGAGAGTGAGGGGAAGTTGGTGGTAGGCCATGATAAAACCTTATGGGAATTTATTCTAAAATTATTCCATGATGATCCCACTGGGGCACATTCAGGAAACAGAGGGACTTATTACTTGTCAACGCCATCTTCTATTAGAAGGGCCTTCGGAAGGACGTCAAGAATTGGGTATGTCAGCGTGAGGTTTGTCAATGCTTCAAGTCTGATCTTAGCCTTTGCCGTTGCCAAATATGCCCTGGCATCCTGTAACGATGGACCTTATTACCAACCTCCCCAACTCCTAAGGGAAGATTGTCATACTTGTCGTCGTCGAATGTTTCATTAAACACAGTCACTTCATGGCCCAATGGCATCCCTTGACTGCATCTACTGTGGCTTTCATTTTCCTCTCTCATAGTTGGGAATCTCCACAGGCTCTCGAATACCATAATCACAAATAAGGACCCATTGTTCTTGAGCCACTTCTGGCAAGCCATATTCGAAGCCAAAGTGGTCCAAGTCATCAAGCCCTCTGCCTATCACCCGCAAACTAACAGGCAATCAAAGGTGGTTAATAGTCGTCTAGAGTGTTACCTCCGGTGCGTTTGCAACGAAGTATCACATCAGGGGGGCAAATGGCTGGCACTTGCAGAAATTTGGCATAATACAAGTTGGCATTATGCCATTGGTATGATGCCATTTCAGGTGCTCTATGGTTATCCTCCAGCGGCACACACTCCGTGTATGGCTGGTAATTCTTGCATCTAGGTCGTTGTTCGTAATTGCGATCTTGAGAGCATCTGCTTAATATCCATAAACAGAATTTGTGCAAGGCTCAAAACTGTATGCATGAGCAAGCAAATCAAAGACGTTCAGAGAGGGATTTTCAAGAAGGGGATTTTGCATACGTGAAATTATAGCCATATAAGCAAGTCTCTATCCCGAATCGCAGCTTCCACAAATTAGTTGCCCTCTACTATGTACCTTTCAAGGTATTGGCACGAATTGGGGAGGTTGCTTATCGTTTAGAATTGCCTTCAAATTGCAAATTTCACTCGGTGTTCCACGCATCAATGCTCAAGTACCACGATGGTCTCCACAAGCTGCACTAACTGTCCTTCAACCCATCACTGAGAATGGTCTTTTGATTCTTATTCCGGTGGCAATTTTGGATCGTCAATTATGACAGAAGCACGGTAAGGCGAGCACAGAAGTGTTAGTTTGATAGTCGATATTGACAGCTCTTGGATGGATTCTTTTGCTTTTAAACATGATTTTCCCAAATTCATGGATCAGACCCAACATCCTTGAGGACAAGGATGATCTCAGGGAGGCGGGGTTTTGCTAGGAATGGATTAGCCATTCTGTTGTTAGGTTAATTTGAATATGTAATCGCTTTTATTGTAACAGAGTGTTTGGTGAGTAGCAGGGTGTTTGGTTAGCTGTAGTAGCAGTCAGTGTCATCTTTTGTATGGGTATGTTATGAATGTCGGTTAGGAGTGTAATATTTAGGGACGACAAACGAATGATTCTATAAGAAGAAAATACCAGAAAAAAAAAGAACAAGAAAAGGTATGTGAGATCCCTTTGATGCAATTTTCTTATTCTTCGTTTTTCATTCCGAACATTGTCAGAATAGATGGAGTAAATCCTGCTTTTTAAACAGAAATGTTTAAATCCACAAATCAGTCACCTTTGTGATGTAGCACAAGTGATAAAAGTGAAAAAAATGAGATAAAAAAATAAACAGTGATAAAAATGAAAAAATAAGCAAACAAATTGAACGGAAGAGATGAAAAAGACATAACTAAATTGCAAATCAAAATTATAAGTATAATATTGTTGCTGAAACAAAAGAGGATGGGATTATTGAAGTGTCTTTAGAAACAGCAATGTTATACTTATAATTTTGACTCACAATTCAACTACCCTCTCTTACATCTTTTGTTTAGTATTTTTGCTTATTTTTCTATATGTGAGTAGAATTATTAAAGAAAGCAAAAGGTTACAAGTCTAAAGCTAGTACACATACAAAATCCCAAGAGGAATCTTTCTTCTTCTTCCTCTGTGGAAACGATCCCACAAAGCCCGTCTTCTTCTCTTCTCTCGCCCTAAGCAACTCCATCTTTTTACGCTCACTTTCTCTTTTGGTATCATTCCCTCTCTCTGCCTGTCTTTCTCTCAGAAAGAGACACAGACATGTCAACAGTTTCCGAGCTTTGAGCAATGAACATGTAATGGTCATGGGATTTTCATCCGGAGATGAATTTATAAACGTAAGTGCTCTAATTCTGTTCTCTTTTTCTCTCTCTCTAAATTATTGATTTAAAATTTGGGTTAAAGATGAATAAAGATTGAAGAATTTTTCTGGGTTTATTCTATTTTCTTGAAACTTAATTAATTCATTGTCCAATTTTGAGGCAGGAGCCCTGGTCCGTGTCATTTGCTTATGAGGTTGTGTCAAATTTTTTTGGTACAATTCAGGACGACAGGGAGAGTGGATTTCCTTTAGTAGATGAGACTGGAGCAGTGCGACAAAGTAGTCGCATGAAAGTACATCATCACTTTGAAAACGAAGCCGATTTCAGGCCAGCGGAACACCCCATAGAGCCAACGGATGAAGATCGTCCGGTGAAATGCCCAATGCCGGAATATTCTGTCACCAACGTAAGAATAATTTAATCTTCTTCTATATAAATTTGCCGAGGTGAACATAATTATGCATTGGCAATTTAATAAGGTCCAGCTTTCCCTTGCAAGAAAAGACAGGAAATGCACCTATTTAATATTCTTTGATTAGTAACTTTATGTTTAATATTCTTTGTTTAGTAATATTCATTGGCAATTAAAGTCACTGATAAATCATGTGACTTCTACAGAGCTGGAGAAGATACTTGATTCTATTTACTTAACAGAAATATATTTCCGTTAAAATGGATTTATAAAAATTTCATAAAATTTAATATAATGTGTTAAATTGTTAATCTCACTGTCTAAACAGCAAAACTTAATAAATTTAATAATATAAATTTTTTAAAATAAAATTTTTGTGATATTGAGAATACATGAACTGTTTACTTAATCATGTCTAGCCGTGGCCTCCTAGTCTCTCCTATTTGTATTGGTTTTAACCAACACAGCAATCACAATGTGTCTTGCCTGGAACGTCCGAGTGTTACTCTCCTTTCATATTCTGCTTCCTCTATTGGAATGAGGTTGCAGCATAGGTAATCAGAAAGAGAGAGACAACAGTTACGAATGTGGTATAGTCAAACCAAAATACTATCTCCTATACACACAAAAAGTACTTAAAGTTTTAGCGTTGTTTGGCATCTAATAGATTATGGACTGAATCATTCTGAATGCACCCAGAGAGATCTTTTGAAAATGCAAGGTTTTAGAACCCGGTAGCCACTATATAGTCAATATAATGAAGAAAATAGTTTTCTACTTCAATGTACTGTCGGCTTCACTCCCCAGGCCGAGGAAGCTCTACCTTATGATCCATATCTAACTTTTTCAGGATGGAGAGTTGCATGGAAGAAAGTTTGCAGAAAGCACAAGGAAGAGAGTTGAGGTATCTGCAACAGTGGTAGTTAAAGAAAGAACAGCCGCAATGGATGCAGAGCCTCAAGCTCGAGCAGTAAGAAAGCAGCACCACACTCTCACCAATGGAGGACCTCGTGATGACCCCATTAATGAGAATGCCAACAGTCCCTAATCTAGAAACCCAGAATATCACCCTCTTCCAAATGCTTCAGCAGTTTGACAAGTTTGACTCATAAGCAAGTAGAAATAAATTGCATCCCAACAATTTGTACTGAGGAATCCAATGTGTAATGAGATGGGTTACCCTCAACGCAACAATCAATATAAGCATAGGTGTAGCTAGAACTTCCAAGGATATTTGTTCACTAGATATCATCAAACATCGTAGAAGCTCTGACGTTATCTATTAAATCTAGACATGCAAGTGTGTTGACCACACAATTTAGAAGGCAACTGAATGATTAAATGCTAAATGCTAAATGCTTTAATTTAGAAGTTCTAAACCAACATGCCATTGAACTGTATGAAGATGTACATAGGTTAGCCGCCCATAAACAATCTAAGTTTATTACCATTGAAACACAACAATGAAAAAGAACATTAGAAAGACGAACACAAAGTGACGTATACAGTTTGAAAGTGAGAAAAAAGTTACAACATACACAAACTGACAAGGGACAAATGGCTCACGTTAAGCCAGCACCACTTTAAAGGAAGCATCTACAGTACAAAGTTTAGTTTAAGATAGGGAGTGAGGAATCATTGCGAGTTTAAGCCCGACCATTCTGTTGCTTCTATGGTTTTCTCCATGTCCCTTAAGGTTTTCTTGGTCCGTCACTTGGCAGTCCGTAAGAATATTAAGAGATTTCTATATAGTTTGCACGATGAGAAACAATTGGCACATAAAGAGATAGAACTCCTAAGAACACATTCCTTTTATTCTACAAGAGAAATTCCTAGGGCAACAGCTATGCCCAGTGTCAGTGAGATTATTTGGACTGCTGTACTTCTCAATGTTGTATTCCCACTGTTATTCATTTCTGCAAGCACTCCGGCAATCGCTATGTATATAAATCCACCTGCTGTAAATCCCGGTTAAAAGGGGGAGGTGTCATTGCAAAATCAACTTCAACCTCAACCAACAAATTCCATAAGATTCCTCACCTCAAATAGAGATGATTGTCCAGGATCTTTCCCCCAAAGCAGAACCTACACCAGAAAAAATTAAATTACGATTTCATTCTATATTCCACTTTGGGGATACTAATTGACACTTGATAGCAGCAGATCTGGGAAAGGCAATTGCCCAACTGTTACTTTGGGGAGAAGTGGAATGCATGTGAATGTCCAAAGATGGAATTGCCCCAACTTAATCAGTAAGTTCCCAATAATACCACAAAATTTTTGGATTTTAAAGCAGCAAAATCCCAGAAATATTAAGAAATCTTTGCTTTGTTCCCACATAGGAAGCTAAACCTAGCATGATGAGTGTTAGCATTAAAAGGAGGGGGGGACAGCACCCTAAATGGAGGTCTAAAAACTTTGAATCCGAGTTTTCATTTTTACTTTGAAAGAAAAAGTTGATTTTTCAAAGAAGAAAATTGATTTCTTACCCTTATTTAGCAGGCTAAAGTTATTTCTTTTTTTCTATCACTTATTTTTATTTACTTAAATATGCTGTTGCCATTAACTTCGTCTATACTATCAAGACCATGGGGCAACCTAAAAGAAATTGAACATATATCATCGATATTTACACTTCCTTTTTTATTTTTATGGGTTCACACTCTTACTTTTATTAATTGTGACCAGTGCATATCTGCTGTTTCTGGATCCACCAAACTGACTCTACTAGTACTCATCGAAGAATAGACTCACCAGAGCAGTTCCTGCAAGGGCCACAAGTGCTGATAGAAAGTTAAAGAAGAGAGCTTTTGATATGCTGAAACCAGACCTAACGAGAATACCAAAATCACCAACCTGCATACATAACCAAAAGGATTGCACAAAGCTTTTGGCGGCAAAACAAAATTAAGAACTGAAATTGGTGATATATACAACAAAATCAGTGACTGTAGCAAATAATATGGATAAATCTGCAAAAGAAAAATAACTACTATGAGAAGATGACATAATGAAAATACCTATACCAAAGGATGAACCACGAATGGTAAAAATGTGGTTGCTCCCACTTAAAGAGACAACGCCACATACTGTTCAACATATATTTCTAAGAGATGGGATCACTAACATAGCCTGTGTCATCCATAGTGTCATATCACATGATCCCTGGCAGGTCTCATGCCCATATAATGGATGAGAACTCTATAATACTGATAGCAAGTGTAAAGCCAACATAACCCTGTAAATATTGATGCTTTATGCGGGAAGCAACTAGTCTTTGAAAGCAAACTAAAATTTTAATGAATCTCTGGGTGGGATAGCAATTTTTTATTTACCATTTTCTGAATAAAAATCAGAAATTAAAATGTCAACACATTTTATTAGGCATCCCCTTCTCACTTTGTAAAAGAATCCTATCTATAATTAGAGTCGCCTACTGATGCCTGCACTGAGAGCTACTCACTAGTGAAATAAAACTGGTATGCTATTTGCAACTTCACATGACAAAGTGATGCATCCACAATCATCTGTTCTTCCCAATACCAAAAACTTCAAGCAATTCATATGAGCAGCACTCTTACATTGTGCCTTTGACATGCACAGCAAGGGCTGAATCATCACAAAAGGAGGTTGAGGGAAGTGCACCCCCTCTCATGCAGAAGTGCCCTTTGTATTTTATCTTGCTTAAGTTTATTTAAATGTGAAGTTTTGCGCCATAAAACAAATTTTTTCATCCTTTCTTCATAAAGATCCTAGGGTTAGTGTAATGGCACATAAAGAAGTTTACCATCCTACTGCAATCAAAGAACAAAGGATGTTTATATGGGCAGACATGGATTTGCAATAGAGGCACAATGTAACAAATAATCAAGAAGTCGATATATTATATTATGTATGAGATTTTATAGGACACAATCAATTTTATGGCCTCCTTTGGTAAGGAATCTCTTTAACAGATGCATAAAGAGATTGGATGCCTTATCGTATTCACAACTTTCTTTGTCTCTTCTTGTTTTTTCTCCCTCTTCCTTCTGCCTTTGCCTAAGAAGATTCCTTGTCCTCCACTAGTGCACTCTTTATCTGATACTCTCCAATAATATTTCTTCTATTTCAAAACTACTCTTCATTATGTTTTATAACCCTTATGCCTTTATATATTATAGTTACATAATGATGTTCACATTTAGCATATACGCCACTGTCATCAGCTGGATTCAAGTGTTGTAGCTGCTTTAACAACAAAATTACACAAATATCTCACAAATTACCATTAAACTTGTGAATAAACATGGAAAGATCGTTTCATTTTATTCATCTTGCCTCAGAACATCAAGATATCAACAACAGATTTAATATATGACATTAGGGATATATAGAATATGAACATATACAACAGGAAAAATATCAAAGTTATAATCTGTAGCGTAAGTATTGCATTTGCTATGTGATACATTCTAGAGAAACTAAATATTTTCAAGGCCTATTCGAAAATCATCGATAATATTCATTTCATGTTATGAATAAAAGAGATGCGCCAGTTAAATGTTTCACAAATAGGCATGTCATCAGCCATATTAGCAAAATAAGGATGAAAATGAACCTCTTGGGGAAGTTCATGAGCAAACAAAAACACAGTTCTAGACCAGCCGCCAACAGATCCATAAAGCATGAATGCGCTTCCTAAAACCATTCCATCAGTGAAATTATGCTGCAATATTAACACAGTATGCATAAATACATAGAAAGTTTTCTTTCCATTTAACCCAAAAAAAAAATGTCAATGAAAACTTACAACTCCATCAGAGAATAGATTGAGATAACCAAACACAAGACTTGTTGATGGTTCAACTGGCTTCTTCTCATTCAAGGATTTGATGTTATCTGTAGAGCCATCTGCAGCATGAGCATCCAGATTATCATCTTTGTCTGCCATGGCACTAATTCTCTGTAATACAAGGATATATCAGAGAGAATTATTTTTTTTTTAATATTTCCATACACGTGACTTGAATTCTCATTACTAAAACAATCTGTACCAATTTTGCCCCGACTCTGCATTACAAGTAAGTAGAAGCAAATAGTAAATTATTAATAGCTGCATTATATAACCTGCAAAACTGGCAAATTCTAAAAGGAGGTACTTATAAGGAAAGCAACTTGGAAATCCTGTCCACATGTTTTTCCCATTTTCACTCCTTTTCTTGAATTTTAAGAACTTTTTCAATGAAAGTAGGCAACAATGATCATCCTAACTATTATAAAGAGGTAATTAATACTAAAAAATAAAAAGATTCCCACATACAATTTCTCAACTGTGACAAATGTACTTATAATGTTAAATAAGTACATTGATGTAATAGAAATATATTCCTATATCCAGACAAATTCCTGTCCGTCCCAAATTATGAATGCATGTTTATGTATACCACATGGAAGCCTGGTATGTCTGATACAATTGGTGGGCACAACTGGTCTGAGTACTCAAAACTAAAATCTAATAGACTAATACTAAAGGTTAGCACACATGTGACACAATGATGATTCAAATTAAACCAATGGTTAGACTAGCAATATGACAATAACGAGTTGTGGATTCCAACCACAATGGGTCACATTAGTGCCTGTCTTACCTTTCTAAGCAAGGATGCACTTTGAGTTAGATCACCTTCCTTCAAATAGTCATTGGATACCTGATTTGATTCTATTCTCTCATTCAGAAGGCTACCATCTTGTGGATTAGAAGACTGTGACTGCAAGTCCACATCAGAATTGCTATTGTCTTTTAATTTTTTATTGCTAAAGTGATGATGGTGGTGGTGTCCATGCGTCCATGAATGAACTCCTTCAGAATTATCTTCAACATACTTCACCACCTTCTCTACAAGAAGAAAGAGTACAATTCCAGCTGCAAGAGCCAACAAACATGATAAGAGTAGTCATTCTATTACAATTGTCAAGAACCAACTATTTCAAAAGGCTTAAACTGTTAGGTAAAGGCTCATGAATGGTTTTATATCTCTAACACTCCCATTCACACGAAAGCCCTTTGGTTTCAAAGTGTAGACAATCCATAGATCCACCAAATGCAGATAGGTCTATCTAACTTTATGCTGAAATTCAACTTAATTTTTCAAGAATGAGAGAGACAAGCATTGAACTCTTGACCACAGGCTTTGATATCATGTCAAAAACCAATTATCGCAAAAGCTTAAACTGTTAAACAAAGGCCCATGAATAGTTTTATATCTCTAACAACAATATCAGCATAACTATTAAAAGTCACGGGACCAAAGAAACCAAGGATTAGAAGATTACAAGTTAACAAAGCATTGAGATATCTTAATTAAAAGACTAATGTAAATATCATTGTGCAGGTGAAAGTCAGAAAGATTTCATACTCCACTCTTTGTTTTCCTTTTCCTTGCTTTTTACAAAAGAGAATTTTCTTTATGATTATTGATTCCATACAAAAATAATGAATTAAAAATTTCAAATTCAAAACATAAGCACTTCATAAATCATTTATATACTTTTGATCAATGAAAATTCTGAGGAAATTCCAAATAATCATCAGAAGACCAAATTATAAACTTTCATTTCCACAAAAGAAAAATTCTTTCTTTCTCATTTAAATTAGTAATAAGCAACAAATATTTTGAAGAAAAAAATATATGAATGACAAATCTAATATCCACCATGAAATGTTATTTGATGAGATTTTCATGCAAGTAGCGTCAAGGCATAGTAAAAATTTAACCAGTATAGAAACAACTATTAATGGACTAAAATGAGTTGAAAATAGGTGCAGGAAGGTCTTCGAAGTGTCTCAAAGGCACAGTGGCAGAGCGGCAAAGGTTCTCTAGAGCTCTAGCCTGGATGTGGACAGCCTGAGGGAGACAAACCCAACAACAATGGCAGCGTCACAATCAAAGCATTAGATGATCGTGAGAGAAATCCAGGTGAAAAACAAAAAAAGGACGGTTTTCTGATCACCAGTATGTGGTGGGTTTGCCAATGGCAAATTTCTAGTGGTTGGCCGGCAATGAGGTCCCAAGCATGGTAATGAGGTTGGTTCCTTGAAAAGACATCGAAAAAGAGGTTAACCAGCATTGGTAGCCACTATAGGAGAGAGAAAACACCACAAAGGAGAGAGAAAATGAGAGACACATTGAAAAAGAGAGAGAGGGCCATAAGTAAGGTTAGGCACCGCCGGTGAGCAGTTGAGAGTGAGAGTTTTCTTTAGCAGCAGCTAGGTTTTTCTTTTGTCAAACTCTAATATCATGTGAGAAATTGAGAGTAAAGAGAGAGAAAAACCCATATAGTATTGTATTAAGATATTGAGAGTATCTACAGGGTTGTCTTAGGCAACAACTAGGTTTTTCTTTTGCTGAGTTCTGATATCATGTGAGAAATTGAGAGTAAACCAAAAAGCCCTTATAATAGTGTATTAAGATACTAAAAGTATCAGCAAAATTCATACCACTAGGCTCTCTTTATATAGAAAATTATGAGTCATGAGCCTATCTATAATCCTATACTAATAATAAGAAACAAGTCATCAATAGGAAATTAAACATAAATAGGAAACTAATCTTATATTTTCAACAATATATCTACATGTTATAAAATGTAAGACCTATATATTCAAATTCTATAAGCAAACATATCTAAAGGAAGGAAAAGTTTTTTCACTAGAGAAATGAGAAATTACTTTCCTTAAAGATGAGAAGTAACATAATTCTCCAACATCACATACTCCTCCCTCATATAGTGCAAAACGATCATTACTATCTATTCTTCAAGAAAGTATTTCAATTTAATCAGGAAAAGAACAATATAATGATTGTCATCCAAGCTAATATACTCTATTAAAGTAAAAAGGATATTAACTTCTAAGCAATTTAATCAGTAGAAGAATAAAAAATCAATATTTTAACATCTGTTGGAGTTGAATGGTCAATACAATCAGTAACAAACCAACAGGCCTCACACCACTAACCCAGTATGGATATCCCTGTAGAGAGATCTTTGAAAGAATGTGAATGCCTATGTCCAAAACTAGCATCATGGCCATGGTCCACATGGTCACTGTGAGAATGGGAGTGATCACCACCTGCAGGAAGAAGAGAATCAGGTTTAAGTTAAAAAATAACAAACATAACTAGCATTCATCTTCTGTCCTTCGAACACTTCATACATGCTTCATTGAGGACAGAAATCTAACTCTGAACTAGCAACTTCAGATTTTTTGCATCTTCAAAGCATCAAATTAACACAACTACCACCCCCTCCAAGGTTAATAGCATTGAAACAAAAGTGAGCGTGCATGTGTGTGTATGCATACACACACACATACGATATTTAAAAATTGGGAAGGAAGCACATAGAGAGAGAAGCTTTACCAATATCAAATGATGACAAATAAGCAAATATTAGAATTGAAGTGTACAGAAGCATCATAACAAGCTGTAGACATCAAAATTACCAGTCTTTTTTTTTCATTTCTTTTACCTGTCTTTCCTTGGAAAGGTTCATTGAATTGGTAAGAACACATTTTAGCAGAAGCAAAGATTGCAATTCAGGAAGTAAATTATTCTATGAAAATTGCAGAGCATGTACCTATTTATACAAAAAAAATTAATCAATAAAGATTCAAAGTCTACTGAAGACAGGTTCTGACATATGTCATACCAAAAGCATGTGGTAATTGGTGAAGAAAAGCATCCCCCAACATAGCTCCTGCCTGCAAAGGGTATAGTTAAATAGAATGAAGCAAAAGATGTGAAATCAAAAAGAAAAAGGAAAATAATACCCAAGCGGTGCATAAAGAAGAAAATGTCATACAGAGATTGGCAGTATCAAAAAACAACAAAGAAGTACCACACCAACAAAAGGAAGTTTCTTATTTTGAATGATAAATGAACCTAAATCCAACTGTAAGTGCATTTCTTCATCTAGAAAGAATGGCATCACCAAAGAAATGTCATCTATTAACTATTTTAATTGTAGAACATCATATGAAATCTGTACATGAGAATGTATTGCCACAGCAAAGTTTAAAATTCACATGACATTGAAAAATACTAGATGGCCAGAACAACAAAGAAGGATTTTGGAGGAAGTTAGTGCAGCCAAAATTATCAGAATTAAGCAGTCATCTTTAGAAGGAAAATTGATAACTATCAATACCATCAATGTGGAAAAGAATAGAGAAAACCCTACTTTCCAAAAGGGCAAAGCACAATCCTAATTTAATGTGGTAAATTGAGCAAGAATTGGGCTGATTGTGAGTTGAAGACAAATGTATAGCTGAGCCACAGATATTATCCAGGTAAGAAGGGAAGGATGGTTTCCCGTTGACACAAATTACTACTCTCTAGAGAATCAGGAGACAAGTTCTAAGGACTGATATCACTCACTTCTCCACATAATATTCAAGGAAAACAAGTGAACTAAATGCAAAAGGCTGCAGCCAGAAAAGTAGTGCACCCTTCAAATCAGAAATATTTTATTTGTTAAATTAAGAACTACTCTACAACAATAACAACCAACTAAGCCTTATTCCACTAGGAAGGATTGGCTATATGGATCAAAAGACGCAATTGCATCCAATTAAAACCAAATCTTCAGAAATTTAGTTTAAAAAAGGGTATTTTTTTAATAGTTTCACCTAATGTCTACTTAGCTCTTCCCCCTGTTTAATTGGACTCTTCTCCATTTGATCGACTTTTCAAACTAGAGTTTCTCTTAGTCTTCTTCTCACATGACCAAGCCACCTCCACAAGTGCTACGCCAACTTTCTCCTAAATGTATGCATGTGCACAGATTAGTTAGTGCCACAAAAGCTCTAAATTGAGGAAAACGAGTTTACATAGATTGCTTGGTTGAATATACTAGTTTGTTCTTCTATGCCAATTCCACTACTCCCCAATTCAAGGCTGACCTTATCATCTGCCTTTGTGGAGGAAACATTTGGTAACATGAATACAATAACAAAGTCTGATCTCACAAAGTGGGAATCTGCTACCTGAATTAAAGGACACCATTCTTTTAGTTAAAAACTAAACCTTTAGATATTGTTTTTAATTTCCCCTAATGTCTTCTTAGGTCTACCTCAAACCCTTTTAATTGACCTCTTTTCCATTTGGTCAAATTTCTAATTGGAGCTTCTACTCATCTTCTTTGCATATGAGTAAGCCATATTGACAAATTTCCGTCATTTTCTCTTCAATAAATGCTATGCCAACATTCTCTTGAATGCATTCATTTCTAACTTTTTTCTTTCCTTGTATACCCACACATCCATCCCAGCATTCCCATCTCTACTACTTCCATTTTTGCTCTTGTTGGCAGTTTAGTGCCCAACACTCACTACCATATAACATTGATGGTCTAATAGAAGTCCAGTAGAACTTTTCTTTAAGTTTTATAAGTACTCTGTGATCACAAATTACTCCTGAAGCATTTTTCTTTTCTCCATTTTGACCACCTAGCTTGAATACTATGTATGACATCTCCATCAATCTTCTCCCCATTACTTTGTAAGATTATCTAAGATATCTAAACTATGACACTTGTGGTATGATGTGATCCCCAATTTTCATCTCCAAAGCATTTGCTAACAAGCCTCTTACTTAACTTGTGCTCCTTATGCTCTTTGGAAGAAAATTTTATGTTCAACCATATTTTGAGACGACAGATTTTCCGTTGTTGGTATACTTCAATCATAGTTTGGTAAGAGAAAATTAGGAGAAAGCATATTGCACTTGTTATAAGTGAGGTCTTTATAACTCTAATGGAAATTAATAATATATTAATCATCCCTACACTGCCAAATTGCTAATGTGCACAGGCAGTAACAGATATTTTTATATGTTTGGACTGAAAACTACCATAGGGGAGAAAAAATGCTGAAATATACTGCCTGATTGCTTGATCCAGCAACTTTGGACGACACACAATGCTCAAACTTTAGCACACTCAGCTGAGCTCTTTGGGGCAGTAAGATTCTTGCATTTAATGGCTTTAATCCTAGGTATATTCCCTCATCTTTCCTGATTCAGCTTGGAGCTGGTTCATCTAGTTCATAAATCCAGTATAACCTTACACAGTTGCATGCTATGTATTCTTAATATAACAGTAAATTTTAATACACAAACAAATTATGAAAAATTCAAATTTTTTGTGATAAGAGTGTAGAATGACAAAAAAAAAAAAAAAGGTTCAGCAGTATCATGAATGAAGGAGAGGGAAGATAATTTGGTTAAGTTGCAACTTGTCCCTAAAAGGAAGTCATTTGGGAACAAAACGTGCAGCTTGTTCCTGAACAGACTTCCATTTTGCTAGCCTGTAAACTTGCTTGTCATCACACAAGTAATTTATTGGGAAACAACATAGTTCAGCCTGATGCTTCTCAGTAAGTTGCATAATTGTTTCAGTCTTTTTTTTCATTTTCCATGTACAACCCCTGGAGTAATTTTTAGCCTCTTATTTTCATGACATAACTTTGCTGTTCTACACACCTTTCTTTCTCCAATTTCCTTCTAGCCTTTAAGAGCTGCCAAAATAATAGACATTATGATTGCTTTGAGTTAGATTAAAGAATAATCTTTATCTTGCGTCAAATAAATATATATATTGAGGTTTTCAAAATCTTTATCTTAATAAGAACACTATTCTATGTTTTTGAAGTTCATTTTGTAGAATGCCGAATGCTTAATCAACATTTGAACTGCATGCATCACTAAGATCACATTTGGACCTAGTGAGAACCCCAAACTGCTCATATGACAAGAACAGTGAAAAATTTAGGGGCGTGTGGAAGAGCAATTACTATAATTATCATCAGCCACCCTTTCATTCAAGAGAGTTCAAACTTGACTTGTTCCTACAGGTAAATATGCAGGATGCACCAAGGCTTTTCTGTGCTTGCAAGGTCTTCACAGAAATGAGAGACAATAATTTTGGATGATATGCCTTATGTCAAGACCAAAGCAACAAAGGAATCATGCAACCGGCCTTTATAATTTCAGATACAGCATTGCTAGCTGATGCTTGGGGAGAAAGAAGAAAAAATGTAAGGATCACAGAATATTACATTACAGAACTCATGAAGATTGAAGTAATGCATATAGGTGCTCATGATTTACACAGAATTCCTAAAGAACATTTTAACAGTAGGCAAAAAGCAATGAAAATAATAGGTATGGGATAAAAATTGAAATCATGATGATAAAAGTAGTGAAAGCAAATTAATTAAAACAGTAACATAGATTCCAGAAACCAAATAATGGAGCTACAAGAAACCTCACCCCAAATAAAGCCAATGAATCAACAATTGCCTCAGATGGTTTCCCTTGTACTGCAACAAGTAAACAACTCATAATATTTAGTTTTTGCAGTGTAGACAGGTGCTTTATATATTAGGAAATGAACAATTTGCAGAGTATGGAATGAAAAAAGTATTACTTACCAAAAATTACAGGCAGGATAATCAGGCAGATAAGAGAAGCCAGGCTCACCAGAAATGAACAGCCCAACGCATTCAACCAAAGACCTATAAAAAAATCAGATAAGTAAACCACATAAATGTTAAATTTTATCAATCAAATCATAACTTCAGGCTTCCTGTAAACGACAGCAAACATTACATTATTATTTTCCATCACTTGATGCAAAAATATAAGATCGCAGGTGATGAAACTTCGTGTCAAATCAGCCTAAACAGATTTTAAAAAATTGCAACTATTTCTCATGGAAAAAATAATAGTTTTCCTAGCATAAGCATGACTTGTACTTGTCTGTTCTGTCCATATTCAATCCTTTATCATTTGTGTCCATCAATCCATATTCTAGAACATAAATGGAGCAGCATGTAATTGAACCAATTGCATTAACTAAAAAGACTTTACAACTTAAGTCAGCAACGATTATGAGCTCATCAGAGCATCTTCGCCAATTTAAATGCCCAAAACATTCTGCCTCCATATATATATAACCTTAAGGCAAGAAACACTCACGCCATACCTCTGCTGGGACCATGTCACTGCTTCAAAGCATCTAATATTTAGTTCCAGCTTAGTTCGTGACCACCTAAAACATGTTTCGCCTATATATATATATATATATATATATAGATCCTTGTATGGCTATTCCTGAAGTTATATCAAACTTAAAATCATTTAGCTACTGAAGAAATGGGTTATACTCGATTGATTACAAGATTAAAAAACTTAAAATCTTATAATTAAGTTACTCCCCCTTTCATACAATTTTGATCTTTACAGTTCAATGTTTTAAATCAACTAAAACGACACAATTTCCAGCAAATAAACACCAAAAACACAATAGCGAACTACGAAGAAAAATAATATAGTCATATCACCATAAATCGATCATCACCTAAACCCGTTAGCTCTGAAGCACCAAAATAATGACCCCCATTACGGTGGTGGCCATGTTCGTGGTCATGGTCCTGGTAGAGCCTAAAACCGTATAATTTCATATCCTCCTCCTCAGCTAATTCCTCAGGAAGCTTCGACGAAGTGACCACTCTTTCCTCGTGATGATGATGGTGATGCCCATGTTCACATTGGTGATGATGGTGACCACCATGAGAATCATGGACCTCGGATATGCAGAACCCAGAATGGGCATGACCCTCGTCCCCAAAACCCAGATCCACACACA
This sequence comes from Dicorynia guianensis, assembly GCA_037013595.1. NCBI lineage: Eukaryota > Viridiplantae > Streptophyta > Magnoliopsida > Fabales > Fabaceae > Dicorynia > Dicorynia guianensis. The sequence goes on along the minus strand of JASUAB010000006.1, from coordinate 10,961,705 downwards.
ACCCAACAACCAAAGGCATAAACAATGCCGATTGAATCTGCGCTCTGCAAAATGCCATGAACTCAGTCTCCCACAAAGACCGAATTGGATTTGGGATAGAATTAGAGGCTTGAAAACACAGGCTTCTTACAAGGAGCTAAGAACGACTCTTGCAGGTGCCTTCAATAGTGATGTAGCAGACTACAACTAAGAAGAGGACGATAATGGCTATTATGATTCCGAAGGTCACGACATCCATATTTAGTACAAAGATATTGTGTGCTTTATTTTGTTATTTAAATCGTAATTTTCCGTTTCTTTTCCCTTTCCTTTTTATCGAAGATCCAGGAAGAGGACCACAGATTGTCTTGAACTCCTGGTGCATTATTTCTTTATCATAAGAACTGCCGTTCTCCTTTGCCATGTGCAGTGTCACTTCAGTACAGACTACATCTACACCGTAAAAGCACTGAATTTCTAACTAATTTTGGATATTCTATATTCTCTTTTGTTTCTTCCTTCTTTTCACTCCTATCTTTTATTTTCTATTTCCTTTTTATATTCCTTTTCCGTCACCGAAGTCTCTTTGAAAACTTGGAATACACAAACAAGTTGGAGAAGGATAAAGGGCTCACAACTGTCCAGGGCTCGGAGCTTTTACCTTAGGTCGAGTGGGATAGAAGGGAGGAAAAAGATTTTAATTAAAATTTTTTATTTGATTTAAATTTTTGGATAAAAAATGAGAAAATGTAAGGGTTTTTTTATTTTATTTCTCTTTTAAAAATAAAAAAATTTATTAAAAAATTATTAAAATTTTAAACTATGATAATTAAATAAATTTTAATTATTCTTTTAAATTTTAAAATTATTTTTATTTTTATAATTTAATAATTATTTTTTTAAAAGAATTTAATAATATATTATTATTAAATTAAAAATTTTCTCTTTTCTAACCAAAAAGTTCCTTTCCTTTTCCTTATTTTAATTAAACACTCGTTTAAAAAGAAAAATAAAGTAAACACTCCATTATGCCATTATCAATCATCTGGGGGAAATTTTTTTTAATTTTTTTAAGACTAAAAATAAAAGTGAAAAGTTCGAATGTCTTCTTTTATATATAAGAGTATTTAGTAACTCAAGGGAGTGCACTAAAAAAAAAAATTTAAGTTTAGAATTATTTTGTGAAATCTTTAAACTTAGTTGCATAATTAGTGTAAAATTATATTTTTAGTAAATGTATTTTAGAATATTTTATTTGAAAGACATCCTTTTGTCATGAATAGGGTTTTGTTAAGAGAAATATAAAAAGAAAAAAAATCTATAGAAAATGTTATAATAACATTAAAATAATTTGAAAATATATACAATATAAAATAAATTATGAATTGATTCTCTAAATAATACCAAGAAAATATCTAGGAAGAGTTCAAGATTATTTATATTTACACATTCTACATTTACTCGTTTGAACGCGGCAATAGCATACCCAACATAGTCAGCAAGCGTGGAGCTCCAAGACACTACAATATACTTACTAAGTAATCTTATATAATGCTTCTGATATTAGACTCATATATTTTATTATTGTTTATAAATACAAATGACTAATGCTAAATATTCGTGAAGTCATTACACAATAATTTCGCATTAGATTCTAGACCAAAAGAAATAGATTTGAGTTCACCAAGTGAAAAAAAAAAAAAAAAAAAGAAAGATGCGTAATAAAAATTTGAAAAAATTACTTCAATCTTCCATCCATTTTTATTTTATATACAAACTTCTCTCTACTTTTAAAATCTGTAATAACCTCACCTTTATGTACTATACATACACTTATATTGTTATGAATTGTTAAAAGTCCTTTTAGTTGAGTAATAAATTTATTATGATTTATCAAAAATATTTTTATTAATTGAATACATAATTTTTTTCTTAAAATTTATGTTTGGCCTCTTGTGTAGAAAAATCTTGTATGAATTTTTTATAATTTATAAATTTTTATTAAATTACAAAAAATACTAAAAACATATTTTTTTTTAATGTTTTTAAAAAAATACTATTTATATTTTGTGAAAAATTCACAAATTATAAAAGGACTCACATGAAATTATTTTTGTAGAAGGAATCCAACGTAAATTTCAAGAAAAAAAGATTTTACTATTCAACTAATAAAAGTATTTTAGATACATTATAATAAATTTACTATTTAAGTAAGAATATTTGCTATAATTCATAACTTATTGATTTATATGTAGATTTTAAAAATATATGAAAATTTCTGTAAGTAGCACAAAATAAATGAAAGATTAAAGTAATTTACTCTAAAAATTTATTTCATCTCATTACGTTATGGCTTCACGAGTTTAATATTGACTAGCATTAGTCAATAGAATATATAGAAAAGGAGTAGTCGTTGCATAATCAACATCTCAACGATACAGCAGTGTTGAGACTTTTTCCTTTTAAAATTTAGGTCATGTGTTCAACTTAAACAAATAAATGGGATTATCATTATAACAGCTTTTTCCACAAATATTTGGCTAAGACTTTTGTCAGCAAATAAATAATTATTAATAAAATATTTAAAAATGCAAATCAATTATTATACAGTAAATACATAATAAATCTTAGATTTGATATAACCTACTCATTTTATTTACTGACCACCCATTTGCAATTTATTCTTTGTTGTTTAAAAGAGCCCGATCTTCTTTCCATTACATGCAATTTGATATTTTAAGAGCTTTTGCCATCCTCGTATTGGATCCTTATAACATCAATGTATGATTTATTACGATGCTTGCTGGAAAGGTATCCATCGTAGTACTCTGCTACACTGACTGTTTTGAACAAAGCTGGTGTTTGAGGAGTGACAAGACTTGGTGCTGGACCTATGGTTCCATCGCTTCCTGGGCCATAAAACATGGCTATGGAAAGCCTCTCTTCATGTGAGTTAACTGTTGCTCGGTGTTCAATGCTCCGATACAATCCATTTGTCACTATCTGCAAAGTCATTGGACATGTTAATAAACATTTTGAAAAATTATGCTCACCCAGTACATTTGTTATACCATGTTTATAATGAGGTGGTATGGCATATTAATTTATTGAATTTTATATTTTAATTTAAAAAATTAAGTAAATTTAATAATTTAAATTATGTATTATAAAAATTATGTAAAAAAAATTATAAAAATAACAATGACCAAACCAATTTTTAGTAGAGTCTCTCTAATCCCAAGCAATATCCTTACTTAATTTAAATTATTAAATATATTAGATTTTATATATTAAATTATAGAATTCAATTGATCTAATAAATATTTTCTTCTCCTATGAGGTTTCCAAGAAATTTATGTTATGCAACAAAATTTTCCTTTTGAGTATAAGCATGATGTTTAAGTTAGACCTAGTCACAACCTAGACACTAGACATAGGCAATAACATCTTATCAATAAGGCCATGTATTGCTTTAATTTGTATTGCTTAAATGATACCTCCAAAACGTCTCCAATGCTAACAACAAAAGCATGAGAGAGAGGCTCAACAGGAATCCACATTCCATCTTTTCTTATATGAAGGCCTTCCACTTCATTTGCTTGGAGAAGGATAGTGAGGGTGGAGGCATCAGTGTGAGCACTGAGGCCTAAGACATTTTCTGGTTGGGGACATGGAGGATAGTAGTTGATCCTTATAGATTGACCTCCTTCTCCAAATGATTCTTCAATATCCTTGGAATCCATTGTTAGAGCTTTCGCCATAAGGTGAAGGATCTTGATAGCTAGCTCTCTCAATTGTACACAATAATCCTCCAAATCATCTCTGCAGTCAAAGGAAGTTTAGGAAATCATCTTCATGATTGTTAATTACAAATTCGAGTCCACAAAGTTTGATATAATATGAGTCCACGAGAGAACAATTAAAATTTTAATGTCTACTAATCTTATCTGTTACTTAATAGTGAATAAATTCTATCTCTGAAAAGAAAAAAATAAATAAATAAAAAACAAGGACACAGAGAAAAAGAAAGTACCTCAAGGGTTGGGGAATATTAGGGAATAAGTGGGGTTTCCTTAAGTATGATGGAAGAGTGAACATGTAGAACATATCCACCCAATCTAACTTCTGTTCCTCAGACACATCAAACATTTGACCAAACCCTTCCATGTCTCCAGGTTTCCGCCATAACTTACTCTTTTGTTCCATTGTAAGATTGAAGAGTTCTCGAGCACCTTTCTTGACATTTTCCACCATCGCCAGACTCACCCCATGATTTGTCACCTGTAACAGATCTCAAATTTCCACAAAGCATGCAGACAAGTGAGATATATTCAAGTCTCATATTAAACCATATTCATCGGAAGGATGATTACATTAAAAAAAAAAAAAAACTTTTAATAATGAGGGGAATGGTCTAAAATTCCCCAAATCCATGCGCATGTCCTTTTTATCTTCTGTTTTTTGACGTATAAGTATTTGTTTAGATCAATTATGTAACTTTTGCTTTACTGTAACATAGCACTAACACTACAATTTATCTATATTTATATTTATATCTATACTGTCAAAAAGTAGGAAAGCAAAAAACATTCACTTTTCCTATTATGTCATTCGATCTCAACAATTTTATCTATTAAAATTTTTTTCTTATAGTTTAAATTATCTTAAAATTTAATAAATATCATGTTAAAAAAAATTAAATTTTAATTTCTTAAAATATTGTCTCTAGACATTATGTTTTTTATATCTTATTAAAAATTAAATTTTATTTTTTTATTTTTTTTATAGAATTTGCAATATTAATTCTTTTGGTTGGATATTTAATATAATATCAATTTATTTGATCCAATACAGAACTTATGCTACTCTATACTTAATTTTTTTTTTGTGAGTTTTACTTCTATGTACTATCCGAAATCAAATTCAATTCTTATAATTTTTTATGGAATTTATAATTTTATTCTATTTATGATATTTCATTAATATACTTGATTATATTATCCACAAAAAGCTCTTGTAACTCCATAGTTTTTTTTTAGACTTTGCATACAACACGAATTTAAGCCTAGTATATGTAAAAATCTTAGTTTTTAGTGAATTTTGCTTTAATATAATTTGTTTTTTGGCAACTTTTTTAATTAGAACTAATTCGAAAGTCTTTCTGCATATATAAAACTTTAATTTATACAATCGACTTGATCAAATTCCATCATATGAGCCCAAAATACTAGTAAATTTTGTTGGTAGCTTCTAATATCAAATGGAAAAAAAAAAAAAAACTCGTTAAAGCATGGATTCATAATAAAATTGAGTTTCCTCACAAGTCTACAACTCAAGGAATTAAATTGGCTAGAGAGATGAAAGTCAATTAAGCTTTTTATGAAAATTCGGTTGAATTAAGGTTATTTTCAAATTTGATTCATCGAGTTCATATTAACGACATTGCAATGTCAGAATTAAGCTATAGAAAAAAAGAGGAATCAATTTGAATTAAGGAACTGGTGGAGAGTCTGATCTAGATCATTATTCAAAATAGCAAATACATTAGAATAGAAGAAAGATGACATTGTAGAACTGGAAGGGCAGAAGCCAAACCTGAAAGAAACCCCATTCTTTGCATGCACGGTCCAGTTTTTCCAGCTCGTGAGTTTGACTTGCATCTTCAGACAACAACTTAGACAGGTCGATGACAGGAACTTTTGGTAAGGACGCTTTGTTGGATACATCTGGGGACTCTATGTCTTCCCGAACATATCTCTCTGGAACTTTGATCAATGGCTCCTTTGTTAGCTCTTTAACAGAAGCCACCACATTTGAGGAGGCACCATCTCCGAGCTCTGCAAATTCTGATTCCATAGTTTCAACTCAGCCCAACAAGATGAATGATTTCTATATATGTTGTTCAGTTTTTCAGTTCTGCTGAGATTCATATAAATGTGTTGAGGGGTTGAGGCGTTGCCATCCGTTGACTGTTAACAACGATGAAGAAAATATTATCATTTTCCATATTGGACGTTTGAGAATTTAAAAAATGATTTATTCATATTCCTTTGCACATGGCTTAGCTGGGTGGCTGCTTTTGCGGGGATCCTTCCAAATTATTTCGCCTACTTGCTTAGGTTGGGAACTTTAGAAGAATTTGGCGTTGACCCTGGAGGAAATATACAATATATTTCTTGTTTTGTTACAGTTATACATGGTGCGGCTGGGTGACAAAACTAGACTAAGGATTATAAACACGCGTGTATTTAATGGGAAAATATCATCCCACTAATCTTATCTATAAATACTTTATAAAATTCATTAATTGTGGGTTGTTATATTTGTCGAGTTTTATAATTGTTGATAGATTGGATAAATTAAATTATATGAATTATTTTAAATAATATTTTTGTGAATTTAAAATTATAAAAAAACTAATATTTAATATATAATAGTGGTTCAAAACTAAATATTCACAACTTGTCATGCATATCAAGAAACACTAAAGTTGCAATTAAACTATGGCTTTTCAACTTCTTTCTTTTTGGTTTTTTTTTTAATTTTTTTATACATCAGAAACTAAGCTACAAACTAAACCTCCCTCGGACTAACCCGTCCCGATATATCCACCGAAGAATCTCTATGAGCTGCGCAATGACATCTTTGTGCACTATCTGAACCTCTCCCTGCATGCTTGTCTTTGCAGTCCAATCAGCTACACGATTTGCAGTCCTCATAATGTTCTGAATGCATACTTCCCAATCTCTTATAATCCATTCTGTAATCCTATGTACCAAGTAATTGACATGCAAGTTTTGAATCTCGCCCTTTACCAGATTAACAGCAGTAATAGATTCAGATTCCAAAACAGTTTTCTTAGCTCCTGCTTCCCAGGCTACCTGGAGATCTAATAACATTGCTCACAACTCTGACTACAAGACAGGTTTAAAGGGACTGGTAGTGAAGTAGAAGATAGAACAAAAGGAGGCACTTAAAGACAAATAGCTAAATACCATAGCAAAGGAAAAAGAAAAAAAAAACAAAATTAAAAATGAAATAAGAAACCAAAAATAAAACGAAGCAAAATGAAAAAAGAATAGAAAGAGTGCACTGAAGAAAGGGGAGGAGATTTCTGGTGGAAGCTTGGATAATCTCTTTCAAGATGAGTCTCTCAAATTTTGGCTCACTCTCCTGTGATTACCCCAGTTTGAATTTCAAGCAAAGAAAGCTTTGCTCTTCTAATTTTTGTCCCAATTTAGATTTTGAGTGAGGAAAGGTTCGCTCTTTGCCTTAGTTTGGATTTTTAGCAAAGAAATGTTTGCTCTCCCATTTCTTGCCCTAGTTTGTATTTTTAGCAAAAGTGATATTGAAAAAATTTTCTTAATTCATTCTCTATTATAATGCCACAAGAGAATGCATACAGTAAAGTAAGGTAATTCTCCAATAATTACTCAATTTCCTGGAATCAAAAGTGTTTTATCAAGCACTCATTCTAGCATCTTTCAAGTGTTTGCACTCTTAGTTGAGTGTTTATTCTAATCACTCTCAAGTATTTATACTCATGGACAAATGTTTGCTCTCTCAAGTACCCCTATATGCTTGTTTTTGTGTCCCTTTCCACTTTGATTAAACATCCACATTCACTAAAATCATTAAGACTTTATTCAGCTTTCTTCCTTGTTGACCCAAGGTTAGGTCTATTTCTGTTTCTTTTTTTACCAGTTTTTCTTTTGTCTTTTTCTTTCTACCATGTTCCTTTTTTTTTTCTTGAGTTCTATTTTCTCAATTTTGTATTCTCTTTTTTGTTCTTTTCTTTTTCCCTTTTTTTCTTTTGCACTTTTCACATTGCTTTGGAAGAAGATAATTGTCCTCTTCCCCAAGTAGCATTTTCCTTCTTTTAGGTGCTCCTTTTAGCTCTTCTTCAAGGTAAAATCATGGTTTTTTCACGCTAAAAGGTCAAAGTTGGCAAGGATAAGAAAAAGAAAGTCGAATGACAGTCTCAACATCCTTTGATAGGATTAAATGGTGGACTATTGGGGTTGGTTTGAAAGGTCTTGATCACTTCTTGGGTAATGTAATGTCTAACAAATTGCCTCGAGGGGCATTTAAATAAGTTCTAAAGTATCTGTTTCCTCACAACAAGACACCCTCACCATAGGCTCTCTTTTTTAGAAGACACTTAGTCATCTAAGAAAACTAAGTATTCAAGCAAACTAATTTTATCATTGGCACATGTATTTAGTTAGAATCGGACTAAGAAAACCTTCCAACACGTTGATGCTCATCAAGAATTGACATTGGAATTACAAAACCCAGATTGCCCCATTATTGAACTGAAAAGTGTGATCATACAAAATCCTTGCCAAGTCCTTGGGCAAAGCCATTACTAGATGTCATGAAATAAAAACTTAAAAAGATGTAAAGAAGCAATAAATAGCTCAACTGTCCAACTTGCATTAGGTGGCATAAGAACAAAACTCTATCTCAAACCAATCAGTCCTCTTCAATCATAGGATCTTGGTTTTACCTTTCCTAGTCTAGTGATGGCTAAGGCTATTATCTCCTTCAAGTCTAACCATTTGCATCAATTAGGCCTTGAACCCTCTTTTTGAAAGTAGTACAACTTTCAACTATATGTCCCTTTGCTCCTACATGGCATGCACAAGTGGTGTTTTCATCTTACCACTTTGGATAAGGAGGATAAAGAGGCACAAATGGAACTAGAGATACCAAATTTCTTTGCAAGAGATGGGGTAAGAGGTCAACATAGGAAATGGAAATTAGATAGAGATGACAAGACCTCCTTCCCTGATTGCCACAATGTGTCTTTGGTCTAAAATGTGGTAGCAATTATCTAGGTGGAGATGGATAAATAGGTTGGATTTTTTTATGATGCCATCATTTATTGAATTTTGCCAGTGGCACTCTCGTTTGAGAAACTTGGTAAGGTAGCTCAAAAGTAGGTAGGTGCCTATTTTCTTCCCTTTTCCTTTCACCTTTACTTTATCTTGCCTTATATGAATCTCTCGTTTTCCTTTGTCTATGGCATGCACCTCAGTTTGGGTACCATCTCGATCCTTCTTTCCAACAATAGCCTAACTAGAGAAATTTGCATAGGCGCCTTTATATCTTTGATAATCTCAACCACAAAAACTATGAGCTCAAAAGTCTCCCTTATTTGTCCTTTCAAATGATACATTTCTTGCTACATCTTGCCAAAGGTTTCACTAAGTTGTTGCTCATCCATAACTCACTACACTTGAGCTTTCTAATAGATGGAAGCAATGATTTGAAAAGATTATTAAAGGTTAATAATGCAACACATGATGTGTCATGTTATGATGACAAGGCAAATGATTTTAGAATGCATGATGTATGTCAAGCGAAATTAAAAAAAATTAGAAGATTAGACAAGTGTGAACATGTATAAAAGAGAATGATGGCATGGAAACCATGATTATTTATGGAAATTTTGATTTTCTATGATGCATGATGTTTGGTTTCACATGTGGCCTTGCTAGCTTATAATATTCACCCCTAGAGGTTAAGTGTAATTTAATTTAGGTTGGATTACTTCAAGCACCTAAAGGTCTCTCAAATACTAACCTTATTTTGTCCCTATCTATCCTAAGGGTAAATAAATATCAAGCTTAGGACCTTTATGTGTGTAGAAATAAAATGTGTATAGTAGAAGACATAATTGTCAGCATAAGAAAAAAGTAATAAAATGTTTCCCATTGTGCTTGAATTCAAGTGAGTCCTAGGTCCTTGTTCATTCCAAAGGTTTAGGCCAAACTTTCTAGAAAGGGGTGGCTCTAAGGCTATTAATAGTGCAAAGGTATAATCTATATTTCTTGCATGAGGTCCCCAAATTGCCCTTAGGAGGATCAACTTGAGTGGGGGTGCTTTATGCGCATGTGCAAAGACCAAAGGTCTCTTGAAGGTAACTTTACTACACCTCTCTAACTTATATGGTATCCTACATGGTCCGAGTATAGCGCACAAGGGTCATAACCTCCCTTTTAATCTAGTGTGTGGTGAAAATGATTATGTGTGTGAGCAACAACATTTCCAACCTACACAAAGAATAACATACACAAGAATATATGGATATCAAGTAAGAAAAGATAAGAAATTAAACACCAATAGAACACTAAGAGCTCGTAAGTGTACCTTTCATTTCATCATCTCGACAAAAGAAAAATCAAACCAACACAAATAAATCAATTAAGATATTAACAACATTATTTTTAATTGGCCTAACCCTCTAATGTCCTTGATAGAGTTGCCCAGTAGTCAATCCACTTTTTTTTTTTTAAAAGATTGTAGTTGCCACAACCTAAATTTTAAGGGTGATATTAGACATGTAATAAAAGGTAGTCTACATTTCAAAACTTAGATTTGGAGGTTGGTTACATTTCAAAAAAAGTATTATCACCCTAAATACTCTTTTGGTATCTAAACGATTTAATTAATTTATCTTAATTTAATTTGGTATTAGTTCAAAAATTCAAATTTAAAAGGGGAGATTTTTAAAAAATGTGCATTTTTAAAAATGCATCTCAATCCTTTTAGGTCAGGTTTTTCTTCAAAGACGATTAAAATAATTTTCTTGGAAAAATTCCATATTCCATGTAGGAAAGGGTTTTGATCATTTCCTTAGGAAATTTTCCTATTCCTTTCAAGATAGAGTATTTTTTCCTTTTTAAAAAAATAATTTCCTTGAGCAAATCCCCAGTTCTTTCAAGATTGGTTTTAAAAGTTTACTTTGGTAAAATTCCTTTTATTTTGTTTATTGCTCAAAATTTTTTTTTTTTTTTGAGTTCTATTAAAAGGGTAGGGTTCTAATTGTTATTCTATGATATGGGGAAGTAGAATCTTCCTCTTGTATTTTAATTTCTAAAGTCTCCTTAAATTTTAAGAAGCAAAAGAAAACTTTCCTAAATTGCATGCAAAGATGGTGGTTGGGGATTCCCTAAGAGGGGATCCTAATCACGAAAGACATACTCTTTGCATATGATCAACAAATGGTGAATTAAAGCTTAAAATTAATTGAGAATTAAAAAGGATATATTCAAAACTCAGAATTTTATGCGTAGAAATCCTAGAATGAATTAATGCATGTAAAGAATTAATATTACAGATTTAATTTTTTATTTTATTTAGAAATCACACTTAAATCAGAATAAATGAATTAAAAAAATGTTTAATAGACCAGACAGGGTAGACTGAATTTTTCAGTGAACTACCTGAAGCATCGTTACAAATTTCCCCAGGAGGCTGTCACGGCCAAGCACAATTACCCATGACCAAAAATGAAACCAAGCCAAAACAAGTAGAAATCAATTAAATCCTAACCAAATCAAATAATACACTGCGTATTACTAACCAAAAACATAACACCCATTCAGCAATAAAATTGTTCAGACACTATATCAAAACACCATAAGCAAACCCACATGATCGACAAGTAGATTAGAGAAATCAATTTAAATTTCAGCTAAAATCATAATCTAAATCTTTTATATGAAATAGACAACTTGTGGATGGACATTTGAACTAATTAACTTGAGATCATTGACATAACCCCTTCAAATGGATTATCTATTTGATTTTATCACATTCTTAATGATGCCCAAATCCTCTGGCCTTGGTTAGCCCATGAACTGATAAGGTGCCACTGATGTGCTCCCACGACCTAGTTTTAACCGGAATGATGGAATAAAGGGAAGTGTAAGGCATGGTGCAAAAGGGTTTCTAGTTCAACACATGAGCATTATGTCTAAGTGCAAATCAGAGAATGGTAGAATGAAGGTGTGGGTGCTCGTGCAATGAGTGTTTAGGTAGAGTTTATGTGTTGTGATTATGGGTGCAACTCTCTCTAACCTTTGTGTCTATGTATGTGTGGGGTAAAAAGGTGAGTGAGTGAGGCATAGCTCTTCCTGTGCGTTTGTGGTTTTAGGTGTAATCCTATTTATACTAATATTTTGGGTTTTTATCTTAGTTAAATTCTAACTCTTCAATTTTATCTCGAATCTTTTATCTTTCCATTATCTTCTTATTTATCCATTGTTATTATTATCTTTGGATTTCTTTTATCTTATTTCTATTATCTCTTAAATTTATTTAATGTTTCCTTTTTATCTTGTCATTTTATCTTTTATTGGCTTTTGAATTTATTATCTAATCATTTTGTCTATTATTTATTGTCATCTCATTTTTATTATTTATCTTTTATCTCTTGATTTATTTTTTATTATTTATCTTTCTTAAATTTGTTTTCTATTATCTACCTATTATTATCTCTTTATCCTTTTTTATTTTTGTTATTTATCTTTGGGTTTAATTTAGATTAGGGTTTAATTTTTCTTGGGCTTAATTTCAATTTTTGGTCCACTTTAATTTTATTTTTGGGCTGATTTTATTTTACTATTTTAATTTTTTGTTTGGATCTAGAGTTGGTCTAAAATTAGGATCAAATTAAAAATGGTGTGCATAAAATTAGGTGTCCACACCCCCATCCAAGTCTTGGTCAAGTTAAGCAACAATGTTTAATATAAATCTTGGACAAACCAAGTATTGAATAACTCTTTCCACTCTAATGGTTAAATGCCACTTATTAATAGTGTTAATCACATATCATGCTTGATCAACAAAACCAACAATAAGATAAACAAAAACAAAGACAAAACAAATTTATTCTTTGACAAATTACAAAAGCACAAATTTGAAACCAAAAAGTAGTAAAACACCAATCTGGTATTAAAAGGACGTTGTGGGGGTGCTAATACATTTCCTGCACATAACCAAACCTTGAATCTGATTTCTATAACAGATCTCACTTTTTGGTGTCTAACCTCACCATTTCAATTTAGGTCAGTGGCGACTCGATCTTTTCTTTTACTAAACCCTTTTTCCAAACCCATTTTCAAACTTAATTTTTGGTTTGTTGCTCTGTGTCACAATGCTAACACCTATAATGCCACATATCAAGATTAGATGGATTTGATTTGAAAACTAAATTGTGTACAATTTCACAAAAGATAAGTCTATCATTAATAAAGAAGCTGTTATAGTAGTTGAAGTCTTTTGGCTTGGATTTTTGGTGATAGACCTTTGATATATGGGTGTTTGAGCATCTAAAAGTGGTAAAAAAAACCTACATCCCTTGTTAAAGGTGTGCTACTACCATCAGTATTTGTCTTGTCTCCTATGATTTCACAAAACAATGGTTAGGGTGGAATTCAAAGTACATTGTGGTCTTTAGCAAACTTAGTCACATGTAGTAGGTTTTTGGTAATTTTAGGAGCATGCAAGAGAGTGTTTAAGGCAAGCAAATGATTTGATGGAGAATAAACATGAGATAAGCCTACATGTTCAATATATAGACCTGTAACAAATCCAACTACAACGTTTTCAATGCCTAAATATGGAGTTTTCCTTGTTAGATTTTCAGCAGTATGAGTGAGATACTTGGTTGTCCCATAGTTAGAGTACCAACCATAATTTGAACCTTTTCTAGGAATTGAAACCATGGCTTGCATGTTGCCTTTCTCTTCTTCAAAGTTTCTATAAAAGCTATTGTCATATTCTCTAGTGTATGAGCTGAAATTTTGAGGATAAAAGTCTTGAAAACTAGATCTTTGGTAATAATTATCTTGTCATTGATATTGATCATTTGATGTATGATAGTAGTTCCAAGCTATGTGGCCTTGTTTACCACATGCTTGGCACACAACTTTGCCACCACTAAATTGTCTACCTCTAACCCTTCCTCTAGGGTAGTAATTGGCTCTAAAATTACTTCTTGAGTAATTGTTGAAGCTCAGTCTAAAATGATGCAACTAATTTCTGACTACTATACCATGAAAAGAATCCATAATAGTTACTTGAGGAGTTACTACTATGGTGTGCATTTCTAGGTATAAATTGTGATATATGTGGAGCATTAGGAGTGACTTCTTTTCTTCCATTAGTTGGAGACTAACTTAGGCTACCTAAAGTGCTCAAAGTCACTAGGTTCGAATAAGATATTTTATAAACCGCTATAGTCTAGTTTCTTGAGCAAGTAATAATGCTTCTACCTCATCTACTATATAGGATTCAGGTTTTGATATTATTGACATAACTAGTGGATCAAATTCAACAAGAAACCATCAAGTATTGCTTCTACATAATCTGTGGTGCTAATTGGACTTACTATAGTGGCTAATTTGTCTATTGTTTGTTTAATTTTTAGAAGATATTCACTTATTGTCATGCTTCCTTTCTTTATATTTAGCAAATGGCATTGAAATTGTTGAATTTGTGCCCTAATTTGTGAGACAAAATGTGCTTTAGTGTCTTCCTAAACTTCCTTTTAGGTATTACACCTTGTCATTCTTATTCATACAAAAACTATCATATAGGAGTGTAGCCATGATAAGAGGAGCTAATCTTGTTGCTCCCATTTCATGAATTTAGGATTGATAGTTCTATATACTTCATCTTGCTTGTTGAGGTACCTTGCTAGAATTAAAGTCAAAGGAGTGATGAATTGATGCAAACGATGTCCTCAGATGGTTGAAAGCACCTACTACTTCCACAAGAGATGATTATTGACATGTGGCTTAATAGAGACTAGATGATTGAAGGAGATAAGATAACTTTTGGAATTCACTAGATCGGCCACTAGAGAGGCTCTAATACCAAGTTAGAAGAAATGAAATGGATCTAAAAAATGGTTCATGCTTTTCTTATTCAACTAAGATAGATTGTTATAGTGCATCTATACACAAGAGAAGAAAGCTACAACCCATACTTTCGAAGGTTCTGGTACCCAATATAAAATAATTATTCTTAACCTTCCAACAAACTACTTCCAAGATAGTACCATAACTACTTCCAAGATACCAAAATGAGATTCCAATGGAGGAGACTGATTAGAGAGTTGATTGAGGTCACATGTATTTACAATACCTAAGAGCTACATCATTACTTTTGGTCACTAATGCAGCTAAAATAACATACCCTCTACACTAAATTTGTAGTATCCAAGTGTGTTATACGTGACATGAAGGACCAAGATGATCAGGATGATACTTCAAACTTAAAGCTATCATAGCAACCTTCATTGTGAGCAAGTAGCTAGTCTCTTCTTTAAGGATGGTCACAAAGAATTTGCCTTCTCCTTTAAGCTACCATTTTTTGTCTTGTGCTCCCTTCGGCGTCTATTATCACTCTATGATCCCTTCCTCAACTGAATTGATCCCCTGTTCTCTTCTAGTAGTAATCCCCTTACTCATGATGATGGCCCAAAATCCCTCTCTTTCCTCTGTAGTCTGTTCCTTTCTATTTGGGATCTCATCTTTTCTCATACTTCCTATAGGATTCCATTTTTCTTCTTTCCTTTCTTTTTTTTTTATCTTTCTAAATGAAAATCATAATAAAAGAAGAAAAAATTTACCACTACTAGATGCAAAAATTTCCCCTATATCCTTTTGTTCTTACCAGCCTTAATTAATCATTGACAAATTCTATCTCTAAGTAGCAATACAAGATTCGAGATTCATTTAGTGAGAAATGTTGATTAACCTTACAGGATTAGGATAACAACAAAATAACTTGGGTTTTACCCTAGGCTCAATTTGTGACACTACAAGAATGATTTAATCAGGAAAGAAATCATCCACTTAGGATGTTTGTAAAATGAGCTAAATTTTATCCTATGTTCAATTTCTAACACTATGAGATCAATTTAACCATAGGGACCATCCACTTAGGGCATAAAAAAATGACTCTGGGCTCAATTCTTAATGCTATGAGATCAATTTAATCAAAGAGAGAATCATAATCTTGATTGGGACATCAACAAAAAAGACTTAGGGTTCACCCTTAGCTTGACTTGTGGCACTACAAGATCAATTTACTAAGAGGGATCACTCACTTAGGATGTCTATAAAAATGACCTAGTGTTTACCTTAGGCTCAATTTGCTTTACTAAGGTTTGATTTAACAAGAGAGAGGTCATCCACTAGATTGGGATGCCTATGAAAATGACTTATGGTTCACACTAGCTCGACTTGTGACATTATGAGATCGATTTACCAAAAGAGACTATCCACTTATGACGTCTATGAAAATGAATTAGGGTACATCCTAAGCTTGATTTGTGACAATGAGATCAATTTAACTAAAGAGATGTCATTCACTAGACTAGGATGCCTTACAAAATTGACCTAAGTTTTACCCTAGGCTTAACTTGCAACACTACAAGATTGATTTAACAAGAGATCATTCATTGAGGATGTCTACCGAAAAAGACTAGTGTTTGCCCTAAGTTAGACTTGTGACTTTATGAGATTGAGTTAACAAGATGGATATATCATTTGATAGATGCTTACTTGCAAATAGGTTTTAAACACAACTTCAATGGGGATTGGACAATCAAACCACTTATGGAACCAAAGGATATCTCATAACAAGATTGCCAACAAGACTCAAAGCTTTAATGGGGATCAAAGAAATTTCCTTTTGAGGGTGGTTCATTGCTGACATGGATTTTAGTGATGCAATGTGAGATGCAACATGTTTGACATGGCAATGTGCTTGACATAGAAAGGTTTGACCTTGAATGACATGCTTGACACATAAATAGGCTTGACCAAAAGATGACATGCTTGACATGATGTACTTGACACATGAATAGGTTTGACCTTTAAATGACATGCTTGACATATTAATGTGCTTGACACAAAAAGCTTGACCTAAATGGCATCTTCGTATGTTGATGTGCTTGACATTGAAAGGCTTGACCTAACAAGATATGTATGACATGGAAAAGCCTTGACCTTTGAAGATAACTTGGTTGACATGATAACATGCTTTACATAAAAAAGATAGATATTAAAAGATAACATGCTTGACTCAAAAAAGGCTTGAACTTAAAAGATAACATGTTTTACATGAAAAAGGCTTAACCTTAAAAGATAACATGCTTGATATGAAAAAGGCTTGACCTTAAAAGACAACATGCTTGATGTGATAATGTGCTTGACATGGGAATAGGTTTGACTGAAAGATGACATGCTTAACATGATGAGGTGCTTACCACATGAATAGGCTTGACCTAAAGATTATGTGCTTGATATATAAATAGGCTTGTCCTAAAGATGACCTACTTAACTTGATAATGTGCTTGACATGTGAAAATTTGGTTTCCCAAAAATCTTGAAATGACATGCTTGACATGCAAATTTCTAAAAATCATGTAATGTTCTTGATACACAAAGATTTTAATTTCTTAAAAATCTGGAGTGGCATGTTTGACATGATAATTTGATTTCTTCAAAATTGTTGGTAAATATGCTTGACATATGAAAATTTATTTTCTTCAAAGTCAAGGTTATGAAAACTTAATTTTTTGGAAATCAAGGCATTGTCCTCAACACATGAAAATTTTCATTTATTGAAAAACAAGCTAATGTACTTGACATATGAAAATTTAGATTTCTTGAAAATCATAAAGTGGCATGCTTGACTTGATGATTTGATTTTTTGAAAATTGTTGGTAATGTGCTAGACATATTAAGTTTTATTTAAAAATCAATGATATGCTTGACATGTTAAAAAATATTGCTTGAAAATCAACGATATTCTTGACATATGAAAATTTTAAATTATTAAAAAACTGTCAATCACAAATAGCAAATCTTATCAGCAAGGAATCTACTTTTCAAAAAGAAAAGATGACAGTCATAAAAGCACAACCAACTTTTTCAAAGTAAGTTAATAATGTGACAGTCCTTATTCTTCCTCCTCATAAGGCTAAAAAGAAGGACAAGATGCCCAGCAAGAATCCAAGCTTTTCAAAAAGTGAAGATCATATGTCTTCTTAGACTTCAAATCCTCTTAAGTCCATAGTGTGCTGTAAAAAGATAGAGCTTGAGAATAACATGAAGTTTTCTTTGCACAAGAATTTTCCTTGTAAAATATTGAGAAATTTGGAGAGAAGTCCCTTTCCCTTCTTGTTTCCTCTCATGTTGGTATCAATTTCAAGAAGTGTATTCAAACCTCAATATTTATAAGTGTGTTGCACTTATTTCAATTATATTCAATATTTTCAATATTTATGCTTTTACTTTATCTATTCTCAAGAGAGGAGGAGAGGAGAGAGAGAGAAAGGGAAGTTTTATAGAGAGAAAGAGTGAGAGAAGATTTATAAAGAAAAAAAGAGAGTCAAATAATGAAACATATTGGAGAGAAAGTGGGAGAAGTTTTAGAGGGAGAATGAGAGGGGGCAAAGTTTCATAGAAAGACAAAGATGAGAGAAGTTTTTGAGAGAGAGAGAGAGAAAGAGAGAGAGAGAAAGGGAAGTTATATAAAGAGTGTGTTAGGGAGAGAGAGTGAGTGCGCATGTGTGTGTGCCTTAGGGGGAGAGAACAAGAGACCGTGTGAGTGTTAAGGAGTGGAAGAGGGACAAAGTGTGTGTGTTAGGAAGAAGGAGGAAGACAGTGTGTGTTGGGGAGGGAGAGAGAAAGAGAGAGGGGCCATTAGGAAGAGAGAGACATAGGGAAAGACAAAGAGAAGTCATAGAGAGAGCAAGAGAAGTTTTAGAGGGAGATTAGGTATGTTGGCAGAGAGAGAAACATGTTGGATAGAGAGACAAAGGGAGGCAGAGAATGACTGAGAGAGGGGAAGAGATAGCACAAGAGAGAGTATGTGCTAGGAAGAGAGAGATAGTGAGAAAGAGAGAAGTTTTAGAGAGTGAGAGAAAGAGAGAGAAAAGTTTAGAGAAAGAACAAGAGAGAGAAGTTTTAGAGAGGGTGAGAAAGAGATAAGTTTTAAGGAGAGAGCTAGAGATAGAGAGAGTGAAATTTTAGAGAGCAAGAGAGAGGGAAGGAAGTTTTAGAGAAAGAGGAAGAGAGAGTTAGCGAGAAAGAGAGTGACAAATAGAGAAAGAAGTTTTAGAGAGAGAGAATTTTTTGAAAAATACAAAGAGAAACAAGTGAGAGAGAGGTTTAAGAGGAGGACAGAAAAATGAGAGTGAAGTTTTAGGGGGGAAAGGAAAGTAAAGTTTTAGAGAGAGGGAGAGAAAAGTTTTAGGGAGAGATTGAGGGAGAGAGAGAGGTAGAGAGAGATAATTTAGAGAGTGAGAGAGAAGTTTTAAAGAAAGAGAGAGAGGCTACAAGACATAGAAGTTTAAGGGAGAGAGTGAGAGAGTTAGAGAGAGAAAGAGTGACAAATAGAGAGGAAAGAAGTTTTACAGAGAGAGTCAGGGAGAAAGAGAAAGAAAAAAGTTTTACAGACAAGAAAAGTGTATGAGATGTTTTAGAGAGAGAAAGTGAGAGAAGTCATAGAGAAAGAGAGAGGGAAGTCTTATAGAGAGAGTGAAGGAGAAGTTTTATAGAGAGAGAATGAGAGAAGCATTAGAGAGAGAAAGAGAAGGAAGTTTTAGAGAGAGTGTGTTAGGGAGGGATTGAGAGAGAGCTAGGGAGAGTGATAGAGTGAGTATTTGGGAAAGGGAGAGAGAGGAATGTTTTTGAGAGAGAGCGACAGAAATTGTAGAGAGAAAGAGAGAGAAGTTTTACATAGATAGATGCTTTAGAGAATGTTAGAGAGAGAAAGAGAAGTTTTAGAGAGAGGAGAAAGAAAGAGAGAGACATTTTTAAGGGAGAGAGAGACAAAAGTTTTAGAGAAAAAGTCTAGATAGAGAAAGAGATATTTCAGAGAGTGAGAGAAAGAAATAGAAGTTTTAAAGAGAGTAGAGAGAAAGAGAGAAGTTTAGAGAGCAAGTTAGAGAGAGAGAGACAAGGAGACAAAACAAAGAGAAAAGTTTTAGAGAAAGAGACAGAGAGAGACATGTCAGGAGAGAGAGTATGAGTTTAGGGGCCAGAGAGTATGTGTGTATGGATTGGGGAGAGGGAGAGAGAGATGTGTTAAAGAGAGAGAGTGAGTAAGAGAGAGAAAGAAGTTTTAATGAGAGTGAGGGAGGCAAAAGTTTTATAGAGAAAGCAAGAGAAGTTTTAAACATAAAGAGGGAGAAAAGTTTTAAAGAGAGAGTATGAGAGGAAGAGAGAGAAAGAGAAGTCTCAGAGAGATAAAGAGTGAAGGATGCAGATATAGAAGTGTTAGAGAATGAGAAATAAGGATAGAGAAGTTTTAAAGAGAGAGAGAGTAAGGGGGAGAGAGTGAAAGACAGAAAGAGAAGCCTTAAAGAGGGAAAGAGTGTGATTGAGAGAGAGAGATAGAGAGAAGTTTTAAAGAGAGAGGGAGAAGTTAATTAAACTTGGCCATGCAATTCAAAGTGAGACAAGCTTTGCCCATGGCAAAAGCAACTAGTTGTAGTTAGGATTATACAAAGCAAGAACTGTCATTGTAGATACTCTTTTGAGAGAAAATAAGAGGGAATGAGAGGTTTTAGAGATAGAAGATAGAAGTTTAGAAAGAGAGAAAGGGAAGTTATACAAAGAGTGTGTTTGAGAGAGTGAGAGTATGTGTGTGCACGTGTGTGTCTTGGAGGGAGAGATAAAGACACTGTGTGAGTGTTATAGGGTGGGAGAGGGAAAGGGAGTGTGAATTAGGAAGAGGGAGGAAGAAAGTGTGTGTTGGGAAGGGAGAGAGAGAGAAAGAGAGAGGCCATTAGGAAAAGAGTGGCACAAGGAGAGACAAAGAGAAGTTATAGAGAGAGAAAGAAAAATTTTAAGGAGAGATTGCACATGTGTTGTAGGGAGGAAGAGAGAGAGGAAGAGAGACTTGTTGGATAGCAAGAAAAAGGGAGGCGAGTGAGTGATAGAGAGTGATAGAGAGAGTGTGTGTTGGGAAGAGAGAAAGACTATGAGAGAGAGGGAGAGAAGTTTTAGAGAGAGTGAGAGAGAGAGAGAAAAAGAGAGAAGTTTTAGCAATAGAGTAAGTGAGAAAGGGAAAGAGAAGTTTTAAGGAGAGAGCTAGAGATAAAGACAGTATAGTTTTAAAGAGAACAAATGAGAAAGTGGGAAGCAAGTTTTAGAGAAAGGAAGAAAGAGTGTTAGGGGAAGAAAGAGTGACAAATAGAGAGAGTGGGAGAGAAAGAAGTTTCAAAAAGAGAGAAGTTTTAGGGAGGGCCACAGAAAAAAAATTTGGAGAGAGCAACAAAGATAGAAGTTTTAGGGAGAGATCTAGAGAGAGAGAAGCTTTAGATAAAGAAAGAGAAGGGGAACATTTAGACAAAGAGACAAGCTTTAGAAAGAGAGAAAGAGAGAATGAAGATTTAGAGAGTAAGAGAGAGACTACTAGATAGAGAAGTTTAAAAGAGAGAGTAAGAGAGAGAGACAAAGAGAGACTCTGAGACAAAGAAGTTTAAGAGAGAGATAGAGACAGAGAAAGAGAGACAGATAAAGAGGAGAGAAGTTTTAGAGAGAAAAAGAGAGAGAAGTTTTATAAAGAGAGAGATAGAGAGAAGGAGAAAGAGAGAAGTTTGAGAGACAAAGAACAAGAGTAAGATGTTTTAGAGAGAAAGTGGGAGAAGTTTTAAAGGAGGAGAGAGAGAAAACTCTTATAGAGATAGAGAATGAGGGAGAAGTTTAATAAAGAGAGTAAAAGAAGTTTTAGAGAGAGAGAAAAGGAAGTTTTAGGGACGAGTTTATTAGGGGGAGATTGAGAGAGAGAGATAGAGAGTGTTTTAGGAGGAGTGAGTGTTTGGGAGAAGGAGAAAGACAAAAGTTTTAGAGAGAAAGATAAAGAAGTTTTACACAAAGAGATGTTTTGTAGAGTAACTAAGAGAGAGATGTTTTTGAGGGAGGGAGAGACAATAGTTTTAAAGAGAAAGTGAGAAGGTTTAGACAAAGAAAGAGATATTTTGGAGAGTGAGAAGTTTTCAAGAGAGAGAGTGAGAGAGAAATTTTAGAGATTCCATGAGAAAGAAAAGAGTATTGGATGGAGAGTAAGTGAGAGTGAGTTATATAGAGAGTGTGAGAAGTTTTAGACAAAGGGGGAGAGAGAAGGAGAAAGAGAGAGTGAGAGAACTTTCAAAGAGAGGGAGAAAGAGAAAGAGAACTTTCAAAAAGAGAAAGAAAGTGAGAGAGAGATTAGCAAAGCAAAGTTTTAGAGAGAGATTCAAAGAGAAAAGTTTTTGAGAGAGAGAGACAAAGACATGAGATGGAGAAAGAAAGAGACAGAGACAAAGAGAAAGACAAATAGAGGGACAAAGAGACATAGAGAGAGAGAAAGCATAGTAAGAGAAAGAGAGAGAGAGAAACATACATGTTGGAGAAAGAGAGAGGGGAAGTTTTACAGAGAGTTAAGGAGGGAGGGATAAAGATATAGAGAGAATGTGATCAGGAGAGAGAGAGACATGGAAAGAGAAAGAGAGAGACTGGGAGAAAGAAAAGTTTAAAAGAGAGAGTGAGAGAAATAGAGAGAAAGCAACAAATAGAGAAGTTTTAGGGAGAGATGTGGGAGAGATAGAAGTTTAAGTGAGAGAGAAGTTTTAATGGGAGACAATGGGAGAGAAAGAAGATTAAAAGTGAGAAAGAGAGAAAAAGAAGTTTTAGGGAGAGAGATAGAGAGAGTTTTAGAGACAAAGGCAAAGTGAAAGAGAAGTTTAAGAAAAGAGAGAGAGAAAGGGAAGGTTTAGAGAGAAAGAGAGAAAGGGAAGTTTTATAAAGAAAGAGAGAGAAATAGAGAAAGAATTTTAGAGAGAGACAAGGACAAAGAAATGTATTGGAGAGAGAAAGTGGGAGAAGTTTTACAAGGAGAGAAAGTGAGAAGTTTTATAGAGAGACAGAGAGTGAGAGAAGTTTCAGAGGGAGAGAAAGGAAGGGAAGTTATAGAGAAAGTTTGTTGAGGAGAGAGAGTGTGTGTCCCTTGGAGCAAGAGATAGAAAGAGTGTGTTAGTCTTAGGGAGTAGGGGAGAGTGAGAGGGAGGAAGAAAGTGTGCGTTGGGAAGGGAGAGAGAGAGAGAGAGAGAGAGAGAGAGAGAGAGAGAGAGAGAAAGAGAGACAATGTATTAGGAAGAGAGACATAGGGAAAGAGAGAAGCTTTAGAGGGAGAGATTATGGATGTGTTTGTGGGAGAGAGAGCATTTTGGATATAGAGACAAAGAGGTAAAGAGATAGCAAGAGAGAAAAGTGGAGAGAAAGTGCTAGAAAGAGTACATGTTGGGAAGAGAGAGGCATTGAGAGAAAAAGAGAAGTTTTATAGAGAGCAAAGAAAAAGAGAACTTTTAAAGAGAGCAAGAGACACATAGACATAGAGAGAGAGAGAGAGAGAGAGAGAGAGAGAGAGAGAGAGAGAGAGAGAGAGAAGTTTTAAGGAGAGAGCTAAAGATAAGAGAGTGAAGTTTTGGGAAGAGCAAGAGATAGAGAAAGTAAATGATGTTTTAGAGAGAGAGAGTTAGGGGAGAAAGTATAAATAGAGTGAGAGTGGGAGAGAGATAAGTTTCAGAGAGAGAGTAGGAAAGAAGTTTTAGAGAGAGACATTAGGAGATAAAGAAGTTTAAGAAAGAGGAGGAGGGAGAGAGAAATTTTAGGCAAAGGCACTAAGAGAAAGAGAGGTGAGAGAGGGAGAGAGAGAAAAGTTTTAGGGAGAGACAGTGAGGGAGAGATAAGTTTTAGAGAGAGATAGTAGGAGAGAAAGAAGTTTAAGAAAGAGAGAGAAAGAGAAGTTTGAGAGAGAGAGGCAGAGAAAGAAGTTTTAGAGGAATGGCATAGTGAGAGAGAAGTTTTAGATAAGGGGAGAGAGAAAGAAAGGGAAGTTTTATATAGAAAGAGAATGAGAGAAATAGAGAGAGAAGTTTTACATAGAGATAGAGAAATGTATTGGAGAGAGAAAGTAGGAGAAGGTTTAGAGAAAGAGAGGGGAGATGTTTTATAGAGAAACAAAGAGTGAGAAAAGTTTTAGAGAGAGAAAGGAAAGTTAGAGAGAGTGTGCTAGGGAGAGAGAGAGAGTGTGTATCTTGGGGCAAGAGATAAAGAGAATATCTAAGTCTTAAGGAGTGAGAGAGGGAGAGAGAAGGAATGCGTTAGGGAGAGGGAGGTAGAGAGTGTGTTAGGGAGGGGGAGAGAGAGGTCATTTGGAAGAGAGCAAATTTATAAAGAGAGAGAGAAAGAGAAGTTTTAGAGAGAGATTATGCTTGTGTTAGGGGACAGTAAGAGAGAGGAGATGATCTGGATAGAGAGATAAAGAAGGAGGGAGAGAGTGACAAAAAGAGTAGGGAATAGAAAGCCTAAGAGAGAGAGAGAGAGAACTTTTAAAGAGAGCGAGAGAGAGAAAGATAAGTTTTAGAAAGAAATTATGCATGTGTTGGGGAAAGAGAGACATGTTAGACAAAGACATTGAGAGGGTGGGAGAGAGCAACAATGACAAAGGGGGAGAGAAATAGAGAGAGAGAGAGATAAAGACTGTGTATTAGGAAGAGAGAGAGATAGTGTAAGAGAGAGAGAAGTTTTAGAGAGTGCAAAAGAGAGAAGTTTTGAAGAGAGAGACATTTTAAGGAGAGAGCTAGAGACAGAGGTTAAGTTTTAGAGAGAGAAAGAGAGGGAAGAAAGTTCTAAAGAGTGACAAATAGAGAGAACAGGAGAGAGAAGTTTTAAAGAGAGAGAGAGAGATAAGTAAATGAGAGGTTTTAAAGGAGGAGGGAGAGAATGAAGTTTTGGGGAAGGCAAGAGAAAGATAAGTTTTAGAGAGAGGGAGAAAGAAGTTTAACATAGAGAAAAAGAAAGAGGGAGAGAGAAAGAGAGAGAGAGAGAGAGAAGATTTAGAGAGTGAGAGAAAAGCTTTAAAGAGAGAGAAATTTTAAAGAGATAGATTATGAGATAGAGAAGTTTAAGAGAGAGAAAAAAACTAGAAAGAGAGAATTTTTAGAGATAGAGTAAGGGAGTGAGATTTTTCAAGAGAAGGAAGCAAGTTTTAGAAAGAGAAAGAGAAAGAGAAATTTTAGACATAGAGAGACAAAAGTTTTATAGAGAAAGCGAGCGAAGTGTTAAATAAAGAGAGGGAGTGTGTGTGTGTGTGTGTGTGTTTGTGTGTGTTAGGGAGGTAAGGCAAAGATAAAGGGAAAGAGAAAGAGAGAGAAATAAAGAGAAAAGATACTGGGGGAGGCAAAGAAAGACACAAAGTGAGGCACAGCTTTTGGTGAGAGAGTGGGAGAGAAGTTTTAGAGAGAGATTTGGAGAAAGAGAAGTTTAAGAGAGAGTGAGAGAGACAAACATACAAAGTGTGTATTGGTAGGAGAGAGTGAAAGAGTGTGTTTAGGAGAGGGAGAGAGAGATGTTTTGGGAGAGAAAGTGTGTGTGTGCATGTATCTTGGGGGGAGGGAGAGAGAAACATTTTGGATAGAGATGCAAAGAAAGAGACAGGTTAGAGAAAGACAGTGAGATAAATGCTTGGGGAAAGACAAAAGGAGAGAGAGAGAGAGAGAGAGGATAGATGCTTTAGAGAAAGAGAGTAGGAGGGAAGTTTTAGAGAGAAAGATAAAGGGAGAAAGAGAGAGAAGTTTTAGAAAGAAAGAGATAGAGAGCAAGGAAAGAGAAGTTTTAAAGAGAGAAAAACAGAGTAAGAAAGAGAGAAAAATAGAGTAAGGGAGAGCAATTTTCAAGAATGAAAGAGAGTTACTAAGAGAGAGATAGAGAAAGAGGGAGAAAGACAGTGTGTGTAGGGGAGGGAGAAGAAAGACCATTAGGAAGAGAAAGAGACACAAGGAGAGAGAGAAGTTATAAGAGAGAAAGAGAAGATTTAAGGAGAGATGGTATGTTTGTTAAGGGCAAAGAGAGACATGTTGGATGGAAAGACAAAGAGGGTGGGAGAGAAAGCGCGAGAGAGATAGTTTGTATTAGGAAGAGAGAGAGAGGAAGCAAAGTTTTAAGTAAAGAGCTAGATACAAAGAGAGTGAAGTTTTAAAAAGAGCAAGAGAGATGAAAGGAGCATTTAGAGGGAGAGTTAGGGGGAGAGAGTGATAGATAGAGAGGTGGGAGAGAGAAGTTTCAGAGAGTGAGAGATAGTTGAGAGAGAGGTTTTAAAGAAGGGGAGAGAGAGAGAGAGTCAAGTTTTGGGGAAGAGAAAGAGAAGTTTTAGAGAAAGCAAGAAAGAAAGAGAGAAGTTTTAAAGAGAGCAAGAGAGAAAGAAAGAAGTTTAAGATAGAGAGAGAGAGAGAGAGAGAGAGAGAGAGAGAGAGAGAGAGAAGTTTTAGAGATAAAGAAAGGGAGAGAGATATTTTAGAGAGAGGAAGGCAAGTTTTAAAGAGAGAGAGAAATTTTAGGCTTAAAGAGAGAGAGACAATAGTTTTACAGAGAAAGCAAGAGAAGTGTTAGATAGAGAGAGGGAGTGTGTGTGCTAGGGAGGGTGAGACAGAGATAGAGAGAGAAGGTGTTGAGCAAAGAGAAAGAAAGACAGAGAGAGACATACAGAGAGAGAAGTTTCAAAGAGAGTAGGAGAGAAGTTTTAAAGAGAGATTGCAAAAGAGAGAGAGAAGTTTAAGAGAGAAAGTAAGAGAGACAAATAGAGACAGAGAAATTTTAGAGAGAGGCAGTGAGAGTGAGAGAGAGAAAGAGAAGTTTTAGGGAAAGAAATGGAGAGAAAGAAGTTTTAGAGATAGAGGTAAAGTGAGAGAGAAGTTTCAGATGACAAGAGAGAGAGAAAGAAAGGGGGTAAGTTTTATATGTAGGCAGAGAGAGAGTGGTTTTAAAGAGAGAGAGAGAGAGAGAAAAGGAAGTTATAGAGAGAGTATGTATCTTGGGTAGAAAATTAGAGAGTGCATTAGGGAGAGGGAGGAAGAGAATGTGTGTTGCAGAGAGAGAGAGTATGGAGGGAGAGAAAGAGGTCATTAAGAAGAGAAAGAGCACAGAGAGAGAAAAAAGTTATAAACAGAGAGAAAGATAAGTTTCATAAAAAGATTATGCATTTGTTAGGGGGAAAGAAAGAGAGGCATGTTGGATAGAGAGATAGAGAGAGGGGAGAGTGTTGGGAAGAGAGAGAATGAAGTTTTAGGTAAGGAAAGAGAAAGAGAAGTTTTAAAGAGAGTGAGAAAGAGGGAAAGAAGCTTTAGAAAGAGGGCTAGATATAGGGAGAAGATTTAGAGAAGGAGAGGAGCTTTAGAAAGACAGAAAGAGGCCTAAGAGAGAAGATTTAAAGAGTGAGAGAAACGTTTTAGAGACAGAGGGATAAGTTTTAGAAAGAGATTGCATGATAAAGAAATTTACAAGAGAGAGTGAGAAAGGAGAGAAGTTTTGGAGAGAGATAGAGAGAGGCAAGTTTTAGATAGAAAGAGAGAGAAGTTTTATAGAGAGAAAGACAGAAAAAAAAAAAGAAAAGTTCTAGAGACAGAGAAAGGGAGAGAAATGTTTTAGAGAGAGAAAGTGGGAGAACTTTTAGAGGGAGAGAGAGGGAAGTCTTGTAGAGAGAATAAGAAGGAAGTTTTAAAGAGAGAGTGAGAGAGGTTTTAAAAAGAGAAAG
Source organism: Dicorynia guianensis (assembly GCA_037013595.1). Taxonomy (NCBI): domain Eukaryota; kingdom Viridiplantae; phylum Streptophyta; class Magnoliopsida; order Fabales; family Fabaceae; genus Dicorynia; species Dicorynia guianensis. The sequence continues at coordinate 10,934,339 of JASUAB010000006.1, read as the reverse complement.
AAAAGTTTTAGAGAGAAAGAGAGAAGTTTGAGACACAATGAGAGATCTTTCTGGGAGTGAATAAGAGAGAAAGAAAAAGAAGTTTTAGAGAAAGAAGAGAGAAAGATAAAGAAGTTTAGAGAGAGAGAAAGCTGTGTTAGAGAGTGTGTGTACATGTTGGGGGTGAGAGAGAGAGATAGATAATGGGAGAGAGAAAGTTTTAACACAAAGAGAGATAGAACTTTTAGTTGGAGACATAGGGAAAGAGAAGTTTTAGGGAGACAGACAGAGAGAGGAAAGTTTTAGAGATAGAGGTAGAGTGAGAGACAAGTTTTAGAAGAATAGAAAGAGAAAAGGAAGTTTTAGAAAGAAAGAGGGAAAGAGAGAGAAAGAAATAGAGAAACATATTAGAGAGAGAAAGTAGGAGAAGTTCGAGAGGGAGAGAGAGGCAGGGAAGTTTTATAAAGAGACAAAGGATGAGAGAACTTTTAGAGAGAGAGGGAAGTTGTAGATAGTATTAGGGAGAGCGAGAAAGTATGTGTGTGTGTGGGTGTTAGGGAGTAAGAGAGATAGAGAATGTTTAGGAGAGGGAGCAAGATATTGTGTGCTAGGGAGGGAGAGAGAGAAAGAGGGAGAGGCCATTACGAAGAGTGAGACATAGAGCAAGAGACAGAGAGTGAAGTTGAAGAGAGATTGTGCATGTGTTTGGGGGGAAGAGTGATATATTAGGCAAAGAGACTGAGAGAGGGGGAGAGTGACAGAGAGAGAGGGGGATAGAAAGCATGAGAGAGAGAGAGAGAGAAGCATTAAGGAGAGAGCTAAAGATAGAGAGAGTGAAGTTTAGAGAGAACAAGAAAAAGGGGTAAAGAAGTTTTAGAGACAAAGTGAGAGAAAGAGTCAAGAAGGAGCAGGTAATAGATAAAGAGAGTGAAAGAGAAAGTGAAGTTTTAGAGAGACAATAAGAGAGAAGTTTTATAGAGAGATAAACACAAAGAGAGATAGCAGGAGAGAAAGGTTTTAAAGGAGGACAGAGAAAGTGAGTCAAGTTATAAGGAGAGCAAGAGAAAGAGAAGCTTTAGAGAGAGTTAGAGAGGGGAGAAAAGTTTTAGGGAGAGTGCTATAGAGAAAGAGAGAAAGAAGATTTAGAAATAAAGAGCTTTAGAAAGAGAGAAAAAGAAGGATAGAGATTTTTAGAGAAAGAAACTATGAGATAGAGAAGTTTAAGAGAGAGAGTGAGAGAGAGAAGGACAGAATTTTATAGAAAGAAAGAGAGAAAGAAGTTTTAAAGAGAAAGAAAGTAAGAGAAGTCTTAGAGTGACAGAGAGAGGGAAGCTTTATAAAGCAAGAGTGAAGGGGAAAGTTTTATAGAGAAAGTGAGAGATGGTTTAGAGAGAGAAAGAGAGAAAGAAAGGAAAGTTTTAGAGAGAGTGTGTGTTGTGGAAAGATTGAGAGAGTGTGTGTTGGGGGTGAGAGAGAGATAGTGTTTGGGAGAGGGAGAGAGGGATGTTTTTGAGAGAGTGTGCATGTGTATGTCTATTAGGGAGAGGCAAAGAGAGATGTGTTGGAGAGAGACTAACAGAGACACAAGGGGGGAGAGATGACTTGGGGAGAGAAAGAGTGAGAGAGAAGGGATGGATATTTTAGAGAGAGAAGGGAAGTTTTAGAGAGAGAGGGAAAAAGAGAGAAGTTTTTGTGAGAGAAAGAGAAGTTTTAGAGAGAGGGAAATAGAGAGAGTGAGAGAGTAGTTTTAAAAAGAGTGAGAAATAATGTGAATTAGAGACTAATTTTAAAGCTAGAGTAAGAGAGAGAGAGAGAGAGAAGTATTAATGAGAGAAAGGGAAATAGAAGTTTTATAGAGAAAGCAAGAGAATTTTTAGAGAGAGAAAGGGAAAGAGAATAAGAGAAAGTGAGTGAGTGAGAAAAGAGAAAGAGTAATTTTTGAGAGAGTGAGTAGTTTTTAAGAGAGGAAGAGACTTAGTAAGAAAGAGAGAGGGGAAGGGAGAGAGAGAGTGACAGAAGTTTTAGAGAGAGGGGAGAGAGAGTGACTAACTGGGTGAGAGAGAGGGAACTTTTAGCAAGATGGCAAGAGAGAAAGAAGTTTTAAAGAGAAGTGTTAAAGATAGAGAAATAAAGAAAGCAAAGCTTTAGAGAGGGAGAGAGAAAGGCATGTCTTAGAGAGAGAAAGAGTTTGAATAAGAGAGAGACAGAAAGATGAGAGAAGTTTTAGAGAGAGAAGGAGAAGTTAATTAAACTTAGCCATGCAGTTCAAAGCAAGACAAACTTAGTTCATGCTAAAAGCAACTAGTTATCATTTGAATTTTGCAAAGCATGAATGATCACTCTAAATGCTCTTTTCATTCCCATTTTTTTCTTTTTTTTCAATCATTCTATTTCACACCCTGCAAGATTTTCTAGAGACCAAGGGAGGGAAGGAGGTTTTCGAGAGAAAGTGAAGTTTTAAATAAATAGAGAGAGAAGTTTAAGGCAGACATAGACAAGGAGAGAGAAGTTTTAGCGAGAGAGTGAGGGGAGAGAGAGATAAGTTTTAGAGAGAGAAATAGATAGAAGCTTTATGGAGAGAAGAAGTTTTAGAGAAAGATTAGAAAAGAGAGAAGTTTTAGAGACTGTGTGAGAGGTAAAGTACTTTTGGAGAGTGAGTGAGAGAGATATAGAGAGTGAGAGAAGTGTTATAGAGAGAGAAAGAAAGAGAAAACTTTTAAAGACAGAGAAAAGGGAGAGATACTTTGTAGAGATAGAAAGTGGGAGAAGTCTTAGAGGGAGAGAAAGAAAGAGGGAGGCCTTATAGAGAGAGTGAGGAGGCAGTTTTATAGAGAAAAAGTTTGAGAGAAGTTTTAGAGAGAGTGTGAGTTAGGGGGGAGAGAGTGAATGTTTAGGAATTGAAGGAGAGAGAGAAATGTTTTAGAGAGAGAGAAAAGCTTTACACAAAGAGACATGTTTTTAAGAGTAAGTGAGAGAGAGAAAAAGAAGTTTTGGAAGAGAAGGAGAAGTTTTAGAAAGGAAGAGTGAAGTCTTAGACACAAAGATATATGTTTTGAAGAGTAAGTGAGAAAGAGAGCAAAAGAAGTTTTCAAGATAGAAATAGAAAGATAGAGAAGTTTAGAGAGAGAGAGAGAGAGAGAAAGAGAGAGAGAGAGAGGACATATTAGATAAGCGAGGGTGTATGTTGGAGGGCAAGAGAGATAGTGGGAGGAGACAAGTTTCAAAGAAAGAGTGATAGAACTTTTAGAGAGAGACAAAGAGAAAGAGAAGTTTTAGGGAGAGAGATGGAGAAAGGGATGTTTTAAAGACAGAAGCGAAGTGAGAGAAGTTTTAGAGGAAGAGAGAGGGAGAAAGAAAGGAAAGTTTGAGAGAGAAAGAGAAAGAAAGACATAGAAAAATGTATTGAAGAGAGAAAGTGGAAGAAGTTTAAGAGAGAGAGAGAGAGGTGGGAACGTTTATATTGAGACAAGGCGTTAGGGAAGTTTTAGAGAGAGAGGGAAGTTGTAGATAGTGTTAGGGAGAGAGAGTGCAGGTGTCCAAGTGCATTTCTAGGGGGAGAGTAAAGAACATGTGTGAGTGTTAGGGAGTAGGGGAGAGAGAGAGAGAGAAAGAAGGATAGTGAGAGGGAGGAATATAGTGTGTCTTGGGGAGAGAGAGAGTGTGTTGGGGGGACAAAGAGAAAGAGAGAGAGGACATTCGCATGAGAGAGAGAGAAGTTTTAGAGAGAAATTGTACACGTTTGGTGGAGGAACAAAGAGACAGAGAGGGAGGGAGAGAGCAACAGTGAAAGAGGGGAAGAGAAAGTGTGAGTGAGAGAGAGAGAGAGAGAGAGAGGAAAGTTTTAAGAGAAAGCTAGAGATAGAGAGAGTGAAGTTTTAGATATAGCAAGAAAGAGAGGGAAGGAGGTTTTAGAAAGAAGGAGAGAGAGATTTTAGGGGAAGTGACAAAGAGAGTGGGAAAGAGAAAAGTTTCAGAGAGATAGTGAGAGAGAAGTTTTAGAGAGAGATAGCATGAGAGAAAGGTTTTGGAGGGAGGATAGAGAAAGAGAGTGAAATTTTATGGAAGGCAAGAGAAAGAGAAGTTTTAGAGAGAGTGAAAGAGAGAAAGAGAAGTTTAGGGAGACAGCTACAAAGAGAAAGAGAGAAGATTTAGAGAGAGAGGAATAGAGAAGTTTTAGAAAGAGATAACAAGATAGAGAAGTTTAAGTGAGAGTGAGAGAAAGGAGAGAAGTTTTACAGAGAGAGAATTTTATTGAGAGAAATTGAAAGAAGTTTTAGAGACAGAGCAAAGGAGAGAGATATTTTAGAAAGAAAGAAAGTGAGAGAAGTCTTAGAGCGGGAGAGAGTGAGAGGGAAGTCTTATAGGGAGAGTGAGGGAAAAAGTTTTATCGAGAGAGTGAGAGAAGTTTTAGAGAGAAAGAAAGGAGAGTTTTAGAGAGAGTGTTCTAGGGAGAGATTAAGAGAGAGATAGTGCTTGGGTGAGGGAGAGAGAAAGTGATGCTTTTGAGAGTGTGTGCATGTGTGTGTCTATGGGGTAGAGGGAGAGGAGACATGTTGGAGAGAGACACAGAGAGAGAGATAATGGGAGAGAGATAACTTAGGCAGGAATAGACGGAGAGAGAGAGAGAGAGAGAGAGCAGGGAAGTTTTAGAGAGAAAGAGAAAGTGAGGGAGAGACAAAGAGATAAAGAAAGAGAAGTTTTAGAGAGAAAAAAATAGAGTGAAGGAAAGTAGTTTTACAGAGTTCAAGAGAGTGAGTTAAAGAGAGAGTGAGAGAGAGAGAGAGTCAAAAGCTTTAAAGAGAAAGAGATAGAATTTTTAGATTGAGAGAGAAAGAGAAATTTTTGAGAGAGTGAGAGAGAGAGAGAAAGACAAGTTTTAGAGAGAGAAATAGAGTGAGTGAGAGAGTAATTTTAGAAGTTTTAATGAGAGAGAGGGAGATAGAAGTTTTATTGAGAAAGCAAGAGAAGTTTTGAACACAAAGAGGTAGAGATGTTGTAGAGAAAGAAGGAGAAGTCTAAGAGAGTGAGAGATTATGAAAGGGAAGTTTCCGAGAGAGAAAGAGAGAGATAAGTTTTAGAGTGAAAGTGTTGAAGTGAGAGAACTATCAAAGAGAGAGAGGGAGAGAGAGAAGTTTTAAAGTGAGTGTGTGAGAGACAAGTTTCAAAGAGAGAACTATTACAAAGAGGGAGAGAGAGAGAGGTAGAGAGAGTGAATGACTAAGAAAATAGAAAGAGAACTTTTTGAGTGGTAGAGTAGTTTTAGAGAGTGGACAGGAGTGAGTGAGTGAGAGAGAGGGAAAGTGGAAAAGTAAGAGAGAGTGGTAGAAGTTTTAGAAAGAGAAAGAGAGATTTAAGAGAAGGGGAGAGAAATGAGTGAGAGAGAGGGAGAGAGAGGAAAGTTTTAGAGAGAGAATTTTAGTGAGACAGTGAGAAAGAGAGAGAAGTGTTAGAGATATAGAAATAAAGAAAGAGAACCTTTAGAGAAGGAGAAAGTAAGGGAGAAAGAGAGACAAAGATAGAAAGAGTGTGATTGAGAGAGACACAGAGAGATAGAGAGAAGTTTTAGAAAGAAAGAGACAGAGAAGTTAATTAAACTCAACCATGCAATTTAAATCAAGACAAGCTTAGTCCACGCCAAAAGCGACTAGCTATCATTCAGATTTTGCAAAGCATTAATGATCACTCTAGATGCTCTTTCGATGCCTATCTTTTTAATTTTTCTCCATCATTCTATTTCACACCTTGCTAGATTTTCTAGAGACCAAGAGAGGGAGGGAAGTTATAGAGAGAAAGAGAGAGAAGTTTAAGATAGATAAAGAGAGTGATAAGTTTTAGAAAGAGAAATAGAGAGAAGCTTTAAAGAGAGAGAAGTTTTAGAGATTATGTGAGAGAAAGAAAGAAGTTTTAGATAGTGAGTGAAGGAGAGACACAAAGAGTGAGAGAAGTTTTATAGAGAAAGAAACAGAGAAAGAGAGAGAAAAGTTTTAGAGATAGAGAAAGGGAGAGAGATGTTTTAGAGAGAGAAGAAGTGGAAGAAGTCTTAGAGGGAGAGAGAAGGGGAAGTCTTATGGAGAGAGTTAAGAGGAAGTTTTATAGAGAGAGTGCATCCGAGAAGTTTTCGAGAGATAGAGTGTATGTTGGGCCGAGTGAGAGTGAATCTTCAGGAAACGGGGAGAGAGAAAGATGGATGTTTTTGAGAGAGAGAGGGAGAGAGAAGTTTTACATAGAAAGATATGTTTTGGAGTGCGAGTGAGAGAGAGAGAGAGAGAGAAGTTTTGGAGAGAGAAAGAGAAGTTTTAGGGAGAAAGAGAGAAGTTTTAGACACAAAGAGAGATGTTTTGGAGAGTAAGTGAGAGAGAAAAAGAGAAGTTTTAGAGGGAGAAGAGAGAAAGCTAAAAAAGTTTAGAGAGAGAGATGTGTTAAGGGGGAGAGAGTGCATGTTGGGGGACAAGAGAGAGAAGTGTTAGAGAGAGACAGTAAGACAGAGAGAACTTTAAGAGAGATGAAAAGAAATAGATAAAACTTTTAGAGAGAGACAAAAAGAAAGAGAAGTTTTAAGGAGAGAGAGGAGAGAGAGAAGTTTTAGAGACAAAGGCAAAGTGAGAGAGAAATTTTAGAGGAAGAGAGAGAAAAAGAGAAAGGAAAGTTTTATAGAGAGAGAGAGAAGTTATAGAGAGTGTTGGCGGGAGAAAGTGTATGTGTGCACATGTCTTGGGAGAAAGATAGAGAGAGTGTGTGAATGTTAGGGAGTGGGAGAGACAGAGAAAGGGGAGAGGGAGAGGAAGGAAGATAGTGTGTGTTGGACAAAGAAAGTGTTGGGGGTAGAGAGAAAGAGAAAGAAACTACTGGCAAGAGAGAGAGACATAGGGAGAAAGAGAGAGAGAGAGATGTTTTAGGGGGAGATTATGCACGTGTTGTGGGGAAAAAAGAGAGATTGACATGTTGGACAATGGGACTGAGAGGGTGGGAGAATGCAATAGAGGGGGAGAGAAAGCACGAAAGAGAGAGAAAGAGAGAAGTTTTAAGGAGAAAGCTAGAGATAGAGTAAAGTTTTAGAGAAAGTAGGAGAGAAAGGGGGAAGGAAGTTTAAGAGAGAAGGAGAGAGAGTCAAGGTGAGAGTGACAAAGAGAGAGAAGTTTTATAGAGAGAGATAGTGTGAAAGAAAGGTTTTAGAGGAGGAGAGATAGAGAATGAAATTTTAGGGAAGGTAAGAAAAAGAGAAGTTTTAGAGAGAGCAGGAGAGGAAGAAAGAAGTTTTAGGGAGACAACTACAAAGAGAGAGAAGATTTAGAGAGAGAATGTTTAGAGAGAAAGGGAAAAGAAGTTTTACAAAGAGGGACTATGAGATAGAGAAGTTTGAGAAAGAGCAAAGAGAAGTTGTAGAGAAAAAAGTTTATAAAGGGAAAGAGAGAAAAGAGAAAGGGGAGAGAGATATTTTAGAGAGAGAAAGTGAGAAAAGTCTTAGAGCAAGAGAGAGAGAGAGAGGGAAGTCTTATAGAGAGAGTGAGGGAGAAAGTTGTATAGCAAGAGAGTGAGAGAAGTTTTAGAAAGAGAAAGAGAAAGGGAAGTTCTAGAGAGAGTGTGTTAGGGAGAGATTGAGAGAGAGATAGTGCTTAGGAGAAGGAGAGAGATAGAGATGCTTTTGAAAAAGTGTGTACATATGTGTGTTTATTGGGGAGAAGGAGAGAGAGACATGTTGGAGAGAGACAGCAAGATGTTAGAGAGAGACAATGAGAGAGATATAATTTGGGCAGGGACAAATGGAAAAAGAGAGAGAAGGGATGGATATTTTAAAGGAAAGCAAAAGGGAAGTTTTAGAGAGAAAGAGAAGTTTTAGAGAGAGAAAAATAAAGTAAGGGAGAGTAGTTTTGGAGAGTTAAATAGAATGACTTAGAGGGAAAGAGACAAATGCTTTAAAGAGAAAGAGACAGAATTTAAAGATAGAGAGAGAAAGAGAAGTTTATGAGAGAGGGAGAGAGAGATAGAGAGACAACATTTAGCAAGAGAGTGAGAGAGAGAGGAAGAGAGTTTTAGGGAGAGAGAAATAAAGTGAGTGAGAGAGTATTTTAAAGCAAAGGAAAGAAGTTTTAATGAGGGAGCGAGAGATAGAAGTTTTATTGAGAAAGCAAGAGAAGTTTTGAACACAGAGAAGGAGAGAAGTTTTAGAGAGAGAAAGAGAAGTCTTAGAGAGAGAAAGATAAGTTTTAGAGTTAGAGTGTTAGAGAGAGAGAAGTATTACAAAGAGGGAAAGATGAATAGGGAAAGAGAGTGAGAGAGGGGGAGAGTGGCAAAAGTTTTAGAGAGAGAAAGAGAGAAAAAGAAGTTTGAGAGAAAGTATGAGTGAGAGAGTAAGTTTTAGAGAGAGAGAGGGAGAGGGAGGGAAGTTTTAGAGGAAGAAAGAAGTTTTAGTGAGACAGTGAAAGATAGAGCGAGAGAAGTGTTAAGACAGAGCAATAAAGAAAGAGAAGTTTTAGAGAGAGATATAGTAAGGGAAAGAGAGAGAAAGAGTGTGATTAAGAGAGAAATAGAAAATAAGAGAAGATTTAGAGAGAGAGGGAGATGTTATGTAAACTCAACCATGTAGTTCAAAGTAAGACAAGCTTAGTTCATGCCAAAAGCAACTAGCTATCATTCACATTTTTCAAAGCATGAATGATCATTCTAGATGCTCTTTTTGATTCCCATCTTTTTTTTTCTCTCCTTCATTCAATTTCATACCTCGTTGGATTCTTTAGAGACCAAGAGAGGAAGGGAATTTTTAGAGAGAAAGAGAGAGAAGTTTGAGGTGTAGAGAGACAAGGAGGGAGAAGTTTCAGTGAGAGAGTGAGGGGAGAGAGAGAAAGAGACAAAGAGAAGTTTTAAAGAGAGAAAGAGAGTGTGAGAGAGATAAGTTTTAGGAAGAGAGATAAAGAAAAGCTTTGGAGAGAGAGATGAAGAAGTTTCAAGAGAGAGAAGTTTTTTGCATGAGAAAGAGAAAGAAGTTTTGGAGAGTGAGTGAGAGAGAGATACAGAGAGTGAGAGAAGTTTTATAGAGAGAGAGAAATAGAAAGAGATAGAAAAGTTTCAGAGACAAAGTAGGGGAGAGAGATGTTTTCTAGAGAGAGAAAGTGGGAGAATTCTTAGAGGGAGAGAGAGGGAAGTCTTATAGAGAGGGTGAGGGGGAAGTTTTATAAAGAAAGAGTAAGAGAAGTTTGAGAGAGTGTATGTGTGCTGGGGGCAAAGAGAGTGAATGTTTAAGAAATAGGGAGAGAGAGGGGATGTTTTTGAGAGAGAGAAAGAGAAAAAAAGAGAGAAAGAAGTTTTACATAGAGAGACATGTTTTGAAGAGTGAGTGACAAAAAGAGAAAGATAAGTTCTAGAAAGAAGAAGAGAAGTTTTAGAGAGAAAGAGTAAAGATTTAGACACAAATAGGGATGTTTCGTAGAGTAAGTGAGAGAGAGAGAGAGAGCAAAAAAGAAAAGTTTTAGAGAGAGAAAAGAGAAGGATAGAGAAGTTTAGATAAAGCAAGAGACATGTTGCAAGAGAGAGTGTAAGGTAGAGGGAAAAGAAAGAGGGAAGTGTTAGAGAGAGAAGGAGAGAGAGAGAGAGAATAGTTTAAGAGAGAGAAAGAGAAATCAACAGAACTTTTAGAGAGAGATAAAGAGAAAGAGAAGTTTTAAGAGGAGAGACAAAGGGAAGGATCTTTTAGAGATAAAGGTAGAGTAAGAGAGAAGTTTTAGAAGAAGAGTGAGGTAAAGAAAACAAAGCTTTAAAGAGAAGAGATAGAGAAACATATTAGAGAGAGAACATGGGAGAAGTTTTAGAGGGAGAGAGAGAGAGAGACATAGCAGGGAGAGAAAAAGGTTTCAAAGAGAGATTGTCCATGTGTTAGGAGGAACAGAGAAAGACGTGTTCAACAAAGAGACAACAAGGGAGGGAGAAAGCAATAGAGAGAAAAGGGGTAAAGAAAGCACAAAAGACAGAGAGAGAGAGGTTTTAAGGAGAGAGCTAGAGACAAAGAGAGTGGTTTTAGAGAAAGTAAGAGAAAGAGGGAAGGAAGTTTTAGAGATAGAGAGTTAGGGGGAGAAAGTGACAAATAGAGAGAGTAGGAAGGAGATAAGTTTTAGAGAGATAGTGAGAGAAAAGTTTTAGAGAGATATAGCATGAGAGAAAGGTTTTAGAGGAGGGGAGATAAGGAGAGAGAGAGTGAAGTTTTAAGGAGGGTGAGTGAAAGAAAAGTTTTAGAGAGTGCGAGAGAAGGAAAGAAATGTTTTAGGGAGATAGCTATAGAAAAAGAGAGAGAGAATCTTTAAAAAGAGAGAAAGAATGATAGAAAAGTTTTAAGAGAGAATTTTATAGAGATAAAGAGAGAAAGACAGATAGAAGTTTTAGAGACAGAGAAAGGGAGAGAGACATTTTAGAGATAAAGAAAGGGAGAGAGATGTTTTATAGAGGGAGAAAGTGGGAGAAGTCTTAAAGCGAGCAAGAGAGAGAGAGAGAGGAAAGTCTTATAGAGAAAATGAGGGGAAAAGTTTTATATAGAGTGAGAGAAGTGTTACAGAGAGAAAAAGAGAAGCTTTAGAGAGAGTATGTGTTGGGGAAAGATTGAGCGAGAGTGTGTGTTTAGGGGAGATAGAGAGATGTTTCTAAGAGAGTATGTGCATGTGTTTGTCTATTAGGGAGAGGGAAAGGGAAATGTGTTGGAGAGAGACATGGTAGGGAGAGATGAGTTGGGGAGAGAGAGAAGCAAAGAGAGAGAGAAAGAGAAAGGATGAATATTTTAAAGTGATAGAAGGAGCAAAACTTTAGAGAGAAAGAAGAGAGAGAGTAATAGAGAGATAAAGAAAGAGAAGTTTTAGAGAGAGAAAATAAATATAGTGAGGGAGAGCACTTTTAGAGAGTTAAAGAGAATAAGTAAGAGAAAGGTAGAAGCTTTGAACGGAAAGAGACAAAATTTTTAGATAAAAAGAGATAGAGAAGTTTTCAAGAGAGCGAGAGAGAGATAGAGATAGAGTGAATGAGCGAGTGAGAGAGAGAGAGAGAGAGAGAGAGAGAGAGAGAGAGAGAGAGAGAAGTCTGAGAAAGAGGGAAATAGAGTGAATGAAAGAATAGTTTTAAAGAGAGAGTAAAAGAGAGAGAAGTTTTAATGAGAGAGGGGAGATAGAAGTTCTATAGAGAAAGCAAGAGAACTTTTGACCCCAGAGAGGGAGAGAAGTTTTAGAGAGAGGGAAGGAGTGAGAAAGAGAAACAATGAGAGAGACTGGTAGATAGAAATTTTTGAGAGTGAGGATAGAGAGAGATAAGTTTTAGAGTGAGAGTGTTGGAGAGAGACAAGTTTCAGAGAGAATATGAGAAAGAAAGAAAGAGAAGTTTTAAAGTAAGTATAGGAGAGAGAGAAGTTTTAGAGAGACAAAAGTATTGCAAAGAGGGAGAGAGAAAGGGAAAGAGAGTGAGTGAGTGAGTGAAAGGGAGAAAGGGGGAGAGGAAAACAGAGAGAGTGACAAAAGTTTTAGAGAGAGAAAGAGAAAAAGATAAGTTTGAGAGAGAAGGGGAGAGAGTGAATGAGTAAGAGAAAGAAGTTTTAGAGAAAGAAGGAGAGGGTGGGTAGTTTTAGAGAGAAAAAGAGAAGTTTTAGTGAGATAGTGAGAGAGAGAAGTTTTAGAAAGAGTGAAATAAGTGTTAAAGACAAAGAAATAAAGAAAGAAAAGCTTTAGAGAGAGTGTGAGGGAAAGAGAGAGAAAGAGAGAAAGAGAAATCTTAAAGAGAGAAAAAGTATGATTGAGAGAGAGACAGAGATAGAGAGAAGTTTTAAAGAGAGAAAGGAAGAAGTTAATTAAACTTAGCCATGCAGTTCAAAGTAAGAGAAGCTTAGTCTATGCCAAAGCAACTGGATATCATTTGGATCTTGTAAAGCATGAATGATAACTCTAAATGCTCTTTTGATTCCCATCTTTTTCATTTTTCTCCTTCATTCTATTTCACACCTTGCTAGATTTTTTAGATACCAAGAGAGGGAGGGAAGTTTTAGAGAGAAAGAGAGAGAAGATATAGGTAGATTGAGAGAGACATTTGAGGCAAAGAGACACAGAGAGAGAAGTTTTAGTTAGAGAGTGAGGGAGAAGAAAGAGAAAGAGAAGTTTTTAACAAAAAAAGACAGTGAGAGAGAGAGATAAGTTTTTGAGAGAGTGATAAAGAGAAACTTTAGAGAGAGAAGGAGAAGTTTTAGACATTGCATAAGAGAGAGAAAGAAGTTTTGAAGAGTGAGTGGGAGAGAGAGATACATAGATGAGAGAAGTTTTAGAGAGAGATAGAGAAAGAGTAGTAGTTTTAGAGAGAGATAGAGAAAGAGTAGTAGTTTTAGAGAGAGAGAGAAATTTTAGAGAGAAAGGCTTAAAGAGCAAAGTTTTAGAGAGATAAAGAAAGAATAGTTTTATTTGAAGAGAGAGAAGTTTTAGAGAGAGAGTGAGAGTGATAGAGAAAGTGAGAGAACCTTTAGACAAAGACAGAGAAATTTTCGATAGAGAGAGAAGTTTTTTGATAGAGAGAAAGAGAAGTTTAAGAGAAAGACAAAGGTTTCAATGAGAGAGAGAGAGAGAAAGAAATTATTGGGAAGAGAAAGGGGGAGAGAGAGAGAAAGTGTTAGTAACAAAGAAAGAGACAGGCAGAGAGAGAGAGGATAGACATGCTAGCTAAAGATAAAGAGAGAGAAGTTTTGGTCACAAAGAGAGAAAGTGAGAAAAGTTTTAAATAGAGAGTATGTGTTAGGGAGGGTGAGAGAGAGAAAGAAAAAGAAGTTGTTCAGGGGAGAGACAGGATGGAGAAGGAGAGGAAGAGAGAAAGAGAGAAGGTGTTGGGGGGAAAGAAAGAAAAACACAAAGAGAGAGAGAAAGAGAGAGAGAAGTTTCAAAGAGAGTGGGGGAGAGAGATAGAGAGATAGCGTTAAGCTTTAGGGATGGTGACTGAGACAAAAGCTTTAGAGAGTGTGAGAGACTGAGAGAAAGGAAGAGAGAGAGAGAGAAGTTTTAGGGAGAGACAATGGGAGAGAGATAGAATTTCAGAGACAAAGAGAGAGGAAGAGAGAAAGAAAAGTTTTAGGGAGAGAGATGAAGAGAGTAGTTTTAGAGGACGAAAAGTAATGAAAGAGCAAAAGAGAAGTTTTAGAGAAGGAGAGAGAGACCTACGGGGGAGAGAAAGAGAGAGAAGCATATTGGAGAGAGAAAGTGAGATAAGTTTTAGAGAGGGAGAGTGAGGGAGGAAGTTCTATAGAGAGAGCATGTGACAAAAGTTTTAGACAAAGAGAGAGAAGAAAGGGAAGTTATCAAGAGAGTGTGTTGGGGAGACAAATTACGTGTGTGTGTCTTGAGGGGAGAGATAGATAGAGTATGTGGATGTTAGGGAGTGAGAGAGAAAGATAGAGAGTGCATTAGGGAGAGGGAGAAAGAGAGTGTGTGTTAAGGAGAGCAAGGGTGTTAGGGAGAGGGAGAGAGAGAATGAGAAGTTTTAAAGAGAAATTGTGCATGTATTGGGTGGAGAAAGAGACATGTTGGACAAAGAGATAGAAGAGGGGGAGAGCAACAAAGAGGAGGGGATAGAAAGTGCCCAAGCACGAGAGAGAGAGAGAGAGAGAGAGAGAATGAAAGAGAGAGAAGTTTTAAGGAGAGAGCTAGAGATAGAGAGAGTGAACTTTAAGGGATAGCATATGATAGAGAGTGAAGGAAGTTTTAAAGAGAGATAGAGAAAGGCAGAGAGGGTGGGAGAAAAATAAGTTTCAAAGAGAGTAAATGAGAGAAAATAATTTTAGAGAGAGAGAGAACATTTAGAGGAAGAGTGAGAGAAAATGTGTGTGTGAAGTTTTAGGAAGGGCAAGAAATAGAGAAGTTTTAGAGAGAACAACAGAAGGAGAGAGCAATTTTAGGGAAAGAGCTAGAGAGAGAAACTTTAGAGAGAGAGAATACAAGACAGAGAAGTTTAAGAGAGAGTGAGAGAGACAAAGATAAAGAGGAGAAAAATTTTAAAGAGAAAGACAGTGATAGTAAAGTTTTATAAAGACTGACAAAGAGAAGTTTTAAAGACAAAGAAAAGGAGAAAGACGTTTTAGAGAGAGAAAGTGGGAGAAACCTTAGAGGGGGATAGAGAAACGGAATTCTAATAAAGAAAGCAAGAGGGAAGTTTTATAATGAGAGGAGTGAGAGAAATTTTAAAAAGAGAGGAGAGAAGTGAGTTTTATAGAGAAATAGAGATGTTTTAAAGAGAAGAGAGAGAAAAAGAGAAGTTTAAAAAGAGAGAGAGGAAGAGATAGGGAGACTGAGGGATAGAGAGAGAAGTTTTAGAAAGAGAGGAGAGAGAGAGAGTATATATGTGTGCATTAGGGAGATGGAAATAGAGACATGTTGAGGACAAAGAGAGACACATGTTGGAGATAGTAGAGAAAGAGACATGTTGGAGAGAGACACCGAGAGAGAGAGATGACTTGGGGAGAGAAAAAAAGAGAGGGGAGAGAGAAAGAAGTCTTAGAGTATAAGTGGAAGAGAGAGATAAAGGTTAATTTTAGTGAAGGAGAGAGAAGGAACTTTTAGGGGGAGAGTAAGGGAGGGGAGTTTTAGAGAGAGAAAAAAATTCAGAGAAGTTCCAAAAAGATGGAAGAAACAAAGAGAGAGAAACAAAGTGAGGGATAGTATTTTTAAAGAGAGAAAGAGACTAAGAGAGAGATAGTACTTTTTAGAGAGAATGAGAGAATTTTTATGTAGAGAGAAAAAGGCTAAGTAAGAGAGAAATAGATATAGAGATAGGAAAAGAGAAGTTTAAGACAAAAATAAATACAAAGAGAGGGGCAGCAGTTTTGAAGAGAAAGAGAGTGAATGAGAGAGAGAGAAAGAGAGAAAGACAGAGGTTTTAAAGAGAAAGAATGAGAATTTTTAGATAAGAGAGAAAGGGAAGTTTTCAAGAGAACGAGAGAGGAAAGTTCTTGATAGAGAGTGAGAGATAGAAAGAGAAGCTTTATAGAGAGAGAGGTTTCAATGAGAGAGTGAGAGAGAGAGAAAGGTTAATTTTAGAGGGAGAGATAGAGGGAAGTTTTAAGAAGAGAGAGAGAGAGAGAGAGTTAGAGAAGTTTTGAAGAAAGGGAGAAAGAGTGAAATAGAAGTTCTAGAGAGAAAGCAGGGAGACAAAAAGAGAGAGAGAGAGATAGTAGTTTTAGAGAGAAAGAGAGAGAATTTTTAGATAAAGAGAGAGGAAGAGATGCATTAGCAAGAGAAAAAAAGTGAGTAAGATAGTGGGAAACAGAGAGACAAAGATAGAGAAAGAGAAGTTTTAGAGAGAGAGAAGAGAAACAAAGTGAGGCAGAGTAGTTTTAGGGAGAGATAAAAAGTGAATGAGAGGGAGAGAGATGGAAATTTTAAAGAGAAAGAGAGAGAAATATTGATAGTGAGAAAGAGAAGTTTTTGGTAAAGTGAAAGAAAAAGAGAAAGAGAAAAAGCAAGTGACACAGAGAGAGAGAGAGAGAGATAAAGTAAGTGAAAGAGTAGTTTTAAAGAGATAAAAAGAAATGTCTTAATGAGAGAGGGGGAGATAGAAGTTTTATAGAGAAAGCAAGAGAAGTTTGAACAAAGGAAAAGTTTTAGAGAGAGAGAGAGAGAAATTTTAGATTTAGAGTGTGGGAGAGAGAGGTTTCAAAGAGAGAGTAAGAGAGAGAGATAAAGAGAATGTGAAGTTGGAGAGTGAAACATGGGAGAGAAGTATTAAAAGGAGAAAGAGAGGGAGAGAAGTTTTCAAGAGGGAAAGGAAACTTTTTGAGAGAGGGTAATTTTAGAGAGAGAAAGAGAGAAAGAAAAGTTTAAGAGAGATAGAGAGAGAGAAGTTTTAGTGAGACTAGAAGAGAGAGAGAAATAAAGATAGAGAAGTTTTAGAGAGAGTGAGTGAGGGAGAGAGGGAAAGAGAGAAAGAGAAGTCTCAGAGAGACAAAGAGTGTGACTAATAGAGAGAGATATAGAGAAGTTTTAGAGAGAGAAGGAAAAGTTAATTAAACCAAGCCATGCAATTCAAGGCAAGACAAGCATAGCCCATGTCAAAAGTAAATAGCTATAGTTAGGATTATGCAAAGCATGAATTATCACTCTAGATGCTCTTTTGATTCCCATCTTTTTCATTTTCTCCTCCATTATATTTCTTGCCTTGCTAGAATTTCTAAAGAGAGGGAGGGAAGTTTTACAAAGAAAAAGAGAGAAGCTCTAGATAGATAGAGAGAGAGAGAGAAGTTTTAGCATAAAGTAGGGGAGGGAGAGAGAGTGAGAGATAGAGAGAAGTTTTAAAGTTGAGAAGTTTTAGAGAGAGGGAGAAAGAGAAAGAGAAGCTTTAGACACAAAGAGAGTGTGTGTGAGTGAGATTGAAAAAGAAGGGATAGAGTAAGAGTGAGTGTAAGAGTCATATTGGAGAGACAAGAGAGAGAGAGAGAACGACATCTTGGAGAGAGAAACAAAGAGAGAACAAGACATAGAGGGAGGGAGAGAGTGATAGAGATGTGTTAAAGAGAGAAAGCTAGGGAGAGAAAATGTGTGTGTTAGGGAAAGGAAGAGGGAAATAGTGTGTGTTGGGGAGAGAGGGAAACAGAGAGTATGTGTTAGGGAGAGAGACACTCCAACTAAATAATTCCTTACCAATCCCTAAAAGGTAGATAGTATGAGTAAGAGTTGATCTCACAGAGAGTGCAAGCAATGAAACATGAATATTGTTATAACAAATGTAAACCAAACATAGGGGGTTAGATGCAATACAACAATGGCAACTAAACAAAGCTAAGTGATAAAAAGAGGTACTAGATGAAAGCAACTTTAGTTTTAGGTTCAATTTGACCCTCACAGTTAATGGCAATAATCAAATATCAAGTTATTCTACCTCTTATGAAGTTATCAATTGTAGACAATAATAAGTTCTAGTGCCTGAATCTCTTGTAATTGTAACTAAGTTCTTCACCAGCATCTAACTCCTAGATAACTTAGAACAAGCTCGTTAGATTTATTGTAGCAGTAGTATTATGAAACAAAGAGATGAGATTGATCTAAGAAACAATCACACAAGCTCAAATTATTTAACTTAGGTTGTGCTATTCATAGTGAATTAAACGAAAACTTGTCCATAATTGTGACCACCTTGTACCAATTAATGATTACAAATAAGACTATCATGTATCACAGTTCCTAGATCTAGCAATAGCTATCCTTTTAGTCAATCAAGATAAATACCATAAAACTTCAATTCAAAATAAAATAAGCAACTTCATAAAAAGGAATAGAAATAACTTCACCAAGATAATTAATTCATTAACATATGTTTAGGGCTTGACATCCCCATGAATTGAAAAGAAAAGTTTAGCCTAACATGCTTGAAAAATCAATAACAAGTGTTATAGATTGTGTATTACCAGAAGAAGGAGAAGAAGATGCTAAAATTGAATCCTATTTATAGTTCAGGTCATGCCTCCCTATCTTGTAGGTTAGAAAGATGACTTATGCAGCTGTTGTTTTTGCCCCAAACTCATGGATCTCTCAAAATGCATCTGATCCAAAATTCTAAATCTGTATTTCACTTTGAGACAAAGTTTTGAATTAGAAAACTATAGAATTTGTAGCTTGATTGAAAGTTTTATCCCTTTCTCTTAGCTTTCCATAACCTTTTGGATTACCTCAATTAGACTTTCATAACTCTAAATATATCTAAAATACTAACTATTGCGCAAGTCAAAACCTAATCCAAGTAGGAAAGGGTCTCCAAAATTTGCATTAACTTTGAAGCTCTAGTTGGAGGCCCAAATGAACTCCAAATTGGATGACCTAACCCATTATGAAAAGCCTTGATGTGTACTTTAAATCCTCTAAACTTTCTCATTCTAAAACTCCTTGATGGTTAAAAACCTAAAAAATTACTAAGAGGTTAGTTTTCTATTAAAACATGAATTCTTCTCTTTTTTGATTAAAACTACCAAAGTCTTCCAAGTCATGTCCTGGCAAAATTATGACTCTAATGAGCATATTGAGACCTAAAAATAGACTAGAGAAGCTATAGAATAAAGGGAAAAAGGATATAAATTATGCACTTATCAAATTTCTCCCACACTTAGCTTTTGCACATCCTCGGGCAAAACAAAATTCAATAATAAAATAGACCAGATATTAGCTGTCTTAGAGTACCACCACAATGCATAGATTCTTTATATTCAATTCTCAATTCAACATATGCACCAAACTTACAACTATAATAATACCAAATAAAAGAAATCATGCTCACTCAACTCTTTTAATCTCTATCCACCAGTAATCTTAATCAGTCAATACAAATCTCACAACTAACATAACCAAGTCACACATAACTTACCTTTTAACCATTCCTTTTTACCTCTTCAAACTCAAGTAGCAAACTAGGATGTCAAATTAATGAGAGAGATAAACATATTCTTCTTTAAGTCACACCTAAAATTCAATCAATAGAAACATACATCAAAGTGTTTTGCACATCCATGTCTTAGTCACTATTTGAAGTGAAAGTCAACACATATGGTCTCAAGTCCGCTAGTTACTAAGCAACTTAAACAGCGAAGTAGAATAAGGGAATTTCTCCTTTCTTTTGGTGTTCCCTTTTTTCATCTCTCTCTTTTCTCCTTCTTTTTCAACCCTATTTACTTAAACCCAAGTTTAGGTTTAGCATAAAAGAAATAGTCTTAAGGCAGCCATGTATTTCCTAATCATGCTTCATTACTTGGTTTACACAACACCTCAAGAGCATCATTTCAATCAACTAAAAAGACTCAAGCACTCATAACTTCACTTTATAAGACATTGCTAACAACATAAGTTAGGTGGCTTGTTATAGCAATTATTATTGAATTAATTTCCTATGCAACATTAGGCACTCAAAAACATAACCAATATATCATCTTTTTATGCTAAACTATGGCCAATCAAGACACTATAAATGTGATCACACAAATGAAAATCGTAGAATTGAAAGTGAAAGTCCTAAACATTGTAGAATTGAATTGTATATTTGAAAAGAATTGAAAAGTTCTATGTCTCTCACCTATACATAAAACTTACATTGTTCTCAATGTAAACACATAAAATAAAGAATTGGCAAAAAATAAGTAAAAGAGATAGGGAAAGAAAGTAAATCTGATTATGGCTTGCTAGCAACTCTTAGGTTGCCTCCCAAGTAGTGCCTTTATTTAACATCATTGGTTCAACATTATGCATTATTCAACTTCTCTAATATGATGATGGGTAAGTAATGCTTCATCTCTAAAATAGAGGCTTGCAAAATAGAAGGTAAAAGTTTCTTGTTAGAGATAGGTAATTGAATTGAATAAGCTATGTACCTTTTTGGAATCACTCAACTCAATTTAGCTACTATCTCCTTCAATTCCTCACTCAACTCAATTTTTCCTTCTTTTTCTAGCTCTAGATGGTTGCTTGATTGGGAAGGGAAGAAGGTTAGTCTTAACCAAAATAGAGGGATTAGGAATTACCTTAGTTAAAATTTTGCCTTCTCATCAATTTCTTCTTCTATTGCTATAATAGGGATTGTAATGTTTGGTAGCCTCTCTAGCTCCTTTCCACTTCTCAATGTTATGGCAATGGCATTCTTCCTTAGGTTCACAATAGTTTGAGATGGTAATTTACATGAACCCTATGCCTCTAAACAACTCACAATTATTGCCAATTAACTCACCTGATTCTCTACATTTACAATACTAACCTTTCTATCATCCTAAAACTAGTGAGTACTGTAGCAAGAGATTTAACAATGTCTTCTAAATGCATACCTAAATTAGATGGGGCTGATTGTTTGGGTTAGAAAGTTTGCTACCCTAGTTGGAATCTAGGTGGCTTGTTTGGAAATGAGTTATGCATAGGTAGCCTATTGCCATAGCTTAAGTTTGGGTGTTCTCTCTGCCTAGGATTATAGGTGTTAGAGTAGGGATCATATTTCCTTGGCTGTCTCAAAAATCCCCCTATTGTGTTCAGTTGTTCTTTAGTTCCATCCTATATCATGGGGTACATATCAAATAAATGTCCTATTGTTAAGCATATGCCCATGCTTTGACTTGTTGACACTCCCTATAGCAATTTCTCTGACAAGAAAGGTGAGATTAGAAATTTTTTGCTAAAGGGTAGAAGTACTCACCTTATTCACCTTTCTTATAGGGGCATGTTGTCCTATGCCAAACTATTGTGAGTTGGTAGGCATATTTGAAATCAGATTCCTAGCTTTAGCAAGAGTCTTATCCACCAATGCTCCATCACCAGGTACATTTATTATGTTTTTGTCCATAAGAAATAACCCGTCGTAAAAATATTGAATTAATAATTGGTCACTTATTTGGTGGTGAGGTTAGCTAGCACATGGCTTCTTGAATCATTTCCAATATTCATAAAACAACTCTCCATTATATTGGTAGATAGCACAAATTTCCTTCCTTATGTTTGCTATCCCAGAAGTTGGGAAATACTTCTCCAAGAATAGCCTCTTCATCTCATTCCATGTGGTGATGGATCCAAAGGATAGGTAGTATAGCCAGTCCTTTGCATCATCAGTTAAGGAGAAGAGAAAAACCCTAAGCTTGATTTGTTCTTTTGTCATTCTAGTTGGTCTTATACTTGAACACACCATATGGAATTCCTTCATATGTTTGTTAGGGTCCTCACTTGCAAGGCCATGAAAATTAGTTAATAAGTGAATCAATCCAAACATAAGATCTATAGTATGGAATTCTATACAAAAAGGTTGCAAGTTAAAATTAGGAGTAGCAAGCTTCTTCAAAGTCCTGTTATTGGCCATCTCTTTAAATTCGAGAACAATAGTTGAAAGTGCTTATTTTGTTGATCTGATGAAGTCCTTGATTCTTTATATTTTAGATTGTCCCTCAAACAAAAACAAAAATTCTATAAAAAGAATAAGTGAAGATCTACTAAAACACAAAAATACCAAAGGAAATAAGGACTAGAAATAAAAGAAAATTGAAAAGCGCTAGTAAATAATGGACTTTGGGCTTATAACACTAGGGATGATGGCAAAGCATCAATCTTGATCAAAGTGTTGTTTCCTCTAAAACAAGTACAAATTCACCCCAAATTCAATAGAAAATTTCAACAAATGGTGCTCTAGAAAAATTGTCTCCAAGCCTGTAAACACATCACACAAGAGTAAAAACACAAACTAGCAACACTATCAACTACATAAGACTCCGAAAGCAATTAGAATATCAAGTCTGACAAGAAACACTCCTTAGCAATGGTACCAAAATTTGGTATCATGTTGCCAACACCCCAAAAAAAGTACCATACTGATCACTAACAATTAGATAGTGAGTAAGATTTGATCCCATAGAGAAAGCAAGCAATAAAATATTGATATTCTTAGAACAAATGTAAATCAAATGGGGTGGGTTGGATGCAATGCAAATAATGGCAAGTAAACAAAGGTAAGTGGTAAAAAGTGGTCCTAGATGAAACAACTATAGTTCTAGGTTCAATCTCACCCTCACAATTAATGGCAACTACCAAGGATCAAGTTACTCTACCCTCTTACAAAGTTATCACCCCTAGACAACAATAACCCTATTGCTCACAATCTCTCGTAATTGTAACTAATGAAACAAGCTATTTACTAGTATCTAACTCCTAGACAACCTAGAACAAGCTCTCCAGATTTAATGTAGCAATAGCATTAAGAACAAAGTAATGAGAGAGATCTAAGCAATTATCACACTAGCTTAGATTATTTACCTTACATTATGTTATTCACAATGAATTAAACTAAACCTTGTCCATAGTTGCAACCACCATGTGCTACTTAATAATTAAGAATATGACCATTACATATCATAATTCCTAGATCTAGTAATAGCTATCCACTTAATCAACCTAAAGTGAAGTCTTTAAGTCAATCATGATACATACCATAAACCTTTCATTTAGAATAACATAAGCAAATTCATAGAAAGGAATAGAAATAACTTCACTAAATTAATTGATCCATCAACATGTGTTTAGGGTTAACATCCCCATGAACTAAAAAGAAAAGTTTAGCCTGACATGCGTGAAAAATCAATAATAAGCATTCCAGATTATGTGCTATTCGAAGAAGGAGAAGAAGATGCTAAAATTAAATCCTAAGAAGGTTCTTTACACCTTAGATCATGCCTCCTAGTCTCCTAAGTCAAAAAGGTAGCTTATAGAACTACTTTATATCACAAACTCAGCCTAAGCCCATGGGTCTCTCAAAATAGGTTTGATCTAGAATTCTTAATCCATTTTGCACTTTAAGATGAAGTCTTGGACTAAAAGATGGTAAAATTTGGGTTTGGCCTTACACAAAAGTTGTATCCCTTTCTCTTAACTTTTTGTAGCCTTTTGAAGCATCCAATTGGACTTATGTAGCTCTAAATATCATGAAAATACTGACTGTCACCTAAGTCAGAATCCTAATTCAAGTAGGACTACTTTAAAGCTTTGGTTGAAGGCTAAATGAACTATGAACTAGATGATCCTACCCCTTCTAAAAAGCCCTAATATCTACTTTAAAACCTCTTAAGGCTGCTATCTCATTCTAGAACTCCTTAATGAACAAAAACCTAAACAACCACACAGAGGTTAGTTTATTATTTCAAAAAAAATTCTTCTCCTTTTTGATTAAAACCACCAAACCTTCCAAATCATGTCCTAACATAATCATGACTCCAATGAACATCATATGAAGACCTAAAAATTGGCTAGCAAAGCTAAAGAATAAAGGGAAGAAGGATATAAAATTATGCAATTATCAAAAAGAGAGTTAGAGAGGGCAGGAGATAAAGAGAAAAGGAGAGAGACATGTTAGGGAAAGAAAGAGAGAGTGAGTTTTAGGGCTAGAGAGAGAGTGTTGGTGAACTAGTAAAAAAAAGGAAGATCAAATTATATGTATAATTGAGTAAAATAGTTGTTTACAAACTTACATCATACATACTTGACTACAAAATGTGGTATTTTTGGGTTATTTTTGTTGGTTATTGTTATTGTCTCAATTTGCTCTACTTATTCAATTGTATGGAACATTGCAGCTAATGGCTATTTTTGTATTTTTCTTTTTCCTATTTTTGTCCTGTTCATTTAATTTTTTTTTCACTACTTTGACAGGGCAACTTTTTATATACCTCTAAGAAACAATGTGTACTTAGGTTCACCTTGTGTCTCCAACAAAACTTTGGAATATATGGGAAAAGTGGTAGTTTGTTCTCTAATAAGTAAAGAGTAGTGACTTTGTGCTTTTAAATTATTGGTTATGTTAAACCACTACATGCTTGTGAAGTTAAATCTGAAAAATCTTGACCTTTATGCATTGGAGAATAAAACATTGAAATTGGTTATATGATCTTTGTTTTCATAATATGTATATAAATATTGTGGTACTAAAAAAATCATAATATAAATTGTTCATTTAATAAAGTATCTAAGAGTGTAGATGATAGAAAGTTATTAATTTGCTACAAATTTTTTGTCATGTGGTCAGTCCAAGTTTTGAGTGATTGTGCTAGTTGAAAGCTATTTAGTTTTTCTGTCCTTGAATAAAAATAGAAGTGAAGGAATTAGTCACGAGAAATTGATATACTGGGTTAGCTTACTCCATTTTAAAATTTTTAGATGTATTCAAATTCAAAATCTTGTCAATTTGCTTCTCCCACGCCCTTTTTGGGGTTTTACTTCATATAATTTATCAATATATATTCCCTTGTAGCAAAATTATGGACAAAATGAGTATTTTGTATATTTTCATCTTTTCTTCCTTCTCTTATTTCTGGTTGGATTATTTATGTTGCTTTTCTTTAACATGCTTTACTTACTCTTGTATGGATTGTATATGTTACTTTTCTTTAAGGCTTGTTTTCAAGAAATGTTGTTTTCTGTGAAGTTCTAACCTTATAGCATCTACTTTTGTTTTCTATTCTATGCATAACATATCAACTAGCTATTGAAGTAGAAGAAGATAAAGATGAAGGTGGGATAGTTGGAGCAACATTTATTGATTATGTGGCTTACAGACCCCTTCTTTGGAGGGTATTATTTTCTTGAAGCTCATTTTGTGAGTTGACAATTGACTTGTAATTTCAAGTTATGGAAACACATTTTAGTGGGACTAAAATGTTTGTTTATGCAGTGTCAACTGAAAGTATCCATTGGACCTCCTCACCCATATCCTATTTTGGAAACATTTTCTTTGTCTATGGTGTAGCCACCCGAGCCTACTTATGATTTAACAATTAAAGATAATCTAGAAAGTTCAAAGGTTTTATCATGCTGGCAAATTAAAACTTTAGTCTACGCTTGTTAGGTTTCTTTTATGGCATAATTGATAATAAATTATTATGGATTGTTTTCTTGTATTTGATGTTGTTCCTCCTTAGTGGTGTTAGGGTTGGGTTCTTTATTGGACACAGAGCTAGTGTAGGTAAAGGTTGAACAATTGCTAGTCTAATTTGAGAGAACTAGTGCCATGGGAGGAGAAAAGCTTGTAAGTTTAGACTATTTTCTTAATTTTTTTCTCATGAAATCATGCATGTGTTTGTGTGCTTTTGTGTGTGTGTTGAGATAAACACAAGTTCATGGTGTAGATGTTTATGTAGATGTTGCTTTGATGCTTATTTGAGCTGGCCATTGTGTACATGCTTGTTTGTGGTTTGAACTTGCTCTTGGGCTATATACCATAATTTAGTTGTTTTGATGCTTTTGTCATGTAAGCATTAATCTTATGCAGGTGTATATCTGTTGGTTTAGACTTGAAGTTAGATGCCAGAAGAGAGATTTGGATGATGTGGGTGTAACTTACATTGAGAGTATATTCTTCAATGTAGATTTTCTATAGATAAAGTTGTTTTCCAAACTTAAGTTTTGTGACATATCTTTGTCTGTTAACATACTCAATTAAGCACCTAAATGGTGAAAATATAATTTTACATTATGGGTTGGGGAGGAGGATTTTAATAATTAGAAGGAGGTATAAAGTTGGCTGATAGTAAAGGAAGTTGTTTGCAATTAAGACAGAGAAAAGAAGGCTTTACTGTGAGAGAATAAAAAAAGGGGGAATCAGCTCAACATTTCAAATGCCACTATATATTTTTATATTATTGCATCTAAACTACTATCTTTCTCTTTTTCTTGCATCTATTTGACATTTAGTTTTAGAAGGTCTTATTTTCTCTTGCATTTTGTTTTGGTAGGTTTTGGATTATTCTTTGGCTTTCCATGTGATTATGTTTTTCATCCAATTTGCTTCCATACTTAATTGTTTTTCATTACTTTTGCTTAGGGACAACCAAAGGACTAAGTTTAAGTGGCTTGATATGCCCTGTAAGGGTTTTCTATACCATACTATCATCTAGTTAGAATCCTATATAAGCATCTCTATCAATATCAATATTGTCCCTCTATACTTTGTTATTTTGTTAAGCAATAGAGTAGTCATAAATGTAAGAAAGATCAATTAAATATGCATTTTGTCCATATGTTTGTTCTTTACTTCTATAAACAATAGATAATATATTGGATGTCATCTAATTCTAGTTCTTTCTCAGTCTTCGAATTGGTAATTAGTTTTATGAGCTATTGAATTTTATAAAATATGATTTGAAATTCTCTATTGTAATTTCTTTCTACTTTTACTATATATTTCTGTCTAGTAGGTCAGAGTGCTACTGGATAAGGCTAAAGTTGCTTCAAAAACCTAGAATGTGATAAGTAATAGAATAGTTATGACTAAAACCCTATTTTGGTCCCTCAAAGATGAACAAACTCTATTTTAGTCCCTCACTATTAAATTTTTTTATTTTGGTCCTCCAGAGATCAATTAACTTCTATTTTAGTCCCTCACTGTTAAATTTTTCTATTTTGGTCCTCCAGAGATTGAAATTGATATCAATCAATTCTCTCAATTAGGATGATTGCTAACAAAATCAAAATTGCTGACGTGTCATGCTGACGTGGCGGGATTTGCTGATGTGTCATGCTGACGTGGCAGAATTTTGGATGAGGTGGCATGCTGACTAGGCAAAAGTGCTGACGTGGCAGTGTATTAGCTGACGTGGCAGGATTTGGCTGACGTGGCATGCTGATGTCAGCAACCATGTCAGCCAGTTTTGCCACGTCAGCATGACACGTCAGTAATTTTGACCTTGTTAGCCATCATCTTAATTGAGGGACTTGATTGATATCAATTTCAATCTCTGGAGGACTAAAATAGAAAAATTTAACAGTGAGGGACTAAAATAGAAGTTAATTGATCTCTGGAGGACCAAAATAGAAAAATTTAACAGTAAGGGACTAAAATAGAAGTTTATTCATCTTTGAGGGACCAAAATAGGGTTTTACTCAATAGTTATTTATGTATTTTGCTGTTGATAAGAAAATGGGTAGAAGTAAATAGATAAAGTCTTCTCCCAGTACAGAATTGTTATTTTGTCTTTTCGCTTCACTAAATGGTTTATGGTTCTTTCATATAGCATATGGACTAACTACCTTGCTAGTGACCATTGGCACAAATATTACTTTGACATACCATGTCACATGTTCCATGAGAAATGTAAGTTTTGGGCTTGGATTATGGTTTACTGATATCATGTGTTTACAATTTACGATGTTAAATATTACACTACAATAGTTAGTCCTAGACTCTTAGTATGGACAAGGTTGTTCATCAGTTTTTATTTTGTATTCTCTTGGTGACATTTGAGGATTTGGTTTGGCTTGTGTAAGAATGATATTTTGGAAGAGATACCCTTCTCTTACAATTTTTTATGGCTGACTTGGATTTTCATATATCATGACATATTCTAATTTAGTTTTGGAAATATACTTCCCTTAAGTTTTAAACCAATCTTTTAAGCTGCATTAAATGCTCAGTAAGAAGATTTGTATATTTGGATTTCTTTAAAATTTCTTCAACTTTTCTAAGAACATTAATTATTAATTGTGTGTACTAGACTTGAAAAATCTAATTGACCATGGAAGAAGTATTATCTTTTAATTCTATATTTTAGTAATTAAGTTTGTAATGTCACTTAGTACCCAATCTAGGATGTTGGGATTAAAGAGTTAGAAGCGAAACTAGTCACTTTGTTCCATATTACCACTTGCAAAAGGTTGATAGATTTCATGATTTGGAGAAGTAGTTTAAGGACTACAGTGGCATCTAGAAGATAATTATTCTCTTGTGAAATATTTATGTTTTATACCATGTTTTTCTCCCAAAAATTGATTTATGTTGCATAATGAAGTCTAATGATGTTTCAGTCAACATATAGAAGTAGACAAGCATTCTAGCTAATGGTTGTGCAATCTTTTGGTGACAATGAACATTCTATATAGCTTAATTTTGTTCCATGTTTATTTTGAAGCCTAACACTCTCTCTCCAACACACTCTATTTCCCCCTCACAAACACTCTCTCTTCCTAAACTCTCTCTCTTTCTCTAATACTCCCTCTCTATCTTCTTCCCTAACACACACTCTCTTTGTCTCCCCCTCCTCAACAATCTCTCTCTCTCTCTCTCTCCCTAACACATCCCTTTCTCTCTCTCTTCAATAAGTCTCCTTGTCTCCCTCTTCCAAACACTCTCTTTATTTTCTCTCCCACACAAACATACACTCTTGCTTCCCTCCACCCCAACACTCACTCTCTCTCCACAGTGCTGTCTCTCTCCTTCCCCAACACTCTCTCCCTATCTCCCACCAACAAACGTCCAACACACACTTTCTCTCTCTGTTTCCCCAATACTCATTCTCTCTCTCTCTCTCTCTCTCTCTCTCTCTCTCTCTCTCTCTCTCTCTCTCGCTTCCTCTCCCCATCACACACACACACTTTCTCTCCCCCTCCCCAACAATTTCTCTCTCTCTACAACACTCTTTCCCTTATTCTCTCCTTAATACACACACACACACTTTATGTGTCTCTCTCCATAACACTCTCTCCTTCCCTTACTAGAACACTTTCTCTTTATCCTCTTCCCCAACACTCTCTCTCATTAGCCCTTCTTAACACTTACTCTCTCTCTTTCTCTCTCTCTCCCTCCTTCCCTCTCTCTTCCCCTAACACACACTCTCTCTTGCTCTCTGTCTCCCTCTCTCTCTCCTCTATCTCTCTCCTATACTCTTTCTCTTTCTTTGATAGTAAAACTCTCTATCTCTGCCTAGCATGTTGCCCTTTATGTCTCTCTTCCCAATACATATCTCTCTCTTTCTCTCCCCAACACATCTCTTTCTCCCTCTTCCTACCAACATTCTCTCTCTCACCCTAATGCTTTCTCTCTTTATCTCTCCCCCGAATACTCTCCCTCTCTCTCTTTCTACCCCTAACACACTCATACATACATAATCTTTCTCCCCCAAACAAACACATACTCTCTCCCCCCTAACACTCTCTATCTCTCTCCCCATTACTCTCTCTCTCTTTAACACACTCCCTCTCCCTCCCTAAGACACTCTCTTTATCTTTCTCTTTCTTCCCTTAACACTCTCTATCTCCCTCTATCTCTACCTCCCTAAACTCTCTGTCTCTGTCTCTCCCTCTCCCACTCTCTTTCTTTTTCTCACATATTCTCTTTCTTGCTCTTTTTCTCTTTGTCTATCTTCCTTTCTCTCTTTCTCTTTTTGGGCCCAAAGCTCTCTCTATCTCTGCCTAATGCATCTATCTCCCCTAAAATGACTCCTTCTCTCTCATCCCCAATACATACACACTCTCTCCCCTAAAATGACTCTCTCTCTCTCATCCCTAATACACATACACTCTCTCCCCTAAAATGACTCCTTCTCTCTCATCCCCAATACACACACAATCTCTCCCCTAAAATGACTCTCTCTCTCTCATCCCTAATACACATACACTCTCTCCCCTAAAATGACTCCTTCTCTCTCATCCCCAATACACACACACTCTCTCCCCTAAAATGACTCTCTCTCTCTCATCCCTAATACACATACACTCTCTCCCCTAAAACAACTCTCTCCTCTAAAATGACTCTCTCTCTGTCATCCCCAATACACATACACTCTCTCCCCTAAAACAACTCTCTCTCTCTCATCCCTAATACACACATACTCTCTCCCCTACCCAATACTCTCTATCTCTCTATCTCTCTATCTCCCCAACATACTCTCTATCTCCCAGTAACATACATGCTCTCTCTCCTTAACACTTTCTCCCTCTTTTCCAATTGTCATCCTCTCTCCTAACACTCTCTCTCCCCAATCAAACACTCTTTCTCTATTCTCCCAACACTATCTCTATCTCTCTTTGTCTCTCACCCCTAAATATACTCTCACCCTCCCTAACACTCTCTCTCTCCCTATGTCTTCCTTTCCTTCTCTCCCCCTCTCTTTCTCTCCCCCCAACTCTCTCTTTCACTATTTGCCCCAAAACTCTCTTTGTCTCTACCCAACACTTTTCTCTCTCTTTGTCTTTCTTTCTCTCTCTCTCCCCTTCCCCAACATGACTCTCTCTATCTCTCTCTAACATGTCTCTTTCTCTGTCCCCCTAACACACACTCTTTCTTCCCCTCCCTAGCACTCTCCCTCTCTCCACAACACTCTCCCTATCTCTTTGTCTCTTTCCCCAACATACACTCTCTCTCCCCAACTCTTTCTCTTTCTCTCTCTACTATAAATACTCTCTATCTTTACCCAACACATATCTCTCTGTCTCTCTTTCTCTCACTAACATTACTCTCTTTCTCTCTCCCTGCTTTATTTTGTTCTTACACTTGGATTGTCTAGCATCTGAGCTATTTTCTCTATCAAGTTACTGAACCAAAATTTAAACTACTATAAATTGATTCTCATGTTGATTTTGTGACTTTGAAGAAGAGTATGATTAGATCCTTAGATAGATATAAAATAGTTAGTTTTAGAATTAAATATGAGTCTTGCAATGGTGGTTTCTGGTGTTTGTAATATGAGAATGTTGTTGGAAAATATTTATTGAATTGAAAAGAATAGCTTTAGATAGATTTAACATGGTTCTTAAATAGACATAACTAGGTAGGCTTTAGAGTTAAATGAATCTTGCCATGGTGATTTCTGCCATTTGTAATGTCAGAATGTTGTTGGAAGATATTTATTGAATTGAAAAGAATAGACATTCAAAGGTTTTTTCTTTTAATGAATTGATTAGTTCAAGTTCATATTATTTGTATGTTATACTCATTGTTTTGGCATCTTTATTTTAATCTATACAACTTCTATCTATTTTCTAGTAGCCCTTTTACAATTGTATGATTTCTCTAGTTTGGATTACTTGAATTTTGTTAAATAGGAACATTTAAACAAAGCTAATGCAATGAAACTAATCATTATGGTAAAATATGGTAAAATAAATACAATGTCTGTTAGTATTTTCTAGAATTATACCAATTGATAGGTTTCTAGTGATTCATTTGAATTTGTTTTTTGGCCTTCATGTGGTACTAGGATTGTTTAAGTTTGATAGTACATAAGGAATCTGACTAATGAACAAAGAAAAACATGGTTTTGGGATTTGTTTGGATTTGATTTCAATAAAATTCATAAAATGAGTATTGAGATATGTAGGAATCGATGCTATGAATAGCACTAATTTTTTCATATCTTTATAGCTAGAGCTGGGCTATAATATCGATTATGAGAGCCTTTATTTGGTTTCTTAACCTATTTGAACCACTAGATGTATGTAGCTTTATCTTCTATCAATTCCTCTTTCATTGGTTTTCATAGTGAATAAATGTCCCTAGTATTATATTGCTAATATTAGCCATCTAGCATTTATGAGGCAAAGTGCCAAGTGGTGAATGTGTAGTTCAAATTGGTCCTCTAATGTCTACTCTTATTGAACAATTAGAAAAATAGTTGGAACTATTACTTCATTGTAGATGTAATGTTCTATCCAAGAGTATATGCAAATTTAAAATAGGTCAAACATTTTCTCATGTTAAAATATATCTTCCAACACCTATTTTCATTATTGGATAGTTATGTATGGCTTTATTCTAATACTTGATGAATTTGGTTGTGTCACAAACACTACCTCCAAAGTCCAACATTGTATTTAAAGAAGTCTTCTAGAAATGATGACATAAGTGGTTCTTCTTTATGATCTATTTACTTATCTGAGTGTATATTTTGTTCATTCTAACATCATAAACTATTTGTTGGTCCATTTAATATTAACTATTGTTGTGAATCATATCAACTTGTTTTCTTTTATATAATTGTCAAAAATTAACATCTGATTTTGGTATATCTTATATAATTTACTAGTAAGCTTGAAAATAAAACATCAAGCATCATTTAATTTTGTCCAATTCATATTAGTTACTAGAATGTCATTCTAATTAGCCACTATTTAAAATACTAGAGACTACTAATTTCAAATCAATCAAGTGGCTTGTGCAATGGCATAAGACTACTTAATTCAAGGCTAATAAAATATGTTATTTAAGCAAAAATCCTTTCAGGCATCAAGATTGGTGACATTGTCTTGATCCCTAGAATGACCTTGAGTCCTTCTACTTATACATTGCCAATAAAGTTTGATTGAAGACAATTTTCATTGGTTATTTCTTTTTCAATGACTATAAACAAGAGTCAAAGTCAAACACTTTCTTGGAATATATCTTCCAAGATCTATTTCAATCGTGGACAATTATATGTTACACTCTCTAAGGTAAAAAGTAGGGTGGTCTGAAATGACTAATACTTGATGAATGCGGTCATGTCACAAACAAGAGATCCAACTTAGTGTTTAAAGAAGCCTTTCAAGAATTGAAATAAATCTTATCTATGATTCATTTATTCATATTGTTCATATTTTGTATATCTTAATATCATCAATGGCTCTTTCAAGTAATCAAGACTAATGGCTACATTTAAAAATTTATTACATTATATTGATTATGATCCTATACATTTTACTATCAAGACTCATAATATTACAACGATATATACCACCTATTATATTACTCATATTAGTTTGTACATATTCTTTATTTTTCATTGCTACATTAATTATTGCATAAATGCATGGTCATTAACCACAAAATTTAATCTTGATGTTATTTACCCAGATTTGTTTCTCATTCAACTTTTCTAATTTGTGCTAGATTTGTATTAAAAAGAATTAATTTCTTCATAAGACTTTATTTAAAAAAAAAAATAAGAAGAAGATGAAAGAAAAGATTAAAATAGAGGAAGAAAGCTATTATTAACAAATAAAAATAACTTTTACTAATAGGAGATTTGTTAAATACATACAAAATGTATTATATAGTGTTAAATTAGCAGATTTTATAATTTAGTTTTTAGAATTTAATAAATTTAATAATTTAAATTTTTAAAACAAAATTTAATTTTGCATAAATAACAAAATGATACTTAAAGGTGCACCAAAGGAGAGAGTTACAAGTCCCACTATGTACCTAAGTTACTACCATTTCAATAAGCTTAATAAACACTTATGTAGAGAAAAAGTGCATAAAAGATTTTATAAGTATTTGGATGCACTTATAAAAATTATTCAAGTACTTAAATAAGTTATTCTAGGGTTATATTCATAAGTTAAAAATTGAAGCTAATAAAAATAAGCTGTTATAGAAGTGGGTAGCTACTTATACAAGATTCCTTTAATGAAATTTTGTTAATAATTATAAACTCCCGTCATGCGCTTCATCTCTGTTACAGAATAATAGAAATGAAGTTTGTCTTTATTACATAAACAAAGCTTGTCTCTATAATAAAGATGAAAATGAGCTTGCATAAAGTGACATAGGTTAGTAGGTAAACAAAGCCATGGCACTCATGGGCGGTGCATCTTGTTGTCACGAAAGTCACACCATAGCACTTGCAGGGTAAGCACAACATGTTATGGTAGCATCATGTGAACTTCCCTTAAGGTAGTCTAGGTGTGCCATGGTAGCCCTAAGCAAACCTCATTAAGATAGCCAAGGCATGTCATGACAAGTGCTGATGTTGCACTTAGCATGCGAGTGGTGCAACACATCATGTTGGCATGCAAGCCATGCCATAGCACCCATGTGGGCAAGCATGGTTGTCATAGTAATTCCAAGTAAACCTCCCTTGCATTGCAAAGCAACTAAGACATGCCATAGTAGTCCCAAGTGAACCTCCCTTCAAGTAACTAAAGCATGTCATGGCAATTGCTAATACCTTGCTAGGCACATGAGCAGCATAGGGGCACACATATTTGTGGTAAAGATGAACTTCATCTTAGATAAAGCATGTCTCAATTCTTGTTATCAAATTTTTTGTTAGAAAAAGGAAAAGATAGAAACTGTTTGATAGAGAGAAGTTTATGAACAGTTTAATAACTTTTATAGTTATAAGCACTTATGAAATTCGACATCCAAACACTACATTTATAATATAAGTACTTACCAAAATGCATACCCAAATACAAATTAACTTGTTTTAGATCGCACTTATATCAATAGAGGTTGAGTAAAAAGTTTCTTTGATATAAGCACTTAATGAAGTTATGTATCCAAATTGGACCTAAATGCCATAAACAAAAATTGCTTGGGACCACCCATGGTTTCACTTTTGTTCTTAGTTAAAGTTTGTTAATAAGTGCATAATTGATTGTATATTGTTCCTCTATTTTCTCTATAGCTATTCTAATTAAGTATGCTCACTAGATTATTTGTATTAGGACATGATTTGGAAAGCTTTATTATTTTTAACAAAAAATGGGAGAATTCTAGCTCTTATAGGAAAGTGACTTTGATTTGCTTGTCAAGTTTTTACCATCAAGGAGTTACAGAATAAAAAAGTAGTTTTCAAAGGCATTAGAGTAGATGTAGACATCCAAAGCTTTTCAGAATGGGCTGGATTGGTCAAATTCAAGTTTGTTTTGACCCTCAACCTGAGCTTCAAAATTAGTACAAAATTTAGAGTCCTAGTCCTTATTAGATTAGGAGTCTAATTGAGCAGCAATCAGTTGTTTTATCATATCTAAAGCTATAGATGTTCTATTAAGGTGATTCAAAAGGTTATAGAAAGGTAAGAGAAATTTCATGAACTTACAAGAGGTAGCACAAATTCAACAATTCTGGACCACAACTATTTTGGAAGGACATTGTTTGGGGCATGATTTTGGCAACTAACAGCTAGAGAAATATCTTTTCTAACCTAATTTAGTTAGAGGAATGGCTTAGAACATTATATAGAAAACAAGAACATGTTTTAGTTGTTCTCTAATTTATGTTCTAGAAATAGCTTATGGAGACTAAGGGCTTATTTGATTACTATTTTCTAGAACAATTTTTTGTTTTTGGAAACAAAAACACGTGCAATAAAACTTGTTTGGTTAGCTTATTTTTTACTTGACTATTTTGAAGACTTATTCTCTATAATCTGTTTTTAGAGTAGAAATTTGAGAACATCCCAAACATGTTTTTATTCTTTGCAACTTGATCTCCCTCTGAAAACAAGGAGAACAACTAGCCAAAATAGATTCAATTAATGACACTTTTTTAAATATTGAGAAAGAAAGAATACTCTTCAAAAAACCCTAATCCCT
Organism: Dicorynia guianensis; assembly: GCA_037013595.1. Classification (NCBI taxonomy): domain Eukaryota; kingdom Viridiplantae; phylum Streptophyta; class Magnoliopsida; order Fabales; family Fabaceae; genus Dicorynia; species Dicorynia guianensis. The sequence continues at coordinate 10,899,801 of JASUAB010000006.1, read as the reverse complement.
CTTTGCTTCTTCTCTGTGATGGCACTGAACCCTTGCAAAGCTTCTTCCTAACAGTTTGATCCCTTCTCCTTGGTAAGTCCTCTCCACTTCATCTCAGCTTCTTGCTTCTTCTTCATAGTAGTTTAAGTGTATTTTTATGTTTTTTACTTCCTCTTTCTGAATTAGGACTTTGAAAATTTTCAATCCCAGACTCTACATTCAAGTATGATTGGCTAAGTTAAATATTTGCTTTTTGCTAATGTTTGAAGTATCTTATTTTGCTAAAAACTTATGGAAAATTAACAAACTTGGAAGTCCTATAAACATCTTTTCTTCATCCATGACATTTGTAAGGAAAATAAGGTAAATTCTAAGTAGTTGAATAGTCATCAAGCCAAGCACATATTATTTTTCTTGTACTTTGGCTGATTTTACTAATTAGTTAATTTTGATGCAGTAAAGTGTCAAATGAGTAGTTAATTTAGTGCATCAAGCCCTTAGTAAGTTTTCTCACTTTAGGTACACTTGTAATGGGCATCATTCTTTTCCCTTTTTGATGTTTACTCGCTCATGCTATGGAATACATAGATTGGGTGTGAGCACAATGGGTTTTTTTTTTCACAAGATAGAGTATCAAATTCAAAAGTCTATGAAGAAAGAATAATTATTTGTATCTTATTTTTACTTTAGTTTTTTAATCTTTTTAACAAGTTGCTGTTGCTCTGAATTTTTTAGTGCTTTACTTATTTTTCCTCTCCCCCCACCTTTCGTATACCTCATTTTCCCTATCAGTGTTGCTTTGTATGGCTCCCTTGTTCTTGCTCTTAGTTTTTGTTAAGGCCTTATTGCTAATTTCAAGATTTTGTTAAGCTCTGATGCTCTTAGATAGATAGCTTTAGTAAAGAGATTAGTGGAGCATTTGTAGCATTCATGTCATTGTTAAAATGTGAGAAAGTAAAATCTATCATGATAACATTGGGATTTTTGGTATGTTCCGAGGCTTGTCTCTTGCTTTCACCAATTGAACTGTGCTTCATTTTGTTTTAGTGCATTGGCACTTAGTTGATACTCTTTAAAATGCTTAAAATTGGGGAGAGATTGAATTAACAGTTACCATCATAACTTTACATAAGTTGATGAATCAAAACTAGCGTCACCCTAAATTGCAAGGTGATGTCTATTATTTGTCATTAGTTCAGCTCCTTAGCTACATTTGCATGCAAGGCTCAAATCAAATATGAATAATTTTTTTTGCAAAAGAATACAAGAAAGAAAAGACTCTTGTTTCTATTATGAATGTTGTATGCAAATTTTTTATTTTGAGAATAATGTGGTCTCATCAGAGACTCATAATGGCTCATTTGGTCCTATTTTTGCTACATCTAGATTTGGAGCATGTACTAAAATCTTGACTTTGCTAGTAATAAGTATCCACATATGATCATTCTTGGTTCTGTGGTAATAATTCATAAAACCATCATAAACCCATAGGAATGCTTTCTATGAGAATAATTGATGTCCTTCAAAATCCACATAGTGGCTTGTGTCTCTTGCAAGTTCGATTACTGTAACTTAAAAGTCAAGGACAGAGGTGGGTGGAGGACTTAAAACATAGGCAAGTGTTCAATAGTGACCTCACACATAGGAAATGAAATGCACCTTGTATATGTATTAAATTGTCAAATATAAAAATGATCAAAACTCTTATTTATTAAATATTAGTTTTAATTAAAACTATCTCAAAGTATAATAAATGTTTTTTTAATTAAGTTTTGCTTTCTTAAAAATATTGCCTTTAATTATCAACTTTTTATGTCATTATAAATCAAATCTTGTTTTAAATTTTTTTATAAAAGGATCCAGGATACAATAGAATGGTCAAGTCTTGATATTCTTGATAAAATGATCTAGGATTCAATAGAATTGAAACATGTGTTTTTAAACAAATAGATACATGTATGGATTGCTTGTGTGGTGAGTCTAGTGACTATTTGATCACTCACAAATGGGTTATGATCCTTACTTATATATGGTATGCTAGCCACACGATTGTCATGTGGACCAAAGGATGTAGACTTTAGAATACAAGGTAGAACTTATTGGGTAAGATATCTATTTCATGGGCACTAAGAGCTTGATGCATGTCTTTTTACGGAGTTTAATGCATCACTTATGTTCGTTAAGACTTTAGGAGATGGCAGCTAATGGCACAAAACATGGTTCTTTGAGTGTGAATTGGGTGGATATAGATCTCTAGAAAGCTTTCTTTTGGCTCTTAAATCATTTAGGAGAGATGACATACAATGCATGAGTATCTATAAGATATTAGAATATGAAACATTATAGCTATCCACATCTATTGAATTCATGAAATGGTGGAATTAATTGTGCTGTGTAATATCTTTCTATTGTCTGTGTGCTTTGCATGGTTATATTTCATACCATGTATCTTTCATACTCTTCTGTTACATGATCATAATATATGCAAAATGGGAAAATCTTGATCCTACTGAAGGACAAGTTTTAAATGAAGAATTAAGCATAAGTGATAACAACATATCAAGATTATCTAATCAAGGTGCAAGAGACATAATAGTACATCATGACTATATTTCAAATCGAATATGGTTAGAACAGAACCATGCTTGTGCATATTAAATAATTTAATTTGTTTATATGTCAATTTCACTTTTATGTCAACTATAATTAGTATGAAGTAGAAGTGTTCATAGTTAAACTAATTATCATATTAATATATAAAAATGTGTTATTTATATATGCATGATTATTTATAGTGTTGATTATTTATAAGTGTGAAAGATATCATAATTTAAAAAATAACCTCAAACAAAATTATTAATGCTCATAAAGCAAGTAGACATTGAGTTAAACTTCGGAATCCAATGATGCATTGCCAATTATATACTCATGTTTAAACTTCAAAGATTTTAACCTAAAGTGATCATTCTTATTTTGTGACAACATTCCTTAGCGCAAATTGCTTTCGAGAGTCTCTTGTTGTTATTTATCAATAGGATTTGATTATTCTACAATGAGTCTCTATTGGCAATCAAATTTTATTATGACTTTTTCTCAATTATTGTTAATATATATGTAAATACATATATATAGCAAATTATTTATATATAAATGATATTTGAATATTTTTATTTGCTTCAACGAATTTAAATAATTTATTATAAATTTAAAAGTTATAATAAGCAAAGTTTTTTAAAAAAATCATCAAATAAGTTTTTTATCTTTTTATTTAAAATTTATTCTCTAAACAAAATTCATCAAATAGGTTTTTACAATTCAAGTTTTCAAGCCTGATTTCAAAATAAATTTATCAAATGAATTGTTTGATATTTTTATTTTATAAAATAATTTTAAAAAATAATTTTTATGAAATAATTTTTCAAAGCAAGAAAACAACATTAGAATCAAAATGGCCCAAAGTTTTCAAAACTATTGTTGAAAAAAAAATGTCAAACAGATATTATTATTTTTCTGCTCTTGAAAACAAATATTTATTTTTATTCTCAAGAAAAGAAATCAAAAGGCCCTTGGATTTTGTGCAGAGGAAAATCCCTTCAGTTATGCTTCTCTAATGTCTAGGATGTTTACCATTTTCTGATGAGGATTTCAAGATGGAAGTTGCGCACACTTTGGGTAGTCAATAGCGAGAGAAAGCTTCCACATTTTGGAGAAAGTTAAGACCAAGTTCTTCAATGAAAGAGGGTCAAAAGAAGACTCTTAAGGAGCAAAGTTTTCTTGCGTGTCACTTAATGGTTTGAAGAAGTTCACGTCACTTCTACATGCACCAATGTCAAGAGGCATGTTGATCTCGGCTCGCCGCTAAGGTCGTTGCCGTTTTAAAGCTTTGTTCTGTCTACAATCAACCTTCTCTCTGAAATCAATTAGGAACTCCACAAAGTGTTTATAATTTTATAGAATTTTACTTTGTTTATGATGAGAAAATTCCCCTCACTTCCTGCCTCCCAATTCTAGTGGACTATCCCATTTTTCTGGGAATGGGTTTGGTTATGTCTTGTTCTGAGTTTTGGAATTTCCGAGTTTTTTTTTTTTTTTTTTTTTCTGATTCTATATATCTGTGTTGTAGACTACACCTCTCTCCCATTCGTTCAAGGGGCTGCACAGTTTTTTTCTAGGTGCCACGGTTAAGACCATAACTCTTTTTTGGTCCTGCACCTTCAAGTGACTGGAGATAAGGGATGACATCCCCTATAGACATGCATTGGACTTGGTCACTTCAAATTTTTTTTTAAAAAAGAAAAGATTTGTTTTTAAAATAAAAAGAGCGTCCTTTTTACAAGAAGAAAAGTTATATATTTTTTTTTTAAAAAAATGATTCGCAAGACTTTTGGGGATTGATCCCAAACCAAAACAGAGATTTATTTTAAAAAAAGAAAAAAAGGCCCAAAAAAACCCCAAAGCACTAGTTCTTCTTAAAAACAGAAAGGGGAAGTGTGTGATTTAATGAATGGGGCTATTTGTTTGGTTTGAGTTAATCTGGGTTAAGTTTTAATGATGTTAATCCTACAAAATAAAATTCTTGTTTCTGTTTCTTTAATCTCAATTAATTCATTTTGCTTGTCAACTTTTTTGGTGCTCATTAGATGTGACTTTAAGAAATCAAAGACAAAAGTAAAATCTTAAAATTCTCCAAAAAGTTTGAAATGAAAATATCAATTCCACTTGGAATTATAAGACTTAGTAAAATTTAGGGAAAAGGATCGGAAGCTTGCATTTTTTTTCATTTTGGCAATTCTCAGAGCTTTACCCTTGTTCCCATCCTCAACTCTCAAAATTTTACTCTCAACAATGGTTTTTGAGAATAATTAATGAATATGACTACTTCTCAATTATCTTCAAAATTATTACATTATGGATTTCATCAAGAAATTCTTGGGATGTCTGTTAATGTGATTATTAGAATTCATTCCCTTTGCTTAAGTACCTTGCTCCTTTCAAATCACAAGTTCCTCCTAAGTCTTAACAAATTGCCAACCATTGTTGTTGAGGGTAGTTAGTACATACAACTATCTCTTTATGATCTAGAGAATGATTATGTTATGGATCTTATTAAAAATTGTTAGAGTCCTACTAATGGCATTATTAGAATTCATCACTTTGCTTAGATTCATTCATCTTTCTTGAATTTCAAAGATCTTTTCAAATCCTCCTAAGTGTTTTTAAATGGTATCGATAACAATTATTAGGAATAGTTAGTAAATACAATTTTTCTTAATTAACTTGAGGATAATTGCAAGATATTATTGAAAAATTGATGGGGTTCAATTACTATGATTACCAGATCCATTGATTTCTCCCAATTAGATCATACTCCTTTACAAGGATTTTTATTAGATGAATTCCCAATGATGGTTTTTGAGAATATTTAGTAAATACAACAATGTCTCAATTATTATGAAAATGATCGCATTATGGATCCTACCGAGTTTGTTAGGGTGCCATTGATGTAGTTATTGAAATTCATCATTCTCCTTAAATTTTTACCCTACAACAATTCAAAATTTTTATAAAAATCTTAGTCAAGTTTGGTTTCTTCTTAAACTCAATTCAGTTGAGCAATTTCTAGTCAAAGCTAGGTACTCATATTTACATTTCAATCCAAAAAAGTCCTAATTAAGTTAGGTACCAAGATCTTACTTTCCAAAGTGATGGCTCTAACCACACACTAATAGTGTTAAGCATGGAACACTCTTGAATACATACAAGGCCAATGGTGGGACACCTTAGGGATAACAAGGATGAAGTAAGATTGGAAACACATTTTGAAACTAAAAAAATAATCAAAACATCAATATGATACCAAAAAGAGTTATAAGATGCTAACATTTTTTCTATACCTAACCAATTCCCAAACTCATTTTGTGGAATGCAAACCACTTTCTCTTTGTGTCCAATCTCACTATTTCATATTAACTTGGTGCCGACTCCTTTTCCAAAACTCAAAACTTTTTTTATTACCGCTTCTATATTGCAATGTTGGCACTATTTGCCATAAAATATGACAAAATATTAATAAGCAAATCTTTCAAGCTGAAAACTTTTACAAAGTGTTTTTAGTAAGAAAATAACTCAAATTCAGCGTAAGGACACATCTATTCTACTCACATTGAAAACAGTAAACCCATAGGTTTCATTCAAAATAAAAAATTGGAATAACTTTGTTTCAATCTAGAAGACCAGCCACTTATTCAAACCCAACATTCTCCAAAATTGCTAAGCAAATGACAAATACAATCAAAGATGCTTATGATTAGTGGGAAAAGGCAAAACTATAATCAACAAACTAATCAAATGTATGAATGACTAAAGAAAATGAAGGACAACAATTGATAGAAATCACGATTCATATCATCAGACTAAGAGAAAAGAAAGGCCAAACTAGATGTTTCTAATTCTTCATTGAGATAGGATTGAACTACTGCAAACTAGTCTCATATAAATATGTTGTCAACACTCCCATTGATTGGCTCATCTTCCTCCCAAACCAAGCACAACACTCAACACTTCGTAGAGCGTTACACAAAATAATTCGTCTCTAAAATAAAGCTAGCTACACAAAAGACAATATTACAACTAATCGTCTAGAAACCACACAAATTTTAAGAAAATCAAAATTATTGATGAAATAAATCAAATAAATTATTCAAAGCTTTTTTGCGCCATATTCTCCCATGATTCTAGTGAAAAAGCTCCATTCAAACAACATATCTTAAAATAATAATATTTTATAAGTTATTCTGGTATTATGAAGTATTAAAATTTGCAACAACTTTTGTCTTTAAATATCTCAAAATAATAATATTTTATAAGTTATGAATATTTTATAAAATATAAAAAATACTAAGATATTTTTGTATTATTTTTTTATATTTTATGCAAAACATTTAAAATATATATATTTTAATATTTTTTATTTTATAAAAAATATAAATTATTAAAAGATTTATGTAAGATATTTTTGAAAAAAAATATTTAATTAATAAAAATATTTTTTATAAGTCATAACTAGTTTGTTAATAAGATTTTTAAATAAATTAAAATAAATTAAATTTAAGTCTAGCCAATTTCTAAAATACAAAAGAGGCTTTAAAAATTGAAAGGACTTTATGTAATATTGAAAGGAATTTACATAAGGCAATGGAGGGATTGGAGTAATTTTCTCGTTATATTTTCTAATCGTGTAGTCGGTATATTCTACTGGTAGAAGAAAGGCAGGAGGAGGACGAAGACGAAGAGGGTTCACAAGAGGACCTGATAAACACCCGATCTGAAAGCGAAGCTTGGGCAGGATAACAATGGCGAATGATGCGGGAACAGCCACCGGGGAATATGAAGAGGAACTTTTTCAGAAAACTGAGGCGGAGAATAGGGAAGAAAGGAGCATGACTCCTTGGGAGCAGCACTCAGCAGTGATCAGCCTCCCTCGCTTTGACTATAACGCTCCCTCTTCTCTTCTCCAAAACTCTCACTGCGGCTTCCTTATCACTTGTACAATCAGTTACTTCCCATTCTCTAGCCCTCTCTATCTATTGTTGTGCTGTACTTGGACATTTCGCAGTTATTTATTTTTTTGTGTGGTGATATTCGCAATTATTTTGGTGCTTACAGATTTTAAGAATTCCTGAAAGGCTGTTTTACTCTATGAAATTTAACATGTCATCTTACAATTGCGAATTTTAAGCATGAAATATGAACATATCAATAAACTCCCCAGATCCGAAGCAAGGCCCCCATGACTATAGTCTTTAAGCAGAATACTTTGGTTTGATATGTAAATGTTCAAGCTTGCAGTTGTTATTTATTCCTCTTATGTGTAATTTATAGTTTAATTTTTTATATTAGTGCTTTTCCTGTTCGAGTAATTAGTGAAATACCCTTTCCAGAGCGGGAAAAAAGCGCCACAAAGGAAGCAATGTCTATTTTGCGGAAGGTATCTTTCAAAACTATACCTGTAGGTTGCCATTAGCACTTTCATAATATCTTGTTCTCTTATTTTTTCCATTTCATTTACTCTCTTCCTGTCAGTTTGGAGGTTGCGTGTCTGTTGGACTCACCTAAATATAAATGGATGATGCTATATTATCTACTATTAAACTATGTCTAAAATTTTCCTTTTAAATGTATTGTAGTTATGTTTATGTTTTAGTCAAGCCACAAAAAGGATGAAGAAGGTGTCACTGAAGCTGTATGTCCACTGTTTCATTATGTGCTTTTGCTGATATCCTTGATGATGTTTTTTGCAGTTTGGTGTGCCCTTCAACAGTGGTAATGATGAGAGTTTGGGGAACCCTGAGAAGAATAACAATGCTAAGAGAAGGAGGATCCGGACCGAAGATACTGTTGGGGGTTGTTTGGACTTGGAGGAAAACAAATCTGATACTATAAATTCTGAAGATGGTGCTGAGTTTCTTTAATTGACTTTATGCCCTTTTAGGAGCTAAGTTGTATGATAGGCTGTTAGGTTTGTTAAACCATCTTGTGCTCAATGATGGCAGGTAAGTTTCCCGAAGTAACTTGCTTAAGTTCAAATGCTGAGACATATGTAGACAGACTTCCTGGTGTTTCACTGGTTAAACTGACAAGGAGTGGGTTGCTTCTCTTTACCTTTCCCAATAACACTTCACCTGACACTGTTGATATCGTTTCTAATATCATTCAATATTTGGAAGCTCGGAGTGTTCCTTCCCCAGTGTAAGTAAATGGCCTATTTTGCATTATTAAGTGCAAAATGTTTTATGCTTATTGTTCTAGTGTGCCAATGATCTCCCAACTGAGGGCCCCCCCTCACCCAGAAAGGATCCCTGCTATAACTACTCTGCTTTCTTTTTGTTTGATTTTTAACTACTGGAAAAAGTGACAGAGAAAAGAAAACGGTATTTCAATCTTCAACTCAGCTATTCAATGAAACTCTTTCTTACTTTTAGAATTTCTTGACTTTCATTACTTGTAAAACCCTCTTTGACCTTTGGTTTGTTCAGTTCTATTTTCCTCTGCATGCTTGGGTTGTACCACAGTGCAAAGTGGACCTAACCCCTCACTGTGGTCTAGGTTGAGAGTGTTTGACTAGTATCCTTTAGACAGGCCCCTGGACTGAGGCGCCAAACTTCTGAGTTGATTGCCTCATGTCCAGTGTCACAGCTTTACATATTTGTACTACTATTAAATCATGTCCAGACAACAGTAAGTTATTTTAGACCTGAATAATGTCATAACTGGCAAATCCTGAAAAGTGAAAACACAAAGGAAAGAAGCAAAATCCTTTATTGAATGATTGGAAGCCTTTTTGTATTGCCAAGGCAGAAGAGAGGGAGTTGAGGCATCTGACAATATATTCCTATTCAAAATAACATCTATACTTTGGGGATTTTTCTGGTGATTTGGGCTGTATAAGTTTTAAGTGATGCCGTCCACAAAGGCACCAAAAGGCGTGCATGAGGTGCTAAGGTGAGACACCAGAAAGGGTCAGAATCCCTTGATGCTTCAGGCAAGACCCCTTCACTCATGCACATGCCTTTTGCTCCTTAGAGCTCCTTTCTGAGGGAGGTGAGACATTTGTGTTTGTTTCCTCAGCGAAGTCTGCATTTTTTCCTCTTTAAATGGATGAAAAATTATAAGACCTAAAATCTGACTTCTGAGCTCTAAAGTAGTTTATTTGGGTTGCAAAAAGATAGTTTTACTCTTAGTGACCTAGAGTTTCTTTGAACAAAATAAATTAGACTCCAATAAAGGAAGTTGGTATGAAAGAAACGACAACTATGGAACTGATTTTCATGATTCCATTGATGAATTCTAGGGCTTGGGGCTGATTGATCTGACAACTACAGAACTTTTTCTCTTATTCTTTTATGCATCTTAGGTTGTCAGAGGCTGTTTATCTTTTGTTAGGAAACTTAGGGATGCTATTGTTGGAATCTTGTTCTTGTTTCATTTTATGATAGTTACAGTGCATTTATGTTAGACATTGTTAGATCTGTTTTTTTAATCGTTATGCATGTATATGAACTTGATATTTCAATGAGAGGTCAATTCTATATGATGATTTTCCATATTATAAAAGTCATTTTTCAATACATGTAATATGTTTTTTTCAAATTCAGCTTTTTGAGCAACTCTCATGGCAGTTGTCCTCTATATTTTGCCTCATGCCTGAGCCACCTGTCCTGGTGTATTACCAATTTACACAGCTTTTCACCATTGATGATGTTGAGAAGATGATGACTATGGGGCTTAAAACTTCTGTTGAAATATTTTAGGAAATGGATCTGGTCATAACAAGAACCATGGTTACTCGTTATCTATGTTTTAATTTATCTGTGTATCTTCTATATTTTGTTATGTAGATAAGATTTCTTTTTGGTTTAGATAAGTCATTTTGTTTTAGATAGAATTAGGATATAGATAAGGCTTAGGCATTTTGATATATGGGTATACAGGCTTGTAACTTTACTAATTATTGAATCAATAGAGTATCCAAATTAATCCACAAAATTCCTCTCCTTTTTTCTACATGGTATCTGAGCCATTCTTCCGAAAAGCAGATCCTTCCACCATGGCCTCCTATCTCCAAATCTCTTCATCCATGGACAAACCTACCTCAAATGCTACCCACAAGTGAGAAATTGAGAGAAAAACCCTTACAGGGTGACATTTTATTGTGTTGAGATCATGAGAGTATGTACAAAACTCATACTAGTTGATTCTATTTATGTAAAAAACTATAGGCCATAGGCTTACGTACAATTTTTCTGTTTTAGATAGGTCATTCTGTTTTAGATAGGTCATTCTGTTTTAGATAAAATTAGAATATAGATAAGGCTTAGGCAGTTTTGATATATGGCTATGTAGTCTTGCAACTTTACTGATTATTGATGTAATGGAGTATCCAAATTACTCCTCAAAATTCCTCTCCTTTTTTCTACAACTTCTACAAATAGCAGACCCTCAAGGAAAAATCTAATATCAAACTGAAATCCATTAAGACCCTTACTACATAAGATAAGCCCGAATATAACCCCTGACCAAGAACTACAAAAATAATGAATCTGCAAACATGATTAGAAAGCTCTACAATCGGCCTCACTCAGATATCCTTCAATTTGATCCATTTGAGCTGCTTTTGTCTACTCAGAATGCTTCTACTCTATTATACGCCAACTTTTTAAGATGAATCCCATGCATAGTTTCCTTATTTCTACTTTAACTTCCCTGCTTCTGGACATCCTAAAAGATTGCAACTTTGCTCTTGTATATGCTGTATGAGATGATTTGAACATCAGAGCCCAATCAAACATCTTTTTCACAAGAGTAGACCCTGTTGGTGATTTTGAATATCTATCTTTTATAGTGCTAAAAAGGGACATCTTTCATTGCAGTTGGTGCCATCGTATTTTTCCCATCCAAGCCACCTGTTCTTTGAAAGAAAAAGAATTGCTGGCAGTAGTATCAATGCTTGTTAAAAAATTTGTAGCTGCTAATAAGGACCAACTTGCACTGCCTGTAAAGGTACAATTCTAATTTTTAGTTGTGAACGAGCAATTTTTGCTAATATAATAACAAAAATAATTGACTGGAACTTGTCTTTGGTTGGATCTCTCTGAGCGATTTTCATCACCTTCCCTCCTGTTGGTTCTGGTTTTGATATATAGGGAGAATAAATTTCTCCAAAGCAAATCACAAATTTTAGCAGTTTTCTCATTTTATCAGTCATATGCATCACGCCCCCAATCCTCAAAATCAATAATAGGAAAAATCAATTTACGTGTTATCCGTGAATGTTGACGGAATGTTAATTTGCCCGTGACTTTCTTCAGGTTTCAAAATTTTTATCTCTTACGATGCCAATTGAAGTCAGAACCAAGACACTGTTTTAATATGTATCTTGTGCATGATTCCCATTCTGAAAAATCTCACGTTTGTTGCTTGTTAATAATATCTTACATCCAGAAAATCTTAATTGACCTTTGTAGTTTGCAGTTGGGTACAACCGAAGAGGAATTGAAGACACCAAATTTCTGAAAGAAAATTCAAATGATTCCAGTTCAAGTTTGTTGGACCGCAATAAATGTTTTGGCATTGTTGCTTCTGCTGTTAAGCATACTGTAGAAGATTCCGTAGTGGATCTCAAGTCTCCAGAGGTAAGGATTCTTTAATTTCTCAAACAAGTCACCGTTGTCAGTAGTGACATTAATGCATGTTCTCTGAGCGTTATCCTGTGTCTTGCAGCTTTCTGTTCTTGTTGAGTTGCTACCTATTTCTGGAGTACCTAATAGGTCAATAGTAGTTGCTGTCTCTGTCCTTCCTAGAAACCTTATCAGTACAAAGCCTCGACTCTGTATCAAGGCCCTCACTTCCAATACCAAGGGCGGGCCAGGGCCTCAATAAGAAGGGAAATACTGTTTTAATTTAACATACCTAAGGGGCACAGTGTACACTGGTGCTTTATTGATGATGCTTATCTTTGAAACATAATGGATTTTAGGTTTCTAAGCCAACGGAGAGTGATGGGAAGTTTTATGTTTCTAAACCCCGAAACAATGAGTAATGACATCCCATAAATTAATTGTTATTGCTTCCAAGGGAAATTTATCATTTTGGTTCCACAACTTCTGCTCAATTATTTCTTTATTCACTCATTTATGGTGTTTTTGAGGCGAGTTGAGGGTAAAAGAACTAAAATCTCTTTTTAACAGTTTTCACAATTCAAGTTGTATATAGTAGTTGCATACCTGAAATAGTTATGGTTAAGATGTGAGTTCAATGTTTGTACTTGACTATGGACGGTAAGAGGTAAAAGATAGGAAGGCAATGGAATGATTGAGGCAAAGACAATAAGCGTAGGAAGATAGAGGGTGGACACTCTCTGGTGGAGAGTAGAAAACTCTTAAATAAAAGGGAAAGACAACTCCAATGGCGAAGGGGGAAGAAGAAAAGAGTGAGGTGACAAGAAATTCTCAAAAAACAGTCGTTGATATAACTATTAATTTGTTGTTAATTTAGTATTATGAGCTCGCTTTCAAATATCTGCCAAACCTAAATTCATGATATTGAATTGGTAAATTTTGATGCCACATTTGAACGCTTCAAATTTCCTTAACCTCACTTAGTGCTCCTAGAGAAGTATGTGTGATGTGATTAATTGGGTGAGACCCATGGTTAGGTCTCTGATGTATGACTCTTGGCCCTTAGAACTCTATTGTAATAAGTGATACTTCATAAACCCCAAAGCCTTGGCCATCTATTTGCCATTGTTGAAGGGCTTGACCTCTGCCCTATTCAATTTTAGTTTTCAACAATTTTTGCATTTTAGACTTTTCTATGACATTTAATGAATAAGTTCAGTGGCCAAATTTATTTAATTCTTAAAACCCTACTTTTTTTGGTAATTAAAATTCTTAATACTTTAGAAAAGCTACCTCAAATTATGTATTGTTACATTATCGATACTTGCACAGGAATGTACTTTTTTGTTGGAATACTTTGTTTATTTTCTACCGTGTACTATGTTATCTTATTCTAGTTATTTTTAAACTTATGAAGAATTTGAAGTGAAGTAAAATTTAAGAACACGATTTCTGTGATTCATAGAAAGTTTAAATATTATTAGTTTTACATGTTTTCCTCCAGAGATAAAACATTCCTCAATCTGATTCCTGTATAATCGTTAATGTAATCAGAAAGTATATATTTCAGGTTTGAAACCTTTGGAGTGAGGCATTCCCACAACTCCTTTTTGACAAAATGCCTACATCTTATGATATGGGCTTTTATATCTATTCAGTCTTAAAGTTTAGTATGTAAAATTTAATAAATTTAATAATTTAAATTTTATATTATTAAAATATATAAGAATAAAATTATAGAAAAAGTGGCTCCAAACCTTACACTTTGACATAAACAACAGAAGGTGACAAAGGAGGCAAACCCTTCATGTTCGTTTGGGTAAATTCATGCCGATCATGTAGATCCATTCTTTTGATACTTCAATATTATTACTTAATCTCCCCTCAGCGATAACTATGGTCAGGGGGAAACACTCAAATTCACTTTTCATTCTGAGTTTCTGCTTTCACGACTTTGAGGTGAGCTTTTCCACGCAGTTCCTGTGAAAAAAATGCCTTATAGAAGTCTGCCACGACAATTCTTCTGTATAATGCTGGACTTTCTGGACTAACAAGGCTTTGTGCTGGACCCATAACTGCATCCAACTTAGGGCTAAGAAAAGTGGCTACAGAAAGTCTCTCTTTCTCTGAGTTTACGGTTGCTCTATGCTCTATGCTTCGGTAAATTCCGTTTGTCACTATCTGCAAATGTTTAAACTTTAGTTTTTAAACCATGAACAATCAATTTGTTGATTTATGGTTTATTTCGATTTATAGGTTTTCATTATGATTAAAGTGTTCTTTGTTTCAAAAATTAAAAATTCTGAATGAATATATCATGAAAATAATATACAAAAGCCACTATGGAAAGTTTAGAAGAAAATTCAATCAAAACATCACTTAAACTTGCTAGTCTTCCAATTATAGGGTTAGAGGTGACTCAATAAAAAATGTTCTTACCTCAAGAACATCTCCGATGTTGACAATGAAAGCGTTAGGGAGGGGATTAACAGGAACCCATATCCCTCCCTTTCTTATTTGAAGGCCTTCTATCTCGTTAAGTTGAAGAAGGATGGTGAGGCCATCAGCATCAGAGTGAGGGCTAAGACCAATGACAAGTTCAGGTTCAGGGCATGGAGGATAGTAATTCATCCTCATGGCTTGCCACCCTCCTTCGAATAATTGTTTCATATCATTAGGTTCCATTTTCAGAGCTTCTGCCATAAGATAAATCAGTTCTAAGGCAAGGCTTCTCAATTCTAAACCATACTCTTCGAAGTTATCTCTGAAATCAGATAAAAGTATTGATAAAACAATTAAGCGCTCAACAAATTGAGCCAAAGCACATTTTCCACTTCCTAATTTTAGACAGCAATTTTATTCTTATAAATAGAAATTTACAAAATTCTCTGTTAAAAGAATATGAACTATTAAAGCTATTGAACTTGATGAAAATAGAAAAGAAGACAACAATGATTTATATTCTCCATATAAACAATAATCATCAACAAATTTTATCATTGAGGACAATAACAATGCCTTAAATAAGTAACTAAAATCTAAAAATTATTAAGATTAAAGACAACTTAAGCCCTAAGAAATCATAAATTAGAATACTTATCACAACTAAAAATAAGATAAACGAGTAACTAAAAACTTATATCTAAATTAATAATTAAATACTAAATCTCTAATCATAAACCCAAATTCTTCCATAATTATTACATCATAAAGTTAATATAAAACACAATTATTAGTTTCTTATTTTGCATTATTTATAGACTAAAATGTAAAATTCAACAAATTTGCAATTATCACATGTTTTTTTAAAGTTCAGATATTTAGTAGCACTCCATTTTCCTAATTTTAGATCACTTCACTTTGGTTTTCTTTAATTCAATTATAACAATCTGATTTTACTCTAGATTCTTTTTCCTTCTTTTGTTGCATTTCCTTGATTTCAGCAGATGCAAATTGCCAGGTCCTAGGCCAGCAGCACCACATTTCATGTTGGTTACTTTATTTTTCTGGAAAGACTTTTACAATTTTTTATTTGACTTTTGTACGGATGGTTAAAGGTATAAAATTATTTTTGAGTTTTTATATAATAATTTAAACTTTTAAGAGTGTTAATTTTTAATGTGTTATTAGAGTTTCTGTTACCTAGTAATCAAGCTATCAAGATTTTAATTGTTCTTATTTTTTAAATTAAAATTAAATTATTATAAAATTTAATAAGTGTATATTTATTCATATTTTAAATCTAACAGGTTTTTTTGTGAAGAAATATGTTAAAAATATCAAATAATTATTTTGAAAAATTTCTTAACATGTGCACCATCCAATAAATCAGAGAGTCAGTGCATCAGAGACAAAATTAAAAATTTTCTTTTTGTTGTGAATAAATTTGTAATGATAATAATGATTACTTGTTTTTCCTTTTATATATATATATATATATATATATATATATATATATATAGATAGATAGATAGATAGAGTTGTTAAATTGTGTATACATTTTTATAAAAAAAAAAAATGTTAATGCAATAAACATAATTTAGTAGCTTATAATATTTTCTTTAAAAATATTTAAATAGCACAACTTTAAATTTTTTGTGATGCCTCTCTTCCCCTACGTTTGGTTGGAGGGAAGGAATTTTAATTAAAATTTTTCTCCTTAATTTTATCTTCATTCCAAAATAAAAAAAATTTTAAAAAAAAAGTTTATTAAAAATTATAAATTATAATAACTAAATTACTCTCAAATATCTTTTTTAATTTCAAAATTACTTTCATTTACATAACTTAATAACTATCTTTTTTTAAAAAAAATATAATAATAAATTATTTTTTAATTTAAAATCTTTTCCCTTCCTATCCAAACATGAATCCCTCCCCTCCCCTCCATTTTACCAAATCAAATAAAGGAATTTTTTTTCCCTTTCCCTCCCGTACATTCCCCTCCATTAAAATCTCTCCCGTCGTCTCCCCTCCTTTGGCTTTTGAGCCAAATACTCCGTTCAAGTCTCCCAATTAATTTGAAACATTAATTAGAAATTTTGATTGCAAGGGTAGATGGGTAAATTTCACATAATAAAAGTCTGGATGACATGCCTGAATGGGAGAGGAAGATTGGGGAATAGATGGGGTTTCCTCAAAGACGGTGGAAGACTGATCAAGTTGAACAAATCTGCCCAGTCTAGCTTCTGCTCCTCAGTTACCACAAAGAGTTGACCAAAGCCTTCGAAGTCTCCAGATTTCTGCCATAATTTCTTCTTCTCCTCCACTGGCAGATTGAAGAACTCTTGAATACCCTTCTTCACTTTCTCCACCAGTTCTGTATCCACCCCATGATTAATTAACTGTAAGAAATTGCATTAGTAGATTGCAAACAACAATTTTTTATAACTTCTTCACGAAAATTTCACTAATTAATCTTCTTTAGTTGGGCCATATTCTTGTATTAGTTCGGCAGTCAATTAGTGGAGCATGAATTAGACCAAATTTACCTGGAAGAAACCCCATTCTTGGCATGCATGGTGCAAATTCTGCAGCTCAGGGCCCTTAAAATCTTGAGCACGTAACTTACTGAGGTCGACTACAGGCACTTCTGGTAGACTGGTGGTATTGGAAATGGTTGGAGGATCTTGATCAATACGCACATATCGTGGAGGTACCTTGGTCAGTGGCTGCTTTACCAGCTCTAGAACAGAAGGCACCGGAATATTGTTTCCAAGCTTTGTTATCTCTGGTTCCATCATGTCAACCCAATCTGTGGTGGTACACAAATGTGCCACCTATCTCTCAATTTGGCATATTGGCTTATTATCTCGATCCAAAATGTGCTTTAAGAACCCATGGACAATGATTTTTTACATTTTTATTCTCATAAAATATTTATATATAATGATTTGAGCTTTTGAGTCACTTAGATTTCATTATTATAATTTATAAAATTTAATAAATTATTTGTATAAATTATATTAAATAAAAAATTTATAAAAATAAAAACATAAAAATAAATTATCAGTAGCCTCTACATCTACAAATATTTATTGAATATATATATATATTTAAAGAATTGGACTTTTCTAAAATAGATACTAATAAATCACTGATAATAAAATTTATTGCATGTAATTATTATAAAATATAAGTAAATAAATATTAATTTATTGATTTAAAATAATTAACTCTTTTTAAGTTTTTCATAAATAATTACTACTTGTACCATGTAAAATAAAATATATTTTGCATTTAGAGAAATCAAATCCAATTGTGTAAAATTCCTAATTTGTGCGTCTTTAAACTTTTTGTGTCAATCACTCCGTACATATAAATAATCTTAATTATTTTAATTACTAATGAATACTCACACATTAATTAATGGAAGAACTTTATATAACTTCATAAATTTCACTTTTAAAAAGAATTTACAACAACGTAAAGTGTATGTAATGGAATTTGTTTTGGACACAAGATGTCTACAGTTCACGAAATTTCAAAGCCTAATTAGTTACGCTTTCTTCTCTTATTGGTCTCAATTCATTTTCGGCATTAAAGGTTGTTGTATTATTGCGGATTTAGGGGATGTTCGGATATGATCTCTCAAACGTAACCACACAACCACTAAATTTCGGAAAACAACGGCACATATTGAGTGGCGGTTAAGATTGAGTCTTTATTGTGTTGCAATTTGTTAATTTTTGTTGAGAGGAGTTCCCTGTTTATTGTTTTTGAATCAGATTAGTCTCCTACTTAAAAGAATAGAGAGATATTCACAGAAAAATCTAAAATAAAATAAATTCTATTGTCTCTAAATTTTTCCTTTTAACAAAGCAGGAAAATCCGATTGACATGCAAAAGCACAACAGAGGAAGGGCCGAAGGGGTACAGGGGGAGGTTGTGAAAGTTTTGCAAAATTCTCATTCATATCTATATGTAGTTATGGCTTATTAATTTTTTTATAGTGTAATCAGACGCAAAAAAAATAATGATTTACAGATACTCAAGATGAATTTGATTATGTATGAGAAAAATATTAACACTCCACATAATCCATTAAAAAACGATTGTTTATTTGTGTGAGTATTTTCTCTCTCCGAACTATCGTTTATTTATAAAAAGAGCTACAGAGAAAGTTTTGGCTAAGATTATGTTTCCAGACAATTCCGAAGAGGGTAATTAATAAATGTGGGTCAATTAGAAAATCATGGTGAGATTCTTTGGATACCCCTTGTAATATAAATGCACCAACGGGGAGGGTATACCCGTTTCAATAACAGTTCTCTCTAAGCAAAGTAAGTGACATTCACTGAGGAAGTTTTGAGTTATTAACGGATTATCAAGTTTTATACGTGGAATATATCAATTTAGAGGATAATTGTTACTCTATCTCATAATGCTAACACTAAAGATTTCAATTAAAATAATTAGGGTAAAATATAAATCTTTCCTATACTTAAGTGTTATTTAAAAAATTCTTTTCTATTTTAAAATTTTATCAATGATCTTCTTGTACTCACAAAATTATGCAAAAAAATTCCTTTTCAAATTTTGTTGCAAATCTAATAAATTCAAAAGAAAAAAAAATCTAAATTACATGATTTGAAATATAGGTAACCCACGCTTTCCATAATATAAAAACATTTCAAAAGAAAACTCTGCCTTACAATGCAATTCCCATAACTAATACCTTAAAATTCTAAACTTTAAATCTAAATTTTAAAATTATAAATATTAAATCTTATATTGTAAAACTCCAATCACAAAATCTTAAATTGAAATGTCCTGTTACCTTTCAAAGACTATAATTGAAAAGTGAATTGCTTCTTCATTGATTGAAAAGTTTCTACACTTGCCTATATATAGGCAGATTACTTTGCCATGTGTTGATACCCCAGAGGTGGACAGTTAAACTAGAGTACTTAACTAATAGATTTACAATTTCCTTTATAACTAAGCGAACAACTTTTTAATTCTTTATTACCTTGTCTCCAATTGTAGACACCTAATTTTGTCCGGCCCACTTCTCAAAACTTTAACATAAATTACAAACTCAAACTTAAACTAAAAATAACATGATAAAATAAGATTAAGCCTAAAATATAATTAAACCCAAAAATAAAACTAAGTCCACACCTAAAAATAAAATTTTAAAATAAAACTAGAAAAAATAAAAGATAACCAAAATTTAAAAATAATAGTATAAGATAAATAAAAAGAAATAAGATAATAAAAATAAGGATAAAAGATAAAAATAATATGATAAAAGATACAAGATAAAATTTGTAATCCAAGAAAAATCTCAAATCAAAAATAAGAGAAAAATTCAAAAAATCAGAAAAATCAAATAAATTCAAGATAATTCCAAGATAAATCAAAAAAATAAAGATAAATCCAAGAAAAGTCCAAAAATCAAGATAAATCAAAAAATGAAGAATAAATCCAAGAAAATCAGCAAATAAATAAAAGATAATAGATAAAATTAAGATATGATAAGATAAATAAAAAGATTAAAAGATAAAAGAATGAAAAAATAAAAAAAGAGATAAAATATGAGTGAAACTAGGAAACAAGAATTTAACTAAAAAAGGAATTCTAATTTTACAAAAAACCCATCATCACATGCACTCAAGAGGGGGGGTTTCACGTAGGAAAAGTAGGAGGTTATAAAATTTCAGCAAAAAGAGGAGAAAAGGTGGGGGAGCTTTCACGCCAAAAGAGGAGGAGGAGAGCTTAAAAATTAAAAAATCTGCAACCTACAAGGAGGAAGATAGCTCACGGACATAAGCCAAAAGAGAAGAGAAAAAGCCTACAAAGAAGAAAAGGTTCACGTAGTAAGAGGAGGAGACTTTTTTTTTTTTTTGCAAGAAAATTTCAGCAAGAGAAATTAGACCTCTCTATTCTCTCATACAACCAAACACTCTTCACACCACAAGTATCATTTTTTCCAAATCTCTTTCTTCTTTTGCTTGGGACATAGGAAGACACTCAAGGTAAGCCCATTTCTCTTTTTTTAGATTCATATGTGTTGTTCAATTTTAATTATGTAGATATCATACTTTAATCCTAATATAGCTAGGATTGTTTTTGCTATAGTTTTGCATAACTTTCATTTTTATTAATCATGACATACATATATTTTCACATTCTTTCACTCCCTTTTATCTTGATTTATTGTGAATCTCCACATGCAAATAAAATCATGTCAAAATTCTGCATATTTTTCACTATTAGCATGTGTAAATTCCATCTTAAATTCTGCATATGGTGTTTTAATTTTCTGCACACATCTATTTTATACTATTTTGAACATTCAAGCTTTTATTTCTGTATGGTTTTGCATTCTGTTTAAATAGTTTTATACTTCATCTTAAATTAAAAATTCTGCACCATTTTCTGCATGAAAATTCTGCACATTATTTCATTTTGCACTTTTTATCTTTTACAAATTCTACACTGTAATTCTGTATTTTGTTTCGTAAATTCTGCACAAAATAAATAATCCTATTTCTGTTTTATTATTTTGTTTCTGCATTTGTATAGAATCTTCATATAACTTTTACATACTAAAAATTCTACATGTTTTGTATTAAAGATTCTACACATATTGAGTTTTTCTTTAATCCTAAGCAATTTTGTCTCTAACTTAGTTACACTAGGCAAGCTACTTTTCTTAAATCTTAATCCTAATCTCCTTATTTAATTAGCTTGATTAGAAATTAGGATTAAGATTTAAGAAAAGTGGCTTGCCTAGTGTAACTAAGTTAGAGACAAAATTGCTTAGGATTAAAGAAAAACTCAATATGTGCAGAATCTTTAATACAAAACATGTAGAATTTTTAGTATGTAAAAGTTATATGAAGATTTTATACAGAATGCAGAAACAAAACAATAAAACAGAAATAGGATTATTTATTTTGTGCAGAATTTATGAAATAAAATGCAGAATTACAGTGTAGAATTTGTAAAAGATAAAAAGTGCAGAATGAAATAATGTGCAGAATTTTCATGCAGAAAACGGTGCAGAATTTTTAATTTAAGATGAAGTATAAAACTATTTAAACAGGATGCAAAACCATACAGAAATAAAAGCTTGAATGTTCAAAATAGTATAAAATAGATGTGTGCAGAAAATTAAAATACCATATGCAGAATTTAAGATGGAATTTACGCATGCTAATAGTGAAAAATATGCAGAATTTTGACATGATTTTATTTGCATGTGGAGATTCACAATAAATCAAGATAAAAGGGAGTGAAAGAATGTGAAAATATATGTATGTCATGATTAATAAAAATGAAAGTTATGCAAACATTATAGCAAAAACAATCCTAGCTATATTAGGATTAAAGTATGATATCTACATAATTAAAATTGAACAACACATATGAATCTAAAAAAAGAGAAAGGGGCTTACCTTGAGTGTCTTCCTATGTCCCAAGCAAAAGAAGAAAGAGATTTGGAAAAAATGATACTTGTGGTGTGAAGAGTGTTTGGTTGTATGAGAGAGTAGAGAGGTCTAATTTCTCTTGCTGAAATTTTCTTGCAAAAAAAAAGAAGTCTCCTCCTCTTACTACGTGAACCTTTTCTTCTTTGTAGGCTTTTTCTCTTCTCTTTTGGCTTATGTCCGTGAGCTATCTTCCTCCTTGTAGGCTGCAGATTTTTTAATTTTTAAGCTCTCCTCCTCCTCTTTTGGCGTGAAAGCTCCCCCACCTTTTCTCCTCTTTTTGCTGAAATTTTATATCCTCCTACTTTTCCTACGTGAAACCCCCCCTCTTGAGTGCATGTGATGATGGGTTTTTTGTAAAATTAGAATTCCTTTTTTAGTTAAATTCTTGTTTCCTAGTTTCACTCATATTTTATCTCTTTTTTTATTTTTTCATTCTTTTATCTTTTAATCTTTTTATTTATCTTATCATATCTTAATTTTATCTATTATCTTTTATTTATTTTTGCTGATTTTCTTGGATTTATTCTTCATTTTTTGATTTATCTTGATTTTTGGACTTTTCTTGGATTTATCTTTATTTTTTTGATTTATCTTGGAATTATCTTTATTTTTTTGAATTATCTTGAATTTATTTGATTTTTCTGATTTTTTGAATTTTTCTCTTATTTTTTATTTGAGATTTTTCTTGGATTACAAATTTTATCTTGTATCTTTTATCATATTATTTTTATCTTTTATCCTTATTTTTATTATCTTATTTCTTTTTATTTATCTTATACTATCATTTTTAAATTTTGGTTATCTTTTTTTTTTCTAGTTTTATTTTAAAATTTTATTTTTAGGTGTGGGCTTAGTTTTATTTTTGGGTTTAATTATATTTTGGGCTTAATCTTATTTTATCTTGTTATTTTTAGTTTAAGTTTGGGTTTGAAATTTATGTTAAAGTTTTGAGAAGTGGGCCGGACAAAATTAGGTGTCTACAGATTGCCCCCCTTTGCTCATCTTTTAGGAACTAGAAGATGGGCAAAGGTTGACAGATACTATTTTGTCCGGGTCAGTATATAATGTGAAGGGTTATTGTCCACCCAACAAGGACTATAGCGACCTTAGGATTTTCTCTTTTAATCCTAAGCTCAGAAGGGCTACTGTCCACCCAACAAGGACCAAAACGACTTTAGGATTTTCTCATTTTAATCCTAAGATCAGAAGGGTTACCGTCCACCCTACAAGGACCAAATTGACCTTAGAATTTTCTCATTTAGTTCTAAGCTCGGAAGGGCTACCGTCCACCCAACAGGTACCAAAACAACCTTAGGATTTTCTCATTTTAATCCTAAGATCGGAAGGGCTACCATCCACCCAACAAGGACCAAAACGACCTTAGAATTTTCTCATTTAATTCTAAGCTCGGAAAGGCTATCGTCCACCCAACAGGGACCAAAACAACCTTAGGATTTTCTCATTTTAATCCTAAGATCGGAAGGGCTACCGTCCACCGAACAAGGACCAAAATGACCTTAGAATTTTCTCATTTAATTCTAAGCTTGGAAGGGCTACTGTCCACCCAACAGGGACCAAAACAACCTTAGGATTTTCTCATTTTAATCCTAAGATCGGAAGGGCTACCGTCCACCCAACAAGGACCAATACGACCTTAGAATTTTCTCATTTAGTTCTAAGCTCGGAAGGGCTACCATCCACCCAACAGGGACCAAAACAACCTTAGGATTTTCTCATTTTAATCCTAAGATCGGAAGGGCTACCGTCCACCCAACAAGGACCAAAACAACCTTACGATTTTCTCATTTTAATCCTAAGATCAGAAGGGCTACTGTCCACCCAACAAGGACCAATACGACCTTAGAATTTTCTCATTTAGTTCTAAGCTCGGAAGGGCTACCGTCCACCCAACAGGGACCAAAACAACCTTAGGATTTTCTCATTTTAATCCTAAAATCGGAAAGGCTACCGTCCACCCAACAAGGACCAAAATGACCTTAGGATTTTCTCATTTTAATCCTAAGATTGGATGGAAGGGCTACCGTCCACCCAATAAGGACCAATACGACCTTAGAATTTTCTCATTTAATTCTAAGCTCGGAAGGGCTACCGTCCA
This sequence comes from Dicorynia guianensis, assembly GCA_037013595.1. Classification (NCBI taxonomy): domain Eukaryota; kingdom Viridiplantae; phylum Streptophyta; class Magnoliopsida; order Fabales; family Fabaceae; genus Dicorynia; species Dicorynia guianensis. The sequence goes on along the minus strand of JASUAB010000006.1, from coordinate 10,875,592 downwards.
CCTAACAGGGACCAAAACAACCTTAGGATTTTCTCATTTTAATCCTAAGATCGGTAGGGCTACCATCCACCCAACAAGGACCAAAACAAACTTAAGATTTTCTCTTTTAATCTTAAGCTTGGAAGGGTAACCGTCCACCCAACAAGGACCAAAACAAACTTAGGATTTCCTCTTTTAATCCTAAGTTCGGAAGGGCTACAGTCCACCCTACAAGGACCAAAAAAAAAAAATGACCTTTAAATGGGTTCTTCCTATAATGGCCTGATTTGACCTAAATAAGTTGGTCTCTAACTTGATATAAATGAGTTTTTCCTAAAATAGTTTTACATTGATATAAGATGAGATGCTTATGCATGTGCATGTTTGACATGATAATGTGAAATCCCAATTTTAATTTTAGGGACATGCATGACCTATGAAAATTTTAATTTTTTAAGAATGATGATGGTATGCTTGCATGCAACAACGCAATATTATCCTACGATGATGCATGCTGATATACTAGCAAATGAAATTTTTGTAGAATGTAAAGAAATGCTACTCCATGACTTTTGGGAGCTTTTGAGTTGACTCTAGCACTTTTGGGTCTTCTAACTTGCTCTCTCCAGAAAGATTGCCCTAGTGTCATTGAATTCTTAGTACATTCCTTGGCCAAGTTTTCTATTCATAAAGATGTCATTATTTGCTCTATTGCCCCTATTTGCATATCTGGGCTAAAACCCTTTTTGACATAGTCCTTGAACATAACTTGTCTCTTTCTCTTCTAAGAGAAATTAAGGGTGTGATGCTTTCAACATTCACTTAAGACATTTTCATTCATCATGTCTTGAAGTCATACTTTAAAACTTTTCTTCTCTCATCATTAGAGTTTTGCCAATTTTCAATTCATGTCTTATCAATTTAGGCAATACCTTTTACTGGCACCTGACAATTTTTGCTTTGCATGAAAATGCATTTTTTTAAGAAAAATAAGGATGGCTTATGACACAAAGGATATGCAACTTGGTACTTTGGCCTTTCAAAGGAGATATCAGTAGATTGATTAATAACTCATTGCCCCAATTTAAGAGAGTCAAGGTATTGAAAACTTTGGAGGTAGTACCTTTGGGGATCAAGCTTGATTCTTTTTGGTGGGTTAGAGCCCCATAGGAGAAATTTCTTTATATCCTTCTGAGTCTCTCCTTTCTTTAAAGGTGGGTCATTTGGGTATGGATTTTTCCATTTGATTGCCCCTAATTTAGATTTGACTACCCATGAGCAAAAAAATGTTGAAAAGAGTTTTTCTTAACTCATTCTCTTTTATTATCCAAGTCATGCCTCAAGGGAATGCTCTTAATATATTCAATTCTCTGGAATGCTTTGTTAAGCACCCGCTCTAATCTCTTAAGTATTTGCACTCTTAAATAAGTGTTTATTCTAATCATTCTCAAGTGTTTGCACTCTTTCATATGTGTCTGCACTCACAGATACCCCATAGGCTTGTTTTCGTGTCCCTCTCCACTTTAGTTAGTTTACCATATTAGCCAAGATCACTAGGACTTTACTTAGCTTGTAATGTAAGGTCTAGGTAATGGGTATGAATAAAAGAGATAAGGATTTATCAAATAAGGAGAGCATGAAGTATGATGTCTCATTTTTTCACTTTTTCTTTTTTGCATAAGCTTGTGGCTCAAGGTGAAGTCTATTTGTCTTTTTTCTTTTGGCTAGCCCCCTTTTTGGTCTAGCACTTTTCTTTTTCATTTTCTTTCTCAATATTTTCTTCTCTTTTTTTTGTTTTTCACATAGTTTTGGAAGGATAATTTCAATCCTTTCACTTGAGCCTTAGATTGTTGCTCATAGCATTTTTCTTCTTTGATAATAAGAATACTCCTTTTAACTCTCCTTCAAGGTAGAGTAATAGTTTTTCAAGTTGAAAAGGTTAAAGCTGGCACAGGTCAAAGGAAGGAAGTCGGATGATAGTCTTGCCATCTTTTTATAGGCTCAAATGGGTGACTATAGAAATTCTGATATTAGGGTTTGGCTTGAAAGGCTCAAACTATCCAAAGATGGCCTAGGTCATTTCTTGAATAATGTGATACCTAACAAATAGCCTCAAGGGGCATTTAGACAAGTTCTAGGGTATCTGTTTTCCCACAATAAGCATACTCTCACTATAGGCTCTTTTTTTTATCATTCTTTAATGATGAGACACTCAGTCATCTAAGAGAATTGAGTATTTAAGCAAACATATTTTATCATCAGCAATTGGATTTATCAAGAATAAGATTAAGAAAAAAAACTTTCTTCAATTATTAGCTCATGAGTGTCAATATTTGGGATAAACCATATTGCCTCAGTGTTGATTTAGTTTAATAGGCAAAAGAAATTGGATGAAAAGTAATGCATTCATCATGCTAAGCATTTTATTAAATTGAAAGGTGTGCCCATACAAACTCCTTGCTAAGGCCTTGGGCAGAGCCATTAACAGGTGCCATAAAATGAAAAGATGCAAAATAAATACGAAAGCAGGAAGTAATGCAACTTGTAGTAGGTGCTATAAGAACAGACCCACCAACTGAAGCCAACTAGTTCATTCCAATGATAAGATCTTAATTTTGCCCATGCTGCTATAGTGTTGAGCATTTGGATTGTCATGATTAGGTAAGAGATTATTATGAACATCAAGTCTTGGTTGCTCAAGTTCAAAAGTCAACCACTTGGCGTCAATCAATGCATTATTGGTATGCAAATGAGAATATATGCATATGAATGTGATGTGATGCATGAAGCCAAAAGTGTGCAACTTATGCAAGTGTTAATGAAGAATGCATGCTTTTCTCTTTCTTTTTTTTTTTTTTTGCCCCCATCTATCCTAAATGTATATAAATCTTAACTCATGGACTTCATGTATATAGAAATAACATGTATATGGTAGGAGAATTGAGCTAAAAATATAATCACAAACACACGATGAGATAAAGGAGATGTTCCCCATTTTGCCTAATTTCAGGTAAGTCCTAAGTTCTTGTTCACTCTCATGGCCTTGGGCCAACACTCTCTCTCATAAGGGATAGCTCTAAGGCTATTATTATTGTAAAGGTAGGTTCTATGTTTCCTACATCAGGTCCCCAGATTGCCCTTAGAAGGATCAATCTGAGTGGAGTATTTCGGGCGCCCATGCGTAGACCGAAGGTCTCTCGAAGGCTAACCTTACTACACTCCTCTAACCTATAAGGTACCCTAAATGGCCCGGGTATAGGGCACAGGGGTCATGACCTCCCTTTTATTCTAGTGCATGGTGAGAGTGACACTATGTATGGGGAATCATATCTCAAATCTAAAAAAGCAAATATATACATTTATAAAAATAAACAGGTACGGAATTTAAATACCCAAAAACACTAGAAGCTGGTAAGCGTACCTTTTACTTTGTTAGCTTCACAAAAATTAACCAACAAATTAATCAACAAAATTAATAAGATCATTTTTTTAATTGGCCTAACCCTCTAATGTCCCCAGTGGAGTCGCCAAGCTGTTGACACTAAAAGTTGGTTTTGAAGTAACCCCCGAACTCAATCTCTAAAACGTAGACCATTTTTAAATTAGGTGTCCGATCTCACCTTTAGATAATTTAGGTCGGTGGTGACTCCAAAACTAACTTTTAGTGTCAACACCAATAATCCCCTTCAAATTAAACTACTCTTCCCCCTTCTCCTCCCCCCCACATTTTCAAAACTTGCTTGAGTTAAGACATTAAGTTTTGAATGAAATACACTTAACATGGGGAATGACAATGCCTTACTAAAAACATCGACAACTTGATCTGTAGTAGGAAGATGATTAACGCAAATGTCGTTATTCAAAACATGATCCCTAACAAGAAAAAAATATGACTAAAACCCTATTTTGGTCCTCTATAGATTAACAAATTTCTATTTTGTCCCCTGACAGTTTAATTCTTCTAATTAAGCCCTCCACAGATTAAAATTCATATCAATCAAATTCCTCCGTTACTCATTCCTTAACGGTGTTAACATTTATGTTGACATGGCATGATGATATGGCACAAATTTTGCCACATCACCAGTATGACGTGGCAACTAGTTTTTTTTTTTTAGCTGTGCCACATCAACATGGGGCATTTCGTCCCCCCATGGCCCACATCCACACCCCCCAGGTGCCCCTCTTTCCTTGACTAGACGGACTCCCCCAAATCCCTAAAATCGTTGGGTATTGAGCCTCTTTCCTTAACTCGATGAAGTCCCTTGAGTCCCTCGAATTGGTGGGGTTTGAGCCATTTGTCAAAATCACTGACTGATCACCCTTTTCTATAGCCTAGTCTTCTTATGACTTTGTTGCTGCTTATTTTCAAAAGTTACGAGTGTCGATCGCTCTAGCTCTAGTGCGTTTGTTGTGCTATTTGTTTCTCTCATCTTAAAAGGTATGCTATGTTGCTAGAATCTTATTTGTTGTGGTCGCAGTTTCAGTTTTGTTCCTTTATTTAATAATAACCGAGTTACATTTGTTGGAGACACTATCAGAGTTCTTTTCGGTGGCTGTCGGGACGTTGTTAAAAGATGTGGGCCCTAGTAATGGTAGTCATTTGAATTTGTTAGTGGTAGTCATTTCCTGAGTATTGTCTTTGTTATTGTGGTCCTACCAGAATTTTTAATGTGTTGACAGTGAAGGTCCACACACACATATATCCCCAATAATGTACTTTAGGTGCATTAAGATGTTTTACATTTTATGTACTAACTTGTCTAAGTTCACTCCTAACGTTCAGAGAGACCAGAATTGTTGTCACTGCTATACCAACATTTGGGCCCACTGTTACCATTTTCTAAGAAATGGCACCTTAATGTTTAGTACAGGAATTTAGAAATTCAGATGTTTTATGTAGTAATTTAAAAAAGTTTAGTACAAGAAATTATTACATAATCAAGCACCTTATTTTTTTGTCTAATGTGTATAAAGAGTGGAATGTGCTGTTGATGCAAGGAAAAACAAATCTAAAAGTGGAGCTATGTATTTTAAGTCAGCACCAACTTTCTTGTCTCTACAACTTTCTAGCCTGGTACATCTGATAGGAATTCTTGATTTTAGTATATAGGTGCCATAATATTCCTGAAAGTTTACTAGTATAGATAAGAGTAAAAGTAATTGTATAGATAATTGTAGTAACTGTTAATGGTTGCATCTCTACCTTATATAATACTAGTAGTGCCATGTTTCTTTGAGTCTAACAAATAGCTTCCAAGTAAAAATTAATTAATGATAAATGCATTTGACATGTGTCCATTTGTTTGTCATACATTAATGTAATCTGTCCATTTGTGTTAATTCCAAATGTAATTCTTGGGTTCTTTACATTTGACATGTTAATCATAAAGACACTTAAAAAATGGGAATAGGATCTTTATGGCTATTTTTTTTTACTTAGTGGTTAGTAGTTATCTTTTTGTTAAAATCTGAAGTAAGGCCCATATTTTGTGAAGTGGTTTTGGAGTTGTGCAAGTTTTTTTAATTAGAAGAAAAAGAACAATTTGTCATCAAGGCTTGTGTTATCCAATTATTCTTCTTATGTAATTAATTAAATTTGGCCAAAATAGGTTAACCTAATATAATCACCAGCAGATTTAGTTTATAGTTTGGTACTAAAATTATTTTAACCATGTTATTTAACATCACTTTATCATGTGTATACTTAGATGGCTGAATCTGAAGATCAGGATTTAGAGTCTACATCTAAAGAACAAGAATTAGTGACTGAACAAGAAAATGTGGAAGACTATATAAATTTAACCACTTATGTGAATTGGGATGACGATCCATATGCTAGTCAGCACAATTAGAGTGGTGAAATTGAGCTGTGTAGTGTCCCTATTCAGTCCAGAGATGCATTAGATGAGTCACAGGCTATGGTAACTGCTGATAGTTTTGAAGATGAGGATGAGTTGTTTAAATCTTTCACTGAATTGATGCTAGGTCAAGAGGTCCTAGATACAATGACGTGCTTTGGTGTATCACATGATAAGGGATCAGAAGATGAAGATGAGCATGGATCTGAGGATCTGCATAGTGTGTATGATTCATCTGATGAAGATGCTGAGAGGGAAAAAAATAAGTTGATATTTCCTTAATTCAATGAAAATGTAAAGTATGGTGATGTGCATTTTGAACTTGGAATGGCGTTTGGTTCATTGGATGTATTCAAAGAGGCTATGAGGAACTATGCAATTCATAGTGGGAGGGCAGTGAAGTTTACAAAAAATGATAAGTTGAGATGCCGAACCGAATGCAAGAAACCTTGTCCATGGAGAATCTTATGTTCTTAGGCCAAGGATATATAGTCTTTTCAGATAAAGACATTCCACAATGAGCATACTTGCAGCAGAGTATTAAAGGTTCAGCAAGCTAGTTCAAGTTGGCTTGCAAGAAAGTTGGTCCCATATCTGAGAGTCACATCTTCTCCTATTGGTGTTGATATCATCAACTTCATCAGAACCACTTTCAATATATTGGTCACTGAAACTTTTGCATACAGGGCATGGGACAAAGCAAACAAACTCATGTAGGGTAGTGAATGGGATCAATATGCAAGGCTTAGGAATTATGCTGAGGAATTGAGGACAAAAGGTGCTAGAATACAAGTAGGTGTGGAGAGACCTAGCCCAAAATTACCACCACAGTTTGACAGACTTTACCTATGCTTTAAAGCATGCAAGTATGGTTTTTTAGCTAGTTGTAGGCCAATGATTGGACTGGATAGGTGTCATTTGAAGGGGTATTATGGAGGTACATTATTGGCAGCAATAGGATAGGATAGGGATAATGGATTTTACCCAATTGCAATAACAATGGTGGATTTTGAGACTAAGGACACTTGGACTTGGTTTCTAACAAGGTTATTGGAAGATATTAGGCCAGTAGAAGAGAGAGGGTGGTGCTTCATAAGTGATAAACAGAAGGTAAAAGTTTGTTACCAAATTTCATATTTAATTATATATTTAGAAACATATTTCATCATTATTTTATTTCATGTTATGTTTGTTTGTTAAAGTGTAGGGTCTTGAGCCAACATTTAAAGAATTAGTGCCTAGGGCCCATCAGAGATATTGTGTAAGGCATATATGGACTAATTATGCCAAAAAGTTTAAGGGTCTTGAGTATAAAAACAAATTGTGGGATTATGCAAGGGCAACAACCATGCAAGAATTTGCACAAAAAATGGATAAGTTGAAAGCGTTTAATGATAAAGCATGGGCTGAATTGGCAAAATATGATCCAAGTCAGTGGTGTAAGGCTGCATTTCCAACGTATTGTAAGAGCCCAGTATTGACCAACAACCAATGTGAGCAGTTCAACAACAAGATTTTCAAGTTTAGGGGCAAGCCTATCATAAGTATGCTTGAGGACATCAGGCTATATATACAGGCCAAAATGAATACTCAGAGAAGAAAAGGGGATAGGTGTACAGGTCCATTGTGTCCTAAGGTGCAAAGAAGATTTGACATGGCAAAAAAAGCGGCATTTGGATGGATTCCCATTTGGGCAGGAGAACCACAAGGATGTAAGTTCGAAGTAATTTGTCCACCTGAAAAGTATGTGGTTGATCTACAACAGTAGACATGTGCATGCAAAGTCTGGGATCTCAGTGGCATCCCATGTAAGCATGTAGTTGTAGCCTTGGGATTTAAGAACTCACCCCCTGAAGACTATGTACATCCTTATCTTAGGATGGATGCATTTAGAGGGGCATATGAAACTTACATTGAACTAGTGAATGGTCCAAACTTGTGGCCTCAAACAATGCTTGATCCTATACATTCACCCAAAATCAAGAGACCACTAGGAAGACCCAAGAACCAAAGAAAGAAGGATGTTATTGAAACTGATAGGGAACAACAAGACCCTTCGAAATTGAAGAGAAGACTAATACCAACTTGCTCTAAATGTGGCACTAAGGGTCATAATATGAGAAGCTGTAAGGGTCTCCCTTCAACAAGTACACAAAAGGTACTATATTGTCATGTTCCATATTTTCCATTACATGTAATCATTTAAGATAACTATGTTTAACCATTATTCTATTATGCTAGAGGAACCAAGGTTAAAGCTCATAAGGGGAAGGTAGGGTAAGACCACAGTTGGAGGTAAGGAAAGCCACCCAAGATACAATGATTGTTGCAACTCAAAGCACAAGAGAAAGATTTGCTACATACTTTCCAGCAACTCAAGAGTCTGTGGTGTGTACAACGCAACACCAAGTTCTAGTACTTGTACAAAGAGAAGTGGAATGGTTGACTATTAGTTTATGTTTATTTGGCTTACACCTAACCGACTGATTGCATTCACAGGAGATATTGGTATTTTGTACACTGCTTGGATTTTTTGTACACTATAATTCTTAACTCATATCTTTTTCTTTTACTAATCTTTGTTGGACTTTTGAATAGCAAAATTTTAGATATGCATCGAAGAATCTGGACTACTTTGTTTCAACAGATGGATGAAGCTCTTTCTTAAGAAGACTTGGACAAGGCAGACATGATATCCAGTTATTCATATTATGATGAAGATTTATGGAATATCTGGCATTCACTTCTTTGCAGTATGACCAGTAGTAATGAAATTATTTAACCCATTGTTCAAATTATTTTGACAGAATGTGATTTTTTTATGCAACTTGTTGTGATTTTTTTGAAAGGTGACTTAGTATTTTAGGTAATTGTATAGCAGTACACATAGTTTGGACTCTATTTTATGGTCGTTGAGGAGATAGCACATGAAACACTAAAGAGTCTACACTAGGCACTATAAATTTATTTAACAAGTCTCTTTTCTGCCACATTACCTCCAGTATTTTATAAATTTATTATCTCTTGTAAGATGAAAAGAGTCTACGCAAGGCACTATATTTCGCCAATGTATGTGGTGCCCTCACAATAACAGAGAGAGGGCAATCCCTGTACTGCCTACCAAAGAAACTGTCCTTTAGTTGTTAATGGCGGCAACTGCAATATAATGACAGGGACAATTATTTTAATAAAATGTACTGTTTGATTTTAAGTTAAGTGCTTTAATTATTTCCTGTAAACTGATCAAATTAAATATTTGGGGCATCAAGTTATTTTCTGCAAACATGTACTATTTGGGGCATCAAGTTATTAGTCTTTATTTTTCAGTTTGACAAGGTTACAGTGCAAACTGTTCAAGTAAGCATACTTAGTACTATTGGCAAGTGACAACTTGAACATTCACATCAAAGGAAAACCATATTGTTTGTTTCATTTTTGTTGGGGAATTTTATTGTTTTTGTTATTCATTCAGATATGAAAAGTTTAAATCAGTATATGCTGCACATGTTTATAAAATTTCAAAATTATGCCCACTCTTGGCTAAAGAGTTGGTCAAAAGGAAAAGAAACCAAGCTTAAATGAGTACTTATTTCAAACACCCATCAAATTGAGAATGGTTCAGTGAGTTCAATTAATGTAAGAAAGAATCAAAGTCAGTTGGTGGAACTCAGATAAAATGCAAAATCATTGTGCAAAATAAGTACCATGTGATACTGATAAAGTAATAAAGCCCTGTATGAAAAACCAAGGGACAGCTTAAAGTAATGTAGAATATATTTGTTAAGATGATTTTAAGAAAATTTATGGAGCTCACAATACGAACTACAAGGTATAGCCTTGAGGTCTCTGTCAAAGCTGCATTAAGATAGTGCATTTTCTCATAGGTGGCTTCTCTTGGCAAAAAGAAAACAAATGTAAAAATAAGCTACAAATCCAAGGCTCAACGATAGAAACATATTTCAGAAGCTAGGTTTTTTCCTTGCGCAAGGTGAATGGCAGAACCATTTACATTTCAGCTAAAACAATCACGAGAGATAGAGACAGAGCTAAAACATAGAATTGTTTTACATTCATCAGTGCCAGAATTTCACCGACAACCTTGACACATCAATCCAGGTACAAACAAATGTGTGAACATGAAACTATTACAAGTAATAGAAAATATACAGAATTCCCCATATGAAATTGGAGACAATCAATAGTAACAGGAATAGTTTCACCAACACCCTATTCTTCACACAATCTAAGCAACTGGGTGCATCAGCCCATTCAAAGAAATCACAATAAATTTCTTCCTTTTTGTAATTAGCACACCCAAAAAACTTTCTTCTAGGATTTTTTCTTGTACTAGATGTTCATAACACTGCTTCAAGCCACAGTTGTAGTATTTGATTTGAGACTGCCCCATGGACGACAAAAAAGATGAATCAGTAGATAACGTGCTCCCACACACACACAAATCCTTCCCACCACTACCCATTTTCGAATTGCACCTTGATACTACCCACGGTAGTTAATGCCTCCTTCTAGTCTTGTTAGTATTGCGTCAATGGGATGAGCTCTGCAAACATATAGGGTTTCCTCACCTGTTCAAAAATGGAACTCAGTTCAGAGAACTAAATTTCTTTTAAAACAAAAACACCATAAGTTTATCAGCCCCATTGCATGAGAAAAAGGGGGGAACATTGCCCTAATAAGGAAAGTAAAGCAACCTTCGGAGTATGCCCCACTTGCAACAAATGCACCGGAACCAATTGGAGCTAACCCTAGTGATGCCTAGCGACGATTTCCCCTTCCACTTTTTGATGGAATTGCTATTTCTTTGTTAGGGATTCGGGGAGTTCATTGAGTCTAGGAAAACTCCAGCGATTTTAAGGATTCGGGGGAGTTTGTCAAGTTGAGGAAAGAGGGGTGCCTAGGTGAGGGGTGGATGTGGGGGGACAAAATGCCCTGTGTTGACATGGCATAGTTGAAAAAAAATAAAACACTCAGCTGCCACATCATACTAGTGATGTGGCAAAATTTGTGCACGTCATCACTCCGTGCCATGTCAACATAAATGTTAACACCGTTAAGGAATGAGTAACAGAGGAACTTGATTGATATCAATTTTAATATGTGGAGGACTTAATTAGAATAATTGAACTGTTAGGGACCAAAATAGAAATTTGTTAATCTGTAAAGGACCAAAATAGGGTTTTAGTCAAAAAATATTGATACCCATGTGCTTTGTGGGGGTGATGTAATAGGTTTGCTTACAATGCATGGGGACTAATTGTCACACAAACCTTGAGTCCTCTAGGGTAGTTTAATTTCAAGTTCTTTAACTAGGGATTGGATCCAAATGACCTCTGCAGTGGGGTTTGCCAAACTTTTGAACTTTGCATATGTAGAGGAGCAAGATGTAGTAGGAATTTTTTTAGCTCCATGAGACCAAGTTTTTGCCAAGATAAACAAATGCAGTTTCTTGAAATTGACCTCCTATCATCCAGGTCTAATGCCAAATCAACATTTGTATAGGCTACAAAAGTGAGGATAGGACATAACTGGATCAACATTTCATGCTCAAGGATGCCACACAGATATCGCATGATTCTTTTTACAACTCTCTAGTAACTATCTAGGGGACAATGCATGAATTGAAATGCTTTATACACACTAAATGAAAGATCAGGCCTTGTTGCTGTAACGTATTCAAGGGCCCCAACTGCACTCCAGTATTGGTGAGGGTTTGGATGTGGAGAAACTGTATAGTTTAAGGGCACTTACCATGGGAGTGAGTAAGGTTTTTTCTTCTCAAATATGAAACCTTTTGAGAAGATCTTTAATATACTTAGTCTGATTTAGTAGATGCCTTTGAGGTCCGATGATTGAATTCCAAAGAAGAAATTCAATTTCCTAAGTCCTTTAAAATGAACCGACAATCTAGAGTATGAATCAACTTAGTAATCTCAGTATTGGAATCTCCTATGATCATTATATCATTAACGTAGACCAATATGTTCAGACAATGGCCTTGTGTGTTTCTAATAAAGAGAGATTGGTCAGTTTTAGCTGAATGAAACCCAATTGAATAGAGAAACTATTGTAGGCTTTCATCCCATGCCTTGGAGCCTATTGGAGGCCATACCTGGCTTTATGTAGGTGACAAACCAATTTCTATTCACCTTTGGAAACCTCAAGTACAAGAGGTTGTTGCATATAAACTTGTTGATGGAAAATACCACATCTTAGGAAGGCATCATTGACATCGACCTATCTTTGGTGGTAGATCTACTTATAAAGGGGAGTCGGCAAATGCCCACATAACATTTCAAAATTCTAATATTATATATATAAAATATAAAGAAGTGCCCACATTACAAAATTTTTTATTAAGAAAGATAGAACAAAGAATAATTAAAGAAGTTGAGCAAGTATTTTGTTTCATTTTGTCTAATCTTTTGAGTTTTTCTTCACCTTGCATTTAATGAAAACTATATTAGAAGTTACTAATTAATTGTCTAAAGCAGCATAACAAAGTGATCATCACTAAATTGTTGATACTATGTCATTAGTTAATATGTCAAAAAAAATTATTACAATTGATGAGAGATGAAGCATAGAAGATTTTGCTTGATAAAGTTTCATTATTTTGTGATAAAATAAAATTTTAGTCTCAAATATAGATAATTTATTTGTAACGTAAGGATGATCAAGATGAAAAGTTCAATAAATTTCAAATTTATTTTCTAGTAAAGTTATATTATCAAGTGATTGATAAATAACTTCAAAAGTTAAATAATCATTTCAATAGGTAAAGATTAAGCTACTTTTATATATGACTAAGACTTATTTATTGCTTTCAATAAGGAACAGATTCTATAGTTGTTTAATTTTATCTAAATAACTTATTTGTAATTAAAATTCTTACACTTGGTAATCAATTTAAAAATCATATTTTAAGATGTGCACTCAAATGAAAGATTTTGAAAATAAAAGAAATCAGTGATCTCTCTAAAAAATTGGTTGAGACAAAAATACATATTGTATATCTATTAAGGTACTTATCAAATTAGTGTTGATTGTACCTAATTACATCTATTGAAAGAGCTTTCTTTGCAATATAAGGTCTAGGTTTAAAGACATTGCTTTTGGACCTGTTAATTATTGGACAATTATTTACTTACTAATTGGTAATAGTTTTGCTCTTGCACTTGGTTTTGGTTTTAAATTTGCATGTACCATTCATAACGCTTAAATTATGTAACTTCAAAGGAAAGAAATTAAAGAGTATTTTCAAATATTATACTGCAGTATGTTAGAAAAAATATGTATGAAAACAATAAAATACGACTTTGAGTTATAAAATTATATTGACTTTAGTGTAATATTATTTTTGTATCAAAAGCAAGTTATCCTAAAATTCAACAAAGCCCCAAAAAACTCTTTTCGGATAAAGTGAATATATATATTGAAAACAATTCGGAATTATCAAATCATAGATATAAAAAGATATTTTTGAACAGTTATATTTATCAAATTTTAATATTTATGACTGTCTGTTCTTAATAGACATTATTCTCTATTTTCAATAAATATAACTATTTATTTTTAACTGTCAAATCTTAACAGATATAATTGTCTGTTATAATACTTATTTTTAAATAATAACAATAAAATTAAAAATTAATTTTATTTATTTTTCTTAACTCAAGGTGCCAAGTGCCCATTAAAGATTTTTGAAAATTTTTGATTTAGCAATTTAATTTGAGCTGCATTATGAGTTATGACTTATATATTATAATTAAATCTTGACCATTTATTACTATGTATATAACTTTTAAAATTTTTAATTCTTTCCAGTATGAAACTTCAATTTTTTTTATATTTTACAAATTATTTAACACATTGAACATTTCTCGAAGAGTTTTATTGACAATTCTTCATAAACTAATAGTTTTTCTTATAAAACTTATTCAGACTTTTCTACGACATTTAATGAATATGTTCAGTGGCCAAATTTATTTAATTTTTGAAACCGTGATTCTTTTTTTGGTAATTAAAATTCTTAATACTTTAGAAAAGCTAGCTCAAATTATGTATTGTTATATTATCTATACTTGCACGGGAATGTACTTTTTTGTTGGAATACTTTGTGTATTTTCTACCATGTACTGTTAAGGCTATCCCCATCTTAGACTTCAAATCAAGAACAAATCAGATGAAGGATAATTCTTAACCATCTTGACTAGTTCAAATAAATTCTCATGTAACAAATTAGATTTACTCTTTCAAATTTAAGTTGCTAGTTTGTAGGATATTGTTGTAACTAATAGTTTATCTTGTATCTATTTATACGTAGCAACTCAAGTAATGAAATTAAGTTCAGTTCATTTTGTTTTCTGCAAATATTTTCATATGGTATCAGGGCAGTGATCCAATCCATTTGCAACTGATTTTTTTTTAAGCATGACTTCCACCAGCACAAGCAATATTACTCACTCATCTGGCAAATTGTTGGTTGCTATCAATGGCTTCCAATTACCCTTAAAGGTTTCCACCCAAAACTACTCCACATGGAGAGCCCAAATTACTCCTTTACTTAGAGGACATAATCTTATGGGTTATGTTCTTGGTACAATTAAGCCTCCTTCTGCCACAATTGAAAAGGAGGGCCAACAAGTTTCAAATCCTAATTATGAATTTTGGGACTGTCAAGACCAATTAATTTTGGCAGCCATAATTTCTTCAGTAACATTTTCTGTCATGAACACAATTGCAGATGCGAAGACCTCAGTGGAGGCATGGAACAAACTTCAAGTAGCATTTGCAAACAAGTCTGCTGCTAGAATTCTGTCATTACGGGAAAAATTATCCAGAACAAAGCAAGATTCACGTCCTGTTGCTGAGTATCTGCAAACCATCAAGTCAATTGCAGAAGAACTATCTCTATGTGGCAGCCCTGTTAATGATGTCGATCTTGTAGTACATGCTCTTGGAGGAGTTGGGTCTGAATTTCGTGACATTGCTGCGGCCATTCATGCTCAAGATACAGTAATCTCATTTGATGAACTTCAAGATAAACCGCTGGCTCATGAACTCTATCTTAAGCAAATTGATCCTAACTTTGATCCTACTCCAATCATAGCCAACCATGTTCGTAAAGGAAATAACTTCAGGCCTTCTTCTCAGCAAAAGCAAGGTAACTTTAGTAGGTCTGTCAATAATTTTTAGTCAACTAACAATTCTGGTTTGCATAAGAATTCCTCCAGTTTTAAGTCTCAGACCCCTTCATCAAAGCAACAATCTTTCGTGCCCACTCAAGGCGCCGGTACCCAAGCAAAAATCCAATGTCAATTTTGTGATAAATTTGGCCACAATGTCAAAAAATGCTTTAGAGCTCAAGACTATTTTAGAGACATATTCTCTCAGAATCCTCAAGAATATTATTCTAATGCAAGCTCAGGATTAGATCAACAATGGTTGTTAGACACTGGAGCATCTCATCATGTCACAAATGATCTACGAAATCTCTCTGTCCACACACCATATGATGGAAGTGATGAGCTACATCTCACAGATGGGTCAGGTTTGTCAATTTCCCATGTTGGTTTTGGTACTATCTCTCTTCCCACTAAATTGTGCCACCTTTCTAATGTTCTTTGTGTACCTTCTGTAAAAACTAATCTCATTTTAGTATCTCAATTTTGTGATACAAATCAAGTGTCCATTGAATTTTTCTCTGACTATTTTCTTGTGAAGGATCAATTCACGGGGGAGATTCTATCCAAACTTGATTAGTCCTTATATAAGCTTAAGTCTCCTGTTTGTCTCAACGTTAGGCTCTCCTCAGCTTCTTGGCACCAGCGTCTTGGTCATCCTCATTCCAAAATTTTTAATTTCATCTTGTTTAAATTTTCTCTTCCTGTATCTTCAATAAAGGAGGTTGTCTGCGATCCTTGCAAATGTAATAAAAGTCATCAGTTATCTTTTGGTGTTTCATCTTTAACAAGTACTCATCCTCTTGAACTTGTATACTCAGACTTATGGGGCCCTGCTCCTGTGTAATCTCAAGATGGTTTTCACTATTACATTATCTTTGTGGATCATTACACAAAATACATATAGTTTTTCCATTAAAAGCAAAGTCTGATGTTTTTAATCTTTTTCTCACATTTCAAAAGCTTGTTGAAAACACCTTTAATGTCAAGATTAAATCCATTTACACAGATGGGGGTGGGGAATATATTGCTCTCAAAAGATACTTTCAATCTTGTGGTATAAATCACCTTCAAACACCTCCTTACACTCCACAACATAATGGTACTGCTGAACGTCATCACGAACACCTAGTTGAAACCGGTCTAACGTTGTTGCAAACTACCTCTCTTCTTACCTCCTTTTGGTCCTTTGCCTCTCAAACAGCCACTTACCTTATTAATTGTCTTCCTACACCACTTCTCAACTTCTCTTCCCCTTATCAAAAGCTATTTAATCGCACCCCCAACTATCAGTCCTTGTGCGTATTTGGTTGTCTCTGCTACCCACGTCTGCGCCCTTACGTGAAGTCCAAATTTGATGTTAAATCTGTTCCTTGTGTCTTCCTTAGTTATTCCCTCCATCAAAGTGCCTATGTTTGTTATGACTTCAAGTCAGATAAATATATAGTGTCCCGCCATGTTCTTTTTCTAGAAAACACATTTCCTTATCAAACTCAAACACCTCCAAAGTCTCAATTTTCTTCAAGTTGGTATGATCTTCCCTCCTCTGATCCTCCTCATACTCTAATTCCTTTTCAACCCACCTCATTTCCTTCCTCTTCCAATGCACTTACCACAACAGACTAACCCACTAATCCTACCCCCAATCCTCTTCCCTTACCTTTTGTTCCTTCTTGCCCATCTCATAATACTCATCCCATGATCACACGTTCTAAAAATAACATTCATAAACCCAAAATCATTCCTCAAGTTACTAAACACCCATTACTCGACGTACCAGAACCAACAATAGTTAAACAAGCTTTATCCCATCCCGAGTGGCGCTCTGCCATGTCAGCTGAATTTAATGCATTAATTGCAAATCAAACTTGGGTTCTTGTTCCTCCTGATTCTCACCAGAATTTGGTTGGTTGTAAGTGGATTTTCAGGGTCAAAAGAAATGCAGATGGCTCTATTCAACGGTACAAGGCTCGTTTAGTAGCAAAAGGCTACAATCAATGTCCCGGTATCGACTTTGGAGACACTTTCAGCCCCGTGGTAAAACCAGTCACCATTTGGGTTGTTCTTACATTGGCTGTGACAAATTCTTGGCCCTTGCTGTATTAGACGTGAACAACGCATTCTTACATGGTCCCTTACATGAAGTTGTTTTTATGCAACAACCACCAGGTTTCACTGATCCAGAAAAGCCTCATCATGTGTGCAAATTGGTTAAGGCACTGTATGGCTTAAAGCAAGCACCTAGAGCTTGGTATCAAGCTTTGCATTCCTTCACATTGCAATTTGGTTTTCATCCCTCTCAAAGTGATCATTCTCTATTTATCTTTCATCAAAAGTCTATTTGTTGCTATTTCTTGGTGTATGTGGATGATTTGATTATAACAGGCAACAACTCTTCCTTTATCTCTCAGTTTATTAAAGCACTTGGAGAGAAATTTTCCTTGAAGGATCCTCAATAGCTATCTCTTTTTCTAGGCATTGATGTTCACAAAACATCTAAGGGTATGTTTCTTTCTCAACATCATTATGTGCGGAAGCTTCTTCAACATGCTTAAATGGATGGTGCTAAAGAAGTTACTACCCCTATTGCCACTACCTCTCATCTGTTTAATTCAAATTCTTATGAACAAGACATTGACTCTACTTCTTACCGTCAATTGGTTGGAGGTTTGCAATATTTAAGCCTTACACAGTCTGATATAGCATTCACTGTGAATAAACTTTCACAATTTATGCATTGTCCGAATCATTCTCATTGGCTGGCCCTTAAACGTTTGCTCAGATATCTCAAGTCTACTATTGCTTTTGGCATTCATATTACACCTCAATCTCAACTTGTCTTTCATGCCTTCTCAGATGCAGATTGGGCAGGTGATCCTTCTGATAGAACTTCAACTTCTGGTTTCATCTTATTTCTTGGTCGAGTGCCAATCAGTTGGAGTTCCAAAAAGCAACGGACAGTCACACGCTCATCTACTGAAGCAGAATATAGAGCTGTAGCTTCCACTACTGCTGAAGTTCAATGGGTTAAATCACTTCTTCAAGAACTTGGATACTCAATTCCAACTCCTACAATTTACTATGATAATATTTCAACTATGTATACATGCCAAAATCCAGTTCTCCATTCAAAAATGAAGCATCTGGAAATTGATATTCATTTTGTCAGAGATTTAGTTCAACAAGGTGCTCTTCGTGTCTCTCACATCTCCTCTAAAGATCAGCTTGCTGACTTTTTAACTAAACCTTTGTCCAAGCAGCAATTCCAACTCAATCGGTCCAAGATTGGTCTCCAAAATGGATCCTCAATCTTGCGGGGGAATGTTAAGGCTATCTCCATCTTAGACTTCAAATCAAGAACAGATCAGATGAAGGATAATTCTCAACCACCTTGACTAGTTCAAATAAATTCTCATGTAACAAATTAGATTTACTCTTTCAAATTTAAGTTGCTAGTTTGTAGGATATTGTTGTAACTAATAGTTTATCTTGTATCTATTTATACGTAGCAACTCAAGTAATGAAATTAAGTTCAGTTCATTCTGTTTTCTGCAAATATTTTCATACTGTGTTGTTATCTTGTCCTAAGTTATTTTAAACTTATGAGGAATTTGGAGTGAAGTAAAATTTAAGAACACGATTTCTGTGATTCATAGAAGGTTTGAATATAATTAGTTTCACATGTTTTCCTCCAAAGATAAGACATTCGTGAATCTGATTCCTGTATAACCGTTCATGTAATCAGAAAGTATGTATTTCGGGTTTGAAACCTTTGGAAGAAGGTATTCCCACAACTCCTTTTTGACAAAATGCTTACACCTTATGATATGGGCTTTTACATCTACTGGGTATCAAAGTTTAGTATATAAGATATAATAAATTTAGCAGTTTAAATTTTCTATTATCAGAATATATAAGACTAAAATTATAGAAAAAAGTGCCTCCAAACCTTTACAGTTTGACATAAACAACAGAAGGTGACGAAGGAGGCGAACCCTTCATGTGCGTTTGGATAAATTCATATCGATCAAGTAGATCCATTCTTTTAATACTTCAATATTATTACTTAATCTCCCCTCAGCGATAGCTATGGTCAATGGGAAACACTCAAATTCACTTGTCATTCTGAGTTTCTGCTTTCACGACTTCCAGGTGAGCTTTTCCACGAAGTTCCTGTGAAAAAAATGCCTTAAAGAAGTCTGCCACGACAATTCTTCTGTATAATGCTGGACTATCTGGACTAACAAGACTTTGTGCTGGACCCATAACTGCATCCAACTTAGGACTAAGAAAAGTGGCTACAGAAAGTCTCTCTTTCTCTGAGTTTACGGTTGCTCTATGCTCTATGCTTCGGTAAATTCCGTTTGTCACTATCTGCAAATGTTTAAACTTTAGTTTTTCAACCATGAACAATCAATTTGTTGATTTATGGTTTATTTCGATTTATAGGTTTTCATTATAATTAAAGTGTTCTTTGTTTCAAAAATTAAAACTTCTGAATGAATATATCATGAAAATAATATACAAAAAACACTATGGAAAGTTTAGAAGAAAATTCAATCAAAACATCACTTAAACTAGCTAGTCCTCCAATTATAGGGTTAGAAGTGACTCAATAAAAAATGTTCTTACCTCAAGAACATCTCCGATGTTGACAATGAAAGCGTTAGGGAGGGGATTAACAGGAACCCACATCCCTCCCCTTCTTATTTGAAGGCCTTCCATTTCGTTAAGTTGGAGAAGGATGGTGAGGCCAGCAGCATCAGAGTGAGGGTTAAGACCAATGACAAGTTCAGGTTCAGGGCATGGAGGATAGTAATTCATCCTCATGGTTTGCCATCCTCCTTCAAATAATTGTTTCATATCATTAGGGTCCATTTTCACAGCTTCTGCCATAAGATAAATCAGTTCTAAGGCAAGGCTTCTCAATTCTAAACCATACTCTTCCAAGTTATTTCTGAAATTAGATAAAAGTGATATTCAGCTGATTGATAAAACAATTAAGCGCTCAATAAATTGAGCCAAAGCACATTTTCGACTTCCTAATTTTAGACGGCAATTTTATTCCTATAAATAGAAATTTACAAAATTCTCTATTAAAAGAACATGAACTATTAAAGCTATTGAGTTTGATGGGAATTGAAAAAAAGACAACAATGATTTATATTCTCTAAATAAACAGTAATCGTTGACAAATTTAATCATTGAGGGAAATAACAATGCCTTAAATAACCAACTAAAACCCTAAAATCTATTAAGATTAAAGACAACAAAAAATCATAAACTAGAATACCTATCACAGCTAAAAATAAGAAGAACTAGTAACTCAAAACTTAAATCTAAATTAATATTAAATCTCAAATCCCAAATTATAAATCCAAATTCTTACATAATTATTACATCATAAAACTAATATAAAATACAATTATTAACTTCTTATTCTGCATTATTTACAGGCTAAAATGTGAAAGTCAATAAATTTATATTTATAACATATTTTTTTAAAGTTCAGTAATCTGACATTTAGTAGCGCTCCATTTTCCTAATTTAAGATCACTTCACTTTGGTTTTCTTTAATTCAATTATAACAATCTGATTTTACCTTAAATTCTTTTTCCTTCTTTTGTTGCATTTCCTTGACTTCAGCAGATGCCTAAAGACATGGCAAATTGCCAGGTCCTAGGCCAGCGGCACCACATTTCATGTTGGTTACTTTATTTTTCTGAAAGACTTTTACAATTTTTTATTTGACTTTTGTCCGGGTTGTTATACGTATTAAATTATTTTGGAGCGTTTATATAATAACTTAAATTTTTAAGAATATTAATTCTTGACATGTTATCAGAGTTCTATTATCAAGCAATTAAGACTTTGATTGTTTTTATTTTTAAAATAAAGTTAAATTTTATCATAAAATTTATTGAATTTGTATATTTGTCTAC
Organism: Dicorynia guianensis; assembly: GCA_037013595.1. Classification (NCBI taxonomy): domain Eukaryota; kingdom Viridiplantae; phylum Streptophyta; class Magnoliopsida; order Fabales; family Fabaceae; genus Dicorynia; species Dicorynia guianensis. Next base: position 10,854,607 of record JASUAB010000006.1, on the reverse strand, counting down.
ACTTCAAATCTAACAGGTTTTCATGTGAAGAAATATGTTAAAATTATCAAATAATTCTTGTGAAAATTTCCTTAACATGTGCACCATCCAATAAATCAGAAAGTTGGTGCATTGGAGACAAAATTAAAAATTTTCCTTCTTTTGTGAATAAATTTTTTATAATAATAATGATGACTTGTTTCTTCTTGTATCTACATATAGAGTTGTTAAATTGTGTATACAATTTTATAAAAAATGGGATAAAATGCACAAAACTCCTTTGAACTAAGAGACAATTTTAAAAACTCTCTTAACTTTAAAATTTTACACAAAATCCTATTCAACTAACTAAAACTTGCAAAAAAACTCTTTCCGTTAATTTTTTTGTTAAATGATAGATGGAACCCTAAATTACTATAAGGAAAAGACTAAAATAACCCTAATGACAGAATCTCCTTCACTTCAACCCACTTCAAAATTTTCTAATTCAGGTGTTGGTAAACGTTAAATATTTGCCATTGGCAACTCTGGTCCAAGTCCACCTATCAATTGGTTCGATTTGGTCTTTTATGGTTGGTGCTGAGTACGAATACCCCAAGTAGTACAAATCTTTCCCCTGAAACTTCCTCCAGTGCCGACAAGTCCTACTATGGCTAACTCTATCAAATCCTTTTTATGTCCATCTTCGGTACTGACAAACAACTGGTCAAGAAATCCCCCCACTTAATGTCCATCAGCTGAGGACTTTCTCTATAGGGATTGTTTTCTTTCCCCCATGAGGCTTTCTAATTGGAGAAAGGAATGATACATACGCTTTTGAAGAAGAGAATCTTGCAGACTTTTATTCCAGTGCCAATTTGGTTGGAGATATTTGTCCTAATCCCAATTCGATATCTCCTGATCTAGCTTCCATACTTTCATCTACTATTGAGACAATTGTCATTGCCTTTTGATTTGGCACCTACTAGCATTGGTCCAGCAGTGACTTTGTTCTTCCCACAACATGGCTAAAGTGTTCGGTTCATTAGATATTGAAAAAGACTTTTTACTTATAAGTGAGATTCTTAGCTATCCTTCCATCTACCCTTTATCAAGCTACAAGCCAATCTACCCATCTTTTATTGGAGCAAAAGTTATCCTCAAATGCTCAAGTAAGTGTGTGACTCCATATGAGGACCACCTTCCCTTTTGCCCACTCTCCATTCACACAGTTCTCAAAGTAGAGGAGGAAGGGTGGGCAGCAAGTACCACTATCCCACACATCTATCTAGAAGCAAGTGTAGTTCACCGATTCCACTAAATGCTCCTATCTCTTGACAAATATCATGTGAGTGTGCAGTTATCGAACTAGTTCCCATTCTTTTTTAGTGCACTCACTTTATATCTCTGACACACAAGACATAGTGGGAAGAAAGCAACCCTAGCCTTTATCTGGCTGATCATTCCACTGGCATCTTGCATTCATGCCTTCATTTGACTACCGCTCGGGGATGTAGTTGTCAGATATTTGCCATTGGCAACTCCGATCCAAGGCTACCTATCAGTTGGTTCTATTTGGTCTTCCATGGTAGGTCTATGACTGGCTTGCTGAGAAAGAAAGGCCTTGAGTAACGATGCATTGAAGCAAAGGAGATTTGCATCATTGTATTGTGTGTAGTAAGAATCAAGGTCATTTTGGTCTTTCCCTCATGGTAATTTAAGGTTTCGTTTATAATTTAATAGAAAAACTAACAGAAGGAGTTTTTTTTTGTAAGTTTTGATTAGTTGAATAAATTTTTGTGTAAAATTTTAAATATTAGAAAAGTTTTTTAAAATTGATCATTAGTTCAGAAAAATTTTATACATTTTAACCTAAAAAAATGTTAATGCAATAGACATAATTTAATAGCTTATAATATTTTTTGTGAAAATATTTATATAGCACAACTTTAAATTTTATGTGATACCTCTCTTCCCCTATAATTTCACCCCTTCTCACTTTATCTTCACTCCAAAAGTGGAAAATATTGGAGGGAGAAAAGTTCATTAAAAATTTTGAATTATGATGACCAAGTTTCTTTTAATTATCTTTCTTAATTTCAAAGTTACTCTCATATTCACAACTTAACAATCATCTTTTTTTAAAAGGCTATAATAGTAAATTATTTTTTAATTTAAAGTCCCTCCCCTTCCTACCCAAACAAGGGTCTCTCCCTTCCCCTCCTTTTTACCAAATCAAACAAAGGTATTTTTTTCTCTTTTCCTCCTCTCCCCTCCTCTGGTTTGAACCAAATACTTCATTCAAGTCTCTCAATTAATTTAGAGCATTAATTAGAAAATTTGATAGCAAGGGTAGATGGGTAAATTTCCCATAATAAAAGTCTGGATGACATGCCTGAATGGGAGAGGAAGATTAGGGAATAGATGGGGTTTCCTCAAAGACGGTGGAAGAGTGATCAAGTAGAATAAATCTCCCCAGTCTAGCTTCTGCTCCTCAGACACCACAAAGAGTTGACCAAAGCCTTCTAAATCTCCAGATTTCTGCCAGAATTTCTTCTTCTCCTCCACTGGCAGATTGAAGAACTCTTGAATACCCTTCTTCACTTTCTCCACCAGTTTTCTATCCACCCCATGATTAATTAACTGTAAGAAATTGCATTAGTAGATTGCAAATAACAATTTTTTATAAGTCCTTCACAAAAAGTTCAGTAATTAATTATCTTTAGCTGGGCCATATCCTTGTATTAGTTCGGCAGTCAATTAGTGGAGCATGAATTAGACCAAATTTACCTGGAAGAAACCCCATTCTTGGCATGCATGGTGCAAATTCTGCAGCTCAGGGCCCTTAAAATCTTGAGCACGTAACTTACTGAGGTCGACTACAGGCACTTCTGGTAGACTGGTGGTATTGGAAATGGTTGGAGGATCTTGATCAATACGCACATATCGTGGAGGTACCTTGGTCAGTGGCTGCTTTGCCAGCTCTAGAACAGAAGGCACCGGAATAGTGTTTCCAAGCTTTGTTATCTCTGGTTCCATCACGTCAACCCAATCTGCGGTGGTACACAAATGTGCCTCCTATCTCTCAATTTGGCTTATTGGCTTATTATCTCGATAGAAAATGTGCCTGAACAACCCCTAGTGGAAGATTTTTTGCATTTTTATTCTCACAAAATGTTTATATATAATAATTCGAACTTTTGAATTGCTTAGATTTTATCATTATAATTTATAAAATTTAATAAATTTAATTACATGAATTATATGAAATAAAAATTTTATAAAAATAAAGACATAAAAATAAATTATCGGTAACCTCTACATCCATATATATTTATTGAATATATATAGGTAATGAAGTGGTATAATTTTTAAAGAATTGGGCTTTTCTAAAATACATACTAATAAATCACTGATAATAAAATTTATTGCATGTAATTATTATAAAATATAAATAAAAATAATAATAATTTACTGATTTAAAATAATTAACTCCTTTTAATTTTTTCATGAATGATTACTACTTGTACGTTGTAAGATAAAATATACTTTGCAATTAGAGAAATCAAATCCAATTGTGTAAAATTCCTAATTTGTACGTCTTTTAACTTTTTTTGCCATTCACTTCGTGCATATAAATAATCTTAATTATTTTAATTACTAATGAACACTTACACATTAAGTAATGGAAGAACTTTATCTAACTTCATAAATTTTATTTTCTTTTTTTAAAAAATGTAGAATAACGTAAAGGGTGTGTAATGGAATTTCTTTTGGACACAAGATGTCAATACACTTACTAATTACAGTTCAGGAAATTTCAAAGCCTAATTTGTTACGCTTTCTTCTCTTGTTGGTCTCAATTCATTTTCGGCGTTAAAGGTTGTTGTATTATTGTGGATTTAGGGGGTGTTTGGATAAGGTCGCTCAAACGTAACCTCACAACCACTAAATTTTGGAAAACAACGGCACATACCGAGTGGCGGTTAAGACTGAGTTATTGAAAAAGATTAGTCTCCTACTTGAAAGAATAGAGAGATATTCTTCAAAAATCTAAAATAAAATAAATTATATTGTCTCTAAATTTGTTCCTTTTAACAAAGCAGGAAAATCCGATTGACATGCAAAAGCACAGCAGAGGAAGGCCGAAGGGGTACAGGGGGAGGTTGTGAAAGTTTTGCAAAATTCTCATTCAAATCTATATGTAGTTATGGCTTATTAATTTTTGTATAGTGTAATCAGACACAAAAAAATAATGATTTACAGATATTCAAGATGAATTTAATTATGTATAAGAAAAATATTAACACTTCACATAGTCTATTGAAAAACGATTGTTTATTTGTGTGAGTATTTTCTCTCTGAACTATCGTTTATTTATACAAAGAGCTACAGAGAAAGTTTTGGCTAAGATTATGTTTCCAGGCAATTCAGAAGAGGGTAATTAATAAATGTGGTCAATTTAGAAAATCTTGGTGTGATCCTTTGGATACCCCTTGTAATATAAATGCACCAACGGGGAGGGTATATCCGTTTCAATGACAGTTCTTACTAAGCAAAGTAAGTGACATTCACTGAGGAAGTTTTGAGTTATCAACGGATTATCAAGTTTTATATGTGGGATATACCAACTTAGAGGATAATTGTTACTCTATCCCGTAATGCTAACACTAAAGATTTCAATTAAAATAATTAGGCTAAAATATAAATCTTTCCTATACTTATGTGTTATTTTAAAAATTCTCTTATATTTTAAAATTTTATCGATGATCTTCTTGTACTTACAAAATTATGCCAAAAAATTTCTTTTCAAATTTTGTTAAAAATTTAATAGAATACAAAAGAAAAAAAAAATCTAAATTACATTATGTGAAATATAGGTAACCCACACTTTTCATAATATAAAAACATTTCAAAAGAAAACTCTCCCTTATAATGCAATTCCCATAACTAACATCTTAAAATCTTAAACTCTAAATCTAAATTTTAAAATTGTAAATTTTAAATTTTAAATTGTAAAACTTCAAGTAGAAAACCTTAAATTGAACTATCCTGTTAGTTTTAAAGACTATAATTGAAAAGTGAATTGCTTCTTCATTGATTGAAAAGTTTTTGCACTTACCTATATATAGGCAGATTACTTTGCCATGTGTTGATGCACCAGAGGCTGGACAGTTAAACTAGAGTACTTAACTAGATTTACAACTTCCTTTATAACTAAGAAAACAATTTTTTAATTCTTTATTACCTTGTCTCCAATAATCCGCTTCAAATTGAACTACTCTTCCCCCTCCTCCTCCCCCCCCCCCCCCCCATTTCCAAAACTTGCTAGAGTTAAGACAACAAGTTCTGAATGAAATACACTTAACATGGGGAACGACAATGCCTTACTAAAAACATCGACAACTTGATCTGTGGCAGGAAGAGGATTAACGCAAATGTCGTTATTCAAAACATGATCCCTAACAAGAAAAAAATATTGATCCCCATGTGCTTTGTGGGGGTGATGTAATAGGTTTGCTTACAATGCATGGGGACTAATTGTCACACCAAACTTGAGTCCTCTAGGGTAGTTTAATTCCAAGTTCTTTAACTAGGGATTGGATCCAAATGACCTCTGCAGTGAGGTTTGCCAAACTTCTGAACTTTGCGTATGTAGAGGAGCAAGATGCAGTAGGAATCTTTTTAGCTCCATGAGACCAAGTTTTTGCCAAGATAAACAAATGACGTTTCCTGAAATTGACCTCCTATCATCCGGGTTTAATGCCCAATCAGCATTTGTATAGGCTGTAAAAGTGAGGACAGGACACAACTGGATCAATATTCGATGCTCAAGGGTGCCACACAGATATCGCATGATTCTTTTTACAGCTCTCCAGTAACTATCTAGGGGACAATGCATGAATTGAAATGCTTTATTCACACTAAATGAGGGATCAGGCCTTGTTACTGTAACGCATTCAAGGGCCCCTACTGCACTCCAATATTGGTGGGGGTCTGCATGTGGAGAGACTGTCATGATAGTTTAAGACCACTTACCATGGGTGTGAGAAAGGGTTTTTCTTCTCAAATATGAAACCTTTTGAGAAGATCTTTAATATACTTAGTCTGGTTTAGTAGCATGCCTTTGGGGTCCGATGATTGAATTCCAAAGAAGAAATTCAATTTCCCCAAGCATCAGTATTGGAATCTCCTGTGATCATTATATCATTAACGTAGACCAATATGTTTAGACAATAGCCCCGTGTGTTTCTAATAAAGAGAGATTGGTCAGTTTTAGCTGAATGAAACCCAATGGAATAGACAAACTATTGTAGCCTTTCATACCATGCCTTGGAGCCTGTTGGAGGCTATACATGGCTTTATGGAGGTGACAAACCAATTTCTGTTCACCTTTGGAAGCCTCAAGTCCAGGAGATTTTTGCATATAAACTTGTTCATGGAAAATAACATATCTTAGGAGGGCATTGTTGACGTTTACCTATCTTCAATGGCAGATCTTCTCGCAAAGGGGAGTAGACAAGTACCCACACAACATTTCAAAATTTTTAATATTATATATATATAAAATAACAGGGTGCCCACATTACAAATTTTTTTTATTAAGGAAGATAGAACAAAGAATAATTAAAGAGGTTAAGCAAGTATTTTGCTACATTTTGTCTAATCTTTTGAGTTTATATTCACTTTGTATTTAATGAAAACTATATTAGGAATTACTAATGGATTGTTTAAAGCACTAGAACAAAGTGATCATCACTAGATTGCAAATACTATGTCATTAGTTAATGTGTCAAAAAAAAAAACTATTACAAATGATGAGAGATGAAGCATGCGAGATCTTACTTGATAAAGTTTCATTAATTTGTGATAAAAATAAAATTTCGGTCTCAAATATGGATGATTTATTTTGTAACTTAAGGGGGGTCAAGATAAAAAGTTCAATCAATTTCAATTTTATATCACGTTCTAATTGAGTTATATTATCAAGTGATAGATAAATAAGTTCAAGAGTTGAATAATCATTTTAATAAATAGATATTAAGTTATTTTTTTATGTGATATACTTAAATTCAAGAGACTTGTTTATTACTTTCAATAAGGAAAAACTTCTACAATTGTTTAATTTTATCTAAATAACTTATTTGCAATTGAAATTCTTACACTTGATAATCAATTTGAAAATTATATTTTAAGATGTGCACCTAGATGAAAGATTTAGGAATTGAAAGAAATCAGTGATCTCTCTAAAAAATTAATTGAGACAAGGATACATATTGTATATCTATTAGGGTACTTACTTATGAAGTTAGAATTGATTGTACTTAACTGCATCTGTTGAAAGAGCTTTCGTTGCAATATAAGGTCTAGGTTTAAAGGCATTGCTTTTGGACCTGTTTATTATTGGTTGATTATTTACTGACTAATTGGACTCTCTGCATATTAGATTAGAGGGTTGACATGCTGATTGAAGGAAAAATGGCTGTGGTGATGAAGTATCTGAAGTATTGATAGGATTTATGGTTTCAGGTTGGGGTTTAGGTGGCATTGTAACCATGATAGAAGGAAGCACAAGTGGTGGTGGGACTGATGTAAATGTAGGTACAGTAGGTTTCTGTCAAGAAAAGAGACTGTCATAGGGAAATTGGTTTTCATCAAAAATGTCATTTCTCGAAATAAATGCAGTACCTAAAGGGTACAAACACTTGTAACCTTTGTGTTTATTGTTGTACTGCATGAAGATGTTGGGGTCTGATATGCTTTTAGGCTTCTGTTTGTGATATGGTCTCAAGTAAGGGATGTAAGTCTCTAAATGATGTCCTAAACATGAAATGACATAAAAGCGGAAGAAAAATGGACCTCCAACCATTGCTAACTTCGAGTCGAAATTTGCCCACGGGACGCTTCTAACTCAGGTTTCTCACTCTTTGATGGTGTGCTGAAGTGTGTCTGGCTTCTGGATAGTGAGAACTGAGTCAGGGGACTCCGTTTATATAGTGGTGAGGCAGTGCAACATCTTCCCATCAAAGACGGCAATGCCTCCATTAAACTCCTTCATGGCGCCGTGGAAACTCCTCAAACGGACCACTTAAAGGTCTATAACACCGACTTCAATGGCCAACGTTCTGAAACGCAACACTTAATGAACATAAACCAAATGATGTCCAGAAATAGGGGAGAAAGACATTCAGAAACAGAGGAGATAGATGTTGGCAATTCCAACGTTCAGAAACTGAAGGAACATTGGTTTGCCAACGTCTCTGAAACATCCATGCAACGGTTAAGAAATGTGCAGACTTACATTCTCCCACTTGGTCCGTATATTCAATAATATTTTCACAATTTAGATTCCAACAGTAGAAAACCAAATACACGAATCATGGCGATAAATCCTCTTAAAGTGAGTATTACCTTCCATGTATTACAATGTATTTTGTTTACACAAATCCACTATAACTTAATGAATAAGCCCTATGCTTATTCAGGGTCATCTTAATTGTTGTTATTCTCAATAAATAAATGTGCACATAAAAGCGAAAACAACATATGCGTAAATAAGAGCTTTATTACAAAATGATGAAAATTTTACATCAAAGTCTCAATGTGGGACCAAGTCCCATTCTAATTACATGATCCTTAAACCCTGTTGGTGGCATGCCTTTAGTCAAAGGATCGGCTATCATCAACTCAGTGCTTACGTGTTCAATGGTGACTTTATTCTCCTTGACACGTTCCCGGATGGCTAAGTACTTAATGTCGATATGCTTGCTTTGACTTCCACTCTCATTATTCTTAGCCAGAAAAACAGCAGCTGAGTTGTCATAATATATTCTTAATGGCCTTGAGATAGAATCCATTATTCTCAGCCCAGAGATAAAGCTCTTTAGCCATACATGAGAAGTTGCCTCAAAACAAGATACGAACTCAGCCTCCATGATAGAAGTAGCAATCAGAGTTTGCTTTGCGTTCCTCCATGACACGGCTCCACCGGCAAGCATAAATATATACCCTGATGTTAATTTTCGTGAATCAACACATCCGGCGAAATCCGAATCAGAGTAGCCGACTACCTCAAGATTCTCAATTCGTCTGTATATTAGCATGTAGTGTTTAGTACCTTTAAGGTACCTCATCACTTTCTTTGCAGCTTTTCAATGGTCCATTCCTGGATTACTCTGGTATCTCCCTAACATGCCAACTGCGAAAGCAATGTCAGGTCTTGTGCAAACCTGAGCATACATAAGGCTTCCAACAGCAGAAGCATATGGCACATTACACATCAGTTCCTTCTCAAGGTTATTCTTTGGGCACTGGTTCAAATTGAACCTGTCACCCTTCACAATAAGTGCTACACTTGGTGAACAGTCCTTCATCCGAAACCTCTCTAAGACTTTGTTGATATAGGTTTCTTGTGATAGACCCAATGTGTATTGAGTTCTATCCCTATGGATCTTTATGCCAATGATATAAGATGCCTCACCCATATCCTTCATATCAAAGTTCTTTGGGAGAAACTGTTTCACCTCATATAGCATCTGTCTATCATTGGTTGCAAGTAAAATATCATCCACATATAGCACCAAGAAACAGATTCTGTTCCCATTGACCTTCTGGTATATACATTGATCCATGACATTTTCCACAAAACCAAATGAGGAAATAATATCATGAAACTTAAGATACCATTGGCGTGAGGCCTGTTTCAATCCATATATGGATTTCCTAAGCTTGCAAACCAAATGCTCACTAGCACTAGAGGAGAATCCTTCAGGTTATTTCATATATACCTCCTCCTCTAGTTCTCCATTGAGGAATGCCATTTTCACATCCATTTGATGCAGTTCTAGGTCAAAATGGGCAACTAATGCCATTATTACACGGAGGGAATCTTTTCTGGATACAGGAGAGAAGGTCTCCTTGTAATCAATTCCTTCCCTTTGAGTGAATTCCTTGGCCACGAGTCTTGCCTTATATCTCTCGATGTTGCCGGATGAGTCTTTTTTAGTTTTATAGACCCATTTACATCCAATGGCTTTAGAGCCACTAGGCAACTCGACGAAATCCCAGACTTCATTAGACGCCATGGAATCCATCTCTTCCTTCATAGCATTGTGCCACAATTCAGATTCTCTGCAACTGATGGCTTGTGAAGATGTCTCTGGATCATTTTCGGCTCCAATATTGTAGTCAGATTCTTCTAGATACACTGTATAGTCACTAGGAATTACTGACCTCCTTAACCTAGTTGATCTTCTTAATGTTGTCTCAACATCCTCTTAAGGAGGTTGTTGGTCAACTGGTTGTTCAACAATTTCTGGTAATTGTTGATCAATCGGATCAACTTGGTCATGGTCAACAGGTTGTGGAGTCTCAATGATTGGTTGTTCAATACCCGTTTGTACTTGAGGGGCATGAATTATAACTAATCTATCACTTGATGTGGAAGCTTGAGAACCAAAATGATCTCGTTCAGAATCTAAGTTCTGAATTTGATCACTCCCACTGATCAAGTCATTCTCAAGAAATTTTGCATTTCTTGATTCCACAATCCTAGTACTATGAGATAGACAATAAAACTTGTATCCCTTGGACCTTTCAGCATATCCAATAAAATAGCCACTAATGGTCCTTGGGTCTAACTTCTTCTCTTGTGGATTATAAACCCTAACTTTTGACGGGCATCCCCAAATGCGCATATATCTCAAACTGGGTTTCCATCCTTTCCATAATTCAAATGGCGTCTTTTCGACAGCCTTGGTTGGAACTCGGTTAAGAATATACACAGCTGTCTTAAGGGCTTTAGTCCACAAGGACTTAGGAAGTTTAGAGCTGCTAAGCATGCTCTGCACCATGTCCATTAATGTTCGGTTTCTCCTTTCAACTACACCGTTTTGATCCGGAGATCCAGGCATGGTGTATTGGGCAACAATCCCATGTTCTTGAAGAAACCTAGCAAATGGACCTAATGCTTGTCCATCTTCAGTGTATCTACCATAATACTCACCACCTCTATCTGATCTCACTATCTTAATTTGTTTACCACATTGTTTCTCTACTTCTGCCTTGAAAACCTTAAAGACATCTAGTGCCTCATTTTTGTTATTCAGTAAATAAAGAAACATATATTGTGAGCAATCATCTATAAAGGTGATAAAGTATTTTTTACTACTTGAGTCTATATCTGGACTACAAATATCTGTATGTATGATCTCTAATAAGGTAGAACTCCTCTTGGCATCTTTTTTGGACTTATTAGTTTGCTTTCCCTTAATGCAGGCTACACAGGTATCAAAGTTAGTAAAGTTAAGAGTACTAAGTACTCCATCTTTTACTAACCTTTTCACCCTCTCTATTGAGATATGCCCAAGTCTACGATGCCACAAGTTAGAGGAATTTTCATTAGTAATACTTCTCTTAATACCTATGTTGCTAGAAACATGCATTGTATCATAAGATGTAATGTCTTGTAATTGAAGTTGAAATAGACCATGATAAACTGTACCTTTTCCAACAACATCAGATTTATAATCTAATTGGAATAAATTATCTGAAAAGTTGAAGGAATATCCAAATGGTACAAGTTTTGAAACTGAAATCAAGTTTCTAGAGAAACTTGGTACATAAAAGGTCTTTTTCAATATCAATACATAGCCAGTATCTAAAACTAATTTGCATATTCCTACGCCTTCTACTTGTGAGCCCATCCTGCTTCCTAAATAGATGTATTGCTCACTGCCCACCGGCTTCCTTAGGTCTAGAAAGCCCTGTAAGGTATTAGAGATATGGATTGTAGCACCAGAGTCAATCCACCATGTATTACTACTAACATCTACCATATTAGATTCATAACAGAAGAGTGAGGTTGAGTTACCTTTCTTTTCAAGCCAAGCCTTGAATTTGGCTTAGTCCTTCTTCATGTGTCCTTTCTTTTTACAGAAAAAGCACCTGGACTCCTTCTTGATGCCAGCTTAAATGGTTGCCTTGCCCTTCCCTTTGGCCTTGAATTGTTTTTTACCTTTTTCTTGTATGGCCAATTGTGCACTTTCTCCCATATCAGCTAGGAGCCTTCCCTCTTCTTGAACACACATGGTCAATAGTTCATTAATCGACCATTTCTCCTTATGTGTGTTGTAGGAGATCTTGAAAGGTCCATACTGAGATGGTAAAGAGTTTAGAATAAAGTGCACAAGGAAAGACTGACATCTCAACCTCTAGACTCTTCAGTTAAGCCGCAATATCCCTCATTTGCATTATGTGCTCCCGTACACCTCTTATGCCAGTGAGTTTCATAGTAGATAACCTTGTCATCAGGGTGCTTGCCAAGGCCTTGTCGGATGACTCATATTGCTCGTCAATGGCCTTCAGCAGGTCTCGGACGTATTCATGCTCTCCTATCGATCCACGGATACCGTCAGATATTTTGGTCTGTATATATATCATGCTGAGACGGTTAGATCGCTCCTAGCGTTCATAAAGACCAATGTCTAAAGCATTGCTTGTGTTTGTGGGCATAGGAGGTTTTTCCTTTCTTATTGCATAGTCAATGTCCATGCACCCTAATTGTAGAAGAGTTTTCTCTTTTCAAGTTTTGTAATTGTCCCCTGTTAGTTCAGGAACTTGGAAGTCAGAGACATTTATGGGTTGAAAAGCTGCATAATATGCTATGTAAAAATTTGAGACAACTAACTATTTTTTTTTATGATATGTCTTACCAATGTAAATCATATCTTGTAAATCATGAACCTAGTAACAAATAAAACTGCCTGTGGGCTAAGCCTTATTCAATTAGGTTCATGCATTTTATGATAAAACTAGTAAATTATCTCTATTTCTTAAATCCTGTGGGTAATTAAGAAAAAAGAAAATTTACCATCCCATCCTAATTAAACATATATAATATGATAACAACCCTGTGGGATAATGATTATCATATCATATATATTTATTACAATTTTTTTTATGTCTTTTACTATATGTGATTTATTTCATAATGTGTAATTTTAGAATAATCAAAGGTGTTGTGGCTAAACTCTAATTAAACTAAAATTACACTAATCATAAGACATTTTAGAGAAACTAAATGCTTGCTAATAACTAAACAAATATGTAAAAGCAAGCTTGCATAATAGAAATTTAAATAATTAATTAATCAACTTGTCTTAAAATGTGACTAATTAATTAAAATTTCCCTCAAATAAATATGCCAAAAACACTCCCAAAAATAAATTTCAAAAATGGGCATATGGCATTTTTAATCATAAAGTTTGGACAAAATAAATATTAATTTCTAAAGGACAATGCAAAATTTTGTCCAACAAATAATAAATTATTATTATTTTAATTGTTGAATAATACCCAAATATGAAATTTTGATCATATTAAGCTAAATTCTAAATGGGGCATGTCAAAAAGCCCAAAACAGTAGCCCAATTCGGCCCAAATCCGAAGTCCAAAACTTTTTTTTATTGGCTAAAAATAGATCAGACTCAAAAGGAGGCTAGCCCAAGTGGCCCAAATGGTGCAGTCCGGAGGCCCAGAAGCGCGGCCTGGTGCCTGGCCCATTTCACTTAAGTGAAACGGTGCGTTTCAGGGGTGCTGGGGCTGAATTTCAGCTCGATCAAAACGACATGCCGCTTACAAGGAGGCAACATGTCGTCTTGTTAAAATGACATGTCGTTCACCGAAACGACCTATCGTTTGGGTCATCCCCTATCTCCAGCCGGGTCGCGACGACCCGGCACGAACCCGCTGGAAAACCCGACCGTTTCTGGTTATTTCGGACGTGTTTTTCGACGTTTCAAAAGCCCAAATTGATCAGAATTTCATGAGGAATCCATTTATGCAATCAAAACACAAAAACACGCATGCATGAAGCAACCCGAAGCCAAAAAGTTTTCAACGTTTTGAAGCTCGAAAATGCAGCAAGATGGAGGTTTTTTAAGCTCTGATACCAACTGTAAGTCTCTAAATGATGTCCTAAACATGAAATGACATCTAAAACAGAGTAAAAGCGGAAGAAAAATGGACCTCTAGCCATTGCTAACTTCGAGTCAAAATTTGCCCACGGGACGCTTCTAACTCAGGTTTCTCACTCTTTGATGGTGTGCTGAAGTGTGTTTGGCTTCTGGATAGTGAGAACTGAGTCAGGGGACCCCGTTTATATAGTGGTGAGGCGTTGCAACGTCTTCCCATCAAAGACGGCAACGCCTCCATTAAACTCCTTCATGGCGCCATGGAAACTCCTCAAACAGACCACTTAAAGGTCTGTAACACCGACTTCAATGGCCAACGTTCTGAAACGCAACACTTAATAGCCAATGAACATAAAACCAAATGACATCCAGAAACAGGGGAGAAAGATGTTCAGAAACAGAGGAGATAGACGTTGGCAATTTCAATGTTCAGAAACTGAAGGAACATTGGTTTGCCAACGTCTCTGAAATGTCCATGCAACGATTAAGAAATGTGCAGACTTACAAGGGAAGCAAAGGCAAACAAAAGCTTTTAGATATGAGTAATCAGAATTGTCATTGAATAGGACTTCATGTAAAGAACTAGGCTGCGAAACTAAACTTGGTATTTTGTTGATTAGGAATACTACTACTGAAAAGGCTTTAGACTAGAATTTGAGTGGTAGACAAGCTTGGGACAACAAGGTCAAACCAGTTTCTACTATACATCTCTGTTTTCTTTCAACAATCCCATTGTGTTGGGAAGTACAAGCGCATGTATGTCTGAGGATGATGCCCTCTGACTCAAGGTAAGATGTGAAGCTTCTAAACTCTCCTCCATTAATCAATTTGTTGTATTTTAAGAGGATGTGATAATCGCTTTCAACTAGGGTTCTAAATTGCTTGAAATAACTGAGAGGCCCCCCTTTGGTTTTAAGAAGTAGATCTAGGTATACTTGGAGTCCACATCCACAAAATTGATATTGTATGAAAGCCCTTCCCCAAAAAGAATGGGAGATGGTCCCCAACCATCAGAGTCTAGTAGTGACAAGGGAGATAAATAAATAGTGGTAGAAAGGGAAAAAGGAAGCGTGTGGCCTTTTCCTTATTGACAATGTGAATAAACAGTAATTTTATTGAATCTACTCAAAATATTACATTACTTAAGCACTTGAGATATAGTACCAAGACTAGGGTGACCTAATCTTCTATACCAAAGTAGAAAACTATTTTCACTATTAAAAATGCTACAGGTAAATTTATCGGTGGATAGGGATATATGCTGATAAATCCTATGATATTTTTTCACCCCTGGGTGGAAAAATAGTACTATTTGATGTACTGATTGTTAGTGGCCAATAATATTATCGACAAATTTGACTCTCAAATTGGATGCCATTTTGATGCCCAATGGAGGGAATAATTTTTTTTTGTGGTGGCATCAAGCCGCCAATAAAAAAAATGTATCCTTACCTAATTCAAGGGAAAGGTATTTTTTTTATTGAGTAACAATAAGTCATCGGTAAAAAAAATTTAACACTTTTGATTAGGCATCATTCAAGCGTCTACTCCAAGGGAAAGCAATTCTTTTACGGGCAACATCAAGCTACCAGTAAAAAATTTTAATTCTTAAGCACCCAATTAGAATTAATATGATTTTAATTTACCTGCAAATAAATTTGTTAATAAACTCAAATATATAGCGAGCTGCGGGAGTTCATACTCCAATAGACCCACTTTTTCCTTTCTCTCCTCATTCTTCTCCTTATTTCCACTTTGTCTTCTTAAATTATAACAACTTCTGGCTCTTTCACAATGACTTTCCAGCTACCTTAGGCAATTTCACATTCTTTGGGTAAATTTCAACACTTCCTCATTGTGTTTTCTGCTGATCGAAGTTTCTTTTCTCTCTATTTTGCACTTCCTCACCTCTCCTTCTAACATTACCTTTCTCCCTATTTCCAGTTATTGTGGGTGCGATTTGATCAAGCATTCCCTCTTTTTTATCGGTTCTTCACTATGTTAAGATTGGTAACATGAAACTTCTCGATATCTTAAATTTAGTGTATTTAGAATTAAGATAGATGACTTGTTTAACTGTCTTAATTTTATGCTATTTGAATGTTTATAGCAATTTCTATAATTATTAAGGACATGTTAAGATACTAGGTATGGTTTCTGGCTTCTAGTGTGTTGTTTGAGTTTATTATCATCTCTGAATTTGAATTTTGGTCTATTTTATGGCAGGAGTCTTCGTTTTTAAGAGGTGACTCTATCAATTTTCCTTTTAAATTTATATTGTTTAGTGTGGCATTGAATTTAAGTTAAATTTAGAAAATAGTCACATTTAATTATAATTATTTGTTAATAACTTCTTTAATTATGTTCATTTAGGTTGTATTTCTTAGATTGTAATTTAGGTTACTTTACAATTAGTTTAAACTTAGAGGTTATAAATTAAATTTAAGTTAATTATGAGTTAGGTTTAGATTATAATAGATTCTAATTTAATCTTACAATTCACTTTCAGATAGATTATGTTCCAATTAGAAGTCCAAAAAATTATGTGTGAATTATAAGTTGTAAATTCACTCACTCACTATATTTAGGTTAACAATGAGTTAATTAGTTAGTTATAAATTAGAGTTAAATTCAATATAAATTTCATTAGAGTTATATGTTAATAACTTTTTTTTTTGTTTATGTTAATTTAGCTTATAACAGTTAGATTTAAATTTAGGTTATTTTAGACTAGCTAGTTTAAAGTATGTGTTAAAAGTTTAGAATACAAAAGAATTAGTCTTTTATAAAATAAAATGATAATTATAGTTTATAAATTAAATTTAAGTTAATTATGAGTCAAGTTAAGGTTATACAACTTCATTAATTTAATCTAAGGTTATAATTTTAGATCATGTTAGAACCCAAAATCCATCAAATTATGTGTTGAAAATTTGCTCCCTAATCAAATTTAAGTTACTTATGAATTAGTTAGTTCTAATTACAGGTAAATTACGTCTAATAAGTTATAAGCTTAAACTAGAATTAGTGAGTTGTATAATTAAATCATTATTTTAGTTTATAAATTAAATCTATGTTAATTATAAATTAAATTGATTAGGTTATAATAATCTTATGTTATAGCAATGATAGTTGATCAAATTTTGAATATAAATTAATCTTATACTAGAATTATGTTCGATTGTCTATTGCTTTATGTTTGTATTTTGATACCTACATTGTTATAAAAGTTAAACAAATTTATCATATTTTGATACTTATAATCTGGTAAGTGTTGAATATATTTTATTACATATTGATTTTATTTTGCAAATTTATTCTATTAAAGAGATTTAAAATAATTTATAAATTTTGTTACTATATTTATAGTAGAATTTAAAATAAAAGTTTAAATACATGTACCGAGGGATACGATCCCTCAGTGAAAATCATGTAAAAAATAAAAATTAAATATTTATTTATAAAAAGTAAGTTACTAAGAGATATCATCCCTCATAACATTTAATAAAAACTTTTTTTATTGTTACCAAGGGATGCAGTCTTTCAATAACTTCTAAGCTTACAAAAAAATTTATTATATATCGAGGGATGAATCCCTTGGTAATTGATAAATTTTTAAATTAACAAATCATATATCCCTTATAATAGACAACAATCTCTCGTTACAAGTAAAATATTTAACAAAAAATTAAAAAAAAAAAGTTATTGATGAATATGTTTTTGTTTTACCTATCAATATTTCTATGTACATTTTTTCGGGATTACAAATTAAGTCAGTGATAATTACCTACAGGGGTTATACAGTGGGAATTAATCTTTGGTATATCTATCATAATATACATTACCAATGAATTTTATGATTTTCCAGAGGAATGTATCTCTTGGTAGTTTTGTGCTTTTTGGTAGTGTTACATTTGGATTTGCAGTATTTGAGTCAAAAAGCATCACAAAAGGGTTTCTTAGTAATTTGACCTCTCAACATTAATGTCTTTCATTGTTCAATTGAATTTGTATAGTCCTTGGTCTAGGGCTTCTTTCAATAGTGTGGTTTTGGTCAAAGGATCCTTTACAAGACAAAAGTTGGCTTTAAATTCAAAGATAACATTGTTATCTTGATAGAATTGAGAAAAAGAAAGTAAAATTCCTTTCGATTTGTGGAACATGTAAAATGTTATGCTGTTCAAAGGATTGGGGTAACAACATTTGAAATTCCAAGTCAAAAACCATTTCCTAGATGTATTTTACTTTAGTATTGATAATTTTTGCCAAGACTGAGATTGCTAAGATAATTTGTGATATGATTGGTTATACGAGTTAGGGAACCAACAAGACTCTTCAATCCTTTTGAGGTGGCTACCATTGCAACTAGATTCACATGTGCTTTTTAAAGTTTTTCTTGACTATTGCCTAAATTTCTAGGAAAGAAAGATTCTCTTGAATCAGGATTGAAAGATGTGTCAAATCTTCTATGACACTTGAGAGGAGTGTGTCCCATTTTTCCACACACTTGGCGCTGTTGTTTCAAATTGTTCCATTGATTTATGATTCTTCCTCATCCTTTATTGGAAAAGGTATTACTGCAATTTCCATATTGGAAATTTGTGTGATTATGACCATTGTTCTGATACCTCGTCTGTAATACAACTCATCAAGATTTGCGGACATCGAGATCTCCATTATTGAGGCATTTTGTAGAATTATTGATTCAGCTGAGAGTAGATGAGCCGAGGTTGACTTCCAAGACGGCAATTGCACTTGTGTTGTCAGTGCACTGATGATCACATCATATTTTGGACCTAATCTAGTCAAAGAAAGTTGCAACAAGAGTGATTCTACCATCTGACACACAGAAGACAGTAGTGTGTCCTATAAAGACTTGACCTTTGTCAAGTAATCTCTCATGCATTGCAACCCTTTCTTCACATGCTGTAAAATTGACGCTTGTATTGCATAACCTTAGTTGTAGCCTGAGATGAAAAATATTCTTGGATTGCATTCCAAAGATTTTCGGTGGTGTTATATACCACACTGATAGAGGACAATATCCACCATAACAATAACTGATCTTGATGATGACCTGAGTGCCATCGACGATTTTTGAGGCCATATCCATGCAAGGTAGAAATGACCTATTGTTGTTACAACAGGAAGTTATCTTTCAATTTCACTGTAATACACAGGGTTCCTAGGTTGAGAATGCTGAGGGCTGTGGTGACAGCCGCTAGTTGAGGATTGATTCTTTGCATAGTTCTTGTATTTGCCATGTTAACTTAGAGACTAGAATTGAAAAATGAATTGCTTCTTCATTGATTGAAAAGTTTCTACACTTGCCTTCATCTAAACATGTTACATTGCCATATGTTCATACACTAGAGGCTTGATAGTTAAACTAAAGTGCCTAACTAATAGATTTACAACTTCTTTTATGATTGAGCTACAACTTTTTAATTCTTTATCACCACAGCCCCAATATACCCCAAATCCCAAATTCCAAGCTACAAAATCCTAAACCTTAAATTGCAAAATCCCAAATCATAAAATGTGAAACCCCAAATCTTGAACCATAGGCCCTAAACAATGAAACCCCAAAGACCAAATCCTAAATTATGAAACATCAAAGACCAAACTGTGAACCACAATATCCCAAATCCTAAACTGCAAACCCTCAAAGTCCAAATCCTAAATTGTAAAACCACAAATCTTAAATTATGAAACCTCAAACTATAAACCCTAAATTTTAAAACCCTAAACTATAAAACATAAACCCCAAACTACAAACAACAAAACCTAAATCCTATACTAAAAATTTTAAAACCCCAAATCCTAAATCCTAAAACATAAACTGTAAACCCTCACCCAAAATCAAAACTACAAAACTTCAAACCCTAAATTGCAAAACATTAAACCCCTAGGGTTTCATGGTGTAAAGTTTAAGGTTTGAGGTTTTACAATTTAACATTTTAGGTTAAGGTTCCACAATTAAGGGCTTAGGATTTTATGGTTTAGGATTGCAGCTTTGTAGTTTAGAATTTGGGATTTCATGGTTTGGGATTTGTCGATTCATGATTTAGGGTTTGGGATTTTGGGTTTTGCAACTTAAGATTTAGAGTCTTATAGTTTAGATTTTAGGATTTGGGGTTTTATAGTTTAGGGTTTGGGATTCAAGTTTCATAATTAAAGGTTTGGGGTTCATATTGTTATACTTAGAGTTTGGATTTTGCAATTTAGGATTGAAGGTTTTGCAATTTAAGATTTATAGGGTTTTGCAATTTAAGGTTTAAGGTTTCATAATTTAGGATTTAAATTTTGCCATTTAAGATTTGAGATTTAGAATTTTACAATTCAGTGTTTGGGATTTGAAGTTTTGTATTTTAGGATTTAAGATTTCACAATTTAAGATTTAAGGTTTAAAATTTCACAATTTAGGATTTAAGTGCAATTTAGGGTTTGATGTTTAAGCTTTCATAGTTTAGGATTTCGGGTTTGGTGGTTTAGGTTTGACAGTTCTACAATTTAGGGTTTAGAATTTGGGGTTTGACAATTTACGATTTGAAGTTCAGGTTTGGGGTTTAGCAATTTAAGATTTAGAGTTTAGAATTTCATAATTTAGGGTTTAAAGTTTAAGATATAAGGTTTCAAGTTTTATAGGTTAGAGTTTAAGATTTTAAAATATAATTTTAAGGTTTAGTTTTTTAGGGAATGATTAGGACTTGAAAGATGGGGAGGGTGATTGAATAATTGAGGTTTTTATGGTAAATTGAGGAAAATGGGTTAAGAAGATCACCCCTTTTGGTTTTTGTATTATTCCTTTATATTTTCAACAGAATTTAGATAGAGTATGGTTGCATGATTTTGTGAGTATAAGAGAGTCATTTGTAAAATTTTAAAATACAACATATTTTTAAAAGGACACTTAAGTATAGAAAAACTTCTTTACACTTTAGTCAAATAATTTTTCAAGAATCAATAATAACTATCTCCACCATCGAGTTATAACAGTAGAATGACATCATCGAGAATTGATACCTTATGACTCTTCTTCCAAATATTCATTGAAAGATGGCTTATAACAATAAGTAAGTATGCCTCCACCAACAATCAGAGACAAATTTTTTTAAGATAGATAAATCGACAAAGCAGGTATAACTTTTTATAATAAAACCTTTTTTATTAAGCACTTATATAGGGGTATTAAATTCTTATTTAATGTAAAATTTCAGTAAAATTAAGTGAATTTTATATTTAATATATGAGATTTAATAAATTTATAATTAAAATTTTTTGAGTAAAAATTTTATAAGATTTTATTTATAGGAGTAGCATAACCCACAACAATCACAGATATTAATTTAGGTTTTCTGTCAAATAAGAACAATAAAAGCAAGGCCGATCTCTAGTAATCAAGGAATTTTAGTTCGCCACCAAGGCAGCTCAAGCGAAGTATTTGTAAACTTCAAATCCCTATCCAGCCGTGTTAATCGTGCTTCGAATTCCAACAAAAATATGGGGCATATTTAAATGAAAATGTTATGAGCATGTATCTCTTTGCATCACATCTGCATGAACAAAAATAGATTAAAAAAAGAGAAAATGAAGATGTGAAAAAATGTGATAGAATATGTAGAATTTATATCTTTAAGAATATATGCATAATAAAGCTTTATTTAAAAGAGAAAAGTTGTCCTAACTTTGAACATGAAATTATAAAATTAATAACGCTTTATAATTTAATTTGTGAAATTTAATAAATTTAATATAAAAATTATATTAAAATAAAAATTTAAAAATAAAATAATTTTATTTTAAATACATAATGTATACTAACATGAATTAGTTTAAATGATAAAAATTTAAATACTTTAAACAAATCGTTCTCAATTGGATCCAAACCTTATTACGTTGAATAAAAGATACTCCAAAAAATTTAAAATACACAATGTACTCGCTGATTGGATGGAACTCGTACTTGCACATTGAGAAAAATTACTTTCAGTTTTCAAGTTAGGCATATGTTTTAGGATTTTTTAAAATTTTAAGGGGAATAAAAGTAGGGATGTCAAAATGGATTTAGCCCACCAAGCTAGTTCGCCCTGCCCTGCATAAGGGGCGAATTGGGTTATTATACAGGTGGCCCATTTATTTGCGGGTAAATTAACCCGCCCTACATAACTCGCGGGTCAATGCGGGTTGAGGCAGATTAAACTCGCAAGTTTTGATCTGCATAACTTTAACTTCTTCTTGAAATGACATGTCATTTAAAATAGTTTCAACTTTCAGAAAATTACTATAGGTTATGTTATTATGACAACAAGATCAATGGATATGAATTGGAAGATGAGACCAATTCAAATGATTATCATTTGGTTCCAATTTGGATGATGCAATTTAGATAGGATCCTCATGTGGTTTAGATATAATTTTCTTATGTTTTGAGTGTCTTATGTATAATGTGTGATTTTATAGGTGACAGTAGAAAACAAAGAATTTTTGAAAGGTTTCAAGCTGAAAGGCAAGAAAAAATTGACGAGCTCAAAGATAAGACAAATTATTATACTACACAGCAGCTCATTCTGAGTCATTCAGGTGATAGTATAAAACTTGTGTTGTTACATAAGTATCATCAATATCATTTTTATATATTATTTTTTGAAGTAGAAAGTACTATCTTTATAGTTGTATTAGGTTATTCAGCTTTTATGTTATCATAATTTAAGGTACAAAACTCAAGTATTATATATATAGGAACAGTGATATAAATGTATAATAGCATAGCTCTTTTCAATTAGCATGTAGTTTATTTTGAATGACATCAGTGTTAGGTTTTGTTACATACAGGAACATGACCTTTATGTCTTTGTAGGCATGTATTTTATTGTGCATGTATATTTGTAATATTATTGAAGCTTTGCCTAGAAAATGATGTTGCATATTAGCAATTTTATGAATAGAATCAATGTTTCTGTAGTTCACTATGAGCTAAACTCAGGTTATGCCTTTAGGTACATCATTGAAAGATAAATTTGATTGTATTTATTTGCAATTGCTTTAAAATTAATATATTAAATTTAGCTGGTCATTTACTATCATTCATAAATATCAATTTTTAATAAATTTTTTTTAATTATTGGCAGGCTCACCCGCAGCCTATCACGGGATAAGTTAGGTTAAAATTTTTTAATCCACCAGTTATGCAGTCCGGCCATCCCCACCCCGCGTAATTGGGGGCTTATGCAGGTCGAGACAGGTCAGCCCATTTTAACAACCCTAAAAAAAAATGATACATGAAAATAGACAGAAAGGCATGAAAAGAAAAGAAAGGGATTTTTCGTGTTTTTAATTTGATCAGATAATTATAAAAAGAAAGCATGCAACAAAAAACAAAATAATTTAAGAAATATAAATATAAAATTTGCAGGAGAAGAAGTATTATGAGTTTCAAGATAAGCTTTTGCAAATTTCTAATATACAACAGAGTTTTGGAAAATTTAACATCCCAGAAACTTTGGAATATTTTGCTTTGTTAGTCAAGTTAATTAATTAATTGAACAGAGATATTTATCCCATTTTCCCATTAACCATTGCAAGACACAAATGTTGGTTCCGGGCAGAGTGTTGGGCAGTGTATCAAGGACTCAAGGTGGCAAAGGAAAGGGGCTGCAGCAGACTGGAGGTGGAGTCAGACTACAGAACTCTTTTGCAAGCAGTCTTAAACGGAAGCAAAGGCAAAACGCCCATCATCCAGGCAATTTGAAGCGATACAAATGAGTCTTATCTTTAGGGAGCAGAATGGCTGTGCTGATTGGGTAGCTTCAAAAGGGTGTCAGGATCTCCAGTATGTAACTCATATAATGCAGGAGGTACCACCAGCTCTTCGAGTTTTATTGATGGCGTACCCCAAAAAGGAAAAGAATGTTGATTCGTTAAATTTGTCTCCTCTAACATGTACAGTACATTTTAGTTAAATACAAATAAATAATTATTAATAAAAAAATTTTAAAAAATCATTTTAAATTAAAAATATAATCATTTACATTTTATAATTATTTAATAATTTATTTTTTATCAATAACTATACACTTATACTTTTCATAAAGTAAAGTACCTCTCGCCCTTTAAAGAATAATTTTACCCTTTTTTTTTTTTGGTGAAACCTCATTTTCTTATGCATAGAGCGAAATATTGTTGCTTTGTTGAACTCCATTAAGCGCAGTATTCTTCTTTTGTCCGACCTTACACTTTACGTCTGCAATGATCTAGTTAAAACTGCATGCTAAACAAAATGATAAAGGATAGAATAATCAAGATTTTGCTAGTTATAAACCAAAAGTTGCCAAAGTTTACAACTTAAAATCTCAGGCAATAATGAACTGTTCTGCGGCATCTGCTAGCAACATTTTCTGAACCTCCACATTTCCTATTCTCATGAAATCAAGGTATGATTTGCCATTCAGTCTTCGTGCAAAAAATTCTTTGAAATACTTCTCCACCGGAACTCTACGGAAAATTGCAGGGTTATCAGGGCCAATAAGGCTGCTGGCAGGGCCTAACTCTGAGTCTAACCTCGAACTATAAAAAGTAGCAACAGAAATCCTCTCCTTCGTTGAATTTACCACCGCTCTGTGCTCAATGCTCCGATAGATGCCATTGCTTACTATCTGCCAAGGAAAATAAAGTTCTATTGGCAATCGGATCAACAAATGGGAAAAGTATCGTAGTTTATTTAAATAGTAAAAATTCAAATCTCAAGTTTGTGCAGTGTTTTCGTTAGACAAATTGAGGAGAATAAAATCTGAATGTGTGTCTTGCTGCACATACTTTGTTCTAATGAAGCAAATTCCATTTTCTTTTCATTAAGATTTGTATATGGTTTTGCTCCAGGGATCTTATTGCATAGATCCATCCTATCTCCATGATGGAACACTTTACAGTGAATGACTTGTGCAATTCAAAGAAGAGGGCAAAAATTGAAAATTTGACGTTAGAGCTATGCACAAACAAATTAGTTATAATGATCACGCATTTCATGGAAGCTTATGTTTCTGTGTGTTTTGAGTAGCAGTAAACATTATATCTAGTGGAAGCATACAAATTAGCACCTGTCCAATAAATTATAGGCAAAATGAGTGTTCTAGAGATAAAAGGATTTTAAAACTATCAGCTGATGGTTGCAGACATTTAGTAGAAGAATGCCTGCGAAATCCCTACTTAGGGTAGCAAATGCAGTCTCATGCAGAACTTATGTTATCTAAGTGGCATTTATTGACATCAAGTTTTCTGGACAAATGTGTTTATCTCAATAGACACTCTGAAGACAAAATTACTATAGACACTCTGTGTCATCCTAAGATCATATAGGAACTAGTCTAGGAGGGATAGACTAAGCTGAAACCGTGACATTTTACATATCTATTTTGACTTTTGGCACAATCTTGGAGGAAGGAAGTATTCTTAGAGTAAGGTGATTTTGAAAGTCTGCTATGCCTTACAAGATTGTGCTTAGTGTTTGACAATTGTGCCTAAAGTGGGCTTCCATCTAACATTAAGTGTGTCTTAAGTGTGCTACAACTAAAAATTGCATTCAAGGAGCTTTACATAAAGAGAATTATTGGACTTTTGCTTCGTTTCTACTTTCTAGAATTAATCCCCAGTGAATCTCTAGCTCATTAAACTCATCCCTACGTATTTATGGAAATGAATTTGGGTGAACAATAGAATCAACACTTAATCAAGACAAACCAGACATTCAGGAGACAGGAGTCCTTTTGCCAAAATTTTTAACTGCAGTATGTTATTGTGCAATAAATAATGCTTTCCTTAAACACATTCAGCTTTCAGGAGGAAACATTCCAGTTGGAAGACACAGGAGCAGATTATGCATTATGCTAAAGACAGATTAACAAGGTTGCCTCTAGCAGAAGTCTTCAAAAGTATGGAATAAATGATGGTTTTCATCACAGTATTTGAACCCTTTTCTTAGGTTTTCCACCATTGTTTTTGATGTTAAATCTGTATGTTCGTGATTCATTTGGAGGTTTAGTGGCAAATGTTCTAATATTTAATCACAAAAGGCAGATCCATCGAGAAATTTTCTAGTGAAAAAAAAAAGGATGCCGTTACCTCCATAATGTCACCAAGGTTCACTATAAAAGCATTAGGAAGCGGTTTAACAGACACCCATGTCCCTTCCTTTCGGATTTGGAGCCCAGCAGAATCATTTAGCTGAAACAGAATCGTTAGCGCATCAGCATCAGAATGAGGACTAAACCCAATCGCCTTATCTGGTTCTGGGCATGGTGGATAATAATTCATTCTCACTGATTGAACTCCATCACTAAGAAGCTCTTTCATTTCCTTTACATCCATCTTTAAAGCTTGTGCCATGTATGTTAAAATTCTCATTGCCAACCACTTTAACTCTGATGTGTAAGTCTCCAATGTCTCCCTGCACCAAAAACATGTAGCAAAAACTATTTATCAGATCTTACCAAGCAAATTGTCAGGCCTCTAGGCCTTGCCTCACACTACACAAGCAACAGCTACCAATTTCTACACTTAAATTGCATAGTTACTATAACCTGAGCTTTGGTGGGAGCTTTGCAAATAGGTCCAGTTTTCTTAGTTTGGTTGGAAGGGTGGTTATATAAAACATGTCAGACCAGTCTAACTTCTGCTCTTCTGATACCACAAACAGTTGGCCAAACCCCTCATGGTTATCTGGTTGCTGCCAAAGCTGCTTCTTCTCTTCATAGGAAAGCCTAAAGAAATTTTGGACTTCTGCCCTAAATTCCTCCAGCAGTGAAAAACTTATTCCATGATTCACAATCTGCATTTATAACATAAGAAAGACAGGAGTTGTAACCACAGACAAAACCATAATTTGCTTAACTAAAATCATGAATGGTGAAGTATAATGCTGGACTGTTTGTTATTTTCCTTGCTATTTTATATGCATGTAATGAAATGAAATACAACAAAGTCTAACAACTACCATTATCAGATTTTTCTAAGTGATGAAACAATAACCAGCACAACCTTCCACAACCCAAGCTTAGCCAATACGCAGGACAGACTCATAAGAAGCCAAAAGCCGATAAGAATTAAACAGTTTATAATTAGCTATTATTGATGTGGTATTTTGAGTTCAAATCTGATAAAGTCTTGCCAGGTGCCACTAGGAAGTGACTCTAAAGAGTGAAGTCCCCAAGTTTACTTGCCGAAGACTCGTAAGGAATAATTCTTTATCATTTTTTTATTTTTCTTCAATGAAAACCAGAATCAACATTGATTCTTTGTACAAGTGTTCTTAAATTATAAGAAAACATTAAATCCGCACGATTTAGTGGTAATAAATAGCTACCTGGAAGAATCCCCATTCTTTGCAAGCAGAATGCAACTTCTCCAACTCAGAATCCATGGAGTCTCCATTAGCCAGTTTCTGGATGTCAATAACAGGCACAAATGAGTCATGGGCGTCGGAAATTATAGAAGCCTCCTGCTCAGGGCGCAAATAACGAGGTGGGATTTGAGTAATCGGCTCTTTGGCCAACTCCTGAACACTGGGCACGATGATTGATTTTCCAAAGTTCACCGTGTCTTCCATATCTTGGTGAACCAATTCCGACGAACGCACACCCAAAAAGGCTGAGTTTGTTGGCGGTGCTGCTGACAGTTTTTTTTTCCGGGCGTCTTCAGTCTTCATTGTAGCGTCTATTTCAAATATTTTCAATCGTTACATATTTTCGTCCAAAGTTTGGAACACTAACAAACATAAAGTTGAGAGAAATTTATTGAAAGATTACCCAAGAAAGAAAGAAACTTTTTGAAAATGAAATGATCTCCCAAGCGCTTGAGAACAACGGGAAGAGAGATTATTTAAGCAAATGGGAATTTGCTTAGCTGAAAAGGTTCAGAATATTTTAGCGTTTACACTTTAAAATAAAATAATATTCAATTAGTCGAAATTTTTCTATACAAAAGAAGAAATGATTTGTTAAAAAGAAAAAAAATCCTGTGGGCGTAAAAAACTGAAAATAATTAAGTTATTAAACTAATATCATTTTGAACAACCTTCGAACGATCTTTGCCCCGAAAGCCTAGTGCAGTTTATTAGCTCATGATTTTCATTAAACCACATCAAACTACTACACTTTCATTTTATTGCAATGTGCCCCAACTATTAACCTTCTACCCAAATTTTTAATATTCTCTTATTTTTATTTACCTGACCCATTATGTAAGTCTTATGTGAAGATTAAAGGAACCTAATTTGGGGGCCCAATCAATACCGATATATTATATGGAGGATTAAGATCATCTAAAATATAAGATGTACTTTACTTTATAAAAAGTAAAATATATGTAAATAATTATTAATAAAAAAATTAATAATTAAATTATTTAAAATTTATAAATTATTATCTACTTACTTGTATTTTATAATAATATAAACTATTCATTTTATCATTAACAGTAATCTACTTGTAATTTACAAAGTTAAGTGTACTCTATATTTTAAAGGATCCAAGTCTTATTATTGAGTGCTTTCATCTACCATCTACTCTTTGCCATCATTTTGAAATGATGAGAAGTAGTTCCTAGTGGGGTAGTAAAAATCAAGAGCAGAAAATTCATTGGGCTAGTTGTAAAAAATGTATAAATCTAAGGATCGAGGTGATATGAGATTTAGACAACTGAGTGCTTTCAATACAGCTTTGCTAGCAAAACACAGGTGGAGATTGTTGAATTACCTAGACTCTCTAATATTAACATTTATGAAAGGGCACTACTTTCCAAGGTCACCTCTCCTATCATCTCAAGTGGGTTTCTCCCCTAGTTACACATGGAGGAGTATCTAGGGTAGTAAATGGATTCTTGAAAAGATTATCACTGGCTGGTTAAGAAAGGACAATCAATAAATATATGGGTGGATAACTAGCTCCCACATAAAAATGATTTCAAGGTCTAGTCACTGCCAACTACTGCTACCACTATAGTATCTAATTGATTAACCTATCTTTGCATAGGTGGAATAATGAGTTCATTGAATTCAATTCTTCATTGTGTAGTCAATAGATTCTCAATATTCTCCTAAGTAGATATGTAAGTGTGGATAGTTTTGTGCGGCATGCAACAAAGGATGGTAAGTATTTGATTAAAATAGCCTATCATAGGATACATCAAAAGTGGGTTCTAGTATTGGAAATGTGGAGGCATTGAACTAGAATAGTATTTGGAAGCTATAGATCCTATAAAATTATTTTTTTTTTCTTATGGAGAGCCCTTTGTGATAATCTGCCTACACGTGTGAATATGAGAAAAAAAGGAGTGGTTGTTCCTCTTGAATGCCTCTAATGCATGGATGCCATTGACTTATCATAGCATGTCTTGTTGCACAATGTCCTTCAGCTTAGCATCCTTGGTTTGCATGAACATTAAGCCTCAGATTTCTTAATGGGCAAGATTAGCTAATGGGTGATTAGTGGAATATGCTTTCAAAACAGGTTTCTAGTGAGCTTTTAGAGATTGTGCCTGTTACATTATGGGGCATTTGTTTTGCTCAAACAAAGATTTTGAGAATTTGAAACTTCATCATGATTAGTTGTGGAATCTAGTTAAGAGAGTGCTTGATGATTATGCAATTTTAGTACCACAAGAATGGTCCCTATGTTGGGTCTCCCTCTTACATGAGAATGGCCCATTAATTGTGTTTATCCACCTTTACCTTTAAATTAAGTATGGACGAAAATTTTAGACTTATACCAAGTTTAGTGGAAGGCTCTTGATTCCTCACTCAGCAAAAAATTGATTCACATGACTTGTTCTCTAAGATTTGTGAGAAGAGAGAAAAAGTCTCAAAGTTAGAATTTTTCTTCCAAGAGTAGTTTTCTTAGATTTGCTATTTCAAAGAAGTCATTGTTTAGTCCAGCCAAAACTTTGTGGAGGTGTTCATGACACAAGGTTCTTTATTCTCATTGGTGGAGATCTGAATTCAAGTTCTACAAAGCAGATTATGGACTTGTGAATTTTTGTCCTATTTTGGTGACTTTCTTTCATCAAACTTGAGTTGTTTGCTTCTTTGTTTCCAAGAATGGTTATTCTTGATATATTGGTAATTGTATGCCTCTAGTTTTATAAGGGAAAACTTTAATTGTACCCATTATTATTGTTGATAGCGGTAAAGTTATTTGAACTAGGTCCCATGGTTTTTATTCTCTACATTAGGAAAGTTTTTCATCCTAAAAATTTTGGTGTCCATTGATTTATTTTTTGTTATAGTACATGCTTTACTTTTATTGGTTTCTAACAAGTTCACATAGATGATTGGAAGGTGATGGTGATCCTTGACTAATGTTTTTGATTTGAGTCATTGAATTATTCCACTGTGTACTTTAGCTTCCCTAACAAGTGGTATCAAAACAGAGTTGCCTTTATGAGCTCATCTCCTTCAAGAAAACTTGATCTTCTAGACTTTGTGCATTTGATGTTTGTGAGACTATGAAGACTAATGGTTCTCTTTATTTTGTGGTCTTCATAGATAATTATTGAAAAAAGGTGTGGGCAAATGCCTTGAAAACTAAAGATCAAGTCTTAAATGTGTTTAAACAATTTCAAGTTCTTATGGAGAGATAGACTGGAAAGAAGGTAAAATGCATCAAAACAAATAATGATGGTACTTTGGTCTTTTCATGTTTATTGCAAACAACAAGGTATCAAACATCAAAAGACTCGTTCTAAGACTCTTTTGTTGAATGGCTTAGCTAAAAGAATGATTAGAACTCCAGTTGAGAAAGTGAGATGCTTGTTGTTACAAGCACAATTGCCACAATCCTTTTTGGTGAAGTTTTGTACATTCCAATATATGTGATAAAAATTACACTATGTTTTTCTCTAAGATATGATATTCCAGTTAAAGTGTGGAACAATAAAGATGTTTCTTATGATCACTTACATATTTTTTGATGTAAGGATTTTGTTCAAATTCCCAAGGATAAAAGGTCTAAACTTGATTTAAAGACTAAATAGTACATATTCATTGATTATGGTTGTGATGAATTTAGTTATAGGTTTTATAATCTAGTTAAAAAGAAACTTATTAGAAGCAGGGATGCTACATTTATGGAACACCAAACCATACAAGATATTGGAAAGGGAGATCAATCAATGCTTCAGAAGAATGATGAGTTGATTGATTTGGGTCTTGTTCCATTGAAAGAGTTGCTAAGTCATGTTGATGATAATGCTCATGATGACCACCAAGACATTGGTGATGAAAAAGTTCCTCTATGTGGTGTTGTAGAGAATTAAAGAAGAAGAACAGAAGATGGCAATTAAGAACCTTCTTAGGTCTTGTAGGTTTTATTCTCCACATTAGGGAAGTTTTCCACATTAAAAACCTTGGTGTTCATTTATCTATTTACTATTACAGTAGATGTTTTATTTTTATTAGTTCCTAATAGGTTTACACAAATGAAAGGTGATATTAATCCTAGGCTACTGTTGTTTCTTATTTGAATCATTGAATTATTTAGTTGCGTACTCCACCTTCCTTAACACACCTTATACTTACAAAAATCTCAAAGTGGAAGCCACCACCAACAGTTCATATAAGCTTAATGTGGATGTATTTGTGTTTGCAACTAGTAAGTGTGGTTTAGGCTAGGTAATAAGAATGAAGGTGGTTTGATAATGGCCTTGAGATGTACTATATTTTGGAGTAGGTGGAAGTGCTTTTGACTAACTTGCTATGAGATATGGACTTATGATGGCCATTGACTTGGGTGGTTTTCCAAAGCTTATTATAGAAATAGAATGTCTGGAAGCATGGAGAATGTTAACTAGAGCTTTATGTATCTAGTCCTACTAGTTTTATGGTTGAGGACCATATGTCCATAGCAAGGTCCTATGTCAATTACAACTTTCTTCTTGTTAAGAAAGTTGGGAATCATGTGTGGCACATGCTCTCGCATGTTTACCTTTCTCTTGTCCAAATTCGGTTTAGTTTGAGGACTATCCCTCTCAGCTTGAGTCTATAATTACATAGGATTTTCTATCCTTTTCATCTTTATGAAGTACATGTTTCCAACAAAAAGAAAAGACCCAAAATTTCCCAAGATTTACCCATTATCTCTAGCAACCAACTTTGAAGTTCAACACCCTTCCCCCCTTTAATCCCAAGATTGCAAACCTCACCCTAACATTAATGGAGGATTGTTAACATTGAAAGAACCTGTTCCCCTAAATCACCCCCAAACCTCAAAACCTCTATCCCCTTCCTTGAAACCCCCTTCCCCATTATGCATAACATTTCAAACTATATATTAGTGCCTCATTTAGGAAAAAGCTCGAGACATTGCAAGATCTAGATAAATCTTGTGTCTAAGAAAATAGTTTTTAATAAAACTAATGAGTGATGGCTATCTTTACAAGAAAATTGGCCTAAATTTTAAATTTGCTTCAATGATGGTTTTGCTCTTTTAGATGCTGAAAACTCTAAGGTTTATTGCTAGAGCTATTAAATGGGCCTAACTCGAGATTTGGTCTGGGCCAAAATTAGCCTAATTTTTTCTAGGCTAAAAAAAATTGAATCGAACCCTAACCCTACAGGGTTAACATAAACAAGCTGGCCTTGAATCTAACTTTGAATTTGAATTTAAATTTGAAACTAGACCTAAATCTAACCCTAAATGTAAACTTAGACTTAAATTATAGATTAACAAAAATATTTATAAATTTAATTTTACTAAATATTTATTTTAAAAAATTATATTATTAAATTTATTTAATTTAATAATTTAATATATAAATCTCAAACATTAAACTACTCTTAAATTATTTATAAAAATTTAACTACATAGTTCATGGGTAGGTAGAAAAGGAATTAGGTCATAGCCCATGGATAAGTAGAGAAGGAGTTAAGTCATGATGTAAGGGTAGGTTAGATTTGAAAGTAAAAAATCAAAAAAATTAAAAAATAAAAAATAAAAAAATTGAGTTGGCCTGAAACTAGTAGGGCCAAAATGGCCTGATTTTTTTCAGGCTAAATTTTGCAAACCTAACCCTTAATTTTTTTGAATAGTTTAAGGTTGACCTGCTAAGCCGGGCCAAAATTGACAACTCTATTTATTGTTACATCTTTTGCTGTGAAACTAAGTGGAGTATTTAAGTGTTTAATTCTGCCAAAAATTATAGCAAATGAATATGGGTTGTTTCTTTGACTTCTGATTTTGCCATCATAGTAATTTTTCTATTTACATAATTGTCACAACAATACTTAGGCAAGGTTTGATAGAAAGATGTTTCTGTTTACATCAAGTTGGTAAAGTAACCATAGGTTGATGACTAGCTTGTAATTTTAATTCATGAAGAGCCTAATTGAGAAATTTAGGAACTTTTATTGAAGCTGACATTTGCTTGTAATTCTCAAATATTGTGCTTGGCAATGCCTAATGCACTAGATAGCTCATCCATTTGCTATAAGAAGATATATATCTTTGAGAAGAAAGTGAATGAGACAAGCAATTTAGTCTGACGGGATGAGATATGAAGGTGGTTGTTGAACTCAAATAGCCTTGAATTTACAAAACAAATTGGACTCAATTCATATAAATGGGTCTACAAGGAAAAAAGGGTTGGAATAGAGAAGTTTATAGGGAGTAACAAAGGGAATTCTTATAGGTTTGAGCTCAATAATACTCCACTAGATCATGAATTGTCTCAATACTAACAATCCTCCTTTAATGTTAGCATGAGGTCTATAATCTTGGGTTGAAGAGGAAGATTGGTGCAAAACTTCAAAGTTGTCTGCCAGAGAAGATGGGGAAATTTTGGGAGATTGGGGTTTCTTTAATCATTACATAGATATACATAACAGGTTTGCAAAATAATAATAAGTCAACATCAATAATTTGTGTTAAAGGTCAACAACTAGGGCACATTGCAACAAATAAAAAATGTAGTAGTTTGATTTGGTTTAATCATAACCATGAGGTAGAGCTTTGTGTAATGTGCCCTAATTTTTGTTAGAGATTTGAAAGGCATTTCAATGAAAGATGCTGATAGTTTGTATAAGAGCCCAAATTTGATTTGCCCAACATCACCATAGCTAATGGATTTTGTGTACTTGCCTTACAATTTGTGTATACTATTTTACATAATTTTGATTAAACTCAACCACTATCATATTCAGAACTACAAGATTTACTGACCTTGATGTCGTCCTTAAAAGTATGATTGAATCCATAAAATTTTTCATTTTTGGTCATCTTCGGTTCTCCACTATTCGATTAATTTTTGAAAATGGTACCACCACCATTGTGTTCAAACAATGTTGATCTTCTAACAATTGAACTTTCATTGTCAAAATGTATTTCACATGCTACCACACACCAGAAAACTTCCAACGCATTACACCCACATGGAGGTAACACATTACACATTTGTGCATGTTGTCCTTACTATCAGTTCAAGGATACCTCTTTAAGCAATCAAATATAGTTTTGATGGCTCCAATTCATTTTGTCATTTACTTTGGATATGGAAACAAAGAGCATGTGCTGAAATCTAAGGTCGTTTAAAAAGGAAATAGTCAAGAAGATATTGTAGCAATCAAGTTAGAATTAATTAAGCAAGAACTTGAAATGAAACAGAACTCTAATCGAAAAGGTTCAGAAATTATTATAAGCCATCAAGTTGTATTGAAGCTATGTCAAGTTTTGTGGGTATATTTTTTGCAAATGATCACTCAGGTACTAAGCCACTATAATTTTATAGCATCAATTACTCTTGCCTTATTCAGGATATCGTTCAAAAGGTCCTAAACTTCCAAAGAAGGGTGTAGATGATCAATAAGTTCAAGCCAAGAGTTGAATGGACTGACAATGACTTAGAAAACATGTAGCTCAATGCCAAAGCTAGACATGTGTTCTGTCTCCAATGAATATAAAAATGTATCTTATTATGGAGCAACAAAAGAAAAGTGGGAAAATCTAGCACTGACTTTTGAAGGAATAAAAGAAATAAAACAATATTACATCTATATATAAGTTAAATAGTATGAAACAATTGAGATGATAGAAGGAGAAAGTATAAAATGCTTCTTTGGAAGATTCAACTCTTATTCTTTCACTCAAAACCTTAGGAATGACTTATTCTAGATCTAAAATGATTTCCAAAACCCTAGATGTGCTTCTAAAGAAATTTAGAACTAAAGTGATAGTTCTCAAGATTATTAAAAATATTGGATGCCATTTCTTTTGAATGGCTTAGAGAAGAATGGCTTATTCATGAAATTGAACTAAAAAAGGATGCTAGCTAAACTGCAAAAAGAGGCATAGCATTGAAAGTTATTGACAAAGAAGATGCAACTAAAGAAGAAATCTTGGCTATGGAAGGTGATGATCCTAATTATGCTTTTGTAGTTAAATGCTTTTCTAAATTTTACAAGAGAACTATGACAAACTCTCCTAGACAAAATAATGGAAATAAGAAGATTCCTTAAAAAGGTGAAGCATCAAATCACTAGAAAGAGCCTATTATTTGCTATAATTGAAGAAACCAAGGCATTTGAGACCTAAATGTCATCTACTAAAGAAGGATAAACAAAAAAAGAAAACCAAGAAAGAAGGCTATGATAGCTACTTAGTCAAATAAGGATTACTCTGCCACGGGGATCAAGAACCTATGGAAACAAGCTACATGTATCAATAGAAAAATCACTTGATGGTAGCACTAAGTTGAAGAGTTAAGAAAAGAAAATGATCATTTGAAAGCATAAGTTGAAATTTCGTCTTCCAAATACAAAAATTTTCAACATGAAAAAAAAAAACTCTTGAAAAAGATGTCCTTGAAAATCATAAGTTTTCTGAAGAAAAAGTTGCTTAACTAAAAAAAATTTTATATTCAAATTTTGTGAAAGAAAGAGAAAATTTATTTGCTAGAAACAATTTTATTTTCAAAAGGGCTTTTTGGGTTATGAAGAATTCAACCATTCTGAAGCTTTCAAAAAAATTCTTTGCCAAATATTCCAAGTCTACAACTATACTTGTAAGATGCCATTATTGTGGTAAATCTGGATCTTTTCTCACTCATGCAAATTCAAGGAAAAATGGAAACTTAAAACAAAGAAGGAATGGATGCCTAAGCATCTAGATAAGGATGCTAAAACTAACCCATAGGATCAAAGAAAGTATGGGTAACTAAAATCCAAGTAAAATTGCTGGTAGGTGTGTGCTTACATGCAAGAGAATGTTTGGGTTGTTAATTAATTATCTAAATTATGTAACTATACTTATATGGGTATTTTGGATGATTCTGGGTTAAGATCTATTGGTTATAAATGCTATATTATTTTTAGAATGTCTATGTTTTAGGAGAGACTACCAAATTTTTGGTAGCCCATTTCATTTTATATAAGAAAAATAATTTTTCTATATATATTTATTTTTGCTAGTTCGAGCTTGCCAAATTAAGTAGGTCTTGGGATAGCTTAATTTGTGCATTGTCACCTCATGACCTAGGGTCTAAGTTGTGACAATCCCCATATATAGATTCTACGGAAGATTATGGATTGAGGCTAATTTGTACTTTGCACAAATTTGATAGACCAGTATATATATTTGTAAAGACAAAGCATACAGCAATGAATAGATAATTTAGGAGTAGCGTAAACAAATTGAAAGACTTGTACAGTTAGTAGTCTAGTTTAGGAGGATTTGTCTTTATTTTAGGAATTGCCAATCTCATGTATTTTATTACTAAATTAATAAAATTCCTCAAGTATTCCACATGGCATTGAAGCCTAACATACTGGTTAGGACTCCTTTATCTACTCTCTAGGAACTCTTGTTTGACATCACCAAACAGTCCTACCTCTGTTCTGTTCTTACTCATAAGTCCTTAGAACCATGTCAGCCCTTGCCAATGCAACTAAGTTTGTTCTTGTCACTAGTGAACCAGCCACCAAAACTGGTTCTCGATTAACCACAACAACCATCCTTTGATCCAGATCACCACCATATGCAAACTATTAAGATGTATATTCAAGGCTAGGACATGTTAGGCTATTTTATAGACACAAATAAGGAACCCAAGAAAGACACCAAGGCACATGACTTGTGGGATGCCGAGAACTCCATAATTATGACTTGGTTGGTCAATTACATGGAAGAGGAAATTAGATCCAATTATTTTTGCTAGCCAAGAGCTATGAGACAATGTCACCTAAATATATTCAGATTTGTGCAACCAATCTCAGGTGTACAAACTTACCTTGAGCTTTAACCTTTGAGAAATCAGCAAGGTAATATTCTTATACCAAATACTTTAATGCACTTAAATGTGTATGGTAAGATCTAGACTCATTCAATACTCATGACTACCAATGTACTAAAGATAGTACCCTCTATAGGAAACATGTGGATACAAATTGTATGTTTCAACTTTTTGCTAGTTTGAATGTGAAATTTAATGAGGTCCACAAACCAATAATTGAGTGAACTCCATTGACACCTATCAATAAAGTCTTCTTTAATGTGCATAAAGAAAAGAGTCTAAGAAATGTGATGTTAGGCAAAAGGAATACAGAGGATGTGTCTAAGGAGACCTCTACCTTGGCTACTACTAAATATACTAGTAGCTCTGATTTTTGTTAGCTAAAGAAGATAAATGAGAAGCTTTGAGTGTGGTGTGATCACTTAAACTAGCCAAGTCACACTCAAGGCACATGCTAGTATGGGAAATAACTAATTAGAAACCTAGACAAAAAAATGCTCAACTAGTGGCAAATGAAGCAATAACTATCCATTTAACATAGAGCAAATCGACTAATTTTATCTCGGTATCTAGTGCTCTTAATTGTTCTTTGGCTCACATAGGTGAAAGTATTTTTGCCCTTGTTAGTACTTTTGCATCCACTCCTTGGACCATAGATTTGGGAGCTTCAAATCATATGACAAGTTGGTCTCATCCTTTTAATCTTATTCTCCATGCTTAGGTAAGGATAAGATTTGCATAGCAGATGGTCATCCCTCACCAATTGCTGGTAAAGGGAACATCTTTCCAATCATATTGAACACAAATTAGTTCTACATGTCTCTCAGCTTGCTTGTACCTTCTTTCTATCCTTAAATTGGCTAGAGTCCAATTGTTTAGTAATCTTTGATAACTCTCATTGTGTATTTCAGAACAAGACCTCAAGAAAGACAAATGGCAATGCTAGAAAGATAGATGGGATCTGCTACTTTGAATAGGCCTCTACTGGTGACCAGAATGCTCATAGTTACAATAGTGCCAGTTTTAAGGCTAATTTAGATGAAATAATAAGGTGGCATTGTAGATTAGGCTATCCTAGCTTTCCTTATTAAAGGCATTTGTTTCTAGCTTTCTTTAAAGGATTTGATTCTTCATTGTTGCATTTTTTACATTTGCCATTTAGCTAAGAAACACAGAGTTCGATTTCCTTTAAAGCCATATGCTCCTTCTAAACCTTTTTATTTGATCCATGGTGATGTGTGGGAACTTTCAAAAGTCCCAACTATGACTGGGAAAAAATGGTTTGTAATGTTCATAGATGATCATACTAGGATTTGATGGGTTTACCTTATTAATCAAAAATAAAATGTAAGTAGTATTTTTGTAGAATTTTATACTACGATTGAAACCCAATTTCAAACAAATATTTTAATCACTATTTGAGTGGTTTCTTAAAAGAAAAGGGAATTATACATCAATCTATACGTAGAGATACCCCTCAGCAAAATGGCATTGCTGAAGTTGCTTGGTCTCTTATGTTTTCCATGCATGTACCAAAATAATTTTGGGGTGAGCCCATTCTAGCAGCAACATAGCTCATTGATAGAATACCCTCTTGTGTGTTAAAATTTTATACTCCCTTAAATACTCTTCAAAGTTTTTTTTCCTAGCTTTAAATTACACTCAAATATCCCGTTACAAGTATTTGACTGCACTTGTTTTGTTTGCAACCCCTGTTCTTCAAACAAAATTAGATCCTAAGGCTAAAAAATGTGTTTTCATTGGCTATGCTTCTAACAAGAAAGGTTATAAATGCTACACTGCTACTACTGGGCATGTCCACATTAGTATGGATGTTTCTTTCAAAGAAGATTAGCCACTTTTCACAAATTATCTTCAGGAGGAGAATATACACAGTATATAAGATAATTTTTGGAATGTTAATCATGAAGCCTTACCACAAACAATCCTGCTTGAAAAACAGCAACAGAAACTGCATCTAAAACTTGTAATAAATGGGTTGATGTGAGAACTCTGAGACAAGGGAAGAAGGAGAACCACATAAACCTCCAGATGTGCTGGTTTACAAGAGGAAGAGGCCTCAACAACCTAAGGATCCATCCTCTATCCCCTCGGCGATATGTCATCCTTCACAACCTCAGGATCCATCTGCTCTTTTAGAATCCTTAAATTTTGACAGAAATAAGAAAATACCAAGTCTGTTTCTGCTCCCACTATCATTGAGTCTTTTAATCATGACAAATCTGACCTTGACCTTCCCATAGCTATTAGAAAGGGTGTAAGATCATGCACCAAGATCCCATTGCAAAATATTTTTCCTACCAAAAGTTGTCACAAAAACATCAAGCCTTCTTGTCAAAAGTAAACATTCGTGTCCCAAGAACAATTAAGAAGGCATTAGGTAATCCGAATTGGAAATTAGCAGTGACAGAAGGAATGAATGCTCTTAAAAGAAGTGCATCATGAGATGTGGTTGACCTTCCTAAGGGTAAGATAGAGCAGGGTGCAGGTGGGTCTTTACCATTAACATATAATGTTGATGGGAGTGTAGAGAGGGACAAGGCCAAACTTATGGCTAAGTGATTTACCCAAACTTACGAGATAGATTACCAAGAAATATTTGCACTAGTAGCCTAGATAAAATTCAATCAGGATGCTTCTCTCACTAGCTGTTAATTGTCAATGGCCTTTACATCAATTGGATGTAAAGTGTGCTTTATTAAATGAAGTATAAGAACCCTCTGGGATTTGGGAAGGTCTTCGGAGATCACAAAGTGTCCAGACCAAAATGGTCCCTGTACGAACTAGTTCAGAACTGAGCTCAAATTGGGTGAATGTTGGACTGCAGCATGCAGCCCACCTTGGGTGAAAGGTGGGCTTGGGTGAGCGGCCTCACCTTTCACCTTCTTTTTTCTAAATAAAAAAACAACTGATTGAACCCAAAAGGTAAAACTAGGGAAGGGCGCACAGCAGCCAGGCCCTGTTATTGTTTTTTATTTTTATCATTAATTTTAAACATTGATAGCCACATTGAAAAGACACAAAAAAACAATATTTTTAAATTATTTTATTTTTATTAGGATAATTTTTTTAAAAAATCACTACTTAAGTAAAAAAATTTGCTAAATTCAATTGTGGGTGTTTTTTTTACCAAAGTTATATCCATTTTTTTGATAAATTATTTTACTCTAAAAATTGAAAAATAAAAAATTTACCATTAAAAGATTTAAAAAAAAAACTCTTAAATTCTCTTACTTTTACTTAACTAATCCATAAAAAAATTTAAAATAAATAGAACTTTTATTAAATCCAATTATGAGTTTATTTTTTACCAAAGTTAAACCCATTGCTTTTAAATTAATGATTACATGAAATGCAAAAAAAAAAAATTGAATAGTTTCATCTTCCTCTGGAAAGCAAAAGACGACGTGGCAAGGATGTCACACGTACCTACTACCACAATCTATGGCAACTCCGCTGCCACCAAACCGAGAGACACTATCCTGCTTCTCTCTTATCTCAATCTTTCTCTGAAAACTGAGGTGTTTTTTCTCTGGAAAAACAAAGGATCAAACTAACAATACTTTCAAGCTTAGTCACACACAAAGTTTCTATCATGAACAAAATGCAAAAACAAAAAAGAAGAGGGACAGAATGCTTACCTCCAACCGAAAGCCCAAAACAGGGCAGATGTGTAGAAAAATGAGAATGAGCCTTAGTGAAGAGTGTGCAAGTGCTCCTTCTTTGTCTACTCTCTGCCCAGTGTCAGAGCTGGCTCCTTTTTATAGAAGCTTCCCATTGCAGATTCTCTTCCAAGTCTCTCCCCGTAGTCATCCTTTTGTAGGCAAGGCTTTCAGCTCCGTTGATGGACTAGAAAAATCTGTGGTAGAACACGCAAACGGCATTTGAAGAAAATCAAAGTGGCAATGGGAAGAAAATCTGAAGAACCTACTAATGCAAGGATTTGAGTGAAGAAAAGCAAAGAGCGTAATATCTAAGATCTTAGATATTAAGTGTGATAAGCATTCAATGCTCAAGACAATGAGAAAGAGACAAAACTTCTCCCTTTTTTTTCTTTTTTAATGTAAGCAAACAAGTTATCACAAAAGGATACACAAAATACTCTTGAATCATTATACTTTTATAAAATAATTTTCTAGAAAATTATTACTTAAACAAAAAAAATTATTAAATTCACTTATGGGTTCACTTTTTACTAAAGCTTTAACCATTTTTATTTTATTTTGTGCAACAAAAAAATATAAAAAAATGATAAAAACTACAAACAAAAGACCCCAAAAATACCCTTAGATCCTCTCATTTTAACCATTTTAAAATTCAAAATTTTCAAAAATAAGTAGAAAATTTGTAAACTCATTTACGAATTCGCTTTTACTTTTTAGATTCTAAATAAATTTGGGTGTCTATAACAATTAAGAAGTACAGTTATGTTCAAAGTCAAGTAGATCATACAATGATTTTTAAACATTCAGTAAGTGATAAAATTGCTATTTTGATTGTTTATGTATATGATATAGTAATAACTGGTGATGACACGACAAAGATTATGAGATTAAAGAAAAAATTGGCAATTGAATTTAAGATTAAAGACTTGCGAACTTTAAAATACTTCCTTGTAATTTAATTTATTGGATCCAAAAGGAGGAGGTGAATTGGTGAAATATCTTGGAACTACTTGAAGAAACATATATGCTTGGTTGTAAAATTGCAGAAACTCCCATCGAACAAAATTTAATATTGATATATTTGTCACACACAAGGCCGGATATAGCTTTTCCAACAGAGTAGTTAGCCAATTTATGCATTCACCTAGTCCAAAATATTTTGAAGTTACATATGGAATCCTAAAATACTTAAAAGGGAACCCCTGGGAAGCGTTTGTGTTTAGAAATCAGGGTTATTTGAAAATTGAAGCTCTCAAAAGTGTAGATCAGGCTAGATGCAATGTAGATAGTAGATCAACTCCTAGTTATTGGACATTTGAGGGAGGAATCCTAGTTACATAGAGAAGTAGAAAACAAAGTATAGTAGCTAGGAGCAATGCTAAAGTTGAATTTAGATATGTGGCCCCATGGAATTTGTGAAGTCATGTGGATTAAGAGGTTATTGGAGGAAGGGAGAGCTTCAGTATTTACAATAGCTCACAACCCATTATTGCATGACAGTACTAAACACAAAGAAGGGAACAAGCACTTTACCAAAAAAAAATTGACAAGGGATTAATCTGCATGCCTTATATATTTCAACTGGTGATCAGGTGGTAGATTTATTCATCAAAGGGTTGAGCAATTGACAGCCTTATAGTTTGGTTGGCAAGCTAGCTGTGGAAGACATATTCAAGCCAACTTGAGGGGGAGTGTGGAAGGTTATGGATTGAGGCTAATCCAAACCTTGTACAAATTAGATAGACTTGTAGATATAGTTGTATAAACAAACATAAAATAGTTAATAGATAATTTAGGAGTATCCTAGATAAATTCAAATACTTGTACAACTTGTGGTCTAATTTAGAATGGACTCTTCTTTATTTAAGGAAGTGCCAATATCACGTATTTGTATCATTGAATTAATAAAATTCCTCAAGTATTCTATAGATCCCCATCCCCTTCAAACATAGGGAGAAATTTCTCCCTACCACAAAGAACAAGGAAAACTTTCCCTTGGGGTCAAGGAGCTGCCATGATGTCATTCCTAATAAGATATGAATGGATCTAGATTCTTTGCCATTTTTGGTAGAAACAACACCGTATTGTCAAAAAGAGAGAAAAAAAATATAATTGGAATGGTCTAAAAAATAAG
The DNA here is from genome assembly GCA_037013595.1 of Dicorynia guianensis. Classification (NCBI taxonomy): domain Eukaryota; kingdom Viridiplantae; phylum Streptophyta; class Magnoliopsida; order Fabales; family Fabaceae; genus Dicorynia; species Dicorynia guianensis. The sequence goes on along the minus strand of JASUAB010000006.1, from coordinate 10,811,588 downwards.
TGAGAAAAAGTGGACCTACCACAATTAGCATCTACAAATGCTATTACTTCAAAATAGTGAAACATATGAAAGTCACAAATTCTTAATAGTAGAGGATCATTTCTTAAATGAACATATTCATTTTTACTGAATTATTTTACCCTAATGTCCAACTAAAGCCTGTTGTGTGCCAGACAAATAGCTTGATTGTCAGAGTAACTATGTGGGCAACTTCCGTCAACACTACTCTAATTCTTTTTGTTGTGTTTTCCAATCCAAAAACCTATCAAGTGTCAGAGGATTGTCAAGGAGCACGTGACTATTTAAGTCACTACTAAAAAATACTCAATTACCAAATTTTTACTGTAAAAATCAATTTTTAGCATTAATAAAATTAAAAAAATTCATCAATAAAAAAAATTTTACCAACAAATTTTGACAATCTCTCAGTAAATTACATGTAATATTTTGCATTAATAGGCATAAAAAAGTGTGTGCCAGATTTACCGATAGATCAATCCATCAGTAAAATTATCGATGGATTATGTGCCAAAAAGTCCAACATTCAAATTGGCATAAAAGGGTAGCAAATTTTGAGATGGACAATAATTCCATTAGATAGCAAAAATATCTAATTTCCCCATTTGGATTGGTCTAAAGTTTATATGTGTTAGTAAATCTCTCTGTAAATTACATGAATAATAAAAATAATTTATTGTAGAATCTACTGTGGTCACTTGATTGACCACACATCTTTTTATAAGAAATTATCAACAGATCAATTAATCTGTTAGTAATGTGCAATACATCAAAGTCACCGCGCAAACAGGTTGCATCTACATTACATTTTGCTAACAGATCTATTAGATCCATTAGTAATTTCATTTAACCCAATTTTTCACCCTTACATGATGAATTTAAAAAATTTTGAATTTTTTAACATTATTAATAGATTTATCCATTAGTAACTTTAGAATTTTAAGAAATGGTAATGTTTTATCTAAGTTACTAGCGGATATCAATCCATCAGTAATAATTTATTTAAAGAGGGGTGGGATCACCATCCACACCCCTTACTTCACATACTTCACCTAGTCTCTCTTCCCATCTTGTTCTTTGGTAGTTCTCTCAATTTCAAGCAATTTTTGGACCATTTTCAGCCAAATTATTAGTGTTTTTGGGCCTCCTTCAGCCTCTTTTAGGTAGATTTGCAAATTTCTTTCAATATATTTGCAGTTTCATTTTTTTCATGTAATTTGTGTCTTATTTTTTTTTCTCCTTCTGATATTTCCTTCTTCTTTTGATTTTAAGCCATTGATCTATCTATTGTAGTTAGCTACATACTCTCTTTTGCATTGGTTTTCAACTCCCTTCATGGTTAGTATCATTGTGAGAGCTATTTCTCTTCTACTTCTAAGTATGTGCATTAGTCTATCTAATATTTGATTTTTCTTAGTTGGTTTTAGCCTTTGTGAGGGTTGTTTGGTTTGATTTCTACTATCTTTTACATTTTCTTGCAATCTCTATCAAAGTTAGCATTTTTTATTCTCACAATTTATCTTTAAGTTATTATATATGGCATTAAGGTAGATAACTTTGTATTATTGTAGTTTATTGTCAACCCGGGAATTTTGGTTTTGTGAGTCGCCACCGACCTAAATTATTTAAGGGTGAGATCAAATACCTAATTGAAGTTAGCCTATATTTCACAGATTGAGTTCGGGGGTTGATTACGTTTAGGTAAGGTATTAACACCTTAAATGCCTTTTCGGTATAAAAAATGATCTAATTAATTTACTTAATTAATTTACATTGGTTTTCAATAAAAAAATGTTTTTGAGAATTATCCTTATCCATTCCGAATTAAAACATTTAAACAATCATTTCATGATAATCCCCTTTCTATTCCAGTTTAAGATTTTTAAAAAAAAAATCCCTTTCCCATTCTGGTTTGAAGTTTTAAAAATAATTACATAAGAGTCCCTTTTCCATTTCAGATCAGGGTTTTATAATAATTTCATAAAGATCCCTTTTGTATTCCAGACCGAGGTTTTAAAAGATAATTTTTTGAAAATCTTTATTCTATTCCAGTTTAGACTTTCTTTTAGATAAAATTCTCAAGTCGGGGTTCATATAATCTAAATGATCATTTATTTTTTATTTACAAGAACATAACTTAGTTTATTCTTATTTTCCTAAAAATGCTTAATTCACAAGGAGTATGGAACCCAATTATTTTTAGATAAACACCCTATCATTCTTCTTTAACATAATTTCAATTTAACATAAATTTTAAAGCTAATACATAAAATTAAAATAAAATAAAATAAAAAATATATTTGGTAATATGCAAGTTTCATAAACCGTAGCTTTACCGTTCGAAGGCCAAGTTCAACGACAGAGGAGGGTAGGATGCAACTTCTTTGGTTGACAGCAAATGCACCTTTTACCGGTGGCAATAGAGGCATGTTAGGATGCTTGGCTAAGTTGAGTAGAACTTTCGATCAACGCCAGAAACAAGTTGGGGTGCCGCAAAGTTAAGCTCCTTCAATGGGATGCTTGGCTGAATTGCAGCGGTGGTACGATAAAACACCCTGAGACAGAACACTATAGCAATGAAGCTTTAGAAATGTGAAACTTTTCTAAACAATGATCGCGCAATGAGCAACGGCACGTTCTAGTAAAGGTCGCCGATCTTTCCAATGCAAGAAAAGGTTCCATAATGAGGAGAAGACCAGGGTTTCCACTTGAGGTGAGAGTGCTTTCTCGTGGATAAGAGGAAATGCACTTCTTTTTTAGGTATTGAATCATGGTACAATCTGAGGAGTTTTGGGCTTTTTGTGAAGGCGGGTGCTTCCGATGTGAAGTGGAAAGAAGTGTTGGAATGAACCACTATAGTAATAGCAACAGTAACACTCTTACGCAGTAGTTCAGCAACCTGGGTCAACAGTGGCCATGATGGTTGAACGATGGCATCATGGTCATAGCTTGCCGCAGTGGGTCACAAGGTTTTGAAGATGATAGTTGTCAAAGTCGCTGGTTTCTTCGGAGTGAAGATAGGGACCTCAAAAGAGAGAAGGAAACGGGTCTTGCATCTTAGGTGAAGTGGACTGAATTGGTGTGAGTGGCATGGACGAACTATTCTTTAGCAGCAAAGAGTGTTCATTTCCCTACAGCCAGGAGACTTCGTCTAGCTGTTCTTTTCATGTGCATCTGTCCCATGTTATAGGTTATAGGAATGGTGTGCACAAGCAAGGTGGACGTGATGTTTTGATGCATTGGCTAGCTGAAGTGATGGGTGGTGTTGTGTTTATGGTCAAAGAGGGTCTGGAAATGTGCTGGTTAAGGAGAAGTCACGGGGCTAAACTGATAGAACTCACTAAGATGCCGCGACATAGCTGACTTATGGTTAGTGCTGAAACATAGGAAGTTCTTTCCAAGGTGATCGGTGACCTCCTCAGCTTAGGTGATTATGGTGCTGCTGGAGGCAAAGATGGTGGTGGCACAGGAGAAGGAGTTTTGAAGAAGCAAAACGTGTGTATCTTGGCGGAGAGCTTCATATGTTTTGAGGATGGTTTTTCTTTGCTTTGGCTGGTATGGGGTGTTCGTTTCCCCTGAGATGCAGCGGAGTGGTGGAGTTTAGCTTCAGTGATGGGTTGCTAGGCAAGAAAGGAGAGGAATCGTGGAATATGATCATAGAAGTGATGCTTGGGAGGGGATCAAGAGAGGTTTCAATTTGGTGTTTTGGAAGAGGGTGGAGTTTTATGGGAAGAATGAGGGAATGTCCATATGAGAACGGTGGACAATTGCTGTGTTTCAAGGGAGATTGATATGGGTTATTTATAGTGGTACAATTGTAGACTTTTCTCTTTTTTGTTTAATTTTTATTCTCGATTCTTATCTTCCCAGCTAATCTTTTTTGTCCTTTATTCATCATTTCCTTTCTTTCTTCATCATTTTCTTATCTTCTTTGTCTTTTATTCATTATTTTCCTACTTTCTTCATCATTTTCTCATCTTTCTTTTGTCTTTCATTCATTATTTTCTTTCTTTCTTTGTCTTTTACTCATAATTTTCTTTCCTTCTTTACCATTTTCTTATCTTCTTTGTCTTTTATTCATTATTTTCTTTCCTTCTTTGTCTTTCAATCATTCATTCAATTTTGATTTTATTTCCTAATTTTGGTTTTCATTCTTGGGCTTATTTCAACTTTGCTTACTTTGGGATACTTGGTTGGGTTTATTTTGGCTTTGGGCCTTTTGGTTGGTTTGCTCCTTTTTTTTTTTTTGGGACTCGGACAAAATTAGTTGGCTACAGATTGCCACCTTTGCTCATTGTCTATGGGCTAAAAGATGAGTAAAAGTTGAGAGACACTATTTTGTTGTGGATGTTGAAGGGTTATGATCCACCCAATGGGAATATCTAAGAGCAACTTAGAATTTAAAACAACTTATCTAAGGATGAACTTGGGGTAACCCGACCCAAGTTTTTAAACAATTACCTGGACAAACTCGTTCCAGGATTTTAAAGGTTATTATCCACCTAATGGGGATACTTAAAAGTGACTTAGGATTTAAAACAATCCGAGGTAACTTGTCTCAAGATGAGCTTGGGGTAACCCGTCCTAAGTTTTGAAACAATTACCTGGAGAAACTCATTCCAGGATTTTAAAGGTTATGATCCACCCAATGGAGATACCTAAGAGTGACTTAAGTTTAAAACTACCTGAGGTAACCCATCTCAAGATGAACTTAGGGTAACCCGTCATAAGTTTTGAAACAATTACCTGGAGAAACTCATTTCAGGATTTTAAGGGTTATGATCCACTCAATAGGGATACTTAAGAGTGACTTAGGATTTAAAATAACCTGAGATAACCCATCTCAGGATGAACTTAGGGTAACCCATCCCAAGTTTTGAAACAATTACCTGGAGAAACTCGTTCTAGGATTTTAAAGGTTATGATCCACCTAATGGGGATACCTAAGAGCGACTTAGGATTTAAAACAACCTGAGGTAACCCATCTCAAGATGAACTTGGGTTAACCCATCCCAGGTTTGAAATAATTACTGGAAGAAACTCACTCTAGGATTTTAAAGATTAAGATTTACCCAATGGGGATACCTAAGAGTAACTTAGGATTTAAAACAACATGAGGTAACCTGTCTCAGGACAAACTTGGGCTAACCTATCCTAAGTTTTGAAACAATTAACTAGAGAAACTTGTTTCAGGATTTTAAAGGTTATGATCCACCTAATGGGGATACCTAAGAGTGACTTAGGATTTAAAACAACCTGAGGTAACCCATCTCAGGATGAACTTGGGGTAACCCATCCCAAGTTTTGAAACAATTACCTGAAGAAGCTCATTCCAGGATTTTAAAGGTTATAATTCACCCAATGAGGATACCTAAGAGCGACTTAGAATTTAAAAATAACTTGAGGTAACTCGTCTCAGGATGATCTTGGGGTAACTAGTCCTAAGTTTTGAAACAATTACTTGGAAAAACTCATTCCAGGATGAATTTGGGGTAACTCGTCCTAAATAATGCAAATGTGATTAACACATGAACAATTTGATATGAAAGGCTTGAGTTAAAAATGGCATGCTTGACATACGAATGTGCTTGATGCATGAAAGGCTTGACCTTAAATAGCCTACTAATTTTTAGTGGACTGTGCCAAATTTTCCTTTTTTTTCTTTTTAGGAAACAAAAGATGCCTATGACGCTCCTAATGAGTTGTGCATGGGATGCGTATCAAGAGTTAAGAACAACTCTTTACTCTGCCATAAGACTTCATGAAAGACATGCACAAAAAGAAAGACAACATTTTGTTTTTTTGGATACACAAGAATGCATATGATGCTTCTAATAAGATACACATGGGATGCATATCAAGAGTTAAGAATAACTCTTTACTCTGCCATCCATTACACACTTCAATCTCAATAACTTTGCTAGCAACTCTTTCACTTGGACCATCCTTCCTAGATTTGTACATTATCCCAATAACAAAAAAATAACAAAAAGTAAAGCCATGACAAGTTATAACTGAAGGATAGTGTCTATTTTATGCTTCTTACTACCATCAGGAGGTGTTCGTCCACTCGTTTCACCAATGGGTAACGTGGAAATACATAGGCTTGCAGTTGATCATTCAACTGATCAATGTTTGAACCTGTTATTATGGTACTGTGGGCCTCCAGAGATATGAAGTGTTGTTCCATAGCTGAATCTATAAAAGACAACAAACCATCATAAAAGCCATTAACATTTAATAATCCTAATGGCTTTTTTTGATAGTCAAATTTGATCCAAAACATCACACTAGAAATTCCTTCTAAAGTTTCCAGACCACCATGTAATGCGATAAAGGCTTTAGCATTGCAAAACATGTGCTCGAAGTGTTCATGCATAGATGAAACCTTTAATTCAGTACCAAAGGTGTAGCTAGTGATTCTTTTGTCGTCTAACCCTTTTATAAGGATGCCTAACACCTAGCTCCTTCCCATAAATGTAGTTGTAGTTGCACATCCTTTTAGTCCATGGATCCCCCCACCATACACCAAATTTATTCTTCTGGCAGCCAACACCCTACCAAGTTCATTGGCTACCTTTATAAACTCATTATCCTTCCTTAGATTGGAAGCACCAAAGACATAGATAGATTTGAATCTACGTGTGGATGATGTTTCTCCTTCTTTTTCTACCCCAGCCATATATGGATTACCAAGTGTGAAGGCATATTTGTAGGGGAGAATGATTGACAGAAAAATCCCACAATCTAATCTTGATTAGGAAAGTCTAAATTTTAATAGAAAATAGTCAGGTACAATAATAAGAAAGTTAGGTAAAAAAGACATGCTAGCAAACATGATAGTGACTATACGGGCAAGAAAATCTTAAAGTTCTCGACAATGAAGAGATAACTACACTGGCGATATTGAAACTGCATGTGCAATGTCAAAAAGTAGTAGTAAAAATGATTAGTGCACTGATTATTGTCAAAGAAAAAGGACAATTATGTTGATATTACTGAAATCATGCAGGTAAAATCAAAAGGTAAATAATGTAAATGATGAGTGCACTGATTATTGTCGAAGAAAGAGGACAATTATATCGATATTACTGAAATCATGTAGGCAAAATCAAAAGGTAAATAGTGCAATGATGGTGTATTGATGGCTAACAAGAAAAAAATCATCGACAACAATTGTATCGATCAAGACCATGCATACACAATTGAGAAGCAAATAATGATAGTGGTGGCTTCACCAACAATTACAAGACTAATGAATAGTGATCCTGGCTTAGCCCTTTCTCTGATACTGCATCCATTAATAGACTAAACACCATTAAAGATTTGCTTTCCATCTAATCTTCTTGTAAACTAATAAATAGGGTTGTTTAACGTCAAATTCCCAAGACGATAGCACTCCTTTTCTTTGTGGAATTTGTCTGCTAAGGCGAGAAGAACACCATGAATATGTCCACTAAGATGCGTATCAAGAGTCTAAAGGATTCATGACTCTTTACTCAGTCCATATTTTGTTAGTTTGATTTTGTCTTTTCGATTTAGGGATACCATTCCTTTACCCTTACAGTGCCTTATTCATGAATCGAGGACTTGTTGCCCATCTAGTTTCCTTACGAACTAGCAAACAGGGTCATTCAATGTCAGTTTCTCAAGACAGTGGCACTCCTTTTCTTTGTGGAATTTGTTTCCTAAAGCGAGAAGAACACCATGAACATGTCCACTAGTATGCGTCTCAAGAGTCTGAAAGATATTATCCAATGACTCTTTACTCAGTCCATCCTTTATGAACTAGATTTTGTCTTCTTGATTTGCTGACACTATTCCTTTGCCCTTGCATCGTGTATTACATGTCCACCTTGCACACTTATAGCAAACCTCCATCCTTTTAGCTCTTCTTTTCTTAGCATAAGAGTTTCTTCCCATTCTTGATAGATGTTTCACAAGTGAATCTTGAAACTCACCTGCTAGGTGTATCTTGGCTTCAATGATCCATCGCACATCTTTAGGAAGGGCCATATGCATGAGTGTCTTCATTCTTTCAAGTTGGCACTTAGACATCTTTTGAAGTACATCTTGGAGAAGAGAAGGGAACCTAATTCTGAGTTTTGTAAGGTTTACTTCCATATTCTGACTTTCTGGTTAGGTAAGCAAGGATGCACAAATGATGCTCCCTTTTAGCCTTTTGAGTCCTCCTCATTCAAAACGAAACTTCCCCATTAGTCATGACATGAAGTTGGGCCATTGACTGGAATGTAGACATGAACGGTAAGTCATGTGAAAGGGTAACTAAGCACTTTCACATGATTGGGCCTCAGGTTGTCCCAAAAATGCGAATGGACCTCATGCTACCCATTGGGCTAAAAACCAAAAATTTTGAAGGACACAACATGCTTAATGCTACATGTATAATCAAATGATGGCACAACTATGACCGTCCCTCAGGAATGCAAGCTTAAAATGTTAATGTATTTGGTGCAAAAAAAGATTTGTTGAAATAGAGGTTAAAAGTTTTAATAACTCCAAATCCACTATCTCAACTACAAACTCATGAGGGTGTCATAAGACTACCTACAAAAGGAAGCACAAAATTGCCCAATTATCCAGCCTTGATATTCCCTTATCATTTTGACATAGGATAGGCTTTAGAATATTAATTATCAACTGCCCTGTGGCTTCTGTAAGAAGTTATAGCATTGGTAGCCCATTAACTACACATTCAATGGATGAGGGCCCTATTGCCCTAGTTTGCAACTACATCACTTTTATCACTTACCCAATTGCTAATAGCTCATTGGAATCTGGGCATCAGATTGTCTAGCAACTATCATATCAAAGAAGCATCAGCCATGTTTATATCATTTGGCTGCACTTTGACTCAAAATGCCATATCCAATTAACTAGAAGCATGTTTCTTTATCTTGCAGTATGCAAGAGATTGGCACTTGTTGTCAATGTTGGGTGACATTTACTAGTCATGAGGTAACCCAAAAAGGTAATGACTAGGTAAGGTACTGATGAAGGAGGTAAAGGAGAACTTGGGCACTAATATTCTCAACTTGCATGGAGACTAAAAGTCTCATGAAAGTTAACCTTACATTGCTCCCTATTCATGCATCTATACAAAGACCAAAAGTCTCACAAGGTGAGCCTTACTTGACCCCTTGTTAACCTTCAAATAAGGCAAACTCAAGTTGAGAAGGTTATGCATGCAACAATAATAAGTGCAATAAGAATGCTTGGAATACAAATGTCAAAGTTAGACATGCAATACAAAGTAAATAGCATTTTCCCAACAGTGCCTAGATTAAGGTACATCCTAGGTTTTTGTTCACTCTCATGATTTCGGGCCAAAATTCTCTTTTATAAGGGATAACTCTAAGGCTATTAATAGTGCGGGGTCGGTTCTATGTTTCCTACATTAGGTCCTCAAATTGCCTTTGATAAGATCAATTTGAGTGGAGTGTTTCAAGTGCCCATGCAGAGACCGAAGGTTTCTCGAAGGCTAACCTTACTACACTCCTCTAACTTACAAGATATCCTAAATGGCCCAAGCATAGGGCACAAGGGTCATAACCTCCCCTTTATTCTAATGTGTGGTGAGAGTGGTGGTGTGTGCAGGAAAATACATTCCAAACCTACAAAAAAGGTCACATGCAAATAAAACACAAAATTTAAACACCTAATAACACTAGAAGCCAGTGAGCACACCTTTTACTTTGTCAGCTCTACAAAAATTAAACTAACAAATAAATCAAGAAATTAATAAGATTACTTTCAAATTGGCCTAACCCTCTTCAATATGTCCCCAGTGGAGTCGCCAAGCTGTCGACCTGGGAATTTTGGTTTTGTGAGTCGCCACTAACTTAAATTGTTTAAGGGTGAGATCAGATACCTAATTAAAGTGGGTCTACATTTCACAGATTGAGTTCGGAGGTTGATTATATTTAGGTAAGGAATTAGCACCCTAAATGCCCTTTCGGTACCAAAAATGATCTAATTAATTTACTTGATTAATTTACATTGGTTTTCAATAAAAAAATGTTTTTGAGAATTATCTTTATCCATTTCAGGTTAAAACATTTAAACAATCATTTCATGATAATCCCCTTTCTATTCCAGCTTGAGGGTTTTAAAAATAATTTTTAAAAAAAAATTCCTTTTCCATTCTAGTTTGAAGTTTTAAAAATAATTACATAAGAGTTCCTTTTCCATTCCAGATTTAGGTTTTATAATAATTTCATAAAGATCCCCTTTCTATTCCAAATCAGGGTTTTAAAAGATAATTTTTTGAAAATCTTTATTCTATTTCAGTTTAGACTTTTTTTTAGATAAAATTCTCAGGCTGGGGTCCATATCTTCAAAATAATCATTTATTTTTTATTTACAAGAACATAACTTAGTTTATTCTTATTTTCCTAAAGATGCTTAATTCACAAGGAGTGTGGAACCCAATTATTTTTAGATGAACGCCCTATCATCCTTCTTTAGCATAATTTCAATTTAACATAAATTTTAAGGCTAATACATAAAAATAAAATAAAATAAAAAATATATTTGTAACATGCAAGTTTCATAAACCGTAGCTTTACCATTCGAAGGCCTAGTTCAACGACAGAGGAGGGCAGGACGTAACTTCTTTGGTTGACAGCGAATGCACCTTTTACCGACGACAAAAGAGGTGTGTCAGGATGCTTGGCTGAGCTGAGCAAAACTTTTGATCGATGTCGAAAACAAGTTGGGGTGCCGCAAAGTTATGCTCCTTCAACAGGACGCTTGACTAAATTGCAGTGGTGGTACAATGGTGAAGCACCCTGAGACAAAACACTGCAGCAACGAAGCTTCAGAAACGTGAAACTTTTCTAAATAATGATGGCACAATGAGGAGAAGACCAGGTTTTTGCTTGAGGTGAGAGTGCTTTCTTTTGGATAAGAGGAAATGTACTTCTTTTTTAGGTACTGAATCATGATACAATCTGAGGAGTTTTGGGCTTTTTGTGAAGGCAGGTGCTTCTGATGTGAAGCAGAAAGAAGCACTGGAATGAACCACTACAATAACAGCAACAGCAACACTCCCACGCAATAGTTCAACAACTTAGGTCAACAGTGGCCATGATGGTTGAACGATGGCATCACGATCATAGCTTGCCGTAGCGGGTCACGAAGTTTTGAAGATGACAATTGTCAAAGTCGCTAGTATCTTTGAAGTGAAGACAGGGACCTCAAAAGAGAGAAGGAAATAGGTCTTTTGTCTTAGGTGAAGTAGACTGAGTTGCTGTGAGTGGCACGGACGAACTATTCTTTAGCGGTAAAGAGTGCTCATTTTCTTGCAGTCGGGAGACTTCGTCTAACTATTCTTTTCATGTGCGTCTGTCCTATGTTATAGGTTGCAAGAATAGCTTGCACAAGCAAGGTGGACGTGATGTTTTGGTGCACTGGCTAGCCAAAGTAATGGGTTTAGTTGTGTTTATGGTCAAAGAGGGTCTGGAAATGTGCTGGTTTAGGACAAGTCACAGGGCTGACTTGACAGAGCTCACCAAGATGGTGGTGGCATAGGAGAAGGAGCTTTGAAGAAGCGAAATGTGTGTATCTTGGTGGAGAGCTTCTATGTTTTAAGGATGGTTTTTCTTCGTTTTGGCTGGTATGGGTGTTCGTTTCCCCTGAGATGCAGCAGAGTGGTGGAGTTTAGCTTCAGTGATGGGTTGCTAGGCGAGAAAGGAGAGGAACCATGGAATATGATCATAGAAGTGATGCTTGGGAGGGGGTCAGGAGAGGTTTAAGGTTGGTGTTTTGGAAGAGGATGGAGTTTTATGGGAAGAATGAGGGAACGTCTGTATGAGAACGGTGGACGATTGTTGTGTCTCAAGGGAGATTAATATGGGCTATTTATAGTGGTACAATTGTAGACTTTTCTCTTTTTTGTTTAATTTTTATTCTTGATTCTTATCTTCCCACCTAATTTTTTTTGTCCTTTATTATCATTTTCTTTCTTTCTTCATTATTTTCTTATCTTCTTTGTTTTTTATTCATTATTTTCCTACTTTCTTCATTATTTTCTCATCTTTCTTTATCATTTTCTTACCTTCTTTATCATTTTCTTATCTTCTTTTTCTTTTATTCATTATTTTCCTACTTTCATCATTTTCTCATCTTTTTTTTGTCTTTCATTCATTATTTTCTTTTCTTCTTTGTCTTTTACTCATAATTTTTTTTCCTTCTTTATCATTTTCTTATCTTCTTTGTCTTTCAATTATTCATTCAATTTTTATTTTATTTCCTGATTTTGGTTTTCATTCTTGGGTCTATTTGAGCTTTGTTTACTTTGGGATTTTTGGTTGGGTTTATTTTGGCTTTGGGCCTTTTAGTTGGTTTGCTCCTTTTTTTTTTTTGGACTCAAACAAAATTAAGTATCTACACTTATATGTCAATTGTTGTGGCTGAATCTTGATTTTCTGTATATTTTATTTTAATCTCAGTCAATGGATGTAAGATTATGCTATTGTGGTTGAGTTTATATTGTTATGCCTAATTTTCTATCCATTGTTAGGACTGAATTTATATTGAAATTTTATCCATTTTTTCATATCTTAGTTTATCTTGTCATAGCTAATTTTCTGTCCATTGTTATGTTTGAGTTTATATTGACTTTTAGTTGTGTATTTATTTTGTTTAAATATTTTATTTTTTAGAAGTCTTTTAATCTAACAAGATTTTAATAATATTTTAAAAATAATATTTTCATTCATCAAGAAATTTTAATCCATCGATAAAAATAAATTATCATTTTGTAATATTAATTTGATTTATCAAGGAAGAGTTTTATCCCTTTGTAATTTATGATTTCTCCTAAGAGATTTATATCCCTCAATAAATCACTTTTATTATCGAGAGATACTAATCCCTTTGTAAGTATAATTTAAAAATTATTTTTTAAAAATACTTTACCAAGATATTTATCTCTTAGTAAAAATATAATTTTAAATTTTGCAAATCCAAAATGTTTTGGTAAAATGAATTTTTTTTGCAAAAGTATTATTTTGTATTGAAAAAATTCTTAATTTTTACTGAGGACAATCTGTCACTAAATTTTTAACCGATTAAAAATTTTGGTAATGATTTTCAAAACTAGTTATACCATGAAATTAAATCTCTTGGTAAAATACTTTATGGATAGATTTTTTATTTTTATTAATGGAAAAATCTACAATTTTCTAATAGTGAGTTCCTTAACCAGCAACAGTATTTTACAAAATGCTGAGAGTTATATTAATTCTAAATTCCATATTCATGTGAAAAAGTTACAATAACGAAAGGCATTTTTAGTTCTATATATCCTCTAAAATCTAATAAGACTTCAAGCGTAAATTTATACAGACAAGTTTATAAACCCATTCTGATACTTCATTATTGCTCAATCTTTCTTCAGCCTCAAATGCGCTCATCATTCTGAGTTTCTGTTTTCACGACATTCAGATGAGATTTTCCGCGGAGTTCCTTGGAAAAAAATGCCTTGTAGTAGTCTGTCACGCCAATTCTTCTATATAATGCTGGACTTTCTGGACTAATAAGACTTTGTGCTGGCCCCATATCTCCATCCAACTTAGGGCCATAAAATGTGCCTAGTGAAAGTCTTTCTTTCTCTGAGTTTACAGTTACTCTATGCTCTATGCTTCGGTAAATTCCGTTTGTCACTATCTGCAAATGAGATATATTTGAAACTCTAGCTTTTTAACCATGAAGAATCAATTTGTTGATTTATGGCTTACTTTGATATATAGGGTTTTTATTATTTATGAAAAATATGGTTTTTAATTCAAAAATTATAACCTCCAAATGAATTATTATTAAAATAATTATTTTTTTTTTATTTTTTCAGAAGTTCAACCTTGTATCTTTCTTTTTTAAAATTGCTTTACACCAAAAACACATGGAAAGTTTAAAAGAAAATAAAAATCAAAACTTCACTTAAGCTAGTCATCCAATTATAGGGTCAGAAGTGATTAATTCAATAAGGGTGAGGACTGAATACTTCATTTGTTGGAGTTTTCCTCCTAGTGGCTGGTTGAAACTACATAAATACGGTTCAACTATGCAAGGTGGCTTTCGAACTGACTGCGGAGGGGTTATTAGGGACTGTAATGGTATGTGGATAATTGGTTTTCCCCAGAACTTAGGGAGTGGAAGTGTGTTGGCTACTGAACTATGGGGTTTTGTATTGGGTATGGAGCTGGCTTGGTCTCAAGGTTTCCTTGTTAAGGGAGATTCTCTTCTTCCTGTTAGTCTGATAAAGGGTGGTTGCTCTTATTCCCATCCTTTAGCTCCTCTCGTTGATCATGCCCGTGAGTTGCTCCAAAGAGATTGGCAAATTAAGCTTATGCATATCTACAGGGGACAAACAATGTGGCTGATTGGTTGGCTAGTCAGGTTCACTTGGCTCAAGGTGGAATTCAGATTTTTACTCAATCTCCAAATGTCTGTGGACCTGTACTCATGGGAGATCTGATGGGTGTTTCTTGCCCAAGGAGTATTATAGTTTTTTTTTTTAAATTCTTCCTGTTTCTTGTTATTTCCTTTTGTTTTTTTTTAAAAAAAAGGAGTGATTAAATAAAAATGCCACACTTACCTCCAGAACATTTCCGATGTTGACAATGAAAGCATTAGGGAGGGGATTAACGGGAACCCACATCCCTTCCTTTCTTATCTGAAGGCCTTCTATTTCATTAAGTTGGAGAAGGATGGTGAGGCCACCAGCATCAGAGTGAGGGTTCAGGCCAATGACGAGCTCAGGTTCAGGGCATGGAGGATAGTAATTCATCCTCATGGCCTGCCACCCTCCTTCAAATAATTGTTTCATATCTTTGGGGTCCATTTTCAGAGCTTCTGCCATAAGATAAATCAGTTCTAAGGCACGGTTTCTCAACTCTAAAGCATACTCCTCCAAGTGATCCCTGAAACCAAATAAAAGTGATTTTCATAACCCAAAAAATAAAAGCGATTCAGCTGATTGGTAAGACAAGTAATTGAGCCAAAGCACATTAAATTTTTTGCTTCCTCTAATTTTAAATCGCTTCCCTTTGTTTTTCTTTGATTCAATGATAAAAAGGTACTTTAAATTCTTTTGCCTTTTTCTTTTGTTGCATTTCCTTGACTTTAGCAAACGCATATAGCCATGGCGAGTTGCCAGGGGTTAATTTATTTTTCTGGAAAACGACTTTCTACCAACATTGATTTGACTTTTGTGCAAGCATCCAATAATAATTTCTATTCATTTTTTTTTTCCATATATCTTAAAGTAATTGCTTCTCCCATCTTAATTTCTGTAATTCCAATAGAGTAATCCCATCCATCATTCATAAATTTTGGCAACCCTAAAAGTAATTAATCTATATCAACCGATAGAAAAAGTAATTAATTCACATGCAAGGTAATTTAAGACATGCCTGAATGGGAGAGGAAGATTGGGGAAAAGGTGGGGTTTCCTCAAAGACGGTGGAAGAGTGATCAAGTAGAGCACATCTGCCCATTCTAGCTTCTGCTCCTCAGACACCACAAAGAGTTGACCAAAGCCTTCTATATCACCAGGTTTCTGACTTAATTTCTTTTTCTCTTCCACTGGGAGATCAAAGAACTCTTGGATACCCTTCTTCACTTTCTCCACAAGATTTGTATCCACCCCATGATTAATCAACTGTAAGAAATTACAATAGCAGATAGATTGCAAATAACAATTTTTTGTAAGCTCTTCGCAAAAAATTCCACTTGTTAATCTGTTTAGTTCGGCCATATTCTTGTATTAATTCAATTTACCTGGAAGAAACCCCATTCTTGGCATGCATGGTGCAGATTCTGCAGCTCAGGGCCCTTAAAATCTTGAGAGCGTAATTTACTGAGGTCGATCACTGGCACTTCTGGAAGACTGGTGGTGTTGGAAATGGTTGGAGGATCTTGATCAATACGCACGTATCGCTGAGGCACCTTGGTGAGTGATTGCTTTGCCAGCTCTTGAACAGAAGGCACGGGAATGGAGTTTCCATGCGTTGTCATCTCTGGTTCAATCACGTCAACGCGACCTTTAGTGGTACACAAATATGCCTCCTATCTCTCAATTTGGCTTATTTATCTCAATACAAAGATAACCTCGGTGACAGGATGTTATACAATTTTATTCTCACATAATTCTTATATTTATAAAAATTTAAATTTATAATTTAAATTATAAAATTTAATAATTTCAACTATATAAAATAAAAATATAAAAATAATAGAGTAATTATAACCCCCTTACCACATCCATGTATATGTATTAAATATAGATAATAAGTCCTGTAACTTTTAAAGAATAGAACTTTTCTAAAATATATAACAAATTACTGATAATTAAAATTATTACTTTTAGTTATTATAAAATATAAACAAATCAGTAATAATTTTCTGATTTAAATAATTAACTCCTTTAAACATTTTATGAATGATTACCTACTTGTAAAATGTGAGATAAAGCACACTTTGCATTTAGTGAAATCAAATTTAATTGTGCATAACTCCTAATATTTACGTTTTTTGATCAATTACTTCGTACATATAAACAATCTTAATTATTTAAATTACTGACACTCACACGCTCAGTATGAGAAGAACTTTATTTAGCTTCGTAAATTTTTTTTTTTTTTTAAAAAGTATAACAATGTAAAGGGTATGCAATGGAATTTCTTTTGGACTACAGCAAGTGGATACACTTACCAAACACAATTCACGAAATTTCAAAGCCTATTTGTTACGGTTTCTTCTCTTATTGGTCTTCAGTCATTTTGGTATCAACTGAGTTAGGCGATGTTTGCATAATGGTCAGTCAAACGTTCATTAGCTCCCCATCACTAAGTTTAGGAAAACATTGGCATGTGACGAGTGGCGGCTAAAACTTAGACTTTTAATAAACTTAAATTGTTACGGGACCGGGGAAGGTGGACTAAACTATGCAAAACTTACATTCATATATATATGTATTGTTGAAAAATTAACCGCAGTGAAGCTTAGTATCGGATTTATCAGTGCAATTCATATATATGTTTGCATAATGGTCAGTCAAGCATACATAAGCTCCCCATCACTAAGTTTAGGAAAACATTGGCAGATGACGAGTGGCGGCCGAGACTTAATAAACTAAAATTGTAACGGGACCGGGGGAGGTGGAACTAACTATGCAAAACTTTCATTCATATATATGGATCGTTGAAAAATTAACCGCACTGAATCTTAATATTGGAATTTATCACTGCAATTAATTAATTATAAACTCAATAACACAGCTATGATTATGATCAAGGCATAAATATTGCTACTGACTAATAGATTACAAATAAACTTATTGTTCCTATCATATTTATAGAGATGCTACTAGAACTCTCAATATACACATTTTAAATCACAAATGTGTGAGATGCTACCTTCAAGGAAAATGTTTTAGAGAGAAAGGAGAGTTGAGAGCCAAAAAAATTTGTTTATACATGAAATTTTTTTCTGTCAAATATATATACTTTTTTCTACACCTTAACTATTTAAATTTTTGCCACTAATTAAAAATATATGTTAACTAGGACTCCTAATATAAGTAGTTGAACCCTAACTAGAAGTTTTATATCTTAAGATCAAATTAATTTAAACTAAAATTGATTAAGAAAGTTAGTTAGATTATATTTTGAAAAAATAAAATGAATTAACTAATTTATCTCTAAGTTTAATTAGAACTCATCTAATTAATTGTCCTTAAGAGATATTATTTAATTAATTAACAGGTAATTAATTAATTCTACTAAATTGCATGTCCATGTTGATGCACCACATGGCCCTATGCAACATCTACTTATTCACATCAGACATGTCAAATAAAATTTCATTCTAATAAAATATATATTCAGTTATATTAGAAAATCTAAATCCACAACTACAAAAAAAAAAAAAAAAAAAAAACTACTAGTAAATGATTGTTATGTAACTTATCATCCAACTAACATAACATCATTTAAAATCTCGTTGCACCTCAAATCATTTAATTCTTGCACTGGTCATTTTGCATCTTTAATCCCATAAAGCCATGCAAAAATCACTTTATTTATTTGTACTCATAGTTATGCTAGCTACTAAACTAAGCATGACCATTAGACAATGAGTTAGAAATCATAGGTGGATATGAAAATAATTTTTTCTTAAATACTCATGCCAATTCATGACATATTCTGCTGGATTGTTTCTTTCTCGGCCATTGGAGTGCATTCTAAGTAGCAACATTAAACCTAAGTTTCATGACATAAACCTAAGTCACAAATGATACTTAGGTTAGGTTTTATAATCTTATATGGGCTCAAACAGTGATGAAATAAGGATTTATTCAATCACTTCCTTTTTGATCAAATTATGCACTATCAAGAATCAACCCTCCTAAAAGCTTAAGTCGTTAGAATAATGCTTATGAATGGTTTTATATCTCTAACACATCTATTCACATAAAACCCTAATGGACAAGCTACAAGTCCATCAAAAGCACATAAGCCCACCAAACATTGCGTTGAAATTTAACTTAATTTTTCAAGAATAGAAGAGACAAGAATAGAATTCTTGATTAAGAAGCTGGTTAACCTAAAAGCTTAAAAGCCATTAGAGGAAGGTCCATGCATGGCTTTATATCTTTAACATGCACATGCAATATGAATTGCATGCTATGGTAGAACTCTCACTTAGGGTTTTGAATGCTTTAATAAACAAATATAGAACATGGTTAGTCAAATCACAAAGAGGCTAACTAGAATCACTTCTTATTCAAATCTAGCTTCTATCAGGCTTTATGAAATTAATAATTTCCATGTGGTGATTATTTTTAATATAAAATCCTTCTCGCTACAAAAACAATTTGGGGATCATCCACATCTTGGATCCTGATGATCTCATCCCACCTACTGCTTAGGTGTTGGGCCATTTTTTTGTGTGAGGGAGATAATCTTTTAAGCTTGGTAACAACTTAGATATAAGCCAATAATTAAACTAACCAATTATACTAAAATAAAGGGAAGATTGTTTTAATAATGTATAAGAATGAATATATAGCATATTAAATCATCAATAATCCTAAACCTATGTGCTTACAAAAAAAGCATATATGGTGTAATCCCATATTTTGTCCAGCTCACTTCACAATTTAATTTAAACTTTAACCCAAGTTTGAAACCCAAACTAAAATAAGAAAATTAAATTAAATTAAAATCAAACCCAAATTTAAATCAAACTCAAAATTAAAGTCAAGCCCAATCCAAAATTAAAATAAAATCCAAAATAAAAATTAAATTCTGAAATTAAAATTAAAATTCAAAGATTAAGATTAAGATTGAACCCAAAGATAAATGATAACAAAAATAAAATGATAAAATAAAGCATAACAAGAAGTAAACAATAAGGAAGAAAAAGAAAAGATAAAATAAACCTAAGAAATAACGAAAGATAAATCATAGAGGATAAAAATAAGAATAAAAGATGATAAATTAAAAACAAAGGAAAAGATAAACATATTAAAAGATTAACAAATAAAAATAAATTAAAAGGTAGAAGATAAAGAATAATAATAAAGATTTAAATAATTAAAAGGTTAAAAGATAAAAGACAAATAATGAAGCATAAAGGAAAATATTTAGAGAAAAAAGATAATAGATACAAAAGATAAGAAATAAAAGAAAATAGAAGATAATTGAAAGTAAAGAGTTAGAATTCAAGTACAAAAATAACCCAAAACACTACTGTAAATGCACACATAGAATTTCCAAAAGGGAAAGGAAGCCTACACTTCATAGAGAAAAAGTCCTTGAACAGCTCATATATGTAGAAAGCTTGCCAATAAAAACTCACTAGCTTAGACAAAGCCTACAAATAAATAAACACTTTAAACAACACACTGCACTTCATATTATTGTTCAAAAATACATGACACGTGCTAAAGTAGCGTAAAGTGATAGAGACCTAATTGATGCACCTATTGTATGGGTGTATTAGACATAAGGAAAAGATTTCTCCATGATTGATGCTTGTCATCAATAATTAGCCTAACCAATTATACTAGAATAAAAGGAAGACTCTTTTAATATGCATAAGAATGAATTTATAGAATATCAAATATCAATAATCCTAAACCTATATGCTTACAAAAAACCATATATGGCAAGAAGTTTAGTAAAGGTATTGGCAAGCATATCGCTAGTAGGAATATACTTTAATTCAATGCAGTGATGTCTCTAATAAAATGATTGTGGGTTTCAATGTGTTTAGAATCCATGGTACTTACGATCCTATTCATAGGATAGAGCAACTATATTGTCACAATAAATTGTGATAGCCTCTCGCAAGTACCTTCTAATGCTCAAGCTACACAAGAACATCTTTAACTATAAAGCTCCTTGCACTAAGAAGTACAAGCCATATATTTTAACTGTATAATGGACAGAGAAGCACATGCTTATTTCTTGATATTCCAATTTCTCCACCACCAAGTTTGAATTCCTATCGTGATGTGGGCTTAGCTTGCCTCTATCTGTTAACTAATCGACATTGTTGAAACCAACTAAGTTTAGACTCCCACCTTTATAGCACAAAGCCAAATTTGTGGTTCCTTTTAAATATGTAAATATCCTTTTGATCGCAGACCAATGGGTAATCCTGAGGTTACTTTGCTATCTACTAACCACATCCACTGCAAAACATTTGCTGGTCAAGTACACAACATAACATACATTAGACTTTTGATTGAATCAACATATAACACATCTGTCATTTCTCTCTTCTCTTCCTCTATTTTAGGACATTGTTCTTACAAAGATATAAGCCCTTTTCCATTGGAGTATCTAAGGGTTTACAATTACACATTTTGAAATGTTCCTAGAACCTTTTAATATAAGTTTCTTGAGACATACTCAAAACCCTCTAAGAATGGTCTCTTGAGATTTTAACATCAAGTACATAAGGTGCTTACCCCATGTCCCTTATCTTGAAAGTGAAGGACAACCACTTTTGAATAGTGATTATCAACTCCATGTCATTCTCAACTAAGAGAATGTTAACCTCATGAGTAAGAAAATCAAATTTTTATTCTTGTCTCTTTAGACATACATAGAATGGTCTTCTTCTCTCATTAAGAATCCATAGAGGTAATCACTTGAAGAAAGTGAATATACCATTATCTAAACAATTATTTCAAGCCATAGATGAATGTTTTAAGGACATACCTTGTCTTCCTATCCATTAATCTGAAACCTAATGAATTGATCCATATAGATCTCTTTGTCTAGTTCTCCATTGAGAAATGTTATCTTTGCATCCATTTGAAGCAAGTCCAAATCTAGGTGTGCAACAATAGTAGGATTAGGCAAATAGGCACAAATCTCAATGCAAGAAAAAATGTCTCTTCATAAGGTACTCTCTCCTTTTACATTTTGCATTTGACCACTAAGTGGGCTTTGTATTTGTCAATTAATCCATCTACCTTATGCTTTATTTTTAAGACCCATTTATTTCCAATGGTCTTGTGCCTAAGGGGAAGATCAACTAACTCTTATACATCATTGTTGAATTTTAGAGAGAAATAATGCAAAGGGAGGGAAAGAGAGAATTCAAAGAATAGAACACTAGGGTTTCATAAAAATTGAGTTCCTTACACAGCATAACCCCTAACCCTCTATAAGGAACTAACCAATACAAAGACATAAATACCCTCACACCACAAGTACACACATGACACATTCCCTAACTAGATAATACCTTCTAACACTCCCCCTTAAGTTAAAACTCACATAAGTTTCAACTTGTTACATAGCATAAACTGCTATACTTTTAACTCAACATAGCAAAAAGAATAATTACTTAACACTTTCAACAAAACCACACTTGTAACAAGCCAACAATGTATAGCAACAAGTGAACAACTCCCCAAGAGCACTAAGCTCCACAAACCACAACTATAACATGACATGTGAATGACATCCTTAGTAAACAAAGCTCCTACAAGTCTTCTATCTGCTTCCCTTAAGTTGCTACCTTGACCTTCTTCTAACTATTCTCCTTGGCACTTCATCACCAATTGACATAGCCCTAAGAAGTCTTCTTTCAACATCTCATAAGTTGCTCCCTTGACCTTCTTTGGCTAATCTCCATACACAACCTCTAACACCCTCGATTGGATTATCAACATACCAAATTCACACTACCAAGCTATCAACAAAGTTGCTCTTTAATTGTGCTCATTGTAGCATCAAATCAATACCAAATCAAGGATCCTAATAGGCAAACTATACCAAGCTGGGATATCACTCCCCCTCAAGTTGAAAGCTAACTAAGCTTTTAGGTTGTTGCAAGTTAAACACCCAAGATCATTAATACACAGAACAAAGGAAACAAGACTCAACATTCAAGCCATCTTATTGTCATCTAACAAACTTACCCATCAAAATGAAACAAAATTGTGAACCATGATAGGGTGTAGCTTGATTAACTCCACAAACCACAACAAACATAGCAACACATAGCTTGATCAGCTTCATAACCATAACTTGTAATGAATTCAAATGAGAACAAGTAAGAAGGATTTACTGGTGCCCTTAACCATGATAGTTTTACTACCATGAATCTAATAACAAAATCAAAATGATCCTCAACAATTTTCATAGCAGCAACTGTATAATCTCCCTTGGCAAAATTACCAATTGAACTCATTTCAACAAGCAACAACAGACCTTTACCATGAGGCACGCCCTTTAACTTTAGTCCATCCATAATTCTAAGCCTGATATAATGTGAGCATTTATTATATCAATCTAACCTAATATACAAAAGATCCCTTCTTAATACTGCATAGTCACTTGTTACCAATGCCAGTAAATTTGCAATCCTAACAAATCTTTGCCTTTCTATAATTAACCAAAGCTTAGATCCAAAATTAGGAGTAAAAACTAGCAATATCTACAAGTGTTTTCATCATGGAAATCTCAAGCTTAACCTTCTCAGCAATTTTAAACAATTCAGCTATAGTTCCAACATCTACAGCCCACAAATTACTCTCCTTCCCTAGAATTATCTCAAACAACCTCTTTCTTATTGGATTCTTGCAATAAGTAGCCAAAAGTCCAACCAGTATAGGTATAATATACAACAATACAGAGCCTAAAACCAGTTCTAGAATCACAAAAAGGGGAAATTGTAGAGGCAAACAGTGCTGAAATAACCAAAGGAGAAACTACATATAAACAAACCAAGACCGCATGCTTGTCAGCCTTCCATGTCAAATTTGCACTAAACACAGTGAAGAACAACTTAAAACATAGCCAAATTGCACCTAGTTAGTGAAGAATAGCTCAAACCACATGAGTTCATCCTCAAGACTCGTGGCCCACCATGCTTTAACCTCAAATTGCACTTGTCCAATGTTCTCCACATAAGATCAAAATCTATAGAGCCAAACCCAAGCCCTTTTGGCTTTCTCTTTCGCCCTTCGTACCTCACCAAATCATTGTAGGCTCAAACCATGTTGAAAATCATGCCAACACCATTTTACCACCATAATGGGCTACAAATAACCAATTCGTAGCTCTCTGCTTCTAAAATTGCAATGACAATGTAGCTCAGCCACTAGATCATGTCAGAAGTTAAGTGATGAATACCAAATTGCACTACTCGGAGCTATCTAGGGCTAAAGAGCACATGATTAGGTCAACCCAACCTAAAACTCGATGATACCTCTACAAAATGAGTCAACCCAACCTAAAATCTAGCACCACTTCCACAGAACAAGTCACCCTCCTCAACAACAACCACCTATGACACTTCTAGGTCACAATTCACTCCATAGACAATGGCACTTCTTGGTCACTAGGAAGAAAGAATCGGGAATAAAGAGAAAAGCTAAGGTCTAATTGGTACAAGAGTACTAAGGGTTTGGGTTTTAGGATCTTGGGGTTTGTGAAATTAAGGGTTAGGGTTTTTGATTTGGGCTTAGGATTACGGTTTTCTCAGAATTTGGGAATTAAGGTTACTAGGAAGAAGAAAGATTTTTTTTAAGACTAAACTAGGGTTAGAATTCAAGGCAGATGATATCTAGGCTCTGATACCACACTAAATTTTAAAGAGAAATAATACAAAGAGAGGGAAAGAGAGAATTTAGAGAACAAAACACTAAGGTTTCATAAAAAATGAGTTCCTTACACAGCATTACCCTTAGGCCTCTATTTTTAGAGGAACTAACCAATACAAAAACATAAATACCCTTACACCACAAGCACACACATGACACATTCCTTAACTAGATAATATCTTCTAACAATCATTCTTAGCATTAGAACTTATTTTCTCTTGTATGGTAGCCATCCATTTTTTTGAGTCTACTGACTGTAAAGCCTCTTCATATGAAGAGGGCTCACTAGCATTCTCATAAATGTTCAAGAGTGATATTCCCTCTATTTCAAAGTGCTTGTAGGGAACCTTTTTTCTGACACTTCAATGTAATAGTGAATCTTAAGGGGTTTGTATTAATGCACTCCCATTGTCATCAACATTCTCTAAAATGGATTATATATCCATTTCTATGTCAATAAACAAAGGCACACTATTCTTGTGTTCTTCTAACTTATAAAGCTTTAAACCTCTCTTTAGATCACCATTGGAGGAATCTTCAATTCTTATAACAACCAAAAGCAAGATCAAATAACAATCTTTTCAAAGCTCATTCATACACAAGTTTCTCCATCATGGATGGCATGCGAAGAAGAGAAAAGAGTCAAAAAGCCTACCTCAAATGCTAACTGAAAATCAAAAATAGAGAGTGACCACACTTGCTTTCAAATAGTGAAGGAAACCTTTTTGTGTGATTAGGAAGGGGTGTCCTGGTTCAACTCTTGAGCTGTGCCTAAGTTGAGTAAAGATGCATGAGTAATGGAATGAAAGTGGGTGTCAGAATGCAAGTTTTCCCTTTGCTTCTTTCCCTATCAATATCCTTTCCTTTTTCTCTCTGTGAAGACTTTTCTATGCCTACATGTTGTGTGTACCTCTCTGTGAAGGTTTCCCAT
Organism: Dicorynia guianensis; assembly: GCA_037013595.1. NCBI lineage: Eukaryota > Viridiplantae > Streptophyta > Magnoliopsida > Fabales > Fabaceae > Dicorynia > Dicorynia guianensis. The sequence continues at coordinate 10,786,485 of JASUAB010000006.1, read as the reverse complement.
CTCTATCCATGTGTCTATGTCCCTTTTTTGTCCATGTATCCCCTTGTTTTAAGTTTTCTTCCCTTTTATGTCTACATTGCACCAACATTGCAACATCTCCCTTTTTCCTCCTTGTTCTGGATATAGTGGGAAGAAATCTCTACGAGTTAATGGCATTAGTTGGTACAAGAGAGTGTTCACACGGCTATCATTAGATAAGCAATTAATCATAGATTTGGAGCCAAAATGAGGCTCCAAAAATCCAGGAAATTAAGAGTTAATACACAGTTGGAGGGTGAGACAGTAAATGGAACATAAGTGTAACATAGTTGTAATAGTTTTATTCTTCAAAAGACTTTGTTTTATTTTCTAGAAAATTCTATAATTCTTTTTAAAATTTTTTAAACCAAAATATATCACTCACAAATTTTTTCTTAAAATTTACAAATTTTAAAAGTTAAACCTAATTCTTTCCCAAAATCTCTTTTTCTATTCTCTTTTTTTTCACGTTTTAATTAAAATTTTACCCCTTTCTTTAGTAAAACTGAAATGAAATTTTTTCTTTTATTTTTTAAAACAAAATTAGGTAAAATTTATCACTAAAAACTTAAAGAAAATACCTTTAAATCATTTTACTCTATCAATTTTAAAACATAAAACAGTTTAAAAATAAGTAAAAAAATTTTAAACTCACTCATAAATTTGTTTTTATTTTTTGGGTGCCGGACAAATTTAAGTAACTACATCTCTTGCTCAATCACTACTTCTTTCCTGTGTGTTCTTTTTCTTCTTCTTCAGCCAGCTTTTTAGTGAGCCGTCTTCCTATTTCCACACTATCACATTGTCTCTATTAATTAGAAGGGCAGTGGACACTGGATGACGGTTCAAGTGGGCTTTTGGCCATCCTTTCTGTGTGTTAATTTGATTTTTTATTTTTTATTTATTATTTTTTTAAATTTTATTAATTAAGAATAAAGAAAATGGATAATTTACAGATTATCTGATTCACAAAATACCTTAAAATCCCTTTACCTCAGCCTATTTTAATGCTATAAATTTTCTAAATTAAGTTCAAAAAATTTCAAATTCAACCACATATCCACTTTTATTCTCAAGAATCACCATGATTTACCATGCTTTTTCTAAATTCTGAACTAAGTTAGAGTTTAACAGGTTGCCCTCTTAATTTTTTCCATTTTTACTCCAAAAATTTCTTAAGGATCTAGAAAAAAATATTAACTTATTATGGATTCAATTTCATTTTTGGGCATCACCATTATTTAATGCATTATTCCAAGCTCCAAACCATTTTAGGGGTCTACATTTACTAATTTGTTCCCGCAGTAAACTTCTTATAAGCCACATCTTGATCCACTCTACCCTTGAAATGATTAGCTTCACTCTAGCATGAAAAACGGTTGAGCTGAAACCCTCATACATGTTATTATGCAAGACAAGGCTGCAACAGCATCCATTGACTGCATGCCTACACCAAAGTGGTGGTGGCATTCCCATTAGATGCCCCATGCCTTTTTCATTAACCTTTTTCAACTCTTTCATTATCTTTTGCCACTCTTGGAATGTGTTAGCCCTTGTTGCATTTCACATGAAATCCCTCATCTAATTTCTACGGAACTTTTTTTTGAACTTTACATACAAGTGTCTAACACAGTACCTATGCTCCACACCCAGTAGCAGCTCCTCAAACATTAGCACTAGCCCCTCTTGTCTATCTGAGATGAAGGTCCACGTCCTTTGATCAGGTTAGCCAATGTCATCCAAGAGCCTTGTAAAAAACCAAGTCCAGGAGTCTTTAATTTCAGTCCCAACTACTATAAACGCAATCAGGTACATCATGTCATTTGGGTCTCTCCCTATAGCTGCCGGCAGTTAACCACCTCCAAGACCTTTCAAGAAACATCCATCAACCCCAATTATAAGCCTACAGACAGCCATTCCTTGTTTGCATGCTTGCAAGCAAATGTATAGTCTCTAGAACACAAGAGGCCCTCCTAGGATTGGCCTTTCAACAGTGGTTGCCATAGTGGTGCCATTGTTTGTCTATCTTAATTCTTCAAAATAATCATGAATTCGAGCAAATTGATCCTTATAGCTCTCATCTATTAGTTCCATTGCCCTTCTCTTAGCCTTATACGCCTTACCAATTGGTATCTGCGCCACATACCTTGACTTCACTTCATCCACAATATCATAGAACTTAATTGCAGGATTTTACCTCATCATGTCCTCAATTTTTCTTGCAAGATATGAGTGTTGAGTTCTTAGAATCTTCACTTGGAATGTCTCTTCATATTGCAATTTGGAGCAATAAATCAACCAACTACATTCAAGATCTATGCACACAGCTCTAACCCTTATTTTGTCATTTTTCTCCAAGTCCATAGATTTGCCATACTCCAATGCATGATCAATGACAACATCTTTAAATTGAGAGAGGGAGCTAAATTCCAAGCCCAATTCCCATTTGAGTCTCACATGTTTGATTGTGGCCTAAACACAAGATTCCTTCTCCTCTTTCTAACCATAACATTGACATTGTCATTGTCATTGTCTTCCTTTTCTTGCTCCTCCCCTTGTTCTTCTCAAGATGAATTATGACTTTAAAAGTTCTTTGTATCATAGGGCTAGGATACTCATTGGGATTTGTAGGCTCTTGTTAAGCACTATCATTGCCAACCCTCTTTAATTCTTGGTCCATGTTAATTTCCCTTTGTTTACTGTCTTCAACTCCTTGCTCATTGTGTTGTTCTTCACCTCCTTCTTGATCTAGATATACACCAAATAGGTCATCTTCATTATCACTATCTGATAAATATGCATCTCCTACACTAGTTCTGCCACTGTCATCATCTATTTCATTCCCATCCCTTCCCCGTCAATTTTCTTTTTGCCCTTACCAGAATCCATGTTAGAATCAGCTCCATGTGCACCATCCTCTTTACCACATTCTATGTTCATTACTAGGTCTTTACTCTCAACACCAACCTTTGTAGCAACAAACACTTTGTCCATTGCAGGCTCATTGGGCTCAATATCGTGCACTGCTTCATCAATAAGACCCACAACATCAAGCAGTAAGGGGGTCTTCTTCAACAATATGCTCAATAAAGCAATTAATTATGCCCATTTGATGGGCTATTTTAGCTATCTCCATTGCTCGGCATCATCACTTAAAAGCTTCATTGAAGCAAAAACGATGCCTGGAAAATGTACCATATCTTCCAAACATTATGGTACCCCTTCTCCTTCATAATGCCAAAAATCTCGAAATATGACCATCTATCAATGTGGAATAGTTTCTCTTCGAATTTGCTCCCTCTAATATACTCAAGCAAGCCATTAACCACATCCAGATACCCACTATGGAAGAAATTAACAATAAAGAACAAGTGCCTCTTACTATTACGGAAATAAAGACGACATTGCATTAGTATCATGGAATTTTTAGAAGATAAAAAACATTCTGCGTCTGTCCCTCATACCTGATTTCACCATGTTCGAGCAACAAACCACCAACCACCCTAGGGGCCAACAGACAAAAGAAATCAAGTGTCTACGTACAGTCTTCATATGGCCTTCGTATAGTACCATATACTACGTGTACAATATTTGAGTGTACAAGGAACCATTTGTCACTCTAGTAGAAACCCTAATGACTAATTTTCCCACCTATTTTCCTCATGAGTGTACAACATAGTCTCAACCAAGCCATCTTGCATGTGTGCCAGATGAGAGGAGGTGTCTATTGCCACCTCAGCCATTATGTGTATTTTCCATTGAAAAAAATTACTTTCGTTCACCATGTCAGCCTTTTTTGTCCAATTTAGACAGTTTCGTCCACATTTGAACCTAATTGATAATGGCTCATAACAATAAAGACTCAATTGAATAAATTAATTTTGTGAGAACTTAATTGAAAACCAATATATTTTCTAAAGACCAAAAATGTATTTTGGCCTTTTATTTTCCTTAAAAAAAAAAGTTACAACAATGTATAGGGCATGGGATGGAATTTCTTTGGGACACAAGATGTGGATACACTTACCAACCAAACAATTCACAAAATTTCAAAGCCTATGTTGTTACGGTTTCTTCTCTTATTGGTTTTAAGGTATTTTGGGCATGCAAAGTTAGAAGGTTGTTGTATTATCACTGAGTTAACCCTCCATACCTAAAAACAAAATATAATGAAGATTGAGCGATTAGGATTCAAAAGTACAAATAAGAAACAATGTTCGCCAATTCAATATACCATATTTTCACAAAAGCATTATAAAGACAAGTAATCTTTCAATTTGCAACTATACCTTCTAGTCTTAGATACCGTAGACTCCAGAATCCTGCAACATAAAAAGATTACTTAGTTTGACCAAGAACAAAAGGTTTTGTCCCACGATATTACGCGAGGCAACAACATAGAATGTGAGCTGAAACTATGGAAGCTACGAATTGCAATTTTATAATTTAGTTTATAATGTTTAATAAATTTAATAATTTATATTTTTAAATAAATTTTTAATAAAATTTAATTTATAAAAATAATAGTATGGAACCAAGAAAAGGTGGAACAGACAATCAAATGGAAAAAATCCAAAGCCACGACCAGTGTCGCGTTAGCACAAAACTGACATTCCTGATACGCAGCCTCAAAGCACAGTTTAATCAATTAAAACCCTGCAACGTCTTCAACTTGGATTGATAATTTTATTCTCATTTGAATTGGTTTTAAAAATTAATTTTGGAGTATATAAGTTCTTTTAAAAAAAAAAATGTCAGTTGAAATTTGGGCTTAGATGTAATAATCAACGCACTTTGAAATTAGTTTAAAATTAAAAGATTATACAATTTTAATCATTCTAAAATTAAATTTTATAAGAAAATATTAAACTCTAATCTTACAAAATTTTAATTTTTTACACTGTAATAATTATAATTTTGAAATACATCATAATTTATAAAAAAAAATATGAAATGGTATTAGCTCACTATTAATGCATTCTGTATATCATTTTACCAAATTGTCATCATATTGATGTAAAAATTCCTCACTCGCTCGCTTACAGGATTCGGCATCAAAGTTCCCTTACTATTGGCCCCCTTTTCCTCTCAGCTAGAGCCATATCCTTGTACATATAGAACTTCATATTTCCTATAAAATTCCTAAAACATTCAACACATACACAGTAAAGCACATCATGTATCAATATAAACACTTCATACATATATCTCTAATTAAAAATATGGAATACATCCCTCTCACGAAATGGGAGAGATGGAGTTTCTCTCCAAATCCAATCTAAGAGGGTTAAAATTCTAAGTCTATAGCTCAACTTATAAGGTGTAATAAATTTATTGATTCAAATCCATTTTAAATGAAAATTTAGTAAAATTTAATTTGTTGAGAAAACATAATTGTAAAAATCTAAGCATGATTTTCAAAAAGGCAACACATCTAAACATTGTTTCAAAGAACAGCAGAATACATGACCCAACATTCTGTTAGGTCATCAAATGGTGGCTTAGGAGTAGGCTCCCTCAACCAAATTCTTATTGAAAAACAATTTTCAATAACTTGTTGATCCCTATCCCTCTTCCCAGATTTCCACTTCTCAGATTTCCAGATTGATTATCGTTTTTTAATTTCCTTTTCATTTCCCGGCTTAGTGTGAGATAGAAAGAGGCCCACCGAATCTTAACAATGAATGAATCAAAGTGAAAGAAATGAAGTTTAACCCCCTCGACACCCATAGCTTCTTGAACAACTGCATGTATCTCCTCAGCTCCTTTTCTACTTACTCCCAATGCTCATCTGCAGTGCACATATTCTAAAATTAAAACTAACACCAATTTCATGTTACGAGTTTAAGATGACTCAACTTACCAAAGAATATAAAAATCACTTGACATTTCACAACACTACAACAGTAGTTAAAACTTGACCAGAGTAGAGCCATTACAGTTCTGGAACTCAATCCTCATAAGTTAGATAGACTTCCATGATGGTACATGGCCCACAAATCTCGACTACTCTGACCAGCAACTCTCATATCCAAATGCAAAAATAATTACACATAATACAACACCTCTTTTTTTACAAAATATATTATGCTTATTTTAAATATTATGAGCCCAAGGCAGCGCATATGAAGAATGGAAGAAGAAATGTCAGTATCACATACAGACGCACATAAGAAAGTGTATCATATCCTAATTATTTGATTCAATTGCAATGAAGAATCAGACATTTTCTTAAATACTGATCCCAAAAGATTTTCAAACTGCTATCGAAGCCATAACTATTCCAAAGGCTTGGAATAATTAAGAACAATTACATATAGAACATTTGCATATATTTTATAAAGAAGGAACAAAATGGCCATAAATGTTATTACAGTTTCAAGTCACATGGGATCAAGGTTAGCCTTTCTACAGCTGGTGCCGGTGGCAGTCCACTTTCCTCCATTAGCACACTCAGGATTTGCCCATTTTGGCTGGCATTGGCGGGCAACTTGCTGGGCTTCAATCTGACGATACAACCTAGAGGAAGATTCACATTAACTATCATTAAACTTAATGCATTTCATACCAAACCTGACTTTAAAAGAAAAACAGGAATCAGAAAAAGGTTAAAACCCTATATCCTATAGAACTTTTGAGACATCAGCAAACGTTCAAGATTCCAAACAAATTATCTCTCTCCTCCTTAAATAAAAACTCAAAAGATCTATAACCTTATCAGATTTTTGACTAAATCTCCCCAAATTTCTTATAATTTAAACCCCTATAAATCAGAAAAGCAGGTGAAATATTTAAAATCAAAAGCTAAAATATAACCCCAAATGCAATGCTAACCACCAGAACTCCCCTGTTTTCAACTGATTATCAAACCATAAAGTTCATTTTCTCCCCAGTTTGTGTTCTGAACCCGTCTCTGCCACCTCTGTGGGTGCAGCGATGGCTACAACCTCTTCAGGTACTAGTTCCTTTCTCCCTCGCCTCCAAGAACAGCAGCACAGGCTGTAGGTAGAGGATGATGGAAGACAATGTGATAGATTTTGTCATTTTTTTAAGTTTGTCAAGGATAATTTTGTTCAAAAAACAGTTATAAAATACACACCAGTCATATTCTCTATTCTGCCACATGGACTTTTACAAGAAGCCAGAAAATGTGCTGCTTCTGCATTTTTTTTTTAAAAGCCAACCCAAACACACATTTTACTCATAGAAGTGCTTTTTTGAAAAATAAGCCCATCCAAACAGGCCCCTTTAATCTCAATCTGCTGCAACTGCATGCAACATGAAAACACAAACTTTGCACCAACAGATATCAAAGAGAAAGAAGAATTTTTGACAAACCAAACGTTAAGAAAACCTTATGCAGGCTTACCAATCAGGGTTAATCTGCAATTATTGTCAATGAAATCAAATTTTTTCAAAGAAACTAGGAGCATCCAAGAAAACTGCAGCTAAATTTAAGAGTTTATTTGGAATAAGAAAATTTATTACTATGATCATCATGAATAGCGTTTAGAGTTACTTATCCAATTTTTTCACAAATATTTATTACTATGAATGTATACCTAAAGGTTCTCACCAATGCATCACCTATTTTAAGTTTCAGAATAGGCAATGCACATTCTGCAATACTCAAAAGAATAAAAGATAAAAGGAAAAATCAAAATTTTCAAGGAAACAAGCTAGCTATCTTTCAGTAGAATGCTGTCATTTTGTCTAATGAAAATTATTATAACAGTGCATTTCCTTTTATTCTTAAAGAATTTCTGCTCATTAAGAAAACTCAAAATGGGCTTGCCATATTTATCTGAAAGAAGCATTTAAATCTAAACATGAAAAAGGATTTTGAAAAGCAAAAATTAAAATGACAACATAAAAAGTACACCCAATATCAGCCCTTTAAAAGCACTTATACTATACAACTACAGCATCCAAGTCAAAACTCGGGAACACATACTTATCATGAAGTGTTACTATGCATCAACAAATAATAACATACAAAAGGAAATCAAGATTAGACATACCCATTGAATTAGTGTCAGAGTTGAAGGAAGAAATTACCAATCAATGCCCATTTTAATAACTACTTCGAAACAGAGCCAAGCCCAGAAGAACCATTTTGAATTGTGAGCTCAAATGTCAGTATCAAGTCAGAAGGTGGCATGTTTATCATAGCAACTCATCTTCCAGTATCTATGTTACCTAAAATTCCTATTTGAATAATCATATATTCTCACATCGACACATACAATACAACCCATCAAATTCCGTAGATTCAAAATTTATGTTAGTAACTAATTGACCACAGCCTTACATACCCAAGTCAATTAACAAATTTTGTTAAGGAATTAAAAACCAAGGCACACAGAAGAGTACCCATTGCTAGACCTTTGTAAAATCTTCTGTTCTATCCAAAGAAATAGAAAAAAATAAATAAATAAAACATAAAAGATTCGATATAATATATTTCAATAGTCAAATTAGACCATCTTAAAGTTAAAAGACATGACTGGTATGTCTAACTCATCCAACATTATTGCATTGCGCAAATATTATACAATACTGTTATGAAATGTCTGCAAAGGATTACAAACAAGGGCAAGAACCTGCAAAAATTACTTCTGTAAAAGCATTACAATCTTGCAAAAACTAAAATTATAATATTTTTCATCTAACTAATATATTTTTGGCTCTAATGCAAGCAAGAACATTGCCAAAACCCTCTGAGCATAAGTCTCCTTCATTGATTAATAGGAGAAAAAAGAAAAACATTATTGTCATAAAAAGTTGCGTACATAAGATCTCTTGTAGATAATCCCCATGCAGCACATTAATCCAACTTTAAAATCATAGAGCAACAGTTCAAAGTTGTAAGGCAATGAATGTATCATACCCTTCATTCAGATCAGCCAACATCTTCAGCAATATGGCACTTCAAAAACCCCTAAATAACAAAAAGGAAGTATGAAAACGAGCATAATATCAACACAGCTTATCACACACATGCAAACAAAACTAAAATCAAAATAAAATGTAGACTAAGCTTACCAAGCTACAGTGACCAAAGGAGACATATCCACTTTCCACACGACCATAGTAGGGAATTTGGCTGTCAAATAGATCAAGAAAACATATTTATCAGAACATTTATAATGACCAACTATTTTGCACACATCCAAAACAGGCAATGTACCAACAACATACCAATGCCACATAGTACAATCGCATGAAAGAGGAATACAATCTCACTGTCACTTTAATTAAAACTTCAATATCTAAGTCAAACATAATGGAAAGTCAAAGCCCAACCATCACCATACCCTACACCAGACAGGCTTAGTAATATCCCTTCCCTTTCCTCCAATGTTTAAACATGGCACGCAACTAAGTGAACTGTAATATACAAATCAGCTTAAATTTGGAATGACGTGGTCCTAAACATCCCAATGTAATATAAAAATTTGTCATCATAACAATTTATTACTTCTCTTAGAAAACTGACCTCTAAAATTATATATTAGACACAGCAGTATATAAACAGAAGTGAAAGAAAGAAAGCCAAAGCTGCAGAAAAATTAAAAAGAATTCGATGTTAAGTTATTAAGATTGCATTTAATGATGACCCTAATCTGGTTACATCACATGAATATGTATTTGATTTAAATTTCAAATAAACACAACTTGGGATCAGCATTAGGCTGAATTCTATCCCAATTCGATGACCACAGAACATTTCAAAATTAGACTTCAATTAAATTCACTCTTAAACTTCCTCTATTTAAATTCATAAATTAATTGTTTTGACCTAATCTATAAGTCCTAAAGGCTGAGGACAAGAATACCCATTTCCATGTGCACCCTAAAATTATACCATTCCAACTTGGAAAGACCTATCTTAACTTTTCAACATAAACTAAACATAAGGTTGAAAATTACCTCTCGTTCATGACAATGCATAGCAAGCCTCCTGGCTCACAATTACTCCTTGATGATGAAGAGTCAAATATGGAGATTCATTCATCATGATTGCTTTGCATATTTTAATCATTCTTTTCTATTGTCTTTTCCAGCATGATGTTGAAGAGCCAAATAACGAGCTTCATTCATCATGATTGCTTTGGACATTTTAATCACCCTTTTCTTCGCTTTTCTGCGCCGGTGTTCTTCTAAAAAGTACCTTGTTCTGCAATAATGCGATGAACGCAAACTATATCCAAGAGACTTCATCCTTTTAACAAGATATATAGCATCCTTATCTTTCTTGGAATGAAAAAGACATATTAGGATCCGGTTACAATACCGAGGTCCCAATAAGAAACCTTTGTCCAGAGCATAAAGAAAGATGTCTACTGCTTTATCTACCTTCCCTTTCACACATAGACTTTCAATTAAGAATGCACAACTAGGAGGATTGACATTGATATTGAACTCATCAAGAACAGAAAATATCATTAATGCATCATCTACTCTGTTTGCCTGACACAATCCAATTAGTAAAATTGTATAAGGAGCTAAATCAAAATCTTTAAACTTGAAGTCCAGTTCTAACAAGGCTCGAATTGCTTTCTCCACTTCTCCTCTGTCAAAATATTCCTTTAAAGCCTCAATTTTCTTTGAATCATCTTCTAGGCCAGATCGATTATTTATATATTCCAACCAAAGACTGAAGGCTTGTAAGATCTTCCCTTTTCTGCACAACCAAGTCAGAAGTGCTTTATAAACTGCAATGCTAGGTTTGCATCCCTGGTGCAACATATGCTCGTAGATCCTAAAGGCATCCTCTTCTCTATTAGCCCTATAAAAACCATCAATAAGTGTCCCATACGTGACAGAATCAGGGGAAAACCCCTTGAGTTGTAGATCCTTGAAAAGGCTGAAGGCACCGTTAATATTACCAGCCTTGCAAAAACTATTGATCAAAATGTTGTAAGTCACAATGTCTGGTGTAACCCCTGTATCAAGTTGATTGAGAAGCTTGTATGCATTCAAAATTTCTCCTGTCTCACACATTTGCTCCACCTTTTTTTGGAGACTAACACTATCAAAAACCGGATTGGCACCTTGGGAAAGCCGAAGGTATAATGAAGGATTTCTTCCAATCTCCATCTTGTAAAACAAAAGGTGTGCCTCCTCATGCTTGCCATCCTTGCAAAGTCCATTTATAAGAGCATTGAAGGTCACAACCGAAGGAAAACATCCAAGCTTTTCCATGAGACTGAAAATTTGCTGTGCCTCTCCTACCATCCCATTCCTACACATACTGGAGATGAGAATGGTATGAGTGCAAGTATTAGCAAATCCATCATGTTCAGAAATCTCAAGTTGAAGAGACTGAGCTTCATCCAAAAGACCAATATTACAAAAGCCTTTAATAACAGCATTGTAACAGTAAGCATCAGGAACCAGACCTTCCTGTGTCATGTCATCTAACAACATGACAGCTTCACCAACCCTGCCTTCTTCTGACAACCCACGGATCATAATAGTGTACAGCACTACATCAGGTGTAATGCCCTCCTTAAACATTTTGGTGTACCACGAAAATGCTTCGTTAAATCTCCTTGCCCTGAACAAGCAATTAATCAGAGAACTATAGCCCTTGAGTCCAAGAGCATACCCATCCCTCTCTAACAACCGCAGGATGGAAAATGCTTCATCCAGCCTCCCCACCTTGCAAAACCCATCCATTAAAACATTATAAGAAACTAAATCAGGCTGGAACCCTTTTTCTTTCATCGTATTGAACAACCTCAGCGCATCATCTACTTTCTTATTCTGACATATACCAGAAAGAATAGCAGTAAATGTTACACTGTTTGGCGATAACTCTCTGTAGCTCATCTCATCAAGCATTTCAAGTGCCTCCTTTGTCCTACCACATTTACAGAATACATTAACCAACATGTTAAGTGTCAAATCATTCGGACTAAGATTGGATTTCAACATCTGATTATACAACGCTAACATTAACAAAAACGACCCTTTATGCATTAGAGCTCTTAATATCGTATTGTAAGCATGAACATCAGGCTGACAATCCAATTCTCTCATTCGACCAAAAGACTCTAGGGCATTTTCAACCAGACCTATCCTCACATATGCCCGTATCAAAGCTCGCACGGATTCAGAAGTTACCATAACCCCAACTTTCTTCAGCTCTTCAAGAGACTCCCAGTATAGCGCAAGCCAATTGTTTTTTATAAAAATATGACTGACCAAGTTACGTGATGCCTGGTTTTCAAGGCTCTCAAACCTCAGTGCTACCCAGATGCAGAAACGCATACCTAATTTTGGGTCTGGCTGCTTAGAAGATAAGTCAGATAACATTGTCGTCTGTGGCAAAACCGAGCTATCAATCTGAGAAGAGAGGTCAGAATCTGGCTGCTTCAGGGCATCTTCCGCCCGAGTAACAGAGGCGCAGGCGAGATCCCCTTGGGATCGAGAATCATTCTCCGTTTGTGGCAAAGCATATAGCATTAGTTCCCTCATCTTGGAAAAGGAGTTTGAGCCATCTTCCTCCCCTGTAACAGATAAACTTGTCGTTTGTTGCGAAACCGAGCAATCAATATTAGAAGAGAGAACAGAAAATGGCTGTTCCGAGGCATCTCCCGCCTGTGTAACAGAGCCGGAGTCCCCACGGGATTGAGAATTGTTTCCAGTTTGCGGCGAAACATTCTGGTTTCGCCGGTTAGGGCGGCGGACTTTTCGTGGAGTATCGAATAGCTTCCTGATCTTGGAAAAGTTCGACATTGTTGCCACCAGCAACAATGGCATCAATGGAGGGTAAATCCCCGAGAAAGTTGTTCAAGCGAAGGAGCCAGGATCAATCAAAGTGCCTGTGCCCCGCTCCGCTCTATTTTGGGATGCAGTGAGTAGGCGAAACGGAAACTGCACTGAGTGCACTCAGGCCGCAGGGTTTTTTAATTTTGTGGTTTCAACAGGGTTTTTGAGGTTTTTTAATTTTAATTTTGTGGTCAACTCGCAAAATTACATCTCATTTAAACTTGTAAATTATAAAGTTAAGACTAGGTTAAGATTTTTTTACTCAAAATAATTTGAATTTTTTTAGCCCAAATCATATTGATCCAAAATCAAATCGAGCTAACTGAGATTACTTATTTCAATTGTGTTTATTGTATTTATTTAGTATTTAAATTGATTTAATTTAGTTCTCAATTGCACCAATTTAATGCCTCCAATATCTATATTACTTTAACTTTGTATTTTTATTTTTAATTATTATTAAATATACCTTTACATTTCTTATTTATAAATTATTTAATTTTATCCAAATCAACCAATAATTTACTAATTGAATTAGTGGCTTATCACTCAATAATTTTACCAATTCAATGATGGATCCAATTGCAAAAACACCTAAATGCGCACATATCCCAACATGCAACAAAAAGTAAATAATTTTTTTTTTGGTGTATTGGAGGGTGACAATTAGAACCGTTAATTTTGGTCCTTCAACTCGAATAGATAAGTTTGTCCAAAATCTCCTAAAAAATGAAAGATTAGGATGGAAAAAATTTGATCTAAAAAAAAAAGGCAAGCTTTTTTAACCCAATCCTAATTGGCTTGATACTGAATTGAACTAGTTAGGTGGGTCTTGGGCTAGCCTACCAATTTATTTTTTTTCTTTTTCTTCACTTCACCTCTTTCTCCCTTCTTTCGAGTTTGCAACCTCCTCTTCCTTAAGGGTGGACATTGAGTGGATGGGGGCAATTTCCCTGGAACCAATTGAAGCTAAGGGGTTTTTTTTTTGGGGGGTGGGGGGGGGGGGGGGGGGGGGGAGGGGCATTTGATTCTAGCCGACTCAAGCTATCAACTGAGATTCAGGGGGGGGGGGAGGGGCATTTGATTCTAGCTGACTCAAGCTATCAACTGAGATTCTCATATTACGATGGTTGTGTTGGGACAATTAGGGTGAGCACGAACAAAATAGAGATAGACCAGAGTTAAGGCCCACAGTCATAGTCGAAGAGAAATTAGAGTGGTTCATAGCCAAAGAGATAGATGAACAAAATAAAAATTCATAACCAAATCCCTACAACTCAATGAACCCACACAACTCACACCATTGATTTCTTATGAGAAACAAACTTAAGAGTCAAAGACAAGAGAGGAGAGTCAAGGACAAGAGCGAGAGAGGCGTAGAGTAAGAGAGGAGAGGTCAAGAGATGACTAGTCTTAGACGAGACTAAGCCAAAGTCCAGAGAGGCGTAGAGCCTTTTCGAAGCTAAAGGCTAAAACCTTCTATCAATGGCAAGTAAAGTTGGCAACACACAATGTCATTTAAGTATAAGTAAAAGGAAAAAAAAATAGCATTGGGTTCATATAGGTTCCTGTGGGTTAAGGAATTTGAATCCAAACCCGATAAATGAACCCATATGAAGCTGAAAATTTTAAGCAAAAAATCTTTGGGCCGAGCCAACGTAAACCAAATGTGTTATTTTTCCATTTAGGCTTATTTTATTTGGATTGGGCAGAAACTTGTCCAACCCTACTCTTTCTACATCCACATCAAGTAACAAATATTTATAGAATAAAAAATAAAAAAGTGATATAAAAATAAATATCATAAATTTGAATAATAAATTTTTCTTTAATTATTGTTTCCAATACATAAAAAAATATAAAAATTATGTAAATATAAAAATTTAAAATATAAAAAATTTATAAATTTATAACTATTTTATTAATTTAAAATACAAAATTTATATTAATTTATAATTTGAGTTCAGATTTAAAATCAACTTATAAGATCAACTCATGTAACTGTAAATTTTATAAAATTAAGGCTAAGTTTATTATTTAAAAAAAAAATGTGCGAGTTTTTTCTAGCCCAAAATAAATGAGTAATGCTATATTTACGTCGTTTTTTCGCTATGTTCGCTACGTCTCTGACGTGGCAATCGAGCAGCGAGAAATGGAGCAAAACCAAATTGAAAATTTAAGCGCGACGAAAGCAAAAATAAAACACCCAGCCTCTCTTACTCGCTTCCGCTCTCTCGCTCTCCAACTCTCAGTCGCCGGTGTCCTTTGTTGCTCGTTTTTCCTCGCACATCATCAGCTCAGCTTTTCCGGCTCTTTCGTCGCCATTTCTGTCCAGTCAGTCCTCCTCCTGTGAACTATTTCGTGAGGCGAAAAAAAATTTTAAAAAAATGAACAAAGCGTAGCTCGAAGAAAAAGAAAAAATGACTCTTGTTCATTTTCATTTCAAACCTCATCCTATAGTTTCTCTCTCCCTGGGGTTTCTATGGCTCGCTTCTCACTAGCATTTCTATTTGTATACTACTTATTCAGGTTGGAGGTTGTGCTTTTGTTCATAGTATACCTTGCATATGGCTATAATGAAGGTGGAAGCCTCTCATACATTCTTCTAATAGGTAAAATATACCCACCATTCTGTCTTCTCTTTTTCTATCGTCATTTGTTTTCTATCCATGCACAAAATGTTAAAGTGTAACATGGCGATAACTAAAGTGTAACCTTGCGATTGCTAAAGTGTAATGTGCAATACAAAAGTGTAACTATCCATAGCTAAAGTGTAATTTTTAATGGAACGTTTACTTTACCTAAGAAAATAGTATGATGCACTAGATAAGGTTTTTCCTTCAAATAGAATATTTACTATATATAAGGAAATAGTTTTGATCAATTAAATCCAAATTGAATCATGAAATTTCTTATGCAGAACATGGCGATAGCTAAATTGTAACCTCGCCATTACTAAAGTGTAACGTGCGATACAAAAGTGTAACTACCCATAGCTAAAGTGTAATTTTTAATGGAACGTTTACTTTGCCTAAGAAAATAGTATGATACACTAGATAAGGTTTTTTCTTCAAATAAAACATTTACCATGCATAAGGAAGTAGTTTTGATCAATTAAATCTGAATTGAATCATGAAATTTCTTATGCGGAACATGGCGATAGTTAAATTATAACCTCGCCATTGCTAAAGTGTAACGTGCGATACAAAAGTGTAACTACCCATAGCTAAAGTGTAACTTTTAATGGAACATTTACTTTGCCTAAGAAAATAGTATGATGCACTAGATAAGGTTTTTCCTTCAAATAGAACATTTACTATGCATAAGGAAGTAATTTTGATCACTTAAATCCAAATTGAATCATGAAATTTCTTATGCGGAACATGGCGATAGCTAAATTATAACCTCGCCATTGCTAAAGTGTAACGTGCGATACAAAAGTGTAACTACCCATAGCTAAAGTGTAACTTTTAATGGAATATTTACTTTACCTAAGAAAATAGTATGATGCACTAGATAAGGTTTTTCCTTCAAATAAAACATTTACTATGCATAAGGAAGTAGTTTTGATCAATTAAATCCGAATTGAATCATGAAATTTCTTATGCGTAACATGGTGATAACTAAATTGTAACCTCGCCATTGCTAAAGTGTAACATACGATACAAAAGTGTAACGACCCATAGTTAAAGTGTAACTTTTAATAGAACGTTTACTTTGCCTAAGAAAATAGTATGATGCACTAGATAAGGTTTTTCCTTCAAATAGAACATTTATTTTGCCTAATTGTCGGCTTTTGTTAAAAGTTCCATTAAAAGTTACACTTTAGCTATGGGTAGTTACACTTTTGTATCGCACATTACACTTTAACAATTGCGAGGTTACACTTTAGCTATCGCCATGTTCCCCATAAAAAATTTCATGATTCAATTCGGATTTAATTGATCAAAACTACTTCTTTATACATAGTAAATGTTCTATTTGAAGGAAAAATCTTATCTAGTGCATCATACTATTTTCTTAGGTAAAGTAAATGTTACATTAAAAGTTACAATTTAGATATGAGTAGTTACACTTTTGTATCGCACGTTACACTTTAGCAATAGCGAGATTACAATTTAGCCATCGTCATGTTCCGCATAAGAAATTTCATGATTCAATTTAGATTTAATTGATCAAAACTACTTCCTTATGCATAGTAAATGTTCTATTTGAAGGAAAAATCTTATCTAGTGCATCATACTATTTTCTTAGGTAAAGTAAACGTTCCATTAAAAGTTACACTTTAATTATGGGTAGTTACACTTTTGTATCGCACGTTACACTTTAGCAATGGTGAGGTTACAATTTAACTATCGCCATGTTCCGCATAAGAAATTTCATGATTTAATTCAAATTTAATTGATCAAAACTACTTCCTTATGCATAGTAAATGTTTTATTTGAAAGAAAAACCTTATCTAGTGCATCATATTATTTTCTTAGGCAAAGTAAATGTTCCATTAAAAGTTACACTTTTATATCGCACGTTACACTTTAGCTATCGCCGTGTTACACTTTAATATTTCGTGCATGGATAGAAAATAAATGACGATAAAAAAAGAGAAGACAGAATGGTAGGTACATTTTACCTATGAGAAGAATGTATGAGAGGCTTCCACCTTCATTATAGCCATATGCAAGGTACACTATAAACAAAAACAACCTCCAACATGAATAAGTAGTATACAAACAGAAATGCTAGTGAGAAGCGAGCCACAGAAACTCCAAGGAGAGAGAAACTATAGGATGAGGTTTGAAATGAAAATGAATAAGAGCCATTTTTTCTTTTTCTTCTAGCTGGGCTCTGTTCATTTTTTTTAAAATTTTTTTCACCCCATGAAATAGTTCACAGGAGGAGCACTGACTAGACAGCGACGACAACGAAAGAGCCGAGAAAGCTGAGCTAATGATGTGCGAGGAAAAATGAGCAACAAAGGACGCCGACGACCGAAAGCTGGAGAGCGGGAGAGCGGGAGCGAGTGAGAAAGGCTGGGTATTTTATTTTCGCTTTCGTCGCGCTTAAATTTTCAATTTAGTTTTACTCCATTTTCTGCTGCTCGATTGCCACGTCAGAGACGTAGCAAACGTAGCAAAAAAATGACATAGATATAGAATTACTCAACTAAATAAACCTGAGAACTAAAATGGGTTGACCTGAATCGAACCGGCCAGCCCATTCCACAAGTTACAACCACAAGCTACAAAGCTATTTCCCTCTCAAAAAGTCAAAAGTAAATCATCTTTTGCTCAAGACAAGTGCGCATCAAAGAATATGACGAGAAACGCGTGGAGCAAAGGACGTGGCAGCACAGGAGTCGACCCATAATTGGTTAGAGGCTCGTTGTTCACTTAATGGCCCAATACGTCAAACGACAAAATTGCTTGAAGACGTGATAATTGCCGCCGACAGCATATGGAGATCGAAAACCAAGTATTCCTTCCCAAACTCAACTCCCATGATCTTCTGCCATGACAAGGGAAATGAGAACTTAAGGCCCATGTTCTCCCATTTCTATTAAAAAAACAAAAAACCATAACCTTGGATAACAGCTATTATAATTCTCCTTTTAGTTTATAATAATTATGATTTAAAAATTTTTTAATTATTTTTTAAATTAAAATAACGTTAATTATTTTTTATTTATTTTATCTCTATCAAAATTATTATATTTATTAAATACTCAATTAATTACATTTTTTATAAAAAATTATTTTAAAAAGATAAAATATTTTATTATCTTTAAGACTGTTAATTTTTTATTTCTTGTACATCTTTTTTAAATAACAAATATTATACAAAAATCATGTAAGCGGTCCTTCATTCTCATAGCATACATCATACTGCTGCACAGTAAATTATTTTTTAATAATTTTTATAAATTAAATTATGAAATATAATAAATTTACAATATATTTTGATTTTATTAGTTTTATTCCACATATTTTGTATGACAAATTCCGTACAGAGTATTACGATAAAGTATTCTTAAAAGTCATTCTTTAAGCCATTTTATAATATAAATACAAATGGTTTTTTTTACATATATCTCGCACTCTCCTCATTGTTTATGCTGGCTATATGCCCAAATTACTGGCCGCTAATCTATAATTCAGCACCAACACATCGAAGTGGGGGTTTTGTGAATTGAAAGTCATGGCCCCACAAACATGCATGGAAATTGGAACAACAATTTGAACAGCTTGGCCTTGTAATGTTAACACTAAAATGAAATTTATTAAAATGGGTTTACATTATTCTCATAAATGAAGGAGCAAAATTGTTCACTTATTTAATTCAAATATATACTTATGATGGACTTGAAATGGAAAAGTTATATATACTATTTTTTCTTAATTTATATTTCTAATTTCTTTTGTTTATAAAATTGTTAGTAATGCGGCTTAATTTTAATTAAAAAATGAAAAGAGACAAGCCCGATGGATCAACTTCAGTGCTTTCTATAACAGGCAGAAAATCAATAGATTCTAAAATTCATGATGGCACGCCCCAAATGGCAGACTCATTCCTTCAATTTAGTGATGTGTTTGTCATTTTGCTCTCGAGTTTCTTGTCCATATCCTCACAAGATAAGTATGCTACATTGAAGATGAAGACTGCCTGCATGTGACAAATGACCCCAATAATTGATTCTACCCAAACCTTATCCGCGCAGAGGACGCATCCGAATCCCTACCGCTGTAAGGCATAGCTTGCCTGTTCCTACGACATTAAAGTTCAAACAAATCTTGGTTCCTACTCATGGAGTGGTAAATATCACACTGTAAAATATATATACAGGTGAACGAACACATTGGAATACAAACAAAACCCACCACATACACAGTCAGTATTGCTATAAGATGTCAACTGTTTACCCGATCTCGATGCAGAGAAACCGAGATACAACAAAGTCACGAACGAACTGTCCCTACAAGCATCAACACTCCTCCCAGAAGCTGATGTTCCCCAAATGTCAGCTATCATTGTCCATGTATATCTCAGCTTATTACAATCACATACTAGTGTACAACCCAACTCATATTCACAAGGTTTGCGCTGGATTTTATTAAGTATACAGGCACCGCCATGAAGATAGTAGCCTATTCCTGCACATATAAAATGTTCTCAAATGTCAATTCTACCAATAGAGCTTTGCATTCAAAAACTCAGAGTTTTGAGCCTTTTGACCAAACCCAAGTTAAGCGCACAATATATGATCAAAATTACGATAGCCAGCCGCATGGAGAGCAAGCAACATAAGCACACAACAAATGCAAATTGAATTCTGAACATACCTTTTTGGTTTTCTTAATCTAACTTTGAGAAGGGGATTCAGGCTCTGAACCACAAAGAGAAGCATAAGACATTGTATCCTCTTTAGATATAGCCACAAAGTTCCGAGGTGCAGTAGACAATCTTCTCATTTCCTTAAAATATCCATTTTGGCGCCCAGAGTTGGAACGTGGTGTAAGGTCAGAGGTTCCACTGCCCACTGAATTACGGCGAGGTGTAGGAGGCATAGATCCAGTGCCATTTTCACGATACCCATTTGTCTTTCTAAAGCTATTACTTCTTCTTGGACTGGGTTTGGACCCATACATGGCTTCTTTCTGATTCAGGAGTAGATCTTGCAGCTTCTTTTGGTCCTGTGAGATTCAGAACATAGGCACCTATCAAGTATAAATTGAGGATACATGTAATACAGAATATATAAGAGCATTAGAAAGTATCCCTTTTATTCATTCAACAGCATCTTCTGTAAGAAGTCAGTGGTTTAAACAATTTAAATTAATAGGTTGAGTGATCTCTATGTTTAAACTTCAAGTTGGGGACAGAAAACAAATTTCTGCCAAGTCTTGACAAAAGTAATTTACCCTGTATCTTCTCTTCTCTTCTTCTTTCTGTTGTCTGGCCAATTTGTAATCCTCCAGTATTGACACCAAACGTACCTACAGATATTATTCACATTCAAGTTTAACTGCTTAAAAGAACTTTCACAGGAAAATCATAACCAGGAATATTATATCGCTTCAGACTCACCCCATCATATAGAAAATATGTCTTCTTTTCATCTTCCCAGGCTAGTGTTTTGTTAATAAGATTGTCCACCATTGCTGGGAAAAGGGTCTAATGTTACCATAGCTCCCAATAATATATAGAGACCTATTCAGAGAATAAGCTACAAATGACACAATACCTGGAATTTTGCTTACAGTTATTCTTGCTCGTTCAGCACGTTTAAGATTGATGTGAGCACCTCGCCCAGCACTGTATCGATTCTGATCCTGAAATATAGAGACCCATTCAGAGAATAAGCTATTGATCTAACAGTAATTGTAGTTAATATATCAGATAAAATTGAATATGCTTATGTGCAATTCAATAACATATGTTTGAATGGCAACAGTTCATATAATGAAAATATAATACCGTAGCTCAGGCAGACAAACCCAAAAAGAGTAGAAAGATGACAAAACTTTGCCTAGTCTATCATACCAGCATAACGATCAAGTTATATGAAATGGAATCTTAAGCATACCTGATTATAGTCTTCAAGCCAATTTTCCTCTTCACAGGCAGAAAGCCACTTATCAATCCTATCCGTTACTTCTTTCCTGCTCAAAGCTTCATCTTTTGCCTTCATTATTTGTGCTTCAATATTTGCTAATAGCTCAGAAGGATCAACTAGGCCTGCACTGAAACATAAGAATTTAGAAATGTCTGCCTTTTAAAGTAAATCTGGAAATGAAACAGAACTGCATAGGTAACTAAGACAGGTATAGGTAAATAATGATGGTAAGTAAAAGGAAACAGACCAGAGTCTATTAATGCACAAGATTTTTCAGCAGCAGTGCTTGTATCAGGTTCAATATGAGTCAGTCTACATATTCCCTCTAATTCTGACCTCTTCTTTAAAACAAGTTCCTTCATTCTGCTTGCCTTTAGTTTGGCTAGCCTCTCCACTTCTGCTGATGCCTGAAAAAAGATAACTTAACCTTGGTAATCTATATCACAAACATGAACAGAAATGGGCGAAGGAAAAGGTACGTGGAAGAGAAGAGAAAAGCTCTCAGACCTGTTCTATCATGTCTTTTGAAAGGATACCCCGTTCAGTAATTTCTGATTCTGAAGATCCAAGGATTGAAGTAATGCTCAAAAAATTGTTCTTTTCTTCTTTTGATGAGTCCATCAAATTCCAAAGTTCAAATAGTTTAGCAACAATATCCTTCAGCTGCATTTTTAATCAAAGTAAATATCAAGCACAGGCAGCACGGAGAAAAAAAACAAAAAAGGAGAAAAAGCATGAAATAATAAGAAAATTAACAATGGTGAATATACCTTCTGAATTCGAGCTTTCCTTTGTGTTTTTAACTTGAGAATTGTCTGCTCTAGACCTTCCAATGTACTATTGCTGATATTAGTCGATTGTTCCACATTGGTCCCATGCAAGCTTGGATCTACATCACCCACAATCTGGCCAAAATCCAACCCAAGCACACCACAGAGAGAATGCACCTCATTCACATATTGCAATACCTTATGAAGGCGGTCAGACTGCAAAGAACAAGAAAGAAAGAACAAATGATTTATAGAAGAATACCAACATAACAATTGGTTTGAGTCGATATTTTTAATCATGCAAGATGTTCTAACCATTTATTAAAACAAAAAGAAAAAAACTTATTCTGCTCCCATGTATTCCTTTAAAAAAATATATGCCTGTAAAAAGCATTAAACCAAAAAAAAAAAAAAACCTGAATTTCCATTAGCTTTATGTTCTTTTAGCTACTTTGCAAATCAAAGATAATTAAGTGACACCTAATACGAAGAAATATCATAAAATGACTTCACATCAGCAGAGATAGCTTTTTTAATCATATGCATGACCACAAGTTTCAAGGATCATTAAGTTTCATTTTACACACCTTCTCCTTTTGAAGAGTACGAAGATGTGTTTGATATTCATTAAGTCTTCTAAGTGACAAGTCCTGTTCTTCCAGAACTGTTGAACCAATCACAGCACTGTTGACAAGAAAGTATCCAGAAATCTCTCCAGTTATATTTTCTATTTGAGCCTTTACATCTTCAAATTGCCTCAATCTTTCCTCCTTTTTCATCTTCAAATCCTCAACCAAAGGTGTGACAGATGCAAGTTTCTCCTTTAGAGAACTAGATCTCTTCTCTGTCTTGATCTGCAAAGTACTGACACCCAGATAAGCAAGTAATATCATACAAGCAAGCCTTTGACCCTACCAATATGATTTCAAGCAAATAAACACCTAATTGTCCCATCTTGGCCTGCTCATATGTGTACATTTATAAAAAAATAGAGTGAAGAAAGAAATATTTTATTTATTAACATGTATATGTAGCATAGATCTTAGATCATCAAAACAGAACAAATTCCCATGTAACATTATCTATGCTGCAGTTCGAATAATGAAGATTACAAATTGCTATGATATTAACAGAGCAAGCAACAAAGTCTAAGTACAAGTGGGTTAACTTATTACTACTTCTGCAAAGCCAAGCCCAAAGAATAGGAGGAAGGTTACAGATAGCTCACATACTATATAGCCAAGAAGCAAAAAAATACCAGTCAAATGAGTTTGTAATTAAGCCACTGGCTGTAAATATATTTATATTACATACTACTTGCAACTGTAAGTCAATGCAGCAAAAGCAGCATTTTTATTTGTGACCTGACTGTCTATTATTTCCATTACTCCTTTCACATTGAATGGGAAAATTGCAAGAAATATGAATAGCAACAGACATTTATTTGCTCAAAGCATACAACATTCACCAAAAGAAGTGCATGCACAAATTTATTAACATACTCTGCTTGACATCTGCATCATGATTATACAGAAAGAGACTACTGGCTATTTATTATCTCTTTATTGATTCGTCTTTTCTTTTAATACATGAAACTTCATATAGATTTTCAGAAGCCACAATACCGATATTCTTTGCTCATCGTATATAAGAAATTGCATGCACAAATTCATTAACAAAATCTGCTTGATAACTACATCATGTATATCATGATCGTGCTGAAAGAGATTACATGATTTTATCCCTTCTTTCATTGTCATCCACTTTTTCTTTTTTTATACAGGAAATTTCATACAGTTTTTCAGAAGCCACAATACTGAAAGTTCTATGCTTTTCAGCAATATCTTTAGAGGAAAACCATTTATTATATGTCTTTCATCCTTCAAGAATTTTACCCTTTGACATCCAGAAATCCAATTACAAAAATGCCAGGTATGAAGTACATTTTTGAATTCTGGATAGGAGTAACTCATGAATTCTGATTATTACCGGTGAATTGATATTTAGTTCACCAAGAGCCGCCATTAATGTAGCAAGCTCTGCTTCCTTAGCAGCAACAGTCTGATGAAGGCGTGCTTTGGTGTTGGCAGCCTCATCTACCCTTCTTCTGTAAACTTCTAAGCATTCCCTCTCCAGTTCCAACAACATGCGATCTTTGTCCACATCACTCTCCCCTATATCGTTCCATATTTGCTGCAAACATATTGCACCCCGTCAATCCAAGAAAAACAGAAGTTCAGAGAAAGAAAGAAAGACAGGATATAAAAACAGAGACAATGAAAACATCAAAGAATTAAGAAATTAGTCTTATAATATTGATAATTAATCCAATCCGGACTAGCAACTCATTCAATTAACAGAATGAGAAATACTAAACGAAGCGAATCGACTTAAATTTTAATACCAATTTCTATATAAGTACTACTATTCATCCTTCACAGGAGAAAATCAATACGAAACGCGATGGAGAAGTTGAAAAAAGATTAAAAAAGGGAAAAAGTGTTTTTTAAATTACAGTGATCTCATGAGTAAACGCAAGCCCCTTCCCTCATTTTAAAAATAACCTACAGAGAGTCTAATGTATAGCTTTTTTATAAAATCCGATGCTTTCCTTTTGACAAAGTAAAGCAAATAAAAAGTTATGCGGATGAGAAAGAGAAGCAATAGCTACAAAACATCACGGGGGAGAGAATCGGTATCAGAAACAAGTAATTATAAACCACTTCTTCGTTATGTAGAAGCAGGACGAAACCCCATTTCTTCTTTGTACACAAAAAGCGAAGTCTGAGACAAAAGAGAGTGCAAGACCTCGAGTTCTCTAAGCAAAGCAGTGCAACTAGTGCTAGAACGGATACTGGTGGTAGGACTACCAATCGCCAGCATTATTCAGGAACCGTAGTTTCTCTTTAAGTCTATGCAACAAGTGCTGAACTTGAAGCGAAACTAGCCAGGCAGTGCTGACCCCTTCAAACCCCAAAGGTGGCAATGCAAGAATGAACCGCAAGTTCCCAGAAACAGAGGCCTGTAAGGAAAGGGCTCAAAAAGAGCCAAGAAAGAGCAAGAAAATTGATGGTGTTTTAGAACAAACAGTGACCAAGAAACCAAGAGACATCGGGTGTCTCCATTGCTTCAACCAAGCTTGGCTTCCCCAGATCTAAAGCTTAAACCAATTCTACTTCATATTCTCTCGCTCACCCTTCAAATTCTTTTAACAAAAAGGAAATTAAGAAAAGAAGTAGCAGTATCTGTAAAGAGAAGTAGAGAGAATTTGGGGTGAAGTCTTCAGGCGGAGAAAATGATTGCAATGATTATTGTTGCCGTTGCTGTTTGCACTTGTAAGAAAAAAGGCAAGGCTTAAGCAAAGTAAGGGCAAAGAGGAAGGATAATGCTTCTTAGGGTTTGGTGGTTAAGCTAAAATGCGCCAATGTAGCTGGTGAAGAGAGCCCAGCTTGGCTAGGGAGCATTAGATCTGCGCACATTAGCCAATGATCTTGCAAAGGGAATTT
This sequence comes from Dicorynia guianensis, assembly GCA_037013595.1. Taxonomy (NCBI): domain Eukaryota; kingdom Viridiplantae; phylum Streptophyta; class Magnoliopsida; order Fabales; family Fabaceae; genus Dicorynia; species Dicorynia guianensis. The sequence continues at coordinate 10,760,800 of JASUAB010000006.1, read as the reverse complement.
TTATTTATTTTCCTTCACTTTCTCTCTCTTTTCTCTAATGGCTGTGTGCGAAAATTTGCAGGAGATACAAAGGCACGATAATCTAGTGCTTGTTGTTTCAAAGTGGGGACTCATGAATTTCGCATACTCAGCGATCTGGCGCGTGAACTCACTGTCCAATCATAGTAGGAATTTCGTAGGTGAGTCATTGAGATAGAAGCGCGTGACGGATGTTTGATTTTGACATTGCAGTGCCTTTCCATTTTTTGTTTTTCTGCTAAAGTAATGACTCAAGTAGCTGTTTTGATGTTGAAGTGTTTGCACACAAACGAATGAAAGAAATTAAAAAAAAGTGGTTTGGTGTGACTTGACTGTGAAGATTTAAATATTACAAATTTACAGTATAGCTTGAGTTTTGATATTTACTTTTATAGCTTTTGTACTTTGCCTTGCCATGTTTAAGTGTGAGTAATGAAAGCTTTAATATTGTACATGTTTTTCATAAAGTTGTGAGATTTTAGCAGAAGAAAGGTATATTATTTTGGATTTAAATTTTTTATTTTTTAATTTAAATTTTTTTATTTTTTTATAATATGTACATTTTTTTTTCTTATAAAATTTTTTAATTTTATATATATTTCTCTTATTACACACCATATCTTTCTTAAAAACAGATAAGAATCTCAATTCATATTACTCATTTTCTCCATGCTATTTTTGCTTTTAAAGTGGGTTACAAATTGAATTAGGATCACAAAGATGTTAGTGGCTTACAAATTAAACAATATATAACATTGTACTAGCTTATAAAAAAAATTCTAGAATTTTATACTTGTTTTCTATCACTTTAAAGTGAAATCAAATTTTTTACTTATGAGAAATTTAAAGATAAAAGAAAATAAGAGAAATATATATATATATAATTAGAAAAATTAATAAAAAATAAAATTTATAAAATATATCTTAATATAAATTAAAAAAATAAATAAATAATATCAAAGTAAAAAATATAAAAATAAAATATTCAAATCTCTTTAAAATACTTTCTCCATTGCGAAAAGTGATGAGTAAAAAGATATCGATATAAATAGAAAGTAAAATACTTTTAAACATAAGTGGATTTGAAAAACCTTGCGTGAAGAAGAGAGAAGTAGAAATAGAACCAGAAAGAAAAAAAAATTTAAAAATTAAATTTATATATTAAATTATAAAAAAATAAAAAATTATCAAAAGTAATAAAAATAAATTAGAGGATTCAAATTCAACCTATGTAAATATTTTTAATGATTATTTTAAGATCTTTTTTCTTTAAAATTTTAAAATTAAATTTAAAATTATATATATTAATTAACTTATCACTCTTTTAAAATTTTTTTAAAATTATCAAGAAAAATTTAAAGTATAAGGATGTTTATTATTAAAAAAAGGATTGATATGATGATAGAATTTATTTTAGTAAAATTAATTAAAAACAATAGTGCTAAAAAAATTGATTATTTTAAAATTAATTTGTGTATAATCATGCAACGTAATACTCCCATCCGGTCCTAAATCAATTGCGCAATATTCTACCAAAAAAAAGCCCGTTGCAAAACTTAGGATCCTATTCATCAATTTTATTTTCTTCTATAATGGCAGTATAATTGGTAATTAAATGTTAGCGACTTATTTTTATATATTTATTAAAATATTAAAATAAATGTAATAATTCAATCTTAACATAACTTATATTGAATTTCACAAAATTCTATTGGGATATATATTATTGCATATGGAAATTAGACTTTAAAACTCAAATATGACTTCAAGTAGATCACCAAGTAATTTAGATAAAATCATGATATATAATAAAAACTCATAACACTAAAAAAAAAGTATAAGAAAAATTTAAAAAAAAAAGTTACGGATTAATTTTAATTATTACCCGCTTTATAGAGCATCAAAAAGTGAAACTAAATTTTTTTTTCCTATTTTTATTCTTCTCTATTTAATTTTATCTTGTCGGTTCTCCTGGCAAAGTCTGGAGAGAACGAAATTGAAGACAATAGCTCAACTATGTGTAAGTTCTCTTCGTAGTTGAAGTTGGAAAAACAGAGTTTTCAAGAGGGAAAATAATCACCCAGTTTGGTTAACAGTCTATTCTTTGAATAAAAGTTGCCACATCCATCTCTCAGTCTTTGGAAACAGAAATAGACAACCACCGAAAAAGAAAACCAATCACCATTAAATCCAATTACAAGCATCTGTGTTACATTTATTTATTATCTGTGGTCTAGTAATAACGTACCTGCATTATTTACAGAGCATGGAATAAATATATGACTTTCGTGCGTACTTGTCTACTTTAGAGCCGACATAATTTTTCTCTTTAATTGTTACATTGAAGTCTTTTAAATTTTCATGGGTTTAAACTATAGAGATTCATCTTTTGGGTACTTGGCACCTATTTAATTGCATTTTTTCTTTAATTTATCTATGAGGATAACCAATTTTATATATTATATAATATTTTAAAAATCTCACCGGACCACCCAGTCTGACCAATTATTGGTGGCCAGCAATAGAATCTTATATAATTATTAATTTTATTATTTCAGTCACAACAAAGTCTTAAATGAGTGAAAAAATTTTAAAAAAAATCCAATGTAATTATGATAATAGCTATGAAATTCATAAATTATGTAAAATACATGTTTTATTAAATTAAAATTTACCTACGAATACTTTAATTGTTATAAATATAGCAATATTCATGTGGATGTCCTTCCTAACTCTTATTACATCAATAATTTCTAACCCTTAAGACATCGATTCCATAACCTCTATGTATTCATTCCCATTGATTCTGATGCATTCCTATCATGTAACTTATGAGATCATGGTTATATAAATAGGTACTAGAATAAGCATGTAAGGCAATAGAAAAATACAAAGAAACTCTCTTTACATCTTATTATTCTCTTTCTCATCTTCGTATATTATTGCTAAATTTTTCTTAATTCCATAACACTTTATCAACATGAAACCCTACAAATTTCAACATTCAGGTAAAAGTACAAAAGTTTTGCAAGATCAAATATTATCATCATATATATTTACTATTGATTTCCTATCACGTATGTTATTTGATAGCTTTTCTTATCAGTAATTCATTTCCTTATTAAGTTGTTGCTCTTGTGATAGTTTTATTATGTCAAATCTTATAAAACTTGAATTTGTGACCATTGATATCATGGGCAAGAATTATCTATAGTGGATATTAGATGCTAAAATTCATCAGAGTCAATGAGTCTTGGAGCCCTTATCAAAGAATCAAAATCATATAATCCATTCAATTGGTATTGCTTCATTCCCTGAAGTAAAAGTGACAACATAAAATATTAGATATGGACAAAGTCTTGACCATGGTTATAACTATGGCAGAGGTAAAAATAATTATTGTAATGGTTATCATAAGAAATTTTTTAACCACTTGAAGTGGGAAAGGAATGAAAAAAATGAGAAAATGGAAAGTGGACAAAACAAGCACTCTAAGAATGCTGAAAAAGGATATTTTTGATGTGGTGTGAAAGGGCAGTGCTTATGTACCTTTTGACAAAATACTTAGATGTTGTTAAATTATTTGAACATCCTAAAGGAAAAATTGGATATTTGATTGGTGATGTAATTGATTAGAATTATTTCTAATGTTTATGATTGATGGAACTATTTAGAATTATTATATTATTTTTAAATGTTTTGTTTCAGTTAATGTTTGATATATTTTGCATTTATGCAATGTTCTACTTTCGTTTAATATCTTTTCCATTTATGTGAATTTACATTCATATGTAAGTTTGTAATTTGTTAGTTATATTTTCATAAAGAATATTATGCATATTTTTCCATCTTTAGTTGGACCCAAGATTACTAATGAAGATATATTTCTAGCAAATAATGCAACAATGCATACTATACTCAAAGATAAATATTTTTCCCAATTAGTGATGAGAAAATCTAATGTCAATATCATTCCTAGTAGTACCAATTAATTGAAGGCTCCAATAGAGCCAATGTTCTATTACCTAGTGACACAAAAATTATAGTAAATGTTGTTTCATTTTCCCCCCAAATTTTAAAGAAATTTATTGAGTTTTAAGAATATCTTCAAAGTTAAATACCACATTGAGACAATGAATGAGAGAAATATTGAATAGCTTTGTATTGTAATTTTTATCTTGGGTAAGAAATACATATTGGAGAAATTGCTAATGTTTTCATCTACTTTGTACTATACAAATAGTTGGGTCCCTTAAGCATGTTACCTTAAATTTGATTCAAGCCATGTTTATGGAAAAGGTTTTGTTGGGAAATGACATACCTGCTTTGGTGATCTCTCCAATTTGAAAAGGATTAGTTTATGGTTGATGACTAGGGGATATCCTAGGTTTCACCCAAAAATATATTAGTACTATTGAAACAAATGTTGTTGTAAACTAGAAGTTTACTAATATGGAGACTTTTATGATTTAGCATGATTAGTTAGGCCATCTTGAATCAATAATGATGTAAAAAATTATTGACAATTCACACGGATATCCTTTGAAGAACTGAAAGATTCTTCAATCTAATAAATTTTCATATGCTATTTATTTTCAAGGCAAATTGATTATTAGACCATCACCAAGCTAAAATTGGAAAAGAATCTCTTCCATTTGCAGAACATATTCAATGTGATATATGTGGGCCCCTTAACCCACCATGTGGACCATTTCAATATTTTAAGATCTTAATAGATGCATTTATAAGATTTTCACATGTGTGCTTGTTATGAACACACAACCTAGTGTTTACGAGATCACTTATCCAGATAAGTAGATTATGTACACAATTTCCAGATTATGCAATTAAGACAATTTGTCTTGATAATGCTAGTGAATTTACATCTCAAATTTTTGAAGATTATTCTATGTCAATTAGGATAAATGTTAAACATCCTTGTTCATGTTCAGACACAAAATGGTTTTGCAGAATCATTTATCAAGCGCCTCCAACTAATTGCTAAACCATTACTAATGAGAATAAAACTTCCCATTTCTACTTGGGAACACTTTATTTTTCATAAAGTAATAGTTGTACGCATCAGGCCAATAAATTATCACAAATATTCCCCTTTATAATTGGTTTTTGAACACAAGCCAAATATTTCCCATTATTTAAGAATTTGTGGATGTACAGTATATATTCCTATTGCTCCACCACAATGCACTAAGATGAGTCTTAAAAGAAGATTGGGAATTTATGTTGGGTATGAATCTACTTTTATAATTAAATATCTTGACAAGAGATCTTTTTATAGTATGGTTTATTGATAGTCAAATTGATGAGATAATTTTCCCAACATTAAGGGGAGAAACTAAGTAGCTAGAAAAATAAATTACATGGAATGCAGTTTTATCTCATTTTGATCATCGCACAAAATAGTGTGAACTAGAATTTCAAAAGATTAATCATTTACAAAGTATTGCCAATCAAATGCCAATTGCTTTTATAGATCTAAACAAGGTGACTAAATCCTATATACTAGATACCTATGCTCCAATTAGGATTAATCTTCCAACAAGACAATTGGTTAATAATATAACAAATGAGTTTAAACTACATTAGAAGTGTGGTAGATCAGTTGATTCCAAAGATAAAAGCTCTCAAAAGAGAAAAGGAACAAATGATAAAGATGATCTTATTGAGGAGGCAACAAATATAAATGAGGAAATCAATGCCATAACTATTGAAGAAACTCCAAATAAAGTTTAGGTACCTAAAAATAGTGAAAATGAATGGATCTCAATAAATTATGTTTCTTCATCAACAACATTTTTGCATATAATGTAGTGCTAAATATTATTGATAATAGCAAGGATCTTACCCTAAGTCTGGTGAAGAATACAGACCAAAAAGTGATTGATCAAAATGGAAAGACACAATTCAAGCTGAATTGAAATTCACTTACAAAGCAAGATGGTTTTGGACTTATAGTTCAAACACAAGAAGGTGTTAAACTAGTGGGGTACAAATGGGTATTTATGTGAACATTTAATGAGAAAAATGAAGTTGTGAGGTATAAAGTGTGCCTTGTCACACAAGGGTTCTCACAAAGGTGGCTTGGTATTAACTATGAATAAACTTATTCCCTTGTGGTGGATGCAATTACATTTTGTTATCTTTTTAGTCTAGCAATACATAAAGGACTTGATATGCATCTAATGGATGTGTTACAACCTATTTATATGGTTCACTTGATAGTATTATTTACATGAAAATCCTTACAGTATTTAAAATGCCTAAAGTATATAATTCAAGTTCCAAGGAAAATTATTCAATTAAGTTAAGTAAGTCATTATATGCATGGAAGCAATCTAGGCACATGTGGTATATATAATTGTTTGATTGAATACTTGATAAATGAAGATATAAAAATGATCATATTTGCCTAGGTGTTTTATAACGAAATTAGGATCAAAATTTGTTATTATTGTTGTCTATGTTAATTATTTGAACATAATTGGACTTCCTTAAGAGCTCCAAAAAGCAACCAAATGCTTGAAGAAAGAGATTGAGATGAAAGACCTTGGAAAATAAAAATTCTTCCTTAGCTTGCTAATCAAGCATTTAGCGAATGGAACATTTGTTAACCAATCAACCTAGGTAGGAAAAGTCTTGTAGCCTTCTTATATAAATAGTGCACATCCATTGAGTACCTTGATGGTTGTAAGGTTTGCTAATGTAAATAAGGATCCTTTTTGGCCTCAAGAAGAAAGTGAAGAGATCCTTGGTCCTTAAGTACCTTACTTTAGTGCAATAGGTGCATTGATATATCTTATTAATAATGCAAGACCCGCCATTTCATTTTCTATAAGTTTATTAGTAAGATATAGTTCTTCTCTAATGTGGAGGCATTAGAATGTATTCGATAACCAATTGGCATGGGTTTATTTTACACAAAAGGACCTAATTCACAATTAATTAATTATGCTGTTTGATCTACACAAAGCTTGATCTCAAATAGGAATATGCTAACTCTTGATGATATAGCTATATTTTGGCATTCTACAAAACAAATAGTTGTTGCTACTTCTTTAAATCATGCAAAAAAATAGCAATCCATGAGATAAGTCGAGAATGCATTTGGCTAAGATCAGTGATGCAACATATCCAAGAAACTTGTGGACTACCATTCAAGAAAGAAATCCCCACGTGTTGTTTGAAGATTATGATGCTTGCATAACTCAACTAAAAGGAGGATATATTAAAGGAGATAGAACAAAACATATTTCACTAAAATTCTTCTTCACACATGATCTTCAAAAGAATGGCAATATTGATGTACAACAAGTTTGTTCAAGTGATAATCTGGCATATTTGTTCACTAAAGCATTACCCACTTCAATTTATGAGAAGTTGGTGCACAAGATTAAAATGCGTTGACTCAAATTTTTATGGAAAAATGAACTGTTTTTCCTTCACTAGGATTTTTCTCCTATTGTGTTTTTTCCTAGTTAAATTTTGACATGAATATTCCTTACAATATGAACATTCAAGGGGAAGTGTTATAAATATAGCAATATTCATGTGGATGTCCATATGAATTCCTAATTTCTAATACATCAATTCTATATGCTCGTAGGAATTCCTAACTCCTAAGATATCAATTTCATAACTTCTATGCTGTCATTCCTATCATGTAACTCATGAAATCATGGTCATATAAATAGGAACCAAAAGAAACATGAAAGGAAATAGAAAAGTACAAGGAGACTCTCTTTATGTCTTTTTATTCTCTTTTTTCATATTTTTATATTCTTGCTAAATTTTCTTTAATTTCATAACATTAATAATATTTTTAGATTTTTTAACAACTAAGTAAATATTATTTATCCTAAAATTATATTTATCGCAACACCTTCAATTCTACCATTAGTCCAACCGATTGGACCAGTTCAACTGTGACACCTTCCAAAATAAGTAGTTGTTAGATTTGGTTTTAAAAACATTGATCCTATAAGCAAATTTAATAAAAAATAAAACATAACTAAATATGTTAATCTATCTATGCAAGAAACTAGTGATGCCTTTATTAATGAACTTGATATTGATATCATAGTGTCCTTAGAAAAAAAATGTGTGCATGAGAATAGCTATAAATTTCATAAATTTTATGAAAAGTATGTTTGGATGAACTAAAACTCACTTCAATTTAAGAAAATATATTAATAATTACTTTAATAATATAATGAGATCTTTTAACAAGTAAGTAAATATTATTTGATTTAAAATTATATTTATGATATCATTTGGTCTGACTACTAGTCCAACCAATCAAATCCATTTGATTATGATTCATCTTCCAAAATAATTTGTTGACATCATTTAGTATTTTTTTTTTGTATTTTATGAAAAATTCATAAATTATAAAAGATTCACATGAAATTATTTTTGGAAAGAGGACCAAACATATAGTTTAAGAAGATAAAGTTTTACTATTAAACTAAGGGTATTTCCAACAATTCATAGTAAATTAAGTATGTGTAATGCATTTATAAAATATAAAGAATGTATGTGTAGATTTCAAAAATAAAAAATAATTTATAATAACAAATACTAAATAAAAAGGAGATTAAAACAATTTATCATTTTTTAATATCTTCAAATTTTCTTTTGTCTATTTTAAACTTGATTTGTGCATATAATAAACCCTCAGCAAATATAAAGTTATGTAGATACTAAGATTATACAATTATTACGATCATGCATTTTCATTTCTCTTTCCTTTCAGTTCATGAAGTTAATTAAATAAATAAGTAGAATTTTTATTAGTTATGATATGACAGAAATTTAACTTAATTGTGATTAATTATAAATTATGAAAGTTCAAATGTTTTCTTTCTCCATTTTTTAAGTTTTTATCTTTTTTAATTTTCTACCATCCTAGTTTTCAATATTCTTTTTGGTAGATCCTATTTTTCATTATTTATTGAGTACCGATCCTAATTTTATAAAAACATAATTTTTGATATAATTTAATAACGTTATAAATTTATATAACTAATTTTATTTAATAAAATAAATTTTTTTATTATTATTTTATCCATCATTATTTTTAAAATACAACGCACACAAAATGAAAAATGAGTACAAAATGACACAAATTTTTTGACATAAAAAATAATAACGAGCCACTTTAACAACATCGAAAAGAGAAATCTTGAATCTACCCAAAAAGGCTTTTTTTTATATTCAAATGACATGTTCGCGTGAGAAATTGCACTTACTACTTTTCATTGAAAACACTCCCTCCTAAACTCTCACAGAGAGTACTTCTTTCAAACTTGATGGAAATGTGGAAAACGACCTGAATCCTTTTTCCTATAAAAAGGAGATAGATTTCGTTTTGGGTCCTCAATAATAAAGCTTAAACCTATATCATCATTATTACCCTAAGAACTACCTGTACTGTAGAAGAACAAAATTAGTCCATAGGTTCAATAGAACAGCAGGAAGCAAACATAGTAGAAAAGTAAAAGACTTTGAACTTGTGGTATAATTGATTAAATGTTTCTTTTGGTTCATTCCTCAATGATGGAAAAGAGTACCACATATATGACCAATCTATTGTTACCTCTAATCCTTTTTAGGTCTTGTCCTTAGCCCTTACCATTTGTCTAAATATAGTATGTAAAGTGAACCAAAAACATTATTTATTTTTAACCATTATGGCAAAATGATAACGAAAGAATTCAATTCCCCTCGTTCCATATCATTATAGTGCTTCTTGTTGCTTCTCTTTATGATGCAACAGAGTAATATTTTTGTTACCCGTTATGATTTAATCTACTTGTCAATATGCTTTTAAAAAATGTTTTGATTTTCATGCATCGCCAGGGAGGTTTATCACACAACACAAAATTATTCCAATTACACAAGCAATCTATTACTCAATTTTTTATTAAAAATATTTTACAATAATTATATTATAACAATGATAATTTATACTATTAATTATGACATAAACCTCTCTATTTTATTTTTGAAAACCTACACAAAACTCTCTTGAAAAACAAATATCTATAATTTCTCTTAATGTAAGTAATTTCTTTTGGTATGGATTATAATATTAAGTTATTAAAGGTTTTGTGATCTTTATATAAAAGATATATGTAAATTTTATCTTAACAATTAAAAATAATTAAGTATATACATTATTTGTCCATATATAAATGAAACATGTTTGATTCAACTTTAACAGACTTAATTTTGCTAATTTAGAGTAAAAATTATATATTAATTTAATAACAAACAAATATTAATTTGCATAAGGGGGTTTTATCAAAGTTTTCTAAAAAATAAGAGAAGTTTGTGTAGATTTTCAAAATAGATGGACATTTTGTGTAGTAGAAAGAAAATGCAAGGAAGATTGAAATAATTTACTCCAAAATTTCAAAAACTTTCTTTTTGAAATATTAAAAAAGTTATAATATGAGAATTGAACTTAAAAAAAATGGAATAATAAAGTTGGGTTCGGCCACTTGTGCCAAGCTGAAGTCCCCAAAATTTCAAGAAAGTTTAAGCATATCATTTATGCTTGATATCAATTTGCTAACATATTAAATATGTACAAAATATGTATTATGTATACTTGACTAACTATTAGGCTTTTAATGATCTAATAATTAAGCTTCCAATTAATTAGCTTTGTAATCATTATACAATTATTAAAATTAGTAGTTGTGAGAGGCTATTCTCACACAGTCTACCAATTCTCACATGATATCAAAGGAGAATTTGGATATTCTAAAATGAGGGATATACTTTATGGAGCAAAGTACAATTTAATAACTATTAATAAAAAAGTTAACTGTTGTACATTCTCTCAAATTTATGAGTTGTTATCCACTTGATTATATTTTATAACAATCTTCATCTTTAATTTTTTCATCAATGATCATTCACTTACCTTTATGCTATGCATTTAATTCTTTACTTTAGAGTCACAATTTATGAAAGCACTATTTGTGAGAAAAATGTTCCTATACCGTTGTGTCTTCTCCAATGGCATGCCTTGTTGTGTTTCAAATCTAGCATTGTTCTTCGTCTACAGTTTTAGTGGCTGGGTTTTGTTTTAGCCACCCAAGTGTATTCTTCATTGGTGTCCCCTCCCGCATAACAAATCAAGTAGTGTTCTTCTTCTAGGGTTTTCGTAGTTGTCTTTTATTAGCAACCATAGTGTTCCCCTAGTTTGCGGCCGATTGACCTCTCACGCACCACCACACGTTGCCATGCCACCTGATTATAACCCAATTTCATAAATTGTAACCTAAAATTGATTTGTGATTTTAATAATATCTTAATTTTTTACATTATAAGTATAACATTACTTGATAATCTTTTAATTCTATCAAAATTTCGTAAATATTTTAATTATAATAAAATTTTGTAAATTCTCATTATAACCCAATTTTTATGACTTTTAATTATATCCTAATTTTTCTATAATTATAGCCTAATTTTGTATGTTCATATTAATTATATCTATATTTTTTACATTGTCATTATAAAAGTTTGATAATTAATTTAAATTATATAAGAAATTGTAAATAATTGAATTATATTTAATTTTTGTAAACTCTATATATAGCCTAATTTTTTAAAATTCTAATTATAAGCTTTTTATGAAATTATAGTCTCACATTAACTTACTAATGACTTAGTTGCTAACCAATCACATTTTAATCAACCTAATTTAGTCAATAAAATCTTATAGAGCTAATAAAATTCATCCTAATTAGCCTAATATTCAAGCTGATTCCTACTTTCTAATAGGCTTTTTGTCCTTTTGTTTTCCTAAATCCCGATCAAGTTTTCCCTTAAAGAAGAGACCCCATGCATAACACCTGCACCCAATCGCATATAACTACTTGCACTTAATTTGAAGCAATATATTCAAACATATAGGTTTTGTACCAATTCAAATTCACTGACTAATTACATATAGACATAAATTCTAAATTAAACTTTTATTTTTGTATCAAACATAGGCTTTTGTATCCGAAGTTCATCTTATAATCACTAATCAAAATAGAAACAAGTGGAAAAACTCACTACATAATCAGACTCCCCTATATCTAAGTCTAATGAATAAATAGGTAAAGGCTACATAGCCCTAAATCATTGCAGAATCTACCCAAAGTAATATCATTTTAAGCTATTCATATGTTAAATAATAAAGGGGGGCCCACCACATAATATTTTCACAAAAATAAAAAAGGGAAAAAGAAAGCACAAGAAAAGCTATGATGTAGTAATAAAGAATAATTATTGATTTATTGCCAAATGGGCCACCTTAATTGGCAAAGCATATCTCACACGGCAATCTATTGACGTTTACCTACTAACATAAATGTATCATTCGTATTAACGATATAATATTTGCATGGTTTACTAAATTAAAATAGAGGGCAAAAATGGGGAGGTTTGTTAGATTAGGTCTATCATAATTGATTGGTCAATTATAATGACAATAATCATGATCATATAAATTATTTTATTTTGTCCTAACAAATTCCTGTATATAATAGCCTATGATACAGCTCAATAATGACTGGTAGAGAGAGAGAGAGAGAGAGAGAGAGAGAGAGAGAGAGAGAGAGAAGTGGGTGGCTGCTGGTGGTAACTACCATAGGGGGAGGGAGCTCAGTGATAAGAATGTAAGATAAAGACAAAGGAACTATAGCTGGCCTCCAAAAATATATGGGGCACGGACCCCTCCTCGTCTGTAAGTGTCCCATTATACCTTTTTCTACGCTAATCATGAGAATTATGGTCGGTCCTTAGGAAGGAAGATGTCATCTTTAATTGAGCCACTTTGTTTAAAGCATCCCTAATTTCATTTTACCTATATACAATTTATGCCATCTTTTTAGAAGCTAGATGTTGCAATTGCTGCTTTTATGGAAATCGTAAGATTGTCATGCTTCAAATATTTGAGTATTTTTTTACTTAGTATTAGGTATTATTAAGTAATTGCAGGAACTCATATAAAAAATAATTTCGTATTAGGTATTATTAATTAATTGCAGGAACTCATGTAAAAAATAATTAGAAGAATTAATTAGAATCCTTAGTTTTTAAATTCACATTTGTCAAAGTAATAAATTAGATATATATAAACTTATTTAAGTGAGGATAATCATATGGGGTCCTTTCCAGGTAGCAGAGACTCAATTATTATCAAATTAAAGCCTCTTGTAATATAAATAAACTCGTTAATTATGTCTTCAAATTACGTTCAATCAATAATAGAAGTCAAAAACTTTTTTTTTCCATATAATTGTCTCGCAAGCATGCATGTCAAGGTTGTAAACAGAGTGTCCATAGTTTGACTAGCATCTTAGGCTAAAGAATATCATTTCCTTCTTCAATGTACGTTAACTACATGTTTATTATTATTATTATGGACTTCTAATTTCAATGTTGAATCTACAAAGCACACTTTGGTACATTTTTCATAGGAGGTGACTCAAGTTTGATTCTGATCAAAGATAGTTGAGTCATCTAATTCATTAATCTTCTCATAAATTATTTTAGAAGAAAAAATTCAATGTTAAATCTTTCTCAAAAGTGTATATATGTTTAGAAAGAAGAGTTACGCACTAGAATTCTCTTCATTCCCTTCAATCATTGTCTCTATCTTTAGCTGAAAGAGAACTCAAATTCAAGGGATATTGAAAAGTTTGGGAACCATACCCCAAATAAGTTTGGAAACTATTAAGGGAACCATAGCCCAAATATGTTGAGTAACACCCACAATTATTTCTGCTTTCTATGTCATCATAGAATTTATTATTCTGAACTTTCTTCACATGAGACATTCATTGGAGTCTTCAAAAGTAATCCAAGCAATGCTGGTACAGCAAGATATCTAACGGAAGCATCTTCTTCAATCCCCAAGAGCCAAAAATAAATAATAACAAAAACTTGAACACAAATCAGACCCTACTTTTCTGGTAGATTCTATTGTTGAGCCAAATCAGTACATTGCATAATACAAATTCATGCTGAAAGATAACACTTTTAAGCACTTTCCGACTTGATAGAAGAACATGGGGACAAAGACAACGAACAATCAAACTACAGTATGAAGAAAGAGACGTACAGAGGGAACCATATTTGCAGAAAGGTAAGCAATGGAGCTTTACGTAGCAGAGAAATTTCCCCCACCCTTGTCCACATAATGAAGAAAACACATGAGCCCACTTTTCCTTTGAGGAGAGAGAACAATGGGTGTTGGGTTGGGTTAACGTTTGTACCCTTTATGCAGTTACGGGGATGTGGGGTTATGATTCTCAATCCCAGGTGAAAAGGGGAGAAAGAGAGGAGTAAGGGCTAGTTAATGGAATTATTAGCCGACAACATTGATGGAAAGGAGAAACTTATTAGTTTGGTTAAGGAGTTGACAAAATTAAGATATAATTAGTTAGTAGAAAGCATCATTATATACCAAAAGGACTAAAGGAGAAAGAAAACGAGAATAAAATGTTAAAGCACGCATCAGTTATCATTGTTAAATTTCCCAGCTAAGTAGTTAAATTATAAAACAAACCATGTAGAAGTTAAGGTGGCTAACCTTAATTATAATTGGGCAAAGGGCAAGTTTATTCTCACTAAAATCAAATCACTTAAAACTTATAAAATAAAATAAGCATAGCCATAAAATGTATTAAGTATTGTAATTTAAATTATAAAATTTAATAAAATTATTGATTTAAGTTTTTTTAAGTGATATTTTAGTAAGAATAGATAAATTGTAGCTCGAATTGCATATTTGTAACCAGCCCATTCTCAATCTGATTTTGTCTCATCATACTCAAACCCGATTGTTGATTTTTTGTAACCAGCCCAACTCGTCTTACTTTTCCTAAGCGCTACGAGATATTCCCAAAAGTTACCTTGCTCCAAGCGCCCGAAGCACCTAAGCATGATTTTACTTTACCCAGCAAGTTCCCATGGCCAGCACCTCAAGATCTTGCAGCTTGCAATGTTGGAGGGCCTATCGGAGGCCAAAAAGATGAGCAAAAGGAACACTATTACCGCCCCTCTTTTCATCAACACTATGGAAGATCAAAATACCCGTGTAGCTGTTTCAAAAAGTTCCATGTTTCCAGTCTCAGGATATATTCAAGATAACCATAGAAACCCGTAACTCTTCATCAAGCAGCAATTAATAAAGGGTAGTAGGAGAAAATTTTTTCAACTCTATGCTAGCTATCTACTACCATAAGGTGTTGACGTAATAAAAGTTAACTGTGTCTCAGAAAATCTTAAGTTAGTTTGTTGTATGGGTTTGAGTTTAAAGTCGCCCTTCTTAGAAGAGATTCACCATTAAATAGCTCCCACTTAAAAACTGTTTAGTCTCCTACTTAAAAAGATAGAAAGATAACCTTAAAAAAAAAAAAAAAAAAAAAACTAGTAAACCACCTACCAAAATGCTGGTCAATTGGACTTTGCAGATAAAAGGAAGTTTGACCGCTCCTGCATCATTTTCTCTACTCAATCCAATTGCACATATCCTTTCATTATGTTAACCCATGAGACTAGGTAACATGTTCAAATGGTCTTGATCAAGTTACATCCAATTAAAAACCTCTAAGGTGGTGTTCGATACAAGAATTTTTTTCATATTTGTTTGAAAATTAAATTTTCCATGTTTAGTATAAGTTTTTTTGTTTGGTCTTTTAGAAATTCTAAATTCTAAAAAATTTAATTATCCACAAAATGAAGGAAACTCATTCCCATGTGTAGCCATGGCTTTTATAGATTCTCATCTGGGCTTTATAACCTAAATTATAAATTTTATACTCTAAAATTATAAAATTCTAAATTTTAAAACTCTAAACTCAAAATTCAAAAACTTAAAATCCTAAACATAACCCTAAATTCTAAACTCTATACATAACCCCAAATCATAACTCTAAATTTTAAAACCCTAAGTAATTTGAAAATCAAGGAAATTTAATTAGATTTCCTAGGTATTAAATACCAGAATTAAGATTACGTACATATATTTCATACTTTCCTAGGTATTAAATACAGAAATTAAGATTATGCAAATTTAGGATTTCTTTTCAGTGTGTTCACTAATAAGAATGATCATAAAGCAAACATTTTTATTGCATCATAGTAATATATTGTTTCAAATTGCAATCCCATAAAAAATAAATAAATAAATAATATTCATAATTATTATCCCTGTGATTCATCTTTTGAAATTGTTGCAAAACTTGTCCATTTTTTAATACTATCCATGATATCATTCTCTATATATGTAATTAAGCAATCATTTAACCATTTGTTTCTCATATATTGCGAATTTTTCACTTTTTATAGTATTCATTGCATAGAAAACTCTTTCAACAAATGCAGTTACAAAGTAAGATAAGGTTAATTTGATAAACAAGTACATTAATAAATATATTGTTTCAACCAAGTTTTGAGAGAGATAATTGATTTCTTAATTCTAAAAATCTTTCATCGAAGTGTACTTGTAAAGTAGAATTTTCAAGTTGATTACCAAGTAAAAGAATTTCAATGTAGAGAAATCATTTAGATAAAATTAAGCAACTATAGAAAAATTTCTTTATTGATAGAACCAAACAAATTTCTTGGATTTAAGCAAGTTGATCACTTGATAACACAACTTGAATTGATGTAAATTTGAAATTTGCTAAACTTTCTGCCTTAACTACCTTTGAGTTACAAATAAATCATCCATATTTGGGAATACTATTTGATTTTTATTGCAAAATAATGTAACTTCATCAAACAAAGACTCTCATCCGTTATTTATCATCAATTACAATCCTTGTTTGGACACATTAACTAATGGCATAGCATTTACATTGTCTTAATGACTTTGTTGTAGTGCTTTATGCTTCATTAATAACTCCTAATTAGTTTTCATTAAATGCAAGTTGAATAAAAACTCAAAACATTGGACAAAATGCAGCAACATATGTGTTTCACCTCTTTGTTCATTGCTTGTTCCATCTTCTTCAACACAAAAAATTTGCTATGTGGGCACTACTTTATATATATATATATATATATATATATATATAAAATTTTAAAATGTGTGGACACTTGCCTACCCTAATTTGTTCATATATAGATCCACCCTTGACTTTGAAACTAATTCTATAACATAGTTGAAAAAACCTCTAACCAAATGCCTTCTAGATTTCAGAAAGTTTTGGAAATTTTTGTAAAAGATTAAGGACTTCTCAAAGCCACAAGCAAAGGGCCAAGCTTAGGAAATTATTTCAAACACTAAGGAGGATGTCACACAACCGATGTTAGTGGCTCGATATTTTAGCCTCGACCATGTCTTGAAAAGTGGTTGACCATTGTTAGAGGTCTTATTGACTGTCAATGCCTTATAAAGGGAGATATGCACCTCCTCTTTTGAATTTCATTTTTCTTAAAGGAAATATAAATATCATTTTTGGCCTTCACCTAATAGCTTATGCTTTTGAGAGAATTGATTCTTGACATGGTATTAGAGCTTCTATGACTAAGTGATCAAGAGCTTGAATCTTACAGCTCCTATTTTTCATATTAAAAATTGAATTTAAACACTAGGTTTGGTGGACTAATGCATTTGTCCACACTTCAAACTCAAAGAACTTTCATGTGAGGGGGCATGTTAAAGGAATTATAACAACCATTTTTGGCCTTCACCTAATAGCTTATGCTTTTGGAAGAGCTAATTCTTGATAGTCACTAATCTATCCGCTTTATCCAATGAAATGGTAGCTAGCAACCCAAATCCAATTACCTAATTATATCTTCACTACACATATAGGATAGGCTTGTTGCACATCTTGGGATAAGAGAATTACTAACATAGAAATCATTATCTCAATAGCCTCCCTCAAGATGATGTAGGAAGGGATGTAGACATCAAAGCTTGCAAATGTTCCATGTCAATAGATGTTACAGTGAACCTCCCTCAAGCTAATGTGTCCATGCCTCCTTGACACCAATAAGTGCATAAAATTGATCATTTCCAAGTGCTTTGGTAAAGGGATCCATGAGTTGCTTATGGGAGGGGACATGTAGTTTTAGGAGGTTGGCTTGACATTGTAATTGAACATAATGGTAGTCCACTTCTCTGTGCTTCTTCCTTTCATAGAACACCAAATTTGAGGCTATATGAATGGCTACTTTGTTGTCATAGAATAATGAAATAGGCCATGGGATAGTAATGGACAAATCTTTAAGAAGATGAACTAACAAAACAATTTCCTTCGTAGTTTTTGCCATGGCTCAATACTCAGTTTGGGCTAAGGATAAGGAAAATGTGGTTTATTTCTTAGAGTGGTCCCTTGGAAAGTGTCAAATCTAGCAATGGATGGCTTTGTTGTTAGGCAAGTAATCCAATTAGCATTACAATAGTCCTGTAGAGTATGTTGATTATCTAAGGGAAAGAACATTCCATGTGTGTTGGTGGACACAAGATATTGCATCATATGGTAAGCTAAAGTCATATGGAGCTTCCTAGGATGCTACAAAAATTGGCTAAGTAGATGCATCCTATATGCAAGATTAGGACATGTGAGAGTAAGGTTGTTTAATCATCCCATTGAACACCCATATGCTAAAGGTTCATACAAGAATTCTTAATCATCAGTAGCTACCCCATGTTGTTAGGGAATGGGCATTTTGACAAGCTTAACTTGTAGGGGGAGAAGCTTCTGTCAAGATTTCATGTATGTACTGTAGACACTTAATTTTGTCTGAGCCCTAAAATATTAAAGTGAACCTATGTATAAGTTCTAAAATTATCCTATTTAAATATATACTTTTTTTAGAAATTAATTGGATGAGAATGAAATAAATGTAAAGATATTTTTGATTCCCAAATGTTAATAATATTATCTTTTAAAATTAAAAATTAAAAAAAGAAAGAAAAAAGAAAAAAAAGAAAGAAAAAGAAGAAAAGAGGGGTAAATGTCACTAATAGAGAGGGCTGATTTGAGAAAAAAGGGCAACAAAAGGATAAGGAGGAAGAGAAGAAGAAAAAAGAAGAGCAAAAAGGACAAGGAGGAAGAAAAGAAGAAAAAAAGAAAAGAGAGAAAAAGAAGAAAAGAGGAAAAGTGGTGTCGACATACAATGCATGGGAGCAAAGCAAATGAGACAAGATGAAAGGGAAAGCAAAGCAAATGAAAAAAGAAGAAGAAGAGGCAGGTGAATCATTTCAATGCATGGGAGCAAAGAGGAAGTAAAGCAAATGAAAGAAGACGAAGATGTAGGTGAAAACTTTTAATGCAAGGGATCAAAGCAAATGAGAGAAGACAAAAAGGGAAACAAAGGAAATGAAAGAAGATGAAAGTACAAATGAATAATTTCAATCCTTGGGGGCAATGAGTTAAAATTTAAGATTGCTTTCACACTGCCCAAAGCTTTTATAAATAGAGGTATTTCATTTAGAAAAAATGAAGCCAAGAGAGAAATAGAGCCCAGCACAAAAAGACTGAAGACTAAGAAAAAAGGGAGATAGAGTGAAAGAAAAAAGAAAGAGAAAGAAAGCAACACAACAAAGACATAGGAGAGAGTGTTATAGTTGAGCCCAAATTAGAATGACTTGGTACATCCAAGGGTACTTTTCTTTGCTGTTGGAGTTTTGAGTTGTAGTTTTGTATAAGTTGTACTTTTCTTCATATTTGAAACTATAACATACATTCTTGCAATCTCCATTTTATTATCTATGATGGCAATATAATTCGTTTGTGAAAGATTTTTCTTCCTTAGTTCATCTTTTTAGTAATTTTCTATTCCTCTATCTATGTTTTAGGTATGATTTATGGCTAAAAATGAATTGTATGGAAGCTTTTCTACCATGGTGTGGCACCTCTGTGTAGGAGATTTGGAAGGGTTAGGTGTACCAAACCCACTTTTGGGTGTGGTGCACCCAATACTTATCCCCTCTAAAAATAATTTAAAAATAAAAATATTTTAAAAAATAAAACAAAATATATAGTTGTATCTATACAATTTTTTGAGAATTTTTGGTATTGGTTTAAAAATTTTCTAATGAAGATTGTGAAATTTTAACTGTATTATTTTTGTTAATTCTTTTTGTTTCTAAAAAATATAAAAAAATTCTCTTTGACAACAAAATTCTAATTTCTTTATTTGGTTTGATAAAATTAATACTATTTTTCATGAATTTCTAAAGTTAATATGAAAGAAGATCAAAAATTAAATAATACTAGTAATTAAAATTGTTTAATGCCAAAAAGAAAAAAGAAAAAATAAAAAATAAAAAGGATCCAACCGTATGTCTCTTCTTTGTTATTATTCATTTAAAAAAATAATTTTATACTATTCACGTATATAAATTCTATTTATGTCCAACACTATTTATTACTATTAATTTTATTTGTATCCTACACTATTTACATACATAAATTTTATTTTTGTTCTGCACTATTCACCACTTTTAATTTCATTTGTGTCCTGTACTATTCACATACACAAATTTTATTTGTGTCCTACATTATTCATATACACATATTTCATTTGTGTCCTATACTATTCATATACATAAATTTCATTTGTGTCCTACACTATTCACCACTCTTAATTTTATTTGTGTCTTGCACTATTCATGAATACAAATTTCATTTGTGTCCCACACTATTCATCACTCTTAATTTCATTTGTGTCTTGCACTATTTACGTACACAAATTTTATTTGTGTCCCAGACTATTCATTACTCTTAATTTTATTTTTGTCCTTTATTATCATTTTTTATTTTTTCTTTTAAATCCAAAATCTTCCCAATGATGAATAAAAAGAGTTATCAGTCAACTAGCCACTATTTAATTATCTTGAGGGAAATTGCTTCATAAACTTAGCCAGTTTACTAGCATGATTTTATTAATGCATTTAAAAAGATACATCCCTACTTTTCAAAAGCCATAACCAAGCTAGGCAAATATTTTTAAACCTAGTCAAGCAAGGTACACCATTATTTTTCAACAAGCCTTAGTTAAGCTAGGCAACTATTTTTAATATAAACCCTAGACAAACTAGGTATCAATTAATTTTTTTCACAATTATGGTCAAACGTCACTCACTAGTAAAGATAATCCCGGGTCACGTTTGACCATGCGTAAAACTAGTAGTGGGACAATAAAATCAAAAAATAAAATAATTCTTTTTGACAAGACACAAAGCATAGATTTGAAACCCAAAGGTAACAGAACATTGATATGGTACCGAAAAGACATTGTAGGAGTGCTAATACCTTCCCTACATTTAGCCAAATCTCGAACCCATTTTTTTGTAATGCAAACCATACATTTTAGTATCTGACTTCACCATTTCAATTTAAGTTGTTGGTGACTCCATTTTTAATTTCTTTCCTCAAACAACTCATTTCCAAATTTTTTTTTATCTTTCATGATCGCCACTCCACATTGTGTGTTGATAGCTTGGCAACTCCATTGGAAAAATTTGAGGGTTAGGCCAAATGAGTAGGTGCTTGCTACATTTTGTTTTCAATTTCTATGCTTTGGTTAATCATCTAGTTTATTTGTCTTTTAGGCTTCTAATTTTGCATTTTGGATTGTGTTTTGGGATTTCTAACTTTGCCTTTTGGATTTACATTCTAAAATTATGCCTAGATCACGCTACTAGATTGGGTCTAAACAGCTTACTTTTTCACAATATTATCTACTATATCTGCAGACTAATGGTTGGCAGATTATTTTGCAGGTTGTGAGTGAGTGAGTGGATGGCTTATTCCCTCCACACACATACACCCACACCACAATGCACCTTAGAAAAAGGAAGGTCATGACCCCTAAGTTTTATAGTTGACCTCTTTGGAACCTTTAGGCTAGTAAGGGCATAAAGTATGGTCGTCCTTCATGAGACCCTTCGTGTAGGCACTTGAATGCCTTCACTCAAGTTGACTCTTTGGGGCAATTTGGGAACCTGATTTTAGGGGTCTGGAACCTATCCCCTTTTCACACTAATAGTAACGTTAAAGCCATCCTATGAAGAAAGTTTAATCTAAACCTTTGGATGTAGAAAATAAGCCTAGGATTTAGCATGACTCAAGCATGATAGGGAAATGTTATTTATTTCCTCGCTTGTGACTACATGCATTTTCATCCTTTGTATCATTTTAAAATAAGGGATCTCTCATTGCTCCCATCATGATTGCATGTATAAGCTCTCAACTTGATCTTTATCTTTGATAGGTGAGGAAGGGGTGAGGCAGAATATCCTTCATGAGGCCTTTGGACTCTGTGCAAGTACTCAAACTTCCTCACTCAAATTACCCCTGGCATGTTGGATTGTCTCAAATAGGGGCAATTTAAGGATTTGTATAAGTATTGTAGACCCTTGCTGTCATGTTTTAATTATAGCACACGAGAGGAACCTTGTCTTCATGTCATTATCTTTGTTTTAATTTGAACATCATGGTCATCATTTTCCTTTGGCATAAATTTTAGGTGACATCATTATGGACACCAACACTACATTAAATTTGACCATAATCATTGTATAACCCCATGACCAAGTGCTCTTCACTAAGAAAGGGCTTAGAAGGAGCAAGGGAATGTCTTAAATGGACAGGATGGTATGCTATTGCTAGAAATTAAGAAGTTATCTTTTAAACAAAATGACTTGGCAAATTTAAGGAAGGCTTGGGATAGCTTTACTGACTCAAAAGTGGTGGTTTGCGAGGAACTATGGTTAGTTGGGAAACCTATTATCGGTCCCAATAGAGGAGGCATTGCTCAAAGCCTTAGTCTTCTTCTAGAATCTAGTTTATAGAGTATTCACTCTTGGGAGCTATGATCTAACTGCTAACTTAGAAGAATATGGTGACTTGCTAAAAATCAAGGGTTTAAATGGGGGCAAAGTGCATAAATATGATAAAAAAGCTAGGCCCAATAAAAGTTTGGGCAAGTTGTTTCATTCACCAAAGATGAACTTTGGGAATGATACCTAGGAGAAAGGAAAAAGATGGACTATTTCTATCAATTTCCTTATTAGACTATACCATGCTCAGATAGACAAAGAGTTGGCAATGCAAGCCCTAGTTTTAGCTATTTATGGAGTGATCATATTTCCCAAAGCTCTTAGGTATATTGTTGGATAACTAATTGTCTTATTCAAAGCTTTTAAGACTAGTTTGAATCCTATGCAACCCATTCTAGCAGAAACTTTTAGATCTTTGAATTTTCTTAAGTAGATTGGAGAAGACAAATTTTGTGGTTGCTCACAACTATTGATGGTGTGCCTGGTGAGTCATTTACTCTCTCTAAATGATATGGGTTACCCTTTGATTTCTTTTAAACCAGCCTATTTTGATGACTATGAGCCTCTAAAGGACTTCACCAAATTCAAGTGGCCTAAGAAAGTGCATGATCATAATGCTTGGATTGCGTACTTTCGCAATTTCAAGAATGTCAAGGGGGAGAGTACATGGTTACTAGGAGACTGATGATATATGGTTGCAAAAATTGATCTTGGATCCCCTTAGTTGGCCAATGAGGCATAGTTAGCTATGCTCAAGTTATGGTTATGAGGCAGCTTGGGTCTATGCAATTTGTACCAGCCACTAAGAAACTTGATGAGTTTGACCTTGAATTTGGGGATAAAGATGTGAGGCTCAAAAATAATACTGTAAGGAAACTATGGTGCCAAGCGAGGCAAATAGAGCTTGGGGAGCATTCAATAACAACTAGTCCAGAGTATTCTTATTGACAAAAGAACAACAACAAGGTTTCATGCTCCTAAAATTACCCTGTCAACTTTGTTCTCCAAAAGAATTAGGGTAAATGAAAATGTTGAAGCTAAAGAGAGACTAAAAGTTGAAAAGCCTTTATCTTCCTTACAAATTAGAGAGGCTATGTTGGAAGATAAAGAATTAAAGATGAAACAAGAAGTCAATGCATGGAAAGCCAAGGTTGTAGAGTTTCAAAAGAAGGTCATGATTATGGAGTGAGATAAATCCAGATTGATTGTTGAAAAAAGAAAAGGAGGTCAAACAAGCTAAAAGAGAGGTGTACCTAGTTAATATGCATAAACGCTATACCAAAGAGGAGTTTGTAGATAATAAGGAGAAGGTAAAGTCCTTACAAGATGAAGTCACCCAACTTAATGAGGAAGTGGTCCTGCTTAGAGGCCATATTCAAGGGTAAAAAGTAACTCATCAAAAGGAGAGCATAAAGTTCCCAAAAATAAAAGATTCACTAAAAGTTGATCTAAATAAGATCACATAGGAAAAGGAACACCTCGAGGGGCATATCGATAACCTTGAGGAACATCATGAGGAGATTTAGTTCCTAAGACCCAATTACAAGACCAGTAAGACTTAAAGGAAAGGATTGATTACATTGACAAGGTGAATATGAGTTTATACCTGAACTTGATCGATGTGAAGGCAGCTTGGGATCGGTGCCTTAAGGAGGTCTTGAAAGACCATGTGATGATAAATATAGTGGAAAAGAATGATCAACTTCACTATCAACTAGCAGACACTTGAGAGTAGTTAGAAGGGGTGAAAGTTAGCATAAGGCAAGTCACGAGGATGGTAGTTACAGAAGCCATGTAGATATCAGAGCGAGAAGTAGAGTTAGAATTAGTCCTACTAAGAGTCTCCTTTAGGAGCTAAAGGAACACTATGTCAAAGTGGAGAAACTACGTGGATATTGCTAAGGTTGATCCCAAGTTATGTTTTTTTTTTCAAAGAAAGCACCCTTAAGAGATGGTTATGGTTATTCTTCTTGACATTAATGAAAAAGGGGTTTTTTATGTTGCTTAGAATTTAAGCCAGTTATATTTCTTGCATACCAACATTATATATGCATGCTGAAATTTAGTTACTCATTTGCATTTAAATAATTTAGTTAAGAAATTATGACTCTAATTACGTGATCTCAATTCAAGTGAATGGGAGAATTATGCCAAGAAAAAATAGTTGAAGGACTACAAGACAAAGTCGATGACCTCATAGCCCAAATGGACAAGTTGACTAAGTTCCTCCAAGCAAAAGCTTTTGGTGAAATAGAGACCCCACCATTTAACCCTTAAGATCCATAATCCTACTATCAAGACTAAGTAACCAGAATCAACCAAGTTACCAATCTCCTTCTCAAGGGGTCCAACACTTACAATATCCACCTGGGTTTGGTTTATAAAACCAACAAGGGCCTTCACCCCACATTCTGGAGCATCAAAATTCACTAAATCAGCAAGGGCCTCATTGTAATGTCAGTCAGGGTTCCTTCCTCAGTCCATATGGGAGCTATATATATAACATCCTTAAGGCCCACTATCATAGGTCCAACAGGGCCCTTACCTACATTACCACAAGGGTCCATACCCTTAATACTCAGATGGGCAACAATCTCAAGGACCACATTTCCAACATCGACATGGTCTTGGTCACCAAGAGTTTGGCATGGAGTCAAAAATTGACATATAGTGGGCCAAAAGGATTAGAAGATGTGAGGAACAATTCTCACTACCTAATATAACCTGTCTTCGAAGCCTTAAGCTAACAATTGGTGTGATTAGGAATCATCCAAATTTGATTATAGCACCTTCATGAGTTGTAATTGAGACAATGGATAAGGATTTACTAAAACTTTTAATCTCTATTTCATTAAATTATTTCTTGCCTTAAATGCATTAACATGTTAGGTGCCAGTCATATTATTATTTAAGCATACATTTATATGTCATAGCAACAAGCATGCATTTTAAGGTAACTTGTAGTCCATTGTCATTCAAACCTCTTCGTTCTTAGCCTTATGGGTAACTTGAAGCCCATGATATTCAACCTATATTTTTTTCATTCAAGTTTATTGGGTAACCTGAATCCTAATCATGTGAAGACTCCTAGGTTCCCTTTTTATCTTTCTTACTATTCATGTTAGCATCCTAGTTCTAGTCGGTGGCTAGACTTCATGTCATTTTATGACTGATAGGTATAATCTTGAATGCTAACTCAGAAGAAGAAAGACTTGGAAGACTTTGGAACAATAAAGAAGGGCATTAGTCCTAGCTCATCACCTAACTAGAAAGATAGAATATGGAAGAAAACCTTGCAAAGCTTAGAATTAGGTTCTCTCCTTTTCCCCAAGATATGCTTAGGAAGATTTATAGATGTCAACTTGAAAGGAAAAAGATACTCATATGTCTGGGCTTTCCTGAAGATGTATATTGGATCATTGAAGCCAAGGTATGTCTAGTAGATGAGTTTCAAGATTCACTTATTAAACATCTATTGAGAATGGGAAGAAGCTTTTATGCTAAGAAGAGAAGAGTTAAAAGAATAGAAGTTTGCCATAAGTGTGTGAGGTAGACATGTAATACACACTAAATGGTAAAGGAATGGTTTCTCTAAATTGAAAAGGCAAAATCTAGTTCTTAAAGGATGGAGTGAGTAAAGAGTCATTGGTTAATATCCTTCAGACTCTTGAGATGCATCTTAGTGGATATGTTCATAGTTTTGCTCTTGCTTTAGAAGATATATTCAATAAAGAAAAGGAATGCTTCCATCTTGAGAATCTGATGTTACATGACCCTATTTGCCAATTTATAAGAACACTAGATGGGAAGCAAATCCTTGACTTATAAAAGTGTTTAATCCATTACTAGAAGCAAAACTAGAGGAAGAGGTAAGCCAAAATTACTATACAATAATCATGCAATGCATTTATTTTTCTCCTTGTCAATCACTACACCTGTCATCTCCACTATTTGCTTTTTGACTTTGAATGCATAGTTTTGAGAACATCGATGTAGTTGTCTTTTCGTTGTCAATGTCTTCACAACTTTCTTTCTCTTCAAATTACTGTCATACACACATGCATGTCTTTTTTGCTTGAATTTCCTACACATTGCCATCATCCGAAGCCACTACACCTGAAATTTACTTTTGACTATGTTTCTCTTAAAATTCAAACTTCCCTAATAGTGATTGGATTGCATGATTCTTCTTCACTTATTTTTGCCTACAAATACACTTTCACACTTGCTAGTCCACACATGGCTAGGACAGAAAAAGAGAGAGAAATATTATCAATACACAAATTCAAATTTATTTATGTCTTTGGTGGTATCAATCTAGGGAAAGACAATGAATTTATGAAGATAACCAATGAATTTGGTAAGGTGTTAGCTACCAAAAGGAGAAATTTGGTATATGGTGGAGGAATCCAATCACTAAGAAGATGTGTAACCACAGCTACAATTATTGGAAGGATCTATGTCTTGCACATTTTTATAAAAGAATTGGCTAACAAGAGAGTGATTAACTACACCTTGGATATTGAGTTAAGAGTTTCAAACATGTATGAATGTTTTAGATACATACTTTGCAATGCTGAATCCTTTATCGCATTACCTGATAGTTTGAAAACTTTGGAGGAAACTTTTAGTATGGCATTTTGGACTAAATTAAACTCTCATAAAAAGCCATTAGGATTATTAAATATTAATGGCTTTTATGATGGTTTGTTACCTTTTTTAAATTATGCTGTGAAACAAGATTTCATACCCCAGAGGCCATTGTGCCAAAATATTAGCTTCAAATGCTGATAAGCTAATTGATTGATTATAAATCTGTGCATCTTAACCTAACCCATTAGTGAAATAGGTAAGATTGGCAACCTCTGGACAGTAGTAAGAAGTGTAAAATAGATACCATCCTCTAGTTGTAACTTGCCATACTCATGATTTTACTTTCAGTTATTTTGTGTGTGTTTGTTAATAAATACCCATGCTAATTTATAAAAAGCATTGAGGATGATGTACAATTTTAGAAAAAATTGTTTGAGTAAAAGAGAGTTGTTAGTAAAAGCATCGAGGTCATGGTGTGTAAAGGATGCAGAGTAAAGAGTTATTCTTAGGTCTTAATACACATCCTATACACATCTCATTAGAAGCATCATACACATCTCTTGTGTCCTTAAAAAAAAGAAAAAATTTTGCTTTTTTCTTTTTGCATGTCTTTAATATAGTTTATGGCATCTGCTAATGGCTTTACCCAAGGCCTTTGTAATAATTGTGTGTGGGCACCCTTTTGAATTTAATAAGACACCTTGCATTATGAATGTATTGCATGTCATTTCATTTCTTTTCCTTTCATATCATTTTCTTGTCTGATATTATAAGTGATTGATGAATGGCGGATACTTAAAGAGGGCATGCCACCACTAAAATGAACTAATACTGGGGGCAATCAGGGTCATAATATCTTTTCATGTATGGTTGCCTAAAAGCAATGAATTGTTGGTTAGATGTCTTAATTTCATCCCAATTAAATCTATTTTGCTAGTAATAAAATTAGATTGCTTAACAAAATACTCAATTCTCTTAGATAACAGAATATCTCAGGTAATAAACAGTGGTGAATGTTTGATGTCTTATAGTCCATAAGAATGCTGTGAGTAAATAGGTGTCCTAAAACTTGTTTGAATGCCCCTTGAGACAATTCATTGGATACCACATTAACTAGAGAAGTGATCTAGGCTATCTTTGGACCATCTGGGACTTCCAAGTTAACCTTGAAGCAAAAGTATCCTTAGTCACCTAATTGAGCCTTAAGGGATGGCAAGACCATCATCAAATGTTCTTTTTCTGACCCTTGTTTACATTGATCTCTAAACCATAAAACCATGATTCTTACTCTAAAAGAGGGCCAAAGGAGCACCTAAGGTATCAACTAAGAGGGAATGCTATTTGATACAAGAAATAACTCGAGAATCCTTTTTTATTCAGTTAAGCCTTAGTTATGTAAAGGACAAGAATAAAAGGAAATCTTGATAAATTGAAAGGAAGAAAACTTGGGAAACAAAGAAAAAAAAAGAAAAAGGAGTTAGCCTAGAAAAAAATGAAATAAAAAATAGGGAAAAAAAGTAAGTTCCTCATTATTCCAACAAGACTCCTAAATTGTTGAAAATAAAAAAGGAATTACAAGGCCTTGTGTCCTCAACCTTACACTCTCGTTATTTGGTAAACCCCTATCCATTTCTTTTCAAGCTATTGCCTAAGCCTTGCATTGCAAGTTGAATGAAGTCTTAGTGATCTTGGTTAATGTGGTGAAATAACAAATGTAGAGAGGGACATGAAAACAAGCTTATGGGGTGCCTATGAATGCAAAAACTTATCAAGAGCGCAATTACTTAAGGCTAAACACTTGTATATAGCCTTGGTTCCAAAGAATTAAGTAATTTTAATCCATCATGCACACTTGTTTGAGGCATTATTTCTAAAAAACAAAGAGGATGAATTAAGGAAAAAATTTTCAACCTTTCTTTCCTCAAAGGTAATCAAAACAAACTAGGGGACAATAATCGGGAAAGTGAACCTAAAGTTTAAAGACATTCAATGGCTTAAGAATAGCTAAAGCACAAACTGGGGCAATTACAGGACAGTGAACCTAAAGTTGAAAAACCTTCCATTGCTTGAAGATCACCAAATTCAAATTAGGGTAATAATTAGGAGAGTGACCCCCAAATCTAAAATACCACTGAAAGAGCAAAGAGATTCAAAAGGAGGGATTTACAGAGTTTATAAAAGATTGAGAAAGAGCTACTAAATACTTATTCTAAAAGGTACTACTTCTATGGAGTTTGACACTCTAATCCACTCATAATTAGGGCAATAAACTATAACTCACCCTTTGCATTATGGCTTTGGCATCTATGTTAAGTTTGTCTCATGTCAAGCACATTTGCATGTCAAGTATACCATTTTTTAAGTCAAACCTTTAGTGTGTCAAGCACACCATCTTATTAAGCACACTAACATGACTAGTATATCCCATTTAAGTTATTTGCTTGTCAATCCTCACAATTTGTTATCCCTATAAGGTGGATTCATAACCCTTATCCCCACAGGGTGGATTCGTGACCCTCATCCCCATAGGGTGGATTCATAAACCTTATAATTTAATATCCTCATTGGGTGGATTAAATCCTGGAATGGATTTCTCCAGGTTATTTCCTTTCGTTCAACTTGTAATGGGTTTCTCCAAGTTATTTCTTAAAAACTTGGAACAGGTTTCTCTAGGTTATTACTTTCTTTTAATTTGGAATAGGTTTCTCCAAGTTATTTTTTTTAGATCCTAGAATAGGTTTCTCTAAGTTATTTCCTTTCTTTTCGCTTGGAATAGGTTTTTTCAAGTTCTTTACTTTAAATCCTAAGTCGCTCTTAGGTATACTAGTTGGGTGTTTTGCAACCCTTCATCGAAAACTTGTAATGGGTTTCTCTGGGTTATTTTCTTTTAACTTGGAATAGGTTTCTCCATGTTCTTGTCTTCAAATCCTAGAATAGGTTTCTCCAGGTTATTGCCTTTCTTTCAACTTAGAATGGGTTTCTTCAAGTTATTTTTTCTTTGATCTTGGATCAAGTTTCTCCAGATCATTTCCTTTCTTTCAAGTTGGAACAGGTTTCTCCAAGTTCTTTTCTTTAGATCCTGAAATAGATTTCTCCAAGCTATTTCTTTTTCTTTCAACTTGGAATAGGTTTTTCCAAGTTCTTTTCTTTAAATCCTAAAACAGGCTACTTTAGGTTGTTTTGTTTTAAACCCTAAGTTGCTCTTAAGTATCCCTGTTGGGTGGATTAAAACCATTCACTTCAAATTCTAAGTCACTCTTAGGTAACCTATTTGGGTGTTTTGCAACCCTTCATTGAAAACTTAGAATGGATTTCTTCAGGTTATTTTCTTTCAACTTGGAACTGGTTTCTTCAAGTTCTTTTCTTTAAATCCTAGAATGAGTTTCTCTAAGTTATTTTCTTTCTTTTAACTTGGAACGGGTTTCCTTAAGTTCTTTTCTTCAAATCCTATAATGATTATCTCCAGGTTATTGCCTTTTTTTTCAACTTGGAATGGGTTTCTCCAAGTTCTTGTCTTCAAATCCTAGAATAAGTTTCTCTAAGTTACTTCCTTATTTCAACTTGGAATGAGTTTCTCTAAGTTCTTTTCTTTAAATCCTAGAATGGGTT
The DNA here is from genome assembly GCA_037013595.1 of Dicorynia guianensis. Classification (NCBI taxonomy): domain Eukaryota; kingdom Viridiplantae; phylum Streptophyta; class Magnoliopsida; order Fabales; family Fabaceae; genus Dicorynia; species Dicorynia guianensis. The sequence continues at coordinate 10,729,746 of JASUAB010000006.1, read as the reverse complement.
TCTCCAACTTATTTCCTTTCTTTCGACTTGGAACAAATTTCTCCAAGTTCTTTTCTTCAAATCTTGGAATGGATTTTCCTAAGTTATTTTTTCTTTAGATCTTGGAATGGGTTTCTCCAAGTTATTTCCTTTCTTTCAAGTTGGAATAAGTTTCTCCAAGTTCTTTTTTTCAAATCCTAGATTGGGTTTCTCTAAGTTATTGCCTTTTATTTCATCTTGGAATGGGTTTATCCAAGTTCTTGTCTTCAAATCTTGAAACGATTTTCTCTAGGTTATTGCTTTTTTTCAACTTGGAATGGGTTCTCCAAGTTAATTTTCTTTAGATCCTAAAACGAGTTTCTCCAGGTTATTTCCTTTCTTTCAACTTGAAATGAGTTTCTCCAAGTTATTTTTTTCAAATCCTTGAATGGGTTTCTCCAAGTTATTGCCTTTTCTTTCAACATTGAAATGGGTTTCTCTATGTTATTTTTCTTCAAATCCGAAAATGGGTTACTTCAGCTTATTTTGCTTCGAATCCTAAGTCACTCTTAGGTATCCTTGTTGGGTGGATTAAAACCTTTTACTTCAAATCCTAAGTTTATCTTAAGTAATCGTGGGGCAATTTAAAACCCCTCACATTAGATTCTAGGTCATATTTTTGGCCCAAATTAGCATCTTTCAACCTTTTATCATCTTTTAATACTTAGAAGATAAGCAAATGGGTTAATCTATAGATACCTAATTTTATTCAAACCTTGAGAAATTAAAGTGGATCCATGTGTAGGTTCTAAATTATCCTATTTATGTATATGTTTTTTTGGAAATTAATTGGATGAGAATAAAAAAAATTTAAAGATATTTTTAGGTCCCAAAAGTTAATAATATTATTTTTTAAAATTAAAAATCAAAAAAGAAAAAAGAAGAAAAAAAGAGGGGAAAATGTCAGCAAAAGAAAGGGCTAATTTGAGAAAAAGGAAATCAAAAAGACAAAGAGGAAGAGAAGAAGAGAAAAGAGAGCAAAAGGACAAGGAGGAAGAGAAGAAGAGAAAAGGAGAGCAAAAGGACAAGGAGGAAGAGAAGGAAAAAAAGAAGAGAGAGCAAAAGAAGAAAAGAGGAAAAGTGGTGTCAACAAACAATGCATGGGAGCAAAGCAAATGAGAGAAGATGAAAAGGGAAGCAAAGCAAATGAAAGAAGATAAAGACAGGTGAATAATTTCAATGCATAAGAGCAAAGCAAATGAGAGAAGACAAAAGGGGAAGCAAAGCAAATGAGAATAATTTCAATGTATGGGAGCAAAGCAAATGAGAGAAGACAAAAAGGGAAGCAAACAAATGAAAGAAGATGAAGGTACAAGTGAATAATTTCAATGCATGGGTGCAATGAGTTAAAATCCAAGATTGTTTTCATATTGCCAAGAGCTTCTATAAATAGAGATATTTCATTCAAAAAAAAAAAAAAGAGGAAGCCAGGAGAGATATAGAACCCATCACAAAAAGACTAACGAATAAGAAAAAAGGGAGACAGAGTGAAAGAAAAAACAATGAGAAAGATAGCAACACCACGAAGATAGAGGAGAGAGTGTTGCAGTTGAGCCCAAATCAGAAGGACTTGGTACAGCCAAGCGTACTTTTCTTTGTTGTTGAAACTTTGAGCTGTAGTTTTGTACAGGCTGTAGTTTTCTTCATGTTTGAAACAATGACATACAACCTTGCAATCTCTGTTTTACTCTCTATGATGGTGATATAATTTGTTTATGAAATATTTTCCTTCCCTAGTTCCTCATTCCAATAATTTTTCATTTCTCTATGTGTGCTTTAGGTATGATTTATGGCTAAAAATGAATTATATGGAGGCTTTTTCACCATGATGTGGTTCCAATGTACAGGCAATTTGAAAGGGATCGGTGTACCAAATGCACTTTTGGGTGTCGTGCACTCAATACTTATCTCCTCTAAAAAGAATTTAAAAAAAATATTTTAAAAAAATAAAACAAAATATATAGTTATATCCATAAAATTTTTTGAGAATTTTTGGTACTGGTTTAACAATTTTTTGTTGAAAATTGTGAAATTTAACTTATTATTTTTGTGAATTCTTTTTGTTTCTAGAAAATATAAAAAAATCTCTTTCACAAAAAAAATATTTTGATTTCTCTGTTTGTCTGATAAAACTAATATTATTTTTCATGAATTTCTAAATTTGAAAAAATATCAAAAATTAAGCAATACCATGATTAAAATTGTATAATGTGAAAAAGAAAAAAATGAAAAATGAAAAGGACTCGACCGTTTGTTTCCTCTTTGTTATTATTTATTCAAAAAAAAATTTATACTATTCACATACACAAATTTTATTTGTGTATTACACTATTCATCACTCTTAATTCCATTTGTCTTACACTATTCGTATACACAAATTTTATTTGTGTCCTGGACTATTCACCATTCTTAATTTGGTTTGTGTCTAAACTATTCACATATACAAATTTCATTTGTGTCCAGTACTATTCATGTACATAAATTTTATTTTTGTCCTGTACTATTCATATACACAAATTTCATTTGTGTCTCATACTATTCACTACTCTTAATTTCATTTGTGTTTTGTACTATTTACATGCACAAATTTTATTTGTGTCTTGCACTATTTGCATGCACAAATTCTATTTGTGTCCAATATTATTCACCACTCTTAATTTCATTTGTGTCCTCCAATATTCACATACACAAATTTTATTTGTGTCCTACACTATTCATGTACACAAATTTTATTTGTCTTGTACTATTCATATACATAAATACCATTTGTGTCCCACACTATTCATCACTCTTAATTTTATTTGTGTCCTACACTATTTACGTACACCAATTCTATTTGTGTCTTGCACTATTTACATATACAAATTTTATTTGCGTCCACACTATTCATTACTCTTAATTCTGTTTATTTCCTATATTATTCATGTACACAAATTCTGTTTGTTTCTTATACTATTCATTATTCTTAATTCCATTTGTGCCCTTTATCGTCATTTTCTTTTTGCTTCCTTTAAATCTAGATTCTTCTCAATGATGGATAAAGGAGGCTGTCAGCCAATTAGCTGCTATCTAACTATTCTAAGAAAAATTGTACTATGAGTTTAGTCAGTTAACTAGTAGGATTCTATTGATGCATTTAAAAAGATACACCTCTACTTTTCAAAAGTCCTAGTTAAGTTAGGCAAATGTTATTAAACATAGTTAATCTAGGTACACCATTATTTTTTAATAAGCCTTAGTTAAGTTAGGCAACTATTTTTTATGTAAATCCTAAACAAATTAGGCATCAAATTAATCTTTTCCACAATAATAGGTAAACGCCACTCTAAATTACGTTTGATTACATGTAAAACTAGCAGTGAGACAATAAATCAAAAAATAAAATAAAATTATTTTTTGACAAGATACAAAGCACAGATATGAAACTAAAAGGTAACAAAATACCAATGTAGTATCAGAAAGGTGTTGTAGGGGTGCTAATACCTTCACTATATGTAACCAACTCCTTAACTCATTTTTCTATAATACAAGCTATACTTTTTGGTGTCTGACTTTACCATTTCAATCTAAGTCAATGGTGACTCTATTTTTTATTTCTTTCCCCAAACAATTCATTTCCAAAATCCTTTTTTTATCTTTCGTGATCACCGCTCCATGTTATGTGTTGACATGTACTTGTGTTGATTAAATGTAATTCTCACTAGGGTTCGTTGGACTCCAAGCCAAGAAAATATTATAGGGTACCCAAGTCTTTTAGTTGAAAGCATCATTGCAAATAATATTTGAATTGCTTATGACACTCCTTGCTATTACTTGCAATGATAATGCCATCCACATACACTAAAACAAATAATTGGGATTCACTGTTAGATAAGATGAATAACATATTGTCAGAAAAACTTCGTTTAAAGTCATAATTAAGAAAAGCATTTGTAATTTGCCAAACCACTAGTGTGGGGCTTGTTTTAAAACATAGAGAGATTTGTACAATTTAAAGGCCATCCTAGAGCCTACAAATCCGAGGCCTTGAGGGATTTTTAAGAAAACCTCTTCCTCCAAATCTTCATTGAGAAAGCATTGTTGATTTCTAATTAGTAAAGCTCCCATTGTTTGACTGCTACAATGGCAAGAAGACACTTGACTGTAGCAAATTTTGTTTTGAGTGCAAAGTTCACATTATAGTCTAATCCTTGTACTTGGCTAAACCCTTTGGTAACTAGTTATGCCTTATGACATTCAACTAAACCATCAAAATTATACTTAACCTTGTAGACCCATTTTGACCCAATTACCTTCTTGCCTTTTGGTAAGGGAACAACGCTCCATGTATTGTTGGTCTGCAAAGCTTCTAGGTCTTTTATCATTGCATCACACCATTCAGAATATTGCATTGCCTCCTCAAAACAAGTAGGCTCAGCATGTGAGGGAATGAGAGAAATATCAAGAGTAAGGGACCCATTACAAATTGTTAAAGACTTATCATTATCCGTCACTCACGAATAGGCCAATTTATGGTGTCATTGTTGTGATCTAGCACAATGTCCATGTTTCCATGAGCTGCTACAAGACTTGGTAGGTGGCTTTCATGGACTGTATGCAAATCACTTGCATGGGATTTGGGCATGATACATGGGTCACTTGCATGCAGCTAGGGCACCACGCGTCGATCACTAGTGTATTACATGTGGTCACCACTTATGATGCTTGGTTTAGTAGTGTTTTGATCTTGTATCTCCAAATGGACTATGCTAGAGTTATCTTCGAGGTGCCGTGTATGCATTGTGGCCTTTGCTTGATGTGGTTGTCTCATGGTGAAAAGGAAATTGATCTTTGTAGAAGATCACATCTTGGGATTCAAGCACATTTTGGGATTCCAAGTAGAAACTAGTATCCTTTTTGGCTAGGAATATACCCCAAGAATGTACAGTGCCGAGTACAAGAGGCAAACTTGTATTTGGTCTGAGCTTCATGTAGACACACTAAAGACAACCTACAACATGAAGATAATTATAAGTAGGCTTCTTTTTAAAGAGAATTTCATAAGGCCATTTACTTTCCAACCATGGGGTAGTTGTAAAATTAATAATATGTTCTACTGCAAGAAAACATTCACCCAAGTATATTAATGGTAAATTTGCCTAAAAATGAAGTGCTCATGCCATTTCTAGAAGGTGCTTATGCTTTTGTTCAACAACCCCATTTCATTCTAGGATATAGGGATAGGATGTTTCATGTAACATTCCTTGCTTAAGAATGAAAGTTTGAAATGTTGAGGACAAAAATTTTACATCGTTGTCAAATCTAACCTTTTCTATTTGTTTGTCAAATTGCACATTAACCAATTGCACAAATTGTTCAAATAGTATTGGTGCCTCAATTTTAGTTTTCATAAGAAATACCCATGTACCCTGTGGGCAACTATCAACAATAGTAAGAAAATAACTAGCACCTATATAAGTTTTGTTGGCATATGGACCCCATGATCTATGTGAACCAAATCAAAAATATTTTCAAATCTTTTATTACACAAAGGAAAGATTTTCCTTGTTTGTTAGGCTCTAATGACAAGCATCATAGGGATTGTGCATCTGTGTTGATCCATCAAGTAATTACTTAACTTTTGAAAAGAAATATGGCCAGGTCTCCTATGTAAGATGTTAGCATCTATTCCTACACGCTAGACCTTTATTTAGATAGTAGAGAGCATTACAATAACTACCCATTCCAATCATTCTTATAGTTGCAAGGTCCTACAAGAAACATTTGTTAGGCTAAAATAATAAATTGCATTTTAAATCACTTGTTAACTTCCTAACTAAAATCAAATTGCAATTGAAGTTAGGTATAAAAAAAAGATTTTTAAGCTAAATAATGGAATTAATCACAATAGTTTTGATACCACCTATGTTAATCTTGTTGCCATTTAGCAATGTGACTTGTGTCATATTACAAGGATTCATTTTTGTCTCAAATAATGTGGCATCAAAGACTATGTGATTTGTGGCTTCACTATCAAAAATTCAATCAATTTGTGTAAGAGATGGCTTGGAGACATTACTAGTGAAATTAACTATGAGAGATGTCATTTTTTCATCTCCAATGAGTTCCATGAGATGCTCATGTTGTCTCTACAACAAGCTTGCTAAATCTATTGCTTTGCCCCATCGTCACTTTGGGGATTTGGAGTTGATGTAGCAATAACATTAACCAAGGATTTGCCCCTTTTGGTTTTATTCTACTATCCAAGTGGGTAACCCACATGTTCAAAGCATCTTTCCTTGGTGTGTCCAAGCTTTTTGCAATGATCAAACCTTGGCTTCTTGTTTTCTTCTTTACCTTTGTAATTTTCAGTCTTAACTTTAAAACAATAGATTCAATGGGGGGTTTTCCTATGGTGATTTCCTCAGAAGCTAAAAATGCATATGCATTTGAAATAGAGGAAGAGAGTCCTTACATAGCAAATTAGATCTTACAACACCATAGTTTTATTGAGTTCCATGAAAAATTGATGCAATCTTTCTTCTTCCTTCTCCTTAGCTATAATTCCACATCTGCAACCAATGCATCCATCCTTGTATGGTTTGGGGAGACTTTTAAGTTGTTCCCAAAGGCTTTGTATCTTAGCATAGTACATAGATATGGTCACGTTTCCTTGATGTGTGTTGGCAATCTCCCTTTTTATGTCCTATATTCAAGTTCCACTCCTTTGTGAGAAGCGCTCTTCCAACTCCTTCTACATGCCATATGTTGTATTATGATAGATGACATTGTCATGTAGCTCTTCATTGAGCGAGTTCAAAATCCATGCCATCACCATCGAGTAACATGTATTCTAGTCATCTTCATATTGATCACCTTCTTTTGGCCTCTTCAACTTACCATCAATGAACCCCACTTTGTGTTTGGAAACCAGTGCATTCATTATTAAGTGATGCCATGTTAGGTAGTTGATCCCTTTGAGAGGATGGTATACAGGTAGGTCCCCAGGCCTGTAAAAATTGCTCAATTGGTAATATGCTGGCTTCTCCTTTGTTGAAATGTTAGATGCCATAGGTTACTCAAAGAGAAAGAATTTCTTTAGTAAATAAGAGGAAAGGAAGCAAGTGTAGGAAGGGCTAGTTTGAAGAAAGTTTATCCTTGCTTTGATACCATGTAAAAGTAAAGCCTTTTGGAAAACTTGGATCATGTATATTGCATGAATCATCACAAGTAAATATATACATGAGAGACATAGAAAGTCTAACAACACCTACTCTATCTACGCGCCATATTTGATCTCTATCTATATATTATCAAAGAGATGTTTCTGGTTAGGACTATCAAGATATTTATAGCTAGTGCTAATGTCACAATAGAATTCTATCTCGGATGACAGTCACTAGTCTATCCTCCTTATCCAATGAGACAGCAGCTTGCAACACATATCTAATTACCCAATTATTTCTTCACTGCACATATTGGATATGCCTGCTGCACATCGCAGGATAATGGAGTTACTAACATGAAATTCATTATCTCAACAATTTCCAATCTTCTTTGGAATGAGTGTAATAAGAGTTCTTTAAAGTCATTAGGATATGCTTTGGGCTTCATCCTTATGAATTCTTTAGCCCTAAGAAAGATCTTGGTGGTTAGCAAAATACTTCACTTCAAGATTTTGATATATAGTCTAGATTCATTTTTAGACAAGTCGAACAAATAATAAATAATTTTAAATTAATGTAAAATTTAAAAGCATAACATATATGATTTAAATTTTCAATTTAAAATTGGAGCAAGAGCAATTTTAGTTTCTCTAATTTTTTAAAAGAGCAATTTAGTCCCTCAACTTAATTCCTTTTACAAGTGCAATTGAGACAATTTAGTTCCTCACTTACTAGATTTCCCTTTTCTAGTATGAAGTAGCTTACCAGTGATGACCTCAACTTTATTTTTCTCAATTACAATGTGACAAAATTGCTATGTGGTTTTATCTCTAAAGTAAAAGAGTAACCAAGATGCATAATACTAGGAATTGGAGCTTAGCAAGAGCCAAGATAACTTCACACTAAGTGAAGTGTGTTGAAATTTTGAGAGCAAAAATGATGTTTAGGCCACCATTGATGAGTCATGTCATGTTGGAAAAGGAAAATTTTATGTGTTAGATTGAATTACCCCAATTGCATTTATAAAGGGATTGATTTGCCTTAATTGTACTGGTAGAGAAATTAAATTACTTCAATTATAATTATAGAGTTATTAAATTGTCTAATTTAAAAGTTAAAGATTAAATTTCTCTTTTAAAAAAATAAAAAGATAAAAATGTCCTTATTCCATTTAAAATTATATTTTGAAAAAATTTTAAATTACTAAAATTATTTGTTGATTTAATATTAAATTTAATTTATGTCTACTCAAAGGTGACTGCATGAAGAAACCTGCACCAAAATTCTGAGTCTCTATTTTTTTCTTTTAGTATATGATTGGATATATAGAAAACTTAGCTAGCTAACTCATAATTATTAATATTGGACAAAAAGAAGCCCTCATCATATCTGAATTTTAATGAAGGCGTGTAAGCACTTGGGCTATATAATGTTTTAGATTAGCTGTGCATAATTAATTAATGAATGGCTAGCATAGCAATAGAACGCATGTGCAGGCAGCAGTTTTGGTTCTTTCCTTTTTAGTGGAAGTTAAGGAAACATGCTTGCATTTTCAATACAACAACATCCTTGTATTTATAATATCACATGCTTGACCGTTGAGAAACATTAACAACAAAAGTTGTTAAGCCAATGATTGGAAAATATAAATTAATTTTCTCATATTTTTTAATTTTCCTCCAAAAGTTACACATTGATAGCATGTACTCCAGCTCATACCCATTTCCAATATTCAAGTAATTAATATTCTAATTCAATTATTTACTACCCAGAAAACAAATAAAAAAAAAGAGAAATCTAGGAGTGAATGATTAATTTTCGTAAGAAAATTAGAAAATTGTTTTGATCGAAGCCAAACAATAAAATGGGGACACATTCATTTTCAAGGCGTGCGCTGAGGTTAAGAGGTAATCGTCACAGCTGTTTTGGGATGTCCCGTCCACTTTGAAGGGCCTCCAAGTGGCCGAACCTACAGCAAGACGTCAAAATTTAATAGTGCTTTCAAAGTGACCGTGTGGTAGAACCCACACATCATAAGAAGTCACAAAGTACTTTATATGGGTTTAATGTATGGGGCCCTTAATCTTCTCAAAATTGAAACAATTTATGGTTCTATTTAGGGATGTGAATTAGTTAGGCGGGTCGGTTTGTCCAAAAAGTCATTCAGGTTAAATAAAAGATACAAAAATTTGATTCAAACCTAATCAATTGTGCGCATAGATTAAAGTTAGTTAGATTTACAAATTTTGTGTATTTTGAAAAATTGACCTAGATTTAGGTTAAAGTTGACATAAAAAATATAAATCGTAACTTAATGATATATGATTAGTTTGAGATCAGGTTAATCAGTTCATTATTTTACACACACTAATTTATATTTTTATAAATTAGATTTCATAAAATCTTTATTTATATTTATTAAATCTTACAAATTAAATTATAATAATTAAGAAACAAACTATTTGAGAAATGAGTGGAGCAACGTATTTCAACAATTTATATGGCACATGCAAACTTCTTTTCCTCTCTTCTTACCAAAAAAAAAAAAAAACATAATACTATTCACCAAAAAAATACATTAAACGTGTTGAAAAAAAAAAGGAATAAAAATCAAACTCATATTATCATTTACTAAATGATCAATTTATTGATTTAGATTTAGCTTAATTTGTATTGAATTCAATTGTTTAAATTTAAAATAAAAATGTAATTTATTATATTAAAAATGTAAAGGTATATAAAAGACTTGTTAATAAAGTAAGAAAAAAATTAAAGTAAAATATAAGACTTGTTGCAATGGAAGTGTTGTTTAACTAGCAGCTAGATTACCTTGCTTTAAAGCCGTTTGGATGTGCATGCTTTCCCCATCTAAGACCATACAACTCCCACAAGTTTCAACCTTGTTTAAAAGAGTGTGTTTTTCTAAGTGTTTCTCAGTATCACAAACGGTTTAGGTGTCTAGATCCACAATCTGGAAAAGTATATATCTCTAGAGATGTCTCCTTCAATGAAACATGGTTTCCTTTCAAGATAGTTGTTGAATCTCCTATTCTGTCATCTACTAATCCATTGTTTATCCTAGTGCTACTTCTCCACTTGTCTCTTCTAGTATTCATTCTTCTCCTTCTTCTCATGTTCAACTTTAGCATGTTCCTCAATCCATTCAATTAGTTTCAGATCCGATTCCCATCATTCCAGCACCCCATTCCATCGCTAGTATCAATCTGCACCCTATGCAAGCCCGAAGTAAGTTTGGAATTTACAAACCCAAAGCATACACCATTTCTATAGAATCTAAATTTGTTAAAGAGGCCCTAAATTATCCTAATTGGAAGTTGACAATGGTTGAGGAGTTCACTGTTCTCAAGAAGAACAACACTTGGACTCTAGTTCCCTTTCCACCAAATAGAAGAGTTGTCACTTGTAAATGGGTGTTTAAACTTAAACAAAACCCGAATGGGAGTATTTTGAAACATAAGGCTAGATTGGTTGCTCATGGTTTTTCATAGTAGCATGGTCAAGACTATGATGAAGTCTTTAACCCTATTATTAAGCCCACAAGCATTAGAGTGATGTTAACATTAGCTTTACAAAGTAACTACATGTGCATTAGATTGATTTCAACAATGCATTTCTGAATTGGGAGATTACAGAACAAGTTTACATGACACAGCCTCAAGGTTTTGTTGAAAGTGATCCCACCTTAGTTTGCAAGTTGAATAAAGCATTGAATGGCTTAAAGCAGGCTCCTAGAGCTTGGCTCCATAAACTGTCAATAGTTCTTCATGGTTTGGGGTTTCATTTGCCTAAATGTGAGTCCTCACTCTTTACCAAGTTCACAAAATCTGAGATTCTTGCTATCATGATCTATGTTAATGATATTTTAATTGTAGGACCTTCATCACTACATATTAAGTCTTTAATTCAGCAATTGAGTGTTACTTTTGCTCCTAAGGACTTAGGTCCGGTTAATTACTTCTTGGAAATTTAAGTTTGAAAACAAAGTGATGGTTCATTTTTACTGTCTCAACAGAAATATATTTAGGACTTATTTGTCAAAACACATATGAATGGCTACAAATCCATTCAGACTCCTATGGGCTCCAGCACTAGATTGTATAATCATGGTAGTGGTTCGGTCAAGGATCCTTTTCTCTATCGCTCAATAGTTGGAGCCCTACAATATTTGGTCATTACAAGCCCTGAAACAGCTTATTCAGTTCATAAAGCCTCACAATTTATGCAAGAACCACTAGAAGATTATTGGAAGCTGTTAAGCACATTCTTAGCTACCTTTCGGGTACAATTGATCTTGGTTTGCATTTTACTTCAACTAATACTCTTTCCATCACTGCATACTGTGATGCAGATTGGGTTAGTGACCCTATATACTGGAAATCAGTGATAAGGTATGCCATTTTCCTTGGGCCAAATCTCATTTCTTAGTCCTCAAAGAAGCAATAGACTATTTCCCACTCTTCCACAAAGGTTAAATATTGGGATCTTGCCTTTACAATAGCTGAAATCTTTGGATTCAATCTCTTCTCACTGAACTTCATTGTCACACTTTAGCAAAGGCTCAAATTTTTTGTGATAATCAAAGCACTGTCCACATTACTCATAATCTAGTTCTCCATGCAAGAACTAAGCATTTAGAGCTGGACCTCCATTTTGTTAGAGAAAAAGTTGTTGCTCAGCTTTTGGAAGTTCATCACATTTCTTCTTATGAACAAATTGCAAATACTCTTACTAATCCAGTGGCAGAATCTCATTTTCACTATTTGAGAGACAAACTCAAGGTGTTGTCCTCATCCTCCTTGAGTTTGAGGGGAGATGTAGAAGTATATAGAAGAATCTAGAAGGATTAGTTGTTATAATCTATTGAAGGTTTGTTGTGTTAGTAGTTGGAGTTAGTTAGCTTCAGAGTTTGTATCATAGGCTATATAAAGCTGTATATTTGTTCTAGCTAAATCAAAGAAATCATACATTTTCTCATTCTCTCGATTTTTCTATCTCTCTTACCAAACTGTAACAGTCATCACAGTAGATAAGTAAAGGTCTTAAGTATATATCAAAGATTTAAAGAGTTATCATTGGAAAAGAATAAAGAATACCTATAATATATATATATATATATATATATAATGTTCTAAAATATGCTATTATTTTGATATTAATATTTAAGAGATTTATTAAATTTTTTTATAGTAAAAATGATGTATTACTTAATACACATATAATAATATAGTTTGAACACAAAATTTTATAGGAAGAAAACTCAAGAATTATCACTACATCATTAAATTAATTGTATTGAGATTTGCCCTAACAGAGCGCCTTTATTAATAAATGATTGTAACTATTAAGTGTTTATAATAAACTGATATGTGAAAAGTAAATGGGTGTTGTTATATTCACAACTTAATTTTTGTTTAATTTTTATGATACAAAATCTAAATTATTAAATTTTACTAATTAAAATATAAGACTTAACAAATTTAATAGATCACATTATTTAAATGAGCATTGTATTTTTAATTTTTAATGAAAATAGTTTTTCTCAAAGTAAATTTAAATGAAAGACCGAATTAGCTTGAGGAAATATTTTTCCCTAACACAATCAAATGTGTTTTCTGCTCAAAAAGCAATGTTAATAATATTCCTTCCATGATCAATGCTTTGTTAGTTTGTGCTCCAACCAACAATTCCACATTTTCAAAAGTATGAGTGATGGTTTAATATTAAACTGTCATGATATTTTTATTAATAAAATTTTATTAAATAGTTAGTTTAAAAAATTTAAATTATAGAATTTAATAAATTTTATGAAATAAATTATAAAATTTAACAATTTCAATCATCCTCCTCTATTTTATATCGTATTAATATTCACAATTTAGTGGATGCAGTCTTTTCCAAGAATATGATTTGATAAGTATTGGAAATCCTATAAAAGAAAGACTTCAGAAAGGAGATAATGTAGCCAATCATTTCGTGTTAACAGTCACAAATATATCACTAATAATCTCTTTATTTTTAAAAATTAAATTTTATAAAAATTTAATTAAAAATATAAATTTAAAATTTTATAAATTAAACTATAAAATTTATAAATTTCATCGCTTACTTGTTTTTCATAATTTTTTTTAAATAACTTCTTTTAATTGAGAGCATTTTTTCCTATCATTAATGAGCTTGGGAGAATAGATCTCTGATCTTGACAGATATGATAGTAATTTATCTAAAACTGTGTCTCACTTTAACAATGTTTCATTCTAGATATTTTAGATAGGTAAGAATATATAGTTAAATAACTTGTATAAAGTGTTATATTTCAAAAATCAGGTTCTATTTCAACACAAATAACAACAAAGTGAGTATTGGGGGCATACCCAAATATTCTTCATCGTTTTCTCACGTAAAAAAAATCCTTATCTCTGGTCCCAGTTCCACTTTGCAGGGACTTGTCTCAATCCTCTTCTCCATTCCCTTTGATTACTCAATTATCCTTATCCACTTTTCAATATACAAATATATATAATATTTTTATAATTATGTATTTGTACTTTATACACAATTTTATTTAAAATAAAACTGTTTTATTCTTAGTATATATGATAAAAATAAAAAAAATGATATTTATAAAAAATTATCAAAAATTGAAATAAATTTAGGAGCACTACTACAATAATTTGAAATTTTTAATTTAATAAAATATAAATATTGATTATCAACCAAATTTTAAATTAATAAATCTAAAAAAATTAAAAATGTAACATAGTACCATGTAATAGAACTTTCAATATAAATTCACACACATAGAATAAAAATTATTGTCGCTGACAATTTTTTTTCTCTCTCTCTCGGTGCTCTCTTGTTCTTTCTTCATGATTTACTTACTATTTTATTTTAGTAAAATCTCAAATTAATTCTTACAATGCTTACAAAATAAAGGAATGGATGCAATGGAAAGTGCAGATAAGGTAGGAGTTTGTTTAGCAGAAAAGCATTGATGAGCTTACGAAGCTGGCATAGCAGGTAGCAGTGAGAATCAATCTTCCTTCAAAGCAAGCTAAAGAAAATGGCAGATGGTGATGGTGGGTCCGAAAACTTGACCTGTATAAAATAATGACTTCCTCTGGTCCTCCTCCTCATAAATGGAAGGATGTGTGCTTGCTTTAGATAAAGTCCAAGACATGCAAAACTGGTGGCGTTACAGTCTGTGGGAATCCCTTCTACCCTCCTCACCCACTTAACCTTTCTTTCTACTATTTTTCATTTAGGTCTAACTGCCACAACAGAAACAGAAGCTAATAGAAATATATTAGAAGGCAACCTAGAAACAATGGAAGGAAAACAAACCTCATTTGCTGAGGCAATAGCTGAACAGCTTATCCTAACAAAAATCAGACAGAGACATAGACACATCTGGTCTGCTTTTGATACTCTTTACTTAATCAGTGTTTAATTTTCTTACTTTATTTTACATAGAGAGAGAGAGAGAGAGAGTTTTAAATTGCAAACAATTACCCACTAAAGAATTAGATTCTTAATTTTTTTTATTTATTAATTTTAATAACTTTCTCTCTCTATTTATTTTGTATAAATATCAAAATCATAAATCTCATTTTTTTTCTCACTAACTTTTTTTCTATCTTAATTTTATCTTTATCTCTCACTTAAATCATCACTAACTTCCAAAATAAAAAATTAAGATATCTCAATCCCACCCACTAATCCTTTTGCAATGAAGTATTCTCTAATTATTTTTTTTTATTTTTGTAATGCTAAAGTGGTGAATTTATGCTGGCTTTGTCTTAGTGCCTATATAGTATAGTTGTTAATAGAATTAAGTTTAAATAAAATTACTAATATTTATTATAATAAAAATATTTTTTAAAAAATAATATGACCTGTAAATATGTTTTATTGTTAGAATTAATTTTAAGTGGACAAAAATGATTCAATAAAGAATCCAAAGGAAACCTTATAGTCATTTTCAGCTCAATGCCAGCTATAACAACAGTGGAATTGATGACAAATATGGGAAAGCATGGGGCCTCCATAAAATAGGGTGTTGTGATTAGAAGGCCATAGTCCACCGACAGGGGAATCCCCAACAGCGACTGAGGAACTATTCATACATAGAAAAAGGCATGAGTTTGGTTCATCTGTGCCATTGGAAAGTTAGGTTCTTAAGTTCAAAGGACGGCGTGATGGAACGAATGAGCCATTTCTTTCCTCTTCTGGGTGGACCATCACAGCGATTATTGGTCAACAGTCAGCATAGATGGCTGTGGATGATATCTGGCTGAATTGACCAATGTCTTGCAAGTTTAAGAGAAAGTCAACATGCCATTCACTTGGATGCTTATATTGTGTGCCTGCTTTCTGGCTTGGCATACTTCAACATGTTCATACAAATTTAATCTGGAGAGCACCCAAATGAGAGCTTAGCTCTTCTCTCTCAAACAAAAATTGTCTTTGTTGAGAAGGTAATATGCATCTTTGTAGATATTTGATAATAATTGGGCCTAAGAATTAGGAGCCCAAATTTCGTTGTGCATGGTCTTTTGACTCATAACAGAAAAGTGTGACCCAAAAAATGAACCAGAAAAGTACAAGCAAATAAGAAATAAATAAGAGACAAACTTTAGTGAGGATGTGAAGGAACAACTAGAGATGAGAAAAATGCATTGAAATACACGCAACCGCGTGAAACTTTAGCATGAGTAAATTTTATAATGAAAAAACTCTGAATTTAAAATAACTAAGTATAAGCATAAAGAAATATATGAATGAGTGCTTTATTATTTGAAATAATTCACACAGGTAAATTTTTTTCATTAATTACTATTTACTTATATATAGTAGTCTCTAACGTATCTTTTAATTTAGAAGAGCTACAAATTAAGGGTTATATCACCAAAGATAGATAGAAAAAGGTGGTCCTACCTAAAGTGAGCTATTAATTTTTCAAAACAAAAATTAAAGGAGGTATTAAATTTGTTAAGATCGATATTTTAATTTATAAAATTTAATAAATTTAATAATTTTAATTTCAAATTTAACTATATAAATTCTTTAAATAAAACATTTATAATTTTGAATTTATATGAATAAAGAAACTATAGTTAAAGCTTATATATATGAGTTGTGACTCTAGGGTTGTAGTGTAAAATCCACATATAATATAAATTATTAAAAAAATAAAGTCTTACTTTTTTCGTTCCATTTGATTCTCACCTTAGATTTTGTGCGGCCAAAAATTGTATGCCTCGCTTTAAAAGTCAAGAAAAATATAATTTCTACTTTCCTCAATTGTCTTTGTCATTTAAATTCAGCCAATAATTGAGAACAATTTTGGTTATATATAAAATACCAGATTTAACATACTAACAACAACATATGTGCTTATGAGCTCAAGAAACGAAGAGCTCAAAAAACCCTGAATGAATGTTTGTATCAGCTTTGCTTGTTAGCCAAGACCCTTGACGGGGTCACTGAAAATCTCAATAGGGCTATTTTTATAAGTGACCCAAGACCCTTGCCAAGCACTTATCCCTAATTCAGTGCATGTTCAGGCCTAGTTGTTAGGTGCCTAACTCTTCTCTAAGGGAAGCTTGATAGTATCTCGGTTAGATGACCCAACACCCTTTCAAAGTGTAGGCCTGCCCATGATTCTAGTGGAATTCTTGTTAAGTCTTTCCAGGTGAATTTCACCATAGTAATGCTACACAAACAAGAGAGATTAATTGTTATTTAATATTATTAAAAATATGTAGATTATTTATCATACATTTTATGTGGCTTTCATACAATTTGCGCCTGTTACTATATTTTGCCGGAATAGCATTTTCCATTACAAAATGTGCACGCGTAAATACCAGAAAAATTTTGAACAATCCCTTATTCCCTCGTGAAAACTCATCTGAAATTCTAGAACCGTGTTCGAGTCAGTCACAACGCTTGGGCGTGCGGTTAATCTTTTCATGGAGATTTTATACGATCAGAAAGTTTTAACCCTGCACCAAGTTCTCTAATATCTTTTGTAGCCACCTAAAACAGCACCTTTTAAACTGAAGAATTAGAGGGAGGTTATTGTAGCTGAAATCGATTACCATGAGCATGAGGTTTTTTTTTTTTTTTTTGGCGCTAAAAAATGATAATAACTATAAATTACTCTCAAAGTATGCACCAATAATATGCTCGGGATCCTAAGAAAGGGCAAAAGACCTAACCCATAGAATTACCCTATACAGCCCACCAGCACTTTCTGCCTTAAGAGTAGACCCCAGGCCTGCTGACTGAAGATGGGATTTGAACCCTGCCTAAGTCAAAGACGAAACTACCCTGTAGCCAATTAAGCCAATCTGTGATGGCCATGAGCATGAGACTTCAATTCAATTAAGACTCTACCATTTAAAATTTTTTTTTTTAAAAAAAAAAAAGTAATACAAGTTAAAGGATTTACAAAAGACAATGGAGAGGAATGGAGATACAGAATACATATTTTCCGATGCATTATACGTGTCTGCTACCCGTTTGGTATCATCTTCAACCTTGAAACTGTCCGAAGATGTTATAAAAGAGAACAAAGCACAGAAAAGAAGATCTCCTCACAATCGATTAAGCCACTTGATGTAATGCAAAAAAAAAAGAAAAAAAAACATAACTCAAATGTGCTTACCGTATGAAAATGCTCGAGTCTTCTTTAAATTCTCCTTTTGGATTAACTGTACACTACACAGATAGCCTTGTATCAAATCCAGCAGCTTCTGAGACCTTTGTAATTGTTCAGCTCCATTGATGGAACGAAAAGTTGAATATCCAGAAATGATCCTTTTAAAGTTCACTTACCTCGAAGGTCAAAATGGCTCAAGTACATGCTTAAGAATGCCAACCACGATTTTTATGATTTCATCTTCTTTGCATGAGGTTACAAACTTCACTGGAAAAAAAATTCCTTCCGTTATCCTCAGTATGTGGAATCTACCCTTATAACTGTAAATGTATTGAATTGTTCAATTTCACCCATTGATTATAGAAAAGCTAAAGATTGGGCAGTTCTACTTCTATGGTGTAACTCCAAATTTCTTTTCACCAAAGCAAGTTGAAATGCAGTAATTACAATCTTGCACTAAATAACCACTCTGAATAATCGCAAGAGTTACTACTATGATTATTCAAGTTATGAATATTTATTTCAAATGTGATTTGAGTGAGAAAGAGCATAAGAAACTAAGAAACCCAGGAACTAGTCCAGGGATATAAGGCATCCAGTGCAACAAAATGCATCATGCATAGAGCAACCGGCTTTATGATACTTGTTTCCTTTTCATTTCATTTCATTTCTTTAAATTTTAATAAGCTCAAAGAATGGTGTGATTTAAATTTCCCTCAGGCTGCAAGTTATAAAACTGAAGCTTCCTTTAAAATTTAATTTTCGAGAACATTCTTAGATTCATTAACCAAGAAAACAGTTAGTGAGGCAAGATCTAAAGTGTCGGATGGATTTTACTAAGCTTTAAGAATAAAGAATGGAGAATGGCAAATATACAAGCTTGCTAAGGAAAGAAAAAGAAAAATAAGAGATTTGGATTAAGTGAAATGCATTAAGGATGAAGAGGAAAAAGTTTTGGTAACAAATGAAGATATCAGAGAAAGGTGAAGAAATTATTTTCACAAGCTTTTCATTGAGGGGCAGACAACAAGTATAGACATAAAAAGTTTAACTACTTAGGAGGAGGATCAAAACTTTGCTTTTTATCGTAGAATTTGAGAAGTTGAGGTGAAGGAGGCGCTTAAGAAGATGAACATGGTAAGACTTTGGATCCTAATAACATACCTATTGAGGTTTGGAGGTATTTGGGAAAGAAAGGTATTTTGTAACTTATCAAGTTATTGAATAGATATTGAAATCCAAGAGGATGCCAGATGAATGGAGAAAGAGTACGTTGATACCTATTTACAAGAATAAAGGAGATATTCAAAATTATGGAAACTACCGGGAGATTAAACTCATGAGGTATACTATGAAACTTTGGGAAAGAGTGATTAAACATAGATTAAGGAAAGAGACTCATATATCAGAGAACAAATTTAGTTTTATGCCAAAAAGACCCACCACGGAGACTATATATCTTTTACAAGGTTTAATGGAACGGTACCGAAGTAGAGGAAAAGACTTGCATATAGTTTTCATTGATTTGGAAAAAACTTATGATAGAGTGTCAAAAAAAATCCTATGGAAGGCATTGGAAAAGAAGGGTGTTCGTATTGTTTATATTCTTGCCATAAAAGATATGTATGATGGGGTTACAACAAATGTGAGAACTCAAGAAAGGTTAACAGAAGATTTTTTCATAAGGATCGGTTTGTATCAAGGGTCATTCTTAAGTCCATATCTTTTCACTTTAGTGATGAATGTACTTACTGGACACATTCAAGATGTAGTCCTAAAATGTATGATTTTTGTTGATGACATAGTCCTAATAGGAAAATCAAGAGAGGAGACTAATTGTAAATTAGAAATATGGAGAGATGTCTTGAAATCAAAGAGTTTTCGTTTAAGCCAGAATAAAACAGAGTATATAGAGTGTAAATTTAACAAGAGACGAGAAAATAATGATTGGGAGATAAAAATTAGGGAGTAGAGTATACCACAGTGGTTCAAGTTTTAGTATCTTTAGTCAATTTTACAAAGTAATGAAGAAATTAATGAGAATGTCACACATAAGATTCAAGCTGGATGGATGAAATAGAGAAACGTATTAGGGGTCATTTGTGATTGCAAAATATCTACCAAGCTTAAAAGAAAATTTTGTCGAACTACTATTAGACCAACTATACTCTATTATAGTAAGTGTTAGACTCTAAAAGGTTAACAAGAGTCAAAAATGAGGGTGACAAAGATGAGAATGTTAAGATGGATGAGTAGACATACAAGAAAAGACAAAATTCGAAATGATTATATTCGAGAGAGAGTTGGGGTGGCGCCTATTGAGGAGAAAATAACAGAAATCAGGTTATGGTGGTTTGGGCATGTACAAAGAAAACCGTAAAAGGCACCAGTGATAAGGGTTGACCAAATAGTATTTAGTTCTATGAAGAGACGTAGAAGAAGATTAAAAAAGACACTTGGAAAGGTGATTAAAAGAGACTTTTGATTAAATGGTATTTTTGAAAATTTGATTTCGAATAGAAGTCTAGCGATGTTTGATCCATGTAACTGATCCCACCTAACAGGAAAAAGCTTAATTTGTTGTTATTGTTGTTTAATCCTTAGATTCATTAACCACAAATTATACCCACGAAGTGTTCATTTTAATTTTCAAGAACATTCTTAATCTCATTAACTACTAGTCCATAATCATCTAGTCACTCACTGAAAGTTGGACAATATTCCAACTACATTTATTCTTATTTTCTGCTCTTTGGTAGGGCTTTCAACCTCAATGAGGTTAGGACATTAAACCAAAGATCCATCTTAGATCAGTGACAGTAGTAACAGCAATAATAAAACAAGTCTTATCCTATTAGATGCGATCGGTTACATAAATCATACAATGCTAAAGCTCTATTAAAAACTATACTTTCAAAAAATTTGTTTAGCAGGAGGTCTTCTTAAACAGTCCCATGTAATGTCTTCTTCAGCTTTCCTCCACCCCTTTTAATTGGACTATTTGCCATTTAATCGACTTTTCTTTTGTCATATAACTAGTCCCAAGCCCAGGCAAAAGTATTATGTCAGGTAATCGACAGCCAACGTAAAACTTTGACAAATTTCTTATGAAATAGATCAATGAATATTAGTGACAACTCAATTAAAATCAAATCAACTACATCATTCTTATATAGCCTTATCTTAAGCACACCTAAGTGATTCCCAAAGAAACCAAACGGCTCAAGAAAGGACAAATTCTACCTCGGTTCAGAAAGTGACAAAGGGCAATTTGGGAAGGTTTTAAAGATTTAACCTGAAAGATGTTCTTAGGAATTTTTAGTGCAGTGACTCCAGTCAGTAAAACTTAGGGCACTAGCAAGCAAGAGTTTTGGGTTCAATGATTATGTAGAAAGATTTAGTGGCAGCAAGAGTGGCTAATGGCTAGCCAAAACTAAGTTGCCCTGTTCAGATGCAAGAGCAGTAGCTGCAAAGTAAATATAGAACAGTACAAAGTTTACTACAATTCTATCAAGTGTAATAATTCAAAGGTGTCTCTGGCTAGAAGTATACACATGATTGTTAAAAGACATTATAACAACAACAACAACACAATGAACTTTATACTGCTGAGTGGAGTTGCTTATATGGACCAAACGACATCATCCTATTCCATTAAAAACCAAATCTTTAGGGATTGTATTTTGAGGAAGGCCTTTTAATAGTTTCTTCTATTATCTTCCTTGGTCTTCCTCTACCCCTTTTGAATTAGACTATTCTCCATTTGGTCAACTTCTCTAATTGGATTTGGGGCTTCTACTGGTCTTTTTCTTATATGACTAAACCACCATAGATGAGTCTCTATCATTTTCTCTTCAATAGGTGCTATACAAACTTTTTCTCGAATGCATTCATTTCTAATCTTATCTTCTTTTGTATATCCACAAATCCACATCTACAATTGTGTAGTGTAGTAAGTAATTTTGCTTCACATATAATACATGGCCAAATCATGTTCGATCATCTGACCAAAAATAAATTTTTAAGCATAAAGAGCATGCGCGCACACACACACACACACACACACACACACACTTCATAGGCACGTAAGAAAAGAACGATTTCAAATTATCAACTTAGAATCAGTGGAATAATGACAAGAAAACAACACAAAGGCAGTGTTCCTATATTGTTAGTAAGGTTCTAAAAGTCATACTGTATTGAAGTTATTAATCAATAAATTACTCAACACAGGTAGGATTTTCTTAACAAAAAATTAATTAAAAAAGGAAAAAACTGATTATGAAGGGAAAAGTTGCTATAATGTACAATAATAGAGCAAGAAAACGAAAATTAAAAAAGAAAAAGAAGAAGAAAGAGGAGGGTAGTGGAGACAAGAGAAATTGAATGAGAGGATTCAAAGAGAACAGGGAAGATGTAGAGAAGATTGTGAATCAGTAATAAAGGGAGAGGATAGTCAAAAAGCAGCAAGGAAACTCCAACACTGAAGTCTGAAACACTTCAGAAATGAAATTGGCGATGCTAATTAGATTTTTAAAAAACATACAGATATCTTCCTCGTGAATGACTATAAATGCAAACATATTTCATATTTTATACTCATTAAGACTGAAAACGCTACAGAACAATTCCCAAGAATGTAGTGCAACAAGAAAGTTATCAGCTAAATAGAGATAAGCTGAAGAAAAAAAATTTGGGGAAATAATATGACTCATAAATGCAGACTTTGACATATAATTCACACATCAGTCTTGTTTTAGATGAAACAAAGCTATGAATGATCAGTTCCAATTTAGCCATGTGGATTAGCAAAATTGTATTATGGTTAGAAATTTACTAGACCTTACAATATAGATTAGTATAGCAAATAAAATAATAACAATAATAATCTAAATTAGGATAATAGTGTATACTGTTCTAGTGATTTTGGCACAAGTTAAATTGTACTAGGGGTATCACATTACAAATCAAAAACTTTTGTGAAGATATTGAAACAATTATAAAGACAACTCACAGGCATCTTTAGATATAATGGAATTGTCTCACAGGATAAAAATAATTTGACAAAACATTGAATTAATAAAATTAACATTTCTCAGAAAAAAACTAGTCAAAAGAATCGTGATGCACTTCTTACCCCATGGAATAATTGGAAACTCCCATTTCTGTTTTGGAACTGTAATTAAATATGATGCAACCTGCAAAAGCAGGAGAAAAACTCAACAAGAGCAGAAGTTTATGAGGAAAATATTCGGAATTTGGACATAACTGAAAATGTATATACCAAGATTGATGCAGCAAGAGAATGCAGAGAACTGCATAGAAATGATGCCTCCTCCTTTTCGTAGAGGAGATCCATAATTTCCATACATACTTCAAAGTTGATGAGCTCACCAACTTTCGCCACTCCCCTGAACTCAACCATTCAAAAGAGAGGAATCAATCAACACAATAAATCATCTAAAAATATCTCCATCAGTCCATCTCAGAAAGGAAACTCACTTAAGCTGAATCCAGAGCTCTTCAAGGAACAGAAAAGCAATATTTGCTGTGCCAATCTCAAAATTCAACACCTTAGAAAGTATCCAACCTTATTAGTTCAACCATTACAATACATGACACCTTTCAGGTTTTTCAATTTATACCTGCATAAAGAGCACCTCCTACAGAAAATCCAGAACGACCTTCTAAAATTTGTGGCCATACGAAGTATAAGTATAAGTACTTCTATAATCGTCAAGAAAGACAATTTTCTTACTGCTTCCAGGAAATCTCTAGTCAAAAAGTGTTGCTCCTTGATGGTGTTGTCAGCTAAAGACTTAAAACCTCTCACCGAGGGTGGATGAGAATCATGTATCTGCAGAACACATCTATATGTTACGCATTGGGTGAATAGTTAACAAATATTAAGAGAAAAATCTACGTAGCTAGAGCATGAAAACCCACTTTGCTTGAAATCCATATGGAAACAAGAACAAATAATTGCAAATTGCTCTCTCTCACAGGTTGCAATAGCCAGTTATCCGAGTTAATACCTTCTTCAATGAATCTTCACAAGTGTAATGCAACAAAATCAGCTAGTAAGTACAATTAATATATGAAAGAGTAATTCTCAAATAAGTAGAATTAATAAATAGAATTCGCACAAACAAATACACAAATAGGGAGTGCAAAATTACCTGGGTAAAGAAGGGAAGAACCGATCGGCGAACAATGACAATGCTGAGTATTTAACAATGGGAGAGACGTGTAGTTGCTAAATCGACACAAGGAAAAGAGAATTCATCGGGGAGAAAGAAAAAGAGAAAAGAGAAAGAAGCAAGCGCAAAGAGGTAGATTGTACACCTACTTGAGCAGAGAGGATGAGGAACTCAACCATGCGGAGCCGCTCATCAGCGGACGACTCAAATGGCTGTCGGCGTCGCTCCCCAGAACCAGAAGAACCGGGTAAGTGAGCCATACCCTTCTCAGTTTTTCATGAGTGGGAGAGGAGGGAGAGTCAGGAAGCGTTTGGTTATATAAAATGAGATGAAGGGTGGGAAGGAGGAAGGAGGAAGGAGGGACTTTAAAGGAGGGAGGAGAGGGTAAGAAAAACTATTTTTTGTATGATTTGATATACGGGAAGAATTTTAAATGAAAAAGAAATGTATTATTATATTTTTTATAAAAAGTAATTATAAGGTTATAAAGATGGTAATAATGTTAAAATTGAGAAAAATAAATAAAGGCTATTTGATTATTATAATTTAAATTTTTTATTGAATTTTTTAAATTTTTTTTGTTTTTAGAGAAAAGATATAATAAAAAAAAAAGATATAAAATTTTAAACCTCTTATTTTCTCTATTTTTTTCTTTAAAAATCTTAATCAAATAAGCATTTTAATTAAAATTTCTTTTATCTTCTTTTCCTTCCAATCAAATGTTAGATAAGGAAAAAAGTTGTTTTATTTGACAGGAAAGGAGGAAAGGAAAAGGAATAAAATAATTTTTTTTTTACTTTTATTTGGTTAAGAAAGAAATTTTAATTAGAATGTAATTATTATTATACTTTTTCAAGTTTAAAAAAAACAATATGGATATTAACTAAGAAAATATGAGCAATTTTACAATTAAAAAATAATTTAATTATTATAATTCAAAATTTTTAATTAATTTTTTTTCTTCTTTAAATATTTCTATCCTCTTCTAATAAAGATATTCATGCTATGGCATCATTAGCTTTTAATTTTTTAAATTTAGATCTTTGAGCGCATTTTAAAAAATAAATTATAAATAGATAATAAAATTAATAGTAATGATTATTTTAAATTTATAAATTATAAATTATTTATATTTAATAATAATTATAATTATTATTTTTTAATAAATAATTATTAACTTATACTTTCTTCACTAAAATATACCATAAATTCCATTCTAATTTTCCAAACAATGTTCAGATCTATGTTGTTGGGATAGATTACTAGGAACTCCTTTTTTGCTGAATGAATAGTTTTCTTTCCCTTAAAAATATAGATAGTAGTTAATGAAATATTAATTTTTTACGAAACCAGAATAAAACGAAGTTTTCTATTGTTTTTTGCGTACTTTTCGTAGCTTCCTGTACTCATAACTCATCTTAAATAAATTGATAAAGTGTGTGCAGATTAATTATTTTAGTAGGTTACCAAGTAACAATAACATTCATTAAGAATTTCTTGTAACTCCTCAAAATTTTGATATATAATTAATATTCACTTATTTTAAAATTTAAATATTAAAACTTAAAATTTTAATCTATGAAATCCTAAATTATAAATACTAAATTTTAAATTTTAAATTTTAAATTGTAAATATTAAATCTTAAATTATAAATTCTAAACTCTATATCTTAAATTTTAAATCTTAAATACAAAAATATAAATTCTAAAACCTCAAAACTTACAATTTAAAATTTGAAATTTGAAATTTGAAATTCATAAATCTTAATCTTTAAATTTTAGTTTTATTATATAATTTAATTTTAAAGTTTAAAATTTAATGTCATGTAATGTTAATAATTTAAAATTTTAGGTTTTAGAGAATAAATTTTCAAGTTTTAGAGTTTTATTAAATTTTAGGAAATAAGATTTGGCATTTAAGGCTTAAAAATTCAAGTTTATGACTTTATGGTTCATCTTCTTGAAAGGAGAATTATGGCTTTTTTAAATTTATCAAATAAATGAATATAACCATAATAACAAGAAACTTTGATGCTTTACCAATTTAGTAAGTTGCCTATCAAGATTACTAATGGCCGAGACTACTTCTTAAGTTCATTTATCCATTATGCTTTTTTTGGTAAACAAATTTATCTATTATATTTAAACACGTCACTTCAAATATATATAATATATTCTTGGTATGAAAGAGACAAGCAAAGAAAGAAAGGTAAAGATACAGAAACTAAGCTCAAGGGAAACATTTTTTAGAACTGTC
Source organism: Dicorynia guianensis (assembly GCA_037013595.1). Taxonomy (NCBI): domain Eukaryota; kingdom Viridiplantae; phylum Streptophyta; class Magnoliopsida; order Fabales; family Fabaceae; genus Dicorynia; species Dicorynia guianensis. The sequence continues at coordinate 10,703,442 of JASUAB010000006.1, read as the reverse complement.
AGCAAGTGGTGAATAATTGAAAGATGGAGAAATAACTCAAAATTTGAAGATTTCTAAGATATGAGGCTCCTAATTTAGCCAAATATAGAAGTTCCCTTTCTAGAAATATGCTGCAAAGAAACATTCCAATCTGCAATTATTAAAGTTCTCTTATCCACAAAGATGCCTCCTTGAAGGTGGGTTAAAATGTTAGTCCCTCTAGTCAATTTGATAGCCTTGAGTGAGTTTGTTTCACAAACCAAAGAAAGCACCCAAAATCCCAAGCAAGCAGTAATCCCTGTCTAGAATGAGAACAAGAATGGAATAAAATCAATCAGTGATCATACTTAATATGTTTGGTATAATTAGAATGAAATGATAATACAATTTAAGCAAAAGGTAACTTTTCATCCTCCAACCTCCAGTTTAGTCTCAATTTCATCTTCTAACTTTTTTTGTTATCAATTTCATCCTTCAACTTTCTTAACATCACCAATGTTTACCTCCGTCCATGAGCCATCACTAAACTTAATAGAGCAATCCTACATGTCATTTGATGTGGCAGACAGCATTGTTTGTTGCACACAGGACACTTGCATAAATGTAACTTTTCATCCTTAACTTCTAGTTAAGTTTCGATTTCATTCTCTAATTTCTAAACCATCACTAAAGTTTTCCTCAAGCCTACTAGCATTTGTCTAACCTTAAACCCCTTAATTATAAACTCTAAATCCCTAAATACAAAACCCTAAAATCCCAACCCCACCTTAAACCCAAAATTTTCAAAACCTAAAACCAACTCAAAATCTTAAATCTCAAAACTTAAAACTCTAAACTTTTAACTCAGAACACTAGAACCCCAAATAGGAATTAATGTAGAAGCAGCCAAGGCCACATACCCACAACCTTTGAAGATTTAAGGTTTTAGGTACCCAAGATTTAGGATTAAAGATTTCGAGTTTTGGATTTTAAAGTTTAGAATTTTAGATTTTAGGGTTAAGAGTCTTAAGTTATGAGATTTATGGTTTTGGGTCAAGGGTATTAAGATTTATGATTTAGAGAATTATGTTATGCAATTTAGAATTTAAAGTTTAAGATTTAAAATTCAGGATTTTAGAATTTATGATTAAGGATTTAGGATTGGACTAATGGTAATAGGCGTGAAGAAAACTTTGGTGATGGTTTAGAAGTTAGAAGATAAAATTTGATTAAAAAAAATTAGTAAACACAATTGAAACTTAACTAAAAGTTAAGGGGCAAAAAGTTTCCTTTATGCAAGTGTCATGTGTGTAAAACATTGGTGATGTTAAGAAGATTAAAGGATAAAAAGTTACTTTTTGCCTTTATTTTATTAATATGTTTTGTACATAAGAATTGATAAAGAATAAAAAGAACTCATTTTAGGCTTTTCTCTTAGGTGAAGCCTTTGTCTACTTAGTGTAGTTTTTCGTTTCCATGGTGAATATTAGATTATTGGTTTATATGTTTTATGCGTTTTTCTTATCTTCCTTTTATTGGTGTTTAAATAGATTTTCCTCTTTCTTCATATCGGCCTACTTTATAGTTACGTTTTCTTGGTCAAATATTTTGCTAGCATGAGATTTGAGATAACAATTTTTGATATCATGAAAACTTGATAGCTTGACTAGATTCTAAAGACATAGCCTTTTGGTGAACAAAGAGGTTGAAATTGATCCTTAGCTGTTGCAGATTTGAATGTCTTAAGAAATTTTCTTTTAATCTTTGTCTTTGATGGTTTTTTTCTTTTTTTTATGAATCAGGAGGTATTTTTACATGAGACAACTTGATAGCTTGACTAGATTCTAAAGACATAGCCTTTTGGTGAACAAAGAGGATGAAGTTGATCCTTAGTTGTTGTGGATTTGAACTGTCTTAAGAAATTTTCTTTTGATCTTTGTCTTTATTTTTTGTTTTTTTTATGAATCAGGATGTATTCTTACGTGAGACACAAATCCTTTGGGTCTCTCAACTCGATCAGGCCCAATCCTCTTGATACAAATGGTGTTGTAAATTCTTCACCTCAGAGGTTTTTCTAAGAATGGGTTTTTATTTTTGCGATCTGCCACTTGTTAAAAGGGAACTTAATGATCTTTATAATGCACTGGGTAAGCTACAACAGAACTATATAATTTGTCTATATACATAACATGACCCTTTCCAACTCTTCTCAGTTGAGCCACATACTCTGCTATCTTCTTAATGGCTTCAACTTATACAAAGGAAACTAAGATGTTATGACATAGACAGTGAACATGTATTTAAAGATGCAAAGTCCACTTACAAATACTTGTTCATTGTACTGATGTGATGGTAATCATCTATGAATTTTATAGGTTCTTTCTTCGTTTGTTACTGTTTTGGAAAGCATATTTTCAACATAGTAACATTTATATATGAGCATGATATGTTGAAAGAGATCAACAATAAAATTTCAATGAATGCAGAAATAGTTTGTCCAATATCGAATGTTGAAATCCCCACCCCCCCCCCCCCCCCCAAAAAAAAGACGATCAGTCAAGATCAAAAATTTAATTGTGGAGACTCAAAAATTGTTTCAAACTACCATGGTAAGAGAGCAGAAGAAATGGCGAGGAAAAGCAAAACAGTGTTTTATTAGTGAATTGGTTAAAAAGTTGAACTTACCCTACACACATTGACAAAGTCAACTTACCTCGGCTTTACATCTCAATCAATTACCCGCGCCATAGCAAGAGAAAGAGATGCCTCCCCAAGCAAAGGCTCTTCTCTCTCAGCTTGTCCAATATCTATATGTCATCAGTTACTGTCACCACTCATTTTCCAAAAAAGAAACAATAATTAATACTCAGTTTTAGAAAATTTTGAACACTGAAAGCTGATATTTCTTGAAAGACTATTCATAGCTCAAGATAAGTTGAGGAGTCGACATATACTGCAGTTAGTAAGAGAATAAGTTTGTTATTTTGGGAACATGGACAGAAATTCAATTAAGGAAAAGAATCATAATAGCAGTGACATAATACAGATGTAGAAAGAAATAAAGATTGGGAGCATACAAATTTCCAGAGGGTCCAAACTTTTCAATGAAATAAACCTCTCCTGCACGTATCTTATGACAAACTTGTGGAGAACCCTTTTCTTTTAGAATTGTAAAATCTAAAAACTCACTTCTCTGGCATGCCCAAAGAATTGCTAACAACTTTTTACTCTGGAATTCACTCCAGCAAGACTAAGTAATAGCACCCATACACTGCATCTTTCAAAGTCAAACATATCCTCAGTTTCACCTATACACTGGCCTTACAAATTCACTCCAGCAAGACTAAGTAATAGCACCCATACACAGTATTTAAGCAATGCATGGAGCAAGGTTAGCGCACTTACAATCCCCCTACCCCCTAAACATCTTAATTGTAAAAACTATAGATAACCCAGATATTTAGATTTTTCAACTATGATGAAATCAAAGTAAAAAAAATATTCTTTTGCATGATTTTGTATGGCGCACTTTGCTTCACTTTGTATGATTTTGTATGGCGCACTGTGTGCACTTTGCTTCACAACTGTGTGCACATTGTCCCTCATATAAAATTGTTGTGCACAAGTGAATCAAGTTAAAAACTAATTACGTGGAGTATTCCATAATGCAATTCTATCAGCTGAAGTTCCCTTAAATCGAATCTTAGTGGTTTTCCAACAAAGAGTAAGAAAATCAAGTCCTTTTCCATTCCCTCTCCTAATCAATAAGAAGCAGACAGTTTAAGTTAATCAATATTGTGCATTAATAACTCCAAAAGAATTAAATTGTAAATGACTCTTAACAGTTAGGCCACCCTTCCATCACAAATCATAAGAATCCCCTCCTTCACTTTTCTCTCTTTTTATTGTTTGATGACAATTACATAGATAACTTTGACAAAATCACAGATGGTGATATTTGCACTCTAAAACTTGGAAGAGAAAAGTAGTGACTGATGGGAGCTACATCTGGGGTCGTGCCCTATTTTGAGAATTCAGTCCTTCTTTTTGTAAAATTACTTGAAAACATTGTTGATAAGCTTAGAGACATGAATATGCATCCTTATTCTAAAGTTAGGAGATACAAGAAGAAAAATAAAAATAAAATTAAGAGAGTAAAAAGTAAGAATTATAAATTATAGTTTATAATTAAATATAAAATAAAAAGATAAAATTAATAACCAAAGGATGGTAAATATTCTTGCAGAAGTAAAAAGTGGCTACTCTGCAAAAAGAGTAAGCATCCTAATTATTTCTTTGGCCTCCAATATCAATTATTACAAACATTTATCGGAGTAATTTAGTACTTCCATCAATCCACAATCGAACCAATATAAGTAACTAAGATTAACACCATACAGCTCCAGAAATCAACACATAAACCATCACAAGAAGTTTAGGCAAAAAGGAAAAGAGGTAGTAATGTTAATAATTTCCAATGGGCAATTGCAAAGAATATCTTCGTTATCAAGTACGGAAAATATATTTATACTCATTCTTGCCTCCCAAACTATTTCAAAATCCAGGTAACACCCAAGAGAAGGTAAGAAAGAAAAATGTACTGGCATACCTCGTGTACAATAGCCTTTAACACAGAGTGGGTTTTTGAGATAACTTCTTGCATGAAGAACCTTTGAATCTTTTCAGTAAGACCAGTGATATCCTCTATTAATGCATAGGCATCAATTACCTGAATCACCTTATCTTATGTCAAACTTATATAATACATATACCAATAGCAATCTTTGTATACATATATTGCATTCAATTAAAGATGTGAAATGCGGTGGTGTTTGCTCGCATAAAATAAAAACTTGCTAAAGCTCTGGCTTGAATCAAACCACATATGCAAATTCTTGGTAATCACGGAAAAAATGCTAACATACATGTGTGCAAGTAATGAGGACGCAAATACTAGTTTCTTAAACTCACTAACAACTCCAAATAGAACAATAATCCATAGCCATGGTCCTTGAATTTCAAAGTTACAATTGACCGTAAGGAACAATTTACTCTTGTATGAGTCATACCATTGAGCTAAAGAAACTGAATGAAAAACATTATCATTCATAATGAAATGCCATTTCCACAAAGCTATAGGAAAAATGATGTGATAATCTATCGGCCAAGATGTACAGACATTGGATGAATTTATGGAATTATTAGGATGGAATTGAATAGAAGATAGAGTCACCATTTTACTCCTTGCTTTCATAATGCCATATCTTCAGACAGATTTCTACGTATGAAAGTATTCATTTTCTAGTCAAAAAACTTAAATGATAAAAAATATAAATAACAATTTGAATACCATGTTATTCAGCATACCAGTGGATCAGGTGACTGTGCACTATAGTTAAGAATATCAACAAAATCATCAGCTCTGAGTGAGTGGCTTCCATAACCAAAACTTAAAGTAGGTTGGAAGCCCTTCTTCTCTCTACAGCACGAAGTGCATCAACAATTTGCATTTGCATAAACTGTGTAGTTGATTCTGGTCCAGATTCCAAAAAATCAGGACCAACATTTGAATGCTGTGTGAACAAATGGACCAGGAAACACAGGTTTATGCTTCTTAGTCGAGAATCCCCCGTATGCATATACAAATTCAAACATTTAGATGTTACAGTCAAAAATTATATAAGAAAAGCGTAAGAGAGCAAAATACGAATCCTCTCAGGTAGAGATCAAAATAATATCATTCAGGGGATACAATAATACAAAAGAAAAAATATTAAGGTATGAATCTTCTTAAATGGTCTTTCTATTGAAGCTAAAATGTTTGTGTGTGATACAGAGAGGAAAGGACAGAAGGTTAGGAAGAGAAACAGAAAGAAAAGAACAGAGAATAGAATAAGGAATAAAAAGTAAAATTAACCAAGGAGTCATGGAACAATGACATAACAAGCTACGTACGAGCAACTCTTCCTTCTCTCTGACATGGTTCCTGAAACCCACTCTAAGAACTTCTTCTCATTCCAAACCCAAACATGAAAAGAACAAAGGGAAGTCTGCAAAATTAGAATCATTAGCGGCAACCGTTAACATCCTTAAAATCATTCTCTCACTCAAGGTGGTCGTCCTCCCATTGGGATGTTCTTCTTCATCTCTTGGTCCTCACAATTTTGCAGCTGCCTGACTATTGGGAATTCTTTCTTGCGCTTCATCTTTGTTTTTCTTCAGTTATTTGAAAGAATCTGAAAGAAAAAATAAAAAGTAAAAGAGAATAAGACAATATGAAGAACGAATAAAATAATACGAAAGAAAAAAGAATGAGGAACCAAATGTAGATAAATTTAAATTTAAAATTTGAATTTGAAAATAGAAGCTTGTTAGAGAAGCAGATTCATGATATTAAAGCGAGTCAAAAGATCATGCAAGTCAAGTTGCAAAAAGACGACATCAGGCAGGAGTGGAAAGAAGCTTGCAAGAGAAGCTGTACTAACAAGAGAAAATGCAAAAATAGGGAAGAAAAAAATTCAAAATGACTTTCACTATCAACACGTATAAGATTCTAGAATATGTCGTTAGAACTTTTATATTAGAATAGATTTACAGCCATGGTGAACATCCTCAGAATCATTCTCAAGCTTAAGGTGATCGTCCTCTCATTGGAATCTTCTTCTCTTCTATCCCTTTGTCCCCACGATTTTGCGACTTCTTGGCTATTGGGAATTCTCTTTTGGTCTTCCTCTTTGTTTTGCTTCAGTTATCTAAAAGAATTTGAAAGAAAAAACAAAAAGAAAAAAAGAAACAAAGATATGATGATATGATGAACAGAAAAAATAATACGGAGGATAAAAGAATGAGGAGCCTAAAGTAGAAAAATTTAAATTTGATAAGAGAAGCTTGTTGGAGAAGCAAACTAATGATAGGACAGCGATCAAAAAGAGTGTGCAAGTCAAATTGTGAAAAGACAATATCAGGCGAGAATGGAAAGAAGCTTGTAAGACAAGTTGTACTAATAAGAGAAAATGTAAAAATAGAGAAAAAATTTCGAAACGAATTTAAAAAAATTGAGATATCGACACATATAAGATTCTAGGATGTGCTAGTAGAGCTTTTATATTAGAATAGAGTAGAGCTTTTATATGAGAATAGAGTAGCAAAGAGTAATGCTATTTTTACGTCATTTTTTCGCTACGCTCGCTATGCCTCTGACGTGGCAATGGAGAGTGGGAAATGTCAAATTGAAAATTTAAGCGCGATGAAAGTTACAATAAAACACCCAGCCTCTCTCACTCGCTCTCGCTCTCGCTCTCTCGCTCTTGCGCTCTTCAGCTCTCAGTCGCCGGCCTCCTTTGTCGCCGCTAACGCATCATTGGCTCAGCTTTCCCGCTCTTTCGTCGCTGTCGCTGTCCAGTCAACCCTCCTTCTATGAACTACTTCGTGGGGTGGCCAAAGTTTTAAAAAAAAATTAACAGAGTGCAGCTCGAAGAAAAAGGAAGAATGACTCTTGTTCATTTTCATTTCGAACCTCATCCTTTAGTGCTGTGTCAGTTCACTCTGTGGGTCGAACTCCGGTTCAAACATGAGTTACTACTGAGTTTGAGGTCAGTATTATTGATCATGAAGTCCTATACAGTGCCCCAAAGTTGCGGTGGTGCTTTCAAGTTGTAAATATGTGTTTAAACATTTTCTTTATATGAATATGCGTTGCCATTAACCTGTTTTTGGTTGTCCAATTCTCACGCATAAATGTGCTGCACTTTCTTATTTTTTCCCCTGATTTTTGTTAGAGTGCCAAGCTACAACAGCTTCTCCTTCGTTTCCTTTCTTAATAAACCATGTGATAAAAGGAACTACGTATAGTTAAAGTGTAACTACCCGTAGCTAAAGTGTAACTACCTGTAGCTAAAGTGTAACTACACATAGCTAAAGGGTAACTACCCGTAGCTAAAGTGTAACTTTTATTCGGACGCTAACTTTGCCTAAGAATGCAGTATGATGCTCTATTGTGAGGTGTTTCCTTCAAATGGGACGTTTACCATACGTTAGGAAGTACTTTTGATCAATTGCATCCGAATTGAAAAATGCAACTTCTTACGGGTGACATAGCTAAAGTGTAACTTGGCCATTGCTAAAGTGTAACGTGCCGCACAAAAGTGTAACTACCTGTAGCTAAAGTGTAACTTTTATTCGGACGTTAACTTTGCCTAACAATGTAGTATGATACTCTATTGTGTGGTGTTTCCTTTAAATGGGACGTTTACCATGCGTCAGGAAGTACTTTTGATCAATTGCATCCGAATTGAAAAATGCAACTTCTTACGGGTGACATAGCTAAAGTGTAACCTGGCCATTGCTAAAGTGTAACGTGTTGCACAAAAGTATAACTACCCATAGCTAAAGTATAACTTTTATTTGAACGTTAACTTTGCCTAAGAATGTAGTATGATGCTCTATTGTGAGGTGTTTCCTTCAAATGGGATGTTTACCATGCGTTAGGAAGTACTTTTGATCAATTGCATCCGAATTGAAAAATGCAACTTCTTACGGGTGACATAGCTAAAGTGTAACCTGGCCATTGCTAAAGTGTAACGTGCCGCACAAAAGTGTAACTACCCGTAGCTATAGTGTAACTTTTATTCGGACATTAACTTTGCCTAAGAAAGCAATATGTTGCTCTATTATGAGGTGTTTCCTTCAAATGGGACGTTTACCATGCGTTAGGAAGTACTTTTGATCAATTGCATCCGAATTGAAAAATACAACTTCTTACGGGTGACATAGCTGAAGTGTAACCTGGCCATTGCTAAAGTGTAACGTGCCGCACAAAAGTGTAACTACCCGTAGCTAAAGTGTAACTTTTATTCGAACGTTAACTTTGCCTAAGAATGCAGTGTGATGCTCTATTGTGAGGTGTTTCCTTCAAATGGGATGTTTACCATGCGTTAGGAAGTACTTTTGATCAATTGCATCCGAATTGAAAAATGCAACTTCTTATGGGTAACATAGCTAAAGTGTAACCTGGCCATTGCTAAAGTGTAACGTGCTGCATAAAAGTGTAACTACCCATAGCTAAGGTGTAACTTTTATTCGAAAGAAACTTTGCCTAAGAAAGCAGTGTGATGCTCTATTGTGAGGTGTTTCCTTCAAATGAGATGTTTACCATACGTTAGGAAGTATTTTTGATTAATTGCATCCGAATTGAAAAATGAAACTTCTTACGGGTAACATAGCAAAAGTGTAACCTGGCCATTGCTAAAGTGTATTGTGCCGAACAAAAGTGTAACTACCCGTAACTAAAGTGTAACTTTTATTTGAACGTTAACTTTTCCTAAGAATGCAGTATGATGCTCTATTGTGTGGTATTTCCTTCAAATGAGATGTTTACCATGCGTTAAGAAGTACTTTTAATCAATTGCATTCGAATTGAAAATTGCAACTTCTTACGGGTAACATAGCTAAAGTGTAACCTGGCCATTGCTAAAGTGTAACGTGCCGCACAAAAGTGTAACTACCTGTAGCTAAAGTGTAACTTTTATTCGGATGTTAACTTTGTCTAAGAATGCAGTATGATGCTCTATTGTGAGGTGTTTCCTTCAAATGGGACATTTATCATGCGTTAGGAAGTACTTTTGATCAATTGCATCTGAATTGAAAAATGCAACTTCTTACGGGTGACATAGCTAAAGTGTAACCTGGCCATTGCTAAAGTGTAACGTGCTGCACAAAAGTGTAACTACCCGTAGCTAAAGTGTAACTTTTATTCGAAAGAAACTTTGCCTAAGAAAGCAGTGTTATGCTCTATTGTGAGGTGTTTCCTTCAAATGGGACATTTACCATACGTTAGGAAGTACTTTTGATCAATTGCATCCGAATTGAAAAATGCAACTTCTTACGTATAACATATCTAAAGTGTAATGGCCATTGCTAAAGTGTAACGTGCCGCACAAAAGTGTAACTACCCATAGCTAAAGTGTAATGCCTAAGAAAATGATATTACTAACTAGCATCTTTAATACCGCTGATCCTTCATAACATGCATGTTGCTGATGTGGCATCCGGGTAGCAAGCAATCGAGTGAAGCGTGCAGCAGAAGCTTCTTTCTTCACCCAGGAATTGAAAAAGAGAAACAAGCAGCCACTGTGCCTCATTTTCATTTGAACTTCGGGCCTCTGCTCTCAATCTCTCCGGCTTCTGTACCTCGCTCGTCGTTTGCTTTTCTGTGTCTCGCTTTTCGTTCGCGCTCCCTCCCTCGGTTGGTCTCTCTCGGTCAATGTCCGGTGCTGTGTTGGTTCCCTTTCTCGGTCTCGGTTGCTCATCGTTCTCTGTTGGTGGGCCAGTTCCCTTTCTCGGTGGTTGTCCGGCAGTGTTTGGTCGTTCTATCCTAAGGTAAGTGGTTAGTTCCCTTCGTTCACTGGATTATATGTGGGTTTTATGCTGCATTTTGGTTGTGGTGTGAAGGCCGTAAAAGTGTTTTGGTCATAAAGTCCATCAAACCTGATTCATCTCTGACGCAAGCTGATTTAATATGTTCAAACCAAATAGATAATAGTGTTTGAAACGAAGGTGATATAATATCTAGCTTCACCATTCAAACCAAGGTGTCTGTTAATATACATGAAACTTTTGTCATAGATTCACATTGCTGCAAGCGTGTTTGGTGCCACATTATCTCCTTTTATTATCTGGTCTTCAGTGAGATTATGATATTACCTATCAACCTCTACTGTCAACTATTGTCCTGTTCATGATCAAGACTACAGAATGTTGAGCGGCTGGTGGTTTGCATGATTTTGTTTTGCCGGGTGTGATCATAGTGTTTGCTTTGCATTTTTTGTCAATGTAGCTTCTATAGTAAATTAGTTTGAGGAGAGTTGTTGTCATTACTGGTGGGTTGGTGTCCTTTTAAAAGATGCCTTTGCTGGATGTCATGTCTTGTTGTATGTTTTATATATTTACTTGCTATTGCATCTTGTATTGCTTGTTAACTATGGGATGTTACAATGTAGCTTTAATTTTAATGAATTCCATTTCTACCTTGTAGGGCATATTCAAATTTACTGACAATCATGGATCAGAGGAAAGCACTTGAAGAAAAAGCAGCTAAACAAGCAGTTGAAGCTGAAAGCACAACTCCTCCAGTAGAAGAACAACCTCAACCTAGGTATATTTAATATTGCATGTAGATTTACAATTTATAGTTCCTACCTAGATTGTCTATCTATGTTTGTGAAAGTGGGACTATCTAATGATATTATATTTTATCCTCTTGTTGGGTTGATAGTAGTATCAGCCTGAAGCGAACCGTAAGCACCCAAAGACATATCAGTTCATGGCATATGTTCAAGTAGGAATAGGTTATTAGTAGGAATAGGTCTGACTGCATGTTTGCCCGTGCCTTCCTCCTTTATATGTTGGGCATTCTGTTATGTCCAACTTCTAGCACTAGGTTATCAAAGAAGTTGTTAATTACAGTTTTGGACATAGAAAATGCTGCTCACTATAACTGCGTAGCATTTGTATATAATAGTTTGATAGAAGAAACAATTAAATTTAAGTCAGCCAAGAATAAGAACCCAACGGGCAAGACGTGGGTTGGCGGATGTTTGTTATTTTTTAAGGTACGTGGTGGTTAAATCAATAACTTTGTATGTTATTGTTTTTATATTAGTCGTCTTTGCATATAACATACCTATACTTTGTATTGTAGATATTTTTCTTACAAAAGTTCCCTCTCAGCTCAGTACATTGTGACGAGACAGAATGCCCATTGCAATATTGGACGAATCAGCGAATCTGGGCTCATCTTATCCTAGAAAAGAAGAGTCGGGAGGTACATATAACTTAAGTGTGTTAAAACAATTGTCCTTCGTTACCATATCAATCATTTAATAAGTGTCACTTTGTGTTATAGGGAATTTTGTATTGCAATAATGAAGTTGAGGAGGAAAAGAAAATCCCCTCTGGTGATGTGTTTCAGCATGCGGTGTGCTCAAATTGTCGTTGGTCATTGATTTATTTATATTATTTGGAATAAGATGTACGTGTTACCTATTCAGTGTGTTTGTTGCTACTTTGCAGTTGATTAAAGAAGCATATCAGAATTTAGTCACAACTGAGCTCAACCGTGCCAAACAAAAGATTACTGATATGCACGCATGGCTGATTCCCATCGATCAAGCTTTGGGCTAGACAGTGTGTTTGGCAACCATGCCATTACATATCACCCCCTCCTTCCATGAGTCGGGTGATGAGATTGCAGAGGTTGAAGAAATACCTCCAGTAGCCATAGTGTCTGGCCCAAATCTTGAAAAAAGACCTTCCAAGAGGGTGCATTGGGAGGAGGATGTACATAAATTTTATGTTTTTTGCACAAGAAAAAGAAAATAGTAGGATGCCCAAATGTGAGTTTCTAGTAACCATACATATTTGATTAGCCAACCATTTAATGTAAAGCATAGCTTGATTGTTTATTTGATTTGTGTTGTAGCACTGTTGTTAGCATGTTGGATTGTCTCCTTTCATTCGATGATTGTGAGACATTAGGCCCAAGGGGATGGGTCAGCAACATGGTATTGCTATTTCGGTTATCTTAGTCCGTTTTCAGCGTTGTTTGGTTGTAGTTAAGTACTTTATTCCATATGTTCACTTTCACAAAATGTAGGTCATGATGATGGTGGGGAGATGCTAGATGGCAGATTAAGTTTAGGAGCATGGCATCGTCACCCGATATATATGTGATCAATTCCTTCTGGTAAATGCGTCTTTTGACACCATGATAACTCATGAACATCAATTAACTCGTGGGTGTGATTATTACCATACGTTCTAAAGTGGGTACACCTCTAATGTCTGAAAGGCCAAATGTTGCATGCACGTGAAGAGTGGGATGTTGATGATGCATGCAAACTTCTGGGCCCAGATGGTAGACAGGAGATTATGAAGGCTACAATTGTAAGTTGATATATTCTCATATCTTCATATTCAATTGTTGTTAGTAAGAGGTAGATAGTTGACTGGCTGGAATCATGTCGTAGGTGTTCACCCTCGTTCTCTATAAGGAGCATTGGTTTTGCTGTGCTTTGATCCCCAGTCAAGAAACTATGCATGTACTGGACTCCTTGCGAAGTAAGGAGAACGAAGAAAGGGACAGCTGTGTGCAATCATTGGTAATGTGTTAGATTTCATTTATTTCTTTAAAAGTGTTGTATGTGTGGGGTCGGTTGCATGTACCCATTATCTTCTAATGCCACACAACATGCAATGACTTTGTGGACTGCACATACTTGTTTTGCAGGGGAACTATTTTTCACGACTGTTTACTAGGCTTGCCTTAAAGAGGAAGCAGAAGTTCAACTTCAAAATCATCTATCCAGATATGCCGCAGCAGCATAATAGGTGAGTCTGGTAATGCAATTAAGTTGTACAGTTTGAAATGGACATATAATTTATTGGAGTGTAACAATTGTTTTAATGAATTTTCAGTTATGACTGTGGGATTCATTGCTTGCTAGCCATGAAGTACTGGGATGGCGAATGCAAGGAGGAATGGGGTGGGCAAGCTTTGCCCTCGTTTACAGAGGTTCGATTGAGACTTCTAATTACTATTATGTATAGTTTATAAGCAATTACAAGTTCGAATGATATGATGTATGATAATGTATATGCAGGATGAGATGAGTGGCTTCAGGGAGCAATTATTGTGGGATTTATTTAGTCGCGAACAAAATGTTCAGCGGGAAGCCATTCTACAACAAATGACGGCAAAGAGAAAAGGTACTATTTATTGGACATCTTAACTTTCCCACCACTTGTCAGATTTTGTTTTTCAAAAGTGTGTTCCATAATTTAGATGCTGTCACTGCTTTTAATTTGTCATAAGCAGATGTGTTTGTGGAGTGAATATTCAAATATGTTTGATCAACTATTTTACAGGCAAGAGAAAATGAGGTTATGAATTGATACAACTGGAGCTGCCGTTATCAAAACTACACTACAGCCCCTTTCCGTCTATTATAGGGTGTGGTTGTCGTTGTAAAGACTAAAGAATGCGATTGTTGTTGTACAAAGAATTGTACTTATGATTTATTCCTATAATGTCATATCAAATTGGCTCTAGTCTACTTACTCTATGTACAAAATTTTCAATGAATACTTAAGAAATTTCAAGCATGTGATTGTAGTTAAAAATTGACTATTCGTCATACTATTTTCTTAGGCAAAGTTTCGTTCGAATAAAAGTTACACTTTAGCTACGGGTAGTTACACATATGTGCGGCACGTTACACTTTAGCAATAGTCAGGTTACACTTTGCTATATTACCCGTAAGAAGTTGCATTTTTCAATTTGGATGCAATTGATCAAAAGTACTTCCTAACGCATGGTAAACGTCCCATTTGAAGGAAACATCTCACCTTAGAGCATCATACTGCTTTCTCAGGCAAATTTTGTTCGAATAAAAGTTATACTTTAGCTACGGGTAGTTATACATATGTGCGGCACGTTACACTTTAGCAATGGCCAGGATATACTTTAGCTATGTTACCCATAAGAAGTTGCATTTTTCAATTCGGATGCAACTGATCAAAAGTACTTCCTAACGCATGGTAAACGTCCCATTTGAAGGAAACACCTCACATTAGAGCATCATACTGCTTTCTCAGGCAAATTTCGTTCGAATAAAAGTTACACTTTAGCTACGGGTAGTTACACATATGTGTAGCACGTTACACTTTAGCAATGGCTAGGTTACACTTTAGCTATGTTACCCGTAAGAAGTTGCATTTTTCAATTCGGATGCAATTGATCAAAAGAACTTCCTAACGCATGGTAAATGTCCCATTTGAAGGAAACACCTCACATTAGAGCATCATATTGCTTTCTCAAGCAAATTTCACTTGAATAAAAGTTACACTTTAGCTACGGGTAGTTACACATATGTGTGGCACTTTACACTTTAGCAATGGCCAAGTTACACTTTAGCTATGTTATCCGTAAGAAGTTGCATTTTTCAATTCGGATGCAATTGATCAAAAGTACTTCCTAACGTATGGTAAACATCCCATTTGAAGGAAACACCTCACAATAGAGCATCACACTGCATTCTTAGGCAAAGTTAACGTTCGAATAAAAGTTACACTTTAGCTACAGGTAGTTACACTTTTGTGCGGCATGTTACACTTTAGCAATGGCCAGGTTACACTTTAGCTATGTTACCCGTAAGAAGTTGTATTTTTCAATTCGGATGCAATTGATCAAAATTACTTCCTAACGCATGGTAAACATCCCATTTGAAGGAAACACCTCACATTAGAGCATCATACTACTTTCTCAAGCAAATTTCATTTGAATAAAAGTTACACTTTAGCTACGGGTAGTTACACTTGTGTGCGGCACGTTATACTTTAGCAATGGCCAGGTTACACTTTAGCTATGTTACCCGTAAAAAGTTGCATATTTCAATTCGGATGCAATTGATCAAAAGTACTTCCTAACACATGGTAATCAATCCATTTGATGGAAACACCTCACATTAGAGCATCATACTGTTTTCTCAAGCAAAGTTTCGTTCGAATAAAAGTCACACTTTAGCTACGGTTAGTTACACTTCTGTGCAGTACGTTACACTTTAGCAATGGCCAGGTTACACTTTTGCTATGTTATCTGTAAGAAGTTGCATGTTTCAAATCGGATGCACTTGATCAAAATTGCTTCCTAACGCATAGTAAACGTTCCATTTCAAGGAAACACCTCACATTAGCGCATCATACTGTTTTCTTAAGCAAAGTTGACGTTTCATTTAAGGTAACACTTTAGCTATCTGTAGTTAAACTTCTGAATCGCACGTAACACTTTAGCAATCGCCAGGTTACACTTTAGCTATCATCGTGTTACACTTTAACATTTCACCCATGGATAGAAAGCAAATGACGATAGAAAAGGAGAAGACACAATGATGGGTACATTTTACCTATAAATTGCATGTTACATTGTATCTATTGCCATGTTACATTTAAACTTACATGTTACAATTCAACAATTGCATATACAATTTTTCCTCAGCGTGAACCTGTTTCACCTAATGAGTGTTACATGTTAACAATCTGGTGTTACATTATAGCTATTGAATGTTATACTTCAACTTTTGCCACTTGCTGAACTTGTTCATCCCAGCAAGCTTGCCAGCTTTCTTCTCCCTTAACTTCAATATGAGAGGCTTCCACCTTCATTATAGCCATATGCAAGGTATACTATGAACAAAAGCACAACCTCCAACCTGAATAAGTAGTATACAAACATACTATTTCAAAAATACTTAAGGGAGAATTCCACAAAATGATATCATGATCAAATGATTTACCAAAAAACAGAAATAACAACTCAAAGTAGTTATCTAATGACTTGGTTATAAATGTAAACAGAATTATCAAACATGGAATAAGTTGTATGTTCAATATTATACCTACAAACACAAGTCCAAGTCTCCGAATGAAACATCCTCTAACAGAGGTCCACTCTGGTGGGACTCTTCAAACTGAGGATAGACACAACTATTGCTTAACAATAGAAGGCCATCACTATTAGATAAGATATCATCTTGTAAAGAAGATTGACTAGCAACTGTTGCATGATATGGGTTGCTTGAACTCGCCACTGTTTTATTTGATTCATTTGCTGTGTGCGAGATCTGCAAGACACCATTCACTATCGCATAAGACGAACTCAACAATGAATGACCACATCTTGATTACTATCCACTATGTTTCAATCATAATATATTTTCCTACTATTGTTGAAAACAAATTTAACAAAATACAAATATAGTCACAAATTAATGGGCATACCATTGTATTGCATGCATTCTTTTTTTGTCTTTTTCTTCTACAATTTTTCTCCCATGTTGGGATCAATCTTTTAGAACCTGGTCGCCCTTTACGACAAATATGGTGTCGGCTTAAGACCTTATCACTTGAACCATTCATGGTCTCAACAACATTGTCAACAGGAGTGGCCATTCTGTCCTCAGTAGACCTTCTCGATTTGATGAACACTTTTCCAATTTCAGACCTTAACTGATCAAGACGATCTATAACAAAGGCTGTCGTCTCCTCAGATTCAGCGGCGGCTTCAACTACAGCTTCAAATTTCTTGTAAAGTAACTCACACCTTTTCATTTGAGGTTTAAGTTGCTTAATGTCATAGCTTGTTTTGATTAACATATACTTCCTTTTGATATTTTTCCTCCATTTATCCAAGACAAACTTTGAAGGCACTTCCTCAATTTCCTCGTGCCAAAGTACTACAAGTAAATGCCTACAAATAATTCCCCTAAACTGGAATAACAAACATGTGCAATTCACATCAATGTTCACACTATTAAAGGTGACTTGAAATGTTTTTTTCTTTGGCTTATCCCCAACAATATCGCATTCAAGAACGGCATAATGTTTTATATCTCCTTCAATGGAAGTGAGTTGTGGTTTGCAATCCGCTTTTCCAACAAATTCTACTTTCACCTCTTTGAACTTGGAATGCGTATAAGCTGACTGAAATTATCTCTCCAATGGTGATTTTGTTGCATAAGGAAGGGTAGTAGTGAATGAACGAAAGTCAGCTTCAAACTCCTTCTCTGCCTTATCCCTCAATGTATTGTCATATTGCATTACAAACTGTCTCAAACTAGTTTGCTTATTTATGTACCCATCAAAAAAGGCATTCATACTTTCACTTCGCTGGGTTGTAGACATACCTGCCCAAAAGCTACGTCTTAGAAAAGCAAGAACCCAGCGTGTCTGCTCATGGAATAACCCTGTTAACCATTCGTTATCCTGAAGATCAAATTGTTCCACAACCTTCATCCAATCCTCTTCAAATTGATTACCAGTTAATGAGTCATAGACAACACTCTTCAAATTATGACTAATGGACTTGTAAGCATCATAACTACTAAGCTTGTGAGGTAGCTTCTTCATAATGTGCCATAGACACCAACGGTGCTGGGTGGATGGAAACACAATCTCAATGGCATTTTGCATGGCCTTGCATTGATCTGTAATGATTCCTTTCGGTGGAACATAGTGTATGCACTTCAACCAAGATTGAAACAACCACACAAATGATTCTGTGTCCTCACAAGACAGCAACCCACATCCAAGAAGTATGGATTGTCCATGATGGTTCACACCAACAAATGCTGCAAAAGGCATTTCATATTGATTTGTTGGATATGTGGTGTCGAATGTAATTACATCACCAAAGTATTCGTATGCAGCTCTACTCCTTGCATCAGCCCAAAACACATTTCTTAAACACATTGTCTCATCTAAATCAATCACATAGAAGAATTTATCATTTTGTTCCTACATTCTAAAGAAATATTTATGAAGGGCATTGCCATCCCCTTCCTTCCCTATGGCTCTTTGCACTTTTTCAATGTAATTTCAACAATCCCTTTCACAGAATGTCATGTTCTCATGACTGCCTGCCTTAACAACGAGAGTTTGGAAGGTCTTGTTCGTTCACACCCCTACTACATCATTTAGCTCTAGAGTTCTCTTCACATGTATATTAAGGTGTTTGTGACTTCTAAAAAGTCTGGATTTGGTTGGACTAACTGCATAATTATGATCAATGACTACATGCATTATTTGCCACCCGACACCATCACATAAAGAGACAGTAATCTTTGCATCACATTTTTGTTTCATTGAGGGACAGCTTCTCACGTTCTTTGATGGTTTGTTGGATTGTTTACCCTCCCTTGAGCATGCAAGACAAAGATAACGAATTTGACCATCCCCATGCTTAATGGATGTTCTCGTTATTATTCCAAACCCAACTTGATCAGCATATTTTCTATAATATTCTTTCACCTCATTTGCTGATGTAAATACCATTCCTCTTTTAGGTGGGTCAACAAGCTTGTTTGATTGATTTTCATCATTTGCCGCATGACTACTACATTCTACAGGGGTTAATACGCCAACCTCTTCACAACTTCTTCTATTTTCATCAACTAAATTGATGGTCTCACTTTGCTCGCACATTGTCCTACAATAGCCAATTTGTAATGGCCGTAGCTAAAATGTAACACTCCAATAGCCAAATTGTAACGTGCAATAGCTAAAATGTAACACTGCCATAGCCAAAATGTAACAACCCATATTTAAAATGTAACATGCAAGACATGGCCGTAGCTAAAATGTAACACTCCAATAACCAAATTGTAACATGCAATAGCTAAAATGTAACACTGCCATAGCCAGAATGTAACAAGCCGTATTTAAAATGTAACATGCAAGACACGGCCGTAGCTAAAATGTAATACACCAATAGCCAAATTGTAACGTGCAATGGCTAAAATGTAACACTGCCATAGCCAAAATGTAACAATCCATATTTAAAATGTAACATGCAAGACATGGCCGTAGCTAAAATGTAACACTCCAATAGCCAAATTGTAACATGCAATAGCTAAAATGTAACACTGCCATAGCCAAAATGTAACAAGCCGTATTTAAAATGTAACATGCAAGACACGGCCGTAGCTAAAATGTAACACACTAATAGCCAAATTATAACATGCAATAGCTAAAGTGTAACACTGCCATAGCCAAAATGTAACAAGCCATATTTAAAATATAACATGCAAAACATGGCCGTAGCGAAAATGTAACACTCCGATAGTCAAATTGTAACGTAATATAGCTAAAATGTAACAAGTCAAATTTAAAATGTAACATGCAAGACATGAACTGCAACGGCCATAACAGAAGGAGGACTCATTGGACAGTGACGGCAGTGAATAACCTAGAGAGGAGGCCGGGAAAACTGAGCCGATGTGAGAGGAAAAATTAGTGACAAAGTTCGCGGGTTGACTGGACAGCGACGGCGATGAAAGAGCGGGAAAGCTGAGCCGATGATGCGCTAGCGGCGACAAAGGAGGCTGGCGACCGAGAGCTGGAGAGTGGAAGAGCGAGAGCGCGAGAGCAAGAGTGAGTGAGAGAGGCTGGGTGTTTTATTGTCGCTTTCGTCACGCTTAAATTTTCAATTTGGCATTTCCCGCTCCCCATTGCCACGTTGGATGCCACGTCGAAGGCGTAGCGAGCGTAGCGAAGAAACGATGTAGAAATAGCATTACTCAGTAGCAAAACTGGTGAACATACTTAGAATCATTCTAGCACTCATGGTGTTTGTCCTCCCATTGGGGTCTTCTTCTTTGTCTCTTCATTCCCATGATTTTGTCGCTATCTCGCTTTTGGGATTTTTCTCTTGTGCTTCCTTTGTGATTTGCTTTAGCTATTTGAAAGAAAAAAATAAAAAGCAAAAGAGAAACAAAGATATGACGATATGAAGAACAAACAAAATAATATGAAGGAAAAACAAATAAGGAGTCAAAAGTAGATGAATTTAAATTTGAAAAGAGAAGCTTGTTGGTGAAGCATACTAATAATAGGAAAGCAATCCAACAGAGAGCATAAGTCAAGTTACAAAATGACAGCATCAGGCGAGAGTGGAAAGAAGCTTGCAAGAGAAGTTGTACTGGCAAGAGAAAATGTGAAAATATAGAAGAAAAAAATTTCAAATTAAATTTCAAAAAATTGAGATACCGGAACATATAAGATTCTAGGATATGCCGTTAGAGTTTTTATATTAGAATAGATTATCAATAATGGTGAACATTCTTAGAATCATTCTTGCACTCAAGGTGGTTCGTTCTATCATTGGGATCTTCTTCTTCACACCTTTGTGCTCACAATTCTATGGCTGCCTAGCTATTAGGAATTCTCTTTTGTGCTTCTTATTTGTATAGCCTTAGTTATTTGAAAGAAAAAACAAAAATCAAAACATATTAACTAGGTGGGTTGGGGTGGGCCATTTTTTCACGTATTAAGAAAATATATACTCACCTTGCATCTTATGTGAGGCAAGGAAAAGTGGGAGGTTCATGTATTAATGTATTTTTTACACATAAAAATATAGGTTGACCCATCTCATCCTGCTTTGCCATAACTTGCAAAATAAACAAAATAGGGTGAGGTAAATGATATTTTTGTAGGCCCAAACAATATATACCTACCTCGCATTTTATGCAGGACTAGGCGAACTAGGTCCTTATCTATGGCCTTCTCTCTCTTTTCCAATGTGTCTCTCTCATTTTCTCTCTCTTCTGCCAAGGTTGTAAATGAAGGATAACATCTACTAGTTTCGTTGTGGAATTAAGTTTTAAGAAAATTGCTGGATTTCGCTCAAATAGGTAATTTGTTTTTTCAGGTATGGAGGCAAAGGGGAATTGGAGAAGCAGTGACATAGGACAGCAGGCAACTTTGCTGTAAACAAGGTTTTGGCACCATGGAAGGGTAGAAAAGATGGGAACTTGGTAGGTTAGGGTTTGTGTATGAAGGAATGGATACTTTAATGGCACTAGGATGGATTATTAAGGTCAATTGGGCTAGTGTTTATGGCTGTGAAAAGGGGGTACGAGATTTAGATTTTGGTGTAATTAAGAGAAGAAAAAGAAGAGTCACACCTAGGGTCCCAAGGTATCACACCTAGGGTTTATTACATCACATAATCAAGGTAAAATTTTGAATAATTCTCATAAATATAAGCTTTGGCTTGAAAAGAAATACACAAGTGTTTAAATAAGCCTCCTGCAACTTATCTTATAAGAAAAGGAATCCTAATTCTATATGGATAAGGATTAGAACTGATATCTAAATCTTATAAGAAAATGAATCCTAATCCTGTATAGTCAAGGATTAGAATCTACATCTAAATCTCATAAGTATTAAAATACCTAAATAATAAAAAAATAAACCCAAATAGACTAAAAGTCTACTACTATCAAAATATATAAAATAAGATGCGAAAATGCCTTAAAAATTACTATGAAAATTAATAAAATACCCCTATTTTAGAATTAAATAATTATTAACTCCTAATTAAGCTTCCAAAATGGATCTCCTTCTTTGGGCATGTGCCAAATTAATGTTTGGACAGCTTTCCGATATCTTTTATAAGTCTTTAAAGGCTACTACCAATAGCTTTCATCATTTTTTCTCGACTTGGAAAAGCTTGACCTTGGCGAGTTAAAGCGTGAAATTGGTCATAGAGGTCCAGAGCAAGAGTCTGGAACTCTTCTTCAGTAACCCATGTGTAATCTGAAAGTAGATGGCCCTTCCATTTGACTAGAAACTTTTAGTAGCACCATGTTTAGTGGAAATCACTTGGTAATCAACCACATCTTCAATTTCTTCCTTTAGGCGAGTTGTTGGTAGAAACTGAGCTATCATTGTTCCATCTGGTACTGAATTGTCATCGTGACCTAGGTATAAAGTGAGATATTCAACATTAAAGATATTACTAATACCCATTTCATCTAGCAAGTCCAGCATATAAGCATTAGATCTAATCTTCTTGATAATCTTAAAAGGACCAGCACTTCTTGAGTGAGGATTTCTAAAAATTCCTTTATGATAGTGTTCAAGTCTGACCCTTACCATAACAAGGTCTCCCTTATTAAATTCAGCAAACTACCCCCTCAAATTTGCACTTGTTTTGTAAGTCCTCATTGCTTAAGGCAATCTTTTCACGAATCTCATCATGTAGCTCTCGAATGTACTTGGCAAAAACTTAAACTTTAACATTAGAATGAGCCTCAGGCAATAAAGAAAGTAAATCAATGGGCTTTCGTGGTTGCAAACCTATCACACACCCAAAAGGGCTACAACTAATTGATCGATTTACCAACTATTGTAAGCAAACTCAGCCATTGGAAGAATTTGATCCTAGCTATTAACATGTTGTTTTCTTGCCTTTGTTCTTTACCTTTAGGTTAGGAAATTCTAGTTTCAAGATTTGTAACATGAACATTAAATTCTATAGATGCTCTTTGATTTCATAAAGAAGATTGTCACGCTCATAATCATTCATTCTTCCTATAATAGGTCTGCTAGAGTGAGTAGTCATGATAAGCAACCATACTCTAATACCAAAAATGATGTAGGATAGCAAGGACCTTTGCAGTAAATAGGGTTTTGGGGCTATGGAAGGGTAGAAAAGATGGGAACTTGGTAGGCTTGGGTCTATGGATGAAGGAATGGGTATTTTAATGGCAATAAGATGGGTTATTAAGGTCAATTGAGCTAGTGTTTATGGTTGTGAAAAGGGGCTGCGAGATTAAGATTTTAGTGCAAGAAAGAGTGAAGAAAATTAAAAGAAAAGAAGAAACTTAGGAGTCATACCTAGGGTCCCAAGGTATCACATTTAGAGTTTGATCGCATCATACAATCAAGGCATAATTTTGAATAATTCTTATAAACATAAACTCTAGTTTGAAAAGAAGTACACAAGTATTTAAATAAGCCTCCTACAACTTTTGTTATAAGAAAAGGAATCCTAATCCTATAAGAAAAGGAATTTTAATCCTATATGAGTAAGGATTAGAACCCACATTTAAATCTTATAAGAAAAGATATCCTAATCCTATATGAGTAAGGATTAGAACTCACATCTAAATCTTATAAGTATTAAAATACTTAAATAATAATAAAAAATCCAAATAGACTAAAAGTCTATTACTACCAAAATATATAAAATAAGATGTAAAAATGTCTTAAAAATTATTGTAAAAATTATTAAAATACTCTTAATTCAGAATTAAATAATTATTAACTTTTAATTAAATTTTCGAAATAGATCTTCCTCTTTAGATATGTATCAAATTAATGTTTAAATAATTTTTTTTATGTCGTTTATAAGTCTTTAAAAATTGTTGCTAATAACCTTCATTAAGCAGTTTGAATGAACGGTATAGTTTGTGCTCGCTATCATGCGGAAGAAAATTTGGAAGTTGCATCTATTGTATATTTGCTGATGGTGCACTCGGTACAGTTACCAACCAACGGCTGATAAATTGTTTTGTGGGTAAGAGTTGAACCATCCATTCCGCTGTCATTATTAGAAGAGACCATTTTATTGCTACTTTTGAAGCCTTATAGCTTCGTTTCCTTAAGATGGAGGACTTATTAAACCTTGAACAGAATAGACCATCGCTGCCGTCACCATGTCTTGCACCCAACTCTGATCATCGCATAATACATGCGCAAGCCATTAAGATCACCAAAGTTGACCGTTCTTTTTGGAATAACCTCATCACCCACTACTCCAAATCCAATCGCTTGTCATATTCTATTCGTGTTTTCCAGCAAATCGAACACCCCAATTTTGTCTCATGGACTGCGCTTATCTCTGCTTACTCCAACACCCTTTACTCCCTTCAACATTTCATTTCCATGCTTCGCCATCCTACCTTGCCAAACCAACGCACACTAGCTTCCCTTTTCAAAACCTGCACCTCATTGTCTTGCCTATCTTTCGGCCTTAGTCTCCATTGTCTCTCTCTTAAGCTATTATTATCTGGGGAGCCCTTTACAGGTTCTTCTCTCATGAACTTTTACTTGAAATTCCGCTTACCTGCTGAAGCACGGAAGGTGTTTGATGAAATTCCCCAGAAAGATAATGTTTGTTATTCTACCATGATTGTGGGCCTTGCTCAAAATTCACAGTGTGTTGATGCACTGTCCATCTTTGCTGGCATGAAATCTTATGATCTTGCGTCTACCATGTACAGCATTTCTGGGGCTCTTCGTGCAGCTGCAGAGCTTGCAGCATTGGAGCAGTGCAAAATAATACACGCACATGCGGTTGTAACTGGGTTTAGTTCCAATGTGGTAGTGCATAGTGCTCTCATTGATGGGTATAGTAAAGCAGGTTTTGTTGAGGATGCCAGACAGATTTTTGATGAAAATATGCAAGACTTGAATATTGTGGGTTGGAATGCAATGCTGGCAGGTTATGCACAACAAGGGGATCATCATTCAACCATTGAACTTTTCAATTTGATGGAAGCTCAAGGACTTATACCTGATGAATATAGTTTTCTGGCAGTTCTGACATCATTCTATAATGCTGGGGACTTTCTTCAGACAGAGCGGTGGCTGACAAGGATGAAAGTGGATTATAGTATGGAACCAACGCTGGAGCATTATACATGTTTGGTGGGTGCAATGGGTCGTGCTGGACGATTGGAGGATGCAGAGAAACTAGCATTAACGATGCCATTTGAGCCAGATGCAGCAGTGTGGCGAGCTTTGCTCGCTTCTTGTGCTTATCATGGTGCAGCTGATAAAGCTTGGTTAATGGCTAGACGGCTCTTGGAACTTGAACCATATGATGACTCTGCTTATGTTATTGCTGCCAATGTGTTATCATCTGCAGGAAGGTGGGATGATGTTTTAGAAGTAAGGAAGATGATGAAAGATAGGAGGGTGAAGAAAAGAGGTGGAAGGAGTTGGATTGAAGTGCAAGGAAAAGTTCATGTGTTTGTAGCCGGTGAGTGGAAGCATGAGAGGTCAGTAGAAATTTATCAGAAGTTGGCAGACCTTATGGGAGAGATCGAAAAATTAGGATATGTACCTGTGTGGGATGAGATGTTGCATAATGTTGGCGAGGGAAACAAAAAGGAAGCTTTATGGTATCACAGTGAAAAGTTGGCTGTTGCATTTGGAGTGTTGTGTGGATCAGCACCACTAGGGAAGCCATTGAGGATTGTAAAGAATTTGAGGATCTGTAAAGATTGTCACGAAGCTTTTAAGTATTTGACAAGAGTATTAGAAAGGGAGATAATTGTGAGGGATGTTAACAGGTACCATCGATTCTTGGATGGTAAATGTACTTGTGGAGACATATGGTAGCGTGATAAATATTTTTTGCTTCTTTTAAGCCAAGTGAAGCTCAACAAGAAAATTGGTTTTGGACGTAATTGCTAGTCACTAAGCCATTCTCTAACTGCAGTTTCTCTCTAACTTTTTTTTGTTCAATTCTGTTCTTTCGTTTGAAATTAGTGACAGATACACCAGGACCTATAGACGGCATTGAAAATTGTTGTTTTTAATTATATTTTAATTTATAAGTTTTAGCACACAAACAGGAGACACTTATCACTGGCAATCGCCTAAATGCCGCAAGCAGTTAAGGATACTAGACAATGCTCAACCCAAACCACCATAGATGAGGTACTTGAATATGATTCTGGAGACTATTGAGGTGACTAGGTCCCGAAGTTTTTGATTTTTAATGTGAAAAGGTTGCACATGCTATATTCCACTTGTTCCTTGAGTCTTATTGAGTATTTTATTATTGTCACAAATTAAATTTTATAAATATTTATTTAAAGAAATTTAAATTATTTACTTTATTAAATTTTATATACTAAATTATAATATTTAAAATTTCAAAATCACAAATGAGTTTTTGTAAGCATTTATTAACTTTTATTGAGTGAAAATTACTTTTTCAAATCCTGATTAGTAAAACTTTTGCATCCCCACCAAAAAAACAAATATCTTATGTATAGATGCAAAATTTATCTATATCTATTAATATTATATATAAATGCAGAAAAGAGAAATATTATTTTTTTTGTCTAGAATACCCTCCTTATAGTCTTGTTTTATTAAAATATTATTTATTTATTAGTATATTTATTCTTATTATATCCAATTAAAAATTATCTCGATTTTTAAAAACAATTTTCACGTTTAAGATTTTATCAGTGTTTAATATAGCATCAATTATATTGACTGAATTTTTATTAAGAAAACTCTACTTTTCTCATTTGTCATCTTCACTCTTGGAAAAGGAGTAAGCAAGATCATAGTAGGTAAGTTGAAACTCTAATGGAAAAGCTGATTTCTCCTTACCAAATTAGCTTTGTTCTAAAAAGACATATTCAATATAATATTATTATTGCTCAGAAGATCATATATTCTATGCATAAGAAGAGAAGGTAGAAAGCTTTTATGTCAATCAAAATAGACTCCAGAAAAACCTATGATAGGCTCGCAAAAGAAATGCTTCTGCAAATTGAAATCCCAAGCAAATTGCTGCGTCTTATCAGGCCATTATCACTACTCCAAGCTTCCGAGCGCTTCTCAATGGAGCTAAAACATATGTGTTCAACCCTATCAGAGGAATCAGATAAGAAGAGACCCTCTTTCCCGGTATATTTTTGTCCTTTCTATAAAAAAGTTATCTCATATGATTGTTGATATTTTTCCAAAGGTAAATTCATAGATAAATGAATAATATAACATAAGTAGGCTAGTAATCAAAACAACCGACTACTACACAGAGCAAAATCAAGGGATTATCCCAGCAGCAATGTAGGAAAACCACAGGCTAAACAATCACCATAGAAACTATTGATTCTACCCCAAAAAACACAATAGAATCACTAGTTTTTACCTAAGTGAACAGAGTAAAACTCCTCATGGATTTTACATGCTTGATCAACAACGATAAGAGGAGATAAATTTTCATCAGAAAAAACAAAACTATTTCGTGCTTTCCGTACCTGCCACATAATACACGCTGCCAGTCCAATCATTTCCTTGCCATTTTGCAAGCCATAAAAGACATTAATAAAGGCCCTCCACGACTCAAAACTAGATGATTGAGGGAAGGAATTGGGCCAAAGCATTAGAGGAGACAATGACCATACTTGAGAAGCTTTTGGACCAAAAACCATGTGGTGGATTTGAGTTTCTTTAGCATCTTTGCATATTTGACATAGGACAGAAATAGTGGGATTTTGACTCCCACGAGTGAGCTCTCATGTAGCCACCTCCATATGAAAAGCTTGATCTTTCGTGGATTTTTTTTAGATCACAGGATTCCAAATGTCAGGGGAGTGGTTTGTATTGGCCATTATATTTGAAATAGGACAACAAAGTTTTAGTGCTGAAAGATATCCCAAATGAACCCCATAATACTGAGAACCTGTATTATTCCAGATCAGAGCATCCTGACAATTTTTAATGGTAATGCTCATTATGCTTGACTATCTTCCTCCTCAAGGTTTCTGCATATTAAGTTCCCCTTCCATTGCAATGTAGATGGATCAATGAACTGATGAACAAAGTCTAGGTTACCATCTACACCTTCCTTTGCCTTTGGGATAGAAGGGTGGTTGGTAGGAATCTAGGGGTCTTGAAAAATTAAGTTTCTGCTACTACTCTCCACATTGCAAAAGAACCTTTCTACCCTTGAACATGCTTCGCCAAGCACACAAGGGATTGTTACCCACATTAGCTTTTAGAAAGGATGAGAGAGGAAACTATTTTGCTCTGAATACTTTATAGAAAATGGAATTTTCACCCATTGCCAGTTTCCACCCTTGTTTCCTAAGCATTGCCATATTAAAAGCTATAATGTTTTTAAACCCCAAACCCCCATTTCTCTTCACTTGGCAAACTGTACACCAACTTACCCAACAAATTCTTCTTTCTTCATTCTGCTGTCCCTGCCAAAACTAAGACACCATACTTGCGATCTCTTGGCAAAGACCATCAGTGAGTTTAAAACAAGCCATTGGGTATATTGGAATGGCGGTGGCAATTGATTTGCGCAAAACTTCCTTTCCAGCGGCATATTGAAGATGTCCCTTCTAACCATGAATTCTCTTGCCCACTTTTTCTTTTAAAAATGAGAAAGTTTGTTTCTTTGATTTTGACACCACTGCTGGCAGCCCAAGATACTTGTCTTGACCTCCAATAGCTGAAATGCCAATTCTCCCAGCTATACTCCTTCTAAATCTGCATAGGACGTTGGACCTAAAAAACAAGAATGATTTCTCCATATTCATTGTTTGCCCACTAATCTGCTTATACAAGTTCAAAATTTAAAGCAATTGATCAACATATATTCTCATTTGCTTAACAAAATAACAATTTGCGAACAGAAGATGAGTGATGGAAGGACATTGCCTACTAGCTTTAAGAAAAACCATTAGCACAACTCAAGAAAATATAAGAAAAAAGGGATCAGCTTGGCAAATCACTCTAGATGGTTTAAAAAAGCCAAATGGTTAACCTTCCACTTTAATAGAGTACGACACTGTAGAAATGCATTCTATTATCCATTGCACCCATTTGCAGTAATTTTTTGAAGCATGAATTTGAGTTAATCCCATTCTACATGATCGTATGCTTTGCTCATTTCCAGCTTTACTGCCATCTTGTAAGAAGCACCACTCTTTTTGTTTTCATGTGATGAATCAGTTCATGAGCTACCAAAACATTATCGGCAATGAATCTACCTTTTAGAAAGGCAATTTGATTGTTGCTAATCAGTTTAGGCATAATTTTCTGTAACCAGCCAACCAAAATTTTTGCAATGATTTTATAGAGGATTGAACAAAGACTTATTGGTTTGATTTGATTCATAGTCTCAGCGCCAAGGATTTTTTGGATAATGGCAATCAGAGTGTGATTAAAATTTTTCAAGAGCTTGCCCATGCGAAAAAACTTCCCATTGCTTTGCAGACATCATCCTTGATTATTTCCCAATATGCTTGAAAAAATTTTGCAGTGAATCCATCTTGGCTTGGAGCACTAGTAGGGCTAATGGAGAAGATCACTTTCTTTATTTCCTCTTGACTAACATTTCTTACTAATCTCCAGCCATCTGCGGATGATAACTTAGAAGGAAAACTAAGTAAAACCTAATCAAAGTTCAAGGGTCAAGACGTAAACGATTCTCAGAAAAATTTAATAGCTTCATTAGCAATACCCGAGAGGGGGGCAGGGGGGGTGGAGGGGAGTCAGAACAGCAATTACTAGCTGAGGTTTTAAACCCCTTGAGATTGTTCCTTGACCATCTCTTCATTGTTTGAAGGTGGAAGAATCTAGTGTTTTTGTCACCTCATTTCAGCCACTTAACTCGAGACTTTTGCTGCCTAAAGCGTTCTTCTGGAAGAACTTCATGCTTCAATTTCTTTCATAGCTCAAAAATAACACCCTTGCTGTTTGGATCATTTGAGAGTTGCAAGATCTCCCATTCTCTTTTAAGATATTCTATTTTTGCTTTTGCATTGTGAACAGAATTTTTACTCCAATTCACAAATTGATGTCGACATCCTTTTAGCTTCTCCCATACCTAAAACTATCTTGATCCTAAAGAAATTGAATTTCAACAATAATTCACCAGAGGAGTTACTTGCTTAGATTCAGTCCAACAATCATCAAATTTAAATTTGCACTTAATTTTAAAAGAATCTAGGTATGAATCTAGCAAAATTACTCGGTGATCATATCCCAAACTTGAAAGTTGCTGAACTAGTGCCTTCTCATATCTCAATTTCCAATCAATGGAGCATAAGAATCGATCTAAACAACCTTTTACATACCCCATTTCTAACCTCTAGTGTCTCCATGTGAAAAGATTGCCGGAATATCCCAAGTCAATCGGTCTGAGATTGGAAACAAAATTTCTAAAAGCCAAAGGATTGAATACATCAAGCAATCAACCTCCTTCTTTTTCTGCAGATAACAGAATATCATTGAAATCTCCCCAAATTAGAAGAGGTACCTGCAGAGTATTAATCACTAGGGAGAGACTATCCAATTGCTGAACCCGCTTATGCTCCTCATTATTACTGTAAAACCCAATTATAACACAAACTTAGTTATCCCGATTGTTGACAAAAGAGGCAGTAATGAAACAGGATTCATGGGCAATGATATTCATTGTGTAGCTTTCACCCCATGCTAGAGGAAAACCTCTATCACTGCCAATAGGATATCTACATTTTTTCAAAAATTTTAAAACTTTTAGTGCACAATCTTAGTTTCTGAAAGGAAGAGTGCATCGGGGACATGAGATTTATGAATCTCTTTAATATTATAACTTGTCAGGGTTCCAACTCAAATCCTTCATGGATCTTGGGGCTCCCTCTGACTTTTTGTCCTAATTGGACAAGCAAACTTTTTTAAGACTTTGATCAGAGTTCTCTGCCAAGCTTCTCTTTCTAATTCCCCCTTCAAATAGTTTTGATGGCTCTTGTTCAACTGAGCTTTGTTTTGGAGCTAGCTACATTTTTCCTGGCCATTTCTTTCAATTTAATAACCCTCCTGACCTTCTTTTCTGCTTCTAAGTTGTGTTGGTCTTTTCCTTCATCTCTGCCACTATTTATTTCTTCATTTTCCCCATTAACTCCTTTGACACATACTCATGGCTACATGGCTTTCTTCCTTGTCACCCATTTTAGCCACACTAACTTCCGATTCCCACTCTCATGCAGTTCTGAAATTTTTTCAGTTAGAATAGGAATCCCAGTGGTACAGTTCTCCATTTCCAAGTTCTGTTTGATTGATGATTCCATTGTTTTACTTCTCTCAATCTTAGTTATTCCTTTTACTGATTACCTGAATAGCACAATAACAGAGTCATCCGTCTCTTCCTCATCTTGCCTACTCGCCACTAATGTTCTATTTTTTTGCTTGTCAATGAATTTTCCTTTCATATAATTTCCTTTTGTTCCCTTCCTACTTTAATCATGGTTAATAGCCAAACTAGACAATTTTTCAATAACATGTTCACAGTTGGTTGAATCACTAATTCTAGCTGTTCCATAATAATTGGGGATTGAAGGGATTGTCCCTTTATTATCAGTTTCCATTTCAATTAGTTTCCCAATTTGTTCAGCCTTTAACAACAGTCCCCATCCATTCTCCTTTTTAACTCCTATATCTTCCTCTCTCATATTCCTTTTCACAGAATTTTTCATCGTGCCCTATTTTAGAACAATAAAAGTAGAATTGTTATAAATGTTCATACCTAAGTTTTACTTCAAGACTTTGACCCATTG
Organism: Dicorynia guianensis; assembly: GCA_037013595.1. Taxonomy (NCBI): domain Eukaryota; kingdom Viridiplantae; phylum Streptophyta; class Magnoliopsida; order Fabales; family Fabaceae; genus Dicorynia; species Dicorynia guianensis. Next base: position 10,671,784 of record JASUAB010000006.1, on the reverse strand, counting down.
GTCCTCTCATCTTCAGTTTTTGACGTGGAGGTTTGGTGATATCCAGTAACACCCTAATCTTGAGTATTCGTGGATCCCCACTTCTATACTCAAAGATCACGATGTCTAACACCTCTCCAATGTTGTCCACAATCTTCTTACCCATGGCTGCTGTGACACAATACGTAGGAAGACCTTGTGCTTGAATCCAAAATAGGGCTTTATTAAAATCCATTTCCTCCATTGGCAAGTTGCTCGACCATTTCTTTAACAAGAGAAGCTGATTTTTATAGCCATCGGTTGCCCTTTAGGATTTTGTCGCTGTCTCTCACATTCTTGAAGAAAAATTGGAAAGCCTTTTTCTTTAATTGTTAAACTCTAAAGCCCTCAGGTTTTTCCCAAATTGTACCTAGCATTGTTTCAACTATTGACGAATAGTTGATCCGGTCAGGCATTACCATCTCCACATGGCTTTTTTCGCACTCTTTTATTCTACTATAGATGTCATCTTCTCCATATTCGATTTCCACCTCCTCTTCTTCACTTCCATTACTCCACCATCGATTGCTTTTAGCCATCCCACCTGATCTTTACTCCAACTCCACTGAAAAAAACCACTATGGCCTCTTACGAACTAAAGGCACTTACAGTGACAGTAAACTCAACCCCAGGAACCAGAGCGAGACTTCTATTCGTTCATTTGATCAAAATAAATTCTTACGATTTCCACCTCATGATTGCTGATATGGTTGATGCTAAAATGTGGAAACCACTTTTTGTGGGTCTAAGTGGACTAAAAATTTCACATTTAATGTTTGTTGATGATTTGTTATTGATTTTTATGGAAGCATATATTGAGAAAATTGATAGGATTGTCTAGTGTCTTGAAAGTTTTTGCCAGGTCTCCAGACAAAAAGTGAATAATCAGAAGATAGGAGTTCACTTCTCAAGAATACCAATGAAGAGATAGCAAATGACATCATCCAAAGAAGTGGTTTTAAGAGGATAAAGACTATGGGAAGACATATGAGGACCTTAATGCATCATGGCAGGGTTACCAAATCCAATTATGCTAAAGTTATAGAATGAATTCAATTCAAATTAAGTGGGTGGAAAACTCAATGCTTGGCTTTTGTTGGCTGGATTATTCTCGTGCAGTTTGTTATTTCAGCAATTCCAATGTATCAAATGAGAACAAGATTTTCTTGGGAATATGCAAGGTAATTGAATAGCTCCAGAGAAATTTTATTTGGGGAGATACAGAGGAGAAGAAGGTGGCTCATCTTATAGCCTGGGACAAGATTTACCTTCCCAAACATATAGGAGGGTTGGGCCTCAAGCATCTCCACAGTATGAATGATGCATTTTTAATCAAGATTAATCAAGATTAAGTGGCAGATAATTATTAATTCTGAAGCCTTGTGGGTCAAAGTCATGAGATCCAAACATGGCCGCAACAGGTGGAATGAAGGCTTAGCAATAGCCAAGAATGGTGATTCACATCTGCAGAAAAACCTTTGTAGACTCTAGCCATCAATCGCTAGAAACATGAAAAAGGAGTTAGGTAATGGAAGCTCAATCAAGTTTTAGATGGTGGAATGGACCAATGATGGGTACATGCTCATTAGTAGAGCTGTTTGAGAAGTACCAGAGGAGTATTTAAGGAAGTCTATAGCAGATGTTGATGCCAATGGAATGTAGAATTTGAGGGAAAATAGTAGCCTTACATCTTTAAAATAACGTTAGTAGCTGCACTCATGAAAGAATAGTGATCTGGTTTACATGTCAAAACGTAAAACGCGTCGTTTTATACGCTTACTTTGTTTTGCTTAAAGAATGCAGTCGAACAACATGGATCCATGAACGAGGATCTAACACCACTAGAATTTGAGAGCCCTAGACCCATATCTAGACGAATCTAGCAAATCCATAATTCGTGGCACATTACCTCCTGATGAAACTGATGGTCATGATAGAGTGGCGTGGATTGGAAGTAAGGATGGTGATTGCTCGGTGAAGGAAGTGTATTTTATTCTAGAAAATATCACAAATTGTGGGACATAAAATGAGTGGACCAAATTGTGGGAATGGAAGGGGCCACAACACATTAAGTGTTTTATTTGAAAATTGATGCATGGAAAGCTTCTTACAAAACAAAGAACTAGAGGATGGAACAATAGCTCAACCACTTGTCTATTGTGTAATCTGGATGTTGAATCGACCATGCGCGCCCTTAGAGATTGTCTAGTGGTTAAAACAATATGGAGTAACCTTGATAGTTCGGAGAAACAAAGCAGATATTTTAGCTTGGGGAGGGTGTCATGCCTTCATACAACTTTAAGAGAGAGCTTTGAGTGCAACCACAAGTACAAATGGACTAACATTTCTATGGTAACATGTTGGTTTTGTTGGACGTGGAGAAACTACTCAGTCAATTATTTGAATTTTCGCAGGCTAGAATATCCAATTCAGCATATCATGCACTACCTGCAAGATATCAAGAGAGCCTTTATAGGGGAGTCCCCAAGCAATGTGTATGCAGAAGCTCGAAGTAGTCTAGCTTCATGGAAGCCGCCGCCGATGAATTGGAGCAAATTGAATACGGATGGAGCTATTAGAAATAGTGCAGTCAAGCTGGTTGCAGGGGTGTTATTCGGAGTGCAACTGGACAATGGATAGGTGGCTGTTCTTATGCCATTGGATCTTGTTCTGTGTTGCATGCAGAATTGTGGGAAATTCTTATGAGTTTAGAAAATGCGCGCATGGATGCTGGGTATTCGCCAAGTAATTGTGGAAAACGACTCTCTTATAGTTATCTCTCCTTTTTTTTTTTTTTACACCTAAGGTATCCCTAATTAGAAATAAAAAACTAATATATTTCCTGATGTAATAATCGTTGAAATAGATTTTATTTTTTAATAAATTTTTTTATATATATAACTTATATTAAATTCAGAATTATATATTTAAAAAATTTAATTATCTATTAATTATATCATAGAGTTATCTTTCTTTTGAGTGTCTCTAAATCATCAGGTAGGGAGATTCATGTGGTCAGCCGTATAAAAAACTTGAAGTGCCAAAGGTTGAACAATGCATTTTTCTCACACACTATGCGAAGCCAATCAACGTGCAGATTGGCTTGCTAAAAGAGCTGCTAAGAGGGATGCTGGTCTTCGGGTCTTTAACAGTGTCCCAGAGGATATTACACAGTTATATGTTAAGGATAGTGCTGTTTCTAGCAGAAGCGGTGTATGGTAGTTTTATTTTCTTTTTTCTCTTTTGGGCACAATACTAAAGAAAACCTCTATCCGATTATTTATATAGTTAAAAAAAGAAAAATAGTATCATTTGCTTTATATTGTTAATTATTTCTCTTTCAATCACTTAAAACTAATAAGTTTTTTTCATATGATACAATATAAAAATATAGAAATTAAAAATATTAGCTTGTTTATAATAAATTTTTTAAAACTTTTATTTTTTAAAATATTTTTACAATAAATTTAAACTTTCAAAATTTAAAAATTTTTATTCAGATAATATTTTATTTCTTTAAATGAATTGTGATGGTTTCCAATGTAAACCATAAATCTATACTAGATATAAAAGTGAAAATGGCAAAGATATATTTTACTACTTTATCTTTGGCCAAGAAAATAAATAAAATATCAATAATATTATAATATTGGAGTAAGGACAATTTGGTTCCTCTACTATTTTAAAAAAGTAATTTAATCTCTCAATTTTTAAATTAAGTAATTTAATTTTTTTACAATTATAATTGCGATAATTTAATTCCTCTACAAATATAATTAAAATAATTTAATCCCTTCATAAATAAATTTAGAGTAATTTAATCCCCACCCATTAGATTTCTCTTTTTTAGAATAATATAGTTAGTTAGTAACCTAAACTTCTTAAAAATTTTAACACCTTTCTTCTAGCATAAAGTTTTATCTTATTTTTTACTAAACTTCAAACTTTAATTTTATGTATCTTAATGGCTCTTTTAATTAAAAAATAAATCTATATTATAGCCATGCTATTTAATAATAAAAAAAATAAAATTTAGATCATTATTGGTAAGTAATATCATATCAAAAAAAAAATTCAGATTACAAAATGATTAAATTATCCAACTTAAAAATTGTATAACTAAATTACTTTTTTAAAAAGGTAGAATAATTAAAAGTTTTTCGCTCCTTACATAATTGGTGTTTCAAAGATAGGAGTAATATATATATCATAAACCAAATGATAAGTGATAAAAATGGGCAGTCAATAATTTTTTTAAAATTACCAAAAAATAAAATAATTTTACTATATATTTAATATGATATCCATTGTCTTCATTAAAAATAAATTTGTAAAATGTATTTTTATTAAGTATTAAACTCTACAAATTAAATTCTATCATATAATGAAACATCAATCAATTTTTTTAAAAAAGAAATTTTATTTTTATGATTACTTTTTCAAGTTCACATAAAACGTTTGTGTTTAAAAATTAGTTGATGAAAAAAACTAAAGCTTCTTTCTAGAAAAGAGAAAATTGACAATGTTAAACTTTATTTAAATGCTTCAAGTTAATTATGCAGAGAAGCCATAAAATGATATGATCTTCCCAATGATAGAGCAAGTTTTCCTTGGCATTCGTACGTACTTTTATATATACATTTACTTAAATCGCATTTTTTTTCTTAAAAAGTTTATAGATATAATATAAATATTATTCTTAAGAAACACAACACAACAGATACTTCATCAAATTACATAATATATGCTTTTTTTTTACAAGGATTAATAAGCCACTTCACTGTCACACAAATCATATACGATCTTATATTAGTATCACTCACAATGATCAGTAATGTTCATTGTATAATATTTTATACATGAAATATGCATTGAAGTGTATTTTAAATGGGTCAAACGTAAGTCTTTCAAACTTAAACTTATTACACTTAACCCACTAAAAAAATATTTTAATGCATTTTTTAAACATAAAACATTATACAAATACAATTACTCGATCACTCATTATACTCTATACTGCAGTAACAGGAATTTTGTTATATTTGCGTAGTTCTGATGTTGTAATTATTTTGATACTGGAAAATTTGCCCTTGATTCTGCTGCTTTCCCTAATCACAATGACTATGGAACTATGCTCCCTTTCTGCATTTATGTCAACTTCTTGATCATCTGGCACGTCTTCGGCTTCTGCAACAGTTCTATTATACACAAGTTCACGTAATGGGTTCTCACCTGATATGTATAGTTTATTAAACGCAAACACATTAACTTCCTCAATACAACTTAACATATTTTGATTCTGATTAAGAAAAGTTCAAAAAATTCACCTCATATACACAAAATGCTGAAAACTTGACCCTGTTGTAATCTAAATACTACAACTTCCAAATAACTAATAGGCTTTAAAGCTATTTAGAATTAAATTTATCTATTTTTATAAACTAAAACTCATAAATATTTTATTAAAAGAACTCAAATAATTTATTTTGCAGAATTCCTTAAACTAATGTGTAACAGTCATGTTACCAAATCTAATAACTTATACTGAATTTTGTGAACCGTCGGTAAACCCACCTAATTAGTAGATTTAAAATTTCCCTTTAGAATTTGAATTATGGGAAGTCCTCTACACCATGATACAACGCACACAATATAAAAAAATTAAATAATTTATTTTAATGAATTTTATTACTTAAAATGTAAGACTCATTAAATTTAATAATTCACACTTAATTTTATAAACTGTTTGTAAACAATCCTTAGTGAGTTTAGAGTTTCCCTTTAGAATTTGAATTACACAAATTCATATACACCATCGTACAACATACACTAGAACTAATGTTTAACCAATTTTTCATAAAAAGTGACTTCAAATTTGTTTTTTTAAAAGCTCAAATAATTTTCACCCATACATATCTATTTGTGCAGGTGTGCATTCTGTGTTTCTGGTTTTTTCAAACGATGATAAATAATATAAAATTAATAAATTTGATGTGTATATTATATATGATAATTGATGGCAACAAAAATAAGACATTAATCATATTTACTTATATTCTAAAATACTTTGGGATAAAGAATTCTACTTTCTTACCTGCTTGCGGGTTGCAATCAATTCCCCAAAAACTACGAAGTTTCTTGCATCTTCTGTTTTTTGATTTCGGATTTATTTCTCGGGAACGAATAAAAAGATCATAATTGACTAGTGAAGGAGAAATGAAACTGGTAACAGAGTTTGCAGAGTGTGAGTACCGGTGGGCTGCCTCACCAGCATGAATTGTGACAACCAATAGTGATATCATTACGATTATCATAAACAGAGCTCTCCCCATTGAAATCAATTTAACTTGATTTTTCTTTGCTCTGCTCTCTTTTTCATTTATATCTTAGAACCCAGATTCTATGTGAAAGCAACATTCAATCTATTTACAAACTTTAAATATAAAAAATATTTTTGAAAAGTGACAAACTCGATCTTCATTACACGAAGTCTTATTTTACATCTTAATTTTTTTATCAAATGAATAGCCACTAAAAGGACGTATTTTTTAATTAGATTGGAGTCATTATGATTAGGCTATGTATGCCAAAAATTAATTTTATTTTCTTCAATGGCTTTGCTTCTTCATCTATGATTATTTGGAAGTTGAACTCCACCATTAAGTTATGAGATCCATGTTTTATCTTTTTTGAACTAAATTTTCTTTTTTATTAATTTATTGAGCTAACTTTGTAGGAAGAATTTTCTTGCTAATAAGCAAAGATTAAAAGTGTCTTTGAAAGGAAAAGAAACTCTTCATTTTACACACACACACACACACACACACATATATATATATATATATATATATTAACTTTTCCACTAAAAGAAAAGCTTTTTTGTGCTAAATAGACCATTTTAATAATGGCATAAATTGTGCATCTTCATTTGTGCAAGATTTCATTTCTTACTAGAAAATGATATATGAAAACTCCTTAATTTATGCTTACTTGTACATCTTGCTTTGCAATTTAACAACTTTAAAAGCCCCGTACTTGTTGGATGCAAGGCATGAGTCTTTGTCACCAAATCCACTTAGCAACATTTGAACTTTTATGAACTTCTTTTTCTTTTAATAAACACAAGTGTAATATTATTGTATGTTATTATGTAAGTTAATTATCATGTACAAAGTTTTGAATCCACTTGGATTGGATTTTGTTTGCTTAGTTTTGCAGAATTTAACTCGATTAATTGAAAAAGAAAATTGACACATTCATTGTTGAACGTTTGGACTCTTGATGAGTATTAGAAAAATATGTATTACCAATGGATGAGAAGCTGTCGATAATATTAATAATTTTTTAAAGATAGTGTTTTGGGAAAAAAAGTATGTTCATAAAAAAATTTACCGACAAATTATCAGTAAATCTTCGATAAAATGCTTCCTTCATGGTGAGAAACTTGTATCATCTGACTATCTGAGGGATAATTCATTGATGAGTGGAATATTTTTTAGTTCTTCATTTCTAATAGGTAGATTTGTTTAAAGTATGATAATATTCTTTACTAATCCATTGGTCATTCAAAAAAATTTGACTGATCACAACAATACTAATAATGTATTAACCTACAACGACTTTCATAGTTGACAATGTCGTTTCCTTTACTTATAGATAATTCATTGGTGTTCCCCTTGGTAATTGAGAAATTAAGACTGATTTAGGTTTTTGCTTCCTCATTTTGGCCTCCTATTTTCTTTTTCTATTCCCATCAACTTTAAGTCCATGCCACCGCAGTTTCAGCCACTAGATGCCGCTGTAGCTCCCTATTGTCTTGGATAGAGTTGGTATGTATGTTATTTCATCCTTTAATGTCTTATCTATTTTTTTCTCTATTTGATTGGAAGAAAATGAGTCTTATGATTGCTTATGTAATTATTATTTTTTTGCGAAGAGAATTTATCAAAAGTTATTGCAAATTGCATGTATTTTGTTGTATAAATTAGTTTGCACGTGTTAGTTGTCAAGATTAATATTGTTTAATTAGGCATTATGATAAGCAGGGCATAGTTTGAAGTTGTTGTTGCCTTATATTTGGAAACATTGGAAGTGTCTTAAACTTCTTATTAGAAAATTTCCTAGCAAATTATAAGTGAATGTATAATAGAGGGAACTTGACAAGAATTTATTGATTGGGTAGATGGTTGCATTGGGTTTTTATGCCTATTGTCACAATATTTGAATGAAGAGACAGTTAGGTGTGCTTATAATAAATGTTAAAAAATAATGGACCTCTGACATTGTTAAGTATCATCTACTTAAAATGAATCCAAAATTTGTTGTAATAAACTAGAATTTATTGGTAACCATTTGTTTAATACCAGTAATTAGGTTCAAAGTCATATCTATATAGATGACACTTGAGTGTTCTAAGAACCATAATTAAGTATCTCACTTTTACATTTATTACAAATATATATGGCGGCAACTAACAAGCATAAGTAACAAAGTCCTCAACCCAATCAACAAACTCCTTCCTAAGTCTCCTTCAACCGAAATGATTCTTATTATACATCCATCTATAACGATCTAAACTTTCTTATAACAAATTAAATCTAATACAACTTAGATATTGCTCCAAATATCCACACAAATTGCAATACCATTGTTTCATATATTATGCAATCTTAATGTCCACACAACAATTTAAATGAATGCATCTCTCTCTCTCTCTCTCTCTCACACACACACACATATATAAACAAACATATATCATTAAAAAATTCTAACAACTATATCAAACCATATATTTGAAAAATGAAAAATTGACTATCAAATTAAGTTTCACACCATAATTGATGTTGTCTAAGTGGGGCAATGTTGAAAAACTTTTATGTTGGTTATCATTAATAATTAATTATTTACTGTCACAAACAAATTGATAATATAGTTGGTTGACTTCTAAGAGATGTACATGACAGTCTCATTTATTATTGTGATTTAATTAACTGTTCATGGGAAGTGGGCATCAATTTTATATATTTATGTGACTATAAGACAATGTGTGTATATGCCATTAACTATAAGACAATGTGTGTATATACCATTAACGTTTTTGACTTCTAAATATTTATATCTAATATACATTAAAACAAGAAAATATAAAAGGAGTTGATGAGGTTAAAATATTAAATAATTTATGCCATGACAATGTGATCGAAGTTTCATCCGCTAAAAGGTTGGACAGTCTCCAAACCACTTCTACGTGCACACAAGAAGTGAAGACATGCAAGGCAGTTTCATCCGCTGCATTACAGAATGGGCTAGTAGGCTAGCTTCACTGCTACTGCATTATGTGACAACCACCAGATAAAAAGCTTAAGTTTTGGACATCTAGGACTGATTAGAATTGTTTGCGGTTTATTTTTGCCTTTCTAGCTTTTGTTATAGAAAGGGGAGGCCCTCTGTACATAATAGGAAAGGATACCACCCCAAAGGATCTCCTTGGCTTGGAATAACCAAAGGTTCACCTTCCATCAGAATGGAAAATGAAACGCTAGAAACAAGTTCCATGATTAGTTGGACAAACTTTTCATGAAACGCCAACATTAACATAATCTGTTTGAAGAATTCCCATCATACTCGGTCATATGCTTTCCTCTATCACGTTTCAATGCCAAGTCACATCTTTGATCACTCCTTTTAGATTTGAGGAGGTGCATGATCTCCTGAGCTATAAGAAAAAATTAATGTACATTGATTCTGGGAGATGACTTTATACCACCTAGAGCTTGGAGGTGATTTTGTAGGAAACAGATCCGAGTCTAATGGGTCGAATCTGAGCCATCCTTACTGGGCTATCTTAGAAGTTCATATTAGAGTTTCTAGCACCAAAAGTACATACTTCTTTAAGGTCATTGTGAACATTACTAATGTTTGCAATGTATATGCCTTTTATATAACCTGATTTTAATGGTGGATAAGGGAACTGTTTGTTGATGCTATAGGAGTTCTATTTTGTGGGCATGAGTATGTATTGAAGCACCATTCTTTTAGGATCATTCGGTTTTCCAGATTATAAAGAATTGGCTATCATATTATGATTTTAAGCTCATAATAATTGTTGTCTAATTGGATTTAGTTTTTAAGATTATATTTAAAAGGGAAATGTTTTACCTATGTTCTCCCCATGCTGAGATAAAAAATCATTTGAAAAGAGAGAAAAAAAAAAAAAGAATAAGAATATGAGAGTGTATATAGTCCCTAAGTAGAATTTATGTGTACCTATATTGTTATCCTAATTAAAAAAGCTCACCATTTCATGCATATCTATGCTGCTGCTCTGTTTGATTGATGTTAATGGTTGTAAAATAAAGTTTGATGTGTAGAGTTGAATTTTAATAAAATTTTTTAATAATTTTACAAATTCATTTTTAATGAAGATAACTAATATCATATATTGATGGCCCTGTCAACTACTCCATGGCTTGTGACTCCTTCAAGTCCACTGGGAAAGAGAGGCAGGGGATGATGATTGAGCTTCTTAGTTGAATGCCTTACCGAACAAGAAAACTGAGCCAACTAGTGGGTTGAAATATGAAAACTCGAGGAGTCTCCCCTCCTTTGTGCGTGTACTTCTCCTTTGGGCATATGTGGGTTTTCGCCTTTGAAACTAGTGGGTTGAAAACTGAATCAGAAATCCGGGCACTGACTTCCACTTCCTTGACCTCCGTTTCTCCTTCCTTGAAAGCTCTCTGGCCTTGGACTCTTAGGAGAGTTAATATATAATTGAGTATTTTTTACTCACCTCCCTTTATGACACCCTATTTCATATTTTTAAACAATTGTACTATGCCACAAGGATCTAATTTAGCCATTAGAATTTATATAAATGTTAACAAAATTTTTACATGTTATATTAAATATAATAAATATATTTTATTTTTATTCAAAAATTACATTGTATCTTAGTTAATTATTTTTACTAACTAAAATGTTAAGCATTAGATTTTAACCAAAAAACCACATTTATATACGTTGGCTTAAAATTTGTGTAATTATAAGAAAATTTTTTTATCATATGTCAAAACTATCTTGAAATAAGTTTATTAAGGTATGCAATTGTAAATTATACATGCTTCGTGTTCTATTTTACTTTAAAATTTTTTATTAACAATTGATAAAATTGCATTTAAAAGAAAAACAATTATCAACAATTGTATTATCTTACTAGAGTTAGATGAAACAATAAAATATTATTTAGATTTAGTATTTATAATTATAAAAAAATAAACTTTAAAAAACTAATATAATCTCAAAAATGCACAAAGCATAGTTAAATAAGTTATTATTGCAAATATTCGGTCAATATTCATGTATACTTTAAAATCTAATACTATGTTAATATTTTTGTTAGTAAAAATGATTAATTCAGATAAAATATAATTTTTGACTGAAAATAATATATTATATTCAATATAACTCTTGTCAATATTTCATTAGTGTTTATATAGATTATGTTAGTTAAATTAAATTATTGAGGTATAGTGTAACTTTTGAATGAAAATAAAGTGAAGTATTATATTAAAATACTTCATGAAAAGTAAGTGTAATTTACTTTATCTGATTTTAATTGATGTAATTTAATTAATAGTAGTGGGCCGATGTAAGTGTTAAAAATTATTCTATATTAAAATATTTCATGAAAAAAGTACTCGTATACTTCTAGAATCTCTCAGGTCAAACACTCATATATAGCTCTCAAGAATCTCTGGAATGAATTTGAAATTGCTTGATGAAGACTCTAATTCTTTGACCACTTTCGCAATTCTAGTTGGCATTTTGCCATATGCTGAAGGATTTCATACTAAATTAATTCCTAATTAGACAATATTGGTCAAAAACGAAAAATTGTTTGAAGGGGCATACAAATTAAGTTGTCATATTGAATATTCTTGTTCTTCCCACTATTCAAGAAGTCGTTGTCCTATCAACTCTGCAGATATGACAATGAGAGGGTGAAACACTTGGCACCTGTTTTTTCATTGCCTTTTACTTATTCTCTGCCGTAGCCTTAACTTATGAGCCATATTCTAAGGTGAACTTCGTCAAAGTATGAGAATCTGAATGTCGCATACATATTGGTACAAATTGAAAAATTAGAAAGTTATCATCTTAAATCTTCCACTCCTCAATTTCATAGAAGTCTTTCACCAGCACTTCTACTGATGACAAAGAATCGCACCTGTGACATTAATCACCAATAGAATGTGGGAACAGTAATATATATTCAGATTTTAGAATTTCAATTTATCTTTGGAAGTGCCTTCTTTCATGGTGCGTATAAGGTGGGAGCAATTTTCACAATTCTTTTTTCAACTTTGCTTCATTTTCTGTTGTTTTCGTCTTGATTGATTCATCCAAATGTTGCTGTGTGAAGTCAAAGTCATCTTGATTGATTCATCCAAATGTTGCTGTGTGAAGTCAAAGTCTCCAAGAGCCTATTAAAAGCCATTCACTTGTTTTTGTTGTTTTTTCCTTTAGCTTAACGTAATTAATATTCTGATGTGGATTTTAGTCATGCACAGTGACGTGCTTTTTGATGTTAAGCATTAGCATATAGTCAAAGACTAGTGATAGCATCACATTTAAAGGAAACTTTTGACTATGGAAAATTTATGGTTTAATTTTTTAAGATTTTAAAGTTTTAGGGTTTAAAGTTTAAGGATTTAAAATTTAAAATTTGAGGTTTAATATTATGATTTTAGAGTTTGATGTTTCATATTAAGAATTATGGGTTTTACATTTAGAGTTTTAAGATTTTAGATATAAGTTTTAGGGTTTTGGGATTTTAAGTTTAAATCTTTGAGTTTTGGGTTTTAAATATTAGATTTTAAGTTTTATGATTCACTTATAATTATATTCTTTTTAAGTTATTTACAAGTATTTTTTTTACATACAAAATATGAGAATTTGTTTACAAAATTTCAACAGCAAATAAAAAAATGTCAAGTGTGTAAATAATTATATACAAAACACATGACTGTTAATGGTATGTAAACAATTTGAGTGCTTTTATTTTTTTCAAATAATTGAAAGGATATGTCTTATACATCTAATAATTAAAGGAATATATTTACAATTAATTCATAATTAAATGAGCGAGTTTCATTTTTTTTAATTTAAAGAGAGTAGTAACAATTGTAAAATTTGTATGAAAATTGTTTGCAATATGAGCTACTTCAAAAAATTAAGTGAGGCTGAGTGAATTATTTTAGAGGAGATATTTAGACAAGAATGAGAAAATATTTATTTATTTAAATAAAATAACTTAAGTATATATATATAAATATATGTGTGTGTTGTTTTTTTCCCGTCCGTAAAATATATGTTTATGTTGTTTAATTAATTCAAATATAAATTTAAATACAACGTACTAATTTTGCAAATTTTAAAGTAGGCTTCAAATATATATTTATTTATGCTATTTACTTAAAATATTTAATTATTTATTGCATGATATATCCTTTTCAAGATCATATAATATAATATTGTGTATAAATCATTTTGTTGCTTTAAAAAGGATAGTGTCGTGGATTCTATACTTTAATAGAATAATAATACTTACTGTCTTAAGGTTTTGAATTGAATTTTTTTACTTTCATTTTTATTAATATATATATTTCCGTCCAAATTTGTTATAGCTGTAAAAAAGCGATGCACAGATTTTTTAATTTTTTTTTCTTCTAAATACTATTCTTTCTTAAATTCTATGCCTTAATTCTTTATAAGATATAACCATATATAATACTATCCTAATTCTAATTCCAACAGAATCTTAATTAAAGCCTTATTTATTTATTTGGTATATAAAGGGAGCCTTATTTATTTTACAATTCTTTCACTCTTCTGGTCTGCTGAGTCAAACCCTTGGCCTTACAATTAGATGTAAGAAACCATAAACAACAAGGCACTAGGGAAACCGGCTACAATTCTCTTACTCTTGTGTAACAAAATATCCAACACCGTATTTATTTCATGAGACTTGTGTGAGTCTAGTTATTTCATGAAAACGGCTACAGTTCTTTTACTTATGGACCTTGAGAGAAATTGCCTAACAAGTTTCTTGTTTCTTCTATTTTGATACATGTATTATTGTTCTTTATTATCATTGCTATTGCTTGTGTGACATAATATTTCATTGGCCTTGGAGAAGGTTAGGTATCAACAATGGCCCAACTCAGTAGTCCCATTTTAAATACCATGTTTTAAGTTGTGAATCCTATTTTTTTTTATTTTAATTTTGTGTTTATCTCTTTTACTATATAATCTGTCTTTTTTAAAAAGAAAGGTAAAAAAATCTGCATCCTATAAAATTATGATCCTTCACTGTATGTAGGCCCAAAAAAATATGAATGACCTTAATTTAATTGGAGTAGAGACTGGTATGACATTTTTGGTATAGGCAGAAATAGGAACCAATCAGCTTACGTCTTGATTGAGTCATCCATATGTTGCTGTGTGAAGTCAAGGTCTTCGTTAGGCTGTTACATACATTTTTTTCTTATCTTTTCCTATGGCTTAACATAAATAATATTCTGAAATAGATTTTAGTAAAGCAAAGTGCTGTGGTTCTTGGTATTTAATTTGGCAATCTTAAAGTGGGCTTTATAATGTGCTCTTACACTTATTATTATATTAAAATAACAACATATGTATAGAATTGATGAGGTTAAAATAAAATATTATTTGTGCCATGACAAAAAATTACTCTAAAAAATTACTTCAACAATATATATAGCTTTTCCAAGATTATATAATATAATATTATGTATAAAATCAATTTGTTGCTTCAAAAATGAAAATAACTGTGGTATGTGCGGGAAGCTCATCAGAAATAAAAATTTATGAAGGAGAGAGAAAAAAGAGTGGGAATATACAGTTATATACATAATTTATTTATACATATATTTTATTACCCTTTAAAAAGGGCAAATATTGTTTAAATACTAAATTGTGGGAAGGGGCAAAAAAAAAGTTTTCATCTTAAATCTTGCACTCCTTAATTTCACAGAAGTCTTCCACCGGCAATTCAACTGATGACAATAACAAGGTGAGGACTCCAGACCCATTAGTGATACATTCTTGCCGTACTTTGGAAGTTGTCAATTTGGAAAGTGGCCCCTAACCGTGAGACTGTTTCAAAACCATTCTCAGCCTCTCATGGAACTATCACTGAGACAAGGATTGGAGCAATTTTGTCTTTAGATATTGCTTCTTCCACACCACGTATGAGGTGTGAGCAATGTTCACATTATTTGTTCCACTTGAATTACATCATTTTCTGCTGTTCTCATCTTGAATGATTCATCCGAATATGTTGCTGTCTGAGTCATGGTCTTCTGGAGTCCACTCATTCAATTTAACCTTCAAGGACAGTGTGTGGCACCAATCCATCAAATGAAGACTCCAATTCTATTCCCCTTCTGCAATTCTAGCTTGCAATCATCCGAATATGTTGCTGTCTGAGTCATGGTCTTCGGGAGTCCACTCATTCAATTTAACCTTCAAGGACAGTGTGTGGCACCAATCCATCAAATGAAGACTCCAATTCTATTCCCCTTCTGCAATTCTAGCTTGCAATCATCCGAATATGTTGCTGTCTGAGTCATGGTCTTCGGGAGTCCACTCATTCAATTTAACCTTCAAGGACAGTGTGTGGCACCAATCCATCAAATGAAGACTCCAATTCTATTCCCCTTCTGCAATTCTAGCTTGCAATTTTCCATACGCTGACTTTGACTGAATATATATACTTCCGTCCAAGTTTGTTATAGGCTGTAAAAAAGCCATGCACATATTTTTTTGGTTGTCTTTTCTTTTTGGATAAAATCGTCTTTTCCTTATACTCTGCCTTAACGTATGAAAAATTTTCTAGGATATACTTCGTAAAAATATCAGAATCTAAATGTCTCAAACGTATTGGCATAAACTGAAAAAGTTGAAATTCAAAAGTGGCTACATCTTCGTAGTTTTACCCTATAATATTGTTAATGAAACGCAGCTATGCATATACAAGGAAAGTTGACTGACACATAACACATAACAATCTTACTACAGTTAGGTGAAACAATAAAATATTATTTAGATTTCATATTTATTATTATAATAAAATAAACTTTAAAAAAACTAATATAATCTCAAAAATACATAAAGCTTAGTTAAATAAGTTATTATTGCAAATATTTTGTCAATATCCATATATACTTTAAAATCTAATACTATGTTAACATTTTAGTTAGTAAAAATGGTTAATTGAGATAGAACACAATTTTTGAGTGAAAATAATATATTATATTTAATATAACTCTTGTGAATATTTCATTAGCATTTGTATAGATTCTATTAGTTAAATTAGATTATTGAGGTATAGTGTAACTTTTAAATGAAAATAGAGTGGGATATCATATTAGAATACTTCATGAAAAGTGAGCATAATTTACTTTATATGATTTTATTTGATGTAATTTAATTTATAGTAGTGAGCTAATGTCAGTGCTTAAAATTACTCTATATTAGAATATTTCATGAAAAGAGTGCTTGTGTAATTCTAGAATCTCTTGGGTGAAACATTCATATGTGGCTCTCAGGAATTTGTAAAATGAATTTGAAATTGCCTAATGAAGACTCTAATTCTTTGACCCTTCTGCAATTCTAGTTGGCATTTTGCCATATGCTAACTTAAAGTCTTTATGGGAATGATTTCAAACTAAATTAATTCCTGATTGGACAATATTGGTCAAATATGAAAAATTGTTTGAAGGACCATAGAAATTAAGTTGTCATATTGAATATTCTTGTTCTTCCCACTATTCAACAAGTCGTTGTCCTATCAACTCTGAAGATATGACAATGAGAGGGTGAGTCACTTGGCACCTATTTTTTCATTGTCTTTTACTTATTCTTTGGCGTAGCTTTAACTTATGAACAATATTTTAAGGTAAACTTTGTAAATGTATGAGAATCTGAATGTCTCATACATATTGGTACAAATTGAAAAATTAGAAATTCAAAAGTGGCTACATACTGTTTACAGACACCTTTGAGTTGACTGACACATAACACATAGCACAGTTGATATTAATCAATCGACAGTCTATAAAAGGAAACACAATGTATATAGAAGGCAAACTCAAAAGTTCAGTTGCATAAAAGCACTTTCTAATGAGAGATCTTTTAAAACTATGGCTTTTCTTTTTGCTGTTATGCTCAATAAACTTAAGCATCAAAGGGTTTGTGCTAACTGATCACTGTCTCGGCCATCAACAAACCTTGTTGCTCCAATTGAAGGAAAGTCTTATATTCAACCCTTTGAAGTCTAGAAAACTAGTTTACTGGAATCAAAGTGCTAATTACTGCCAATGGAATGGGGTGGCATGCAACAAGGGACATGTTATAGCTCTTGATCTTGGTGAGGAATTTATCTCTGGAGGACTTGTCAATACTAGCAGTCTCTTCAATTTACAATACTTGAAGAGTTTGAGCTTGGCTTATAATGATTTTCATTCTGTGATTCCGTCGGAGTTTCAGAATTTAAAGCATTTGACTTATCTAAATTTGTCAAATGCTGGATTTGAGGGGCAGATTCCATTTGGTATTTCTCATCTAACAAGATTGATGGTTCTTGACATGTCTACCTCATTTATCTCAGGTTATACTCTAAAACTTGAGGACCCAAATATGGCAACTCTATTTAGAAACCTTACAAAGATCACAGAACTATATTTGGATGGTGTAAAGGTATTTGCAAAGGGAAAGGAGTGGTGCCATGCTTTATCTTCATTGCAAAATTTGCAAGTGTTAAGCATGTCATTCTGTGGTCTTTCTGGACCTATTGATTCTTCACTAGCAAAGCTTGAATCACTCTCTATAATTCGATTGAAGCAGAACAATATTTCAAGCCCAGTTCCGGATCTCTTTACAAATTTTTCCAACTTGACCACCTTGCAACTCAATAGTTGCAACTTAAGTGGAGTGTTCCCAAGAAATATCTTTCATATGCAAGCACTCCAAGTCCTTGACATATCAAATAATCCAGATCTTGAAGGCAGCTTACCCAATTTCCTTCATCATGGATTTCTCCAAACGTTGAACCTAAGCATGACAAAATTCTCTGGACAGCTACCAGATTCTATTTGGAATTTGAGGCAATTGTCCACAGTAGATCTATCAAGGTGCCAATTCAATGGAACACTTCCAGGTTCAATGTCAACACTCACCCAACTTGTTTATTTGGACTTGTCATCCAACAATTTTACTGGTTTTCTTCCATCTTTCAATTTGTCCATGAACCTCACATATTTGTCCCTTTACCAAAATAATTTGAGAGGTGAAATTGCATTTGCTTATTTGGAGGACCTAACAAATTTGGGCATCATTGATTTAGCAGACAATTCTCTTCATGGGACTATCCCTGCATCACTTTTTACACTCCCATCTTTGAGGGAACTTTTACTTTCCAATAACCAATTGGGTGGTAAGTTGGATGAATTTCCAAAGTTGTCATTCTCTATCTTAGAGATTGTGGATTTAAGTGGCAATAGATTAGAAGGGCCTATTCCTGTGTCCATCTTTCATCTTAGAAGACTTGCCACTCTAGACCTTGCTTTCAACAAGTTCAATGGCACAATGCATCTAACTATGATTAGGAGGCTACCAAATTTATCTGTATTGGACTTTTCACACAATAACTTATTAGTTGATGCAAGTTATGATGATCAGAAATCCCTTCCCAATATGAGCACTCTAATGCTAGCTTCATGCAAGTTGACAGAATTTCCTGGTTTTTTGAGAAACCAATTTAATTTGATCGAACTAGACCTTTCTAGTAACCAGATTCAAGGAATAGTACCTGGTTGGATTTCACAGCATCATGTTCTATTTTTTCTCAATCTTTCTAACAACTACTTGGTGGGTTTTGAAGAATCCTTTCGGAATCTTAGTTTTCTCATGGTCCTTGACCTTCATTCTAACCAATTCCAAGGTCCCATTCCCATCCTTTCAAAATATGCCATTGTTTTGAATTATGCAAACAATAGATTCAACTCTACTATGCCACTTGATATTGGTAAGGACATGCCCTACATGTTTTATCTATCTCTTTCAAATAATAGTTTACATGGCAAAATTCATGAGTCTTTTTGTGATGCTTCAGCACTTCAATTCCTTGATCTTTCTTATAATAACATCCATGGCACAATTCCTGAGTGTTTAACATTGAGTAAATATCTTAGGGTGCTAAAGCTTGGAGGAAACAAACTCACCAGCCATATTCCTAACACAATTTCCAATTCATGTTCTCTAAGATTCCTAGATCTTAGTGCAAATCTATTGGCAGGTACAATTCCAAGATTTCTTACTAATTGCCAAAAACTAGAGATCTTAGATCTTGGAAACAACATGCTAGTTGATGGATTTCCTTGCTTTTTAAAGAACATATCCACCCTTCGAGTTTTGATATTAAGGTCAAACAATTTGCATGGGCAAATTAGATGTCCAAACAACATTGTTGATTGGGAGATGCTTGAAATTGTTGATCTTTGCTCCAATAATTTTGTTGGTAAACTTCCTAGATCACTGTTAAAAACTTGGAAGGCAATGGTGCCAAATGAAGATGAAGTTGATACAAAGGCTGGTACGTATGGTCACTCTGACATGTTTGAGAGGTTTGATCCTATGGTTTTTGTGGATATGTTATTAGCCATGGACAAAGGTCTTGGAATGGAGCTAGCTACAGCCATGGTACATGCACCTCGCTCTTTGACTGAATATTCATTTTCTAAATTATATTATGAAGATATGGATATTGAGGCAATTTCATTTACAATAATCAACAAAGGTCGGTCATTAAAGTTTGCTAAAATGCAAACCACCTTCATTTCTATGGATTTCTCATCCAATCATTTTGAAGGGCTAATACCAGAAGAGGTTATGAATCTTAAAGGGTTGAATACACTTAACCTATCACATAATGTTTTATCAGGTCACATTCCACCATCAATAGGAAATTTGCAATATCTTGAGTCTTTAGACTTGTCAGCCAACTCTTTAAATGGAGAAATTCCCATAGAACTTGCAAGTTTATCTTTTCTTGAAGTCTTGAATCTCTCATGTAATCATTTGGTAGGGACAATCCCAGTAGGCACTCAAATTCAATCATTTGATGCATCTTCCTTTGAAGGCAATGAAGGATTATGTGGGCTTCCATTGACCCAAATCTGCAATGATGATGGAGTACATGATATTTCACCTTCAACATTAAAAAAACCTTATTCAAAAAGTGGGAACTCAATTGATTGGAATTTCTTGAGTGTTGAACTGGGGTTTACCTTTGGTCTTGGAGTGATTATCATGCCCCTTATTTTTTTGAAGCAATGGAGGGTGAGGTATAGCATGCTTGCAGATGAAATACTTTGTTGGATCTTCCCTCAATTGGATTTTTTTTATGAATACTATGGAAGGCAAAATTATAGATCTCTAAGGTGGAGGCCTCGTTGACTCAAGTTAAAGGTTTTTACTCTTTCCTTGTATCCTTCTAGGTGGAAGAGGGTTTCAGATTTTCTTGTGTGCCAAAATAATAAGGACGCTGTCTATGAAAGTGGATAATTCCATTGTTAATTTGTGGGATCAATTGATGTATCTTTGACTATATTTCTTGTTTTAGATTATGAAGATTGTCTCTTGTTGTGGTAAAGGATAGGGGATTGCTATGCCTAACTCATTAAATTTGAATAAAAAATAGCATGTTGCAACTTAATCGCAAGGTTAAAGAAAATATCATGTTGGTTCTACCCTTCTTATATATAGCATAATAACAATATTAAATCAACCTCCTTATACCATAGGGAACTCTTCTCAGAATCCTTCAGGTAGACAATCAAATGCTTGATTTCCTTCAACCTATATGCAAAGTGGTGATCAGTAACACCTTCCTTCTATTATGCAAACACCTAGCTCCCATCATCATGCATAGTCTCCCCAACAAAACTGCCATATCAATCATACAAGCAAATGAAATAAAATGATTATATAGTTCAACAAATTAGCCAACACAAAAAGTAGTGTCCCTCAATGTGCTTCTTAAACAACTCTTGCTTCTCTAGCTCTAATTTGGGTGCCAACAACTTGATGTATCTCTTCATGAAAGTAACAAACTGCTTCTACATCTTGTCAAAATATGGTTGTTATGCAATTATACATCGACAGAAAATTAACCAACTTATGGTAATAGAGAATGTAATATATATCTTCCTTACCTAAAGGCTAAAGGGGACCTGCAAATATCAATCTTGTATCTCCACCCAGGGAACCATGTCCATTCCATCCATGGTTGATGGCTTCAACATTCCCAGCAAACACCACTAAGAAAGGTGGGAGGGAATAATTTCACTACATTTTCAACTGATATGGCTTTAGTTAGTGGGTTTATATATGGCTTCCTAATAATTATATATAGTCATAAAATTAATTTAGGATTAAGTTTGAACTGAAATTATGGATATTTAGAATCAAGATATATTTTGCCTCTAAACACTATATAAGGAAAACCAAACACATTACGTACAAAATTCCACTTGAGACAAGTAACAAGTTTGGTATTTTTGGCCAAAGAAAATAACAAGTCTGGTTATTTTGCATTTGTCTATCTTATTCAAATAACAAGGCTATTTCTAGCATAAGTTTCTTGGACAATACTAACTTTTTTTTTTAGTTGAAGTAACCAATTTTTCTTTTCCATGAAAAAGGTAGCAAGTTGAAAAAATTCTTTTACCAAAAGTAAAGAGTTTTGTTATTCTTACTTAAAATAATTTATCAATTTTTCATGCACAATAAATGAAGACCAATCTTTATTTGTTATTGTAAAAAAAACATAAATAAAGATTAGTCTCTATTTATTATACATTAAGATTTTATGAATTAATTTAAATAAAAATATCTTTTCATGAAAAAATGCGGAACTTTCAACCCATATATTTTCAAAAAAAAATGGAAGTTCCTAACACAAATAAAATTTAGGTTAAAATGTACAGAATTCCCCTGAACTTTAGGTTAATTTTTAAAATCTTTCCTAAACTTTAAAGTTTTCAAACAACCCTCTTAAACTATAAAAAATATACAAAAAATCTCTTCCATTAAGTTTTCTGTCAAATTTTGGATGTCTTTTGGTCAAACCTCAATTTGACCAAGAGAAAAGACCAAAATACCCTTCAAATATACACAAATTTTCATAATCTGCCATACAAGTTTTCAAGCTTTGCCTTTTGCAATTCACCTTCTTTGGCTTTGTCTGAATCAGTATTTCTCAGGAAAGGGACTTTCACCAAAGTCTACTATGGCAAACAAATAGCCACTAGCGAGAGTGTTGCAATCAAAGTCATCAACAAAGACCAAGTGAGGAAAGCGGGCATGATGGAGCAGATCAAACGCAAGATCCTCTGTATTTCAGTGGTGGTGGATTTGGTACCATTTTCAAGAAATATGGCTTAACACCGGATAATGCGATTGATGCTCAAATCGTAGACGTTAATGGGAAGATATTAAACAGAGAATTAATGGCAGAAGATCTGTTTTGAGCCATAAGAGGTGGGGGAGGCTCAAGCTTTGGAATCATTACTACATGGAAAGTGAAATTAGTGCCCATTTCCCCAGCATTAACAATTTTCGATATTGGAAGGACATTGGATCAAGGTGCTACTAGCCTCTTCCAAAAATAGCGATCTATTTCACACAACCTTCTTGGAGAACTTTTTTTGCACACAATTATAGGAGTTGCTGATTCATCTTCTCATGGAGGAAAAACTATGGTGGTTTCCTTCACAGGATTATATCTTGGGATTGCTGACAATCTCCTCCCTTTGATACAACACAATTTTGTGGAATTGGGTTTACAGTGCAACAACTGCGTGGAGATGAGTTGAATTCAATCTATTCTTTATTTTGCAAGTTATTCAATCCGGGAATCTTTAGATGTTTTTCTGTGGAATCAAGGAGATTGTATGGCAGAATATGAAAATTTATGTATATTTGATGGGTATTTTGGTCTTTTCCTTTCATCAAATTGAGGTTTGACCAAGAGACATTCCAAATTTGATGAAAGACTTAACGAAAGGGGTTTTTTGATTGTTTTTCATTGTTTAAGAGGGTTGTTTGAAAACTTTTAAAATTTAGAAAATTTTTTTAAAATTGACCTAAAGTTCAGGGGAGTTCTTTGTATTTTAGCCTAAAAGTTATCAATAGTATTAAGAATTGTAAATTTGTGTGGAATTGCTTATTATCTTAACTATTTGAAGAATGTAGAAAACAACATGTGCATTCTTTTCTATAATAGTTTTTTCTACTATATAGCTTCCTTTTTAAGAATTTTAGAATGAAATACTTTAATTTACAGTAGAATAAAATTTTTCTTCTAGCATAAATGATATATTCTGCCTTGAAATAAGTAAAATTGGTCAAATACTTAAAAAATTATGGGAAGGGACAAAGAAAAGTTCTCATCTTAAATTTTCCCCTCCTCAATTTTAGAAATCTTTCTACTACCACTTCACTTGGTGACATAAAGAATGGGAGGATTGAAGATCCATAGTTGATAATATGGTGAGACCATTTGCCAATTTGGAAAAATAACTGGCGTAACTATTCAATAACCATTATGACCTCTCGTGGAACTATTATTAAGTCAATGATAATATTGTGGAATAAATTATACTAATTTTTTTGTGATATTTGAATACAACATAACTTCATTTTCACTCAAAAATTGCATTTCACCTCATGACCTAACTTAACTAATAGAATATACTTAGATGTTAAAGGAATATTTAACTAGTTACATATTAAATTAAGATTAAAATCACTTTTCACATTTTATTGTTGTATAGTAATATTAAAACTAATCTTATTCTTACAGTTAATTCTAATTGAAATATTGGGAAGATTTTTCTTGTTAAATGTAATTTTATAGTTGTTAATAGAACATTTCAAATTAAAATAGAATAAAAGATATATTGAATATTTTCACAATCACATGTCTTATTAAACTCATCCTAAGATGCTTTTATGTTTGCAGTAAATTTTTTTCTTGATAGTCACATACATTGTTAAGCTTACAAATTACAATAAATGTAATTAATTAATTAAAATATATAACACTTTGTCAAGATTTTAGTTATTAAAGTAATTAATTGAGTCGAACTCTAATTCTTGAACAAAATTAGAGTAAAATGTTTATTTAATATTACTCTTATGAATATTTTGTTTGCTTCTAGCTAGGTACAATCCATTAGTTAAGCTAGGTTATTTGGCTAGGGTACAATATTTGATTACAACAACAACAACAACAACAAACCAAGTCTTTTCCCACTACGTAAGGTCGACTACATGGATCAAATGACGCCATAAGCTTCTATTCAAAACCAAATTTTTGAAAATACCATTTAATCAAAGGTCTCTTTTAATCACCTCTCCAAGTGTCCTTTTTAGTCTTCCTTTACGCCTCTTCATAGGACTAAACACCATTTGGTCAACCTTTCTCACTAGTCCTCTTGTAGTCTTCTTTGTACATGCCTAAATCACCGTAACTGGATTTCTGTCATTTTCTCCTCAATAGGCACCACTCCAACTCTCTCTCGAATATAATCATTTCAAATTTTATCTTTTCTTGTATGTCCACTCATCTATCTCAACATTTTTATCTTTATCACCCCCATTTTTTGCTCTTGTTGACCTTTTAAAGTTCAACACTCACTACCATAAAACATAGCTGGTCTCATGGCAGTTTAATAAAACTTTCCCTTAAGTTCAATGGATATTTTGCGATCACAAATGACCCCCGATGCGTTTCTTTATTTCAACCTATGTGTGACATTCCCATTAATCTCTCCATTACTTTATAAAATTGACCTAAGATACCGAACCTTGGACACCTGTGGTATAACTTCCTCCCCAATTTTTATCTCTAAATCATTATTTTCTTGCCTCTTGCTAAATTTACACTTCATATACTCTGTTTTATTCTAGCTTAAATGAAAACTCTTTGATTCCAAGGCTTCTCTCCATATTTCCAATTTACAATTAGCCTCCTCTCTTGATTCCCCTACTAGGACTATGTCATTAGCAAAAAGCATACATTTTGAAATTACATCTTGGGTGTGTCCAGTAAGTACATCCATTACTAAAATAAAAAGGTATGAACTTAAGGATGACCCTTGATGTAAACCGATCCTTATGAGGAAATCTTCTGTTACTCCTCCTTGAATTCACACATTTGTTATAACCCTATCATACATATCCTTTATGGCAAAAATATAAGTAATACAAACACCCTTCTTTTCCAATGCCTTCCATAGGACTTTTGTTGGCACTCTATTATAAGCTTTTTCCAAATCAATGAAAACCATATATAACTCTTTTTCTTTACTTTGGTACCGTTCCATCAAACCCCATAAAAGATATATAGCCTCCATGGTAGATCTTCCTAGCATAAAAGGAAATTGGTTCTCTGATATATGAGTCTCTTTTCTTAATCTATGTTCAATCACTCTTTCCTAAAGTTTCATAGTATGACTCATGAGTTTAATCCCCCGATAGTTTCCACAATTCTGAATATCTCCTTTATTCTTGTAAATGGGTATCAATGTACTCTTCCTCCATTTATCTAGCATTCTCTTGGACCTCAATATCTCATTCAATAACTTGGTAAGCTAAGAAATACCTTTCTCTCTCAAACACCTCTAAACCTCAATCGTTATATTATTAGGACCCAAAGCCTTACCATTTTCCATCTTCTTAAGTGCCTTCTTCACCTCAACTTCTTGAATTCTACGATAAAAAGTAAAGTTTTGATCCTCCTCCTGAGTAGTTAAACTTTTCATGTCTATACTTGTTGTCTACCCCTCATTGAAAAGCTTGTGAAAATAACTTCTCCACCTTTCTTTGATATCTTTCTCTATTACCAAGACTTTTTCCTCTTCATCCTTAATGCATTTCACTTAATCCACATCTCTTGTTTTCCTTTCCCTTCTCTTAGCAAGCTTGTATATTTGCTGTTCTCCATTCTTTGTTCCTAAAGCATGATAAAAGTCATCCAATGCTTTAGATCTTGCCTCGCTAACTGCTTTCTTTGTCTCATTTCTAGCTGACCGATACTTCTCCCAATTTTCCTCCTTATTATCAAGATGCAAAGCTTTGAAACATTCTCTCTTATATTTAATCTTCACTTGAACATTCTCATCCCACCACCAAGATTCTTTACCTTTAGGGGCAAATCCTTTTGATTCACCTAAGACTACTTTAACAAGCTTTCGAATCCCATTTGCCATCTCTTTCCTCATAAGGTTAGCACACCCTTGTATCTCCCAAACTCTCTCTTCCATTAGATTTCTTTGAAAAACCAACTGCTTTTCACCCTTTAGCTGCCACCACCTGGTCCTTGGGTTTATAACTTTTCTGCTTCACTATTTTTGACTCTTTACCTGCATGTCAAGGACCAAAACCCTATGTTGTGTGGTCAAACTCTCACCTGGTATAACTTTACAATCTTTATAGATCCTTTTATTTGTATTCTGTATCAAAAAGAAATCTATTTGCAAACTTGAGGTCTCACTCTTGTATGTGATTAGGTGCTCCTCCCGCTTCTTAAAATAAGTATTCACAATCTTAAAGTCATAAGCTATTGAGAAGTCCAGAATTGATTTTCCTTCTTCATTTAGTTCTCCTATACCAAAACCCACCATGAGCTCTTGCATATTGCCTTGCATCCTTTCTAACATGACCATTAGGATCCCCACCTAAGACAATATTTTCATGTTGGGGAGTTCCTTGGACTAAACCCTCCAAATCTTCCCAAAACTTCACATTTTCTTGTTCTTCCAACCCCACATGTGGTGCATAAGTACTTATGATGCTAAAAGTCTCTTGTTCCACTACCATTTTAAGGGATAAAATCCTATCGCTCGTCTGTTTAACCTCCACCACATTATTCTTCCAAGTCTTATCCACAATAATACCAACTCCATTCTTTGCTCTTGCCTCCCTATATACCTGTCAACCCTAAAATATTTCTTTTTATGTGATTTGTGGAGTCGCCACCGACCTAAGTTATCTAAAACGAGATCGGACACCTAATTAAAAATGGTCTACGTTTAAAAGATTGAATTCGGGGGTTAGTTACGTATTAGGGAAGGTGTTAGCACCCTAAACATCCTTTGAGTACCAGAATGATCTTAATTAATTCGCTTAATTTAATTAATATTGGTTTTAAATAAATATTTTCAAAAATAATTCCTATCCATTCCGGGTTGGAATATTTTTAATTAATCATTTGAAGAAAATCTCCTCTCTATTCCAGCTTGGGATTTCAAAATAATTTTATATAAACTCCCTTTTTATTTCAAATTGAAATTTAAAAAGCGATCTTTGAAAATTCTCCTTTCCTTTCCGGTTTGGAGTTTTTTTTTTTTTTAGGCATATTGCATGAAAGTGGGAGGGGCCACGGTTTGGCCCAAACCGTCGCATGGTAATCCATTTTCACGTCTTCCTCTTCTTTTTTTTTAGGCTCACTTATAATAAAATAAAAATAATACTGTTGAATCTCATGAAACTTTTTTTGCTAGGGTTTTTTGAAAAATAATACCAAGTTTGTCAAACTAAATGACACAATCGAAATAATTTTTTGCTAAATCAATTTTTTTCTATATTTTTTTGAAACGAAATAAAAAGACTGAAATAATACAGTCAAACTTTACATTTTTTATCAAATATTTTTCAAACTTATACTTAAAATTTTCTTAAAAAAATGCTAATTTTAACTGCATATTTCATTTTATTTTTCTGAAATATTTTTTATTTTCGATTTATTTTTGACAAGGGCAATTATTGGGTGCACCGCACCCTATGAAGGGTAAGGTGCACCCTTCTTCTTTAGACGTAGGTGCAGTTTCGAAAGAATTTGGAGCACGTGGTCTTATCACCAAAATGTCGGATCATTCCAGCGCTACTCCGACCTAAGGTGTTCTCTGTCACCGCTGGCCAGTCACAAGTGGTAGCCCTCGCCATCATCAACGTCGAGCAACGGTGCAACCCAACGGCAATACCGTAATGACGCAAGAGACGAATATGACCTCTTCTCTGTCACGGCCCCTTTTCAACTTAGATCCTATGTGTTCTAGATTCTAAGACTTCAACCAACACTCCCTCCAACCTTATGACAATGCAGTAAAATCATTATGGACAGAGAGATGAATTACAGAAGTTTACCTTAACAAAAGACCAACAGAGTATATACCCAAGTAAGAGTATTCTTGGTGGGGGGTCGTCGGCAAGCTTGTGAGCTCATCTCTCTATGCCCGTGAATCTAGAGAGCTCCAGGCCAACGCTTAGATGATGAGTGTGAGGGTGCCTTACGTAGACCTGAATGGGAAAGGACTCTTTCTTAGGTAGCCTTTCTCTCTACTTCTGTGTGCCTTTTTTTTGCTTCTTTCCTCGGGTTCTCTCTGCAACTCTTTTTTCTTCGATGTTCACTTGGGTTCTTTATGGGTGTCAATCCTAAACTCAGTGAGAGAGACTTCTAAAGGATCAAGAAGTCTTCAATGGATGGGAATTCTCTCTGGGCAAAACTTCCTCCTGTCTCTATCGTAGGTGTCCTATCCTCTTGCTCTCTCTCAGGTTCTTTTTTTTTTCGGGTCCCCCTTCTTTTCTTCTGGCCTTCTCCTTATATTCATAGCTGCCACCTTCCCTCTAATAGGAAGTGTCCAAGCATCAGTGAATCATTTGAGCCGAGATGCCTCCCATGACTCCATTATTTACTTTCATCCATTGAGAAGAATCCGAGTAAGTGGGTGAATGATTTGGCCTAAGGTACCTCCCGTGACTCCATCTCATTCCTTCCAATGAGAAAAGGCCAGGAGTGGTTAAATGATTTCTAACTCCCATCCACTTCATTGCTCTTGATCCTTTCTTCTTCAAGCTGACCTATTTTGATAGCTTGCCTTTTTGCCAATAATGGATGCATTATTGGCAAAGCCGTCAGCAGTTTCTCCCTTTCATTTTTTTCTTTTCTTTATTAATCTTTTTAATTTTTTTATTTTATTATTATTATTATTATTATTTTTTAAAAGAATCATGCATGGGTTTATCTTAACTTTTCAAAGTCTAGGCAAAATTAGGTGTCTACAATACCAAAGCTTAAATTCTGAAGTATCCAATTCCTTAGCCTTTTCTCTAACCCATTTGGTTTCTTGAAGACATATAATGTTAATTCTCCTTCTAATCATAGTATCCACTACCTCCATAGACTTCCCAATCAAAGTTCCAATATTTCAAGTTCTAAAACGGATCTTGTTCCCCTGGACTAACTTCTTTATGCACATCCATCTAGAAAGATGTGAGGACCCTCACTTATTTAACACTACATCTGAGTGCCGATATAGTGGCTCTAGTTCATTTGACATAGTACTCGAGCCATACAGTGAGTTACTTCTGGGTAACGACCTAGCTTAATACTATAGCTTCGTTTGTCCATGTCATGTAGATTCAACACAGGTTTACATTGGCTATCGACTACCTAACACAACCCTCCTCATTTTTTGGGCCTTGGGACCGACTATGTAAAACACAGGCAGAGTTGGAGTACAATATTTGATTAAATGAAATAACATATCATATTCAAATACTTCAATAGAAGTGATTGTAATTCACTCTAATATCATGCTTTACAAATATGAGGACTGTTGATAGACTACATAGCAATATATATGAACCAACTAATATTGAAGTTTGAATCTAGAAAATTAACCACAATTCATGTTAAAGGGAAAGCTCAAATGTTGATTATAGAAGTGTCTTTCATAACTCTACAATTAGGTTTCATTTAGAATTATGGCTTTTTTATATAATCTTATGCACTATAAACTTGAGCATCAATGTGTAGTAGTAAATGGCCAATGTCTTGGTCACCAATAAACCTTGTTGCTCAATTTGAAGAAAGGCCTCATTCAACCTTGAAATGTCTAAAAAAATGGTTTGATGGAATCAAAGCAATGATTGTTATTAATGGAGATGTGTAAGAGACATATTATAGGTCTTGATCTAAGTAAGGAATTCATCTTTGGAGGACTTGACAATTCTAGCAATTTGTTTAGCTTGCAATATTTGCAGAATTTGAATTTGGCTTATTGTTTTATGATTCTTTTGATGTTTCACAATTTGAAAAGATTAATTTATATGAAATTGTTAAATGTTGACTTTTAGGGGCAAATTCCATTTGAGATTTTTATCTAAGAAGGTTGGTTATTCTTGATATGTCTACCTCATTCACCTTTGGCTATCATACTCTAAGACTTGAGAACCCAAATATGGCAACTATTCCAATGTTTTGTGTGACACGAGTTCAGCTAGGGTTTATCTTTAGTAATTTTTTTATTCACTTAATTTGTAGATAAGTTGTGTGTTATCTTCACATAAATATATATATATATATATATATATATATCAAAAGCCCTGGTTTGCCATAAACTTTTACATCTCTTTCATCTTTCTCAAGATTTTTACTATTGTTTAACCATGGAAAGTAATAATAATTATATTTACTCCATGCAAAATCAATATTCTAACAGAGTTAATTCAATACTTTAACATGTGATTTGCTTAAATGTTGTCACATGTGATGCAAAGTGGTGAACAAAAAAATAAAAGTTTGAAAATGGGCTTTGGTAAAAGGAAAGAAAATAGAATCGCCATCGATTTGGACTGAAATGGTGAAGTTGGATGCCAAAAAGTATGGTCTACATTACAGAAATTGGATTCAGGGGTTGATTATATATAGAGTAGGTATTAATACCCTTACAACACCCTTTTGATACTATAGTAGTATATTTTTGCATTTTGGTTTTGCATATATGCTTTGTATTTTGTCAAAACAAATTTATTTTATTTTTATTTTTTATTTGTCTCACTATTGGTTTTGCATACGATTAAACATGATTTGTAATTAGCATTGTTATAGTGAGTGACACCTATGGAAAGGGTGATTCGATACCTAGTTTGTCCAGATCTTACATTAAACTTGGATGCCAAACTAGACTAGGGTTTGGAAGGATTACCTAGCTTGATTAGGGTTTTCAAAGGTGTTTTGGGTATCAAGGGCCCTAGGATAAGTGTGGATTCCTATTAATCACATCATCGAGTTTAAGGATTACCTAGCTTGATTAGAAGATTTATGGTTTATTTTTTTAGGATTTTAAGGCTCTAGGGTTAAAGTTTAAGGATTTAAAATTTAGGCTTTGGGGTTTAGTATTATCATTTTAGGGTTTGATATTTCATATTAAGAATTTATGGGCTTTAAGATTAGAGTTTTAAAATTTTAGATATAAGTTTTAGGGGTTTGGAATTTTAGGGTTATGGGATTTTGAGTTTGAATCTTTGAGTTTTGGACTTTAAGTATTAGATTTTAAGATTTATGATTCACTTATAATTACATTCTTTTTAAGTTATTTACAAGTATATTTTTTTCATACAAAATGTGAGAATTTATTTAAAAGATTTCAACGGCAAATCAAAAAAGGTTAAGTATGTAAATAATCATATACAAAACACATGACTATTAATGGTATGTAAATGAATCGAGTGTTTTTATATTATTTTAATAGTTAAAAGGATATATCTTTTAAATTTTATAATTATAGAGATATATTTGCAATCAATTTACAATTAAATGAGCGTGTTTGATATTTTTTTGTAAATTTAAAAAGAGTAGTAACAATTGTAGAATTTGTAAGGAAATTGTTTGCAATATGAACTACTTCAAAAAAACTAAGTGAGGCTGAGTGAATTATTTTAAAGGAGATATTTTGACGAGAATGAGAAAATATCTATTTATATAAATAAAATCACTCAAATATATATATATATATATATATATATGTTGTGTCATTTGTTTTCCTGTCCGTAAAATATATGTTTATGTTGTTTAATTAATTCAAATGCATACAGTTAAATATAAATTCAAATACAACATACTAATTTTGCAAATATTTTAAAGTGGGTTTCAAATATATATTTATTTATGTTGATTACTTAAAATACTGAATTATTTATTGCATGAGATATCCTTTTTAAGATCAAATAATATTATATTGTGTATAAAATCATTTTGTTGCTTTAAAAAGGATAGTGCCATGGATTCTATACTTTCATAGTATAATAATACTTATTGTCATAACGTTTTGAATTGAATTTTTTTACTTTCATTTTTATTAATATACATACTTCCGTCCAAATTTGTTATAGCTGTAAAAAAGCCATGCACAGGTTTTTTCATTGTTTTTTCCTTCTAAATACTAGTCTTTCTTGAATTCTATGTCTTTATTCTTTATAAGATATAACCATCTATAATACTTGCCTACAACAGAATCATAATTGGAGCCGTATTTATTTATTTACTTATTTTGGTACATAAACGAATCCTTATTTGCTTTACAATTCTTTCACTCTTCTGGTCTACTGAGTCAAACCCTTGGCCTTACAATTAGATGTAGGACACCATAGCCAACAAGGCACAAGGGAAAACGGCTACAATTCTTTTACCCTTGTGTAACAAAATGTCCAACACCGTATTTATTTCATGAGACTTGTGTGAGTCTAATTATTTCATGAAACCGGCTACAATTCTTTTACTTATGGACCTTGAGAGAAATTGCCTAACAAGTTTCTTGTTACTTCTATTTTGATACATGTATTATTGTTCTTTATTATCATTACTATTGCTTGTGTGACATAATACTTTATTGGCCTTGGAGAAGGTTAGGTATCAACATTGGCCCAATTTAGTAGTCCCATTTGTAATACCATGCTTTAAGTTGTGAATCCTATTTTTTTTATTTTAATTTTGTGTTCATCTCTTTTACTATATAATCTGTCTTTTTTTAAAGAAAGGCAAAAAATCTGCATCCTATAAAATTATGATTCTTCACTAAATGCAGGCCCAAAAAAATAGTAATTGACCTTAATTTAATTGGAGTAGAGACAGGTATGATATTTTTGGTATAGGCAGAAAAAGTATCCATTCAGCTTACGTCTTGATTGAATCATCCATATATTGCTGTGTGAAGTCAAGGTCTTCGTGAGGCTGTTAAAAGCCATTCACACATTTTTTTGCTATCTTTTCCTTTGGTTTAACGTAAATAATATTCTAAAGCAGATTTTAGTAAAGCAGAGTTCTATGCTTCTTGGCATTGTAATGTAGCAATCTTAAAGTGGACGTTATAATGTGCTCTTTCACTTTTATTATATTAAAATAACAACATATGTATGGAATTGATGAGGTTAAAATAAAATATTATCTATTCCATGACGAAAAATTACTCTAAGAAATTAATTAAGGAGCATAGGAGCCTTAATTAATTAAAATCTTTAATCGATGGACCAATAATTAAAACTTAGTAAACATCTTAAGAATGTAAACTAGGGTTTAATTTCAACTAATAATCAACTTAAGCTTGAAAAAGAACTAGTGACTTAAGGTTTCAAGAGACTTGGAATTACCGCCCATGGAATTACCCAAGCTCAAGGATCAAGTCCTTAAGGCCTACCATAGACAAAGCATTTGACATAAAATCAAACAAGTGGACCTATGACTAGCTTACATACCATGGGTTTCCATGGGCATCTTAATGGTGCTAATACCTTCCTTACGCATTATCAACCCCAAGCTTAGATCTCTAGTTTGTAGACTATCATTTCCCACACCTTAGACCATATGCCCCAAAGGAGAGTCACAAGCTCGGTAAGATGGGAAAGAGTAGTCCATGAACATAGATTCTATAGTTCCACTAACAGATCCCAATGTCTCTTTGTTGAACGGGTTGTTTTCTATAATATGACAAGTGCTTTCCATCTCTTCATGGCAACGATAACACCCCTATTGCACCTTAACCCTCCTCTAAATCAAGTTATTCTTGGTGGGGAGAATGTTATGACATACTCTCTAGAACCAAACCTTAATCTTTGAAGGGTCAATTTCCAAATTTTGAACCATAGCTTCAACCTTTGGGCTAGAGTCTAGACTATAGGTAGAACCATCCAAAATATTCGAGGGACCAAATCATCACTTTTTAACAAAATAGGCACTCTTAACTCTAAAGTTTCCTTGCAGATTTAAAAACCAATATGGAACATCACTGGTATGAGACAATGGTTGAGAAATAAGTAAAATAATTCCTACCATTCCTTGATTAAAGATTCAGTGAATAAGGGACCTTTCCTAACTCCCAATAATAGGATCCAAGAGATTTATCAATGAGGCATTGGCATCCAAGATTGAAATCGGAGAAGCGTCCATACAATTATTTTTTCTGGGATTCCAAGGTTTGAATTCGGTGTATATTTCAACTACAAGAATGTAAAATGTTGAATTACTTTGTTGGTTCCTATAATTTAACCCAATATTCAATTCAATCCTTAAACTTTAAAACTGTATAAACAAATTCTTAAAAATGAAAAATGTTTACAAAAGCATCCCTACCATCAACATTTGTTACAACAGTGAAAATCTTGTTAAGTTGTCAGTCAATATGCATGTGTGTAAACAATTCTAGATAAATATTTGGGATAAATTTGTTTTGAAATTCAAATTGATTCAAGATATTTAACCATTTGATTTAACTTTGGTTAAGATTTGAGTGGCATATATGCTTGAAATTGTAACAATATATTTCCATTCAACTTGATAAGGAACCCATGAATACTTGCATTTAGATCTTTCAATTCTCCATTCTCTTTGAATGCTACTTCTAATTTTGTTCAAATCAGATTGTTCAATGATCATTTTTGTTCTACTTTGGTTGATCTAATTCTTGTTTCTAATAAAATAAAAAAGATAATTTATTTATAAAGTTAGAAATTGAAAGAGGATGTTGAAGAATTTTAGACTTTATCATTCTCTAGGAGGTGTCAACTCAAAGTAGGGAGAGAGGAAAAGTAAGATGGAAGAAAGGGACATCTTAAGATTTGTTTGGATTGTAAAGTTTTCCAAAGGAAAATTGCTGAATCCCATAACTTTCCAAGCTTGAAGGAAGTTTTGATCACAAAGCCTAAGAAGAAGAAGTTCTCATCTAAGTTTGCAAAATGAAAAATTATCCTCCCTTAGCAAAGTTGGGATCATGAAAGAGCAAAAGGCTTCATGTCAGATGCCCAAGAAAATGTCTAAGTAAGAAAATGCAATTTAATCAACCTGGTTTCGGTTCTCTAAATAAGACCATTCTAGTCCACCAATGGACATATGCAAGACAATTGCAATCTAGGAACCTAGATAGTTTTGGTTTTAGACCTCTAATTTGAGAAAATGAAGCACTAAAGGAGATGGTTCCAACATGGAAGGTGTCGACATGCAATATAGATCAGTGAACGAAAAAATGTGAGTTTGGATAAGCGGATTTAGGAATAAAGAAAAAGTTAGAGTCGCCATCAATATAGATTGAAATGGTGAGGTTGGACACTAAAGAATATGGTCTATGTTACAAAAAGGTGGATTCGGGTTTGGTTATACATAAGGTGTTAGAACCTTTACAATGCCCTTTTAGTACCACATTAGTGTTTTATTGCTTTTTTATTTCAAATATGTGCTGTGTCTTGTCAAAACAAAATTTATATTTTTGTTACTTTTTGTCTCACTATTGGCTTTACATGTGACCAAACATGATCTATAATTGATACTATTAGTAAGTGGTATTTAGCCATTATTGTGAAAAGGATTACTCATCACCAGGTTCATCTAGGAATAACATCAAAATTTTTACCTAGCTTGACTCGGGCTTGGAAGAGTACCTAGCTCAATTATGTTTTTTGAAGGTGTATTTAGGGTGATAGAGATCCTTGGTAATCACAATTGAGAAATCTCAAGCCACTTTCTTGACTAGTCCCAATATCTGATTACACTTGGGGCGATTAGGAAGCAGTTGTTCTCACTAGCCACACCCAATAACCACAGTTGGGAAGATCCCATGTTTGAAAAGGAAGGCTAGCACTTGGATGGCTAAGCAAGGTGAGACAAGGGGCTTGAAAAAAGGTAGGGACCTTTAATAATCATAGTCTAGGAATCCCCAACCAATTTCTCAATTAGTCTTGAAATGTGATTACCATTAGAGTAATTGGGAAGCAGTCACTTTTACTTGCCACTTCCAATGACCACCATTGTAGAGATCTTGCATTCGATAGGAGGTCAAATAAAAAGGATTGCAAGAAGCATGAGCTCTTGATAACCACATGCGAGGAAAATGTAGTCAATTTTTGAGCAAGGTTCGAAACATGATTACCTTCATAATAATTGGGAAGCAATAGTTTTCACTAGTCACTCCTAATAACTGCCATTAGGAAGATTCCACACTTGCCAATAGGTTGAGAAAAGGGTTTTGAAAGGGGAGAGGCAGCCAAATAGACAAGCAAAGTAATTTAAAATCAATTCCCTTTCCTTTGATTTTAATGAACACTTAACCTCAAGTGAAAGCATATTTGCAAGAAATTTTCAAAGTTTGAGATTTAGACTCACCCAATGCTTAGTGCACGATTCTCACTAGCATGCATCAAAAATAATTTGCAATGTGAATAATGCGATTAAAATGTCATCACTATTTGCCATTCATCAAATCAAATTTAAGGAACAACATAGGTTTCCACATGAGAGAAGGAATTCAAGAAATAAGGGATCATTCAATGGGGAATATCAATTAAACAAGCAAATAAGCTTTAACAATTCTAGAAAAATTAGGAAAGTTTTCAAAGACACTAAATATCGTTACCATGACCTCACTTTCCTAAGAAACATTCTCAATCAAATCATTTTTTTCAAGTATGCTATTGTAGTAAGCATACAATTCGGAGTTATTAAAAATATTAATTCAAAAGTGAGCATAACAAACTCTTTTTGCTTTGAAATTTTTATTGAATTAAGATGACATGTAATAATACTTACATACAAAAATTGGTGTTCATTAAGGTCGAGAAGCAAAGTGAAAAGTTTTAGACAATACATAGGATTGCTATTTGGATAGTAGGAAAAATTCAAATACTTCACGCATTAAAAGAGCTCATTTTAATCCATATTTTGCAAATAAGATAGTTAATACACGAGCAAAACCTCAATAAAGCACATCATTTGGAACTTATTTGTTATGTTAAATCAAATTAATCCTCAGGTTGTATAGAGATGAATTCAACACAAGGTAGTCAGAAAAAAGAAATAGAAACTGTAGCAATCCAACCTAGAATGACTTGAAATTTTTACATGCATATTTTAATATATAGAATATCAACCCCTCAAAATTTGACATTATTCTAAACTCATTTGCTATCTCAAATCAAT
Source organism: Dicorynia guianensis (assembly GCA_037013595.1). Classification (NCBI taxonomy): domain Eukaryota; kingdom Viridiplantae; phylum Streptophyta; class Magnoliopsida; order Fabales; family Fabaceae; genus Dicorynia; species Dicorynia guianensis. The sequence continues at coordinate 10,634,376 of JASUAB010000006.1, read as the reverse complement.
TTAATCCTAGGATTAACACAAGACAACCATAAAGGAAATTTTCAAACTAGTATCAAAACAGCCCAGAATAACCTGAAATTTTTATAGGAGCATGATATAACATATCTAAGATTATGTTCAAAAAATTTCACAACAATCTTAGTCCATTTGCATGCCTAAATAAGCTCAAATTAGAGACACATTCACTGATTTGTCAACACAGGACAGCCTCTAAATATAACTTCAAAATTAATCTCAAATGAATTCTGAATTCCATGAAATTTTTTTTGCAAACATACTGACATATGAGAGATCATGGCCACAACATTCAAAATAAACCGAGTTCATTTAGAAATTTAATTGAGCTCCAAACAGTACTGCATTCATTAAAATACTACATTTTGATAGCTTAAGAATACTACTTTGAAATGCATATCAAAAAAACTCCAAATGCTTTGAAATTCTCACAAAAACATGCTGCCATAGATCATGCCCACAAAAGTTTATAAAAAAATGGAGCTCATTTGGTTCCCAATTAATTCCAAACAACCAGCACAAATCAAACACGACAAATAGTGCTTTGCTTAACATTTTGTCAAACATCTTGGGGCAACTCTCGTACATTTGATTGCAAAAGTAAAATTAAGTTATAACTCCACAATTAGATCATAGAATTGCATCCAAAATCAAAAGGAGTGATAAGATCTAAGATTTAGAAACTTACCTAATGTGAGATTGAGCTACCTTTCTTCTCCTTCTTCCCCTCTTCTCTCTTCTCTCCTTCTGTTCTTCCTTTATTCCTATCTTCATGCCTTTTTGCTCTCCCTTTCTCTCTTTAGCTCCTTCTCTTCTCTCTTTCCCCATGCTTCTCTAGCTCTCCCCTCTCTCAAGGTGTGTGTGTGGTGTGTAATCCTTAAATCATGTTCCCCTTTAACTTTCTAGAGAGTTCCCTTCTTCCTTCTCCTCTTTTCCTTTTTTTTTTGGTCTATTTCCTCCTTGCCTCTTCCCTTTGTTATTTCATTTTTCTCTCATTTTTATTTCTTTTAATTCTTTCAATTTGTTATTTTATTTTCTTCTTTTCTATTTTTCCTATTTAGCTGTCCCCTCTACTTTTTCATCATTTTTTTGTTTTTTATTTTTCATTTGTTTCCTTTACACTTTATATTTCCCTTTCTATTTTATATTGTTGTTTTTGTCATTTTCAATTTTTTCTTTTTTGTATTTCTTGTTTTCATTTTCTTTTGCATTATTTTCTTTTTCTTCTTTTTCACTTGCTTTTATTTTTTGTTTTATCATTTCTCTTTGTGTATTTTGATTTTCTTTATGTCTTATTTTATTAGCATTTTTATTTTTTGATTTTCTTGTGTATATTATTTTAATACAACTATTTGACCTTGTAAAATTTATCATTAGAGAAATCCTTTATTTATTTTCTTTCTTTCATTTTTTTTTTATTTACACCTCAAATGAGGTTTATTAGCCCAGACCAAATTAGGGCCTACAAAGAGTGTAGGCAATGTGGTTATTTTTTCTACTAGTGACAAATCACTTAAATACCCACAAGATTTGCAATTCCCACCCAGAGACTAAAGGAGAGAAAAGCTAAAGCAACATTGGATATGAATATAATTACTTACTATAGCAAGTTTCAAATTACACTTCTATACATTGCTATATGTATACGTCTAAGGTATAGTTATTTTCTATAACTAATAATAAAATCACATACTATGTCCATGCACTTCTTGCACATTTTTTCTTAACTACTAATGAGATAAAAAATAGGCTTACATATCTCACACTCTGAACATACTTTGCTTATACGCTTCTCGCACACTTTTTCTTCGTTATCAAATAAAAATTAAACTTACATATCTTATAATCTATATCATTTAATTTAGGTTATTTATATTTCACATCATATATGACCTAATGATCATCTACTTGTAATGTCCAATAATGTTGAGTAATTATAAAGCCACCGACTTTCACACTCTGCCCTTGGTTTTTTTTGTCAATCTCTATGGTCCGCACATCTTGCAAAGTAATCTATTTTACTTACTTACATATTACACATGTAGTTTGAGGAAGAAAAAATGCCCAATTATGTTGGAAATGAGAAATTAACTTGGCCACAAAATTTCCTGCTAACTAAATGGACGCAGTTTTGTTTTACCCTACAAAATTCATTGGAGATCCTGTCATGATGCTGGGAGAACGAGTCTATCGCAATCTCCTTAATTAACCCACATCGATCCGCTGTCATTCAATCATTTCACCCCCACTTGCTGTGCAGGATCGTTAAGGAAACAAAATTTTGGTCCAAAATCAAAAAGAAAAATCGAAAGTGCCATGGCAGAAGAAGAAACTGATCGTACTGAATGTGAGCGAGTCTTCAAGCGCTTTGATGAGAATGGCGATGGAAAAATCTCATTGGCAGAGTTCACAGAAGCTCTGAAAGCACTAGGCTCAAGCTCAACTTCCCCAGAGGAAGTTCAAAGTCGGATGGCAAAGATCGACACCGATGGTGATGGCTGCATTTCCTTCGAAGAGTTATGGCAATTTTACAGTGCCCACTCTAGCTTGATGAAGGAAATTCTCAAGAAACTCTGAACTTGATTCTCTAAAATTTGTTTTATTTAATATTTTTCTTTCATTTTTGTAATCGTTTGTTCTCCAAATCTTATTTTGGTGATTTACATCATGCTTCCCTTGATTGACTCTAGAAAGATAGTGTCAATGCCAAGATGAGCTTCTGATGATGCTATCGCCTACAAATGGTTAATCTATATTTTTTTTTTTGATAATTACTGCTTTAAAATTATTTGTTCCTTACTTAATAACTAAGTTATGATATCACATTCGATTGAAATTAATATTATTATTTTTTATCATTTAAGAGAAGTCATGTTTCCCCATAGTAGCAAGGAATAATTTTACATGTAATAGGTATTATCTGACGCCTATTTCTTGTTTAACATAAGAAACAGGAAATAAAACTGTGTCTAATTTAAGTGTAGAAAATCTAAAAATCGCTTCCCAAATAACAATTTTATTGTAACTAGTTACTACATTGTATGTTTCACAGATGACAATAATAGTGAAATGCAATCGAAATAATTAAGCAACAGAATTGTTTATAAAATATGAATATTGTTGATATTTAGATAAGTGTAAACGCTACCACAAACTGTATATGCAAATATGGCTAGGATTTGCTCAATACTACAAATACATTATTTATAAAGTCAAAGGAATATGAGAGAGAAGCAAATCTCCTAATTTAAATTGAAAATTATGGTCATTGCCATTATGGAGCAAATAATCTAGACTACAGACAAGTAATTGTGTTTATTATTATGATGTCTTATAGCAGATCAATAATTAATAACACATTTTAGAAGATATAATTAATAGAAATTTCAAATGAACTATTAGACTTACGTCATTGTTTTCTAATTATTTATTTTTTTCTATTTTTATTTTTAATCATATTTTTTTAAGTGATGACCCAAAAATGCTCAAGCTTCTCTTTTTAATATATATGGATATAGATATGAATGCATACTTATTTTTCATTTCCCAATGGATATTTTTTGTCTAAGGTTTGATGATTTATAATTTTCTTTTTGAATTAGAAAATTAAAATGAATTGTTCTCAATCTTAGATAGTTTCACTTGTAATTAAGAATATATAGCACTTATCAAGAAGGTCTAGTACAGTTAGCAGATAATTAAATCCTTTAAGCATACTATTTTGAGTTTGATTAAGACTGTGTGTATGAAAAAGATTTTATTAAAAAAGGCAATGCTCCCTTCAATAATCTCTCTACCTCAAAAGGAATTAGTGTCTGACTATCAACTGAGGGATATCTTGAGTTTCATCCAAGAAAAGAATATATAACATTTAGTGATGAGTAGTTTCCTTTTTTCTTCTTTTTGATAAATTCCTTTTTCTTAAGTTATAAAAACTATACTTATTTTCTTTCATTTCTAATTAAATCATCACATAGTTCTTTTCTACTCAAATTCAATAATCTTTATGTTTTGCAATGTATTTATTGATTTTTAATTTTTTTTAATTTTTAAAACAAATCTTTAAATTTTGTAAAGTATTATCCTATTTTGAAATTATTTAAGTTTACTGTGAAAGTATTTAATTTAATAAATCCAAAATAATAAACTCTATAAGACATCTCTTAATTTTAATTCTTTAAATTTTTATCCCCTTATTATATTTTAAATAAATTTTAGGAATTATAGTTAGAGGTATTTACAATATTTCATTTTGTTTCTATTTTTATAATTTTTTTCATTTATTTAAATTTTATTTTTTATTTATTTAAAATATATTTATTTTTATGATGATGACACATCGCAAAATTTAATATAGCATTCAATATTTACTTAAACTCATTTTCATAAAGACATCACCATCACGATTAATTACAGAAAAACTTGTTGGTGCAAGGCGGTGATGTGTTTAAGTAGAAACTTACTCAAATACCACACATAGTTCATCATTACAAATTATTTTCCTTTCGTTGCTACGATCTTGGAGATCGTTTTTCCTTATGTAAGCCCACAGTTGCTTCAGAATCTAATCCCAATTACTGTAAATATTAGCAATCGTGCTAAGAACTACATAAGATTATGAAAAGTCAAAATATATTGGAACAACCTCATGAGTAGTCCTTGGTAGTGCTGTCTGGCCAACAATAACCTGAAGTTCAAGTGTTCTTTGCCTTAGTTTGAGTACTGCAAAATGTATGTAGAAAGCCATTAACTTGTCAACTAAACATCAAACTCTTGCTTCATCATTATAAAATAAATAATATCAATAAGACAAATATAATATGTTAATTAAGGATACAAAATAAAGGAGTTCCATCATCTGTACACTTTGTAGCACAACTAAAACTTGTTGGGGGCATTAATGTCCCATGGATCTGCATCTATTAGCCCAGGACCGTCAGAGCAGCTGGTTGCCTAGGTTTTAGGTGCAGTATTATTATAGGCCCCTCCAAGAGTGAATAGCGGGCGAAAATCCATACTATTGCAATGGCATATATAACAAAAAAAAAGGTAAAAAAAAAAAAACATGTTTTCTTTAGTGAACTGCATGATAACCATAAACGGTAAACACTCAGCTTCAAAGAAATCATCATTATATAAAAGTGAAGAAATCAAAACAACCCAATAATGTTTGAAATGAGAAATTAACTTGGCCACAAAATCTCTTGCTAATCAAATGGATGTAGTTTTGTTTTTCCCAACAAAATTCACTGGAGATCCTGTCATGAAGCAGTGAGAACGAGTCTATCGCAACCCCCTTAGTTAATCTTCATTGTTCCTCTATCCTTCAATCCTTTTACCCCCATTTACTTTGTAGGCTCCTTAAGGAAACTAAATTTTGGTCTAAATTAAAAAAAAAAATCTTAAGTGCCATGGTAGAAAAAAAACCAAAGCGAGCTGAATGTGAGCGAGTTTTCTAGCGCTTTGACGAGAAAGAAGATGGAAAAATCTCATTGGCAAAGTTCACAGAAGCTTTGAAAGCACTAGGCTCAAGCTCAACTCCGCCAGAGGAAGTTCAAAGTCAAATGGCAAGGATTGACACAAATGGTGATGGTTGCATTTCCCTCAAAGAGTTATGAAAATTTCATTGTGCCAACCCAAACTTGATGAAGGAAGTTTTCAACAATCTCTAATCTTGTTACTCTTGTCAACACATGATGTAGAATTGGCAAACAAAAATGTAGAAGTTTGGGAAAGGGGTTTGGTAAAAAGAAAGCAAAATAGAGTTGTCACTGACTTAAATTGAAATGATGAAGTCAGACATCAAAGAAAATGATCTGCATAACAAAAAATGGTTTTAGGGTTTAGTTATGTATAAGGAAGGTATTGGCACTTCTACATTATCTTTTCAATACCACATTAGCATTTTATTACTTTTTAATTTTAAAACTATGCTTTGTGTTTTGCAAAATAAATTTATTTTATTTTTGAGTTTTTGTTTGTTCCACTACTGATTTTAAATGTGATCAAGCATGATTTATAATTACTATCATTAATGGGTGACATTTACCTATTCTTGTGGAAAGAAATTACTCGATGCTTGATTTGTCTAAGGCTTACATCAAAATGGGTTGCCTAATTTATTTAGGGCTTGCTCATTTCATTTGAGTTTGAAAAAGGGTGCCTGCCTTGATTAGGGTTTTCATAGGTGCTTTTGAGGTTTTTGGTGTGGAGGTGATTCTTATTAATCATGTCAAAGGAATTATACCAGTTAACTAATAAAGCTCATAATGCAATCAGCCTTGGGATAGTAGGAAAACATCCAGTTGATTAGCAGCCTTCCTTTATCCATTGTTGGTAAAAATCAGAGTTTAGAGGAATGGCGTCTAAAAGTTAGAGGGAGACTATGATTCTTTATGATCACATTAGAAGAACTATGTCAATTGACTAACTAACCCTATAATGCCATTTCCCTTAGGATAGTTAAACAACAACCAGTTGATTGGCAAACCAATTTTATTTGTCATCGAAAAGAATCTGAGTTTAGAGGGATGGCAAATCCATGATCTAAAAGTTGGAGGGAAATTGTAATTCTTTATATCATGTTAAAGAAACTATGCTAGTTAATTGATTAAATTTGTAACATGATTTCTCTTATGATAGTTAGACAGTGGCTAGTTGACTGGTAATTCCCTTTTATCCATCATCAAGAAGAATCTAAATTTAGAGAAAAGCTAAGGCAATTGTCAAGAAGTTTGAGGGAGATTGCCATTCTTTATAATCACGTTAGAAAAACCATGCCGACTGATAAACTATGCCTATAACGCAATTACCGAGACAATGGCAAAATGGATAGTTAACTAACAAGTCTCCTATCCTCCCTCAATTGGGAGAATAAAAGGTTTCAAAGTGAGTTTGCAAAACAAAACAACAAATAGATTAAGCAATTTTAGAAGTTGGTTCCTTTCCTTGAACTTGCGATAAATCTTATAATTTTTTTAAAATGTATTTTCCCCCAAAAAATTCAAACGTTGAAGACTTCAAAATTTCCCTATTTCTCATGTTCATGAAGAATAACCATTGTAACAAAAGGACTCAGTTTTTCTTTTGTTTTTTAAAACTTTAATCATGTATTTAAAAAGTGATACTATTAAAATTTTTGTCTTTTTTCAGTTAGACTTCAAATTCTTTTAATAAATAATACCAAATTCTTCAAATCAAGTTGTAAAGTGAAAAAAGTTTTTTGATAAAAGAATTTTTTATATATTTTTGGAAAGTAAAAATGTTTGCCAGACACAATACAATTAATTTTTTGAATTTTTATCAAAAATTTTTTAAATTGGTATGAAAATTTTTAAAAAGTTTATTTAAACACAACCATATATTTTGTCTTATATTTTAAAAATAATTTTTTTAAATTATTTTTAAAGAGATAGTTATAAGGTGCATCATATCCTAGGAAGGGTGAGATGTACCCGCCTCTCTTGGTTCAGCTGGTCTGCAACGTAGACCCACATGCATCGCATGTAGCACCGGTGCAAACTAGAGCTGCAGTGCTCACTGTGGCAGCGTGAGTTGCCACCATGAGCTCTTCACCGGTGCCACTACGTAGTAGCGCCGACTCTCCGACTGAGAAGAGAGGCAAAATCCTCTCTCCCTTCCACTGTTTCTCTCTCTAAAAGGATGCAACTCTCTTGAAAAAACAAAACCTTATTCACAGACCATAGACAACCATCCAAAGCCAGTAATAAAGCATCTAGAGAAGATATGAGACTTACCTAGCATGCCTTTCTCGGTGGGCTGGGGGAGTTCTGTGTTATCTATGTTCCTAATTCCCTGATCTGTAGAATTTCATAATGATTCTCGCAATAAACTTAAATATACGTACCTGGTATTGTAGAAGCCATTATAAATCACTTTCTTAAATTGATTTCTCCCTCTTTCCCTTCCTTTACCGGCACCCAATTTTCTTTAACGATGGATAACCCTGATCTGACTCTCTCAACTTTTGCAGTTTTTCTTATCGAGTAACCGCTTTATAGGCAAAGGAAGGACCAATTTAATAGGGTTAGTTTTGCTTAAATCTGGTACGTCCATCAATTAACCAGATGTACGGATGAGATTTATTTAACTATTAAAACTGTAACTGAAATTAAATATAGCCTTAATTATCTTTAATTAAATAATATTAAAGATAAATACAATTAATTTTATCTATTTATCAGGCCACATCCAACATTTTCCCACTTGGCCTGATGAATAGATAATGTAATGTCTTAATAGCTTAAACATATTGCGCGCATAAAAATAAATCTCATCAATGACTATCATCATACTCACCATAGTACAGTAAATTATCAAATGTGAGTTATGGCGGTTGTACGTAATTTTGTAACATACTTCCTTCCATATATCACAACATTTGTAACTCACTATACAAGGTCCATAAATAGCAATCACATCTCATCATGGTCCACTATAATGTGACACTATCATAAGAAACAGGAAATTCATATTTAAGTCAAAAACAAATTAATTGAGCTTAGAGTGTCAACATTATCATAATAAATATCAATCATAAGCACAACCAAGACCCATTTTATGTACATGTTCTCTAAACAGTTTTGGTTGTAATCCTTTTGTCAAAGGATCTACAATCATTTCACTAGTGCTAACATTTTCAATGGACACTCTTTGTTTCTTGACTTCTTCTTTAACGACAAAGAACTTTAACTCAATATGTTTTGTGCCATTAGAGTATTTGTCATTCTTAGAGAAGAATACTGCTGCAGCATTATCACAAAATATTTTCAACGAATTGGTAATGGTGTCGACAACCCCAAGCCCTGAAATAAAGTTCCGCAGCCATAATGCATGATTTGTTGCTTCATAGCAAGCCACAAATTCTGCTTCCATAGTTGATGAAGCAACTATGGATTCTTTTGCACTTTTCCATGATACTGCTCCTCCTGCTAGTAGGAACAGGTAACCAAACGTAGACTTTCTACTATCTACACATCCAACAAAGTCTGAATCTGAGTATCCAAGTACTTCCAAGTGATTTGCTCTTTTATACATAAGCATGTAGTCCTTTGTTCCTTGTAAGTACCGCATAATTTTCTTAGTAACTTTCCAATGATCTATTCCTGGATTAATCTGATACCTTCCCAGCATTCCAACAGCAAAACTAATATCTGGTTTGGTACAGGTTTGCACATACATTAAACTACCAACAACAGAAGCATATGGAATTGATTCCATTTGCTTTCTTTCTAAATCATTCTTTGGGCATTGTTTAAGACTGAATTTGTCCCCTTTTTTGATAGGAACAACCCCAGCTGAACATTTATCCATATTAAATTTCTCAAGAATTCTTTCTATATAGGCTTTCTGAGACAAACCAAATAGCCTTCGTGTTCTATCACAAAATATTTCAATTCCAATTACATAGGATGCCTCACCCATATCCTTCATTTCAAAATTCTCTGAGAGAAAATCTTTCATTTGACGCAATATGCACAAATCATTTACAGTAAGCAAAATATCATCAACATATAGAACTAAAAAGATAAACTTGCTCCCACTGACCTTTCGATATATACAACGATCAACCAAGTTTTCTTTAAATCCAAAAGATGTTATGGTGTCGTTGAATTTAATATAACATTGTCTAGAAGCTTGTTTTAGTCCATATATTGACTTTTTAAGTCTACACACCATTTGGTCTTTTCTATCAATGCAAAAACCTTCTGGTTGTTCCATATAAACTTCCTCCTTAAGATTTCCATTAAGAAAGGCTGTTTTCACATCCATTTGGTGTAACTCTAAATTGTGATGAGCCACTAATGCTAAAATGATTCTTAATGAATCTTTCTTTGAGACTGGTGAAAAGGTTTCAGTATAATCAATGCCATCTTTTTGAGTATAGACTTTGGCAACAAGTCTAGCTTTATATTGTTCAATATTGCCATTCGAGTCATGTTTGGTCTTAAAGACCCATTTACATCCAATTTTCTTTGAACCTTTTGGCAATTGAACGAGATCCCAGACTTTGTTTTGTTCCATAGACTTCATTTCTTCTTTCATGGCATCTATCCACTTTTCACATTCAATACTTTCCATGGCTTGTGAAAATGAAACCGGATCTTTCTTGATTCCAAGATCAAAATCTGACTCTTGCAAATAAACCACATAGTCATCCGAAATAGCTGATCTCCTTTGTCTTTCAGATCTTCTTAAAGGTATTTCTTGTGGTTCAAATGTGTCAGACACTTGTGAGTTAATTTCTTCTAGGAGTGTTTCATTATTCAAATGTTGTTCAGTGTTATCTTCAGTCACTAGGACAACAGTTGAAGTAGATGTTAATAAAGGAATATTTACAAGTAGAGGAAAGTCTACCCTGATTTCCTTTATGTCAACATCCTTTCTTTCAACACTCCCACTAACTTCACCATTCTCTATAAATTTTGCATTTTTGGTTTCCACAATTCTTGGACTATGGTTTGGACAGTAAAACCTATACCCTTTAGATTTCTTTGGATAACCAATAAAGTAACCACTAATCGTTTGAGCATCTAATTTTCTTTCATGTGGATTATAAATTCCTGCTTCTGCTAGACAGCCCCATACATGTAAATGTCTTAAACTAAGCCTCTTACCAGTCCAAAGCTCAAAAGGAGTTTTTGGAACTGCCTTTCTAGGAACCCTATTAAGCAAATACATGGCAGTTTTTAATGCATGCATCCACAATAATTTGGGTAATGAGGAGTTACTCATCATACTCCTAACCATGTCCATTAAGGTTCTATTACGCCTTTCTGCCACACCATTTTGTTGAGGTGTGCCTGGCATAGTATACTGTGCACATATGCCATCCCTTTCGAGGAATTTTGTAAATGGACTTGGACATTGACCTGACTCTTCATGTTTTCCATAGTATTCACCACCTCTATCAAATCTTACAATTTTCACTTTTCTGTCTAATTGCCTTTCAACCTCATTTACATATATCTCAGCTTGAGATTTTTCCTTAAGCAAATAGAGATAACCATAACGTGAAAAATCATCTATAAAGGTAATGAAGTATCTTTCTCAACCAAAAGATGGAACATTGAAGGGTCCACATACATCAGTGTGTATAATTTCAAGAAGCTGTGTGCTTCTTGTGGCTCCTTTCTTGTTATGTTTGGTTTGCTTTGCCTTAATACAATCCATACATAAACCAAAATCAGAAAAATCTAGATTAGGAAGAATTTCACTCCTTACTAGTCTTTCTATTCTTTCTTTGGATATATGACCCAAACGTTTATGCCACAAGTAAGCAGAGTGATCATTTAGTTTATTATGTTTGATTCCAATATTATGATGCACTACAAGCAAAGATTCTGCAAAATCATTATCAAGTTTCAATTTATATAAACCATTAGAAAGGATACCAGATCCGATACAAGAATTATCCTTAAATAAATTGAAACAACCATGTCCAAACTCAACATTAAAACCAGAAACATCCAATCTAGATAAGGAAATAAGGTTTCTAGTAATTGAAGGTACATAAAGAGTTCTTAATAGGTCCAAATGATATCCAGTATCTAAGACTAAACGATAAGTCCCTATGCCTTCAATTGGTACCTTCATGCGATTCCCCATAGATAAGAAAATTTCATTTGGATTTGTGGTTTGGATCATAAGGAATCCTTGCATCATATTACATACATGAGTAGTAGCACCAGAATCAAGCCACCAAGTATTATGAGGAACTTCAACTAGGTTTGATTCAAAACATACTGAAACACTAGGCTCACCTTTCTTTTCAAACCAAGCTTTGCGTTTTTGGCAATCCTTTTGGAAATGACCAACTTTTCCACAAAAGTGACACTTGCTTGCCTTTTGTTCCTTCTTTTCAGCCTTAACAACATTAGTAGGCATTTTTCCTTTCTTGAACTTGTTGGCTTTTGGCTTAAATCCTTTTCCAGCTCCTTGCCCTATGAGGTTGATTGAATGACTTCCTTGCTTCTTTAACCTTGTTTCCTCCTGAACAAGCTTGCTGGCCAATTCATTAACATCCCACTTATCCTTAATAGTGTTGTAGTTAATTTGAAATGGCCCATATTCAGGAGGAAGCAAGTTCAAAATGAACTGTATAATAAATGAGTCATCCACATTCATCCCCAAGGTTCTTAATCTTGCTGCAATGTTAGTCATCTCGATGATATGCTCTTGCATACCTCTCGACCCATCAAACTTCATCGCTGTGAGATCTGCCATTAAGCTACCAGCAAGTGACTTATCTGCAGAGTGGAAGCATTCTTCCACAAACTGAAGGTATTCCCTTGCACTTTCTGTTTGTGGAATAGTTGACTTAATGTTGTTGGCAATAGTCATTCACATAAACATAAGGCTTAGTCTATTAGAATGTTCCAATGCTTTATGATGTGATTTTTCTTCCTCACTGCTTGAATCCGTAATAGTTGTAGGTTTATCTTCTAATAATGCTAAGTCAAGATCCAACACACCTAAGTGAAACTTAACTTGTTCGTACCATTCAGAAAAAGTCACCCCATTAAACACAGTTACAAACAAAGCTTGCAAATGAAGTGAAACAGCTGTAAAATAATACATAATTGCACAAAATTTTAGAACCTCATACAGATTCAGATAAACAAATAACAATATCATAAAAGTATATTATAGCTCTCCTTTGGGTAGATCCTATAACATACTATCATAAATTAAATGCCAAAAATTTTTATCTTAATTAGTAAATTAAAATCCTCAATCAATCACATATGTTATCTTTGGATAAACAAATACATGTGATTAAAGAAATTAATTTACTACTTTTACGTTCACTATTTGTAAAACAATTGATTTACCTTTGGGTAAATCTTAATAGTTTGACAAATAGTTAACTCAATTAACAATAATAGGCACTTACTTAAATGAATATATATATATATATATATTAATCACACAATAATTGTCTTTATTTGAAATTTATTACCCTTATGATTTGGCCACTTTGGTGACAAACAAATCATCTTAAAATAAATTTCAAATCCTTTAATGATAGTCCTTATTTAAACATAATGAATCCTCCTATATATATAAGTATACAAACTAGTAATTATATCTTTAAGTTTGCATATATATATATATATATATATTTATAAAAAACAATTCAATTGGAATTTTACTTTTAATGTTTGTATATTATCCATAAACATCAATTTGTGTGATATCAATTGAATATGATATATCTCTCATCCAAAGAATCTGATCAACATTAAATGCATATATGGACAAACAAAAAGTCAAAAATATGGGCCAAAGTCCTCACGTAGCATTCACCCGATGCATTCTGGTCCATATAAAGCATAAAATGGGAAAAAAAATAATGAAAATGACGTAGGTAGGCATATTATCAAACAGGTAGTGGCTAAGGAATGGCATTTCAAAGCAGAGAAAATTGCATTCATTACCAAACAAAACAGCAAGACCTATTTCTGAATGTTCTTGAGCCCAAATCAACATACTTAAAATTTTCCATTGAAAATTCAGATACCAGAATTTCAAACAGATATAAGCGTCAGAAATAGCTTCATATGTAAAGGCAACTAAAGCAATGATTGTGAAATTCCCAACCATGCTCTGATACCAATTGTTATCTATGTTCCTAATTCCCTGATCTGTAGAATTTCATAATGATTCTCGCAATAAACTTAAATATACATACCTGATATTGTAGAGGCCATTATAGATCACTTTCATTTGATTGATTTCTCCCTCTTTCCCTTCCTTTACCGGCACCCAATTTTCTTTAACGATGGATAACCCTAATCTGACTCTCTCAACTTCTGCAGTTTTTCTTATTGAGTAACCGCTTTATGGGCAGAGGAAAGACCAATTTAATAGGATTAGTTTTGCTTAAATCTAGTACGTCCATCAAGTAACTAGATATACGGATGAGATTTATTTAACTATTAAAACTGTAACTGAAATTAAATATAGCCTTAATTATCTTTAGTTAAATAATATTAAAGATAAATACAATTATTTTATCTATTTATCAGGCCACATCCAACATTCTGCTCACTTTCCTCTCTGCTGAATGAAGGTGAATTTCTCTAACTCTCTCTCAATGCTCTGTCCTTTACTCCAGTTTCTTTCTTTTCTCTATTTTCCCCTTTTCCTTCCTACTGTCTTTTTTCTATTTCTAGCTTCCCCAACCTGAGTAAGAGAACGTGAGAACCCCTTGTTCACTCTCAGTGTCTCTGTTTTTTTTTTCCCTCTCTTTTTTTCTTTCACTCTTCCTCTCCCGGTTTCTTCTCTTTGTTTTCTCTTTCTTGTCTCTTTTGTTGCTCTCCCAATGCCTCCCCTGGAAGAGTGCCTGAGCTGTCCGTTATAAAGTGCTATGGGCCTTATTCCTTTTCCCGGTCCATGAGTATCTTCACGAGGCTCATCCATGCTTCTAGCCCATGAGTCCTATCTTAGGAAGTGTAAATATGAGATAAGATATTGATATAATATAATATGAATATGATGATATAATAAAATTTTAAAATAATAAAATATTAATATAGTATATATATAATTTAATTAAAATAAATAATATTAATATTAAATTTAAAATTATAAATATTAAATAAATATTTAAGTATTATATATTTTTAAAAATTTTAGCTTTATTTAATTTTTGTAATATAAAATTTAAATAATTAAAATTTTTTACATTTTATAAAATAAGTTATGAAATAAATAAATTTAAAATTTTAAGTATTGAATAAATATTAAAATAAAATATATTTTTCTTTTTAAAATATTAATTAGAAAACTACATAACAAAAAAAGGAGTTCCGCATATTTCCGGAGGAACAAATAGGCGTGGGGAAGAGGGAGAGGGAGGGGGGCTACGACCCCTTTCCCGTTGCTGTTCACGTACCGCCCATCCTTTCCTTCCCCTTCGCCCGGCCTGGTGAGGTCTGATGAGATTAGATCTCTCGAACGAAGTGAAGTGGTAGGAAGAGAAGGCTGCTGGTGGGAAATCTCTATTCATTACACTCCCTTGTATAGTAAGGGGAAAACGGAAGTGTGCTCCTGCACACCGGCTAAAGGAAGGAGCTTTGGAAGCTTACCTTATTTATTATTAGAGAAAGGGTTAAGCCAAAACCTATTCTTAACTTTTGCAGTGAAGCAGCGTCCACCATAGGTGAAGCTATCTTCACTGGCTTGTGAAACATCCGCAAGACATTTTCTGCAGTATCAGCAGCGGATCGGGGTTGGATTTGTGTCCGACACCAAAATGGCAATCACTTTGCCGTGTCTGTGCTTCATAGGTCCTATCATACAGTAGCATAGCAGTCGGTGCCTCCTCCTTTCGTTAACTTTGCAAACCTTCGTTTTCAAAAATGTGAAACCTTTTGGAGCTTCTGTAGCCCTTCCTCTTTTGTGCTAGTGATGAAATGAATGCACAATTTACTCCCCACGAGCTGGCTCTATCCCAACAAAAATCGTTCCCTCTCTTGCCTGTTTTAATTTTTTGTTTTCTATTTATTAGTTGTAATTAAAATTAAAATTGAAATTAAACTCAAAAGGGAGAATTTCTTTAATAATTGGATCCAAAGATCCTTAAAATTTTTTTATCCTCATCAAATTAATTCCCAAGAGGTTTATAATTGGATTACAATTTTTTTAAAATTTACTCACGCATTTATTTTTAATTTTTAGAATTCGGACAAAATTAAATATTTACAATTGTAAATATGTTTGATTCAATATTTTTCCTTGAGAAAAGGATATCATTAAAGTAAGCAATCCTCTTCCAAATGAATAGAGAGGATGTGATAATCAAGTGTTTCATGGGTGTAAAGGGCTAGGTAATTGGGGACTCAAGAGGTCCTAAAGCATCTGTACGTAAAGAAATTTCTTCATTTGGGAATTAAATCTTTAACAGTCTAAAACTAGAATTTGGAGTTGGTAAGCTTTCTACGAAACTGTCAAATTTTTTTCAGGACCCTAAGACTAGGCAAATCAATGGTAATGTATCACTTGTAATTTCAACGGTATGACTTTCCTCTCTAGACTCATGAATCTGAACAATTTTACCAGTGATGGCTGCCCTGAACCATGTATGTTGTGATTGAAACATAAGTTACCTCAATTTCACTGCAGTGAAATTGATTTGCTGCTTAATGAGGAGGTATCAATCAAAAGGTTATAGTCGAATGCTAATCAAAGGTATACTAGGATATTATGTTTTCTTTTCAGCATATGGAGTTCATCTCAAACTGATCAGGTTTAGACAGATGTTTTCTTTTTCTTATTGAATGAATTTTGTACAGAGTAGGAGGAATAATCTAAATGTGGATTTGTGAGAGTATGACGTAGTAAAATGCCATTTTATATAATCCATTCAAGAATATGTTGAAATCAACTTTCAAGTGGCTATGCTTAAATCTTTTGCTGTCTTCTTTTTTGTTATTGTTACCAAAATGTGCTACATTATATGAGAAATAAGTATTTTAATATGTCCTAAATTGTTTCTATCTTGGCTGTTTCTTTCTTGGTCTATGTTCATTGCATGAACTTACAGGTATGTCTAAAATTCTTAACCATAAGGCAAGGAAGATTGTTCTATGTCTGGCTATTTGTCATTTTATGTCTGGATATGTGTATGCAATGTTATTTATGAGCATTTTGTCAGACCTTTTGCTCTACTGATTTTGATAATTTTATACAGAGGTTTGATGAACTACAGCTCTAAAGAAGAGTCAACAATCAATGAATCTGAGATCGATTACTACAAGGAGAAACCATACTAGCAGCTAAGGACTGGGAAATACAAGATTAAAAATTTAAATGGTACTCTCAGATGTCCGTTCTGTACTAGGAAGAAGAAACAAGGTTAAAAGTATAACGACTGACTACAACATGAAGGACTTTCTATGCAACTATATCACTAAACAACACTAAACCAAGTTCTGTAAACCATCTCTAAGTATGCAAATAATCTAAAATAGCAAGTTAAAAGGATTACCTGGAGGAGCAGCTTGAAAATCCATGGAACTAACTGCAAGATACAATGAAGAGAAGAGGCGGTTCTAGAGTCAGTGCTTGAGGCTGTGAAAGGGGAAAACTTCCCTCCCTATCAGTTATGTTATTGTCAGCCAACACACACACACACACACACACATATGTATTAGATCAATAGGATAGTAATACTACATAATAGATTGAGAGTAAGGATTCTTTTTCTTGTGCCAAGGCAAAATTGTTATCCTACTCATTATAGATAACACATGCAAAGCCCACTATCAAGAGTTCATAGTATAGTCATCAAGATAAGTCTAACACTACTGATTAATATTAATCTAAGTTTTGTTAAAACTTTATGCAATGCTTGATATATATAAGTTCACATAAAAATATCTAATAATATTTCACTTAAACTACATATATCCAGTTTTAGAAAATAATTTTCCAAATCAATATCAACAAAAGTAGCCACAAAAGTGTCAATAGTGAGATAGGTAATATTAACTACACCAAATCTTAAGTCCATAATGAGATCATGAGTACCTAACAACGTAGACATCGTATCCAATAGGCATACTAACACTACACATGTCAAAGTGTCTACAAACTCGTGACTTAATTAATGGTGGACATGTAAAATAAGGATATGCACTACAAAAGTAAAATATATGCAATCCTTCAACATAATGGTTCAAGCATTTAATATGCTCATTAAGAAATAATATAACATCTCCACATTACAAAATCAAAATTATGCCAAAATGTCATTACACGTAACAAAATATGTGGTATTATTTATAACAATCAATAGTAATAATTGTCTAAAGACATACAATATTACCACAAATACAAATATAATACTCCCACTAACCAAAAATATCAAATAAATTTCACTAGATCCATACAGGTTACATGTTCTTGAAACACTTTAGCTATCAAGTCTTTGGTTAAAGGATTCGCAACCATAAGTTTAGTACTTATATGCTTAATGCATATCTGATGTTCCTTTATTTTCTTTCTAACAAATTATGTTTGGCCACAAGGTGTTTAGTACGAATAGAATTTCTACTATTTTGAAAAAAAAAATATATAGCAATAGGGTTATCATAATAGATGATTAAAGGCCTAGTAATATTTTCATTAATACAAAATCCTTATGAAGAGAGCCATCTCATTATAATTGGAAAAAACTTAAGAATATTATTCACAATAAAAGTTTAAATATACAAGATATAAATTTGTCAATAATTGATCTATCATTTGTGAATTTGACAATATTCTTGTCTTCCTCTAATATTTGTTGTTAGAGAGTTTGATATAAAAAAATTCATTCACTACTATTTATTGTAATTTTCTAAGCGTCTAAAAGTGTATATTGATAAGTACACATTATTGGCGTGCAAGTTTGCAGAAATTTTGAATAAAAAATATCTTTTTAATTAATAAAATAATAGATTCCAATATTATGTTTTTAAATTTATTTTTATAACAATAGGTATGGAAAGCACTTAGCACTTCTTCAATTTTTTATTTTTAATATTTATTTAAAAGCAAAGGAGATAATACAAAATTTAATAATTATTCACTTACATGGATTTATCATATTTTAGAATAAATTTGGTTGATAAGAGACTACAAATGCCAAAAAAAGCTTTTGGAATGCATACATAAATCTGTGAATCGAGTTCAATCTAGTTTGGACTAAAACAGTTTGAGCCAAACCAAAAAGCTTAAAATTTTTGGATAAAAAAAATCAAACTTAACTTTAATTCTATAGGTTATATATTCAAGCAGATCGGTCCACTAAATCTAAAGTTAAATTTAAATCTACTCTTAGACTTTAAACTCAGATTTGAATTTAGATTATAAATTACAAACTTTTAGATTTTAAAACTTACACATTTTACATTTGAAGCCTTTATATTTTACATTTTAAAATTTTAAAAATTAAACCCATAAACTAAATGAATCATAATTTTATAAAATTGTTTTATTAAATTAGCAAATATACATATATAATTACATATAGCATATTAAGATATTATTCTTTATAAATTAATATGGAATATAGTAAATACATGCATAGTAGAGCACTAATAAAATTAATTATGATTAAAGAAAGCAAATTATAACAATCATTAAAAATTTATTTTAATCACTTTTTAAGTAATCTAACTTTGGGTTAATTGTTTCGATAATATATTTTAAAAATATTATCCTAGAGAGTAAGGTGAGGGGTTAAGTTTATATTTTTCTCTTAATATTCTAATTTATCCTTTTTGAGAAATAATTCTCATAATTCTAATTAGCATACAAGATCTAATAAAAAAGATATAGTTACTCTAATGAGCATACAAGTTGAAGGCTAATAAGAAAGACTTTCTTCTTTTAACAAATTTCTAAAGCATATGGAGCATTTGGATAAAAGTCAAAAGATTGAAGTGCAATTTTAGCCAAAAGAAAAAATTTGTGAGTTATGAACAAGCCAACTCGGCGAGTTAGCTTGGTCTCAGGCTAATCTGATCTGAGTCACAAAAAGTCTAAATTTGTTGATCCTAAACCTTAATTTTTAAAGGTGATTCCAATCCAGTTTTACACCTCCCAAATTAAACGACCATAGACGATTTTAAATTATGTTTGCTCACGAGTTGTTCAACAAATAAATTGATTTGGTTACAACCCTACACAAAGAAACCGTGTTTCAAGTTTAATAGGAGACGAAAATTTGCAATTAAAAATAAAGAAAAATTATAGAGGGATGGCAAATTGTTATTAATTCAAATAAATTAAGGGCATTTAGGAACTCAGATGTTTATGCTCTCTATACCTTAAGCTAAAGTTTGAATGGACGTCTAAATGTTGCCCTTTTTGACACATAATTTTGTATATTTATTCTTAAAATTTTTAAACTTTAAATTTAAAAAATTTTGGTGAACAAATTAGTTTAAAATTTTATTTAAGAAAGATAATATAGTCTAAAAGTATTTCTGCCATAAATATAGATACATAAAAAATTTTAAAAGAATTAATCTTTTGTTTTCAAAAATTTTTCTAAAAAGGTTTTAAAAAGTTATTCAAACAAATAGTTATTGCAGTTCTGAAATAAAATTATGTCAAATTTAATTTTATTTATAAATAATTACTTTATTTTTATAAATTAAATTTTATTAAATATTTATTTAAAAATTTTAAATTATTAAATTTATTATTGAATTAAATAAATTTATTAACTTATAAATTAGCTTATAAAATATTAGAGTTTGAGAATGATTTTATTGTTCTTTTTTAAAATAATTTTATAACCTAAAATCTCATTTTCAAATCATAAACATATAAAAATTTATTTGAATAAAATGTTTTCCCAACTAATTTTGAAAACTTGTTTGCTTTCCATTGGCTGCACCAGCTGCAAGCCCGACGATCTCCCTGCCGTTGCCCTATACAGCAACTGCTGCGCCTTCCTTGATGAAGCAATTTGTCAGCGCTATGCTGTCGCCGCAACTTCATTCAAGTTGACATTGCTACATCTGGTTATCCTCCATCTCTATCTTCGCGTCACCTATATCTTCCTCCTTCTAAGAAGGGCGGCTCACTAGTTACTGTCAATCTCAAGCAACTGGAAGCTTCTCCTTCCCCTTACACCACACCCATTCCAATTCCAGTTCTCATCTCATTTCCACTTTGAATTCGATGTGGACGACAACAAATATGATCTCGATTCGCTTCATCATTCTTCCTATTCCTCGCCTTTGACAAGAAAACCTGTTGGTGGAAGACGCAGCTTTCTAATTTGGAACAGAGATGCCCAGCTTCGGCTCATGGAGGAAGAGGAGCGGTTTGGTTGGGAGAAAAGAAGTTTCGTTTAATTGCCATTTTGTGATTAATGAATTCATATAGTTATAAGGTGACCATATAATTATAAAGTTGCCACCGAAAAAACGAATGAAATAGAATCAAAATATGTTTTATTTGTCTTCTAATTTTTGTTTTAAAAACAGATTTAGAAAATAAGTTTTACAAACTGTTATTAAAAAAATATACCCAAACAATTTTTATGTCTTTTTTAAAACCAAAAATTAGAGTTTCACCCCTGGGTAAGGGTTTGACTTTGAGGTAGTAATTAGAGTTTCACCCCTGGGTAAGGGTTTGACATTGAGGTAGTAATTGGTGTGTTTACTTCGAATTGCTGAAGTCTTACACTCCTGGGAAAGGGTTTGACTTTGAGGCTTTGAGCTGATTTCTAACCATAGGTAATGCTGTATATCAGAAGTTCTTTCAATCTGAAGATTCCAGCTGCTTTCTTCGTGATGTGAGGAGAAAATGGGAAAGTTGTGATGATTTAAGAAATAAGCTTCTTTCAGCTCTGTTAGGTGAAAAAAATCTTCAAATTGACACTCTTATTTAGGACTGGTGTATACAAGAAGGCTCGAGCGCAGAAAGGTTCATATTATTCTTGATGATATAAATGATTCAGAGCAGTTCGAATATCTAGCTGGAGAGAGGAAATGGTTTGCTCCAGGAAGCAGAATCATTGTGATATCCCGAGATTTACAAGTGCTTAAAAATGTCAAATACTAATATACTAGGTTAAGGAAATGGAATTTCATCTAGCTCTTAAGCTTTTTAGCTTTATGGCCTTCAACAAGAAATCTCCTCCCCAAAATTATATAGAGCTTTCAAGAAGGGTAGTGTTTTATGCCAGTGGTAACCCATTAGCTCTGAAAGTTTTAGGTAGGAATCTTCGTTGTAAAAGTGAAACAGAGTGGGAGGATGCGTTGGAGAAACTTACAAAGACTTTCCCTGGAAAAATTCAGAATGTTCTAAGATGGAGTTATGAGAATTTAGAAGATGATGAGAAGAAGATATTTCTAGACATAGTATGCTTTTTCATAGGTGAGGATGAAGGCCGTACATGGCTGTGATCTATCGACTAAAATAGGGTTCGGGACTCTTTGTGATAAGTGTCTTATGACAATTTCCACTGACAATAAGGTGTTGATGCCTGATTTGATACAAGAAATGGGTTTGCAAATTGAGCAGTAAGAAGGAAAATGTCATCGGTTATGGGATCTTAAGGCCATTTATCGTGTTCTTTAAAATGCCAAAGTATGTTTCTTCATATTTTTAACATTTTCATTCTTCCTCATTTGCGTTCTACATATTGTTACCCAAACAAAACTGAGCTTGACAACTAAATAGGTAAACTGCACTTGGTATAATATCATTACATGTTAATGGATTTATTGGAATTATTTTTTTTAGGGGACTGATGCCGTGGAAGGCATTTTCCTGGACATGTCTAAAATTTAGAGAAGTACACCTGAGCCCTGACATATTCAACAATATGCATAACTTACTCTTTCTCAGATTTTACGATTTCTCAGATTTAGTGCTTCAGATGTTAAGAGATATAATGTGCACCTTTCCAGTGGTCTGAGCTCTCATTATGATGAACAAAGGGTTCTTCACTGGGAACAATACCCTCTGAAATTTTTACCATCAGCATATAGTCCAGAGCAGCTTATTGAACTTAACTTGTCACGTAGCTGCATTGTTAAGCTCTGGGATGGAGTCAAGGTATGTTTGAGTGTCTTTGTTGCTCTGCAGAGTGTAGAATTAGAATTTTATAATGAAAACTCATACTTTCCCCTCCATTTTTCTTTGCTTGCAGAATCTTGAGAATTTAAAAAGTGTTGACCTCAGTTTCTGCAAATACCTTATTGAGCTCCAAGATTTGTCAAATGCCTTGAGGCTTGAAAACATTGTTCTTAGCGGCTGTACTAGTTTGACTCATGTCATCATCTATTTTTAAACTGAAAAAGTTCAGTACACTAAATCTCAGCGGCTGCTCAAAGCTTAGGAGTCTTCGACGTGACATCTGTTCCTGCTCCCTTGAATGGATAAATCTGAATGGATGCTAAAGTCTTACAGAGTTCTCTGTGATTTCAGAGAACATTGAATACTTAAACATAGGAGGATCAGCTATCAAGGAATTGCCCTCATCCATTGAGCATCTTACTAAACTTACTGACTGGTGCTTGATTCATGTGCATGTCTTCAGAATCTTTCACGTGGCTTTCCCAAGATGGGGTGTCTTGAATCACTTAGTCTTTCTGGTTGCCCTAAACTAGACAAATTTTTTCCAACATTTGATGGGTTACACTCGTTGAGATTACTTTTTCTGGATAATTGTTTGAACTTACAAAGAATCCCTGATAGCATTGGCCAGTCATCATCACTGAATTTGTCACTATCAGGCAGTAATATTGAGAATTTACCACATAGCATATAGGCTCTTCCTCAGCTGAAAATTCTAGTGCTGAAAAATTGCAACAGGCTTTGGTATTTACCACAGCTTCCATCATCCATACAAAGGTTAAATGCAACCAACTGCATATCCTTGAGAATAGTGTTAAGTTCAACTTCAAGTGCTGTGCAATAGGAGAGATCTACCGAGTCCTTATCAAGGTGGTTATTCACAAGATTTGTATTTTATAATTGCATAAGACTGAACGGGAGTGCATTGACCAGTATTCTGGCTGGTGGATTGTCTAAAATTCAGAGGGCATCAGATCTGTCGTCAACATTAGAAGCATTTGGAGCTTATAGTAGTTTGCTTCAATTTTGCTTACCTGGAAGTCAAGTTCCTGACTGGTTTAGCCATCAAGCAATCGGATCTTCTTTAACTATCAAAAGTCCTGGACAGTCAGTTACTGATTTGAAATGGTTACGCTTTGCATTTTGTCTTGTTCTGGATGCATCCACATGCAAATATGATAGCAGTCCTGCTTTGAGTATTGTATGTAAAGGCCATTTTGGAGCAAACTGTGGCAAAAATCAAAGGGTTGAGTATTTTTCAGAACCTTCTTTCACTGAGCCCCAGATTTGGCATTCAGACCATTGGTTCATGTGGTATGACAACCTCTTAAATCGGGACATATTCTGTGGAATGAATGACATATACAAGGAGAATCACAACAATCACTGTCCAGATCTCACTTTTGAATTTTATCGCCAGATTAATGACATGAACCGTGTGAAAATGTGTGGGGTTTTGGTGCTAAATGAAGTATTCCACAGACCATACCTACCATCTAGAATCTAAACAGCGATAGTCAAATTTTATTATGTGATTCTGTGGCATAGGTCCTGGCCATCATGGTCACAACTCTCAGGTTAATCAAAAGATGTGGAACATAGATGATTGCCATTCTGTCGACTTTGAGGTTCAAAGTTCAGTCGTCTATTCTTTCTATGCTCAATATGGAGTCAACCTAAAGATTGGGATCTAAAAGATACTGAAAAAACAAGCACCCTCAACTAGCCAATATGAGAAGGAAGAAGAAGCACGGGCTCAAATTGAGATACTAAAGGAAACCATTTTCTTATACTGAACAATATGGAGTAAATCATAGGTAGTCAACCTGTCATGTTTTCTTTCTTCAAGCTTAATCAATGTGTTTTTCATTTTTTTTTTTTTTTGGTTTAATTCTTTTAAGATGTGAAGTGAGTTTGTTTGAAAGTATTTTAACTGTCTGCAAGGAGCAGGAATTATTACTAGAGGTGCAATGCATGGCCTTCAACCTGACATGTGACAGTCGTCCAACTTTTACCATTCTATGCTTCCATTCGCAAAAATTTTATCTTCATATCTGTGTGTTTGCAGGTGCAAATTGTTGTTCCATATTCATGTGCGTGAAATTGGACAATTTATAGTATTATATTTTCTTCTGTGTAGACTTAAACACTGATCCATGGTCACTGTGAAGCAGTGGCATGCATTTTGTACAAGCTATGGGTTAGGGAATTTCTAGAGAGTTCTTACTGTCATAAACCATAACTTTTAACCAACATGCTCACTCCTCTGGGTGGCATTTTAGAAATATCTATCTTTCTATATATCTATTTATCTATCTATCTATCTATCTTTTTATACAGTGCCACTCCCATATGTCTGTTCTTGTCTTTGATTTTGGGGTTCAACTGTACAAATATGGCTCAATATTTTATAAAGAATTGGTCTAGAGATGTAAATTTGATTCTTTCTTGAATTGAAACTTAGGAATTTGAGTCTTGAGTTCAGCCAATATGGATGCTAGCAATATGCATCTTGGTACCCTGCCAAAGCACTAACCTCATCTTCACGACTTGCTAATTTGGTTCAGTAATCTTATTACTGAAGCTGATCAAATAATACTAAACATTTTCTCTGGTATTTGTACTATAAACAATATGAGAATACAATTCAACCTCAGCATATACTAGTGAGAGCAGTGGGCTTATGTGAGAGTGAGAGGAGCAATCCTAAGCCATCAGATCTTGTATGGAGGGCTAAGATTATGATATTGTCATGTGAATTTTTTAAGTACTCAAGTGACCTTTATGTGGTGTCTGCTATATCTGTATAGTTATGGATATAGATATAGATTTGAAATCTAAAAGGATGTGAGAACTAAATGGATGGTTTGTGCAATTTTGTGAACTCTCAGGGGAGGCATGCCCAATTTACTCTAAAATTGATGAAACATTTTTTCCTATCAAGTTTTATTTTTCCTAGAAGGGGAGACTACCCTTTTGATATTCTTCTAAATATAAATGGTAGAAGTGAAATGATTGGACTAAAGTGATAGGCTTGTTTATGCTAAGTCAAATAATTTTTTCCTTAATTTAGATTTCGACAAACGTATTTGTTTCTTCACTGTACAAAAATTATAGCTGCCATGTATGAGTATTGCATTTTAAGTGTCAACTCAAAGCAGGGACAGCCTGTAATTTGTAGCTCAGATGTTGGTAACTATGGTATGATGACCACTTTTGTTGGGACTTGCAATAACAGAATTAGAGTAACCAAGAAAGATGACATAAGTTTGGTGGCACTGGTACTCTATCCGAAGGTCACCTTTGAATTTTATTGCCAGATTAATTGAGTGGCCCTTGTGAAGCTGTGTGGGGGTTTGATGTTAAAGAGCTGCTTGCCCCCACAATTTAGGCTGTAAACTGAGCCAATCACATTATTGTTGAGTGTGCTTTATATGGTGCAACTGTGCAAGTAATTTCAACATATCACATTGCTGAAAAATGTGGTGTAAGATTAATGTAAGATGTTAGATGGTCTCTATCCTGTGGACTTTGCATTTTGAAAACTTTCTGCAAAGTAGTTATTTCTACTAGCTAGGGCCTAGTGCTGCAATGCATGACATTCGATTATAGTTGTAACAGCCTCAATTCTTTTGGCATACATATCATCATGTATTCTCTGACCTCTCTTTCCCAACTTTATGTTTATGTCTTCTTGGTTACCTACTCAAAAGTTCTTGTTAATCTACATATCAACTATATCTCAAGTTCTGTTCTGGCCCACATGACTCTGTTCTATGCAATGTTGTCCCAGCCATTTTGTTGCAAACATAGAAGCTGGTGTTGCCTTTTTTATTTTTTCCATTGGTTCCTACGTTGCGATTCCATCTCTGGCTTTGAATGAACAAATGTAGGGGCTTCGTTGTCTTTTCAATCATAAATTTCTGCATTTTCTGGTAAGTTTTCCCACCACCTAGTGAGAAAAGACTCTATTTGTTGTTGTTGTTGTCGTTTTTCTGGGACCTTTCAGTTTTGATTGCAAACTTCTATAATTTTTTCATCTCTTTGCTTTTATTCCCTCCATCTCTTCACTTTATTTTTCTTTTTTATTTATGTGTCATCCTCTATAATTTGTCTTTGCTGCTCTCTAATTTGCATTCTGGTTTGGTCTGCTCTCTGTGCTTCATTTCTCTTGTTCTTCCCTTTTCTGTTTGTTTTTGCTTCCAAGTTTATGGGTTCTAGTGCAAGTTTTATGTTGTTTAGCAAGAAGCGAGAAAATAATGATTTGGTGATAAAAATTGGAGAGCATTGTATACCATAGGTGTCCAAGTTTCAATATCTTGAGTCGATTTTACAAAGTAATGAAGAGATTGATGAAGATATCACACAGGATCTAAGTTAAGTGGATGAAATGGAGAAATGTATCAGGGGTCATTTGTGATCACAAAATATCTAGCAAGTTTAAAGGTAAATTTTATCAAATTGCTATTAGACCAGGTATACTTTATTGTAGTGAATGCTGATATCTGAAAGGTTAACATGAATTAAAAATGGGGTGGCAGAGATGAGAATATTGAGATAGACTAGTGGACATACAGGAAAAGACAAAATTCAAAATGATTGTATTTAGGAGAGAGTTGGTGTGGCACCCATTGAGGAGAAAGTAACAGAAACTCAGTTATGATGGTTTGGATATATACAAAGAAGACTGCAAGAGGCACCAGTGAAAAAGTTTGATCATATAGTTTTTAGTCTCATAAAGAGATGTAGAGGAAGACCAAAAAGGACACTTGAAGAGGTGATTAAACTAGATTTTTGATTAAATGGTATTTCTGAAAATTTGATTTCGAATAGAAATTTATGACAATGTTTAATTTATATAACTGACTCCACCTAGTAGGAAAAGGCTCTATTTGTTGTTGTTGTTGAATATCTATGATTTTGACATATTTTAGAGATTGAGGAAGGTAAGATCTTCTTGTCCAAAGTCATCATCTATTTTCTCTTCTGGTTGATTGTTTGTTTGACTTTCCAGCAGTTAACTTTGATTTATTGCATTCCTTTCCTCTCCCTCTGGTATTTGACTTTTCCCTTTTGAATTTTTTCCCTTTTCTTCCATTCTGACTTTTGTGTTTTTGTATATGTTGTAGCACATTCATTGGAATCTGAACAATTTCTGTAGTTTGAGTAGTTTTGAGATGCAACTAGTGCTCTAGTGGGGCATTGCCTTTCTACATTCCTTATCTGTGGTAAGGTGAGTAGAGCCCCTCAATTTTAATCTTGATTATATACAACTTTTTTCCTGTCCACAAGAGCCCTTCATGAATTATACCTGAATTTGTTGTGCTATTTGTTTCACATTTTATTTTCCAATTTTTGATTATTGGAAGAACACATCCATAGTGTTACACATGTTTGTGAGATATACAAAAATTTTAAAACTCAACCATTTTTGTTTGATAAGTGTAATGTAATCATATAATCTGAGTCCTTTAGATTATGTAAGGATTTTTGCTTCATTAATTTAAGTATTGTTCCATATGTTATTTGGGACTCTGAGTCCTGTGTCTCTTTTTTCTTTTGGTGAAAAGTTCTGTCTGGTTGTGGAGATAATGTTGATTTAGAGTTTAATGGAATATGAATTGAGACAAAAGTTTTGAGACACAGAATTTGCATCCAATGGAAGAGTTTAGATAGTTATGTTTGAGGTCAAATGTGTGTTTCTCTACATTGTTATTGTACCAAAAACTGTGTAAACTCTGCTGGAAAGAGCTCTGCATCTTAAGTAGCAATAAGTTTAATCTGCTTATGTAAACTGGAAATCTTTTTGTTTTTTGTGATCAGAAATCTAGAAAAGCAGACCTTGCAACTAGAGATTTATTCTCTTGGTTGTTTTTTGTTTTCTTTCAACATGAAAGGCAGCTATATAAGAAGGCAGTTTAATCTTCTGTACTAACATTTATCAAATAAGAAAGACGGCTATGTAGTCATCTAGATAAAGAATAAAAACCTAAGCGGTCCACCCAAAGTCATGTATATCTCTATGTGGCACTACCTAGGAATATTGTTACTTGTTAATCGTGAGTTGTCTTCCTAATTCTCAGGTATCATTAATTTCTTGTTCAGTTTGTATTATCTGGTCGAATAGCATAAGTTTTGACCATTAAAACAGTTCACTATAAGTGAAACGGTGCTGCTATTTAAATTGCGAGACCCAAATTTTGCAGTTACTTACAGGGAAGGGGACAAGGTTGCACACTTTCTTGCAAAGTTTTCTAGTTCTGAGCAGGGTGGCTGGTTAGAGGACCCTTTATCTTGTATTGCTCAGCTCTTAGCAACTGATCTTCTTTCTTAATCATGCTTCATGTCTTGTATTGAAAAATAAATAAATAAAATTTTCGAAACCAAAATAAATTATTCATGCTATGAAATTATCAAGCATATAAACCGCCTAGAAGTTGAATACTAGAAACTTTGAGTTGTAAGACGAGATTGAATAAACCAAGAGCTGGGGTTCAAGGAGCAATATTGAAGATAAGTCTGCATTTTGGAGTATTAATGAGCAAATTAATGTATTTATGAGCTAGCACAACGGCGTGTGGAGGTAATACCGGAGTGTTATTTGTGCAATGGAGCCAGCAAGACAGTCCTCCACCTTATAAGGGATTGCCCTTTCGTCTCAGCCGTCATGCTAGCTTCAAATTGTTCTTTGAATGGTTCCATTAGGCAAGACCTTGATTTACAGGACGGTCTCCATGTATTCCGTAAGCATCAGAATAAAGACAGCTGGATGCATAGGATCACGCTGGGATTGGGGGTGCTGGCATGAGCGAAACCAATTAAAGGTGGTTAGGCCATGCAGTTCGGGAACCGAGACAGGTTTCTGACTGGGTGAATTCTTTCCACCTGGAGTTTGCTTCAGCTTTTGTGGAATTATCAGAATTTGGTGACACAGCCAGGGAGAGATCTCAGGTAATCAAGGGGACAATGCCTCCTTATCCATGCTACAAGGTGAACGTGGAGCAATATTCAAGATAAGTTGGCATTTCGGAGTTTCATAAGCTGGTCATACACAAAGGCAAAACATGCTCTCAAAGAGCTACTGACATATATAGAATATACTTTCCTAAAGAAAAGAAAAGAAAAGAAAAATAATCCCCCAATATGACTACTATATACCATTTGCACTTATTTATGGACACAGGCCTGACAAATACGCTTCATCTCCATTGCCATACTATAAATTACAATATATACAAATTAAAGATGTCACTCCTATTGTAACTAAGATATTTACCTATTATACTAAACATTAAGTTGGGCATGTAATCCTTCACTGGAACCAGTAGCAGACACTAGTTAAAGAAAAGCAGAGGTTAACAACCTGAAATCATTCACTTTCATTTACAACACCCCATAAACCAATGCTTGCTCCTCCTCACTACTCGCCATCGTCACCTTACTGCTGCACTTGGAATGCTCAGTCGTCGTCGTTGATGCTTCGGTACTGGAGAATTGCACATCACTTTCTTCATCACCATCATCCATAAATCTGTTTGCTTTTGCTGATCTGATCTCCTCACTCTTTGCCTTTCTCTCAATGGATAATGTTGATCTCTCCTCACTCTTTGCCTTTTTCTCAATGGGTAATGTGCCCATCTCCTCCTCTGTTCTCTCTTGCAGCTTCAAAACAGACTCCAGACCCCTCACCACTTCACTCATTGATGGCCTTTGCTTCCCTTGCTCATGCAAACAACTCAATGCCATGTCAGCGAATTTTTTCAAACACCTTGGATTTATAGTTCCCTTCAATTCTGGATCCACGGTCTGATCCACCTCCCCCTTCTTATGAGATTCTTTGACCCACGCCACCAAGCTTGAATACTGATGCTTCTCCACCATACGCAGCATGGGCGGCCTCCCACACAGCACCTCCAGCAGCACCACCCCAAAGGAGTACACGTCAGACTTTGTAGTCAGCCTTAGACTCATGCAGTATTCTGGGTCTAAATAGGCAAAACTACCCTTCACCTCTGTAGTGATGTGCGACCTGGACATCCCAGGGGGCCCCATTTTGGACAGTCCAAAATCGGAAACCTTCGCCACCCAGTTCTCATCTAACAAAATATTGGTTGTCTTGACGTCGCGGTGGATGATACGGTCCTTCGCATCTGTATGAAGATACTGCAGTCCTTTCGCTGCACCCAGGCAGATCTCGAGCCTTTGCTTCCAAGAAAGTGAATGATCACGGGCATTGTGTAGATGATCACGGAGGGTCCCACGTGCCATGAAATCGTACACCAGCATCATCTCATCACCGTCGCTGCAATAGCCAATGAGTGGGACCAAATTAGGGTGGCGAAGCTGTGAGAGCATGTTGATCTCGGTTCGGAACTCGTGGGCCCCTTGATCTGAATCCGGTCTGAGCCGTTTGATGGCAACCGGTTTGGTACCATTGTCAATGTATCCTTTATACACATCCCCAAACCCTCCTTGTCCCACAATTGAGTTCTCAAGAAAGTCGTCAGTGGCAGCTCTAATCTCAGCCGTCGAAAAGACACGACAATGATCCGACGGCGTTGGTGAGTTTGTATTGTTCAACAGAGCTTTGGCCGCTCGCCGTCGTCGTCGCCGGTATATTAGGAAAAGGATAACCAATAACAATAATACAATGACAAGTAAAGCAGCGATGGCCGCAAAAACAACTGAATGGTTCGAACTTTTAGGACGTTTGGGGGATGAAGGCAGCGGCGGAGATGGAGGCGGGTCGGGTTCAGATCCTCCGAGGTTGTTATTTTCGTCACTTAATTTGAAAACCTCAATCCCATTCATTAAGACATCATTAAACCTGCTGACCGGGTTTGGTTGCAACTTAACTGAAAGGTTGATTTTCTTCGCGTTTCCTTTGCTCAGCATATCCACAGCATAGTCTTTATAAATGGGAACATGAATACCCCTACTCCACTCGACCACGTCGGCGCGTGGCTCAACTAACTTGTCAGCGATGAAAATCTGAAACACTCTATCTCCCGCTTGTTGCACGTGCCGATCAAATTCACAGAAATGCAACCTCACCTTGTAAGCAAAACCCGAGTGAACTGGAAACTCCCAAGTCACATTGTTTCTCGAGGTGCGGTTGGTCCCGTAGGCGCGTGCAGTTAAATACAGTTGCTCAGGCGCTGCATAATTGTCACGGCCGTCTCTGTGGATGGGTTTTAAACCAAAGCCAGCTGCAACAACAGTCAAACTATCTGCATGCTTCAAGTATGGAACGTCGTCGTCCCAGGGCCGGAACATGGCAGTGTCTTGCGCAGCTGAAATCTGGCCCCCGCCGACATTGATTCTGTATAAGGTCTCAAAAGCATCCCCGTTGTTTTCAAGTTTATAAAGATCAGTGGGAATAGATACGATCTCGATGCCGTTGATGAAGCCATAAGCGTTTGGGTGAGAGCTGCTGGGTGCGAAGGTTAAGTTCAGCTTCTCGTTTGGCTCCACGTGTATGCCGTACTCTTTTGACACTGGTTCCACGGTGAATGAAGTATTGAAGTCCTTGACAAGAGTGAAGCGGCCAGATTTCACGGTAAACCGAGAGTTTGAACGATCGAAACCGGGGTACGAAGCTGGGTAAAAATGGAGGCGAAGTAATTTTGGGCCATCGGAGACCGGAATCGAGTAGGTGAATTCGGAGCGAGACAAGCGTGCGGTGAAGTAGGGGACTTTGTGCACCGCAGGAAACAGCTCAAGCGCAACAGCGGCGACTGACAGATGATCTTTTTGTTGCTGGATGGGAGAGAATAATTTGGAATGAACGTCTCCGATCCAGTTCCGGTTATCTGAAGTGGAAACAGAGTCGCCGGAAGAACCGCAATTGATCGCGTATTTTTCCGCAACGTAGGAGGAAACTGGGATAGGGAAAAGCTGTTGAAGCAATAAAAATACGATGAATGTTTTGGAGATGGCTGGTGGGTTAGTAATGGCGAGGATTCTAATCTTGTTGGTGTTCAAGTTCACCATAGTTGCAGAGGTTTGCAATGGAGCTGTGTGTTCATCCTGATTTATCGAGAAAAGTATGCTTTTTATTTGCTTTGCTTTTGCTTTCTTTCTGCTTTTTACCCAGAAGCTGCTTTTGGTGAAACGGCTTCGTTGGAAAGTGCTTTTCATACTCAGATGAGGTTGCTATGTATTTAAATAAAATATTCGTGTTTATTGACAAAGACTTCATTCAGTACAACACAACACGAGAGCTAATTATTTGATATGATTCTACAATATAATAATGAATAAATTGTCATAAAGATTGTTTGGTGTATAAAATATGTAGACTCCTTAAAAAAAGGAATGATAGAAATATTTTCTAAAATTTAAAAATATTCATGTACTTTTTTTACCCAACAGCATTATATAATTTGTATTCAATAATTCAATTAGCACAGAAATATTTCAATATGAGACACAACACATTATATATAAAAGATATAAAGTATCAGTGCAAGTTTATTTGAATGAAAAGAGTTGGATCATTTTAAATAAATTATTTTAAGTTAAATTTACATTCTCTGTATGAATAACTCTCTTAAAAGAAATATTAAAGTAGACATCCGATCATATCTTGACTAAATAAATAACACTCTGAGTCCCACTAAAAAGAAACGCAATGAGTAATATTTCTTATAAAAAAAGTATTAAAATTTGTCGCCTCTGTTTATCCCTGATATTTCATATAATTAACATTAAATTTTTAAGCATCTTCTATCTTACGTGGCATACCAGAGAGAATAATATCAGGAATTGATCATTTTGCTTTTAAAGACTAATTGATCATGTTGCCTTTTCTAGGAAATGATCTTCATAGTCCTAAGTCTAATCTATCACGACGGATACAAAAATAAAATAATTTTTTCTTCCCTTCTAACTAAAGTTAAAATAGATTTAGATCCTTGTATTTTTTTAGTAATTATTTTATAATTTAATATATAAATTTTACTTTTTATTTTATTTTTTATAATTTTATATTTATCTCATTTTCAGTCTCACCAATTTTAAGTTAAAAAATCCAAGCTCAAAGATATTTATAAGGATTAAAGCATAAATTTGCATTCATACACAAATCCATTAATGTGATGACATTTGTTTAGAAGACAAGCTCAACAAAAAAAATAAATCCAAAATAATAAAATTTTTGCACCTACTAATATTAAGTCATAATACTTTAGTAAATTTAATAAATTTAATAATTTAAATTTTTTAAACAAATATTTATTTAATTTATAAAATAATATAATTGAAAGATTATAGTGCATTAATGTAAGTTTTATTTGGTCACCTAGATTTGAGTTTGATAGTTGTACAAAAATTCTGATTTGATTCTTCTATTTGTAAGTAATAAAAAAATAAACACGTATATTCTGCATTAAAATTCCATTCTTTTTTCTATCAATCTTAGTATTTATAGTGTATTCACAACTAGTAGAAATAGAACCAGTATAATTGAAGTACTTTCTAGCTCTTTAAGACGGGCTATAGGTCCACGTGTCTATTAGGCCAACGCCCTTTCTCTAAAATTCCATTTTGTGATTCAATTTGTGAACCATATATAGAATTCATTATTGGAAAATGTCAATTTATTGATAGATCGATCCTTTGGTAATTGATTAAATTTTGTCGAAAAGTATTAATTATTTGTCAATAATTCTTAGCAACATAAAAATTATTTGTCAGTGGAGTTTCTAACGTATTTACTAATGATGGGTTTTTGGACAAATTGACTATCTTTAAGAAATAAATTACCACGTCGGGAAAAATTTTGTGGGTCAACAATTATTATCGACAAATATTATATTATTAATAAATAAAATTTAAAAAGTCATTAGGAATTATCCTCAATAATAAATTGCTTGAAAGATAAATATTAAAAATTTATTTTAATTAAATGTGTTAAAGTATATATATTTTTAACTATAATTTCTATGTAGAAAAATTTAAATAAAACTAACAATTAATAAAATGTACTTTATTAAATGAAAATTAATAATAACAATAATCCAATATTACTATTGTCAAATCACGAAAAACAAAAGCAATAAATGGTCGTCTTCGTTCTGGGTCCCCTCAGAGTCCTCGTTGCCCCCATAGGGTCACAATGCTACGAGCCTACGACGATGGCGGTCGGAAGGGATCTGCCTTTAACCAAGAGATATTAACAGAGTTATAAATATAAAATTAAAGATAAAAATAATAAAAAATAAAATTTATATATTAAATTATATAAAAATTAAAAAATTAAAAAGTTCAAATTTAATACGCGCTCTACAAGTTGTCGATGCAAGACATAAGCTGTAAGGAAAAAATTACTATAACACTGGTTCTTTGAAAAGGAGTAGAAAATAGAAATAGAATAATTTAAAAAAATAGTTATGTTTTGATATATGTAAATATATATTATTTTTTAAATAAATATTATTATTAAATTTTTTGTGATACATCTCTAAGATATAACAAAATTATCTAAAAAATTATATCTAACAAAAATTAAAATTTTTTTATAAAATTTAAAAGAAATAATTTAATTTTAAAAAATTAAAAAAAAAGATACAAAAAACATTTATTTTTATAAATAAATTTTATTTTCACTCTATTAGTATTCATTCGTCAAGTGAAAAATAAAGAAAATAACTTTATATAACTAACATTTTTCACAATTAAAGTCAGGGAAAAAATCTGAACATACTAGAAAATTGACCAAAAATTAGATATTTTAAAAATATATATCAAAGAAATTTACGAAAGGTCCTAATAAATAAATATTTTTTCTTTTAAATCTTGTTATTTTTATTATAGAAGGAATAACATATTACTTAAGATTTAAGTTTAAAATTTAAATTCAAAAATTTGGAAAAGAGCCTTGTAGCAATAATTAAGTACTATTATGTCATTAAAGTACCATCTCCCTCTATTAAAATTCTGTATCATTGTCAAGTTGTCTCATGTTTATTGAGCTGAAAAAATGTTATTTTATTTTATTTTATTTACATCTTTCACATAATTAATTAATGTAATATGTTGATTTATTTAATTTTATGAATTAATATAAAAAATTTAATTAATTTAATAATTTAAATTTTTTAATTAATTATTTTAATTAAAAAAGATATATCTACTGCGCGTAATTAAAAGCGATTAGTCAAAAGTAAGCAAAAGTTGACAGGAAACAAAGAAATGACAGCTGGCCCGCCACTAACTTTTGATTGTGTGAAGGAGAGACTAATCTAAAGAGAGAAAGTACTTTGTTAAAATTTTTAAATAATTTATTAATTAGTAAATAAAATTAAATTCATATATGTTATAAATAAATTATTCAGATTTCTCTCATATAATATATAATTTGTTGTCCCAATTATTGTTGATCCAATGTTCCCGGCAGCACAAATTCACGCACATATAATATAAGGTCCCCCTAAAAGAAAAATGCACGTGCATTGCACATGATTATGATGGGGGGATTTTTGATTGATTAATCTTTTGATTGTCTAGCAATTAAAATTGAATTGGTGATCTGTATAAAAGGTGAAGTTTTGAAGTTTCCTTTTCATAAATTGTATGAAGATTATATATATTTTTTGAATTATTTAGAAATGGCATTATTAAATTTGCCAAACGTAATATAATATCTTATAATTTCAAAATGATTATCTCAAAAATATATTATTTGTGTAATAGAAAATCTGTCGCCAATTACTTGAGTTAACAAAAAATTGGCACTAAAGCAAATGTTGAATTGAGTAATTAATTTTGGAGAGAATAATAGGCTACCTTTATGAGAAAATAAAAATTAATAAGGTTTAAATTCTTAAACATAAAATCTATAAACAATTGTCTTTTTCTTTATTTTTATAAAATATTTTTATTTTTAAATGAAATTAATTTTCGTTCAAAATAAAAATTAAATAATAAATTTCTTTCAACAAAAATTAGTAAAAAATTTACCTCAAAATAACTTAAGACAGCAAATTACGTTCGTCAACCAATTGCTGACTAAACAATGAGAATGGTGATTCTAAAAACAGCAGTACAGTAATGAAGCCTGTGAAAAAAATGGATTAACTTACTTTTAGTCCAACTTTGTAAGTGATATTTGCAAGTTACTAACCATATTTGCGAATTAACAATTGGATTTTATCATGATGAATTTGTTGAAGAAAATAGGTTAAAATGCAAGATTAAGTACAACATTATGAGCTTAATTTTTCCTGTTCCATTATATTCATGCAAGAGCTGTATTCTCATTTAAAAAAGTATAAATAATTAAATTTATTAAATCGTATAAATTAATTTATAAAATTTAGAATTTAAATAATCTTAATTAATTATACGGACATTTGTGAGGGATTTGTCTCTCCTATTTTATATGAAAGGACGGTTTCCTAATGTTTTTCATGATCAACAAAGTCAAATATCAAACCTTTGAATGTTGATCATCACGTACTTTCCCTAAAGCTATCTTAAAAACTATGTGTGGTTTGCTTTCCCCGAAAGTGAAATGCTTAAAAAAGAGATTACAATCAACTCAGATTAGCTAAAGTGTTTGTTTTTGCATGCGCGGCTAAGTGCCCCTTTTTCTTTTTTTTTTTGCATAATTTTATATTCTTTCCTGAGCATGGACTATACATGAGGATGGTGACGGCGACGAGGCATGGAGGGGCTTCGAAATTCAGTGACAATGTGCTCAAAGCTGTCCCATCTTTTTGACAAAATTTAAACTGTTTTCAGTAATACTATAATATATTTGGACACAAGTTGCCAACATGTTAGTTTGGCACTTTGACATCGAAGTGACATATAGCATTTAGCATGAGATATCAATTGTCTATTAGCAATAATTGACTAAATTGACACAAAATTAACCTTCTTAAAATATAAAATAATATTTAACCAAAAAAAAAAAAGGAGAAAGAACGGTTTGACTGTCTCCCCTCATGTCTTCGATAACACATCAGATCATATACAAAACTGGAGGCTGCGAAACAGAAGAATGAAACAATCAATTTTAACAAGCAATCTTTCAGAACCGGAAAAAATTCATGGTAAGAATTGTTCTAGGCCAAGATTCCTAGCAAAACCTTGAAACAGTCTGTCATGTGTTTTTACCAATCTCTTTGGATTTCCTTAATTTAAATATATGCTTTATTTTTTATTTAATACTATCTTTATTTTAGTTTTTAATCAAATATGATAATGTCATTTAATTTATGTAGTTAACTTTATTTAAAAAATTAACATTTAATTCACGATTTATAGTTGGTACTCTATTCGTTCCAATGTTCATTTTTTCCTCATTTAACTTAACAAAACTTACTAAGAAGCTTGCTTCTCATAAATGCAAATACAAATCAAATTTAAAAATTTAATATTTAGTGTTTATGATATTGAATTTTGAAGCTTCGAATTTAATGTTATGTGGGATAAAGAAACAAGTACTAGCCGTTCATTACATACAAGCAAAGTGCAGTCCCTCTAAGAATTGATCTACAAAGGTTGGGAGGGGGGAGAGGAGTATGGTGGAGGCAATGATAAAAGAAGTTTCAGTTAACAAAACTCAAACCACATTGGAGAGTTGAATTAGCCTTAATTTCTTGAGACGTCCAAGGAAAGAACAACAACAATGGCCACCATGCAATCTGATGCCAAAATTTGAAACTACAGTCAACCATTAGATTTGCAGTTAAATGAAATGCAACATTATTATGGTCAATGCAAAAAGTTGATATATCCCAAAAGCTTAACCCTTGATAAAGACTAAACACAGAATCATGGTTGCACAGCACTTGTCAAGCCGTCATATCCTCCACTTGAAACAATCGTGGTCCAAAATTAACTAACAGGGCACAGAATCTAAAAAGGGGCAATCAGAGAAAACATTAGCTCATTTTTCAATTTTTTTGTTAAATGTATGGGTGTTAGCACCAGTGAGAAAGAGCACTCATGCAAATTTGCATGAATGTGCATGCTTAACTTTAAAAGGTACATGTTACACAGATTAAAATGTCAGTGTAACTAACCACAAGAAGCATTGATTTGTTATTCCATCCCCTCTGAAAATTCATCTGACTCAACCTCAAACCCGGTACCCATGTCCAAAATGTGCAGTCACTTTTAGTGAATAGCTATGATTTGCCAGAGGGACAGGAAAGGAGCAGAGACACAAAAAGACAGTTTGTTTTTTTTTTGGCCTAATGGACAAAGAAACGAAGCGGCGGGAATGAGAAATGCAAAACAGTACACTAAAGATCAATCAAACAAGAAAAATTTGTCGTTACCTAAAAAAAAATTAAGAAAAATTTGTGTGAATCTTACACAAATCTTTCTTATTTTTAATTATACTTTTAATGTACTACTTTTCTTTGTACCAAGGCCCATAAATTCCAAAAGTTCATTGTTAGCTTCTCCTCGGGCAGCGGCTGCAGGTACAGTGACTCGAACATCATCAGCATTAACTCCTGACATAGAGAAGTTCTAAGAATGTGTTCATAAATAACTTGCACACTTTTATACAAAGACAAGTTCTAAGAACAGATTACTGCGTGAATGACTGACAATATCATAATTTAAGATTTTATGTATTAAAGCAAACTAAAACTAAATGCTGTGGTTTAGAGGCATATCCACTCCAATTATATGCCTTACTAACAAATTGATCAACTTCATGTATCTTAAATTAATAACATAAAGGGATATAATTGATGAGAGAGAAAGCATGTGCAGGGGAGAGGCGAAAATGTATTCTCAAAAAAAGAGAAGCATATAAAAGAAACAAGAAAGTGGAAAATAAACATAACAATACAATAAAAAGATTTTTTCTCATTTGTTTTCACATTGTCGGACGGCCACTTCCATCCACAGTAACCTATTTTCAGCTTTTAGCTTTCTATCTCAATTCAGAACAATTTCTTTCAATCAACCATTTGGGGAATTTGGCAAGTTAAGGAAGGAAAGCCTGTGGTGATGTGTGCAACCTATACTACTCTTCACTGGAAATCATATAGGAAACGTGGTGTGCTGTGCTGGGTAGCCCGTGAGAATGACTCATTAATTGTGTTTATCCACTTTAACCTTTTAATTAAATGTGGATGGAGGTTCATTCAGTCTTTTACCAAGTTCAGTAGAAGACTTTTGATTTCATACTCAATAGAAGATCATTCACGGCTAACTCTCCAAGATTACACTGCATAAAATTTCACTACATAAAAATTTTTGATTTCTGGCGATCAATAGTTACCGGTAAAACAAAAATTTCAATAATAAAATTAATTTCCTAACTTTATTGGCAGATTTTAATCTGTTGGTAAAAGTGTCATTGTTAGTATTTTATGACTGATTTCTACATGTGCCGATAATACTATCTAATACTATCAGCCAATAAATGTTGATAAAAACAAAAGTGATAAATAATAAATAAATTAATTTATCTGAACGATTAATGTTTGATAAATTACTTCTGTTAGGGACCAAAATTCTCCTAAAAATTAAAATTAAAAATGGATTTTACTAGCTATCAAGATCCCTAATAAAATTTACTATAATTAAAATATGCAATACATTTGAATTTAACCAATTGAAATATCCCTCAGTATACTGATGGTATAAGTCGATGGAAATTTTTATGTATTTTTTTTAAAAATGACTGATAAAAGTGACAAAGATTTTCAATCCTAAAAATTCATTCTTGCTAATCCTAAAATAATAGCATTGTTGGAACAATTATTTTATAAGAGATTAGTAAGAATAAATCTACAAGATTGAAAATCTCTTTCAACTTTATAGGTCTATTCAAACCTACAAAGTATCAAATAATTGCATTAAAAATAGAAAAAGTAAATAACCATGTCCTACATATCTAATTACACATTGCTTTGATATAATACGAACTAATGAAAATATCAAAGATTTTACATGCAACTAGTGCATTATTGCTGTTGTTAAAATGATTGACCTAAAAAGGCAGAAAAATTTAAGAAAAAATGATGGGCAGATTATCTACCATTTTTTCGCAAATTTCTTGGTCATTTTTGGGGTAACTACCTCATTAGTGACAAAAATATATTTACTATATAACAAATCTTCAGCACTTTCTTTAGTCCCTATTATATAGAAGCAATGTCATGTGCATTTAAATACATAAGGTGCAACTCAACATTTAAATTAGAACAAACTAAAACTAATACAATTTCTATGATTAGCATCAATAATCCATATCTTATAAAATTGTAAATCATCTACCCTATAATTATAATAATTTGATTAAGTTTTCTACCCTACAATCATAAGGAAAAGGAGAGAATAGAGATAGAAATGAGGGCCATGTAAGACAAAGATATAAAAATAAAAGTGAGGGAGGGGGAGAGAGGCTTAACCAAGTAAGGGAGAGAGAACAGTTGTCGAAGCTTACGTCAAAGACCCCATGGTGGTTGGAAATCACTAGCAATGAGGATGGGAGCAAAGTGACAGAGGGAGAGAAAGGAGAAAAGGAGAAAGGGAAAGAGAGGAATGGGGGCATGGAAGTGAGGGGGAAGTGTTTGAATCCATATATATAGTTAATTTATCAGCAGCTTCATCCATTCATGGAAGTAAGGGGGAAGTGTTTGAATTCATATATATAGTTAATTTATTAGCAGCTTCATCTGTTGATAAAATAAAAAAAATTTTAAATTTTTTCACTTGTGGTAAAAAATAGTGAGTAATAAATGTTGGCGCCATTTTCTAATCCTTACCAGTAGCTCAGACCACTAGTAAAAAGATGATGTTACTCATTGGTTGTCTTGCCCTGATGCACTGATTATTGTGATTCATGAATGATCATAATATTACTAGTGGTAATGCCACCAATAAAACTAAATGGTTGTCTCCCTTGATGCATTGATCGCAGGGATTCATGTACAGATTACATTTTTAAAAGAAATCATAACCAATTGGCCGTCTCCATGCGAAAGTATTCATGTACAATTTTATTATTGTCGGCAATAACATTGTCGATAAAACAATTTGGTTGTCTTTGTCTATGCATTGGTCTTTGTGATTTATTTACGGATTCAATATTATTGGCAACTAATGGCTAATAAAATAAAATTAGAATTGATTAAATATCTTGATGCAGAATGATTCATGCATAGTTCTATTATTACTGGTGGTCAATGCCCTTGATAAAAAGAAATCGCATTAGAGTTAGCCATGCCTTGATGCATCTAATATTACCAATAATAATTTCCCCAAGTAAAAAGAAATCACATGCATCGATCGCTTGGCATATGGATGACATCTAATATTACCAGTGGCATTATTGTTGGTAAAATGTTACTTGACCTCCGAGGTAACTCATTAATTAATATCATTTTATTTTTATTGGTAGGATTGGCACGAGTAAAATAATACATAATTTTACAGATGGTTTAATCTTCACATGCATTCTTCATAATCACTGTAGGTTCAATTATTTTGTTGTTATTTCCATTGTTTTATAGCCGCCAAAAATATTTGTCAAAAAATGCAATTTTTCTAGTAGTGTTTGAGAGAGAAGAAAGACATAAAAGGGAGAAGAAAAAAGTCCCAAAGTGTAGAACTTTTCTTCTTGAGCAACTTTCTTAGATCTATTGTTCTTAAGTCAATCATTAATGGATTGAATTGAAATTTTATGGAGGTTTTCACAACAAGGTACTTCATTTAGAACATTAGAGATCTAATTTCAAGTTTTACAAAGAAAATTTTGGACTTGCAAAATGCTGTCATGTTTTTGTGACTTTCTTCCATTAAACTTGAGTTGTTTGCTTGTTTGTTCCCAAGAATATTTGTTCTTGATGAATTGATGATTGCATGGCTCTAGTTTTACTTGGCAAAACATTGATTGTACCCATTATTATTATTATTGATAGTAGAAGATTTATTAGAACTAGGTCCCATACTTTTTCAAATGGGATATATTATATAATAGAAAACTTAAAACATGTCTAAAATTGACACTCCACATCTGACGACCAGTCAACCTAACAAATTCCTACAAAATATACCTTTCACAAGAGTTAAAGAATTAATATTGTTTTATGGATTTCTTACCATTTTTTCATTTGCCTACTTAAAAAATTGTTGTGACCTTAGAAAATAATTTACCCTTATAGGTATCATCCATTTGTCAGTTTGATATGAATAAATGTCTTAAAAACTCAGAAAATATAACCTCTAGAGCAATTCTATAAAAAATAATGAGGAATAAAGTTTATGGTAACAATAAATTAATATTTATATCACTCGTGAAATTAGTTACATAGATTAAATAATACCATTGAATTTAATTAAAAACCAAATCTTTAGGGATTGAGTTTGAAAGTCCATTTTAATATTTTCACCTAATATATTATTAGGTCTTCCTTTATCCTCTCTAATTGATTGGATTATTCACCATTTAATCAACTTTTTTAATGGAGCTTCTACTAGTTTTTTCTCACATGACTAAGCCATCTTAGATGAGTTTTTATCATTTTCTCTTCAATAAGTATTACGTCAAATTTCTCTTAAATACTCTTATTTTTAAATCAATCTTTCCTTGCATGTCCACACATCCACTTCAACCTTTTCATCTTAACTATTCCAATGTTTTGCTTTTATTGGCACTTTATTGCCCAACAATCACCATCATATAACATTGTTAGTCTTATAGCAGTCTAGTAGAACTTTCCTTTAAGTTTGATAGGCACTTTGCAATCAATAATGACTCCTGAGGCATTTCTCTTTTTTATCTATCTATCTTGAATCCTATGTATGACATCTTTATCAATTTTCTTATCACTTTGTAAGATTAATCCAAAATATCTAAATAATGACAATTGTAGTATGATGTGATACTCGATTTTCACCTCCAAGTGGCTAACACAACTTGTTTCCCATTTACACCATTTTGCTACTACTTAAACAAATCCCCTTTGATTCCAGAGTCTCTTTCCTCAACTCAAGTCTCAAATCTACTCATTTTCTTGCC
The DNA here is from genome assembly GCA_037013595.1 of Dicorynia guianensis. Classification (NCBI taxonomy): domain Eukaryota; kingdom Viridiplantae; phylum Streptophyta; class Magnoliopsida; order Fabales; family Fabaceae; genus Dicorynia; species Dicorynia guianensis. Next base: position 10,590,752 of record JASUAB010000006.1, on the reverse strand, counting down.
TCCTTCACTTAAACTACATCATTTGTAGATAAACATACATTTTAGGCACTACCTCTTGGATGTACACAATAAGTATGTCAAAAATTTTTTAAAAAAAAAAAAGGGACTCAAGATTGACCCTTGGTGTAGAACTATTATTATGGGAAAGTCTTATGATGTGCCACCATAAATTCTCACATAAGTTGTTGCCTCATCAAACATAACTTTTATAGCTTGAACCTGTAATACAAACTTCTTTCTTCTCCAAAGCCTTCCACAAAACTTCTTGTGGCACCCTATCATAGGCCTTATCTAAGTCAATGAAAATTATGCAAAGATCTTTTTGATTCCTTTTATACCTTTCCATCAAACCCCACAATAGGTATATATCTTCCATGGTTGACCTCCCTAGCATAAAACCAAATTGATTCTCACATGCATGGGTCTCTAGTCTTAGCTAGTTCTCCCCTATAGTTTTCATAATTTTGTACGTACTACTTATTCTTATATATATTTATCAAAGTGGTCTTCCTCTATTCTTTGGCATGTTCTTAGATCTCATTATCTCATTGAACAACTTAGCCACATTACACTTTTCTATTCCAAACTTCAATAGATATGTTATCATGCCCAATCACTACCAAAAAAAATTCTCATTTCTTATGGCCAATTTCTAGCTGATCTATCAAAAATTGGCTCGTAAAATTGATTTCCAATGGATTTTTGGGTAGATTTGATTGGCCCATAAAAATGTCTTTGGTAATATTTTACAACCACAACTGATGTATGCCAGTAATATTATTGGTGGATCACTATTGGTAAAATTTAAAAAATGTAGATAGTAAAATTGATTAAATTTCTCACAAGGATTTCACTTTTATTGAAGAGAATAATTAATTATACCGATGGATATATCCCGTAGTAATATGAAGAAAATATGCATTCACCACAAAATTTATGAATTTTATTAGTAAATGTAATCCACGATAAATTGAATAAAATTAAAGTGCAAAAGATAGGTTGAATTTAACCAATGGCTATGTCACTTGGAAAAAAAAATTATAATTACTAAGGGATTAAGGCTTTTAGAAATTATTAATAATATTCTGTAATAAATTTCTAAAGGGTATGGATTTGTCGAAAAAATTATAATTCTCAATTTACAAGTTGAATAGCATACTACATATCTGAATACATGTTGCTTCCATATAGTATAAACTAATGAGAGTGTTGAAGATTTTTCATACCATAAGTGTATTTTTGCTACCCTTGAGATAATTGCCTCCAAAAAGGTAGAGTTGGGGTAATTATCTCAAAAGCAGTAATAATGCACTTATGGTATGATAAATCTTCAACATTCCCATCGATGCATGCTATATGGAAGTAGTGTGTATTTGGATATGTAAGATGATATTCAACTTATAAATTAGAAAAGAGAAGGGGCATGGAATTATGGCTATAGAATGAGAGTTTTAGAATTTTATATATATTTCAAATCTATCCTAAATCCTAATTAAAAATTATAGCATAAACAATAATTAAGTTATAATTAACCTAAAATTAATGTAATTTTTAAAAAATTTTTGATAAAGTCTCCCTTTAGCCATGGATACCCCTTATAAAAAAAAACATACTAAAAATCCAAATACATCCAAAACATTCAAACAAGACAATCACAATTGCAAACAACCATAACATATGAATTCAAGCAACCATAATATCAAAATTTAACCAAGTCATCAACCCTACTGCTAGCAAGAAAGTCGTTTACCCTATTGCCAACAACCATAATATCAAAATTCAATCATTATAATTTTAGTCTTCTAGTCTAAATCCAAGTACATGAGATGATTTCCAAATTAGAGAAAGCTAGCCTTTACAACAACAAGGAGAGATGGAGAAGTCATGAGAAAGAGAGATAGAGACCCAATCAGAAAATAAGGAAAATTGAAAATAAACCAAAGAAAAGCATAGTAAGATGGAGAAGTGAAAATATAAAATTCAATCAATACACTATAAACAGTAAGAAGGAGGAAGACAGAAGGAGAATGCTAGAGGAAGCTGAAGCTTGCTAGAGATCATTAGATGTGGCCAAAAAACTTGAGGGAGGCTAAAGTGAGGGAGTGATGGAAAGAGGGGAAACAGGAGAGGAGAGAATGGTGCCAATGGAAAAGAGGGGGCAATTTGTGAGACTCCCTTATAAAGTGATTTTATCTGCTGTGCAAACCCATCAGTAAAATTTAAATATTATTCAAATTGTTTATCTATGGCAAATAGCAGAGTATAAAAAATTTTGGCACCAATTTTGTGGCCAATTGGAGATATATTAATTTTTATTGGTAGTTAAAAATTGTTGGTAAAGTAAATTGGCATTGGTTGGTTACCCTATAGCATGGTAGCCAACCATTTGACTTTTTTAACAAGCAGCCAAAGCTATTGGTAAAATAATTTGGCACCTATTAAGTGCCTTAATGCATGGCAAACAATCTTGGTATGGTATGTATTTTACTTGCAACATTGACCACTAGTAAAATTATGACAAGACAATTGACAGCCGTAATGGCAACCAATAAATGTTTGTTTTTATTTTACTAGTGGTCAATGCCATCGGTAAACTAAACTAGCATTAGTTGGCTTTCTAAATGCATGGCAAATAACTATGTATCACTTGCATTTTACCATTTTGACTAACAATTGACTATTGTAATGGCAATCAATCAATATCAATTTTTATTTTATCAACAGCATAAACTAGTAGCAAAAAAGAGTTACAACCTTTGTTGTTTTTGCCGTTTTAGGCATTGGCATTGTTACCGACATATTTCCCAATGGAAATTCATTGGTATTGCTCAAAAAATTATTTTATTTGGTGTTGCAATGTCACAACACATAGCAATAATCCCATGTGAAACTCTCTCTCTCTTTTGTTTTTAGGAGAGAGGGGAAAATGGGTTAAATAAAATAAAAATGGAGTAATCACCAACTTAATTTTTTGAAGAGAGATTAGGCACCTATTTAAAAAATAGTCTACATTTCAGAAATTAAATTTGGTGGTTGATTACATGTAGGAAAGTATTAGTACCCAAAACACTTTTGCGATACCTAAATGACCTAATTAATTTATCTTGCACTAACTTGGTATTGGTTTAGAAATTTTAATTTTAATTTTAAAAGGAAGATTTTGAAAAATAACTTTTTTTGGAAAATGCACCCTGATCCTTTTAGGTTAGGTTTTTCTTTTTAATTTTATGTTTAGAAAATAATTTTCTTGTAGAAATTTCCTATTGCTTTCAGGTTAGGGTTTTCTTTAAACAATATTTTTTTATGAACATTTTCCATTCCTTTCAAAAAAGAGTTTTCTAAAAGTTGATTTTCGAGTTAGAAAAATAATTTTCTTTTAGAAATTTTCCATGCCTTTCAAGAAGAGTTTTGTAAAAACTAATTTTTTAATTTAAAAAACTAGTTTGCTTTTGAAAGTTTCTCATTCCTTTCAGAAAAGAGTTTTGTACCAAATTGATTTCAAAAGGCTCAAATTTTTTGGGGTGATGAGCATGCACTTGGACTCTAGTTTTCCATCAAAATATCAAGGCAAATATGATTCTAATGTGTAAACTTAACTAGCAAAAAGTATCATTTTACAGTCCACATCATACATTTCAGAATAATATCCCCAAATAAATCAAAAAATTTAAAATTATAACCCAAGAATATATTAACACAATAGAAAAGGAAGAAAAATAAAGGCCAAGCTTCTTGATTTGCTGTCAAAAGCAGGACAGGCTACTAGCCATTACCATGAGCCAAAACAAATACTCCAATGCGATTCCTCAGATTGAAGGACAACAAATTCTATCGGGTTAGCAGCTATTGGCAGCAAAATCGAAATTTATAATCAAATCAGTGCCCAAATCCCATTGCCCCATGAGATATTCCCGAACTATAAAATTTTCGTAATGAAATAATGACAGATTCAAAGCAAGCCAGAAACTACCAACAATTAAGTCATACCGTAGTTGAGAAATGCCTCATTGAAAAACATGAGTCGCGGCAATTTTAAATCAAGAAAATTCGTCATCTAATTACAACTTCAGGAATCAAATCACTGTTAAGTCCCAAAGACTATTACCCAAAATCAGAATACAGCAAGCAAATCTCGATCAAGTCAATAACGAAATAACCAAATCAATTCTCAAAATAAATTCTAGTCAAGAACAATTAAAAAAATTAAATAAATCCAAGAGATAACAATAAAAAATAATAAATGATAAATGATAAAATAAAAAGAAGATAATAAAAGATAAAAAATAATAAAAATTAAAATAAACAAAATTAGAATTGAAATATTGTAGTTGTAATGGGAGACCACGTCTAAAAGACAACTATAAAAGACCACCCTAGCTCCACACTTCACCGAACTTTTCGCAACATCACTCCTCAATTGCACTTCTCCTAATGCAGCATACCTTCGCACTTTCACAGCCATACACTCACAGCCGTCCTCACTAAACATGACTACCCTTACACTCAATACTTTTTCCCCATTCACTTAGGTTGCTCATGTGTTTAGCTTTAGGCATCATTGCTAATGTGTTGAGCTTTAAGGTTTCATCCCCACATCAGCCCAAAAGCTTCATTCATCTCTTGAATTCTCCCTTTTAGCCACGTTGAAGGTTCACTACCCTCGTTAGAAGAGGCAGTGGCAAAGGTTTGTTATTCTTTTTCTCATCTCTATTACAGTGGCGCCATCCCACTAGATTTATTTGCCTTGCCTTCTTTGTATGTACTTTGAATTTGCGACTTGCTTTATGGTCTTTTGGTTTAGTGTATTCCGTGGCATGGTGAGATGGTTAAATGAACAATTAATGGTTGTAGATGAGATGGCTTACCAAATACGGAAGCCTTTTAATAAGATGAGTACCAAAATATGATGGTTTCCAGTGAGTGACTCCAGCGTAGATATACGTAGAAGAAATGGGGCCCAAGTTCTAATTTTTTGACGTGCTGTTCTCTTTATCTGAGTGTTTCATCTCATATATAAATTTAAATCACTCGAGGAAAGGGGAAGAATTGTCATTCGGGTGAACTGTAAAGAACTACAAGTGGATAAAATTATAAGAGGATTAAATGAGAGAAAACAAATAAAATAGGAAAAATGGCAGCCGTGCATGCGTCCTGGGTGGGAGTGATTTGGTGTCACTTTCTCTTCTTTACGCTTGCACATGTTTGAACTATTCGTTGTTGCTGATTATATTTTGCTTTAGGCACCTTTTATAGTTATATTTGCCCTCCTTGTCTTGATGTGCATACAATAATACGCGCCACTGATTAACTTCAAGTTTCATGAACCTCACTAATGCTATTTTCTCTTATATTATTCTTGTACTAGTTCTTAATTACAAGATAATAATATAAGGGAGAGAGGGTAGGATAGGAGGAGGCGCAAATGGACTTTTAGTCTTTCGGTAAAAGAAAGAGGGAAGAGGGAAATAGGATATTTATTGGAATTTTATGGCTGCTCATGTTTTCTTTATTTTGTATATATAGAGTTATTAGTTCAACACTGCCACTGATATTTGAAACATGGCAAGCTGTTAGAGAAAGTGCGTTTGAAGCAAAAGTCAAAAAGCATGGAAGAAAGAAGAACAGGAACTTCTTAAAGACTTCAGACAATTGAGAGTTTCCGAAACTGTTTGACTAAACTTCTGTACTCAATTCAAGTGTTTGAAATTCATGGGCCTATATCTGAATTCAGACCAAGACCAAGTCCCTTATGTATATGTCCAAACATTGGTTGAATAATGCTCACGGGTCACTCCAGAAGAAAACTGCAAGTCATTTTAAAGAACAAGCATATACTATATAAATTCTTTACCAAATTACTTTTTAGTTAAAATTTAATGATATAAGGCTTTATTAAGGAATTAATGTACGTCTTATTAGGAATCAAACTCTAATTTTGCATAATATTTTCTTATATATCCAAATAGTTTTACTATTTCATAATTACTGTTGTTAAATACCATATTCAATGGCTCCTTATAAATCTATGACAATTGCTGTAAAAGCACGGAAAGTGGAATCATTTGCTTTGCCTATGATACTCTTCCGGAAAGTCAATGAGTACCAATGGCTTTTGTATTACATCATTTGTTACAACAGCATTATATTTATGCTGATCTCTCCTCACTCTTTGCCTTTTTCTCAATGGATTCTGTCCCCTTCGCCTCATCTGTCCTCTCTTGCAGCTTCAAAATAGACTCCAGACCCCTCACCACTTCACTCATTGATGGCCTTTGCTTCCCTTGCTCATGCAAACAACTCAATGCCATGTCGGTGAATTTTTTCAAACACCTTGGATTTATAGTTCCCTTCAATTCTGGATCCACCGTCTGATCCACCTCCCCTTTCTTATGACATTCTCGGACCCACACCACCAAGCTTGAATACTCATGCTCCTCCACCGCATGCACCATGGGCGGCCTCCCACACAGCACCTCCAGCAGCACCACCCCAAAGGAGTACACGTCAGACTTTTGAGTCAGCCTTAGACTCATGCAGTATTCTGGGTCTAAGTAGGCGTAACTACCCTTCACCTCTGTAGTGATGTGCGACCTGGACATCCCAGGGGGCCCCATTTTGGACAGCCCAAAATCGGAAACCTTCGCCACCCAGTTCTCATCTAACAAAATATTGGTTGTCTTGACGTCTCGGTGGATGATACGGTGCTTCGCATCTGTATGAAGATACTGCAGTCCTTTCGCTGCACCCAGGCAGACCTCCAGCCTTTGCTTCCAAGAAAGTGAATCATCACGGGCACTGTGTAGATGATCACGGAGGGTCCCACGTGCCATGTAATCGTACACCAGTATCATCTCATCACCGTCGTTGCAGTAGCCAATGAGTGGGACCAAATTAGGGTGGCGAAGCTGTGAGAGCATGTTGATCTCGGTTCGGAACTCGTGGGCCCCTTGATCTGACTCCGGTCTGAGCCGTTTGATGGCAACCGCTTTGGTACCATTGTCAATGTATCCTTTGTACACATCCCCAAAGCCTCCCTGTCCCACAATTGAGCTCTGAAGAAAGTCGTTAGTGGCAACTCTAATCTCAGCCATAGAAAAAATACGACAATAATCTGACGGCGTTGGTGAGTTTGTATTGTTCAACAGAGCTTTGGCTGCGTGCCGTTCTCGCCGCCGGTAGCCGCAACATATAATGACGAGTAAAGGAGTTGTAGCCGCAAAAATAACTGAATGGTTGGAACTTTTAGAATGTTTCGGGGATGAAGACAACGGCGGAGATGGAGGCGCGTCGGATTCGGATCCTCCGAGGTTGTTATTTGCGTCACTTAACTTGAAAACCTCAATCCCATTCATTAAGACATCATTAAACCTGCTGACCGGGTTTGGTTGCAACTTAACTGAAAGGTTGAGTTTCTTCGCGTTTCCTTTGCTCAGCATATCCACGGCATAGTCTTTATAAATGGGAACATGAACACCCCTACTCCACTCGATCACGTCGGCGCGTGGCTCAACCAACTTGTCAGCGATGAAAATCTGAAACACCCTATCTCCGGCATGTTGCACGTGCTGTTCAAATTCAAAGAAATGCAACCTCACCTTGTAAGCAAAACCCGAGTGAACTGGAAACTCCCAAGTCAAGTTGTTTCTCGAGGTGCGGTTCGTCCGGTAGGCGCGTGCAGTTAAATACAATTGCTCAGGCGCTGCATAATTGTCACGGCCGTCTTTATGGATGGGTTTGAAACCGGAGCCAGCTGCAACAATAGTCGAGCTATCTGCTTGCTTCAGGTACGGAACGTCGTCGTACCAGCGCCGGAACATGGCAGTGTCTTGCGCAGCTGAAATCTGGCCCCCGCCGACATTGATTCTGTATAAGGTCTCAAAAGCATCACCGTTGTTTCCAAGTTTGTAAAGATGAGAGGGGACAGACACGATCTCGATGCCGTTGATGAAGCCATAAGCGTTTGGGTGAACGCTGCTGGGTGTGAAGGTTAAGTTCAGCTTCTCGTTTGGCTCCACATTTATGCCGTACTCTTTTGATACTGGTTCAACAGTGAGTGAAGTATTGAAGTCCTTGACAAGAGTGTAGCGGCCAGATTTCACGGTAAACCGAGAGTTTGAACGATCGAAACCGGAGTACGAAGCTGGGTAAAAATGGAGGCGAAGAAATTTTGGGCCATCGGAGACCGGAATCGAGTAGGTGAATTCGGCGCGAGACAAGCGTGCGGTGGCGTAGGGGACTTTGTGCACTGCAGGAGAAAGCCCAAGCGCAACGGCGGCGACCGACATATGATCTTTTTGTTGCAGGATGGGAGAGAATGATTTGTAGTGAACGTCTCCGATCCAGTTCCGGTTATCTGAAGTGGAAACAGAGTCACCGGAAGAACCGCAACTGATCGCGTATTCTTCTGCAACGTAGGAGGAAATTGGGGTAGGGAGAAGCTGTTGAAGCAACAACACTATAATGAATGATTTGGAGATGGTTGGTGGGTTAGTAATGGTGAGGATTCTAATCTTGTTGGTCTTCAAGTTCACCATAGTTGCAGAGGCTTGCAATGGAGCTGTGTGTTCGGCCTGATTATTGAGATAAGTATGCTTTTTATTTGCCTTGCTTTTGCTTTCTTTCTGCTTTTACCCAGAAGCTGCTTTTGGGGAAACGGCTACGTGGAAAGTGCTTTTCAACACGGATGAGGTTGCATATATAGTTAAATTCTATTTTTTATTTCTTTAAAATATTTTTATTTATGAATAAGAAATTAATTTTTTAGATCAGAATTATTTAATAATAAATTTATTTTAAAAAAATAACTTTAAATTTAAATATATATTAATAATTTATCTCAAAATTTTATAAAATTTTATTTTAATTACCTCGACACTTTATTAATATAAATATTTGTATTTGTTGACAAAGACTTCACTCAACCCAAGACGCGAGCACAGTCGTTGTTTGATTTGATTCCCCAATATAAAAATAAATAAATTGCCATAAAGATCGTTTGGCGTATAAAATTTGTAGATAAGTTTAAAAAGGAATGATAAAAAAATGTTATAAAAAATAATAAAATTTATTTTCATTTTTAATTATTAAAATTAAAGTTTAAGATGCAGACATTATACCTAACAGGTATTATATAATTTGCATTCAATAATTAAATTAGCATAGAAATATTAAGAAAACCAGCTCAACAAAAAATAAACCCAAAATAATAAAATTTTAGCATTTACTAATATTAATTTCTGATGTTTTAAACAGAGATAAAAGGTTTACATCGAAGTACAATTTTGCATACACGCAATTTTTGTCCATAACCCTATGATATTCTCATGATTATAAATTTTTTGCATAATAATAATAATAATATTTTATAAATCATTTTCTTGAGTCCATTAAAATTTCAAAGTCACTGAAATTATCCTTAATAATATATTGCTCGAAATATAAAAATTAAAATTTTATTTTAAATATGTTAAAATATTTATTTATTTTTTACTACAATTTGTGTGCAGAAAAATTTAAATAAAACTAACAATTAATAAAAAGTATTTTATTTAATGGAAACAAAAATTAACTATCATCCAATAATACTATAGTCAAATCGTTAAAAACAAGTACAATGAAAAGCAATCAATGGTAGTCTTCGTTCTAGGTCTCCTCAGAGTCCTCGTCGTCCTCATAGCACCATAATGTTACGATGATGGAAACGTGGTGGAGGGGGTTAGTTGGAGGAGGGATTGCCTATTACGAAGTTTTCGAGTTTCACCTCAAATGACAATGTTATTTAAAATGAGATTATAAATTATTAGGTTCTCCTACTTCAACAGCTAATTGTTTGGATATATTTTTCCCAATTGACTTATAATAGGGTATGTTATGAGTCATTAAGTACCATATTAAATAATAATGTAGTTTGAAGTGAGATTAGGCTCTTCCACTTTCATGGCTAGATTTTGAGATGTAATTCTCCTAATTAACTTATAATAATAGTATTAGAGCTTACCATTATCCTCTTTTGACCTTGCCCAAGAAGCCAACGACATTTTTGAAAGGTAGGCTCTACCTAACAAACGGATGGTATCTTCATAAGGACGAAAGGCATGGGGTGGTAGCTAGCTAATATGGGATTCAACAACCTGTAACATTGCTTGAGTGGTGCATGCAACCATCGTGCTCACCAAATTGTCAACGCAGGTAAGGAAAAAATTGCTATAGTAGTCGCTAATTAAGTGGAGAATTGAGTTGACAATCCAATTGGAATGCTCGTCGCTTAGCTTTTGTCAAGTACTGATATTCATACAAACACTACATAATCTCTCACATTTTCTATTTACCTTTTCTCACTTCTAAAATTTTATGTCTTTGTGCATGGAGAAGGGTGCTAGCATCATTATTCCTTTTGTTAGCCTTCCGTTGACGAGTGCAATTAAACATCTCATCATGCGTAGCTACACGTACCAGCTCCTTCATTTGTAAAAAAGTTAGGATTAAAACAAAATATACTTTAATTGAAATAAATATTAATGTATAAATAAAACTAAATTGAACTTAATTAAATAAATACTAACTTATCTTTGGACGTGCCCAAGTGACAAAGCCTCCTATTTAGAGTCAACCACCATTCTTAAAAGGCTCCGTCATGCTTCTCCTATGCATCCTTCTTCTAGATGGCAGGGGAGGAGATATTCCTCTGAAGATCCTCCCAAACGGTGTAGTAGTTTATTATTTAAATGAACTAATTCAAACACAGATAAAAAATAGAAGCAACTGTAACTTACGTAGGTGGCCAGGCCTTGGATAGCTCATTGACCGATGAGTGTGTTTAAATGTCTCATCAGGCATAGTCACACGTCCCACTTCCTTCGTTTGCAAAATAATTATGATTAAAAGATGCATTAATTAAAATAAATATTAATATACAAACAAAACTAAAGTGAACTTAATTAAATAAATACTTACTTATATTTGGACATGCCAAAGGTGACACAGATTCTCGTGTGGAGTGAACCACCATTCTCAAAGACTCTGTTCTTCTTTGTCTCCTTCTGGAATGCAGTGGAGAACCAATGACTATAAAGTTCTTTCCGGATGGTGTCCTCATCCATGGAGGCTTCTTCTCGTCAAGGTGCATGTCCCTATACATGTCCTCATCCTGAACAGTAAAATCTAACCTATTTAATAATTATTGCACTATTAAATGTGGACTTTTTGTTAAAAAAATTATGGGTAAAGTGTAGTTCTTAAGAAGAAGAGTAAACACAATTAATTTGGGTGCATGCTAATTTAAATCTATACTATTATCTTTTTTAATTCTAAATAAATGTAAAATATCTTCTAACCTTAAATCAAGAGATTAATATCTTTCGTGACATTGTTAGACACTTTAAAATGAATTTCACTCTCAATAGAGATTCAAACTAAAATTTACTACATTAAGAGTTAAGACTCTTAGCACTTGATTCACTTTATCAAAGACTAACACTCAATGTAACCAAAAAAATGAGTAACACTTAAAATGTGACTCTCAAGTTCTAAATTAAGAGGCGGGTGAGAAAATCTACAATACAGTAAAGGTGCTAATGATTGAATTTTTTTAGTTTAAAATTTGAATTAAAACACTTTCTAATATAAAAATAGAGATAAATATTAATAAAATTATATATATTTATTTAAATAAAAAATATATATATACTATAATAGTACTGAAAATTTTTTTCCCATGTTCTAGGATTTGGGTTTTTTTAACTTTGTCTTTTTTCCTTTGACTTTAATAATTTTATTTTAATTTCTTTCTATTTTATAATTAAAAATATATTACAAGTGAAAAAAATATTATAAAGCAGGATCAGAGAAAAAGTCACAAAATTAAAAACAAAGTAAAGTCAAATAATCTCAATTCAAATTGTTGTGCTTGGTCCCAAACCCATGAACAAAGTCACTTAATTATAATGTTGAAGCCGCCCAACATATTTTCGTTGATGCCTTTGTTCTAAATGTCTTGGTCATTGTGGGCGGCCGCCTTGCGGTTGCAGTAGGCTCTGCAATCGCATCAGGTCACAATTTTCCACATTTCACCTATCTTCCACGCAGCTGTAACTGCAATCTAAAACTGTGGTTGAGAGGTTAATCAACCTTTTCTGGCGTCTCTTTCTCTACCTTTGCTTTTTGTCTGTGGTTCCGAGTTGAAAGCATAATCGCAGTTTTTAAAGACTCTTATCTATAGTGTGATTGCACTTTAGACTTGGAAAATTACAAAAGGCATTCAGTCATACTATTTCTAATGATTAAATTTTATTAGATATTTCATTTAAAAAATTTAAATTATTAAATTTATGGATGAAAATATCCCATTTAATGTAAAAGCATTACACCCTCACTTAATAGGGTGAGATTTGATGGGTTATGTTATTTAGTTTATAAAATTTAATAAATTAAATTTTTTAAATGAATAATTAATAAAATTTTATTTGTAAGATAATAAAATTTTAAATTTATTAATTTTACCACTATAATTGTAGGAATTAATAGATGAACATATTATAAAATTATTTGTGAGCATTTAATATAAAAAAAATTGTGAAAGTTAAATTTTCAAAAGATATTTAGTATATATATATATATATAGAGAGAGAGAGAGAGAGAGAGAGAGAGAGAGAGAGAGAGAGAGAGAGAGAGAGAGAGAGAGAGAGAGAGAGAGAGAGAGAGAGAGAGAGAGAGAGAGAGAGAGAGAGAGAGAGAGAGAGAGACCAAGGATCTATGCAAATGAATGGATGCATATTTTTAAGGGCAACATTGACAGTATAGAATTCCTTAAAATAATAACATGTACCTTTTGATTATTCTTATTGTTGAATTTCCAGTTTCCCTTTCTTCTTGTTCAAGTAAATAACTATGTTAATTAATTTGTGATCCAGTCATATATGTTCAACAACTTATTTGGTTAATTGATCATTTCACAGCAAATTTGGCAACAAATTTATATTGAATATTAAGATAAACTTTATAAAACTAACATTATTAACAATACAAGTCAGCAGAAAAATCTGAACAAATGAGAAAACTGACCAGAAAAAAGGATATGTGAAAAATTATATATCAAAGTAACTTAGGAAAGATCTAATAAATAAACATTTTTTATTTAAATTTTTTTATTATAAAAGAAATGACAAATTATTTAACATATAAATAATTAAGGTTTAGAATTCAAACTAAAGAATTTGAAAAGAAAATCCCATCACAATAATTGAGTATCATTAGTCATTACACCATTCAGTTATCATCTTCCTCTGGTAAAATTCTAGTTTCGTGTTTACCGAGTTAAAAAAAATGCTATTTTTAATTTATTTATTTAGTCTTATAATTTAATATATAAAATTAAATAAATATAATTATTTAAATTATGTATTATAAAAATTAAATAAAAATAAAATAATAAAAATAATGTAACTCTATGAAAAAATGTCTACTTTGTGATAACAAAGAACGATGAGTCAAAAGTAAGCAAAAGTTGATAGGAAACAGAGTTGGCCCGCCACTAACTTTTGATTGTGTGGAGGGCAGACTAACCCAAAATGAGAGAGTATTCTGCTTGTATTTTTTTTTAATATATTTTATTAATTATTAAAAAAATTAAATCCACATATCTTATAGATAATTTCTCTCCTACAATACATAATTTGTTGCCTCAATTATTGTCGATCCAGTGATCCCCACTGCACAAATTCCAACACACAAGGTCCCCATAAAGAAAAATGCAGGTGCATTACACATGAGGGGGGGACATAACTGTCCATTCCTTTACCAATTAAAATTTAAATTGGTGAACCTGCTTTAATCCCCACTGCACTAACAACCAAGAAAGGTTTGCTGGACACGAAAGCTTGTGATCTGTATAAAAGCTAAAGTTATGAAGTTTCCTTTTGAAATATTGTGTGAAGATTATATATATTTTTTGAATTATTTAGAAATGGCATTAATAAATTTGCCAAATGTCACATAATATCTTATAATTTCAAAATGATTATCTGAGAAATATTATTTGTGTAATAGAAAATCTGTCGCCAATTACTTGAGTTAACAAAAAATTGGCACTAAAGCAAATGTTGAATTGAGTAATTATTTTTTTTTTGTTATAAAGGAGAGAATATAGGCTAGGTATATGAGAAACTAAAAAATAATAATGATTAAATTCCTACAAATAAAATCTATAAACACTTGTTCCTTTTAGTGCTGGAGTTTTGTCATTACTATACAAGATATGCATGTTAAAATTATAATTCTTGAAAATATAATGTAATATTTTAAATTAGGCTACATGCATAAAGTGTGTAATTCTATCATTTTTTTATTACAAAATGATGATTCTAAAAATATAGGCTTATAAATGGTTATTAAATTTTTAACTATTTAGTTATAATAATTTTAATATTATATTAAAAAATTAATAATTTTAAAAATTTAAATTATTAAATAAAAAATTATAAATAATTTTATATTTCACAAAAATAATAATTTCTTATTTTTATTAAATATTTATTTAAAAAATATAAATAATTAAATTTATAAAATCTTATAATTAATTATATAAATATTGGTGAGATTAAATCCTACAATTACTTATATAGATATTTGTCAGGGTTCTGTCTCTCCCATTCACATGAAAAGGACGTTTTCCTAACGTGTTGCATGATCAACAATGTGAAATATCAAACCTTTGAATGTTGATCGTCGTGTCGTTTCCTCAAAGATATTTTAAAAACTATGTGTGGTTTGATTTTCGTGAAAGTGAAATACCGAAAAGACGTACAATCAACTCAGATTAGACACTGTTTGTTTTATGCATGCGTGACTAATTGCCTCCTTTTTTTTGGCATAATCTTATATTCTTTCCTCCACGTGGACTTTAAATGAGGATAGTGACGGTCATGGGGCATGAAATGGTTTTGAATTACGGGCTTTTACATATTTATACACAAAATTTGTTTATTAATTATACAAATTTTTATATTTTTGTTTACTCATCTAAAAAAATTTATTACTATGCTGGGCCAATAGTTTTTTCTTAAAATTCAATAAATTCAAATGGTCTCAGAGCTGTCCCATCTTTCTTGCAAAATTTAAACTGTGTTCAGTAATGCTCTGATATATATTTTGACACAAGTTGCGAACATGTTCTTCAGACAAAACTATATAAACAAATTATGTACAATTTTAAGCTTTTTTTTTTTTTTTGTGATTACCATTTTAAACGTTTAATTGCTCGTTTTGTGTCTAATAGCATTTTGACATCGACATTCGCAGTGACGTATAGCATTTAACATGAGATA
Organism: Dicorynia guianensis; assembly: GCA_037013595.1. Taxonomy (NCBI): domain Eukaryota; kingdom Viridiplantae; phylum Streptophyta; class Magnoliopsida; order Fabales; family Fabaceae; genus Dicorynia; species Dicorynia guianensis. Next base: position 10,575,432 of record JASUAB010000006.1, on the reverse strand, counting down.
TCAATAATCGATTAGCAATAATTGACTAAATTGACACAAAATCAACCTTCTTAAAATACAAAATAATATTTATCCAAAAAAAAAAAAGAAGGAGAAAGAACGGTTTGACTGTTTCCCCTCATGTCTTTGATAACACATCAGATCATACACAAGACTGGAGGCTGGTGAAAGAGTGAATGTTATTTGTATACAGAGAGTTAGTATTTTCTGTGTATAAATAGCGATAGGAAAAAAAAAATGAAACAAAGTTCTAGCTTTTTTTTTTTGACTTTGTGCGTACATAGAAAATACTAACTCTCTATGTACAACAATAATTTCCCTTGGTGAAATAACTACATGGCAAAACTTAAGGCCTATCTAATATATCTATTAGCAAATTGTAACATACAAAGGGCCTTGCAAGAGAGTTCTTATATTGTACGTGTTTGACACTAGAAAGAGGGATGAGATGAGCCGCACCTACAGTTAACTGAGTAAACAAGAATGAAACAATCAATTTTAAGGAGAAACCAATGTTGTTTAGCCAACTCCGCTTAATGAACCAAAGCTTAGTTTATACCATATTTTCTCTAGTGTTCATTTTTTCCTCATCTAAACAGAATTTACTAATAAGCTTGCTTCTCACAAATGCAAATCAACATGAAAAATGTTGTCTATGTCGTGGTACAAAGTTTAGAGTTGTAAGATTTTATGTCTATAGTTTAGGATTTAAAGTTTAACATTTAACATTGGATATTAGATTTTGAAGCTTAAAATTTAATGTCATGTTCATGTTTAAAGTTTAAGATTTAGGGTGTAAAGTTTAAAGTTTTAGATTTTAAATATGTTTTAGTGTGTTAATATTAAGGTTTAGGGTATAGTTGTAAGAATTATTTGTAACTCACATGATACTTAATGTATATTTAGTTGAATATATATTTATTTATATATTTGGTAAAATATTAAGTGATTTAATATTATATTTAATATTTATAACCTATTGAGTAAATGAAGAGACATACCTCTTGGAAAGCCTTAATGAAAAGCTTCCAATGATGTTTAAAAAAGAGTCTAATCCTCTCTCAACCTCTCATGAAAGACTTATATTTGCATTCTGAAAAAAAAAAAAAAACAAAAAGCCAAGAGACACGATTCTCTGAAGCATAGTGTCCTCACTTCCATTAGAAAGAGGAGAGAAGGGAGAGAAACCACATCCCTTACTTCTAAAATTTTGAAAGTTTAGATAGCACAAGCTATGTTTTATTTCTTATTATCAAATGAATGTGAAATACATGAAGTTTTAATATCTATAAGTATGTTGATTCATGATTTTATGCTTATTTATGAATCAAAGTGATGAAACTTACATGTAGTATTAGAGCATGGTTTAGGAACTTGTATATTTCCATTTAAGATTATAAATCTTTTCTTATATATAATTTAGAATTAATTATGATTTCTGTTGAAAGAAATTTTGCCAATATATATTTATCCTTATTCTTCCATCCATTATCCAATCATGCACATGAGTTTTGGGTTGGAGTAAAGATTGAATTTGATTAAATTTTAAAATTTTTCAAGTCCTCTTTTAATATTAAGTTGTCTAAAAAGAAGTGGATATTAGGGACGTTTCCATTGGTTTTAATATACACAAGGCCAAAAGGAACTTGCCTTCATTGGTGAAGTAGGTTTCTGTCCATTTTGGGATGGAAAAGGATGTTTCATAAATTTGTTTTGAAAAGCAAATTTACATGTTCTGAAAGTCCACTCATGGGGACAAGTGACGCTGCAATTTTCACCAGAAAAATGGTTTACAAACGTCACTAGGAAGGAAGCCACGGTGGCCTTTCATGAGTGCCGTGAACCGTTTATGCCCTGTGATGTGTCAAGGGACATCTTCTTACGGCCAACACATAAAGATCTACTTCTCATAACATAACTCATGCATTGATAGGCAAAATGCAATGTGTGCAGTTTGACAAACAAAAGGAAATTTGAATTATTTCATATTATTGTCATGTTACCATGAGAATAAATTTATTTCTTATGTATGATGTATATTTTATAAAATTTTGGAATTGATATATATGCATAATTTTATATTAAAATAGTTTGTGATCACCGAAGTGTCCAAACTAGACTGATTAGATATCATGCATAATATAGTCATTTATTCATGACACTTGTGAAATGTCAATTTATGATTTGGAGAATAAATGGCGTTCATCAGTCATCAAAACTTTAAGATTTTCCTAAAGGAAAATTATTTTGTGTGATTAGTGAACATGACTATAAATGTATGAAACTACTATAAATAAAATATCAACCAAATTTTACAAAATTTCAGGAAAAACCAACTTTAAAAAATTTAAAATTTTTAATAGTATGTATGAAATTCTCAAAATTTCAGGAAAGCCCCTGGCCTCCACCTAGTTCCATCCTTGCTTGGTAGCCTAGGTAGATGAATGACTAATTAAAAAGGCAAGTTTCAAACAAGACGGCAAAATTCTTCCAAAAACAAAATTCACCATAAATCATAAGAGACCAAATTTTTAGTTGTCTTTTTCTTATTATGTGGCATATAAAAGGTTAATATGATTTTAAGGTGGTAAGTTCTAGCAAAGTTGTATGCAAGGTATAAATAAAAACCCTAATTTTGTCTGTAGAATGGAAATTGAATAATTATAGGCACAACCACAAAAAATATAAAATTGCCTTATTTCATGACCAAACTGACCTGTAAGCATTTGTTTGATGAATCCAAGAAAGTTGCACAAATCTATGTATCTGGTTCCTGGAAGGAAATTGAAGTGGAAGAACTCTAGTACTAGAAGTCTAGAACTGCAATTTTTGGACAGCGGACACAATGCCTAATCAGGCAAATCTACCAAAATATCATTGAGATTGAGCTTGATTCTCAAATTCGTGCCAGGGCCCAGAGTTTGGTCTAAAAACTACTAAACTAGCAAAGTAGTGCATGCCACACACAAAATTCTGGCTCTGCTGATATAAATATTAAGAACTTTATATAATTTTCATAAATTTTCGGATCAAGAGATAAGGTTAGTCACACATAAAGGGGGCAAAAGACATGGCCAGTTCCTGCTTGTGAAAAAAAAGATTCATCCAACACCAGAATCAAGTACGTATTCCATATTAACACAATTTAAAATGGAAGAACTTGAATAATAATTACCTTATGTAAAGCTTGCACCAAAGGTGGGATAATACTGTCAGTCAAACTTTAAACAGGATACATTGCAACCGTGAGATTGTCCTTCCTCTATAGCCAACTTTGCAGAACACAAGCTCAGGCATTGCTAACAACATGTAAGAGATGTTGGGCATCAGGATAATCAAGCATAGTGTAAATAGCTCACTATGATGCAGAAGGAAATGGCCAAACAAAAGAAATAGCACAAGAATAATCATTTTTGTACCTGAAACAGCTGCCTTCCTAACCTCCTCATGGAAATAATATTTAAGTAGCAGAACTAAAGTTCCCACAACCTACTTATGTTACGAATCATTTCTTTGGGACAAAGTTAAGTAACACTTCAGCAAAAAATAAATATGGAAAGAGATTTTCTAGCACTCTAAGCCTAACCTGATCAATCCAAGAAAATAATCGTTCCTTCAGCTCATCAGCAACACAACAAAGCATCCTAAAAGTCGTCGCTTTTTCATCCAAAACTCCAAGCTTGATTCCAATTCTTTTATCCCCAAGAGCAATGGTATCCATGCTATAAAGAATAACAAAAGTTAGTTGGACGCATAATAGCTAAAAGTGAAAATGTAACCATAAAGCCAAAACTATTACAGAAGGCCAGAATCAAATTTAAACCAATATGGTGCAGGGAAAGAAATAAATTATGCATTGATAATAATATGTATAAAAGTTTAGGAAGAGGACTTAGACCATTCATCATCAGAATCCTCAATATCATTGTCCAAATCTGCAAATGTAATATTTACAGCAGGCTTAAGTGAAGCAGAATGAAGCAATGGGACATGACAAACTCCATGTAAGGAATGTCCCAAACACCTGCAGAATCTAGCCCATGCCTACAAGAAATTAGAACAATTGTAACCGAGAAAAGTCCACTGGGTACTGGGTATTTAATATGCATGCTACTACACAATAAAAAGTATACCTGCAGCATGTAACTTCTGGTTGGATCATCTGTCTACACTTGAAATACTTGCAAGGATAGAAGCACCTCCAAATCCGAGTAAGAAACAGCATATGTAGAATTGAATCATGCCTGGTAAGAAATAGTTACCCCACATGTAAAGATTATTTGAGATCAATAGCAAACAATAAGTAATAACTAATAACAATAATAAATGAATAGAGATCAAGCTTATAAGACAAACAAAAACAGGACCTATCTATACAGATAAGATATGAGTTCATTTTAAGGAACAGTGAATGTAAGAGCCAGTTTGGCTTTTTTTTTCGCAGTGTTATTACTCAGTTTAAGAGCAAAAGCACTTTCTGGTGCTTGTAATGGTGTTTGGCCAATAACCAAACTGACTATCCTGCTTTTCATTAATATAAAATAGTGACTCTAGCCACAGTTGAAACTTCATGTCAAGGCCAAACAGGCATTAACTTGCCATTTCAATAAAGAACTCCGAATGGTTTTCTAAATAATGGCAAAGTGAAATTAAAAATTATTATTAAAAAAACCCTTCCATCCTTGATCCACAGTTGCAGCAAATCAATCTCAATGAATTCCATCCTGTTTGGCATCATTCCCAAACTTATCCTTCCGAACAGCCATTCCAACAGGACTAATACACTCCATAGACTTGACACGTAGCATATGGTTAAACTTATCAGTTGCATTTATCAATATAGCCTTCAGATATGGGATGATCGTGTCAAAATATTTTAGGAATATTGCTGAAGATGCCAATGATTATGATTGAGTCATATGCAAGAACAAAAGTATTCAAGCCTACTGACAAAAGTAGATTATACAAAATACCTGAGATGAATCAGCAACCGAGGCCAAAGCAGTTAAGGCACTCTCTTGCACCATTTGCTTTCCATTGTGCCTCACATAGTTGTTAATAGCGAATAGCGCACTTATAACGTTTAACGTTATTACGACATAGTGCATAGTGCACTGCTATTTAAACCATAATGCAATTATATTATATATACATATATATATATATTTATATGTGTAATATAACCCTAAATAACAAGAATGTCTAAAAAATAGTTTTAAAAAATATGACAAACATTAAAAAAACACTAAACATAAATTTAAAATTCATCCTCATCTTCAAAAACAATATTGTCATCACAATATGGGGCAACATCATGTTCATTTCCCTGAAAGTCAGCTTCCTCAGATTCAGTCTCTTCTGATCCTGCTGACTCCAACTCATCCTCATTGATATCATCAAAAGGAATAGATGGATTGGATTTGGCCCTTAGATCTCTGAACAGCAGTGACAAAAAGTCAAGAACAAAGCACAGCAACTTGGTGTTACTGGTTTGGGGTTCCTATTATCTACTTGAGAGTACTGGAGGTCAACATTTTATAAGGAAACAGAGCACTGAACAGAAAACATAGAGACCAAAAATATAAAGAAACAAAGCACTGAGCAGAAATTATAACAAAACAGTGCACTGAGCAGAAAACATGTTGTAAATTTGATACAAAGCACAGTAGCAAAAAGACCAAGAATAGAAACGAAACAAAGCAGAAAATTGTTACCTTTGCAAGCTATAGACCAGCGACCAACAACTGCAAAAGGAGCTACAACTAGCTAGACCAGCGAAGGGAGCCGTGAGTCCGTTTGAGACCAGCACTAGAAAGAAAAGAGTCTATAATGACCCAGGAGAAGGTTTAGAGTGATCAATTTGGGCCAAATAGGTCAGGCCTTACATATAATACCTCACATTTTACCATTAAATCCCATAGCTGCACTATAGTGCATCAATCGAGCAGCATAGCATGTAATATACTGCGCTATTGGGACTGCACTATGCTATGGCCGTTAATGCTACACTATGGGTCATAGCGATGCAATATGTGTTATAGTGAGCACTATTTTACGCTATTAATAACTATGGTGCCACACATTTGAAACATTCAAATTAAGGAAAGAACTTACAAATCATGTGATGGTTCAGGAAAATATTATTATTCAGCATTCCTCCTTGGAATAATACTTTTGTGATGGAGATTGAAAATAGTTATTATTAAAGATATTTAACTTAATTAGGATTTAAAATTATGAAAATTTATCATTCAAGAGTTTATTATCTATTTGACTTTAAGTTATTCCATCCTCATAAGGGGATAAAATTTTATTGAGTTTAGGATTTTTATTTAGTTACATTCCAATTCTATTAGGATTGGGACTTAATGTCTATTTAAGTAATTATATCCATCTCCAATACACATTTTTTATTATGAATTTATGATATTGAGTTTATTTAAAGAATACAGACTTTGTTAGTCATATTTTCTATCCATCATATATCATTTTTGCTATCAGAGATAGGTTCCACAGCCTTCCGCCAAACAGCCAACCTCCTTGCCGCCTATGGCCCTCCACAGTCAGAGAAAACTATAGATTTTGCCAAAAAATTCAACAAGTTCACACTCTTGGTCTGCCTTGAAAGTTGCACTTTCAGCCATCATCTCAAGACACACATCCCACTATTGAGTTTGGAAGCCGCCAATTGTGCTGAAACTGAAAGATTACCGTGAAAAGCCTTGCCATGTGTAGCATGCACCACTAGCCCTCTTGGCACGTGCATCTCATGTACCAAAAGCCCAACAAATTAGAGCGTGCCATGTCACTGCTGCATCACTGACACATCATCACAAAGTGCCACTTGGTTGAAGAAAGATGATCCCCTGATTAGACCTTTTGGAGCAGTACTAGCACTTTCACTCCTTAAAAACGAGTTCTTCTCAGAAGAGGAGAATGATGGAGATTGAAAATAATTATTATTAGAGATATTTAATTTAATTAGGATTTAAAATTATGGGAATTTAAAGATTTTATTATCTATTTGCCTTTAGGTTATCCTATCCTCATAAGAGATAAGATTTTATTTACTTTAAAATCTATTCAGTTACATTTCAATTCTAGTAGGATTAGGACTTAATGTTTATTTAAGTAATTATTTCCACCCCCAATACACACTTTTTATTATGATATTGAATTTATTTAGAGAATATAGACTTTGTTAGTCATATTTTTTGTCCATCATACATCATTTTGTAGTCATACTGGAAGAAGCATAAGCAGTTTGCTAACTATTCCATCCACATATGGTGTTAAAAAGATCAGAGTGCAGTTCTCATTGAAGTTGAGCACTGTTGAAGCAACATGTGCATCTGTTGATAACATTTATGATTATATGCTAACATCTCGCTAGAAAAGTAAGATGGCTTCAGAAATGATACTCTGATAAGCAGATTGACTGACAAGAACACAAGAAACATAAAAACAACCAAATAAAATAAAATCCTCAATTGATTAGAAGAATGGGTACTGCTGTCACCAATCTCTTCCCTCTCCACTTATACCGTGACAGTGCAATTTAACAATACAAAAATCTAGTACTTACCCAAGAAACTGCAATATATACAGACTGAAGCAACCAAAGTACTCTTCCCAAAGTCCAAGGCCCAGGTAGCAGCCAACTGCTCACTAGGGTAATGAACAACCAGAATTCCAGATAGCAAAGCAGCCCAACTGTGTAGGTGATAGCTCATATTTGTCAGAGCTAGTACTGTAATAATCACGCGCTTTGTTAACTCACTGATGAAAGATAAGACCTAAAGTTCATAGGCAAAATCACACAAGACTTTCAATAATACATTCAATCACAATAAGCAAATTTTATACTTAAAATATATATACTTCAATGGTAGCAGCTAACCTGTACATGAGGCTTATGAAAATCATCCATGGAAGCAGCCATTGCTGGCAACACCCTTTGATGGTCAAGCTTGTAAATCTGGACCCAAATCAGTAGATAATTGCTCAATTGCACTAATAGCTGCCCACCTCGCATGGGGATGTTGATTTTGAAAGGAGTTCAGTACTATTGCCCAATTCAAAATTTTTTATCATGATCTGCAGCACATGAAGGAAAGAGTAAAATCACAACAAATAATAACAATCCTTAGGAACTTGAAATATTACAGGGAATAAAAATGTATGCTCCTTAGGCCATGGACATGTAGCTCACAAACTTCTACAGCAATACATATTCGTTTATAAAAATCTACCAGAAACATACAAAAGTCAGAAAATGGAAAAAAAAAAAAAAAAAAGCTGGGGTGGGAAAGAATAAGTAAAAATAATAAAAATAACAGTTACAGCAATCACCAAGTAAGAGGATAAATAACTATAGCAGCTAAAGGGCAAAGCAAATGTATTCAACAAACTATTCCACAAGGAATGAGGCCATTTTTTTTTCATTACCTTTGAGCAATGCTGAACTAGGACTGAAGAGTTGGTTGACTGAAATTGCATTAAAAAATGCCTATTCTTTGTTTCCTTAAATGAAATGGAAATTGAAAGTCACCAATATAATTCTGCACCTGGACTGCCAATGCAGCTCGGTCTTGTTAGATTTTATGGCATTTTGTCTTAGTCAGCAAGCAATATTATTAAAGAGTGACAATAGAGTGACATGTATATTTGCCTATTGTTATTGGTTGCCGAGTGACCAAATATGCATCCCCGGCACGCAACAAAAAGTTAAACGGTAAAAAGCTTCTGTTCCACATTGCATCAAAGCCCAAACTTGAGAGAAAGTTAATCATAAACCCTATACAACCCAAATATTATCAAAGCCAATCATAATTTGTATAGTAAGAGCCTAATTACATGCTTTGCTGGGAAATTGTGGTCCTGTAGCTATGTGATCAACATTGAAAAGATATTTATATTATGCAAACAACTTTCTTTGTAGAATCTGAAAGGGAAGACTATCTAATTTCACATACCTCAAATGCTAATACCTAAGAACAGTTGGCAAGCTACTTAAAATCCAATAACTGACTTAATCTTAAGAATGCAATTTCAAAATCAGGAAAGTAATGCAAACGCAAAATATTATAGAACCATTCAACTTTATACATGCTCAATGTCTCAAATCTGTCACTGGCTAACATATACAAATATTATGGCAAGCGGAACAATGTTTGAATTGTAATACAGAGGCCCATGGATTAATGGATACGTACCATTGCCTGTATTCAACTTCTATTGAGTTCACGATTTTGACAGACAAGATTAGCAAAACAACAACAAAAAGTTGAGCAACGGGGTTTATACCGCTGAAAGACAAATTTCCATTTATCATTATCATAAATAGTCATTATTCTACAACCAGCAAAACAAAAGACAGAAAAACAATTTTCAAAGCAGATATGTAGTCACTCCAATACAACAGTAGCACCCAACTCCTTCAGCTTCTGAATGATAGGTTCTGCCTCTTCCTTCGTCACTCCCTTCTTTAAAACACAGGGAATTTTCTCCACTAAATCCTTAGCTTCCTTCAAACCCAAATCAGTAAAAGTTCTGACCTCTTTAATTATCTTGATCTTTGACGCAGCATCATACTTGTCAAGCTTTATATCAAAGGCAGTCTTCTCCTCCACTTTTGCCTCGGCCGGCCCAGAGCCACTTCCGGCAGGGGCAGGACCCGATGAACCAAGCCCAGCGACTTCCGTTCCATATCTGTTGAGACCCATCTTGAGCCTCCATAGGATAGTAAAGTCGTACCTTTCCAGCTTGTTGAGGTCGAGAAGCTCATCGGCCATTCGTTCCAGCCTCTGGGTCCGAGCCTGAGTGCAGAGAGAGCGAGAGAGCGGGTTGAGAGTGAGGTTAAGAAGCCCGCGTATGGAGCTGGAGTAAGGTTTTGGGATCAGATGGGACATTTTCTGGAACGAAACCGATAATGAGGTTTCAAATTCGGTGTAGAATGTAGTTTTGTTGAATTGCTCCCGCCGTTGCTCCCAGACAGAAAAGTAGCACGGCGGAAGGGACTATGGAGAAAGAAAAATGATTGTGGAGCATTAGGGCGGAACGGATTTGGACATATTTTTATTTATTTTTTTAATTTATATTAAAAATATATTTATGAGTGCTATTTTTTAATCTCATATTTATTTTTATTTTATTATACCTATATATTTAAATCTTCAAAAATAGAATACCTTGGTGCGGGCGAAACAGGCTTTCAATAGTTTGGTCGGGCCCAAGGTCGTGTCATGGGATAAGTTGGCCCTTGGCCCAAACATTACCGTCAGAACAACACTCTTGGCAAACGACAGGCACAACTGTCCTTGTATTTTTGTAATTTTCCTGCGAACAGAAAAATTACAAAAAATATATTGTAAAATTAAATTGAAGAGTATGATCTATTAAGCTCATTAATTGATGTGGCCATTGCTAATTTTATTTATATATATATATATATTTTTAAAATATAGTAACATAACCTAGCTCCTGTTATATCCTATATTCTTAATGATACCTGTATCTATATATGTCAGGTGTCACCTTAAATATTGCATACATAATTTAAGACTTCTTAGGTTATATAATTTTGAGCAGTTGGGTATATCACTGAAAGTACTCAATTCATCTTCTTTCATGTACGTGCCTTTCCCTCAGCAGTTTAGTTATTAAACAAACAAAATTTTATTAAATTCTTATTTAAAATAATTTAAATTATTAAATTTATAAAGTTTTTATAATTTTCATTTAAAATAATTTAAATTAATAAATTTGTAAATGAGATTAAATGAAGTTATAAATATATATTTTATGAGTATTTAATAATTCACCTTAGTGAAACTATTTTTATTTTTCCTTCAAATAGAACTACTCGATGAATGATGCTAATAAGACAAATAAAGTCTCTCAATAATATATATATATATATATATATATATATATATAGAGAGAGAGAGAGAGAGAGAGAGAGAGAGAGAGAGAGAGAGAGAGAGACATTTAATGGTGGTTATATTTTTAGTTTAAATTTAGGGTATTTTTTATTTCTTAAAAGTATTTTCTATTTCTGCAGTTGAAGATTATATTTTTTGAGACACATTAGATGCTTAAGCGGGAATATTTTTTAAGTAAATTTTTTTATATATGAAATTTAAAAGAATTTATTTAAAATATTTAAATTTCTCTCACTTGAATCAATTCACATTAGTAATTTGGGGTATCTTTTAGTACCTGAATGGTAATGCTCATGAAACAAACTTAAAAAATAACATAATGTGTTTCCCATTATATATAGTCATAATATATAGTGTTTCCCTCTTTGAAGCAGGCAAAATTTTATTTTAAATTTCTGTGCTGATTACAAATATCAGCAACACCTAGCTATATGGTCAACTATGTGTGCCGCGCATCAATCGAAGTACGTGCTGATGTTTACATGGAGTAGTTGTTATTAGAAATGTATTTAGCCTGGCAAGTTGCAACTGATAGCACCTCTAGATAGAGTGCTGCATGGGGAATTTTCGGTGCTGGATGTGATTCCAGAGCCTTCTTAAATATAGTTGGAGCTAGCATTGCAATTTTTTTCTCCTTTTTCTTGTCTGCAAACATTACAATATATATATATATATATATATATATATATATATATTCCATTGTTAGAATTTTTTTTTATAATAATACATGTTTTGTCTTCATAGAGTACTGCACGCCTCTGTTTACTAGTGGGCAAAAAAAACACATTAATTGGCTTACTTGTTTCTTCTCACAAGTTGCATTTATCAATGATATCTTCAACGCATATAAAGATACAAAGAAAATCTTTTATATATATTATTAGTCACACACATATATATATAATTGAAAATAAACAATTAATTATCTAAATCTACTCATTTTTATACACTGAGTACTGGAGGGCCATACTCCCACTTGTTCTCATAGTTGACCATTTGTGGCCTTACCAGCACTCACCAACGTCCTTCCTACTTGCTCATTAATTGGCTTCTAATAATTGTCTGTCCTTTTAAAAGGATTGTAAGAATTTTTTGGGGCAGATTGTCAATAATTATGTTTTAGGCTTTTTACAAAATAGATTGAAAGGATCTATTGAAAGATTATATAAACTAAGGTGATTATTTTATTATAAACCTGTGATATTTTGAGATAGTGACAAGTAATTAGCAGTATAAGTATACAATGCCCACTAGAGTTCTTAATGGAGAGTCTAATTAGGATCAGTACAATACATATAAATACAGGTTAAAGTTCCTCTCCCCTCAAATAATTTGCGAAGTAATAAACTTATTCGATTGTAGTTAAGATTATTGTTAGTGACAGTTTGTGATGCTGATTTTGGGATATTAGAGTATTCTAATATCCATATAAGACTATTGCGATTCAAGTGATTTTCTTACCAGAATAATTATTGTTTGCATCAAGCAATTTGCATAAGTCCTCCAATATATATGTATATGGTGGATTCTCATGCAGCATTACTCTTAGAAAAGTTTGATTTATTAATATGGAGTAGGCTATATACCTACGTGGGGGTTGGCATGCAAAAGCCAGAACGGAAGCTTCATATAATATGAAATTACTTTGGAATTCTGGTTGTTAAATTTGCATTGACACGATCTTCTCAAGTTCAATCTTTTACAGATGCGACTTCACCGTAAATCACCAAAAAAAAAAAAAACTTTTGATCTGTCATCTGCAAGAAGATTCCATTGTTTTTCCTCTGAACTTCTTCTTTCTCTTCTGTTGTTTTCATATTATAACTCAACCTGTATGTACACTATCACAAGTAATTCACTACTGGAAACTTGCTGTCTTTTTACATAGAAAGTCATCAGTAGGGGAGGAAACTTCAAAGTGGGTTTTAAGTTGCTGGATTCTTTCAGATAAAAATGAGCTCTGCAAGTTTTGCGGTGCTGGTGAAACCCTGACTTCTGCTGTAAACATGGCTTTTACAGGCCTGTGGTCTGATAGTTTTGATTCACTCCTGGTGTACTGAAGTTGCTTTAACCCCTTGCCGTACCATATTATTCGATCACACCTAATTAATCATGGGGAACATAGAAAAACACAGACAATTGTCAATTATCATTGAATCGTAAATTATTGCTCTGAACTTGATTAATTTGTTTGGTTCCAAGGCTTGTCTGTGTCCGTGTTTTGTGTCTTACCAAGCCGGTGATCGCCTCTTTTCTGTCCTCTTCTCCTGATAACAGCATCCATGATACACATCTGAATTTGGACAATACTTATAGGTAGGAGCAAATTTGATATCTCCTTCATGCCATCCTTCTAACATGTTTCCACTCACTAGCTCCATCCTAAGCTGCATTTCATTTCATAATTTAATGAATATGCAAAAGCTTATATAATTCTATCAATTTCTCATAAAGCAAACAAAAGGTAAAAGGCTTACACCTTTGTTTGTTGAACCCGGCTACTCCCACATAATAATTCTCATAACACTCTCAAGCTATCTATTTTCATCGTAAAAAAGAATAAATAAAGGCCACTCTCCTATTTTCTATGTGTGAGTATTGTGGGTATGGTTACGTGGGAGTATAGGGGGGGGGGGGGGGTGGTTAAAAAAGCAGGAAACGGTGCTCCATAAAACATGGGAAGCACCAAATTCTCACAAAAAAATGGAAGCCATGAGATCAAGTAAGCCTCACAATTTAATATGTAATGTTTAGTAAATTTAATAATTTAGAATTTTCAAGTTTGCCAATTCTATTTGTAAGAATAGAGGATTGTTCTTAAAAAAGTGTAAGCCTTGTACTTTCTTTTGTAAAATATATACCTGATCATTTTCTAGCAAGGAACCCCATTCTCTTCTATCAACAAGTAAACGTGTGGTTTCTTCTGGTAAAGAAATTCTATAATTTAGATCACCAAGCAATATAACCTGACTGCACAAGACAAACAGTGAATAGCTTGCGAAAGGATAATTGAAGACTTACATCAAAGTAAAATTAAGTGCAAGTGGCATGAACGTAGTTGAATTAACCATATATTCAGTGGTTGTAAGAGGTCAACTAATTTAAGTTAAATTAGCTGATTTTATAACAGCAAACGTTTTACTAGTTCATAACTACCAGTTGGAGGCAATTTAAGCTTATTCTATTTGGCTTTTGGCAGCTTTGGCAAGATTTTTAACTCACTGACCCACCATAACTGAAAAATATTGCCCAACAACTTCTCAAAATCAACTAAAAGAAAAGGTTAGTTACAAAGAAACAACAAAGAGTAATATTATGGTGTTTTGGCGGCCTTAAATCCATTAGGACAAATTCAAAGCTGGAGACTAGCAATAATGATGCTTAATTAAGCAAATTAATTATTTGTTTAATTCACCATCCAGAAAGCATAGCAAATAAATTATTCAATATTGGCACCTTGTTTTCATGATTTGTTGGGAAAGGAACCTAATTAATAAAGAAATTCTGGGAAAAGAACCAATGGGGATTGGTTGATTTGGACGGTTTCAGACGATTTTAAATTAATTAACTTACTCATGATCAAGAATCTTTCTTGGCAAATCATGCAAAGGGCCTCTAGGAAAGCTTGTCCTGGAAAAAATTTCAGCTACATTAGAGTTCCTATACTTCTCATCTCCCTCACGGCCGCCGGAAGCTAGATGACTGCACACAAAGCAGAAGCTTGTTTCATGTAACTGAAATCTCACAGATACAGAACCCTGCAAATTAATCGGAGTTTTGTTCAGGAATTCATGAAAAGATTAAATACAAGTAGGATTCTTTGATAACCAATTTCAAAAGTAAGTTTTAGACTATTGGACACTGCTTGATGATGCTGATGTTGACAGTGCTGACTAAGTTAGCGTTCACTGCAAAACTATAACATATATTCAAGTAAAAAAACAAATATCAATTTGGCCAAGTGGGGTTTTGTTTATTAGGTTACCTTGTTTCCTAAGCAGCCCATGATGCCACAGCCTACACAAGAGACACTTGGATGCTGTATGAATGGACCAAGTTCTCTCCTAACCCAAACGGATATTAGTATACCAACCATTTGCTTGCTAATGAGACATTGGAAATCTTGTGCGGCATTACAGCTCTGAGTTGGATTATTTCCTTCTTTATTATTTGGACAAATGAGATTCAACTCCTGCCTTCTAGCATCAAACTGATCTTTGTCTCGGTCATGGGTTCTCTTGTTCAGAGCTTCTCTGATTATGGAATTCCATTTCATGGAAATTTTACCATTCTCAGATCCTAAAACATTTGACGCTTTCAGAGGCACTATTTCTTGAAACCTGCATCAAAAAAGGGTAAAAGTTTAACAAGTAATTGAACTGTATGGATAATATCAATTATTGATTATTAATACGTAGTACCAATTATTCATTCCTGAAAGAAAAATGCTATTCTCATGGATTAACTCTCACACAAGCCTACAGGATTAATCTATGAAATCCAGTAAATTTAATTGTTTAAATTTTGAGAATTATATAAGAATGAAGATATAAAAATAGTGGAACCGTCCTTGAAGGGGGATGGAAACATACCCAAGTACATAGATGTCACAGAAGCTGTTGCATGTCTGTAACAACTTATCTATATTCAGATCTTCATCTGGTGCAATTCCGCCTGCGTTCCATGTACTAACAAATACTCTTAAGAAGCATAAAGAAAAGCAACTCAGAAAAGTGATTGAAATAGAACAATGTAACCAATGATTTGAACTAAACAAGATGTTTATCTTGAAGCATGAGGGTATTTCTGGTTCTTACCTGTACTTTTCTGTGTCTTTTCGATGATGAAGAATGGTCTTAGAGCACAGGCTTGGCTGATCAAAGCTTTTAATATCCAATAAGGGCTCTGTGTTACTTGGAAAATCTGCTACAAAGTTGCTGCTTCCCAGTCGCTTCTTGAGTATCTTATTGGCCACTAACCTAGGCCACATGACCTAAACAAAGTATGGCATACACAAAAGATTCATATCAATAAAGCAAAGCTTAGGAATTCAAATGAATAAGACAACAATAAATGTGAGAGAGAGAGAGAGAGAGAGGGAGAGGGAGAAAAGGGAAAGAGAAGCTGCTTACTTCTGCTTGCTTTCCTGGCATGTTGTAAGAAAATGATAGAGTGGTATTGTTGGGAATAGATAGAAAGGATCGGATAGAGTATGCCAGAGGGATAAGGGGGAATGGCAGAAATCATGCCGAGGAAGAAAAGCTATCTAATTCTGCAACTTGAGAAGGAGGAAGGGTTTTAATTCTGACGTATTAGATGATGCATCTTTGGCTGCATCGCTTGGAATATGTTTTCAATATAGCAACATTGTCCCAGCAAGGGAGGAGGGAAAGAAAGAGAGAGAGCAGGAAACATGGGTCTTCTTTCAGATAATTGAATTCTTCTGTTTGTTGAGCTGATTGTGAAGGGATATCTTGATGTTTCCCGTATATATTTAAATTGTTGTGTTGAAGAGGGGCGCAAGTGGGAGTGTGGTCCATCCCAAATAGACAAATAGGAAAAGAAATGGCCAGTTATTGCCCCAACAACAGGCAACCGAGCTTTTTGCTGACATGCGTGAATAAAAAGAAGGGCCCTTGATTTTTTAGCAAATGAGCCTTACCTCCAAAACCATGTGAGTGAGAAATGGAGTTATTTAATTAATAAAATTTGAAATATTTTATTTTATTTTAAGATAAGAATTAAGTTTCGAATTTGTTTTGAGAGCTTCTTTCTATAGGCAATTTATAAGTATTAAGATAAATTTAAAAATTTTCATTAAAACCTATAACATACTCTCTTTAAATAAAATAACTTTTTCTTATTCTAAATTTTTCTTAAACAAAAATCATATGATTGAGTTTACAAACTCTTCCTTCCAGTAAAAGTTTCGGACTCAAGCAAAACTTCAGTCTAAATAATTATTTATATTACTTATTATGTTGAAATAATCACTTAAAATAAGTATTTTCTTCTTAATTTAATAATAGTTTTGTTGGGTTTCCAAGTTGAGAATTCTCCAGATGTTAATTTAACTTTGGCCCCAGCAAAACAGGATATTCTGCATATTCCGATGAAGTATTATTATTTAAACTCAACTGCATGCATAAAGCCAAGAAGAAATTAATCAATTAAGTAAAATACATGGTTCTCGGACATGTTTCTTCCCATGGTTATGTACATATAAAGAAGTCTGCATTGGAAATTGTGGGCTCAATTCACCATGAGTTACACAAGACGATTTACTATTTGTCTTCCCTTGCCACTTGCGTAGTTTGACACCATTTGGGTCAAGTAGCAAATTAACTAAAAATAGGATAAATAACGGCCTGAAAATTAATGATTGTTGGTTTTTTTTGCTGAATTAGAGGGAAAAGGGATGTTGCTTGCCATAACAAACCATATTTTGATTGGCATTTTTAGGGTCATTCAGGCCATAATAATGCTTCTAATTTGGTTTTCACAGTTTTCTTTCATACAAGCGCCTGTAAAAACGTTTAAGCTTAACATTTTCATTATTTCTTTTGCAGTATCCCCCGTCTTTTAGGTAAAAGTTTGATGTCTTTTAGTACAAAATTATTAACAATAGTTTTTTTTTTTATAAAAATGACTCTAAGTTTAAATTTGTATTAGTAAATTGCTTCAAAGTCCTTTAAGACATAGCTGGCTTCCTCATACACTAACACTTTGTTGGTAACTTCACATTTTTATAATTTATAGAAAAAAGTAAATTTCATTTAATGAAAACTACTAAACGTTTACAAAGATTTAATTAAATCTTTAAAATTAACATAGATTTACAGTTCAATTTTTAAAATTTAATAAATTTAATAATTTATAAATTTTAATAATTAGTTAATAAAATTTAATTTATAAGAATAGTCAAGTTGTAATTTGTGAGACTCTTAACTACTGAAATGAATGTTGTTGGGTTAGCCGAGCAAATAACTTGAATATAATCTTTTTGTAGAACTTTTTGAAAGAGAATCATAATATATATAATCTAACGTACCCCCAATCCTTCGCTGCCGCATCAAACATAATAAATTACAAAGTTTTGTATGGACCTAATATAGCTAACTTTTTTGAACGTAGTCAACAGAAAGTTGTAACTCTAAGTGATTTGTTTTTGGATTTGAAAAAAAAAATGTTTAGGTGGGACTTATTTGCACTTGCATATTGAACTTTTAAAACAGAGAATTTCATGAAAGTGGCGAAGAAACTCTTGTGATTTTCAAAATCATTTACAAAATTTTTCAAAACCTTTTCGTTCCTTTCAAACTAAGCCAACAATTTTTTTTTTTTTTTCTCAAGAAAAAGGTCTTCCTTGAGGTATGAAATTGAATAAACTTTTTTTGTTTTCTTGTGTTCTTTTTCCATTGTCTCTTTTTTAAATATTGTTCTTTTTTTATTAACTGTTTCTCGTAAGACTACCAGCACAAGTTGCTAAATAGTAAACAGTGAAGTGATCAAACACGCAATGATCACAAACTGGCGGCAGAAGCACGATGCTTTATCATATAACGTAAGAGCCGAGCAACCAATCGTCTATCATCACACAAGTTGATACTAAAGCAATTATATTATTTTATGCATCATGAGGATCCAATAGCATAAACAAATACGAATAATACAGTAAAACAGTATGGCTTAATCTGGAAAAGAAACACAGCTTTTTTTTTTATTTTTATTTTTAAAGGCTCAAACGTGATTGTTTAATATGTTAGATTTTATAATTTAATTTATAAAATTTAATAATTTAAATTTTTATTATAAAAATTAAAATTAAAATATAATTATAAATATAATAAAATTGAACAAGTAATATGTGTCCCACACTTTGAAAAGAAACCGCGTAGCTCTCATCCCTGTGCCTCTCCAGCTTCAATAAAAATTGTATGTTAATATATAATTTATTATTTTATTTTATAAATTAAATGTTATAAAAATTTTATCTAAAAATATTTAAATTATTAAATCTATTAAATTTATGAGTTAACCTATAAAATTTAACATAAACTTTTAGTAAATTAATTTTAATGAAAATAGATATTGTGTGGGTACTAATGCCACAAAACTGAATATGGAAATGACCCAAACTGTTACCAGATGGCAGTACCACCAATGCAATCCCCAACATGTGTCCCAAGCATGGCACATTAATGGCGACCAACGTTACTACCATTTTTTTGCATGAGTAACGTTTTGCCGTATCTGTGTGTCAATATGTGAAGTGTACAAGTAGAAAGAGAGAATTTTTTAGAGAAAAAAAATGTAAAGAGAGATTATGAGAGTGTGATAGTTAGAGTGTAGAAATAATATATGTAAATATTAGTATTATTTTGCACTTATTTTAATTTTGTTATATGCATTTTTAATTTGAAAATTATATTTCATTTACATTGCTCTAGGCCAATTACATGATATTTGTTCCTCTGGTTTCAAGAAAATGGGAAAAAATCGAGGAGAAGGCCAGAAAAATAAAACAAGTTATTTTAAGCAAAAAAAAAAAAAAAAAGAACTATCAAATGTTTAAGAAATAAGAGAGAAAATAAAGAAGCTGTAGAAAAATTACTGAAAAATTAAAGAAATCATATAAAAATAAAATACTTTTTAATTTTGAATTTCAGATAAGAATTTCGCACAATTATTTGTCTGTCACAAAATGATAAAAATAGATTGTGTAATTTTGATTGAAGTAGAAAAAGAACATTGAATTTATCATTTTTGCAGCAAAATATCCCTCGCAAAAAAATCCATTGCAAATTGTCAAAAAAAAAAAAAAAAGCTTTTCTATCAAAAATTTGGATGCATATTTATTTACATTCCCTTTGCAAAATGCATAAGGCACAAGCTTAAACGCACCAAACATCCTGGATGCAAACTGTGAAAATCTGTCACAAATTTTTTTGCAAGTGAGCTTTTGTCTTGTAGAGTGTAAGTACTGTATGATGATCATGATATATCTCTATGGATTCTTCTAAAACATTTAAAGTCAACCCTACAATACATGTCACCATTTTCAATGCTCAAGAACTGAATTAAATTTATTTCCCTGCATTGCCTTCCACTAGATTAAATTGACGAATCCATGGCTTTAATGTTTAGACTCGCAAGGAAAGTCTGCAACTAATATTCGTATGAGAGTCAAGTCGCAAAGGTTATTCCATATTGATTGTGAAAGAGGCTCAAACTCAAGTCGAAATAACTCCCAGGGGCCCTCGTGAGCCAAGGCTTTGCCTTATAATCAAATATCAACACTCAACTTTTTTCACAATTGATATGAGATGACCTGACAACATTGATGGCTAATGATACAGTATAAAAAATGAGATACCTCGATTAGTAGGAAATTAGCGATCTATCTTTGTTCATATAGATGCAAATTGTTGTCCCAAAATGTTCTTAGGTTAGGTTTCCTCAGAATGATATCTAAATGTATACCATAAAAATGTTTGTCGTAACTGAAATGATCTACATTAAGAATCGTTATATGTAGCTTTCCTGTCTCAATCACCTGGTCAACATCATCTGTTTGTGGGAGGAGGTTCTAGAATTGAACCCAAATTGCTGCAAATAGATTGGAACAAGTGTTGGGCTCCAATTTCTTTGTTCATTTTTGAATTGTTTAAAATAATAAGCTAAAACCCTTTCTGATAGCGAAATGAAGGCCCTAATCAGATTATAATTTGGTCAAATAATTCAAAGCAGAACAAATTATACTGTTTTCCAATCAGTTGAAAGAGCCAAGAAGTACTATTGTTGGCTTCTGAGTTCAAAAGAAGGGCATAATCATATAAGACTTTCTGAAAAAGTGTTTGCAGAATGGACAAAATCTTTCATTCATCAAACTGTATATTATGGTTCAAGTAACCTGTCCCAAAAAGCAAACACTATTGTGGCATTAAGTTTTTGTCGTTCTCCATTACAAATGCGAAGAGGAAAGATAAAACAACTCAGGAGAAAGGCATGCGAGCCCATTAATGAAAAGAAGAGCAAAGATTACCCTACGCGTGTAAGATGCATGCCTCAATTATAGCTTCTGGTTATGGTGATGCTATATAATATTTGGGTAGCCCTTGGCTTTGTCTTACGTAAAACTCGTGCTCCATGTGATAGTCCGACCTGCAAATTTGTTTGCATTTGTTTGTTTAATGACTGACATAGTCTCGTAACGAGTTTTAAACCCTCTTGTCCGGCCCATTAAATATTTTAAATTCTACTATTCTCATTTTTAAACATTCATTTGAAAGAATTAAATTTTTATCATTTATTCATAAAAGCTCTGATATCATATCAATTAATTAATTATTTCAAAAGCTAAACTATTATGTGTAGGCACCAGCGTAGTTTTTATTTTATATTTTTACAAGAGCCCAATAAATCCCAAGTTTATTTCTGTTTTTTATGAGTATTTAGTAGCAAGTCCTTTCGTAGGACTCATTTTCTATAAATATTCTCTCTCTCTCTCTCTCTCTCTCTCTCTCTCTCTCTCTCTCTCTATATATATATATATATATGTAAGTGCTCTACACAAGATAATTTTTTATTTATTATTGATTAATAGTAATTGACATAAGAAATACAACAATAACAACAAGAACAAAAAACAAATTTATCTCACTAAATGGGATAAGTTATATAGATTAAATTGTGTCATTGAATTTTATTGAAAACTAAATTTTTGAAAATATATTTAACCAAATATTCATTTTAATAACCTTTCCAAATATCTTTTTTAGTCTTCTTCTAACTCTCTTAATTGAACTAAAAACTAAGTGGCATAAGAAATGATTTGAGATTTTTTCTATACAAATAGTTTTCAAAAAAATTATTCAAAGCTTTATCAATAAACTATTTCTAGTGAATTTAAATTAGAGAGAAATGTATATACATTCTTTCAACTTTATATTACTTGTAAGTATATTCTCTCAATTATAAAAGTCGACAATTATATTATTTTAACTATTAGAACCATGTAAATACAATCCTTCTATTTATTTGCTATTTAATATTAACAATCGTGTGACTTTCACATAATTTTTAGATGGGAAATGCTTTCATTCAAATTGAAAAATTCTAGGCAATCAAGATTACAAACTTAGAGGGTATATCTTCCCCAATCCAAATGCAAATTGTAGAAATAGACTTAGACGCTGCCACCACGTGGACAAGTTTATTACAACTTTGTGGGACAAAAGACATAGTAAAAGAACATGTAGTGTTACACTTGCCTACGTTCATCTAGGATCACACCTAAGTATGATTGTGGGGGCTAAAGTTGTCAATTTTGGCTCGAACCACCTACTCTGCTTAAAAGAGCCTAGGTTAGTTAAAAATAAGCCTGAAAAAATTCAGGATTTTTTGGCCCAACCTAGAATTTGCCTAGTTAGTCTAGGCTAGCTGCCCTCTTTTTTTTCCACTCAATTCCTCTCTTCTCTCAAGATAATGTGGAAAAATTATCTTTAATGAATAAAATATTTTATAAGTTTATAACTATTTTAATAAATTAGAAATTTTAAATATAAAAATTTATGTTAATTTATAATTTAGGTTTAGATTTATATTTAGGTTTAAGTTTAAATTTAAGTTTAGATTTAGGGTTAGGTTTAGGTTTTAATTCAAACTTTGGTTTAGGTTTAAGGCTAACCTGTTTCACTGCCAACCCTATAAGGTTAGGGTTAAGTTCAAATTTGTTTTGCCTGAGAAAATCTAGACTTTTTTGGCATAGACTGAATAGGCCCAAGACTTAATCGAGCTGGTCTAGCCTAAATCAATTGGGCTAGCCTATTTGACATCTTTAGTAGGGATTGAATCAAGTTCAAGGATTGGACAACTTCCATACAATCGGTCTCATAACGATCATGTTTACCCATTAGCCATTGTTTACCATCAAAGGCAAAATGTAGGATTGCAAGATCCTTTGCCACACTCACTTCCACTTCCTAGGATAGCTTTCTTAAACTAACTACAATAACAACCATCTTGGGGGGGGGGACCATTGTTGAGGGCGATTGTTAGGAGAGCTCCCTCAAGCTAGAATAGTCACACTCCAACTTGGTTGTCATCAACAAGATATATTGATGGGACATATTTCTACCTTCAAAACAAAACTTATTACATGCAAACCAAACACCCCACATTGTCATAGCCATGGATGCCATTTCCAACTTAGAGAGTGAGTTCTAGAGTTCTTTCCACTAATCCACTAAGGGAGTGCCATGGCAATGGTCAATTTTAAGACACAAGGGTGAACCAAACCAAATAAGTCTAGCACAATGACAATCCCTCAAGTTATGCCCTTCCATTTCCTCCTTAACATTACAACATGGGCACATTTTGTTAAGGTGAACTCCTCTTTTAGCCAGGTTGCTTCATAAAGCTGACAGTTCTGAAAGAGCCCTCTAGACAAGGATTTTAACCTTTTGTGGGGCCTCCAAGCTCCATAATTGATTCCATTCAACCTTCCCATTAGAATTTTCCTTGTTGCTTCCCATCGCTGGTCTATAGAACTACTTGGCAAAATGATATGCTAATTGGACAGTATAATCACCTTTTTTTATGCCACTTCAAACTAGCCAATCATGTCTCTTGAAGTTAATGAGTGGTATATTCTAAATTTGTGTAGCTTCAAAAGGCAAAAAGATTAAGGAAATTAAATTTCTATACCATGCACTCAAATCACCATCAATGAGATTGCTAAATTGGGAAATTGTCTTTTTTTGGAGACCAATTTTTTCCTCCAATTTGGTGGGGCAACCATTTGTCCTCCCAAATATTTATTAAATGTCCATTCCCAACTATCCAACAACATGATGGTTCCAAAATCCATTTACTCCCCTAAATACTCCACCATGTGTCTAAAGCCCAAAAGAGAATCCAAAAAACTAGTTCTAGGGAAATAACTAACCCTATAGTTCTTGCCATCAATGAGTCTTTGTGCTAAATTAATCTTCAACCTTGTTTTGCCAGAAGTACATCATTACAAGTTATAAATTACCTGAAACCTATCCCACTGCTTTCTTTTGATTTGCTTAATTTTTCCCAACTTACCTAGTGAATTTTCCTTTCTTGGCCTCTTTGTCCCCTCAAAAAATTACTAATCATCTATTTAATGCTATGGCATAATTAGTCAGGGAGTTTGAAACAATCCATAATATATGTTGAAATGGATTAGGCTATAGACTTGATTAAAATCTCCTTCCCTACCTACCCTAGAGAGAGCTTCCTCCTACCACTCCTTTAGCTTCTTCCACACATACTCTTGGACAAAATCAAATTTCAGCTCTTTGAATTTCCAACAAAGGCTAGAAGACCCGGATATTTAGTATGTCTCTTAATAGTCTTAAAATTAGTACATTCTTGGATTTGTTGTTGGCAAACAATTAGATTCGATTAAAAGAGATCTTAGATTTTTTCAAGTGAATGTGTTGGCTAGAAGGTTTTTGATAGGCTTTGAACACTTTCGTAATGCAGGTGAGAAATACATTGTGCCTAATCAACAATATGGATTCCATGAATCTTGCCAACTTGTTATTCTTTTTGAATTAAACCAGAGAGAACTTCAGCATATAGAATAAAATGATAAGAAGATAGCAAATCACCTTGCCATAGTCCCCTTTAGGGAACAAATTTTTTACTATGTTGCCCATTTATTAGTAGAGACAAGGAAACCAAAGATACACATTGTATAACTAAGGACACCTATTTATTAGAAAAACCGATGCATTTGAGAACTTATTCAAGAAACTCCTATTACACTCTATCATATGCTTTTTACATATATAGTTTAGCTACTATGAAGCCCTTTTTACTTGATGTTTTCTTATTCAGGCAATGAAATATCTTAAAAGCAATCAATGGATTATCAGTAATTAGCTGACCTTGACACCAAGGCACTCTGCAAGTCACTCATAATCCTTGGAAGAATGAGTTTGAGTCTATTGGCCATAGTCTCTATGATAATTTTAAAGGCAACATTGCAAAGGCTAATAAGGTGAAAATCTTTATTATGTATCGGATTATAAATCTTCAGGATAAGATAGATAAAAGTATGATTTAACTCAATAGGATCCATACCTTGATTCAACACTTGTAAGACCATCTCCACCACTAAATCTCCTATGGTATCCCAAAATTTCTAGTAGATGAGGGATGGTAAGCTAGTACTAGACATGGTGCCTTATTTGGGTGCATTTGTTCAAGAGCAGCTTGAACTTCTGCTCTTTAAAATCCTTGTCAATCACCTATCTCATTTCTTTAGAAACACACCCTCTAGCCACTTTAGTCACTTAGGGAATGCCTTAAGTGTTCCTATGAACAAATAAGTCTTCAAAAAAATTAGTCATTACTCTTTCAATCACCTTTTTTTCCTCAAAATCTCTTCCATCATTACTTGTTATTATTTCTATGGTATTTTTGTCTCTTCATTGTGAGGCTTTCCCATGGAAGAATTTGGTGTTTTTGTCTCCATGTTTAATCTGGTTCTAATGGAAATTGAAGATCATTATTGTTAGAGATATTTAATTTAATTAAGATTTTAATTTGGGAATTTATCTTGTAATTTAAGGATTTTATCCTTACCTTAGATAAGAATATCTTTAGATTTATTTGTTATTTATCATTAGTTTATTTATTTTATTTTCATATTTATCACTTGTTTGGTTACAAGCCATAACTACGGCTTTAGCCTCATGCTGCTATTTGGACTTATTATGATTTTGAATTATTCACAGAATATAGACTTGCTTGTCATATTTTTTATCCATTCTACATCAAGCTCGCTCTTGATCATTAGTACCATAGAATCTCTTCTAATTTAAGGAGACTATCTAGCTCATTTTTCACTTGCTTTTGTCTTACTAGATTAGCTGCAGTACTCTCTACTTTTAGAGGGTCCCTAACTCTTTTTTCAATTTGCAAA
The DNA here is from genome assembly GCA_037013595.1 of Dicorynia guianensis. Classification (NCBI taxonomy): domain Eukaryota; kingdom Viridiplantae; phylum Streptophyta; class Magnoliopsida; order Fabales; family Fabaceae; genus Dicorynia; species Dicorynia guianensis. The sequence continues at coordinate 10,549,527 of JASUAB010000006.1, read as the reverse complement.
TTGTTTTTTGGAATATTACCAAACGTCTCAATTGTCTTTTTGGTGGTAGCAACAATGGGCAACTTAGCAGGAATGGCATCAAGGGTCAAGGATTGGGAAGAGAGCTTGAGGTAGATACACAGAAGATTGATTGAAGGGGTGGTGAGAGGCATGAGAGTAACTTCGTATTCTTTTAAAAAAATGCCATTGTGTTTTTATTTGGTGTATTTTCATTTTTAAAATTTAATGAAGGAAACAATGAAAATAAGGTGCCCTTTGCTTTACCTATTTTCTATTTTCATTTTCAATAAAAATAGAAAATGATAATGAAAATGCATTTATTTGCAAAAAAGTGAAAATGTTTTCTAGAAAATATTTTCTAAAATAAGATAAATTTTAAAAATAATAAAAAGATGATTTCAATGTTTCTGGTGTAAAATTTTGAAAACAAAAAATGTAAATTAAAAGTATAGTGACAAGATTGAAATTATTACATAAACCCCAAATCCTAAATTTTAAAATCTTAAACATTAAATCATAAATTCTTAAACACCAAAATCCTAAATCCAAAATTTCTAAACCTCATAACTTAAAACCCTAAAATTATAAACCTTAAATCCTATACCTTAAAATCCCAAACCATAACCTTAAAACTATAAACCTTAAAACTTTAGAATCCTAAAAGCATAAACCCTAAACATTTAACCCCAAACCCTAAATCCTAAAACCCTAAACGCTAAAACCCAAAATCCAAAAATCTTAAACTCCCAAATCCTACATCCTAAATCCAAAACTCTTAAACCTTAAAACCCTAAATCCTAAATCCCAAATCTAAAATCTTAAACCCAAAACCCTCAGAATATAAATCTAAATCTTAAAACCCAAAACTCAAAACCCAAAATTCCAAACCAATCCTCACCCTAAAATCTTAAACCTTAAATTCTAAACCCTTAAACCGAAACCCTCAACCCTTAACCCAAACTTTAAATCCTAAAACCTAAATTTTAAACCTTAAACTAAATGCATTTTTATTATTTTTATTTTTTACAAATAGAATTTGAGTAATGCAGGCTAAACATATTTTCATTTTTAAAAGAAAAATTATTTTCAATAAAAACAAATCCAAATGAAAATAAAAAATATTTTCACGAATCAAACACACCCTAAGTCTATTGTTTTCAAAATTTACCTTCATTTAAAAATATTTTCTAGAAAATGTGTTCATTTTTATGACCAAACATATTTTTATAATTATTTTTTGTTTTCACTAAAAATGAAAATAGGAAATCACTAAACTAAATGCACCCTTAGCTTCTTTCTATTTTTCTTTCACTCTTGCATAAGTTTTTTTTTAAGTTCATCTAAATAGCCAATAAAAAGACATCATATTTATTAGTAATTATATGCAGGTCACAGGACTATTAATATTTAGAACAAATAGAAGGAAGGAATTTGTTTATGCTGTTCTAATACTTATAGATAACCTAAAATTAAAAAGTGTGTGCACATTTTTCTCTTTAAATTAAAACATTATGCAAGGTAGTAAACATGGATGAGGTATATAAGAAAACATAGAAGGCAAATTAAATGAGTTCAACTCAAATTGATAAGAATCTTGAGCAAACATATATAATCTTTGATCTAATGTTTAATTTAGGTTCTATAAATTCAAAGGGTTATCTAGAAAGAGTTGACTTGGACATGTAAGAGCAAGAAAGCACTGGAAGAATCTTGTTTCTTTGCTCTTCATTGCATATTGATAGTTGCATAAACTGCATATAGCTTACCTACATTTTGAATATTATGTTCTTAAAAAAGGGGAAAATTTTAATATGAATTTTTTCACGTTAAGTTCTTATATGACCATGTTTATATTGGAAGAGATAATAATAGGCATAATTATGCTATGCAAGGAACTATATCATGAAAGGTGAAAATTTTAATATGAATTTTGTCACGTTAATCCCAATATATCATGAAAACTATATTGGACAATATATCATCTAATTAATGGTTTCATATAAAAATTGCAATTAACAAAATAGCAATCTGCTGCAAGAGGTAGGAGGGATTCAAATAATTTCATCTTTTCTTTTTAAATATTTATTTTAATACATATTGTCCAAGCTTTTTGTAAAACTACAAGAAAGATAAAGAAGATGAACGAGTCTATACCTAGTTTAATTATCTTAGTGGATGAACAATCAATATAATTTAATAAATAAACGATTTATAATATCAGGCTATACCAATACATATACGTTAAGTTATTCAATATTGGCACAATTAATATTAATTACCAAAATTATACGTAATTTTTTTGTCATGATATCACTCTAATGCTAACATTAAGGACTATATATTTTTTGATACACAATTGTCAATGTCATCAGACTTTTCTTCTTTAAATTAGAGAGGCAGATATGATGTCACTTGTAATTTGATTGAACCTTTTGTGGTCGTCAAATAGTTCCATCGTTGTCTTTATATGCCCCCCTCCCCCCCCCCCCCCCCCCGGCACAACATATACATATATATATATATATATATATTATATGTCTGTGTGTGTTTTAAAAAATGTGATATATTTTAAAAAGTATAAAGAAAAAGTCCATATTATTTCAACGAAATCTTCATTTCTTTTTTTGGTGATAAAAGTTCTGCTACATATAATTTTTGTAATCAAATTATTGAGGTAAATTAACCAAAACGTACACAGCTAGCTTATATACTCTAGTAACTCTACCTAACCAGAATACCCAAAAAAAAAGGTAATCTTTCGCTGTTTGAAAAATTCAACTGTATTTCTTAATATCTTTATCATAAATATTTTAATCAAATTTTGAATGTTTTAATTTCCTTTAAGTTAGTTGTTCTAAGCACCCCAATTTTAAAATTAATTTACACTGCTTGACATATATAGAAATAGCATTTCAATTTGGGCTATTTTATTTTAGTAGGGTTTTTCCAAAAAATCTTTATTTAAATTGGTCTATTTGAAAAGAATTTTTTTTATTAGGAGCAAAACATGCCACATAGGATACCACATCAAAACAAAATTAGAGAAAGGTTTATCAACTTAAAATCGTATGTCAAATCCATAATTTCACAATTTAAGAAAACATGGTTTTGACTCACAATTTCTGAAATTATAAGTAAAGCCCATGATTTTAGAAAAAGTAAAATCTATAATTCATTATTCTTATTTATTAAGTACTTGGAATTTCTAACTTTTAAAGCACAATTCTCTTTAGTTTTTATAGTCTTCTTTCAAATGAAATGACTACTATTATAAGTTTCTAACGATAAAAAATATCCCTATCAATATTTTTTCTAATATATGCGTGTAAATGCAAAATTATAAAGGTTTTGTTATTCATAATTCTTTCATAAATTAAAAGTGTTATCAAGTTAAAATAGATATTGAATAATATCATTTACATTTCAAATTAAAATATAATGTAATAAAAATTTTGTTTATACTAAATTAAAAAAATAACTACAGCACTATATTATTATATTTTAAATAAATCTTAGATCAACTCTTTTAAATTTTAAAGAGAGAAACTACTTAAAGGCTTCCTATTTCACTTATATATGTTAGTTACAAATATGAATTTTCAAAATGTAGTAAAAAATATATTCATTATAGAGAATAACTATATTATTATTGTATTATATTTTATCCTCAATTTTAACACAACTTTTATAAATTCTACGTGACAGCATTTAACTTTAATAGGAAAATATTTTTTAAAAAGATCAATTTGAATAAATATTTTTTTAATAAAAGCCCTATTGAAGTAAAATAGATTCCAATTTGTTAAGTTCCTTCCATATAAGAGAAAGTTATAACAGAGAACTAAATTAAAAAAAGATCCATCTTTCACAGGTTGGAACAGAATAATGAGTGATCTATTTTCAAACAAAATAATTTTAAATTATATATAGTAGGTTGAAACATCTAGGAAGCTGCAAAAAGGCCAAGACTTCGGAAACATTTCTCATTTTTTTTATAAATTAAATTTGATTAAATATTTAATTATAAAATTTGTTGAATTTTACAAAATTAAACTATGTGATCTAAATATTAAACAATTTAAGAGTTGTTTATGTTATGTTGATTGCTCCCACGCCAATTATCAACTTGGATAAGGATCCTTTGACTTTGGGAATTCAAAGGCAAAAGAAGTAAGAGAGATAAATAAAAAATAAGAAAAAAGTTAGTAAAAAAAATGAGATTCATAAAATATATTTAATATAAACTAAAGAGAAATAGATACAAAATTATTAAAATAAAAAAAAATAATATTAAAGATTGAGGATCCAAGTCCCTATCAACTTATTGACAATTATATAGTGGACAAGGTATCAAACTTTTATCTACAAATTGAATTACATTTTTATCTGCTACAACTTTTATTTTGATCTTCTTATTCAGTATCCAAGTACATAGTGGAATAAACAAAATGTATTTAAGCTTTTATCTAGATGAGTTTGGATCCATTAAAAACTATAACATTGATTTTGGTTTCTTAAGAGCCAGCTTTCTAGCTGTATCCCAATACTGATATCCCAATGTCTTCGAATGTTACCGAAAGCCAATGTATTAAATTAAGAAAGGAAGTGGATTTAGCAATCAAATAAGTATATAATTAGGAAGAATATTAATTAAAAATGATAAATTTAAATGAACACTTCTGTTTCGTTGGAAGTTGGAGTACGCAAGAAAGGGATTGGATGGACGGCCCGATGGGTTCCCAAACGGTATGGTTTTATGTCGAAATTGATTAATTGCTGATGAACAAGTTATTTGTTCAACGGATCGGCATGAAGTAATTAAAAACCGCACAAGTTGCAAAAAAAAAGAAAACAAATGTTATTAATTATTATTATGACCAAAAACAGATATAATATTACTAACGTTAGAAATTGGTGCTACTTGTCTCATAATTTTAAATTTAATGGATGGCAGGGAACAACTTTCGTATTTAATTAATGGATGGTGCTTGCAAGATTAATTAGTTATATTATCTATAACTATGTCGTAATTTAGAAAAAGTGATCAATCACTGAACATCTTCTACACTAATCCTTACCTTTAAAATACTATTGGTCTGTCACATTAATTTGTTGTTATTTTTCAGATTCCAGTCGGTATCCTTTGATCACCACTTGCTACATTATACATTTATTAAATAAATATATATCTATATATATATATATATATAAAATAAGAAGTATCTTAGTCATTTCTCAGTTCAGTATTAAAGCTTCAAATTCAAACCCACTCCATAAGTCAAAATCTTTTAGTTTCAAACAAACAAAAAACTATAACTTTTCGAAAGAACTTTCATGTTGCAATTTTATTTTCCACCGATCGAACATTAAAATTTTTAATATTAAGTGATTGATAACTTTTGTTTTTAATTTTTATTAAAAATATATTGATGAAGTAGACAGAGTTTAAATTATTGTGAATTTTTCAGAATAGTAGCCTTTAAATTTGAAAAATTTAATTATAAAATAATATAAATTGTTTTTTTAAAAAACTAATTGATGTTATATCAAATATTTAATATAAATTTTTAGTATTTACTCTTTTTCTTAAACTCTATTTTATACCTTTCTAATTTTTCTTTAATTTTTTTAATTAAATTATAAGTCCGTTTATGAAAATAATATAATAACAAAGACAAAACTTAAAAACCTTATAAAGAGTGTAATAGAACATCAAATGTTTTTAAAACCTTAAGTATAAAATCATTCTTTTTGGCAAACATCAAATCAAGGCATGAGCTCACCAAAAAAAGAAAAAAAATTGAAGGCATGAGTTAAAATATTCTTATAACTTTGCACCCTCACTCCAATTTGGGCTCAGAAGGGATCCTACAAACAAGGGTTTATGAATCATAAAAGAAAACCCTTTTAATTCGAGAATGCACAACCGCAACAAAAGCAATTTTGTTTCAAAACTTACAAAAATTTAGAATAAGTGTAAACAAAACATAAAGGGTGCGTTTCATATTAAATTATATTTTAAAAATTATAATTACAAATAATATTTTTAGTAATACTTATTTTTTTATTTGTTTTGGATAAAAATGTCAATAAGTATTTTCACAAATCTAAAATTTTAATGTTTGATTTGATATTAATATTCTTAAAAATATTATATTATTTTTAAAATTCCCTTGAGCATAAAAATTTCTGTTTACCTTTTTAATGAAAATTTAATTAGAAAACTCTTATATTTATCATCACTGTCACCACATTACTACCACCTTCACTAGCACAATCATTGTTGTAGCTTCTACCACTACCACCACAATAGCCAAAGTTGCTGGTATAACTACCGTGACCATCACCATTGTTGTCTCTAGCACTACCATTGTTATCGTCATCACTACTACTATTGTGGCTGTCATGGCTATTGTTACTGGCACCATATTGTCAACGTCAACACCACCATCATTACTATCATGACTGCTACCGCTATTGTCACCATGGCTGCTATTATTGCTATTATTGTTAGGCCATCACCACTATCATGATCTTTACCATTATTATTGTCATTGTTACTATTGCCATCACCACTATTGTTGCCATTGGTGCTCCACTGCTACCATTATTGAACCACCACTACTATCATTATCAAAATAGTCAATTGCTGCCATTGCCCTCATGGTTTGGTCGCCACTATCATTGTCACTGTCACTAATTTTATTGCTATTGCCATCTCCACCATTGTTGGACCACCATTACCATTGTCACAAGTACTACTATTGTCATTGTTACCACTACCGTTGTTGCACCCATTTAAATGGATCTCTAATTTTTGTGTTTTATGGGAATCCTTCATTCTTGAAAAAGTTCTCTAGGAATCAATTTTCAAATCTTATATTAAATGTAAGACTTAAACATTTTAGTCTCCACATCACTAACAATCTCTGAAGATTCCTTATACCAAACACACCCAAATGATAATCCAAAATGTTTTCAAAAGCAATACCTTTGTTTCCAAAATCATAATCCTTCGAAATCCATAGTTTCATAGAAAACCTTGTAAATAGACACATCAAAATGTGATAGATTACATTGGCCCTTAAGAGTTTAATTATGTCCCCTACATTGGAGAAAACACGTAGCAAAGTCTCATCAAGGACTTTATACAATGAATTAAATATTGAACAAATTACATCATGAAGCATCCAAGATGCAACCTTTCCAAATAGCTATGAAGGGCTTCGAAGCTTTATGCTGCACTGATGTGGTTTTGGAAATATATACAAGGCATCAAAATCATACTTCTTAACCTAAGGCATAACACTTATGCTATAGAAATCCTATTCATCTATAAATGGAATTAGGGTTTCCATAATCATTACAATAACTTATTTTATTATTCTATCATAAAAAATTTATTAGAAAATAGAGATGTTATTTTTATTTTGAAAATGATCGGAAGGCAACAAATTATCTAATTAAGAAGTTGTATGCAAGTGCAAATTTGACAATGTTATTCATCTACAAATGCAACAACAAATAGATTTTTGGACCATTGAATGGTTATTTTCTCTCATAATGATCCTAATGCTATTTAGTTCATAGAACTTTTTGATCCATTATTATTCATTGTGATTACCTTTTGATTAATTTTTGTTTCTTTCTATTTACTATTTGTACATGAAGCAATTATTGAATAATTAGTATCCATCAAAAAATGTTTCGAGGAGAACAATATAACAATGTTCTATTGTCCTAATATGTGATTAGTTCTCACAAAAACTAAGTTGACCAAGGTTGACTTTTTTAATCCTAGGTTAGCTTGTGTGGCAAACTTGCAAAACCAGATTGTATAGCTTGGGAAGCTAGTTTAGCGAGGCTTTGGGACAAATATTGTTTGATTATAGCTTAAAGAGGATTGTTAAAATTACTTCACCACAGTAAAAGATCTCAAGATGTGAGACATGGCAAAATAGAAAAAAAGCTGGGAGTAAAAGATTCTGGCCTTCATTCTCTCTTTCCTTTACTCCTTATTTAAAAAAAAAAACATCTTATATACATCTAGTTTACTAGCTTTAGGATTGTATGATTATTCAATCTGTTTTATTCATGCAATTTCCTTCCTCAAGTGCTCATGATGCTAATGGAGATTGAAGATAATTACATTTAGGATTATCTAGTTCAATTAGGGTTTTGATTTGAGAATTTTAATTTTGTAATTTAGAGATTTTGTCCTCAATATGGATAAGGATATCATTAGATTTGTTTTCTTTTGTCATTAGGTTTCTTTGCTTTTATTTTATGTTTATCATTTGTTTGTCTGAAACCCTTTGCTAGTTTTAAATAGGGTTTTAGCATACATTATTATTCAGTCTTTGATATTGGTTATTAAATTATTTATAGAATAAAAATCCATCGTGTCATTTTTTGTGATATCCTTATCAATTTTGGTATCAATGCTTGGTTTCCTTTACCATAATCCGATTTGGGATGAAATGAAACAAAGTTAAATGATAACTACCTCCCTTTCTACCATAAGATCTATTTAAAGGAACAGTGGATGAATCTTAAGCAGTTACTAGGTATAGTCCACGAGTACATAGATAACTTTGAAAAATTAATGCATAAATGTAACTTTAGGGAAGAATTGTTGGTAACCATTGCTAAGTTCATTAATGGGTTACAACCTAATATCAAGAGGGAAATTAAATTCTGTCCCCACATCTTTTCAAGAAGCTTATTAGAAGGCTAATGAATTAGCTCTATTGCCTAAGACTTCTAACCCAAAGTCATTTAATTCTCAGTCTATAGCTAGTCACTCTCATCATAAATAGAATACTTATAGGTACTAGTCCTACACTTATAGGGCTCCTTCTCAGCTTAGTTTAGGTTCGAAGAATCATCCTAATTCTTATTAGAATAATAATGCTGTAAGGCCATTTCTAATTTCTCTAGTACTTTCTCTACTTCTTCCATAGAGTGTTGTAAGTGTCATGGTAAAGGCCACATTGCCATTTGACATCCTAGTAGAGCCTTAGCCATAGAGATTGTCCTAGTAGTGAATGAAAACCTTGATGATAAAATAATTGAGCCTATTGAGTCTCCATTTGACATAGATGAAGAGATTGAGATTTTGGTAGAAATCCTAATTGTGTTAATGTCATGAAGTGTAATATGTCTATCCTTACTTCCCCTGATTCCTAGAAACACACTAATATCTTCCTCACTTATATTAATAGTGATGCAAAAGTTTCCAAGTTGGATTTCACTAGAGGAATTACTATGAATACTATATTTGTTGCAATAGTGGCTAGGTTAGATCTAAAACCTAAAGCTTATCTTAGACCTTTTAGGGTAACTTAGGTATATAAAACTTACCTTGAGGTTACTATGAGATGTAAGGTGCCTCTTTAGATTGGTGGATATAAGGAAGGCATTAAAATTATGACTTTCCAATGGATGTTGCTCAAATCCTCTTAGGATGACCTTGGTTGTATGATAATAATGTAATTCATAGGAGAGAGAACATTTATAAATTTAAGCACCATGGTAAGTATGTCATTCTGAAGTCTATTCATCCTAGTGAACATGGTAGTGAGCTTGTCGCAACCTCAGTCTAGAAAGGCCCATGCAAGTGGTAAATGAGTTGGATCATGAATCCTAAAGAAGCTAGAGTTGCCATCAATCTATTTTATGATGCAATCAACCAACTAGGATAAGATATGGGAAAGGAATAGGCAGCAGAGCTAGAGATTTAAGTTTGGAGGTTGGTTATACTTAAGGAAGGTATTAGCATCTCTAAGACACTTATAAGTACCCATGATACTTAAGGTTAGTTATACTTAGGGAAGGTATTAGCATCCCTAATAATTATATATTATTAGTTGTTTTATTGTGTTGTATATTACCAAAGAAAATATGTTTTCACCCTTTAGTTGTACTAATAATTTGTATTCATTGTGCTTTGTCCATAAGATGCCAAGGTAATGGATAAGAACAAAGTACTACTCGACTTGAGAATAGGAACCCATTTAGCAAATGCCAAGGCAATGGATAGAGTACTCTTCTTGAAGTGGGATAGAAAATTGAAGTTAGTTGATAATTAAAAAAATTGAAGTCAGTTACACAATTGCCTTAATGGATCTAAATTAAGGGTCTAAACTTGAATTAACATAGTACACAAATTTGGCATTTTTTTTTTGTAAGTCCAAATTTGGAGTATGCATCCTATTTATGACATTTTGTTAAATCATTATAAATGAAATATATAGCTAAGCTAGTCTTAAGCAACCTCACAAGCAAAAGAAATGGAGAATTAAGATAAGAAGGATTACTCTATCTACTCTATGGATTGTTGTTTAGCTATACATGGCAATTGGCTAACATGATTTAAAGGTGTTTTAAACCAAACAAGCTAGGGATTTATAAAGTGTGTTTTCTTACCCTCTGACATTACCATTTACAATTAGGTTGCTAACCAGAACTACAACTATAAGCTACTTGTAGTATTTTTCTAAGGGTCTTATCTACTAGAGTTCTAGCTCATATTACGTTGACAGTGTCAGCAATTGCTATGAGGATTCACTAAGTTGATGCTAATGTCATTGGTACTTATACTTAGCAACCATTTATAATTGCTCACCCTACCATGTGTCACACAGTTTATTTAGTTTAGCGTGTAGTGTGTAATATATAGCTACTTTGTTAAGTCATTGTAAACTTTTGTAACTAATCATATTTCATTTTAGGGTAGTACTCAATTGTAAATGAGAGTGTGACAAATAACTTAACTTCAATTATATTAACTTTCAGTTATACTTAGTGGGAAAGACATACTTTTGTGCTTCATAAACAACATCTTTTGGTGTTGCTTTCCATCTTTTGCTCTTGCTTTATTTTGTTTCTTTTTCCTTTTTTTTGGAGGGTCTTTAGGACATGAAAGTGCCTACTTTTCCTTTTTCATTTTACTTTAAATCTCTAAATCAATGAGTTAGGGTGAACATTTTAATAGTTTGTCACAAAATTGTAATTTACTGTTGAATATTTGATTGTAATTTTCTGTAACCTACATTGATTTCTATTTGTTTTCAAATAGTTAAATGGATTACTATTTTTTTGGGACACTTCTATATGCCTGTATGGTTATTACTATTAGTACATGCTTTTAGCTCATGGTTAAATTTTTACTAACTATTCAAGCATAAGTAAAGAGTTCCATGTTGTCAGAGATAATAGATTAAATCTTAATATGAACAAAGAAGTGAAGCCTCCTTCACCACAATGCTCAACATCCACCAATGAGCAAGTGATTGGAAGCACATCTGAGAAGGGGCAAGTTTGGATGTTTATATTATTTGGTTTATGTCATTTAGCTAGCTTGATTGTAAATCTAGTGGTAGTGGTTTTACACATATGCATTTCTTGGCATGTGAACTAAGATGCAATATTGGTTTTGGTTTGTCATTTTGAGTTGTAATTTTATTGCTAATGAAGGTTAAAGTATCCAAACCTTAGTTATGAAAAAAATTAACTAGAGCATATAATGAAAATAAAATTGAAAGGGACATGCTGCCATTCATGTAGAATTTGAATACAATGGTAAAAAGGAAACAGTTAGTAATTTCAGTTAAGAAAGCAAAAATAAAAAATACCAGAAATGTGGAACTTGTACCTGAAAAAGTTCAAAGACACAAAAGAGATGATGAACATAAAGGTAATGTGGAGATAAGGGAGTAAAATATGTTCCATCTTATATTGGATATTCATTAATTAAAGAAATAGATTTGCTTTTGGGTAAGGTAGAGTATATTTTATTCAGCTCCCATCTTGAGAGTATATTTTTTCAGCTCCCATATTAGGAGTATAATTCATTGTGCCACAACATTGATTTCATGCATATTGAAAAGAATGTGTGTGATAATGTTTTAGTCACATTGTTCAATGACAAAGGCAAAAGGAAAGATCATCTTAAGGCAGGAAAAGACTTGCAAGCAATGGCTATTAGAAAAGAACTTTGGCCACTAGAAGATGGGAAAAAAGTGTCCGGCTACTATGTTTACAATGACAAAGCAAGAGATAGATATAATCCTTGGTACTTTGAAAGATGTTATTGTGCCGGATGGCTACTGAAGCAACATTTCAACATGTATTGACTTGCAACAACAAAAGGTCTCTAGGTTGAAAAGTCATGATTCTCATATTCTTATCAAGCGGTGGCTACCTTTAATAATTAGGAAGGCTTTTGCTATTCGAGTTGCTACAATATTGATAAATTTGTGCTCATTTTTCAAGTCATTATGTTCAAAAGCATTGAATCATATAGAGTTGGACAACCTTAAGGAAAGAACCATGCTTACCATATGTCATTTAGAAATGTTGTTCCCTTCATCATTCTTCACAATTATGGTTCACTTTTTAATTCATCTAGTTGATGAGCTAAAACTTGGTGTGCATTATCAATGGATGTACACCATAGAAAGGTAATCTTGATAATCTATAATTTGAAGATTCATTAACTTATAATGTATATCTTTAAATGTTAATTGTTATGATCTCATTTTTAGGTTCTTAGGAAGATTGAAATCATTTGTAAGTAATAAAGCTCAACCTAAAGGTTCAATAGCCAAAGGCCGGATTTCAAAATAGATTCTTACCTTCTGCTCAAGATATTTAGAAAATGAGATAGAGACAAGATTCAATCGAGGAAGCCTTGTTAATGATATACCCTCTTAAGTTAAGTCATTAGAAGTATGTTGTATTATCTTCCATCCTATAGGCAAACCTATTGGAGGTGGATCTTACTTCAATTTAACACATAGAAATAAGCTTCAAGCTTATTGGCATGTGTTGATTAATTGCAAAGAAGTTGAGCCCTTTACACGGTAAGTTTTTTTTTTTTTCTTGTTTTATCATATAAATCCAACTTCTTGGTAATCTTTTTTTTTTTTTTTTTTTTAAATCATGGTTACTTATTATAGGGAATTTAGAGACATTGTAAAAAGGATGTTAAGGGATTGGACAAGATCAACAAGTGAGATAGAAAATGCTATTCATTAAGGCTTTATTGAATGGTTTCATTTCCAAACAATATAGAAATGCTTTACTCTAACCCAATGTGAATTATACTCACATGTTTATGAAACCAATGAATCACATTCTGCTAATCTTCATACACTTGTATATGGTCCATTGCAATGAGCACAAAGGTTTACTACTTATAATGTCAATGGATTTAAGCTTTGAACCTTAGATCGAGAGAAGGGTTTGAAAACTCAAAATAGTGGAGTGATTGGTAACTTTGGAACTCAAAACTATGCAAGTACAAGTGATAGTAGGCCAAGGGAAGGTGTGTTTCTATATTATGGGAAATTGGTTAATATTATCAAGATTAATTATTATGGCCAATTCATGGTGACCTTGTTTAAATGTCAATGGGCTAACAAATGCAAGATACATGAAGAAAGATGGATTGGGTTTCACCTTAATTAACTTTTCCCATTTGATTCATATGGGGGAATGAGAAGATGATGAACCATACATTCAAGCTTCTTAAGCTCAAATGGTTTATTATGGGGTGAATTAGGTAGATTCAAGGTGGAGCATTCCTGTACATCTAACACCAAGAGATTTGTTTCAAATGGGAGAAAATGCTAAAGAGACAATCTATGAGAGTGAGGCTTATCAACATCAAGACTTGGCCATGCTTTGGCCAAATGACAACACACAAATGCAATTGTCTAGGCCTGATGTAGATGTAGAGAATATTTGACTTATTGTCTTTATATCAATGTAATGTTTGACTTATTAGCTTTATATTAATGTAATGACAACAATGTGACTTACTTAAGAAATTCTATATGCAATTATTTGATGTTCTTGCTAGAAATGTTTGTTATTGAATGTGAAGCTTGTAGATATGAAATCAAAGCATGGTAGATTACGTCATTCCATAAGGGCTGCTAGTTTTCTTAATTCTTTCCCTTCTCCTCTTGCTATAAGTGAGCCCATGATAGCACCTCCGCAATCTACTCCTAAAGTTCCACATTTAGGTTGTAGCACAATCATCCTCACAGACTACTACTGCAAGGAAAAATCCCCATTGTTATTGGATAGTTGAACTTATAGGTATTACATATAATTTGATTTGTTCAATTGCTAATTTTTTTGTCTAATTATATTCTCTCAATAGACTTGCACAGTGTAAGGAAGGCCACAAATTTAACTTGTCATCAAGTGTGGTCCCTTTGGCAAGACTAAAAGTTTGTAGTTCCTTTTGAGAATAGGCAGCCTAAAGGGACACATGCAGATGGTCTTCTTGCTAGCCCGTGTTGGGTGAATTGGCAAAAGATGTGTCTCACTTATCCATTCATTTTACAAAGTGGCCATTAGCTCTTAAGGAGTACAAGGACAATATATACAACAATATGATCAAGGTAAATAAAGCAATTTTGTCTCACATATATATATATATATATATATATATATATATTAGGCTAAAATCCATATAACCCCCTTGAACTTCAAGTCAATTTTAAAAAACTCTCTTGAACTTTAAAATTGTTCAAATAACCCTCCTAAATTGTGAAAAATTTTCAAAAAGGCACATTCGTTAGAATTTTCATTAACTACTTAGCTATTGGATAGAAACCCTTTTTTCTTGGTCAAACCCTAAGTTGACTAAGAAAAGACAAAATAACCTTAATAGAAATACAAAAAAGTCCCACACTAGGGCCGAGGTTCCTCTTTCATCTTGAGCATCATCCATTTTATACCTTGCCCCCTCATTCTCCTTTAGCAATGCCATCAGTGACATCCTCACCGGCTCTAGCTTTGACTCTTTTAGAACCCCAGATGCTTCTCCCACCTCCACTGCCTCCTAGACAGCCATGGCTTCTCTAGCTAATAGTTGATGCTGACCTCCTTCTCTTACTGATGCATCATCATTGTCATTGTCAAAGTTATCCTTGACAGTCACTTCCCATGAAAGGACTCAGCATAGTCAGAACGGGCATGGAGTTGTAGAGCGATACTTGGGATCCAAGTTTCTGGATGGCCTTGGTAGGATTGACAGCTATGGAGACTGGATCATGTGGAGATCTATGATAGGCAGAGCTTCAACGTGGTAATTGGGGCTTGGCATACATAGCTAGGGCATCAGACCTCGTGGTGGGGTTGTTGTCATTGGCAGTGTACTAAGTTGACGCGTTCTAGGATTAGACTAAGTTGTGACACAAGAATTAGGATAAGGATCTGTTCCTTTGGTTGCTAGTGTAATTTCAGGTAAGGATATGGATATTTACAACTTGAACATGAACAGAGCATGGCAAAGCACATCCACCACCTTAAGCCAAAGCTTGTCCTTCAAGGCTTTCCAAGACTTACAATCTTTGTTGTTGGACTTGTCTTCTCAGGTTATGCCTTGTAGAGTTTTGTTGATAGCAACCTCATGGCATGGCAATGATGTTCTCTTCTGGTTTCTTAGCACATCTTTGAGTGTCATGCCTGCCACCAAGTTTTGGCTGCTACGTATGTTTGCTGACATCTGATCATAAAGTGTAATTCTTTGGCGACCTTCTTCCATTTTTCCAACACCAAAACTACAAACAATAATCCAAATCTATAGTTCTCGAGGAAACAAATTGAAAACTTGGAAAACAAATTCCCAAAATCTTAATGGGTTTAAAGAATGGTTGTTTAAGGATTCGAGAGGGAAATCTTGCTTGATTTGTTTATTATATTGGGAATTTTTGGGTTGAAAATTTTCTTGGGAAAGTTGGGTTCATGCCTCTACATCTAGGTTCAATGCATTCAAGCAGGCAAGCATGCTACCGACTTTGTTCTTGGCTTATGGGTACTATTTAGATGTTCTAATCTGGGTTAGGGAGACTTTTTCATTTTTATTAGGGTCATTTTCATCATTTCCCTTTGGCCAATTTAAGGTTTGACCAGGGGGAAAGGGTTTCCATCCAGTAGCTAATGAAAATTTTAATGGATGTGCCATTTTGAAAATTTTTCATAGTTTAGGAGGGTTATTTGAAAAATTTTAACGTTTAAGAAGGTTTTTTAAAATTGACCTAAAATTTAAGGAATTTCTGTGCATTTTAACCTAAATTGTATACTTTTTAGTTCTATATATTGTTAATGTTTGCCAAGGAAAATTTTGGCGGGATCCTTGTAATGAAGCTATTGCCCAAACCTATAGCATGCAAGGCTGCTGCCCAAACCTATAGCATGCAAGATCTAGGAAATAAATAGAAGGAAAATAGGTTGCAGCTAAAGAACAGGTTCATTAATCCTTCAGGAGTTTGGTAGAAAATATTGCAAGAAGGCCTAAGTCTACCCCATTATCAGTGTAGACAACCTTTGTTGAATATCAAATGAGTGCAAAGACTAAGGTATTACATGATACACAAAACATAGTTTCATCTTTGTATGTACACTAACTCAGCTAACTACATTCTTTCTTCAATTGTAGAAAATGTGTGCAAAAATTGCTCAAAATAGAAAGAAGTTGACAATCAACTATATTGGTAGTTGTCAAAAATTGAGAAGATATGAAGAGATGGTAAGTGAAATGTTTGTGAAATTTACTTGACTTTATATGTAGCCAAATATGCATTAACAATATTAAAATTGGATATATCATGTAGGTAGCTGAGATAGGTCAAAAATTGACCTAGGGTTCACTATATATTTAGAACCAGAAAAGAAAGTATAGGTTATATGTCAATGATAAGGCTTAGGAAATCTATGTAAGTGGTATTAATGACTAACCTAGATAATAATTTCTAGACATTTATCTAAAATCTATTTAATTCATCATGTAGGAGAAAATTGTTAAAGTAGAAAGCCAAGGAACAACTTCCACTATGATAGCACCCAATGATTCACTTGGCCAAGTGTGGACCCTAAAATTTGGTTTTGGATTCCTGGAGTCGCCACCAATCTAAATTATCTAAAGGTGAGATCGGACACCTAATTAAAAAATGGTCTACGTTTTCAGAAATTGGGTTCGGGAGTTGGTTACGTTTTAGGGAAGGTGTTAGCACCCCAAACGCCCTTTCGGTACCAAAAATGATCTTATTAATTTATCTTAATTAATTTATGTTGGTTACAAATTTTTTAAAAAAGATTTTTGATAAATAATCCCTGCCCATTCCGGATCGGGAAAAAAATAATTTTAAGAAAAATCCCCTTCCTATTCCAGTCTGGGTTTTGAAAATAATTTTTAAAAAAAAATCCCTTTCCTATTCCAGTCCAGGGTTTTTAAAAAAAATAATTTTAATAAAATCCCCTTCCTATTCCAGTCCGGGGTTTTAAAAAAAACTTACAAAAATAATTATATCATCAACATGATCATTCATTCCTAATTTTTATTTAAGAAGAATATGACTTATTTTTATTTTTCTCTTATTTTTTCCCACAAATACAAAATTTACCTAAAATAATAAGTGTAAAACCTAATTATATTTTTTTTAGATCAAAACTCACATCATTTTTTTTATTAAATTCTAAGCATACCAAAAATTCTTAAACAAAACAGGAAATTCAAAATATGACAATTAAAACTAATACGGCACATAGCAAATATTATGTAAAAATCATCATACCCGGACTAAACTGATGAAAACAGCGTGAAATGTTAGGATCACTGCCTCTTACTCTGCGCCCTCTAAATTTCAAGCTTTAGGATGGAAGATGACAGCAGGGGAGCTTCTCGCAGCTTGGACACGGCCTAGAAGAAGGACCGAGACCAGCAACAGGACTTTGGCTTCTCCACGACGAAGCTATTGAAACTGCGTTAACAGTGGCTATGGTGGTTTGAATGCGATGGGTCTTCGTAGCGTCGTGCTGGATGAGGAATGGTGGCCTCGCTGAGATGAGTTGAAACGGAGCAACGGCGATGCTGGGTTTCAACGAAGAAGCTGGCAGTGTGGGAAGACTTGCGAAGAGGAGAAGGACAGGGCCTCCGTTTGTTGACGGGGAAGTCACTTATTGGGTGAGGCTGCCGGCTTTTCTAAAGTGCAGTGGGGTGATGGGCCTTTAGTTTCTCGACGATGTGGGAGAAAGTACAGAGGAGTTGTGTTGTTAGGGTGACGAGCTGAAGTGGTACTCGGCTGGTCTGGGGTGGCGGCGCAAATGGAGGGCTCCTCGTCGATCTCACCAGCGTTAGGGTCTTTGGATTGAGTTATGATGGAAAGTGATGAACATGGAGGGACGATGGGTGCTTGGTTCGCGCGTTTTGGGTGAATAGCAAAGTGGAGGGTTCAACGGCGCGAAGTCTCGGCTCCCACTCTTCTAGTCCGTGTCCTATGTGTGTGCAGTGGAGAGCTTCTGCATGTGGCCGTGTTTTTGCGGGAATTTTGGGTATTCAAGAGTGCAGTTTTCGCGTGTGTGAGTGAAAGGGAAGAGGCGTCTTGATGTGCTGGTTGAGTTGGGTGCTGGCGTTGCTGAGTGCCGGTATGGAAGAAAATGGAGTGAGCTTGGTGAAGTCTTCTTTGAGGCGTGGTGGGGTTCCTCTTGACGGGAGTGCAGCTCCTTTTCGTTTTCTTTTTCTGTGTTTTCTTTCTCTCCGTAGGTGGCTGAGAATTCTTGTGAGTGCAGTTTTTTTTTTGTGCCGTAAGAGTCCCCCCCCTTTTGTGCGTGAAGCGATGCATCTTTTATAGTTTTTTAGTTTTTGCAGAATTTGTCCTCAAGTTTAACTCTTTTTCCAAACTTTATCCTAACTTTTATCCTTTTATCTAATATTTTTATTTATCTTTTTAAATTTCAGATTTTTATCTTATCCTATCTTTTATTTATTTCTTCCATTTTTTTGATTTTTTTTTATCTTCATTTTTTGATTTTCTTTGAATTTATCTTCATTTTCTGATTTTCCTTCAGTTTATCTTTATTTTTCTAAATTATCTTGGATTTATTTGATTTTTCTGATTTTTCTTGGAATTATCTGATTTTTCCTTAATTATCTTGAATTTATTTGATTTTTCTGTTTTTTTTTTCAATTTATTTGATTTTTGGTTTTATTTTTCATTTTTCTTGGATTGGGTTTTAATTTTGGGTTTGGACTCATTTAGTTTAGATTTTGGTTAGGTTTAATTTTGGGCTTAATCTTATTTTATTTTGTTATTTTTTAGTTTAAGTTTGGATTTCTAATTTATGTTAAAGTTTTGAGAAGTGGGCCAGACAAAATTAGGTGTCTACACCAAGTATTTGGAAAAAAGCATCCATGCCTAGTTAGAGGTCTAGGATTTGGTGTCACTCTAACATAAGTGTTTGGATCAGTTTATCATTGAGTGGGTGTTGGCAATCTATCTTGTTCTTTGTCAAATTTTCCTGATCAATCCATCATCATATATCTTAAAAGGCAATTAGAGGAAGAGACCAATAAAAGGAAGGCTCTTGAAACCCAGATGGAGGAATTTGGAAGTGAAATGAGTCAAATGAGAGAATTCATGTAGAGAAGTTCTACACACTTTCGTCAAGGCCTTAGCAAGTTTGTA
Organism: Dicorynia guianensis; assembly: GCA_037013595.1. NCBI lineage: Eukaryota > Viridiplantae > Streptophyta > Magnoliopsida > Fabales > Fabaceae > Dicorynia > Dicorynia guianensis. Next base: position 10,530,043 of record JASUAB010000006.1, on the reverse strand, counting down.
AATGATCAAGTATGATACAAAATCTCTATCCAAATTGTTAAGTTAATCATGTTTTGAGCATTTTAATTCTAGATGTGTAACTCTATGCCTAAGTGTAAACAAAACATGGTTGATAGTCATGCTCACAAAGAATAATGGGATAAAACAAGGTCAATAATAATAGATATAAAACAAAATCATCTAAAACAAAAATAATTGCAACCATCGTTTTAAAAGAGTTCTTGGCAAATGTTTTCTAGTTGTAACCCATGCTTGAGTTAATGTTTGCAATATTAGAAAATCACTATCAGATTAAATTTTGAAAAGCAGTCATTTGTTGTTTTAAAATTTAGTTCATCCAAATATCAAAACTGATTTATATTGATATATTTACGCTTACTAAATGTGAATTGCATAGCTGCCATTTAGAGGTCTCAAAGGTAATTTAAGTTTGAGGACTTAATAGCATCATAATAGAATATTTTAGCAAAATGTCGTCTACATGGCAAGATTTGTGTCCTTGTATAGTGAAATCATATTGGAAGAATAGATTATTGATGGAAACTAAGCAAAAGGATAGTTGCGTTACCTTTCCAGACCAAGAGTGACTGCATCAAACAAGCCCTAATGAACTAAAGCTAAAATTAGCTCACTTTGATTTGCCCAAAAACGAAAACAACATAGAGAACAATCATGCCACAGATTGTTATTTGATAGAGATATTTCCTATCATAAGTTGAAACTTTATAGTTGACTAATGCTATTACTAGTGATTGGCATAAAGCTTTCAATCTTACTAGGGTTGAACCAAAAGATTACTCGCTCGATATGAAATGTTACAAAAATTATCAAAGAGGATTGAACACCTATAGCAAAAAATGTCCTAATCTATTTCTTAAACTTGGTGTGCTACTAAGAGTGATGTTGGCTTGTCAAAGTATTGTATTAAAGCTTATTGAATTATTTGTCTATTGCTATAAGATACCAGTTGATGTAACACTGCATCCTATTATTCTTTTACTAGCAACTGTACATTTTTGTTCAATATACAAAAATGAAGTCAAGAATAAGTGTCTATTTTATTCTTAGTCCAAGGTCCAATAGCACAACTTTTTGTCTCATTGAATATAAAAGATCACTTCAGAAGTAAAGTAAAAGGAATTCGTCGCATTTTTTGATAGAGCTTTCCAATAATTATCTTCAATCTTCAATTTATGTCAAGGAAGTTTTGTTATTATTTGACTTTTTTAAGTATATTATTTGACCAATGTTATAACTTTTTAATGATAGCAACCGAATTCAAATGTCTTACCTTTGTTACAGTCGGGGATAAGCAGATCACTTAGTGATGGCAATCCTTGAAGACAATGAACAAAGCTAGGTTAGAAAAAATAATTATAATGTACTTTTTACATGGTATTTGGATATGATTATGGTGCAATGGTTTTAAATATGTGTAGTTATGATACAGTTGTTTTAGACGTAGTTATGATTGAGTGATTTAAATAAATATGATTCAAGTTTAATTGATATTTGTGTTGATTGTAATAAATTAATTGATAATTTTTTTATTATAGTCATTTAAATAAAAGAAATAAAAAAAATTCTTTAATATGATAGTGGCGGTTGGAACCACCACTAATCTATTTTATTTCAAATTTTGCTAATCAAGCCATGTGGTGGTTATAAATGCCACAAGGATAAATTGTAAATTTTAACAAATTTAGTTTTTATATGTAGTGGTAGTTATAACCATCACAAAAATAAAATGAGATATTTTACAAAAATTATAATTGTAGTCATTATAACTGACCTTAAAATTAAATTTGATTTTTGAAAAAATTTACTATTTGGTGTTATAGTAGTGGTCATAACCGCCACTAACATAAATTAAGATTTTAAAAAAGGTTGTATTTACTAGATGTTTGAATTGTCATAAAAATAAATTATAATTTTCAAAAACATTGTATTCTATAGTGGTTGTAACCGTTACTAATTACATTTTACATTAGTGGCAGTTATTCCCACAGTTGGTTAAAACCGCCACTAATAGTAATAGTAGTGCATGATTTTATGGTGGTTTGATAACCACCCATAAAACCAAGGTGTAACCACCACTAAATCATTTTTTTTCTTGTAATAATGTTGTTTTTGTGTTTGTTATGTCAAGAGAATGTCAATGGGTATTTCTATGAATTTAAAATTCTCATGTTTGATTGAACATTAATGTTTATAGAAATTATTATTTTTCAAAAGCATAAAAATTTCTATCTACATTTTTAATGAAAATTAATTAAGAATCTTATCACCACTAGTAGCACCATTATTGTCATTTTCACTACCACAATTATTGTTATTGCTGCACCACCACCACCACAACCATAATTGCCATAGCTACTACCATTGCCACTATGATTGAACCACCATCAATATTGATGTCACTAGCACCATCACCACCGTGCCCCTGCCATGGTCAGAATACTATCACCACCACATTGTCCATGTTACTACTACCATTGTCACTATCATAGCTTCTTGCTATCATTGTCAAACTACAATCACCACCACTATCATCATTGATATCTCCACCACCACCACCATTATCATTTCACTACTACCACCACACCACCACTGATTTGCATTATGCACTCATTGTTTGATGTAATCCACTTTTAGTTTTAGCATTATTAAACTTAGCATTTTTTGTCATGATTGAGAAAAATGGTTTGTTTAGTGATTTCATGATCGAGAATAATGGTTTGTTTAGTGAACACCTTCTATGGTCATGGACATTTTAGGAGTGGATTGTTTATGTTAGATTTACAAACAACATTTGCTATTAATTATTCCATTTATTTCGCACAATCTTCTTTTGTTATATTTTATTTTGCTAAATGACATGCTAGATTAGGACATATTGGACAAGATTAAATATCTAGATTGGTTAGACAAGGGCTATTGGTCCCTCTTGCCAAGTTATATCTTCCTACAAATGAGTCATGCCCTAGAAAAGCCAACAAGAAGCCTTTTGGTAAGGCTAAATGGCTTTTTTATCTTCTAAAATTAGTCCATTCTAACATTTGTATGCCTATAAATATAAAGGTATGCCTTGGCACAACTTATATTATCAAATTCACAGATGTTTTCTCACAATATTGATCAATGTCCCAGAAAGAGAGGAGCATAAAGGCTCTTCACACTAATAGAGGTTGAGAACACCTCTCTAATAGTTTATAGAATTTTTTGAGGAAAAGGAATATACTGACAATTAATGATATGCAAAACTTTATAATAAAACAGTGTTGCAAAGAGAAGGAATCAAATCCTATTGGACATTCCCAATTAATTTTTTAAGGGGATGCCTTTATGACAATGGCATGCATTCTTAACTAAGTGCCCTAAAATTTAGTTGTCCCCAGTATTGCATTAGTAATGGAATGATGCTAAGCTTACTTTGGAAGGCTTGCGACCATGGGATCTGCAAGATATATTCACCACTTTACCTACGCTTAACCTTGTGCCAAGGCTTGTCCGCCAATGCTGTACAGTTTTAAAAAGTATGCCTAGGGTTGAAGCATGCTAACTTATATATCCAATATCTCTCCTTTACTTGGTCGATGTGGGATTTGACTAGGGTGTTACATACACCCCCTTAGGCATTTAGCATCCTTGCTAAGGTTTGCCCCGCCATTGTGCAAGTAGAGTGGCTCTAATAACAAGTGTAATAGCCTAACTCACTAGTGATATTGTTCACTTTGGCAATGTGGATTTATCCACACTCAACCTTGTGCTGATGTTTTCCCACCAAAGCCGCATAGTTTTAAAAAACATCTCTAGGGGTTGAGTCATGTTAACTTATATACTTAGCATCTCTCCCTTACTTGGTCAATGTGGGATTTGACTTGGGTGTTATAGTTAAAGTTAGTGAGAGTACACAACTAGAAACTCAAGATCCACAATAGCATGGAAACTAGCAAGGAAGTATTTCACGCAAACATTTTGCAATTATGATTGATTTAAGCTCCCAACATGCTTATTTTGCAATAATGACCTAAATTATATCCCTTTGGGGAAAGTCTTAAAGTAATGATTAGACAAGAACTCAAAATATATGATTATTCACAATCTTAGCTAGACACATACACAATATACATATCATGCATTCATTATAAATTATTAGTTTTGTCTCAATATTTAAAATGCAAACATGTTAATGACTTAGGAGAAGAATTAGCTTGTGAGGAGCCTCCCAAAATAGCGTCTGAGTGCTCTGAAGTGCGTTGGTTGTCCAAATGAGTGAATAAGTTTTCTACAATTCTTTTTTTAAGTAATAGTTTTGTCTTTATGTTATAGCTATTATAATTTACTTTAAAGAGAATGCTATGAGTTTGCGACTAGAAGCTATGTGAGATTGACCCACAACAGCTAGATAGACCATAAACTCAACTTTATATTTCGAGCAATGCTATGTGTATTACTCAAGTACACAAAGAATTCTAGAATTCCCTCGGATTGTGTTTGCCTGGGTGTATGAGGAGATTTCCTATTATATTTCTACCACATCATGGGGGCAAGAGTCTGATCCACAAAAAGAATTCTGAAATCTTGGCATATTGCAGCATTGGAAAATTAATATGTTTAAACTTTAAAGTAGACATTCGACCCTATGATCTATGCAAATTATACTTCCCGTGACTTTTAGAAGAATGCCTATGCAATTACCTGATAAATTTCAAAGATTCATTTCACCATAACTGGATTTCGAGGTTTTCCAACAGAATGCCTGTGCAAAGCCAATTATACTTCTTTTCACTATCGCCTTGTTATTAAGTCCAACACTAACATGCCTGTTGCCTGGTGATGTTTTAATTTTGGGTTGGTTAATTATGAAATCTCACGTGACATAGTGTGCCAAACACTAAGGAGCAAATAAGTTTCAAATATAGGATCCTTCTAATCCTTAGTTTATGTCCAGCTACCAGTACCCATGTTATTAGCAAAAAAAAGTTTTGACACATAGTATCTATTAACTTAATAATTTGAATTATTGATTCATCATATATCATGTTCTATTTTTATCATTTTTCTCTTTTCATTTTATCAAGTATTTTTATGTTATTTTTCTCCCTTTAATTGAATATGCATCCCCATGTAAAATGTAAAAATCTAAATGAAAATAGAAATATAAAATATATAACTTGTCTTTTTTGTGTGAATGCAAAATTGTTAAAGCATTTATGAATATACAAAAAAGTGCTCATATTGACAATTGGACAAATTTAATATAATATATAGCTTTGTAAAAATAAGAAGTCTGATTTTTTAAAACGTATTATAGATTGTATTTTGAAAAAAATAATATTATAAAATTTTCTAATATTTATTGTAGTGTTTGTACTTTATTTTTCATAAATTATCTAGAATGATATGTTTTTTAGTATCAAATTTTCTAATATTTATTCGAGTAATTTGTACTTTATTTGCAAAAAATCTAAAACATTAATTAGTAGGACCTGTCGGTAATTAATGCTTCCTTTTGTTTAGACAAACTTCATTAAAAATAAGAAGTTAAAATGATAATAACTTTGCTTTTTATCTTTTCACATACTCATTCACTAGGCAACCGATTTTATAAATAAACAGTTATGATATACTTATTAAATTAAATGGCTCAAAATTAATCATAATAATTTATATATCGATACCTTAATCATAAATTAAGAATAACTTAGTCATGCCCATATATATATATATATATATATATATATATATATATATATATATATAACAGGTATTATCTAATGCAACATGTATCGTATCTAGTCATATATTCATATCATTCTTGATATATTTGTGTTTGTCATGGTTTTTAAAAGAAAAAGAAAATAAAACTCCTTAGAATGGCTATCATAATCATAATAGGTCTCTTCATCGCCACAACTAACGGCAGCAACTAGGATGATACCTTTAAGCACACTTTAGATCAATATTAAAATGGATCGGATATGCAATAAAAAAAAAGATAAATATAAAATTAAAAATAATAAAAAAAAATAAATTTATAAATTAAATTATAGAAAAAAATAGAAATCACCAAAATCAATAAACAACAAAATTTAGAGGTCCAAATTGAGCCTCCTGATAATCAATACAGAATATGCTTTGAAGATAAAAATTAAAATTTTGACGTGGCAGTTCATGAATTTGATAGAAACTTACTGTTTGATATTCTTATCAAGTGGTTATCCACCAAGGATCTAGAGATAAGTTTTAAAATTATAATTTCTGATAAATGCTTTTTTTTATTAGAATGTAATTTTAACTGCAAGGATTAATTATTTATGTAACATAATTTATGTTGTTGATAAATAAATAAAACTGAGGTTTTAATTTTCCATGCATTCTCATAGTTGAACAATACTTTCACTGATATCTTATAAGAAAAGAAAAGCCAGGTTTCCCTAGAATCCTAGAAAGCAAGGTGGCGAAGGAATGGCCAGTAAGATGAGGTCAAGGAAACAGAAATTCCATGAAGCTAAGGAAAAAACATGCGAACAGCGAACGGTTTCAGAACAAATCATCCATGGCAATCGATGGATTCCAGAGCATGTGATGGATGACATACTTCAAAAGCTCCCAGCGAGATCTCTTCTACGGTTTAAGTGTGTTTGCAAGTCGTGGAACTCGACCATATCTGAGTTTCTCACGAAGAACCCGAAGCTCATTCTTTTATCTAAGGAATCTCTCCGCATTATGAATTATGAAGCTTCCACAGGTGAAGCAACAAAACTCTCTGAGAAATTACGAGATGATGAATTAGGAGATGATCAATATGTGAAGGTTTGGAATTCCTGTAATGGGCTGCTTTTAATATCTAAATGGTCCGGTTTCGGTGCTGATTACGAAGATCTCTTGTGGAATCCACTCACAGGGGAGCGAAGATTATTGACGATTCGCCGTTATTCGTTCAACTTTCAATTGGGTTTCGGATATGATTATTACAACAACGATTACAAGATTGCTATCTTTGACAGTTTTCCAGGAAACCCAAGGAGCCATGTGTACTCTTTCAGAAAGGGTTCTCAGAGAATTCTATATGGCATTCCCCAGGGAAGACTTTTTTCCTTAACTCATAAACCAGGAATGTTGGTAAACAAATCTGAACTTTATTGGAACGCAACTTACCACGGCAACCCTTTGATGATTGAGGAGGGTAGCTGTAGTATTTTGTGCAACGAGGATAACCCTGATGATAGGAACCCCAGACATTTAGTCATATTTGGCTTCAACTTAGTGAGTGAAAGCCCTATGCTTCTTCGTTATCCTGCTCCTGCAAGTGACCATCATAATCAGTTGATGGATTATAAAGGCTCCCTATGTGTGATTCAAACTGAGCATGACACGAATATTCAGATGTGGGTATTAAAGGGAGAGATGCCCAAAGTTAATTGGGTCAAGTTGATGTCCATTCCGCATTTGGAGGAATTGCCTTCGCAGAAATTTCTGGCAGTAACGATATCTTTGAAGAATGATGAAGCCTTGATGGCGTACGGAGAAAAATGGCATCATTGTTGTGGAAGATTCCATGGAGACCAAATGCAACTGTACAGTTATAGTCTAACGGAAAAGGCATATAGAAAGGTGAAGGTTCGTGGATGCAAGAATTGGGCTAGGGCACTCTGCTTCAATTTAAGCATGGATTCACTGACAAAATGGATTGAGGTATTTCTCTGAGATGGTTCCTTTTTATTATCCATATAACAATATAATTGAATCTGCAATTCTTTTTTATTTTACTCAAATTTATTAATTTTCATCTTTTTCTGTTCTGTTTTAGGAAAGAGATCACTCCGCTAATCACGAGCATGATGAGAAGTGAAGGTAAATTAACGCCTCTAGTAGCTAGCATCTGAGACCTTTAATTGTTAGACTACTTATAGTTGACCTAAGAAGTGATCATGTATGTAGACATTTGCATATTGCTTTCTAGGTAGTTTCTGTTTTTGTCATTTACTTCGGTTAATTTGTTCATTTGCTGGATAATAATGGTTTTAGTTTCTGTTTCGTTGGAATGTCTTCTTTTCCCTCTCCAATTCTCCTCTTGCTTTAACATGTTATTCAGTTTCCATAACTTATATATGCAGTTCAAACATTATGTTTATATTTTGGTAATATTACTGTTTGTATGACTAACAATGAGAGTAAAGTGATAAAAATAAGATATAAAAATACGTGTAAAATTAGTACTTTTAGTTATCAAGTTTTTTTTTTTTTTTCTTTTGAAGTGAAAACCAACTATCTTTATTGAGGAGAAAGGTCACGAAAACCAAGCAAAACTACGCGATGGGGAATGTCCCCTTCTGACCAGACAAAACAATCATTAGAAGCATGGTATGCTAACTCACGAGCTACTGTATTACAGCACCGTGGAACAAAAGCTAAACAAAAGCCTCTGAAATTCTGCACCATTCTCCTGCAGTGCTCAATAATGGCCCAAATACAACATCTTCCAGAGGAGTTGCTAGATGCATCTTTGTTCAATTTCAATTAACCCACCGGGGACAAAGTACATTTGATCCCAGGCTTTATAGTTGGTATTGTGACACAGGTTCCTGAGGAAATGCCATGGGCTTCGTTAGTCTTCACAATTATCTGTAAAACCTCCTGTTGTGACAAATGCCTGTTCTGAAAGCAACTTCTATTTCGAGCAAACCAGATTCCCCACATCACCAACGCCGTGTCTGCAATGCCCTCCTCAGACAAAGTACTTTGGAGCACATTCCACCAAGTTGTGAGATATGCTGAAACCATTTACTCTCAATCCCACTGCAGACCCAAACCGTATATATTTCACCCAAGCACAATCCCTGAGAACGTGACATTCGTTCTCCGTTACCAATGAGCATCGAGGGACCATTTATCCACCAAAACTCCCTTTTAACCAGTTTCAAGTAGTTAGGCAATCTGTCTTTGAGGGCCCTCCAAACAAAATTCTTTACTTTGCCTGGCACTTTCATTTTCCATACTGCCTTCCAATTGACTAACTCCAAATTGGTATGACTGCTACCCACCTCCGATTTCATTTTTTCCAGAATAAACTGGTTCGCTGATTTTACACTATACACTCCATCTTTAGTGCGTCTCCATGCTAAACGGTGTGATTGGTACATACGGCAAAGAGGAATGTTTAGGATTTCAGAAGCTTCGAAAGGTAAGAATCAGCTGGGCACCATGTCACCTCTCTGCCTGCGCAGATCAAGATCAATTAATTCTGCTACCATTGAGACTGTCTGATTTCTAGGAGTCCAAATTCTCCCTCCATTCTGTATTGGAAGCCACCTGCTGTCCCGTATATTAACAGAAGCACCATCTCCAATTATTCACCTACACCCCTCATCAATGATCCATTTAGTTCTCCATATACTCCACCATATGTAGCTAGGCCCAAATCCCAGATTGGAGGGAAGGAAACTCGTTTTTGGGAAATATCACCCAGACATAAACTTTGCACATTAGAGACTCTTGATTTGTGGCAAGCAGCCATCCGTGTTTTGCCAACAATGCGTCATTAAAAGCAGCAAAGTTTCTAAAACCCAAGCCTCCATTTTTTTTTGACATTACACATTTTTTCCCAGCTTAACCAATGAATCTTTTTTCCCCGACCCTTGCTTCCCCACCTAAAATTATTAATCATCATTTCGATTACATGGCAGATAGTGATTGGCGATTTGAAGCATCCCATTACATATGTGAGTATTGATTGGGCTACCGCCTTTATGATAACCTCTTTACCTTCCCCTGATAACGCCTTTTCTTTTCAACTTTTCAACTTCTTCCACACTCTCTCCTAGACGAAATCGAATACTCGAGACTTAGATTTACCTACAAATGCAAGAAGCCCCTATATTTTAAGTGCCTCTCAATAGCCTTAAAACCCATCCTTTGGTTGATTGAATCTTTCTAGGAAGTTGGTACATTTCGGCCGAATGAGATCTTTGATTTTTCCAAGTTGATATATTGGCTAGAAACCTTACGGTAGACATCTAAAATGCGTATCAAGCATTGCATTTTAGATTTAGAGGCTCTACAAAATAGGATGCTGTCATCCGTAAAGAGAAGGTGAGATATACATGGTGACCATTGGGCTATGCAGATACCATGAATATTATTGCACAACAGCTCCCTATGAATCATACCAGATAATACCTCAAGCACAAAGAATAGAAAGATAAGGTGAGAGTGGGTTACCTTTCCTTACCCCTCCATGAGGAGTAAACCTTTGCCTTGGTTGCCTATTTATCAGAAGTGAGAATGACACAGAAGTCACATATTTCATAATCAATGAGACCCATTTTGAAAAGAACCACATACTTATCAGAACTTGCTCCAAAAAGCCCCATTTTATTCTGTCATAGGCCTTCAACATATTAAGTTTTGCCGCAATGTATCCCTGATTTCTTTTTATTCAAACAATGGAATACGTCAAAGGCTATTAAAGTATTATCAGCTATTAGTCTCCTTGGTACAAAGACATTCTGATACTCACAAACAATATTTGGGATAATCAACTTCAACCTATTAGCCAATGTTTTTGTAATCAATTTAAATGCAACATTATACAAGCTAATTGGGCGGAACTCTTTAGTATGAGAGGGGATTTTACCTTTAGAAATCAAGCAAATGTATGTGTGATTTAAATGAGAGGGGTTCATACCATGGTTGAGCACCTGCAACACGGAGTCTACTGCATCACCCACTATATTCCAGAATTTTTGATAAAATAAAGCCGGCATTCCATTTGGATCTAGTGCCTTAGTTGAGTGCATCTGTTTTAATGCTGCATAAATTTCCTCTCTGGAAAAAACCCCATCTATCATGCCTCTTATATCATTAGAAAGTCTATTGTTAACTACCTCCACTGTTGGTTCAATGTCAAGAGGGCTGCTGCCTGAAAAAAGGTTCACATAATAAGAAGTCACGACATTTACAATCTGGTCTTCCTCAAAGAAAACACGACCATCATCATCACAGATTTTCTCAATTGACTTTCTCTCTCCTTTCCAAGGCTTTCCTGTAGAAAAACTTGGTATTTTTGTCACCATATTTTATCCAATTGGCCCTTCATATCTAACACCACATTATTTCTTCAAGCTGTAATAATCTATCAAGCTCATTCTCCATCTCCTTTTGTCTAGCTCTATTCTCATGTGATGATATTAAAATCTATGAATACCGATATCCTAGACATATAAAGGTTCCCTAAAATAACCTAGAATAAAATTATAATTTTTAAGTTCTTTTTTGAGAAATTATTTGAAACAAAAAGATTTTAACTTATGGAGTGGGTTGAATTTGAAAATTTAATATTGATTTGAGAAAGGAGTAAGATACTTCTCATTATACATATATAAAATAATAATAATAATAATAAATATGATGTCGCAAGTGGGGTCCAAATTATACTGACTGGAATCTCAAAATAACAACAAATGTGACAGACCAACAGTATTCTAAAGGGGAGAATTAGTGTAGAAGATGTTCAGTGATTGGTCACTTTTCTTGATTACGATATAGTTATAGATAATATATAACCGATTCATCTGGTAAGCACCATTGATTAATTAAATGCCAATGTTATTGCCTGGCATTTATTCATTCTAAAATTGTGAGATAAGCGTTCACCAAAAAGTGAATAAAAAATTTGTTAGATAATATCAATTTCTAACATTAATAATATGCTTTCTTTTATGCAACTTGTGCAATTGTCACCTCGAACACATAACTTCTTTTTTAGCAATCAATTTCAACATAAAACCATACCATTTGTGAATCTATTGTGCCGCCCATCCAATCCCTTTCTTGCGTCCTTCAAGTTCCAACAAAACAGAAGTGTTCATTTAAATTTATTATTGTTAATTAATTTCCTTTCTATATATATATATATATATTATATGCATATATTCTGTGTAAAACGTCACATATATATAATGGCAATTAGCCTTTGAAATGCTAATCGTGTAAACTACTTTACAGGATTGGCACCCCAAGACTAATAATAATACGTATATATCTCGTGTAAAACTTCATGCGTTGATTTTTTCTCCAAGTCTCTTATTCTCTCACTTCGGTCTCATTTAAATCTTGGCAACAGAAACATGGAGGTACTCTTGATTATTTGAAGGCTTGATGCGTTGTGTCAATTTGCTTAACAGCGCGACCTGATGACAAATTGCAAATTGAGTTGGGTCTTTCTGACCCATTTTTCTTTACAAATATGTTTTCTATTTCTCACACAACATCAGATTTATTCTTCTACATTTTCTTCAAAATTTTCAGTGTCTGAAATGGCTCCTCAAACCTTATTTTGTTCTTTTTTTTTTTTCATTTAGCCTTGGTTTTGGTTTTGTCTATGGAGTAGGAAGAGAAATGAGAGTATTAATGATGCTGGTACTGTGAATTGCTAGTAGAAAGGAACAAAGAGGAAGGAAAAACGCGGGAGGTGCTGGCAGTTGAAATAATGATTTAAGGGCAAAATAGTAAATACACAATCCCAAAGTCAATTCACCTGGGAGTGGAAGTGACTTTCAGATCACTTCAACCAAGGTCACGTTATGTGCTGTGTAGAAGTGATATTGAAAGTGAGAATTGGGGTCCCAAACTGAAGCCAAACACCACAGGTTACGGTGGAAATTAATTCTGGGTTTCAGAATCAATTCTTGAAGCCAATCCAAACATGCATAATCTTAATGCAATATTTTAAGCATTAATAAGGTTAACGAATCATTTTAAAAGGTGGTCCATAATTGAACCGGTATGATCCATTAGACCATTGTTATAAATAATTTTAATATTAAATAATCCTCACTTACTTGTTAAATATTTTAAGAATTTTATTAAAATATTCATCCATTCATCTTTATACAAAAATTATGAATTTTACGACATTCTCATAATTATTTTTGAATTTTTCTTTTTTATCACCCACTTAAAAACTATATTTATGATTACAACAATGAAGTTTGTACCTATATGTATAAGATTTTTTGTTACTTTTTATAAAACCCGGAAGGAATCAAATCAATTTGACTGATTTTAACTGGCTCAACTAATAGAATAATTCTCCTTTTATATCCCATTTTTTTATAAAAATTTATAACTTACAACTCTTAACTTTTGTTTAACTATTCGGGTCAGATCTATATAATCAATTAAGGATTAAAAACCATGAAATGTAAATTTTTTATAAAAAATAAAGTGTAAAGTAACAAAACTCATCTCGTCGAATTTTTAAGACATTGCCTTATTGTCACCGTTTTGTAGGAGCTGTAACAGTCACACTAAACAAGTAAAAGAACTCATAGGTGGACTTGAAAAGTCTAATTATCAGGTCAATAATAATTTTAAATGCTTAATAACTTGAAATCTAAGTATCGCATTATATTAACTATTTCTTTTTTCACAAACAAAGGAATAAAAAAGCTTTTAAGTTTGGACACTATTTATCTTTTGATATGCTAGAGGTAAAAAAATCAGTTGCTCTTTGTTTGTATGGAATATGAGGAAAAGATTTTCATTTTATAATTTTCACACTTTGAGTTCTTCTATGAATGTTAGTGTTGTCCATCATTTTTTTGGTTCTGTATCGTTCAATATTCACAGGGTATGAATCTATTTAAATCCCTCAATTTATGACTAATCTAGACTTGAGTTGCTATCCGTCCCAAATTGGGAAGAGCTTTTCCAAAGATATTTTTTACATACATACTATCTCGAACTCAAGATAAGGTATTTAAGCAAAACCTAACCCCTTCCACTAAGACCACCTTGTTGGCTAGTGTTGTCCATCACTAAACCTATAAAATTTCCAAGAGCAGAAAATGCTAGGTAGTTTTTTTCTTTTAAAAAATTGATAGTTTACAAAATCTTCATAAAATTTATTTCAAGTCATTAGATATGGTGAGGTCCACTATAAGGGTGGTAGACCTACCAAACTTAATAACAATAAATAGCTTTGATGAGATTTTAGTAAGACAAGATGCAGTGGAAATAAAATTGCTAGTTTTTTTATGAAGTTCTTACTAACTACATGACATTTAACCCATAACTAAACCTTATTATATAAACTAGTTAATGCTTTGTGCATAGGATAACAAAATTAAAAGAAATTAGACAACATAACTATTTCAGAAAACCATATTAACTAACCCTTATAATAATTGTTCACAACAATAGATCATCAAACCAACACGTGATCACTAATCACAAACAGATCAAAGTATACAATTGTTTCTTTTCTATTGATTATGGAGCATTTAGATGAAAAATAATTTTAATTTCATAAATTTAGCTAACATTATTCAAATTTTAGCCTTGCTCCAAGTTTATTTTTATTTTAAAGCATTTAATGTCAATAAATTTTAATTTTCCTTTTCAGTTTAGTATGTCTTAGTTATTTAGCACTTTTTGAATTATAATTTTTTGTGATAGTGACATGTATTAATATTGATTATAATGATAAATGCTCAAAGAATGTTTGAGGGTTCATCACCTCATTGGCTTTGAGGGTTCTTCTTTTAATATTTATATTAGTAGAGTTGTGGTAAATATAATTTGTAGTTAATAAAAGTTAAAATGTTCTTAATATAATTATTTATCTAGTACTTTTTTTTGTTTTGTTTTGAATAACTGACCAAGTATAGTTGACTTCCCTATTAAGAGTTTTAGAAGACAAGCTTGTATAAGTTGTGGTTTAACCCTTTTATGAACCCTTATGTTTATTTTAAGAATCTATTATGAAATCATGCACACACCGAATGAGCAGCACCACTAAACCTGCACCTTATGTTTAGTTTATACAGCTAATTTTCTAATTGTGGTCCATTGGCAAATTAATTTTCTACCAAAAGAGTTATTTAGCGTATTCTTTTTAAGGGTATTGTAATTTGTAACCATTGGAATTCCTTATTATTGCATTCAGCAACCCATATGTCTCCAATCTCAGCTCACATGCATTCACGAAATACCAATATTAGAAAATTGACAAATATTGTGCCGTGTTTTTCCAGAAAATTTGACAGATTTATTGTTCTCTCCAACTAAAGCGCCAATGGCAGACAATCACATAAGCTCCCTCCCCTAACTCCGTAAACATCCCCCATCTTCGAATTGCGTTCAGTGTTTTAATTCCATTGACACAAACAGGGTAAAAGAAAACAGTGATTAGCAATGGCAACGCTGACAATACCTCCGGTGCTGACATCGCCTCGCGATGACGCTGCCCGGCTACACAAAGCCTGCAAAGGTTGCATTTTGTTTGTTATTTTTTATGCACACAAATGTTATATGACAATGTGTTTTTTCTTTTTAATTTTGTTTTTCATGTTTGTTACGCATCAGAGTCCTGTAGTTGTGTAAATCTGTAGAAGATTAAAGCTATGATGACAAATTTTAGCTCCCAAAGAATTCAGACTAATTAGTAATTTGCTGTGGTTTATGCATTGGCCATTTCTTGTTGGGTTTGTCTCTTAAAGGTGAGCATAGAACGACTGAATGATTGACAACAATTGGGCTTAGCAGAGGGGTTTATGGTGGTGGATATTCATATTAGGTCCAAGTTGTGATTACAACTCTATGTACAGAAGATTCAAAGGAAGAGGAAGACAGTGAAGAGAAGAAAGAGGGGATGAAAGTTTACAATAAATGTTATCGCAATGCAATATTGTATAATTAAGTGTTAGAAATATAAAACCTTACCTGAATCTTCAATCCCTCTATTTGCAAATATTGAATCTTACAAAAAAAAAATCTTAAATAAAAAAATTTAGACTATTAAATTTATAAATTTTTACATTAAACTATGAGACTCAATTCTTTTTGTACTTTTTGTAATTTTTTTAAATAAAACATGCTTTTCCCTTTTCTTATTCCGTTTTCTTTTTACTAAATCAAACTGAAGATGGGTTTTGTGTTGTTTGAAACTTTGACCAAGAGATGTGTTTTCAAGTTTTGAATAAATGAATGAATAACAGACACATGCAATCTTAAACGCTCACAGAAGTAAGATGGTCAAGTCAATTGAGACTCAATTGTTATCTGTAACAGAGCAGCTTATGCATTTCTCTTTTCTTCCTAATCAATTTTATCATCACAGGACTTGGCTGCAAAACTTCTAAAATAATAGATATCCTTGCTCATAGGGATTCAACGCAGCGTGACCGCATTCAACAAGAATTTGAAACTCTCTATTCTGAAAAACTTACAAAACGATTGTCTTCAGAGCTTCACGGAAATCTCAAGGTATTTACTACACAGAAGAATTTCCAAAGTTGTGTTGTTTTCATCAGAATTTATTCTTGTTCTTCTTGTGTCCTGGTAGATACATTTCGTTTACCACTCTCACATACGCAGAGAACTCATTTTTCCCTTGGGCTTCAATGTTTGCAGAAAGCAATACTACTTTGGTTGCCTGATCCTGCTACTAGGGATGCTAAGATAGTAAAGAAGGCCATGAAGGGATCTGCTGTTGATTTTCAAGCTATAACTGAAGTGATATGTTCTCGCACCCCTTCACAAATACGGCGCTTTAAAGAAGTTTATCTCTCAACATATCATTCTCATCTTGAGAATGACATTGAGAAAAATACATCTGGAGATCACAAGAAGGTGGTTCTTCCGTTCCCATCTATTAGTGCCCTGGTTTTACATTCACGTCTTTCTAATCTAGTGCATCTGCTGCATCACATAACTGAAAACACCTAGGCTTGATGTGTGAATGGAGATATTGTTGAGGTTATCCCACATTAGTTATGAAAGGAGGTGGATGTAAGTTTAAAAGTATAAGGGAAAAATTCATCTCACGAGCTAGGTTTTAGAGTAAGAAGCCCCAAAATGCACCGAATAGATTTTTATGACTCCCAATGGGTGAAGTGTCATTCTCATGCATTGTAGTGGTACGTGAAAGAAAACTATCTTTGAAGCTATTAAAATAATTGACTATTAAACATAGAAACCCAGCACTAAAATTTGGTTTAAGTGTCCTTTTGTAACTGTCCAAAGCCGATTCTTATCAAATTGGTCAGGGTCACAATTTTTTAAGTGCATTGGAACTGGCAATCTAAAATAGATTTATGTTCTTTTTCTTTAATGATGTTGACCAGTTTCTATATAATTGAATAACTTCATTCAATCTGTCTCTTAATAGTTGTTGCTAGCGTACATAATTACACCACGCTATGAAGGGCCAGAATTAGATTCTGGGATGGTGCAACGAGATGCCCAAGATCTGTACAAAGCAGGGGAGAAGAGGATAGGAACTGATGAGCAGACTTTCATAAGGATCTTTAGTGAAAGAAGCAGCCCACATTTGGCTGCAGTTAGCTCCATCTACGAAAGCATGCATGGCCGCACACTTGAAAAGGTGTGACTACAAATCATGGGTGGGCAAAGAACAATGCTAGTTGCACATTGCCGTACTGCACAAAGAGTGCTCAAAGTAGTTATAAAATACAAATAGCAAGTGCCCGTTATTTGATCATGTGCAGATCTTATGCAATGAATTCACATGCAACTAGCATTGTTTGTGGGCAAAATCATCTCAAAACTTTTCATTCCTTTGCACAATCGAACTCATCGGTTTTGTGCAGGTGATCAAAAAGGAAACATCTGGCTATTTTAAGAGTGGCCTCTTAGCCATACTAAGATGCGCTACTAACCCTGCATTGTATTTTGCCAAGGTACTCGTTGTTCTCAGTGTCATTTCCATGAATTTTATTTTGGCTTCTCATTTTACTGTCTTATGTGTTTGATAGAGGACGAATTGAACTTTTCCTTTAGTTATTTTCCCTATCTTTGTTAAAAAATGTCCAGAAATCTCTTTCAATTTTGCTGCACCTGCATAGAATTTATGATCTGCAGTTTTGAAGCTATGCATATCTTTCCTTTTAACACCATTTTAGAAGCTTTCAAATGGAAACATTCTAGGCTTCTTTATCTTCAACAGAAATTGATGCAGGAAATGGATAGTAAGATAAAATCATTTGAAAAGCCTCTTTTTGTGCAAATTATCTTCTACCTGTTTCATTTTCTCATTAAGATAAAACGGATAGTCTTTTTTTTTGGTTGACAAATGGATAGTATTTATCTATGCTAGACTTCGGTATAAGCTACTTACATCGCAAATTGCTTGAAGTAAAAGTGTTAAAATTTGAAAATTTTTGCAGATTCTGCGCAAGTCAATGAGGGGTGTGGGAACTGATGATAGTCGGCTACTCAGGGTAATTGTGTCAAGAACTGAAGTGGACATGTACTATATAAAAGTAGCATACTATAACAAATATGGAAAACCATTAACGACTGCTGTTCGCTCAGACACATCAAGCCATTACAAGGATTTTCTTCTATCTCTTTTAGGTCCTGATTATTAGGAGGGAACCATATGTAAGAAGGGGCCTGTCTACAGTATATATGAAGTTTACGCATCGGCAGCTGTGATCGTTAGTGTTGCTCGGTTAACTGTAGATTACATCAAGCGGAATTTTGTGTTCGAAATGGTGTTTTGACTTAGAAGCATTTATCTGTTGTTAATTGAACTGCTCCTTAAGGGTAAAGAGGTGTTGGGCAAATGGGGGTTAGTTTTACTTTGCTTCCATGCCTTCTCAAATTGTATTGAGCAGCTACATTATGCCGAGCTAAAACCCTTATCTCAGTGGGGGCACTTATTTAGTTTTGATATTTTAATTTTAAATGAAAATTAATATTGTTAAATTGTAAAGAAAATTATTGCTAATGAGAAATTATGTCTTATAAAAACGTATGTTAGTGCTCTATTAAAAATGATTAAGAACAGCAAAAAAATAAAAATAACATATAAATGATACCAAACTAAAGAAATTTAAATAAAAGATTGTGAGAGATGTCTTACTTCTTTATTTGTACATGCAACGTTATATTCTTGTGATTATTAGACTTAATTAGTTTTGTGCCTCTGTAAATTGTATAGATGTTAAACAAAATTTTTTATATTCCCTAACTTGTAGTCAAGTTTTTGTTTCGTCTTTTAACTTTTTTTACATTTAACTTCTAAACTATCATCAACATTTTTTTCAATTTTAACAATATTAGTTCACTTAATAAAAGAGTTCCATAGTGGCAAACAGCCTTTATAATTGCACATGTGGCAGTTACATGTAATAAAAGATGTTATTCTATCTCAATGTTTTAACCCTTAACCCTAAAGTGTAAACATGAGAATCTAATTAAAATTTTAAAACTTAAAACTCAAAATTTTACATTCTAAAACAATAATTTTAAATTTTAAATTTTAAAATCTAAAATCGTAAATCCTAAAACATAAAGCTCATAACCATAAACCACAAAATCTAACTTTGAGTTCGTATATTGCTAGACCACTACATTAGAATGATATGTTAAATATTGTTCCCTTTAAAAGAAATTAGAGATAAAGAAGAACGTACGTACTATAAATTCAGAGCCAAAATGCATACACTTCTAAAAATTGAAAATTACCAATGGATATATCTATTGGTAAATAATTTATATCGATGGAATGCCAAATAAAAATATTGTGTTTAAAAGTGTTGTTAGTAATTTTTTCCTGATAGATAATTTGTTTTTAGTGACAAAGTAACCACTATAAAAATAAAAAATAATGTCAATGATTGTATATATAAATCTATAAATTTTTGAAAATTTTTCCAACAAGATCACAAAAATTATACCAACAAGTTATTTGTCAATAATGAAAAAATTGTTAAAATTTTAAACTGTTACTGATCGATGTTATGTTGGTAACAAAAATATTAAAAAATTATAAATCATTACAGACAAAACATCCATTACTTAATTAAATTTTTAGTTTTTAACTAACACAGTTTAATATTTTATTTTCCATTATAAATTAAATATTTATTTTAATTGTCACTTATCACATATAAATACAAAAAAATAAAAATCAGGTAAACATTTTATTTTAAAAAAATAAGATTTATTATAAAAATATGAAAATACAATAATTATTTAATAAATAAAATGTATAAATAATAATATTAATATACAACAAATACATAATATACAACAAATGCAGAATATCCTCAAAGTTGGTCTAATCTTTGCCCAAACTTAGATGATGACTCAGCGGCAGTGGCGGTCAATTGAAGATGCCTGCAGAATGCTAGCCAAAGACCATTAATTTTTTGCAACTCGTTGATGGATGGCGAGGACTATGAGTACATAGTTGCTATGGCTGACTAAAGCAACATCTCTAACTCAGCCCGCAATTGAACACCTAGTGACGCCTTGACTCATGCATCTTGCTCCTCTTGGGTCTTTGATGCCAGTGCCTATGAACTGGATCCCGCAACAAGTAGTGGGTGTTTATGGATAACTATGAGCCTATACCATAAATACAACCTTTGTTAGGCCTCTAATCATTTGCATACATATGTGCTCCTTGTGCACCCAATGACTACATTAAGAGCTTGAATCAATTTCTAGGGTGCCCCCTAGGTTTGGACCAGTTCCAATTCAGCTTGAAACCTATCTTGAACCCATAAGGGGGTTAAATATTATATTAGCCAACAATTAATTAACTTATTAAACTAAATAACAAACTTTAAGTCAATTAACGAAAGATACTTACGAAGGCCATTGGGATCAATCATCAAACCAAGTCTTGTTTTTATTTTGCTAGTGTGTGAACTAGGAGGCCTCTTTCTACATTGAGGGAAGTCCTGGAGTCACATTCTACACAAAGGTTTTAACTATAGTTAGTAAATATTAACTGAACTTAAATGTAACATTAAAAGTAAATTGAATAAAAGTAAGTTCCAAATTAACTTGCCATCTTGTCCTATGAGGTGCCAAAAGACACAGCTCTCAGTGTGGAGTGACCAACCTTCTTGGAGGAACTGTACTTCTTCGAAGCCCATTGCCTCTGAAGCAACTCTCATATCCTTTCTCCTATCCAAGAGGGCTCTGGCCTTCCAATAAGCTTCTTGGTACATGTGGAAAAGATGCGCTGGCCCCAAGAGTTGGAGGCATCCCACATGTGGCCCTCATGTTTGGGGGCATAACAAATATTTTTTGCAAGAAATAAAAACAAGTTAATCAACAATTAATATGTAAACAAAATTAAAAATGGCTAAAATAATGGCTAAAATGTAGAGGATTCTTCTCAATTAAGGGTTAATTGCGAAAGACCCTCATTTACTTTCAATTTTTGTACAAAACCCTCTTGAATTCTCCAACTTTTGCAATGCACACTTCTATTACATTCTTCATCCAAAATCACATGGAATCCTAAATCCTATGGTCAAACCCCGAATTGACCCATATGAAATGACAAAATTGCCCCTAAACTAAGTTAACACTCTAACAAATGATTAAAAGAAAGATTCAATGTACCAACAAGACTTTAGCTCACCAATATTATTTGGAATTGACCTTTGAAGCTTGTTCACAAAGAGGTTGAACCATACCAAATTCTCCAAATCCGACCAAACCTACTACTATTTAGATTTCACACTTTCTTTTATTAAAATAGAATTAGTAAATGCCAATTTATTATCACAAAATAAAAAATGTATTTTCACAAGGGAAGGGATTAGAGTTTTTGATTTGAAACTCTCATAGTCTCTTTGTTTTTCATCTCTCCATAATTGACCTCGTCACTATCTTGGCGTTATTCTCTCCTTCAGCACTAGCATCTAGAAGCTCTATCTCTAGTGGTTTGGTAGGCTTCTCTCTCTTTTTGCTTCAAACTATTTTCTTTGTTTTTTAGTTAAGAAAATAAAATTAAAAATAATAAGATGGGGAAATGGGTTGCTGGATCTATGATCTTACGCGGTCCTATTCTCTTTATTTGATTTGGTTGTTATCCCTTTGCTCTGATCTTTATGTGCATTTTCTTCTTTTTTATCAAGAAATAATGTTGGCATATATATTTTTTCTCACTTCCTTTGACCTTCCTATAAATGATTTTTCCTTGCTACGATTTTAAAATGTCTAAAAAATTTACTATTTTGTTGTGAATAAAGAGTCAGGAAATAGAGCCAAACCAAAATCTGTAGGTCATTTTCCAGTTTAGGGGTAGTTGTCTTTTTACATGGATCAATTTGGGGTTTGACCATAGGATTTAGAGTTCTATCTGGTTTTGGGTGTAGAATGTAATAAAAGGGGTGCATTGCAAAAGTTTGAGAGCTTAGGAGGGTTTTATACAAAAATTAAAAGTAAAGGAGAATCTTTTGCAACTAACCCTTAATTAAAGAGAGTCTTGTACATTTTATCCTAAAACAAATTTAATTGACATAAAAATATAAACTTACTTTCCACTTGCTAGATCACTTGCAACACTGGGAGTTTGGAATGTCACCCCATGTCCTATAAGCAATATCAAACTTTTATCAAATGACTTTGGTCAAAGCTTGTGTCCTTATAGTGTTTGGCATCCAACAAATGTGAACCCTTACTTCATATGTTAGTACAGTATATAAATTTATAATAAATGTTCAATTATGAACACAAAAATATACCTGAACCTAGTGCCAGACTCCATGAATCATCTTGGTGTAAAATGTAAGCTACTCCCTAGCCAATCCTAATCTAGTGTTGTGTAAGGTGTGGATAGGATAGAAGAAGATTGTGCAGTTTCATGACTACGTGTACCTCCTGGATATATGGATGGCAGGTGGTATTGTGTGGTTGGGCATCATGTATAAATGTTCTAGGGGAGGGTATTTAATACACACCATCACCTCCTAAATGCACCACCTCCCTTTCATTGCCAACCATAAGTCATATGTAGTACATGCAAAATGCTGACAAGGCAAAAGTATGGCAGCAAATATGAACTAGTCAAAAGTTATGAAACTCTTTCTAGTCTTGAAGCAAATAGAGAGTAATAAATAGCTTGTCTCCAAGGACAGCAAGAATCATCTTTGAGGTGTGAGTAAATCTCCAAGTGCCACCACTCTACAAGTGTGTGCAACTTCTAGGAATGAACTAGCAATAAAAGTAGTATTTAATGTTTAATAGAATATGTATTGTGTACCACTGTTTGGACAACCATGACCCATTATAAATGGTTCTCCATGGTATGTTTTACATAGCATCGTTCCAATAAACATAGCAAGTTTCCAAAGAAAGAGAAACTAGTGCAAAGTTTGTGTGTGTCTTTTCCTCTTTGGTTCAATTTTATTCGACAAAATTGGTATTATTGCCATATAGTCCAGGACCAATTGAGGTGCTGTGGAGTTGAGGTGTTGCAAAAAAAAAAAAATCTAATAGTCAAGGATTATTAATATAGGTGCCAGATAAGAGGTACCACTTGTAGAAACTCTACTCATATATAGTTAAGGACTGTAAAGCTTGTTGGTCTGGGACCAAACTTTTTTATTAGTACATGAGAAGGTTTTAACAAGTTATTATGATGATAGACTTTAATATTATCGGTAACATCAAGAAGCTTAATAATCAAAATTATAGCACATAGCAAACTTGCATAGAATCATATTTGCAAGATCAAGATTTGTGAGAGATAGTCAATGGGAATAAGACCACGCCACTGATAGATGTAGAATCCTTAAGGAAATGGCACATTAAAGCTAGCAAAGCGATATTTGTGGTTAAGACAACCATTGAGGAGGAGATGCTAGAACCAATTCGGTATATTTCCACCCCAGAAGAGGCTTGGGACGTGTTTATCTCACATTTTTCTAAGAAAAAAGATATGAGATTTCAACTTTTAGAAAATGAACTAATATTAATCACACAATGTGATATGACAATAAATCAGTATTTTACAAAAGTAAAGTTCATATGTTGAGAAATTTCTAATCTAGATGTTACATAAAAAATCAATGGTGACAAGATAAGAAGAATTATTATTCATGTCTTGAAGCATGAATAAAGAAGTTTTGTCACTACAATCCAAGGGTGGCCAATTAAACCATCCTTGGAAGAGTTTGAAAATCTCTTGGCTAATCAAGAGACTCTCTTAAGACAAGTAGCTAGTGTTTCTTTGAAAAATGAAGAAGAGGCACTTTTCAGCAACAAAAACCAAAGTAGACCAAATGGTCAAAATGTTGACAAAAATGGCAACCCATAGAAAGGCCAGAATAAAAGCTACCAGCCAAGGGGAGATGATAAAAATAGAAGTCTAAGTAAAAGACAAGGCAACTCTTGCAAATTTGAATGTTATAATTATGGAAAGAATGGTCACTTTACTTGAGATTGTTATTTCAAAAGGAAGATAGCTAAAGGAAACACTACTACATCAAGCAATCAAGAGAATAGTGAAAATGAATGGGATATGGAGGCCTCATATGTAGTGATTGAAGATGATGGTGATGCAATATCAAAGAAGGAGGAGTTGGTGCTTGCTACATCTACTCTTAATATGATTGATTATATTAAGAGTTGGATTGTTGACTTAAGATGTTCTAATCACATGATTGGAGATAGAGGGAAGCTCCTCAATATATTAGAGTATAAAGGTGATCAAGTGGTTATGACAACCAATAATTCTAGATTACCAATTAGACATATTAGTAAAATCGTGGTTGTACCTCAGTTTAGTGCAAAGCAAGTTCAACAACAAGATGTCTATCATGTTCCTGGGATGAAGAAAAACTTATTGTCAATTTCTTAATTGATAACCTCAAGTAACTATGTTGTGTTTGGTCCTAATGATATAAAAGTCTATTAGGACATGAAAATTGTGGGCACACTATTTATAGAAGGGAAGAAACAAGAATCTATCTATGTAATATCAATTGAGTCAGCATATGTAGATAAGATAAGAAAAAATGAGATTGCAAATCTTTGGCATGCTCATCTCAAATACATTAGCTATCACAAGCTAAAAGTCATGATGAAAAAGATAATGCTCAAATGACTTCCCGAGTTGAACATTCAAATAGGCACTATTTGTGCAGGATGTCAATTTGGAAAGGCTCAACAACTTCCATTTGAAGAATTAAATTTTAGATCCAAGAAGCATTTAAAGTTAATTCATTCAAATGTGTTTGGGCCTATCAAGTAGCCATCCATAAGTGGATTACAATATATGGTAACTTTCATTGATGATTTTTAAAGGTATGTTTAGGTTTTCTTTATGAATGAAAAATCTCAAACGTTGACTAAGTTCACATAATTCAAAGAAAATGTAGAAAGTCAAGTTGGCATGAAGATACAATATCTACACTTAGACAATGGTGGAGAATATACATCTAAAGAGTTCAATGTGTATCTTTAGGAGCACAAGATTAAAAGACAATTCTTGTGTCCTAATACTTCACAACAAAATGGAGTAGCTAATAGGAAGAATCGACATCTTGCGAAAATTTGTCAAACTATGTTGCATGCCAAGAATGTGCCTTCAAGATTCTATGCAGAATGTATGAAGTTTGCAATGCATGTCATTAATAAATTGCCTCAAGCACAGTTGGGATTTGTTTCTCCATTTGACAAGTTATGGAATCTCAAACTAGGGGTGGGCTACTTTTGAGTCTTTGGGTGTATGTGTTATGTGTTTGTTCTTGTTCATCTTCAAAGCAAATTTGAAAAAAAGGCAGTGTGATGCATTTTTATTGGTTATGATTACCAAAGAAAAGGGTGGAATGCATAGATCCTACAAAAAATTAGATGTACATGTTGAGAAATGTTGTGTTCGATGAAACATCATTTGCTGGTCATCTCAACATCCAGTTTTGTTGAATTCAAAGGGAATAGAAGACAAGTTGTATGAAAAGTGTGATATGAGGTTAGTAGAATTACCTTTAATTCCGGAAAATTCTAAGTAGTTAGAAATAGAAACTGAAAATGAATCTGAAGGAGAAAGGAGTTCATCGTAGATTGGAATACATCACTAAAGTGTAGGAGAAGTGCACTTTGATAAAGAAGAAGTTTGTGTGCAATGATAGCTTTGAAAGTCAAATAGGCAATGAAACCAAATCCAAAATATGCTAATATGGCTTTAGTTGAAGAAGATATGGTGAAAGGACCATTCAAATATAATGAGACATCAACAAAGCAATTGGGATTGTTGTTAAGAACAAACTCAGAATAGTCAGTGTTAAGGGGGAGTGTTAAATGCACACCATTGCCTATTAAATGTACCACCTCCCTTTCATTGCCAACCATAAGTCATATGTAGCACATGCAAAATGCTTACAAGACAAAAGAATGGCAACAAATATGGACTAGTCAAAAGTGATCAAACTCCTTCTAGTCTTGAAGCAAACAGAGAGTGATAAATAGCTTGTCTCCAAGTATAGCAAGAATCCACCTTTTAGGTGTGAGTAAATCTCCAAGTGCCACGACTTTACAAATGTGTGCAACTTCAAGGTTTGAGCTAGCAATAAAAGTAGTATTTAATGTTTAATAGGATATGTATTGTATACCACTGTTTGGACTGCCATAACCCATTATAAATGGGTGTTCACGGTATGTTTTACATAGTATCCTTCCAATAAACTTGGCAAGTTTCCAAAGAAAGAGAAACTAATGCAAAGTGTGTGTGTCTTTTCCTCTTTGGTTCAATTCCATTCAATAGAGGGTTAGTGTGGATGGGATGACTAAGGGTGAAAAGAAGTCAGGTGGAAGTAGCCCTCAATGGGGCTAGGTGCTAGAGGTGGGCCGACTGTCCTTCCTATCCAAACCGACCACCAGACAACATCTATACAGGAATTCAAACAAAAAAGTTGTCAATTAAATATCATTCAATACATCAGAGGATATATTATTTGTATTTTCATTAAGATTTTGTCTTACATTATATATATGATTGTATATACACCTGGAAAATGTTTTGAGCGAATTGGTAAGCAATGCTGTACGGACTATCTATTAAATGTGTATTTGCATCCCATTCTTGGGAAAACACGTTGCTATTGGAAATGGTTCAAAATTTGACATTCTATGAAGGCTACTGAGCCACATCATAACAATCAAAATTTTTCTTTGGAACTAGCTTCATTCTTATATTTGACTTGAAGCAGCTGGTTTTGGAAATTGAACTAACTTAAAAGAAAAACCATAGTGATATGAAATTCCCTTATACCTTCCCATAGACTATTACATCATAATCATGTTCCAATAGCACTATATATTCTCAGGAATAGAATGCATAAAAATACTAAAGCCATCAATCTGATACATATTCTCGAAGACGAAAAAGTAATTTAGCCAATCTATTTTGTGAGATTCTTTATAAAAAATTTATTAGGCACATATGATCAATCAGAATAAAGTAACTATGTTGTAATATTTTTAATATTAGAATTCGCTGTATGATACGTTTTGCATCAATTGTTTATTCCAATGAATTCACTGTACAAAATGAATAAACATTATGTATGAACAAAAATCTCTCGCCCCGTCACATCTTTCCATGTTCACCTCACAAATTTGCTATACATTTATGAAATGTGAAAGTTTGGTTTAAGTTGTAACCCTTGTGATAAAGCAATAGTCCTATTTTCATTTTAATTTTTTGTGAGAATAAAATGAAAAAAGAGTTTAATTAGTTTGCTATGTTTGACTTCAATCAAATTAGCCCACTCATTGGTTTGTGAGTTCCAGAGGTTTGCTCGGGCAGGATTGGAGACTGCCCAGTTATTAGACCATAATTAATCATCCCCCAAACCCCATAGCTCCTACGACCCATCTCTTGCTTCCCATATATAGTCGCGTTTCCTTGAAACATGGGCTTCCAGTTGCATGCACCTCTCCGTCGAGAAACAAGTCATCTAACAGTATCATCATTTCTCTATCGCTCAAATCTCCTTTTTATTCAATCCTCATCAAATTTTGTTAATAGAGCCCTTTGCAAAACCATGTGTGGCAATGGCTTTACAAGAACCCCACCTCTGTTCTATAGCAATGATATGTATGCTTTTTGTTCTACCCATTTCTGCAGAGTTTCCCCGTTTCGAACATAAACCAAAACATGAAGGATCTCTCAGCTTTCTGGTTGTTGGAGACTGGGGGAGAAGAGGGCTTTATAATCAATCCTTTGTCGCGGATCAGGTTTGCCCATTCTTTTGATGTTCTATCCATCCTTTTTTTTTTTTTCCCGGCATATTTCAACTATCCAACCTCCTGGGCAAACCTCTTGTGGTCATTTTAATTTCAACTATCCAATCTGATTATTATATATAAAAAGATGTTTTATAATACATGATAATTTAAAAGCCTTCTTAAAATATTTGAAGAATTATAAAAATTTTTAATAGTTATCTTGTTAAGAAACCTCCTGGCCTTAAATTATTAATTAGGGAAAATTTCATTGGGTTAGAAGTGAAAATGGAATCCAATCTTAGTTCGTTCTATTGAATAGCTTTTAATTTATGTTCAATATAATATATTATAAAAGAAAAAGATGGGAATGAAAGCTAACCATATAATAAGGGCACTTGTATAGATAAACAAGTCATTGTTGCTTACTATGTCTTTTTGGCTAGCCTCTAACATTAATTTGGAAATGGCATACAGATGGGAAAGATAGGGGAGAAACTAGATATAGATTTTGTTATATCCACTGGAGACAATTTCTACGACGATGGATTAAAGGGTGTTAAAGACCCAGCTTTTCTGGAGTCATTTTCCAGAATTTACACTGCTAAGAGCCTCCAAAAGCAATGGTACGTTGGTAAGTCAGATATCTCCATTCAGTGTTTCAATCCATGCATTATGTCCTATGTTCTAAATTCTTCTTTCTTTTGCTTCGCTGCTTCCATATTCACTCGATTTAAAGCATGTTCCAGTATCTACATGTGTATTATACATATAATTGCACGGCAGGAGAACGGGTATATATGTATCCAATACAAGAATGGGTATGTTAATACATTATATTTGTAATAAAACTTTCATTTAGCTCTCGTACAAGATTTATATCCTGGTACGAATAAATTGCCAAAAATAAAATTTTTATGCTCATACAGCTTATTTTTAAATTTGCAGCTAATAACTTAAACTTTTTAAATAATTGATTCTATATTGTGTCTATAATTTTTTTTTCAGTTTTTCGGGAAATTTGACTACTGGGCTGATGCAATGGCACAACTAAGTCCTACCTCAAAGAAAATCTGACTTATATATAATAACTTAAACTTTTTTCGAATGGTGAATTTTTTTTAAAACTATTTCTTCTGCAGTTTTAGGCAACCATGACTACCGGGGGGATGCATTAGCCCAATTAAGTCCTATCTTAAAGAAAATCGACAGAAGATGGCTTTGCCTGAGGTCTTATACTCTCAATGCAGGTACATTTTCAACCTCTTTGAATCACTTAAGTTGGGAAAGAAATCATGTTTACTCCTTTCTTTTCCCCTTTCTGCCCACTATTATTCTCCCCAGGGACTGTTGAATTTTTCTTAATAGACACAAGTCCCTTTGTTAATGATTACTTCAACGACTCCGAACACACTTACGATTGGCGAGGTGTGAGTCCGCGGCAAAGCTACCTTACCAACCTTCTCAAGGTAAGTACCGCCAAAAGATGGTCAAATATTGAACAATGCCGGTAATTAACAAAGCATTGATAACGAACTTGTTGATGATTTTTTTTTTTTTTTTGTTGACATTTTTGTGAAAATTAAGGATCTTGAAGCAGCGTTGATAAAATCAACTGCCAGTTGGAAAATTGTCGTGGGTCACCACTCAATCCGAAGTATTGGGCATCATGGGGACACTTACGAGCTTGTACAGCAACTCAGCCCACTGCTAAAGGTATATATATAACCTTATTCAATTTGCTTCAACCTAAGAAAAATAATCTACCTTTTTTTTTTGTATATATAAGTTGCTTTTGTTATAACTTGACCTTAATATAATTGCCCGTGCTTTGTAAATATATAAGAAAGATTATAACCAAAATGCTTTTCAATTTTCTTTATATATGATCATATATAAGTCATTGTATTTATTAGGAAATATATATATATATATATTTATTTATGATCGTATTTAAGTGTATTGGAATTTGGATCCACTATTTCTAATAGCAATAAATAAAATTTTACGGAGTTTTATTAAAAATATTAGTACAAATAGCATTGTTGACGCTGTATTATTTCTAACATATATTCAATTATGTTGTGAGTATCCAGGCCAACGATGTTGATATGTACATGAATGGGCATGATCATTGTCTGGAACATATAAGCAGCATAGATAGGTAATCATTTTAAAACTTGTCCAATTATGAGCTCTCCCTTGTTTCTTTTTTCTTTTCTTTTTTTTTTTGGTTCAATTTCCTGTCAAAGAAAATTCAAAACTAAGAGCTTTCTTTAAGAAGAGCTGATTGATTCTTATATTCATAGCCATGAAAATGGACAATTAATATTGGAATTGAATTGCAGCCCTCTTCAGTATCTAACGAGCGGAGCTGGGTCAAAAGCATGGAGGGGTGACATCAAAGCCAGCAACGATGAACTTGTTAAGTTCTTCTATGATGGTCAAGGTTTCATGTCTGTTCAAATGAGTGACACTGAAACAGAGTTTGTGTTTTACGACGTTTTTGGCAAGATTCGGCACCAATGGAAATTGGCAAAACCGCTACACTCTTCTGCATGAAGTGTTCTTGCCCTTGACAGCACAACAAAATGTGCATATCTTTCTTTCTCTTTTGTGGATCTATGTACATAGAACCTATACTTGCTGCAAAAAACTATAAATATGTCAAAATTATTTAGAAATTTCATTTGTAGCACTACATAAAAAATGTAACAATTTTGTCTAATATTAGACAGATTCTTTCTATACGTTCCCTCTTGTCTATTGCAATGGAATCCATTTGAAACCCAAAATTAAGCTGCCTAACATCCAAGAAAGCATAACTTTTAATCACAAGTGCACTAATTATTTACAGTCGATAAATAATTTAAATTGATTAGCATTCGTTAAATAACAATAGGTTTCAGATAAAAACGATTCATTGTAATATTGTGTTGAAACTTAATTATCGATGAAAAAGTAAACCATCAACTGTATTTCCATACTATACATCCCTCAAATAAAACTTAATTAATATGTAGGTAACTTTAAAAAATTAAAAATTCATGTGTAATCAATTTATTACCAATGGATTATCAAAAATTACCCAGGAATAATCCGTTTGTAATTGCTGGTTCAAAATATAAATTAAAATATAATATTAATTAAAATTTCATTTGTATTTAGATTTCTATTAATATTTGTTTGTACATTATAGGCATATATTCAATAGATAAGGCCTTTTAATTTAAAATGTATTTTATTAAATAAGAGTAAAAAATTTGCAATAAATGTCAAGCTTGTACACAAATTAATTAATCGTAAAAAATAGAAAACTCTCTGATGATCATCAAAGTGTTCGTCATCATCTTCGTCCTCAATAGCATTAGCGGACAGGGGCTATGGCAATGGTTGGCGAGAGGAGGCACCAAGTGTCGACTATATGTAATGGCTTGTTGCAAAGCATAGATAGTCTGTTGCATCGCCGCCAATGATCGGGGCATCCACGCATCATTAATTAGCCGTTGACATTTGAGCACTGACCCTAGCATCCATCTTTTCGGGGGATGCAACCGGCTAGGAATTTCGAGAATTGGACTTCGAAGCAAAGTAGCTTATGTTTATGGAGGCCTATGAACCCCAGACATAAACATGACCGCTGTAAGGACGTCCACCTATTGCGTCCAAAGCTTGGTTGAATCTATAGACCTAGTAACTAGCTGAGAAGCTAAGACCTCCTGAGGGTGCTATCTGGGATTGGGCACATTTTAGATGCAATGAAAACAACTTAAAGGTAAATACTTGATTAATAATTAAGAAATCAACTAGTTAGAACTGTGGTAATTATTACTTACATGGGTGGACTGTGACTACTATTCAACTTAGGTATTGTAGGTTGCCGCAACGTCGGGCAGAGCAGTAAGAAAGAAAACATGATGGTTCGGTTTAGAAACTAAAACTAGTTTTGAAATTGTCATTAATTTCGAATAAAATAGTAAAATTATATATAAAAAAAATTTAATTTATATTATAAAAAATAAATTTAAAGGTTGCTTATGTATAGAAAATGTGTTAATACCTTATAACATCTTTTCAATACCATATTAATATTTAATTACTTTTCGATTTAAAAAATATGCCTAAAAACTTGCTTCATTTGTAATTTAATTATTTATAAATATCCTGTTGAAATTAGAATTTTAAGACAATATTATTTACAAAATATGATGGAGAAAACCTTGGCTTCAATTTTGAAATTAAAAAACAATTGTAAGGTTATAACTAGTATTGAACCCTCAATGTTTTTAGAGTGAACTTGATACAAATTTCAGTACCTTTTCAAGTTAAGAATTGATACGTCCACTCTAATTTTATGACCCTTGTTAGGTAGACTTTTAAGTTTTTCAAAAATAAGAACACCTATAAATTTAAAGATAATGTTAAGATAGGTCTCACATTTTTCTAAAGTAAAAAATACTCCCCCTTTGTGAGTTATGAGAAAGGAAATTTCTATTTCAATTTCCTAATCTCTCTTTGAGGTATGTTTATATCAAAATGATTTTTAAAAATTGATGTACTATTTTCCTTTCAATAAAAATACTTGAATGCAGTAAATTTGAAAAAATAAACCGTTAAGAGCCTCTTTAAAATTAGTCATTTAGAGCCATTGAAACTCTTATATTATTTAAAATTATTGGAGTCCTTTGTTATATGACGTAGAGATTGTTAGAACCCTTCAAAATTGTTTTAGATTGTTGCGGTTTAAGATTTTTAACATACACTACATACATCATAATACAAAATTAAAAGAATAAATAAAAATACTACAATTTTTTGAAATAAAATTAACTTATAAAATAAAAATAAATTAAATTAACCCACATCACATATTACAAATAAATATAAATAATAAATAAAAATATTACAATTATTCCAAATAAAAATAAAATAAATTAACCCACATCACATATTAAAACTAAATACAAATATAAGAAAAAAAATAAATACAATTAAAATTTAACAATTAAAAAGATAAACTAGAAAATACATTAATCACCCTTTAAAACCAAATAATTCAGTTCTAAAAGTATTTTTATTTTTTATTTAATTTAAAAAATTAACAAAGAATAAATTTGGGCCCAATTTAACATCTAGCCCAAATTTAAGTTATGGGCAGGCTGCACGTTGCAGCTCGCCTTGGTGGGTGGCAGGCTGGATTGCATAGCCCGCCACTTAAAAACTAATTTTTTTTATTTTTTAAATACATAAAAAAAATTTTAAAATAAAAATTAAAAAAAACCTATGCTGACCTAATTAATATTTCATTTTATTTTTTATTTTTTTAAAATAAAATTTTATTATTAAAAATATAATAAATATTCTTAAATTTTCATAATTTAATTAAAAAAATTTTTAAAGAAATTATGACTTAATTAAAAATTTTATTGAATTTATTTATGAAATTACTTTTCATATCATTTTTAATCAACCTTTTTATAATAAAAAAATAAAAGTGACAAATTTATTATAAATAGTCTTAAAAATATATTTTTAATTTTTTATACTTTTATTAAATAAATCTCAAAAAATATTAAAAATAAATAAAAATTTTATTAAACTCGACCATGTATTCACTTATTAGTACCCATTATTTTTTTATTTAACAATTACATAAAAAGAATAAAAATAAAAAAATAAAATCTTTACTTTTGAAATAGTATCGTCTTCCTCCTTGCAGAGGAAGACGATGTAGCAGGGTTATCATGCCCTGTTATGGACACACCTCTGACATGAAGCACGGTGAGTTTACCACCACTAGCAGCGTCATCGGAGCTGGTGACACCATCAAAATTGATAGAGAAATATGCTTGTTTCTTTTTCAACCTAATTGCTTTCCAGAATCAAAGTTTTTTAACAAAAAAACGAAGGTTAAGTTCTAAACCTCATAATAATAAGAAAAAATAAGACAAACTAAGAGCATATTCAACCCTTCA
Organism: Dicorynia guianensis; assembly: GCA_037013595.1. Lineage (NCBI taxonomy): Eukaryota > Viridiplantae > Streptophyta > Magnoliopsida > Fabales > Fabaceae > Dicorynia > Dicorynia guianensis. Next base: position 10,496,057 of record JASUAB010000006.1, on the reverse strand, counting down.
CAGATTCGGTCATACCCAAATTCTTCTATCATGGACTAAATACGAGAATAAACAGAGAGTGAACCAAATGAAAGATTAGCAAAAGAGTTAGAATGCTTATCTCAAAGTGAGTTTCTGCTTTCTCTTCTCTCAGCTTCTCCCCTCTCTCACTCTCTGTGCTCTCCTCTATTTTCTCTCCGTCTGTCTGTTCCTGTGAAGGCTTTTCCCCCCTCTTCGTGAAGGTTCCCTGTTTCCCTTTGTCTGTGTGTCTCCTTATTGTCTGCATGTGTGAAAGGCTAGGCCCATAGCCTGCGGCTGCGCTGAATCATTTAATAGCTATAAATTTAGAGCCGACTGAAGCTTTAAAAATCTAGGAAATTAAATGAGAATAGAAGGCACAGTTGAGGGTCAGGAGAGTTGGAGAGAAAATGGCATCAGTGTAATAGAGTTGTAATAATTTGATTTTTTAAGGTATTTTATTTTATTTTTTATAAAATTTTAAATTTTTTTAAAATTTTTTAAATTAAAATATACCATTCAAAATTTTTTTTAAATTTATTAATTTTTTAAAATCTCTTTCTTTTTAAGTTTTAATTAAAACATCTTCCTTTATTTAATAAAATTAAAATAAATTTTTTCTCTTTTTAAAAATAAAATTACACAAAAGCTTACTATTAAACATTCAAAGAAATACTTTAGATTTTTTTATTTTATTAATTTTAAAATATAAAATTTTTTAAAAATAAATAAAAAATTTTGTATATTTATTTATAAATTTATTTTTATTTTTTTAGATACTAGATAAATTTAGATATCTACGTCAATCTTTGATGATGAATACATTCAAGCATCTCATCAATGGTGGTAGCCCAGTCATATATTCAGTAAAATAAATATTAACATAAATAAATAAAAATAAATTCAAGATTAAAATTATATTTTAATTTATTATCAATAAAATTATTTTTATTTTAATATCTTATTAATTAATATTTTTTAATTAAATTCTTCATCATAAAGAATCATATTCAATTAAGTCATTCTATCACTTTTCTACTAATAACGTTAACAAAATTGTTGACTTGTGTTGTTATTAATGACCTGGCATGGTTAACTTGTGATGTGATATGTTATTTAATATATAACATGATTGACATAGCATAGTTTGTTTTTTATTTGCTAGTAGGGAAGAAAATCATAATATTTAAATTCTTAAAGTTAAAATATAAATAATCTCCTTACATCTTAACCTAGCTGTAAAACAATTCTTTATACTTTTAATTTCAATAATTAATATATTTACACTTTATAATGTATGCAATTAGCCAATTCTATTAAACATAACATCCAATATTTAATGGAGCCTTTTACTTTTTTTTTATTTACTATTTTTAATTAACAAAACTACGTTTTCTTCCTCAACAAGGAAGAAGAAGAACGTCACCTGATTACTACTCAAATAGGCATTGTCACCGAGACTGAGAGCTTGGTTGCTATCGTCTTTCTTCCCTGTATATACATTGCAAAAGCTTGTCAGTCTTCCATGGTCCCTCATTTCCAATTCTTTGTTTGTTTGTCTAACTCTCTTTCTGAAGTTCCAACTCTCTCTTTCTTTCTCAAACTATGTTTATGAAGTTTGAACCATGATTGTACTACCAAGTTTCACAAAAGAAACGTTTCTCTACCTTGCCATTTCAATCCTAGGCAACAATTGGGATATGGTTCATGGTAGTGGGATAGGCTATTACATCTGGTATAATGTATGAGTGCAATAAATAATTGAACTCAATGACACATCTGTTCACCTCCAAGATGACCTTGATTAGATCATTAAGTGCATCAAACTGGGGTTTATGAGGGCCTGCATGCTCCATTCTACCAGGCACTTCCTTCAAAATTACCATTGATTTGGCAAGTTGGTCTGTAGGGCAAGTAGCCAAAATTCACCATAGGTCAAAGCAAAAATAGCCAAGGTCAACACCAACTTCACATCCCACTTGTAGCTTGTAAGCATGTCAAATATTGCAATTGTTATGGTGAGTGTATGTACTCCACTCAAAGTGTTGTAGGAAATCTGAGATTTCAGTTTAGATTAGCTACATGAAGCTAAGTTATCACAATGCTTTTGGTATTGTAAACAGAAAATATATGTAGTTTGATGTAGCTTGTCTATAGAATTTATTGATGACCTCATTGGAAATGAGATCGATCTTATAAGAGACAGTCTCCAACATGGTTAAATTGCAACCAGGTGATGTCTGGGGAAGAAGACGTCTTTTCTTTTTTTGTTTATTTAAAATAGTAAATAAAAATAAGTAAGTTTTTTAATTAAATATTGGATGCCATGTTTAATAGAATGGGTCTTTTGTTAACATTAGAAAGTATCAATGTGTTAATTGTTATAATTGAAAATGTAGGAAGTTTTTTACAATGGGGTCAAAGTACAAGAGGTTATTTATATTTTAGCCAATTTTCAAATACAATACCTAAACAATACACCTAAAATTTTAAATCCTAACCTAAATTCTAAATTTTAAATTGTATACCCTAAATTTTAAACCATAAACCCCAAATTATACACTCTAAAACCCTAAACTCAAAACTCTAGAGTCTAAAACTCTAAACCTTAAATATTTACCCTTAAATCCTAAAACCTAAATCTTAAATTCTATTTTCAAGCCCTAAATCTTAAAACTTTAAACGCAAAACCTTATACTCGAAATTTTAAAATCCTAAATCACAAAATCTGAAATCTTAAACTGCAAAACTCCAAAGTCTAAATTGTAAAACACTAAACCTCAAAACTCCAAAACTCTAAAAAGTAAAACTCTAAACCCTAAATCCTAAATTATGAAGTCCTAATCTCTAAATTATAAAAACTTAAAATCCAAATTTTAAACCTCAAACCATAAATTCCAAAATCTTAATCCACAAAATCCAAAACCTTAAATTGCAAAAGCTCAAACCCTAAACTTTAAACTGCAAAAATTTAAACCCCAAATCCTAAGCCACAAAATCCTAATCCTCAAGTTTTGGACTATGAAATCCTAAATGCCAAACCTAAACTGCAACACCCTTGACCTAAATTGCAAAATCCTAAATGTTAAACATAAAACTCTAAACCCAAAACCCTTAAATGTAAAATTGCAAACCTTAAATCTTAAATTGTTAACTCCAAATCCTAAATCCTATATCACAATACCCTAACCCTAAAATGTGAATTCTCAAATGCCAAATCCTAAACTAAAAAACTCTACATCCCAAACTCTAAACAATATAATACCAAACCTTAAACTTAAAACCTCAAATTATACACTACAAAACTCCAAAATCTAAACCCTAAATGGAAAAACCCCAAATACTAATACCCTCAATCAAAAAATCCTAAACTATAAAACTCTAAATTCTAAATTATAAAATTTCAAGCTATAACCTCAAAACCCCAACTCTTCATTGTAAAACCATAGACCGTAAATCTTAAATTATAAAACTCTAAATTTTAAACCCTAAATTATAAAATTTTAAATCCTTAATGATCAATTATTCATTGAGCCTATCACTAGGTTCTTATATTGTTTATACTTATAATTGAAATTTTATTGTAAATACGTGTATCTTATATATTGTACTAACATTTGAGTTAATGGTTTCCAATAGCTAGAAGCCATGCACCCTAGGCACACAAGTTTTGACTAAGGTCATTTGGTCAAAGTTTGATGGCCCCTACTAAACATGGATGACAGTCTAGACTCCACACATTACACGTGGTTCAACAAGTGGCAAATAAGTTAATACTTTCAATTCAGCTCAATTTATTCTAGCAGTTTCTATTATTGTGTTAACGTTTTAATTGTTGACTAAATCTTTTTGGCTGAAAAAGGTTTGTTCATCCCCAAGCATGAGGCCCACATGTGGGATGCCTTTGAGTCTCGAGAGTCAAAGTGTCATTTGGACATGCATAGGGATACCAAGATGGAAGACAAGAGTCTCTAGTAGAAGGGAGAAGGGATATGGGAGCAGCTCTAGATCATATTGTACCTCTCCCGACTTTTAGAAGAAGGTAGCCTAGGCAAAGAAGATTAGGGCCTTTGAGAAAAGTTGGTCACTCTACACAGGGGACTCTATGTCCTTTGACACCTTAAAGGACAAGATGGTAAGCTAATATGAAATTACTTTTATTTAGTTCTTTATACATTAATCTTAAGTTCGTTTAATGTTTACTAACTATATTTAAATCCTTTTGTAAAAGGTGAGTCTTGGACAACCCTTAGCGTAGATAGAGGCCTTCTTGTACACACACTAGCAAAGAGGAACAAAACTTGAGTTGGTAATCAATCTTGGTAAGTATCTTTAGTTGATTGACCTAAAATTTATTATTCAGTCTAATAAGCTAATTAATTACAGGATATGTTAACTTTAATGCATTTTAAGTGTAGGAGAGGTTCCAAACTAATTTGGAACAGGGCTAGATCCAGTTCCATACCCAATCCTAGACCAAGGGCACCCAAGGGAGTTGAACTAGCTCCCAACATAGTCACTTGGTGAGCAAGGATTGGATTTGGATGTAGGTGATTGGAGACCCTTACAATGGGTGTGCTTATGGCATGGCTCATAGTCCTCAATAATCACCTTCTACTCTGCCATAGGGTCTAGCTCTTAGGCCCTGACATCAAAGACCCAGGAGGAGAGTAGCACACAAGTCAGGGTGACATTGAGGGTAAGTTTAGAAGCTAAGTTTGAGATGCCACTTAAGTTAGATTTGGATCTTCTAACTTTCTTCATTTTTGACTTTGATAACTTTTTTTTTATCTCTCTTTAAAATTTAATAAATAAGATTTATTTTTTTCTTTCACTACTTTTTCTCTCACTCTTACGATCCTCTGCAGTAGAGGATCGTCTTGGCACTTAAGTCAACCATAGCAATTGTGTCCTCATAATTTTAATCGTTACAAGCTATAAATGACAATCTTCGACCTGCAGTTTGGAGTTACTCCTTTCAACCAGCCATCGCAATACCCTTTAGTCATCATCCAAGGTTAGGCAAGGATTGGACCAATTCTGAGGATACCCAAGTGATGAACATTATCATTGATATTATGCATTAGTTATATGTACATTTTCTTAGATTAATTAGGTGGTTATTGTTATTTATACATTTTATTTATTGGATAATTATTGTATTTTCATATTTTTATGTTATCTTTAACTTTGATATCAAATATCTATTTTATTTTATTATATTTTTATATAAATAAATGAAAATTAAATTAAATATTTAATTTAGAATAGAAAAGCAAATATTAAACCATATTTATTTAAAAATAACACATTTACTTTCCCATAGATGTTCAATCAATAATGATTTATAATTTTTTATTATCGATAGATAATTTGTCATTATTATTTCTATAATTTATCGATAAAATTTTCAAAAACTCAAATTTTTTATTTTTTAGTGAATATTTTTAATTTTTATTAGTAACAAATAAATCATCTGGTATTAAATATTATTAATGACATTTTTATTGACAAAAATTTTATTTGAAAATTCATTAATATTAATTATTTACCAATAAATTTTTATTTATCATCGATAAATATGTCCGCAAATAATTTTATATTTTCTAAAGCTCTTCATTGATCAAATTGTTTAAGATGAACACAATTCCTTTTCAATCTCATATCCAACAATAATTTCAGATTTTATGGTAGGGAAGCTCTTTATTGCTCAAATTGTTGCAGATGAACTGATCAATTCCTTTTCTATCTCCTGGGTGGTTGGGTTAGAGGAATCCTCTTGGTATCAACCACAATGTGGATCGAAGTTCCGGTTTGGGGCTGAAAGCTTGAGGAAGTCTCAATTCCTCAACTGCCTTGTATTCCTCAACAACTCATCGATTTTCTCAACATCAGTGGCTATGGAAACGAGGGTGCTGTTGCAGTCAATTTCACTACGTACCAGAGTGCCGTCTGATTGGGGAGTGGAGATGGTGCCAAGGAATTTCAATTTGAGGGAAAGGAAGGCGGTGTCGGACAAGGAGAGCTTCGGAATTTTTGGTGAGAAATAGGAGAACCAAGGAATTGCATAAGAAATTGGAAAATTTTGCTTGGATTTTGGAAGTTTTATGACCAAATTGTCCATTTATAAATTAAGGGGTATATTTGTTAGAATAAAAACAGTCTGGATAACTATAAATTATTCGTAAAATTTAATAAATTTAATTATTTTATATTTTTTAAATAAGAGTTTAAAAAAATTGATAGTGATAATAGCAGGACCGAGTTTGTTATGGTTTGAAACATGAAGGAATCAAAAGTGAGCCAACTAATAGATTTTATTGTACAGATAGGGAATTTGTTACAGCGATTAAAGTTGTTTAGATAGTAGAATGAAGCTGTTTGTATGTGTTCCATTTGTGTAGAAGATTGGCAGAAACATCATAAAAGGCTATATCAACTTGAGTTTCAGTAATCTGCACCGACATGAAACCTTGGCCGTCGTAATAGAACTTCATCTCTTCTGGGTTCCACCAGCTGATGTCCCCCCTCCATGCCTTTGAACCCCCACCACTCGTTAAAAATTGAATTCCACTACAGTTGATATCAACATTTTATAACCATTTTCATAATTCTTTTATTAATTTTGCATCCAATTTATTAAATAATTAATTACATAATATGAAAATAAGTGGCAAACAAGAACAACCTGTCACGACTGCTTATGTGCTCTAAGCAGTGGTCGTGGCCATTTATGTAAAGATCAACATTGCTTGCCTGAAAATTAAATGCGAAACAAAGGCCTTTAGTTATTGAAACCAATGAGTTAAGAGCTCTACATAAAGTTGGTATGTTACAAGTGAAAACTAGTTAGTACCCTCGTACGTTGTATGAATGATAGTAATTTCTCTATATTTATTTATTGATTATGAAATACTTAATGATATATAATTTTAATTATATAAATTTATCTTATATTATTTTAATTTGATCATTATTTTTTTGTTTGTCAATATTAAACTATTATATATGTTTTGATTGTAACATTTTTGGTAGCAATATATGTCAATATTTATTACAGTAATAAATACTGAAAAATGTTAAGGGTTTTTATTAATATATATATACATATATACATATATATATAAATGTTTGAAATATGAATATATAGAGGAGTTTTTAAATATTTATTGAAATTACTTAAATGCTCAGAACGGGTTGTATGGTGTAGTGAAAAATGTAAAGGGTGTAAATGTGCAGAGAGAGAATAAAGTTATACCTTTAGGATTGGAAGAAGGAGGCTTACAAGCTCCTGGGTGTCACCATGGTGGCCGGCACTTCTAATGGTATGGTGACCCACCACAATCTTCCACTTTGCACTTGATTGTTGTAAACCCAAATCTACTTCCTGTTAATGCTCAATTTCCAGAAATTAGTATATTTTGTGAGAAGAGAGGAAGATAAGTGATGAATTTAAACCTTGAGGAGGTTGGAAAGGTATTGGCGTCTGGGGCATACGCCTCTCCAATCATAGACATGCTCCTTTGGCTCTGTGAAGTACTTGTCCACAAATGGAGTTGTATCCACAAAGAAAAACTCTGCAATATTTTCTGAAACGTAAAAATGTTACAACATTTAGAATCAAAATAATATGCTACATCATTAAACTATTGCTTCTAATTGTTATTGTAACCTCTTCTAAATCTGAAGCAACATATTATGGATTCAAATACTCTAATTTTGGGTATGAAATTAGATAGTACAGTAAAAAAGTGATACAGACAAAACTAAGAGAAAAAAAATAATATCCTCATATTAAATTTAAATGTAAAATAAAAATTCATAAAAAAAATCAACAAAATCAAAACATGTGAAAGTAAAAGAATCCAAATTATTTAATCACCTGCATTTACAATGTAAGATCTCAGGCAAACCCATCTATTATCCAGATTTGTCAACACAGGACTCAACTGTGCCTCAACATCACCCCTATAGTCATGGTTTCCCAAAACTGCCAAAAAAAAAAAAAAAAACAACTAACAACATCAACAACAATAAATAAAATAATAATAATAATGAGATTATTATTAATTTTCGATTATGTTTTAGTAATTTATTTATTTTTATATGTTCTTTGTATGATACTATGTATGACATTTAATTTGAATTAATTAAAGTAAATTCATACCATTGTACCATTGCTTCTGCAAGCTCGGTGCTGTGTAGATTTTTGTAAATGACTCACCAAAAGCAGTATCATGAACACCACTCAAACCATCATTATAGAAGTTATCGCCGGTGGAGATAACAAAATCTATGTCCAATTTCTCCCCGATTACTCCCATCTATATAGCATCATCAAAGTTCAAAATAAAATTATTATTATTATTATTATTATTATATGAGCAGCCAAAAAAAATTGCATACTCGAATGAGTGAAAGAGAGAGACAATAATTTCAAATAAAAAAAGAGAGAGAGAGACAATAAAAGATTAATTCAAAGAGAAAAGTAAGTTATTATTTTTTTTATTTTATGCTCGGAGTGTTGTCCTCCACGCAAACGACGATCATGTAGTAATCGTTTTATATTTACTATGATGACACCGACTGCCTTGTTTTAGCAGAAACTCCCTCAGTTAGAGGAGCCTCAGGTACAAGCGGTCCAAATAGTATCTACTAAACGCAGGCTGCATTGCATCATAGTGAACAAAAACAGTTTATAGAAAACAATAAAAGGAAAATAGTTGGAATGTATTTTTACTATAAAAATTTTTCCTTTTTTAATGTATTTTTTAAGTCTGATCACAATACATTGATTGGTTTTTTCTATATACTCACATGCCTCCATTTAGAAATTTTATATATTTCAAATGCATCAATTATTTTTCTCTATGTGTTTGTAACTCTCATTTTTAAAGAGACTCTTGTTAGGAGGAGAATTCCAAACAAGGATTGTTCTCACATCTATTAATAATGTGAAGATACCTTATCAAAAAATTAAAACATAAATCCTTAAACAGTAGTAATATAACAAAAAGTTTATCAAACACAACCTAAGTTTCACGAATTGCATATGATTATACCAGAAGTTAATTGATTCTAGAAAGGATTTGTATTTTGGAGGAGTTAGTTCGAACATGGAATAACCATGAGAGGCTGCAGAAGTGGCTCAACAGTCTGAAACCTCATTTTGCCATCTGTTACTCCGGAAAATCAGAAGCTTGTCTCTTTTTACAAGGTAACAGATCACCCAGGAGTTGACCAGCTGGCTAGAAAGCATTTTGTTTTACTTTCGTTACCTCATAAAAAAACACAAAACTGATGGAATTTAATCGGTGAATTTTTATTAATTAAATATTACCTGGAGTGCAACTTGAGACTGATTGTAAGCTCCTCTTCTGCCCCAATCCCCAAGCACCAAGAAGCTGAGAGACCCATCTGGTTTGGCTGCTTGTTCAAATCGTTGAAGCTTTGCTGAGGAACCAACCAAACACAAGCTTATGGAGGCAATAAAAGGAAGAAGAAGAGCAAGAAGAAGATGGCCCATGGGTTTGTTTTGCGGGTTGGAGAAGATAACCAAAAATGGATAAATTTAGAATCGATCTGGGTTGGATAGCTTTCTAATGCCAATGTGGGAACCTCTTTAAATTATTGCTTTGAGAGGTGGAATAATAAATATTTATATATATTTGGCCGAAAGCATAAATGGATGAGAAATCCAAACGAAGATGACAAAAGGCACAATATGATGGGCAATGCCAATATGCCCATAACGTGCGTCCTCATCTATTTCTTACCTAACATCAATCATCCACAAGTGGAAAAGAGAGCTGTGCCAACTGTGTAGGGCCCTTTTCCAAATTTGGCTTCTAATCTCCAAAGTCCGGATAAAAAGGACCCACAAAAGATTGCCTGGATCCTATATCCAATTGGAAAATTGAAATTTTGATGGCAAATTCTTGAGAAATCAATTAAAGGTTGCGTGTAAAATTTCTAAGTTACAAATTTATTACAATAAAAAATGTTAAATTCATTCTAACATAGATGAAATAAATAAAACTTCTTTTCATTACTTAGTTTAATTAAATCTATTTATGAAAAATAAGAATTATTCTATCTTTAAAATTATAATAATTAAAAAATCTGTTCAACAAATTTTATACATTACATACACAAGTAATAACATGCTTGTCAACCATTATTCTCATATAATGTCAAGCAAAAAGGAGCAGCCCATTTGATCTAATACATTGTGTCCAACAGATTCTAAAATAAAAATATATTTCTTTGTATAAAAACAGGTATGTTGTCATGGTACTACTAGTTAATTATTTATTTTCAAGATCATAAAATCAAGCTAAGAATTAGAAGAACAGATACATTCAAAAATTGAAACAAAAAAAAAACGAATTAAAATTGGAAAATGAATCACAGTATAAAATTAATTGAAAGTAAATTAAATACAATTAATATAGCAGGAACCGATTTTGAAGTTCATAAATAGCAAAGTCCTAGAACAAAATAGATATTAAAATAATCATTTTTTCAATTATACTTTTTAAATAAAATTATTAACTTTAAACACATGAATTGTACGTTAAATTTTCTAAATTAATGATAGAGCAACTTAATTTTTTATGTAAATAAAATATCTAATATTATATTATATATTTAAAAAATATATCACAAGTTCTATAAAATATAAAAGCATAATTTAATTTCTAATACCATATAGAGATAAAACTTCTAATAGATAAATGTAAATTTCATATCTTACTAAAAATTTATAATAATTTTAATATTTAAATAAATAACGCTTTACAAAATAAAAATTATAATAGGAAAAATTATGTTAATCAACTAAAAAATAATATAAAACAGAAAGAAATCAGCCCCACAACCACAAATGGTTCAACAAACACTAAAACATGCATGGTAAATAATAATAGAAAAAAAAAGAAAGAAAGAAAGAAAGACGAAGCCTTGTGCATCAAAATCGATGGTCTTACATTGGAGTGAATGGCTGTGGAGGAAATGGGAAAGGGAGAATTTGGAGAGAATGATTCTGCGAGAAAATGAATCCAACTTGGATGAGAGAAGGCGCTTTCTGATAGCATAGGAAGCCATAAATTAATATGGAGAAGCCGAAACAATGACAAGAAGGGTGAGCAATGAAAAGAACACAAACTTGAGGATTTGGAGCAGAGACAAGGGAACAGGAAATTAAGGGTCTGAGAAGAGTTGTGTTTAGGTATTGATTTTGATTGTTGAGCGCGGGAGGAACGTAGAAGAGCCATTGGTGGTTAGTTTCTTCCTGATCCTACGCTCCAGTTCTATTTGGCGTACTTCGACCACACATTAACGCCAGATTGATTTTTCCTTTTGTTTTCTGTTAATGTTACATTTAAACACGCGTATTGTGTGAAATTTTAAAACAACTAATATTATGTTATATTAATGTTTGATAAAAAAGAAGACATTATAAATTTTATAAATGTTATAAAATTAGAATTTGATTTTTTATAAGATATAAGTTCAATTTATGATCTGTAAAATTAACAATTTAAAAAGCAAAATTTAAATTCAATAAAATAATTATTAAAATTTAAAATTTTAATAGAAATCCATTTAAATAACGAAGATTTTTGAAATGACTATAAGTTTATATAGATAAAATAATTTTATAAAGTAAACATTATAAATTTTTTAATAAAATTCACAAAAATAAAGCTTAATTGCTAATTGGACATAGAAATGGAATAGAGCTTAATTTCTAATGAACAATTTTATAAAATTTAAGATAATTATAAACATTATTTTGATAGGAAAAAAAGAAAGGTTATTTGTAATAATTTTCATTACATGTACGTACATGTTTTTTAATGAAAGTTTTCCTATATGTTATTATGTTACATTTGTTGTATTTTTCAAAATGTATTATCACTCAGATGACCCTAATTTCTCAAGAGACAAAAGTGCGTGATTGGACTATGTCTCTAACCCTAGAGATCACTCCTAGAATCAAACTCTGAATAAGGAAACTTGCAACCTGAAGTCACAAGCATTAGTATTTAATGTTGATATTATATTGAAATTTAAAATAATTTAAAGCGTTAGTTCTGAATTTATTTTATATTTTATGTACATTTTTAATTTTTTTTAAATTTTTTGATAATATATTTCTTTTAAATATTACTTTTTTAATTTTACCATGTCTAACATGATAAAACAAATTTAATTAAAAATGCATGAAATCTTTCTGTAGTAAAGATGCTTTGCAAAAAAATCATCCTTTACTATAAAATTTTGTAACTCTTATATATTTAGGGAATTTTTGAATTTAAACCTTCGATTTCTTTTTTTTTTTTTTTCATCCAATCATTATCGAATCCTCTAAAATATTGGTCAAACCAAAATTGACCTAATGAATAAACTCAAATTGCCTCTCAAACTGGGAACGCACCCTCACCCAAGTCGGTCCAACCCTCTTGCACCCTCACCCAAAAGAAAAATGAGAGGTGAGGTGTGTATGCTAAAGAATGAGAAATTGCAATATTCAGAATCAACTTTAAGAGTTCCAGAAAAATAGCACAACTCATTAAACATAAGGTCCAGGGAGAGGTAACCAAATTAAGCGTAAAACTCAAAGCTATAGCTTGTTGCATAAGGAAAACTGTTGTTACCCCTACAGTCTGATGAACCGAATGAAAACAAGTTCACAGATCAATGCCAACGCTACATAGTCAAATTCAAATGAAAAAAATAATAAACTGGAGACTAGAGAGAGAAAGAGAGGGAGGGAGAGACAGAAGGCACTATACCACTTTTATATGTTGCACGCATCCATAGCAGAAAAGACAAGGAAGACGAGGACTCCTAGACAACAGCAAGAAAGAAAGAGGGAAAACCCATTACAAATTTCTACTCGGCATAAGAACAAAAAAGGGCCTGTGAGTAATTTATCATAAAAAAGTTGAGCCCAATATAGAGAGAAAAAGAAGAGGGAGGGAAAGGGGAAGCAATGAAGGATTTATCTAAACATGTAAATCATAAATTATATACATAATCAGTTCATAATATTCTCATTATACATTCTATCTAAGAGAGAAATAAATAAACATATCTAAAGGAACAAAACTCATAGTTGAAATGATGACATAAAGTTTAGGAAATGATTTCTATTCTTCTTATTTACTATATATGACGATAGAAATATTGTATTAAATTAATGAGGAATCAACACTATATAATAGATAAAGTGTAGAGACCCTTCCTTGTTAAATAAAAGTTGTATTAACTTATCCATTAAGCTAACACTAACAAGGTTCACTAACAAAATCACAATAATAATTAACTAATTAATAAGATAAGTCTAATACTATTGACTAATATTGATCTTAGTTTTATTAAGAATTAAACCCATTAATATATGTAAATCCACATGGGATATAAAATTCTAAAAATTTCCTATTGGGATTACATATATCAAGGTTTTAAAAGAAAAATTTTCCATATCAATCATAATAAAATGTGACCACAACAGCGTTAATAGTAAGACAAGCAAATTAGCCAAAGCAATCCTCAAGTCCAATATGATTATGAGTACCCAACACTGCACAAATGAAGCCAATAGATATCATACATGTCAAAATACTCATAAGCATGTAACTTGAGTAATAGTGGACAAGTAAAATAAGGATTTGCACTACAAAAGTAAACTATGTGCAATCCTCCTATAATGATCCTAGCATCCAAGATGCTTATTGGGCAACAACACAAAATTTCAGCATCACAAAATTGAGATTACAACAAAATGTCTCTAATAAAGTTAATATCAACAATACAATGCACAAAGCAAAATACTCCCACTAACCCAAAATACCATGTGTCTAATAATGTTATCCATATGGTTCTAAAATGTCATAGCTGTCAAGCGTTGGTTAGGAGATCACAATCATAAGCTCAATGCTTATGTACTTAATATGAGTCTAAATTTTTTGTATTTTCTCTCTTATAAACTAGTATTTGACCTCAAAATGTTTTGTATGCACAGAATTTTTATTATTTTGAGATAAATATATAGTAATAAAGTTACCACAATAAATAGTTAACGGCCTAAAAATACTCTTAACAATATCGAATCCTGAAATTAGTTTTCTAAGCCATATGGCTTGACAAGTAACCTTATAACAGCGAACAAACTCTGCTTTCATAACTAAGGTTATTACAATTTATATATATTTGGCCGAAAGCATAAATGGATGAGAAATCCAAACGAAGATGACAAAAGGCACAATACGATGGGCAATGCCAATATGCCCATAACGTGCGTCCTCATCTATTTCTTACCTAACATCAATCATCCACAACTGGAAAAGAGAACTGTGCCAACTGTGTGGGGCCCTTTTCCAAATTTGGCTTCTAATCTCCAAAGTCCGGATAAAAAGGACCCACAAAAGATTGCCTGGATCCTATATCCAATTGGAAAATTGAAATTTTGATGGCAAATTTTTGAGAAATCAATTAAAGGTTGCGTGTAAAATTTCTAAGTTACAAATTTATTGCAATAAAAAATGTTAAATTCATTCTAGCATAGATGAAATAAATAAAACTTCTTTTTATTACTTAGTTTAATTAAATCTATTTATGAAAAATAAGAATTATTCTATCTTTAAAATTATAATAATTAAAAAATCTGTTCAATAAATTTTATACATTACATACACAAGTAATAACATGCTTGTCAACCATTATTCTCATGTAATGTCAAGCAAAAAGGAGCAGCCCATTTGATCTAACACATTGTGTCCAACAGATTCTAAAATAAAAATATATTTCTTTGTATAAAAACAAGTATGTTGCCATGGTATTACTAGTTAGTTATTTATTTTCAAGAAGATCATAAAATCAAGCTAAGAATTAGAAGAACAGATACATTCAAAAGTTGAAAAAAAAAAAGAAAAATATGAATTAAAATTGGAAAATGAATCACATATATAAAATTAATTGAAAGTAAATTAAATAAATTAATATAGCAGTAACCGATTTTGAAGTTCATAAATAGCAAAGTTCTAGAACAAAATAGATATTAAAATAATCATTTTTTGAATTATACTTTTTAAATAAAATTATTAACTTTAAACACATGAATTGTACGTAAAATTTTCTAAATTAATGATAGAGCAACTTAATTTTTTATGTAAATAAAATATCGAATATTATATTATATATTTAAAAAATATATCACAAGTTCTATGAGATATAAAAGCATAATTTAATTTGTAATACCATATAAAGATAAAACTTCTAATAGATAAATGTAAATTTCATACCTTACTAAAAATTTATAATAATTTTAATATTTAAATAAATAACGCTTTACAAAATGAAAATTATAATAGGAAAAATGATGTTAATCAACTAAAAAATAATATAAAACAGAGAGAAATCAGCCCCACAACCACAAATGGTTCAACAAACACTAAAACATGCATGGTAAATAAATAATAGGACAAAAAAAAAGTAAGACGAAGCCTTGTGCATCAAAATCGATGGTCTTACATTGGCGTGAATGGTTGTGGAGGAAATGGGAAAGGAAGAATTTGGAGAGAATGGTTCTGCGAGAAAATGGATCCAACTTGGATGAGAGAAGGCGCTTTCTGATAGCATAGGAAGCCATAAATTAAAATGGAGAAGCCGAAACAAAGACAAGAATGGTAAGCAATGACAAGAACACAAACTTGAGGATTTGGCGCAAAGACAAGGGAACAGGAAATTAAGGGTCTGAGAAGAGTTTTGTTTAGGTATTGATTTTGATTGTTGAGTTTGAGGAAGTTGAGTGCGGGAGGAACGTAGAAGAGTCATTGGTGGTTAGTTTCTTCCTCGTCCTACGCTCCAGTTCTATTTGGCGTACTTCGACCACACGTTACCGCCAAATTGATTTTTCCTCTTATTTTCTGTTAATGTTACATTTAAACACGTGTATTGCGTGAAATTTTAAAATAACTAATATTATATTATATTAATGTTTGATAAAAAAAAGAAGATAGTATAAATTTTATAAATGTTATAAAATTAGAATTTTATTTTTTATAAGATATAAGTTCAATTTATAATCAGTAAAATTAACAATTTAAAAAATAAAATTTAATTTCAATAAAATAATTATTAAAATTTAAATTTTTAATAGAATTCCATTTAAATAACGCAGATCTTCGAAATGATCATAAGTTTATTTAGATAAAATCATTTTATAATAACTATCTAATAAAAGAGTAAACATTATAAATTTTTTAATAAAATTCATAAAAATAAAGCTTAATTGCCAATTGGACATAGAAATGGAATAGAGCTTAATTTCTAATAAACAATTTTATAAATTTTAAGATAATTTAAATTTTAAAATTGAAAAAAAAGAAAGGTTAGTTTTAATAATTTTCATTACATGCGCGTGAATGTTTTTTAATGAAAGTTTTGTTATATGTTATTATATTACATTTTTTTTTTTAAGAGATACTCCTAATCTGGCAAGAGACGAAAAGCTACAATTAGACTATAACTTTGGCCCAAAAAGTTGCTATCAAAATCAAACTCCGGAGACTTGCGACCTGACGTCACAAACATTAGCATTTAATATTGATATTATGTTGAAATTTAAAATAATTTAAAGCATCAGCTCTAAATTTGTTTTATATTTTATGTACATTTTTAATTTTTTGAATTTTTTTATAATATATTTCTTTTAAATATTACTTTTTTAATTTTATCATGTATCACATAATAAAACAAATTTAATTAAAAATGCATGAAATCTTTCTATAGTAAAGATGCTGTGCAAAAAAGTCATCCTTTACTATAAAATTTTGTAACTCTTATATATTTAGAGAATATTTCAATTTACACCTTCTATTTCTTTTTTTCATCCAATCATTAACGAATCCTCTAAAATATTGGTCAAACCAAAATCGACCTAATGAATAAACTCAAATTGCCTCTCAAACTGAGAACGCACCCTCACCCAAGTCGGTCCAACCCTCTTGCACCCTCACCCAAAAGAAAAATGAGAGGCGAGGTGTGTATGCTGAAGAATGAGAAATTGCAATATTCAGAATCAACTTTAAGAGTTCCAGAAAAATAGCACAACTCATTAAACATAAGGTCCAGGGAGAGGTAACCAAATTAAGCGTAAAACTCAAAGTTATAGCTTGTTGCATAAGGAAAACTGTTGTCACCACTAGAGTCTGATGAACCGAATGAAAACAAGTTCACAGATCAATGCCAACGCTACATAGTCAAATTCAAATGAAAAAAATAATAAACTAGAGACTACAGAGAGAAGGAGAGGAGGGAGAGAGGGAAGGCACTATACCACTTTTATATGTTGCACGCATCCATAGCAGAAAAGACAAGGAAGAGGAGGACTCATAGACAAAAGTAAAAAAGAAAGAAGGAAAACCCATTACAAATTTCTACTCGGCATAAGAACAAAAAAGGGTCTGTGAGTATATTTATCATGAAAAGGTTGAGCCCAATATAGAGAGAAAAAGAAGAGGGAGGGAAAGGGGAGGCAATGAAGGATTTATCTAAACATGTAAATCATAAATTATATACACAATCAGTTCAGTAATATTCTAATCATACATACTATCTACGAGAGAAATAGATAAACATATATGAAGGAACAAAACTCATAACTAAAGAATTTATGATGACATAAAGTTTAGGAAAGGGTTTCTATTCTTCTTGTCTACTATATATGATAATAGAAATATTGTATAAGATAAATGAGGAGTCAACACCACATAATAAATAAAGAGTAGAGACCCTTCCTTGTTAAACAAAAGTTGTATTAACCTACCCATTAAGCTAACACTAACAAGGTTCACTAACAAAATTCCAATAATAATTAACTAATTAATAAGATAAGTCCAATACTATTGACTAATATTGATCTTAGTTTTATTAAGAATTGAACCCATTAATATATGTAAATCTACATAGGATATAAAATTCTAACAATTTCCTACTTGGATTACATATATCAAGGTTTTAAAAGAAAAGTTCTCCATATCAATCACAATAAAATGTGACCACAACAATGTTAATAGTAAGACAAGCAAATTAGCCAAAGCAATCCTCAAGTCCAATGTGACTATGAGTACCCAACACTGCACAAATCAAGCCAATAGATATCATACATTTCAAAATACTCATGAGCATGTAACTTAAGTAATAGTGGACAAGTGGGATAAGGATTTGCACTACAAAAGTAAACAATGTGCAATCCTCCTATAATAATCCTAGCATCCAAGATGCTTACTGGGCAACAACACAAAATCTCAACATCACAAAATTGAGATTACAACAAAATATCTCTAATGAAGTCAATATCAACAATACAATCATTATCCATATAACAATATTGCACAAAGCAAAATACTCCCACTAACCCAAAACACCATGTGTCTAATAATGTTGTCCATATGGTTCTAAAATGCCATAGCTGTCAAGCTTTGGTTAAGAGATCACAATCATAAGCTCAATGCTTATGTACTTAATATGAGTCTAAATTTTTTGTATTTTCTCTCTTACAAACTAGTATTTGACCTCAAAATGCTTTGTATGCATAGAATTTTTATTATTTTGAGATAAATATATAGCAACAAAGTTATCACAGTAGATAGTTAGAGGCCTAAAAATACTCTCAACAATATGGAATCTTGAAATTAGGTTTATAAGCCATATGGCTTGACAAGTAGCCTTATAACAACCAACATACTCTGCCTTCATAACTAAGGTTATGTAAGAGTTTGTTCATCATTCTTTTATGAATTAGCTCCTCTAGCTATCATGAAAATGTATCTAAAAGTAGAGTTATTGTTATCTAGACAACTTGCATGATCAAAATCTATATATCCAAGCACCCTCAAGTGACTAGATCTCTTGTAAGTGAGCATATGATCTTTGGTACCCTGTAGATACCTCATAACTTTCTTTATTGCTTGTCAATGCTCATACCCAAAATCACTCAAGTATCTCCTAAGCACAATAATAGAAAAAGAAATATTAGGATGTGTATATACTTAAGCATACATCAGGTTGCCAATAGTGAAAGCATTTAGAATCTTGTCTATTTCGATTCGCTCAATATCATTCTTTAGACATTAAGTTTTAAAAAGTTTTTCATCTTTTAAAATAAGTGCTACACAAGGGGAGCAACGCTTCATATTAAGCCCACTAAGCACCTTCTTAAAGTAAGTTTTTTAAGATAAGCCAAGAATACTTTAGGGTCTATCATGATAGATCTATATTCCCAAAACAAGAGAGGTATCACCAAGATCTTTTATGTCAAAATGGCCTGACAAATATTTGCTTTGTCTTATGAATCAATCCCAAGTCATTATTGACAAACAAAATGTCATCAGCATACAATACAAGAATGATGAAACAACTCTACTAAGCTTGAGATAGATACATTGATCAATAGGATTTAAGATACAATTGCTTTGAGGCTTATTTCAAACCATAGATAGACCTTTTCAGCTTGCACATTAGGTGATATTTGCCCTCTTTTATGAACATAACTAGTTGATTCATGTACATATGGTTGTATAATTCTCTATTTAGAAAGGCAGCCTTAACATCCATTTGATACACCTCAATATCAAAATGAGTTACTATCTCTATAATAATACAAAAGGAATCTTTAGTAGAGACTAGTGAGAATATCTCCTTATAATCAATGCCCCTACTCTAACTATAGCCCTTCGCTACCAATTTGGCCATATATCTCTCAATACCTCTTCTTGTGTAGCAATAAAAATCATATCATTGATGGTCCATTAATCATTTTTTTTTAGTATTGTAAGACATCCTCTAAAAATCAAATTGTGAGGGAAGAGAATGTAACACCCTCCAAACAAAGAAATTATCACCTAGATTAGTGCTCATTGTCTTCAACTTGTTGTGGTAGTGCATAAGTTTCATGATGTGCTCACACATCCCACCAATACCATCATAATGAGTCTTAATAATCAGAAAGATACACTGACCTTTCTTAGCCTTGTGAAACTTAACAAACTTCTCATTAGTAGCCTTTAGAAATTGCTTAGCATTCAAAGATTCAACATTAACAATACTTTGCCTAATGCATTCATTCATTTAAAATTTAATGAACATCAAGCAAATATTGTTGGAATGTTCTCACTCTTTACATTTTGGCCTCTTAGCAGTAGAAGAGGCATTAAAAGGTTTATTTGACTCATCTTCACTAAGAGTTATGTTAATATTCATAATTGCAAGGTTTAATTTCAGACATTCAACCCATTTGTCATGATGGGTCTTAGTCAACATTTTCATGAAATTATATTACATAACAAAATTCATTAAGGAAATATCAACAAAAGTGGGAAATATTAATAGTTTCCTCAATAGTCTAAGTAACTAGGTAAGTAATTGGACATGAGTCTTTATGTCATTGTAATCATGTCAATAAGATATGAATTATAATGCATAAGTGTACTCTACAACCATTGCATACCATGTCCTTAAAATTAATACCAATAGGACATTTAAATTCTAAGAGCATAATATCAATGTAAATCAATTTCAGAATACCAAAAAACATATCACCAAAGGCACTCTGATAGGGTGTGACCTCTAATGATTCTTTTTGCATAACATAACAAAAATTTGTTTGGAAATTTAGAAAGAAATAATAGTTGATCCCATGATAGGTGAGCTCACAATCTTCAAAGAGAAAAATGTTTAAAGTATTTAAATTTCCAAAAGGTAGCCCAATTTTCTCATATACAAAGTAGTGGCAATTTTCATAATATGAGTACAAAATTAGGCCAAGTAACATTGTATATTCAATCCAAAATTTAATTTATATGCAAAACATATCAACAAGACATAAATAATATCCCTATCAAACATTAATCAATGAATGTGTTTAGAACAAATGAAATCAAAATAACCAATTTATGTCATAATAGGAAAATAACATAAATAACATAACCATTGGCTCCCACTTAATTAATGCATCAAAAGAACTCAAAATACTCATATTTTCAACATGAGCTTGAAAGTTAACAACATTAAGTTCTTTAGTTAATGGATCCATATTATAGTTTTAGTGCCAAACAACTCCACAAGGACTTTACCATCCTTAAACAATCTTTTAACTAGATATTCAATATCTATAAGTTTGGAGCTATTAGTGATCTTATTATTTTAGGATAAAATAATTATTACTTTATTGTTACAATAAATCAACAAAAACTTAGAACAAGTCAATAATTCTAAGACCAACAAACTATGTGGTTGTTGTCAAGAGACTAAAGAATGTAGCCTGAGCAATAGAAATACTTGTGCTCTTTTATAGAGCACCTTTATTTATTTTTTATTATTATTATTTTATAACATAACACTACCAATTAGAAAGAAAGAACAACCCAAAAAGGATTAATCTTTCTATTGGCAAGTAGAAATATCATTAACAAAGAAACAAACTGATTTTCATTAACTTTAGGTATGTATATCAATCAACTTCATCCTTCACAAAACCACATGAAGTAATAATCTAATCAAACCCAACATATCAATACCCATATGCTTACTTAAGACCATAGTTTGACCTTTTAAGATTGTAAACTAGATGTTATACCCTTATTTTACAAAACTCATAGGCTATAGCATGCAAATCTGTTTATCAAGATTTCCATATTCCTACATCCATTTGACATAACTACACATTAAAAACAATCCACTAAAGCCACAATGATCTTGAAGGAAATCTTAATAGAAATATTTTGAGTTCAACAAACTCCCATACATTAAGCTCTGCAAATATAGAGTTCAACAAACTTCCACACATTAAGATCTATAAATACATAAAGTTCAACAAACTCCTACACATTACTCTTGTAGATGAATTGAGTTTCTTTATTCATGTTTATAATACACTTATGAAATTTTGAGAACTTGGTATATCTAGACTACAATATACTAAATCTTTTCTTCTCTGAAATGTCATACTCAAGACATATTAGATATGTTTCATAAAATTGAGAATGACATGAAAGTGAAATTTCAGCTCTTAGTCATTCTACTCTATTCAAGACTCTTCTTAGACACAAGAAATTGGGAAACAATAAAACTTTGCGAAAGAGCCATATATATTTTAAAATAATGCCTAAAGTATTCAGCATGAAATTGAGTGGAGTCTAAATCATTTTATATAATTCTTCAAAAATAAAAGGATTTTCAATAAAATTGTTTTTCTTTTCTAAACTAGACTGATACAAATAAATATTCTAAAGAAAAAAATGAAACTAGACTCCAGTTTAAATCAATTGCTCAACTATATGTCCACTTTATTTTCATATCTTACTTTGTATAAGAGTCCCAACATTAACTACTTTCCTTCTTGTTATAAACTATTTCAGGCCCTTAAAGACCTTGTAACTTGTAGTGCAAATAGCTTTTCAGGTTTCTTGTTTTTCTTATGAAAGATATATTTTTCATTAAAATTTTTGAGGCAGTAGAGTGATCAAATTCATACTTGCAACATCATGTTACATTCTCTTTTCCCTTTAAAGACAAAAGGAAAAGCAAATTATTTATGTCTAAGTTTCTTTTGGGCTTTTTAGGAAGTTTTCAAAAGGCATCAAATTTAAAAGTCATGATAAAAAAATAAAGTTGCTATAAGAGGGCAATTTAGGTCTTTCAGTGTAATAGCCACATTACTCCTTACCACCCTCACCCCATCATGGTTAATGCCAACTCAATATTCTCTTTCATCTCTAATAATTATTTAAATAAAAAATGTTTAAAAGAAAATACATGGAACTGAAAATTACTGATAAAATCATGGGCCATGATAGTGTTTCATTTGGGATCCTTGATGTATCATTATAGACTCTCTTGTAGATGGACAATACAACATATTTGAAGGTAATCCTTAAAATAACAAGTTTAGAAAATACTAAATAAATTTAAGATTTAAAACTTGTTGGCAATGTGATTCTCTCGTATGCTATTTTCACATGCTCCATGCTATATAAACTAATTTTCATAATAGCTCCTTGTAGGTGAGTTATTACATTAATTTAATTACATCTAGTCGTATCCCTAAGTTATAACGTTCACAAAAAATTTCAAACAATTTTCACAAAATATACAAATTTCAAAAATAACCATGAACTTACAGTTTAAAAGATGGTTTTTGTAAAATTTTAGGGTTGCTTTTGTAAAATTGATGCAATGGAATCAATACCCAAGCTATAGCTATAAAATCCAAGTCTCAACAATTCCAGAAATCAAATCAAACAAGATATCAAGAACCTGCAAATTTTTCATACAAAATCATATGTGAAATTTCATATACAAGATGGAAAATTGTAAAAAGAGACATAATCAAATAATATGCAGGCATAGAATGAATTTATAGTAAGTTTTGATACCAATTGAAGGATTTATCTAAATATGTAAATCATAAATATTATATATAAATAATCTAGTAAAACATTTTAGGCATACATACTATTTGAGAGAGAGAGATAGATGAACATACTTGAAGGAGTGAAACTCATGGCTAAAGGATTCATAGTGACATAAAGTTTAGGAGAGGATTTTTGCTTTTCTTGTCTATTATGTGTGACAATAAGAATATTGTGTTAGATTAATGGGAGCCAACACTATATAATAGATGAAGAGTAAGGACCTTTTTTTATCAAATAAAATTTGTGTTAACTTACCCATCAAAGCTAATACTAACAAGGTCCACTAACAAAAATCCAATAATAATTAGCAAATTAACAAGTTTAATACTATTGATTAATATTAATTTGAGTTTTATTAAAAATTAAACCTATTGATATATGTAAGTCCACATAGGATGTAAAATTCTAACTAGAAGAAGAAGCATAACAAGAAGAATAGGTAGGAAGAAGAAAAATAAGAGGTGAGTTATGTGTTGAAATGGGCCTATTGAACTTTGCATGTATATGTCAAGTGTTCTTTGTGTCAAAATTTGAATAGTAGATCAAAGCCCAAATCTTGTTTTTATTTTTCCCATTAATGTTTGTGTCTTTTGAGCTCTTTGTTCATAAAATTTCCAACCTTGAGTACATGCATTTGTGAAAGGAAAAATGTTTTGGGTTTTCTAGTTGTGTCTAGGTAAAGTTGTTGTTCTTCAATTTCTTGTCGTTGATTTCGATAAAGGTCATGCCCCTACCCTTTGAGGAATTTCGAGGGAGGGGGTGTAAGATTTTACTACTTGTGCTACTTCAGAATTATTCACATTGCTTCCACAAGAGCAACTTGTGCAAAAGTAGAACATCCACAAGGAAAATTGCTATGTGAGCAATGACCCCACCTCTCTTTTGGACATAAGAAGGCTTTTGCTACTTCAGACTTATTCCTACTACTTCTACAAGAGCAACTTGTGCAAAAGCATATCACCCATAAGGAAAATTTCTATGTGGACAACAAGCCCACCTTTGTTTTGGACATTAAAAGGAACCCAAGCCCTCCCACATTTGATATCCTCCTATACATTGTCTATCCCACATGGCAACAACAGTAGTTGCTGCGGCTCAACCAATAGAACCACCAATGTAGTAACAAAGATCTTGAGCAAGAACATACCTCATACAAGGTTAAAGGTAGCCTTGAAAAGATGTAACATGGAAATGGAGGACTGGGAGAGAATCTTGAATGTGCAAGAGGGTAAAATCAAAGGTGAGGGCTTGAGAGGCAATATAGGTTTTTTATATTGGTCAATTTAGAGTTTGACCAATATCTTAGAGAAGATCATAAAACCACTTATTAATCTTGAAGAAATCTACATGCACCCTTCAAATGTATAGAAAAACTCACTCCTAAAAGTATGAATTTAAGCTTTTATAATTTTAAAATTTAATATGTAACATTTAGTGATTTAAGGGTTTATAATTTAGAATTTATGATTTTAAAGCTTTGAATTTTGGTTTTAGAGTTTAATAATAATTATAGATTTCAAATTTTGCATTTAATTTGTTCTTTTTAAAATTTAAATTTAGATAATAAAAATTAGAAGGACAAAATTAAAACAACAATTTAGATGCTGGATAAACTAAATTAATTCAACTAAAATAACTAAGATGAAATTAACTAAATTAATTCAACTAAATTTACATAATTAAAATGAAAAAGTAAACTATACTCCCCTTGAGGTATTTTTAAATGATACTAAATTCTATTTTTATTCAAAATCTATAATCTACCCCAATTTAACTACGTTGACTAATTTTAATTCAATAATCTTAACAAAATATTTTTTTAAAATGATTTGATATAATTGTTACATATATTTTTAAAATTGAACTTAAGAAAGGAGAAAATTAATTATACATATCACATATAATTAATTTTTATGATAAAAGATATTAAAATTTTTTATTTTAAAAAACCAATTAAATTACGGTTAATTTTATATGTTTAATTAATTTATTTAAGAATTAAATTCATTAACTCTAAAATCTAAAATACTATATTTCAAAATTTAAAGTCATAAACTCAAAACCCTAAATTTTGATCCTAAGCTCTAAACATGGCATAGCATTTAATACTAATATCAAAAATCCTAAATAGAAAACCTTAAATAGAAAACCTTAAAAACCTAAAATATAAAATATATCTTAAATCATAAATATAACATGACATTAAATTTTTATTTGTAAATCTCAAATCCTAAACTATAACTTCAAAATTAAAAACCTAAAACAAAATTTAATCCTAAACTTTAAACTATAAAATCATAAATTCTAATTACTTAAACTTAATATGATTTAGCATTTTTAGATTTTAAGATTTTAGGTTTTTAGATTTTAACATTTAGTATTTAATGTCATATTTACAATTACGGATTTTAAAGTTTTGAATTTTAGAATTAAGATTTAGGGTTTGAGGTATAATTAGATTTAAAAGTATATGTTTTACAATTTAGAGTTTAATATGCTATTGCACTTAGAGTTTTAGAGTTTAAAATTTTTATATTTATAAATTCAGATTTAATATTTTAAGATTTAAAATTTTAGTATATAGAGTTTTAAATTTTAGAATTTAATATAATGTTGCATTTAGGGTTTAGAACTAAATATTTTAAAATTTAAGATTTTATGAAATTTAACCTTTAATAAATTAAAGAATTAAATATATTAAGTAAATGATTATTTAATTGGCCCTATATAATTAAAAAGCTTTTAATGATCTTTTGCATAAACATTGGTACATGGGATTCTTATCATAAATTTTTTTATTTTCTTAAATTTTTTTATAAATATATGTAAAAATATCATCCAATTATTTAAAATAAAAATATTTTATTATAATTTTTGAATTAAAAAATAATTAACATAATTAAATTAAAGTAGATATAACTTTTAAACAAAAATAAAATTTAACATTATTTAAAAAATTTAAAAAATTAGAGTATAACTTATTCAAAATAAAATATAAAATTTTAACCAATGAACTTCATCTCACCTAACATAGCTGCCATAACCTCATGAACCTATTCACAAATTTAAACCCTTTCCTGTTTATCCCTCATATAAGCTTAACTAAAGTTCTTTAAGTTAAAAAAAAATATAAAATTTTAAAAGAAACCCACTAATTCGGAATAAAAAAACAGCCGACCCTTCGGTTTTATGCAAGCTATTTTCTAAGTAGCTCCTCTGTCGCGAAACCCTGCTCTGTACAGCGCTCAACTTGGTAGAAGAAGACGAAGGAGGAAAGGGGTATTACCTTTAGTTTGTCGCCACCATTACCAGGTTCTGTTCTGTACAGTTCAATCCCACATTTTCTTCTTGTTTTTCCCTTCTTTCAGTTCCCATTAGGGGAGGAAGTGTTCCCTTGTGCCATATTGGTGCTTCTTGTAATGGTTTTGTATAGGGTTATGCTCTCATAAGCAAGTTCTATTAGTCAAAATTCGTGTTAAGGTTAGAGAATGTGATAAATGGAAAGCAAACGGAATAACAAAGCATTAAGCTCAAATTTCATCTATCTTGTGTTCCCTTCTCATAGAGTGAATTAGGCGGAGTCAATTAGTGCGTCTGCTTTTCATTGATTTTTTCTTATCTGTAAATTTTTCTTTTTTGATAAATTAGATGAAAATGTTGATAGTCAAGATAAATGTTATTATGTGAAGAACATGGGTTTTTCTCTTAAAATTTAGCCAATAACAGAATTATTAGTTTCTCAATCGTTATTCCAGAATCAGATGAAAAATGAAATATTGCTTAGGAGATTGTTGTTATCAAATGCTGTATGATAGTTCAAGTCACTTTTGACAGATTTCGTAATTTATTAAAGATCATATAGATAGAAAATGTGGACTTCATTAACTACACTTAGACATTGGTATATATTTATGATTCAAGCATGCAGCATATGCTATTGTCTATTGATCCTTTGTATTTATTTTCTGTGACTTTGTTTTGACTTTTCTTTGACAGTGCTTCCTATAATTTTAGTTGGATTGCCAAATGTGGTCTTTAAACCATTAGAGCAGATAATTCTGATTTCAAGGGGTTGAAGGAAGTTGTCTATATAGCAACAACTTCTTGTAAAACGAATTATATTTGCAACATTCAGAACAATTCAACTGACAAAGGATGACAATACGTCCAATATTTTTAGTTGGATGGAAAAATGTGGTCTATAAAGCTGTATAGTAGATACTTTTGATTTCATGGGGTTGAAAGAAATTGTCTATATAGCAACTGATTCTTGAAAACGCAATTATTTGCAACATTTAGAACTATTCAACTAGCAAAGTATGACAATGCATCCAATATTTTTATTACGATCGAAAAATGTGACCTATAAACGTATATAATTGATACTTTTGGTTTCATGGGGTTGGATGAAATTGTCTATATAACTGATTATTGGAAAACCAATTATATTTGCAACATACAATTCAAGTAGCAAAGGATGACAACTGATGCTTTTACTTCATTTCTTCATGAGTTTGAAGTGTTGACTCCCACAACTAATTTACTGTTACCAATAAGTTGAATTTACTACTACTACTGGCTGCAATTTACTAATAGTTGATAGTTCTCTTGTAATTAAATTCCAAGAATAAGTAGCATTCCAACCTAAAATCATGATCAAGTGCTCAATTTCTATACTTGCTTGCCTTTTTTCCCTCTAATTATAAGATAACTATATAACATGATGACAAATAGCATTTCAATCCATTATTGTAATATTTTACTTTAGCAAAGATATTCTGATGCTCTTTTGAGTTAATTTTCTTTTTCTAGTTTCCTTTGTTTAATTCTTATTAGGAGGATTTTTGTTCCTCCTTTTACATGCATGAGACTGGAAGTATGATTTTAGTAGTTTAATCCCCATTACTTTTTTTGGCAACAAATATTACTTATTCCTTCTGCTTCTCATGTTCATAATTAGGGGCATTTAAAACTGATCAAAATCAAATGAACAAAACCAAACCAAGCTGAACCAATTAAAATCTGATCAAAATCGGTTTATTCAGTTATTTTTGCTTCTGTTTAAAACCCAGCGGTGGGTTCGGTTCTCTGTTATTGGCCAGAAAAAGGCTGAATTGAACTGAACTGTTAAAATTGCTGCTACATACCATTTTAGTTTTAGCCTTCATTCAACCTACCTAAATTGCCTTCTCTTCCAGTTTGAGTTGTCTTTGTGAGTCTAAACCCTAAACCTCAGAGCCACTGCTGAGAGCTGCCACCGTGAGTTGCCGTTGCCATCTTCTCTCTGAACTCCACTCTCTTGCACTCTTGCAGTCGCAGTGCTGCTCTCAAGGTAGTGCAGTTAGGCCATTATTGATGGTATTCAGTATTTAACCTCTCCCTCTCTTACTCTAAGTTTCTAACCCTAGAATCTTCTCCCCATTTATAAAATTTTAACATTTCTTTTTATCCTTGTCTGAGTTGCTTCCATTTGCTTTCTCGAATTAAAGCCTTCCCAGCATTTTAATAAAATGTCACTAGCTAACCAGACCACAAAACTCGTTTTTATAGCAATTTTACTAAATGAGTGTTCATGATGAGGACCTACACTATGGTGATTATAAGTGTTTGTTGTGATGGGCCTGGCTTGGTTGTATTGAGATGACGAGTTGTTAGGCGTAATGATTTTGGTAATTATGGGAATTATACTACAAAAAAGTCAGCAAATCAAGTTGTTAGGAGTGGCCCTATTGGGTGTGAGCTGCTTTGAAGTCCTCTTCGTTTATTATGTTACAAGATAATTTTTTATTTTATAACTAAACTGCTGGAGTCCTGCTTAGATTTGCACCCAAGCTTTTTCTTTCTACAGGTTTACCATATTATTCCATTTATTGTTGTTTTGACAGTGGCCATTTACTTTGTGAATCATATCTAATTGTGCTTCTTAGTAACCAATTATATCATTAGCTTTAAAGCACAATAACAACAACAACAAATAAAGCTTTATCCCATCAGGTAGGGTCAACTACATAGATTAAACACCGTCATAGAGTTCTATCCAAAATCAAGTTTTCAGAAATATCATTCAACCAAAGGTTTTTTTTAATAGTCTTTACAAGTATCCTTTTTATCTTTTTTTACGTCTCCTCATTGGGTTAAAAACTATTTGATAAACTTTTCTTATTGGAGTCTCTTGCGGTCTTCTTTACACATGTCTAAACCACCATAATTGAGTTTTTGTTATTTTCTCCTTAATAGGTGTCATACCAGCTCTCTTCCGAATCAATCATTCTAAATTTTGTCTTTTCTTGTATATCCACTCATCTATCTCAACATTCTCATTTTTGACACCCTTAATTTTTGCTCGTGTTGACGTTTTAGAGTCCAGCACTTATTACCATAAAATATAGCTGGTCTAATAGCAGTTTGATAAAATTTTTTTTTAAGCTTGTTAGATACTTTATGATCACAAATGACCCTCGAGGCATTTTTCTATTTCATCCACCTAGTCTAAATCCTGTGTGTGACATTCCCATCAATCTCTTTATTACTTTGTAAATCGATTCAAGATACTGAAACCTGGACACTTATGGTATATTATGCTCCTTAATTTTTATCTTCAAATCATTATTTACTTGTCTCTTGCTAAATTTATACTTCATATATTCTGTTTTACATTTGTTTAATTGGAAGCCTTTTGATTCCAAAGTTTCTCTCCATATTTTCAATTTACAATTAATCTCCTCTCTTGACTCTGTTATCAAGACTATATCATCTACAAAAAGTATACATTTTGGGACTGTATCTTGGATGTATCTAGTAAGTACATCTATCATTAAAGTGAAAAGGTATGGAAGGTATGGACTTAAAGATGACCCTTCATGCAAACCGATTTTTATGGGAAAATCTTCTGTCACTCCTTCCTAAGTCCTCGCACTTATTGTAACCCCATCATACATATTCTTTATAGCGAGAATATAAGTAATATGAATATCTTTATTTTCTAATGCCTTCCATAATACTTCCCTTGACATTCTATCATAAGCTTTTTCCAAGTTAATAAAAATCTTATGTAAGTCTTTCTCTCTATTTCGATGTCGTTTGATCAAATCCTGTAAAAGATATATAGCCTCCATGGTTACTCTTCTTGGTATAAAACCAAATTGGTTCTCTAATATATGAGTCTCTTTTATTATCTATGCTCAATCACTATTTCTTAAAGTTTCATAGTATAGCTCATGAGTTTAATCCCCTAATAGTTTTCACAATTTTGAATATCTCTCTTATTCTTGTAAATGGATATCAATGTGTTCTTCCTCCATTCATTTGGCGTCCTCTTGGATCTTAATATCTCATTGAACAACTTGGTAAGTCAAAAAATACCTATCTCTCCCAAACATCTCCAAATCTTAATAGGTATGTTATTAGGACTCATAGCCTTATCATTGTCCATCTTCTTAAATGTCTCTTTCATCTCAACTACCCGAATTCTACAATAAAATGCAAAGCTTTGATCCTCTTCTCTAGTAATTATACCTTCCATGTTTATACTTGTTATTTGCTCCTCATTGAAAAGCTTGTGAAAATAACTCCTCAATCTTTCTTTGATATCTCCCTTTGCTACCAAAACTTTTCTCCCTCCGTCCTTAATGCATTTTGATTGATTTAAATCTCTTGTTTTCCTTTACTTTCCCTTTCTATATTTGCCGTTCCGCATTCTTTGTTCCTGAAGTTTAGTAAAATCTCTCAAACGTTTTAGATCTTGCCTCACTAACTGCTTTCTTTGTCTCCGTTCTAGCTGACCAATATTTCTTCTAATTTTGAAACTCTTTCTTTTATATTTAATCTTTTCTTGCACACTCTCATCCCATCACTAAGATTCTTTACCTTTGAGGCTAAATCCTTTTGATTCACCCAAGACTGCTTTAGCTACCTTTCAAACCCCATTTGCCATCTCTTCCCACACAAGGTTAGCACATCTTTGTGTCTCCCAAACTCTCTCTTCTATTAGCTTTCTCTAAAAAATCAACTGCTTTTCACCCTGTAGTTGCCACCAACTGATTCTTGGGTTTATAATTTTTCTGATTCATTGTTTCGACTCTTGACATGTATATCAAGGATCAAAATCTTATGTTGTATGGTCAAATTCTCACCTGGTATAACTTTACAATCTTTATAGATTCTTTTATCTATATTCCATACCAAAAAAAAATCTATTTGCGAGTTTTAGATCCCACTCTTGTATGTGATTAGGTGCTCCTCCCGCTTCTTAAAACAAGTATTTGCAATGTTAAAGTTATAAGCCGTTAAAATGTCCAAAATTCATTTTCCCTCTCCATTTAGTTCTCTTATACCAAAACTGCCATGAAATCTTGCATATTGCCATGCTTCTTTTCCAATATGACCATTAAGATCCCCACCAAAAGCAATCTTTTCATGCTGGAGAGTTCTTTGGACTAGCCCTTCCAAATGAAGTTCAGAATTCATTTTCCTTTTCATTTAGTTCTCCTATACCAAAATTACCATGAAATCCTACATATTGCCCTGCTTCTTTTCCAACATGACCATTAGGATCCCCACCAAAGACAATCTTTTCATGTTGGCAAGTTTCTTGAACTCGCCCTTCCAAATCTTCTCAAAACTTTACTTTTTCTTGTTCCTCTAACCCCACTTATGGTGCATAAGTACTTTCAACTACCATTTTAAGGGATAAAATCCTATTACCTATCCTTTTATCCTCTATCACATTGTTCTTCCAAGTCTTGTCCACAATAATATCAACTTCATTCTTTGCTTTGACCTTCCCAGTGTACCAAAACTTAAATCCTAAAGTTTCCAATTCCTTTGCCTTTTCTCCAACCCACTTGCGGTGCACTAGCTTTGGAGTACATTATCAAAAATATTTCTGCACGAGTGTCTTGAAGTTGAATATCAGCTCATAAATGAAGTTTACTTAATAAAATAATTCCATGCTGAGCATGGGTGAACTGCTAGCTTTACTGTTAATAATATTTTATATATCCAAACTGCTATTGTAAGTTGAAAATTACTTTTGAGAACAAAATGGGTTCAGCTCATTACATGAGCTGTACTTTGGAGCATATAAGAACTGTTTGCAGCTGCTCAACCGGACAAGCATGCCCCAATTATATTTAAGAGATGGCTTCAGATGGATATATCCAAGGATGTTTTGTTTCAAATATGGTCTGCTTCCATTAAGAATAGGGGAGATTAATCTTATTGCTCAAATAAGAGGATATCTGTCTTGTGTCATTATCCCAAATTATGGTATTTTGCAATTTGGTCTTTGTAAAGCTACCCTTATACAAGCTGAAATGCAGTCCATTTGCAAGTTGGATAATGAACAAGAATGGTTGAAATTTCTAGGCTGTGACATTGTTCATTGTTGTTTTTCATTTTCCAAATTGCTCTGAAATTAGACCTGCCCATCTTTGCTCCTTTTATTCAGAGCACTAATGGATATCACATAAGCTATCTGCATATACTGCTGTACTTCCACACTTCTTGCTTCCCGTTGTGAAGATCAGTCTTTTATTATAAAGCTAGCTCAGTCATATTAATTTCTGTTTTCTCCTTGCTGTCTTTAGTTATTGTTGATGGAGCTAAGAAATGAACAGTCAGTGGGAGAAATGCGACGTTTAGATTCATCTTCAAAGAAAGCAAAGGAACTGAGCATTGAAGGATATACAGTTGGGGGTTTGTCCATAGGAGGCCATGAAACATGCATAATTTTTCCCACACTTAAAGTAGCTTTTGATATTGGTCGCTGTCCGCCATGTGCTGTTTCCCAAGACTTCCTTCTTATATCACATGGTCACATGGATCACATTGTTAGTCTTTTTCTTTCACACAAATGCATGCGTAAGATTTTTTTATATTTTTTATTTTGATATTTGAATTACCTTTATCATACTGGAATATCATTAGTCCAAGAATTATTTCTCATTTCTCTTTTAAAATGGTTCAAATTTCATATGAAACTTTATCTTAGGAATATATGATTGACCTATATCTCTTTCTGACAGGGAGGACTGCCAATGTATGTTGCAATTCGGGGTTTATACCGTATGAAGCCGCCCACAATTATTCTGCCAACATCCATAAAAGAAGATGTAGAGAAACTTTTTGAGGTGCATAGAAAAATGGACCAATCAGAATTGAAGCACAATCTGGTTGGGTTGGATGTTGGTAATGCCAGTTTTCAATCAAAATTCCACATTTAGATGTTAAAGTTGACTCCTCATATGCAGTTGTTGCTGATTTATAGGAGAAGAGTTTTATTTGAGAAAGGATTTAAAAGTAAAAGCTTTTAGGACCTACCATGTAATCCCCAGCCAGGTAACCACCAAGCAATTTGTCTCATTGGAATCTTAAGCAAGATTTCTATACCTAATGTTTCTGGAGACTGATTGTTATGCATGCTTTTGGCAGGGTTATATACTTTACTCTGTAAAGCAGAAACTTAAAGGGGAGTATATCGGCCTTTCTGGAAATGAAATTAAGAATTTGAAGTTGTCAGGTGTGGAGGTCTGTCTTGATTATCAAATGTATTGACTTTCTGAGAAACATGTAATCATGCACAGATCACAATGCTTCCATGATTCAATGTTCATTCAATAAAGTTTTATCGGTTGTTGATTGCTTTTGCCTCCAATTTTTCTTTTTTTAATGGTGTGTTATCTTGTTATGTCTGTCCTGCCATAAGATAGTTATTATATGATTAATTATTGTGTTCACCACCTGTATGAAACCGCTGGGATTTGTATATTAAATTTGGGTCAAAAGTTCTACCTGATTGGGATAGAAGTTCTAGTGCACCATCTTCTATTTGTTGTGGTTTCACTGCACATACTCCACCAGTTCAGATTGTGTGCAGATAACATACAAATTGACAGAACCAGAGATTGCTTTCACAGGAGACACTACGTCAGATTTCATAGTTGATGAAAGTAATATTGATGTCTTGCGGGCAAGGATTCTTGTCATGGAGGTGCTTTACTTCCTCCAGTGCTTCATACTTGTATTTTTTTCTGCATATCTAAATTATATATTAATAGGATGTTCTTACTAAAACAGCAAATCTCAAAGATTACAGTAAAATTAGTTCAGATTACTCCCTACTCATACTACAGGACATGAAAATCACTCTGTCTTCCCTAAATCACAGGATAGCCCACTGGTTTTGAGGCACAAGCAACCTCCCCATATCCTAAGACAATTCCCTACCCTTCTTTTCTAACCTATGACCATTCTAATATTGTTAACTACCCATAACCAATTTAGCATCTGCATTCGAGTTCTGCCACGTATGCCTCTGACCATAAATTCCTAATTAACTCCCTTATACCTTCTAATACTAATTGAATATTTCCGTTGGTCTTCTTCTGACCTAAAACCACAAAATTCTGCAAATATTATAATGTTAATTTAAAGTGGATTGACAAACTGAAATTTGGCAGCTCAATGTGTAATATGATGGCAAGTATTGCTTGCATTTGCTTGTATAGTACAAACATGAGATTTACATTTTAACATATCTGAACTTTACATTTTGATTTTTATGTTTTTTCTGAGAAGAATTATCATTAAGGTGTTGGTAGTTTGTATCTAAATCATTCCCCTGCCCCTCAGCCCCACATAGAAAGTGCAACCTTGGGTTTCAAAGTTATGGAGTAAATAAAAATTGGCTAACCCGTTTATTGTGCTACTTTTATTTTCTTAATTGCTTCTTTTTTTTTTTTTATTCTATCTCCTTTCTTATTTTGCCCTTTTATTTTTTTTCCTATTTTGGAATAATAGCAATAAATTTTAGGGGTGACCTTCGCTCGAGGTTGAGGCCATCTCTCTTAATAGACTTGAGCCACAGAAAACGACACTAATCTTTTCATTGTTTCTATTTCCTTTCTCTCTCAAAATTTCTACACATACTAAAGAGAGCACTCACATTGTCTCCATATGGTCTTTACATCAGTGCTTTTATGGGTTCATGCTCAGGCTTCAGGGATTTTGTTTGTTATATCAGCTTCAACTCGATGAGTTCTGCACATGACTTTTACTTAATATCTTTGCTTGATCTTTCTTATGTAATCTGGATTTGTGATGGGATTCAAGAGAAGATAACTGACAGTAACTAATTTATTAAGCAAACAGAAAAGGAGAATTCCCTAGAAGGAAGAGAAATCCCCCAATTACAGTGTCAGAAAGTAGGAAAACAATAAGCAGTAACCACACCAGAGGAGAAATCTTCCTGCCAGAGCTAGGCTTCTAACCCAAAACCCACAAGACCAAAGATATCCTACTCTCTCTCCTCTGCTTAGTATATGACAGAATTCCCCTCACTAACACACTGCTGACACCCATCTTGGGCCCTATGTTTCTTTTGCCTGAAATCAAGCCTCCATGTGACAGGCTGCACATCAGTATTGGGCCTCTCAGTCTCATTTCCCCGATCCTATCAAATTGATGGTTGTTAAGGTTCTATAAGCAATCTTGTTTGCTCTCCTTCATTTATGCAGTGCACATTTGTTAACAATTCAATTACAGTGGAGCATGCCAGAGATTATGGACACACTCATATCTCTGAGGTATACACTTTACTCTTCTTTTTATGGAGACTCACAAATTTATGGTGTTTTTCCTTTTTAAAATTTTTCCAATTCAATGTTCTCCAGATAATTAGTCATGCAGAGAGGATGCAAAACAGAGCAATCCTTTTGATTCACTTTTCAGCACGTTACACAGTAGAGGTATGATGTTGAGTTTTACTTCTAGTAAATGGCATGTTGTATCCACCTTTCCCGAATCTAGTTTGTATGAGGGAATCTGGGGGGGAGCAAGGTCGGAAAAGCTTACCATGTTAACTTGTAACAATATCCCTCCTATTTGTGGCATCAACTGCTAGGATGTTTGCAGTTGACATCCCGACTGCTAGGATAAGGGTCACCAATTGAGTCTGGAAACTTGTCTGTGCTTGCATGCTACTGCCTGGGCCATGCACCATGCCTACATGCGTGCCAGCGCATGCCTTGTTTGGTCTCGGGCGATCATCAGTCCGTACAAGCCAACTACCGAAGCCACATGTCTCTCAAGAGGCTGTGCACGCATGCCCTGCCTGCATGCCTGCTGTGCGCGCGAAAGTTACTTCTAGGCCACAAGGTCTTTTAGGCTCAAAAAATTACCCAGTTCCTTTAATTCTGAAAAGCTTGATTGTGATGATGGCTTGTTGGGGCTTGCTTGTTAAGGGTTATTAACATGTAGGATTCTCAAATTTTGTTGTTTCTTTATTGTTTGCAAAGCTAATGCTAGTGATGGCACTTGCGGTATTCAGGAAATTCAAGAAGCCGTAATTAAGTTACCTCCACCTTTAGCTGGTCGAACTTTTGCACTTACAGAAGGTTTCTGAGTCTGACGGCAAAAAGAAGTTTTGTTGAATGTACCAATTCCAAATGGAAGTTTTACCAGTTTTGATCTATTCTCCTTCCCCTGAAGTATGGCTGCTGGCAAAATGCATGAAGTTTGTAACACTATTTGATGAAATTTGATGCTAACCTCATTTACTGTGACGTTCTTCTTCATCTTTTTTCTTTTCTTCTATTGTGAATTTATGTTCCATGATTTTTCTGTAATTTTCATTTGTTGCATTCACGTGGAATGAGCCACTTTTAGATGGGTTTGGTTGGGATAAAAATTGGCCAGTGAAAAATGGGGAGCTAGAGAATTCCCGTTGAAGATGACCCTATTTTTGTTTGGTACAACAAAAATGTAGAATATAAGGAAGCCAATCCATTTTTTCACTCATCTAATTTTTGGCCTTTTCTCTAAGAGTGTGAAAGTGAGTTAATTATTTTATTTATGTTATTTTTATAAATTAATTTCTATTAAGTATTTGTTAAAAATTTAAATAATTATATTTATTAATCTTCATAGATTAAATTATAAAATTTAATAAATTCTTACATGAGATTTGAAATCATTTTCTGCCCATCAATGAGGTGAACATTTGATATTTCCTTCTCGCCCCACTTTCATTCCAATTTTTCACTTTCTGTCATGTTCTTCTCTTAAGCATAGCCATAGAAAGTCTCGCACAAAATATTTGGAAAGTATGTCAAGTAGAGTGATGTTGGAAACTTGTTTTACTCTGTGTACCTAACGTCGAGAGAAGGAATATCAAGAAGTTGAGGAGCGGGAATAAGCATTAATAACGTATCCTAAGACTCCATCTCATCCTCCCACTCCACAAATTATTAATCCTTATATTTTAACTGCTTTTATGTAATTTTAATTTGATCCTCAAAGAAATAGAGAAATCTCACTTGTACATCACAAAGCAGTACAGTTGGACGTACTCTTCAAAAGAAAAATTGAATGTTTTTGCTCATGAAGTCCAAGTACGTCCTCAAAACGTTAACCTATTATGGCACAAGAAATAAATATAAATCAATGACCCCTTTTATGATGCACAATGCCATTTCTTATGTATGAATATTACCTAGTAAGAGTGATTGTCCAAGTAGATATATAAATTTATGTAATAACCATTCAGAGTAGATATTATTAAATTGACTAAAATGATAACTATTCTGAATGGTTATTATTTGCATGTAATTAACAATAACTACTCAGATTTATTATTATATATGAATTTATTAATTTATGTAACCACTTTTTTTTAAGGGATATATTTAATATTTTTTGACTTTAGTCATTTATATTTACTTTTTAATTTATGTTTAAGTATATTTTATGAATATTTTATTAACTTTTTTAATTTTATATTTGTCGCTCACTGCATTCTTATATTTACTAATATTATTGTAGAATCTATTCATGTTAAATTTTTTGAAAATAAATTCATGTTAGATCAAATTGGGCATGAACTTAAAAATAATGAACTAGAAATGGTATGTAAAAAATAGAATCTAACATACATCAAATTCTTTTGATTTTCTTACTAATGATAAGAGAAAATTAGTAAATGAACCATTTAAACTAAGAAGAAGTCAATGGCAAGGATAGAAAAATACCTTAATCCTGATTTCATTACCTTTTTGGTTGAAGGAAGTAGAAATAGAGTTACTAACACAATGAAGATATTATTAAACATTGAGACTGAGCCCAAAAGTTATGAAGAAGCAATGGCTTCTAAATATGCAACTTTCTGGAAGGAAGCTATAAATGATGAAATGGACTCAATAATATCTAATAATACATAGATATTGGTTGATTTACCTCTTGACTTAAAACCTATTGGTAACAAATGGGGTTTTAAGAGGAAATTTAATTTTGACAATACATTGCTAACCTTTAAAACAAGACTAGTTGCAAAAGGTTTTACACAAAAGAAGGACTTAGATTATTTTGATACATATGCTCTAGTTGTTAGAATAACATCCATTAGAGTACTTTTTGCACTGTCATCTATATATAAATTGCATGTATATCAAATGGACGTTGAAACAACATTTTTACATGGTGAGTTAAACAGAAAGTTTACATGCACCAACCTAAAGGATTTGTTCTTCTTGGAAATAAACATAAAGTATGCAAACTTGTAAAATCTTTATATGATGTTAAACATGCTCCTCAACAATGACATGAAAAGTTTTATAAGGAAATTTTATCTTTTGGTTTTAGAAATAATGCCACTAATAAGTGTATTTATTCCAAGTTTACTAAATAATATGGGGTTATAATTAGTCTCTATGCTGATGATATGCTTATATTTGGTACCAACATGCATGGCATAAATGAAACTAAAAATTTCTGACCTCAAAATTTAAAATGAAAGATCTTAATGAGTTAGATACAATTTTGGGTACTAAAGTTACTAAGCATGATCATGGATTTAGTTTAAGTCAAACTCATTATATAGAGAACATTTTGAACATCTCAAAATAAGAGAGTTTAGTACTTCATATGATACTAGTGTAAAACTTGTGAAAAATACTGGTAGACCAATAAAACAATTCAAGTATGCTAGTGCTACAGGAAATTTAATGTATGCAATGCATTGTACAAGACCAAACATTACTTTTGTTGTATGCAAGTTGTTAAGATTTACAAATAGTCCTAGTACAGAACATTTGGAAGCATTTAAAAGGGCATTTGGTTAAGTATTGCAAACCTAAAATTATCTAATTCAGGTTTTCCTTCTATGCTAGAAGGTTATTCAGATTCAAGCTAGATAATAAAAGCTAGTGAAAGTATTGCAACTTCAAGTTGGATATTTACACTAACTAGAGGTACAATATGTTGGGCATCAAAGAAAAAACCTGCCATGCTCATTCTACCATAGAGATCGAATTTATTACTTTACCTGCTACAGGTAAGGAAGCTAAGTGGTTAAGAAACATGGTGCTTGAAATTGAGTTGTGGCCATAACCAATGCCACCTGTTTCCATTCACTGTGATAATGAGGTTACAATGTCTTGTGCTTTTAGCAAGATATATAATGAAAAGTCAAGACATATTAGTCTAAGGCATGATTATATTAGAGAATTGATATCAAATGGTACACTTTCAATTCTCTATGTAAAATTAGCAAATAATTTGGCTAATCCTCTTACTAAGTCTTTATCAAGAGATATGGTGTAGAGGACAACATGTAGTATGGAACTAAATTAAACCCTCAAGACACCAATGATGGAAACCTTACTTTGAATTACCAAACTTATATTTACTAAAGTTTAATGGGTAACAACAAGTCATTGATAAGTGTTTATTTTAGCACTAATTAAGAGGAGTCTCATACAAAACTTAAGGCTAGTGCTCATTGTTACAGTTGAGAGGATGAGCATAGCTCTTAATGGAGTTAATTAAAGATTGTCTATAGTAATAAGCACAATGAAATAAACTCCACCTATGTGAATATGAAGTGTGTTGCTTCAACAAAGGTTTAATGGGTTTTATCTGAAGAAATATTCACAAAAATTGGGATTGCTTAGCACATGGTCATTTAAATAGTGTTAGGGTGATAAAAACCTTTTTGGAGAATGTTAATAAATTTGGTATGTGTGATATCTTTTATCCTATAAGCAAAGAGTCTTGGTTTAATCTTTGGACACTAAGTACTTCAATAGCATCCTTACATATTTAACACTAATTTGAAGGTTTAAACTTGAAAGGTAATTTCTTATATGCACCATATTTATTGTGAATGAACTAATTTACAAAGTAGTGGAAAAATATTTGATAGTTTGTAAATAAAGAAAAAAAAAAGAAGTCCCACATTGGAAACAATTATATACATTAAAGGCTATATAAATGCAATAAATAGTTAAGGTTAAATTATAATATATGGGTCATAACCCATAATATATCCCAAATTATGTTAAATCAAAAATATTTAAAGTCTGTGATGGGCACTTGAGGATCTTGGGGCTTTGAGATTAAAAAGAAAATAAATAAAATTAGATATTAATTTTATTGTCATTATTTTAAATATAAATATATATATATAATTATTACAACAGACAACCATATTTGTTAAAAATAAACGGTCATGTCTTTTCAAAGAGACAAGTCACGTCTTTTGGGAACTGACAGTTGAGAATAGAAAATTATGTCTATCAAGGATAGAAAATCATGTCTGTTATGAACATGTCTATCAAAATCTGACAAAACACAATTATTTAAAGGTGCCTTTCTATGTCTATAAATTGAGAATTTTGAATTGCTTTTAGGACAAACATTCATTTCTCCAAAAAGAGTTGTGTAAATTTCAATTATGGGTAGAAACTTACCCTACTTAATATTTATCATTTTCTTAATGTTAAAAGGAACTTAGTTTCAGCAAGTATGCTTTGAAAGAAGGGCTTTAAAATTGTTTTAGAATCAAACAAGGTTGTAATATCCAAGAGAGGATTATTTGTAGGCAAGAGATACTCCCTTAATGGCATATTTAAATTAAGTATGAATGAAATAAACAATATTTCCAATTATATTGATTCTTCTTCTTTTTGGCATGCTAGGTTAGGACATTTAAATTATGCAATACTTAAGTATATGTCAAATAATAATTACATAGATTACAAGTATGTTCATAATGATAAATGTGAAATCTGTGTTGAAGCAAATATAACAATAAATCCTTTTTCTAAAGTAGAACATAACACACAAATCTTATATTTGGTTCATTCTGATATTTATGAAATGAATGGTAAATTAATTAAAGGAGAAAAAAGATATTTTATTACATTTATAGATGATTGTTCTTGGTTGTTATATGTGCATTTGTTAAGAACAAAAGATGAGGTTTTTGATAAATTTAAGGAATTTAAGTCTATATTAGAGAATAAAAAAGAATGAAAAATTAAAATACTTCGAAGTGATATGGGTGGAGAATATTTCTCTATAGAATTTGATAAATTCTATTAAGAAAATGGAATAATCCATTAGAAAATTGGCCCTTTTACAGCCCAACAAAATGGACTAGCAGAAAGGAAAAATAGAACTTTAGTTGATATGGTAAATGCTATGCTATTAAATGCCAAATTACCATATAACTTAAGGAGGAGTGAAGCTTTGCTTACTGCTTATCACACTTACAATAGAATTCCTTCAAAGAAAACTCATAAATCATTATATGAAGTTCGGAATGGAATGAAACCAAATATGAATTTTTTTTAAACTGTGAGGATGTGTTGCTTTTTATAGATTGTTTGATTCTCAAAGTAATAAACTATAGCCAAGAGGGATCAAAAGTGTTTTTGTTGGTTATGCACAAAAATCCATAGCATATAGATTACTTAATTTAGAGACTAATATTATTGTAAAATCTATTCATGTTGAATTTTTTGAAAATAAATTCATGTTGAATCAAATTGGGCATAAAATTGAAAATAATGAACCTAGAAATGGTATGTATAAAACAGAATCTAACAAACATCAAAATCTTCTGATTTTCTTGCTAATGGTAAGAGAAAATTAGTAAATGAACCATTTGAACCAAGAAGAAGTCAAAGAGCAAGCATAGAAAAATGCCTTGATCCTAATTTAATTACCTTTTTGGTTGAAAGAAGTAGAAATAAAGTTATTAAAAAAATGAAGATACTATTAAACATTAAAACTAAATCCAAAACTTATGAAGAAGCAATGGCTTCTAGAGATGTAGCTTTCTAGAAGGAAGCTATAAATGATGAAATAGACTCAATAATATCTAATAATAAATGGATCTTGGTTGATTTACTTCCTGGCTCAAAATATATTGGTAACAAATGGGTTTTTAAGAGGAAATATAATTTTGATGGTACATTGCTAACCTTTAAAACAAGACTAGATGCAAAAGATTTTACACAAAAGAAGGACTCAGATTATTTTGATACATATGCTCAAGCTACTAGAATAAATCCATTAGAGTACTTTGTACAATGGCATCTATACATAAATTGCATGTATATTAAATGGATGTTAAAACAACATTTTTACATGGTAAGTTAAAAGAGGAAGTTTACATGCACCAACCTGAAGATTTGTTCTTCTTGGAAATGAACATAAAGTATGCAAACTTGTAAAATCTTTATATGGTCTTAAACAAGCTCCTAAAGAATGGCATGAAAAGTTTGATAAGGAAATGTTATCTTTTGGTTTTAGAAATAATACTGCTAATAAGTACATTTATTTCAAGTTTATTGAAGAATATGGGGTTATAATTAGACTTTATATTGATGATATGCTTATATTTGGTACCAACATGCATGGCATAAATGAAACTAAAAAGTTTCTGACATCAAAATTTAAAATAAAAGATCTTAATGAGGTAGATACAATTTTGGGTATTAAAGTTACTAAGCATGGTCATGGGTTTAGTTTAAGTCAAACTCATTATATAGAAAACATTTTGAACAAATTTAAATATCTCGAAATAAGAGAGTTTAGTACTCCATATTATACTAGTGTAAAACTTATAAAAATTACTAGTAGACTGATAGAACAATTAAAGTATGCTAGTGCTATAGGAAGCTTAATGTATGCAATGCATTCTACAAGAATAGAATTGCTTTTGCTATATGCAAGTTGTCAAGATTTACAAATAGTCCTAGTACAAAACATTGGGAAGCAATTAGAAGATATTTGGTTACCTTAAGAGTATTGCAAACCTAAAATTATCTTATTCAGGTTATTCAAATGCAAGCTGGATAATAGAAGTTGGTGAAAGTATTGCAACTACGAGTTGGATATTTACACTAGCTGAAGGTGCAATATGTTGGACATCAAAAAAACAAAACTTGCCAAGCTCATTCTACCATGTATTGCAATGTCTGTCCAATGCGAGTGAAAAATTATGTTATATATATTTTTTATGAAAAAAGGGGCGGATGTCATTATTTTAAAATGGGAGGAATAGGGTTTAAAAGAAAGAAGAAAGTCATCACCGATCTAAAATCTTGGTGAGATGGGATACCTTTATATTTTAAAAATATGGTTTGAGTTTTTTTTCCTTGTTTTTAAATGGGTTCGGGGGTTAATTACATATAGGGAAGGTCTTAGCATCCTATAACGCCTTTTTGGTACCATGTTAATTTTTATGCCATTTATATTTGCAGTAAATTTTGTCTATGTTCCTTATTATATATATATATATATATATCTAAATTACAAAAGGTAGAATAATTTAATTTTTATATTGCAATTTTTGAAAAAAGATAAGCCCTTACTTTTTAGGTTGGGGTTTACTTTAAGCTTATGGGAATAAATGCATTCACATTTACTCCCATGACTTCCTTTTGTAAAAAAGAAATAATATTAATTTTAGTAGAAAAATTAATTTTTAGAAATCTCATACTAATAAGCTTTTTAAGAAGTATTGATATAGATCCTTTCCTCTTCAGGTAGGGGTTTAATTAGGTTATAAGAATAAATACTTTTGCCTTTGTTTCTCATAACTTTTCTTAGAAAGCTTATTTGGATGATTTTTTTACAAAAGATTTGAATTTTAATGAGCATTAAAATAGGCTATTCCTCTTCAGGTGAGGCCTATACAAGTTATAAAGATAAATGCCTTTGCCTTTATTTCTATAACTTTATTTATTTATTTTTCCATTCAAGGCAAAAATTCAACAAATAGTGAGCAGGATTGAGATACTCGATATGGGCTTAAAGGGGCTAAATGGGAAGCAGCCATACATGCCCTTCTTAAAACAAAATTCA
The DNA here is from genome assembly GCA_037013595.1 of Dicorynia guianensis. Lineage (NCBI taxonomy): Eukaryota > Viridiplantae > Streptophyta > Magnoliopsida > Fabales > Fabaceae > Dicorynia > Dicorynia guianensis. The sequence continues at coordinate 10,451,427 of JASUAB010000006.1, read as the reverse complement.
ACCAATGCAAAAACATCCTACATGGCTAGCATATTGAAAGAGCATCCACCTTATAGAATAAAGCTTAACTCATGGCTTACCAAAACCAAACTGGACTACATGGTTAACTCATGCAACTTATAATAAAATGAATAACAAAAACATAGTAGAACTCCAAATTGAGATAGAAGAAAGAAAAGGGTCACCATAGCAATAATATTAAAACAAACCCCTATAAAAACTTCCCCGCTATTAAAATCAATATCCCCCAAGTGGAATTCAGCATATTCATGGCGTTAGAACTTAGTATATTCATGGGGTCTTACACCAATTAAGTGCTTAAACTAACTTGCATGAACTAAGGAAACCTTAACCTAGTTTTCAAATTAACATCCTGGGCAAAAGGAAACCTTATAGACTAAACCTCATCCCAACTTCAAATGATACCCCTCTATCATGTAGAATTGTTCATGTTAAAATTAGGATTTCCATCATGCAAAGGTAGGAAGTCTTCCTGTGGTAAATCCTATATAAAATAGAAACAACCAAATAACCAAAAGAAGGCCACCTTAGTCCCCTAAGCAAGCACAGACAGACGTAAACCCACCCTAAAACTTCATTGGTTAACCTTTTACACCTACAAGAATTTCCATACTTATCTTTCATTGTTTAAACATTAGGATCTTGGACAAAAATAGAATCAAAGATCTGAGCATATGCACTTCACCTTCTAAAACTCTCATAAGGTACATATTGAAAAAGAAGGGAAAGAGTGGAGAAGCGTTCAAAGTGGAGTGGCGAAGCATAGAACAGGGGGGCTCGGATTTAGGGTTAATTTTCAAAGGAAGGGGAATACCTTAGTTAGACATAGCAACACGCCAGTGAAGACATCTTGAGGCTAGAAAGCAGTGTAGACATAATGCTTTGAAAACTTCTCCTTTACTATTCAGCTCTCTACTCACCCTTTCAGGAAATAGAGTAGGTTCTACTGCTCCACTTCAATGCTCTCCACCATGTCCTCTGATTTTCATAGCTTTGTGGGGACTTTGAGTCCTTGGCACTATTGAATGTTGGAGGATTGTGTTGGGATGCTGTAGCGATTCCTTAGCTCTGTGAATGCCCTACTTCACATCTCCAAGTGCAGCGGTTAATGGTAGGTCCCTCTTGTGTGTGTGTATCTCTGTTTTCTTATTTTTGGATAGTGGTCCAACAATGCTCTTTTTGTTTTAGGTTCTCTATGTTTCTGAGGATTCTGGGCTAGGAGAAAAAAACCTTTTGGGTTCCCTTCTCTTCCCCCTTTTATACTTGAAGTTGGGCACATTGGTTTTACACTAACCTATGGGTTGCTATTATCTCTTTAGTTTAGTGCCACCTTTGCTTTATGGCAATGGCTCTGCTCTTCCTTGCTCAGGCTCTACTCCATGTTGCTGTTCTTTATTTTCCTCCATGCTCATGCTATACTTTGGTGCCTACCATTTTTTATTTTGCAACTTAAGTGCCCACTTGCCCATGGCTACCTATTGCTTTATTTAAGCTCTACTTTTCTGCTTTCACGCTGCCCTTCATACATCCGACGCCCACCTCTTTTTACCCTGCGTTTTGGCTGTCTCCTTTTCCATGCAAGTGGGAGTTTATGGATGTTTAAAGGGTGGCGGTGCAGCTTGTGCAAGTTGACCACCACCCTCTATCATTTCATTCTAGTTCCAACAAGTGGCTACTGCCACCTTCATATGTCTGTGTTGCACCGTTCTGCATTTGCTGTCTCTACACCCATCATGTTTTTGCTGCTCCTCCTCTTGCTATAGCAGTTGGTGAAATTTTAATGGTGGCAATGCATGGTTCGAACTTTAGGGTGGTGAGGTTTAGTTTGCTCTTAAAGGGGAGAGGCACTGATTTCTCAAAAAGGGGGATTTGGTTCATTACCAATGAACTGAGCCCCCTCTTCCCTTTTTATCATATATATATATATATATTTTTTTAAGTTCTTTCATTTTTTTATTTTTATTTTTTAAATGACTTATTTATTAAAAATTTAAAACCAAAAGAAGAGTGCACAGATGAAATTAAAAGACTAGCTAATAGCATAACAAATTTTATTATTATTATTATTATTATTTTAGTTTTAATTATCAAATAAATTAATTACTCAAAAAATTTCTTTTTATATATTTATTTTTTATTTATTTAAAAAATCGAAATATAAGATATTTTGAATTTTAGACAATTTGGTGTCTACAATATGGAGGCAAAATTTATTGCTTTGTCTACTGAAGAAAAGAAAGCTAAGTGGTTAAAAAGCATGTTATTTGAAATTGAGTTGTGGCCACAACTAATGCCACCTGTTTCTATTTACTATGACAGTGAGGTTACAATATCTTGTGATTTCAGCAAGATGTATAATGAAAAGTCAAGACATATTAGTCTAAGACATGATTATATTAGAGAATTGATATCAAGTGGTACCATTCCAATTCTCTATGTAAAATTAGCAAATAATTTGGCTAATCCTCTTACTAAGTCTCTACCAAGAGATATGGTGTGGAGGACAACATGTAATATAAGACTAAATTAAACCCTTAACATACCAATGATGGAAACCTAACTTTGAATTACCAAATTAGTAATTACTAAAGTTTAATGGGTAACAACAAGTCACTGATAAGTGTCTGTTTTAGCACTAATTAAGAGGGGTCTCATAAGAAACTTAAGGATAGTGCTCACTATTACATTTGAGAGGATAAGTATAGCTCTTAATGGAGTTTATTAAAGATTAGTTGTAGTAACAGGGACAATGAAACAAACTCCACCCATGTGAATATGAAGTGGTGCCGCTTCAAGAAACATTTAATGGGATTTACCTTAAGAAATATTTGCAGAAATTGGGATTGCTTAGCACATGGCCATTTAAATAGTGCTAAGGTAGTGGAAACCTCTTTGGAGAATCTTAATAAATTTGGTATGTGTGATATCTTCTATCCTATGAGCAAAGAGTCTTGGTTTAATATTCGGACACTAAGTACTTCAATAGCATTCTTTGATATTTAATACTAATTTAAAGGTTTAAATTTGAAAGGTACCTTTTTATATGCACCATATTTATTATGAATAAATTGATTTACAAACTAGTGGGGTAATGCTAAATAGTTTGTAAATAAAGAGAAAAAAAGGTCCCACATTGGAAATAATTATAGATATTAAAGGTTATATAATTGGCAATAAATGGTTAAGATTAAATTATAATATATGGGTCATAACTCATAATATATCCCAAATTAAATTGCTAAGCCAAAGATACTTAAAGTTTGTGATGGGCATCTTGGGGCCTTGAGATTAAAAAGAAAATAAATAAAATTGGTTATTAATTTTATTGCCATTATTTTAAATATATATAACTATTATAATAGATAGTCATATCTTTTGAGAACTGACAGTAGATAATTATGTCTATTAAAGATAGAAAATCATGATTGTTATAAATAGATAGCTATGTCTATCAAAATCTAACAAAATACAAATGTTCAAAGAGCCTTTTCATGTTTATAAATTAAGAATTTTGAGTTACTTTCAAGACAGATATTCACTTTCTCCAAAAAGAGTTTTAAGGGTTTGGTTATATCCTAGGGTAACTTACTTTTCAAACAAAAGCAATGTTACACTCAAGACAATGTGATTGTATGCCTCAAAGCCAAAATTTCTATTGTCTTCATATTTTTTTTCTAACAATTTGAGTGTAATTTTACAATATGGAGATTGTTGGTTCTTCTATTATCAAAATACAAGATTTAGTGAAACTGAATTAGTTTGATGGCACAAATTTCACAAGATGGAAGGATAAGATGAAATTCCTACTCATCACCTTGAAGTTTTTTTATGTTTTGGACCTAAATCTGCCACCTATCGCTACACCAACTACAGAAGATTCAAATAATGTAAGAAACCAAAGGTAAAAACATAAGGAAGATGAATTGGTATGTCATGGGCACATTCTGAATTCACTTACTGATCGTCTCTATAATCTTTACTCAAATCCGCCTTTACCAAAGGATATTTGGAATGCTTTAGAAGTCAAATATCAAAGTGAAAAGAAAGGTACTGACAAATTCCTTGTTTTAGATTACTTTGATTTCAAAATGTTTAATAACATGTCAATTATGGATCAAGTCCATGAATTACAAATTTTAGTTTCCAGATTGAGGGATTTGGAGATCAATATTCCTAATACTCTTCAAATAGGAGCAATTCTATCTAAATTGCCTCCTTTTTGGAATGGATATAGGAAGAAAATATTGCATTCACTAGAGAACTTCACTCTTGAATAGTTTCAAACCCATTTGCAAATTGTGTTTGAAACTTGAATTAGAGATGAAAGATTTCAAAAAACAATTATGACTACAAATGATAATTCACAAAAGGTGAATGCAATTGGAAAGTTTAGAAACAACAAATTTGAAAGCAAGTCTGCAGGGAAGAATCAGGAAAAATTTAAGGTCTAGAAAAATGGAGGTTTTAAGAAAAATAAAAAGCACAAGTCCTAATTTCATTATGGAAAGAAAGGTCACTACATCAAAGAATGTAGATACAGAAAATTCAACCTTGTTGATTTGAAGAAAGGAAATACTTCTAAAAAAGCTAAACTAGCTAACTTATTGGAAGATGAAGAGAAAGAGCTTGTAGTAATGGTTGCCAATATACAAATTAGAATAGTGACTGAATTAAACATGGCTGTTGTATCTAGAAACATGGATTGGTTGCTTGATTCAGGTGCAATTATTCATGTGTGCAATGACATGGCTCACTTCAAAACCCATAGTGAGTTGAAAGAATAAAGTGAAGTGCTAATGCAAAAGCACAATCATGCCAACTTTCTTGAAATAGGATCTATTGTGTTGAATTTCACTTTTGGGAAGAAACTTACCCTACTTAATGTTTATCATGTTCTTGATGTTAAAAGGAACTTAGTTTCAGCAAGCATGCTTTGGAAGAAGGGCTTTAAAATTGCCATAGAATCAGACAAGTTTGTAATATACAAGAGAGGATTATTTGTAAGTAAAGGATGCTCCCTTGATGGCATGTATAAATTAAGTGTGAATGAAATAAATAATATTTCTGATTTTATTGATTCTTCTTCTTTATGGCATGCTAGGCTAGGACATTTAAATTATGCAATGCTTAAGTATATGTCAAATATTAATTACATGAACTACAAGCATATTCATACTAATAAATGTGAAATCTGTGTTGAAGCAAAAATAACAATAAAGCTTTTTCCTAAAGTAGAACATAACACACAAATCTTATATTTGATTCATTATGATATTTGTGAATGAACTAATTTACAAACTAGTGAGGGAATGTTAAATAATTTATAAATAAAGAAAAAAAAAAGAAGTTTCACATTGGAAAGAATTCTAGATATTAAACGCTATATAAATAGGAATAAATGGTTAATGTTAAATTATAATATATAAATAATAACTTATAATATATCCCAAATTAAATTGATAAATCAAAGATATTTAAATTGCACATATTTATTTTGGATTGCTTTCATGACAGATATTTACTTTCTTCAAAAAAAATTTTAAGGGCTTTGTTGTATTTTAGGGCAACTTACTTTTTATATAAAAATAATATTATACTCAAAACAGTGTAATTTCACACCTCAAAATTAAAATTTTTTGTTACCTTCATATTTTTTTTTCTAACACATGGTAAATAGGGGCATAAATTAGGTAGAGCGAATAAGGGAATTTAAGGAATGTTTTGGTTGATGGGAAAGCATGAAGAATGGCTTATTCCTTCTTTAATTTTAGATATCCTTTTTTTTTATTTGATTTCTTTCAATGGGCTCTTGGATAAAAAATAAAAGGTTTGAGTGTTATAAAATGGGTTCACAAAACTTGGCTTAAGGATAAAAAAAATTAAAAATAAAGTTATATTTAAAATAAAAAAGTATACCAAAATAAAATGTGATATGTACAATTAACAATTAAAAATATGAAAAGAATTTAGGTCTTTTAAAATGCACTTCACAGTTTCATGGTAAAATGTACACATCTTTAAAAAATTAAAATTCCTTTTTGAAATGGGATGTTTATCAAAAATAATATAGTAAAAATATTATTTAGGCAATACAAAATACAAGAGCGTAAAGAGTACATTTTTTTTTTTTGGTAACTTAAAGGGGCTAAACGCCGGAACAAACTTAAGAGTTAAGAGTATATTATTACTATTTTTATAAAGAACCCATCTAGGCTATGATGTATTCTCTGGTAAGTGTCATCTCTGATTACCTCTCCGAGGGTTGCTTGCCTATATGAGTAATCCATTCCAATTTATTCAACATTTTAGTGTGTTTCTTTCATTTCCTTTTGCTCACTTTCAAACAGCTTTTGATGTTTATGGGCCAAATCAAACCGCAAACAAAACCAAACAAAAATTAAAATCACTTTAAGTCTCTTTAAGACATACGAACAAACTTGATCTTTTATTTATATTGGAAAGAGAAAATGACACACACATACTACATCTGCTCCAATATTATCTTATTATTACATATATTATAGTTAGGAGCTAGAAACGAGTAGTTGTAGTAAAACTACAAACTCAAGTACTTAGTTGGGAAAGCGAGTAAGGTGATTATCCTGTTTTGGAAGCCATATAATGGTATCCATAGGATTGAAATGACAGAGCGGGGTACCCGGCTTGATGTTAAGAACCTCAAAAGCAATACTTGCTGGGTTCCATTCCGTAGTTTCATCATGGCACAGTGCAACTCCCTTAGCTTTAGTCCCGTCAGCACCCTCCAAAGCCACAACGTATACCTTAGTCTTGGGTATTTTGTGACAATAATGGACAACATATGGGTATTTCATTTGGTGGCATGAAACGGGACTTTCCCCTCCATCCACTCTCCTCATTCCAAGTATAGTGTAGTTCCGTAATTGGTTGGTTGCTTTCTCAATCTCTGGAGAGATGGCATGAACATTTTTCCCAAATAAGGAAGTGCTAAAATCAACCATGGCTTCCAATGAAGTAGGACAGTGCTTATCCTCCATGGTGAAGCCAAGCTGCTCACACCTAGTAATCGTTTCAGCTATAAAATGAGCATCATTTGACCCAGGTTTGACAGAAAACATGTTCAATATGTCTTGTAACTTGTTTGATGAGAATGGAAGCCAATTTGCAACTTGGCGGGGCAAGAGAATGGATGGGTATTTATACTTAGTAAAGTACAACTCCACTTTCATGCCAGGATGCAGGTTCCTTTCCAAAAACAACATATTCCCATATTTGAGGTTGGTGACTTCATCTTGTTTATCTCTTAAATTATCGTATAAGCTCTCAGCGGTATGCTTCCCAATAGTAGGGGAAGTATACAATATGAAATTGAAAAGATTTGGGTTCTTGGTAAACCGTTTTGAGTCATCATCTAAGTTCTCAGCAGCATGTTTCTCATGATGCTCCATCACCTCTCCCCAAACATGATGCTCCGTTAGCCCTCCCATGTACCTTGGGCTCACACAGACTCCTGCAAAATTAGCCAATCATAGTCACCACTCAAATTGATGCTACGTACAGAATAGCTAGCTCACTTCTTCGACTAATTAAATAATCTCATATGTTATGTAACTTAGCTAATTAAGAAATATTATTATATAAAAAGATATATCGATAATAGGGCAGAAACTTTTTATATTTCGTGTTACTAATTAACTACCAGGGATAAGGAGGTCAGTGATGGCTTGTGGCATTTCAGCAGAGGGAAGCACAGATCTCCAATACAATTCTGGAGGTGATGCAGCTTGGGTTGTGTGCACCATCAGCAAAAGCTATATTGATATGCAAAATCTCACTGTTACTTTCTCATAACATAAATATATGTGTGTGCATATTGCCAATAAGTAGAGCAAAATATGTTCGAGCTATTTAATTAGTAGTTGACAAATTGAGGAAAATGAATTATCACGACTCAAATTAATATAAATAAAACTAAACAAAGAAAATAGAAGGTATGTATAAAGATTGCTTCAAACTTGGATCTCACAGTGGAAAATGTAAACATGTGGAGGAGATGAAGAAACTCCATCTTAGAGCGCTGAGACTTGTTCAAAATGGTAGGAGATAAGTAAGAGGAGCTCAAGCAAGGCTGGGATGGAGTGAAGAGCGCAGTGGGTTGCAGCAGTTATATATAGGAGCTTCGGAAGCAGCTTGATATAGTACCCTTCCACCTGTTGCCTCTCACGTGACAAGATTTTAGGCAGGTACCACGTTGCTCCGCATAATGGGAAGACCAAAATCACGGCAACCAGCGGGAAAATTTTTTCACCATACCATCCAATTATTCTCACTTAAAAATGTCAAAATAATATAAATAAAAAAATATAAAAATAGTGAGTTTATTTTTTTTCATTAGCTGTGATATCACCTTTTCTTCTCTCTCTTTCATCTTTTCTCTTTTTAATTTTTTCACATGATCATTTTTCAAATTTTTTCTACAGTAAAAACTACAGGAAATCACTTTTTATAAGAGGAATGTTACTAGTTTGTACAAAATTTATACATTTTATTTATAATTTTTTTATATTTTTTCTGTCCCTTCCTCTGAATTTTTTTCTTTTTAATTGTACAACCGGTATATTCAGCGTAATCATGGTTTTCCTTTTATAAAAATGTGATGGTTTTTTTTTTTGTTTTTTGTTTTTTTAAGAAAAAGAGGATACAAATGGAAAAAAAAAAAAAAAACTACCAATTGACGAGCCTGCAGCCCAGGAGGTCTCCAAGAAACAGAAAAATACAAGAGTTTGGGGTCTGCAGGAGAACCCTCATACCTAACGCTTGCACATGCCCTTGATCAGCCAGCCTCTCTCTGAAGATGTGATAACCAAATTTACCAAGGTCTGTTGAGAAGATCCCGAATGTGATTAATCAGCCTAAAATAAGGATGGGTTTCAGAGCAACCTACTTGAATCAGGTTTAAAGCTACTTGAGAGTCTGTCTCTACAATCGCTTTTCTAATTCCCACATGGTAGGCCATCTCCAAGCAGATGATGGTTATTGTGACAGCTAAAGGAATCAGCTTTCTCATTGTTTTTCTTTCTTGTTTGTCCCGTCTCTTTGTAAAGTAGGTATCATTCATTTAACACAGAAAGCGCATGAATATGCCCCACCGGCCCCTCCTCTACAGAACATGTTGGCCACAATAGGAAAGATGCCACTATCATTTCTACTTACTCTACAGAACATATTAGCCGCAATAGGAAAGATTCGGCTGCCGGTGAGAAGCGGGAGAATCGCCTCTTTTAATTTTTTTTCTTCCTCTTTCTCTTATGGTTCCCTGCAGGGTTGGGATCCGTATCCGTTTATTTCCTTCTTTACTGTGTCAATAATTGCTCTTTTTCATCAGATTCTGTACAGTAATTTATTTGACGCGTTTTATAATTTTTAATTACTTTTATAATTATATTATCATCTAATTTTATATACAATAAAAATTTTAAATTATTAAATTTATAAAATTTCATAAATTAAATTAAAATTTAACAAATGAATACATTATATTATCCTATTATTAAAAGTGCGCCGTTGAAGTTAGTCTCAATCAAGGAAGACAATTCTATATTAAACTAAATTATATATTTCAGCATGTCGATATCTAACAATTTAAAATTATTTTTAGTAATTTGGGAAGATGAGATAGAAATAGCACATTTTCTTGCTTATATTTATATTTAATTGTTATTTCTATAAATAATTTTTAATACAAATTATATTTATGTTAATTTTATTTCAAAATCAATTATTACACAAATATCCAACATAATAGGTGTCAGCAGTTTCGTTTGCAACTACTTCTGGATCCATTATAATTTTGAAATCCACTTGGATGAATTTTTCTATTAATGATGTAATTTTTTTTAGGATAGTGCGCATGATAATTTGAGACAAAATATTTGCGTGCTTGGAGAGTGAAGACAACATACTTATGTTACTATTATCGATGGGCTTTTTTTTTTTTATAATTTTTTGGTTTTGTATATTATTTTTAAATTTTATATTAAAATTTAGCATGGATTGTATTAATGTGGGTTTAATTACTATTTCAAGAAAGTATGAGTTTTTAATTAAATAATTTTTTAACTAGTTCTAAAAGTCCAATATTAATTTTTAGACAAAAATTTGAGGGGGCTAACAATAAATTTGACCTTATATCAAATTCAAAAACTTAAAATTTACCTTATGTCAAACTATCAATAAGCAAACTATGTGTGCGTAGACAAATAAGTAGACTCCAAGTGAGTTCTTTACTGAACATTTAATTTTTGCCATCAAAGTTCACTAAGACCACTAGGAGCAAGAAAAAAGAAGACAAGGGAGGACTGAATGTGAAAGGGACATGCATCATGTGTGGGTGGACAAATAGGTACAATCCAAGTTAGCCATTTACTAAACCTTTAATCCAATTCATCATCATATCAACTAAGGAGATTAGGAATAAGAAGAAAGAAGATAATGGATACCAAAAGTCCAAAAAAGATCATGCATCATGCGTGGGTGGGAACAGAAATAGGTAGACTCCTGGCTAGCCATTTATTGAACGTTTAATCTAAATCATTAGAATCCACTAAATAGACTAGGAGCAAGGAACTAGGTGATGAATGATACCAAGAATCCAAAAGGGATATGCATCATGTTTGGGTAGACAAATACTAAGTAGACTCTGGGTTAGTCATTTTTTGAAAGTTTAATCTAAGTCATCATTATCCACTAACGAGACTAGCAACAAGAAGAAAGAAGATAAAGGAGACCAAAAATCCGAAAGGAAGACATGCATCATGTGTGGATAGACAAATAGGTAGACTCAAGGTTAATCAATTTCTGAACGCCTAATCTAAGTCATCCAAGTCCACTAAGAAGACTAGCAACAAGACGAAAGAAGATAAAGAAGACCAAGATTTCCAAAGACACATGCATCATGTGTGGATAAATAAATAGGTAGACTAGCATTTTTTAACAGTCTTTGGAATTGGAAAAAAAAAAAACTTATAGACTTACCACACTACAAATTTAATTTGGATTATGTAAATATTATTTTATAATTAAAAATTTGAATATATAAAATTTAGAGAATTTAGTTCTGACAAGGCTTTGGTTAAAAATGAAAAATAAAATTTAAGGTAGTGAATAAAGCATTGATTGCTATTCGTTTTGTGTGACATACACTTTTCTTTAATTAGTGGCTCCTTTTAATCTTTCATTTTCTTTCTTTATTGATCAATGTTAGACTTGTATGAAAAATGTGATTCCGTTTTGTGCATGCATATTCGAGTAACAGAATAATTTGTCCTTTTCTTCTTTAAAATTTTCGGGCCCTTTATTTCAACAAATGAACTAAATTTTATAAAAATTTTATTTAAAAATATTTAAATTATTATATTAATTGAACCCCATAACTTGAACAACAAAATTCAATAAATCAACAGATAATGTAACTCTTTGATAGCATTTGGCCAAAATCAATTTTTAAAATCTGTTCCTTAAATTTTCCATGTAGAGTGTGGTAAACGATTCGGCCTTGAGATCATCATTTCAAAGTCATTTTAGAACCAAGCCATACAATTTTTGTCCAGAGGTATATGGTGGGAAAGGAGCAATAAAGGAAACTTACTTTAACAGTAATGGGGACAAGAGTTATGAGATCTAAAATACACAATATACCCCAAGATTTTCTTGAAACACCAGGCTAGGCCAACTTACATTGCTTTGGTTGACTTTTCAATATGGTTCTTCTTTTTTTTTTTTAATAACATAGGAGAGCCAAAACCCTGTTACAGAGGGAGGGAGGGGGATGAGGATAGGAAAAGGGACGGGCACACCTGAGAGAATCGAACGTCCTAGACAGACATAGATGCCATAGAACTATAAGGCTCCTGGCCAATATGGTTTACTCAAAAGTGTCTTAGATATTGCAGAAACCAAGATTTTCTTGAACCACCAGGCCAGGCCAACATTTTGATGTTTAAAACCAATAACAAATAGATCTAAGGGGGGTGGTTATATTACTTATTGTACTTAAAATACGGCGCGGTACGAGGAGGCTTTACATACTCCCCCATCTTTACCACCCCTGAGAGGGGAGGTTCTTTCTGCCCTTATCTTGCAAGGGAATATCCTTCAAGACACTGAAGAGACGTACCTGAGGTGGTGGTAGCACGCAAGGAAAACTTTCCTCTTGGCCTGCTACATTAATTTATAGGAGAATGTGTTACGCCATGACCAAAGTATTCTGGGACCCAAAAAAAGATATGATCAACGTATCCGTGTGGTATCATTCTGCTATTATAATAATTTATCCTGCAAAAACATACGCATGTAGAACACATTATGATGAGTGAATTATAATGGAACACAAAGTATTCTTGAGATGAAATAAACTGGTTTTGAGATCATCAAATAAAGCGCTTTTTTATCGAAGGACAATGCCTAATTAAAATATCTTTTTATAAGAAGATAAAGGAGACTAGGAACATGAAGAAAGTAGATAAAGGATACTTAGAGTCTGAAACAGACATGCACCATGTGTGCATAGACAAATAAATAGACTCTAGGTGAGTCCTTTGTTGAACGTTTAATCTAAGTCAATAGAGCCCACTAAGGAGAGTAGGAGCAAGAAGAAAGAAGACAAAGGAGATCAAGAGTCTGAAAGAGACATGCATCATGCGTGGGCGGACAAATAGGTACACTCCAACTTAGCCATTTACAGAACATTTAATCTAAATCATTAGAGTCAACTAAAGAGGAGAGGAACAAGAAGAAAGAAGTTAAAGGATATCAAGCGTCCGAAAGAAACATGAATCATGCGTAGGAAGACAAGTAGGTAGACTATAGGCTAGCAATTTAGTGAACATTTAATCTAAGTCATCAAAGTCAACTAGGGAGACTAGGAACAAGAAAAAAGAAGATAAATCATACCAATAGTCCGAAAGGGACATGCATCGTGTGTGAGTAAATAGATAAGTAGACTCCAGGTTACCAATGACTGAACATTTAATCTAAGTGATTAGAATCCACTATTTTGCCTTGCAGGAATTCCTCTAATCTCTAGCGGGGTCTTGTGAAAGTTTGGCCACATGTTTGCAATGGGACACGTATCATTATTGGCGGCAGATAGCAAACATTATTCTAGATTGATTCCTGGGTCCTAGATTTTGACCTCTGTTGGAAATTGTGACATCACATGTCCCTGATCACTTACTTAATCTTAGAGTTGTAGATTTTGTTTCTGGTGATGGTGCTTGGAATTGGAGCCTTTTTGAGAATTACCTACCTACCCGGGCCATTATGCAAATTGCCATTATTAATCTCCTCGTGATGGTCATGACAGTATCTCCAGGAGACACAATCCTGATGGCATGTTCTCTATTAGGTTAGCATCTAATTCAATTTGTCATGTTTCATCCGCTAGTTTGATTGAATTGGAGCTAGTGTGGGGTTGGAGAGAGCCCCAAAAATTCTTTGGCAACTCTTGACAGACCAATTGTTGACAAATAGCCAAAGAGTGGGCTACTACATAGCGCTTTCAAATACCCGTCCTCGTTGCTTAAACCAAAGGGAGGACACACTATTCATGTCGTGAGGAATTGTGTATGGGCCACAAAAGTTTGGAAACAGCATGTTCCAGGTGGTCAATAGTCAGGATTCTTTAGTATGGATATGGATAGGTGGTTGCAAAGGAATCTTCGAAATATTGTTAGCTCATTTGGTTACAATCATTTGAGTACACTATTTGGAATCACCCGCTAGAATCTCTAGCTACATTGAAATGAAGTTGTTTTTAGCCACTAGCATGGTTCGGTAGAAGGTGTGGTATGAGCCTCATCATGCATGGTAATGAATGTAGACATCGCATGTGAGCTTCTCAGTCATCAAGGGTTTCCGTTACCCATTAAATGGAGCTTCTCGTATCTTGGAAACTCCCTTAGCCAATCTGGTACAAGCTCAACATTGACAGATCAAGTGTTTGAGGGGGCAGGAAGGCACACGGATTGTGGAGGGGTTATTAGGGATTCTGTTGGTTAGTGGGTGCTAGGCTTTGTACAGAAGGTGGGCAGTGAGAGTGCTCTTTCGGCTGAAGTATGGGGAGTTATGGTTGGGTTAGAAGTCGTTTAGAGACAAGGAATTCATTAGCTTGAAGTTCACAGTGATTCCAAGGTTGCTATCGGCTCGTTCTTAAGGGCTGCCATTTGTCTCATCCTCTTTTTCCTCTTATTACTAATGCTCAGGATCTTTGTCGAAGGGGATGGAGTATGAAGATTTCTTTCTGTTATAGAGAGGCTAATGGCATCGCAAATTGGCTAGCAAAGAGTAGTCAAGAACAATCGGTTAGGATCCAGCTATTTCTTTGTCCTCCCAATGGATGCACAAATCTGGCTTTGACAGATACTATCAGGGCTACGTTTCCCTGCTTTTTAGAATGTAGCTTCTGAGTTTCTATTTGTTTGTTTTCTAGTTTCTTGTAATTTCCTAAATAAAAAAAAAACAAAGAAGACAATCAAGGAAAAGGAGAGAATCAAGTTTGAGAGAAGTTAGAGTAGCATTTGATGAAAAACATTTGGCACCTTCAAGTAAGAAAACAAAAGAGAGAACAATTGAAGACTTGGAGACTAAAAGGCTTGGGCACATCAGTGACTAGATTTTGGTCAATTTTCTGAGAACAGAATCCTTACCCAAGAAACCTAGCGAAGTAGCAGCACAAAAAATTAGGGACAGCACCTAAAAATTTTTTCTTATGCACCAGGGTGGCAGCTACTACTCATTTTTACAAAACTTGGAGAAAGGAACGGAGTCATGGTGTAGGATTTGTGGGAGATCTGGTTGTGACAGCTGAACTTTTTGGAAGAGAGACAGTCAAACCATGACCTTGGATTGAAGAAATCCCTTAAAACTTGTTTCACGGTTTTAAATATTCTTTCAACTTATAGGGTTTCTTTCCTTATATTAAGAATCTTGTTACTATGGATGAATTTTTAATAAATTTTGAAATATCAATTATGAGGATGAGCTAATTTGCTAAATGTGGGATTTTTGAATTAACTACCATGAAGCAATAAGATTGTTGCATAGTTGTGCTTTGTCAATTGGTTCTTGGTGTTGATCTTTTACTCCAGTTTAATTAACTTAATTGAATAGATCACTCAATAAGCTTTAGAAAGGGTTAATTCACTTTGAGAAGGGGGATTAAGCCAAGGTTCAATTGGCTAAAAAGAACGTATACAAATTAGGATGGAAATGTCACCAGTTTTATGTGCAATCATTTTCTAAATATTGCTTGTACATAAAAAATAAATAAATCCTCCAATTACAATTGACATTGGAATAGGACCTTTAGGAATTGTTAGGGATAGCCCTAATCACTATTGGAAAGAGGGGATAGATATCTTAGGACAATTGGATTGGTAACACTAAATCAATTGATTAGCACATTATAATGAATTATTGTGGATACTATGAATATTGCAAATTCCCTGAACATTTTGATAAGCTCAATTCCCATATTGCATCAATTCTCTCATAGTTGTTTTGTGCATTGTAGTGTTAGAATTTTAATTTATTTTTCTAGTTAAATTCTATAACGCTTTCAAATTGAACGATTTCTTTTTCAAATAAAATTAAGAGCAAGACAATTTTAGTAGTTAGATTAGAATTTAATTCCTTGTGGGTTTGACATCTTGGAATTGCGCTATACTCATTTTTGGTTGAGTGTACTTGCGTAGTAAAATTTAGGACAATTTCTAGAAATCAAACTTTCAGTGTCATTGCCAGGGAATTATATTTTATATCCAATATTAGTACTAACTACTCTAATTTTAATTTGGACTTTTGTTTTGTTATTTTTATTTGCCATTTTTATTTTCTTGTGTTTCTTGCTGTTCTTATTTTATTTTCTTTGCAATCTGAGTTTGTGTTTATTTTATTTGCTTTCTAGAAAAAATAAAAAACAAAAATTTTGCTACTTATTTCATTTTTGTTGTTTTGGTTGATTGCGTGATTTTTACTTTTCTTTGAACGCGTTTCCTTATTGGCCAGTCTATAAACTTTGACAGATTCTTTATTTATTTTAGAGTAAATTATACTCCATTCCTTTTAGGTTTTTTCAAATAATACTAAACCCTATTTTTGTTCAAAATTTACAAGTCATCCCAATTTGACAATGTCAAGTAACTTCCATCTAAAAATCTAAACTAGAATATTCTTTTTTAAATAATTTAATATAATTTTTACATATGTTTTCTATAATTGAACTTTAAAATAAGAAAATTAATTATAAAGATTTCATACAACTAATATTTATGATAAAAGATCATAAAAATTTTTATTATAAAGCACCAATTAAATGACTATCAATTTAATATTTTTTCTTAAGACATAGTTCATGAACTCTGAAATATAAAATATTAAATATTAAAATCTTAAACCTTAAACTCCAAAAACTTAAATCCTAAACTTAAGCTTTAAATATGATATGATATTAAATACTAAACTTTAAAAATACAAAATAGTAAATCCTAAATAAAAAACCTTAAAATCCTAAAAGATAAACTTTAAACACTAAATACAACATGATATTAAACCTTTATTTGTAAATCCAAATCCTAAACTATAAAAAAAAAAAAAACCAAATTTAAATCCTCAACCCTAAACTATAAAGGCATAAATCTTAAATGTTTGAACTTTGTATAGTTTAGTGTTTTAGATTTTATAATATAAAGGTTTCAGATTTTAGATTTTAATGTTTAGCATTTACTATTATGTATACAAATAAGTCTAGGATTAAGGTTTGATGTGTAAGATTTAGGGATATTTATTTTAAAATTTAGGGTTTAATGTACTATTGCACTTAGGACTTAGAGATTTAAAATTTTTTATATTTATGGTTTTAGATTTAAAGTTTTAAGTTTAAAAGTATTAAGATTTTATTACACAGGGTTTAAAATATAGTATTTTAAATTTTAGGATTTAATACAAAATTATGTCTAGGGTTTTAAGTATTAGGTTTAAAATTTTACTCACTTTGATCCATAGTATTAGTCGCTTAAGGAAGATGCATAAGAAATAAGGAAACTATTAAATAATCTCAAAAGTAACAGAATACTCTCTTATCTTTCAAAAATACCCTTTATATAATTAGTTGATCATTCAATAAATAAAATAGTTGTGATAGGAGTAAAATTGACAAAAGATAATTAACGTTACTTTTGTATTAAGAAAATGACAATTAAAAATGATAAAAAAAATTTAAAATTACAGTTAGTGTAGATCAGAGGAGTATATTTTAAAAATTAAGATTTTATGAACTTTGACCTTAAATGAATTGAATAATAAATATATTAAATGAATTATTATTTGGTCCTATATAATAAAAAGCTTTTAAAGATATTTTAGTACAGATATTGGTATGCGACATTCTTATAATTAATTTTCTTAGCTTTTGTGATTTACTTTTTACAAATATATGTAAAAATAATGTCAAATTACTTAAAATAAGAATATTCTATCAAGATTCTAAGATAGAAGTTTGTCAATATGATCAAATTATGGTGGAGTGTAGCTTTTGAAAAAAAAATGGAGTTTAATATCATTTGAAAAAACTTCAATAAAGAAGAATGTAATTTACTCTTTATTTTATTTTCAACATTGGCATTGATTTTCTCTGCATAGTCTTGTTTTTAGTGTTTCTTTCTTTTTTTTTCATTTGATTTGGCATATGCATTTACTATTTGGTTAGTTTAATCTTGTTTTCTAGTGTTTGTTTACTTTATCTTTGTGTGCATCTAATTTTTGTGTTGCCATGTTGAAAAATTTTGCATGCTAGTAATTTATTTACATAGTCTATATATTGTAGGCATTTATAATTTGTTTATGTGTTTGAATTTTTCTTACTTGGTTTTATTTTTTGTGTTTTGGCATTAGCATTATTAGTTTGGAAATTTGTTACATTTTTTATTTTTCTTTGTGCACTGTGATAAGTTCATAATTTTATATCCTTCTACACTTTATTCTATGGCTTTTCTAACTTATTCGTAGGCCTAAGTATGCTTATTATTAGAGTCATATTTTTGCTAGGACAAGATTTAGAGAGTGTTGGTTGATTTAGTAGAATTCCAGTTTTTATATGAGACTGACATCTTACTTGTTTCTCCAGATTTTGACTTTCAAAGATTTTAAAATAAACATCTAAGGTTTTTAGAATGGGCAAGATTGTTAAAATTGGAGTTTTTTTGGGTCTCTAACTGAAGCTTCAAGTTATTGTAGAATTCGGAGTCCCAATCCTACTCGAGTTAGGATTCTCACTGGAACGACAATAAATATTTTATTCATATTTAAAGTTTTAAACATTCAATTGAAATGATTTAAAAAGTTACAAAAAACTAACAAAAAGGACTACAACTCAATCTTAGATTACATTGGGAATTGTGACACAAATTCATGGATCTTGATTGACTTATTCTAAATTAAAAGATCATTATATTTATCTTGATTGACTTAAACCTAGCACTTTAGGTTGATTGAATAAATATCTATAGCTAGATTGGGATTGTGATATATAATAATCCTATTCCTAATCATTGAGTAGCACATAGCAGTCTCTATTATGGATACATTTTCATTTTGATTACTATGAATAACATTGCCTAAGTTAAATAATTCAAGATTATGTGATTGTTGTTTAGATTAATCTAATCTCTTTGTTTTTAATGCTGCTATTACATTAAATCTAAAAAGTTTGTTCTAAGTTGTATAGTAGTTAGATACTAATGGAGTGTTTGTTTTATCAATTACAACTAAGAGAGATTTCTAGCAATAGAGATTGTTACTATCTAGAGTTGATAATTCCATAAAAAGGTAGGAGATCTTTGATCTTTGCCATTGACTTGTGAAGGTGAGATTGAATCTAAAACTAAAATTGTTTTCATTTAGTATCTCCTTTTACCATTGATTTGCTTACTTTACATTCTTTTGATTTGCATCCAAACATTCTCACCCCCGCCGCATTTTGATTTACATTCACTTTTAGAACACCAGGATCTAATTGACTACATTCTTTATGAGATTAACTGTTATGTTATTTGCCTGTCAGTAAGGTATTTATTTTGAGGTGTTAATGACATGATACCACACTGCTTTTTTTGTTCAATAATTATTTTGCTAATGTTGCAAGTAACAGATTTGATATTTTGCAAAACAGTTAGTTTTTATTTTTAGTTTAACATGTTTGCTAATTGTTATTGTTGGTTTTTAATTTTTAGTGTCAGTTTAAATTTCAATTTTATTTATTTTCTTGTGCATTGACTTTTTTGTTATTTTCTGCAAGTTAAAAGATTTAGTTTTGATGCATTGTCCACAATGATATTTTGTTGGCGCATTGAGATTTTGCAAGTGGAAAAGAAAAAAATGTTTTAATTAAGATTCTAATTAATTTTAAGTTTTTTCTAATATTTTTGTGACCTTAGGATGCATGACAATTTATTGTTGAATTGAGCTGCTTTTATTTTTATTTGACTTTTGGTATGTCGGTCCTTAGTTGGTATTTTTCTTGTCTCAATTGTAGCATTTTATCTTAGGTGCCATCTTTATTTTCTTTATTTTATTTTACTATTTTGGTTTTAGAGTATGCATGTTTTCTAGTGTGTCTACTTGTTTATGCATAGGAGGGTTACTTAGGAGCTTTTTCTGTTAGACATTGAGATAGAAAGAACCCTTAAAGAGCTTAGAAAACTTCAATTTAGCACTATTACTAGTAATCCAATGGCAAATATAGGTGAGAATGAGGAACCAAGGTCTTTAAGGACTATGCGATCCAGCATGTAGATGATTTTCAATTTAGCATTAAGAGGCCATCATACATGCCAACAATTTTGAGATTAAACAAGCTATTATCTAGATGATCCAAACTATAGTCTAGTTTGGTGGTTTACCTATTGATGACCTAAACCTACATTTGTCTAGTTTGTTAGAGATTTGTGATACCTTTAAACATAATAGTGCTACTAAGGATGTCATTCAGCTTAGGTTGTTTCTATTTTCTCTTAAGGTCTATCATTATTTGAGATGAATTTGCCCATATATTTTTAGCCAGAATTTTCCCATCGCTAAAACAACCAAACTAAGGAATGACTATACCTCATTTATGCAGTATGACAGTAAAATTATGTGTGAGGAATGGGAAAGATATAAGGACCTTCTTAGGAAGGGTCCACATCATGGCTTGCCAAAGTGGCTGCAAGTTCAAACATTTTACAATGGGTTGAGTAATCCCTATAGGACAATCATAAATGCTGCTACAGGGGGTGTTGACATCATGATGTGAAGCAACAACCGAAAAAGATAAAAAGTAAAAATGCAAGTTTAAAAATAGATTTATAGAAAAGAAGAAAAATTTGATGTTGCCACTGATCAAATTTTAAATGTTGATATTAGACTTCAAAAAATATCGTCTGTATTATAGAAATTGGGTTCGGGTGTAGGAAATGTATTAATACCATTACAATACCTTTTTGCTATCACATTAATGTTTTGTTATTTTTTGATATCAAAACTGTGCCTTGATCTTGGCAAAAATATTTTTTTGTTTTTATCTTTTTTTATTTGTCTCACTATTGGCTTTACACATGATCAAGTATGATTCATTATTAATATCGCTAATGATTGGTGTTTAGGCATTATTGTGAAAAGGAAAATTGGATGCCTAGTTTGTCCAAAACTTATATTGAAAATGAATACCTAACTTGACTAGGGCTTTGGAATTATGAAAATACCTAGCATGACCAGGGTTTTCAAAGTTATTTTTGGATTTAAGTGGTTTTTGAGGAAAGGTGGATTCGTGTTAATCATGACATAAGGGCTTTGCCAACATCTCTAGCACAACCCATGACATGATTACTCTCGAGATAGTCAATAGTCGTCACTTTCGCTAACCACATTAACAATCATTGCTGGGAAGTATTGAGAATATGAAAGGTAAGATGAATATGCAAAGAAAGTCCATGAATTCTATGATAAGGATTCATGCTAGTCACGTTAAGTAAACTATACTAATTTCTCCAACACATTCCATAATGCAATTATTCTTCAGGTAATTAGTAACGATCGCTCTCACCAACTTCACTAACAACCTTTCTAGGGAGAATTGGAGATTTTGAAAGGATATAGTGAATAAGCGAAGAAAGATAATGAATTTTGAGATTAGAGATGTGAAATGGGACTGGCCAAGAAAAAGCCAAATTTTTCTGGGACAAAAAAATTTGAACCTAATCCTAACCCTATAAGGTTGGTTTTGTATGGCCAACCTTGAATTTGGACCTTAACCTAAATTTAGACCTAAACTTGAATTATAAATTAATATAAATTTTTATATTTTAAATTTCTAAATTAACAAGATTGTTATAAACTAATAAATTTTTTTTATATTTTAAATTTTCTTATTTTAAATTTTAAATTTTCATAATTTTTAAATTTTTTATTTTCTTTACATATTGAAACAATAATTAAAGAAAGATTTATTGTTCAAGTTCTTAATATTTATTTTCATATCACTTTTTTATTTTTAATTATGTGTATGTTTGATGTAGATGTAGGAAGAGGAGGTTGCAAACTTGAGAGAACAAAGAAAGAACTAAAGTGGAAAAAAAAAAGTTATAAAAATCGATGGGCTGGTCCAAGAAAGACCTGGCCAAAAAAAGCCCAAATTTTTTAAGATAAATTTTTCTTAGCCTAACCTTTCATTTTTCAAGACAATTTTGGATGAGTCAATTGGTTTAAGCCAAAATTAACAACTCAGATGAGGACTTATGCTAATTATATTAAGTGAGCTATGCCAATTTTTCTAATATAGTTCATCACAATTACTCTTGGGATTGTTAATAGTGGTTGTTTTCGCTAACCTCACTAACAACTATTATCAAAAAAGATCTTGAGATTTGAAATTGTTTTAGGCCAAAGAATAGGAATTGAGGAATGGTTAATTGCAAGCTTCTACTCTTTCATTAGATTTTGGACAAATCTCACAAATTTCAAAAGTCAAATATAAAAATTCTAAAAATTTCAAGATTTTTTACATTCACAAGAAGAATTTAACAAGAAAAGAAATTAATTGAGGCAAAAGCGATGTGAAGAAGGATTTAACTTAAAGCATTTACATTAAACTTATGCCTAGTTAAATTTTAATCTAAACAAAAGCCATGGCCCATTTCCCATCCTTTTCCTTTGAAAACAAAAGCCCAATTGTGAGCAAAATGGAAGAGGGCCACGGCTAGTACTTGGCAAGGCCCAAGTTGTGGCTTTCATTATTTTGAAACAAAAATTTGTTTTTTTATTTTATTTTAAAACATGAGGGACCACAGTTTGGACACATAGCCCAAATCATGCTAACCTCTTCTCGCTTTTCACCATTCATTTTCTTTAAAGAAAAAAGTAAGAAGATTAAAAAATCTTGCACATAAAAAATATTATTAAAATTTTTCAACTTTTATCAAACCTAGTTCAAAAAATTATAATAATTTTGTAAAAAAAAATTTGAAACCAAACCATTTATCAAGTTTGATTTTTCTCAAAAAAATATTATTTTTCAATTAATTAGAAAGGAGTGTGATGCACCCTTCCCTTTCCTCTGCACTCTCGAATGCAGAGGAAGTAAGGGGGTTTTGGCCCCTGAAACGGCCATGGGCCAGGGCTGTTTCTGCCGATGGTCAATGGCACTGTCACAATGATGGTGTCAACTTGCACAGTTAAAGGGCAGCTTTTCTCCATTTGGTCCAAGTTCTTCTGTCATCTCTTGTTCTCTCTCTAGGAGGAAGCCTTCCTCCTCAGACGAACATCAAGTCATGTCACAAAAAAAAAAAAGGAATAATATTACCCTTCAAAGAGAAACAAAGTGTACTCCAAGCTCCTCAATGGCGGCTCTTCTGGGCTTCTCCTCCATTTCATCATCTCACTTTCTCTCTCTAAAAGAAGAATCAAACAGGATGGACCAAGAGTGAAGGCAGCCTCTTCTTCCCCTCTGCGTGAGTTCTCCTTCACTAAGTGTGTTGGCTCTCGTCTATATTAGTGGTTCCCTTGTTCTCTCGTGTTCCATCTCTTGTGTTCTTTTTTGTTTTCGGGTTCTCTTAGAAGAAGCCTGTGAAGTCCTCTGTCTCCTTGAAGATAGTGAAGGCTATTCCTATCCTCTTTGTGAAGTGTGTGTCCAAGAGATCTGAGTAAAAGTGTGCTCTCTTTGTGTTTCCCCTAAGAAGTGTAGGAAGTCCCCCCATGAGTGCCCCCTCAAGTGTGAAATATGATGGCTCCTTTCCACTCAAACTTCCCCTCTTGAAGCTATCTCAACCCATTGGTTCAAGTTTTTAGCAAGTTGAGATTGCTCCTGTCATTCTTATCTTTGGCCTTTTCTCAGAACTGCCTTGGCGCTCACCATGCAAGTGGGTTGATCGCTCCTTCAACTTAGGCCATTTTTTTTTCCTTCTCTCTTTTCAATGTGTACTGCCCCTCCTTTTGGTCTGCAACACTGACTTCACTTAATGGAGGGGTGCTACACATTCATCACACATGCCAATGGCTCTTTATCTGGGTGTATTTCATCCTAAAATTTTTTTAATTTTTTAAATTAAGTACTAAAAATTTCAAATTTAATTATGGATTCACTTTTATGTTTAAGTCTCTAGACAAAATCAAGTATTTACAAGAGGTGCGTTAATGATTAAGACAATAGATGATGCTTATAACCTGATAGAGAATATGGCATCAAACAATTGTTAGTGGAATAATGAGAGGAATCCCCCTTGGAAAGTAGATAATCTGTATGAGCTAGATGCCATCTCGTCACTGACAGCTCTAGTGGTAGCATTGTCCAAGAAATTGGACCAAGTTTGCATAAATGCTATCAATGTCATATCATGTGGAAAGTGTGGTACTCAGAGGTGTTATTTGACTAAGGAGAGTGTGCAAGATGTAGCTAATTTTAATAAGCAACAACATTACCTGCACTCCAATTTTTACAATCTAGGGAGAAGGATTCACCCTAACATTTTTTGGAGGGATAATAATTTAGGTCTTAAGACGGTTAGACCACCTATGAACCCCCGGGTTTTGGACCGTCTTCTTCTTTTTCACAACCCTAGGAAAAGGAAGCTAGCCTTGGGGACTTTGTGGTCCAATATATGGCTAAAAATAATTCCATCCTGTAGAATCAAGCAACCTCTATTAAGAATTTAAAGGTGCAGTTTAATTGAATAGCTAGTTATGTGAATTTTAGGCAGCAAGGTACTCTTCCTACTAGTACTAGTACTGAGGAAAATCTTAGGAGGAGCTGTAAAATGGGTTCGCCTAAACCATTTCAGTCCCAGGTCAAAAAAAACCAAACTCTTTTCGGGGATAAAAAAATCTGAACCTAATCTTAATTTTTTAAGTTACAAGTTCAAATAAACTGACTCTGAACCTAATCCTGCTTGGATATTTTAAACAAAAAAGAAAAAATTTGAAGCTAACCTAGAAAAGAAAAAATTTGAGCCTAACCCAAATGTTATAGGTTAGAAGTTTAAACAGGTTGACCCTGCAAGTTAACCTTGAACTTAAGGTTAGATTTAAACATAATCTTTGACCTCAACCTAAACCTAGATTGTAAATTATAAATTTTATATTTTAAACCTATACATTTTACATTATAAACATTTACTTTTTTTTCTAAATTTAAACTTCTAAATCAAATTAGTCATAATATTATAAAACTATTTTATTAATTTTAGTAAGTACACATATAATTATATATAACACTTAAGATATTACTCTTTATTAAAATTAAATGAAATATAGTAAATATATGCATGGTAAAATATTAACAATATTAATTATGATTAAATAAAACAAATTATAAAAATCATAAAAATTTAATTTAATCATCTTTTAAATGAACTTTGGGTTAATTGTTCTAGTTATATATCTTATGAATATTATTTTAAAGAGTAAGATAAGAGGGTGAGCTTATGTTTTTCTCTTATTATTTTAATATATCCTCTTAGGAAAAGAATTCTCGTAATTCTAATGAGCCATATGAGTTCATGAGTTCTAATAAAAAAAGATATAGTTATTCTAACAAGCATACAAGTTGAAGGCTCTTACGAGGAAGCCCCTTTGCCATTCCTACGCATGACATTAAGGAAGTGAGTTTGCCACATATGAAATCCGCTAGCCACTTAAGGTAGTCATTGATATTGTTATAACATTCTATTATGTGTGGAACCGATTGCTTAATAAAGATAAGTGTAATAACCCAATTATATAATTTTAAATTATAAAAATTTACTTAAAAGTTTAATCCAGTTATAGGAATCAGTAAAACAGTTTAACCAAAAATTTCTATTATAAATTGTTTTTAACACTATTTCACAAGAATTAATTTTAAGGGTCAGATATTTATTAAAAATAAGATAAACATTAATATATATATTTTGTTTGATTTAAAAGATGTTTAAGTTTAAAAATTTGAGCACAGATATTCTCACATAATTATTTTTATAACAACTTTAGATATAATAATTACATACTAATTTTTTTTTATTTTTATAAAAATATAAATAAAAATTAATCTTAATTTATTATAAAAATAAAATTTTAAACATAATTAGTTGAGAACATACTTTCTGCAAAAGGTGATGACGTATGGATATTTCAAAGGCCAAGATGCTTTGTCCACGCTCTTATCTCACTTTTATTTCCCAAGCAATTAATCAGCTAACTAAATAGTTAGTTAGTTGGTACATCCACACAGCTTAAGGTCAAACAGCTTTTGGTTATTCAGTTTTCCTGTTATAAACTGAATTTTATTAATTAATTATTTAAAAATTTTAAATTATTAAAATTTATAAAATTAAATTATGACACACAGAAAGTTTCATATAGGTACTTTTCATGGGCAGAGCTTTTTTAATTTCTTGGTTGTTGCCCTATATTTTTATCTAACATTTTCACTATCTTTTTTAATTAATCATATTTTACTCTAAATTAAATAATACACCGATTTATTTTACAGTAAAATAATAAAAAATTAATCCAAAAGGTGGATTAATTGAGATTCAAGCTAATTGACTTGAACACCATATGACCGCAATGAAATATATATATATATATACATATATATTGTAACTAATTAGCTATATCATATGTATAATATATATATATATATATATATCATTGAATAATCATAAGAAAAATGAATGTCAATATATTTATTAAAATAATATTATTTTCATAATTTTACTTTCATTTAATTTTACAAATTAAAATGTAAAACTTAAAAGATTCAAAAATTTTCATTAATTAAAAGTTTTATAACCATTATTTTATAGACATATCATTTCTCATATATTAATATATGCATCATTAAAATATTTAACTTAATTTAAGGGTAGGACCCAAAAGAAAAATTAAAAAAAGGAAACATATTTTTTTTTACAGGAATCCAAATCACTGATGACTGATGAGAATCAATTTTGAGTGTCAGATTTATTAAAAATATATATATATATATATATATGTATATATAATGATTTGGTATCACACAGATCACTCCTACCTGATTCCTAACAATTTTTAAGCACAAAAAGTTTTCACGAGTAGATATTTACATTGGCCGACGACAATGTGCTTTGTCCGTGCAACTAACGAATTAGTTAGTGAGTCCACGGCTGATAGTCAAATGTCTCTTCCGAGACGTCCGATAAAATTGGTACAGCTGATGGTCAAATAGCTTTTCGTTTTTGGCCTTTCATTTTTGTAAGGTCCTCACGAATCCACGATATGTTTATTGATTTTTCATTGTACTCTTAATCATGTTTTATTGTCAAATGAATAATACATTAGTTGATTTAAGAATAAAATATAATTAAGAAAGAAAATGTTTAAATATGTCATAAATCAAATAATCTCTATGAAATTCAAAGTAAATATATTTTGTTTATCAATATTAGTTGAAGCACTTTTATTACTTCATTTAAGAGTAGGACCCGAAAGAAAAATATAAAAGGAAAATGACGTGGCTGTCATGCCCAAATATTTATACCATCAAATATTAAAAAAATATATTTTATTCCCCACCTTTTAAAGGGATGTATGAAGGAATTTGAGTGGGATATCACTTTCAACTTTTGCGAAGATGAGATGAGAGAAGCTAATACGTAATTCTTTTCTTCACCACGATTGTACGTCAACCTCCTCTTATATTTTTTACCCATTAGCAAAGTTCAAGTTTCTAGTTAACTTTTGTACGCAGATTGAATTGCCATCTTGTTCTTTCTCTCCCAATGTCTATCTTTGCAAACTTTCAGCTGCTTAAGGCCATGGCTTCCTCAAACCAACAGATGCTATTTCCTCTGATCTTCACAGCCAGTATCTTCTGCTTGTTGGCAACTCCGGCGGCTGCTGAGCTTGATTTGTTCAAGCATATTCCGGCGAATTCCGGCCACTCTCTTAGCTTTTTGGTAGTCGGAGACTGGGGAAGAAGGGGAGCCTACAATCAATCTCTGGTTGCCCATCAGGTACTTCATTTCTTCCAAGCATCTTAGATATTTGATTCTTGAATCCCCATCTATACCTACCATTGAAACGAAACGTAAATAGATACCCTGTTTTTTCGTGGACCACAAAGCTATTAAAAAATAACCTCATTGACCGTTAGGTTGAGGTTTTAGTTATTATGTAATTAGTCATGAACAGATTTTAATTATTTAATTAATTAGATATATACCAAAAAAGTAGTTCTATAAAATGGGTGAATAACAGGATAAGTTGTTACTATGAAAATCAGAATCGGTGATTTGTTGGGCTTTGTCATTTAATTTTTAAAATTTTTAAAATTTAATTATTTAAATTGTAAATATTTAATAAAATTTTATTTATAAAAATAATAGAATCATTATAATATTATGTCTTACTCCTGTGATGTTACATGGATGATATAGTTTTTGCAATAGGGTTTATTCCAAATAGATGCTTGGCACATAAACTATAATAATGTCAAGGCAATAAGGTACCTATAATTACTATTCACTTTTGCAGTCTATAGTCTGTGTCCACATGTTCCCCACTAAATAAAAAGAAGTAATAAAGAAATTGATGACTTAACTTTAAAAGAAGAGAGGGAAATAGGAAAAGAAAAGGAATAGAATGGGTAGTGATGTAAGGTCTGTTTTATTGCACAAAATCCTCAGTATGGTTAGATCAATATGACTTTTGACAAGCGTGAGAATACATTTAACTTAGAATACATTTTATGTGCATGCGTGAGAATCTGTCTTGGACCGTAGCCACTGTGATTTGTTTTATTATGTATTTTCATGGAACATGAGATTCTTGGCATCATAAACCCACAAAGACTTTTGAAGAATCATATTCCAATATTGCCCATTAAAAAAGCTACCGATTGAATTGCATGTGTGTATAACCAAAAGGAAAAACATCTAAAAGGCATATTTCTAAGCATATTCCGAATGGGTCTATTTCTGAATCTCTGTATAAAGCAGCAGGGTCAATATTTTCGCTAACATTGGAAGCTTTAAAAACAGGGCAAAATTTATTTATGAAAGTAACAAGACTTAAGTGGTACAGCATTATATAAATGTCATTTTTTTAAATATTAAAAAATATTATAATATGAGAATTAAATTTAAAAATTTTAAAAAATAAAATTAAGTTCAACTACTTAAACCGAACTCTGTTTTATAATTGATTGTTTTTATGTCCAATGCATGAATTTACAGATGGGAATAGTGGGGAAGAAACTAAACATAGATTTTGTGATCTCAACGGGCGACAACTTCTATGAAGATGGTTTAAAAGGAGTTGATGACCCAGCTTTCTACCAATCATTCAAAGACATCTATACTGCCCCAAGCTTGCACAACATATGGTACAATGGTAGGTTAACTATACTTGCATACATCAACTGAACATTGCTATTTACACAATTTGTAAAATTGCTAATGTGGCTGTATTCAATTTGG
The DNA here is from genome assembly GCA_037013595.1 of Dicorynia guianensis. NCBI lineage: Eukaryota > Viridiplantae > Streptophyta > Magnoliopsida > Fabales > Fabaceae > Dicorynia > Dicorynia guianensis. The sequence continues at coordinate 10,422,406 of JASUAB010000006.1, read as the reverse complement.
CAGAAAATAATTAAGATAAAATCCATTAAGTCACTGCCATTGTCTATGTTCAGCCGCATCAACAATATTGTTCATGATTTATGCATGCTGAAATACAATTCTGTTTTCTTGTGTTGGCAGTTTTGGGCAACCATGACTACAGAGGTGATGTTGAGGCACAACTGAGTCCTATTCTCAGAGAAAAAGATAGCAGATGGATTTGCCTCAGATCTTTTATACTCACCGCAGGTAAAACTTGTTTTTACTTTTCTTTTGTTTTAGGTTTGCCTTTAAAGAGAACTATCAAATTTTATAGTTGGTATAATTTAGTTTATAAGATTTAATAAATTTTATAATTTAATTTTTCTTTAAAATAAATATTCAGTAAATTTTATTTTCTAAAAACAATGAGAGTGATTTCCTTATATATGATAAAATGAATTTTAAAAATCCAATTTTTTGACTTCCACCTTTTCCCATTTCATAGAAATTGTAGATTTTTTCTTTGTGGACACAACTCCATTCGTCGATAAATACTTTAAGGAGCCAGGAGACAGTACATACGACTGGAAAGGCGTGCTCCCTCGGCAAACTTACCTTTCAAACCTATTGAAGGTTTGTCGGAACTATTTACCTTTTTCTAAAATATTGGTGCAACAACTTGCAGAATAGTTCTTATTGATTATTTATTTTAATTTTATATTATTATTTTCTGCCATGATAGGGGACGCCGTTGCAGAAAATAATAATTTTTTATAACAGATGCATGTTCTACAGTAATGTAAAATTGTGTGTCTCGGCAATCTTAATGTAGGATATAGATTTAGCTTTGAAGGATTCTAAAGCAACATGGAAGGTGGTAGTTGGCCATCATACAATCAAAAGTGCTGGTCATCATGGTAATACCATAGAGCTTGAGGAGCAGCTACTCCCAATCCTAAAGGTTAGTAAATCACACTCACTCAAATGTGAGACCAACTTTTTCTTAATACTAGTGTGAAAGCATTAAATAAAATACAACCTAGTTGGGAGTCCAGATTTTTTATTGAATAATCTAACTAATACTACAACTTCCTTTTAAGGGATTAAAATAAGAGAAATTATACTTTCATGTGCATTCCTTTCACAAGGTGTGCACGTGAATATACAAAAAATATTGGAAAGAGAGAGAAAGGAAAGGCGAAATTGAGAAAATGTGCTAATATCATGCTCTTCAAAAAATCATAGGAAGTACTATATTTTCTAATAAGTTTCTTTATCACTATCCAGGAAAATAATGTTGATGCATATATAAATGGACACGACCACTGCTTGGAACACATAATTGACACAGATAGGTAAGCTTACCTGTAAATGGGACACCGTCATTGTTCTGATTTCTAAAATCAACAACCTCATGTGGTTTACATACAATGCAGTGGAATCCAATTTCTAACAAGTGGAGGTGGATCCAAGGCATGGAGGGGTAATGTCAAGCCATGGAACCCAGATGAATTGAAGTTGTATTATGATGGGCAAGGATTCATGTCTATGCAGATTACAAACACCAAGGCGAAACTCGTATTCTATGATGTTTTTGGCCAGGTCTTGCACCGATGGAGCATCTCCAAAGACCCTAACCCGGAATTTTAGAGATAATCTAAACTAGAAATAAGCACTGCCAATTTTAGTAAACATGAAGATCACTTCGGCTGAAAATTTGCTTCACATGACATCATGAAACTCTGAAACAAAAAACATGAGAGGATGGCATTTGGCGAGCCTTAGTGTCCTTGTAGTAGTTGTAGCTGGAAAGCCTCAGTTTGTAGTTGTGATCTAGCAATTCTTGTCATTTGCTACAAAAGTGTAAGATTGCAAGACATATACTATGTATTTAATTCAGCCGTGATGTAATTATAACATTCAATATCATGATAAATCTACAGAGCAATCCTTTAGTTGCTTTGCTAAGGTGTCTTGGTATACGTTATGACAGTGCAATTATTACAAAAGATGGGGAGTCTGGCAATTACACATCATATATGCATCTCTTCCTTAGGAGCTTTCCCTAAACTCTCCAAAAGCATTATTCATTGTGGTGATGCTATCTACAGAAACTTAACGCAAATTTCCTAGAAATCTATTATTTGATTATTTTACCAACTAGTTTCTTTCAATTTCTTTATTTTTACACAATTCTAAATAAAAAATCAATAAATTTATTGGGTTCGGTCTGTAAATTGAATTGAAAGATATATCTAATCCCAAGACTTCAATAATTAGGTGTGAGTATTTTGACAGAATAAAATTGTGGAAACATCTTTTCTCATTTTCTTTATCAATATTTAAACTCACGCACACTTTCCACTGTTGCAAAACTCCAACAGATCACCTTGGTTTTTGCTCCCTGAGACAGTTATAAACAAAATAAAAGATGCGGGAGAGAGAGTCCAGTTCATATTGAAAGAACATATTATTATTAGGATTCTCACTAACATGAGTAAATTTAATTTCTGAAAGATAACACTACATATCATAGGTGTTTTATTTTATAATATGTTGAATATACTCACCGAATTTGGACATTATATATAGAAAGATGCATTCTCCGGTAAGACAACTACAAATGAATGTTTGTTTGACATATAATCTTCCCATGCTGCAAATGCACCAGCAATTCCCGTCAAGTCAAAGCAAAATGCATCCTTCATCTTCAAAAGGCATACAGCAGAAAACTTCGCCTAACTAGGATCGCTTCAGCGAACAGTTTTAAGTCAGATTTTCTCTCTTTGCATGTCTGAGAGCTTTACCACCTTGGTGTCTATAGTTACTTCCTTATTCAGTATGGCAGATGCTTTATAAAAATAGAAATGCGCAACCTGTTTAGCCAAAGAATCCAAGTCACAATACTCTCGGAAAGCAAATACAAGAGCCAATTTTCTAACCTCGAAAGACGTCAGGGAAGGATAGTGCAACAGCTGCAGTAAATGAACACGTTAGGAGAATGACTTTGAAAACTTATAAGAGAAATTCCTCAAAGGAAACCATGTGTTGATACCAAAAGAGTACCCGAGAGGGAAGTTTATTTATATTGGTGACGACCCAAGTGGGAGTTTACTTATGAAATAAGTTATAACAAATTTACATGAATTTTCTGATACAGGATGAGAAAATACAAAAGGAATGGGAGGGCCACTTATCAAATTTTCTTTTAATGATTGGTACTATCACATAATGTGAGCTATTGTCACATCCATTCTGCTCATGTATAATGTAAACGAAGTTCATTCTACAGAACCACCCAATTTGAAGAGAAAAGAATATCCACAAGTTTAGCCTCTTAATTCAAATTAGATGATTCTGATCTGATTAAGTTTCTCAGACTCCTAACTCTCTCCTTGTTTCTTAAATTGGCAACAGAAGATAACATTGAATTAAAGTTGTCCCCCGCTTGCACACCAATATATGCTTCAGAATGTAACAGATTTTGAGACTGAAATAACAAAAAGGACACTGCTCTGCACACACAGATCATTTCGAGGAGCAACCTAGGAGTAAGCATGGTTCTAAACTAAATATGAAGTTACAAAGGAGGGGAAGAGATATCTCAAAATATGACATATATTATGCTAAACTAAAGGAGTAGTTTGGTTAGACAACATCGTAGACTTGCCTTGATCCAAATGTGTCATTTATTACCCAAAGAAAGCCAAATGTTATGTTAGAGGAACCTGTGCCAGACCCCCGAAACTCTTTATTTTTATAGATTTTAGAAATGAAACAGCATGAGTAGTTCCACATCTCGGATATGGGTTTAAGAGGGGCTGCAATTACAATGTTATATCAATCAGATTATGCTATATCCAATCAATTTGAACAGGAAAACAATAATATTAACCATAATTTATATTTATGTCCAAAGATATCAATTAATTGATAATTATTAATTCAATGCTTATAGTTAAGGCATGTAATCTTTCAGATCAAAAAAATTATTGAATTATGAGAGGCAAGGTGTCAATAAAAAAAGGAAAAAACCGAACATGAACTGTTGATTAAAATTGATTCATGCAAGAAATGATGAAACTATAAGAAGTCCATTATGTTTGAAATTCCAAGGAATATACACTTCATTTATTTTACTATATTGTGCTTCCTTAGTCTTCTTTTCCATTGTTTTTATCCACCCGGGGGAGAAGGCATGAGCTGTGGAGTCTCAGGCCCAATTTCAATGCAAGAATGCTAAAGCTGATTATGTGTATGGGTAAGTAGGCTCATGAGCAACAGGACAGCCCTTGAGCATCCTGAGAAAAATTGAAAAATTTTGAAAATAATCATTCTCTGCTTTACAAACAAAGGAAGACTGAAATCTTTGACGTCCATTATGTTTGAAATGAAGAAAATTAATTAAAATTGATTCATGCAAGAAGTGATGAAACTATAAGAAACCCATTATGTTTGAAATTCCAAAGGATATACATTTCATATTTTTTACTATATTTTAATTCCTTATTTTTCTTTTCCTTTGTTTTTATCAACCTGGGGGAGAAGGCATGAGCTGAGGAGACTGAGGCCCAATTACAACGCAAGAATGCTAAAGCGGTTTATGTGTATGGATAATTAGGATCGTAAGCAACACGACAGCATTTAAACATACCTTATCAACAGAATGAATTTTGGGGTTGTTGGCCGTGTACATCACAGCTTCCTCAGAAAAACGGAAATAAATTAGAAATTAATCATTTTCTGGTTTACGAGCACAGGAAGACTGATATCTTTGAAGTCCATTATGTTTGAAATGATGAAAATTGATTCTTGCAAGAAGTGCTGAAACTATAAGAAGTCCATTTTGTTTGAAATTCCAAAGAATATACATTACATTTTTTATACTATATTCTGCTTCCTTTGTTTTTATCAACGTAGGGGAGAAGGCACGAGCAGAGGACACTCAGGCCCAATTACAATGTAAGAATGCTAAAGCTGATCATGTGTATGGGTAACCAGGCTCATAAGCAACGGGATAGCACTTGAGCATACTTCATCAACAGAATGAATTTTGCGGCTGTTGGCTGTGTACATCACAGCATCCCGAGAAAAATTAAAAAAATTAGAAATTAACCATTCTTGGGCTTACAGACACATGAAGCCTGAAATCTCTCTAGTTGAAAATTTTCAAATAATAGAGGCAAATAAAAATAAAATTAAATAAATAAAGCATTAAATGGAAAGAATGATTGTTTTTTGGGAGAAGATTTGCATGTCAAATGGCAGAAAAAATTGCATGTCACCGAAGATGAAGAAGAAAAATTTTAGCAGAAATTAAGCAATTTGAATGGAAGTGCATAGAATACAGGAGTGAGGAGTCAACTTAAACATCTTCAAGGATACCCCATGTCTGGCAAGAACATCGCTGCAAGATCAACATCGAATATAAGTTGTATACTCACTGGAAAGTCACGTTCTTTGAGGTAGGGCCTGTTATCATCACGATGCCATTTAATGCTTGCTTCTCTGCTCTAGCTGATACATAACATAGTATCATTTTATCATTAAGACAACATGCTAAACTTGGAGAAAGAACATGAATTCAAGAGCCATTCTTACTTATTACAAAATGAAGAAAGGAGGGAAACTTGCTCAGTTCTTTATTGAATCATGACGGTGTTTATATACAAAAGATGTGGACGAGCTGACTCAACTAACATAACCACTTCTAACTAACTCTCTCAACTGAAAATAACGGCATAACTGAAGCTAACAGACTCTTTACTCTAATAGAACCCCTCAAGATGGAGAGTGAAGATTATGAACTTCCATCTTGAAAAGAAGAGTTGAGAAAGGAGCAGGGTGAAGAGATTTTGTAAGAAGATCAGCCACTTGGTTGTTAGATGAGACATGCAATGTCTTGATGATACCTTGCTGCAGTTTTTCCCTTACTGAGTGACAATTTATTTTGATATGTTTGGTCCTCTAATGGTAGATAGGGTTTGCAGCAATGTGCAGAGCTGCTTATTGTCATAGAAGAGGAGAGCAGGTTGAGGATGTGGAATTTGTAGCTCTTTGAGTAAGCTGAGCGTCCAAACAATCTCACAAGTAGTGTTGGCCATGGAATGATATTCTGATTTAGCTGAGGAGCGTGATAATGTTTGTTGCTGTTTAGATTTCCATGACTCTAGTAAAGTACCAATGAAGATGCAGTAACCACTGATAGAACGCCTGCGTTCTGGACAAGATCCCCAGTCAGCATCTGCAAATGCATTTACCTGGATAGTTGACTTGTTGGAGAAGAGTAAACCTTGCCCAATTGTGCCTTTAAGATAATGCAGTACTCTAGTGGCTGCCTTGAGGTGCGATGACCTTGGATGAGCTAGAAATTGACTGAGATAGTTGACAGTAAAGGCCAAATTAGGTCTAGTTATTGTTAAATACAATAACTTTCGAATCAACCATCCATAAGGAGTTGGATCATCTAACAAGTCTCCATCAGTGGTGGTAAGTTTAGTGTGAGCTTCCATTGGTGTCTTTTTGGGCCTGGTTGGAAGTTTCCCTAAAACTGAGAGCAATTGTAAAGAGTAATGTTGCTGGCATAAGAAGATGCCCTTGTTTTACTGAGCTACCTCAAGGGTTAAGAAGTATTTAAGCTCACCAAGATCTTTGAGCTTGAATTGGCTATCAAGGGTTTGTTTAAAAGTTTCAATTTCTGATTGATGAGTCCCCGCCACTACAATATCATTAACATATATCAGTAGAGCTAGAAAGGAATCTCTACTACGTTTGATAAACAATGATGGATCTACATGATTGGATAAGACCAGAAATGAGAAGAAATTGAGAAAGCTTTGCAAACCATTGACGAGAGGCTTGCTTAAGCCCATAGAGAGACTGTTGAAGTTTGCTGACTGTGTTAGGTGGCAGCTTCTTGACTCTAGAGAGTAAGCCTTGTGGAGTTGTCATGTAAACCTCCTGATCTACATCACCATGTAATAAAGTGTTATTGACATGTAACTGCATTAAGCGCCAACCAACAATAGTAGCAAGACTGAGAACGATTTTTATAGTTTACATCTTGGCAATAGGAGAAAAGGTGTCTAAGTAATCTACCCCTTCCGTTTGTGTAAAACCTTTTGCTACTAAACAAGCCTTGTATCTCTCAATGCAGCCATCAGCTCTATACTTTATTTTATACACTGATTTGCTACCAATGGTTTTCTTTTCTAAAGGTAAATCAACCTATATCCAAGTTCTATTTCTTTCTAAAGCTTCCAACTCAGCCTTCATTGCCTCTTGCCACTCAAGGTACTTAGCTGCCTGCATATATGATGCAGGTTCAAGGTTTCAGAAAATATTGCAAATAAAACCTCTGTAAGATGATGATAGGTTACTATAGCTAAGTACACTTGCCAAGGGATAAGTGGGAGAAGAGGTTGGAAGGGTAATGAAGCTGTGGTGAAAATCTTGGAGGTAGCTAGGGGGTTTAATTTTTCTGGTCTTGGTAGTCTTAGATGGAGCTGCATCTGGGATATAAGGTGAGGAGTGGCATTGTGTGGGGCTTGATTTGATATAGGATGGGAAGAAATGGGAAGAACACTATCAGTAAACACACCATCTTTTGGTGTAGAGGGTAAGATAAAGGAAGGAAACACAGTCTCATGAAATATTACATCTCTAGAAATAAAGGTTAAGTTTGTTTCACGATTGAGTAACTTGTAGCCTTTAAACCCAGCTGGATAACCTAGGAAAACATATTTGATTACCCTTGGAGAGAATTTGGTATGTATGCTAGAAAGGGTGACTTGGATTAGAGAAAATATATCCAAGTATATCGAGTTCCATCATCAACAATTGTGAGAAAATACCTATAACCCTTTGTATTGATGATATGAAAGGGTCCCCAATTGTCAAAGTGTCTCAGGTCAAAGGGTTTAAGTGAAATGGAATTCTAAGAATCAAAGGGTAACCAGTTTTGTTTAGCAAGAGGGCATATAAGGCAAATTGCGATAGAAGATAGTGAGGAATTCAATTGAAACTCATTTTTCATTGATCTCAACTTTACATGAGATGGATGGTCCGTTCTAAAGTCCCAAATTTAGGACATATTAGGTACATCCTAGGCAAAAACACGTGATAAGCATTGATGAGATATTGGAAGATAAGATGTATAGATTTCCCTTTCTTTTAGCTATCCCAATCTTCAAGTCTAATGTGGGCTTCTAAATTTGACTATCACAAGAAGAAAAAGTTGCTAAATAGTGGTGAGTTGAAGTTAAGGCACTGATAGAAATGAGATTAAAAGCAAAGGAAGGAACAAATAAAATGTTAGAGATGACCAACTTTGGGTTAAAGTTGATTGTGCCAACTCCTTTCATAATGATTCTCTGAGCAGTAGGGAGAGTTATGGAGAGATTAGAAGAGGGATGCAAGGTTTGATAAAGGTCATTATTGCAGCACACATGACGTGTAGCTTTGGTGTCCATGATCCAAGACATTTTAGAAATGTTTGATTGAAAGGAAAGATTAAGAACTATAGAGAGTTGCTATGGGGAACCATCAATACCACTAAGATGAGAAGGATTATCAGATTCAATTGCAGTAGTCTAATATGCTTGGAACCTAATGGAGTTGCCTTTAGTTTTATCTTGTAACCAGGTCGAAAATTAACCATGTAATGGTAGCATTTATCTACTATGTGACCTTGTAACCAATAGTGAGTGCGAACTGGTTTATCTTCTTGAATCTTGAGGGAAAATTGTTGGTGTTCACAGCTGCTACTATAAAATCAGGTTTGGGTATTAGGATGGGGTTGGTGTTAATGGTTTGCTGTCATTCTTCTTGGACAACTATGGCAAAAGCTTTGCTGATCAATGGTAGAGGATCCATCATCGAAATTTGTGCTCTAACTTAGGCATAAAAGTCATTATGACCCGCCAAGAACTGCATTACATACTCTTATTGTTCACACAACATCCAACCCCTCAAACCACCACAATGACAAATAGGTACCAATTTGAAATCTCTCAATTCATCCCACAAAATTTTCAATCTAGTGGAATATGTATTGACATCCAACAAACCTTGATTTAGGGCAATGAGTTATGACTTCAATAGAAACACTTGAGGTCCATTATTCTGGTGAAATCCATCGAATAAATTGGCCCACATATCTGAAGTTGTGGCAATGTAGATGAGACTGTTGGCTATGTCTTTCTTAATTGAATGAAGAATCCAGAGAACATCATGCTATTATACCTTGTCCAAGATGCAAAGATGAAATCATCAGTTTGAGGTTTAGGTATTGATTTGTCAACCAAGGCCACTTTATTCTTGGCCGTGATAGCAGTGAGCATTGCATAACTCCACATGTCGTAATTGAAGCCATTTAGCTTATGAGACACAAGGTGTTACGGGATGATGGGAACTGTTACTAGATCAATATTAGTCTATAGTATTAGACTTATCCTATTAATTTGCGAATTGGTATTGGGATTTTGTTAGTGGGCCTTGTTAGTGTTAGCCATGATGGGTAGGTTAATATAACTTTTGTCTAACAAGGAAGGGTCCCTACTCTTCATCTATTATATGGTGTTAGCTCTCCATTAATCTAATACAATATCCCTATTATTATATATAGTAGACAAGAAAAGTAGAAACTCTCTCAAATTTTATTTCATCGTGAATCCTTTAGCTATGAGTTTCACTCTTTCAGGTATGTTCATCTCTCTTTCTTAGATAGTATGCATACTTAGAATGGTTTACTAGACTATTTGTGTAATAGGATTTATGATTTGCATGTTTAGATAAATCCTTCAATTGGTATTTGAGCCCACTATAAGTTCATTCTATGATTGCATATTATTTGATTATGTCACTCTTTCAAACTTTCCATTTTATACATGAAATTTTGCACATGGCTTTGTATGGAAAAAAATTTGTGGGCTCTTGATATCTTGTTTGATTTGATTTTTAGAATTGCTGAGACTTGGATTGCATAGTTTATAGCATGAGTATTGATTCTATTGCATCATTTTTGCACAAGAAATCCTAAATTTTACAAAACCCTCTTTTAAACCCCAAGTTCATGGTGATTTTCAAAATTTTTATATTTTGTCAAAATTGTTTGAAATTTTTTATGAATGTTATAACTTCGCTATATGGTTAGATGTTATTAATATAATATAATAACTTACCTATAGGGAATTATCATAAAAATTAATTTATATAACATGGAGCACATAAAAATAGCATATGAGAAAATCATACTACCCTTAAGTTTTAGAACTTAAATTTATTAACTATTTCTGAACTTATTATTTTAGGGATTACCTTCCACCTATAGAGGAGTCTATAATAATATATCAAGGATCCCAAATGAAACACTATTATGGCCCATGATTTTATCATTGATTTTCAACTCCATATATTTTCTTTTGAATAATTTTGATTAAAATAAATATTAGAGATAAAAGTGAATATTGAGTTGGTATTAACCATGATGGGGTGCATGGTGTTAAGGAGCAATGTGGCTATCACACTGAAAGACCTAAATTGCCCTATTATGGCAACTTTATTGTTTATCATGACTTTTGAATTTGATGTGCTAAAAACTTCTTAGAAACCCCAAAAGAAACTTGGACATAAATAGTTTGTTTTTCCTTTTGATAGAATGCAACATAGTGTTGCAAAGAGTATGAGTTTGATCACCTAGTCATCTTGAAATTTTTAATGAAAAATATCCCTTTCATAAGAAAAATAAGAAACCTAAAAAGCTATTCACACTACAAGGGCCTAAAACATTTTATAACAAGAAGGAAAGTAATTAATTTTAGGAGTCTTGTACAAAGTAAGATATAAAAATAAAGTGGACATAGAGTAAACAATTAAAAAACTTGAGTTTAGTTTTATTTTGTGCTTTAAAATATTCATTTGTGTTAGTCTAGTTACAAAAGAGAAAAATAATTTTATTGAAAATGCTTTTAGTTGGAAGAATTATATAAAATGATTTATACCTTACTCAATTTAATACTCTAAATGCCTTAATCATTATTTTAAAAATATATACATACATATATGGTCCCTTTGCAAAGTTTTATTGTTTTCCAATTTCTTATGTTTGAAAGTCTTGAATAAAATATGTTGACTGAGAGGTAAAATTGCGCTTTCATGTCATTCTTAGTTTTATGAAACATATATAGTATATTTTGACTATGACATTTGGGAGAAGAAAAGACTTAGTATATTGTAGCCTTGATATACCAACTTCTCAAAATTTCATAATCGTATTATGAACATGAATAAAAAAACTCAATTCATGTATAAGAGTAATGTGTGGAAGTTTGTTAACTCTATATATCTATATATCTTAATGTGTAGGAGTTTATTGAACTCTAAATATCTCTACTAAGATTTCCTTGAAGATCATTTTGGCTTTAGTGGATTGTTTTTTGACATGGAGTTATTATGTTAGATGGATGTAGCAATATGGAAATCTTGATAAAAGAATTTGTATGCTATAGCAAATCCAGTTTGTAATTTGAAAGGTCAAACTATGGTCTTAAGCAAGCATATGGGTATTGTTATGTTGAGTTTGATTAAATTATTACTTTATTTGATTTGGTGAAAGATGAAATTGATCACTATATATACCTTTAATGAAATCAATTTGTTTTCCATGTTGATGATATTTTTACTTGCTAGTAGAAAGATTAATCCATTTTGGGATGTGTTTTCTTACTAGCTAGCAATGTTATTTCATAAAAAAAGGGTGCTCTATAATAGACCATGAGTATCTCTACTATTTAGACTATATTCATTAGTTTATTGACAACAACCACACAGTATATTGGTCTTAGAGTTATTGACTTGTTGTGAGTCTTTAACAATTTACTGTAACAATAAAGTAATGGTTGTTTTATCCTAAAATAACAACATTACTAATAGCTCCAAACATATAGATAGCAAACATCTAGTTGTTAGAAAATTGTTTGAGGATGGTAAAGTTCTTGTGGAGCTGTATGGCATTGAAACTGATATGGATCCATTAACTAAATAACTTAATGTTGCTACCTTTCAAGGTCATGTTAAAAATATGAGTATTTTGAACTTTTTTGATGCATTAATCTAGTGGGAGCCAATGATTGTGTTGTTTATGTTATTTTCCTATTACAACATTAATTGCTTATTTTGATTTCATTTGTTGTGAACACATTCATTGATTGATATTTGATGGGGATATTATTTATGTCTTATTGACATGTTTTGTATATAAATTAAATTTTGGATTGAATATGTAATGCTATTTGGCCTAATTTTATACTTATATTATGAAAATTGTTGTTACTACTGTATATGAGAAAACTAAGCTACCTTTTGGAAATTTAGATACTTTAAACATTTTTCTCTTTGAAGATTGTGAGCTTACCTATGTGGGATCAACTATTATTTCTCACTAAATTTCCAAACAAACTTTTGTTGATATTATATTATAAAAAATATCATTGGAGGTCATACCCTATCAAAGTGCCTTTGGTAATATGTTTATTGGTATTCTGAAAGTGATTTACATTAATATTATACTCTTAGAATTTAAATTTCTGATCAGTGTTGATTTTAAGGATATGGTATGCAATGGTTGTAGAATACACTTATGCATTGTAATTCATGTCCCATCGACATGATTACAATGACATGAGAACTCACATCTACTTATTTGCTCAATTAATTGGACTATTGAGGAAACTATTAATGTTTTCCACTTTTGTTGATATTTCCTTAGTCAATTTTCTTATGCAATACAATTCCATGAAATGTTGACTAGGACCAATCATGACAAATGGGTTGAATGTTTGAAATCAAACTATACAATTATAAATATTGATACGGCTCTTATTGAAGATGATTCAAACAACTTTTGATGCCTTTTTTGCTACTAAGAGGACATAATGTAAAGAGTGTGAACAATCCAACAAGGTTTGCTTAATCTTCATTAAATTTTAAAGTGACAATTCCATCAGGCAATGTATTGTTAGTATTAAATTCTTGAATACCAAGCAATCTCTAAAGGTTGTTAATGGGAAGTTTATCAAGTTTTACAAGGTTGAGAAAGGCTAATATCTCTCTCTAATTGTTAAGGCTCACTATGATGGTGTTGGACTGTTGGTGGGGTGAGTGAGCACATCATAAAGCTTATACACTATCACAATAAGTAAAAGATAATGGGTAATGATCTGTATGATAGTTTCTTGATTTGGAGGATGTTGGATTTTCTTCCCTTTTAGTTTGATTTTCTAACGAGGTCTTACAATACTCAAAAAAAATGATCAGTGAACCATCAATGATGTGATTTCTATTACCAAGGAGATATAAGACTAGTTGCTATAAAAGGGCTATAGTCAAAGAGAGGGTATTATTTATAAGGAAACATTCTCACTAATCTCCACTGGAGATTCCTTTTGTATTATTATGGCCTTGGTAGCTTATTTTGATATTAAAATGTATCAAATGGATGTTAAGACTGTCTTTTTGAATGAAGAATTATTTAAGGATGTGTACATAAATCATCCTAATGTGTTCATAAAGAGGGCCATTTATGGTTTGAAACAGGCCTTAAGGCAATAGTATCTTAAATTTGATTATGTTGAATCTTCACTTGGCTTCAAGAAAAATCCTATTGATTAATGCATCTATCTCAAATTTAGTAGGAGTAGTCTCATTATTCTTGTATTGTATGTTGATGACATTTTGTTAGTTAATAATGACTTGGGATTGATTCAGGAGACAAAGTAGATGTTATCAAGCCATTTTGACATGAAAGATCTAGGTGATGCCTCTCTTGTATTGGGAACGCAGGTTTATTGTGATAAACTTCAGGATATTCTTGGCATGTCTTAGAAAATTACATTAAGAAGGTGCTTAGTAGGTTTAACATGAAATCTTGCTACCCTTGTGTAGCACCTATTTTGAAAGGTGAATCTAAAACCCAATGTCCAATGAATGATATTTTGTGAGTTGAAATAGATAAGGTCCCATATGCTTCTACTATTTGCAGCCTAATGTGTGCTGAAGTATACACATGTTATGATATTTCTTTTGTTATTAGTATGCTTAAGAAATACTTAACAATCCTAGTTATAAGCATTGGTGAGCAGCAAAGAAAGCTTTGAGGTATTTGTAGGATACCGAAAATCATATGCTCACTAACAAAATATATAGTCACTTGGAGGTGATTGGATATATATTTTTTGATTATGTAAGTTGTCTAGACAACAATAAGTATACTTTTAGATACAATTTTATGATGGTGGAGGTGCTAGTTTGTTGAAGAGTGCTAAACAAACTATCATAGCTACCTCAATTATGGAGGCAAAATTTATTAGCTATTATGAGACTACTCAACAAGTTATATAGCTTAAAAGCTTAATTTCAAGATTCCATACTATTGAAAGATGTCTAGGCCTTTGACAATCTACTGTAATAACTCTACTACTATATGTTTCTCTCAAAACAATCAAAACTTTAAGCATACAAAGCATTTTGAGGTCAAATAATAGTTGTCAGAGAGAAAATACAAGAAATTCAAACTTTCATTGAGTACATAAGAATTGAGCTTATAGTTGTGATCCCCTAACCAAAGCTTGATAGCTATGGCATTTAAGAACCATATGGATAGCATTATTAGACACATGGTGTTTTGGGTTAGTGGGAGTGTTACATTTCTGTTTATGTGTTAACATGTCTCAAGACTACTGTTGTAACTAACTATCATTATTGAATGCATTATGTATTTTGGTTTGTGCAATATTATTATAAGAACAATGTTTGTATTTTTTATGTCAACCTTATTAGAGATATTTTGTTGTAGTCTCAATTTTGTGATACTGAGATTTTGTATTATTACTTAGTAAACAACTTAGATTAGGACCATTACAGGAGGATTGCACATAGTTCACTTTTGTAGTGCAAGTCCTTATTTCATTTATCCATTGTTACTCAAGCCATGTGCTTATGAGTGTTTGGACATGTATGATATCATTGTCCCTATCGGCTTCATTTGTAACTTAGTGGGTACTCATAATTACATTTTAGACTTGAGGCTTGTAGTGGCTAATATTGCTTGTCTTGATGTTGACATTGTTGTGGCTACATTTTATTGTTATTGATTTAGAATCTTTTCTTTTAAAACCTTGATACATGTAGTTCAAGTCAGAGATTGTTAGAATTTTTATATCCTATATGAACTTACATATATCAATGGGTTTAATTATTAATAAAACTCAAATCAACATTAGTCAATAGATTGGACTTATTCTATTAATTGTCTCCTCATTAATCTAACACAATATTCTTATCATCACACATAGTAGACAAGAAGAGCAAAAACTTTCTCCTAAACTTTACATTACCATAAATCCTTCAGCTATGAGTTTTGCTCCTTCAAGTATGTTCATCTATCTCTCTCCCTTAGATAGTATGTCTAATTAAAATAGTTTACTAGGTTTGTGTATAGAATTTATATTTACATGTTTAGATAAATTCTTAACCTAATAGGTATTGGACTTTGACCATAGGTTGTTAGGGGACTAGGAAGTAATTAGTAGAAATCTCTAGAATGTCCACATGTTATGTATCTAAGAGTGATGAGGTGGAATTGGTTAGGGATTTTAGTTAGACTCATGCACTTCTCGTGTGTATAACCTTATAAATAATTTAGTCATGTTGCAATCATTCATCTAACAGAATACAATTCTCCTAGTTCCTTAATTCAACTATTTCCAATCAATAATTTCATAATCTTGGTTCTAATCTTTAATCTTTTCTTAATATTATTACTTTGATTTGCATTGTCTGAAGATCTTGGCTTCTCAGTTATCAACATAATGCCATTTAATTAGTCGCTTGAAAAGTCATTTTAGAATTTAAGAATACCAATGGCAATTTACTTTTTCTAGATCATTAATTTAGATTTAAATAGCTTCCTTTTTCCTTGGAGTTTGGAAGAAATATAAGGTCAATAAAAATAAAAAAAATGGAGTAATAGAAATGAGAATATTTATATAAATAAATGGACATATATGAAAGGATGGATTTGAACGACTAAAGTAAGGGGTTCACTTTATTGTGTAAAGTGTAAGTCGATAATCATTAATTTAAAAATCAATGGTGATTATTATTATAAAATACAAACAAGTAAATGATAGTTCATAGATTTAGAATAATCTACATCATTAATTTTCTTATCAATGATTATTTATTGTAAAGTGGACTCCTTATTTTAAAGGATCTCATTATAAGAAAGAATAGAATTCGAAATAATTATATTTAAAAAAAAGTTGGCAACTAGAATTCTACATATCTTTCTCCTAGCAATTAAATTTGCTAATCTAAGCCCAAGAAGAAGCGTGGATAATTTATAATACCAGCTCTACATTACAAGTTACACATGTATTATGATTTCTAAAATTTTTTAACAACATTAAATAAATAAACAATGTTTTACCTTAGTTGGAATACAATTACCATGGTTCCAAATTCATAATTATTAACTCAAGAAATTATTATAAATAAACAAGGTTTGCCATTTGTGCGTCTCTCTTCAATCAATCACGTTGTTTCTCGTTCTGTAGCATAGCCAGCTCCAATAGCTTCAGCTAATGCAAAACAAAAAAAAAAAAAAAAGAGTCTATTAAGAATATAGTGTAAATAATTTTGAATGACTTATAAGATTTGTAAATTCAATTATTATTTAGTAATTTAAAAAAAAATGAATTAAGTATGATCAGTGATGACAGAGAATTGTTTTCCAATTCAGAGCTACCCACATTTTAAAGAGGACACTGTGCAGCTAGCCCTAATTACTTATGCTATGTAGCATGTTTATAGTTTCACTTTTGAAAAAAATACAATCTCACTAAGTGAGTTATTAAATTATTATAAATAATAATTTTGTTGTCATAAGATCTATTCGATCTTATAACTTGATAAAATTTAATAAATTTAATAATTTAAAATTTTTAAAATAAATATTTGATAAAATTTAGTCTATAAGGATAATAAACTATTGTAAAACAAAACATAGAGAATTACAATATAAACCAAAACCAAAAGAAAAGAAAAAGTTGAAGCATACGGTCTCAAATAGCCTTTTCATAGTTAGGTTTTCTAAGTAATTTTTATAAATAATCTTTATAAATGAATTTAAACACTCATTGAAATATCTTTCAAATATTTTGTTCTAAATAAGCTCTTCAGAAGCACATCCAAGGAGGAGAGTAGCGCGCAAGTGAAAATTGGAGCAGATAACGTGTATTTTCCCCTTTTTTTGATTGGTTTGTATAAATTCTTTTATATGCCGCACTCATATTTCATTTGACCACCTTGTAGAGCGAATATTATGCTATGGACCTCAACAGATGTTGGTTCTGAAATGAAAAACATGTAAAATAAAAGTTAACACAGGGTTTCTTTAGCATAAAATACACGTAGTTAATTTTCACAAAATGTACACTTTTTGAGATGAATTGAATACGATTTCATGAAGATTAATGCACAACTCAGTGCAATATTTACCATAGGCCCAATTCTTATGTTGGAGTGGACTTTATACGGTTGTGACTAATTAATCTCTTTCCATTTTCTATGCATTTTTCATTCTTTTCTGTTGTATGGGGCCACCTGGTGCATTCAAATAGCCATGTAATAGGATTAAATTACTTAATTATTAAGTAATTAATTATTTAAAGAGTGTCTCCTAAGAATAATTGATTAGATGATTCTAATAATTGAAACAAATTAGTTGATTTATTTTTTATTAGTTCAAAAATATAATTTAATTAATTATTCCAGTCAGTTTGAGTTTAAACTTATTTGATCCTAAGACATAAAACTCCTTATTAGAGTTAAACTTTGCTCATAAGGAGTCCTACTTAAAATAAGTTTTTAACTAGTATTGAATATCTAAAAAAGGTAAGAGCCTAGAAATAATGGCTAGACACTTAATAGAGAAAAATTTCATGCATAAGAAATTTTTCTAACTCTCAATTCTCCCTATTCTCTCTAGAATATTTTCCTTACACCTTTGGGATTAGAAATGTGTATATATGAAGGACTCTAATAGCATCTCCATAACCATAGGAAGAGCAGCTACTATGTTTCTAATCTGATTACTATGCCTATGATCTAACAGTCAGTAGTTGTATCAATGCTGTAATTCCAATGGCAGTTGAATGGTAGAGTTTGTGATTGGTAGATTGCAGTGGTAAACCCTATACATGAGTAAAAATCTTGAGTAGATTGTAAAGCAAGTGAGATTTTGGTCTGTAAAAAAATTTAAGGTAAGATCCACTGTGTGTATATTTTTTAATAGTGATATTAGAGCCTCTTTATGATTATTTTCATCTTTATGTACTTTGTGCCATACGTGATTTAAATTACATATTTTTAAGCAATTTTTGTGCTTACTGAGAAGCCTACTTTTGAGCTATTTTTGAGAGTTTAAATGGGCATGCTCAAAATAAAATATTATATGCATGAATTGGACAACATATGTGAAACATATGATTGCTTAAAGTTGGCTCCATGAAACTTCTTTTTGAAAATTTTCTCAAAACTTGGTGAATAGCCAAATTTTGTACTCAAAATCTATGTTACTGAAAACAATCTTGACATGAATTTGTTTCTTGCAACAAGATCTTTTGAAGATGATCAAAATCATGCTAATCGGAGTTCAGATAAGAAAGATATGCAAGTGCGAATTTTCCTTCATGATCATCAAAATCTATAGAATTTTGTCTTTGTAATAAGCCCAAAAGTTCAGGCTATTTTTAAGGTGAACAAATGAGATTTGTTTTGAATGAATCATATATCATTGTATTCTATGAACTTTTTTCTTTACAATGATATCACACCAAATGACATGAAATGAAAGAGATATGAGGCTTGAAAGTAGACTTCAAAGCCATGAAGAAACCCAAAAGCTTAGTGATCTCAAGGTTATTTTGGAGAAAATAACTTGTTCAAATTTTTTTATAGAAATAAATTTTTGCATTGATCACACATTTCAAACTTATGACACACTTCCCACAATTATTTATTATATTATTTCTTATTTATTTGTTAATGATGAATGATGTGTGAATGTGTGATATAAATGTCTATTATTGCATTGATATTTTGTTGAATGCTCATGAGATTGTGTGGCATTTATTTTCCCAAATAATGCAATATATACAATGGTGGTGCGACATATCTAATTTATCGAGCAGATTGATGTAGTAGGAAATAATTTATATGTAATTATTTTGGAGAATGTATTTATCATTTGAGGCCTTAGAAAGGGATATGTTTGCATACCTAATTTGTATGCATTTTATTGTTTTTGATTATGAAGACCAAAATATCAATAAAGTTTCTTGGTTGAACTCGTTAACTAAATATGCAATATGTTTGCAATGTTTTAGATAAATGTTCTAATAGCATTTATCGTAAATTAAGTGAGTTATTCCTACTTAGGCTATATAAAATTAAATATTTCTTTTGATCTATATTATAAGAGACAATTACTAGCACTTGTACGAAATTTGCGATCAAGTAATATTAGGTGAAAATAATTGGGTTAATTAGAAGTAGCAATAGTTAAATATGTTCCTAATTAAAATTGTGGAATGATGTAGTGCAATGGCATCCAAGAATATCATTGCTAAATTAACTAAAGGAGACAAGTTAGACTGTAAGAACTATGACATGTAGCATAAAAATGTTCAATACCTTCTTAATGAGTAAAAGTTACTTGAACATCTAACTAATGTCATGAACCCACCTATTGAAGGCAATAACACCCAATATCACTATGACCAAAAAGTCTATAACACTTCATTTAAAAGAGGTTGAAATGCATGCTTTACCTTGTTTAGTTACATGTATGATGATCTCATTTGAAAGTTTGAAAACTTTTTTACTGCCAAGAAAATGTGGGACTGAGATTCAAATATGGAAAAACCACTACTACAAGGTTTCATGCTTTGATCTTAAGGTCTAACTAATATATGTTGGACCCAAAATATTCAATAATTGAACATTTAAAGGTAATGTTTGCCATGATTAAAGAAATGAAATCAACTAAAAATGATCTCATAGATGAACAATAGGTCTTGACAGTCATTAGATCCCTCCTAGAGTACTCTTGGGGACAAAGAAACTTCTGGCTTACACCCAATGCGGAAATCAAAGCTTTTGCCTGCCATTTAGAACTTGAGATAAAATACAAAGATATGAACTACACTACTGCACTGGTGGGTAAGTCCTAACTTGAGAAAATAAGGGAAAAGTCAAAACCAAGGACCAAAGGCTAAAAAGATCATGAAGCACCCTAGAGGCAAGCATGGTAGTAAGAAAGATAAACCAAACTCAAATGCTATAACTATGGCAAGAAAGGACATTTTACTCATCAGTGTCATGAGCAACAAAAGGTTTATCCTTATATTATCCTTTCTATTACATATTTTTGTACTCATGTGTTTGTAGCTCACTCTCTCCTTAGTCGGATCATAGACTCTATAGCAATGGAGCACATAACTTTTAATCATGTAGGGTTTATAGATTACCATCAGGTAATAGCTAGCAAATACCTTGTGACCATGGGGAATAGGACCAAAGAAGAAGTTGTTGGAGTTGGTACTTACCAACTCATATCGCATAATGACACAAACTACTTCTGCATGATGTTTTGCATGTTTACACTATCCAATGTAATCTACCATCACTTTATGCATTATTGAACTTACAATATGAATTTAATTTCAAGAATAATTATTTGTCCTTTATCTTTAAAAAACTTTATATGGTCATGGCCATACTAAGCATGGTTTGTTCATGTTAAACATAGATGATGGTTTTAATAATATTGCTCATGTTACTTTTATTTCCAATGGATACCCAATTCCGTATTATGGCATTTGAGAACATGATATATTGGCCAAGAAACAATTGCTAGATCAGCTTGAGAAAGGTTATTGGACCTCTTGCAAAGGTTAGTCTTCTTGTACATAGGCCTTGCCTTCCTGGTAAAGATAGAAAAATGCCTTTTGGTAAGGCTAAGATGATATGAACCCACCTAACTCCACCTCAAAATCTAGCTTGTAAGGGAAGGTTTGCAAACCCATATATATAACACCTAAGACCTCTCTGCCAACTAATGTGTAACTTTATCATTCCCAGCCCCTTTAGACTATACGTCCTCATACAAAGAACTAGGATCAATGGCCCACATTGACCAAAGCAAGGCAAGATTTGATACTATATGATATGAACTTAGCTAGCTCCACCTTAAAAGCTAACTCGTAAGGGAAGGTTTGTGAACCCATATATATAACACTCAAGACCTCTCTGCCTAACCAATGTGGGACTTCATCATAAGAAGGCATCTCAACCTCTAGAATTAATCCATTCAAACATAAGTAGACCCTTGAATGTAAAGGCTAGACATGGTGCATCCTATTTTATCACATTCATAGATGATTACTCATGATACAACTTCATTTTTTTATTTCTCACCATTTTGAAGTTTTGGCTTGTTTCAAATGCTTCATAGCAAAGGTTGAGAATTGAAAAGAAAAATGTATAAAGACCCTTCGAGCTAATAGGGGCCCAAAATACTTATTAATTCAGAGAGTTTTATGAGTATAAAGGGATATGTAGACAATTTATGATTTCAAGAACTCCACAACAAAATGGTGTTTTAAAGAGAAATAATCATACACTATTAGACAAAGTTAGATCGATGATGAATCATGCCAACCTCCCAATAAAGTTTTAAGAAATGCACTTTTAACAGCTACATTCTTTAATTAATCTATTTAGATATATATGGACCCATATGAAGGCTAGACATTGCACATCCTATTTCATCAATTCATAGATGGCTATCTCACCATTCTAAAGCTTTGGATCATTTCAAATGCTTCATAGTAGAGTTAAAAATTAAAAAGAGAAGTGTATAAAGACTATTCAAACTAATAAAGGCCGAGAATACTTATCAATTCAAAGAGTTTTGTAAGTATAAAGGAATACACAGACATTTGACAATTCCATGAACTCCATGACAAAATGGTGTTTTATATAGAAGGAATCGTATGTTGTTAAACATAATTAGATTAATGATGGATCATGCTAACCTCCTAATAAAGTTTTGGAGTGACACTTTTAATAGCGATATTCATTCTTAACTGTGTGCCTTCAAAATTTATTTCTACCACTCAGTATGAGTTATAGAATAGTATTTATCCTATTTTATAAGGCTTACGTCCATGGGGATCAATAGGGTATGTTTACAATGTTCCTAGAGATAATGAATTTATTTTTATCATATACTCTTAAAACTCTAAGGCTACGTTAGATACGATAAACATCCTAATGGAAGACTCAGAGAGATTAAGTCCCTTGATGTGGAATTTCTAGAAGATGATTTTCCCATTATTGGTGATGTATAGAAAAATTTGGAACTCTATGAGTTAGAAAAACTTGAGAACAACACACCCCTATCTACTGACATAGAAATATATGCTAAACCTATTCAAAGAAATGTTGGTGATTGTGGAACTACATAACAACAAACCTCTCAAGATTCACAATTATTCCGAAATGTTTGGGAAAAAGTTTCTTGCAAGCACTTCAAAATAAAAGGAATATCATTCTTGAGCATTTCTTTGGATGCCAGTGAGTCCTCTTCATATGAAAAGGCTCTATATTCACCAAACTCAGACAAATGGATGGCTACCATGGAAGAGGAAATTAGTTCTATGACTAAGAATAATATATAGGAGTTAGTTGATCTTTCACCTAAGCATAGGACCATTGGAAATAAATAGGTCTTAACAATGATGCATAATGTAGATGGATCAATTGACAAATATGAAGTCTAACGAGAGACAAAAGGCTACACCCCAAAAGAGGGAGTACACTATGAAGAAATGTTTTCTCTTGTGGTAAGATTTGTATCTATTCACCAAAGCCTACTTACCTATTGTTGCACATCTAGACTTGGAATTGTTCCAAATGGATGTAAAGAAAGTGTTTCTCAATGAACTAGATAAGTAAATCTATATCAATCAAGTAGTTGGATTTCAAGTCAAGGGTATAAGAACACAAGGTATATTGCTTGAAACGTTGCATCTATGGCTTAAAACAATCATTTAGGCAATGGCTTTCATCGAGTTATCAACTCTGTGAAATTCTTAATGATAGAAGAAGACCATTATGTGTATGTCAAAAGAGATAAGAATAAGATTCTAATTATTTCACTTTATGTGGATAGCATACTCATAGTTAGGAATGACATAAAGTGTTTCAAGGTGAATGCCTTACTTTCCTTCATGCAAATGGGACATGCTAGTTTACCTACTATACTCTACCTTGACAATATTCCATATGCAATGAAATCATTGATAGTCCACACTAATACATTGCTCACATAATGAAATTTTATTTTGTGGAGATATCATTGATCAAAACAGCCTATCATAGTAATTGTTTCAATTCATCAATAAAGGATTAGAGGTACATATCAATCTTGGCATTGAGGTTACTCAGACCAAGGACAAGACATGTCAAGAATACATAAAGGTAGCCATAAAGAGCTTTAGAGTATAATCATAAGGAGTCATAATCACTGGCCAATAGGAGTACCGTGTCATGGACTTATTATTCTAGGGTAAAGGGAAAAGTTGGGATAAATCTTGTTAAAGGGTTTCCATGCTTCTCCATCAATGAGTGGCTTTGTACATCTTCTATCTACCTATTCAAATATTGTCTTCTCATGTCTAAGGCTAAACTTATAAAAGCGTATAACCTTTTCCATCCTATGAATTAGAGACAGATAATGCATTCTTGTCATAAGGTACTTCTTTTCCTCTATCTTTTCACCTCAATTTATATCTAGGAAAACTATAGAATTTACATTCCCTCTTATGCATTGCCTTTATAGTACAACATCCAAACATTAATACTATAATTAATTTTTTTAGATTTCAAACCCAATTTAAATATCAACTTTCAAGTCTTATAAAAATCATCAAGCACCAAATTAGATTGAGCATGGGTCTATTTTGTAAGGCTTGTCCACTAATTAAAGTTACATTGTAGTAGTTGTAGTTTGACTACTTTACACTTAACATTCTCATTGCCACTGATAATTTGATTGATCTTTCTAACCATACCACAATGTTTGTTCAGAAGCACATAACAGATCATAAAACTATTAGGCCTTAGGTTTTGAGGATTCTTTTAAGTTATCCTCATAGTGCAATCAAAAAAAAATTAGGTTGAGTAACATCAAAAACCATAGATTGGTGACAACTAAATTATCATTTCAACACACATAAACACTAAATGAATTACTCACAGGGGCATAATACTCAAATCTTGTCTGAATTTGTGGTTCCTGCTTACCAAGACTTATCTAGTACCAATAATTAGGTTTGAATCCATACCTATATAGATAATAATAGTTGACATTTTTAGGAGTTAATAATGTCCCACTTTTGTATTTGCTAGAAGGACAATGAACAATCCTTAGAATGTATTCTACAACAACTAACAAGCATAGCTAGCAAAATCCAACACTCCCTCAACAAACTCTAGCTTAAGTGTCCCTTAACCTAAGTAATTCCTATTATACATTTATCTAAAGTATTCTAGAATTTCTATTGTCTATTAACAAATGCATTACACCTCATATTTTGCTCCAACTATATACCACAATCAGATTTAAATATGTTCTACCAAAATAGATTACTACAATTATATACACAATGTTAATCTCTACACAATAACTAAAACTAACAAAATGACATATATATACAAATGGAAATTGATGAACAAAGTTAATACACTATGCTTTGCTATATGCACAGTGAAAATATACTTCAATAATTTGGTTCAACATAACAAACAAGATATTAAGGGAAGAAATCTAGTACAGACCTTCTGTTTCAACTATAATAATCAACAAATCAAGTATCTAAATTGTAACACCCAAAATCCCAACATAGCCATAAATACATATTTACTAAAAAATTTAGTAAAGTCTTCCCTAAGAACTTATGTCTCATAATTGCAACAAACCAATCAATTAACCTACTAAACAACAAAATACCCGAAACTAATCCAATACCATATTCACATTGTGGTATTGCAAACTTACATACATTTATTCTAAAGCAAGCTTAATACATTCATATATCTAAAATTCTAACCAAAACATCAAAAAGGAACCAAAATGCTAACTTTGACTTAGTCTCTTTAGCTACACCCAAAGCTAACCTATTTACAAATACTCAACCACTAATCTACAACCATAGAGAGAACTTAAATGAGCCTAAACCCCACAAGAGGATAAGAGACTAATAGTGGAAATAGTGTAGGATTATCAAAATCTAACTCCCTTCTCATAACATTAGTTAGGTAATAACGACATTTATTACAAAACATATTGTGCTGAAATATAATTGTACATGAGTAAAACTACTCAGTTAAGAATTTTAAGAATACCAATGCTAGAAATAAAGTAATTAAATAGGATCATAATGCTCACTATAAAGTTTTAACCATAGAACACCTTGAACTATGTGAACCACTTGAAATATATCTACTAAGTTGGATATATTATAAACTAGCATCACTGAGTCCCAGGAGCAAATTTTCTGAGACATTGGCATCCTTGGGCACTCAAGAGCGATAACAAATAAGCTAATCATATGTTAGAATTGAGCATTTATAGAATAGTTGGTCATATGGTAACATAGAGCATTAAAACTGGTCATATGCTAATGCAGAGCTACCCCGAAAGGGCTAAGTACACAAGATATATGACCCAAAGACTTTATTATACCCCATGAGGTCTTAAAGACCTTATGAGCTGGCTGTTAGTTTACTTATCCTATGGCTACATAATCAATAGTGAATTTAAATGGTAGATGCTCTTACTAATAAGTTTTCTCAATATGTCAAACTATAAAGCATTAATAATATGTAATGCATAAATCTCTTAACCATTGGTGTACAACTAAATAGAATTCCTAGAACATCAAATCATATTTTCAAAATAATTGGCATACAAATCATAATCTAACATAAAAGTAAATCCAAGAAGACCATGGGACCTAGTCCCATAAATAGCCTTTCTTATGAATCATAACTTCCTATCATAGCATACCTTCCCTATTCCATAACTTTTAAAAGAAAGGCAATTCAAAGAAATAAATACTCTTTGTTGCATATACTCTTATAGTTTTTCCAAAATAATAGTAAGAATAGTTAAGTAGAAAATCAATCATTTTCTGAAAAATAACACTGTTAGAAACTTATCTACTAACCTGTGCCACCAACTACACTAATGCCCTTTTAGGCTTCTTGGCACTGCTTTAGGAGGCTCTTCACAAGCTAGTACTTCTCCTAACATTAACATATATTCGTTTAAATAATAAGACTAAATTGCTAACTTATAATAGCCTAAAATGTATATATGGTATGTATGTTATGTACGTAACTAGCTCACATGCACTATGCAATTAATTTGATAATTTCAACTTTTAGTTATGCCTTTCTTACTTTAAGTCACACCAAAAAGCTATTGTACTTTCTCCAAAATTTTGTATTAAATGGCAAAGAATTAAAATATGAAATATTATCCAATTAAAATCTTGTCCTTCTAGTTTTAGATTCCTTTGGAAGCTTGTAAAAATAAATTGCCCAATTCAACATTTGATCCAAACCATGAGTAATGCTAGACTAACAAGGTACATACAGAAAATAGAGTTGATTAAATTTGAAACTGCAGTATAATGGGATGGAATCTTTGCACAAAAATCATATGAATCGAACCTTATGTGTTTATTTTCTAATGCCTTTGGAATTTCCTAAATTGGATGTCTACAACTGAAGAAACACCCAAAATAGTGATAGCTATATAGAATTTCAGCAAGCAAATTTCACTTGTATAATGACTTATACCAAAATGTTAGTTACCTAAATCACTTGTGAGCCCATTATCAACCTTTTCCCTTTATTTATGCAAATTTGAAATAAGTTGAGAGAGACTAAATTGTTTCTAGAATTGAACTAATGGGTGCTAAACCAAGAACGAACCATTACTACAACTTGAGACTGACTCACAATTAGAAGCATTGAAAGAATTAGAAACAAAGAACAACATAAATCCAAAGACAAATTAGTGATAAAGTTACCTTAGTAGCCAAAGATTTACACTAACCAAAATCCCCAATTAGTTTAATTCATCAATGAGCAGAGATGCACCACCAAAGTCCAAAATTAGAAGAATGCTAGATAGAATAAGTATGGTACTTACTCTTTTTGTTAGGACAAGCTACAATTAACTCATGAAAGTAAGAAGGAGAAAATAACTACTTGGAAGTGTCAACACCCCTATTTTAGTTTGGGAGTCACCACCGATTTAAATTTTCTAGGGTGAGATTAGACACCTAATCGAAGTTGGCCTACATTTCAAAGATTGAGTTTGGAGGTTGGTTACGTTTTAAGAAAGGTATTAGTACCCTAAACATCCTTTCGGTACAAAAAATAATTCAATTACTTTATCTTGATTTAATTTAGTGTTGGTTTAAAAATTCTAAAAAAACAAAAATTTTGAAAATAATCCCTTCCTATTCCAGATCGAAACTTTTACATAAAAATACCTTTGAGAAAAACTCACTTTCTATTCTAAACTGAGGTTTTAAAATAATAAGTTTAAGAAAATTCTCTTCCTATTTTAGATTAGGTTTTAAAAAATAATAATTTTTGAGAAAATTTCCTTCCTTTTCCAGATTAAGTTTTTAAAATAATAATGTTAAGAAAAATTACCTTCCTATTGGATTTTTTGTGCTCTTTGAAAAAAATAATTTCTTTAAGAAAATTCTTCATTCTTTTCAAGAGGGATTTTCATATAAATAACTTGGAGAAATTTTCTTTTACTTGTAAAATTGTTAAGAGAAAAATGAAATACAAAAAAGAAAGAAAGGATGGCCTAGAAACAAAAAAGAGAAACTAAAAAAAGTAAAAAAAAAAAAATGGCCAACATAAGCCATGACCCCTTTGTTTCCTATGTATATTTAAAAATCCTAGACAAAAATTCATTATACAAAAAAAAAAAATTCTTAGATTCATCTACTTTTATCAAATCTAACCCATAAAAAACTCACAATTACATAGGAAGAATTTTCAACTCACCTATATGATGATTTTTATTTTCATTCACTATTATTATTTTTTTTTGCTACATCTTCAATCTAATTATTTTAGAAATCCTTGTAGACCTAAATATTCTTTCTAACCTAAACTATAAGAGATCTCCCCACACACCACACAAGTTGTCCACCATGCAAATTTTACATATTTCATAATCACATAATCAACAAAGGACATGCCCTACCAAAAATGAAATAAAACAATAAAAGGTCTTATAGACTAACTTAAGCAAATTCCACTTCTTGGTATTCTATTCATGTGAAAATGCTTTGAACAATAGTATTTAAGTGTGCAACTAGCAGTGTATAGTGGAAATTTCCTAGCTCATCACATGAGCTTAATGCTTAGGTACAAGATTAAAGAAGGAAAAATCCTTTTTTGAAAATTCTATGTGCATGTCTTTTATAATAGTGCTTTAGGAATCCTACTTAAATTCTATCTCTTATATTTATCATCTAATTTCACTTATCTTCTATCTTCCTTTATTTTTTCACTTATTTTTATCATCATTTTTATCTTTTATCTTTTATCTCTTATCTTTTAACGTTTTATCTTTTATCATTATCCTCTATCTTTTATTTTTATATGTGTTTATCTCCTCTTTTTCTTATTGTTATTCTCTATTGTGTATCATTTATCTCTTGAGTTTATTTTATAATTTCTTTTTCTTCATTGCCATTTTATCTTATCATTTTATTTTTTATCATTTTTTATCTTTACCTCTTTTATTGTCTTTTATCTTTATTATTTATTTTATTTATTCTAGTATTTTATTTCTTATCTTCTTATCACTTTTTCTCTTAATTCTTTTGTTTATCTTGTATTATTATTTTTTAATTTTGGTTATCTTGTTTTTTGTTTTGTTGATTTTATTTTAGTTTTATTTTGGATTTTAATTCTTGGGTTTGAGCTTAGTTTTGGGTTTAATTTTATTGTTTGGGTTTGTCTTATTTCATTTTCTTATTTTAAAATGACATAAGATTTCCTCTGAGTCCTAAGTTTTGAAAGGATTACCATCCATGCAAAGGGATCTAAATGACTTAAAATTTCTTCTTAGTTCTAAGTTTTGAAAAGGTTACCATCTACTTAATAGGGATCTAAAATGACCTTAAGGTTTCCTTTTAATCCTAGGCTCTAGAAAGGTTAAAATGTACCCAATGCAAATATAAAATGCATTACGATTTTTGTTTATTCTCAAGTTTTACAAAGGCTACCATCCACCCAACAAGAATTTAAAATGATCTGGGATTTAATGTGAACAAATTCTTCCCATAATGATCTAATTTGGCATGAATGAGTTTTTCTCAATATAGTCTAACTTGATATGGTTGAATTTGTCCCGAAATAGTCTAGATTGATATAAGATGGTGCTTAATCTAAAATGCATGCTTGTTATATACTTGACACATGAAAATCTCAATTTTTCAAATCATAGGGACATGCTCAACTTGTGAAAATTTTAATTTTCTTGAAAATTCAAGTAATGATGGTATGCTTGTATGCATTGAAACATGATCAATCTAGATGGCAATGATGCAATATTACCCTGTGATGATGCATGCTAATATACTAGGAAATGAAATTTTATAGATTGTGCAAAAATGCTACTCCACAACCTTTTGGAGCTCTTGAGATGAAGTCATGAATGAGTTCACTCTACCACTTTTGAGTCTTCTAGCTTCTCAATCAAGAAGGATTGCCCTATGTCATTGAATCCTTAATACATTCCTTGCCCCAGGTTTTTATTCATTAAGATGTCATTGCTTGCACTATTAGCCCTGTTTGCATATCTGAGCTAAACTCTTTTGACATACCTCTCAAGCAAACCTTGTTTCTTTCTCCTTTAAAAGAAATTAAGGGTATGACACCTTCAATATTTGCTCAAGACATGTTTTGTTCATCTAGAAATCACAACTTAAAATCGAACTTCATTCAATATTAGAGTTTTGCCAATTTTTCAACCTATGTCTTGGCCTTTTAAGTAGTACCTACCTGATCAACATCCTTAGTGGTACTTAACACTTTATGCTTCACATGAGAATGCATTTTAAGAAATGAGGATGTCTTATGACACAAAGGGTATGAAATTGGGTACTTTGGTCTTTTCAAGGAGAGATCCATGGATGGGTCAATGACTCATTAGTCTAGATTAAGCAGATCAAAGTGTCAGAAACTTTAGGAGTAATACAAACTAGGTTCAATTCATTTTTATGGGTTATAGCCCCTTAGGAGAAGTTTCTTTGTAACTTTCTTCTTAGTCTCTCCTTCCTTAAAGGTGGGTCATTTGGATATAAGTTTTACCCTTGATTACTCCAGTTTAAATTTTGACTACCCACAACTAAAAGCATGTTGAAAAGGTCTCCCTTAACTCATTCTCTTTTATTATCCAAGTGATGCCTTAAGGGAATGCACATAATTGGAATAAAAAATGCTTTATTAAGCACTCACTCTAATTCCTCTAGTGTTTGCACTTTAGTCAAGTGTTTACTCTAATAACTCTCAAGTGTTTGTGCTCTTTGACATGTGTTTGCACTCACAAACACCCCATAGGCTTGTTTTCATGTCCCTCTTCACTTCAGTTAGTTCACCACATTAGCCAAGATCACTAGACTTTACTCAACTTGTAATGTAAGGCTTAGGTAATGGGTAAGAATAGAAGAAATAAGGATTTATCAAACAAGAAGAGCATGAAGTGTTGAGCACATGATGCCTCACTTTTCACTTTTCCCCCTTTTGTGTAACCTTGTTGGCTCAAAGTGAAGTCTATTTCTCTTTACCAATCTCTTTTTCTTTCTTTTCGCTAGTCTTTCTCTTTTTTTTTTTTTTTTTGGCCCTAGAACTTTTCTTTTTTTTATTTTCTTTCTCAATATTTCTTCTTTTTTATTTTTTCCTTTTGTGCTTTTTCACATAATTTTGGAAGGATACCTTTAATCCTTTCACTTGAGCCTTAGATTATTACTCATAACATTTTCCTTCTTTGATAGCAGGGGTACTCCTTTTAGCTCTCCTTTAGGGTAGAGTAATGGTTTTTTAAGTTAAAAGGTTAAAGTTGGTGTGGTTAAAGGAAAAAAATCAAATAGTGGTCTTGCCATCCTTTTATAGGCTCAAATAGGTGACTATGGGAGTTCTAATATGAAGTTTTGGCTTGAAAGTCTCAAACTGTCTAACAATGGCCTAGGTCACTTCTTGAGTAATGTGGTATCCAATAATTAGCTTCAAGGAGTATTTAGACAAGTTCTAGGTAGGGATGTCAAACGGGCCGGCCCGCCCCGCCCCGCCCCGCCCCGCACAAGCCCGCAATTAAGCGGGGCGGGGCGGGCCGGCCCGCATAACTGGCGGGCTGGGAAAATCCCAGCCCAACCCACCCCGCAACGGGTTGCGGGTTAGGCGGGCCAGCCCGCTGATAATTAAAAAAAATAAAAAATTTATTAAAAATTCAAATTTATGAATGATAGTAAATGAGTAACTAAATTTAATACACTAATTTTAAAACATTTACAAATGAATACAATCAAATTTGCCTTTTAATAATACACCTAAAAATATAACCTAGATTTAGCTCGTAATGAATTATAAAAATTATGATTCTACTCATAAAATTGCTAATATACAACATCATTTTCTAGGCAAGGCTTCAATAATATTACTAACACACATGCACAATAAAACATGTGCCTACAAAGACATAAAGGTTATGTTCTTATATGTGACAAAGTCTAACACTGATGTTGTTCAAAATAAACTACATGCTAATTGAAAATAGAGTTATGCTATTATATATTTATACCATTATTTTTATATATGCAATGCTTGAGTTTTGCACCTTAAATTATGATAATATAAAAGCTGAACAACTCAATACAAATATAAAGATAATATTTTCTGCTTCAAAAAATAATATATAAATGTGATATTAATGATAGTTATATAACAACACAAGTTTTATACTATCATCTAAATGATTCAGAATGAGTTGTTGCACAGTATAATAATTTGTCTTCTCTTTAAACTCATCAATTTTTACTTGCCTTTTAACTCAAAACCTTTTAAAAATTCTTTTGTCTTTATGATCACCTATAAAATCACACATTATACATAATATATTCAAAACATAAGAAAATTATATCTAAACTGCATGAGGATCCTGCCTAAATTGCATAATCCAAATTAGAACTAAATGACATTCATTTGAATTGCCCTCCTCTTCCAATTCATATCTATTGTTCTTATTGTCATAATAGTATAACTTATAGTAATTTTCTAAAAGTTGAAATTATTTTAAATGATATGTCATTTTAAAAAAAAATTAAAATTATGCAGGTCCAAACCCGCGGGTTCAACCCGCATTGACCCGCGGGTTATGCGGGTGCGGACTAATTTACCCGCGAATAAATGGGCCACCTATATAGTAACCCAACCCGCCCCGCATAAGGCGCGGGGCGGGCTGGCCCGGCGGGCCAAGCCCATTTTGACATCCCTAGTTCTAGGTATCTGTTTTCTCACAATAAGTACACCCTCATCGTAGGCTTTCTTTTTTATTCTTTCTTTAATCAAAAGACAATTAGTTATCCAAGAGAATTGAGTATTCAATCACACCAATTTTATCATCAACAATTGGATTTATCAATAATAATATTAAGAAATTTTTTTTTTTCATTTTAATACTCATGAACGTCAATCTTTGGAATAAACCATATTGCCCCAATGTTGGTTTAATCTAATAAGTAAAAGAAATTATATGAAAAGTAATGCATTAATCATGCTAAGCATTTTATTGAATTAAAAGGTATACCCATATAAAATCCTTGCTAAGGTCTTAGGCAGAGCCATTAGTAGATGCTATAAAATAAAAATTTAAAAAGATACAAAATAAATAAAAAAATAGGAAATAGTCTAACTTGTAATAGGGTGCTAAGGTCTTAGGCAAAGTCATTAGTAGATGCTATAAAATAAAAACTTAAAAATATGCAAAATAAATAAAAAAATAGGAAATAGTCCAACTTGTAGTAGGTGGAATGGACTCACTATTTCAAGCCAATTGGTTCTCTCCAATCATAAGATCTTGGTTTTGCCCATGTTATTCTAGTGTTGAGCAATGTTGTTAACATTTTGATTGTCATGGTTAAGCAAGGGATTACCATGCACATCTAGTCCTAGCTACACAAGGTAAAACTCAACCACTTGGCATCAATCAATCCCTGAACCCTCCTTTTAAATGCAGGGCAATCATCCACAGAATTGCCCTTTACCACTGTGCATGGTAAGCACAAGTGAGTTTTTCCATCGTACCATGATAGAAACAAGGGTTGAGAAAAAGGCAATGGAACCAAAGACACTAAATTATTTTGCAATAATTATGGCAAGAGTTGAGAATAAGGTATTAGGATATGATCAAAGTTTTTGACTTTCTTATTGAACTGTCACTTAGGTTGATTCTGCTAGTACTATTGTGATTATTATTGAATGGGCCAGGAAGTTTAGGCAACTAATACTAGTAGAGTTGGGCAGAAATGTTCACAACAAGGATATTACCTCTTCACTTTCCTTTTTTCTAGTATTTGATCTAGTGCACTTCTTTCTTTTTCTTGTTATATTGAAATTTCTTTTGGATAGCTATTGGCTTTCTCATCTTTCCTATTGTAACTCCTCTTTCTACCCTCTCACCAACACCAACTAAGTCAGCAAAATTAGTGGATGTGTATGCTACTACCATAGCATAGTAAGCATCATCTAGAGTGCTCATAAAAAGAATGATCATTTCTTTGTCAAACGCTAGTGATTAAACTCAAATCATTATATTTCTCCACCTCTAAGTATAATTCTTAAATGACTCATTTGCTCTTTTATTCGTGTCCTATAGTTGAAACATATAAAGGGCCATATTCCTATTGTATTTGTACTACCTCATAAAGGACTTAGCTAAGTCCTTCCAAGTCCAAATAAAGTGGCATTCCAAGCTTAAATACCATTCTGTAATCTCATCGATTAGACTATATTAAAAGACATGCATCAGTATCTTTTCATCATTGGAATAAGCTACTATTTTTTGAATGTACATGAGAATATGAGCCTTTGGACAAGATGTCCCATTATGCTTGGTAAATTTAGGAACTTTGAACTTTGCTGGTAAGATCACATCAAGAACTAGTCCCATTTCTGAGAGATCTAATGCATTATCATCGTTGAGAATTCTTCGATCTTCCTTATTCTAGCTTCCAAAATCTCATAACTCTCTTGGGCCTTGGCCTCTTTAGTGGCCTTCTTCAGTTTCTCCTATTCCATTGTATCATCAAAGTTTAGGATGGTTCACCATCTAAACCATTTTCCTAGTAATTTTTTTGGGCTTGCTGATCTTTATGTTGCTTTTGATTACGAAGATTTTCTAATCCTTGATAGTTATTTTGAGCTTATTGTTCTTGATTGTGAGGGTCCTTTGGCCACTGACAACTATTCTGAGCTTATTGTTCATAATTGTAGGGATGCTTTGGTCCCTAATAGCTATTCTGAACTTGTTATTCCATCATTTCCATCATTTTGGCTAGCTAACCCTTGAGTTAGTCAATCTCACTCTGTATTTCTTTCATTGTCTTTTCTTGCCTATAGTTTTCCTACCTAGGCTTTTCATCTGCCTACTTCTAGAAGGTGTTGTCGGAGCCGTGATTACTTTTTATCCTTTTGAGTAAACAATGAATTATTAGTAAGCAAATGAGAATTTATGCATATGAATGTGAAGCCATGCATGAAGCAAAAGTCATGCAAAAAGAGGACAAGTGTTAATGAAGAATGCATGCTATTTTAGGTAAGTTTTCTCTTGTGACCTATTTCTATACATGTTGGTAAGGATCTACATTTCCTTAACAAATCCCTAAATTATTCCCTATTGTAATTCATCTTGCCAAATAAGGAGCTTTAGAAGTCTTAAAAGGTTACTCTTATTTTGTCCCTATCTATCTTAAGTGTAAATAAATCTTAAGCTTAAGGCCTTTATGTATGTTAAAGTAAAATCTATGTGCCAAAAGAATTGTGCTTAAAACATAATCATAAACACATGATGAGATAAAGAAAATGTAAAAAAAAAGTGTTCCCCATCGTGCCTAAATTCAGGTAAGTCCTAGGTCCTTGTTCATTTCTCATAAGCTTAGATCAAAACTCTCTCTTGCAAGGGATAACTCTAAGGCTACAAATAGTGCAAAGGTAGATTCTATGTTTCCTATATTAGGTCCCTAAATTGCCCTTATAATTTGAGTGGGGTTCTTGAGCACCTATGCAAAGACCATAGGTCTCTCAAAGGCTAACCTTATTATATCCCTCTAACCTATATGGTATCCTATATGGACCGAGTATAGGACATAGGGGTCATGACCTCTCTTTTATTCCAATGCATGGTAAGAGTGATAATGTGTGTAGGGAACTATATCCCAAGCCTACAAAAAAAAAATTACACACAAATATATATATTTATAAAAATAAATAAATAAGTACAAAATTTAAACACCCAAAATACTATAAGCTAATAATTGTATCTTTTACTTTATCATCTCTACAAAACAAAGTCAAACAAATCAATTACACACAAATAGATGAATAAAGGTACACAACTTAAAAATTAAAAGCTAGCAAGTATACCTTTTACTTTGTCATCTCCACAAAAATAAAAATGAAACCTACAAATCAATCAAAAAATTAATAAAATTATTTTTAAATTACCTTAACCCTCTAATGTCCTAAGTGAAGTTGACAAATTGTCATCACCCCCCATTTTAGTTTTGAAACCACCACCGATCTAAATTTTTTAAAGTGAGATCAAACACCTAATCAAAATTAATCATCATTTCAGAGATTGAGTTAAGGGGTTATTACATTTTAGAAAAAGTAGTAGCATGCTAATGCCCTTCTAGTACTAAAAATAATCTAATTAAACTATCTTGATTTAATTTCATGTGGGTTTAAAAATTCTAAAAAACAAAAATTTTGAAAATAATCCCGCCTATTCAAGATAGAGATTTTTAAATAAAAATGACTTTGAGAAACATCTCTTTTCTATTTCAAATTAGGGTTTTAAAATAATAATTTTTAAAAAATTTCTTTTCTAATCCTGAGGTTTTAAAAAATAATAATTTTTGAGAAAGTCTCCTTCTTTTTTCATATTAGGGTTTTAAAATAATAATTTTAAGAGAAATCACCTTCCTATTTGAATTTTTGTGTTCTTTTAAAAGAGTAATTTCTTTAAAGAAATTCTTCATTTTTTCAGGAGGGATTTTTATGTAAATAACTTGAAAAAATTTTCTTTTACTTTTAAAATTATTAAAAGAAAAAGGAAATATAAAAAAGAAAGAAAGGATGGCCAAAAACACAAAAGAGAAACTAAAAAATAAAGCAAAAAAAAAAAATGGCCAACATAAGCCATGACACATTTGTTTCCTATTTATATTTAAAAATCTTAGACAAAATTTATTATACCAAAAAAAATACTCTTAGATTCACCTGCTTTTGTCAAATCTAACCAATAAAAAATTCACAATTAAGTAGGAAGAATTTTCAACTCACCATATGATGATTTTTAGTTTTGTTCACTATAATTATTTATTTTTTGCACATTTTCAATCTAATTATTTTAGCAAATCCTTATAGACCCAAATATTCTTTCTAACCCAAACTATATGAGATCTCCCAATGCACCACACAAGCTATCCACCATATAAATTTTACACATTTACATAATCACACAATCAACAAAGGACATGCCCTAACAAAAATGAAATAAAACAATAAAGGATCTTATGGACTAACTTAGGCAAATTCCACTTCTTGGTATTCCAAAAATGCTTTAACAACAATACTTGAGTGTGTGGCTAGTGGTCTATGGTGGGAATTCCCTGGCTCATCACATGAACTTAATGACTAAGTACAAGTGTGAAGAGTGAAAAATCCTTTTTTGAAAATTCTATCTCTTTTATAATAGTGTTTTAAGAATCCTACTTAAATTTTATCTCTTATCTTTTATGTTCTAATTTTATTTATCTTTTATCTTCTTTTATTTTCTCACTTATCTTTTAATCTTTTATCATTATTTTTATTTTTTATCTTTAATATTTTATCTTTTATCATTATTTTTTATCTTTTATTTTTAAATGTGTTTATCTCGTCTTTTTCTTATTTTATTCTTTATTATTTATCATTTATCTCTTGAATTTATTTTATCTTTTCTTTTTCTTCATTGTCATTTTATTTTTATTATTTTTTTATCTTTATCTCTTTTATTATCTTTTATCTTTATTATTTATTTATTTATTTTAATATTTTATCTCTTATCCTCTTATCATTTGTTTCTTAATTCTTTTATTTATCTTGTATTATTATTTTTTAGTTTTAGTTATCTTATTTTTTATTTTAGTTTTATTTTAAAATTTTATTTTTGAACTTAGGTTTAATTTTATTATTTAAAATTTAAGATTTAAGATTTTTTTTATTTTCAGTTTAAATTTAGGTTTTAGATTTGAGTTTGTAATTTAAATTAAAATTTTAAAAAATTGACGGAACAAAATTAGGCTTCTACAAGAAACAAAGAAGAATAAGGTGAACAATGGCTATATATGCAGAAAACAGAGCATGTGGGAGGGGTGGCGTTTAACAGCAGAAATAAAACAGCATTTAAGGAATGTGGGAGAAAAACCACTTACCATAGAGTGAAATGAAGTAGAAAGTGCAGAAATTTGAGGTTGCATGTTGCTGTTAGAGTCTAGGCTGCGTGTCTTTGTCTGGAAAGGAGGTGAAAGGGATGGAAGTAATAGAAGAAAAGGGAAGGAGAAAGAAAATGGAAGGGAAAGAGAGGGAGGGGGACAGCCGTATAGTGGAAAGAGAATTAAGGAAGAGTTGACACCTATAAGGCACTTGTAATCCAAGAGAGGTAACGCCTGGAAGGTTTGAATTAAAAATCGAAAACCATTGAAATCAAGACGACGGCTGGAGCAAATGTGTGCTAAAGTGAAACAGCGCTTGAAAATGTGAAGGAAAGCGGGATACGTGTAGATAGAAGTGGCATAAAGTGTTATAGGTGGAAGCTCTAAAAGAAAGGAGAAAACTTTTCTGAACTAATGTAGCCACATAGCTATACATATATAAGCCTATCATCATTGTCTTCTTATTTTTAAATTTAACTACTCTTGTCTAGGATAATATAAATTATGTTGATAGTATGATTCTAATGGACATGCATGAAATATCATAAATTATTGAGCCTAATATTAAAATAAAGTAAACTCTAAGTCTCTCTTTTAATTATTATACACAATTGTACCTATATTTAAATATGGATATAACACAAATGGTAGAAATAAAGGTTTTGTGGATAGAATCATAAAGAGAAGCCAATGAGAAAATGAATGCCAGTGTCGTTTTAAGATCTGAAATTACCAATAAATTATTTATTAATATTGACAAATTTTCTATTGGTAATAAATATAATGTTTTGGATTTGAATTCTTTAATTTTTTTTATGAATTTTTTTAAAATTTAATAAATAGGATATATTTTTTTTCATTATTTTTTGTCTTCTAAATTTTTTTTCTCTTCCTCTTAAAATTCTCTGTCTTTACGGCAGAGAACCCTAATCCATGTTGTTTTAATGATATCTGCTACCAACGGATTTTCCATTGGTATTTAAATGTGTAACTAGTCAACCAATTTCAAACTACGAATGGTCTAATCCTTCAGCAGTTCCATGTTTGACCAGTGAACATTCATATTGCGGAAAGATTTTCCGTAAGCAATTTGAGAAATTTTCGCCAATGAAGTATCCGCCGAACAAACTGTCAATTTTTTTCCACCAAAAAAGGTGAATAATACTAAATTATCAA
Source organism: Dicorynia guianensis (assembly GCA_037013595.1). NCBI lineage: Eukaryota > Viridiplantae > Streptophyta > Magnoliopsida > Fabales > Fabaceae > Dicorynia > Dicorynia guianensis. The sequence continues at coordinate 10,383,347 of JASUAB010000006.1, read as the reverse complement.
CATTCAAATCTCTCGATAGTTGCACATTTGACCAGTCAATGTTCAGATTGCTTAGGTATTTCTCTTTGGTCATTTCATAAATATTATCCACGGGAATATCCTCTATACTGATAATTTTTATGAGAATAATACCAATGGATTTCGCAACAGAAGATTAAACAGCTGGCCATTTTTCCTGCCAATCTACTTTTTATTTTACCGATAATAATTTCATCAATAAATATTATTTTTTAATGATAAACAAATATTTGCCGTAAATTATTTCAACAAAAACCAAATTCATAGTAATGAAAACCCAAAATAATAAAAATTCAAATTTAAATCTTATATCCGAAACTTAAAATGCCTAAACTCTAATCTCTAAATTCTACCTAAAACCTCAAACTTTAAACACAATGGACTTACAGAAATAAAAAACTTAATTTTAAAATGGTGTTTTTGTTACTCAAAATTTAACCCACATATAACTGTTTCTGTTGACTCACATAATTATTGTGGTAAGCCATTAGTTACAAATTTTTAAGACCAATTAAGGGCACATGTTAAAATCTCGTATTTCAATTTGATTGATGACGAACAATGCTAACTTTAATTATCATGTTTTTTGGGATACCTTTTCTGGTACAAGTTTTAGGACATTTAGCAATACCTTCTCTAGAAATATAATCAAACCAATATACTTGTTGAACATTAATCTGTAAATAAGCTCAATTCAAGTTTTTTTTTTATTTGTTTCAAAATATTTAAATAAGTTTATACAAATTTAGAAACTGAATTTTTGCTTTGGTGAGAAAATTTAGAAACTGAATTAATAAGCAAACAAGTTCAAACGGCAGAGGCCACAGTTATTGTATAGGAGTTCTTAAAAAGGTTGATGCCAAAAACTTAAGAAACATTTTGTTACCAAAAAAATATAATGAAGCTCAGATCAGGATAGACTTGTTTAAAAAATTTCAATAATATTTTTAGTTTGAACTGCATAAACATTCAAATTTAAATAAACTCAAGTAAACAATTCACAAACACTACTTAGTACTTTTTAAAACCAGACTTAATTACACCTTACTTTTCTCAAAAAGTGATTTCAATGAAAAATATAAGTTATATGACCCAATCAAAAGCTTATTCTACTTACCAAACCGGCAACATCTTAGATTTCAACGAATGGAGTTCCACGTAACGACTAGCTTGTCTTGGAGTTGGCCCTTTGTGTGATCAAGTTAAAATTAGAATAAACAAGTTTAAATATTCTACCAAAAAGAAAAAACCAAGTTTAAATAGATTGATTGATTTTGTTGTTTAAACTCATACACAAATTTAAATTAACTTAAATAAACAATTTACAAATACTTAGTACTTATGCTAGGCTCAGTTATGCCCTTCCTTTTCTCAAAAAAACACGCACACAAATTATATATCTTAGATGTCTATGGAAAATATAAATATTATGTCATTCAGTAGAAAGCATAGTCCTTTACTCACCAAACCAGCAACATTTTAGATTTTAACCGCGGATCTACTAAAGAACTACCATCTCTTGGAGTCGGTCCTTCATATGACCAAGAAACCTGAAATAAGCACGCCTGCATGCCCTGTTAAAGAAAATGGCCAAGCAAACTCCCCAAAAGCCTAAGGCAAATCCAACTCCCATGCCCGTATAAAACCATGTCAAAAATTCAGCTTCATCTATGTCTTCCCCAATGGATTTTGTGTCCTTAGGTTGTTCTTCCTTTGTGCATTTCTTTGCGAGCGGTGATCCACACAATCCAGGATTGCCAATGTAGCTGAGTGGATCAAAACTCTGAAGTTGGGTCCCTGATGGGATTTGGCCATTGAAATTGTTGAATGACAAGTTTAAGAAACCAAGAAAAAACAATTCAGACAGAGTTTGAGGAATTCCTCCCGAAAGTTGGTTGCGCGAAAGATCCAAGGATTCCAATTGTTTCAAGTTCCCAATCTCTTCAGTTAACTCTCCCACCAATTGATTTTGCGACAAGTTCAATGACTGCAATCCGGTGAGTTTAAATACATCTGAAGGTATTCCTCCAAAAAGATTGTTGTTTGAAAGATCGAGAACATGCATAAAATCCTTATAATACACTATTTCATTGCCTTTTGGATGCAGTACAAGATTAAAATAATATATTTTCCCCGAATGTTTGTCTTCCAGGCCGAATGTCCTACCTATTGAAGCATTACCCAAAACCATGGTTGTGATGTTATGCAAACAGTTGGGTATTGATCCTGATAATCTATTATTTGCAAAATCCAAAACTAGGAGAGAAGAAAGTTGGCAAATTTGTACGGGGATTTCACCGCCGAATTGATTAGATCGCAATTGGAGAGCTACCGAATTCTGTCCCATCCAATTCGGTATATTCCCATACAGCTTATTGTCAGCTAGGTTAAGGATTTGCAAGTTTTTGCAGTTTCGCAGTGATACTGGTATCTCACCAACCAAGTTATTCTTATCCAATTGCAATGACTTGAGATCAGATAACAAACCTATGGAATGAGGAATGTTTCCTGTCAAGTTATTGCTGCCTAAGCTAACATGGACCAATCATTTCCAATTTGTCCAACAATTTGTTAGCCCTCCAGATAAAAAGTTATAGGGGACGCTAAGATACTTTAAATTGTGTGTCATGTTTATCTTATGACACAAGAGTGGAGAAATGGATCCTGTCAAGGAGTTGTTTGCTAGACAAAGAACAGACACATTTGGTGTTAATCGAGGGAGCCCACCTCTTAATTTGTTGCAATTTATCCATATGATTCTTGAGTTCAGCAACACGTTTGACATGTCCCAATTCAACATGTTGCTAAATAAGGAAAGAAATTCAAGGTCAGCTGCAAAGTTCCAAAACTTATTCTGAGATTCGTATGTAAGTGTTGAGTGAAAAATATTTAATGATAAGAGAGATCGCAGAGTATATACCCAAGGAGGAAGCTTTGGATTGACATGCTGTAAAATCAACGAATGTAGCTGAAAAGAAGGAACCCAATGGGGATCGAACTTGAAGATCAAGAATGGTGAACCCAAGGCTAATTTCCGTAAATTTGAGAGTTTGATAAAATTTCTTTCAGACACAAACCCTGACAGCAAGGAATTTTCATCCAATTCTAGACGCTCTAAGCTTGAGAGTTGCCCAAGACTTTCTGGAATACTTCCATTCAAAAGGTTTGAGTGAACATCCAAGGTAATCAATGATGATAGATTCCCCAAATTAATGGGAATAGTACCCGAGAAGAAATTATATGAGAGATCTAGATACTTTAGATTCTCATGTTGGCCTAGCCAATTTGGGATTGATCCACTGAGCAAGTTGTCATCCAATCGCAGGTCGAACAAACTTCTAAGAGTCAACAAATTGTTGGGCATTTGGCCATGTAGACCATTTGAACCAAGATTAAGATAGGAAATACCACTAAGATTGAAGAGCCACGTGGGTAAGACGGAGTGAAAATCGTTGTGAGAAAGATCAAGAAGTTGAAGTGAAGTAAAATTGGCATAATCAAGAGATAGGTTAATGCTTTCGAGTTCACAACTCTCTAAGCTTAAGAAAGAAAGTGAAGGAAGCCCAGACAGTGACCGAAGCCAAACAGTTTGCCTGTGAAGGTCAATGAAACTCAAGTCTAGATATACCAAGGATTGAAGATCAGAAAGCCATTGAAGATCATCCATAACAAGGTTGTAATTGTGTGATAAGTCAAGATATTGAAGACCGGAGGAGCTTTTGAATCCAGAAGGGATATATATATCCTTGAAGTCATTATTGCTCAGATCCAAGTAATTTAATAATTCAAGATCAAGCAAAGATAGGTCAAGTTCACCTGACAAGCAGTGAGATTTGTCCTCGTCCAGGGCAGAACGATTGGAGGAATTTGTTGAGCAGGGAAGGCTGAGATTTATGACTCTGCCTGTTAAGTTGTCACACTGAATTCCTAGCCACTGACAACAATCATGCTCATTGGACCAAACAGCGAGCACGCCATGTGGATCAATAACTCTTTGCTTAAAGTTCAAGAGGGTGTGCTGGTCCTTTTTGTTACAGCGGGTCTTCAAATTGCTTATGGTGGAGCTGTTCAACGTGCCTGCAAACAGTAACCACAGGAGGATTACAGCAATTTGGGAGTGAGAGGTATCCATCATCACGCAAGAATAATGCTCAGAAAGTTGCCTTGACGAAGTTACCAATAACACTTCTATAGAAAAGAGCAATCGATTGGTCTCCGGTAGTGACAGCAGAAAGTCAATAAAAACTTTTGTGGACAGGATGAAGCTACATTATCCAAATTTTAGCACGATCAAGTATGTATATTTGTATAAAGGGTATCAAATAATACACATATTATTCCTAAAAAGAGATATGCAGGAGAAAATGCATGCAGCAGCAAATTTAAATGCGCTACACAAAAGATTAAATAGTTGAGGAAAGAAATATTCTTCCTTTGTATAAATATGACAGAAAGAATTTGAATTTAAATTTTTTAGAATGAAAATTTCTTACCACTAAATCATATCTAGTGGCTTGGAAGGAGATATTCAAACACAAGGATTTATTATGATTCAACTGCAAATGAGCCAACATCTAGTCTCCAAGCACAGACTTATGATTTTCACTATTCATGTCATATCCATGCCTAAAAATGAGTGTAGTAGTAAATAGTAATTAGATTATGATCTCAAAGTGTTTTTTTATTTTATTAATAGGTTATGTAAGTCATGATATATCATAAATATGCATTATAATTGTGTTATTAATAGGGGTAGGCATTGGCTCCGATTAAAGCGTAAAAAAAAAAAATTTGGACTGGGTTAAGATGGGGTAAAATAAATATGATATAATATTTTACTTTAAGATGGGATAAATTGAGTGGGGTTAGATTTGTACTTCTTTTCCATAGGGTTACCGCGGTAACTCAACAAAATTTACATATATATATATATATATATATATTTTTGTTGCTACAAAACGGCATCGTTTCATAGGTTGCCTTAAATCTTCCCTAAGCAGCTCCATGACTCTAGTGCCGCTTCTCAGTCTTCCCTCGTCTCTCGACTCCTTCTCTCATGAGTGACGAGTTTTGTCCATCATTTCGTCGTCTTTAACTGTCAACGCTGACCTCCCACCTACGCTGACCTCCCACCTTGTCTGAGTTGTCTCGGTCCCTCTCTCGTCTAGCTATCACACTTCGAGACTTTGAGTACTCAATAGTCGACCGTACCTTACTTGCTCACCCCCGCTTGCTTCACGTCCGGTCGTCCCCAAGCCTCCACTCATCAGCTAATGATGGCATGGTGTTACTGTAAATTTCAATATCTGAAATTGTGACTTGAGCTATCTTAACTCGAACTAACCCACCCAAATAAAACTGAGTCATTTCAATCTAAAAATCTTGATTTGAAAAATTATTTTGGCTGAAGTTGGATCAACTAAATGAGGGATTGGATTCAATTAGATTAAAAAAATTTTGCCTCAACCCAAACTGCCCCTCCAATATCTATCCCTAGTTATTAACATATTTAAATATATAAAACTTAAGTGTATAAATAACTACTTAAAAGATATATAAAAATATAAATAACATATTATATTAGCTAAAATAATGAGTTAATTGAATTTAATTACAAATTGACAATGACTAAAGTGGCTGTCAACAAATTAAATTATTCCCTTCTCTCTTTTAATTCATTAATTAGAATTTTCTTTATCTTTCTTTTCCCGGAGCTTCTCATTTACACCAAATTGTGCCATCTATTCAATTCTCTTAATTCCACAATTCCTTATTTGTTTTTACACGTCTCTCTCTTTCTCTGCATACATCTAGAAATTTCGTCCCACCGCCTGATTGCTGTCCATACGTCTTCTCTCACCCTTTCTGTTTGTATTGTGCCTCTTTTCATCTAATCGCGTGGAGCCACTGCTCTTCTCTTCCACATTTTGGCTCTATTCTTTCTCTTTAGCTTCGTCTCTCTTTTCCTTCTCAATTAAGTCTTATCGTCTGGTTCTTTTTGTTTTTAATTTCATTTGTCTCTTCTTTTCGTCTATTCACCCATATTTCACGAAGCCCCCATTTTCTATCGGACCTTCACTTTCTCTTGAATTTTAACCATCTTTCTCCTTAGCAGTAGCATAGTGACGCCTCATACTGCAGAAATAATTTAAAATTTTGGTTCCATCAAGGTGTTTTGCTATCATGGTAAACTTCTAGCGTTGCGTCTAATTGTAATTCCTCATTTTCTTTCTTTCAAATTGTTTGACTGAAATGATATATGGGTTACCTTAAACAAAATGCTTGTTATGATTTAGGTTAATAAACTGAGAGATTAGTTCTTATTTTTTCTTGTATATTTTAGTAAGTGATCTTCATCTTCATTCTCAACAAATTGTTAGGTTCCCTTAAATTTTGAAAAGAAAATTTTAGATCTTAAGATAAAATTGTGGGTATTTACTGCGAGTAAGAGTATTAAGTCCCAAATGCTCTCAAAGTTGGAATAATGCTTTCTCATTATTTTTGTCAAGTAGTTTCTTGCATTCTTCTCATAAATAATTTGTTTGGGAACCAAAATTTGGGAGTTAATCTTTAGAAAATATTTTGTGTGAAAAGCCTTGGTATTTTGGATTGCAAGGAACTTATAAATTATATTTCTTCTAATAATTTGAAAAAGTTTCAAAGCAATGATTGTACAAAAACTCAAAATATATTACTTTTCACAATAAAATATATTTTAGCTTCTCATGTGCATACCGTGCATTCATTATAGGCTAGTATTTTCATTTTAATTATTAAACACATATCTATTTATGATTTAGAAAAAGAAATAACTCGAGAAGAGCCTCTCAAAATAATGTCAAGTTGTTTTGGAGTGCGTTAGTGTTAATAGGTTGTTCAAGTAAGTAGATAAATTTCTAATATTTTCAAAAAATTATTTGATTCTATATTTAAATATTCTTATTATTAACTTGAAATAATGGATAGAGTATGTTATGGCAAAATGACGATAGCAAACAAAATTAAAATTACAAAATATATTTGTAGAGAAAGAGAAAAGAAAGTATACAAATATTTAATGTAAAAAATTCAATGAAAAAAAAAACCACAAGCAGAAAGAAAAATTTTACTATGTTGAAATTTTGTTATTGAAATTCTATTACAAAGCTAAAATTTATGCTAAACAATTGACTCCAAAAATTGCTATTTTATGCAATATTCAAAAAATCCCAGATTGTAGAAATTCTACAATTCTAAAAGTATCACAACTTCTCTTATGCAGTATCCAATTATAACTACAACTCTTTTTGTTATTGGAATTTGGGTTAAACCATAACAATCTCTACCTTGACATGAATTATAAAAATAAACTTCAATAAAAAAACTCTCCACCTCTTCCACAAAAGCTCTTAAGAGCAAAACTTAATAATGAACACCAATTAAGTCTAAGTAATACTTGAACTTCTTAATAGGCAAAGGCTTAGTGAGTATATCAGCTGGATTGTCTATAGAATCAATCTTCTTAATGAAAATTTCAACCTTAGCAAATACATCCCAAACAAAATGATACTTGATGTCAATATGTTTGGCCCTTTCATGATACATCTAATCTTTAGTAAGTGAATTGCACTCTGACTATCACAATGAACAGCAATAGAAATAAATTTAGATGTAATTTCACCAATCAAACCTTTTACCAAATTGCCTCCTTAACAGACTTTGCTATTGCCATATATTCTGCCTTTGTGGTAGATTGAGTAATGATAGGTTGAATTGTAGCCTTCTAACGGATTGCATAACCTCCTAAAGAAAATACATATCCTGTCAAAGACATCTCTTATCAAGATCTCCAGCATAATCTGAATCCACAAAACCTGTAAAACTATCATTACTTTTTTTATATACTAAACGAGCATCTATAGTACCTACAAAGTACCTGAGTATCTACTTAACTACTTCTAGTGCTATTTCCTAGGATTACCCACATACCTGCTCACAACACTAACAACTTGTGCTATATGAGGTCTGGTGTATACCATCAAATATATAATGCTTCTAACTGTACTAGAATAAGGAATGTATGACATGTGATTCATTTCTTCATTTGTTGTTGGACATAAATCAGCTGAAAGCCTGAAATGACCAACAAGAGGAGTAGACACTAATTTGGCCCTTTTCATGCCAAACCAACTTAATACGTTTTCAGTAAAAGTTTTTTGAGAAATGTATAATTTTCCATACAGCTTGTCTCTTATAATCTTAATACCAAGAATCCTTTTAATAGCTATCAAATTTAGAACTCAATTGCTATATCACCTTCTTTATCTTAGTGATGTTAAATGCTGCAACTAACATATCATCAACATATAATAGCAAATACACAAAAGATTTATCAGGAAGCATTTTAAAATATATGCAATTATTATAATTGGATCTTTGAAATCCAATAACTCCCATATAAGAGTTAAACCTTTTGTACCACTATTTAGGAGATTGCTTAAGACCATACAAGGACTTCTTTAGCAAACAAACATGATCTTCTTTACCTAAAACTACAAACCCCTTGGGTTGATGCATATAAATATGTTCATCAAGATCACCATACAGAAATGCAGTTTTCAGATCCAATTGCTCTAACTCTAAATCATTCATAGCAACTAATAAAAGCAAAATATGAATAGAAGTATGCTTTACAATAGGTGAGAAAACTTCATTAAAGGTAATGTCTTGTACCTAACTGTAGCTTTAGCTACTAACCTTGCCTTGTATCTGACATCTGAATCACTTAAGGTATTAGATTTTTTCTTGAATACCCACTTGTAGCTAATAATCTTCTTCCTTTCTGGTGGCTTCACAAGCGTCTAAGTTTGATTTTTTTAAGAGATTAAATCTTTTCTTGCATAGCAAAGATCTAATTTGCAGCATTTTCAAAAGATATTGCCTCCTTGTAGCTTCTAGGTTCATTGTACTCCACCTCTTCTTTACAACAAGACAATAAGCAAAATCTAAATAACCATACTTCTTAGGTGGTTTAATAGTTCTCCTTGGCGTATCCCTAGCTATGTTGTAAGTCTGCACTTGTGAAGATTCTGAAGTCATTTTCTGAATCACCATCTATAGAACTAGGAATAAAGAATTATTTAGGCTAAACAAGAACTTCAAACTTCACTTGTTCTCTACCTTTTTCGTTATTCTGAATGACTGATTTTGTAACTTCTTTCTTTGCAAGCATGGAATATTCATCAAAAGTTATATCCCTGCTAATAAGAAACTTAGACTGATCTGGACATCATAATTTATATCCTTTCACATCAAATGAGTACCCAAGAAATATATATTTCTTTACTCTAGGTTCAACTTTCCTTCATTAACATGTACATAAGCAACACAACCAAAAATTTTCAAAATAGAATAATTAGTAGGTTTGCTAAACCATACCTCTTATGGTGTCTCACATTCAATGGTTGTATGAGGAGATCGGTTCACTAACTAGCAAGTTGTGTTAATAGTTTTAGTCCAAAATTTCTTTCCTAAGCGTGCATTTGAAAGCACACATTGAGCCTTTTTAAGAAGAGTTATGTTCATCCTTTCTACAATACCATTCTGTTGAAGTGTTTTCACAATAATTTTATGTCGAGTAATACCTTTTTTCTTGCAAAACTCATTGAACTCATCATTACAAAATTCAAGACAATTATCTATTTTGAGTCTCTTGATCTATTTTCTTGTCTGCTTTTCAAGTAAAGTCTTCCACTAATTAAAAGTCACAAACATTTCATTTTTTTGTTTCATAAAATAGAACCAAACTTTCCTTGAATAATCATTAACAAAGGTCAACATGTACCTAGAGTGACTACCTTTACAAGGAACTTGAGAAGGCCCCCAAAGGTCTAAATGAATGTAATCAAGAGTTCCTTTTGTCTTGTGAATGGCTAAATTGAAACTGAACCACTTTTGTTTGCCAAAGATACAATGTTCACAAAACTCCATCTTTCTTGTAATCTGGCTGCCTAATAGACCTCTCTTGCTTAATTCTATCATACCTCTGTCACTCATATGCCCCAATCTCATGTGCCAAATTTTAATAACATCTAAATTAGAAACAGAAGTAGTAGCAATTGCAGCTGAACTTGTAATAGTAGAACCCTGCAAGAAATACAAAGTGCCAATTCTGTTTGCTTTCACCAATAAAAGTGCACCCTTAGAGACTTTAAGCACATCATTTTCACTTTTATATTTATAGTTGTTCTTTGCTATAGTACCCAAAGAAATTAAAATCTTTTTCAAATCTGCAATGTGTTTCACATTTGATAAAGTTTTAGTCATACCATCATGCATTTTAATTTGTACAGTGCCTATCCCAGCAACTTTATAAAAATGATCATCACCCAAAAGTGCACCTCCATTGAACGACTCATAAGTAGTAAACTAGTCCCTATTAGGAGTCATATGCTGTGTAACTCCTGAATCCATTACCCAACTAGTTTTAAATTTGATTTTAGCATTACTAACACAAAGTAGATCACTTGTCTCATCTTCTACTATATTGGATTCTCTTGATTTGGCCTTACCTTTATTGTCACCTACTTTTTCTTTTTTCTTCAGTTTAAAGCAGTCAGATTTAATATGTCCCTTCTTCTTACAATAACTACAAGTCATATTCTTATGTTTAGACTTCGATTTAGACTTGTTAGAGTTAGGATTTCTCTCCTTACTTCTTCCTTTATCAATAAATAGACCAACACTTTAATCAACCCCCTTCAATAGATGTCAAATTATTATCAATTTTTTTTTATCTTGCAAATTTGACTTGACATTGTCAAGAGAAATTTCTTCTTTATCATAGGTCATAGTGTCTCTAAAATTTTTATAGGAAGCAAGCAATGAACATAACAGTAACAGTGTTTAATCCTTATCATCAATCTTCACATCTATCTTACTTAAATAAGTAATGATAAAAGTAAACTCTACTATATGAGATTTTAGTGGAGTACCTTCAGACATTCGTAGAGTATAGAGGCGTTACTTTAACTGTAACCTATTGGTAAGAGATTTTATCATGTACAGACTCTCCAATTTTAACCATGCACCTGTTGTAGTGTTCTCAATGAGAATTTCTTAAAAAACTTCATTACCCAAGCATAACTGAATAGAAGAAAGAGCTCTGTCATTCATATCATCCCATTCAGCATGTGTCATAATCTTAGGCTTCTTCGTCTTCCCAAGCCCTTTTTGTGACTTCTCTTGACAGAATTGCCATCATCTTGACTTGCTAGAGAGTAAAACTAGTTAACCCATCAAATTTTTCAATGTTTATCTTAGATGTTATTGCTGAAGTAGAAGCAATTGAGAACCAGGCTTTGATACCAATTTATTATGACGATATAATGATGACCAAAAAATATAATTTTAAGGAGAAAGAGAAGATAAAGCACATAAATATTTAACGTGAAAAACTCAATAAGGGATAAAAGCACGAGCAAAAGGCAAATTTTTACTCTGTTAAAATTCTGTTACAAGGCTGAAATCTATATTAAACAATTGACCCCAAAAATTGCTATTTTATGCAATACCCAAAAGATCCCCAATTGTAGAAATTTTGCAATCCTAAAGGCATCACAACTTCTCTTATGCAGTATCCAATTATAATTACAACTCTTTTTTCTCTGTTTTGGTTTTTGGAATTTGTGTCAAACCACAACAGAGTAAATGTTGCATAGACTTAAATACTTCTTTGGTTTATTATTCTAGTTATGTAACAGTGAAGGTCATTGTATGATCGTTATTGTTAATAAAACAAGATTTATGGGAAAATGTCCAATAGTCTTCTGGTTTAGCATCATAATACATCTTGGTTTTAATATAAATTAGTTTCAAGTAAGAATTTGATTTTCTTGGAAATCTATTTTACAACAATGGCTTGGAGATTTTCTATTGTTAGTTCTTTATTCTCTCACTAGACGTAAGCTTTCTAAGTTTTTTCATAATGTGCAGACTAGTAGTTGAGAGCTTTTGATTAGGTTAGCTTGAGTGTAACAAAGGAGATTGAGTCAAAGTCAGTTGCTTTCCTCTTTTTAATGATTTTTTTGTTTATATAGTTATATAAATTGCATAAAGGTTTTATATAGTTGTTGTTGATAATATCTTGGAGAACTTCAATCTATTACACAACAATATTAGTCTAGTATTGGTTTAGAATGATGTTGTTGAGCATGAGTATTTAGGAGAGATTTTTTTTTTTCAAATTTTTACCAAAAATAGCATTGTTAATAAGTAAAAAGTGACAATTCAAATAGATTTTACAAGTTTCATTGGAATTGTAACAAAGATTTTAGTAGTGACACTGACAAGGACAAAGTTAAATACAAATCAATGGACTTTTCTTTCAACGGTGTGGTTAATTTTCCCCCTACATTTTGTAAGTAAAGAACATTTAATTCCTTTTTAAGTGTTTAGGGCTTTAAGATTTTTATTTAATGGTTAAAGTTTAGTATTTTGAGATTTAAAATTAAAGATTTTAGGGTTTATGTTTTATGGTTTATAGTTTATAATTTTAGAGTTTAAAACTTTAAGATTTAAGGTTTTAAAATTAAAAATTATAAAATTTAATATTTAAGATTTTATGATTTTAAAATTTAGAATTTAGAGTTTTGTCATGTAACATTTATTAAAGGGTTTATAAAAACTAAAGGACTTAATTACTCAATTTATGAAAACATAGGAATTTGATTGGTAACTAAATCTAAATATTATTATTTTTGTCATGTGAGTAAGTAAAAGAAATTTCGTCACATTAACCACTTAATAACATTATATAATGTGTCATGTCAAACTTAATTAATCATATCAATACTTAATGCTAAATTAGTATATTTTATTTTCTCTAGTAATAGAGCATTAACGAATGAACCTAATTATAACATTCTAAAACTTTGTAATTGACATTGCTATGATTGAAAATTGAAAGACATAATTACTATATTTATGAAAACACAAGAACTTGACGTGTAATAAGGCTAAATTTTTAAACAATTTCATTTCTCATTGCATAAGATATAATGCACGAAGTTGAGTAATGATATATATATATCTTAGACATAAGCTACACACATTCTCACATTTTTTTTTCTCTACCTTTTGCTTCCTCCTAAACTCTTCTTCCCTGTGCGTGGGGAGCATGAGCTCCCCACATTCATCTAATATTTTCCGTAAAAATGATGGTATGGAAGACAAACGTTCCAAATTAAAATTTAGATTTAAAAAAAAAAGTCACTTGTCGCTTCTCTTAGCTATTATTATAGATTCAAAACTAGGCAATTCCTTCCGCTTTCTTTCTCCCATCGTTCCAATGTCATCATGCCAGTTTATGTTTTTTCGGTAATGGTGCCATTCAATTCTTCATTTGATTTTAGGATTTATTTTATGCATTTGGACAATTGTCGAAATTGGAAAAAAGAAAAAAAAAACTTTTAGACTGACCGCACTACAAATTAAATTTGGATTAAATACATATTATTTTATATGATTGATGGAGATATCACATATAAATATTTAAGTTAGGTGGATGAAATAGAAAAATACGTAGGGGGTCATTCGTTTTTGTAAAATATTTAGTAAATTTAAAAGAAAGTTTTACTAAACTGTTATTAGATCAATTATACTTTATAGTTGTGAATGTTGAGCTCAAAATGTCAACACGAGTAAAAAATAAAGTAATAAAGATGAGAATGTTAAGATGGATGAGTAAACATACATAAAAGAATAAAATTCAGAGTGATTGTATTCAGGAAAGAATTGATGTGACATCTATTAAAGAGAAAATAATGAAAACTCAATTATGACAGTTTGGGTATGTGCAAAAAAGACTATAAGAGACTTCAATAAAAAAGATTAATCCAATGGTTTTTAAACCAATGAAAGGTTGTAAAAGAAGACCAAAAATAATACTTGTAGAACTTATTAAAAAAGACTTTTAGTTGAATGATGTTTTTGAAAACTTGGTTTTAAATAAAACTCTATGGTGATATTTAATCCATATATCTAACCTCACATGGTAAGACAAGGTTCTGTTTGTTTATATTTATATATGAAAAATTTAATGCATAAACTTTAGAAAAATTACTTGTGACAAGGCTTTGGTTAAAAATGAAAAAAAAAAAGAGTAAATTATACTCCACCACCTTGAGGTTTCTTCAAATTACATTAAGCTCGATTTTTGTTCAAAACATACACTCCACCCCTATTTGACTATGTTGACTAACTTCTATCCAAAGATTTTAATAAAATGTTTCTTTTTAAATAATTTGATATAATCCTTACATATATCTTTTAAAATTAAAATTGAATAATGAGAAAATAAATTATAAAAATCAGATGCAATTGAAATTTGTATGTTTATGGCTTTAGTTTAACATTTTAGGATTTAAGGTATTAAGGTTTTAATATATAAGTTTAGGATGTATTGTTTTAGATTTTAAGGTTTAATGTCATATTGTATTTATAGTTTTAAAGTTTAAAATTTAAAATTTTATATTTTAGAATTTTAAACTATGAATTTGACCTTAAATAAATTAAATAATTAATTAAATATATTAAATAGATGATTATTTAATTGGTCTCATTATTAAAAAAAATTTTAAAGACTTTTTTAGCATGAATGTTAGTATGTGAGATTCTTATAATTAATTTTCTTGGTTTTTAAAGTTTACTTTTTATAAATATATAATAATATGTCAAATTATTTAAAAAAAAATATTTTAGTAAGATTTTTGGATGAAAGTAAATCAACATGGTTAATTGAGGTGGAGTGTAAGTTTTAAACAAAAATAGAGCTTACTGTCATTTAAAAAAACCTCAAAGAGATGAAATGTAATTTACTCAAAAAAAAAAAGTTCAGGTCGCGAATAAAGCATTGATTGCTAGTCATTTTGTGTGACACACACTTTTCTTTAATTAGTGGTTCCTTTTAATTTTCATTTTCTTTCTTTATTGATCAATATTGGACTTGTATGGAAAATGGGATATTGCTATTCGTTTTGTGCATGCATGTGCGAGTAACATAATTCGTCCTTTTCTTCACTAAAATTTTCGATCCCTTCATTTTAAGAAACAAATTAAATTATATTAAAATTTTATTTAAGAATATTTAATTATTAAATTAATTAAATTTCACACCCTAAACAATGAAATTTATTAAATTTAAACTAATTTCAAGAATGTTAAGACTTAAGTTTGAGAGGAGAATTTGATCCAAAAGATTAGTCTATTTGATTAGAAAACTTTTTAAATTTAAATACCTGAGGTGGTGGTAGCACTCAAAGAAAGCTTTTCTGTTGGCCTCCTGTATTAATTTATAGGAGAATGTGTTACGCTATGAGCAAAGTATTGATGTGGTATCATTATGCTAATATAATAATTTATCCACCAAAAACATGCATATGTAGAACACAGTTTTCATGTGACATTTTTATGACTTACGCTATGATAAAGTACTATAATAAAATAACTGGTTATGAGATCTTCAGATAAAGGGATTTTTTTATCGAAAGAAGACACTTAATAGAGCATCTTTTTATAAGAAAAGAGACAAGAGCATGAAGAAAGAGCATAAAGAAAACCAAAAGTTTGAAACGGACATGCACTGTGTCCATTGAAAAATGAGTAGATTTTAGGTGAGTTTTTAAATCATCAAAATCTACTAAAAAGATTAGGAGCAAGAAGAAAGAAGATAAAGGAGACTATGAGTCCAAAATGGACATACATTAGGTGTGGGTGGACGAATAGGAAGAGTCCAAGTTAGCCATTTACTGAGCATTTATTCCAAGCTATTTAATCAACTAAGGAGGGTAGGAACAAGAAGAAAGAAAATAAACGATACCAAAAGTCCGAAAAAGACATGCATTATGCGTGGGAAGACAAATAGGTAGACTACAAGCCAGCCATTTACTTAATATTTAATCTAAGTCATCAGAGTCAAGTAGGGAGGCTATAAACAACGAAAAAGAAGATAAATGTTACCAATAGTCTGAAAGGGACAAGAGCATGAAGAAAGAGCATAAAGAAAACCAAAAGTTTGAAACGGACATGCACTGTGTCCATTGAAAAATGAGTAGATTTTTGGTGAGTTTTTAAATCATCAAAATCTACTAAAAAGATTAGGAGCAAGAAGAAAGAAGATAAAGGAGACTATGAGTCCAAAATGGACATACATTAGGTGTGGGTGGACGAATAGGAAGAGTCCAAGTTAGCCATTTACTGAGCATTTATTCCAAGCTATTTAATCAACTAAGGAGCGTAGGAACAAGAAGAAAGAAAATAAACGATACCAAAAGTCCGAAAAAGACATGCATTATGCGTGGGAAGACAAATAGGTAGACTACAAGCCAGCCATTTACTTAATATTTAATCTAAGTCATCAGAGTCAAGTAAGGAGGCTATAAACAACGAAAAAGAAGATAAATGATACCAATAGTCTGAAAGGGACATGCGCCATGTGTGAGTAAACAAATAACTAGACTCCAGGCTAGCCATTATATGAATATTTAATCTAAGTGATCAGAATCCACTAAGGAGACTAGCAACAAGATGAAAGAAGACATAGGAGGCCAAGAACACCCAAAAGGGACACGCATTTTGTGTGGGTAGACATATAGGTAGACTCAAAGTAAACCATTTGCTGAACATTCAATCTAAGTCATTGTCATAACCCCAACCCGAAAAGGGCCCAACGAGAAGAGAAATGCATTGGACCTTGCCAACAATCTATTTTATGGTATGATGGACCACCAAGATAACGCATGGGAAATGAATGGTTTATAGAATTAGAGATCTAGGCTTGGGTTAATTATGCTTATGGAATGTATTAGCACTCCTAGGACACCAATGGAAATCCACCTTACCTAAGGTTGGGCTTTAGACTCCTTGTTTGATTTTGGGTTGATTAATACTTTGACTTATGGTGGGCTCTATGGGCTTCATCCTAGGTTAATGTTAACTCTATGAGAGGCTAGCTAATTCCAAGGTTTATGAAATCTTAATTAACTAGTTCCTTTTAAACCCTAAGTTAATTATTGGTTGAATTAAGCTTTAGTTTACATCCTTGAAATGTTTATTAAGTTTTAATCAATGGTGCATTGACTAAGATTTTTAATTAAGACTTCTACACTCTTTGATTAATTAATTAATGCAAGGGCAATCTACTGTTACTTGGTCTTAAACCTAACTACCACTATCTAGAAAGTGTATTGGAATAACCATGGAAACTTCTAGAAAGTTACTGGGCCATGCAATTGAGCTTAATAGGATTACCGCAAAATACAAAAAGCATAATTTGACGTTTTGGGGTTATTTATGGTGTTTTAGGAAAAGTTTGAGACTTTTGACTATCTTAAGGTTTCACAGGAGCTTGTTAGTGGTTAATGGGCCTTACACTTCTTGATGGGCTGATGGACAACTTGGCTTAATGGACCATCACCTAGGGCCATGAGAACTTAAAGACCCATTGAGAGGTCTTTGGTGCATTTCTACGACATAGTGTTTCTTGATGGGCTTGTTCTAAAAGGAGAAGTTCTAAGAGGCATGGTTTCTTGATTTAGGCTTTCTCAAGGAGCAATTTGAGATAACTCTTGAAGCCTTGACCAATTTAGAGGCTTTTGAGATTTTTCCGAAGTCTTTCGTATACCTCAAAACCCTAATTATTACTATTTTTTTTAAAGTCTTGCTGATAAGGTGAGAGTAACTATGATATGATCACTAGCCTCAAGGATGACCCTTAGTTGTGGAATATAATGTGATCTAAGGATAGAAACTAGTCCTTCGAGAACTTTCCTAATTCGATAAGTTCTAACCCTAATTGATTATTTTTAGGATTTCCAAGGTGGAAGGGACCTTGTTGACCTATTTAGGGTTTGTTAACCTAGATAAGGGTCTTGAACTCTGATTGTGAGGTTTCTTGGATTATCCAAGTGTCTAAGCATAACTTTCCTACTTATACAGAATAATTAAAAATGATCTATTTGGGTTTTAGACAAATTTGAGTGTTGATGGTCACTAATGTCCACTAGGGAGACTAGACATGAAGAAAGAAGATAAAGGAGGCCAAGAGCCTAGAGGGGACATTCAATGCCCTGTAATCAACACATATTCACCAAGAATTGTCTTGCTTCTTCACATATAATATAGGGGAAGAATATGGATTGTGAATGGGTTTCTTGAGGCTCATAGAGAGAAGTCTTAATACCTAACTCTCAATCTCATCCTTGTGATTATGAGGACACTTGTATGGCTTAACTATCATATATAGGGCTTGATCTCAAAAGGAGGTGAAATATGTGATATGATCCTAGAAAGGGAAGTAGATGTTAAGTCAATTTCATGTGCATTTTTAAGCTCTTGTACTTAGTGATTTAGGTCCAATGTTATGATTTAATTACAAGTATTCCAATTTTAACTAAATATTACACTAAGTTATGTTATTGTGCTTGTAGGTGGAATAGTGGAATAATTATTCATAGAAAAATAACCGAGACTTCAGTTTTGTCTTGAAGTTCAGCTTTTGAGGCATGTGAGAAGGCTTGCACTTCATTTGTACATGATGCCATATCATTTTTCTTGCTGCCTCGTAAGTCAAGGTGGCGCTTCATTTGAAATTTTAAATGAGCTGATTTGCTATTTTTCAAAAAGCAAGAGACAAGGCATTGAAAAGGAGAATTAAAGAGGAGAATTAAGAGGGGAATTAAAGTTGACTCTAACAAAAGAAGGAAGACAATCAAAGAAAAGGAGAAAATGAAGTTTTGAGAGAAGTTAGGGCAGCATTTGATGAAAAAAAAGTCTGCACCTTCAAATAAAAAGACAAAAGCGAGAACAAATGAAGACTTGGAGGCTCAAAGGCTTGGGTACATGGGTGACTAGATTTGGGTTAGTTTTCGGAGAAGAGAATCCTGACCGAAGAAACCTAGGGGAGTAGTGGCACAAAATTGGGGACAGCACTTGAAAATTTTTTCTTCCGCACCTGGGTGGCGGCGGCTGCTCATTTTTGTAAAACTTGGAGGGAGAAGCAGAGTTGTGGTGTAAGATTTGTGGGAGATGTAGTTGTGACGGTTGAACTTCTTGGAAGAGAGGTAGTCAACCCATGACCTTGAGTTGAAGAATTCCCTAAAAACTTGTTTCGCGGTTTTACATATTCTTTCAGCTTATTGGTTTTCTTTTCTTATATCAAGAATCTTGTTACTATGGCTGAATTTTATTGAATCTTGAAATATCAATTATGAGCATGAGGTAATTTGTTAAGTGGGGGATTTGTGATTGACCTTGCAAGAAGCAATAAGATTGTTATACAATTGTGCTTTGTCAATTGGTTCTTGGTGTTGATTTTTTACTATGGTTTAATTAACATTTAGGCTTTAGAAAGGGTTAATTTACTCTTTGGAAGGAGGGATTTAGCCTAGGTTCAATTGCGTAAAAGAATATATACAAATTAGGATAGAAATATCACAAATTTTATACCCAATCATTTTCCAATTGTTTGCAAATTAAAAAAAAAAAATTCCTCCAATCTCAATTGGCATAGGAATAGGAACTTTAGGAATTGTTAGGGGTAGCTCTAATCACCTTTGAAAAGAGGGGTTAGATATCTTAGGACAATTGGATTGGTAACTCTTAATCAATCCATTAGCACAATAAAATGAATTATTGTGGATACTATGGATATTGCAAATTCCCTAAACATTTTGATAATCTCAATCCCCATATTCAATCAATTCTCTCATAGATGTTTTGTGCATTTTAGTGTTCGAATTTTAGTTGATCTTTCTAGTTAAATTCTTTAACATTTTCAAATCAAACCATTTTTTTTTTCAAATAAAACTTAAAGCAAGACAATTTTAATAGTTAGATTAAGATTTAATTCCTCGTAGGTTTAACATCTTGGAATTTTGCTTGACTCTTTTTTTGCTACGTGTGGTTTGTGCAGTAGAATGCAGTACAATTTCTACAAATCAAACTTTTGATGCCGTTGCCAGGGAATTATATTTTATATCTAATATAGTTAGGACTATATACAATGATACATTAGAACAGACATGCACGCCGCGTGAGTATCAAACGAGTGCCACGTGTAAGGTTGGTTAGGAGATTGTTGAGCTGAGTTGGCTCAGGAGGCTAGGTTGGTTAGCTTAGGCAAAGCATTGTAATGGCTCCATAAAGCCAATTCCTTCTATTTTCTCAATAAGACTTTCTTCTGATTTTTCTCCTCAGTAGAATTCTCTCCCTCTCTCTGTTTTCCTCTCTTGGTATCAGAGCCATTGAGCTTGAAGCTCCTCTTCAATGGCGGAGAATGTTGCCACTAGCACTCTCAAAAGTCCTGCAATCTCCTTTTCTCACCCACTGTCAATTAAGCTTGACATGAAAAATTACCTGCTGTGGAAACAACAAATCCTTGCTGCAATTATTAGCAAAATACATCTTCAATCAACCAGTATCTCAGCAGTACCTTCAGCTGCGAATTTGATGAGAAATGCTGTGAATCCCGAATTTAGTTACAGGCAAAGGCAAGATCAATTATTGTTGTGGATATTATCATCAATGGCTGAATCGATGCAGTACCATGAAAGAAGTGTGGGAGCGTACTCAGATGCACTTTGCATCGCAAGCTCAGGCAAAAATCAAACAATATAGAGCTCAATTACATAGTATCAAGAAAGGAGATATGACTATTGATAAATTTCTATTGAAAATAAAAGGATTAGTGAATGCTTTAGCTTCTATTGGAAGTCCAGTAAGCAATTCGGATCATGTGGATGCTATCCTAGACGCTTTACCTATTGAATATGATTCATTAGTTGTTTCAATTCAATCTAGAGCAGATGATCTGACTGTTGATGAGTTCAAACTCCACATTAGCACAAGAATCTCGAATTGGGAGATATCAGAAAGAGATAGAAGTGTTAACTACTAATCTTAGTTATCAAGTTGTAATTGCTCAGAACAAGAACATTGTTCAAACATACTTTGATCAGAATTGGTCTCAACCTCAATGCAAGTCTAACTCTTATAGTCAACCTAGAGGAGGTTTCACTACATATCAAAGCGGTTTTAGTAGAGGCAGTACTTTCCAAGGTCTCGAGGAGGAGGCAGGTATACTAGCAAATCCACTTCAAACTGTAATGTATGTGGTAAACCAGGTCATCTGGTCTGGTATTGCACTACAGGTACAATGAGAATTATCAAGGAGGCAGACCAAATGACTTTCAACATTCTCAGACTCAGAAAAGTCCTTATGAGTCACAATTTTAAGAACAAAGACATCCTTATGAGTCACAATATCAGTCACAATTTCAACAATTTAGTAACTATAACAGCATGGAAGAACCATATGACACTTATCAAGAGATACTAGTCTCTCCACAGTTTAATTACAGAGGCTATAGTGAAAATAAGGTGCCTATGCAGGCTATGTTAGCTAACATAGACACATCTCTTGACAATCAATGGTCCCCTGATTCAGGAGCCCTGAGTCACATGACTACTAATGCTGAGAACATAAGCACCAAAACTCCTTACTCAGGATAAGACCAAGTTATTATAGGAGATGGCTCAGGTTTGCTGATTGAGCATGGAGGGATTTCGCTTATTAAAACCTCCTTTAACAATGATCGATCCCTTAATTCTCTTTTTCATATTCCTATCGTTACCAAAAATCTGACCAGTGTTTCCTGTTTTGCTAAAGACAATCAACTTTTCTTTGAATTTCATCCCTACCATTGTATTATTTAGTCTCAGGTCTCCAATGACATCTTCCTGAAAGGAAAAGTTGACTACGGAATGTATGACTTCGATCATGTCAACTTGATGACTCCATTCTCTTCCTCTTTGAAGTCTCCAATACGCTCTTAGTCTTCTGTTCAAGTCCACACCAGTACTACAGCTCCAAAAGCCATAGAATTTAGTACATTAGATCTATGGCATCATCGTTCAGGCCATGCTTCTTCCAACGTACTTTTTCAAGTTCTAAAATCTTGTAACATACCTATTGGAAATAAATGTTTACTATCTTTTTGCAATGCTTGTTGCCGAGCAAACTGCACAAATTTCCTGCATCGTCATCATACAGTATATACTCAACGATTGTAATTGGTTTATACAAATCTATGGGGCCCCTCCTTTGTTGTCTAATCATGGTAATCGGTATTATGTTAGTTTTATAAATGCCTTTAGTCATTTCACATGGCTTTATCCTATACAATTCAAGTCTCAAACTCTTAAAATTTTCCTCATATTTCATAAATATGTTGAACTTCAGCTAGGCGCTAAGATCAAGTCTATTCAATTAGACTGGGGGGGGGGGGGGGGGGGGTGAGTATCGACCTCTGTCCAAATATCTCCAAGCTAATAGGATACACCATCATATCTCCTGCCCTCATTCCCATGAACCAAACGGTCTCATAGAGAGAAAGCACAAACACCTAGCTGAAATGGGGTTATCACTGTTAAATCAAGCTTCCATGTGCCTATCATTCTGGGAAGAGGCCTTTGTCACTACCACTTACATTATTAACCGATTGCCTACTCTAGTTCTTCACAATCAGTCTCCTCTTGAGGTTCTTTTTCACACCAAGCCCTCCTATTAGTCTCTCAAGGTGTTTGGATGCTCTTGTTATCGTAATTTGCGTCCTTCCAATAATCCCAAGTTTTAGACTAAATTAGTTCAATGTGTCTTCCGTAGGTACAGCCCTTTTTACAAGGATGTTGCATGATCATGACACAGGGCAGCGATCCCATACAAAATTCTCTCTTAATTTTAAAGGAAAAAATAGATTTTTAAAAATAAAAGGAGTCATCACCTTCACCTAATTTCTTGAGGTTAAGTTCGGACACTTAATAAAAGATTGTCTATATTTTTATAAATTAAGTTTGAAGATTAGTTACATATAAAAATATGTTAGTACTCACTGGATGCCTTTTTAATATAAAGATGATTTAGTTAATTTATCTTACATAAATTTTTATTTTGATTTAAAAATTTTAATTTTTAAAAGGTAGATTTTATTTAAAAATAATTTTTATTCATTTTAGATTGGGATCTTAACTAGAAAAAATAAACATATTTAAAAAAATTCCCTTATCCATCCAGGTTGGAGTTTTAAAATAAAATAATAATTTAGAATAAAATTTCCATTCCATTTCAAATCAAGGTTTTTTAAAAAAATTTTGAGAAAATCTTCTATCCTTTCTAAATTAAAAATTTAGAATAAAAATAAAAATTTTAAGAAAATCGCCTATACGTTGCAAATTTGGATTTTTAGAAGATAATTATCTCTTTCTGTTTTTGAATTCTCTCTTTTGCTAAGAAGAAAAAGAATTTTAAAAAATAAAAAGAATAGTCCTATGTACACACACGGCACTCCCTTTTTTATTTCTTATTTACTTTTATATTTTTTAAGGTTTAAAAATCTTAAGAAAAAATAAAATACTCTTAAATTCATTTATTTTTCTTAATTAAGTAATAAAAGACTAAACTCAATTAACAATTGATTTATTTTATTATTATTATTTGCATTAAACTAATTTATAATTCAGTGAAAAAAGTGCAAAATTCACCTATTAACATGCCTGAAAATACCTCTGAAAAATTTATAACTAAACGAAAGAAGTGCAGAATCCTACTGATTTATTTTCTATTCTTACATGCTTATTTCCATTTCTTTTTATTTTGTCTATCTATTTCCATTTCTTTGCAGAATTCACCCTTTCTACATTTCTTTCTTTTCTATTCGAGGTGGCTTGCTGACTTAAATGTAGGGAGGCCATATTAACGTCTCAGACTAGGCCTACATGATGCACTCAACACTGCTACTCCAATTCTTTAAAGACTTCTGTAATTAAAAGCCTATATAAACGCACACCCCTAGCATAGCAGTAAGAAAAATCACAAGACCCAACTCAGTCATGCACATGCTTTGAAGGAAGGAAACTGTGAAAAACACCAAGTTCACCGTAGAAGCAAATATGGTTCCTACCTTAGCTTGGTCTCGGTTGCTCCATTTTTCTTGACAGCAAGCAGAATCTCTCATCTACGAATGGAGGTTTGGTGGAAGTCCAACTTAGAAGTTCACTTTATCTGCTTGGCCACCTACACCCACACATGGAGACGCTCTGCTTCGTTGGCCACAAACAAGGTCCCCGTTCTCAAGCCAATCCAGCCCTGGTCACATTCTCCTTTGTCGTGCTTTGGAGTGCTCCAGCGGGAGTGAGGTCGTGTAAGAGTGGAGTTTTGGGTGCTGGGGTGTTAGCCAAGAGAGAGTGAAAAGTTGTATGCATGCGGTGAGCCTGAAAGTGCGGTGAAGTGGTGCTTCTGGAAATTCTGTGCGTGTTGCTATAGTTGTGTTCTTGAAGTCTTTTCCTAATCAAATTCTAGTTCCTAATGTCACTTGTTTTTTATCTTCTTTTATTTTATCTTATAATCTCTTAATCTTTTGTTATCTTCTTTATTACTTATCTCCTATTTATTATTTATACTCTATCTTCTTGGATTTATTTTATTTTTTAATTCTTTTATTAAAATTTATTTTGTTTTATTATCTTTTGAATTTTTATATTATCTATTTATCTCTTGAATTTGTTATCATTTTATTTTTATTTTCTATTATTTATTTTTTATTATTTGGTTCTTTTTATCTTATTATTTTATCTTTTATTATCTTTTATCCTTTATCATTTATTGCAATCTCTTTATTTTATCTATTGTTTCATTAGCTTTTAAGTTTATTTTTACCACTTATCTTTTTATCATGTTTTTTCTTTTGATTTATTTATTTATCTTTGATTATTACCTTTTATTTTATTTCTTATTTTTGTTATCTTTTATATTCATTTATTATTTATCTTTTAGATTAATTTTAATCTTTGAATTTTAATTTTGAATTTAATTTTAACTAGTTTTTTGCTCGAATGATGCATGAGTGTTATGTGTTACACTAACAACACTAGTTTATATCTTTCTAAATGAAAAATAGAATATTAGTCCAAAGAAAAATAAAACAAAAATAATATTATGTCGTGCATAATAAATGGTATATTAATAATAATCTACCTAATTAATCATGGATCAATAGTAAAAAAAATGTATCCAAATCACAAAATTGTTTATTTTACAAACAAAATACTAATATAAAAGTAAGATGAACAACTAATTACATTGGAACTTTATTATTAATGTCAACATACTTACTAACAAATTGATTCAATTTGAATCAATTATATAGTTATGAAAGTAAAATATTAAGTATGCAATACATTTGTTAATGTAGTATGTTTAATATCAATAAGTAAAGTGGAGTTTAATCGTATACCTCTATTATTACAATCTATGAAAGATTGTAAATTTTTCTCTTTCCAAAATTTCTATATCTCTTTTTCTATCTAAAATGTCTCTTTCTCTCTCTAAAATTTCTCCCTTTCTTTCTCTCTGTAAAATCTCTCTTCGTGTTGCTCTCTAAAATTTCTCTTTCTTCCCCCTCTCTCTACTTCTTTCTTTAAAATTTTGCTTTATAAAATTTTTCTCTTTCTCTCTAAAATTCCTCTAATTTTTTCTCTATCTTCAAAATTTTTCTTTTTTCTTTTTCTCTCTCTAAAATTTCTATCTCTCTTTGTCTCTCTACAATTTCTCTTTCTCTATATAAAATTTCTCTCTCCCTCTCCAAAATTTCTCTCATTTTCTTTGTCTCTCTCTAAAAATCTTTTCTCTTTAACTCCTTTTTCTCTCAAAATTTCTCTCTTTCTCTCCCAAAAACCTCTCTCCCTCTCCCTCTCTTTCTCTCTCTAGAATTTTTCTCTCCCTCTCTAAAATTTATCTTTCCCTTTCTCTCTCTAAAATTTCTCTGTCTTTTTCCTTAAAAGTTCTCTATCTCTAACCTATAATTTATCTCTCTCTAAAATTTGACTCTCTCTCTCTAAAATCTCTCTCTCTCTCTCTCTCAGTAGAATTTATCTCTCTATTTCTCAAATTGCTCTCTTCTTTTCTAAAATTTATCTATCTCCAAAATTTCTCACTCATTCTCTCTCTCTCAACTTTCTCCCTCTTTATGTTTCTAAAGTTTCTCTCTCCATATGTCTCAAAAAGTTCTCTATCTCTATTTCTCTTTAAATTTTTCTCTTTTGATCTCTCTTACTATTTCTCTCTCTAAAATTTCTCTATTTGTCTATCTTTCTCCCTCTTTGACTAAAATTTCTCTCTCTAAAACTAATCTGTGTCTAAAGATTCTATCTCCCCCAATAATTCTCTCTCTAAAATAGCTCTTTATCTTTTTCTTTCAAAAATTTCTCTCTCCCTCTCTTTCTCTCTCTAGAATTTGTTTCTCTCAAAAAATTCTCTATCTCCTCTCTCTTAAATTTATCTCTCTAAAATGTCTCTCCTTTCTCTCTGTTAAATTTTTCTCTCTAAGATTTCTCCCTCTCTCTTTCTTTTTCTAAAATTTCTCTACCTCTTTCTCCATCTAAAATTTCTTTCTCTAAATTTTGTATCTCTATCCCTATCTTAAATTTTGCTCTCTAAAATTTCTTTCTCGTTCACTATAAAATTTCTCTCTTTCTGTCTCTAAAACTTCTCTTCCTCTCCCTCTCAAGAATTTCCTTTTCTCTATCCCCCTCTCTCTTTTTCTCTCTAGAATTTCTCTCTCTCTAAACTTCTCTATCTCTTTCTCTCTCAAAAATTTCTCTCTCTCTCTCAGTGAAATTTCCCTATCCCTTTCTCTCTCTCTTGCTTTGTTTCTTTGTCTTTGTCTTTGCCTCCCCTTCTCTCTTTATCTACGTAAAATTTCTCTATCATTCACTCTCTAAAAATACTCTTTCTCCCTCTCTCTATTATTTCTCTCTCTCCCTATCTTTCTCTCTCTATAATAACTCTCTAGAATTTCTTTCTATTTCTCTTTCTCTCTTTAAACTTTCTATCTCTTTCTCTTGAAAGTTCTCTATCTACTGCCTAAAGTTTCTCTTTCTAAAATCTTTCTCTCTTTTTCTCTCTCTAAAATTTCTCTTCCTTTTCTTACTTTGTAATTTCTCTCTTTCTCTTTAGAATTTGTCTCTCTCTCTAAAATATGTGTCTTTGTGTTTTTCTCTCTCTAGGATTTTCTCTCTATCTCTCTCTTTCTCAACAAAATTTATCTCACTCAAAAAATTTTCTATCTCTTTCTCCCTCTTGAATTTCTCTCTCTAAAATTTCTCTCACTCTCTCCAAAATCTCTTTCTCAATAAAACTTGTCTCTCAACAACTTTTTTGCTTTCCATCTCTTTCTCTCTTTAGAATTTCTCTCACTCTATAAAATTTATTTGTCTTTCCCTCTCTAAAATTTTTCTATCACTCTCAAAAATTTCTCTCTTTGTCACTAAAAGTTTCTCTCTTTAACTCTAAAATTTTCCTCCCTCTCTTGAATCTTCCTCTCTTTAAAATTTCTCACTTAAAATATCTCTTTGTCTCTCTCTTTCTCATTCTAAAATTTCTCTATCACTTTTTCTATTTGAAAATCTCTCTCTCTTTCCCTCTCAAAAATTTCTTTCTCTTTCTTTCTCTCTAAAAAATTTCTCTATCTAATTTCTCTCACATTCTTTGTCTAAAACTTTTCTCTCTTCCCCTTTCTTTCTTCTCTCTTTTTCTCTCTCTAAAAATTATCTTTCTTCATAACATTTCTCTATTTCTTTATCTCTCTAAAATTTATCTCTACTTTCTATTTCTCTCTCTCTCTCTCTAAAATTGCTCTCTTTTTCTCTCTCTAAAATCTTTTGCTCCCTTTCAGCCTACAAAATTTTTCTCTCTTCAAAATTTCTCTCTTTCTCTAAAATTCTATCTCTCTCTTTCTCCCTAGAATTTTGCTCTCAAAAATTTATCTATCTCTTTCTCTCTCTAAACTCTTTCTCCCCTTCTTTTTCTCTCTATAAAGTTTCTCTTCTTTCTCTCTCTAAAATTTCTATCTCTTTAACTCCTCTTTCTCTCAAATTTTCTCTCTTTCTCTCTCAAAAGTTCTCTTTCTTTCTATCTTTCTCTAAAATTTCTCTAACTTTCTCTCCTTGAAACTTCTCTCCCTCTCTAAAATTTCTCTTTATCTCTCTACAATTTCTCTCTCTTCCTCTCTTTCTCTCTTTAGAATTTTTTCTCTCTCTAAAATTTATCTTTCCCTTTCTCTCTCTAAAATTTTTGTCTTTCTCTTTAAATGTTTTTTATTTCCTACCTATGATTTCTCTCTCTCTCTCTCTCTCTCTGTGTCTCTCTGCTATTTTTTCTCTTTAAAATTTGTTTCTCTTTCTATCTCTAAAATTTCACTCCATTTTCTCTCTTCAAAATTTCTCTCTCTTTCTCTCCTCAATATTTCTCTCTTTTTCTCACAATAGAATTTATCTCTTTATCTCTCAAATTGCTCTCTCTTTATCTCTCTAAAATTTCCATCTCTCTCCAAAATTTTTTGCTCTCTTTCTCTATCTCTCTAAACTTTCTCCCTCTTTCTCTTTGTAAAATTTCTACCTCCTTTTGTTTTTAAAATTTCTCTCTCCCTCTTTATCTGTCTAGATTTTCTCTCTCCCACTCTCTCAAAAAATTCTCTATCCTTATCTACCTCTAAAATTTCTCTCTTTATAAAATGTCTCTTTCTTCTCCTATATACAATTTTTCTCTCTCTTTCTCTCTCTAAAATTTTTTTATTTGTTTGTTTGTCTCTCTCTCCCTAAAACTAATTTGTGTCTATAGTTTCTCTCTCTCTCCCCTTCTCGTTCTCTCTTTCAAAATAATTCTCTATCTCTTTCTCTCTCTTAAATTTATCTCTCTCTAAAATGTCTCCTTTCTCTCTAAAAATTTGTCTCCCTAAAATTTCTCTTTCTTTGTCTCTTTCTCTTTCTAAAATTTCTCCATCTAAATTTTCTCTCTCTAAATGTTTAATCTCTATCCCTCTCTTAAATTTCTCTTTCTCTTTCTCTCTCAAAAATATCTCTTTTTCTTTTTCTCTTTCTCTCTAAAATTTCTTTCACTTTCTGTCTCAAAAACTTTTCCCTCTCTCCCTCTCTAGAATCTCTCTCTCTCTCTCTCTCTTTATCTCTCTAAAATTTCTTTGTTAATCTCTATCTAAAAATACTCTCTATTTCTCTATTATTTCTCTCACTCCCTCTCTTTCTCTCTCTATAATCTCTCTTTAGAATTTCTCTCTCTTTCTCTTTCTCTTTAAAAGTTCTCTATCTCCCACCTAAAGTTTCTCCCTCTAAAATCTCTCTCTCTCTCTAAAATTGCTCCCCTTTTTTCTCTCTATAATTTCTCTTTCTATCAAGAATTTGTGTCTCTCACTAAAATTTCTTTCTCTCTCTCTCTCTCTCTCTCTATATATATATATATATGTATATATATATATCTTTCTCTCAATAGAATTTATCAAATTTTCTATCTCTTTCTCCCTCTTGAATTTTTCTCTCGTTTCTTCTTTAAAATTTCTCTTTCTCTCTTTAAAATTTATCTCCCTCTCTCTCTAGGGTTTCTCTCTCTAGAAAATTTGTCGCTTAACAACTTCTCCCTCTCCCTCTGTTTCTCTCAATCTCGAAAATTTAACCCTCTTTCTCTTTATAAAATTTATCTCTCTAAAATTCTTGCTCTCTTTCTCGCTTTGAAATTTATCTCATTCTCTATCACCAAAATCCTCCCCCTTTCTCTTTCTAAAATTTCTTTATCTCTCTCTAATTTTCTCTCTCTAAAATTTCACTCTTTCTCTTTCTTAAATGTTTCACTCTAAAATTTTTTATCTCGTTCTCTATTTGAAAAGTTCTCGCTCTCTCCCTCTCAAAAGTTTTTCTCTTTCTCTCTCTAAGTTCTCTCTCATTTTCTATCTAAAACTTCCCTCTTTCCCCTTTTCTTTCTTTCTTTAAATTCTCTCTTTTTCTCTCTCAAAAAATTATCTCTTTCCCTAACATTTCTCTATCTTGTTCTCTATAAAATTTCTCTTCGCCCTCTCTCCTTCTAAAAATTCATCTCTCTTTCTATTTGAGATCATTCTCTCTCTAAAATTTTTCTCTTCCTTTCTCTCTATAAAATTTTTTTTCTCTCCAAAAATTTCTCTTTCTCTAAAATGTTTGTCTCTCTATCTCTTTCTCTCCCTAAAATTTGTCTATCTATTTCTCTCTCTAGAATTTCTTTTTCTTTCTCTAAAATTCCTCTGTCTCTCTAACATTTCTCATTGTTTCTCTCTCTAACAATTCTCTTGCTCATTCTCTCTCTTTCTCTCTTTAAAATTTTCATCTTTCTCTTTCTCCCTGAAAAATTTCTCTCTTAAAACTTTTGTCTCTTTCTCCCCCTCTTTCTCTCTCCAAGATTTTTCTCTTCTCTCTCTAAAATTTTTGTTTCTTTCTCTAAAAATTCTTAGTCTTTCTATCTCTAAAATTTCTCTTTCTTTCTTTTTAAATTTTAGTTGTTTTAAAAGTTGAAATAACGAATAATTTGTAATAGTCAACCAATAACTCCTCTTAACAACAAATAATTTATTTGCCAATTAATCACTTTATAAAAATTGATAAGTGTCAATTTAATCTCTAATTGATGAAAATTAAGTTTTTAATAAAATAATGTCTTTTATTTTAAAATGTCCAGCACAGTTTCGTATTAGTGCCAAGTTATACTAATATCCTAATATCGTGAGAATTTATTAGTCTAGTTTATCAGTATACTAATTGCCAATTATAGCCACTTATCATTAAAAATGGGGTTCATGAATTATTCAGCTAAGCTACGTGATTTAAAGCAAGAAATTTTTCATTGGGTTTTGTTGATACTCATGGCAGCACATGAATAAGACATCATTAAACATGTGTTGTAACTTTTCGGTAAGGTGAATATACTAATTTCCTATCATTAATAATAATGAGCATATGTATATGCCAATAAAGATTATATCAACAAATTTTCTATAATTGAGCATTTTAGAATCATTTCATTTTTATTTATGACACATGCTGTAATCCCGCAAATTAATTATGCGTTAAATCATACAATTCAAATTGTTAATTTAAAAATATAGTTAATTTATAATTTATGTAATTACCAATTTTGCATTAGAACAAATAATTAAATTATAATGTCTTCTATTCTAATTTACTTTAAATCATCTATAATTACCTAGTTTAAATAATCATTTTAATCAGTACTAAATCAACCCTAAATACATTCAATTGTATATTCAATGAAATTAAATAAATAAATAATTCTATTTCAATTACTAAACTATCAATTAAATCAAACTTAAAAAGAAATATATATATATATATATTTTAATACGTATCATTTAATTATAAGTGGAATAATGAGGAGAATCCCCTTAGAAAGTGGCTGGTGTGTATGAGCTAGATGCCATCTCAGCATTAACAACTCTGGTGGCAACATTGTCCAAGAAATTGGACCAAGTTGGTGTAATTGCTGTCGATGTCATATCATATGAAAAGTGTGGTAAACACCAAGTGAGAGGTGTTATTTGACTAAGGAAAGTGTGCAATTTGTAGCTAATTTTCATAAGCAACAACATAACCCACACTATAGTTTTTACAATCTAGGGAAAAGGAATCATCCTAACTTTTCTTGGAGGGATAATGATGTAGGTCTTAAGATGGTTACACCACCTATGAATGCAAGGGTTTTGGACCCTCTTCTTCTTTTCCATAACCTTGGAAAAGGAAGCTAGCCTTGGGGACTTGTTAGTCCAATATGTAGCTAAAAATGATTCCATCCTCTAGAATCAAGTAGTCTCTATTAGGAATTTAGAGGTGTAGTTGAATCAAATAGTTAACTTTGTGAATTCTAGGCAACAAGGTGCTCCTCCTTGTAATATAGAGGAAAATCCTAGGAGCGACAATCAAGAACAATGTAATGTCATAAGTTCAAGAAGTGGAAGAGTGTTACCCACCCCAAGGGAACCCAAGAGAGAGCCCTAAAGAAAGCCTTGGATGGAAGAAAGTGAGAAGGAGAAAGTTAATAAGTGTTTAGGAGAGGAAACCCATAAGATTGAAGACGAGGGACCTAGTGTTCTGCCTGCTATCTGGCTAGGATAGCAAACCAAGTTAGATGAGAGGAGACCACCACCCCCTTTTCCTCAAAGGCTTAAGGAAAAAAAAAAAAGAAAAAAGATGGAGAAAAATTTCTCCAAAATTTTAGAGGATTTTAAGAAGCTACATGTAAACATCCCTTTTCTAGATGTAGTTAACCAAATTCTCTTCTATGCAAAATTTATGAAACAAATTCTTAAGAGAACATTTGTAGGATTTTGAAATTGTAGCTCTCACCAAAGAATATAGTATCATTCTTCAAAAAAACTTCCCCCAAAAATGAAGGATCCAGAGAGTTTCACCATACTATGCACCATAGGTAATTAGTATTTTGATAAGGCTTTGTATGACTTAGGTGCCAGCATTAACTTTATACCTTTTTCCATTTTTAAAAGGTTAGGGTTAGGTTAGGCTAAGGAGACCACTGCTATTCTCATATAATTTTTGGTAGGCCATTCTTAGCTATAGGGGGAACCTTAATAGATGTTCAAAAAAGGGAGTTGACAATAAGAGTCCTAGGCCAAGAAGTAAGAAGTAACCTTCAATGTATTTAAGGCTATGCTCTCTAGTGAGACTAGTGAGTGCTATAGTGTTGATATAGTGGGTATGCCTATTGAGAAATTTTCTTGAATTGATTCTCCCTTTGAACATTCTCAAAATGTCATGGGTAAAGCATGCACTTTATATGAATCTAAGTTACATACAAGTCTACTCTTGCCTTGAGGGAGAAAAATAAGAAGATCGGAGAAAAGGGAGATTGCTGGTAAAATGATATGTTCTCTATGTGGCATGACATTAAAGAAGTGAGTTTGCCATGCATGAGATCTATTAGCCACCTAAACTAGTCATTGATAGTGTTAGAACATTATATAACATTGGAGATCCAATTGCTTAATGAAAATAAGTGAAATGACTCGCTTATATAGATTCAAATTATAAAGACCTACTTAAAAATTTAATCAAATTACAAAATCAACAAAATAATTTAACTAAACTTTTCTAGTACAGATTGTTTTTAACACTAATTTCTTAATACTAATGCACAAGACTCAATTTTAAGTGTTAGATATTTATTAAAAATAAAATAAACAATAATATATATTTTGTTTATACTTAAAAATTTGTAAGCTTAAAAAGTTGAGCACAATTATCCATACATAATTATTTTAAAAATATTTTTAGATATAATAATTAGATATTAATTTTATTTATTATTATAAAAATATAAATAAAAATTACCCTCGATTTATTATAAAGAATAAAATTATAAAAATAATTAGTTTAGGATATACATTTTGCAAGAAGTGATAACGTATGGATTAGGGGTGGGCATTGGGTGGGGCAGTTTGGGTTGGGGAAAAATTCTCTCAACCCAGTTGAATCCAATCTCTTATTAAGTTAGTCCAACCCTAACCAAAAAATTCTTCAAACTAGCATTCTTGAGTTAGAATGGTTCGGTTTTACTTGGATGGGTTAGTTTGGGTTAGGATGGGGACGAACGAATGTGAGGTGAGCGGTGGAACGATGATGAGGTTCGATCGACTATTGAAGACCCAAAGTATCAAAGTGTGATGATTAGACAAGAGATGAGGCGAGTCAAGATAAGGTGGGAGGAGGTAAGAGATTAGCATTGATTGTTAGAAACGATGAGACAACAAATAAGACTTGTAGCTCGTGAGAGAGACTGAGAGGGAGTCGAGGGACCGAGGGTTCGAGACGAGGAAGGGAGGAGTGGTATTGGTTTGCTGAAGTTGAACTTCCTCTTGCCTGCTTGTGCTTACAGAAGTTTTAGGGCAAGTTAAAAAATGACATTATTTTACAAAACGATACTATTTTATAATATCAGAATTCAGAATATATATATATATATATATATATAGCATAAGAATTGAAAATATATATATATTTTGTTGGGTACCCACGGCAACCTAATGGAGAGGGGATACAAATCTAGCTCCACCCAATTTACTCCATCTTAAGTCAAAATATTACATAATATTTATTTTACTCTATTTTAACCCAGTCCAAATTTTTTTTTTAACGGTTTGAGATGAGTTGAAACGGTTTAACCCAATCCAATGCCCACCCCTAGTATGGATATTTGCAAGGACAAGATGCTTTGTCCACGCCCTCATCTCACTTTAATTTCTCAACTCAACTAATTAATCAGCTAGCAAAATAGTTAGTTAGTAGGTAAATCCACACAGCTTAAGGTAAAATAGCTTTTGGCTATTCAGTTTTCCAATCATTATAAACTAAATTTTAAAAAATTTGAATTATTAAAATTTTTAAATTAAATTATGACCCCATGACAGTTACATATGGGTACCTTTCATGGGTGGAGCTTTTTTTTTTTTTCTTGGTTGTTGCCTATACTTTTATTTAGCATTTTCATTTTCCTTTTAATTAATCATATCTCACTGTATAATAAACAATACACTAATAGATTTTATAGTAACATAATTGAAAAAAAAAATATGAATCCAAAAGCTGAATTAATTGAGATACAAGTTAGTTGACTTGTACACCATATGACCACAATGAAAAATATATATCGGAACTAATAAGCTATATATATATACATATATATTATTAAACAATCATCAGAAAAATTAAAGTAAATATATTTATAAAAATAATGTTATTTTTATAATTTTATTCTCATTTAATTTGTATAATATAAAATTTAAATTATTAAATTTTATAAATTAAACTATAAAAGTTCAAAAGTTCAAAAATCTTTATTAATTAAGTAAAAATTTTATAACTATTATTTTATGGACATATCATTTCTCATATATCAACATATGTATCATTAAGACTAGTTAAATACTTCATTCAAGAGTAGGACCCATAAAGAAAAATAAAAAAGAAAACATTTTTTTACAGGAATCCAAAACACTGATGACTGATGAGAATCAACTTTGAGTGTCAGATTTATTACAAAACGATATATACATATATATATATATATATATATATATATATATAATTGACACAGATAGCTAAGCTTACCTGTAAATGGGACACCGTCATTGTTCTAATTTCTAAAATCAACAACCTCATGTGGTTTACACACAATGCAGTGGAATCCAATTTCTAACAAGTGGAGGTGGATCCAAGGCATGGAGGGGTAATGTCAAGCCATGGAACCCAGATGAATTGAAGTTGTATTATGATGGGCAAGGATTCATGTCTATGCAGATTACCCACACCAAGGCCAAACTCGTATTCTATGATGTTTTTGGCCAGGTCTTGCACCGATGGAGCATCTCCAAAGACCTTAACCCGGAATTTTAGAGATAATATAAACTAGAAATAAGCACCGCCAATTTTAGTGAACATGAAGATCACTTCGGCTGAAAATTTGCTTCACATGACATCATGAAACTCTGAAACAAAGAGCATGAGAGGATGGCATTTGGCAAGCCTTAGTGTCCTTGTAGTAGTTGTAATCTGGCAAGCCTGAGTTTGTAGTTGTGATCTAGCAATTCTTGTCAGTTGCTACAAAAGTGTAAGATTGCAAGACATATACGATGCATTTAATTCAGCCATGATCATATTATAACACTCAATATCAAGATAAATCTACAGAGCAATCCTTTAGTTGCTTTGCTAAGCTCTCTTAGGATACCTTGTGACAGTGCAATTATTACAAAAGATGATGAGTTTGGCAATTACACATCATGTACGCACCTCTTCCTTAGGAGCTTTTCCCTAAACTCTCCAAAAGCTTTATTCACTGTGGTAATGCTATCTACAGAATCTTAACGCAAATTTCCTGGAAATCTATTATTTGATTGTTTTACTAACTAGTTTCTTTCAGTTTTCTTATTTCCACACAATTCTTAGTACAAAATTCATATCAATAAATTTACTGGGTCCAGTCCATAGACTGAATTGAGAGATACATTTGATCCAAAGGCTCCTACTATTAGATAGTGAATATTTTGGGAGAATAAAATTGTGAAAACATCTTTTCCCGTTTTCTTTTTCAATATTTAAACTCATGCACACTTTCCACGGTTGCAAAACTCCAACAAATCACCTTGTTTTTGCTCCCTGAGACAGTTAAAAACAAAATAAAACAAGCGGGAGAGGGAGTCCAGTTCATATTGAAAGAACATATTATTATTAGGGTTCTCACTAACTTGAGTATATTTAATTTCTGAAAAGACAGCACCACATATCATAGAAGTTTTATCTTATAATATGTTGAACATACTCACCGAATTTGGGACATTATATAGAGATTGATGCATTCTCCAGTAGGGCAACTACAAATGAATGTTTGTTTAACTTTGACATATAATCTTCGCATGCGGCAAATGCACCAGCAATTCCCATCCAGTCAAAGCAAAATGCATCCTTCATCTTTGAAAGGCATACAGCAGAAAACTCTGCCAAACTAGGATCACTTCAGCGAACAGTTTTAAGTCAAATTTTCTCTCTTTGCATGTCTGAGAGCTTTACCACCTTGGTGTCTATAGTTACTTCCTTATTCAGTATGGCAGATGCCTTCCAAAAAAAGAAATGCACAACCTGTTTAGCCAAAGAATCCAAGTCAGAATACTCTCAGAAAGCAAATACAAAAAACCAATATTCTAACCGAAAGATGTCAGCGAAGGATAGTGCAGCAGCTGCAGTAAATGAACACGTTAGGACAGGAAGGAGAACCTATATTCTTTTCTTGTTACAAGAGACACATTTATAAGAAAGCTCCCAAATGACTTTTGTTGACCCTAAAAATTTTGGTTTTGGATTTTTGGAGTCGCCACCGATCTAAATTATCTAAAGGTGAGATCGGACACCTAATTTAAAAATGGTCTACATTTTAGAGATTGAGTTCGGGGGTTGGTTACGTTTTAGGGAAGGTGTTAGCACCCTAAACGCCCTTTCGGTACCAAAAATGATCTAATTAATCTATCTTAATTAATTTATGTTGATTTTTAAAAAAAAAAATTTGAAAATAATCCCTGCCCATTCCGGATTGGGATTTAAAATAATTTTGAGAAGAATCCCCTTTCTATTCCAGGCCAGGGTTTAAAAATAATTCTAAAGAAAATCCCTTTCCTATTCCAGTCTAGGGATTTAAAAATAGTTTTAAGAAAATCTCTTTCCTATTCCAGTCCAGGGTTTTAAAAATAATTCTAAAGAAAATCCCTTTCCTATTCTAGTCTAGGGATTTAAAAATAGTTTTAAGAAAATTCCCTTCCTATTCCAGTCCAGGGTTTTAAACATAATTTTAAGAAAATCCCCTTCCTATTCCAGTCCAGGGCTTTAAAAATAATTTTAAGAAAAATTTCCTTCTTATTCCAGTCCAGGGTTTTGAAAATAATTTACAAGAAAATCCCCTTCCTATTCCAGTCCAGGTTTTTTTTTTTTAAAAAACAAAAAAAAAAGGGAAATATATACTTACATAGATCATGACTTTACTTATTTCCTCATTCATTTTTTTTTAAAAAAGGGACATGAGTTCTAGGGTTCATCTTTTATTTTAATTTCATAATCTTGAAAACAATAAACTAACAATTTTATTTTATACAAGGTTTACCCAAAAAAAAAATGTAAAAACCTAAAAACTTATACTCCTTTTTTGTCGTTATAAAACTTAGGAAACTTCTAACACTATCATGCAAACCCATACGGAAACTATAGAAAACTTTGAATGCATAATGCTAATGCATCGAACTGACGGTAACCACTCCATTTAAGCAAACAACAGTAAAGAAGCAACGACAAGCTTTAGAGACCATACCTTTTAAGGACCTCAAACGGAAGTGGATGAACTTGAAGCTGGGTGCCGCTGAGGATGACGGACCGAAACGAAGAGTGGTTGGTGTCGCGATGGAAGACAGACGGGGACGAGCAGCTACCAGATAAGCTGGTGGCGTTGGGTGTCGACTGGTGAGGGCGCCGATATGTAACGGGGGTCCGAGCCCAGACGACGTGAAGACGCTGGTGTGACGCGACCGAGCTTCTTGGTTGGCGCCGGAGATCCAAGTCCAGCGTGAAGACGCTGACGAGCGCGACTGCGCTTCTTGGTTGACGCAGGAAACCAGCTGGGTGTGATGGCGTTGCTGGGTGAAGTCGAGTGGACGAGAGTTGCTGGTTGTGTGTCGGGTTGAAGGTGAACGAAGTTGGGTGCCGGCGTTGGGGTGCCGGCGTTGCTGGATGGAGTCGAGTTGAGGGTGAAGTGCAGAGGATTCCGGTTCTTTCCGTAGGTGGCTCCGTGCTTGCATGCCAGAGAAGAGCCGTGAGAGTGTGCTCTGTTTTTGAGGCTGGACGCAGGGCTAAGTTTCTTTTGTTTGAGAGCGCTGGTTGATGGGTGGCGGAGTGTGAAGAAGGGGGAGTCGAGTGGCTGTTTTTGGCGTGTGATGTGGGGCCGGTGCAAAGCTAAAGAAAATGCTGACCTGCTGGCTGGCCTGGACGCCGACGTTGACGAAGATCAACGTGGAGGAGCAGCGTCGGTGGTGGAGTGAAGGACGTCTATTAGTCGGACGTGCAGTGGTGATGCTTTCAGATTGAAATGCATGTGTTGTATTTGTTATGGGTGATAGAGGCTTGTGGTGAGGTTTCTGAGAAAGTGTGCGTGAAGTTATATGTGCTGTGGCTGGTTGCGTGAAGTTGGATACTGGTTGGTTTGGATGCCGGCGAGGAAGGCGAGTTACTGTTGATTGAACAAGGTGTGTTGTTCTCTCTTTTTTCGTGAAGCCCCCTTTTTGTGCGTGAAGTGATGCATCTTTTATAGTTTTTTAGTTTTTACAGAATTTGTCCTCAAGTTTAACTCATTTTCCTAACTTTATCCTAACTTTTATCTTTTTATCTAATATTTTTTATTTATCTTTTTAAATTTCAGATTTTTATCTATCATATTTTATCATATCTTAATTTTATCTATTATCTTTTATTTATTTTTACTGATTTTCTTAGATTTATTCTTTATTTTTTGATTTATCTTAATTTTTAGACTTTTCTTGGATTTATCTTTATTTTTTGAATTATCTTGAATTTATTTGATTTTTCTGACTTTTTTGAAATTTTTTCTTATTTTTGATTTGAGATTTTTCTTGAATTACAAATTTTACCTTGTATCTTTTATCGTATTATTTTTATCTTTTATCCTTATTTTTATTATCTTATTTCTTTTTATTTATCTTATACTATCATTTTTAAATTTTAGTTATCTTTTATTTTTCTAGTTTTATTTTAAAATTTTATTTTTAGGTGTGGACTTAGTTTTATTTTTGAGTTTAATTATATTTTGAGCTTAATTTTATTTTATTTTGTTATTTTTAAGTTTAAGTTTAAATTTATAATTTATGTTAAAATTTTGAAAAGTGAACCAGACAAAATTAGGTGTCTACAACTTTGAAAACCTATAAGAGAAACCCCTCAAAGGAAACCATGCGTTGATACCTAGAGAGTACCCAAGAGGGAAGTTCTTTTTTTTTTTTTTTGGTGACAACCCAAGAGGGAGTTTACTTGTGAAATAAGTTATAATAAATTTACATGAATTTTCTGGTACAGGATGAGAAAATACAAAAGGAATGGGAGGGCCATTTATAAAATTTTCTTTTAGTGATTGGTACTATCACATAATGTGAGCTATTGTCGCATCCGTTCTACTCATGTATAATGTAAACGAAGTTCATTCTACAGAACCAACCAAATTGAAGAGAAAAGAATATACGCAAGTTTAGCCTCTTAATTCAAATTGGATGACTCCGATCTGATTAAATTTCTCAGTCTCCTGACTCCCTCCTCATTTTTTAAATTGGCAACAGAAGATATCATTGAATTCAAGTTGTCACCCGCTTGTACATACCATTATATGCTTCAGTATGTAACAGATTTTGGGACTGAAACTACACAAAGGACACTACTCTGCACACACAGATCATTTCGAGGACCAACCTAGGGGTAAGCATGGTTCTAAACCAATGATGAAGATACAAATGAAGGGAAGAGATATATCAAACTATGACATATATCATGCTAAACTAAAGGAGTAATTTTGCTAGACAACATCGTAGACTTGCCTTGATCCAAATGTGTCATTTCTCACCCAAAGAAAGCCAAATGTTATGTTAGAGGAACCTGTGCCAGCCCCCTGAAACTTTTTATGTTTATAGATTTTAGAAATGAAACAACATGAGTACTTTCACATCTCGGATATTGGGTATAAGAGGGGCTGCAATTACAATATTAGATCAATCAGATTATGCTATATCCAATAAATTTTGGACAGGAAAACAATAATCTTAACCATAATTTATATTTCTGTCCAAAGATATCAATTAATTGATAATTATTAACTCAATGCTTATAGTTAAGGGATGTAATTTTCAGCTCCAATAAATTATTAAATTAAGAGACACAAAGTGTCAATAACAAAACAACGAACATTAACTGTTGATCAAAAATTGACTCATACAAGAAATGATGAAACTATAAGAAGTCCATTATGTTTGAAATTCCAAAGAATAAACATTTCATTTTTTTTACTATATTGTGCTTCCTTAGTCTTCCCTTTCTTTGTTTTTATCCACACAGGGGAGAGGGTATGAGCTGAGGAGACTCAGGTCCAATTACAATGCAAGAATGCTAAACCTGATTATGTGTATGGGTATGTAGGCTCATAAATGGCAGGACAGCACTTAAGCATACCTCATCAACAGAATGAATTTTGCGGTTGTTGGCTGTGTACACCACAGCATCCTGAGAAAAATTGAAAAAATTAGAAAACAATCATTCTCTGGCTTACAAACACAGGAAGACAGAAATCTTTCTTGTTTAAAATTTTAAGTTATGTACAACACATGATCAGATTTCAAAACATTTATGGAATAGTACAACAATTAGTAGAATAAACCTTCACACGAAAATATCAGAAGCAGATAAAATACATAAAAATATTAATGAGAAGAAGATTAACTCATTTCAGCCACAAGCATAATTGATGTTGGTTCCCCATTCTGAAAGCTAAAGAGTCCATACTCTGTTTAAATAGCATACTGCATTTTATTATACCAACAGAAATGAAATAGCTGTCAGCAAGAGCAAAAGCTAGCAGCATATAATTGAAGTTGCTGCAAAAGAAGAGTTCCAAAAAATAATAGAGGCAAATAAAAATAAAATTAAATAAATAAAACTGCAAATAAAAGGGACGGACTCACGGAAGAGGAAGAAGAAAAAGTTTAGCAGAAAGCAATTTGAATGGAAGTGAGTAGAATACAGGAGTGAGGACTCAACTTAAAGATCTTCAAGGATACCCCATGACTAGCAAGAATAATGCTGCAAGATCAACATCTAATACAAGTTGTATACTCACTGCAAAGTCATGTTCCATGAGGTAGGGCCCATTATTATCACCATGCCATTCAATGCTTGCTCCTCTGCTCCAGCTGGTACATAACAGTATCATTTTATCATTTAGACAAGATGGTAAAGTTAGAAAAAGAACATGAATTCAAGAGCCATTCTTACTATATTGTTAAATTAGATTAGTCTGTCTCAGCCTGTTAGATGATTAACGCATGTTCCAAGTCCTTGAAATAAACCCAACTGATTAATAATTTTTCACACTTCATCTGTTCTCAAGTGTCAACAAAAAAGAAAAACAAATAATTCTTGTTAATTCTATCCAAAAAAAATATAATTTCATTTCAAATGATGAT
This sequence comes from Dicorynia guianensis, assembly GCA_037013595.1. Lineage (NCBI taxonomy): Eukaryota > Viridiplantae > Streptophyta > Magnoliopsida > Fabales > Fabaceae > Dicorynia > Dicorynia guianensis. The sequence continues at coordinate 10,341,618 of JASUAB010000006.1, read as the reverse complement.
AATGATCAACAACATATAGCTGCATGCTAGAAGAAACATGGGAGAAACTGCTCCTGCAAGTATGCTTAAGAAAGGTTAAGGTACAAACAGATAATAATCAATGAGGCAAAACAAATTTACAAAAAGGCATGGAGAATATATTCCGCAACGCTAGCACTAAACAAGGCAGCTATTACAGCATAAGGTCAATGATTTTCTGGTACAATGATCTTGGCTTGCTATTTTTCCTCCTTACTGCACAATGATGAATGCTACTGGAAAGATAAACCACATACAGATAAAACAGCCAACTTCATTTTATTAATTGCAGTTCATTCACAAACAATGCATTTCAGTAAAGGCCACTTTATCAGGCGAATCACTTTTGATGCAGTTATTTTTTAAAGAGCCATAAGCCAGGGGCGCAATTTGGGTGAGTGACCTGCCTTAGAACATGTTCTCATAACACTCAGGTGGTAGGTTTGCAGCATATACCAAGATTTGTCTGTCAAAACCATTTGATAAGAAGTCCTACAATATTTCTTCAAAGAGTAGACTACCAGATTTCCTAACATTAGTGAAAATTATATATGCCCAATAGCTGTAGGACATTGCTGTAGGCATCCAATCAGCAATTTCATAGTCTTGGTTCTGATCTTTAATCTTTTTTCTATTATTATTATTATTATTTTGGTTTGCATTATCTGAAGATCCTGGGTTCCCAGTTATCAACATAATGCCATTTGATTAGTCACTTGAAAAGTCAATTTAGATTATCAGAATACAAATGGCAGTTTACTTTTTCCATATCATTAATCCAGATCTAAACAGTTTTTTTTTTTTTTTGGTGGGGCTTGGACCTCAGTATTCACTCATTATTGAATTATTAAGTCAGGTATATTATAGTTCAATTATTTTCTTCCCCCTGTTTTGTCCTTAAGAATTTTATTTACAAAATATAGTTAGATTTCAGGCACAAGATACATCATGCTTTGTCCAAGTTTATAACATTGTTTGTCCCTCATCAAACAATTCAAATTTCAACTAGTTCTTCAACACAAAAATCCAATAAGCAGGGCTATATATATGCATTGAAATTGATATAATAAAAAAAAAGAAAGAAAAACTCTTCATTTCAGTTATTAGTAAGCTCTAAGTGTTTATCACCTCATTTAAAAAATACAGATGCCAAAAATGTCAGTGACAAAACTAACCTGATTTAGCAAGAGAATTCAATAAAATCCTCATACTCACACCCAAGAAACTCCTCTAGCTTATCTTTCAATCTTTCTGTAATTAAATTTAAAAACCTAACAAGTTAATCAGACTGTTAATGTTGTTGACAGACTCTAAAGAAGAAGAAACACAAAGTTGATTCTTCTGTTAATCGCCAAAGAAAAATATCTGCCAGAAAAGCTTTGGATTATAATAAACAAATCTCTTCTTTTTATTTGGTGTGTAGTAATATGATGCCAAACAGAGGAGAAGAGAGGATGAAGAATACATTTGCTTCTGCTCATATACAACATTGCAATAAATCAAATTTTCAGATGCAACATCCATTAAATTTCAGGAGGCAATTTTTATTTGCTGTCCCAAAAAGAGAAAACTTTTACAAAGCTCTTATAGGGACCAGAAGATTCTTGGCTAATCTGCCAACTTTTCTCATGTTTTGATAATACTTTAACATGGACAAAATAGAGCAACTAAGATTCTAAATATCTGCCTCCCGGCAATTAAATTCACTTGTGCTAAGCCTAAGAAACCTGCATAATTCATAATAACAGCTCTACATTACAATTTATACATGTAGTATGATTTCTAAAATTTATCAACAGCAGTAAAAAAAAAAAAAAAAAAAGGTTTTTTTTTGTTCATGTCAAAAATAAACATTGTTTTACCTTAGTTGGAAATTCATAATTATTAACTCAAAAAATTGATACAAAGCGCCAAATTGAACCAAATGATATTGAAGAATACCTCAAATGGGAACGAAAGGGATGATCAAGAGAGATGAGCTGGCGCCAATGAGATGAGAGAGAGTAATTGAGAATACAATTCACCATAACCCGTGGTGCTGCTACTTTTATGGAACAATTCCAGCTCCTTCATAAATCAAACCCACCTGCACAACGAATAGAACTAGAAATGGCAATCAGAAAGATCAGAAAGCAATAAAGGGCAGAAATTTCAGAGGGAACGAACCCTCCATTCATCAAGCGAGCCGAAATCGGGGATGATTGCAAGTGGGTGTTCAAGTATTGCCATTTGTGCTTCTCTATTCAATCAATCACGTTGTTTCTCGTTCTTCAAGGTTCAAACTTCTAAAAGCGCACGCCAGCAAGCAGTAGCCAGCTCCAATAGATCCGGCCAACACGAAGAAAAAAGTTTACTAAGAATATAGTGTAAATAATTTTGAATGGCTTATAAGATTTATAAATTCAAATATTATTTAGAAATTTAAAATAATAAATTAAATATGATCAGTGATAACAGTTTTCCAATTCAGAGCTGCCCACAACATAATGAGAAACGCAATGTGCAGTCAGCGTAATTACTGATGTTATATACTATGTTTATAGTTTCGTTCTTAAAAGATTGTAGTCTCATAAATTAATAAGCGACTTATTAAATTATTATAAATAATAATTTTATCATAAAATTTATTAAATATTATAATTTAATAAAATTTAATAAATTTAATAATTTAAATTTTTTAAATAAATACTTAATAAAATTATTGTAAAATAAAACCCAAAGAATTACAATATAAACTAAATAAAAAAAAAGAGACAAGTTATTATAGACTTTTCAACGTCAATTTTTCTATTCTCACACCCTTTTTCTTGTGATATATTTCTACACATTTAATTTGTATAATTTTCACCTAATCAAATTGAAACCATTAACTTTATTCTCACGTTGCCACGTACTCACTCCACCAACTGTGCCTTTTTCTTTCCCTTTTTGTCTTTTGGCTCTTAACACTCTAGTTCCTAAAAACAACTCCTGGGTTAGAGGGCACCTTCTCCTTGGAGTGTAAGCATGGATAAGAAAAAGGGATGTCATCTAAGGGTTCCTAGCTAGCATCTTATGGATATAACTCGTCCCATAGAATGAGGACCATCTCTTGTATGTAGCAAGTCAACTCCGGAGTCTAGGATGGCTAATGGGGCGTTCACTAGATTATTTTGAATTGATTTAGGTGGTAAGTTAAGAGGGCAGGAATTAACTTCCCCCTTACAGGGCTTCAGTAAAGGCACATGAAAGGTGGGGGTGAATTCTATACTCTTTGCGCAACTCAAATTTGAACGCAACCTCCCTTATCTGTTTAATAATCTAAAAGAGGCCATAAAATCATTTAGAGAGCTTATATTGGCTATAGAAACCTGTCTACAGGGTCTGAGCTTCACCATTACCTAATCACCAACTTTAAAAGGGTGGTCTCTTCGACCCTTATCTATAAACTTCTCATGTATGATTGTGTCTTGATCAACTTTTTTTGGAGTGTTGTGTTAAGACTTCTTCTCTTCGAGACAATTCAATGTCAACAACCTTGAATTGCTTAGAGTTAGTGATCTACTATGGGATCGAGGGTGCTGGTCACCCATAAACCACTAGAAATGATGTCATCCTTTTTGAAAATTGTATTAAGGTGTTGTAACTCCATTTTGCCCAATGTAGAGAATTAGACCGTTTTGTATAGAACTCATGCACTAAGGCCCTGAGGTATTGTTGGAGGATTATGTTAAATACCATTATTTGACCAGCAATAGAGGTATGGTAGGTTGTGGTCATGTGTAGCTTATTTTCACTACTTATGAAATGATGCTACCGAAATTATGGCATAAAAATTGGCTCTCTATGAGAGATTATACTTTTAGGAAAACCATGGTATATGCAAACAATTCTAGCAAAGAACTCAATTACTTTAAATGTAGAATGATGTGAAGGTAACATTCCCAACTGTATTGCTTTGGAAAACCTATCTACCACTACTAGAATTGTGGCATAAACCTAAGATGAGGGTTAGTAGGTAATAAAATACATGTAAGCATCCTCCTAAGCTTGATTGGAGTGGGATTAGTTGTAGCAGGCCATAGCATCTTTGTGTAAGTGTATTATTAGACATTTTGAGACAAAGTTGGACACATATTAAAATAGTGGTGTTTCATGAAATTCTTCTAATGAGGTGTTTGAGTGAGGAATCTAGACTAATGAATAGCCTAGCCTTGTGAAAAAGAGGCCACCAATTAATTTCAAGTCTCTCACTTGATCATGATTGTTTTGTAATGCCTTTAACAAGGTCTTGTATATGGTGTCCCTTGAGTACTCTAAATAAACAAATTGATGTTTAGGGGATTGGATAATTTTAACCATGAATTCTTTCCAACATTTCTGATAAGTTTAGATAATGAATATCCTTTCAATTAAGTAATGCCATTTCTTCATTGCTGATGTAATAGTAAAGAGTTCCCTAACATTTATTAAGAGCACTGCTATTTATCCGCATTTTTTTCTACGCTGATACTTACATTTTAAATCTTACCAATAAAATAAATTTTAATTTAATATAAAATTAAAATAAAAAAATCAGATTCAGCCACGTCTACCGACGTTGCTGAAAATGTAAACCTACCTACGTAGCTATATCATTTCTCTTTATTAATGATGGGGTCATTCTTGGGCACAGCTTCTTATGTAGTAGCATATAGGGTACCCATTTTAGCTCAAAAGAACTCCAAGTCCCTATTATGAGGTATTAGTATGAATTTCAAAAGCCTATTCCAAATCAGCAAGTACTAATATTGGGGTTGTTGATATGGCTTGCTTCACCTACTCAAAGGCTTGTTCTGTTTTAGGTGTCCATGTCAATGAATCTTTTTAGGGGTCCTATTATCATGGCATACGCTCTAATAAATTTCCTAAAAAAGTTAGCCAAGCATAAAAATGATTTAAGTTACTTCACATTTGACAGAAAAAGACAATTAACTAAGTCCTATATTTTGGTGGGATGTGGGGTCACCCTTGTTTTGCTAACTACATGCCCCTGGTAGTCCAAAAGTCCTTTCCCAAATAAGATTTTGACTTTTTCACGAAGTTGTTTTTCAATAGGCATTATAGTGTAGTTTGGAGATGCTGTACATGCTCCTCTATAGACTTGTTGTAGACCAAGATATCATTAAAAAAGGATAAATTTCCTTAAATATGGCTAAAACATGGTGTTCATAGTTAATTGGAAGGTTGCAAGTGCATTGCACAAGGCAGCGGGTATAGCCACAAATTCAAAATGATGATCATGTGTTTGGAAGGTTGCTTTATAGATATCTTTAGTGGCCATTCTTATTTGATGATATCCTAAGGTCTAGTTTGAAGAACCTTTGAGCTCCATGGAGTTCACCCAGTAATTCTTCTATGGTTGGGATTAGAAATCTGTCGCTGATTGTCAAGTAGTTAAGGGCTCTATAGTCTACACAAAATTGCCAAGAGCCATCCTTTTTTTTACCAACAGGATAGGTGATGAAAATAAGCTAATACTCCTCCTTATTTCACCATTTTCTAACATTTCTTTGATTTGTTTTTCCATTTCATGCTTTTGGAAGTGTGGATATGTATATGATCTTACATTGATTGGGGCTGCTCTCATAACTAAGTAGATATGGTCATTTGGTCTTAGGGGAGGTAGGGTTATAAGGCTTTGAAATATAGCAAGGAAGTTAGAAAGTACACTAGTGATAGCTTTTGGTATGGTATTTGGTTTAGCAATCTGGCCTTGTGGAATGAGGTAGAGATGAAATAATTGTGCAATTGCATTGGTGGATGACAGCCTCATAGGTTGGTGTGAAGAATCCTTAATGATTAACGGTGTTTCAATGCCATTTAGTTGGATGACCATGCCATTCCATATAAATTTCATTGTGATTGACTCTTAGTTAGTCTAAATAGACACAAGGAACTTAAGCCACTAAGCCCCTAACACAACCTTGGCCTCACTAAGAGATAAGTGATAAAAGTCAACTAAGAATTCATGATTGTGAAACTAAATCAGTAATACCTTGCAAATTAAATTATAGTTGTTCTTCTCCATTGCCAACCAAAACCCTAAACCTTCTAGCATCTTGTCATTGAAGTCCTAGATACTTAGCAATGTGGGGCTACATAAAAGTTATGTGTGCTGCCATTATCAATCAACACTAGTGATTACATGTTTCCTATTTTTCTTAAGACTCAATGTTTAAGGTATAGAGCTTCCTATCAATGTATGCAAACTAATTCGGGGAGGTTCAAACTCATTTGAATCTAGTAGTAACTCTTCACTCCCAAGACAATTAAGGCTTAAGCTATTAGATCTGCCTTCCTCTTCTCCAATTAGTAACAAAAATTTGAATGTACAAACTAAACAAATGTGACTTAACCCGAACAGACCTGTGTAACCATATTTCATTTGGTAATAGGTTATGTTTTTCTACCAAACCTAATCCAATCCGATCCAACTTGAACTCAATTTGAGACCTGATTAACCCGAACTTGACTTACACATATTTTTGGTCAAGTTCAAGTCAAAAATTCCAAATCTAAATTTCTCCAACTTAGTCAAATTTTTCTGCAACCTAATCCTTGCACACTCCTAGTAAGAATTATCTTTCACATTTATGACCAAGCATATATTTTTCATCACTCCCTCCTTGCTTGCATTTTTGCAGGAGTCAATTTTTTGACAAGAGGATTATGTGTGGGATTAGGTAATAATGGGTCTATAAAGGGACTATTTGTTTCTAGTTGGGGCAAGTAGCATAGTTTGGTAAGGTATAAGTGATCTTAGGCTTGGCTATAACCTTTATCTCTAATTTGTCATCCTAAAACATTGACAAGCCTATGGCTTGTGCTAAGATAATTGGTTGCAATGCTAACACCTCCCTTCTTTGTTTAGGTTGTAATCTATATATAAAGTAACTTAACAAAAAAGAGGGTGCAAAAATCACCACATGATTAGGTGGTGATTAAAACTCTTTTTGGTATTTCTTAACAAAAACAATCTAACACAACTTGAACAGTACTCCCTTGAGGTCCTCATATTGGGATGATGTAAAGCAAAGCTTTAAAGCACTCAAGAAGGTATTCCAACTTTGGAGTTGATTGTTAGCAAGAACCCACTAATGCCATGATTGTGTAAGGCCATAAGTAGAAGGAAGCAATATTGACTCTTTGGTTGAATTTGGTGATATTTGAAGATCTAGCTATCTTAAAGATCCACCCCATGGCATCTTCGCCATCAAACCTAAGGACTTTTAATTAGACATCTTGAATTGTAGCAAAAGGATGTTTAGTGCCACCCTTACTTCCCATTTGATTTGGTGATCCTAAGGAGGAATCATTCTGGTGGTGGAATTAGGACTTTATTAACAAGACCTTGGTAACCACTTCCTTTACTTTTCATTATACGAATGCCTAACTCCTAGAACTTCTTCTACATTGCAACATTTGATTCGAATAACTTGGGAAGAACTTCCTCCATTTTTCACGCGAAGAACCTAGTGAATCTCTTATCCCTTAATGATAGACTAAGATGATAGAGATTTACAAGAAAGAGACAAATTAGCAATGAGGGAAAAGAATTCTGTTAGGAATAATGAAAATGTTCATTAATTTCTTTGATAAAGTTTATGACCATCTTGTTTACACATGTAACCTCTTGTTACTACAATTATACAGCTAACTACTTTAACAAATCCCCTAATGAACTAATAGAAATGCTAATAGCTTTGTAGACTGACTTTATTCTTACCATGTAATTCATTTACTCACATTGCAGCATATTCACTCCACCAATTGGGCTTTTTTTTTAGCCTTTGGCTTCCAACAATTAGCCACCCACATATCCAAGGTCTATCCTACCCTTGCATCTAAAGCTTCTTCAATCCCACCCACATAAATTCCTACCCCTATGCCTTCTCTATTTACTGCTTCTCCATTTACTTAGTCCTCTTTCTCTCAAACCCCTAGACCCATCATTCACCCTAACGTGAAGTTTTGGCAAATATTTTTATTTGATTTTATGTCTTAATTTATTTATATATTTCTTTATTAATTGTACTTACTTCAAGTTGTTTTCAATGATTTCCCATAGCTAGAAACCATCAACTCAAGTACTTATGTTTTGATCAAGATTATTCAATCAAAGTTTGATAGCCCCTATAAGACCTGGGGTTACATTCCTTTAGCCACTCATAGGATGTGGTTTTGCAAGTGGAAGGCAAGAGTTTTCTTTCATTTAAATTATAAATTTTAATATTTTATAGTTTACAATGTTATGTATTTATTGACTTTGTTGTTTAAATGTGTAGATGTAAGCATCAGGCCTACATGTGAGACATTTTTAACTCTCATGGCTTGAAGGTTTTGAGACACGTGCTTAAAGGGCAAGAACCTCATATGCACAGGGGATGCCATTTGGAATGAGCTCTTGAGGCATTAAGCCACCATAAAGTGTTCATAAAGGGTGAATCACTCCATACAAGGGGCTCAATCACCACAGACACATCCATAGGCAACCTAGTAAATAGTTTTTATTTAATGAATTTCAACTTATTTTCATTTGTATATATATTAATATTTATTATAATTAATGTATATTTTGTTTTGACCAAATTATTTATTTTGTAGAAGAAAAAACTTGCATGGTCAATATCTTTTAATTAGTATATCTAAACATCTTAATGGAAGGCCAACAAGTCACGAGTTAACTAGCACTCTTAGGACATCTTTGTAAGTAATGTTAACTTTATTATGATGTGTGCTATATATTATTTTTTAATTTTTATCTAACAATGCCTTATTTGTTCAAATTGTAGGAATAGTTTCCAATTAATCAAGAATCCCAAGGTCATCCTAGCCATCAATAGTATCCTAAAAGGAGTGAATGCTAAGATATCAATTAAGGTGACGATTGGGTTGTTGCCCAACTCTCCTCTAAGTTGGCAAATGTTATATTAGCTATCAATGCTTAATGGATGGCTTCATTCAACCAAGTGTAGAGCTTAATCCACACTTTGTGGTAGTGACTTGGTGTTGCCACTAGCCAATTGACACAACCACCAACATGTGATTGTAGTAAGGACGATGAGGAAACCAAGGATGACTCTTACCACATTTTTTTTTTGTAACAAACAAAACTACATAGCTACTAATCTAGGAAAAGAAACGCTATAACTATTAGCCAACAAAAGTGAGCTAAGACTCATAGTAGGTTGAGTAAAGTAGTGGGGACCCAATTGTAATGTGGATTCATGAGTGACCAAGAAATCCATAGCACAATTACTCTCCCTAAGGATGTGGGTGATATTCACAAACCAAGTCTTATTCATTAAGTTTCAAACCATGGAGTGTAATTGTCCTAGAGGATGCAATCACAATCAGCTTTAGAAATCAATGTTACAACAACCAAGGGGTTTGACTCAAGAATGACATTTCTGTAGCCTATTTCCCAAGCGAAACTAAGACCCAGATAAATGCCCCAAAGCTTTTGCTTCTAAAACAAAACAATTCCTAATGTGTTCATCAAATCCTGATAAATATTACCAATAGAATCTTGGAGTAAACCCCCACAAGAAGCAATATCATTTCTTAAGGCATTGGGGACATTAATTTTGATAACTCCCTCAAGTGGGTATTTCCACTTAATTAACTATTGGACCTTTCTGTTAGTGGGAGTTTGGGTCTAATTAAACTCTTTCTTGCCTCTTTGAAATTGATTAGCCATAATTAATTATTTGCATGACAACATCATGGTCTTCACAATGTCTATTTTAGAAGATAAACTCATTATGACCCTTCCACAAATTGTAGATACTCAAACTAAAAATGAGCCCCAAAATTGTCCTCGAGACCATCTTTTGGAGAGGGGTTCTTGCTAAACCATTCTTACTCATTAAGACTAAAAAATCTCTACTAATGTTTTGGTCTGACAAGACAAAGCTAATCAGAGAGCTGACTTCACAATCTCATAAAGCATGTAGTAGAGGTTTTGTATGGTTCTGGCATATGGGGTAACTTTGATCATTTGTAAGAGAGATGACCCCTTGTCCCATTTGTGAGTAGTTTACCTTTTAAGTAGAGCCAAAGGAAGGTTTTATATCTCTTTGGTCCACTCCATCTCCACAATCTCATCCACACTTGGTTACTAGAATCTACAGAAATCCCATTGACCACCTCATAAGCATATTTGAGGGAGAACTCACCATTACTACTTAGATCCCACCTCCCTTTGTCATTACCAATAGTAACCTTTGGTAAAGAAGTGACTACTATTTTTGTATAAATATTGTAAGGAAGAAACTAGTGTAGTACTCTCCAATTTCAATGACCATTATGATTTGTGTACTCTAAAATATTAGTTTCCTAGAAAGGAATTTTGGTGAATTGCTTAAAAGGCAATAAGTTAGTCGACCAAGGATCCTTCTAGAATAGAATATTTTCTTCATTTCTTATTGACCAAGTGAGGTATTTCTATAACATTGGCTAGGCTTTAGATATGCCTTTCCAAAAGTTAGAAGAATAGCTTCTCAGGATAATTTTAGGAATTGATTTAGAGTTGTAATTGTATTTAGCTTTAATAATCTTAACTCTAAGATCATCCTTTTACTTAATAGTCTTTAACATGTAGGTAGTGTTAGCTTTTCTCACATGAAGGAGCCCCAATCCTCCACATTTTTTTAGAGTACAAATCTTATTCAAGTTAACTAGATGGATTTTTCTCTATTCATTAGATTTTCCCCACACAATACCTCTACACTTTCTTTCAATTTTTCATAGACTCCTATAGGAAGATGCACATTATTCATAGTGTATGCTAGGATTGTTTTAGGACTAATTTAGTTAGACTCTACTAGCAAAAGAAAGGGAGTGAGTTTTCCAAGAGGAGAGGTATTTAGAAACCTTGTTAACAATATAGTCAAAATGGCTTTTCTTGGTTCTACCATTAAGAAGAGGCACTCTTAGGTATTTTTTAAGGTCTTTTGTCTGTCTAAATCCCAGTTTAAAGCTAATTTGATTGGCTACATTATGATTTACATTCTTGGACAAAAGGATCCTTGTTTTGTTAGAACTAACTCTTCGACCTAATTGATCACAAAAAGAATTAATACAATCCTTGATGATCTCAACCTGAGATTATGAAGCTTCTACAAATATAACCAAATCATCAATAAAAAATAGGTGGGAGTTAGCAGGACCTTGCTTCTTGATTCTAGTAGGTTTCTAGATCCAATCATCCATAGCAACTTGAATGGCAGGAGCCAGACACTTTATACAAAGAACAAATAGATATGAGGATAAAGGGTCCCCTTATTGGATTCCCCATTTGGGGGAGAAGTCAGTTTGACTGCCATTCTAAAGAATACTCGTACGGGATAAAGAAATACATTCCTAAATTAGAGAAATCATGCAATCCCCTAAACCAATAGCTTCAAGATTTTTCTGATGAAATTCAAATTTAGGTGATTATATGCCTACTCAAGATCAATTTTAGTTGTCATGAATCCCCTCATGTTATGCACAGTGTGAATGAGCTCCTACGCAAAAACGACGTTGTCGTTGTCGTTGGTTTGTCTCTTAGGAACAAAGGCACCTTGATTAGGAGATATAAGATCACCCAACACTTCTTTAAGGCAATTAGCAATAATTTTTGTGATTCCTTTATAGAATACATTGCACAAGTTAATGGGTCCAAACTGAGAAATAACTTCTGAAGTATCAATTTTGGGAATAAGAACTAGGAAAGTGTTATTATACCTTCTCATTTTAGTTAGGTTAACTTCAATTTAGTGAATGGTGTGCATAACTGCTAGCTTGACTATGTTCCACTGACTCGGGCAAAACAAAGCATGAGTTCTATCCACCCCTAGAGCTTTTAAAGCAGCCATGGAGAAGAAAACATTTTTAATCTCTTCATCAATAAATGATCTAGAGATTCTATCAAGATCCTCTATAGGAATTTGGGGAAGTAAGGAATGGGACTATGCTGTTTATGGTCTTCTTGATCTGTGAATAATTGGCAAAAGTAATGAACTGCCTGATTTTTTAAAGAATTTTGATCAAATATCCATTCATTGTTTGGACCTTTCAGAGATTCATTCTTGTTCTTTTTCTATGGATAACAATTGTGGCATGGAAGAATTTGGTATTTTTATCACCATGAATGAGCTAATTGACCCTAGCCTCTTAATACCACAAGCTCTTCTATTGTTTCAACACTTTCTCATATTCTTGCCAAAGCTTATACTGAAGATCACTGAGGTAAATAGAGTATCCCAATGCATTTGAGTTTTGTTTCCCATACAATCTTTTAAACAGAGATATTTTTCTCTAAAATATGTTCCCAAAGACATTTTTGCTCCAATCTTTAGCTTGGTTAGTAAATCTATCCATAGCCTTAGAAACAACATTGCTTTCAACCAAAGAATCTTTCACCAGCCTTTTAAAATCATTACAGAGAACTCAAAGGACTGAGAACTTGAAGAGGCGTTGCTTTTTGAAGTGAGATTTCACATTAGTGAGAGAAACCAAGATAAGGTAGTGATGCAACTTGAGTCTGGAAGATGGAAAACTAAGGTTTTTGGAAATAAAAGCCTCCACTTCAAGTTAGCTGAACTTCTATCTAGCCTTTCATAAATCCCATTCTAGTGCTAAGTGAATTTGCTCCCCTTAAAACTGAGATCATCAAGCCTACATTCTTTCATACAGTATTGAAAAGGTTCACAATCTTTAGCAATCAAAGGTTAACCACCCTTCTTTCCATTAACTTTGCTCATACAATTAAGATCAACAACTATGAGCCACACCCTTGTTGATTTGTGGTTATGTTTTTGTGTTCATGCCACAACTCACATCTTTCTATAGCTCTTAGTTTAGCATAGACAGTCGGCAAAAACCATTCTTGAGAGTTCTTGGATTGAATCTTAAAATGAATGAACTGTTGATGCATTTTATTCACATCAACTAATAGATTTTCCTTGGACCAAAAGAACCAAATTCCACTAGCAAACCGCCCTGCCTCAACACAGCACTAGCTGTCAATGTTGCATCTCTGAGCTATCATCATGGTTTTGTCACTATTAGCTCTAGTTTCTAATAAAGCATAAAAATCAAATTCACATTGACCTTTGAGGTCTCTTACCACTCTTAGAAATGTTGGGGTAGCTATACCCCTATAGTTCCAAAAGAGAAACTTCATGGAAAAAAATTTTGGATTTCATGACTAGAGGAGACGCCCACCATCTAACCATTTTCCTAGACATCAACTTCCATCCCATTCTCATCATTGTCCCACAATGCCTCTTCTTGTCTTATCTCAACATCCCCAAGAGTTTCAAGCTTGGATAGGGATCTTAATTCCTAACATAAAGGAGTCTATGCATTTGGTTTCCATGGTTTTGGAATGCTCATTAGGCTTGTATCATTGGTGCCACCCATAATGGAGCTAAGTGAGCTTGTCTTGAAATGTGTTCGGGCCCTATTCTATTCTTAAATTGGGTCTCCACCCAAAGTCCCATCTACTCTATTATTTCCTCTCCTAGCCGATTGTTTAGTCTAACCCTTTAGGTTCTTATTTTTCGTCTCTTTCATTTTGGCTGAGCTTGATTTAGACTTGTCCTTAGTCTTATTGGGCTTAGGATTCTAGCTTCAATAGATTTGTTGCCTATTTTCTTTTCTACTCCACTCATTATCTACTTTTGGTTATCCGTATCCACCTCATCATTTCTTATCATTCCGTTGTCATTAAAGCTATTGTATTAGGATCCATTAATATGATTCCTATCCCCTGATTTGTCATTTCTTGCCTCAGCATTCTCATTAGTAAGAATTCCCATGACCTTTTCCGTTAGTGTGTTTTGTCCCTTGTCTTCTTCTACCCACCCATTTTACAACCATTCAATCTCTAAATTTCTTTTCTATATCTATTCTTTCCCCTATAACCTCATATGTGGCACCCTTAATAGTACTAATCCTTCTCTCTCCAAGCTCCATACCCTCCTTCTCCTTGATGTCACCATTGTTGCCATATACAGTTTCTTCCTTCTCTGCATTTTCTTGAGCAATATTTTCTAGGCATATTTCATGGTGATGCCCATACTTGCCACACTAAAAATAGATTAACTTCAAGCCTTCATACTCTACAAAATAAGTCTCCCTATTAAAATCAATTTTTGACATCAAGCTTCTCCTTAAATCCACATCCACATAGATTCTAACGAATTTTCTATGGCTGATAAGAGAGGTAGACTTCTATTTTTAGAGGAATGCGTATGTGAGCTGCCACCCTCCATTAAAATTTTTGCACATAATATTCAATGTGAAGTCCAAATAATCTAAACCATACAACAACTTTATTCACCTTGTTTGTCTTGGGGTGAAAATTAGGTCTCCATTCCTAAACAATCAAGTAGTGATCCACAATTATCCATGGGCCTCCCTATAAGGCATGAACATAGCCAATGGCATTAGTAAAGGAGACTATACAGTGACCATCATAGATGTCCAAGACTAAGATTATGCCATCTTTCTCCCACAATTTTTTAAGTCTGTTTACCAAAAATTTAAAACCCACTCTTTGTCCCAAAAGGTGAACAGTAAGGGTACATTTCCAAGGGTGGCTCATGGCTTCATGTTCCTATTTAGAGATACGAACAAAAGGCCAAGGGTTGAAAATGACCACTTCTTCTTCAAACTCATCTTTTTCCTCACTATCTTCATTATCAAATTCTTCAGAGGTTCAGACCTTTGAGAGTCTTTTAATGGTCTCATCCTGCAACAAGGTTAATACATAAGATTTCTCCTTCCTTTTCCCTGTCAACATGCAAATCTCCTTACCCTTCTCAATATTGGCATTTTTAGAAATATCCATTGCTTTTGTTAAGGCACCAAGGGGTTTGGCTTTCTTAGTACTCCTTTCCTGTTTGTTATCTTCTTATGTGGAAATAACAACTTCCTCTAAAACCTTAGAGTCATCCACCATTTTTTTCCCTCTAAGAAGCCTAAAATTTTGATCTTTTCCTACCTTTGATACATTGTATACATATGTTAGCGTTTGGCTATGTACATACATGCTGAATATTTATTGTACATTTTTTACTTTCATTTAATTAAAACTTGTTGCTTTTATTTCTTGCCTGTTGACATTGCGATGCAGAATGCAGTGACGAAAAAAGAAACATAGTGAAAGAGATGGGGAAAAATGGGTTTTGAAGAATGTTATGAAAAACTTTAGGAGTCGCCATCGATCTATTTTTTGAATTATGAAATCAGACATCAAATTTTAGATCTGCATCATAGAAATCAGGTTCAAATGTTGGTTATGCATAAATAAGGTATTAGCACTCCTACAGTACCTTTTTGGTATCACGTTAGTATTTTGTTGCTTTTTAATTTTGAATTGTGCTTTGGTTTTGCCTAAAACAAACTTATTATTTTTTATTTTTAATTCTTGAGGTACTTTTGGGGAGGAATAGGGTTTAGCGACATCATAATGATTTTGTCAATTTCGTCAACTTAATCCATGATGTATGATCTTAAAAAAGGTTAGCAGCGGCTACTTTCGTCAACTGTCTGCATTACAGATCTTGAAGGAATAAGATTTTAAAATCAGGCTGGATTTTCAAGGAAGGGGATTGGGCTTCAAAATGAAGATATTAATCACGTTAAGTGAATTATGCCAATTTCTTCAACATAATTCCTAACATAACTCTCTCAGGACAATCAATTATAGTCGCTTTTACCAACTGCATTAACGACCATCGTCGGGTTTAATCAAGGATTCAAAATTTTGGGTTAATCCCTTTTCTTAAACTATGGGAGGATTCATAGGTCTCAAAACATTTTTTTTATTATTTTCCACAATTTTTCTTACTAAAAAGGATATTTTGTAGTGAATAAAAAAATACGAACACTGTTGTCTCAATGTTTCCCAAATTTGATTAATTTATGTTGGAATTCATAATTCATTTTTTTTTTTAAAAAAGAAAGGCGATTATGGGCCAAAACAAAGGGGGGTCACGTTTTGGCAAGCCCAAACCGCAGCCCTCCTTACAATTCCAAAGTCCACCTCTTTGTTCTTCTTTTTTGTTTTTTTTTTAGCTAACTTATAATGCATTAAAAAGGATACTGCTAAATTCCTTGAAACCTTCTTCACTAGATTCCCAACATTTTTCAAAAATAGTACTGGCTATGTTAGATTAAATGGTGAAGCCAAAACAATTTTCCCCAAAGTGAAATTTTTTCTACATTTTTTAGAAACAAAACAAAATAACAGAAATAATACAGTTAAACCTCACATTTCTTATCAAAAATTTTTCAAACTGGTACCTAAAATTTTCTTAAAAAATGATGATTTCAACTGCATATTTCATTTTATTTTTCTGAAATATTTTTTATTTTTAATTTATTTTTGAAACGGGAACTTTTTGGTGCATCGCACCCCATGAAGGGTGCGGTGCACCCTTCTTCTTTAGAAACTGCACCCGTAGGTACAGTTTCGAAAGAATTTGGAGCGCGTGGTCTTGTCATCAAAACGTTGAGTTATTCCGGTGCTACCCCGACCTGCGGTGTTCTTCGTCATCGCTGGCGGGTTACAAGTGGCAGCCCATGCCATCGTCAACGTCGAGTAATGGTGTGACTCAGCGGCAACACCGTGACGATGCAAGAGACAAATGTGACCTCTTCTCTGTCATGGCACCTTTTCAACTTAGATCCTATGTGTTCTAAATTCTAAGACTTCAACCAACACTCACTCTAGCCTTATAATAATGTAGTAATATCATTCCAAGCAAGGAGTAAGCAAAATCTTAAATTAATGAAGAAACAGAGAAGTGTACACCCAAATGGTGGTTGTCTCTGTTTCGGTTCTCCACACTACGTTTTATGGTTGCAAACCTTCTTTGGACCCCTTTTGCTTGATCACTGACTCTTAGTTGTGGGAACTTCACTAAACTAAACGAGAAAAGGACTTCCTCTCCTTAGCTCTCTTTGCCACACTCTCTGTTTCGGTGTTTGCTCGGGTTCTCTATGGGTGTCAATCCTAAACTCAGTGAGAGAGACTTCTAAAACATCAAGAAGTCTTCAATGGATGAGAACTCTCTCTGGGCAAAACTTCCTCTTGTCTCTACCATAAGTGTTTCCCCTAGTTCTCCACCACTCTTCTTTTTTTCCTTCCCCTATTGAGAGTTCCCTTCTCTATTTAAGATTCATGGCATTCCTTTCCCTTCCATCTAGAAAAGTCCAGGATGGGTCAATGATTTGGCCCAAGCTACATCTCGTGACTCCCATCAGCTTCTTTCCAATGAGAAGAATTCGAGAGTAAGTGGGTGTATGATTTGGCCCAAGATACCTCCCATGACTCCCATCGGCTTCCCTCCAATGAGAAAAGGCCAGGAGTGGTTAAATGATTTTTGACTCTCATCCCTTCATTGTTCTTGCTCTTTTCTTCTCCAGGTCGACACAATTTGATTTGCTCATCTCTTTGCATGTATTATTCTCATAAGTTGTTCCCCTTTTCTCTTTTTCTTTTATTTTTTTATTAATCTTTTCAATTTTTTTATTTCTAATTAATTTATCATTATTATTTTTATTTTTTAATTATCTTAAAAAAGTATGCATGGGTCTACGTTAAGAGGGTCATAGATTTTGATAAAATTAAGTGTTTACATTGCCCTATTATTTAAATAATTTGTCTAAACATATACTACGTAATTACAACATAAATTCAAATTACAATTGTAAAGTACAATGAAATTTTATTAAATAATAATTATTTTAATTTTAAAAAAAATATTGTGGAATGATTCTTTCATAACTTCTATAAATTTAATAATTACTAATAGATTTTGTCCCCGTATATTTTATTTTCATTATTTGTCAAGATAAATTTGACCCATGAATTCTTTGGTCATTTTATACAATCTTACCTACAATTTTTTTATTTATTATCGATGAAGAATCTGTTATAAATTCAAAATGTTTATTCTGTTAATAATAATTTCTAATAACAATTTTATCAAGAGATGGTATTTTTCGGAGGTATTTATCGATAATTTGTGTTTTTCTTGTAATATCTAAATGTGATCATCCAAAATTTTGGTTGTGCTTTAAACATCCATGAGATCACAAGAGAAAGTTTAATTCTCTTGCGGGCTTGGTTTGGATTTTCTTTTAAGATTTATATAACATTTTTATAAGTTTACTTTTACCCTTTACAGATATTGGTAACCGAAATTTAAAATGGCAACACAAAGGTGAAGAAAGAAAAGAAGGACATCAGAGAGGATAGTACCATTACATATTATTCTCTTACATTTTATCTTTTTTAATTCATAAATTTAATTTTTGTTGATAATATATCTTTGTAGTTTATTAAATTTTATTAAGAACAGCAACCCTAAATTTCTTTCAATCTTTTGATAATATTTGGGTGGTTATAAATATCCATGTGATCACAAAATGTAGTCTAAGTTTCCCACAGTAAGCTAGAGAGGTTGATTTTCTTTCCATATTTGTCATTTATCTGTTTATAATTATTCATATAAATTCACTTATACTATTCACAGACCGTACTGAACTGAATTTAAAGCAACCACAAAGGTAAAGGAACAAAAAGAGGTCCAGAAAGAAAAATGAAAAATTTAATGATAATAATTTTGATTTTATGTGCTTGCATTTGTATTGAAATTTTTATTTTATCATTATTTTATATTTTATATTTCTTTAGAGTTATTAATATATTTTTATCATTTAACATTTACATCCTATTAAAAATTTTAAATTATTTAAAGCATTAACTCTAAATTTTTTATAGTTTACATATTTCCAAACTTATATTTATTTTTGACAACATTTAAAAAAACTTATATTTCGTAGTGTGCCACGCGAGAAAACTAATTCCAATGTTATGAAAATCAAGAGCGTAGAGAATGGGACTCAATATGGGACAAGTAGAGTTGAAAATCCTAATTCTGTTAGGAAAAGTTAGTCTATGTATTTTCCGAATTCTGTTATCTGTTTTCCTCCGAGTTTTTCATGAAAAACTGCTAGTTTTTGCCTCCTTCCGCTATATCATCTGCTATCAGAACGGGGATCATACGTGCTTAATGGCGGCTGAAAGTACAATGAACCTTCGTGTAAAAGTCATCTTAATACGGAAATAATGGGCTTAACCCTTATTCCCATTCAAGCAGCTACACTATCATAAAAAAAAAAAGAAAGGGTTAGCGCGAATCATTTCATATTTGTTTCTTATCAAACGTTAAGATATATAACGCCGCTCTCTCAATGGCCCTATAGCTGATGATAACTTTGTTGGGTTACATAGGAGAGAATCGAATTGGAAAATAGAAAAAGGATAAGAAGTAGTTTGATTCCTTGTGCCAACATAAGTCTCGTAAGTCGGCAGTTGACTTTAAACAAAGAAAAGGGTGATGTTAATAGTACTTGCTTGCAACTTATGTTACAAGTATAATTAAGTACCAAATAAAAAAATTCAAGCATGATGTACCCAAAAAATATTCAAGTGTGAAATGGTATAATTAAAAAAATAATAATAAACTTGAAACGCACCGTTTCACGCTTGAATTTTTTGTTCCTTCTAAGACATGCAGCCTAAGCTACAGACCCGTAGGTGTAGTTTTATTCGAGGAGAAATAAGAGTAATTAATAGAATAATTTTGTTATTCATATACATAAAATGTTATTAAATATTTATTGAAAAAATTTAAATTATTAAATTTATTAAATTTTTAAATTGTAAAACTCATGAGACCACCTTTTCTATTTATATCCAGCTGCATCAAACCATGGGAATAGTAATGAGCTTGAGTCAAGCCTATTAACCAAGTTTACACGTTGTCTATGGATGGCGCACCGAGAGATTTTAAGAACTTCAAATTTTGGTGCATCGCTCGAGTCAAATTACAAAAAGAACGGTTGAAAAGATTACATATATGCAGAACCGAACTTAAACAAGATGGGTGAGAAAAATTTGAAGGTAGATAAATGTTAAAATCAGAATTAAGAATGGGGTTTCCCTTACTGTTACGTGTTCATATAACAAAAAAGGACTGGAGCATACAAGAGATTTTGAAGAGAACCAAAATATTCTTCCTCCTTCTCTTGTTTTCCCTTGCAGTATGGTGACACCTCAGATGTTTCCGCTCTTTACATTTGCTTCAAACTCATTTGACTCAGCCTACCCCTTTCCTTCAAGAACCATTTCTTCTCTATCTCTCCTCTCTCTCAATGGCTTGCCACCGCTTTGTCATTGCTTTCCAGCTCCGCTTTCTCAACAGCTTCCTCCCCTTCACTTCCCCCCACATTTCCATTGCATTCTTGCCTTTGCATTTGTCCACCCACTTTTCCTTTTGGTGAAGCACTTGTATTGCTATAATTAGATTTCCCATTCTCTTCTTCTGGTCCGGTTGCATTCTCCACACTCGAGTTCACTTCAGTCAATGTAGGTAGCTGTTGAGATGAATTACCCGAGCCTGGTGGAGGAAGGAAGACTCCTGTGCCAGGAACAGGGAGTCGAGGAGGAGGATGCCTAGGAGGAGCTGCTGTCCACCCAGTAGAACCTGGTGGGATTGGAACTGGTGCCGGAAATGGCATGGGGGGTGCAACTGGTGCAGGCACAAACAATGGTTGTATACCATTCGGAGGTGGAATTTGTGGACGGATGGTTGGGACTGGTAACACTCCAGTTGTTGGAACTGCATTATAATGCTTGGGGCCTAAATGATGACGGATATGATTGGGAGATCTGCTGGAAGGTGGACTCCAGTGAGATGTTGCAGGTGAAGTAAGACGCTGAGCTTCACTTGGAAGAAATTTTTTTGGTTGAGACTTCGTGAAAGTAACAAGTATGCGTTGCTTACGAATAGAAGGAATGGCGTATTTAAGAAAATCGGTGGATTTTCCTTGCATAACCAGAATGGACCTATAATAGCCAAAGCAAAACTTCATATCAGTCATCTAGTTTAGTATAGAATCAGAATCAGGACAAACCAAATTCCAAAATGTACTGAACATGTTAAAGAGATCAACAAGTGCAGCCTACATACTAATACTCTTCCCCTAAAATTGAGTTCCGCATATCAGAAATTATATGATGCAAGAAATATAATTCTGCATGAATCTTACCAAAAGGAAGATAAAAATGGTCAACATTACCGTCAGGGGTTTTCAACCATGAGCAGAATATCAGAAAACTTAAGGCCCACCAAAATCATTCAATGAACGAGAGGGCGCTCCTTGTAATAATTAACATTTAACAAATGAAAGGCTACTAATTAAAGGTCAATACAACAACAAATATTTTCAGGGGTTGTCTCCCAGATCATGAATCCATTGTTATAAGACCATACTATCACAATAATACATATATCGAATTTTCATGCACCATATATCCATTATATATGGAGTTTATATATCAAGTTTTAACCCAAGCCAGACATTATACATTAAAGAAATATCAACTCCAGGAAAAGAGAGAAGTGCAAGTTCTTTACATACATATATGTATCATGGTATGTCCCAAGAGCTGAATATTGATGATGCACATCATAGTACAGTTTATTTTCATACTAAACAAACATCCAAAATTCTTTTTATAAAAGAAATCTTCAAAACACAATTAAAAATAAAAGATATTCCCTCACTTGTCTTAACTTGAGAATCACTGTTGGCATAGACTTCCTGTGGTCAGAAGAGGTGGATCAACAGGGATCATCAAATTAATTGGGAGGCACCTTGCATGTCCTAACTGGAGGAAGTTTTGGTCTTGGCAATTTGGTGCTAAAAGCACTGCCTTGGCTACCAAATTGGTTATGGTGGTTTTCTCTAGAACCACATTTTCTGCAATCACTCAAACCCTTGAAAATTTACCTCACGGGGGTACGATGCCTCTTTCCATCCTTTGGTTTCCTTTTAAGTTTGGAGATTGGTGACATATCACAAATGGGAGGATTTATATGATAGGGATCACATTTTCTTCTATTCTACTCCCACCTGTGTCTTTTATGTTCTCAACATCACCCCATTTACAGCTTTTTTTTCTTTCCATATTCTCCCCATTAGTTGAAATATTCATCATTTGCAAAAGCTTAATGATGGGGAACATTTGCAACTGAATTCTCTACATTCCTACTTGATATACTTGAATCTATCCATTCCATTTTCACTGGTGGATGGCAAGGATTTGGACACAAGCTAGGCCCCACTTGAGCATATTCATGTAATCAGATTGCCAGTTCATCTCTCATTATTAAAACGGCAACAACTTTCTACTAGCTAACACCCTTCAAAAATCCCAGGCACTGCTAAGGAGAGGTCTTTCCCTTGGACTGCGAACTTAATAGAATTATCATAAATGATTTATTGCAGGTTCACAAACCACACAAAATTCTCTCCAGATGTACGTCAGGTGTTTCTCTGATTCTAACACTATCAGTCATTTGTTTTCAATTTGTCCATCTGCACAGATATTTGTGGTGAAGATTTTTCATTATTTTTGAATTTGGTCCAGACAGTTTTGAGGTCTGTCACTTCACAAGTTTTGGAAGTAAAGTGGTAAAGAGGGCAAGGCTGTATTGACGTGTGCAATGTATGCTATAATTTAGTGTTTATAAATAGAAAGGATAACTTCTTACCACTGCCTATTTTGTGGGATAAAGCAGTCTCCTCAGCCTCATTCTGGTGCTCAGCCCATGGCTACAATATAGGGATTTCTTAGTTGACGTGCAGAATGATTGGCATGCTTTACTTAGTTTATGTGTTCTCATTTCTTCTGGTTTTTGGTTTTGGTTTCTCTTAGGAGGATACCTTTTTCTCTACTGTTGCACTTCTCTCATTTTCTTCTCTAGCAAACTCTCTTCGCTTATCCCCTCCCCCAAAGAAAGATTAATAATAAAAATAAATAAACTAAACTATAAACTAGAAGAAAAATGATGAAACAACGGCCTGTCATAATTTTCACAAAGACATGCTGTAACATTTAAGTCTCAGGGCACACTGAAGAAACATCCGGAGGTGTGTCTTTAACTACCAAATTTTACGCTATTAGCTTCATAGTTATATTTGCATTTTTATAGATATATCTTGAAAAAAAGCTACAAACCTTTGTCCAAAAGCATTAAGAAATTAAGGGCAATCACCCCTGGACACATCTGCTGTACCTACCATAAACTCAACTAGACCCAACCTGATAGGCCCAGGGGTAATAGATGAAAGGTTAAAATGCAAATAATCCTCCCGTACTTAAGCACTTTTCCATAAAACCTTCCTTTATTTTGAATTTTTGCAATGTACCTCCTCATATTCCCAAAATCGAGCAATCTACCCCTTTCGTTAGCTTTGCCATTAGCACACTAATAGAAACCCCTGAATTCTTCTTGTCAGTATATCCCAAATGATCCATCCCCAAATTATTTGACTACTCTCAGAACACCAAATGAGCCCATCAAACCCCATTTTCCACTACTCCCAAATCCCCCATTCGAATATTAGTGTTAATCTCGGCAAGAACTTGTTTTGGCAAGTTGAATCCCTGGAATAAAGAGACAGCTTCAACTCCTCTAATTCTTCCATTCCCATCTAAATCTGCTCTCTTAAAGAGATCCATTATTGGACTAACAGGCACAGGAAAATGAGTCAAACCAATCCTATTTAAGAAGATAGTTTGCACAACCAAGAAATCTGCAGAATGTAGTCTACCAAATGAGAAATGGGTATCTTTTGTGGGAACAAGCAAATTGATGAATGGTTATTAGTTTGGGAAGAGTGTAAATAATGGGAAACATTAAGGAAGAAAAGCTCTCAATTTCAAAGGTACAACAAGCATGCAAAATGGTCATTACCTAGATGTAACGTGCTGTATGGCCTGAGTAGTCAAATAAGCTAAAGTCGCTGCATTGGTGTTTAAATGTAATATTAAATAAGTAAGGGTCCTCACGTCTTTCTAGGCGGATATGGATAAAGAAATTATTCATATGAACAAGATCCATTTTGCTACTTGGAATATTGGAACTTTAACAAGAAAATCTATGAAGATAGTTGATACTACAATTAGAAGGAGAATTAACATTATGTGTCTTCAAAAAACCAAATGGGTCAGAAAAAAGGTTAAAAAATTAGATACTTCAGGATTCAAGCTTTAGTAAATAGGAAGAGTCAAAGCAAAGAGTGGAGTTGGTATTATTGTGGACAAGACTTGGTAAAACAATGTGGTAGAGGTTAAAAGGATAGGTGATAGGATTTTATCCCTTAAATTGATAGTGGAACAGGAGACTTTCAGCATCATAAGTACTTATGACCACAAGTGCGGTTGGAGGGACAAGAAAAGGTAAAATTTTGGGAAGATTTGAAAGGGCTAGTCTAAGGAACTCCTCAGCATGAAAAGATTCTCTTAGGTGAGGATCTTAATGGTCATGTTGGAAAAGAAGCAAGGCAATATATAGGATTTCATGGTGGTTTTGGTATAGGAAAACTAAATGAAGAGGGAAAATCAATTCTAGACTTTTCAATGACTTATGACTTTAAGATTGTGAATACTTGCTTTAGGAAGCAGGAAGAGCCCCAATCACATATAAGAGTGGGGTCTCAAGCTCGCAAATATATATATTTTTTATACGGAATACGAATAAAAGGATCTATAAAAATTATAAAATTATACCAGGTGAGAGTTTAACTACACAACATAGGGTTTTGGTCCTTAATATGCATGTCAAGAGTCGTAAACAGCAAATTAGAAAAGTTGTCAACCCGAGAATCAAGTGGTGGCAACTAAAGGATGAAAAGCAGTTGATTTTTCAAAAAAATCTAATGGAGGACAGAATTTGGAAGACACAAGGATGTGCTAACCTTATGTGAGAAAAGATGGCAAATGGGGTTTGGAAGGTAGCTAAAGTAGTCTTGGGCGAATCAGAAGGATTTAGCCCCAAAGGTAAAGTATCTTAGTGGTAGGATAAGAGTATGCAAGAGAAGATTAAATATAAAAGAGAGTGTATCTAGGCTTTACATCTTGGTAACAAGGCAAAAATTGGAAAAAGTATCAGTCAGTTAAAATTGAGACAAAGAAAGGAATTAGTGAGATGAGATCTAATGCGTTTGAGGGGTTTTACCAAGATTTAGGAACAAAGAATGGGAAACGACAAATATACAAACTTGTTAAGGGGAGGGAAAGGAAAACAAGAGATTTGGATCAAGTGAAATGCATTAAGGATAAAGAAGGCAAGTCTTAGTAATAAAGGAAGATATCAAAGAAAGATGGAGTTAGTTTTACAAGCTTTTCAATGAGATGCAGAAAACAAGTATAGGCATGAAAGGTTTAACTACTCGAGAGGAGTATCAAAACTTTGCCTTTTATTGTAAAATTTAAAAAATTGAGGTGAATGAAGCACTTAAAAAGATGGACAATGGTAAGGCTATGGATCCTGATAACATATCTATTGAGATTTGAAAGAGTTTGAAAGAGAACGGTATTTTTTGACTTATCAAGTTGTTCAATGAGATATTAAAGTCCAAGAGGATGTAGATGAATAGAAGAAGAATACATGGATACCCATTTATAACATTAAGGGAGATATTCAGAATTGTGAAAATTATTAGGGGATTAAACTCATAGTCATATTATAAAACTTTGAGAAAGAGTGATTGAACATAGATTAAGAAAAGAGACTCATATATTAGGGAACCAATTTGGTTTTATGTCAAGAAGATCAATCACAGAGGTTATATATCTTT
The DNA here is from genome assembly GCA_037013595.1 of Dicorynia guianensis. NCBI lineage: Eukaryota > Viridiplantae > Streptophyta > Magnoliopsida > Fabales > Fabaceae > Dicorynia > Dicorynia guianensis. Next base: position 10,315,863 of record JASUAB010000006.1, on the reverse strand, counting down.
TACAGCATTTGATGGAACAACACTGAAGTAGAGAAAAAGACTCATATATGATTTTCATTGACTTGAAAAAAGCTTATAATAGAATATCAAGGAAAGTCCTAATGAAGGCATTGAAAAAGAAGGGTATTCGTATTGTTTATATTCTTGTTATAAAGGATATATATGATAATGTTACAACAAGTGTGAGGACTCAGGAATGGGTGACAGAAAATTTTTTCACAAAAATCGGTTTCCATCAAAGATCATCTTTAAATCCATACCTTTTCACTTTAGTGATGAATGTACTTACTGGACACATCCAAGATGTAGTCCTGAAATGTATGCTTTTTATAGATGATATAGTCTTAGTAGAGGAGTAAAGAGAGGAGGTTAATTGTAAATTGAAGATATAGAGGAAAGCTTTGGAATCAAAAAGTTTCAATTTAAGTAGGAATAAAACAAAGTATATAGAGTATAAATTTACCAAGAGATGAGTAAATAATAATTTGAAGATAAAAATTGGGAAGCATAGTATACCACAGCTGTCTAAGTTTTGGTATCTTGAATCAATTTTATAAAATAATGAAAAGATTGATAGGACTGTCACACATAACATTTAAGCTGGGTGGATGAAATGGAGAAACACTTGGGGATCATTTACAATTGCAAAATATCTAGCAAACTTTAAAAGAAGTTTTACCAAACTACTATTAGACCAACTATACTCTATGGTTGTAAGTGGTAAGCTCTAAAAGATCAATACAAGCAAAAAATAGAGGTTACAACGATGACAATGTTAAGATGAATAAGTGAACATACAAGAAAAGAAAAAATTCAAAATGATTATGTTCTAAAAAGAGTTAGTGTGGCATCTATTGAGGAGAAAATGACAGAAACTAAGTTACAATAGTTTGGGCAAGTGTAGAGAAAACTGTATAAGGCTCTAGTGAGGAAAGTTGATTAAATAGTTTTTAGCTTAATGAAAAGATGGAAAGAAAGACCAAAAAAAATACTTGACCAGCTTATTAAAAGAGACGTTTGATTGAATGATATTTCTGAAAACTTCGTTTCGAATAAAATTTTATAGTGACATTTAATCCGGTGTTGTCAAAAGTGAACTGCTCCACCACTTAAGCAGTGGAGTGGTGCGGTATTTAGTCTTGCCATATGCTGCTGTGAAGGGCCACATATGAGCAAGGGCGAAGAGGCTGAAAGCATATAGTGCGCCGCTTCTCAAAAAGAGCATATTGTGACTATTTTCTGGGTTGGATTTCGATTATTTGTGTTACATTTTCCTTGAAAGTTGAGTTGTCTAATTGCAAAGGAAGAAATAGAATGTAGAAGTAGTGAAGTACTGCATTGGGTTGGAGGAATTGAAATACAAATAATATATTGCAATATGGGTCGCTAGGTTGTAAAAGTAATATACTATATACTACTACTTTACATGGATTGGTGGGTACATTTAGAGGTCAAAAAAATAATATAATATAATAAGTTTGCTAATGCCTGTTTGTTTTTTGTTCGGTTTTTTCCTTTTGTTAGGCATTACAAAAAGAATATAATATATAATTATAATATAAAAATTTATAATACGGATTTTGTAATTATAATGAAATAATAATATAGTAATTATATATAATATCATTTATGTTATGTTTTTATTATGGTTTTGTATGATTTTGATACTTAATTAGGATTTATTTTGTAGTTATTTTTATTTTTACAATAATTTTGAAGTTATATTTATTATCTGAATATTATTTTAATTTGACTGCTTCACTTCAATGAAGCAGCTACTCCACTTCAATGAAGCAGCTACTCCACTTCACTACTATGCCGCTTAGGCATTTCAAGGAATGGGCGCTTCATGCCGCTTCTCATTTTTGACAACACTAGTTTAATCCATATAATTGATCTTATCTAATGGGATAAAACTCTATTTATTGTTATTGTTATTGTTGTATTAAGCATGCAAAAATTCACCAATTTTGGCCTCTCATAATTTTTGTTGTCAGAAACACCAAATCTTCCATTAGAAAATCCTACTCCTTTATCTCCTTCAGATCCATTCATATGACCATTTATGTGCCAAACTTTCCCTACAGGTCCATTCCTAATGCTATCAACCTTCTTAGTCAACCCTCAATCTTCTTACTCTCTGACTTTTTAGTCTTTGAAGTGGATACTGGTTGCCAAGACTTCTAGGAATTGGATCAAACCAAAGGAAATAGAGACCCCTTGCAGCTTGACAACATGCAAAGCACAGGGCATCCATGGAGAGAATGGGAGGGTAGTAAATGATGATGTTCCTCTTTTAGTTTCTGCAAATCAGAAGTATTGGTATCCCAAATTTTTTCCTAGTGGGGTGAAGGTCTTGTCCAACCTTGAGACACTCTACAAGTTCTCAATTAATGAAGCTAATTCTATTTTCTCCCAAAGCAGGTCCTACTGCTCATCTACATTTTGGGACAACTACAAAACACCATGATAATTGTTTCTTTAATCGGTATGCGTGCCTATACCCACAAAGAAAGGGAAATGGAGGAGGCTGCCGTGGTTGGGATCTCATGTTACATTTGGTTGCAGGCTTTTGAAGTGACAATGAAGATCCATTCTTCTACAATATTGCAACATGCTACTGTATAGGATAATCTGGCTGTTTTCTATGTCATCAACAAAAATAATGCGGCTTCAGGTGGGGATTCTCTCTCCAACAGTGTCACAAAAGCTGTGTAAACAAGCAAAAATGTTTTGACAGAGATGCAGTTTGACGCAAATTGCTGGATGGTACTCTCATATGCAGCCTAAGAAGAATGACAATATCAAGGAAGCAACTTGGGAGATATTGTCAGCACTCAGTAACAATTCCCTGACTTCAGCCTTGAGGACAAGGCTATTCCAGACGGAGTAGGTATTGATGGGCACAGGGGTAATAAACAAAATATGAGAGAAGGGAAGCTTGTGAGATTTCATGGGGGACCGAAAAGCCACATCAGCAATGCATTTGGAAAAGGGCAGCTAGATGGTTATTCTAGAAGAAACGAGGAAGGTGCCAGCCGGGGAGGGAAAGGAGGTATTTTAGGTGTGAGTGTGAGAGAAGGGGGTATATCTATTGTGGCATTTTCCTTTGGATAGAGCGGTTCTTCTGAGCTGAAGAGTATTCTCTTCCAGCATGGGACGGATTCCAGGGAGCCAAGTTCATCTTGTGCTCAATCGGCTTTTCATTTCCAGTATTTCTGATTTTCCTTTTTGCAAGGCAGGAGTAAAATCCCTAATGGTGGATTGCTCTTAGTCCTGCCTTTTTTCCATGTAGTGAATATTACATTTCTGGTGTTCCATACATGGGTCCTATCACAACAGCATAGCAGCATCCAAGACCACTATTGAATATTTGGATTCAATACAAAACTTCTTTTTCCGCATGCCAAAATTTCTTTAGCTACTATAAATGAGGCTAAGATATTACTCTTTATAGAGAAAATATAATACATACAAATGTCAGAAGCATTCCGATTTGAATATGGAGAAGGTTAACAAGGATTACCCAGGAGAAAGAGAATGCTTGAGAGCGCCTCTATAATCACCGGGATGGTCTGAGACAATTACTCGCCCAAAGGTCATGTCACATTCTGTCAGAAAAAGGCTATAAACGGGCCTTCCAAACCATATGGGCCAGTTGTTCGGCTGTGAGTGATCACCCTATAGACAATTGCCATATAAGGTTCTCTTAGGAAATTGCATACAGGTACAAATCCCCCAAAAAGTTAGAAGAATAAACCAAAGAAGTAACCTCATTATAGAAATCCACAATGCAAGCATCAGGCTTGACAGTCATAATTTGTGAGGCAGCTAAGCGCTCTATAAATTCTTGAAACAAGGTAGGGATAGGTTCTACATTCCTATCTGTCAGATTCAATCAGTAGAACTTCATCAATCATTATCACAAAGGTGAAAGTAAAGTCAAATATCATGGTTGCAAAGACAATATATGTAAACTTTAGCAATTATCAGAATTAAAAGAAAATAGCATTAGATAAACATGCCTTTGGGAGCTCCAGACAGATTTTCCACTTCGGGTGGTCCATCAGCAATGGGAACACCCAACTGAATTATCTCCCTTCCACGCCCCTTCATGGGCCTTCGCGAAACCACATACGTTTGACTTCCTGATTATTGAAACAATAGTAAACCTCAAAACTGAAGGGAAATCTTTGTACAAAGTGAAAAATGCTAACAACAAAACAAAAGCTATATATTAAAACTATCAGATTGAGCATCATATATGCTCAAGAGTACAGACTTACACTACTTCAGTTTTGAAAGCAATACGGAAGGGTCAAGGAAAATTGACCAATGGTAACCACTCTTTGTGCGATGCGAAAAATGCCAACAAAACAAACAGATTCCCTAGTGAAAAGCTATATGGTATAAATATTAACTGAGCATTACATATGTTGAAAAGTGCAGAGTTATCTTACTGGAGGTTCAATAGCAATATGCAACGCTCAAGTTAACCTATAGGGTCATGTCTTCTTTCTGCTCTCTGTCTCCTCTTTGTTTGTCCCTAGTGAACCTTAATTTTCCATTTCCTGTGTGTTGTGTATTCTAATGTACGTCATAGCTTCCCAATAAATATTTTAATTCTTTGAAAAAAATTAATGAAAGGGTGACTATCATAATATACATAATAAGTTCTTCCTACAGATGGTTTTTCAGTTGCAAATGACACTTAAACTGCAATGCATAGTTCCACAAAACCCATAACTCAGTCAGCGGGTATGCCTGTTCATAATTACCATACACAACGTGCTGCTATGTATGGGGAGCAAACCCAACCTCAATAAATTCAGAAAGTGAGAAAGAAGATAATAAACAAATCTCAAAAAAATATTTTAACAAAAAACACACAAATATAGAAGAGAACTGACTAAACACCAAAGATATAGGATTGGAGTAGGGGTACTTTTGGTTCCTCTAGTTTTCCAAAAGAGCAATTTAGTTCCTTAACTTTTAACTTGAATCATTTAGTCCCTTTACAACTATAATTAAGGCAATTTAGTTTTTTTACAAGTACAATTAAAACGATTTAGTCCTTCTATAAGAATAGTTGGGACAATTTAGCCCCTTGCCTACAGGATTTTCTTTTTTCTAGCATAACATGGTTAGCCAATGATGACCTATACTTCATTTTTACTCTAAAAATTTCAATACCCTTCCTCCAGTGTGAAGTTATCTTATTTTTTTCCAAGCCCTAAACTCTAATTGTATCCATCTCAATGGCTCTTTTAATCAAGAGATAAATTTACATGACAGTCACTTCACATTACAATGGGAAAAATAAAGTCCAAGTCAATCCTGGCGAGCCATATCATACCAGAAAGAAGAATCTGATGGGTAAAAGACCAAATTGCTCAACTTAAAAGTTAAGAGACTAAATTACTCTTTTGGAAAAGTAGAGAAACGAAAAGTGCTCATGCTCCATACAAAATTAACACTTCATCATTAAAAGAAAACTTGAGTCTACACACAAGATATGTACTTGTGACAAGTTATACATAAATTTTTTTCTTTCCTTTTTTTGGATAAGAAAATAATTTATTAAGAGAGAAGAGAACAACATATATCATGTCAGGAGACAAGAATCCTCCCAACAACAAAAGAAAAAAGAGATGATTGAAAATTTAAAAAAAAAAATCAGCTCAACAGAGTTACTTGATCCCTTTGCAAATCTGCCATGGAAGCTCCCTAGAAAAATCATGAGAACAATCCCATTATGTGTTGTCCACATATTATAGTTCGAAGCCTCACTTATTTTCATTCCAATATGCCTAACACTTTAAGACCTCCTCAGCCAAAACTATCATAGAACTGGATAAATGGCATCTGTTAGTGATAGCACACCCAATATTTTTTATAACTAAATCTTTTGGTAGAAGAAAATGAAAAATAAATAGTCTACAAAAGTTTTCTCTTGCAGTAAAAAAAATGCATATCATGATCACATTTTAATAATGAGACAGTATTTCAGTGAGGCAAGAGACCTTAACCGATACCTCATTACCTCTTACTCTTCCCTGCCCCACAAGCTATGAAGGCACATCACCACCACCTCCTCCACTGTTCTCATGGTCCTTCATCAATCACAGATCACAGCACCATGTAGCCTCTTATGCTTCTCTTTCTCAGAAAATTTAATCGACTTACGAGACCCTATCTTATATCCACATTTAGTAGCTAATTAGTTTCAACCAGCCATTAAAAAACCCTAATCTTCAGTGAGATCCCAGAAAGCAAATACCAAAATTCCACCAGCCCTTCTGAGTTTTGACAATCACATCAATCTTTCTTAACTGTAGATCAATCTCCAAACCCTAACTCTAATAACCACACTTTTGCAATCCCCAATTCCAAGGTTCAAACATTTGAAATCAACAATCAAATATAATGATAATTTCACTACCTAAAGGCTACTTTACAAATCAGATTTAGCAGAGTATTGGTCAATCATGTGCATATATGACAAGAAAAAACATCTTGAATTCATAATCATCCATTATAATAATTTTGTGACAAGCTTGTGTAAAAGAGAAAACAAACAGATCTCTCTTAAAGCATTTTCCCCGGAAGAATTTACTTATAAGTTGCTTAAACCTCCTATTTCTCAGTTCTTTTCAATTCAAAGTTCCCATCTTTCTTGAAGTTTTCACTTTTCTAGGAACCTTTAAGCAAGAGGATTCTTTCTTTACTTTTATGCTTGATATTCTTGACACCTTCCCGTATTCCAGTATTCTTGATTTGCAGACCTAGCTCTTTAACTCTTTTAGTTCCATCACTTGCAAATTCATTTTCAAATTAAAGATTAACTAGTTTTAGACACGTGTTGCATGCGGTAAATAATAATTTTTTTTCCTCATGGTATTGTTACAGTCAGGTTCTGTCTAGGCTAGCTTACATGCACATTGATTAAATAAAAGACCTTATTTAATGTAGTTTAACATAATTTCAAATTTTCACACAAAAATAATTTGGAAAAGAAAATTTATAAAAAGTAAGGAAAAGAGTTTAGGAAAGACGAGATTAAATTCTAATAAGAAAGGATACGATAAAACTTATAATACTTGGATCTTATAACCAAAAATTACTTTGGCAAAATAAACTTCCAATAAGGGTATTTTAGGCAAACACAAAGTTTTAGACTTACACACCTATATGTATAGTTTAGATATTTAGATATAGATTGAAAACACTTCCACTAGCATTATATCTTTTTTTAATTTTGTGGTTAAAATCAGAAACATAAAAATACGAAGGAAGTACCCAATCTCTTAGTATATCTCTCAAAGTTATACCTTTAAAAAAGCCATTGGCTAAACACCGAGGAGAGGAAGCCATAAAAGTTATCCCGTCCCATATCAGATTTGAGGACAGAGTCAAATTCTCAAACATTACACCCTAGCCAAATAAACCGGAGGGCAGAATAGATAACTTCATCTTAGAATCTATGCTTCACTGCTCCATTTTAGTAAGTTAAAACTCCTTTAATGATTAAGGCTTTGGCTAGGACCGTGGTACTTAAAAAAGTTGACAAGTGAATTGGACATCTATCTATCCCTGCTTACCTGCCATGTGCTACACAAGTTCAGAAATTACCAGTCACCTTGTTTTGAAATGTGAGGCTACTTGGAAGTTCTGATGTGGTATGGGATTATTGGCAAAAACACACAAACAAAACTAGACCGTATGTTCTCAACCTTTTTCTTAGAGAGGATTCTCCACCCATTTCCAATTATGAGAGAACAATGAAAGAAAAAATGCAACAACAGTGTGGCTTTTTGCTGGAATATAGTGCATTTGACTAGAATGTAATGCTAAAATTTTCAGAGAGAGGTCATCACCTATTTATTTTATAATGGTCTTCTCTTTTTTTTTTTTTTTTTCTCTTCTTAAGTAGAATTTCTTATCCTCCAGCTCTGTATTACTCTTCTCTTGTTGTAAAGTCTACTTGTATATACCAAATATGAAAAAACAGAGAGCACAATACTTCACTTAGGCAAGTGCCTCATATAGCACCATAGTGGCTGAGGGATTTGGGATACAAGGAGAATGTTACTTGATACATGTGAAAATAAAACTTACAAGTTTACAATAATCACAACCGAACAAGATGCAAATTACAGAAGGTATTCAACTTAGTTTAATCAAATCCCATTCCAGAACCTATGTACTATATTGTAGAATCATACTTATTAGTAAACAAAAAGTAATGCCAGCTGTTTTTTTAGTCATAACTGTTCAATTACTTAGATTAAAGAAAGAGTAAGCAACAGACACAAGCCAACTGCCTCCTGTAAAATGACGCCCCTAACATCAAAAAGCATGAGCAGATGACACACCAAACATATGGACGGCGGCCCCATATATTAGCTACCACCAAACGAAATTAGAATAAGAAGAAACGATAGACTCTCCCAGTAGCATAAAGAAGGAGGACAAATAGCACACTTACCTTGAAATTGTCCTCTTTTTCCAGAAGCCCTCAAATCATTTACCAATGAAACGAGTTTAGAAACTTCAGTGCCATCAATTAAGTCTTCATACAATTTCAGTCCATCAACCACATTAACCTAAACAATGGAAAATAGCTGCAACTTAATAGAAGATAGAAATAGGTCAAAAAATTGATTTTAGAATGACATGTCCAGAATAAGAGACACAAATAAAAACAAAGGAAAAGGGAACCTACTGTTTTCCCATCAAACATCTCATTGCCAACAAAAGTTTTTGCCACAGTAGAAACATTCTGGTTCTGATGCTGATTTTGCATGGAATGTGAATTATTCTCTGGCAGCACATTATAATATAGTTTAATATATACCAATAGTAAACAAATTATCTAAATATTGCGCTAATATTTATAAGCTGATTTAAGAACAACAGTTGCATGTAAACTGTCCACGTATGATCTTGAGCAACTTAAAGAGTAAGTGTATCCATTTAATCTATTTCTTTCCCCTTTTTTTTTTTTGTGTATGAAAAATTACAGGTGCAATATATGCTTGTGACAAAAATGTAGGGAGAACCAGAGAAGGGGATAGAGCCTGAACATTATTTACTGAGTTGATAATATTCAAGCATACAGTAAGCACAGTGTAGTATCCCCTTCCCTTAAAAATAAACAAGCTGCTAATATCTTCACATAAATCAAAGTCATCAGTGAGAGAACCTTTAGAATTTGATATGCAATTATCATTTACAACCACAGCTTCATTTTCCAGGTTAGACAGGGATCCCTGAATATTCCCTGAGCTCTTCAAGCTGCCATCAGTGTGATGCTTTGTTATAGCATCTGCTCAAGCAACCAAAAAAAGCAAAATTGTCATTATAGTAGCATGGAAATACAAAAATAAGAATTTTTTAATGAAGGGAATATATTTTTTCATTAGATCTAACGACTAGAAAGAGAAAAGTGCAGAAGATTTAAAATGTTAAAGTACCGACACTGCTCTGATTCACAACAAAAATGAAGGGAAAACAAAACAGGGGAAAACAAAGGGAAATCTATAAAGCAAGACAATACTTTACCTTTCTGAATATACATAATACAAGACATATTTTCAGCAAAATGCAAAAAATTGATCCAAATTCTGTCATGAAGTAATTATTTAAAGAATATTTATCAGCTATAACATTTTGTGGAAAGAAAGCCATGCATACTACTTGAGATGCAATTACAATGTGAGCAGATGCATATTCAAGACAAAACTAAGAACTAACTATAAAAAATGAAACAAACTGACTTGTTTTGCAATGAGCCACACACTACTGAAAATCTGCAACAAAAAATCCCCATACTAAAATTTTCATCTCCAATAGCTCATATGTCATGGAATAAAAACACATTTCGGGCACCTTAGTCAACAACAAAGGCATTCACCGCTAGTCAAGAAAGAGGATAATCCATCTATAGAGAAATTACTGCTCCAACAGTCAACTATGTTAAACAAGGAAAAGAAGACATATACATTCCTTCCACCACACCCACTTTCATCTTGTAACATCAAATGGTTTTAGGAAACACAAACACAGACATGTGACATGGAACATAACACCAACACAGATAGAGAAAATTTTGAAGTGCCCACAAGTTTTGAAATGCTGTGTCATGTCCAGCACAAGTGTCCAGACAGCACCTGACACAAACCTGCCTGCTTCTTTGAAGCAACCGTGCTTCATAGTATGTGATCTATTATTTTTACTTGTCTCCTTCTGTCCTTCCTTTCAAGCTGTCCAAGAAACTGTTTTTTCAACCTTCCTAATTGGTAAGTGCCGGTAAGTCACACATATACCTACTGAGTTAATGGTCTGTGAACTACTTCTGTGTGCTGTTATTAATTGGACGGTAGAAATAAATATACACTGACAAACAAGTAGGAGAAATAGCCTTGATCTCACCATTTAAGATCGTCCATATAAATCTTTAGTCATAAACAATGAGAATCATCGATGAATTATCTATCACCATACAATCATGCATACAGGTGAATCATCAATTGCTTCTCTAAAACCTTATCTTTCCTTTATATCTACAATTCAATAGACTCTCCTGATCTCCTCTTCTCTCATATATAGTTAGTACTCATACTTATTATATGTTAAAATAAGCATAAAATATCTGATCAATGCCAATAACTTTCCGTACAAAGTAGCAGTCATGCACAGGAAAACACAGTTGATAAAACCTACAACTACACCAATATCTGAAAGACCAAAGTGACTGGGAAACTCGGACAAACAAAAGCCAAAGGGAAATAGTTCTTTCTACCTACAATAGAAGGTTAATTACTCTAATAGCACCCACTTAATTCCTTATTATATTTAAAATGCTTCAGGAAAGACAGGTTTTAGCCCAGTAATTTCACCACCATGTGGTTTATAATCATTTTATAAAAAGAAATAACATTATTGACAATGATATAATGCACCTAGACCCATTATGTACCTTTATTCTCCTCAGCAGATACTGAATTCTTCTCGTCCACTTTCCCAACCTTGCCATCAAATTTAAGTTCGTCGTGCTTCTCAGTTAATGGAGTCCCTTTCTCTACACCTCCAGTAACCACAGAACTTCCTTCATAACAATCAGATCCTACGCTTGAAAAATGACCTTCCTTTGCAGACTCAACTCTTTGCCCCTGTTTAAATCCTGGACCAGATTTCTTAAATTCCTTTGCCGGTTTCACAGGATCCAAATACCTCTGCTGCCTCCTCCATGCTACGTGCTGCAGGGCATATACCACTTCCGCCACAGAAAAGTATTGTTGCATAAGAAGCACCTGATTCCAATTACAACGCCTTTGCTGAATGGTCTCAATAGCCAAATCGTACTCTCTAGGTTCCCCAACTACGCGCAAATGATGACAAAGAGAATCTATAATTGCATTTGCAGCTGCAAATTCACTGCGCAGCCAACTGATAAACCCATCCCGCTCATCCACAAACCATTGTTGGCGGTAGTGGTGCTGGTGGATCTCACTGCCTCCACTGCCAGTCCCACCACCGCCACCACTAGGAAACTGAATTTTGTCCGGTATTACCACATTTCCCGATGGCATTGCCATGAGAACTCACTAACAAGAATCCACTAGAACCACATATAAAGCATACCCAGCGCAGCCAGATCTAAACAAATAAAAAAAACGCGCAATTTCCAAATCCAGCGCAATCCAAGTGGATCCCACGAAATGAAATACGAAATTCAGAACAATTAAACTTAAAAGCAGTAAACTTCTTCAAAATTACGACTCCCCCAACAGTGAAAAGCGCAAAATTCAGGCGAATAAAATCAGAACAATGAAAAAATTGTATTGGGAATGTCTTAAATTTATCAGAACGATCGTCCAAGATAACTGAAGTGGGGATGCCAATACCCAATTGGAGATGCAAAATGTTGCCAAATTGGGGCTGCCTTCGACGGAATGAATAGCCCAGATCTGACAATGGGATTTCAAGAACAAAGAACAAGATCAAATGTAAGTGCGAGTGTGAGGCTATAGACTTAGAGTGACCCAAAGGAAAAAGCTTCAATTACAAGATCTAGGGTTAAGGAGGGGACTACGCAGTCTGCGCGTGTCCGGGAAATGAATGTGAATTCAGGAATTTGGCTTATTCAGCACGCATGTGCATGGTCTTAAATGGTGGCTGAAAACAGTGGCCTCTCTCCTCTCTCCTGTGCTCTTCCCTTCCTAACTCCCATTTGATGCGCTATAGTCTATCCCAGGGTACTGTATTGGATCGGACCAGGAAAGAATATTTTTGAATTGAAGGGGTCTTCCGTCATTTTAACAAATGGAGTCTTAATTCCAAGATTGTATAGCTAAGCCGACTTGTCTTCTTTTGAAGTGAAATACAAATTTTTTGTGGTCGGCCTGGCAATTTGATTTATTCTCGTGTTATAGAAAAACATGTGACCAATAAGAATGAAAAGGCATTCGGTTATTCCATTAGTAGAAAATTCAATATTTATTAATTTATTAAATTATGTTTATTTATTTGTAACATTTTACAATAAGTTAATATTATATTTTAAGACTTATAATTTATAATTTAAGATTTAATATTTTAAAATTTTAAATTTTAAATTTTAAAATTTTAAGAGTTGATATTTATTAAGATTTAGAATTTAAAATTTTAAGATTTAAACTTAAGTTATAAGATTGAGTTTATATTTAAAATTTTAAAGATTTAGAAGTTTAAAGATTAAAAATTAATAAAATTAAGATTTAAAAGTTAAAAATTTAAAACAAAATTTGGATTTAGTTTACAGGATTTTAAAATTTGATATTTATAATTTAAAATTTTAATATTTTATGTCATAAAAATTAAAATATTACTCAATTTTTTCACAAAATATAATAAATAAATGAATAAAGATAATAAAATAAACTGATAAATGAACATACATTCTTCGATCATTATAACAAATAAAATTGTGGTGCTGATTAAAATTGTAACTTTCCTAGTTATGTACTAGCACACACAGGTTTTAATTTTATTAAAATTAATTTTGAACATTTTCTTACATAAATGTTAGGCTACTTTCAATTAGGTCCTTACATAATTAACTGTGGTGGATTAGTTCTAATAAATAAATAAGAATTGGAGCAATCCAATAAATATTAATTGGAGCAATGATATTTTTGGATTCTTAATTTTTTAAAAGTATAATTTTATTCTCAATCTTTTAATTTAAATAAATGCATCCCTCTAAAAATTTAATTTACGCATAATAGTCCCGGAACCAGCAAAACTCCCATTGTCCAAGGTCTCTCAAAAAAACTATTAACGTTCAACTCTATTATACTAATTAAAAGTAAATAAGAAAATAATTTGGGTATTTAGTGGTTTAAATAGTTTAAAATAAATTAAAAGTAGAGAAGAAAAATAATGCTAAAAATTAAATACTGTTTGCTAACTATAAAATATTCACTACAAAAAATGTTTCTATTTTTGTGACAAACAAAACATCTACTAGTATAAATAAAAAAATTTAATTTTACCAAAAGATTTTGCATCTAATACGTGTTAGCTAGTCAAAAACTTTAATTTTACTGTAGATTGGAATATCCATTGATAATTCTGTCGAAAAGTTGTGATGAGTATTACATCAGCGTATTAAGTAGCAGCTTAGCAAAAAACAATTTTACCAATAGCTAAACCATAGGATATTGATTAAAATTTTTACCATATGAATTATTATATATCTAATAACGGCGAATATTGCCACCAATAATTTTTCTAGGGACTGATTGTTGATTATTTGCCAAATATAGTAAATTTACTAGGAAATCAAACTATTGGCAAAGCAAATATTTATTTTAAATATTACTATAGGCTACCCATTAGTTAGCTGCAAAAAAGTGAAGTTTACCAACAGATTGTCCCACTAGTTAAATAAAAAAAATTTTGAATAAGTCTAGCAATCATCCGCCGATACATCCATTGGTAAAATGAATTATATTTACCCTTCAGAATTCAAATTAATCCATGAGTAAAAAGGGTTTTAAAAGTGCCTTCGGTCTTCTAATCTCTCTTCTTATTTTTTTCTATCTTCTCTTCTCTTTTCTTCTACTTCTTTATCATTTTTCACTTTCTCTATAACATACCTAAAGAATTAAAGACTATTTCATTAATGCAATTGATTTGTTGATTGTTATAACTTAAATAAGAGGCAAGTAAACTCTTCTCATTTTTCTCCATCCTCTCTTTGATCTTTTCTCCCATTTCTCAATCTTCTTTCACTATCTCTTTAACATACTACAAGAATTAAATACTATTTCAGTTATGCAATTGATTTGCTTATTGTTATAGCTCAAATAATAGGTAAGTAACTGATTTTATTCTCAAATATCATATTTGTTTTGCATGACTAAAATTTCTTGACTATTTTATACTTTTTAAATGCACATATATATATATATATGATATATACATACATGTGTTATTTCTATTTTTAGCTATTGTGTGGTGAAATTTGGATTACATATATGAGGTTGTTAGTAATTGTGTGTATACACACATATCTATAGTTGGTGCATGGTAGATATTAGTTATATTGTGAGAACATGGAAATCCTACATAATTGTACATGGATGTATGAGAGAAATTATCTAGGTCAAATTGAACTTAGACAAGAGTTAGTTGAGAGAGTTGATGGTTTATTGCATATACTTGTTAGTTACCATTGTATCACTCTGAAGAGAGTCTCAAGTGTCCTTGTGATAAATGTAAAAGTACACACTATTGCCTCATTACATAGTAAAGATTCATCTATCTAGCTATGGTTTTAAACCTAATTATTGGTATTGGACAAACTACAGTGAAGAAGATCAAACAAGATTTCAATATTATTACAATGCAAATATTGCAAAAACATCTAACAATGTTTATGTGGGTCATGAAGATAATATTGGTCATTATCAAGCTATGGTTTTTGATGCTACTAGGCCTGGCTTTGAGCAACATTACTAAAAAAATGTAAAAGAATCTCTAAATCTGAAGGCCTAACAATTTTATGATTTGTTACGTGCTTTTGAGCAATGATTGTGATAAGACTATGAAGAGCACTTAGAATTATCGGCCATAGTAAGAATGTTGAGCATAAAATCATATTCAAATCACAGTCAATATTCCTTTGATATAAGGGCAAATTTTGTGAGGAAATGTATTGCTCACCCCAATTTGGTCCCTAACGACTTTTACTAGGAAAAAAAATGAATATCTAAATTAGAATTGAAATTAAAAAAATTGATTGTGGTATTAATAGTTATATGTTGTACTGCAAAGATGATGTATATGAGAGAGAATACAAATTCTATAGGTTTCCTAGATACAAGTCAAGGTGAAGAGATAGAGGGAAAAATGTACCTGAGTCTAAAATATATTACATGCCTCTAATTCCTAGATTGCAAAGGTTATATACTTCCATAAGTTCTACCTTGCATATGAGATGGCATTATGAGAATAGGCAATCTGAAGGTGTGCTTAGCCACTTGTGAGATGGAGAAGCGTGGAAGCACTTTGACAAAACTTGTCTTGATTTTGCTTGCAACCTTGGAATGTTAGGTTAGGTTTGTGTGCTAACGGATTCACTTTGTATGGCCAATTAGCTAAGGCATACTCCTATTAACCAGTAATTGTAACTCTATATAACTTCTACAAGAGCTCTACATGACTACCCCATATATATTCTTGACATGTTTTATTCTAGTCCAAATAACCTGAAAGTGAAGATCAATGTGTGGCTCCAGCCACTGATAAATGAGTTCAAACAATTATGGTGGCAGGGTGTTCTGATGTATAATATCTCCATAAAACAAAATTCCATGATGCAGGCAACGTCAACATGGACCATTAATGATTTTCCTATATATGGAATGTTGTCAAGGTAAAATACTATAGGAAAACTACCATGCCCTATTTGCATAGAGTAAACTAAGGCATTCTTATTAAAACACTTAGGTAAAACTCTTGGTTTGATTCACACCAGCAATTCCTTTCCCTTAATCATCCCTTTCAACATAACAAGACAACATTTAGGAGGAATAAAGTTGAGAGGAATGAGCCTTTGACAAGGCTGGCCAGTGAGTAAGTTTGGGTAAGAGTAGTTGGTTTTGCCTAAGATACATGATTATGGGCTATTAAGGAGTCTCGATAGCTTTGGGGTTAGTCACAATTAGATGAAATAGAGCACTTTTAGGATTTACCTTCTTGGTAGCATAATTTAATTCATCATAACTCAGGTGAGATTCATATATGTCTTTGACAATTTCTTTAATATCATAATAAATGTGAAGGAAAAAACTAAAGACACCAAAAAGGCAAAGCTTGATTTAAGACAATATTACAGGTGACAGGAATTAAAGTTGACACCATTGACCAATGGCAAGTTTACCCAGCCTAAGGCCACTTACACATTGAACTTGCCGCAAAGAAGAGCCATATGCAAATAGGAGGAAGAGCTAAGAATGGTTGATGATTATGTATTAAACTTGGCTAGATGTGTGGACAAACAAGAAGGAAAGTTGTATGGTATGAAAAGTCATGATTGTCATGTATTTATAGAGTGTTTGTTGCGATTGCACTTAGATTACTACAGGACAATGTATGGAAGCCTCCTACATAGCTAAGTTAGTTTTTTTGAGACTTGTGTGCAACCATACTTAAGGTAGACAACTTGTTGACTATGTAGCAAAACATTCACATTAAATTGTGCAAGTTAGAAAGGATTTTCCCCTGTCTTTCTTTCATTCTATGAAACATTTACTAGTGCACTTAGCTTATGAAGTTAGGGTAGGTGGTATGGTTCAATATCAATGAATATATCCTTTTGATAGGTACAAATGCATGGAGTTTTATTTTTACTATGTTTTTAGTTAAACTTGTGATATGTATAGTTCATGTATAATTTTATTTATTTAATTATAATGATGAGTGACATCAAAAGAACAATGAAAAATAAAGCATGATTAAAGGGTTCAGTATGCAAGGCTGTTACAATTCTCAAGAACTTCAGAAAAGAAAGCTCAAGAACTTTAGAAAGGAAAGTTCAAGAAAGTAAAGCTATGATTCAATCTTATTATTCAACAAATGATGTAGTTGAGATTACAATTTATAGGCTAGGACTTAATGATTGAATTACATTAATGTCCCTAACTAATAAAACTACAACAAAGACTAGACTAACAGATTACTAACAAACTTCACATGACAAGTCTATAGTTACTAGTACTAGTTGAGCTGAATCCTTTTCTCTAACATCCCCCCTCAAGATCAGTGACATGACTTGAAAGAGGAATGACACTAAGCTTATTTCTAAGTTGAAGGAACCTTGAAGTTGAGATTGCATTGGTGAAAATATCTGCTGTTTGATCAAGGGATAGAATATAATAGACTTCAATTTCTTTATTGTTGATCTTTTCACGAACAAAATAGAGATCTAGTTCAATATGTTTAGTCTTTCAATAGAGGACAGGATTTGCTGATAAATTGACTGTGCTCATATTGTCACAGTATATTCTAGGAACTTTCGATAATTGAATGCCAAGTTCTTTGAGTAAAGACTGCAGCCAAGCTAATTCTACCACTGTACTTGCAAGACTTCTATATTCTACTTCAGTATTTGATCTAGACACCATTGTTTGCTTTTTAGATGACCAAGAAATGAGATTAGAACCAAGATATACATAGAAACCTAAGGTATTACGCCTATCATCAATGTCTAATGCTCAATCAACATCACAAAAAGCAATGAGATTAGGAGCAGATGATCTTTGGAGAATTAGAGGATGATGTATAGTGCTTGCAAGATATCTCAATATTCGTTTAACTAACTTCCAATGTACATCTATAGGACAGTGCATAAATTGACAAGATTTGTTTACACTAAAAGATAATTCTGGTCTAGTAATGGTAATATATTGTAATGATCCCACTAGTGATCTATATGGAACTTGATCAGATATAGGAGAACCACTACTAGTAGAGATATTTGGTGTTGAGGCCATAGGAGAAGGCATTGATTTGGCACCTTGCATACCAGCTTTAGTAAGAAGATCCTTAATGTATTTAGACTGAGATAGCTATATTGCACCAGTAGAACTGTAAGTAACTTCAATACCTAAGAAGTATTTAAGTTTCTCGAGATCCTTTAATGAAAACTTAGCATTTAGTTGATCAATCAAGTTCTAAATCAAAGTTGGTGAAGATCCAGTAATCAAAATATCATCCACATAGACTAAAACATAGAGAGAATGATGGGAGGTAACCTGAAGAAATAAGGAAGAGTCACATTTTGCCTTGGTAAAACTAAGACCACGTAAAGCTTCAGATAGTTTTTTGAAACCATGCACAAGGAGCTTGTTTAAGGCCATAGAGAGCCTTATGAAGCTTACAAACTTGAGATGAGTTAGCTAATTCATATCCAGGAGGCTACAATATGTATACATCTTCATTCAAATCACCATTTAAAAAGGCATTATTAACATCTATTTGATGGATGTTCCACCCTTTTGATAAGGCTAAAGTAAGGAGAACCCGAATTGTGACTGGTTTTACCACTAGACTGAAAGCCTCATGAAAATCAACTCCTGCCTCTTGATTATACCCCTTGGCAACTAGTCTTGCTTTGTATTTGTTGATAGTATCATCTGGATTTTCTTTAACTTTAAACACCCATTTGCACCCTATAGGTCTCCTGTTTTTGGGCAAAGCTTCTAAACTCCATGTCTTGTTGCTCATGAGTGCTGCATACTCAAGGTTCATGGCACGCTTCCATTCTGGTATATTAAGAGCTTCTTCAATAGTCTGAGGCTCTCTAGAAACAATAAGCACTGTTGGTTCAGGTCCCCTTGCTTTGAGTGCCCTTGCTTTGCTACGAGTCACCATTGAGTGAACATTTTGTATTGGACGTTGAGGAACTTCAAAGTCTATGGAGGAACCTGAAACATGTTGTAAAGAATCCATAATATTGGTATTATTAGCAAGTGCACTTGAGTTATTTATTTGTTCAACAAATGCATTGGTATTCTGAGTAAGTCTTGCATTAGTTAATGTAGAGAATGATAGAATAAGAGGTATGGCTGAAGGTGGAGAAACAGAATGTGATGTGTTACTGGAAGGTGATTGCTGTGAGGAACCCTTGATGTTCTTAAATGGAAAATTACTTTCATCAAATATGACATCTCTAGATATAATTATTCTCCCATCTAGATGCAGACACTTGTATCCTTTATGTGCTGGATTATAACTAAGAAAAGTGCATTCAATGGATCTAAATTGGAATTTGGGATTATTATAGGGCTTTACGTTAGGATAGGCTGCACATCCAAAGGCTTTAAGAAAAGAATAATCAAGTTTGATTTTGTATAGGGTTTGAAATGGAGTAAAACCATTTAAGACTGGTATGGGTAGTCTATTAATGAGATACACAGCTGTGCTAAAGGCCTTAGTCCAAAATGAACTAGGTAAAGATGATTAGTGAAGCAAGGCTAGTCTAGTCTTAGTTATATGTCTGCGTTTTCTTTCTACAAGTCCATTTTGTTCATGTGTATTAGGACATGAAACACGATGAACTATTCCTTGGTCTTTCAAATATTCAGTGAAAGCTCTAAATTCTCCTTCCTAATCAGTTTGTAAGGCAAGGATTTTATGGTTGGTTTGAAGTTTTACTTGTTTCTTGAAATGAATAAAGGTCTGTAATGCATCAAACTTACTTTTAAGAAAGTAAATCCATGTGTAGCGTGTAAATGTATCCACAAAATATATGTAATATCTGTGACCTTCTTTTGATAGCACTGGTGCTGGTCCCCACAAGTCAAAATAGATTAGTAGAAGAGGTTTTAAGTATTCTGTTTAAGAAGAGACAAATGAAAATTTGTGTATTTTACTAAGACAGCAAGACGAATAAAAAAAAAGCTCTTTATTTGGTATTCTGATGTTACAAGAAGTGAGAACACTCTTGACAGTTTGTACAGAGGCATGGCCCAATCTAATATGCCATTTGTCTAACTCAGAACAAGAATTTAACAATGAAGAAGTATGGGAACTATGTACAACAAGTGAAGAAACATTTGGTGACTGAGTTGTTGACTTTTGCAGTGATATACGGTTCCTTTTGAATGTGAAATTGATCAAAGACATACAAGCCTTTTCTAACAGTCCCCTTCAAAAGTATTTGGTGAGTATCCTGAGATTTAACATAACAAGTATCAAGATGGAACTCAAAATAGACAAAATTGTCTTTTGCAAACTGAGAAACACTCACAAGGTTTTTGATAATATTTGGAACATGAAGAAGTGAATTTAGGTAAAGATTTTGATTAGAAAAGCAAGACTTAATTTGAGAATTACTAATGTTTGTAATGAACAAACCTGAGCCATTACCAATGTGCACCTTCTCCTTTCCATTATATGGAGTCTTTTGCACAATGTTAGAGGCATCCACTGTTAAATGATTAGTGGCCCCTGAATCAGGATACCATTCTTGCTCATTGTCATTGCTGCTACTGTTCAAAGTGAGCATTGCATAGGGTGTGTTTCTAATACTGCTATTGCTTGTCTTACTGAAGTGGCTTGAAACTTGAGCTAGTCCTTGAAAACTTTCATCAAATCTATGATAACAATTCTAGGACTGATGTCCATATCTCCCACATAATTGGCATTGAATGTTGCTTTTATCAGAAAACCTTCCATTCCTACCAGCAGACCGCCCATTGTTATAACCACCTCTGCCTCTGAAAAAATTTTCTCTACCTCCAAATCTCCCTCTATTTGCATACTGACTAAGGAAACCTTGATGACTATTTCTGTTTACATTTTGACTTGAGGGTGTATAGTAAGATTCACTGTCATAGTTTCTACTTCTTTATGATGTTTCTTAATTCTATTTTCTTATGCAAGCAATAATGCTTCAATTTCTTCTACTGAATATGGATAAGTTCTAGAGAGAATAGATGTAACAAAACCTTCATATTCTAAGGAAAGACCATCAAGAATTACCTCTATATGATCATTTTCTATAATTGCATGACTAACTGAAGCCAAAGAATCAACAAGATTCGTAATCTTTAAAAGATACTCAGTGGCTGTCATGGATCCCTTCTTCATAGTTTGTAGCTGCGACTTGAACTCTTTGATCTTTGCCTTTGTATGAGAGGCAAAGAAAGTTTTTACTTTTTCCCAAACCTGGAATGAGTATTCACATCCCATCATCTTTGTAAGGATATTTTCTGACATCGTTGATAGAAGCCAAGACAGCAAGAGCTGATCGTGCTTCTTCCAAAGAACATGCTACTGACTCAAGATCCCAAGAACTCTTCATTGCTCATCTACTGCAAATCTTGGTGGCACTTCTTGACGACCATTGATGTATTTCTTTAGCTTATGTCCTCTGATGGCTACAAGAACTTGCTACTTCCAAAGTAGATAGGAATTGATGTCTAGTTTCATAGAAATAGAGTGGCTGAAAGAAACTAGTGAGGAATTTAGAGATGTTATAGAGAACGAATTTGAATTTTCTCCCATTGGATTAAAGCTTTGATACCCTGTTACAATTCTCAAGAACTTCAGAAAAGAAAGATCAAGAGCTTTAGAAAAGAAAGTTCAGGAAAGGAAAGCTATGATTCAATCCTATTATTCAACAAATGATATAGTTGAGATTACAATTTATAGGCTAGGACTTAATGATTGAATTACACTAATGTCCCTAACTAATAAAACTGCAACAAAGATCAGACTAACAAATTACTAACAAACTTCACATGACAAGTTTGCAATTACTAGTACTAGCTGAGCTGAATCCTTTTCTCTAACAAAGGCTTACACTATTAAGGAGACTTCCCATTTTTTTTCCTCTTATCTTAAGCCTCATTTGTAATTCAGAAGAACTCGGGTCGACTGTTTTAAGGATGGTGGACCAAGTTGATCAACTTTGACTCTTTCCATTTTCAATTAACTTGACCATGCTTTAGGAAAAGCCAAGAAAAGGAGGTTTAATGAATGGGAGTACAAGTACGCAACCTTACACATCTTATTGAACTATGATGAAGTCCAGCCATACATGAATTAAGTGTATTATATTTACTTAAATGCGAGATCATGATTAGCATTCTCTCATTCCAAGTTTCATTATTGTAGTCTTTTCTTGCAACTATTCATGATCCTTGACAACTAATTGGAGGTATTGATCCAAGCACATTTTGCTTCTATTTTCAAGAGTTGTGTAAGTATTTATGTATTGATGCTTTATATATATATATATATATATATATATATATGTAAGCATTAATTTATATATTTTCTTGTAAGTACATGATCTAGCGAATAGAATGAACAATAGAAATCTACATTCTTTAGCATAAGACCCTCGTAAAGACACTAAGAGTTGACAAAAGTTTTTTGTGAATGCGTTTAAGTTTCACACGGCATCTTAGTTTAAGGGAAAAAAAATAAACAATAGTGGTATCTGGGTCAAAAGAACTTAGCAGGTGTGATAAGGAATTTTATGATATCCATAAGGACGTGCTAGATTGGATTATCTTGTAGAGTTTCAAATGTAGTGTAGCTCATTGTCTAGTGCTAATCAGAGTTTAGACCTACAGCCTTCATTGTAGCCATCTCCTAAAGACTAGTCATCAAACTAGCTACCAAATGCTTAGGATCACCCTTGATCCATTTGATAATTATAGTTAGATATTGGATTTGTAATTTTTTTGGTTGTATATATTTGACATTATTTTAATTATAAAATATTGTAATTAAATTATTTATTTTAATCTTAAATATTTAATAACTGTCTTTCTATTTAATATTAGTTTGATAATTTTATTAGGATTTTATAACATAATTATAATTAAAAATATTAAAAAATAAATTTATATACTCTGACAGATTTATATCCTTCAAAAATTTATTATATATAAAAATAGTTTCTAGCAACCACAATCCTTATTAAAAATGAATTATATAAATAAATAATTTATAAATCAAAATATTATTAATAATTTCCATCGGCCTTTCTCCATTAGTAATTATTAATTTTTTTTGGGCTGTATTTAGCTAACGGTTATATTCCACATATTTTTCGTATATCAAATTTTTACATTTTATCCAAAGTTATATTTGTTAGTAAAATTTATAAATTTTTTGATAAATAAATGAATTTTTTATTTTATCAAGGAATCTATCAATTAATAAAATTAATTATCCTCCAATAAAAAGAGAATCATCAAGATAAATTAATTGTTAGACTACCAGCTTTTATTTATTTCATCATTTTACCTTTTGTCTAGAATTTCACTCTCTCTTTTTCTCTCTCTCCCCCCCTCTCTCTCTAATATGTCTATTTAGAGAATAGTAGATATTAGCAAATTAAATAACATGTCATCTATTTATTAATTCAATTTAATTTAAAAAATTAAAATAATTTTAAATTTTAGAATATACTCTATTGGCCATTAGTTTTGCTTGGTAAATTAAAAACTTGTCACAAAATAACTAATAAATAGATTTAAAATTTGTCATATTCTATAACTGAAATATCTATTTAGAGGATAGTAAGCATTTTAAACATGAATTTTTGACATTAATCTAGTTATTAATTGAATTTCTAGAGGAAATTAAACTAATTTTAAATTTCAAAATATGTTTTATTGGCCTTATATGACAAATCAATTTTGGATGATAAATTAAAAACTTTTCACGAAATAATTAATTAAAAGATTTAAAATTTATAACATGATATCATTGATGTACTAATTTAGAGAATAATAAAAATTTAAAATAAGAATTTAAGACATTAACAAGGTTATTAATTCAATGTAATTCAGCAAAATAAAATTCAAAATTTAAATTAAAACTTTTGACAAAACATTTAAGAAAGAAATAAGCAAACTTGTCAAAAGAGATAATTGATACATCTTTGTAGAGAATAGTAAAAATTCAAAATCTTAACTTAAACATTAATATAGTTATTACTTTAATTTAATCCAGCAAACCTAAATAATTTTAAATTCCAAAATATGTTTTATTGGCTTTATGTAGTACGTTGATTTTAGGCGGTAAATTAAAAACTTGTCATAAAATAATTATCTTGAAATATGGGATTTGAACTACTATCCCAGCATTCAATGGCACAAAATTGATTGAACAAATATTTTGTTTAATTTAATTGAAAAACTTGGAATTCAAAACTTGCAATTATGGAGAAAACTAAGAACTATCAAACATGCAATTATGCAAATATAAGCCAATCCAAACTAGTTGCTTTCATAGTATTTTTGTTTTTGGATACAGTACGCTTATAACTTGATAGTAGTTTAATTAAATTAAATAAAATG
Source organism: Dicorynia guianensis (assembly GCA_037013595.1). Lineage (NCBI taxonomy): Eukaryota > Viridiplantae > Streptophyta > Magnoliopsida > Fabales > Fabaceae > Dicorynia > Dicorynia guianensis. The sequence goes on along the minus strand of JASUAB010000006.1, from coordinate 10,291,489 downwards.
TTTGTTCAACCAATTTTGTGCCATGGAATTTTGGGATAGTAGTTCAAATCCCATATTTGGCTCTGGTATACGATTTCTTGTCAATTTATTTATTTTGATTTAATTTCACCAATTACTTATTTCTCTAATTAAAATGATGGGAATAATTTAAGATTAATTTGTTTATGAGTTATAATATTTTCACGTTTTTAGAGAAACGTTTCTGCTACGTCTCTTTTGTGTTTCACTCTTTGTTAGAATAAGATAAAGAGTGAAATACACTATTTTACTTTTTATCTCATTTTATGTATAATAATTATATCGTTTTAAGGACTTAGTTATATCTTTTCTTATTTATTTATTGATCTAATTTATATAATTAATACAATAAGCATATTTATTAGCAATAATTTTTATATTCATGACTACTATTAATTAGGTTATTTTAATATTAATTCATAGAGAAAAAATTTGTTTGGAAATATTGCATGTCCATCAATTACATATGCATATAGAAATTCAATCCTTTAAATGCATTTATTCAAATAATTACATTTGCATATATAAACAGGCAACTTTAAACGTGAATTGCATAAATTTATACATATCTAATTAAGTATACATGATCAATTAAAACAAATGAAATGAAATGAGTCAATTAAGCAAATTAACATAATCAAGGGTTCATCATTTATACAATTTTATAGATTAAATGAAATTAAATAATTGATTTAATTTAATTTAAATATAAATCTGTCTAATTCCCTTGAGTTAAGATTTATTTGATTTAAGATTCACAAATTCCAATATTGTAATTGGGAGAGCGTCTTAATCAGCTTTTCATCATTGATAGTAATCCAAGTATGGAAGACTATAAAATGGTAAATTGGCAATATTGGCTAATAGACTCCAAAATTCCTTCACATTTAGGGGGAATTTCCCAATTCTGAGCATCTGTATACCTTCTCTCTTTGGGTTAACAATTTCTTAACTGTCGGCTTGTGTCACCAATTATTTTGTTATTCAAATTAATTGTTTGACAATAATGGTAATTAATTGATTGATTGCATTTAATTTCAGCATATCCAATTAAGTATGCATGATCAATTAGAACAAATCAAGTGTAATGAGTTAACTAATTGATTTAACATAATCAAGGGTTCACCATTTACACAATTTCATAAATTAAATGAGAATAAATAATTAATTTAATTTACTTTAAATATGAATGTAAATAATTCCCTTGATTTCAGATTCATTTGATTTAAGATTCACAAATTCAAATATTGTAATTGAGAAAATGTCTTAATCAACTTTTTATTATTCAAAGTAATTATTGACGTTTAATTTCTGCACATCTAATTAAGTATGCATGATCAATTTGAATAAATTGAGTGTAATGATCAATTGTAATGACTATCTATTCAACATAGATTTCCATTTAAGTTCTTTTCGTCATAATTTTTCCATTAGAAGGACAGTAAACAAAAGGAAGCGGTGCTTAATTAGATACTAATCCGTTCAAGATCAGGAGAAGATGTAGAAAGCACAAACAATTGTCAAAATAATTTTTTAAAACTGCCATTAGAAGTTAAGGTTGGTAATATGTTGTTGAATATTTTCTCTCAAGGCTACATTACATGTCTTACGTGGTCTATATAAGCTAACCTGGCAAAATTAGTCTCCCATTTGTCCATATGCAGCACCGTTACAGTAAAAATTTACTATGCAAATGTGGGATTTGTCACATTTTGGCAATTCAAAATTATAAGAAGCATAAGAAGTTACACTTTGCCATAAGAACAACACATGATACATTAGGTAGACGTAATTCCTACTCTTGCAAATCTTATCGTGATAAATTAGTCTTTAAGGGACCAAAGAGTAACAAAAGATGAAAGCATATACAAATAACAGTAAGCATATTTATTTGCAATTCTTGACGGATACTTTCCCACCCATGTAGAGTTTGAAACTCACCTAGATGCCCATGTGATTGAACGACCTCAACACACCACTCACCACGTCCAAAAAGGGGGTAAACACACCGCAGGAGTTCCTGCCTCTCATATAATGCTGAGAGATGAACTGTGGAATATACAACTCAATTAAAACGACATCGTCTCAAATTAGATGAACATTAGTATTGAAATTTAAAAGATATTGTATCCAAAAACTGTATTCAACTACATACACACCAAGTAGATGCGTTGCAAGAGGTCTTCAATAACGAACACGTCGAAAGAAATAATATATGGCAGACCGACCCATTTGCAGCATCTTTGATCAAGTGGGATAACCGTTATAGTGGCTGCAACAACAACAGTAATAAACCAACGTTAATCTAAACAGAACACTAGAGGCGTAAATAGATCACATAAAAACTGTAGAATGATGAATCTTCACCTACGTCACCAATGATGCAGACAGGGTACCTGAAAAAAAAGTGGGGGAGTGGTATTAGACCTAAAGAAGATTGAAACAGAGATGCCAAAATCGAGCCAAAGAAAATCAATCCAAAAAGGCCCAAATAGAACGAAGTAGTTGGTAAGGAAGACGGCTAAATCGATATGCCCAGTAGCAAAATTGATCATATGGGATTAAGATTGGTAAAGCGGCAATGGGATCTGAGACCCATGTGAGTGGAGAATGGCTATGTATTTAATCCTTACTGTAGGTAAATGTAAATTGATAAACTCCCTATTTGTATGCCCATTTTTTAACATAAATTCTAAAAAGGCAATAACCATAATTTGAATAAATTAATTTATTTTGATGAGATATTGTAAGAAAAGGAGGAAGTAATTGCCAAGGATGCACACAATTTTCATTCTTCAGGACAAGTGTCACATATAAAGGGATCCATGGAAGGACACTTGGCAGCACACAAATCAGAAGCACTCCAAATTCCCATTCAAAATCCAATGGTCAAATTTAGGAAAGGAATTGCTATCCTACCTCCCTTATTTTCCTACTTCACTTAAGAATTTCACATTACATGAAAAGATTGTATACCAAGTTATCCACTTTTATAAGAAAATCAGATAGAATACATGGAGAGATGATGGAATAGAAGGAAGTTGTGGGTAACAATAATTTTCTAGAATAGAGAAAATGGAAAATCCAAAAATCCAAGTTTAGAATACACTTTCAAACGTGTTCAACATATATATATATATATATATATATATTAATTCTAAAAGTAAAATTACTATTCTGATGAAAAAAATCCTCTAAAGGAATTAAAAAACCAATAAATTTTTATAGACATCCAACTCAAGTTTATCAATATCAATATTTAGAGGAAAATAATACATAGTTAAAAAAATTCTATTCTGATTTAAGAAAAAAATTATTTATTAAAATTCAACTTTAATTTATCATGATCATTATGTATATTTTCTTATAATAATGAGAAGTAAAATTTAAGAAATAAACTTTTAAATAATAACTCTTGATAAATGAGGCTAGCATGTACAATTTGTAAAAAAAATATAAAATATGTATAAGTTATATTAAACGAACACACTATTCATTTTATTTATTCCTACGCACAGCACAATGCCAAAGGCTAGCTCCCGTTAAAAATCCAATGGTCAAATTTCATTAGGAAGATGAATATGGAGGGGTAACATGGCAACATTTCATAGAGGGTTACATTAATGATAAGAATTAATGATAGCACACATGTCAGTTGTTAGGAATAGAAGAATGGCTGCATTTCATTGGATTTGGTACAAAGGGTTTCTTCTATCTCTTTCTTTTTCTAAAATTTCTCTCTCTCTCACTTTCTTGTTCTCTTCCCCTCACTTAACTCTCTCTAAAATTTATCTATCTATCTATTTCTCTCTCTAAAATTCCTTTATCACCCTCTCTCTCCATTTCTCTCTCTTCTCTCATTCTCTCTCTTTAAAATATCTCTCTCTAAAATTTCTCTATCTCTATCTCTCTCTAAAATGTTTCTTTCTTTTTCTCTCCAAATTCCTCTCTCTTTTTCTCTTTAAAACTTTTCTTTCTAAAATTTCACTCTTCTTTCTATCTCTAAAATTTGTCTTTCTCTCCAAAATTTCTCTCACTTTCTCTCTACAAAATGTCTCTCTATGTGTCTCTTTCTCTTTCTCTCTTTAAAATTTATCTTTCTCTCTCTCTCTATATATAATTTCCTTATCTTTTCCTTTTTCTAAAATTTCTTTCTCTTTCTTTCTCTTATTATAAAATTTCTCTCTCTTTCTCTCTCTAAAAGTTCTCTATCTTTTGCTTAAAATTTCACTTAGTCTTTTTTTCTCTAAAATTTATCTCATTGTCTCTCAAAATTTTCTCTAACCCCCCTCTCTTTCTTTTTCTCTCTAAAATTTCTCTCTCTTTGTCTTTCTTTTCCTCTTTCTAAAAATTGCCACTCTCTCTCTAAATTTCTGTTTTTCTCTCTCTAAAATGTATCTCTCTATCTCTATCTCTTTATCTCTTTCTTTCTAAAATTTCTCTATCTCTTTCTCTCTCTCTAATATGTTTATTTAGAGAATAGTATGATATTAGAAAATTAACAAATTAAATAATTTATTATAATAATTCAAATTAAACAACATGTCATCTATTTATTAATTCAATTTAATTTAGCAAATTAAAATGATTTTAAATTTAAGAATATGCTATATTGGCCTTGCATCGTAAATCAGTTTTACATGATAAACTAAAAACTTGTCACAAAATAATTAATGAAGAGATTTCAAATTTGTCATATGCTACAATTGAAATATCTATTTGGAGAATAGTAAACATTTGCAATATAAATTTAAGACATTAATCTATTTATTAATTGAATGTAGTAGAGGAAATTAAACTAATTTTAAATTTCAAAATATGTTCTATTGGCCTTATATGACAAATCAATTTTATATAATAAATTAAAAACTTGTCATAAAATAATTAATTAAGAGATTTAAAATTTGTTACGTAATATAATAGCTCTATTAATTTGGAGAATAGTAAAAATTTGAAATACGAGTTTAGGACATTAATAAAGTTATTAATTCGATTTAATTCAGAAAATTAAAATTTGGAACTCAAATTAAAACTTTTGACAACATATTTAAGTAAGAAATAAGCAAACTTGTCAAAAGAGATAATTGATAATAGAGAATATTAGAAATTTTAAAATGTTGACTTAAACATTGATGTAGTTATTAATTCAATTTAATCCAACAAACTTAAATAATTCTAAATTTTAAAATATATTTTATCCACTTTATGTAGTAAATTGATTTTAGGTGGTAAATTAAAAATTTATCATAAAATAATTATCTCGAAATATGGGATTTGAACTACTATCTCAAAATTCAATAGCACAAATTGGTTGAACAAACATTTTATTTAATTTAATTAATAAAACTTGGAATTCAAAACTGGCAACTACGAAGAAAATGAAGAACTATCGGACATGCAATGATGCAAATGTAAGCCAATCGAAACTAGTTGCGTATTGAAATGATTTTACTCACGTTTACTAATAAAAATTGAATGTCTTGCGTGCAAACCTAACTTTCCTGTTTTTTTATCTGGATCATTTTTTGCTTTTATTTCTCACACATTTTTTTATCTTATTTTTATGTCTATCTCTCACTTAAATTATTTCTAACTTCTAAAATTAAAAATTAAAAAATTTTAATTTAAATAAAAATAGGCTAATTTACCTATCGAGACATCTAGCCTAATCTAATCTATCCTATTTAATAGTTTAAATTAGACTTATATTTAAACAAAAGACGGGTAAAGATAGTCATATGTAGGGGGGACTGTCTGCTCATCCTAGGTAATTTCATGACAAAAATTTGTTAGAAAAATAGAGAAAGAATATGATATAGTATATAAATTATATGTAAAATTAATATATATATATATATATGCCGATCATTACTCGTTTTCAAGCTTAATGTATATATCTTGACCAGTAAGCTTGATAGACCAGCATGTTTTGTAAATAATTATATATTATTTAATGTATAATTATATTTTATATTGACATAATTATTAAAAAAAAAGAGAAAAAGACGATAACAACAAAAATGAAGTACCTGGCCTTTCCAGCCAAGACATAGCCTCCGGTAGCTATCAAGTTATAAGCGTACTGTATTCTAAAAAAAAAATTATGGACCGTGCTATATCTATGCCGTTTTACTATACGTTTTTTATGTTTTTTTCTTTTTGCAAAAACGAAGGGTAAACAGTGAAAATTACTGTTCACAGCTTACCCTTCATTTTTTAAAAATAAAAAATCAAAAACAGTGATTTTTACAGTTTATCCTTCACTTTTACAAAAAATAAAAAAATAAAAAACAGTAATTTTCACGACTTTCCCTTCATTTATATTAAAAAAAAATAAAAAATATAAAAAACGTATAGTAAAACGACGTAAAACTATCGTTATCGAAAAAAAAAATATATAGCATATAAGCAACCAGTTTTGATTGGCTTATATTTGCATCATTGCGTGTTTGAACGTTCTTAATTTTCTTCATAATTACCTGTTTTGAATTCCAAGTTTTTTAATTAAATTAAATAAAATGTTTGTTCAGCCAATTTTGTGCCATTGAATATCGGAATAGTAGTTCAAATCCCATACTTTGCTCTGCTATACGATTTCTTGTCAATTCATTTATTTTAATCTTATTTCTCTAATTAGAGTGATTGGGACAATTTAAAATTAATTTGTTAATTAATCTAATTTGTATAATTAATGCAATAAGCATATTTATTTTTAATAATCTTTATATCCACGACTAAATTAATTAGGTTATTTTAATATTAATTCACAGAGAATAAATTTGTTTGTTAATATTGCATGATTTCCGCCAAGCACCTCCCAGATTGGTAATAAGGCTGAATACATAATAGATTTGTAACTTTTATCAATTCAATTACATTTGCATTTAGAAATTTAATACTTTAAGTGCATTTATTCAAATAACTACACTTGCATATATAAATAGGCAATTTTAAACATTGATTGCATAAATTTCTACATATCCAATTGAATATACATCATCAATTAGAATAAATTAAGTGAATTGAGTTAATTAAGCAAATTATCATAATCAAGGTTCACCATTTATACAATTTCATAGATTAAATTAAATAAAATAATTGATTTTATTTAGTTAAAATATAAATCTGTGTAATTTAAGATTCACAAATTTCAATATTTTAATTTAGAAAACGTCTTAATTAACTTTTATCAATGATAGTAATCTAAGTATGGAAAACTATAAAATGGTAAATTGGCAATATTGACTATAAACTCCAAAATTTGTTGACATTTAGGTGGATTTCCCAATTCTGAGCAGGTGAACGCCTTACCTTCCCCCTTTGGGTTGCCAATTTCCTAACTCTGGGCTTGTGTCACCAATTATTTTATTATTCAAATTAATTGGTTGACAATAATGATAATTGATTGATTCATTGCATTAAATTTCTGCATATCCAATTAAGTACGCATGAGCAATTAGAACAAATCAAGTGTAATGAGTTAACTGATCAATCTAACATAACCTGGGTTTTCCATTTATGCAATTTCATAAATTAAATGAGTTTAAATAATTGATTTAATTTACTTTAAATATGAATGTAGATAATTCTCTTGATTTCAGATTCATTTGACCTAACATTCAAAAATTCAAATATTATAATTGAGAAAATATCTTAATCAACCTTTTATTATTGAAAATTAACTAATTGACATTTAATTTCTATATATCTAATTAAGTATACAAGATCAATTAGAACAAATTAAGTGTAATGATCAATTGTAATGACTATCTATTTAACATAGATTGCCATATAAGTTCTTTTCCATTAGAAGGATAATAAACAAAAGGATGTGAGAAGTTCAGTTGTAGAAAGCTCAGACAATTATCAAAATAATTTTTCAAAACTGCCATTAGTGGTTAAGGTTGGTAATATGTTGTCTGAATATTTTCTCTCAAAGCTACATTAAATGTCTTACATGGTCTAATTTGATAAACATTAGCATTGAAATTTAGAAGACATTGTATCCAACCACAAACACACTAGGTAAGAGCGTTGTAAGAGGTCTTTAGTGGGGACCAAACCGAAAGAAATAATATATCAGGAGGATAATGCAACGGCAGTAGTAGCAGACCAATATTAAATCTAAACAGAACACAAGAGGCGTAAATAGATAAAATAAAATTATAGAATGATGAATTTTCACCTACCTTACCAATGATGCAGACAGGACGACACTAGGGAAAAAAAGGGCGGGAGTGACGTTAGATCGAAGACGATTGAATCAAAGATGACAAAATCAATCCAAAGAAATCAATCTAAAAAGGCGCAAATACGAAGTACCAGATAGAAAAGTGGGCCAGATCGATATACCTGGCAACAAAATAGATCTTACAGGATCTAAGATTGGTAACACGACAATACGACCAAACCCAATCTGAGACCCATGAGAGTGGAGAATGGTTGCATATTTGATCGAAAAATATTATTGTTACGTTGTTCTTTTCACATTTAATTCATGGTTGATGACATAAACAAAAAGAAGAGATGAAAAAGAACGAAAAAATTTCAATGGTCAAATTTGATTAGGAGGATGAATGAGGAGGGAAAACATGACAAAATTTTATAGAGGGTGACGTATGACAGGACACATTTCAATTGTTGGAACAGAAAAATGGTGGCATTTCAGTTTCCACTTCGGCAGTGTCTATAAATCAGATCTTTCACGTTCTAAGACTCATCAATTTTCAAACACCGCCTCCACCTCCACCTCCTCCTCCGTCTCGGTAATGCCTCAAAATCGCTGATCGGAGATTTGATTTACCCACCGATCATGGCCGCTGCATCACTTTCTTACGCTGTATTTCTTCAACCGAAATCTTCTGTTTCTCTCAGAACCCTACCGCTTCCTCGCGTGGCCCAGCAGAGTCTGCCAAATCAATCTGCATGCTTGAGTACTTCTTTTTCTTCCTTCATTTTGGTACTCTGCTCTTGAATTTTCCCATGAATTCTCATTTAAAATGTGATTCTTGTTGCAGATGTACGTTTTGTCGCCAAAAGGGGGAACGGGATCATGGCAAAAGCCTCGTTGGCTGTCTCGGAAACCATTTCGAATCCTTCCATTTCGTCTAAGAAGACCAGCAATCCGATAATTGTGATCGACAACTATGACAGCTTTACCTATAACCTTTGCCAGGTTGATACTTTATCATGCCTGTGTCTTGTTTTTTGAAGTTAAAATTGCTTATGATTGCTTTTTTTTTTTACGAAGTTTGGGCATTATAATATACTTTAATCCCTGAATAATTCGAGAAAAAAAAGGGTCATGGACTATATAGTGCAGTTTTTCTACTTTAACAATATGTTTCATTACAATGTGGGAGTTAAGGAATCAAAAGAATTGTAGAAGACCTAGTTACTGGGAATTCTTGTCATTATAACTTTAATCAAACCACTGATTGAAACTCAAGTCATAACTTTAGTCAATATGGTGTTTGATTGAGTTTGTGTTGATCTTAAGCACTCATAGTAACGGGTTGAGTTCATAGAATGTCACAACAACTTGGGTGGAGACGCAAACTTTGAAATCTTTTAATAGATCTATAAAACTATTTCTTTTAGGGAATGAAGATACTAGATGACTGGTACTTTACCTGATCAGAGTTTGGCATCTCTTGTTGTTGACCCTCCTCTAGTGAAATGTATATAACCCATGTTATTATTTGAATGATATTAGATTCATCATATTGGACGGTATAGATTTCATTTACTCGTTCTTTATATCAAAGAATTATTCTATTGTTGGGGGAAGTACTTAACCTATGTTTGCCTTAGACAAAATTGTTTCCATACCGCTGCTCCTTCTAGTTTTTTACGGGCTGAATTTGGAAATACCATGATGTTCAATTTCATACAACTATACCATTCGTGTATTCATTCTTAATACGGTTTGGAAAACAATTTTAGTTTACAAAATTATGGCAATCTCATATAGTGAACATCATTTCAACGAACTTCATCTGCTAATTTTATACACACACACATATATATGATGGAGGGATTGCATTACAAAGCTGTTTCCTTTAAAGACATTGGAAATTTGAAAAATGCGCGCACCATTTTTAGTTTCCATTCACCATAAATAGCCTTCCTCTTTTAGAATTACACGAAAAGAATCTCAACCCCTCCTTTTTCTCTCAAATGTTCTTTTCCTTAATTTATGTTGAACTTGTCTTAGAAAAAGCATAACAAGTTTGAAAATTTGTTTCTTGTTCTAGTTTAAATAAAAGCAAGTGTGCCGTTAGGGTTTGCTTCATGTGTATGGCTGTGCTTCTTTGTTTCTTTCATTGCTTGTCTTAAAAAATTATTATTCTAATATTTAATATATTACATTTGAAGTATATGGCTGAGCTAGGATTTCACTTTGATGTCTACCGCAATGATGAGTTGACTGTGGAGGAGTTGCAAAGGTGAAACTTAGTTTTCTGTTATGCATGTCATCTTACAATATGTTATTTTAAGTGAGAAAGATCTGCGTTTTTTAAGGTGTCTGACATAATCAGTTATTGTGTTTCTTATTTCTGTCTTATTAATAGGAAAAATCCTAGAGGTGTGCTAATATCACCTGGGCCGGGTAAGGCTTTTAAGTTTTCAATAATTTTTTTTCTCATTTTTTAATTGTTAGCACTTTTGACATACATTGTCGATTTTTGAATAATAGATATCAGATAAATAATTAGAAAGAATGGAAGATGGACACTATTGTTATAGATCATGTTCCCTTGTTGCAGGAACACCTCAAGAATCGGGCATATCTCTGCAAACGGTTTTGGAGCTTGGGCCAACTGTACCTCTGTTTGGTGTGTGCATGGGCTTGCAGTGCATTGGCGAGGCGTTTGGAGGTGAGTCTTAAAGATTCTGTTAAGCCTTTAGGCCCTGACATATAAGAAACAATTAACTTAATATAAGATCTCTTTGATATCTTTATGACTCAATAATCCTCATGCAGAGTGGCAACCATCCGTTCATTCTAGCCAATTTTATGTTAATCTCTCTCTCCCTTTTGCTCTTGCTCTTACTATCACTTATTCTCTTTCACTTGGCCATTATAATTGGATGAAAACTTTGTGCCTTTTTTTTTCTGTGCAGGGAAGATTGTCCGATCTCCTCTTGGTGTAAAGCATGGAAAAAGTTCTTTGGTGTATCATGATGAGAAGGGAGAAGATGGATTATTTTCTGGATTATCCAAGTAGGATTTTCTTACTTGTATACCTTATGAAACTTTATGCCATTAAAGAGTTTAAATTTTTTTGGAACTTGATTGCCTGAGGTTATATTATCTAGAACCATGCCATGTCTCTATGCTATTTCAGCTATTGCTCGTTTTAGCCTACAACGGGCAACAGCTTTTGGCAAATAGGTTGCCTGATCTAATTCACTTTATTCATTTGATGGTTACCACCATAGGACCTGATAACTACTTCTGAAAACAGAAAGCAATATTAAAAAAGTTATTTTAAAGGTCGCACTAATTATGTCTTCCAAATAAGGAGGCTATAGCACGTTAGATGATAACTTGGTAAGCCACCACCCTACCTGATAACCACTTTCGAAGACAGAAAGGAATACCTGAAGATGTTATTTCTAAGATGACATTGATGCTAACTTTCATCCATGAAGGCTAAAGCATATGGACAAATCTGTTAGGAGCAACCTGTTATCTAAAATTAAGCTGTAGAAAACGTGAGTAAATAATCTTCCTCAACATTAATGTCAATTATAAAAAGGAAAGAAGCAATATAATCTTTATGAATAGTTCTCTCTTCTTGTTAATTTTTAGATACATGGCCACACGATTGGCTGTCTACATAATTTGCTGCTACCTTCTTTTCACTTTCAACAATGTGAGTTCTGACAAATGTTCCTCATTATTTTTGCATTTTTTTCAGTCCTTTTACTGCCGCTAGATATCACAGTCTTGTGATTGAAAAGGAGAGTTTTCCTGATGAAGAACTTGAGGTAACAGCCTGGACAGAGGACGGTCTCATAATGGCTGCTCGTCACAGGAGATATAAACATATACAGGTACAATCTGATTCCTTCTGCTTTACTGGTTCCTTTCTTATCCAACACTATAAGCAGTCTGCTAACAAATGGCAATTTTGTTTTGATTAATATTAACTTAAAATACCTTGGTCTGAATGTTTGGATGTTTTTATAATAATAATTGGAACAGTGAAAGAAAATCCTCTTACGAAGAATAATATAACATGGGGTATTGGGATATTGGTACACTGGAATCAACTTACCAGAAGCAAGAAATCCCATAAAAACCTAACTTGGCAAAATGGAAACTAGGTAATCCCTTGTGCCACAATGCAGGTGCTTAAATTCTACCGTAGCTATTGTTTTGACACACTTGAATTGATCCATAGAAGCTAATCCTCAAGTGAACGAAAATAGTGAAATATGTCTCAATTTTTGTGTGGGCTGTTACGACTGTAGTTGACATCTTCCATACTGCGTTCTAGTATGTACTGCTGCATAAGTGTTTTTAAGATTCATTTGAAACCTGCGCCTTAATGGTCCAAGTTAGCAGCCATGGTTCTGTATACTATAAAATCTTCTGGTTTCTCCAAGCTTAATGGGGAGTTATATATTCATTGACTGTAATCTGATGATGTGATTATCTAGAAATAACTTAGCAAGGTAAAGAGGCTAGAATTTGGGACAATTAATCCCCAAAGACTATGATTATCAGGAATTTAAACGGACCAATTGTCCAAATAATGGGATTCTCCACATTTTTGTGACCACTTCTTATTATTTTTTTTCTGGTCAGATAATTCATTATGTGCACCTAAAGCAAAATTTAGTAGATTAGACATCAGGGATGTTGTCAGCTAGTATCTCCTCAGTGTTATGCTTATCAGCGTATGATCTGGAATCACTTTTTAGCCATGTGTGGTCATTTTAATATAACTGAGAAAGTGATAAATAATCTCTTCATATGAACAAACATTTGCATATGCAGAATTAATAGGAGTTCTTGTTTTTATTCTTAAACTTGCCTTTTCTATCCACACACACCAAGGAAAGAGGTGGAAAGAAATTCTTCAATGTATCTATTCTCCTCAAAACTTTCATTTATTCAAAACTACAGGGGGTTCAATTCCATCCGGAGAGCATTATAACCACCGAAGGCAAGACAATTGTCGGTAATTTTGTCAAGCTTATAGAGAGAAAGGAGGCAGGCGGTTCGTGAAACTATTTTAAATATTGCTGAAGTTATATGTATAATCAAGTCTTCGATTTTGACTGAAGAGTTGATGTTCTATGTTTATCAGGAGCATGAAGGAAGAGAATGCAGGTTAGACTTCAATAGCCAACAAAAAAGGAAAAAAATAAATAAATAAAAGGACAAAACTATGATCGTTAGGATGTCGCTGAAATCTATAGGATTTGTTTTCTAGTTTCTTTTCAGTGCCCAGTGTTGCTCACTTGCTCTAAAATGGCACTGTATTGTATCTATTTTCTCTCTACCTACGTATAATTGAACAAGGTTTTGAGTAAAGATCAATTAATGCCCGCGTAGGAGTTTGATGTACTTATACCACTTAATAACTCATTATGAAGTTTGAATTTTACTATCCAATCATTGAATTGGTATTAATTATCATGAAGACCTATCACATAAAAATTCATAAACTTTAAATAGCTATAAGTTTGTGATCAAGTAGATATTAAGAGACAAAATTCATTTTAAAATATGTTGTGAAGCAGATAATGTCTTAGATTAATATGAAACTTTCTTTCTTTTGAAGGCATGTCAATATAAATCCATGATGTAAATTTTTAATTTAATGATAGATTTTGTGAATTATAATCTTACAAAAAAGATATATATTTTTATAAGATTACATTTGATTTACGCCAATGTCAATTGATCTCTCTACTCATATTTGGGGTGAATTAATTGACATTGATAAAAGACTGTGTACACGTATACCATATAATAACTTTTCTAGAATATAAATTGTATCAGTCAAATTGCCAGATTCTTAAGTAACTGTCTTGTAAATATAACATGCTAAACTTCCTCACCAAAAAAAAAAAAAAAATGCTACCCCTCATGACATTCAAGCAACTATTAGTCCATGATCATATTGTTTATAATTTATATTGTTCTAAAAGTATATATTAGGGTCATTTCAAGAAAGATGAATGGGGCAGCAAATGATCTAATATAAAATATAAAATTCTAGGAGCATGAATCAACTTTAAATCGAATTGTGAGTTCTGTAAAATCTTCATCTTATAAAAACTATTCATTGATGTAAGTCTACTTTTGATTTATATTGGTGGCCGACATGGGCCAGATCAATTGATACGGTATAAGACTTGATACACACTACTTAAAAACTTCACATAGAATCAATTCCAACAAAAAAAAAAGCTTTACATAGAATTTGGATTAAATAATGTAACCTCCTAAACTTTAACTAATGTGTTTCAACCTTTTCTACTTTAAAATATAGTAACTTTAAATTCTAAATTTTAAATCATTTTTATTAAATCATAAAATTCTAAATTTTTAAATTCTAAATTCAAAAACATTAAGTAATAAACAATAAACTTTAAACCTTAAATTGTAAACTAGAAATTTTAAAATTTAATCTCTAAACCTTAAACTCCTAATTATAAAAACCTAAATCTAAAAATAAAAAACTTTGAACACAATATAGTATCAAACTATAAATCTTAAATTTAAAATCCTAAATTCTAGATTAAAAACCTTGCAATCATAAATTTAAAACTTTAAATTCTAAGATCCTAAGTTTAAGGGTACCTTTGGGCTTCAAGGGTTTGAGTTTATGATTTAGGGTCTAATGTTCATCATGTATATTATTTAAGATTTTAAAAAGTAGGTTTTAAGATTTTTAGCTTAAAAATTAAGGGTTTCAAGTGTTAGAAAGTAGGGGTTTAGGGTTTTTGGTTTACGGATTATAGGGTTTCAAATATTAGGGTTTAAGGTTTTAAATTTTAAAACTTAAGAGGATTAATTACACATTATTTAAGGCTTATGGATGCATTGCTACATTTCTAACCATAAGAGGGTTACTTGCACATTAGGTGAAGCCTAGGGAATACATTGTTACTTATCAAAGCACAAAAAATTAATTGCACATCACTAAGAGTTGGGAGAAGTTTTGTACATTTTAACCTTTAGATAATGATAAGTCTATGATTAAGTTATTCATATTTTTGTATTCTTTTGAAAAGATACTGTTTTCTTCTCTAGATAATTGATAGACTAGCAAATGATCTTGAATCAATATGAAAATTTAAAATGATGTTATGGATGATACAAACTTTCAATCAAATTCTATTTTTTAAACATTTTTATCTCAAAAAATTATTCATTAGTGTAATATTAAATACGATGAAGGGCCCACTTGGATTGCATTTAAAAAACTGCTTTTTAATACCACTTTTTTTTAGAAAAAACTTTTATTAAAATTTAAAATTATTTTATGTTTAAATGTAATAATTGAAAAAGATTTTTTAAGTTAAGATTTTTGTTTATACTACTTCCCAACTGTTGGAAAAAAAAATTTCTTTTCAACTCCTTTAATTTATTAACAATAATGACCAATTGATATTTCTTCATTACGTACAATCAATTGGTCATTATGGCCAACAATACTTTCCCATCATCATCTCAAGAGGCATCTTACAGAAAAGTCTACAACACCAGCCAAAACTAATCTATAGCAACATTATTGAAATCATAACATTCTGAACTAGCATTGAATGAAATTTTGACATAAATGCATGAAGATAAGAAGATTTAAAAACTCAAGAAAATTGAAGAGGAAGGGCGCCCATTCAAAGAGAAAGTTGTAGAGGAAGAAAGAATGGTAGAGAGAAGAGTAGAGGAAGAAGATGCGCATACGTCATTACAAGGTTTGCGATTCTTAAAAATTTGCAGCTAAAATAGTAGAGAAATGGTAGTCATATATGGGGTGGCTTGAACAGCCATTTCATAGAGAGAAAAAAAAAAAGAAAAGAAAAAATGTGAAAAATTATACAAAGTTTGTATAATTTCAATTTGTAGAATATCAACACTCAAAATTGGAAGGAAGCAAAAAAGTACAAAGCTGAGAGATAAAACAAAAGCACAATTAGTTGAATAATGATGGTCTTACACTTTTTACGCATCCGCTTTTCATAGAGATAAAAGAAAAAAAGCAACTTATAAAGAAAATTTAAAATGTAGAAAAAAGAATGAATGGATAAAAACAAATGTATGAGATGCATAAAAATAAAAGTATAAGACTATCATCACTCCAATTAATTTTCCTTAGATTGGTCAAATTCTATCTTTTGTCACTTCTTTTTTTTATAAGTAAAAAAAAATTGACTTTTAAAAACGCACAAATTTAACCTTTTTTTGTGTTTTTTTAAAAGCTCAACAAAACACTCATTTTAGCTTTAGAAATGCTTTACTTAACCAAAAAGATTCCTCAAAATATGCCCATTCAGACTGACCCTAAATGGCTCAAGTTATAAGATACCGTAACTGAATTCTTACTTAATTATTAATAAATAATTATATATGTAATGTAAATAAGAGAAGCGAGTTTATATTTAGTTAACAATATTTGTTTGCCAAAAGCCTTCCTTGGACTTTGCATTTGTCCTAGATCAAAGTTTGATGCCCGTAATATGTTTGGAAGCCAAAGTTGGACATACATGCACTCTTGTGAAAACCTTTTTCTGTTTGGAAGAATCTGAAGTAGTTGGGACATGCAAGTAGGAAGTAGTTGGGGAGCTTTTTATTCCCTACCGCCTTAAAGAAGAAACTATGCAGTAATAGGCACCACAAATGATTTCAATGATGCTGAGGAGTGGCTTGGGATAATTATGACTCATGTGGCTCTTGAGAAGTTTAGATGACACCCTCTCCTTTCTGCAGTTGACCATTGCTACTCCAGTTCAAACCTGGTTGGCATCCATTAGGTTTCTGGTCTAAAATTTTATTGAGTTCTTCCAATCCCTGCAACTACCCATGTAAGTCACCGGGCCTTATTATTATTCTACTTTCAAATCAAAAGGTTAATTTTTTTTTCCCTCCTATGTAAATTGTGCTGTGATGCAGATGATTTTTCTCAATTTTTTTTTGAAGATCAATTTCTTGTCAAACATAATCCATGTGACAACATAGTTGAGAGTAATATTAATATAAGGAAACTTAATAGTACTTTTGCATTGCTAAAAGTCAATTCTGGTTTAAATAGTGATATTTAGCGGGAAAGAAAATGGAGGCACTTGCAGTGGAAGTTATACCCGTGGCTCCTCTAAGCTAATCACATGCAAGACTGCAATCAGATTATTGAACCATTTGGGCTTCATAGAGCCCTTTGATCACAATTTGTTTTATTTAATTATTTCTACGGTTTTAGTAAAGTACAAATTTTGGCTCTTAAAAAAAAAAAGAAAATTGCTAATCTCACATAAAAAGAGCAATTAATTATTCACAAAATATAATATAAGTTGTTAAATTAATTAAATTTTTATTTTTTTAATAATTTTTTATGATAATATGTGGACTCTAAAGAGAATATCGATAGAGCATCACTAAAGACATGTCATAGGGTTTGTTAGAGATATGCATCGTATTCAATATATGTTAAGGGTTCTAAACACAGAAATGTTATAGTTATATCGCTTAGAACAACGTAATTATTATAACTTAAATAAGATAAAATGAGATAAAGTGAAATAGTGCGTTTCACTCTTTATCTTATTTTAATAAAAAAAAAGGACAAATAAACATAACAAAAGTGTGGCTTTAAAAGAGTAAAAATATTACAGCTATACTAAATAAACACAAGAACATGAGTATCTAACGTTATAAAACATCAGTTACATTTTTATATTAAAAAAAAAAAAAACCATCAGTTACAGTTTTATATTAAAAAAAAAAACCATCAGTTACATAACATGCACTAAACCCACAAGCAATAGGGTCGGTCCAGAATCTTATTTCAAAATGTCTTGTTCTGGTAAATATTTAAAGCCTTTATTTATATTTTATCCAAGTTATCTTGTGCAATGCGTCATAAAAAATTCGCACTCAGGGTTTACCGTTTTGGTCCTGTCCTTTAATGCAAAGCAGATACGTGTACCAACCACTTGAAGGTACTCCTAATTTATTTCAAGTTACTTTTCTATAGTGAAAAGGAAATTTACCCCAAGATGCCAATACACACTGTCATAGATGCTCTTGGAAAAACTGCTTGAGGTTGGGAATGAGAGATGAAGTGACTGCTGTCCAACAAGTTGAGTCTTAACAAAGGAAAATTTTGGCCAATGGCACTGAGAAAAGAGAGATGTCTTGTTATTAAAGTGGAGCATGCCATTCTTTGGCCTAAATTTTATGGAAAAATGAAACGGAAAGCAACTTGTCTCCAAATTCATCTTTTCAGCTATTGGTTTAGCATTTCTTGCCTGTGGGGCAAGTTTAGCTTGAAAATGTCATCTTGTGGGGTTGAGCTCAAATTTGATTATTTCCCATGTCGATACCTTGATCTCAAAAGTCAAATTGAGATTGGTTATTGGGGTAATTATTCCCTGTCCTCCCAGCAGAGCAATGTCAAAAGTAAATTTTCCCAGATTGGAGGTAACACCCACATACATGATTGTAAGAGCTAGCATTAGTTTGAATTATTGGTTCTCCCTAAATGGATGTTTCATTTGCATACTTCTCCACTGTTATATTTTTAAAAAATGGTTTTGGCTACAGTTCATATTCCATCAAACACACAAGATATTTTGCTTTAAAAATAATCAATGTAGTTAAAAGGATAGACCAAACATTGCTTTTCTAGGAAAGCTTTTATTAATCATTTTATATCATGAAAGTTTTGGAAATTAGACAAACTAGTGCTATTGCTTTTCCAAATGCTTTTAAAAGTTGAGCAGATAACCCGGTTGGTTAATTATATCAAAATTATCATCAGCACTAATGACATGACTTGTTTTATCAAAATCTTTTTGAGGTTGAGAAAATATTTAGTGCAACCAATGAACCAGAGATTTTATTGGATGACATTTTGCTCAATAAATGTTCAAATCACTGTTTGGAATTACTTACCATGATCAAAATTTGGCTCAGATTTCCTCAATTTTCTTAGTTCTAAGAGTCTATGCTATTTTATTCCCTTCACGAGAAGATTACTGTTTTCTGGCATCTCATTGGTGATCAGTGAGAAGCAGTAAGATGCAGGATGACATCTCTCTTCCAAAAGGAATTAGATAAGAACAAAAATTTTAAATTTTTAGCTTCTCTTGTGAGCAAACTACAAGGACTCTGCAAGAAGAAAACAGGTCAACCTGCTAGAGATCCCGACCGCCCTCTTCATACTTCCCCAACTTAATCTTCACACCAGAAGACAAAACTAAGAAAAATAAAGAAAGGAAGAAAGTCGGTCTCTAATAAAGGGCAGCCCCAGAAAACAGACCACTTGCAGCACCGATTATTGTAGCATTTGTCAGATTCAGCTGACTTTGGATTCCAATTCAGACTGACAAAATAGCCATATATACTATGGCATGAAACTGACAAATCTGACCATATAAAGTATCACAGTCCAACATATATCAGTGCCGTCTTGGACCTTGCATAAAACAGTATTAGAAGAGCATACCAACAGATACTCACACCTAACATTCACGAAGCAACTCCATATGCTAAATAATTTATTGAACGAACCCTGATTTGTGTTTAAATACAGAAAATCATCACCAGAACAGATTCAATTTGTAAAGCATGAGACATCAATGACAAAATACCTGGGAAGTGGGAAACTAATAGTATGAACCTATACACATACCCCCCAACCAGCAAGAACCATAATCAAAACTATCATCTTCAGGAATTATATGCCTCACTCTCTGTACACCGAAAAGAAAGGACCAAAAAATGCTAACCCAGGTAAATCGAACTGAATCAGAACAAGATGAAAATACTGCTCTTTATCTCAAAATCTTTGAATCCAACCATCTTAAAAGGAAGCAGCCTCCGCCTGGCTTCCCCTGCTGTGGTGGTGGTGTCGTTTTCCATGGTGGCGCCGGCCATCACCAAACGTCACAGGATCAAATTTTCTAAGCCTTTCAGCTTCTTGGGGATTGATCACACACTCTGTTGGTGGCACTTTGTATCTGGCTTTGTCATAGCAGTAAGAGTATGTCATGTGCTTCTTCCTGAAATTCTCCATTTTAACTCTTTGAGCTGATGTGATACTAGAAGGAACTGCTTCAGAATCTTGAGTACTGTCACACTTGGCTATATGCTCAATGGGATCTACCGCACAACCATGAAGAACCAGGTCAGAGAACTTAGCAACATAGGGTGCATACTTGTAATTTACTCTGTATTTGCCTCCATTGGTAGCCCAGTCAGATGCATCCCATATTGTGGCATACAAAGTCATTGGCTTCGACGGAAAATCACCTCCCATTGATTCTGTTCGCTTAACTTCTCTAATAGGAACATTATCTACGTAAAATCTGCAATAAGGGAAACAGAAACATAAAATGAGCAAAATAGGCAAACCATGAATAATAAAGATAAAGAAAGTAGTAATTGAGTTGATTGAACAGAACAATGACAAAATCCATAACAATTTCCTTCTCTTTGTCGTATGCTATGCACATATGAAACTCCCTCAATTAACAGAAAATTTGATTTTTAATCCCGCAATTTGCACTTCAACCATTAGGTCACCATAATCTCTGGTTTAATTCTCAGCAAGAAACCAAAGCGCAGCTGTACTGATATTACTTCCGTACATAGTTATCCTATTACAGGTAAAAAATTGGTTTTTCTGTTAAAACAGGATATGCAATGAACAGATAACGTACAAAGAGAATTTGTTTGGCTAAATTTCTTCAAACAACAAGACCCCAACTTGTCAAACAAACAAAAGGCATCATCAAAACCACAAGGCATCAGATTCAATGCTCAGTGACAATTAGAAGAGTAATGAAAGGACTTGCTATAACATAGAAA
Organism: Dicorynia guianensis; assembly: GCA_037013595.1. Classification (NCBI taxonomy): domain Eukaryota; kingdom Viridiplantae; phylum Streptophyta; class Magnoliopsida; order Fabales; family Fabaceae; genus Dicorynia; species Dicorynia guianensis. Next base: position 10,270,416 of record JASUAB010000006.1, on the reverse strand, counting down.
ATGGCATGTAATATCTAGCATAAAAACCAAAGAGAACCATAAATGCTAACTGGGGCTCTAATTGATGCTTACATGATCTGAGAATCTGTCCAGAGAATACTGTACTGGTGGAAATCCTCTGCAGGATCAAACCAGAGACCATATCTTTCCTCTCTGCCAATGCTGGTGCTTCCATTACCATAAATATTAGTCTGAATCCTCCAGTCTTTACCTCTAATGTTTCCCAAAAACTCAAAGTCGATTTCATCATGGTTCTTCTTGAACATATCACCATTTGACATCTGCAAAGGAAAACGTTAACAACATCAACAAATGTTTTGTCTATTCATTGTATAGAATTCAAAGGAAAACAAAGTCGGCTAGACCTTGTTGGTTGAAAAACAATTGTAACCTTCCAAAATTAGAATAGGTAAAACACAAGAAACATTTAAAAAAGAAAAAAAAAACACCAGGTTCTGTGTGATCAATTTTCTAAAATTTTTTCACCATAAGCAATCATGGGATAGAAGAAAATGAAATTGAAAACTATATAGTACAAAAATTTAAAATCTTGCGTCAAGACGATTATTGTAAAATCCTGAAAGCCGGTTGGACGATAGCCTCCCAGACTCCCAGTTTACATCTCAGGTGATGAAGCAGGGGAGTAAATAATTATATCATAATAAAAAGAATTCCATGAGTGTCTATACTTTCGTCCTGTTATGCTTGCGGATGGATTAAAAGAAAAAAGAACCCACAATGCCTAAACACTTCCAACATCTGATATTCTTACCTGAATAAAATTTCTATAAAATATAAAAAAAATGTTAATATGAAATTAATATGTAAATCGGATACTTGAACCCGTTATACTCACATAGAAGGCAACGACTACTCCAGCAGTGTAATCAGCGGGTAATTTAATCGAAGCACTGAAATATCCGTGAAGGTAAAGGTCATGAGACACAAATCCAGAACCTGCAAACAGAACCCAGAAAGTAGAAGGAAAAAAAAAAGTAATTTTAGCGACAAAAATATTGAAAACACCATCTGAAGAAGAACCAAACAAATCCATATAAATTGTTAAACCCATAGTTGTTAGATTTTCACCAGTTCGCTCATCCAGTGAAAGATGAACCGTTTTCCCTTCCCTATGGATGACCAAATTATTGTCCCCAAACAAGGGTGTGTACCCTTCATCAAAGGCTATGATGGGCAAGCTTTTGGATGACCCAGAAGCAAAAACAACAAGCAGAGGGAAGAACAAGAGCAACCCCAGATGAGACCTTCCCATTTTTGGTTTGTTTTCTCTGAATGTGATTCTTCACTCCACTAATCAACAGTTTTCCCCTATCCTGGGTGATTTTATTCTCGGGCTACGGAGTGCTTAATATATAAGAGGGAGAATCAAGAGTGCTGAAGAAGAAGGGATGAGAGAGGGGTCTGGAATATCTCTACAGCTAGCAACGATAGAGAGAGCCGAAAAGTTCTAAATAGAGAGAAGGCAGTGCCAAGGGGAGGTCATTTTACTGGTGATAGTGGGAATGTGTTGAGCTGTTCTTACGTAGACATTTTCTTTTTTCTCAACGGTTTCTCAAAAAAATTTAATTCAATTCAATTAATAAATTAACCCTTTGCTCCTCCCATTAATATTGATCAGAGAATTAAGAATTCGTAAGGAAAATAAAATTTGCATGTGCTTCATCAATCTCTCTTTGTCTTTGTTTTTGTTTTTTGTTTCGGTGGGTAATACGAAGACTTGTCGACTTGTCCCCAGAATCCTCTTCAACCCAATGCTAATCGCTTTTTATTTTCAATTTCTTTAACGCATTTTTTAAAAAGGAAAATAAAATTTGAATTCATAGTTTTTTTATCTCTTATACTTTTATAATTTTCTTATATTTTTCTAAATACAAGAAATTGACAAATGAATAATTTTAACAAACTTTTAAGATGGAAGAGAACTCAATAATATGTAATATGTATAAATGTAACATGAGACTAATATTGTTGTTGAAGTGTTATTATTTTTACTAAAGATATTGTGTAAGGAAATATCTTAAAAAATGTGATAATTATGTGTAAATTATATTTTGTCTCCAAAACATTTTTCTTGTAATTTTTATCGTAGTGTCAGAGTGATTACAACTACAAAATTTTATAATTATTATTTATCACAACAACACACATCAACATATTTATATTTGTGTGATATTACTAATATTGTTTTTTGGTTTCTAAAAATAGCAAATTGAAAAAAAATATATATTTTAAAAAACATAAAACAAAGAAAGATTTATCAAACATGTTCTATATTTTAAATTTTTAAAGACGAAAAACTATTTTAAAAAACAGTTTTCAAACAGGTCTCTTTATATAATTGACCAAATTCGTATTTTTACATAAATTATTAAAACTGATTTAGTGGTAAGAGTTATTAATGATGATATCAAAAGAATTTACAGGTTAGAAATGAACCGTTTTCCATCTAAAAATCTTTATCTGCCACTTCTTTATATATAATAGAAAATGCCAAATTTATTCTCCTGAAAAATTCTTGAGGGTTTTTTATCATCTTTTTAATAGATATTATTGATGATAAATTTGATAAAAAAATGAATTTATCAAATGATGAAAGTATAAATTTTAATAGACTTTGGAACATAACATTTATCATAAAGAAAAAAAATACTTATAAAATTTTTAGATAATTTAAAATTATAATGAAGATATTTTAGTCAATAAGACTTATAATGGACAGTATATAAAAAATTCTTACGTGCTTTTATATAATCTAAATTATAATAATAATTTATAAATTTTCTTATATAGTACTAAAGATTTTGATTAATATGCATATTATATTCTGTCATAATTCATTAAAAGTATATTACTTATAAAAAAAATTTAAAAGTTATACAAGAAATTTATATCTAAATTTTTGTGTTGACATTTTATTAAAAAATACTGTACTCTTGCCTAGTCAACTTTGTTTGTCATGCACGAAAGATATAATATCTCGTGCAAAAAAAACTACATATAATACTTCTTCCCAAAACCAAATATATAGAATTGCATGTAATTTTCCTTTTGGATAGCTTATAGACAAAAAAAGAATTGTTTATTCCTTCTCAATCGGAATTCAAAAGGAGAAGAGAAGGTTAGTTAACAATAGCTTGTGGTGAATATGGTTCTTAGCACCTTATGCCTGCCTCCGTACTTTGAAATAAAAAAGATAAAAAGCTGGAAAACTAATCTTTGAAGCCTTGCGAGAGGGATAGAGTGTCAAAAACCATAAGGACAAAAGCTTGAATGAATAAATAAAGCAGTGGACGACCATGGAGGAAACCTACCCATTTAAGAAAAGAACAAATGATTAGGCTTAAAATAACCATTTTCTATAAACTTTTGTGGAAAGGAGAACTCCTTTAATTTTCTTCATTTTTCTACTATATTATTTAAACTCTTATAATAATAATAATACTTAAAATTTTATTTTAATAAATAAAATTAGTTATATAAATTAATTATTTATAAAAAATTAAATTTATAAAAATATTATTTAAAAAATTTCTTTCAATGACATTTTTAGGTATAATTTTTTATCTTTTTTATTAAATTAAAAATTATTTATTTAATTTTATTTAAATCTCTAACTTTATTTTATATATATATCCAAAATATTATAACTAAATTTTTTTTTCAATAAGTATACTTCATACTTTCCTAATTACAATTTTTTTAAATTTTTTTAATCTTATATATTCACTTATATATTTAAATATTTTTATCTTTATTATCTATTATTTAAACTCTCAAAATTTATAATTAGAAAATTAAAAAATAAGGTTGAAATTGGAAAATGGGGTAAGCTGTTTGCATTCTGGATCGGGCAGCCCAACGGCTCCTGTCCCCAGGCGCCGGCCGGAGATTGTTTAATCAGACGCTAGAATACCGGGAGCACCCTTGCATGATCCACAAATCTACGAATTTGCCCTACACATTGGCATGGCAATTTCCTAAATAAATTGGATGGACCTAGGGCGTCAAACGAAACAAAGAGTGGCTCGCTCGTATCAACGGGCATTACGTGCGCCAGGGTTAAAAAATTCGGCGCCTATAGCTGCCACGCAATTAACACGTGGAGATCCTTGCGTATGGCGGCGAGGTGAGGCGCCACCAATAAAAACCCAAATGCTTATCTAATATGTACGGTTGGGATTTTAGCACCACCAAACATATCAAGGGCTATCATTTTTCATTATCTGATTAATCTGTTCACAATGGCCACTCATACTCTATCCTATCGAATAAACAGACCGTATTCTCCAAACAATATATGATAATATGTAGCAATATATACTTATATATATATTGAAACATTTAAGTTACAACATTTATATATTTAAAATATTATAAATGTTTTGAAAAAATTGATTGGGATAATTTTTTTATTTTACAAGATCTTTTCACTTTTTGAAGTAAGATTGTTTTTAATAAAAATGACTTTAAAATTAAATCTGCTATATGGGCTACTTCAAGTTTAGTTAAAACAATTATGAAATAAGAAGTAGCTAAGTTTACATAAATTTTAAGTATTTTTTATTACAAAAATATGATAAGATACTTAATATATAAAAGATTTTGACTTAAAAAAACTTGCAATATTTACACTATTAATTATGCATATCTCATAAGTTTGGTTGTTTTTATAATTTTATTTTTGTTTAATTTTTATAAATTAAAATTCATATTATTAAATTATTATATTTTTAAATTTAATTGAGAAACTGCTTAAAATTAAAAATTCATACAAAAATAAATATTATATAAAAAATATAAAAATAGACGTTCTCTAATATGACTTTATGTTAGAGTAAGTTTGATAAACTATGTCGTTACATTTAATTTGTATCACGTCTTTAAATAATCATATAATTTTAAAATGTATTCATAAATTAAATTTTTAATTTTTTTCCTATTTTACCTAGCACGCTTCCAAGTCAAGTGACTACGTTGGTGCTGACGGCTGACGTGACATGCTGTCTGCTTCCATGTTAACAGCAAGTAGTCGTTGGCCGAGCTGGACCCCACCCAGAATCCTTCTGCTGACTAATGAGAGCCGCGAAGAGCAAACAGAGAAAACTTACCCGCAGAGGAAAGAGTCCTCTCCCCACCGAGTCCGCAATCCAAGGCACCCCGTGCTTAACGCCGTTAATCACGGAGTCAATTCCCATTGAAGCCAATTCGGCGGCACAATCTTCCCTCCTTCAGATTAACGTCCGTCGAGAACGGCGTAGCCTTTTCACGCTCTTCTGACTCCCTCTGACCCACCAATGAATGGGACCTACCTCTTTCCCACGCGGAGGATTAAGAAATTTATTAACTACTTTTTCTTGAAAGTTAAAAATTTTTAACCAATAAAAAACGGTTGATTTAAACAAAAGGCTTCTTTTCCCCCATCGGGAAACGCGCACCTGCATGGAAATTATCTAACGGTGTCGTACACTAACACTATTCATCCGGTGCACTTTAGTCGTACTAACGAAAGCATGCTAAACAACGCCACAAGTGAGTCAGGAATCGGGAAGCATGGGGATAGAGAAAGGGATCTATTGCTGGATCCCAAGTTGCACAGAGGATGACGCAGATGCTGTGCTGTATTGTATTGGATATATGCCATTCACGTGAGCTACTGTGATCATCACAAGAGTGAGAGAATCAAGCCAATGTCATCCGTTGATTTTCTTACTCGGTTCGCTAAACAGTGATTCTTTTGTGTTACGCACGATCTTGCATCCAACGGTCATATTGGTTGTTTGGCTGGTACGGGGAATGACTGAACAAAGATTCAGCTGCAGTGGAGCGGGAGTCTGCGGACTCTGTCTGATTAGATTTAGCACATTAATATTTGGACCGTTAGAAAAAGGAAAATTTTACGAGGAGTTTTTTGCAATTTTAGCTTATTTAGGCGAAACAATGCACTGAGTAGCTATGGAAATTATTAAATAAAAGAAGGAAACTGTAATAGAGTCACGAGCAGCAGTAGTGTGGGCAAAAACATAAAAATATATTTATAATTCAATTTATTTGTCAAAATTAATCTTATAATAATAATAATAATAATAATAATAATAATAATAATAATAATAATGCAAGTGACAAACAGCTAAAATTCAAACAAAAAATTTAGAAAATAGAAAACACCTTAATTGGGTAGGTACAACAGTCAAAGCGCGGCGACCGTTTAATGGCGGGTGAGTGAAAGATGAGATCCGACACAACGGCAACACCAATTAATGGGGAAGGACACTGCTGTCTTTCCGTTGGAATTTGGGTTCAGAGGTTATCAATTGCCAGGAAGAGAACGCCAAGTACAAATTACAGTCACACTTGAAAAAGATGTATTCCTACTAAACGCGGATTATTAAATTTTTATAAATGCTGGAAAAGTTGTTTATGATTGAGATTTAAGATTTATAATTTAATTTAAAATAAATTATTTTATTTTTTTAACTTTACGTTCTCTATATAAATTTTTTATTATTAAAATATATCTTTTTTATACTTATAAATATATTATATATAAATTTAATTTTTTATAAATTAAAATTACTCTTAATGGAATAATAGAATAAAGATATTTTTGTCATTTTTATTTTTTTAAAAATAATTTAATTTTTAAATTTTAAATTAAATAATTTAATTTTTTTATAATTATAATTAAAATAATATTATCTTTCTATAAATATAATTAAAATAATTTAATTTATTCATAAATATAATTAAAATAATTTAATTTTTTTACTTATCTAACTCTTTTTTCTAATACCATATGATTTGCCGTAATGACTTAGGCTTCATTTTTATTTTAAAAATTTCAATTCCCTTCCTCTAATAAGAAATTATATATTTTTTTATTAAGTCTTAATTTTTAATTTTATACATATCAATAACTCTTTTAATTAAAAGATAAATTTATATAATAGTCACATTATATTATAATAAAAAAATAAAATTCAAATTATCATGGATAAGGTATATCATATTAAAAAAAAATTTATGAATGAAGAATTAAATTATCTTAATTGTAATTATAAAAGAATTAAATTATTTAACTAAAATATCGAAAAACTAAATTATTCTTTTAAAAAAGTCAAAAAATCAAAAGGGTCCTTATTTTATTAAACAATATAATTTTTTCTCTTAAATTTATATTTGGTCTTTTTATGAAATTGACCTAATATAAGTCTTTTTATAATTTATAAATTTTTCAAAAATATAAAAAATGTTCAAATATGTTTAGTATTATAAAAGCATATTTTTAATATTTTTTATGTTTTACAAAAAAATTCCTTAATTATAAAAATATCAATATAAAATTATTTCTGTAAAGAAAATATTTCTGAGATGCTATAGTAAATTTATTATTCATTTAATATTTTAGATAGTTTAAGTTTATATAAAGTATCTTTATAAAATATAATAAAAATTAGTATAAATTTTAAAAATAAAAAAATTTATATACTAAGTGTAAAATAAAAAGAAGATTAAAAATTTAATCTTTAATTTATAAGATTGAATAAATTGAATAATTTTTTTAATAAAGATTTAATAATCATTAATAAATCATCATATCAAAAAATATTTATATATAATTTTTTATATTATAAATAGTTACAAAATTGTGATTCTTATATATTGATAAAATAAGAATTTTAGAAAGTAGTGTAAAAATAAAAAGACTTGCAAACAAATTAAAATGCATAGCAGAAACTATTTTGCGGTTTCTATTTTTGGCGTAATTCGTCAAATAGATAAACATTCTGAATATTTATTTCTTGTAAGGGGATATTTGACTGCCCCTAAAGTCATCGGGTTGGCTATGGTTGAACCATGACTTAGGGATGAGGTATATAGCCAGTGAACCTCCACCAAGTGTCAAGGGTGAGCTTCTTGAGGATTGAAACTGACTGGAACAAACAGATATAGCCGGCCCAAAGAATATGGAAAACGAAAATTAAAAAAGAAAAGAGGATTATCCATTTGATATGTGGCCAACCCCATCGCATCTCGTTGGGTCCCCCTCACGATTTTTGTTTTAGATAAATTATACACACAGGAATCTACTTTTGAAATACTAAAATAAACGAAAATAATAAATGCAAAATATAAATTACGTGTAAAAATATTATTATTTTTATAAATAAAATTTTATTAAATATTTATTTAAAATAATATAAATTATTAAATTTTATAACTTAAATTAAAAAATTCAATAAATTTTAGTTATTAATTTATTTTAAATATTAAATAATTATAATATAAAGTTTAAATAAAAAACAACAAAATTAAATTTAACTGGTTCAAGTCCTGCCACTTTCTACATTTATTATATAAGATGTTGGTGGCCCACATAATTGCGGACTTTAAAGTAAATCTTTGAGGGGCCTAGGGGGCCAAGACAAGGGACATAAAGGCGTGGCAGATAGACTGTCATATTCGTGTTAAACACGACTACACGACTTCAACGCAAATGTTCGCACAACACTTCCAAATATAACGCACTAGTCATTTTTATTTACTTTTGAAAAATATAATCATAACAAATGAATACTTTTGTTTTGTTTGTTTTGAAAATTCTTTTAACATAATTTTTTTATATCATCTTTTTATATATAGCTAATGGGTGAAATTTTAGAATTATATTGTATGGGCTTTTTTATTTTATTTTATAATTTTGTACATTATTTTTTAAATTTTATATAAAACATTTAATATAAATTATATTATTATGTGCTTCATATTTTAAAAAAATATAAGTTTTAATTTAATAATTTTATCGACTAGTTTTAAACTTTCTATAAATATATATTTTTAGACAAAAAATTGAAAGGGCAATATTAAATTTAATCTTATATTAAATTTACAAAAACTTTCTCTAAAGAAAAAATGTTTTTAGATGGCCCTGATCTCAATCAATGGTGGATATTGAAGTGTATTTTTGGGGCTAAAGGCAAGGTAGCTTGCACAGGCGCGACAGATAAATTATTATATTGGTGTTAAACATGGATCAAATGCTGATATTCTAATGACATTTTTTAATATAGTTGATTATTTTTTATTTTTTATTTTAAAAAATTTAATCAAAACAAATTAAAACTTTCCAAATTCATATATTTGTAATATGACAAATTCATATGAAAGTTCTCTTCATGTAATCATAAAAGTAGGAATTAGATGCATGATAAGGGGTATTATTATCCTAGAGCAAATCATGGCTTTGTAAATTTTCTAAAATCACAAAAGGTTTCGTTTTGAATTTTTAAGAATAATGTTAAATAAAATTTAGGTAAGAAAGTACATCCAAATAACACGAGAATCCAAAACCGATATTAAAACTAAATTTAGGGAATAGTTTTCCTTTAATTGATTTTTGTCTATAATGAATGGCATGTTCATTTGTATCAAGAAGTCAAAGCAGGGCTCGTGAAGTGTGGCCGCAACTAGTTCACGAGGCGTTGAACAAATACAGCCAGACAATATTTTGGAAAAGATGGCTGATCGGTTGCATTTTAGGGTCAACAATCCCTTCAAGTTGCCACATGCATCATCCACACACATAAAGTGGCTGCTTTTTGAAGCCATATATGTTCTCTTTCTCCATATTAAGTTACATTAAGAAAGTATGACAAATGCTAGCACTCTTAATGCTAAGCATCCATAATTATGTTGGAATTTTTCTCTTAAAAAAATTTAAATTCAAACTTAAAATTTTATTTATGTGTTAAGTAATTAGTCATTCTTCCTATTAAAAGAAAAAGAAAGATAACAAATAGAAAAATATAGTAGTATAAAAGTTATAGATTTGGATCCTTCATCTTCAATAATTTTTTAAATTTAAAACTTTTTATTTATCTGTCTATAGATATACTTTGTAAGTTCTTTCTTTTTTTTTCACTAACTTTTTTCTTTCTTTATTTTGTATCATTCTCTCTTATTGTATCTTTATCTTTGTATTCTCAAAGTAAAAGATTTGGATCTAAAATTTATAATTTTTTTTTGTTTTTTATAAAGTGTCTTCATCTTTTTAATGAAACCAATCCCTATTAGAAGCATAGAGCCTTTAACTCTAATTGAGTGGCTTCAAAATTGAATCCTGAGTATATGACATACTTCAAGGTGACATACCCCGCTTCTGAGTAAACTTTTACTTGTTTCCTTGAGATTCATGTAATTTACAATTTGAAAATAGTAGAAAGATCAAATTTAATTTTTAATTTTTAAATTTTTTAAAGTCAACAAAATAGGAAAAACCATTGGGGGGGGGGGTTTCACTTTTTTTTTATTCCATATGTAGTAGGGAGGTCAAAAATATTTACTTTGTTTACAAATTTATAATAGTCATATAAAAAAATTTATTTATCAAAGTTTTATTTCATTATAAAATTAAATATGTTAAAATTTAGTAATTTTTATTTGAAAATAAATTCTATTTTCTCAAACTCTTATCTTTAACTATCGTAAATTTTATTTTTATGTTCTATTAATGATTAAATTTTATTTTTACAATTTTTATAGTATTTATAACATTTACCTTTTTAAAAAAGTATTTAATAAAATATCCATTATTTTATCTAAAAATACTCGGTACTCCTCCATATTAATTTTTCAAATTTTAAGTATAGCACATTTGTTTAAAGGTAATAAATAAAAATAGACTTATTTGCTCAATACAAATGCAATTATATTTCATTCAAAAGGAAAAAAAAAAAAAAAAAAGATCATCCACATGCATGCAAGCTAGCTAATTGTATTTTTTTTCTTTAAAAAAGTCTTGTTCATCACTGTCCATGTGGCAATTGTCTTGTGAGATAAACATTCTCATGACATACAATAAAAATATATGTATCGAAAAATACATTTATTTTTTAATATAAAAAATAATACATTTCATTGTGAGATAACTCAGTTTATTGAGTTGGCGTGTAAAAGCTGATTTAATCATAGTCAATTGTTATTACTTCCATATGAATGTTATTTCTATAGGATTTAATTAATATATAAGTCTAGCTAAAACCTTCAAGTTATAGGGTTGTTTATGCTCAACGTTTGACTGGACTGTCCCCCTGAGGCACGAGGATGTATATTGTACACATATCTTTTTAGTATAAATTTATAATGCATGTCACATGCTCATTATTGCTTATGATTAACTTTTACATCTATGCCTCCCCTACCTTTGCCAACATGGATGCCTTAGGGTGCGCTTGTTTTTATCATTTTTTATTTTTATTTTCAGTAAAAAATAATATTAAAAAAGTATTAATTTGCAAAAGTAAAAGTATTTTTAAAAAAAATTTAAAATAGGATAAATTTTGAAAATGACTAAAATATGTTTTTGATTTTTTTTCTATAAAATTTTAAAAATTAAATAACATAAATTAAAATACAGTGATAATTTTAAAATTATTAAATTAAAAAATTTTAAACTTTACATTTTAAATTTTAAATTTTAAATATATCATGTTATATAGATACACTTAAATTTAAGGAAGAATAAGTCAACTAAGTTTTAAAGAAATTTATCTAAGTAACGTAGAAAAAGATCATATTGTGATCCTAATACTTAGTGCGGAATGATACTGTATATCAATTCACATAATTATTTGTCATAAGTAACCATAATTGCTTACATGTCAATAATTTAATTCATACTTAATTTTAGGCTCACTTGAACTTAGTACAATTAAGCATATATTAAGTAATGTAATGTATTGTGAATGGGGTATTAATTATTATCATCTTAAAAATTAATAAAATCTTACCAATATAAAGAAATTAAAAGATACCAATTTTTAGTTGCAAATAGCTTTCTAAACATGTGGGCACCTTTTTTCTTGGCTCAACTATAATTAAATAATAATCATCATCATCTGTATTTATATATATATATATATATCTATATATATATATATATCTATATATATATATATATCTATATATATATATATATCTATATATATATATATATATTTAAGCAAGATGATGAAGGCATGCATGTTAGATAGTTGTGAATTATGAATTATGTAAAACTGAAGTTGCGTCCCACTTACCCAACACTCTGATCCTGGACACCTGGCACATTATTAGGTTCATCATATTGCTGTCTTATTAAGTAATCCAAATTAACCATATAAATATATGAATATTTTTATAATGCATTTTTGTTTTTTGTGGGAATAGAGGATAGGCACTTACTATAATCCAAGACAAGGTTAGCAACTAGCACAGAATGTCATGCTCCTCTTCCTCCGTTTAGCTACCGAGCAAGCAACACAAGCATCTATGTATGTCATAAGAAAACCAGAAGAAGACGAAAGATAGACAGAGAGAGTATAGCATAAAGCTAAAGTGATCATGATTTTACCAAAAGTACTTTCGGTGCATAATACGAAAGTCAAAAATTGTGAGCTTCAACATACAGCCCGTGCTACAAAGAAGTATATAAAAATATTAAAAAAAGAGTATGTATAAAAGTAATATGGAAATTGTTGTTCTCCCGTGGTTGAATCTGCATGTTCTCAATGATGCATACATTTCATATTTGAGTGTATATGTTGGCTAGTGCAAGCGCTTTGCTACTGCCGAAAGTCATGCTTTCTTTGTTATTCCATGCGCATGCGTGTGTAATTAATAAAAGTACTAGAAATAGAAGAGTTTTATTAATTTATATATATAATTAATAGAGATTATTGATAGTGCAAACTCAAATTTGGATCTCTACTTTCATTATTTTTAGGTAATTTTATATTTATTTTTCTCTAAGTTATACTGTATATACTTTGTGACAGATTTTTTCTCATTAATTTTTTTTTTCTCTTTCTTAATTCTATATCTATCTCTATCTTATCACACCTCCTATCTTTAGATCCCCAAAGGTAGCGATCTGGATCTTGCAAACTCATAAATTTTTAGGCTCATTAATTATTGGAAAATGGAAGTTAATGGAGTTTTCTCCTTGTAAGCACATATATAAAAAAAATTAAAATATATAATTAAAGCATTATATTTGATACACTTAAAACCATTAGATATATTTGAGTGGGTAACAAGCTATTGTAAATTTGTGACAGTAGGTAGAATATTTAAAGGGGAGTGGGCCAAATAGGAGAAAAGTTGGCAAAAATTAAATGGAGACTTAGTTTTAGAAAACTAAATAGCCGTATAAATGAAAATAGCTATTCCTAAACTATTCTGGCTTGGCTTGTTTTTTTTTTTTTTTGGTTACATAACGAGCCTAACGCTATGAGGGAGAAAGGGAAGTGTGGGATCGAACCAAGGAGTCCAAAGATAGAGGCATCAAAGATGATCACTTGAGCTAGATGCTCGGGTTTGGCTTAGCTTGTTTAGAGCTTAATTAGTTCGGACTCATTTATATATTAAAAGCTTAATTATACTTTTGGCCTTCTGTTATGCGATTTAATGCAATTTATGCCTCTAGTTTTAAATTTGACTAATGTTGTCACTAATGTTACAAAATTCTTGCAAATGTGATTCTTTTTTTACCAAAGCTATTAAAGGGCAAAGTCAGATGGCCCATGTGGCATTAAAGAGATAATGTAACAAATCGCTTATCCAATCACCATGACATATATGGCAAGTCATTTATCAAGTCACCATGATACATGTCATTAAAGAGACAATGTGGCAATTCACTTATCCAGTCACTATGACATATGGAAAGTTATTTATTTTGTCACCATGACATTAATAGGAGATCTAAAGTACAATTAAGCCTTATTTAGGTTTAAAACCCTAAACATTCTATTTTAAAACACTAAAATTCTAAACTCTAGATCTTAATTTCTAAATCATATAATTCCTAAATTCTAAAACTCCCAAATCCTAAATTTAGAAACCTCAAATCCTAAATTGTAAAATTTTAAACTTTAAATTTTAAAATCTCAAGTCCTAAATTACAAAACCTTAAAATTTGAAGTGCAAAACCCCCAAATCCTAAACTTGAAAATCCCAAACTCTAAACCATGAAACTTTAAATTGCAAAATCACAAACCCTAAATTACAAAATCTAAATCTAAACCTTAAACCTAGACTATAAAATCCCAAATCCTTAATTCTAAAATCCCAAACCCTAAACCATGAAATCCCAAATCCTAAATCATGGTTTAGGGTTTTAAAGTTTAAGGTTTGAGGTTTTGCTATTTAGGATATAGGGTTTCATAGTTTAGGGTTTAGGATTTGGAGTTTTATAATGTAGGATTTGAGGTTTCATGATTTAGGGTTTTGCATTTAAAAATTTAGGATTTGGAGTTTTATGATTTGGGATTTCATAGTTTAAGATATAAGATTTGAAGTGTTGTAGTTTAGGACTTAGGGTTTGCAATTTAGGACTTAAGGTTTTACAATTGAGGGCTTGAAATTTAGGGTTTTACAATTTAGAATTTAGCATTTGAGATTTCACAATTTAAGATTTGCAATTTAAGGTTTTGTGATTTAGGTTTTATTGTTTTGCAATTTAAATTGTTTAGTGTTTGGGTTTTCACGATTTAAAGTTTATAGTTTCATAATTTAAGGTTTGAAATTTTGCAGTTTAGTTTTTGGAATTTATGGTTTTATAGTTTGGGTTTTGGAATTTCACAAGATATGGTTAGGATTTAGTATTTTAAGGTTTAGGTTTAGGATTTTAAGATTTAAAGTTTATGGTTTAAGAGTTTAGGGTTTAAGGTTTTTGAATTTTAAGATTTTTTAGAGTTTATAGTTTACAATTTAAGATTTAGGATCTCAGTATTTTATGATTTAAAATTTAAGATTTTAAATTACACTTTTGGTCCCTTTATTAATGTCATGTGTAATGGTAATTAGATAAGTAAATGGGCATATCATCTCTTTATTGCCACATCAGCTAGTCTGTTAGCATTTTAACCGCTTCCATCAAAAAAGGACAACATTTGCATGACTTTTAAAAATGTCAATCGCAACATTCGTCACATTTAAATAAGGGGTCAAAATTGCATTAAATCATATAATAGAAAGACCGAAAATACAATTAAGCTTATATTAAATAAAAGAGTTTGATTGAACTTATTCTTAGGTGCCCAACAATGCAGTGAAATGGATTGTCCAAGGAAGATACTTTGAGTTTACCCAAAAAATAAAAGAGTTTAAACATCATTATATGTTCTTTTATTAAACAAGCCAAACTTGAATCTAGTATTTGGCTTGTAAAGCTTTTGAATACACTACAAGAAATTTTAGTATTACCCTTGATAAACCCTTCATTGAAAATTTTACCATTGAATTTGTGATTTTTAGATAAAAATTTATCTTTTAATAATATTGAAATTTTTAATCATGATAGCTCATTTATCAATAAAATAATAAAGTAAAATAAATAAATAGTTAATATTTATAGTTTTGTTTGTTTAATATTGTAAACTATATTTATATTATTATATAATAAAATTTAATGTAAGATAATAATACATTTAAAATTATTTAAATTTGAATAAAACTCATTACATTTATTTAATTTTAATTTTAAAATATTAAAATTAAACAAGATTTCATGAATAAGCTTGTTTTTCAAAACTAAAACAAGCTAAGTTTGAACAAAATTTAAAACTTGTATAACAAACTAATGAGCTTAAAAATTCTGTATAATAAACGAGTTGAGCTTGAACTAACTAATATTCAGCTAAACTTGGTTTGTTTATGTCTCTAAAAATAAATTTAAAATTTTTTTAAAAATACAATTATTTAAAAACAAAAAGAGAATATATATATATATATATATATAAGGGGACAAGAAAATTAAAGCATTGTTCTTGCAAAATAAGGGGAAAATGGCAATGATTATAAGAAAGGGTTATGATGCTATGAATTTGTACTTGGTATGAAAACAATGAGAATAGAAGAAAAGAAGAGTATGATATATAAAAATTATAGTAAGTTTGAAGCATATATAATATGTAGATGATATGATATGGTGATATATATTCCATGTGGGTAGCCAACAAAGTGACAATGAGGCCGAAACCAAAGACATAACAATCCCTGTGCAATGTGGCTACGTGGTGGGGTTCCATTACATTCCCTCTTTCTTCTTCAACAAACACTGATCGATGTATCACCAGAAAAAAAACACTGATCGATGTATCATATGTTTGTGCTCTGAATTTTTGACAAATACAATATATTATTGTAGGCCCTTTTCTCATCATTTATTCCCGACATGTTAACACACAATAGCTCCAATTCATAACCATGCCAACTGCTCCCTTGTCTTCTTTTTCTCCCTTTCTGACTCATCCCGCATGGCTGGTGGTTGGTTCAGTTTAATAAAAGCTATTCCTTGCTTATATTCCAAGTTAATTCATTGAAGTCGTCCATCTTAATCTTTTGAAGCCAATTAATTTTTTTTAAATGAAGAATTCACGGAGTAATGATAGACCACAACGTTGAATTTAAAAATGATCCACAAAACACAAAAAGAAAATATAATGTTTCAAAAGACAAAATAATATTTTTACATTGTTTTTTTGTTTTTGACCCACAACGTAGGTCATTTGTAGACCTAACTTTATAGGCCTATCATTACTCAAATTCCCGCATACTATTTTGTATGAATCTTATTTTTTTAAGTTTATGTCTATTCTTCGAAAGATATAGTCACTAAGTGAACTATTAAATTGTTATAAATAAAATTATAATTATTAATTTATTAAATTTTATAATATAATTTATAAAAGTTAATAAATTAAATCATTCATATTTTTGAATAAAAATTTAGTTTATTTATGAGAAAACACAACATCTATTTCCCATATCACTTTTCTTGATTTATCTCTAATCTCATACTTTAATATCACTAAAGTCTTTACTAAGTGTGGGGTAAAGAATAATGGAAACTATCTCACAAATTTTCTCTCCCTTAATTTTGTATTTGTCTTTATCTTATTGCACCTCCTACCTTTGGATCCCTAGAGGTAGGCAATCTAGATCTCGCAAACTCATAAATTTTTAGGCTCATTAATCATTGGAAAATGGAAGTTAATGGAGCTTTTCTCCTTGTAAGCACATATATAAAAAAAATTAAAATATACAATTAAAGCATCATATTTGATACACCTAAAACAATTAGGTATATTTGAGTAAGTAACAAGCTATTGTAAATTTGTGAGAGTTGGCAGAACATTTAATGGGGAGTTGGCCAAATAGGAGTAAAGTTGCCAAAAATTAAATGGACACTTAATTTCAGGAAACTGAATAGTGGTGTAAATGAAATAGCTATTCCTGAACTATTCTGCCTTGGCTTGTTTAAAGCTTAATTAGTTCAGACTCATTTATATACTAAACGCTTAATTATATTTTTGGTCCCCTATGATGCAATTTAAGCCTCTAGTTTTAAATTTGATCAATGTTGTCACTAATGTTTCAAAATTCAAGCAAATGTGATCTTTTTTAACGAAAGCTGTTAAAGGTCAAAGTGAGCTGGCTGATGTGGCATTAAAGAGATAATGTAACAAATCACTTATCCAAGACATATATATTACAAGTCATTTATCAAGTCACCATGATACATGTCTTTAAAGAGATAATGTGACAATTCACTTATCCAGTCACTATAACATATGGCAAGTTATTTATTTAGTCACCATGACATGTGACATTGATAGGGGACCTAAAGTTCAATTAAGCCTTTTTTAGGTTTACAACCCTAAACATTCAGTCATAAAATAATAAAACCTTAAACTTTAAATTCTAAAACTCTAAATCTTATAATTTCAAAATTCTAAAACTCTCAAATCCTAAATTTAGAAACTTCAAATCCTAAATTGTAAAATTTTAAAATCTCAAATCCTAAATTATGAAACTTTAAAATTTGAAGTGCAAAACCTCAAATCTTAAACTTGGAAATGTCAAACTCTAAACCATGAAACCTTAAATTGCAAAATCACAAACCCTAAATTACAAAATCTAAATCTAAACCTTAAACCTAAAACTACAAAATCCCAAATCTTAAACCTTAAATCATAAAACACCAAATCCATATGGATAGCCAACAAAGTCACCATGAGGCCGAAACCAAAGACATAACAATCACTGTTCAATGCAGTACGTGGTAGGGTTCCATTACATTCCCTCTTTCTTCTTCAACAAACAGTGATCGATGTATCATATGTTTGTGCTCTGAATTTTTTACAAATACAATATATTATTGTAGGCCCTTTTCTCATCATTTATTCCCGACATGTTAATACACAATAGCTCCAATTCATAACCCTGCCAACTGCTCCCCTGTCTTCTTTTTCTCTCTTTCTGACTCATCCCGCATGGTTGGTGGTTGGTTCAGATTAATAAAAAACTATTCCTTGCTTATATTCCAAGTTAATTCATTGAAGTCGTCCACCTTAATCTTTTGAAACCAATTATTTTTTTTTTTTAAAAGAAGAATCTAAGCATATCATTTTGTACCAGTCTTATCTTTTATAAGTTTGTGTCAATTTCTTCAAAGATATATTCCACTAGATGAGTTATTAAATTTTTTATAAATAAAATTATAATTATTAGATTTGTTAAATTTTATAATTTAATTTATAAAATTTAATAAATTAAATAACTCATATTCTTTTAAATAAAAATTTAATTTATTTATAAAAAAACACAACTGCTATTTCCCATATCACTTTTCTTGATTTATCTCTAATCTCCTACTTTAATATCACTAAAGTCTTTGCTAAGTGTGGGGTAAAGAATAGAGGAAACTATCTCACAAAAGTCATGAAATGAGTTATTAAATTTATTAAGTTTTAAAATTAAATTTATGAGATATAATAAAATTTAATAATTAAAAATTTTTTAATAAAATTTTTATGAAATTTTTTGAATAGAGAAATGTACCATTTAAGCTTTACGTTATTAAGATTGTCGTACTAAGACAGAAGATAAAAGAATAGTAATAATTACAATAGATAATGGGTATTTTGAGGGCTAATAAAAATACAAAATGAGAAGGTTCCGTTGGGTAGGACATGGGAGAATGGCTTTGCTTTGCTTGAGAATGTATTTGCATGTGTCCACCATGACTGGAGTAATATAAATTGGGTCCATCTAACTGAAGGTCTTATCTGCCAAGACAAATTGGCACTCGCGCCGGTCTCCACACGTTAATGGTGAATAATTCCAATGGCCATCCTATACTCTCAAGGTGTGGGCTCAATGGCGAAAATTCACGGTTTTTTTTTTTATCGCAAAATACAAAAGAAAATTTCGGAGCTTTTATTTTTTGAGTAAGATGCCTTTTTTTATTTTTTGAAAAAATAAATCTAATTTCTTAATTTTTAAATTAAATAATTTTTTTTATAAATATAATTAAAATAATTCAGTCACTTATTTAAGAGATTTATTATGGTATAATATCTCATTGATAATAATTTAAATTTTTTTATTATGATATGATAATTTAATCTTTTTATAAATTTCAAACTTTAATTCTATATACCTTAATAACTTTTGATTAGGAGATCAATTTATATAATAATTATCTTATATTAAAAAAAAAATTCAAGCCATCATCAACAATCATATACATCATACACAAAAAAATTTTAATAAATAAAAAATTACATTTCTCTAATTATACTCCTAAAACAATTAAATTACTGAATTTAAAAAATTAATATATTAAATTACTCTTTTACAAGATGGAGAACCAAAAATTTGATTACACCTTTCACATTTTGAGAATTTTTTACATGGACCACCTGTTCATAGACCAGAGGGTCCCATCCAACGGCTGCAATTGCACCTTTATGTGGGTCCTTCATGGGACCCACGTGCATGGATGCGATTGCAGCCGTTGGGTCCATGCAAGAATTTCACTGATATGTCCCACCTTTTATTGGGTTGAGTGAGAATGTGAGAGGTGTTGGTTCGATCACTGTACAGCCCAGCCCCCGCTTGACACATCATTCCAAGTTCCTTTTTTCTTTTTAATTATTAGGGAAAGACAGTTCAGTTTGATTCATCCATCATTATCCAACTATGGAAATTTAATTATTTATTTATAAAATTGAAAAATTTTTAATTGTAAATTTTTAATTAGATGAGTTTAGTTTAAGTGTCTTTCTTTCTTTTTTTTTTTTTCAAATTAATATGGTAAGAATTTAGTCTAAATATATCAGGAATGTATTGGATATAATAGAAAAGTTTATTAACCCTAAAATTTAATAATAACTTTTTTGTAATTAAAATATTAAGTATTAAATTTTGTTAGTTTGAAAAAATTTCATATCTTTTGACATATGATATCACACTATAAATTATTTGAGGCCTCTCTGCTCATGACTACCATACCACACCCTTAGTGTCTCAAAGATTTTTCTTTAACATCTGAACTTACAGTTCAAGTGGTCATCCCATGATCCCTAATCCTTGGACCTGCGGTTCAATTTTTCACTCATCTTACCTCATCAAAGTCATTAGGTTCCTTATGTAACCAAAAAAAAAAAAGATTTTTCTTTAAACCACCAAACATTGTCTAATGATAAAAGATTTGTGTAGCTCAACAAATTTAATCATTCCACTTTCTAAGACTAGCAATTAAGACATGATTACTCCATTTTGGAGCTCCCATAGCTCCTTCCTTTATTCTCTTATTCTCTTTCATTAAACGCATATTCTCTTGTTAGAACTTTACCTTGTCAAAACAACAATGGAAATGCAACTATATAACATATTCTTCCTCCACTAATATGGTAAATGGTCAAATCATAAACAAAATATACTTCAAAAATTATTCATTCATAATTTATACATAATTTTACTTAAAATAAACTAAAAAAAAGTAAAATGGAGAAATGTAAATAATTGATAATAGGAATGTGCAAACCACTCGAACCTAACCCAAATTTATTCAAAACAATCTTGAATTTGACTCGTGACCCACACACTTATATTTTGATCGGTAAGGGGTTACGTTATTTATGTCAAATCTAATTCAAACCTATATTGACATTAAAAAATATAAATAAAACTTATAAAATCGACTAAACTTGACTGACTTGTACATATTTTAATCAGGTCGTGTAAAAATTTTGAAACCTAATTTTTTCTAACTCAATTGTCTTTTGTTTCAACCTAATTCAAATTGACTCGTGTAGACCCCTCATTGACACAACAAAATGAGCTTGTTTACTAAGGAAAGCATCCTTCCTAGGGAAGAATTAAAACCTCACAAAGTCGAATAGAAAATTCTTTTTGGTAGAATTTCATAGTTTAACTTTTGAAACTCAATAAATTTAATGATTTAAATTTTTTAATAAAAATTTAACACAAGTAAGGTTGTATACGTAGGCTTATATTTCGTAAATTTTTCAAGAAGCAATGATACTCAGTTTCTCTTAAGAAAAAAATTGATGATAATAATTAGATTATTAAATTTGATATATTTTTATTCAAAATACTCAATTTCATAAAAACTATACATTAATGTATGAAAATTAAACTAGGGTCACTTAATATACAGCCATGCATTTCAATTGTGATATGATGGTTGAAAATGTCTATTAGCTCCACCAAAAATGCTGAAAAGGGTGGGTATGAAAGTGATGGCTGCCATATTCTTCAACAACCATCTCTAAGTTATCTACTGAAAACAAGGCAAGTGATTCTGAGTCTCTCAGAAACAGAGAAGTCCAAGTCTTGCACAACTGTCAGATAAGGATGTGGGAATAAGATCAGCATCATCCAACTCGTGGTCACCATCATATTTGGCATGAGACACATCCATGGCTTTCTCAGCAAAGATGGACAAAGAGGTTGCTATGGCCATAAATAAACCGCCACCAGAACCCAATACTCAGTGAATTGTTCGTTTATGTTAGTGACGATGCAAATTGGGGTCTACCATATTCTGTCACTGTCTTTGTCAACTAGCCATCCTCAGTTCTGGCATGGGCCAATTTTAAAGGTAACTGATAACAATAGGCTGCATAAGCTCAACAACTTAATGCAATTTCAAAGTCATATTTGGCAACACAAGAATTTCATGCATTAGAATTGTTTGTGACATACAATTTTCTTTCTTGTAAAGTACAACAGTTGCTGACATGTTTAATTGAGTGTAACACCTGATTGTTGTCTTATAATTTTTTTCTAAAAAATATTTAGTTCAAATTCAAAATGTTACGTTGTGTAAAGTGATATACTTTTTTTTTTTTGTTAAAAAAACCCTAACAAGTTATATATAATGTGAACAAAAGAAAAAACTAGAAGGGAAGCATTTAAAAAGGAAAACAATTGTAGATTGAAGCAAATGTCTCTATCAGAGTAGTTATGCTAAGCTGACAAGCACTATATATCATCATGATTTCATTTGTTAATCCCATTAATACAAATTATTGATAAAATATAGTAATCATGACAAAAGGCAACAACAATTAATTATGTGAATAAAGTTGAGAAAATTGAAAACCTAATGCTAACATCAATGATAGCGGAGCTGCTCACTCAGATACTTTTTTGTTTTCATTTCTTTTCATGGATATGAATAGTTAGAGTATTGGAAAAGAGCATAAAAGTGAAATATAAAACAAGAAAAAAAGGAAAGTGCAATAAAATTTTTGTGTACATCTTAGAGGCTTTACAATAATGGAAGGCCATGCACTTTATGGGATGGTCCTGTCGTAGAGAAAGTGCATGTTGCCCAATTAGCACAATTACTGGGCTATGTAGCTTAAGCCGTTCTAGTTTAGAAGGAATGGGCCCAAAAAAGCTTCAGTACTTCATGGGATTTGTTTTTGGGCCAATAGAACACCATATTTGGTTAGAAAAGGGTTTCATTTGTTTGAGGAAAAAAAAAAGTACCATGCTGCTGCTAGGACAATAATTTTATAAAAAGAACTTTTTTCAGGAAAATTATTACAGATAAATTGTTCTAAAAGATCGTTTTTTAGAATTTTTGAAGAGAAAAAAAGGATTGGAAAGCTTAACGCCATGCCTTTTTATTTTGGTCCATCACCTTTGAATGGGGAAAAGCCGTAAAAAATATTTTTTTGCAACAGATTGTAAGTGGTCACTAAAAATAATAAAATGGTTATAATAATTTTATTAAGAAGAAAAGGTTTATTTTTGAAAAAGTCTATTCTATTCTTATATATATATATATATAGAGAGAGAGAGAGAGAGAGAGAGAGAGAGAGAGAGAGAGAAGGTTTTGGATAAAGATAGTTAGGCAGTCAAATCTCTAAGAGTTTGACACATGATGCTTTGTAATCATTTTAGACTTTTAATTATTATAAATGGTTAAAATTTAAATTGTAAATCCAAATTAAACATCTAAACAAACATATAAATTTTCACATTTCAAATCCAAAATATGAAAAAGAAGGTCCAAACTCTAAGTCTCCATCCAATTTAAGTTTCCTTCCCTATATCAAACACTAGTTTTAACTTCCCATCAGTCATTTCTTTAGAGCATGCAGAGTGGTTTGGAAAACTTTGGTCTTATTGTGCCACCATAACAAGGTATAACCTTGGCAGCACCATGAAACTAAAATTAGATAAGCAACTTTTTCGAAGACTAGCCTAAATGCCTGCAAAAAAGGGTTTTTAGCAGTAAGTAGACCATTAATATGTGTGAATGGTTGCTTTTTGAAAGGCAAAATTGTAGGCAAATTACTACGTGTAATTTGGAAGGATGATAATAAAAATATGTATGCCATTGCCAATGTTGTGGTAGAGGTAGAGGTGAAAGATATGGTTCATTCATTTGCTACTTGGGGGTTTTGGATTTAATTTTGAGGAGAAAGGTTATGCTATAAAAATCTGACCAACAGAAGGTGAGCATTTGATATGTTTGTGCTAGTAGAAATATTATTGATAACCTATTGATATTTGTTTGATTTTTGTTTTGGAATTGAAATTTTAGGGATTGATGAACACAGATATTGTGTAAGGTATCTTTATGCCAACTTTAAGCACAATGGTTACAAGGGGAAGAATCTAATGGATGAACCTTGGATGCATCAAGAGCAACAATTGTCAATGAATTCAACCATTACATGAATGAATTGCACAAGTTTGATTCAAATGCTGCAAATTGGCTAAGAAAGTTTCAACCTAGTTTATGGAGTAAACATGCACTGATTCTTGAACTAAGAGTGTGTCTTCGCGTTCCTCATCTTGTCTTTGCTATGGTGGCTTACTAAGAATTGGCGTAGATTGTAAGAGTATCTAACATGTGAAAGGAAAGGAAATGCAAACTTTATTTCACAAAATCAATGTGTTTACAATTGGGTTTAGTTGCTAACCTAGTTTGGTATCTCATTACAAAGGCCATTCTCTAGCCTTGCCACATGGCCAACTTGTTCTAACATTCTAATGGCTTTTCTTCTTCCAACAACATTGTTCTCTTAAAGTGTTTATTCTCCGCTTTCTTCTGCTAAAACAACATTGTTATCTTTTGTATTACTAACAGAGTCACATAGTTTAGAACAACACTAGGGATGGGCAAAAAACTAGTTAAATCAATTCAACCTAAAGCAAACTATGAAAAAATGAGTTTTGGTTGGGGTTGTGTTGGGGCAAAATAAGTGAAATGCATATTTTTTGTTTTGGACTGGTTAAATTGGCTAAGGTTGGGTTTGGATTTCCCAAACCTCAGGTTACTATGGCAATTTGAACATATATATATATATATATATATATATATATTACATAGGATGTGGCCTAAACAATCCCCACATGTGCTATTGAGGTTAACTTACACCTCTATCTGATTAGTTGAATAATTTTGTCTAGAGAATTTTACATACTTGTTATGAGATACATCAGAAATAATATTTTTTCCTGCTCTATAAGAGAGAATACACTTATTTATACTTTGTTTGCAATTATTATCTTTTTTAAATACTTTTTTGTATCATATCAAAATCATCATTATAGATTGCTTAATTTATCCTTGGACATTTTGATATGATAAATAACCAAACATTAGTTCTAGTTATTTGGGTTTGACTATCATAGAATTCAAGTTAAGCCTTCTCCCCAACCCTACGTAACCTTAATAGCAAATCTCGATCCATCATAACTCTGCCAACCTATCTAAATGGAATCGAACCATTTTAACTCGAAAGTCTCGTTTGAAGGAATACCTCGGTCGGACTTGGATTAATCCAACAAGGAGTCAATTTCAAATGGTTTGAGACATTTTTCTCCTAACTTTTCCTACCCCACTCAATAATCACCCCTAAACAACACTGCTAAAACTTTTATTTATTCATTTTAGAGGATAGAGACAAACATATTCTTACCATGTGTAAAAAAAGTAGAAGAATGTTAATGAAATGGTTCATTGCAAAAAGAGATATGACATTGAAGTACAAGGACCTATTTGCCCTAGAATACAAGAAAAACTAGATCCAAGGAAAATCATGTAAATTATATTTGTTTCACTCTCATGCAAACATGTCTTCCACTTTAATTGCATTGCCCATCAAATGTCTTTCACTTGTATATACCCTCATGAGGATTATGCTTGAGAAAGAATGATCCTCTAGCATGTATAGGTTCTCCTCATACTTCACGTCAATAGTCATAGCTGACCTTCCCATGGAAATTGTTCTTCATACCATATTCCTTCTCAGAAGCTATTGGATGGCATGGCTGAAAATGAAGGTGGTATATTTCTTATACATACCAATCACCCTTTTATTGGTCTATCCAATCCAATCTAATAGCACACATTTAAAATGTGAAAAATTAGGATGTGAGTATAGAATCATTGTAACTAGTTCAAGTCACTGATAATCTTGTCTCTCATTCTCTCTTCTTTTTTATTCTACATAAATATTTTTAATTTATTATTATAATTGCATACAATTTACAAGAATTCAATACTTATTTAGTTTTGTATATATTTTTAAATCTGTATAGAATATTTCATGTTTCACATAATAATTTGCATGTACTATTTTTATTTTAATAAATAATTTTCTTTTATAGAAATGTTCAAAAGTAGAATTAATTATTTGTTTTCTTTTAACCAATTAGATTTTAGTCCAAAAGTATACTTCAAGCAAATGCTAAATTGGGTTTCGGATAAAATGTAGCACTTGCATTCTTTAGAAATAGTAGGACTCTTTATATAACAAAAAGCGAATATGAATGTTAATATCTTTATCAAAAATATTCTCATAATTTTTCTATCAAGCAAAATACATTTATTATAATAATTTATTTAAAATTAATTCTTTTCATAGTTGATTCTTTGAAGTACAACTTACTTTATAAAATAAATGCAAATAATCATTAAAAATAAATAAATTATATTATTTAAAATACAATTATTTCTTTTTTAATATTTTAATTTATTTATTGCATTTTAAATTATTTGTTTAAAAAATATTTTGTAAATTAAAACTTTGAACATTTAATAATTGAAACAACTTTTTAAAATTTTAACTAAAATTTGTGACTCTTCAAAAATTTTTTATTTAAAAAATTCTCAAAACAAAAAGCACTTTTTCTCATTTTTCCTCTTCAAAAACCATATTAGAGTCTTGTTAGAAAGACCAAAAATGAAGATAGGAATAAGAGAGTGAAGAGTAGCTATAGATAAAAGAGAATGCTGCTTCTCTATGCTTGAGGGATTCAAAGCTTATTAACGACTGGTTGCTTCAATCATTATAGACGTATCGCAAGTGACATGGCCAGTATTTTTACTAAGTGGCCCAAGGCTGATACCTCATCACACAAGTTGAAGTACAAAGGTGTGACGAAGTGAAAATCTGGCAAATGGCATGCTCAAATCGGGTATGCCAAATCCCGTAAGACTTTGTGGTTAGGCTCTTTTTGTACCTCAAAAAGGCAGCTTGGGCTTTCGGTGTAGCTCTTTATAACCTTCATGGTTGCATTGCCAACTTCAATATCCCTCAATCCGCTTTGAATATAAAATTCTAACATACTTCTCCTTTGTTGGTACTAGTGGCAAAGAATCTGATGATTCTAACAAAGCAATAGAGACTGTGCAATTGGATGCAGTCCAACTTGAATTAGCTAAGTAGCCTAAATGCATGCTTCTGACAACATTGAAGGTGCTGCTCAATTTGATTAATCCAATAGGACAACAAAAGTTGTGCTAGATCCCATAACTTGGACTCTTACTGCAACCCTAGTCTCCAACACCAAGGCTATTTCCTCTTTATGGTTTGGAATGATACTGGCAAATACTATCAAGCTTTTTCTTTTTTTTTTTTAAGTTTGTTTTCCTTCCTTTTTCTAAATTTTACTTTGGAGAATAATGATGTGTTTGATTTCTAGACTTTCTTACTTGAATGGTGGTTGGTGAAGGCTAAAGGCAATGGTTTAGCTATTGGAAGTGTTGCTTCTTTGAGGTAGGTGTTCATGTCAATCAATGTACCTTTAGCTCCAAGAAAATACAATTTGCTTGACTATTAATTCTTACAATTTAAAGTTTCCACATCACTACTTTGCCATGTTGTGGTGCAATCACCTTTATAATGTATTTCATCTTGTTTGCGTTCTTAAAATTCTACTTGTAATTCAAGAAATAAAGGAGAAAAAGAAAAGAGCAGACTAGCCCTCAAAGAAAAGTATGCAAAAGTAGAAATGAGTTTTACAAGTTTGTTAGATTATTGCACAACTTTTTAACAATGATTGAGTAAATTATTTGTAATGATTAATAATACTCTGAAGCATGTAAGCATAAACAATTTAGTTAATCTCCACATACACCTGAAAATAAAGATAAAAATCATTATTGTAACAAAAGACCCTTAAATTGTTTATTGTTGAGGAGTCAACTACAATTGCAGTAGCTTGAGTACTTTGGATGTGTAAGTATCTTTGTATCTTGTACTTGAAGTAATACTACATAAATTATGAAAGTAGGTTAGTTGCTCAAACTAGGAAACTATCTCAATTACATGAACTAGGAAACTAGCTCAATTACTAAACTATGCTGCCTTCTAATAGCTTACTTGACTATCTACAACAATAAATAAAGCCTTATTCTATTAGGTAGGGTTGGTATATGAATTAAATGGCGCCACTGAGTTCTATTCAAAATCAAGTTTTCAAAAATATCATTTAACCAAATATCCTATTTAACCAAGTTTACTTGACTATCTACTAAACGAAAAAAATGTGTCCCTGACTATATCTAAAATTTGGAACATTTAACATATTATAGGAAATTGACTTCCATATATCTCCATGAACCTTTCATTGTTTGCAAGGAAATTCACCCATATGCTTGATGCTTATGTGATATAAGTGCATGCCATGAGGTGGGTGAATTATTATAAATCTATTTAGTAAAAGTTTTAGTAGTATATAACAGCATATAGAAGTATAGAGGAGAGAAGAATAAATATCCTTGTTGTAAGTCAACTCTTTTTTGAGTGTATCATACGTTTCCCCATTTCATTGATAGACACTACAAAATTGTTGTGGATGTGTGGATTTTTTCTTGGATACTAAAATTGAGTGTGTAGCCTACTTTTGCATTGGGTTATGTTAGTTATCAGCCATATGAATGGTTTTCATGATATCTAACTCAGAATAGCAATGTGGCTAATAAGGATGCTTGTACTAATTTGAGGTTTCAAACAATAACTTTAACCTTCATTTTTTTTTTGAATTTTCGGAAAAGAAAAATAAAAAATGTTTGATATTATTCACATAAAACAATTTGAATGATGATTACTTGTTATTATTATGGCATTGTTTTCTTCTTCTTCATCTTCATTTCTATTTTTTTTTTTGGGTTTTAGTTTTTAGTTTTATGGAACTTCTATTTACTTCTCTGACATTCTGAAATCTAAGCTAACACTTCTTAAGCACATGATTGTTTAAGTTGTTTTTGATCCTTAGTGAAATTTCTATTTTCATTCCAAAATAGGAGCATAGAGGAGAGGCTCTTTTTTTCTATAGTGATTGCAAAGAGACATGCAACCAATATCATTGAGACAGAAGATGGCATGACAATTATTTTGGGGGGTTTGATAAACAGGCCTCGCACACATCAAAATGGCTTTCCATTAGAGGTACATAGATTTTACAAAATACTTGGTATTATTTTCTCCAAACAATCCAACCAAAGCTTTATGGTATCATTATTGCTTTGATGCCTAGACTATAGATACAAGTTGAACTTGGTTTACTAGCTGTGGCTTTCTAAGATTTATGAACAAAATTTTTGTTGGAAATTGTATAAAGCGAACTTTTATAACTTGGGATAATCTAGAGCCTAGGATTGTTATCTCATGTCAATCACACAATTGATATCATTTGAGAGTAATAGTTGCTTCTCATTTGTTGGATTTATTATGGGCATGAGGTTGACAAAGTTATGGCATCACACTTCTATAAAGTGATTCTTGCTATCATTTTCAGTGAACATTTTGCTGGTCTGTTAGGCTCTATTATTCGCTTTCAATTATGTTCTATGGCAAGTTCATGATCCAAAGCTAAAATTGTTCAAGTACTAAAATATTGTGGAGAAAGGAGGAGGATTAGATTGGAAGGTTGTTGGTTGAACCACATCCTGCTCTTTGTCTACCCTTTAATTCAATAGAAGTTATGATGTGAAGATTTCTATTATGTATCCAAAAGAAGTTTCCATTTGTTTATTAAAGTAAGCAATCAATCATCCCTAAAAATTTGAAGCCAACATGTCTCTAAAAATTAGCAATTATCGTGATTTAATTTGGGCATGATAAAGATTGTTCCAATACTTGAGGTTGGTGATGTGGATGTTTTGGCTAAAGTTTTAGGGTGTAAAATAGTAGTATTCCTTATGAAATTTATAGATCTGCCTACTAGAGTTAGCTGTAAGCCAATCTCACATGGGATCCCTATTACTGAGTGGGATAACCATTTACCAATGTTACCGAACATTTCCTTTCCTTATTTGCCTTTTCTGCTTAGGTTCATGATAAACTTTGAGAATTTTTAATGGGATTAAAAAGAAGAGGTTGTATTAGGTAGTGAATAGCTAATATAAAACTTTATCAAATCTTCACGATAGGGATCAATGATACAATTGTGCTAATGCTAGGTTGTTAGCTAAAAGTAATGTGCTGTGTGGCTTGAATACAGAGTTTAATGAGTTTGAGCTACTGCATTGGTACTTGCATGTAGTGTTAATAGGCAAATGTTCTCACATTCTTTTGGACTTGTGGCTCCATGAAAGTAGGACCACTTTGGCACACGAAATATTAGAATATTGATAGGGAAATCTAAGGAGGTATTTAACACTATGATCAAAAGGAGAATTACAATATGTACCTTAAGATATGAAATGGATTAGAGAAAAGGCTAAAAAATTAGATTTTTCAGAATTTAAACTTTGGTACAAAGGAAAGATTAGAGCAAAGAATGAGGTTTGTAATAGATAAGACTCAGAAGAACAATGTAGTCGATATTAGATAGATTGGAAAAAAGATCTTAGCCATAAAAATTGTTGTCAAACATTAACATCATAAGTGCTTATACACCCCAAGTAAGATTGGATGAACAGCAAAAGTTAAAATTTTGGGAAGATTTGGAAGGGCTAGTCCAATTAATCCAACAAGAAGAGAAGTTTTTCTTCTGTGGGACTCTGAATGGTCAAGTAGGAATAGATGATAAGATACATGGGATTTCATGGTGGATGTGGTGTTGGTAAATTAAATGCTTAAAGGAAATCTATTCTTGAGTTTACAATGTCTAATGATTTTAAAATAGCTAACACTTGCTTTAAAAAATGTAAGGAGCATCTTATTACTTACAAAAATGAAGTTTCAAGCTCACAAATAAATTCTGTTCCATTAAGGAGACTAAATGTAAGATTTTATGAGGATTGCAAAGTTATACTAGAGAGAGCTTAACTACCCAACATAGGATTTTGGTTCTTGATATGCATGTTAGGAATAGGACAAAGAGATCTTGACAAGTTATAAGCCTTAGGAAAGGATTTAAAACAAAGCATAGATTAGGGATAACCTCTCTTGAATTCTCTGCCAAGATGCTGGATATGAAATGTATGGTGAGAACAAATGTTTAATTTGGTAAAGAGATGTCCTGTTAGTTTTTGGTAGTAATTGAGCTCTTTAATTGGAATATAGGGGACCTATGCTTTAAATGTAAAAGTTTGAACTGTTGCCTGTAAGGTTAAAGTGACTTGACCAATTTTTGGATTTGCTTTGTGACTGTTAATGAACATTACAAATAATGATTTAGAGATAAAAATTTAGGAGCATAGTATATCACTAGAGTCAAGGTAATATTTTGGATTGATTTTACAAAGTAATGAAAAGATTGATAGAAATGTCATGCATAAGATCCAAGCTGGGTGGATAAAATAGAGAAAAGTCTTGGCAATTATTTATGATTGCAACATATCTAGTACGCTTAAAAGGAAGTCTTACTAAATTGCTATAAGACCAGTTATGCTCTATGGTAGTGAGTTTTGGGATTTAAAAGGTCAACAAGAGCAAAAAATGGGGGTTACAAAGATAAAAATGTTGAGACGGATGACTAAACATTCAAGAGAAGACAAACTTCAAAATGATTGTATTTAGAAGAGAGTTAGTATTGTGTCTATTAAGGAGAAGATGATGAAAGTCGGTTACGGTGGTTTGAGCATATGCAAAGGAGATTGCGAGAGGCTTTAGTAAGAAAAGTTTATCAAATGGATTTTAGTCCAATAAAGAGACATAGAGAAAGATCAAAACGGACACTTGAAGAGGTTATTAAAAGAAAGTTTTGGTTAAATGGTGTTTCTAAAAACTTAGTTTCGGATAAAATTCTTTAGTATTGTTTAATTCATATAGCCAATCTCACCTAATAGGATAAGGCTCTATTTTTTGTTATTGTTGTTGTTATATACTACTAGTTTTAAGTTTTATGGATTTTTATGAACCATACTGTCTTGGTTGAATCTAGTTACTCTTTATTGGTGTAATGACAGATGGCAACTTACTCTTGGAGATTTTTTGAGTCCAAGTTACTGGATATCTCTCTTCTTGTATAATCAATCATGTGTAATCCTCATATGTTGTTCCTTAGGAGTAGTATATGGGTAAACACATGCAAGCTGAATTGACTGTGAAGTTGGAACCATATCTTTGTCATAATATATTCATCATGTCAAACTAAAGTCTTCAAGATATCATAGTTCTTGAAAAACAATGAACATTATTTTATGATTAGATACCTTGAAGTGCACACCTCTAGAAGTATCTCTTCCTAAAATCTGATGATGACCTTTTCTCCATGTATAGATGTATACTATATTCATCTTTACTTAGAGTTATGTCATTAGGACTAGATGTTCTATGTTTTTAGGATAGCTTAGCAAACAAGCTTGCCTTGATTAAGTTAAACCTCTTGACAAGTATGTGACCACTTTATGTACAGATTTCCACATAATTGGGAAGAGTATACTGCCAATGGTTTAAGAGACAAATAAGTTAATGGGGGAAGATGGTGTTTCTACATTTTCTAAGGACTATATTGATGCTACCACATTGTGTCTTCTTTTACCAAAGAAAATGCACAATGTGGTACATAAAAGACTTCAAGATGCTTGTAATTCTAAATTGTTTATTCATTAATAAAGCTAAGGATATATATACATGTATACATAAGTTACATAACCTAATGTAAATGTTAGGAGTTCTGTAACTAGAGAAACCTGAAGCTGAGGAATACAGGTGAGTAAATAGTAAAGTTTGAAATACAAAATGAAAGATAAAAGATTTTGGATTATCCTTATCCAGTAGATATGTTATCATGCACCCATAAGCAAGGTAGTCCTCGTTGGACACCCAGCTTGTACCATTAATGAAGGAAAGGTTGTCTAGAGAGTGGTTTGGTCAAAGAATCCACTAGTTGATCCACAACATGTACATGGGTAACTTGGATGCGATCAGTGTTGACCTATTGATGAACAAAGTGAAAATCAATAGAAATATGCTTCATTCGTGAATGACTCACTAGATTGGCACATAGATACATGGCCCCTACATTGTCACAATAAATTGTTGGTCACGGAACAGGAAAGTACAATTTAGAAAGTTGTTGTTCTACCAGTTAACTTCAAACATAGTGGATGCAACGATGTGATATTCACAACAACTTTTTGTTTCTTACTACTCTAACTAATAGTATTGGCACATAAGAAGACAATGTAGGCACTTGTGGAGGAGCGATCATTTGGGTCATTGGCCTAATCGGTGTTTGAGAAGGCATGCAGTGTGAGGGATGGGGAACATTGAAGAAGAAACTCATGCTTCATAATCCCTTTGAGATAACATAGGACCCGTTTGATAACAAACTAGTGACCAAGAGTTGGGTGATGCATAACTAGGCAAGTTTGTTGGTGGCAAAGCTTTGAACAAGATGTGTAAGTCTTAGGTATTGAAGTGGCCCAATGACTTAGCAGTAAACTGTGACATCAGTAAAGGCTGTCCCATCTTGGAGAATGAGTTTGGATGTAGAACTCAACAGTGTAGAATCTAGTTTTGCGTCCAAGATATGGCGTTTGGTAAGAAGATCTTAGATTTATACTTTCGCTATGTGAGAAGAAGACCATGGTCAACTAAGTGAGCTTTGACACCAAGAAAAACTGAGAGAGCACCCATTTCCTTAAGAGAGAACTAGTTTAAGAGATTGTTAATGACCTTGGCTATGGCAGCCTGTAGGTTGCGAGTTAAGAGGATATCATCAACATATACCAACATATAAAGTAGAGTATTCTCTTGTTTGAGTACGAACAAAGATGTGTTGGACCTAGCATTGACAAAGTTGGCAGAGAGAAGATATTGACAGAGCTCGATATACTAGGCACGGGGTGCTTGTTGGAGGTCATAAGGGGCTTTGTGCAACTTGCAAACATATTGAGGGTGATTTGGGTTAACAAAGCCTTGAGGTTGCTAGACATAGACTTCATTTGTGAGTGTACTTATAAGAAAGCATTGTTGACATCAAGTTGTTAGATGCACCAACCATGTTGAATGGTAATAGACAGCACTATCCGGATGGTTGCAACTTTCACCACTAGGTTGAAGGAGGCTAAAAAATCTACCCGAGTCACTATAGGAATCCCTTACCAACTAGTTTTGCTTTATGATGTGCCATAGAACCATCTGTATGTCACTTTAGCTGATAGACCCATTTACACTGAATGAGATTCTGGGATGGATAAGGAGGAACCAAGGTCATGTGTGATTTTGAACTAGAGCATCATACTTATCTTGCATCACTTGGCACCATTAAGGGGATTTGATAGCTTGAAGAAAGGTGAATGGCTCATAGATAGACCCAGTGATAGTAGCCAAGCAATATTTAGGATTAGGCTTATAAATATTATTTTTTCATTTAGTGCACATGGGGTGAGTAGAACAAGAATTAGAGGGTAGAGATGAAGATTGTTCTTCAAGGAGTGAAGCCATGCTTGGACCAAACATGGGAGCAATGCTGGTCGGTGTGGATGGAGCTACGGTTAGATGTTGGTAATGAGAGGGAAATTGTGCCACTTGGAGAAGAGGTAGGAGATGACGCATCACATAAAGTATTAGTGGAGGTGACATCAATTATGGAAGAAAGCGACATGGGTTGAGCTAAGTAGTGGGCTGGTGACATAACTAAGGCTTATTCGGTGGAATTGACAGGCTGGGTAGGAATAGTGGCCCGTGAGTTGCGTTGGAAGGGAAAAACATCTTCCTTAAACCAAACATGTCATGAAATAAAGCTTTTGGCTGTAGCTAGATCAAAGCATTGGTAAGCATGATGCTTAGTAGAATAACTAATGAAGATGCACAGTCTAGATCTGGGTTGGAGTTTGTGGTTGTTATAGGGATGGGGCCAAGGATAACAAAGGCAACTGTACATTTGTAACTAAAGGTATTTGGGACTTGATGAAAAAGCTATTGATAAGGGACTTATTATTAAGAACTGAAGTGGGCAACCGATTGATGAGGTAAATGGCACTTAGAAGGTAGAGGACCAGTGAGTGGCAAGCATAGATGCATGGTGCATGAGAGTAAGCCTGATTTCAACAATGTGCCGATGTTTACATTCAAAGCACCAACATGCTTGGGAGTATCAAGTGAAGACTTAAGGTGTTGAATGCCATGACAAGGGAGGAGGCAAGTCCAAGAAATTCACCCCACTATCGAAGTAAATGGTTTTGATGGATGTGTTGAAGTGTTTTTCAACCAGAGGCTTGAACCTATCAAAGATACTTTATACCTCTGACTTTTTATGTAAAAGATACAACCAAGAATACTTGGTATAATAATCCACAAAAATAACATAATAATAGTAATTATCAAAAGAGAACACAGGAGCTGAACCTTAGGCATCTATATACAAGACTTGCAAGGGAAATTGACAAGAAATAGATGATTTATTGAATGGCATTTTGTGACTCTTATTACATTGACAAACATTACATGAACTAAATGGGGAGGAGGAATAAGGCAATTTGGCTTGGGGGATAATTTACTTAAGGATAGGAAGTGTTAGGTGACCAAGCTGTTGGTGCTAGTGATTAAGGGAGAAGCGAGAAATTGCATGAAGAGCCAAAGTGTGAGGTTATAGGGAGAGTGATTGTGGCCATTCATAAATGTGTCCCTTGTTTGGGCCTCGAGCAAGCATTACCCCTATGTTTAGATCCTTAATAAGAAAATAGTTAGGAAAGAATTCAATAGATGTGTTATTTTGATAACAAAATTTAGAAACAGAGATCAAGTTCTTAGTGATGTGAGGAGCACAAATAACATCATCTAATTTAAAGGAAGAGGTGGGTGTATGGAGATGAGTACTCCTGTGTGAGTAATAGGGATTGATTTATCATTTTTGATGACAACATCATTAATACCATCATAATCCATGTGTAGTGACAAATTCTAAATGTTAGGAGTAATGTGTTGAGACATGTTGGAGTCAATCACCCAAGAATTGTTAGATGGAGAAAGACTGGATTAAGTATAATGGGCCTAAGGAGTAGAAGACCGAGATCAACATTGCTTGGTGCCATGACCAGGTTGGTCACATAATTGGCAAACAATTTTGGGAGGTTGAGATAGTGTATACTTACTTTTTCCTTTCATGTGTGCTTTGGTATTTTTATTTTCTTTTTAAAACAATAAAGGAGTAAAGATGAAGAGTGGACAACAAGTAGTCAGCCCTCATTCTAAGCTAAGGGTGTCTAATTCAAGGAAATTATGAGTTCTTATAACCTTTTAACTCTTATTCAACTTGTTGCATTGCATATGATTTTATGATCCTTATATCCCATTTAGGGCTATGTTTACAACATTGGGGATAATGTTGGTTTTAAGTTTAGGTGTTGGGCATTGCATTACATGAAGACAGTTGTAATCTTAAGGCTAGTTGTATACATGAAAAAAAAAATTTCCCCTAGTTTACATGTTTGCATTTAGATTAGAAAGAAAGAAAGTGTGTGTGATGAATTATGCATGCTTTTGCTTCATTCAGTTTAGATTTGATGAATATGATAAGTGAAAGTGTATAGACCTTAATTCAAATTTCTTAGGAGTTTTGAGCTCAATTTTGTGCATGTTAATTGTGAGATATGAGACATGACAGTAAAGAATGGACAATCTAGAACTTGTTTGGTTAACTCTTGAGATTTGCTAGAAAAAGTTTTGAATGCAAATAAAAAAGGACATAGGCTATCTTTGGCGGTTTGAGCTTTTTAAGCCTACCCTACATGATTCTATCCACCCCTTTTTGAGCTTCTAGCCATTTGTTTTCTTATTATGCTTAATCAACCCTTGTCTAACCTTTTGTGAACAAAACACAAGCAATGCATGTGGCATGAAAAGAGGAAAGAAAGGTGACATAAGGGAAATAAAAATGAAATACAAAAGAAAAAAAAAAAATGGGTGAAGTGGAAAAGAAGAAGCAATGTTTTGAAATCTTAGCCAATGTGCTGAGAAATAAAAAAAGAAAAAGCATTACAAAAGTGGTGTAGGCTATGAGAAGTTGAATTTGAAAAGAGGGAGGAAAAGAGAAGAGATTTAGGCTCATGCATATGCCTAAAGACCTAGATATTATCCCTTGTCTTGTGTCTTGCCACCTTTTTCCTTTGTTATTATCCTACCTTTATGCGTTATAATCTTAATAAAGTCCTATGGATTTGATTGTTGTATGCAAAGCCCTTTTCTAGACTGAAAGAAGAGAGATCAAGAAAAATAAGCCTATGGAAAGTCCAAGAGAGATTTGAGTGATACACACTTTAGAGAGCTAAAACACCTGAGAGATGAGTGGCATTAGTAGCATAAGTAAGTTACATTACTTACATGAATTTGGAAAGAGTCATGTGTATATTTACTGGAGGATTCTTTGATCTAAATTGTTTTATGCTTTAGCATGAAGATTTTGTCATAAGCAATGACTTTTTGGATTTCTAGTTTATCAACATGAATGTAAATTTAAGGGAGGCTCTTTTGAAATTTTGTTGGCAACCTTAAGATTTCATTATCCTTTCATTTGCTTAAGGACAAGAAAATGCCTAAGTTTGGAGGTATTTGATAGTTAAGACATTTGCATAGTTTGTGAATTAGAACTAGAAGAGCAAAGGCTTAACTTGAGTTTTCTGCGTAGTAGTTAAAGATTAGTACATATCTGGAGCTCTTGACATCCAATCAAGGAGATTCATAATTTTTGAATCTAGACATCTCAAGCTTTAAAATGACTACTCATGTGTCTTGATTGGTTCACACTTATTCTAAATAATATGTAAAGAATGAGCCATATCATGGGATATACAACTCAGACGGCAGCATTTCTTGTTCCATATGAAAATAGACATGCAGAGCTTTTCATCGAGTACTTATGGGCTATCAGAGGATGTGTTTTAGGTATAGTAATTTTTGGATAAAGTTGAAGTGTACTAGATGTGCAAAATGACAAAGTGGGCTACATTAGCCCAATTAAGCCTAATACCTCAAAAATTTGACCTAAGACTATAATAAAGCCAAGGAAGGACATAATAAAGGGGCCATTGTTCATAATTAACTAAAGGCCCAAGAGTGATAAAGTCAGATTTCAACTAAATCTCTAAGAAATGAGCTTTCACTTATTTTGAATGCAAGAAAGGGCCATCAACATTTTTATGAATCTTTTTGAAATCTTGGGCTAGTTTGCTAGCAAGACCTTCTAAGACTCATTAAATCCAGCCCAAGAAGGCTAAGAAAAGGGCTAAACTTAAACTCCAATTAGGCTGTCATGTTTTTAGGGCTAATAGTGACCCTAATCTAGCTATAAAAACACAAGGAAGAAGAAAGAAAAGGGAATCTTTTTGAGAAAATTGCATAGCTGGAGGTACCTTGGCTGGTCTTTCTTAGAAGGAGAGATTTCTTGAGCATTCTTGGCCAAGGGAGTACTGCATCTTGAAGAGTAGAGGGTCCATTCACTACAAATTTCTTCTTCTTCTTCTTCTTCTTCTTCTTCTTCTTCTTCTTTTCTTATGCTTTCTTTAATTCCTTTTGTCATGGACATGATTAGCATGAGCTAAATTTAATTCTAGCGGATTACAATGAAGTTGTAATTAATCTTTTGCTAATTCTAGCTTGAATTCTTTGATCTTTATTTTGCTTGGATGTTTTCTTTAATACTACTCTTAATGCTTAGTTAATTTGGCCAATTAACTAAAGAATTGAAAGAATTGAGTGATTCTTGACAAATATAGGTTAATTCTAGGTTCAGTTAGAATAAAGAATATTAGATACTAGCATGGACACATAGCATAGTTTTGGTGCAATTAATTAAAGTATGCTTGCTCTTAATGCTTTTCTTGAATTTTTGGTTGAGCATAGACTCACAGCCTTAGGTTCAAGAATTAGGTTTTTTTAACTAAAGACATCTACATCTAAACACAATAGTGGATTTGGTTGAGCATTGGGCATAATAGAATCAAGAATTAGAATTTACCTCAAAAGAAAGATAGGTCTTATCTTAGCTTTTGGAAATTGGAAGGAAAGAGTAAAATTATAATAGATTTGTATGACCCTAAACTTCATTAATATTTGGTATTCTCTCTACTCAAACCAACAACTCAAAAATTTTAATTCTATTTCATTTTTTTTCTTATAAGTTTTGATTTATCATTAAGTCTCCTTGCAACAACATTGATCTATAAAATAAGGCATAGGGTAGTAATGTGGGTTAGTAGTTAATAATCTAATTCTTTATGGGATCGATAATTTACTTTTACTCTTAGGATACTTAATAGTATTACATTGATAGTGTATACTTACACTTAACCCCAACTAAGTTTTTTTATACTTACTGGTTTGGGATCGACACTACTTGGTGCCATGACCAAGCTAGACACATAATTAGCCTTCTTAGGCTAGATTTAGTCTTGGTAGTAGACCAGCCCAGACCTTTCTTAGATTCAAAATAAGTGGAAGCTCACTTCTTGGAGATTTAGTCACTCTTGGGCCTCTATTTAATTATGAATACTGGCCCCTTTATCATGTCCTTCCTTGGCTTTATTATAGTCTTGGGTTAGCTTCTTAGGCATTGGGCTTATTTGGACTAATGTAGCCCACTTTGCCATTTTGTACATCCAGCAGACTTTAACTTTATCCAAAAATTACTATATCCTAGACACATCCTCTAGTGGATCATGAGTACTCATTGGATGTTTATTTTCATATGGAACAAGAATTGCTACCATTTGAGTTGTACATCCTAAGATATTTCCCATTCTTTACAAACTGTTTAGAATAAGCGCAAACTAATCTTCTCCTAATTTTGCCACTTAGTTGACCATCTTATCCACATCCAATCAAAACACATGAGTAGTCATTTTGAAGCTTGAGATGTCTAGATTCAAAAATTAAGAATCTCCTTGATTGGATGTCGAGAGCTCCAAATATATACTAATCTTTAACTGCTATGTAGAAAACTCAAGTTAAAACCTTGCTCTTCTTTTCTATCTCTAATTCACAAGATTCGACCTAAACCAATCAAGAATAAATATAACTAACAATATCCATGCAAGAAAGCAATAAAGATTTAAGAAAGTACTTTAATGCACTAAGAACTCTAAGAATTAAGGGTAGAAACTATGCAAATATCTTAACTATCAAATACCCTCAAACTTAGGCCTTTGCTTGTCCTCAAGTAAAAGAAAGGATAATGAAATCTTAAGGCCACCAACAAAATTTGAAAAGAGCCTCCCCAAACTTACATTCATGCTAATAAATTAGAAATCCAAAAAGTCATTGCTTATGACAAATCTTCATGCTAGAGTTTAAAATAGTTTAGACCAATGAATACTCAAGTAAACATACATATGACTCTTTCCAAATTCATGTAAGTAACATAACTCATTTATGCTACTAATGCCACTCATCTCTTAGGTGTTTAAGCTCTCTAAAGTGTGTATCACTCAAATCTCTCTTGGACTTTCCATAGACTTGATTTTCTTGGCCTCTCTCATTTCTATTTAGAAAAGGGCTTTGCATATAACAATCAAATCCATAGGATTTTATTAAGTTTATAATGCATAAAGGTAGGTTAATAATAAAGGAAAAAGGTGGCAAGACACAAGACAAGGGATAATATCTAGGTCTTTAGGCTTATGCACGAGCTTGAATCCCTTCTCCTTTCCTCCCTCTTTTCAAATTCAACTTCTCATTGCCTACACCACTTTTGCAAGGCCTTTTCTTCTTCTTCTTCTTCTTTTTTAATTTTATTTTATTTCTCAGCACATTGGCTAAGATTTCAAAACATTGCTTCTTCTTTTTCACATCACCCATTCTTTTTATTTTTTGCATTTCATTTTTTTTTATTTCCCTTATTTCACTATTTTTTCCTCTTTTCATGCCGCATGCATTGCTTGTGTTCTGTTCACAAAAGGTTAAATAAGAGTTGACTACGAGTGTCGTTTTAAGAAAAATAACTAATAAATATTTTATTTCTAACTTTCATCTGCCATGTTTAGATGTGTTTGTCTTTGATTGTCTAACATAGTCTAACACGGAAGTTTGGAAGCGGCTCCAACCATTTTACAACTCACGACAAATGGAAAAGTTTATGGGATTTCCATGTAATAAAAAATTACTTAATTTTATCATTATTCTAAATTATGTTCTTCTTAAAGTCTTATATCTAATTATAAAATCGTTTTCATTTTAAATACATTTTGATTTTGTTTTTATGTTAATTTTCAAAGTAATCAAACCCAAAAAGTGTCCTATATTAATTAAGCTGTTACTTCTTGGTTTGTTGAAGATAATCATCCTACATATTAGTTAATCTTTTCTTTTAATTAATGATTACATTTTATCTACACTTTACAAAAATTATTAAAATTTTTGGTTTTGCCGTAACATGCCTTTCGCTCACCTTGTATAGTTCGCCTTTCGTGCACCTTGACTAGTTCACCTTTTCGGTCTGATCAAAGACAGATTATCTATGTCAAGAATGGAACTCTGAAAATCCCAATGGCCTGATCTTAAAAACTCTCATAATTACATCAAAAGCATCTTAATAGATATATACTTTGTGTACTCGGAAAAATAGCCAATTAATTTTTTGAATTTTAGTTTTACATTCCTTTTTTAATTTAAAATTTAAGGCAAAAAAATTTATTTCATTCTAAATTTAAGATATGTGCTATGCCTCAATACAAATTTATAGTGATACTTATATATTACATCTTAAGAATTAAGCTGCTGGCAGAAAGAAAAGTGTGCTATATTGTTTGATTAACAGAGAAGTTGTGCAAAGATTCCTTCCACCCAAAAAAGGAAAAATGATTTTTGAGAATGGGTGTGTTGGAATAATGTTAATAGTATAAATACATTCTGTATTCTGACTGTATAATTTATCATATTCTTTCTCTAACTTTTCTTTCTCATTAAAGCCATCTCTTTCTGTACATGAGAGGAGAGTGCACTTCCCCATGTACAAAGAGCTTTTTCTTAGTGTTATATGATTTGATTCATTAAATCAATTTGAAACTCAAACGGTGAGATCTAACTATTTACAGTTTTTTAAGATTTTTTTTTTCATATTATATGGTAATGAAAACAAATTAAAACATAAACGTTACAAACTTTTCCGATATATTCTTCACAAGTGTCCATGTCAAAGTTCCTACAGGGCAACTTTAAGTTTTAAAATTGGCAAAAGTGAATGATTATCTTACACGTTTAAATAAAAAAATCAAACAAAGTAACTTCAATTCAAATATAATTCTATGTATAATTACACCAAATTATGAGCGTAAGAATCTTATAGGTAGAACTACTCTAATATTGTCACAAGATCCCCCATTCTTTTCTTTACTTTCCTAGCCATCTTTCTCTTTTTTTTGGGGATTCTTTTTATGTTAATCGTGGGGACATTTCACACTACACTTATTTCCTTTACAAGATTCGAGTGTCAGCATCTTAAAAAAGACATTAATTAACAACTCATCACATCATCAATATACTCTCAAATTCAAATCCCAACCCCCAATTTTGAGTTTAGTTTGAGACCTTAACTACGTGGGCCACCAGCAACTAATATAGGGAATTATATACGTATATATAAATTTTGTATACACATTTATATTTTTATTATTTCTATTTTCTGTTCTCTAAGATTTTTCTATCTTCACATTCGCTATTTCTCAACTACTATTGGGGTTAACTAGATTTGAAGTGGGTCAGTTTTCTATTACTTTCTTTAACAAAAAGAGTGCTAGACTATTTAATATATATACGATTTTAAGTTTGAATTTAAAATTTTAAAAGAAGAAAATCTAATACAGATACGGTTATCATTTCACCATTAAGAATATATACTTTAGTTACAATTAGAACTGTCCTTTTGTTTTTTAGATGCTTGCTAATGCCGAAAGTTTCTCCCTCCAAAATTCCAAAACCAACAGATCAAGCAATCCCCTCTTTTCTAAACTTTAACAAAAGCAAAACTCTATAAGAACTGAGCCACAATAATATATCACTATGTCAGAATTAAAGGGAGCTAAATTTTGAGTCTTAGTTGTTCACTATCATTCTTTCCCTTTCAACTACTTACCTCTTTCTTCTCCCACTTGCCATGGATACTACCGTAAGATACGTGTACAGGGATAGAGCATCTCGTATTACAGTTTTCGCACACTTGTTTGGCGT
Organism: Dicorynia guianensis; assembly: GCA_037013595.1. Classification (NCBI taxonomy): domain Eukaryota; kingdom Viridiplantae; phylum Streptophyta; class Magnoliopsida; order Fabales; family Fabaceae; genus Dicorynia; species Dicorynia guianensis. The sequence goes on along the minus strand of JASUAB010000006.1, from coordinate 10,227,238 downwards.
TCTAGCCATCATCCTCTTGCTTGCTTGGTTGCTGCATTACCGTGGTGGGATTGATTATGATTCTGACAATCCAACTCGTGTCTTCAATGTGAGAACATAACTCATCATGCTCTTCTAATTTGTTTATGAAAAACACTTTCTGCTTCATTTCAATGCTTGTCCATACAAAATTCAAATCTTCCTCACTACTCTGCAGGTTCACCCTCTTCTTATGTTCATGGGGTTTGTTTTCCTCGCTGGTCAAGGTATCTACCTAATTACAAATGCAAAAGTTGACACAATTTAGCATCTTTCTGTTTTTCTTCATGAATTAAGTAATTTTACCAAGAAAATGATGCGGGCCAATTGCAAATTTTGTGTGTAAAACACAATTATTTATATATCAATTTCTTAATGAACTGATTTAAATTTTGAACAGCAATGATGGCATACCATCTACCTGGCGAAAGGGAACAGAAGAAGTTAGCGCACATGGCACTTCACTTGCTTGCTATAATTCTTGGGATTGTTGGATTATGCGCTGTCTTCAAGTACCATGATATGTACCAGATCATAGATGTCTACAGCCTCCATTCATGGATTGGCATAGGCACCTTCTGCTTATATGGCGTGCAGGTAATTACAATTAAAGTAATCCTCCCTTTATCATAACAAAAATAATAAAAAAGATTAACCAGTGGAATTAGTTTAGTAAGTAAAGTTTAAAGTATTTCGTTTGTAAGACTTGGTAGGTAATATGTAAGTAACATTGTATGTTTTCATTGAGGCTTGTAGCATGTCTTGTTCTTAGAATGTGATAGATTTTCTTAACCCTAAACTTTTTGTTAAAAAAATGAAAAAAATTAAATTCATGGTGAAATTAATAACTTCAGCGTTCATTATGTATTTTTCTGTATACATAAATGCAAGAATGTTTGAATTTAGTGACTTAAATCCTTATTATTAAACCGACTTTAGTTCAGCTAACTTATTTTTTCTATTTTCAGTAACTTTTTTTTATCTATTTCTGCATTTAAATGTATGGGTCTTAAATTTTTCTGTCACTATTTTTTCTTTTTTTTAATTTCATCTTTATTTCTAGCTTACTACACAGATAAAAGTTACCAAATCTCAACCCTTATTAGACCATAGTTGTTTAATTAACTTCAATTTCTGTTAAAACTGTTTAATTGGATGTTATTGCTGCTTTGCAGTGGCTTTTCGGATTCTTTACGTTTATGTTTCCGAAAGCTTCGGAAAGAACAAGGTATAAAGCGGTGGTGTGGCACATATCGGCGGGTAGAGCATTGCTGTTCATGGCAATATGTGCTGCATTGACAGGATTAATGGAAAAGTCTACTTTCTTGATCAAAGACAATCTGATGAACCCCACCGATAATCAAGCGCATTTGATCAACTTTACCGGACTGGCAATTCTCTTATTTGGTGTTTTCGTGGATTTTTCTGTTGGTGTTGGCCATTACGGGTGAATTGCACAGATTCCTGTATTCATCGCCACAAACCTCCACACGTTTTTTTCTATTTGTTTTTTTAATTCTATTTATTCAAATGCTGGAAATGGTTTGTATAAATTTTTTTCCTTTGGGACAATTGATGTGATTAATGTGTTAATTATTTAACAAGAGGGTTTGATTTCTTGCTATAAATTGGTTTGCTACACTTACCATTATGAATACCACTCTTTGTATTTTAATACTCTCTTATTCTTACACAATTTTTACTTACACAATTTTTACTTGACGTAATTTAAATATTTACATTTACTTATGTAACTTTTTTATTGATCCATTACATTATATTATTTGTAAAATACTTATAGATGAACTTTTTTGAAACTAGCTTTTCACTGCAAAGAAAGGTAAGTTATGTACACAGAAGAAGTTGGTCAGCTAGTGATGTGAAGGTTCTTCTTTAGACTATACTTCAAACCAAAAATTTGGGAGCTTTGAACATTTTCCGGGCATTAAATTCACATGCTCCAATTAAAAGTTTTTCCTCTCAAAGGAAATATGTTTTGAATTTAATTGATGATTGTAGTTTTCCAGGATTGAACTTTGCAGGACTCAGTAGAGATACAGAACATTGATTGGAAAGTTGAGTTATTTGACTATCACTTAGTCAAATAGCATTTTTGTGAGTGTTATTAGTCAGTTTATGCCATCAACTACTACCACTGATTGGAATATAATGGCTCACAGAACAAAACAACTCAATTAGGTTCTAGGAAACATTACAAGAAAATGGCCTAATTTTAATGGCCAAATTTGTGAAAGATACCAAAGTTTGATAGAGTGTAAACGACTGTCAGAAAAAGATGGGGGATGGCTACTAACTGAGCTCGTTATCTTTGTCTTTCAGCCCTAAGGGAACTGTTAACCCTCTTAGATGCCCTGCTAGAACTTATTATTCATACAAAAGTAATTTGGATTTTTCTTAAAAATTATTAGAGGACCATATCAAACCAGAGAGAGAATGAGCAGTAATTTTGATTTCTTAGGGAGTGCACTTGGAGGAGTGGTTCACCTCCTTTGGTGCAGTATCAAAAAGGGCAAACATAAGGCAGGGGAGTTTGAGGGGACTAAATCAAGACCAGTAACATATGACCAAGAAGAGATAGGCCCCAGACATGAAAGAGAAAACGAGTCAAAGAATATTGGGAAGGGCTCCTACCGATATGTTTTGGTGGGAACTACAACGAATGGGGGTTTAAGCATGGAATATTCAAATGAAAACTTGAGTGAAGGAGAAGAGGATTCAGAGGGACTTGAGGAGGAAAATGGGGTTGACAAAGATGCTGATGGGATTCGTGTAGAGGATGAGGAAGTTGTTTTAAGACTGTTATGCCCCGTTCTTTAGCTCTTAGACAGGGTGCATTCAAAGGTGAGTAGGCCATGGGGAAAAACTCTTATCTTGCATTTGCTCAGAAGGAGAGTTGGCTTTAAGGTCTTCGAATGCCGTATCCAACACCTCTGGGCTCCAATAGGAGTTATCAATCTGATTGATATAGGTAACGACCTTAGTCAATTTTACCAGCTTATGTGACAGAATATGCTTTAATAGAGGGCCCTTGGTTGCTGTTTGATCACTATCTTATTGTCCGTGAATGGGAGATCAATTTTGATCCTTCAAGAGAAAATTTAGATTCAGTGGCTGTCTGGGTGAGATTCCCTCATATTCCTATGGAATACTACAATCGCCAAATTCTCACTAAGATTGGTAACAAAATGGGGTAGACAATCAAAACAAACACCACTAACGGAGAAATGTCGAGGGGAAAATACGCAAGAGTTTGTGTTGCGGTTGATTTGTCCAAACCTCTTTTATCTCAGTTTGCCATTGCTGATAAAGATGGGCAGTCTTAGGGAGATTAAGGTGGAGTATGAAGGCATTCATTTAATCTATTTTAACAGTGGGGTATACTGTCTTAATATTGTTTGGTTGCCAAGAAGGATGCTCATCAGGATAGTTCTTCTGATCTAAATGATAACGAAGGGATAATTAAAGACCAGCAGCTAACGCTTAAGTATGTAGTCTGGATGATTGTCCGAAGACAGAAAAGGAACTGGAAAATGAGGAGCTCAAATGAAGGGGGTGGTGAGGCACAAGGGCAGAAGGACCTTCACAATAGTATAAAGGATAATAGTGGGTCTCAGTTCCATTACTTGGGATAGCTGGAGGATGAAGATGAGGGAGACATTGAAGTCACAACACTATGTGAATGTTGAAAACGAGGTCATTAATGGGAATGATAGGAAGGAGAAAAATAATGTGATGGCTAAGAAAAAGGTGACAGGTTAGAAAAAGAATGTTGCAGGTGGTCCCAAAGTTGGAAGCAATGTTAGAATGCATAATGCAAGTAATTTTTGAGCAGAAATTATACCCTCACGTATTTGGGGATACGTTTGGCTTATGTTTTTAGAGGAAAAAGTGAAAAATGACACATCAAAAGAGAGATAAGAAATATGTTAAACGTTAAAAATTAAGTCATGTAAGAATATAAACAACAACGCAAGTATAAATATGTGGGAGTGACATCTCTCTTCTCGAGAGCCCCATACTTAGAATTGTGGATTATCCTCTAGTGGTGTCCTAGAATTAGAGAGTGTAGGAATTCGTGTGGAGATTTGGTGGTTAATAGAAGGGACAAGGGGGTTATTGCAGCGTTGAATGGGGACAATTTAATAGGGTGCCATCACATGATAATTCTCGAAGTCAGAATACCTTTATAAATAGTCAATATAAAGCAAACAGGTCCTTTTGTTCAACAGTCCAAGAAAGAGCGTATGGGTCTATTGAAGTCGGGAAACCCACCAAACCATCTAATGATGATCCAAGATCTGATACAGGGAGAGAAATGGACTTTAGTATTGACATTGTTGTTGACACCCAATTAGAAGGCATTGAAGATGCTATGGAGGAACAATCTTAAGATTGTCTCAATAGAAGATCAGTTATTATTTAATTTTATTTTATATGAATTCTATTGTGGTGTAGAATGACAGGGGAGCTGGTAACAAAGAATTTTTGAGTCCCACGAATAATATCATCAGAGAGAATAAGCAAACCATTTTGCTTTAGTTGAACTTAAGGTGGACAGTGGCCATGGTAGAGATATCATGGCAATTTGAGTTTTGTTAATTACTTTTTGGTGGATGGACAAGGACTTTCGGTTGGTATATGGGTATGCTGGAATGATGGTGATCTTTAACTTTCAATGAGTTCTCACTCTCATCAATATGTCCCCTTTCAAGTGAATTGGACTCGAGAATTTATGGTACCTCACGTCTATGCTAGTCACAACCCTAGGGCGTGGAAAATTTTTCAACAAAATACGAAAGTCTTGCTCATGATATAAAGAATCCATGGTTTCTTTTCAGTTTTTTTAATGACATAAAAGGGCCTTTAGAGAAAAAAGAGGGTGGTCCTTTTGATCTCAACAGAAGAAAAAAAATGTAAAGATTTTAGCATGTGGTTGGACAAATGTGACTAGATTGATCTTGTTTGGGAAGGTAGTAGATTCACTTGGAAAGGCCCTAAAAGACTCCCTTGTGATAGTTTTTGAAAGATTAGATTGTGGCCTTTGCAATGACCTATAGAAAACCTGTTTTATGGAGGTCGTGGTCAGGATTTTATCCCGCACATATTCGGATCATCATCCTGACTATTTAAAAGTTGTTGAAAAAATACAGAGATTCACTGTTTAGAGACCAAAGCAAACCCTGTAACAATTCTGCTTAAACCAAACACAAAATAACAAGAAACTGAGATAAGGAACAATAAACCAGAATAGAGATAGTCTAATTAAGTCAATAATAAAATCCCTAATTATAAAATAAATCTTGAATTAAAAATGGTCAAATCCCTAAACAACAATAAAAATATCATATGTATATTAGCCGCTAAATGTAGTCTAATGGTGAGAAATTTAATTAGTATTGCATAAGCACCTAGGTTTAAATCAACAAATGCTTGTGCAAAAACCTGTTGTCAATGCATCCAAAAAATTTCATGCATGCTACATCACTTACACTCTAGTTAATAAAATAATATATCTTGCGTCTATACTCTTACTTCAATTACAAAGCACTTTTTTGTCAAATTACTAGCACAAAATCTCATAGGCTTACAATTACTAGAAGAAAAGTAGAATAGTCTATAGTTAAATGTAACTTTTAAGAAACTAAGGGCTGTTTGATAATTTTTTTGAAATAGTTTTTTATTTTTAAAAATAAAAAATCTGTTTAAAAAAGTTTATTTTATATTTTAATTTTTAAAATAATTTTGCAAATGGCTGCTTTTAGCTAGGGGTGGGCATTAAGTGGGGCAGTTTGGGTTGGGAGAAAATTCTCTCAACCCAGTTGAATCCAATCTCTTATTAAGTTAGTCCAACCCTAGCCAAAAAATTCTTCAAACCAACATTCTTGGGTTGGAATGGTTCGGTTTCACTTGGGTGGATTAGTTTAGGTTAGGATGGGGACGAACAAACGTGAGGCGAGCCGTGGAGCGAGGATGAGGTTCAATTGACTATTGAGGACCCAAAGTGTCGAAGTGTGATGATTAGACAAGAGATGAGGCAAAACGAGGAGAGGCAAGTCAAGACAAGGTGGGAGAAGGTAAGGGATTAGCATTGACTGTTGGAAATGATGAGACAACGAACGAGACTTGTAGCTCATGAGAAAGGGAGTTGAGGGGCTGAGGGTTCGAGACGAGGGAGGGAGGAGCGGTGTTGGTTTGTTGAAGTTGAGCTGCCTCTTGCCTGCTTGTGCTTGCAAAATTTTTAGGGCAAACTTGGGTGGGTTAGTTTGGATTAGAATGGGAACAAACAAACGTGAGGCGAGCGGTGGAGCGAGGATAAGGTTCAATCGACTATTGAAGACCCAAAGTATCGAAGTGTGATGATTAGACAAGAGATGAGCCAAAACGAGGAGAGGAGAATCAAGACAAAGTAGGAGGAGGTTAGGAATCAGCGTTAATTGTTAGAAACGACGAGACAACAAACGAGACTTGTAGCTCGTGAGAGAGGAAGTCGAGGGACCAAGGGTTCGAGACAAGGGAGGGAGGAGCAGTGTTGGTTTACTGAAGTTAAGCTGCTTATTGCCTGCTTGTGCTTGCAGAAGTTTTAGGGCAAGCTAGAAAATGACATCATTTTGCAAAATTATGTTGTTTTATAGTATCAAAATTCAGAAAAAATATATATATATATAGCATAAGAATTGAAAAAAATATATATATATATATAAATTTTGTTGGGTACCTGCGGCAACCCAATGGAGAGGGGACAAAAATCTAGCCCCATCCAATTTATCCCATCTTAAGCCAAAATATTATATAATATTTATTTTACCCCATTTTAACCCAGTCCAAATTTTTTTTTTTTAACGGTTTGGGGCGGGTTGAAACAGTTTGACTGGGTCCAATGCCCACCCCTACTTTTAGTGTTAAAATTTCTGGGCATCGTGGAACTATTTTTGTTTTGTAAGAATTGTTGTCACGGTGGTATTGTTATAATTATGTAAATTCATTAATGACGAAATAGAAATAGAACAAAGTTACTTTTTCACTCACTGCGAACTCAAGGCCTTGCTCGAGTTTTCTACTTCGTTCTCCAGCTCCAGACTTAATGATGTGGAACTCATCCCTGAGGGAGGGAGGTCTCTTCAGAACTACTTTGTTCTCCATCCCTTAGACTTGATGAAGGAACTCGTCATTGAGGAAGCATCTCTTTAAACCAAGACTTCGGAGTCTCACTGTTGCTGGGATTGTGGTTTGTTCTTGCAGAGATTGATACTGATTGGTAATTCCAGTGATAAATAAAAGAGAAGAAATGACGGATTTTGGAAGGAAAATCATTAAAGAGAACAAAATAGCTTATTTAAATCCAAACAAATTTTTTTATTTTATTATTCTCAAAACTATTTTAGAATACACTGAATGAATTTTTTTATGTTCTTGGCTGAGAAAATTGTTCCAAAAATTATCTTACAAAATTATTTTAGAAAATAGAAAGCAAATAACACTTTCAAACAGACTCTAAGAATCCTTTACGCTCATTTGTGCAATAGAATTGGAATTGGAATTGGAACTTGTTACTTCCAAACATCATGTTTGGGTTACTTGTTAGAATTAGAACTCATGGAATTCAAATATTACTGAATAATACTAAACCCAATTCTTACCCAATCCCTTAAAAATTAGAATTTCGTGCTCTTCGAAATGGCTCCCACGATGCTTCTCTTCTCCCGCTGTCTCTCATCCCTGGTTCAAAGATGTTGAACCCAAAAGCTCTCCAGTGACTGACTGATAGCATAGCTGTCCCAACAACCCCTGTAACATTCCTACAAGTAGTCACAGTCTTGTACAGTACCCCATCCAACTCTGACCAAATGCTGACCAAGGAAGTGGTGGGAAGCACACTCCCTCCTTCAGCTACACAGAGAATGGCACGTAAGCCCACGTGGATGCAGGATTATGAAGTGTAACTTCTTGAAAGTTATTAGTTGTGGGAACCCATGACCCACATCCCCTTCCCCGTTTACCACTTGTGTCAGTTATTTTGTTTGAGCACTCACGTAACCCTATTTTTTTTCTCTCAGTTTGTTCATGTATTTAAAGGTCATTGAACCTTATATAAATCATTGATGAAAAGTTCAGTTCCATTGTTCTTTGTGGGAGTAAGTGTTTACTTAAAAAAACACAACTTTAACATATCAATTTGTGCTTTCATTGAGAGAGTATCAGATCAATTAGAGCTATGAAGGTTTAGGAACTTGTAGAAGAATGGGCAGCCTCTTAGGTTGAGAGCCAACATCAGATGGCTGAGCTTGCCAGGCAACTACAACAACTCCAAACCTACCTAGCTAACATGGATGGACGTATTGAAGATCTCCGCCAACAAGAGCGTAGAGTTAGAGGGAAAGAGATTCCCTAATAACACCCACTTGGAGTTGAGGAGCATAGTCCCATACCCTAATCATTGCGTTTAGAGGTGCCAAAATTTAATGGGACTAATCTGAATGAATGGTTGTTTCAGGTTGACCTCTACTTTGATCTATAGAATGTATCGGAGATTACGAGGGTGCAACTAGCAGGCTTTCATATGGAAGGAGTCACCTCAGCCTAGTATCAACGGATGTATATTAACAATTTGTTCAGATCTTGGCAAGAGTTCAAGGAGGCTCTTAAGCAGTGCTTTGGTGTATCCTCATATGTAGATCAAATGGGTGAATTGTCTAAACTCTCCCAAATAAGAACTTTGAAAGAGTACCAAGATGCCTTTGAGAAGTTGATGTTGCAGGTAAATGGTGTGGACAATTCCCTTCTAATAAGTTTCTTTGTATTATGGTTAAAACCCAAGCTCCACCGAGCTTTACAGTTAGATCGCCTTATAACACTTCACCATGCAATGGAACTTGCAGCCTCACATGAAGCTTATCATTGAGAGCTTAAGGGAATGGTTTACTTGGAAAAATGATCAAAGACAACAGGGGAGTCCAGTTCCTCAAGGGTGACGTACATGGGCACCACAATAGCTCTTAACAAGGTCACACCCATGCTCACGTTCCCTTCGACACTGGTGACTTGAGTTCCACTGCCATCAAACGTTTGACTCTAGAGGAACTTCAAAGTAAGAGGGATCAAGCTTGTATTTTAATTGTGATGAGAGGTGGAATCCCAGGCACAAATGTAAAGGGAAGTTCTTGCTTCTAAAAGGTGAGGAGGAAGGGAAATTAGAGGAGAAAGATGATGAGAAAGAGCCAAATTGTAACCCACTTACTATTGCCTCACTAGAATAGAGAAGCAAAAAAACCAGAGATTGGAAGCATGGATAAAAGATGAAAAAGTCACAATTCTAGTGGACAATGATAGTTCTCATATTTCGTCCAAGAGGCATTAGTGGAGCGTTTAAAATTACTTAGTTGCAAAATTTGAAAATTTCAAATATTCTTAGACAATGGTGATTTGTTTTTATGTTAAAAGATAAAAAATATTAAAATTACTTTTGTAGCTTCAACAACGAATCTTTAATTATTTAAAAAATAATTAAAACAATTTTAAAAAATTTTTAAAAAAATTGAATAAAAAAATAAAAATTATAAACGTGACTTTTTTCTAATTATTAAAAGATAAATAAAATTTTTTTAATAAATTAAATAAAAAATATAAAAATAATAAGTGTAAAAATATTATCAAAAGATATGCCCACAAGTAAAGATAAATACCCAAGGCAGCCGCGCTATTGCAGACTTCTTCATCTTGCCTTTACAAGAACAAGAGATTCTACTTGGCATTTAACGGCTAACCACCTTAGGACCCCTATTACATGATTATGGTGAGATGATAGTGTCATTTTCTCTAAATGGTACAGGGGCTGTTGGGACAGCTATGCTATCACCGACGTTTGGCAATAACTTCCGGTGAACATCTCCGGCGATGTAAGCGGCCGGTAGCTATTTTCAAAATACAGATAAAAGGGACCCGTGCCCTTTCTTTATCTCTCACGCCCAAAGTTATTACTATTTCTGTATCTCGCAGAAGCCATCGTGCGTAAAGACATCTTCCTTCCCTATCTCGCACCGCAGAAGCGGCAACACTCAATACGTTGGCAAGGTACCATCTACTGCCTCTCTTTATTCCTCTATCTTCCTATGTTTGCTTTTGAGATATTTTCTACTCCCATCATTCTTCTTGCTCCACTTTCATTTTTCTGCTATTCATTTCTCTTTGGTAAGGATTATTCTCTTCTCTACATTATACACAAACAAATTAATGCATCACTTGATCTAGTACACCAAGTTTTTGATGTTTTTTTGTTTTTTGGAGTGATCTTGCCTCTCTTAGCTTATGAGGTCCAATTAGTGTTTAGTGCAGACTAAAATTTACTGTTGTGTATTAAAACACTTCCTCTAATCAATAATTGCATCTGATTTTTCTCTGAAACGGATTGGTAATACTGCTATGATTTGTTGTGGCTGTCAGGCTGTGTAATGCATGTATTATGTGGTCAAGATAGAGGAGCATTAGAATATGAACAACTATGACAACAGAGTTAAATATAAGATATTACTAGTAAGAATCGTATAATAGTGCGATAACTCTGAAGTTAAAGTGGCATTTTGGTGGAATGACTCTAAGTTGACAGGGAATTGTCGTCTGGGATTTTTGCCAATGTCACGTTAGAAATTTTAATGTATAAAGGAATAATATTGCAGACTATATGCTTCATGATAGTTGACATAGAAAAAGAATTGTAAGATGACCCTTTGTTACTTAAAATTCTTTCATAAAACAAACAAAGATTGTGTCCTATATCATGATTAATTCAGCTGAAATTACCTTGAAGAAAAGTGTTCTGTTTTATCTCTTTCCCTATTTCAACTTGCTTTTGATTATGTCACTGATGGGGGGAAGTTGGTTTTGCAAGGTTTATAAGTTATCTCTTGACTTTGGAATTAAGCTTAGTTTGACTGTGATATGGGGAAGTTAGAGTTGAGTCGAAATTGAGGTATTATGTGAATAGCTAATGGGGGTGATGTTAAAAGTGGCAGGCACTTGGGACATGTTGGAGTTAAGTTGATAGTTTAGAGATCTGAGAGAAGTTGAGGCCTTATTTGTAATGAGGAAATTTTTTTATCACGTGAATACAAAGACACAGCTCAATGAAGTGTGATAACAAGAATCAGGACATTCATGTTCAGATGAGATTCACTGTAAGTCTGTAACTAATAGTATTAGAAGGAATAATAAAACATTGAATCCATCAAATGAAAGTGTTGTCTTTGTAGCACCACTTCTAACCTGGACAATGGATTTGTCATCTATTAAATTTTTCAGTAGAAGCGTACTTCTTCTCATGCATAAGAAATGCACCATAAACCATGTAAGGCAATAATAAAGTGAAATAATCTGTATTACTCAAGATTTAAAACTTAATAGCTTCATGTACTCTTTTGTATTACCTGTTATAACTTAGCCCTGAATCAAGTGATTGGTGAAGTGATAGGAATTAGTTGCAATTTGTGACATTGATTAGTTTTATCAACTGTTGTCGTGGTGTTTACTCAGTCTAATAGAGACTCTGTATAGATGCCACTTCATCTTGCTTGCCTCATTATACTCAAGTACTTTCTGTGGCTGAAATATTTTTCTAATGAGTTTTGTAGAATTCTTAGCTGTAACTAGCTAGTTGTAATGAATTAAATTAGCTGTAATCAGCCAGCTGTAATTAGTTGTTATTGTCTGTTTTAATTAGGATAGGGTACTGTTATCTTTTACTTAGTCCACTCAGCAGAGTTAGAATTAAAATGTTTTTGAATCAGTCCTACCATTATTAGGACTGTTATGATTGTATATATAGAGGTTCAGAACCTCAGTTGTAATACACAGCAGAATACCATATGAAATAGTATTACCCGGATTCTTCAGGTTTCATGGTTTTCCATGTATTTTTGAACCAGGGATTGTTTTATCAGTTTCTAACACTAATTTGATGCAATAAATGGTCTAAATTATTTATGGATTAATGATAATTTATTTGTCTTGGTGTTTATGCGAAGATGAATTGAATTGCAATTGGTCATTTTTAGCAAAGTAGAATTTCCATTCTTAAAGGGTTTAACTTTCCATTGTTAATTAGAGCACAGCTCAGTTTAATCATTCCCTGTCATGAAAAAGTAGAGAGAAAAAATTAAAATTACTGCAATATATGCCATATCTACTACTAACAAGCGCTGATGTATACGAAGCAAATATCATGAGGTTGTATCCTTTTGTTTTCAGTTTCCTTCACTTCTAATAACGTAAATGTTAGTTGTCTCTGAGTGTGGTTGCATCTTTTTGATTTCAGTTTCCTTCACTTCTAATATTTTGTTACAGGAGGTTTTGCGTTGGATTGGATCTCTAGTTGCAGAGTTTGGAACTCCACATATAAGTACAGAACAGTTGAAAGACTAATTCATAAAACAGAGTAGTGGCCAGGTAATGCATTATATGAGTTGCTGATAGTTTCTTTCTTCTATAAAAATATGTACTTGTCTGAAATTAGGTTGGCACAATATATGGGAATCAGCTGCTGTCCTAGGATAGATTGCTATATATGTCCTGCTGTATTATAGAGAAATATTTCTTACTGTTGCAAAGTTTCCTTCTTTAAATTCTTACTTTGAGAATTAGTTTGTTTCTTTTGGCCATTCATATTGTCTTGAATCTTATGTTATTTGTTTCATTTGTCTTGATTTTAGTCATTGATTCATGGACAAGAGAAGTACAGGCAAGAATAAGGAGAAGGCCAAGTCTTATTTAAAATAGACAATGACTATGGATCGTGTTCTTACTACTGTCTTACTTGACCAACATAACTTAGGAAAAATGCCTGCATTACAGTCACTTAAGGCAATATATGTGCCTGCCTAAAAACTTGTGACAAATATAACGAGGTCATAAGTGCCATGCTCAATACTAGTGGCTTTGGTTGGGGCTGAGAGCTTAATATGGTAAGGTTGATACTTGATAGTGAAGATGTTTGGGCAAACTATGTCAAGGTATAGAGAACTTATCCTTTTATCTTTGGTACTTTTCCTTTTGCATTTGAGTTAACTAATTTTGGAATTAAATTATTTGCAGGCACATCCTGATATAAGCCATTACAACGGAAAGGAGGTTGAAAATTGGGAAGATTTGGGAATTATTTGTGGACATGATGACTAGGGTGGATGCAGCTAATGCATTAGCATATGGTGATAATGTAGACAATCTAAATACAAATAACTATTGAGGAATTATTTGAAGATGCACGAGGAACTGCATCTATGTCAAGAAAGCAGCCAAATTCTTCTACATCAAGCCAGTATCTTCAAAGAAACTGAAATCATGCTAGTGAATCAATTGCAGTAGCAGTTTCTCATATGGCTGATGCTATTAGTATGACTTGTACTTCGACCTGTACTTCAGATTCGCCAAAGTGAGTGTTGAAGAAATATTTGTTGAACTTTCTAAAATTCCTGTCTTGCAAGACTTGAGTTGCTTAAAGCTTATAATATCTTAATTAGCAATGGAAGAAAGTATGAAGCATTTAAGGCTCTTCCTAATCATTGAAGAAAGGCATGGATCTTGATTCAAATCAACAAATGTTGTAGTTTTGATATTTCTGAAGACAAATTTGGGGTGGGAAACAATAGGAGGAATTTTGGTGCTTGTAATTTGGTGTTTGTAATTTTGATATTTGTTAAGACTTGCTTAGAAAGTATGTGCTTTGGTATTCAAATTCACTCGTTATTTACCGTATTCTTTTGTTAATCGTAAAAAAAAAAAAAATTGAAAATACTTTGATGTTTCTAATGTTTTCTTGTTGCAACTTTTGATAAATGGGCTAAAAATTGAAATTTTGTTGGACTCAAAGCTTACTGGAATGTATTAGCACACATCCTCTAGTTATAAGATTTGAAATAATTATTTAAGAGTACTTTATAAGAATTTAAAATAATGACTTCAAATGGTAAAATTGGAATAGAATTTAGAATTATAATTCCATATCTTAATTTCGTATTACATCCAAACACAATTTATAATCCTAACCCAATTTCAATTCTAACCAAATTAGAATTAGAATCTTTCACAACATCCAAATATAGAATTTATAACCCGATTCTAATTTTGACATAACTGGAATTGAAATAAAAAATTTGAATGCCAATTCCAATTCTAACATTGAAACGGTTTCATCTGATTGGTGGTATGAGTTTTTATCAAACGACTCATCACTCAAACTACAAAAAAGTACACATAATGGGCTTTGTACATGTCAAAGTATCTCAAGCTTGTCACAAGACTTCAGAAAAGAGTAGAATCTTTCTTTTCTCCATCATCAAAATTTGATAGTTTTGTTCCATTTTCATGGGAGTATTCACAAGATTAAAATAAAACATTTGAACTTATTCAAAACCCTCTTTGAGTAGATTTCTTGAGAGATGAAGATAGTTTCCCTCCATTTGTTTTACTTCTAGGTTTAAATAGTATGACATGAACCCTATGTTGGTCATCTCAAAATGCAAGCGACATAGCCAGCCTTCTAGAATTCATCAAGAAAACCTAGATTGTTGCCAACGAAACTAAGATCATCCACATAAAGAAAAATAATCAAAAGATCTCAATTAGCATGAATTTTAACATGAATTTTAAAAAAGTTGTTTACCAAACACATCTTTTAATTTAATAAAATTTCAACTATTTTAAAGGTTGAATTAATCTATTGGTCCTCATGGGTTTTTAAGAATGCACTTTAATCCCTGTAGTTTAAAAATGTATAAATAATACTTAAAGTTGCACAAATTTTATGGATTAGCCCCTACCACCAGTTGCTGGCCTAACTCTGTTAGTCCCTAACTATTATAGGTTTTTATAGTTTTTTGTTTTTTTTTTTTAATTTAGTTCCTATAATTTAGTTTGAACCCTAAATTTCAAACTCTAAACATCAAATCCTAAACCCTAAACACAAAATCCCAAGCTCAAAACACCAAAACCCAAACTCAAAATGCCAAAACCCCAAATTTGAAACTCAACCCTAAACTCCAAGTCTCAAAATACCAAACCCCCAAATTCCAAACCTATAAAACCTAATACCAAATGCCAAATGTAAACTTGAAACCCCAAAACCTAAAATCGAAATCCAAAGCTTGCAAAAACAAAATCAGGAAACTTGAAATGCCAAACTCTTAATCTTAAAACTGTAAAACCTAACACCAAATGCTAAATGTTTGAGGTTAGGGTTTTAGGTTTTGAATTTGGGATTTGAGATTCATGGTTTTGAGTTTAGGGTTTGGTTTTTGAGGTGTAGGATTTTAGGTTTTGGATTAAGGGTTAACAACTGAATTGTAGGGACTGAATGGAAAAGAACCAAAAACTTTAGGGGACCTACAATTAAATGTTGGGAACTAATAGAGTTAGGCTAACAGCTGATTGTGGGAACTAATACATCGACATTATGCAAATTTAAAGATCGTTTTATATGCTTTTAAAACACATGAATTAAATTACATTTTGGGGAAAACAATAGGGTCTAACAAATCAATTTAACCTATTATAAATCATTATAAAATCCGAGCATACTATAAATTAATCTATATTTTCTTAAAAATTTTATCCACCAAATTCCATTTAATAACATTTTAAATTATGTTATTATTGATTTTATCCTTGACAAGATAATGGCTTGCTTTTGATTGAATCAAATAAGTGGATTAATCAGGTGCAAAAATGTGGATATCAGTTGACTATAATACAAAAAGAAACAATTCTATCCCATTAAAGTAAGTGTAATACATTTATGTTAAACATTCGAATTTTTTAAACAATTTAAATTATGATTAGTTTTTGTATTTTAAACATAATATCAATTATCCAAAATGATAAAATAAATTAAATTTATTATACGGCAACGTTAATAAATTTTTTTTTTATTTTACCAATGACAGAGCTCATTGAATGAATCATTTATAATTTCACTGATAAAACTAAAAAAAACGTAAAATAGTTTGCATAGAATTGCTATGTGGAGAGGATACACATGGAAATAGGTTTTCAAAATCTCGAAGGGACACTTCTCGTGAGTAGTTTTGTTGCCATCTAAAGTGTGTCAACCATCCTTTTACCTCTAATTAGTTGTTCTTTGGTAAGGAAATGAACCTGAAATCGGGTAAACAATTTGCGTCTGATTAATTTAAAAGACATTTTTTAATGCGTCTAAACATCATAATGCTTTCAGAAGCTAGAAGAAACACTAATGGCTAAGGCCATAAAGGAGAACGATAAGAGTTGTCAAAAGAATTGACAAAATTTTCACCAAAAAAAGAATTGACAAATAAATCACAATATATATAGAGAGAGAGAGAGAGAGAGAGAATTGACAAATAAAGGCAATAGCTTTTGTTGGTGAAAGTGTCTTTGATTTTGCCTACTTTTTACACTTTTATTTGATCTTAAAATGTTGGCTTCAAAAGGCAAGTTTAATTTCCTGAATTAAATAATATTTTTTTGGTGTGAATTAAATATTATTGAATTCTATGGATATGTCAAAAGAATAATTAAACTCTAAGGATGCAACGAAAATCAATTAAGCTATCGTCGGGTAATGTGTACAAATGTCTCATATTTTTAAGCTTATTCACCCACAGGAATCTCAGAACCAAATTAAGGCTGTAAGTATATTTCTCCCATTTCATTGGATTTTTCACCTGTTTTGTTTTCCTGCCGGCCAGACGGTTCCAAATTCCTGCTTTTGGGATTCATACAAGGTGTGCAATGCCTCATTTCTTTATTCTGCTATGGAATTGTTCAAATGCTAAGAAGAATCTCTGATAAATTCAAGGGCTCTGTCTCTGTTTCATTCTGATCTATATATTAAAGCTTAACAAGCTAAGGTCTCCCCCCCCTTGGGGACTTTTGGGAGGGTTGTTTGGACTCATCAGCAGACATATTTAGCAAAGCAAACATGGCTCGTGGCTACGAAGTAAATGCAACTCCATTCACCATACTTGCCCATCTGATATTCATAGCTGTGACAACCCTTGTGCTGGTTTGGTTGCTGCACTTCCGTGAAGGCGTTGCTTTCAATTCTTCCAACAAATCCAAAATTTTTAATGTGAGTTGTTCAAGTCGTCTTGTTATTATGAAGTTAGTGTTAGGTGAGATCAATGATCTGTTGAACTTGTCTACTTATACTGGTTCAAATTCTACTCCTCCTGGTTGCAGCTTCATCCACTGCTAATGGTCATTGGGTTCATTCTAGTTGGAGGAGAAGGTAAGCAAAGCCTTTGTTTCTCTGATAAATTCTTAGAAATACAACAGTTGTGTGTTAGAATGTTTGTAACAAATATGACTTGAAACAGCTATCATGACATACCAGACAATCCCTGCAAAACGAAGCTCTGTGAGAGCGGTTCACCTGGTTCTACATCTCGCAGCTACAGGAGCTGGAATTTTGGGAATTATTGTAGTTTTCAAATTTAAGAACGAGGCAAATATTCCTGATATGTATACCTTACACTCTTGGCTGGGAATGATTGTCATCTGCGCATACGGTTTACAGGTAATCTCAATACTCGCTCTCACAATCTTAATTCATATATTTTTTGTTTTGTTTTTGTTTTTCAATGTTGGCAACAAATGCTGGTATTTTGAAATTTCTTACGATCAAATTTAAGGTAATTAAGTTTAGGGTCATTTTGTGGCGATCTAAGTTTATGTCTGAACCCATGGTGCCAACAGATAAGATTTTAATACACGGTACTTGTTAACTTGATAACTTCAATTACTGGTTTGGTAAGCATCTTTGTTTTATTTTTGTCATTTTTCTCTCTCCACTTTAATAGGCAACCATGTCTTATTTTATTCACTTTTCTTTTTTCCATTTGATATGCATCCTATATAAAATATGAATATATAAAAAAATAAAAATATAAAACATATAAAATTGTCTTGTTTGTATGAATACAAAATTGTTAAATTGTATATGAATATACCACAAAGTGCCCAATTAACAATTGTACAAATTTAATATAACACATAGTTATGTAAAAATAAGAAGTGTAATTTTTAAATATACTTAGAACTTGTGTTTTGAAACAATATTTTTATAAAACTATCTAACATTTATTGCAGTGTTTGTAGTTCATTTCGAAGAAGTGACTAAAATATTAATTATGATATTTTATTATCTGTAAATTATTAAGTATGATATTTTTTAGTATCAAATTTTCTAATATTTATTGGAGTAATTTATACTTCATTTGCAAAAAAATCTAAAAAATTAATTAATGGGGTCCATTGGTGATTAATCCATTGGTGATTAATGTTTTTTTTTTTTTTTGCATGGACTGATCTTACTAAAATCTAGAGATGACAGTAATAACACTTCAATTTTTTTGTCCTTTTACAAACCAATTCGTTAAGTAACCAATTTTATAATTGAACAGTTGTTATTGTACCTATCAACTTGAATGGCTCAAAATAAGGTATAATAATCTAGGTATCGGTCCCTTAGATATGAACTCTGATACCTAAATAATCATGCCTTTCAATTTATTGAGTGGGTATGTGCTTTATGTGAAATAGTTTGTATACCTAATATTTATTTGTAATGCATGTAACTAGATGTATTGCATAAATTCTCCTCATACTTGACAGTTGACATTCATAAATAATACCGATCAAAAAAGATTTTCCCTTTTCTTTTAAAATTTTTGTCCTTTAAGACTCATATGTTAAATTATAAAAAGATAGAGAGAAAATTCTCAAAATTAATAAAAAAGAAAGTCAAGAGATCCAAATCCATTTGAGTTCAATTTGTACCCTTAGTCAGCTCCTTATTCACTTTCTAGGTATTGGACGTGGTAAGTAACCAAACAAAAATAATTATCAAACTTATCATTAGCTTCTAAGTTTGTGGTTTAAACCTAATATCTACTGTTGAATTATGAAAATTAACCCTCAATTACATTTTATCTTTTTCAGTATATGGTGGCCTTCTTCACCTTTATCTTCCCAGGTGCAGAAATGTCAACAAGAGCTACATTTCTACCATGGCACAGGTTTATTGGCAATGCAATTTTCCTGCTTGCAGTGTGCACAGCTGAGACAGGATTAGTTGAACATTTTTACTTTTTAGGGCTGTTCCGCAACCGAGAGGCACTCATAGTCAACTTCACCGGTCTCTTACTTTTTCTATATGGTTTCAGCGTCACCCTCTCTGTCATTCTTCCCGCAATGTATTAAATATACTTCCTTTATTTTTTTCTTTTTTGGTTTTCTTAATGTGGCAGATTATTAATTTGTTTTCCTTTCATCATCTCAGTGAGTTATTCAGTTTTGATTATTAATTATTTTCCATCGGAAGTTTGTTGACTGATCAATTGCTGATTCAGGTGGTAATCTCTCTCTTGCAATGATAGTAAGAGATGCAAAATTTTATTTTATTTGTCAATATACTTTGCAAAAAGTCAATTGGAATCATAATTTAATTAAAATTTTATTTCATCTTTATACTCAGGGTAGGATTAAGGTACCCTTATTATTTATTAAGGGTATTAATATTCAAGTATTACAAAAAATTTAAGTATTATTAAGAAATAAATTTTTTAATAAAATAAATTTTCTTGATAAATCTTTCGTCAAAAATTTTTATTAACAAATTTATACTTTTTTATATAAAAATATATCTCTCAATAATATAAAATCTTTTTATAATAAAGGTGTTATGGCCTGTTATGAGCTGTCCATTTTAAAGTTAAAACAATAACCATCCAATTGTAAAACCGGTTACCTATTGATTTGGTTTTTACAAAACAGAATAATTTTCTCACACATTGACGCATTGAGGCACAATTTGTCGTGTAATATTAGATTAAAGCATATAAAATTAATAAACATAAGGTAATTACAGGACCATATACTAGAAATAAAACAATATACTCATACATTAAAGTTTGTCACATGATATCAGATTCTAGCACATAACATGAACTCAGAGTTGTCCTTAATTTGGGTGATGCTTAGATACATAAATATAAAAAATAATTGGCAATTACATATGCAGTAATTAGATCTATTTTACTATCTTTGGATATGCAAAGTAAAACCAATAGAACATACGATTCACCACAATCACAACTATAAGAACAATAATTAAGCCTTTGGATCAACTCAGAAATGTCTTATTTACCCACAAAAGAAAAATAACATAACTTAATGTCATTTCTTAAACATCAAAGTTTATGGGTAATTGAAATTAATTTATAATTTGAGATTTACTTTCTTATGATTTGGCCGCTTTGATGACTACAAATCATTCATGTCATAAATTTCAGAAGTAAATATGACTCTAAACATACTGTGTCTAGAAATAGCAAATGGTTGTGCATTATAGAGGAATAAATGCTTACAAACTCTTAGTTCTTTACAATATTACCCTTTCAATTATATAATGACTTTTTGTCATTACAAACCCTCAATTGGTCATTCTTGTCAATAAAGTGGAATGGTCGAAAAGAGATGAACACTTTCAACTACGGGTCTCAGGATGGCCAAGTATTAGCTGAGCCAAGAGTAAAAGTTGAAAGAATTTTCTTACTTTCGACTGGGATTCTCAGGTTGGTAAAAAAAAGGCTAAGTCAAGAATTTAAGTAAAAAGGCATTTTTTGCTTTCATGCATTTCAACTACTTTTAATAGAAATTGACTGCTTAAATAGAGAATTGTGAAAGGAGAAACCTTAAATTGGAAAAACATGAGTTCATAAATTAGTACTCAAATACCACATAAAAGACATAATTGAAAGGTCAACAATAGCAACAAGTGGGGATGGCTAAGATAAGAATGTTAAGATAGATGAGTTGATATATGAGAAAAGATAAGATTTAGAATGATTATATTTAAGAGAGAACTGGTATAACACCTATTAAAGAGAAAATGACAGAAGCTCATTTAAGATGTTTAGGACATGTACAAAGGAGACTACTAAAGGCACTAGTAAAAAAAAATGGATCAAATAATTTTTAGTCTAATGAAGAGAGGTAAAAGAAGATCCAAGAGGACATTTAAAGAAGTTATTAAAAGGGACCTCTTGTTAAATGGTGTTTCTAAAAGTTTAATTTTTGGATAAGATACAATGACATTATTTAATCTTGTAATCGACCTCACTTAGTGAGATAAAACTTTATTATTATTGTTATTGTTGTATTGGATATAGACGATAATTCCCAAACATCTTAGAACTTCATGTTTTTAGATATAGACTAGTAAGACAAAGCTTGATCCATACCATTTTTTGAAGAATATGAACAAAATAATAAGAAGACAATTCTCTCACTCTCATGAAGAATAAAGAGAAAACATAATGAAGAAAGGTTTCTCTCTCTTAAGCCCTCCACTTGATGATGGAAACTTTTAGCTTTTGTATTGTTCTTGTGTTGGAGTAGAGAAAGGACCAAACTCCTATTTATATGCATGAACCATAACCATAGCCTCCCATCAAGGGTTATGAAAAGTAATGTCCATTGACAAATTTAATCACTTCTTTGCATGTGTTGAGAGATATAAATTTACAATGGATCCAGATTCTTGCTGCAGAGGACTAATAGCAAAAGTGATTTTCGATAGATAAAATAAGAGTTTGAGTAAGTTAAAAAACAAATAGAAAACGTATATCCATTATAAATAGTAACTGGGCAGCTATTATCTAAAAATTATAAAAAGTTACGTTAAGTCAAAAATTTTGAAGATCCAATTACTAGTATAGCTATTATAATTTAAGCAATGACTATTAATAACTATTTGCTTGTTAGTTGGTCTCTAGTGATGCTCTAACGACCAAGTTTTGTTACTACTTTATTTTTTTAAATAAATGAATAACTTATTGTAATGTATAAAACAGTAGAAACACAACAACCATAATGTAAGTAATGAATATTGGCTTAAAGAAGCGAAAAGGTTCCGTCAATGAAAAGCACCGGCACAAAAGTGTCATGTAATAAAGAAGGTACATTGATTTGTTTAATTTTATAGTTTAGTTTATAGAATTTAATAAATTAAAAAAATATGTTAATTGTAAGTCGGATCATATATTAGAAATATATTAGAATTTTACATGAATTAGTTCTTGTTTAGATTCATAACCTTAATGCATGAGGAATTAAGTGGGAACATGCACTAATTCAAAATACTTATTCAAAAAGCCCTTTTGTGCATGAGTAGTAATTCTCTAAAATATTTCAAAAACTTACGTACTTTTTAAAAGCTTGCCGAAAATCACCTATAAGAATGCCACTGGAATCACAAGTAGACCTTGAATGGCTTAGATTAATGGTCTTTGGTCATCCGACCAAGATTCTTATCACGCTTAGCTAGCTTTAGAAAGGTCTACCTCATCAAGGCATGTTA
This sequence comes from Dicorynia guianensis, assembly GCA_037013595.1. NCBI lineage: Eukaryota > Viridiplantae > Streptophyta > Magnoliopsida > Fabales > Fabaceae > Dicorynia > Dicorynia guianensis. The sequence continues at coordinate 10,204,815 of JASUAB010000006.1, read as the reverse complement.
CAAGCAGGCTCAAGAAAGCACTGTTTAAAAAATATTGAGATTGAGGTATCACTTTTCGTAGCCCTTATCATTATAACTTTGTAAGTTATTACATGTAAATGACGCCTTTAGGTGTACCTAATGTTCTAAATAGCTATCCAGGGTTTGAGCACTTATACTCTAAAGCTTTTAAAACACAGTTATTACACATCTAGAATCATCATCAGAATGGCCACTAGAGTTTCACCTGTTCTGATAGTTCATCTACACGGCTTTCCAGTCCATATCATGCTTTCCTAACGTTAGATGGTTCAAACAATGCTGAGGGATTTCATTGAAAATTTGAGAGAGATCTCATAAAACCTAAGCAAGAAACTTCAAAACATAATGCAATTAAATGCAAGTCTTTTATAGTTTTCAACCATTTGATCATTCTCTTATTCTCTTTATCCTTAGATTATCTCTAAGGTTATCGCACGCACTCACGATCATTCTTAGCATAGGTTGAGCTCTTCTAAAGTATAGGATGCAGTTTGTTTATAAATTGTGGGGTCAATTATTATCTCGATGAAAAGCCAATATTGAGGTAAATTGCTGTAAAATACTAATAAAAGAATGACAATTTATGAATTTGAAATAAGCCACTTTCTTCATTTTTTCATGATGAGTTCCCTACGTATACTTTACAAGTTAAAGTGTGCCCTCTATTTAAGAGGGCTAAATCCCTTAGCTAACGACCTAAGTCTTTTTCTTTCTCGTGTTATTCTTGTCCTTAGTTTCCTCACTATTCGTTTATATATCTAGTTCTCTTTGGTGCTTACTTACATTGATATCATTGTTCTAGTACTTATCCAAGTCACTTTTGAACCTTACTTGCCATTTCTTTAACTATTGGCCGTTGAGGGCATTTGGTTGCATTCCTTTTTACTCTTTCATCTGTAGAAGTTCCATGTTTTAAAATAAAGCATGCTCTAACTTGGAATCGAGCTGCAAGGAGTCCAAGTACTTATTTGACTACTCAAAAAGTCTCTTAAATAGTACTGTCTTCACTCCCACTGGTCACCACCATCGATTTTGGAGTAACGTGGGCACCTGAACAGTGTTTCTGACATTAAAGATGTTACCTTAAGGATGAAGAAGGAGCAAGGCAACAACACTCGCTCCCTCATGGAAGAAGGAATATTTTCTCTCAAATCTTTACCTAACTCATCAAGAAATGGTTCTTTGGAGAGCTTCCAAGGGAAAGATAACTTGAAGACCCTCAGGAGACCAAGGGATTCCTCGCTGAGTGATGACAAGCAAATGAGAGAAAATGGTGTTTGGGAGGAATTGAGCTTGAGAAGATGGTGAAAATCAAGCTCCTCAAACCTTTTTTATTTTTTGAAATACTAGAATCGAATCTAAGAAAGGAGGACAATAAGATCAAATTCAATTACTTAAACTGAACATAAGTCCTAGCTCCTCAAACTTTAGGTGTAGAGAATTTTTCCAAAATTCATCTCTATCAGTTAAACGGACATGAATGAATCAAGCTGTAGCTGATTGCCTATATAGATACAATTTTGTCACTGATATTAAAACTCTCATAGTTTTTAATTTGTACTCAAATTTTAGCGAATTATGTGTTATTGAAAAGTTTGGTAAGTCTAGTTTATAATGTTTAACTTATTTGGGTAAAAAGGATCTAAAATTTTGTTAATAATATTGGAGAGGATAAGTAGGTTTGTATGTATTACAGTGTGTCCCAATTTTAATTTCTTCCCATTCTTTAAGTGCCAAATCTACTCTATAAGTTTATAACTTGATTATTTATGTACAACCAAAGCCCTTGCATTCCAAAGAATATCTAAGTGTTAAAGTCTTTAGGTTATGAGTGTTAACTAACTTTTTCCGTTTTGTTCACAGAGGATTAGCAAGTCATTTATCATATAATAAAGTCTTAACTTTAAATTTAAAAATAAAAATAAAAAAATCTCAACGCAACCACAAGTGCCATACATTACAACATTAACAATTTTCATATATAATTAAAACTGTAGAATGACTCAAATAAAATTATAAAATGACCAAAGTGTCATTGATATTAGTTTAATGAGTATATTAGATAAATGAAATATTTTTAAGTTCTATAACAAATTTTATAAAATACAAATTTGCAAATTATTTCATTTTTTAAAAATATTTTTGAATTTATTAATAGGATTCAATTGATCCTCCCTACTTGAAGGAATGAATTATTGCCACTTTAGTAATCACTAGCCATTAAAAAAAAAATTATATACATTAAAAGTATAATGATTACCTTTCTAAAGCATGGTATATATTGGACATTGTATCCTAGTCTGTGAATTATATTGTGTTACTGTTCCGTTATTGTAGCTAAACTTTGACAAGCGTTTCCAATTTTTAATGCGGTTAAAGAAGCTACTGTTCCCACAATAATGCAACCCAATGTTTAAAGTGCACCATTTAAGATTTCATATTTACTGTTATTATAATTTTATTTTTTATTAATTTTATAATAAAATTTTATATTATTAAATTTATTAAATATTAAAATAGATACAATTAATAAAAATTTATCAAAAAAAGTGAAAAAACATAAAAATATTAATGTTAAAAACCTTCTTTTCTTCAATTTCAAGATTTGGAGTTTTGTCAAAGCTATGACAACTCATGTGTTTTTGTCTTTTTGTGGCGACAGACGATTAGTAAATTAATTAAGGCATATATAAAATTTTAAGTTTAAATCTAAAAATTTTAAATTAAAAATTTTAAGACAAGAATTGAGTGTCATAGTTGACCTGTCTTATTGTCTTTGGCTTCATTCCTATAATAAATTTGTAAGTGCCTCTCATAAATGAAGAAAAATATATTTTCACCACTCATTTTATATTTAATATTAAATTTATTGAATTAATAATTTAGTTTCTAAATTTAATAATTAAGTTTTATTAAAAAATAATAAAATTTTGAGAATAATGAAACTGTACAAATTAAATAGCATGTGTGCTTGTGGTCACTAATAATATAAGAAACAGCCTAATGAAGGAGAACAAAATTAAAATAACACAGAATGAAACCCATTTCAAGCTCATTGGTTAGATGTCACACACCAATACGAATCGCATTTCTTAGATATTTTCTCATAATCACGATGGGCAATTAGCTTTTATGGAAGTGGCGAGAAAATGTTCCACGATACTGTTGCTTCTATGGTGCAAGAAGCTCCCTCCAATCAGGGTGCTTAAATAAACCAAGTGCCAAGATGATAATATCAAGGCAAAGGCGGTGTGGGCGGGCATTATGCTTGTCCTTTGCCCTCCATCCACCGAAAGAATCATGCCACTAATCATGCCAGAAGTTTCTACTTTCTCTTTCCTAGCGCCAGATATTCCTCAAATATCCTCCACTCAAACAATGCTGATGTAAGCACTCCATCATGATTGATGCAGATGTTGGGTCCCACGCTGGAGCAGTTATGGTCAGCTGCTAATAGTTGTTTTGATTTTGGAATCAAATTTCTCTTACTCTATCAATATATTTTTTATTCAATAATTTTGTTTTCACATATTTATTTTATAAAATTAAAAATATTAAATTTTATAAATTATATTTTTAAATTTAATAAATTAAATAACCAATATGTTTTTTTGCAAGCATTGCAAGAAAACCTGTCGTTCCCCAAGCCAAGATTTCCCTTCTTTTTATTAGAGATTGAATTAGTCATAAGTTTTAACAAAATTTAATATGAAATTATAAACTTTAATATTTTTAAATTATTTTAAGTAAAATATCATAAAAATTAATAAATTTAATAATTTAAATTATTTTTTATAAAATTTTTGTAAATTTTAACTTTTGATAAAAAAATACTTTTATACAATCTTATCATTTTTAAAAATTAGATTTTACTAAATATTTATTTAAAAACTTTTAATTTATTAAATTTATTAAATTTTACCATCTAAACTGTAAGTCTAACAAATTTATCAGCAATCTTGTTAGTTCTCTTTTCTCACATTCAATATAAACAGTGCAAAACTCTCACAAGGAAGTAAATTGGTTAATTTCACATCTATGCTCTAAATTTGTGAAGGAAAAACAATGATTAAGTACTATGAATCCTCATATTTATCAGTTGAAGATCATCTATTTTGAATTAGAAACAAACAGAATCCAAATGGCAGCAGATTAATGGACTACACACAATAATAGTACATAATAACTAAAAGAAAAGGGGTTAAATCCATTGCTGCTTTGTTGCCTCCATTCTTTCCAACAAACCAGTGATCTCTGCTTGCATTCTCCTTTTCATTTTAAAGTAATCACCATGAGAATTTTCCAACACTTTCAATTCCTCAAATTTCTTCCTCCGCCTTTCTTCTGTGTCTTGCAAACATAGCTTGGCAAGCCTCTCGGCATACTCTTCTTCCATCTGTGTAGTCTTTGTCCTTATCATCCTCTGGAATCCTTCTGCCTCTCGCCGCGCTTCATCTGCCTTGGTTTGGAACATTCTGGCTTCTGCCTCCTTTATTCGAACAATGCTCTCCAAGTTGTCAAGGCCACCCTTCCTTAATAAAACCCCCAACTGGAAATCACTCTCAGTTTTCAGTTCGCTTAGGAGGGAGACTTTAAAGTCTTTCTGATGAAGATCATTTGACAGGACATCACAACGTGACCTAGAATAACTTGGGTCATAACTATATTTTGGTAATAGACCATCAGATTGTGAAAGAGATGCCGTATCCTTCCTCAGGTTAGCTTGAGCTGCTGCCAAATCCTTTGAAGATATACGGGAAGCAGGAATGTCTGACATGCCATCTGCATCTAATTATCACAAAAATGAATTTCGGCAAGTCAGAATAGATGTAAAGCAGGGAAAAGATCTTCCACAAACTTACAAGGAATGGGACATTTTAATGAAAAAGCCCTAACCACATGCAGTTTAGACATTTCATCAAACAGGACGAAAGAGGTTGTAATAACGTACCTTGCAAGCAACTGAGGTTCATTTAAACCCTTCCCTTGCCACTCCTCTCCCCAGTATTTAAGAGAGAGAGAGAGAGAGAGAGAGAGAGAGAGAAAAGAAAGAAAAGACAATAATGCTAAGTATAATTGCTGGTTGAAGGAAATATTATTAATAGTCACCAGGGCTTACTTATCTTAATGAAGCACCTCAATTACATAAAGCAATTCTAAGATGTACAAACTTGTCTAAGGGACAAAGAAGATGAAAAGTGAGTCATCTGAACCATTGGAACACCCATATCAAGCTTGAGTAATCAAAGTAACATGTAATTCATTCTTAACCAAGCACCAAAAGACCAGAGTCAGCGACACTCTCAGATTACACAGACGCTGAACATTCTTTTTCTCCACATGCTAACAACTCACATTACATGATCTATGGAGAAATAATGAGCGGGACTGATTCAGGGACAACACATCATTCCATGACCCATTTGATATATAAGTTCCTAGATCTATCAGACATCCAAAGCCAACAATACCACCTGAGAAGTAATTACAATTGCTTGTGAAGCAGAGAAATCCAAATGCACAAGCGCACATCTCCCATCAATAAGAAGAGGCTGGGATGTGGGTAAAAGTTCAAGCTTTGAACTCAAAGTGACTCTAGAAGTGCAAGTGAAATAGTCTACAATACTCAACACAACTCCATTTGACATTAAAGTACATATAGTAGAATCTCAAATTGCTTTACTAATAGCAATTTCAAATCTTCCATATAGATATAGTCCACTTTTAGAAACAAATTACATCCAGAAACTGGATGGTAGATTATGGACATATAATCTTAATTTGTAATTTTATATAGTGTCTCAGTTGGTTCTGCATTAGCCAAATGACTCAAGCCTGAAGCTTCTCCGATGATGACTAGATCAGGCCTTACACCCCTACTTTTAGCTCAGAATCTATAAAGGGCGAGTCTTAAAGTTTTCATCAAAATAGAAAAAGGTAATGCAGCACTTCTCCAGAAGTCGATCAAGTTTTTGGGTCCTCCATTCACGACAATACTTACAATTTGATGGACCATAAAGGTATAAAACTCTGTTTCCTTTGAGGACATCATCTCCATTTTCTTTAGCAGAAAGTGCAGTCAGGCATTTATAGTGTGCTGGCTCATAAGTTATCAGGCCTTTATAAAGTCTACACTTAGTTGGTTTACAGATGCAATTACTGGGCTGTTTTCACAATATATGGTGTAAGCAAAAAGTTATGAATTTCACAGTTCTGTTCCTCTGATGTGGCAGGTAATCTATAAATGAATTACGCAGTTCTGTTCCTCTTGGTTTTGATAAGACTTCTAATAAATATAGTATTTCTGTGCTATTGGATTTAGCTTAAGAAATCATATTATGCTTACTAATGTCCCTGGTTGCAAACTTAAGCTTTACCGGCTTCCTTGAACTAGAAACCTAACAAAACTAAACATAGAATACTATAGTACTATTTCACCTGTGCTCGTATCTACTATTCACAGTTGCACGTCCAGAAAATAAATCCTGCTAATTTTGATGAAAGATACAAGTGCAGCAAAGAAATTTCATAATAGGTTAAATTATTCCGTTGGTCTTTATAGTTAGGCCAAATTTTTTAGTTACTTCTTATAGTTTTAAACCTTATAAGTAAATATTTATAATTTCTGCCGTTTATACCTCATGTCCCTATCATTACTCTCCATTATGACACTCTGAAAATGCCTAATGTGGCTAACATAAGGACCTACTTAAAATACAAAAAGACTCATAATTTCAAACAGTATTCAGCTAAGTCCCTATAATTTGATATAATAATACTAAAGTCCCTATAATAACTATAAGGACCATTTCATTATTTAGCCATGTAAAGCATTTTTCTATGGCATCATAACGGGGAGTGATAATAGAAACTTAAGGCATAATTGACGAAAACTATATGGACCTATTTATACGGTTTTAAACTGTAAAATCTACTTGAAAACTCAACCTAACTATAGGGATCCGCAGAATAGTTTAACCTTCATAATATTTTGCTGTCATCCTTGACATCAGTTAACCAAATAGGAATAAACTTAGTCCAAATACTGCAGCTGTGGTCATCTCTACAAAAATTATTAATCACTGTTCTATTTTATTTCCATCTTTAGCTTATTTATCATTGGTAATGCTTTCCATCTACCACGGCAGACCTTTAGTTCTCTCTTCTGCAGAATCCTAAAAGATCACACTTAAAAATAGGTCACTTCCTAATGTAAAGGCATTACTTCCTACAGCAAAGTCAATCAGATGCATAAGAGAACGACACCTGCTGACCTATATCCATTTATAATTTAATTCTTACCTATTGCTTTATGACCAACATGTAATTTGATGACATGCTTTTGTTCTCAAGTAATCGTAAGCCCATGAATTAAGTCCCTACTAAGCAGAGAATTTCCCCTTAAAACTTCTATGATAATCTTATGTAGAAAAATACAATTTGTAAACTAAAGTGCTTCAGCTAAAAAGTGCCATCTATGTTACTCCAGAAAATATGTACCCGCCAGTGAAGCCAATTTGACCAATATCAGGAAGTCAAAAATCTCAAAGTCTTCTCTACTGTTACTTACTTCTAACAATGCACCAATCCCTTATATCATGCCATTATATGTTTTTATGCAACTACTTCTACAGAACATAGTTTTAAGAGTATAGAAGTCAACAGATCATGGGACTTTTAAACAAACATTACATCAGCAAATGGGTTGATCTTTACTCATTAAACAGACAAAGCAAGTCATGATATAATTACAGTTCAAATTACATATATTCTTGAATAAAGACCGCATAAGTTGAGATGCAAGGAAAGACAACAGTTCAGAGACTCACAGTTGAAAAATTGTATCATGTAACTGCAGGCATCCGAAGGAGAAACCATTTTGGTTTGAAGCTTAAACAGCATGTCATCAGCTTTGACATTCAATTCTTTCCCTTTGCGATCCTCACTTCCCTTAAAAATCCTCCTTACACAGTCAAGTTCTTTCATCAAGGTTTCTAGACCCCAATCTTTAGCGCAACACACAAACACATCTTTAACAAACCCAAACATTTCAGAAGCATGTCCACAACCAATGCAATGAAACTGCATCTCAGTGGTCCCTGAAGGCCCCTTCAAACTTGGCCCAGGTTTTATGAGATTCCTCTGAATGCCACAGGCAGCATGGCACCAGTGGGAACAAACATCACAACCAACCCAACTACACGTGTTACTTGCACAATCAAAGTTCAAACAGACCGGACACATGCAAGAACTGCAAAATCCCGTATTTCCAGCGCAAATCTGGCAGTCACAATCATCAACAGGCAGTACACTCTTGCAGTTCACATTTCTACATTTCTTATACAAGAAAATATCTACCATCTCAGATAAGTTAATTTTCCCAAATAAAAAGCTTCCAAGTCCCATCTTGACAGCAACCAAAATCTCTAATTGTACTTTGTGGCACTTCGAGAGAGTCTCCTTGGTAAGGTCAGATCTTCGCTCAAGACGGTTTTGGAGGGTCACCAGTTCATCCTTTCTGTCAGGCGTTTCAATGAGATTTTTTAGGTACTCCTTAGTTGATAATATTACCTCATCAGTAAGCTCCTGAATTGTCTGTACCATGCCAGGAACAGACTCTGAAACAATTTCTCTGAGAATTCTTTCTGGTCTGGAGAGTTTCCTTGTTTTCGCACCGTCTAAACTTTCCAAACCTCTCAGATTTTCAGAATTTCTTCCTCTTGAGTCCCCTGACTGAGCTTCCAATCTTGGCCTCGCAGGCAACTCTGATGGGAAAAAAGAATGATTATCTGAACTTGTAGTTTTATACTGACTATTGCCCTGCATAAACGAATGAAGCCCACCACAATGATTTGACAGAGCAACCCCATCTCCTATTGGCTTGAACCTACTATGAACCGACCCATTAGTCCCCTCCCCACAATTCCAAATTTGGTCATCTTTGCTCCCCGAATACTCATAATTATCAGTTGAATTACGGGTAAGCGAGCAACTTGGGTTGTGTGAAAACGGGAGAGAATATGAGTACGATAGAGAAGCTGCTGTATAATCATTTGAATATGTAGTGTGTGAGTTGGTTGATGGTCTATTGGGCTTTGGCCTGACGGATTGATCCTGATCACCATTGTGAAGCGCGTTTGAAGCTGTAAGAGAAAGTGAGACATCAGGCAAAGCAAGAGAGAGATTGAGTGTCTCCAGATTTGGCTTCTTGTCCCACTTTTCCCTTTCAAACTCTTCTTCAACCGATCGCTTTGAAGAATTCTCTCTGGTTTCACTCAAATTCAGAAAATCCCTTTCTAACCATTTTTCATCTTGATTTGAATTCTCAGAAACGATAACTTCTTTACCTTTGTAGCTTACTTTTTCCAAGGAATTTAGCAAGCTTTTACTTGGAATTTCTTTCTCAGGATGGCCCAATTTTGGGTTATCACATAGGTAGCTGAGAGTCAACTCTTGTAAGCCTAAGCTCCCAACCTTTGTTGATTTTGATTGAATCCCATCAACACCCAGCTCTGAATCTTTGAGAAAATCAATACCGTTTTCTGGATAACCCGTTTTCTCTTCTGGGTTACCCTTGCTTTGCCCAAAATTGTGCTTTGACAGCTTGCTCCGAGAGTTCTCCCCTTCAGAGTCAAGACCACGAGGGAGATCTTTTCCTCCAATCATGACCAAAGGAACAACACAAGCAGAAAAGCTTAACAAAGAGATGGAACAAATCTGTAACAAGGTTAACCGGGGCAGTTCTGAAAATAAACGAAGAATCTGGGGCTTTTCTTTTCCTCCCACTCTGGTTTTATCCCTCAATACGCCATAGCTCTGCTCTGCAACGGCCGGAATTTCAAGCGTTCACACGCACTAATAAAAGTAAGAAAACGGTAATGTTTTTCTTCATCTCCGAGTTTACGGTCTTAACCCTATGAAACGGACAGAATTACTGAAATGGACCCTTTTGACTGCAACCGTTCTTGTTCGCTACCAGCTCACACAGAGAAAGAGAGAACAAAGACCAAGACCAGGCCCGTTTCTCAGTCGTCATGAATATCTCTTGTCAGCTTGCAACATGTTTGTTTTCTTTTTTTCTTTCTTTTTTTTATTTTTTTTAATTTAATTTTTTTTATTTTTACTAATTTTTGCATAATTTAATATATAATTTTTAATTTTTAATTTTATACTTATCTTTTTTCTATTAATTGTAACGTAAGAATATTATTTTTTTTCTTTTAAGTCTTTAGTAAAAGAAGCGACGGCTCATTTCTTAATTAAAGTTCAATTTACTTTAAAATAGAATAATTTATTTACATATCTTTAATTTTTTGTAGTAGAAATATTATATATTAGCTACAATTCAATGGGTAACTCAGTACAATAAAAAATTGAGTAAATGCAGAAACAATCTATGGTATCGAGTTTCTTTGTTGCCCAAAAAATGCAGCATAATATATACGAGGAATGTCTCTATCAAGGGAAACTTTAATACTGTATAACTCAAAATGTCCATTGATAATTGCAAAAATTTCAGCTCATCTTTGACATTTTCATTTTTGGCTTGTCTATAGTACTTTGAAAAGGTCCCTTTAGTCTAAAAAAAAACATCAAATTTTATTTTAAAAAATTAAAATCGTTAATAATATCAAATTTTATTAATTAAGTTACAGAATCCATCAAATATAACCGCCCACGTCCACGTCTAATTTTGTGGCGGGGTAGGCTGTTCTATAACACTTACGAGGGAGTAGATTTTGGCTTGTGAAAATAGTGGAGTAAGAAAATGATGGAATGTGGGTGAGACATTGTCAGCCGGTTCACATGGGAACCAAATATCCCAGGTTTCCTTGTTGTTTCCAAGTCAACCTGCCGCTCCCAACTTGGCATTGCTTTTCTTCGTAATGGGTCGACATGCACAACAATTCAGTAAAACAACAAATTTGTCACATGTCGATGCAATTAATGTAACCCGAACAAGAAGTCAATAATATGGCTCTCATTTAAGAGAAAATTTTTTTTTTTTTTTGCTACATTGGAGGGGGTGCGGATTCAAATTTGGGATTTCGGGATGGGAGGAATTCTTACCGTAGTTAAGTTAGCCTGTTCCTCAACTGGTTATTTAAGAGAATTTTTATAAATATATTATGATTAATTTTAAAATACTATTTAAATCTTCTAGTACACAGAAGTGGATTAAGAGATTTCTTATATAAAACTTATAACAAGAGAGCTAAAAGTAAAATTAAAAGAAACATTAAAAGAAAAAAAATTAAAATTTACAAATTTAAATACAAAAGATAAAATATAATCATCAAAATTAAAACAAATAAAAATTAAATGATTCAAATTCTAAACCATATGACTTTGACACAAAATGTTTTAATAACATGTGATTACTTTTAAAAAGGCTAAATTGTACAAAACTATCCTGAACGATGTTTCAATTTTAAATAACCTTCCTGAACTTTAAAATTTTATAACTAACCCTCATTAACTATGAAAAATGTGTAAAAAACTCCTTTCCCAAAATTTTTCGTTAAATTTTGGTTGTCCTTAGTCAAATCCCAAATTGACTAAGAGAAAAGATCAAAATACCCTTCACTCCTCACCCCTCCATCGCTCATGCTCAGCCACCCTTCCCTCCTTCTAATTGCTCCTATCTGTCTCCTTCATTACAATCCCAAGTTTCATGAGGGCCCCATGTTCTGTTGAAGTTGAAATCAAACCTCAACAATCAAACTTTGGTGGTCTGAGGAAGCTACATGACTGGAACAAGCACAACTCGAATCCTTCATTTCCATTGTGCAATCTGCTTTAAATGGAAGGTGATTCCCACAAAGGAAAAATATGAAGAAATCCATGAATATATTCTTGATCAGTCCTTTTACTATGAAATAGCTCATGAATGGTAGTAGGCTTTGCACCCCTTTCGTGTAATTCTACATATTTGTTCCTGCATATCGATGTTTCTCCGAAGATACAAATTTGTGGGCGCTTTTAGATGATAGATACTTAGTGTCATTGTTTATCTGAACAGTTTGTGGACTTCATGTAATTAGGTTTCATTTTCCATCCACTATGTTAGTTGTTATAAAATACCACGCTCTCCCCATTTGCACCCAATTTTCAATCTCTATCCATCTACTTTGGTTTTCAAGGAAACTGTGAGGTCAAAGTCTGTTCTTTTAAGCACGAAGTGCACGCAACGTGCCGCACGTGATTGGGAACAACTTGAACAACAAGGAAGTTAGAAGATTCTATAGAAGTAGATAATAAAGAGGATGGAATCACAATTGGGTACACTATTGTAAAGACAAAAGACCTTTTTGGATGTTGTTTCATATAAGCCCTATTTTTAGCAAGGATGATGGTAGGGTTATTCACTTCATGGCAGTTCAAGTACCTCTATCTTCTCCAGATGGTAGTAGGCTCTGGGTTATTGATAAGCCGAGTATTGCACGGCCTCCTCTTGGGTGGTAATGACTGCTAAGGATTAGAGGTGAAGGAAGCACCAAATTTGCATACGTGTGAGCATCTGTTAGCTTTCCTTCTTTAGGATCCAGTTCCTTCTTCCCCTTATCCTTTAAAAAAAAAAAAAGAAATTAGGGTTTAAATTTTTTTACAAAAAAATAAAACTATTTTCTAATTCCCAGTTTCCATCCATTTTCTTTTTGTTGCAGGAAGCTTCATTCTGCCATTCTCCTTCACACTGTCAACCCCGGCATCACTGCTCTATCCACAACCTTTCCCCACCAATGCCAAATCTTCATGTGTTCCCACCACTCTGTATTCCTCTATCACATTCTACGTCAAAGCATTTACTCCTAAATTCTTCAAAACCCTAAAACCCAAACAAAAATCCTACTCAACCACCATTGTCAAAGTACTGCTCCAATGGAACTGAAAGCCCTAGTTGGCCTTCATGACCCCTTGCATCATCATCATCATTTCTTGTAAAGGTGGCATTGGCAAAACTACTACCATTGCTAATATGGTTCTTTCGTTCACTTGTCTTGGTTTCTCTATCATCGCCATTAACGCCAACATTGGGCACTCATGAAACTTGGGATTGTGAAGGAAGAGGTAGATAGGAGCAATCGAAAGGAGGGAAGGGTGGTCGAGCATGAGCTATGCAAGGTGGGGGTGAAGGGTATTTTAGTCTTTTTTCTTAGTCAATTTAGGTTTTGACCTAGGAACATCCAAAATTTAATAAAAAACTGAACGGAAAGGGGTCTTTTACATATTTTTTAAGTTAAGGAGGGTTAGTTACAAATTTTTAAAGTTTATAAGTGTTATGTAAAATCGAAGCATAGTTCAAAGAAATGTTGTGCATTTTAGTCTTTTAGAAATGATAAGTCTACACTTTTATGACTATAGGAACAGTATAAATACCTTTATTTCTCTTTTATCAATTTTCTCTCACTATTAAACATGTCATAGATTATACTCTTATTATACTTAAAAAGTGAGTACATTTATCACTACTCATCACTTTTGCTACATCAAGCAACTATAGCGGCCTCTTATTGGATTATGTTGATAGAAATACCATTTTGTAGATTAACCATTGCAGCATTTTGTTATCCTTAATAATACATATAACATTTCATATCATGTGCAAAATAATACAATTTGTGGGGGGAAAAAGTGTTGAAACCCCATATAGCATATAAGTCCTCATAACATAATTCTTTGGTAGTGTTTATTTGAAATAAATATATATATATATATATCATAATAGTATTGTTAATGAAATAATTAGTGACACTATTTATTTAAAAATTAAAAAATTTCATAATTAGATATTCAATTTTATATTTTTTTTCCTTTAACCATATTATATTCTTTATAATAAAATACATATGACATTCTAACAAGTTGTTGTTACATTACTAGTAAAAATTAAAAATTATCACAATTTTATATGTTGTTATAAATGTTTTTTATATGTAAACTCCCTACGTCACTACTATTCAAACCAAACTCACCACTTGTTACATTCTTTTTCCTCTGTTTGTTTTTATATTAATTCTTTTTCTCAATCTTATCTTCACTTGATATATTGTATATTCTAAGATTATATATAATAAAAAATTTATTTGTCATAAATAAAAACAAATGTAAAAATAACTAAAAAAATTAATACTACAAACTATAAACTATTTAAGAAAGTAAACTAACAATCATAAACAAATGAAATTTAATCACCTATAAACTGGATTTTAGGTCATACTTTAGTCATTTATTTTATGAATATTATTGAGATTTATAAAAAAATGAAAAACTTTAGCTTAAATGAGAATATATATATATAGCTCAAATTTTTATTTAAGAGTTGGGTTTTGCGGATTTCATTAAGTCAATCATGAAAATGGTGTTTAAATTAACCTAACTTGTCTAAGTAGATGCAGTTCAAATAGTTTAATGTGGAGCATATATTCTAATTTGACAATAAGTCACAAAGATGTTTAGATGCCTTAGCACTAAACATGCTCAAGTGAGTAGACAGGCTCTCTAAAGAGCTTTGGAAATGGCATCAACCAAGTCATAGTCTCAAACTCTTCTAGCACTCCAAGATACTTCCACAATAACATTAAGACATTGAAAAGATATGAAATTCAATTTAAAAAAATCCATAGGGATGTTAATATGGGTGTCATACATAGCCTAGGGTTTTTAACACAAGAATAAAATTAATGAGATTGAGTAGAACCAAGCTAAGGATAAATCCTTTGGCTTAATAACAAGAAGGTATGGAAGAAACTTCCCAAAATTCTCCAACCTTCCTTCACATAGGGAATTCTTGAAGAAAACTTCAAAAGGAATGGATTCTCTTACCTATCTTTACTTGGTTTAGAATTAAGGATGGGGCATTAGGATCCTCCATTGATCCCTCAAAAGTCGTAACCGAACTCACAAGTATTAAAAGGTGTTATGGTTCCTACATTTCAAAGAAAGAGATGAAAGAGAGAAGAAGAAAGAGAGATGGAGAGAATTCTAAAAAGTCTAAAATGATTCTTTATTACTCTGCAAGTACAAATGAGTACATGAATTTATAGCACTTTCTAGGCACATGTAATGGGTTGAGCACTTGAACATGCAAGCCTTGCTTTCTCCAACCATCTTTAACAGCTGGCAAATCAATTATGTTGTTGACAAATTATGTTACCCTAGTTGAACTCTTCTTGACCTCCAATATCCCCCTATGAACTAAACTCTCTCTATCCATTACTGCTTCCCTTACCTCAAAATGACACAATCCATGATGGTAACTGTCGGCCCTGAAATTTTTGTTTTATAAAGTCGCCATCGATTTAAGTTATATAAAGTGAGATTGAACACCTAATTAAAAAAATGATCTCCATTTTTAGATATTAGGTTCGGAGATTGATTATGTTTTAGGGAAGGTATTAGCATCCTAAATGTCCTTTCAATACCAAAAATGATCTAATTAATTTACTTTATTAATTCATGCTGGTTTTCTATTTTTCATTTAAAAAGATTTTTTAAGAAATAATCCTTACCCATTTCAGATTGAGATTTTAAATAATTTTGAGAAAGATTCATTTTATATTCTCGATCAGATTTTTAAAATAATAATTTTAGAAAAATCCCGTTCCTATTTCAGATTGAGGTTTTAAAGATAATTTACAGAAAATCCCCCTTCTATTATAGTTCAGAGTTTTAAGAAAATAATTACGTAAAAAGCTCTTTCTATTCTAGATCAAGATTTAAAAATAATTTTGAAAAAAATTCCTTTTCTATTCCAGATTGGAGTTTAAAAAGTAATTTTATAAAAATCTCATTTCTATTTGAGATTGAAGTTTAAAAAAAATTAATTCTCAAAATTTTCAAAGTCACAAAATTAAGGACGCACGCTATTTATTGTTGAATTTCTATCCTTTTGCTTAAAAGAAATAAATTTTATTATTTAAAATTCCTCTAATCAAATTAGCCCTAGTCTTAGATACGCCGTTATATTTTAAATATAATTATAATTCAAAATAGCTAAAATTAAAAACTATCATACCCGAAATAAAAATCTAAAATGTGTTCTAAAGCTCTCATAGCCAACCTGCTAACTTCCAGGTTTCAAACAAGAGCTGTGCTCAACTCAAAGAAGAATATCCAATCACCAAGGAAGTCGACACTTGACAAGGTTCAACCGACTACTCCAACTACATTGGTGAGGACGAGGGTGAGCTACACTTTTTTAGGTCCCTAGCTGGTCTTGTGCGTCAATCGGCAACTTTTTTTTTTATCTAGTGGATGCTTCAAGGAATAGTAACTATCTTACAGTTGATGACGGCGTGATTTCGAGCTCTCTGGGTGGCAGTATAGTGTCCCTTACAACAGCTGCTTGCCGGGTCCTTCACGACGGCTGCATGCTGGGTCCTTCACGATGGCTGCATGTTGCACACTAGTGCTGTGGCACGATGGGAGTTGAGACCGGGATGAACTATGACAACGAACTCCTTCCAAAGAAGATGATAGTGTCCAGGATGGACCTATGACAACGAGCTCCTTCCAAAGAAGCTAACTGTGTTCAGTTTCGGGTGGCAAAACCATGGTAACTTCGTGCCTAGTCTTTCGTAGCGACGGTACATAGAGAACTAGTCTTCTAATAGGGGCACAACAATAGCCAAGTGTCTTGGTTTAAGACATTGCAGCAAAGGAAGTGAAACAGAAAGAACAACACCGATCCTTTGCAGCACATGATAAATGGGCTTCTTCAGACAAAGAACGGAGCTACTGGTTTCAGACTCTGCACAGGTGAACTGAAATGTTGCAGCGATAATGAACTTCTGCATCAAAGCTTCAAGGAGCAACGAGACTCCTGCTTGTAGAGTCCTTCATGATGACAATTATGCAGTGTCGCAAGAGTGGAAAAGGATACAGCTTCCAGGTAATGGTGTCGCAGTCCTTGAGACTTCCTCACTGATCTTAGGACTTTTGGGTGCTGTGGGCGATCACTGCATTTGAGGTTTTATGAGCAATGGACAGCGACTCAAGGCCGTGATTTGGTGACTGGAGCGAATGAGCGAAAGAGTGCTTACACTTACTCAGACTAGGTCTCAAGGAGAAAGGTAGAATTCTGAGCAACTAGTGATGGTCTTTGAAGATCAAAATGACGTGATCGAAACTGAGCAAAAGTGGTGAATGATGAGGTCCAAAGATGTAAAGGGATAGGTGCTTCTTCCTCCTTAGTCCATCTCGTGATATGAGGCATAGTGTCGGCCAAGTTCCTCGATCAAAGACTCTGTTTAGAGGCAACTGCTGGGTCTTTTGGCCATGCAACAGTGGCACGATGATTTCCCTTGGTAGTGGTAGCAATGGTGAAAGGAGTATTGCAAGGACATAATGCTGCAGAGACAGCAAAATTGAACAACGACAAGGTCGATGGTAGAACGCTCTCCCGGATTCAACGACGTTGGGTCACGAGACTTGAAGTGCTGACGGAAGAGCCCTGGCATGCTTGACTCTCACTAGAGTTGTCTCCAGGATTCGAGTGAACAAGGAGTGGTGTGAAGAGTGCAGTGGGAGTGAGAAAACTTTTCTCCTTTCTTGGCTACATGGGTGAATGTGCAGGAGAGTTCTTTTAGGTTTTCTTGAAAAATACAATGGTAGTGTGTTCCTTCTTTGGGTGTGGAAGCTCTTTGGTTCCCTTCCCACTTTTTTCTTTTTTTTTTTTTTTTGCTCACTGATCCCCCCTTAGAGGTCAAGATACCCAGGTTTTTTGATCCCACCTTGCTGCCTTATCTCCTCTTAATCTCCTTCCTTATCCCTTTTTTTATCTCCTCTAGATTTTCTTTGTTTTCTTTCCTCTTTGGCCGATACTTATATCACTCTTTCCACCTTTGCCCACCTTCTTTGATTTGTTTTTCTTGCCTTTCTATTCATGGCCCACACTCATTTTTCTTTTCTAAAGAAATGCCATAGTTAGGTGGATAATTAGGTGACAATTAGGTGAATAATGTGGGGTTAAGTGAGTGAATGAATGTCACATACTCCCTTTTTCTCTTGTTCTCCCTTTATTTAAAATTTTTAATTTTTTTAATAATATTATTCACATTTGAGATCTAAAAATATCGTTAAATTTTTTTATTTTTGTTCAATTGATTTCTAAAAAAATATATATTCAAGTAAGATAATTTTAGAACTTATACATAGATCCATTCTAATTTTTTAAGACCCGACAAAATTAGGTGTCTACAATAAATTTTGTGTAGAACTTGCTAAGCAAAGGATATGATAATGGCTTGGTAAATATATCTTCAACTTGCTCATAAGCTGGGAAATGATTAACAAAAATTTGTTTTTGAAGAACAAGATCCATAAAAAAACTACATATCTAGCTCCATATATTTAGTATATGTGTGTTGTACCAGATTTGATAAAGTCACTGTAGATTGATTATCACACCACAATTGGGTGGAAAGGGAAGAGTGACCTCAATTTCTTTTGGCAAAGACTGTATCCTAGTTACCTTAGTAGTAAGATTGGCTAGACTATGAAATTTAACCTCTTTATTAGAAAGGAAAATCATAGGCTACTTCTTGGAGCTCCATTAGACTAGATTTTATAGTAATTTGAAATTAACCTTCAATCATTAATATTAGATGCCTAATCAACATTTGTGAATCTACTTAGGGAAAGAACAAAGGATGGTTGTATTAACAAACCAAGATTTAATGTACCAAAAAGATAATGAAAAATTCTCTTGACTACCTTCCAATGAGTATCAAGTGAAGCATGCATATAATAAGAAACCTTAATGACATCGAATAAGAGATCCAGTAAAGGTAATAGTAACATATTGGAGTGCCCCAATAGCACTACAATATTGTTATGGATTTTCATATGGAGACCCTTCTCTTGCTCAGAGCCTAAGCCCACTTACCATGGTTGTGGAAAAAGAGACTTTGCTTGATGCATGTTAAATCTAATGAGAAGATCTTCAATGTATTTACCTTGAGTGATTATAACCCCTAAAAAAGTGTACGAGACTTTTATAGTAAGAAAAAAAGTAGTGTGCTCAGATCTTTCAAAGAGAATGTGACATTAAGACATTGAACAAGATAATTTACTTCAATTTGTGAACTCCCAATTACTATGATATCATCAACATAAACCAAGATGTATATGTTGGACTTTTCTATGATCCTTATGAACAAAGACTGATAAGCTTTAGAGACTATGAATCTAACTTGAAGAAGAAAATGTTGTAGTTTATCAAACTAAGCTATTGGGGCTTCCTGAGGTTAGCTTGAGCTGCTGCCAAATCCTTTGAAGATATACTGGAAGCAGGAATGTCTGACATGTCATCTGCATCTAATTATCAAAAAAATGAATTTCGGCAAGTCAGAATAGATGTAAAGCAGGGAAAAGATCTTCCACGAACTTACAAGGAACGGGACATTTTAATAAAAAAGCCCCAACCACATGCAGTTTAGACATTTCATCAAACAGGACGAAAGAGGTTGTAATAACGTACCTTGCAAGCAACTAAGATTCATTTAAACCCTTCCCTTGCCACTCCTCTCCCCAGTATTTAAGAGAGAGAGAGAGAACAGAAAGAAAAGACAATAATGCCAAGTATAATTGCTGGTTGAAGGAAATATTATTAAGAGTCACCAAGGCTTACTTATCTTCATGAAGCACCTCAATTACATAAAGCAATTCTAAGATGTACAAACTTGTCTAAGGGATAAAGAATATGAAAAGTGAGTCATCTGAACCATTGGAACACCCATATCAAGCTTGAGTAATCAAAGTAACATGTAATTCATTCTTAACCAAGCACCAAAAGACCAGAGTCAGCGACACTCTCAGATTACACAGACGCTGAACATTCTTTTTCTCCACATGCTAACAACTCACATTACATGATCTATGGAGAAATAATGAGCGGGACTGATTCAGGGACAACACATCATTCCATGACCCATTTGATATATAAGTTCCTATATCTATCAGACATCCAAAGCCAACAATACCACCTGAGAAGTAATTCCACTTGCTTGTGAAGCAGAGAAATCCAAATGCACAAGCGCACATCTCCCATCAATAAGAAGAGGCTCGGATGTGGGTAAAAGTTCAAGCTTTGAACTCAAAGTGACTCTAGAAGTGCAAGTAAAATAGTCTATAATACTCAACACAACTCCATTTGACATTAAAGTACATGTAGTAGAATCTCAAATTGCTTTACTGATAGCAATTTCAAATCTTCCATATAGATATAGTCCACTTTTAGAAACAAATTACATCCAGAAACTGGATGGTAGATTATGGACATATAATCTTAATTTGTAATTTTATATAGTGTCTCAGTTGGTTCTGCATTAGCGAAATGACTCAAGCCTGAAGCTTCTCCAATGATGACTAGATCAGGCCTTACACCCCTACTTTTAGCTCAGAATCTATAAAGGGTGAGTCTTAAAGTTTTCATCAAAATAGAAAAAGGTGATGCAGCACTTCTCCAGAAGTCGATCAAGTTTTTGGGTCCTCCATTCACGACAATACTTACAATTTGATGGACCATAAAGGTATAAAACTCTGTTTCCTCTGAGGACATCATCTCCATTTTCTTTAGCAGAAAGTGCAGTCAGGCATTTATAGTGGGCTGGCTCATAAGTTATCAGGCCTTTATAAAGTCTACACTTAGTTGGTTTACAGATGCAATTACTGGGCTGTTTTCACAATATATGGTGTAAGCAAAAAGTTATGAATTTCACAGTTCTGTTCGTCTGATGTGGCAGGTAATCTATAAATGAATTACGCAGTTCTGTTCCTCTTGGTTTTGATAAGACTTCTAATAAATATAGTATTTCTGTGCTATTGGATTTAGCTTAAGATATCATATTATGCTTACTAATGTCCCTGGTGGCAAACTTAAGCTTTACCAGCTTCCTTGAACTAGAAACCTAACAAAACTGAACATAGAATACTATAGTAGTATGTCAACAGTGATCGCATCTACTATTCACAGTTGCACGTCCAGAAAATAAATCCTGCTAATTTTGATAAAAGATACAAGTGCAGCAAAGAAATTTCATAATAGGTTAAATTATTCCGTTGGTCTTTATAGTTAGGCCAAGTTTTTTAGTTACTTCTTATAGTTTAAAACCTTATAAGTAAATATTTATAGTTTCTGCTGTTTATACCTTATGTCCCTATCATTACTCTCTATTATGACACTGTGAAAATGCCTAATGTGGCTAACATAAAGACCTACTTAAAATGCAAAAAGACTCATAATTTCAAATAGTATTTAGCTAAGTCCCTATAATTTGATATAATAAAATTAAAGTCCTTATAATAACTATAAGGACCTTTTCATTATTAGCCATGTAAAGCATTTTTCTATGGCATCATAACGGGGAGTGATAATAGAAACTTAAGGCATAATTGACGAAAACTATATGGACCTATTTATATGGTTTTAAACTGTAAAAATCTACTTAAAAACTCAATCTAACTATAGGGATCCACGGAATAGTTTAACCTTCATAATATTTTGCTGTCATCCTTGACATCAGTTAACCAAATAGAAATAAACTGAGTCCAAATACTGCAGCTGTGGTCATCTCTACAAAAATTATTAATCACTGTTCTATTTTATTTCCATCTTTAGCTTATTTATCATTGGTAATGCTTTCCATCTACCACGGCAGACCTTTAGTTCTCTCTTCTGCAGAATCCTAAAAGATCACACTTAAAAATAGGTCGCTTCCTAATGTAAAGGCATTACTTCCTACAGCAAAGTCAATCAGATGCATAAGAGAACGACACCTGCTGACCTATATCCATTTATAATTTAAGTCTTAACTATTGCTTCATGACCAACATGTAATTTGATGACATGCTTTTGTTCTCAAGTAATCATAAGCCCATGAATTAAGTCCCTACTAAGCAGAGAATTTCCCCTTAAAACTTCTGTGATAATCTTATGTAGAAAAATACAATTTGTAAACTAAAGTGCTTCAGCTAGAAAGTGCCATCTATGTTACTCCAGAAAATATGTACCCGCCAGTGAAGCCAATTTGACCAATATCAGGAAGTCAAAAATCTCAAAGTCTTCTCTACTGTTACTCACTTCTAACAATGCACCAATCCCTTATATCTTGCCATTATATGTTTTTATGGAACTACTTCAACAGAACATAGTTTTAAGAGTATAGAAGTCAACAGATCATGGGACTTTTAAACAAACATTACATCAGCAAATGGGTTGATCTTTACTCATTAAACAGACAAAGCAAGTCATGATATAATTACAGTTCTACTGGTGCAAATTACATATATTCTTGAATAAAGACCTCATAAGTTGAGATGCATGGAAAGACAACAGTTCAGAGACTTACAGTTGAAAATTTGTATCATGTAACTGCAGACATCCGAAGGAGAAACCATTTTGGTTTGAAGCTTCAACAGCATGTCATCAGCTTTGACATTCAATTCTTTCCCTTTGCGATCCTCACTTCCCTTAAAAATCCTCCTTACACAGTCAAGTTCTTTCATCAAGGTTTCTAGACCCCAATCTTTAGCGCAACACACAAACACATCTTTAACAAACCCAAACATTTCAGAAGCATGTCCACAACCAATGCAATGAAACTGCATCTCAGTGGTCCCTGAAGGCCCCTTCAAACTTGGCCCAGGTTTTATGAGATTCCTCTGAATGCTACAGGCAGCATGGCACCAGTGGGAACAAACATCACAAGCAACCCAACTACACGTGTTACTTGCACAATCAAAGTTCAAACAGACCAGACACATGCAAGAACTGCAAAATCCCGTATTTCCAGCGCAAATCTGGCAGTCACAATCATCAACAGGCAGTACACTCTTGCAGTTCACATTTCTACATTTCTTATACAAGAAAATATCTACCATCTCAGATAAGTTAATTTTCCCAAATAAAAAGCTTCCAAGTCCCATCTTGACAGCAACCAAAATCTCTAATTGTACTTTGTGGCACTTCGAGAGAGTCTCCTTGGTAAGGTCAGATCTTCGCTCAAGACGGTTTTGGAGGGTCACCAGTTCATCCTTTCTCTCAGGCGTTTCAATGAGATTTTTTAGGTACTCCTTAGTTGATAATATTACCTCATCAGTAAGCTCCTGAATTGTCGGTACCATGCCAGGAACAGACTCTGAAACAATTTCTCTGAGAACTCTTTCTGGTCTGGAGAGTTTCCTTGTTTTCGCACCGTCTAAACTTTCCAAACCTCTCAGATTTTCAGAATTTCTTCCTCTTGAGTCCCCTGACTGATCTTCCAATCTTGGCCTCCCAAAATTGTGCTTTGACAGCTTGCTCCGAGAGTTCTCCCCGTCAGAGTCAAGACCACGCGGGAGATCTTTTCCTCCACTCATGACCAAAGGAACAACACAAGCAGAAAAGCTTACCAGAGAGACGGAACAAATCTGAAACAAGGTTAACCGGGGCAGTTCTGAAAATAAACGAAGAATCTGGGGCTTTTCTTTTCCTCCCACTCTGGTTTTATCCCTCAATACGCCGTAGCTCTGCTCTGCAACGGCCGGGATTTCAAGCGTTTACACGCACAAATAAAGGTAAGAAAACGGTAATGTTTTTCTTCATCTCCGAGTTTACGGTCTTAACCCTATGAAACGGACGGAATTACTGAAATGGACCCTTTTGACTGCAACTGTTCTTGTTCGCTACCAGCTCACACAGAGAAAGAGAGAACAAAGACCAAGGCCAGGCCCGTTTCTCAGTCGTCATGAATATCTTTTGTCAGCTTGCAACATGTTTGTTTTCTTTTTTTTCTTTCTTTTTTTTACTTTTTTTAATTTAATTTTTTTTATTTTTACTAATTTTTACATAATTTAATATATAAATTTTAATTTTTAATTAATTTTTAATTTTATACTTATCTTTTTTCTATTAATTGTAACTTAAAAGGTAAGAATATTATTTTTTTTCTTTTAAGTCTTTGGTAAAAGAAGCGACGGCTCATTTTTTAATTAATGTTTAATTTACTTTAAAATAGAATAGTTTATTTACATTTCTTTAATTTTTTATAGTAGAAATATTATATATTAGCTACAATTCAATGGGTAACTCAGTATAATAAAAAATTGAGTAAATGCAGAAACAATCAAAGGTATCGAGTTTTCTTTGTTGCCCAAAAATGCAGCGTAATATATACGAGGAATGTCTCTATCAAGGGAAACTTTATACTGTCTAACTCAAAATGTCAAGTGATAATTGCAAAAATTTCAGCTCATCTTTGACATTTTCATTTTGGCTTGTCTATATTATTTTGAAAAGTTCCCTTTAGTCTAACAAAAAACATCAAATTTTATTTTAAAAAATTAAAATCGTTAATAATATCAAATTTTATTAATTAAGTTACAAAATCCATCAAATATAACCGCCCACGTCCACGACTAATTTTGTGGCTGGGTGGGCTGTTCTATCACACTAAAGAGGGAGTAGATTTTGGCTTGTGAAAATAGTGGAGTAAGAAAATTATGAAAGGTGGGTGAGACATTGTCAGCCTGTTCACATGGGAACCAAATATCCCAGGTTTCCTTCTTGTTTCCAAGTCAACCTGCCGCTCCCAACTTGGCATCGCTTTTCTTCGTAATGGGTCGACATGCACAACAATTCAGTAAAACAACAAACTTGTCACATGTCGATGCAATTAATGTAAGCCAAACAAGAAGTCAATGATATGACTCTCATTTAAGAGAATTTTTTTTTTTTTTACTACATTGGAGGGGGTGCGGATTCAAATTTGGGATTTCGAGATAGGAGGAATTCCTACATTAGTTAAGTTAGCCTCAACGTCAACTGGTTATTTAAGATAATTTTTATAAATATATTATGATTAATTTTATAATACTATTTAAATCTTCCAGTACACAGAAGTGGATTAAGAGATTTCTTATATAAAACTTATAACAAGAGAGCTAAAAGTAAAATTAAAAGAAACATTTAAAGAAAAAAAATTAAAATTTACAAATTTAAATACAAAAGAGAAAATATAACAATCAAAATTAAAACAAATAAAAATTAAATGATTCAAATTCTAAACCATATGACTTTGACACAAAATGTTTTAATCGCATGTGATTACTTTTAGAAAGGTTAAATTATACAGAACTACCTTGAACTATGCTTCAATTTTAAATAACCTTTTTGAACTTTAAATTTTATAACTAACCCTCATTAACTATGAAAAACTTGTAAAAAACCTCTTTCGTCAAGTTTTCCGTTAAATTTTAAATGTCTTTAGTCAAATCCTAAATTGACCAAGAAAAAAGACCAAAATGCCCTTCACTCTTCACCCCTCCACCCTCCATCGCTCATGCTCAGCCACCTTTCCCTCCTTCTGATTGCTCCTATCTGCCTCCTTCATTACAATCCCAAGTTTCATGAGGGCCCCATGTTCTGTTGAAGTTGAAATCAAACCTCAACAATCAAACTTTGGTGGTCTGAGGAAGCTACATGACTGGAACAAGCACAACTCAAATCCTTCATTTCCATTGTGCAATCTGCTTTATATGGAAGGTGATTCCCACAAAGGAAAAATATGAAGAAATCCATGAATATATTCTTGATCAGTCCTTTTACTATGAAATAGCACATGAATGGTAGTAGGCTTTGCACCCCTTTCGTGTAATTCTACATATTTGTTCCTGCATATCGATGTTTCTCCGAAGATATAAATTTGTGGGCGCTTTTAGATGATAGATACTTAGTGTCATTGTTTAGCTGAATAGTTTGTGGACTTCATGTAATTGGGTTTCATTTTCCATCCATTATGTTAGTTGTTATAAAATACCACGCTCTCCCCATTTGCACCCAATTTTCAATCTCTATCCATCTACTTTGGTTTTCAAGGAAACTGTGAGGTCAAAGTCTGTTCTTTTAAGCACAAAGTGCACGCAACGTGCCGCACGAGATTGGGAATAACTTGAACAACAAGGAAGTTAGAAGATTCTATAGAAGTAGATAATAAAGAGGATGGAATCACAATTAGGTATACTATTGTAAAGACAAAAGACCTTTTTGGATGTTGTTTCATATAAGCCCTATTTTTAGCAAGGATGATGGTAGGGTTATTCACTTCATGGCAGTTCAAGTACCTCTATCTTCTCCAGATGGTAGTAGGCTCTGGGTTATTGATAAGCCAAGTATTGCACGGCCTCCTCTTGGGTGGTAATGACTGCTAAGGATTAGAGGTGAAGGAAGCACCAAATTTGCATACATGTGAGCATATGTTAGCTTTCCTTCTTTAGGATCCAGTTCCTTCTTCTCCTTATCCTTTAAAAAAAAAAAGAAATTAGGGTTTAAATTTTTTTACCAAAAAATAAAATTATTTTCTAATTCCCAGTTTCCATCCATTTTCTTTTTGTTGCAGGAAGCTTCATTCTGCCATTCTCCTTCACACTGTCAACCCCGGCATCAATGCTCTATCCATAACCTTTCCCCACCAATGCCAAATCTTCATGTGTTCCCACCACTCTGTATTCCTCTATCACATTCTACGTCAAAGCATTTACTCCTAAATTCTTCAAAACCCTAAAACCCAAACAAAAATCCTACTCAACCACCATCGTCAAAGTACTGCTCCAATGGAACTGAAAGCCCTAGTTGGCCTTCATGACCCCTTGCATCATCATCATCATTTCTTGTAAAGGTGGCATTGGCAAAACTACTACCATTGCTAATATGGTTCTTTCGTTCACTTGTCTTGATTTCTCTATCATCGCCATTAACGCCAACATTGGGCACTCATGAAACTTGGGATTGTGATGGAAGAGGTAGATAGGAGCAATCGAAAGGAGGGAAGGGTGGCCGAGCATGAGCTGTGCAAGGTGGGGGTGAAGGGTATTTTAGTCTTTTTTCTTAGTCAATTTAGGTTTTGACCTAGGAACATCCAAAATTTAATAAAAAACTGAATGGAAATGGGTCTTTTACATATTTTTTAAGTTAAGGAGGGTTTGTTACAAATTTTTAAAGTTTATAAGTGTTATGTAAAATCGAAGCATAGTTCAGAGAAATGTTGTGCATTTTAGTCTTTTAGAAATGATAAGTCTACACTTTTATGACTATAGGAAGAGTATAAATACCTTTATTTCTCTTTCATCAATTTTCTCTCACTATTAAACATGTCATAGATTATACTCTTATTATACTTAAAAAGTGAGTACATTTATCACTACTGATCACTTTTGCTACATCAAGCAACTATAGCTGCCTCTTATTGGATTATGTTGATAGAAATACCATTTTGTAGATTAACCATTGCAGCATTTTGTTATCCTTAATAATACATATAACATTTCATATCATGTGCAAAATAATACAATTTGTGGGGGAAAAAAAGTGTTGAAACCCCATATAGCATATAAGTCCTCAGAACATAATTCTTTGGTAGTGTTTATTTGGAATAAATATATATATATATATATCATAATAGTATTGTTAATGAAATAATTAGTGACACTTTTTACTTAAAAATTAAAAAATTTCATAATTAGATATTCAATTTTATATTTTTTTTCCTTTAACCATATTATATTCTTTATAATAAAATACATATGACATTCTAACAAGTTGTTGTTACATTACTAGTAAAAATTAAAAATTATCACGATTTTATATGTTGTTATAAATGTTTTTTATATGTAAACTCCCTAAGTCACCACTATTCAAACCAAACTCACCACTTGTTACATTCTTTTTCCTCTGTTTGTTTTTATATTAATTCTTCTTCTCAATCTAATCTTATCTTCACTTGATATATTGTATATTCTAAGATTATATATAATCAAAAATTTATTTGTCATAAATAAAAACAAATGTAAAAATAACTAAAAAAATTAATACTACAAACTATAAACTATTTAAGAAAGTAAACTAACAATCATAAACAAATGAAATTTAATCACCTATAAACTGGATTTTAGGTCAAACTTTAGTCATTTATTTTATGAATATTATTGAGATTTATAAAAAAATGAAAAACTTTAGCTTAAATGAGAATATATATATATAGCTCAAATTTTTACTTAAGAGTTGGGTTTTGCGGATTTCATTAAGTCAATCATGAAAATGGTGTTTAAATTAACCTAACTTGTCTAAGTAGATGCAGTTCAAATAGTTTAATGTGAAGCATATATTCTAATTTGACAATAAGTCACAAAGATGTTTAGATGCCTTAGCACTAAACATGCTCAAGTGAGTAGACAGGCTCTCTAAAGAGCTTTGGAAATGGCATCAACCAAGTCATAGTCTCAAACTCTTCTAGCACTCCAAGATACTTCCACAATAACATTAAGACATTGAAAAGATATGAAATTCAATTTAAAAAAATCCATAGGGATGTTAATATGGGTGTCATACATAGCCTAGGGTTTTTAACACAAGAATAAAATTAATGAGATTGAGTAGAACCAAGCTAAGGATAAATCCTTTGGCTTAATAACAAGAAGGTATGGAAGAAACTTCCCAAAATTCTCTAACCTTCCTTCACATAGGGAATTCTTGAAGAAAACTTCAAAAGGAATGGATTCTCTTACCTATCTTTACTTGGTTTAGAATTAAGGATGGGGCATTAGGATCCTCCATTGATCCCTCAAAAGTCCTAACCAAACTCACAAGTATCAAAAGGTGTTATGGTTCCTACATTTCAAAGAAAGAGATGAAAGAGAGAAGAAGAAAGAGAGAAAAGAAGAGAGATGGAGAGAATTCTAAAAAGTCAAAAATGATTCTTTATTACTCTGCAAGTACAAATGAGTACATGAATTTATAGCACTTTCTAGGCACATGTAATGGGTTGAGCACTTGAACATGCAAGCCTTGCTTTCTCCAACCATCTTTAACAGCTGGCAAATCAATTACGTTGTTGACAAATTATGTTACCCTAGTTGAACTCTTCTTGACCTCCAATATCCCCCTATGAACTAAACTCTCTCTATCCATTACTGCTTCCCTTACCTCAAAATGACACAATCCATGATGGTAAGTGTCGACGTTGAAATTTTTGTTTTGTAAAGTTACCATCGATCTAAGTTATATAAAGTAAGATTGAACACCTAATTAAAAAAATGATCTCCATTTTTAGATATTAGGTTCGGGGATTGATTACGTTTTAGGAAAGATATTAGCATCCTAAATGCCCTTTCAATACCAAAAATGATTTAATTAATTTACTTTATTAATTCACGCTAGTTTCGTATTTTTCATTTAAAAAGATTTTTTAAGAAATAATCCTTACCCATTTCAAATTGAGATTTTAAATAATTTTGAGAAAGATTCGTTTTATATTCTGGATCAAATTTTTAAAATAATAATTTTAGAAAAATCCCGTTCCTATTTCAGATTGAGGTTTTAAAGATAATTTATAGAAAATCTCCCTTCTATTATAGTTCAGAGTTTTAAGAAAATAATTACGTAAAAATCTCTTTCTATTCTAGATCAAGATTTAAAAATAATTTTGAAAAAAATTCCTTTTCTATTCCAGATTAGAGTTTAAAAAGTAATTTTATGAAAATCTCATTTCTATTTGAGATTGAAGTTTAAAAAAAATTAATTCTTAAAATTTTCAAAGTCACAAAATTAGGGACGCACGCTATTTATTGTTGAATTTCTATCCTTTTGCTTAAAAGAAATAAATTTTATTATTTAAAATTCCTCTGATCAAATTAGCCCAAGTCTTAGATACGCCATTATATTTTAAATATAATTATAATTCAAAATAGCTAAAATTAAAAACTATCATACCCGAAATAAAAATCTAAAATGTGTTCTAAAGCTCTCATAGCCAACCTGCTAACTTCCAGGTTTCAAACAAGAGCTGTGCTCAACTCAAAGAAGAATATCCAATCACCAAGGAAGTCGACACTTGACAAGGTTCAACCGACTACTCCAACTACATTGGTGAGGATGAGGGTGAGCTACACTTTTTTAGGTCCCTAGCTGGTCTTGTGCGTCAATCGGCAACTTTTTTTTTTATCTAGTGCATGCTTCAAGGAATAGTAACTATCTTACAGTTGATGACGGCGTGATTTCGAGCTCTCTGGGTGGCAGTATAGTGTCCCTTACAACAGCTGCTTGCCGGGTCCTTCACGACGGCTGCATGCTGGGTCCTTCACGATGGCTGCATGTTGCACACTAGTGCTGTGGCACGATGGGAGTTAAGACCAAGATGAACTATGACAACGAACTCCTTCCAAAGAAGCTGATAGTGTCCAAGATGGAGCTATGACAATGAGCTCCTTCCAAAGAAGCTAACTGTGTTCAGTTTCGGCTGGCAAAACCATGGTAACTTCGTGCCTAGTCTTTCGTAGCGACGGTACATAGAGAACTAGTCTTCTAATAGGGGCACAACAATAGCCAAGTGTCTTGGTTTAAGACATTGCAGCAAAGGAAGTGAAACAGAAAGAACAACACCGATCCTTTGCAGCGCATGATAAATGGGCTTCTTCAGACAAAGAACGGAGCTACTGGTTTCAGACTCTGCACAGGTGAACTGAAATGTTGCAGCGAGAATGAACTTCTGCATCTAAGCTTCAAGGAGCAACAAGACTCCTGCTTGTAGAGTCCTTCATGATGACAATTATACAGTGTCGCAAGAGTGGAAAAGGATACAGCTTCCAGGTAATGGTGTCGCAGTCCTTGAGACTTCCTCACTGATCTTAGGACTTTTGGGTGCTGTGGGTGATCACTGCATTTGAGGTTTTATGAGCAATGGACAGCAACTCAAGGCCGTGATTTGGTGACTGGAGCGAATGAGCGAAAGAGTGCTTACACTTACTCAGACTAGGTCTCAAGGAGAAAGGTAGAACTCTGAGCAACTAGTGATGGTCTTTGAAGATCAAAATGACGTGATCGAAACAGAGCAAAAGTGGTGAATGATGAGGTCCAAAGATGTAAAGGGATAGGTGCTTCTTCCTCCTTAGTCCATCTCATGATATGAGGCATAGTGTCGGCCAAGTTCCTCGATCAAAGACTCTGTTTAGAGGCAACTGCTGGGTCTTTTGGCCATGCAACAGTGGCACGATGATTTCCCTTGGTAGTGGTAGCAATGGTGAAAGGAATATTGCAAGGACATAATGCTGCAGAGACAGCAAAACTGAACAACGACAAGGTCGATGGTAGAACGCTCTCCCGGATTCAACGACGTTGGGTCACGAGACTTGAAGTGCTAACGGAAGAGCCCTGGCATGCTTGACTCTCACTAGAGTTGTCTCCAGGATTCGAGTGAACAAGGAGTGGTGTGAAGAGTGCAGCGGGAGTGAGAAAACTTTTCTCCTTTCTTGGCTACATGGGTGAATGTGCAGGAGAGTTCTTTTAGGTTTTCTTGAAAAATACAATGGTAGTGTCTTCCTTCTTTGGGTGTGGAAGCTCTTTGGTTCCCTTCCCACTTTTTTTTTTTTTTGGCTCACCGATCCCCCCCTTTGAGGTCAAGATATCCAGGTTTTTTGATCCCACCTTGCTGCCTTATCTCCACTTAATCTCCTTCCTTATCCCTTTTTTTATCTCCTTTAGATTTTCTTTGTTTTCTTTTTTCTTTGGCCGATACTTATATCACTCTTTTCACCTTTCCCACCTTCTTTGATTTGTTTTTCTTGCCTTTCTACTCATGGCTCACACTCCTTTTTCTTTTATAAAGAAATGCCATAGTTAGTTGAATAATTAGGTGCCAATTAGGTGAATAATGTGGGGTTAAGTGAGTGAATGAATGTCACCTACTCCCTTTTTCTCATGTTCTCCCTTTATTTATAATTTTTAATTTTTTTAATAATATTATTCACATTTGAGACTTAAAAACATTGTTAAATTTTTTTATTTTTGTTCAATTGATTTCTAAAAAAATATATATTCAAATAAGATAATTTTAGAACATATACATGGATCCATTCTAATTTTTTAAGACCTAGACAAAATTAGGTGTCTACAATAAGTTTTGTGTAGAACTTGCTAAGCAAAGGATATGATAATGGCTTGGTAAATATATCTTCAACTTGCTCATAAGCTGGGAAATGATTAACAAAAATTTGTTTTTGAAGAACAAGATCCATAAAAAAACTACATATCTAACTCCATATATTTAATATATGTGTGTTGTACCAAATTTGATGATAAAGTCACTGTAGATTGATTATCACACCACAATTGGGTGGAAAGGGAAGAGTGACCTCAATTTCTTTTGGCAAAGACTGTATCTTAGTTACCTTAGTAGTAAGATTGGCTAGACTATAAAATTTAACCTCTTTATTAGAAAGGAAAACCATGGGCTACTTCTTGGAGCTCCATTAGACTAGATTTTATAGTAATTTGAAATTAACCTTCAATCATTAATATTAGATGCCTAATCAACATTTGTGAATCTACTTAGGGAAAGAACAAAGGATGGTTGTATTAACAAACCAAGATTTAATGTACCAAAAAGATAATGAAAAATTCTCTTGACTACCTTCCAATGAGTATCAAGTGAAGCATGCATATAATAAGAAACCTTAATGACATCGAATAAGAGATCCAGTAAAGGTAATAGTAACATATTGGAGTGCCCCAATAGCACTACAATATTGTTATGGATTTTCATATGGAGACCCTTCTCTTGCTCAGAGCCTAAGCCCACTTACCATGGTTGTGGAAAAAGAGACTTTGCTTGATGCATGTTAAATCTAATGAGAAGATCTTCAATGTATTTACCTTGAGTGATTATAACCCCTAAAAAAGTGTACGAGACTTTTATAGTAAGAAAAAATGTAGTGTGCTTAGATCTTTCAAAGAGAATGTGACATTCAGACATTGAACAAGATAATTTACTTCAATTTGTGAACTCCCAATTACTATGATATCATCAACATAAACCAAGATGTATATGTTGGACTTTTCTATGATCCTTATGAACAAAGACTGATAAGCTTTAGAGACTATGAATCTAACTTGAAGAAGAAAATGTTGTAGTTTATCAAACTAAGCTACTGGGGCTTCCTGAGGTTAGCTTGAGCTGCTGCCAAATCCTTTGAAGATATACTGGAAGCAGGAATGTCCGACATGTCATCTGCATCTAATTATCAAAAAAATGAATTTCGGCAAGTCAGAATAGATGTAAAGCAGGGAAAAGATCTTCCACGAACTTACAAGGAACGGGACATTTTAATAAAAAAGCCCCAACCACATGCAGTTTAGACATTTCATCAAACAGGACGAAAGAGGTTGTAATAACGTACCTTGCAAGCAACTAAGATTCATTTAAACCCTTCCCTTGCCACTCCTCTCCCCAGTATTTAAGAGAGAGAGAGAGAGAGAGAAAAGAAAGAAAAGACAATAATGCCAAGTATAATTGCCGGTTGAAGGAAATATTATTAAGAGTCACCAAGGCTTACTTATCTTAATGAAGCACCTCAATTACATAAAGCAATTCTAAGATGTACAAACTTGTCTAAGGGACAAAGAATATGAAAAGTGAGTCATCTGAACCATTGGAACACCCATATCAAGCTTGAGCAATCAAAGTAACATGTAATTCATTCTTAACCAAGCACCAAAAGACCAGAGTCAGCGACACTCTCAGATTACACAGACGCTGAACATTCTTTTTCTCCACATGCTAACAACTCACATTACATGATCTATGGAGAAATAATGAGCGGGACTGATTCAGGGACAACACATCATTCCATGACCCATTTGATATATAAGTTCCTATATCTATCAGACATCCAAAGCCAACAATACCACCTGAGAAGTAATTCCACTTGCTTGTGAAGCAGAGAAATCCAAATGCACAAGCGCACATCTCCCATCAATAAGAAGAGGCTCGGATGTGGGTAAAAGTTCAAGCTTTGAACTCAAAGTGACTCCAGAAGTGCAAGTAAAATAGTCTATAATACTCAACACAACTCCATTTGACATTAAAGTACATGTAGTAGAATCTCAAATTGCTTTACTAATAGCAATTTCAAATCTTCCATATAGATGTAGTCCACTTTTAGAAACAAATTACATCCAGAAACTGGATGGTAGATTATGGACATATAATCTTAATTTGGAATTTTATATAGTGTCTCAGTTGGTTCTGCATTAGCCAAATGACTCAAGCCTGAAGCTTCTCCAATGATGACTAGATCAGGCCTTACACCCCTACTTTTAGCTCAGAATCTATAAAGGGTGAGTCTTAAAGTTTTCATCAAAATAGAAAAAGGTAATGCAGCACTTCTCCAGAAGTCGATCAAGTTTTTGGGTCCTCCATTCACGACAATTCTTACAATTTGATGGACCATAAAGGTATAAAACTCTGTTTCCTCTGAGGACATCATCTCCATTTTCTTTAGCAGAAAGTGCAGTCATGCATTTATAGTGGGCTGGCTCATAAGTTTTCAGGCCTTTATAAAGTCTACACTTAGTTGGTTTACAGGTGCAATTACTGGGCTGTTTTCACAATATATGGTGTAAGCAAGAAGTTATGAATTTCACAGTTCTGTTCGTCTGATGTGGCAGGTAATCTATAAATGAATTACGCAGTTCTGTTCCTCTTGGTTTTGATAAGACTTCTAATAAATATAGTATTTCTGTGCTATTGGATTTAGCTTAAGATATCATATTATGCTTACTAATGTCCCTGGTGGCAAACTTAAGCTTTACCAGCTTCCTTGAACTAGAAACCTAACAAAACTGAACATAGAATACTATAGTAGTATGTCAACAGTGATCGTATCTACTATTCACAGTTGCACGTCCAGAAAATAAATCCTGCTAATTTTGATAAAAGATACAAGTGCAGCAAAGAAATTTCATAATAGGTTAAATTATTCCGTTGGTCTTTATAGTTAGGCCAAGTTTTTTAATTACTTCTTATAGTTTAAAACCTTATAAGTAAATATTTATAGTTTCTGCTGTTTATACCTTATGTCCCTATCATTACTCTCTATTATGACACTGTGAAAATGCCTAATGTGGCTCACATAAAGACCTACTTAAAATGCAAAAAGACTCATAATTTCAAATAGTATTTAGCTAAGTCCCTATAATTTGATATAATAATATTAAAGTCCTTATAATAACTATAAGGACCTTTTCATTATTAGCCATGTAAAGCATTTTTCTATGGCATCATAACGGGGAGTGATAATAGAAACTTAAGGCATAATCGATGAAAACTATAAGGACCTATTTATATGGTTTTAAACTGTAAAAATCTACTTAAAAACTCAATCTAACTATAGGGATCCACGGAATAGTTTAACCTTCATAATATTTTGCTGTCATCCTTGACATCAGTTAACCAAATAGAAATAAACTGAGTCCAAATACTGCAGCTGTGGTCATCTCTACAAAAATTATTAATCACTGTTCTATTTTATTTCCATCTTTAGCTTATTTATCATTGGTAATGCTTTCCATCTACCACGGCAGACCTTTAGTTCTCTCTTCTGCAGAATCCTAAAAGATCACACTTAAAAATAGATCGCTTCCTAATGTAAAGGCATTACTTCCTACAGCAAAGTCAATCAGATGCATAAGAGAACGACACCTGCTGACCTATATCCATTTATAATTTAAGTCTTAACTATTGCTTCATGACCAACATGTAATTTGATGACATGCTTTTGTTCTCAAGTAATCATAAGCCCATGAATTAAGTCCCTACTAAGCAGAGAATTTCCCCTTAAAACTTCTGTGATAATCTTATGTAGAAAAATACAATTTGTAAACTAAAGTGCTTCAGCTAAAAAGTGCCATCTATGTTACTCCAGAAAATATGTACCCGCCAGTGAAGCCAATTTGACCAATATCAGGAAGTCAAAAATCTCAAAGTCTTCTTTACTGTTACTACTTCTAACA
The DNA here is from genome assembly GCA_037013595.1 of Dicorynia guianensis. NCBI lineage: Eukaryota > Viridiplantae > Streptophyta > Magnoliopsida > Fabales > Fabaceae > Dicorynia > Dicorynia guianensis. Next base: position 10,168,976 of record JASUAB010000006.1, on the reverse strand, counting down.
ATGCACCAATCCCTTATATCTTGCCATTATATGTTTTTATGGAACTACTTCAACAGAACATAGTTCTAAGAGTATAAAAGTCAACAGATCATGGGACTTTTAAACAAACATTACATCAGCAAATGGGTTGATCTTTACTCATTAAACAGACAAAGCAAGTCATGATATAATTACAGTTCTACTGGTGCAAATTACATATATTCTTGAATAAAGACCGCATAAGTTGAGATGCATGGAAAGACAACAGTTCAGAGACTTACAGTTGAAAATTTGTATCATGTAACTGCAGACATCCGAAGGAGAAACCATTTTGGTTTGAAGCTTAAACAGCATGTCATCAGCTTTGACATTCAATTCTTTCCCTTTGCGATCCTCACTTCCCTTAAAAATCCTCCTTACACAGTCAAGTTCTTTCATCAAGGTTTCTAGACCCCAATCTTTAGCGCAACACACAAACACATCTTTAACAAACCCAAACATTTCAGAAGCATGTCCACAACCAATGCAATGAAACTGCATCTCAGTGGTCCCTGAAGGCCCCTTCAAACTTGGCCCAGGTTTTATGAGATTCCTCTGAATGCCACAGGCAGCATGGCACCAGTGGGAACAAACATCACAAGCAACCCAACTACACGTGTTACTTGCACAATCAAAGTTCAAACAGACCAGACACATGCAAGAACTGCAAAATCCCGTATTTCCAGCGCAAATCTGGCAGTCACAATCATCAACAGGCAGTACACTCTTGCAGTTCACATTTCTACATTTCTTATACAAGAAAATATCTACCATCTCAGATAAGTTAATTTTCCCAAATAAAAAGCTTCCAAGTCCCATCTTGACAGCAACCAAAATCTCTAATTGTACTTTGTGGCACTTCGAGAGAGTCTCCTTGGTAAGGTCAGATCTTCGCTCAAGACGGTTTTGGAGGGTCACCAGTTCATCCTTTCTCTCAGGCGTTTCAATGAGATTTTTTAGGTACTCCTTAGTTGATAATATTACCTCATCAGTAAGCTCCTGAATTGTCGGTACCATGCCAGGAACAGACTCTGAAACAATTTCTCTGAGAACTCTTTCTGGTCTGGAGAGTTTCCTTGTTTTCGCACCGTCTAAACTTTCCAAACCTCTCAGATTTTCAGAATTTCTTCCTCTTGAGTCCCCTGACTGATCTTCCAATCTTGGCCTCCCAAAATTGTGCTTTGACAGCTTGCTCCGAGAGTTCTCCCCGTCAGAGTCAAGACCACGCGGGAGATCTTTTCCTCCACTCATGACCAAAGGAACAACACAAGCAGAAAAGCTTACCAGAGAGACGGAACAAATCTGAAACAAGGTTAACCGGGGCAGTTCTGAAAATAAACGAAGAATCTGGGGCTTTTCTTTTCCTCCCACTCTGGTTTTATCCCTCAATACGCCGTAGCTCTGCTCTGCAACGGCCGGGATTTCAAGCGTTTACACGCACAAATAAAGGTAAGAAAACGGTAATGTTTTTCTTCATCTCCGAGTTTACGGTCTTAACCCTATGAAACGGACGGAATTACTGAAATGGACCCTTTTGACTGCAACTGTTCTTGTTCGCTACCAGCTCACACAGAGAAAGAGAGAACAAAGACCAAGGCCAGGCCCGTTTCTCAGTCGTCATGAATATCTTTTGTCAGCTTGCAACATGTTTGTTTTCTTTTTTTTCTTTCTTTTTTTTACTTTTTTTAATTTAATTTTTTTTATTTTTACTAATTTTTACATAATTTAATATATAAATTTTAATTTTTAATTAATTTTTAATTTTATACTTATCTTTTTTCTATTAATTGTAACTTAAAAGGTAAGAATATTATTTTTTTTCTTTTAAGTCTTTGGTAAAAGAAGCGACGGCTCATTTTTTAATTAATGTTTAATTTACTTTAAAATAGAATAGTTTATTTACATTTCTTTAATTTTTTATAGTAGAAATATTATATATTAGCTACAATTCAATGGGTAACTCAGTATAATAAAAAATTGAGTAAATGCAGAAACAATCAAAGGTATCGAGTTTTCTTTGTTGCCCAAAAATGCAGCGTAATATATACGAGGAATGTCTCTATCAAGGGAAACTTTATACTGTCTAACTCAAAATGTCAAGTGATAATTGCAAAAATTTCAGCTCATCTTTGACATTTTCATTTTGGCTTGTCTATATTATTTTGAAAAGTTCCCTTTAGTCTAACAAAAAACATCAAATTTTATTTTAAAAAATTAAAATCGTTAATAATATCAAATTTTATTAATTAAGTTACAAAATCCATCAAATATAACCGCCCACGTCCACGACTAATTTTGTGGCTGGGTGGGCTGTTCTATCACACTAAAGAGGGAGTAGATTTTGGCTTGTGAAAATAGTGGAGTAAGAAAATTATGAAAGGTGGGTGAGACATTGTCAGCCTGTTCACATGGGAACCAAATATCCCAGGTTTCCTTCTTGTTTCCAAGTCAACCTGCCGCTCCCAACTTGGCATCGCTTTTCTTCGTAATGGGTCGACATGCACAACAATTCAGTAAAACAACAAACTTGTCACATGTCGATGCAATTAATGTAACCCAAACAAGAAGTCAATAATATGACTCTCATTTAAGAGAATTTTTTTTTTTTTTTTACTACATTGGAGGGGGTGCGGATTCAAATTTGGGATTTCGAGATAGGAGGAATTCCTACATTAGTTAAGTTAGCCTCAACGTCAACTGGTTATTTAAGATAATTTTTATAAATATATTATGATTAATTTTATAATACTATTTAAATCTTCGAGTACACAGAAGTGGATTAAGAGATTTCTTATATAAAACTTATAACAAGAGAGCTAAAAGTTAAATTAAAAGAAACATTTAAAGAAAAAAATTAAAATTTACAAATTTAAATACAAAAGAGAAAATATAATAATCAAAATTAAAACAAATAAAAATTAAATGATTCAAATTCTAAACCATATGACTTTGACACAAAATGTTTTAATAGCATGTGATTACTTTTAGAAAGGTTAAATTGTACAGAATTACCTTGAACTATGCTTCAATTTTAAATAACTTTTCTGAACTTTAAATTTTATAACTAACCCTCATTAACTATGAGAAACTTGTAAAAAATCTCTTTCGTCAAGTTTTCCGTTAAATTTTAAATGTCTTTAGTCAAACCCTAAATTGATCAAGAGAAAAGATCAAAATGCCCTTCACTCTTCACCCCTCCACCCTCCATCGCTCATGCTCAGCCACCTTTCCCTCCTTCTGATTGCTCCTATCTGCCTCCTTCATTACAATCCCAAGTTTCATGAGGGCCCCATGTTCTGTTGAAGTTGAAATCAAACCTCAACAATCAAACTTTGGTGGTCTGAGGAAGCTACATGACTGGAACAAGCACAACTCGAATCCTTCATTTCCATTGTGCAATCTGCTTTAAATGGAAGGTGATTCCCACAAAGGAAAAATATGAAGAAATCCATGAATATATTCTTGATCAGTCCTTTTACTATGAAATAGCTCAAGAATGGTAGTAGGCTTTGCACCCCTTTCGTGTAATTCTACATATTTGTTCTTGCATATCGATGTTTCTGCGAAGATACAAATTTGTGGGCGCTTTTAGATGATAGATACTTAGTGTCATTGTTTAGCTGAACAGTTTGTGGACTTCATGTAATTGGGTTTCATTTTCCATCCACTATGTTAGTTGTTATAAAATACCACGCTCTCCCCATTTGCACCCAATTTTCAATCTCTATCCATCTACTTTGGTTTTCAAGGAAACTGTGAGGTCAAAGTCTGTTCTTTTAAGCACGAAGTGCACGCAACGTGCCGCACGGGATTGGGAATAACTTGAACAACAAGGAAGTTAGAAGATTCTATAGAAGTAGATAATAAAGAGGATGGAATCACAATTGGGTATACTATTGTAAAGACAAAAGACCTTTTTGGATGTTGTTTCATATAAGCCCTATTTTTAGCAAGGATGATGGTAGGGTTATTCACTTCATGGCAGTTCAAGTACCTCTATCTTCTCCAGATGGTAGTAGGCTCTGGGTTATTGATAAGCCAAGTATTGCACGGCCTCCTCTTGGGTGGTAATGACTACTAAGGATTAGAGGTGAAGGAAGCACCAAATTTGCATACATGTGAGCATCTGTTAGCTTTCCTTCTTTAGGATCCAGTTCCTTCTTCCCTTTATCCTTTAAAAAAAAAAGAAATTAGGGTTTAAATTTTTTTACCAAAAAATAAAACTATTTTCTAATTCCCAGTTTCCATCCATTTTCTTTTTGTTGCAAGAAGCTTCATTCTGCCATTCTCCTTCACACTGTCAACCCCGGCATCAATGCTCTATCCACAACCTTTCCCCACCAATGCCAAATCTTCATGTGTTCCCACCACTCTGTATTCCTCTATCACATTCTACGTCAAAGCATTTACTCCTAAATTCTTCAAAACCCTAAAACCCAAACAAAAATCCTACTCAACCACCATCGTCAAAGTAATGCTCCAATGGAATTGAAAGCCCTAGTTGGCCTTCATGACCCCTTGCATCATCATCATCATTTCTTGTAAAGGTGGCATTGGCAAAACTACTACCATTGCTAATATGGTTCTTTCGTTCACTTGTCTTGATTTCTCTATCATCGCCATTAATGCCAACATTGGGCACTCATGAAACTTGGGATTGTGATGGAAGAGGTAGATAGGAGCAATCGAAAGGAGGGAAGGGTGGCCGAGCATAAGCTGTGCAAGGTGGGGGTGAAGGGTATTTTAATCTTTTTTCTTAGTCAATTTAGGTTTTGACCTAGGAACATCCAAAATTTAATAAAAAACTTAACGGAAAGGGGTCTTTTACATATTTTTTAAGTTAAGGAGGGTTAGTTACAAATTTTTAAAGTTTATAAGTGTTATGTAAAATCGAAGCATAGTTCAGAGAAATGTTGTGCATTTTAGTCTTTTAGAAATGATAAGTCTACACTTTTATGACTATAGGAACAATATAAATACCTTTATTTCTCTTTCATCAATTTTCTCTCACTATTAAACATGTCATAGATTATACTCTTATTATACTTAAAAAGTGAGTACATTTATCACTACTCATCGCTTTTGCTACATCAAGCAACTATAGCTGCCTCTTATTGGATTATGTTGATAGAAATACCATTTTGTAGATTAACCATTGCAGTATTTTGTTATCCTTAATAATACATATAACATTTCATATCATCTGCAAAATAATACAATTTGTGGGGGAAAAAAAGTGTTGAAACCCCATATAGCATATAAGCCCTCATAACATAATTCTTTGGTAGTGTTTATTTGGAATAAATATATATATATATATATATATCATAATAGTATTGTTAATGAAATAATTAGTGACACTTTTTATTTAAAAATTAAAAAATTTCATAATTAGATATTCAATTTTATATTTTTTTTCCTTTAACCATATTATATTCTTTATAATAAAATACATATGACATTCTAACAAGTTGTTGTTACATTACTAGTAAAAATTAAAAATTATCACAATTTTATATGTTGTTATAAATGTTTTTTATATGTAAACTCCCTACGTCACCACTATTCAAACCAAACTCACCACTTGTTACATTCTTTTTCCTCTGTTTGTTTTTATATTAATTCTTCTTCTCAATCTTATCTTCACTTGATATATTGTATATTCTAAGATTATATATAATCAAAAATTTATTTGTCATAAATAAAAACAAATGTAAAAATAACTAAAAAAATTAATACTACAAACTATAAACTATTTAAGAAAGTAAACTAACAATCATAAACAAATGAAATTTAATCGCCTATAAACTGGATTTTAGGTCATACTTTAGTCAATTATTTTATGAATATTATTGAGATTTATAAAAAAAATGAAAAACTTTAGCTTAAATGAGAATATATATATATATATAGCTCAAATTTTTACTTAAGAGTTGGGTTTTGCGGATTTCATTAAGTCAATCATGAAAATGGTGTTTAAATTAACCTAACTTGTCTAAGTAGATGCAGTTCAAATAGTTTAATGTGGAGCATATATTCTAATTTGACAATAAGTCACAAAGATGTTTAGATGCCTTAGCACTAAACATGCTCAAGTGAGTAGACAAGCTCTCTAAAGAGCTTTGGAAATGGCATCAACCAAGTCATAGTCTCAAACTCTTCTAGCACTCCAAGATACTTCCACAATAACATTAAGACATTGAAAAGATATGAAATTCAATTTAAAAAAATCCATAGGGATGTTAATATGGGTGTCATACATAGCCTAGGGTTTTTAACACAAGAATAAAATTAATGAGATTGAGTAGAACCAAGCTAAGGATAAATCCTTTGGCTTAATAACAAGAAGGTATGGAAGAAACTTCCCAAAATTCTCCAACCTTCCTTCACATAGGGAATTCTTGAAGAAAACTTCAAAAGGAATGGATTCTCTTACCTATCTTTACTTGGTTTAGAATTAAGAATGGGGCATTAGGATCCTCCATTGATCCCTCAAAAGTCCTAACCGAACTCACAAGTATTAAAAGGTGTTATGGTTCCTACATTTCAAAGAAAGAGATGAAAGAGAGAAAAGAAGAGAGATGGAGAGAATTCTAAAAAGTCAAAAATGATTCTTTATTACTCTGCAAGTACAAATGAGTACATGAATTTATAGCACTTTCTAGGCACATGTAATGGGTTGAGCACTTGAACATGCAAGCCTTGCTTTTCTCCAACTATCTTTAACAGCTGGCAAATCAATTACGTTGTTGACAAATTATGTTACCCTAGTTGAACTCTTCTTGACCTCCAATATCCCCCTATGAACTAAACTCTCTCTATCCATTACTGCTTCCCTTACCTCAAAATGACACAATCCATGATGGTAAGTGTCGACCCTGAAATTTTTGTTTTGTGAAGTCGCCATCGATCTAAGTTATCTAAAGTGAGATTGAACACCTAATTAAAAAAATGATCTCTATTTTTAGAGATTAGGTTCGGGAATTGATTACGTTTTAGGGAATGTATTAGCATCCTAAATGCCCTTTCAATACCAAAAATGATCTAATTAATTTACTTTATTAATTCATGCCGATTTCGTATTTTTCATTTAAAAAGATTTTTTAAGAAATAATCCTTACCCATTTCAGATTGAGATTTTAAATAATTTTGAGAAAGATTCGTTTTATATTCTCGATCAGGTTTTTAAAATAATAATTTTAGAAAAATCCCGTTCCTATTTCAGATTGAGGTTTTAAAGATAATTTACAGAAAATCCCCCTTCTATTATAGTTCAGAGTTTTAAGAAAATAATTACGTAAAAATCTCTTTCTATTCTAGATCAAGATTTAAAAATAATTTTGAAAAAAAATTCTTTTCTATTTCAGATTGGAGTTTAAAAAGTAATTTTATGAAAATCTCATTTCTATTTGAGATTGAAGTTTAAAAAAAATTAATTCTTAAAATTTTCAAAGTCACAAAATTAGGGTAGCACGCTATTTATTGTTGAATTTCTATCCTTTTGCTTAAAAGAAATAAATTTTATTATTTAAAATTCCTCTAATCAAATTAGCCCTAGTCTTAGATACGCCATTATATTTTAAATATAATTATAATTCAAAATAGCTAAAATTAAAAACTATCATACCCGAAATAAAAATCTAAAATGTGTTCTAAAGCTCTCATAGCCAACCTGCTAACTTCCAGGTTTCAAACAAGAGCTGTGCTCAACTCAAAGAAGAATATCCAATCACCAAGGAAGTCGACACTTGACAAGGTTCAACCGACTACTCCAACTACATTGGTGAGGACGAGGGTGAGCTACACTTTTTTAGGTCCCTAGCTGGTCTTGTGCGTCAATCGGCAACTTTTTTTTTTATCTAGTGGATGCTTCAAGGAATAGTAACTATCTTACAGTTGATGACGGCGTCATTTCGAGCTCTCTGGGTGGCAGTATAGTGTCCCTTACAACAGCTGCTTGCTGGGTCCTTCACAACGGCTGCATGCTGGGTCCTTCACGATGGCTGCATGTTGCACACTAGTGCTGTGGCACGATGGGAGTTGAGACCGGGATGAACTATGACAACGAACTCCTTCCAAAGAAGCTGATAGTGTCCAGGATGGAGCTATGACAATGAGCTCCTTCCAAAGAAGCTAACTGTGTTCAGTTTCGGCTGGCAAAACCATGGTAACTTCGTGCCTAGTCTTTCGTAGCGACGGTACATAGAGAACTAGTCTTCTAATAGGGGCACAACAATAGCCAAGTGTCTTGGTTTAAGACATTGCAGCAAAGGAAGTGAAACAGAAAGAACAACACCGATCCTTTGCAGCACATGATAAATGGGCTTCTTCAGACAAAGAACGGAGCTACTGGTTTCAAACTCTGCACAAGTGAACTGAAATGTTGCAGCGAGAATGAACTTCTGCATCAAAGCTTCAAGGAGCAACGAGACTCCTGCTTGTAGAGTCCTTCATGATGACAATTATGCAGTGTCGCAAGAGTGGAAAAGGATACAGCTTCCAGGTAATGGTGTCGCAATCCTTGAGACTTCCTCACTGATCTTAGGACTTTTGGGTGCTATGGGTGATCACTGCATTTGAGGTTTTATGAGCAATGGACAGCGACTCAAGGCCGTGATTTGGTGACTGGAGCGAATGAGCGAAAGAGTGCTTACACTTACTCAGACTAGGTCTCAAGGAGAAAGGTAGAACTCTGAGCAACTAGTGATGGTCTTTGAAGATCAAAATGACGTGATCGAAACAGAGCAAAAGTGGTGAATGATGAGGTCCAAAGATGCAAAGGGATAGGTGCTTCTTCCTCCTTAGTCCATCTCGTGATATGAGGCATAGTGTCGGCCAAGTTCCTCGATCAAAGACTGTTTAGAGGCAACTGCTGGGTCTTTTGGCCATGCAACAGTGGCACGATGATTTCCCTTGGTAGTGGTAGCAATGGTGAAAGGAGTATTGCAAGGACATAATGCTGCAGAGACAGCAAAACTGAACAACGACAAGGTCGATGGTAGAACGCTCTCCCGGATTCAACGACGTTGGGTCACGAGACTTGAAGTGCTGACGGAAGAGCCCTGGCATGCTTGACTCTCACTAGAGTTGTCTCCAGGATTCGAGTGAACAAGGAGTGGTGTGAAGAGTGCAGCGGGAGTGAGAAAACTTTTCTCCTTTCTTGGCTACATGGGTGAATGTGCAGGAGATGCATGGAAAGACCGCATAAGTTGAGATGCATGGAAAGACAACAGTTCAGAGACTTACAGTTGAAAATTTGTATCATGTAACTGCAGACATCCGAAGGAGAAACCATTTTGGTTTGAAGCTTCAACAGCATGTCATCAGCTTTGACATTCAATTCTTTCCCTTTGCGATCCTCACTTCCCTTAAAAATCCTCCTTACACAGTCAAGTTCTTTCATCAAGGTTTCTAGACCCCAATCTTTAGCGCAACACACAAACACATCTTTAACAAACCCAAACATTTCAGAAGCATGTCCACAACCAATGCAATGAAACTGCATCTCAGTGGTCCCTGAAGGCCCCTTCAAACTTGGCCCAGGTTTTATGAGATTCCTCTGAATGCCACAGGCAGCATGGCACCAGTGGGAACAAACATCACAAGCAACCCAACTACACGTGTTACTTGCACAATCAAAGTTCAAACAGACCAGACACATGCAAGAACTGCAAAATCCCGTATTTCCAGCGCAAATCTGGCAGTCACAATCATCAACAGGCAGTACACTCTTGCAGTTCACATTTCTACATTTCTTATACAAGAAAATATCTACCATCTCAGATAAGTTAATTTTCCCAAATAAAAAGCTTCCAAGTCCCATCTTGACAGCAACCAAAATCTCTAATTGTACTTTGTGGCACTTCGATAGAGTCTCCTTGGTAAGGTCAGATCTTCGCTCAAGACGGTTTTGGAGGGTCACCAGTTCATCCTTTCTCTCAGGCGTTTCAATGAGATTTTTTAGGTACTCCTTAGTTGATAATATTACCTCATCAGTAAGCTCCTGAATTGTCGGTACCTTGCCAGGAACAGACTCTGAAACAATTTCTCTGAGAATTCTTTCTGGTCTGGAGAGTTTCCTTGTTTTCGCACCGTCTAAACTTTCCAAACCTCTCAGATTTTCAGAATTTCTTCCTCTTGAGTCCCCTGACTGAGCTTCCAATCTTGGCCTCCCAAAATTGTGCTTTGACAGCTTGCTCCGAGAGTTCTCCCCGTCAGAGTCAAGACCACGAGGGAGATCTTTTCCTCCAATCATGACCAAAGGAACAACACAAGCAGAAAAGCTTACCAGAGAGATGGAACAAATCTGAAACAAGGTTAACCGGGGCAGTTCTGAAAATAAACGAAGAATCTGGGGCTTTTCTTTTCCTCCCACTCTGGTTTTATCCCTCAATACGCCATAGCTCTGCTCTGCAACGGCCGGGATTTCAAGCGTTTACACGCACAAATAAAGGTCAGAAAACGGTAATGTTTTTCTTCATCTCCGAGTTTACGGTCTTAACCCTATGAAACGGACGGAATTACTGAAATGGACCCTTTTGACTGCAACCGTTCTTGTTCGCTACCAGCTCACACAGAGAAAGAGAGAACAAAGACCAATGCCAGGCCCGTTTCTCAGTCGTCATGAATATCTCTTGTCAGCTTGCAACATGTTTGTTTTCTTTTTTTCTTTCTTTTTTTACTTTTTTAATTTAATTTTTTTAATTTTTTACTAATTTTTCATAATTTAATATATAAATTTTAATTTTTAATTAATTTTTAATTTTATACTTATCTTTTTTCTATTAATTGTAACTTAAAAGGTAAGAATATTATTTTTTTTCTTTTAAGTCTTTGGTAAAAGAAGCGACGGCTCATTTCTTAATTAAAGTTTAATTTACTTTAAAATAGAATAGTTTATTTACATTTCTTTACTTTTTTATAGTAGAAATATTATATATTAGCTACAATTCAATGGGTAACTCAGTACAATAAAAAATTGAGTAAATTCAGAAACAATCTAAGGTATCGAGTTTTCTTTGTTACCCAAAAATGCAGCATAATATATACGAGGAATGTCTCTATCAAGGGAAACTTTATACTGTCTAACTCAAAATGTCAATTGATAATTGGAAAAATTTCAGCTCATCTTTGACATTTTCATTTTGGCTTGTCTATAGTATTTTGAACAGGTCCCCTTAGTCTAATAAAAAAATATCAAATTTTATTTTTAAAAATTAAAATTGTTAATAATATCAAATTTTATTAATTAAGTTACAAAATCCATCAAATATAACCGCCCTCGTCCACGTCTAATTTTGTGGCGGGGTAGGCTGTTCTATCACACTAAGGAGGGAGTAGATTTTGGCTTGTGAAAATAGTGGAGTAAGAAAATTATGGAATGTGGGTGAGACATTGTCAGCCGGTTCACATGGGAACCAAATATCCCAGGTTTCCTTGTTGTTTCCAAGTCAACCTGCCGCTCCCAACTTGGCATCGTTTTTCTTCGTAATGGGTCGACATGCACAACAATTCAGTAAAACAACAAATTTGTCACATGTCGATGCAATTAATGTAACCGGAACAAGAAGTCAATAATATGACTCTCATTTAAGAGAAATTTTTTTTTTTTTTGCTACATTGGAGGGGATGCGGATTCAAATTTGGGATTTCGGGATGGGAGGAATTCTTACAGTAGTTAAGTTAGCCTGTTCCTCAACTGGTTATTTAAGAGAAATTTTATAAATATATTATGATTAATTTTATAATACTATTTAAATCTTCTAGTACACAGAAGTAGATTAAGAGATTTCTTATATAAAACTTATAACAAGAGAGCAAAAAGTAAAATTAAAAGAAACATTTAAAGAAAAAATTAAAATTTACAAATTTAAATACAAAAGATAAAATATAATCATCAAAATTAAAACAAATAAAAATTAAATGATTCAAATTCTAAACCATATGACTTTGACACAAAATGTTTTAATAACATGTGATTACTTTTAGAAAGATTAAAATACATAGAACTATCTTGAACTATGCTTTGATTCTAAGTAACACTCTTGAACTTTACAATTTTGCAACTAACCCTTCTTAACTATGAAAAATGTGTAAAAATTCTTTTCGTCAAGTTTTTCATTAAATTTTGGATGTCTCTTAGTTAAACCTCAAATTGACCAAGAGAAAAGACCAAAACACCCTTCACTCTTCACCCCTCCACCCTCCATCGCTCATGCTTAGCCACCCTTCCCTCCTTTTGATTGCTCCTATCTGCCTCCTTTATCATAATCCCAAGTTTCATGAGAGCTACATATTCCATTGAAGTTGAAATCAAATCTCAACAATCAAACTTTGGTGGTCTGAGGAAGCTACATAGACTAGAACCAGTACTGCTCGAATCCTTCATTTCCATTTTGCAAACTACTTTAAATGGAGGGTGATTCCCACAAAGGAAAAAATATGAAGAAATCCATGAATGTATTCTTGATAAGCCCTTTTACTGTGAAATAGCTCGTGAATGGTAGCAGGCTTTGCACCTCTTTCACGTAATTCTACCTATTTGTTTTCGCATATCATTGTTTCTCTAAAGATACAAATTTGTGGGCACTTTCAAATGATAGATACTTAGCGTCATTGTCTAGCTGAATAGTTTATGGACTTCGGTAATTGGGTTTTGTTTTCCATCCACTCTATTTGTTTTTATAAAATACCACTCTCCCCATTTGTACCCAATTTTCAATTGCTATCTGTTTGCCTTGGTTTTCAAGGAAAATGTGAGCATAAAGTCTGTTCCTTTAAGCATGAAGCACACACAACATGCCACACGGGATTAGGAATAACTTGAACAATGAGGAAGGCAGCAGATTCTATAGAAGTAGATAACAAAGAGGATGGAATCGCAATTGGGTTTACTATCGTAAAGATGGAAGACCTTTTTGAATGTTGTTTCACATGAGCCTTGTTTTCAACAAGGATGGTGGTAGGGTTATTCACTTTGTGGCAATTCAAGTACCTCTATCTTCTCTAGATGGTAGCAGGCTTTGGGCTATTGATAACCCAAGTATTGCACGGCCTCCTCCTGGGTGGCAATGACTGCTAAAGATTAGAGTGAAGCAAGCACCAAATTTGCATACATGTGAGCATCTATTACCTTTCCTTCTTTAGGATTCAGTCTTCTTCCCCTTATCCTTTAAAAAAAAAGAAATTCGGGTTTAAATTTTTTTACCAAAAAATAAAACTATTTTCTAGTTCCCAGTTTCTATCCATTTTCTTTTTATTGCAAGAAGCTTCACTCTGCCGTTCTCCTTCACACTCTCGACCACAGCATCAATGCTCTATCCACAACCTTTCCCCACCAATGCCAAATCTTCATGTGTTCCCACCACTTTGTATTCCTCTATCACATTCTATGGCAAAGCATTTACTCCTAAATTCTTCAAAATCCTAAAACCCAAACAAAAATCCTACTCAACCACAGTCGTAAAAGCACTGCTCCAATGGAACTGAAAGCCTTAGTTGGCCAACAAGACCCCTTGCATCATCATCATCACTTCCTATAAAGGTGGCATTGGCAAAACTACTACCACTGCTAATATGGTTTTTTCGCTCGCTTGTCTCAATTTCTTTGTCGTCAACATTAATGCCAACATTGGGCACTCATAAAACTTGGGATTGTGATGAAGGAGGCAGATAGGAGCAATCGAAAGGAGGGAAGGGTGGCCAAACATGAGCTACATAAGGAGAGGGATGAAGGGTATTTTAGTCTTTACTCTTGGTCAATTTAGGTTTTGACTAAGGGACATCAAAAATTTAATAGAAAACTTGACGGAAGGAGTCTTTTGTACATTTTTCATAGTTAAGAGAGTTAGTTGTAAATTTTTAAAGTTTAGAAGAGTTATTTAAAATCGAGACATAGTTCAAAAGAGTTTTATGCATTTTAGCATTTTAGAAATGATAAGTCTATGTTTTTATGAGTATAAGAACAATATAAATACTTTATTTCTCTTTCATCAATTTTCTCTCACTAATAAACATGTAATAGATTGTACTCTTATTATCCTTAAAAAATGAGTACATTTATCACTACTCATCACTTTTGCTACATCGAGCAACTGTGGCAACAGTGGCAGCCTCTTATTGGATTATATTAATAGAAATATCATTTTGTAGATTACCCATTGTAGCATGTTGTTATCATTAATAATGCATATAACATTTCATATCATGTGCAAAATAATACAATTTGTGGAAAAAAAAAAAAAGTGTTGAAACCCCATATAGCATATAAGTCCTCATAACATAATTCTTTGGTAGTGTTTATTTTGTGTGTGTGTGTGTGTATATATATATATATATATATATATCATTATAGTATTGTTAATGAAATATTCTCTAAAAATGTTCATAATTAAATATTTAATTTTATATTCTTTCTCCTTTAACCTTATTATATTCTTTATAATAAAATACATATGACATTCTAAAAAGTTGTTGTTACATTACTAGTAAAAATTAAAAATCATCACATTTTTATATATTGTTATAAATGTTTGTTTATATGTAAACTCCCTAGGTCACCACTATTCAAACCAAACTCACCACTTGTTACATTCTTTTTCATCCTTTTCTTTTTATATTAATTCTTCTTCTCAATCTTATCTTTACCTAATATACTGTATATTCTAAGATTATATATAATCAAAAATTTATTTGTCATAAATAAAAATAAATGTAAAAAATAACTAAAAAAATTAATACTACCAACTATAAACTATTTAAGAAAGTAAACTTACAATCATAAACAAATGAAATTTAATCACCTATAAACTGGATTTCAGGTCATACTTTAGTCATTTATTTTATGAATATTATTGAGATTTATAAAAAAAAATTAAAAACTTTAGCTTAAAGGAGAATATATATATATATATATATATATATATATATATAACTAAAATTTTCACTTAAGAGTTGGGTTTTGTTGGATTTCATTAAGTCAATCGTGAAAATGGTGTTTAAATTAACCTAACTTGTCTAAGTGAATGTAGGTCAAATAGTTTAACATGGAGCATATGTTCTAATTTGACAATAAGTCACAAAGATGTTTAGATGCCTTAGCACTAAACATGCTCAAGTAAGTAGACAAGCTCTCCAAAGAGTTTTGGAAATGGAATCAACCAAGTCAAAGTCTTAAACTCTTCTAGCACCCCAAGAAACTCACACAACAACATTAAGACATTGAGAAGATATGAAATTCGATTAAAAAAAATCCATAGGGATGTTGATATGGGTGTCATACATAGCCTAGGGTTTCTAACACAAGAATAAAATTAATAAGATTGAGTAGAACCAAGCTAAAGATAAATCCTTTGGCTTAAAAACAAGAAGGTATGGAAGAAACTTCCCAAAATTCTCCAACCTTCCTTCACATTAGGAGTTCTTCAAGAAAACTTCAAAAGGAGTTGATCCTCTCACCTATCTCTACTTGGTTTAGAATTAAGGATGAGACATTAAGATCCTCCATTGATCTCTTAAAAGTCCTAACCAAACTCACAAGTATGGAAAGGTGTTATGGTTCCTACATTTCAAAGAAAGAGATGAAAGAGAGAAGAAGAAAGGGAGAAAAGAGAGAGATGGAGAGAATTCTAAAAAGTCAAAAATGATTCCTTATTACTTCACAAGTACAAATGAGTACATAAATTTATAGCACTTTCTAGGAACATGCAATGGGTTGAACACTTGAACACATAAGCCTTGCTTTTCTCCAACTATCTTTGATAGTTAGCAAATCAATTATGTTGTTGACAGATTATGTTACACTACTTGAACTCTTCTTGACCTCCAATATCCCCCTGCAAATTGAATTCTCTCTATCCATTACTGCTCCCCTTAGTTCAAAATGACACAATCCATGATGATAAGTTTTGTGTAAAAGTTGCTAAGCTAAGAATATGATAATAGCTTGGTAAATATATCTTCAACTTGCTCATAAGCTGGGAAATGATTAAAAAAAATTGTTTTTGAAGAACAAGATCCTTTAAAAACTACATATCTAGCTCCATATATTTAGTATGTGTGTGTTGTACCAAATTTGATGATAAAGTCACTGTAGATTGATTATCACACCATAATTTGGGTGGAAATGGAAGAGTGACCTCACTTTCTTTTAACAAAGATTGTATCCTAGTTACCTCAATAGTAAGATTGGCTAGACTATGAAATTTAGCCTCTGTGTTAGATAAGAAAACCATGGACTGTTTCTTGGAGCTCCATTAGACTAGGTGATATAGTAATTCAAAATTAACCTTCAATCATTAATATTAGGCGCCCAATCAACATCTATGAATCTGCTTAGGGAAAGAACAAAGGATGGTTGTATTAACAAACCATGATTTAATGTACCAAAAAGATAATGAAAAATTCTCTTGACTACCTTCCAATGAGTATCAAGTGAAGCATGCATATAATAAGAGACCTTAATGACACTGAATAAGAGATCCAGTAGAGCTAATAGTAACATATTGGAGTGCCCCAATAGCACTATGATATTGTTATGGATTTTCATATGGAGACCCTTCTCTTGCTCAAAGCTTTAGCCCACTTACCATGGGTGTGGGAAAAGAGACTTTGCTTCATGCATGTTAAATCTAGTAGAAGATTTTTAATGTATTTACCTTGAGTGATTATAATCCCTGAAGAAGTGTACGAGACTTTTATAGTTAGAAAAAATTTAGTGTACCAAGATCTTTCAAAGAGAATGTGACATTAAGAGTTTGAACAAGATAATTTACTTCAATTTGTGAACTCTCCCAATTACTATGATCATCAACATAAACTAAGATGTATATGTTAGACTTATCTGTGATCCTTATGAACAAAGACTAATCAGCTTTAGAGACTATGAATCCAACTTGAAAAAGAAAATGTTGTAGTTTATCAAACTAAGCTATTGGGGCTTGCCTTAGTCCATAAATTGCTTTATGTAACTAACACACTAGAGGAGTAATTCCAGTTATATTATGTTTCTCAAAAACCTATAGGTTGAAACATATGAACCTCTTCTTGAAGAGTGCCATTAAGAAAGGCATTGTTCATATCATTTTGTCTTAAAGACCAACCTTTTGAGAAAGCAATTGTAAGAATAATTCAAATAGTGATGCTCTAACAATAGGACTAAAAGTTTCTCCAAAATCAATTCTTGGTTGTTGTGAGTAACCCTTAGCCACAAGACAAGCTTTTTAACTAGTTACTCTACCATCTGTGTTTCTTTTTGTTTTGAATACCCACTTACAATCCACTTGAGTTCTATTTTTAGGCAAGGGAGCCAAGGACCATGTCCCATTTTTCAATAATGCATCATACTCCTTTGGGACAACTTTTCTCCATTTTTAATGTTGCAGGGCCTAAATAATTGTCTTGGGTTCAATATTATTAAGCGTTGAACAAAAAAATTTTGATTTGAAGATTTAGTTCTTGGACCTTGTACACATGGTATGCTACATGAATGAGACAAAAGGGTTAGTGGGATGGTGGCATGTTGAGAAGAAGGTGAAATGGTCCCATGTGTGATGGTGAGAAGCATGAGGGATGATTGGGAAATAAAAAAATTTTGGACTTTTGTGGAACAAATGAGAAGTCATGGGTAGAAGGGAAGAGAGCTATATTAAGGAAGGTGACTTCATCAAAGTTGGCATGCCTAGAAACATAGCTTGAACCATTAGAAGACAAGCATTTATAGCCCTTATGCTTTGGGTTGTATCCCATAAAGAGACAAGGTATAGATTTGAATTCAAGTTTATGCTTGTTAAACAAACGTGTGTAGAAGTAGCACAGACACCTAAACATTTTTAGGAGAGAATAATCAAGCTTAACACTGTATAAGACTTCATAAGGGCATTTAAATTAGAGTGCTTTGGTTGGTAATCTATTTATGAGATGAACTGTAATTGAAAAGGTTTCTAACAAAAACTGCAATGGCATAAATGCTTGGGAAAGCACAGTATGCCTGGTTTCAACTATCTAATGATGTTTTCTCTTGACAATACCATTTCATTGAAAGGTATAAGGACATATATGTCTAAATGTGATACCCCTAGAACTCCAAATGAGAAGTAAAGCTGCAAAATTCTCCACCCCCATTTGTTTACAAGATTTTTATTTTGACTCCAAGTTATTTTTCTACAAGCTTTTAAAAGTGAGGAAAGGAATTAAAAGCCTAAGATTTAAAGTGAAGAAAATAGATCTAGGTAAACCTTGTATAGGCATTTACAAATGAAATAATAATATTTGAAGTTTTGACCTAAAGCTATTAGGGTAGGTTCCCATGAATCACATTCAACAATTATACTAGAGCAAAATAAAAAGTGTTTAAGGGAGAAAAAAGAAGACAATGACTCTTGTCTTTTGGCAATGCATGTAAAGAGTAGTTTTATTTATAGAAGTTGAAATATTACAACTTTTGAGAACAAAAGATACAACATTAGAATTAGTATGTCCAAAATGTCTATGCCATAAGGAGAATTTGTCATCTAGAATTTTATAAAGTATGAATAGAAGAAGAGATCTTTCCTTGGAGTTGTCTTCAACAGAATTACTCTTCAAAGAAGGTAGCTAAAATTTAAACAATCCATTATGTAATGCCAAATTAAGGAGGACTTGGTTGGTCATTAGGTCCTTCACAAGGCAAAGTTCAGAGTTAAACTCAAATCACATTATTGTCTTTGTAAAATTGAGAGACGGAAATTAAATTCTTTGTGATACATGGAACATGAAGGATATTTGAAGGGTGAAGGTACTGCTTGAGTAAGTAAGTAAGGCAAAGGTTATTTGTAAGTATCCAATGTGTGTAATATATATCCCAAACCATTACCAACATTCTACTCCACAATACTTGGTTCCAATTTCTTAATTTTTCATATTACTTGTGACATGATTAGTGGCTTTTGAATCTAGAAACCAACAAGATACTTCTAATGTATCAAGGGTGACTACCGTAGTAGACATATGAGAATTGGGATTGTTCTTAAACTAATGTGAATCTCTTATACCACTTATCACAACCAATTGATCATTTTCTAGTTGAAATGAGATGCCAAATCTATGATAGCATTTAAGAATTGTATGTCAAATTTTTCACACAACTAGTACTATGGTTTGAAGCCAAAATTTAAGTGCCTTTAATAGCCTCTTCTCTTTTACTAAGGGTTATATTCTCATTTTTACCAAAACCTTCATTGAAAGAATTGAAGCCGCATGATGCTCTACCAAAAATGTTTCTTGAAAAATTAAAATTTTGTCCTCTTTTACTTCCATCCATAAAGGTCCACCTCTACATGTGTTCCACTCTCAAACTTTTGATGAATCACTATGTTAGCTAACATGTCATCAATAATAGCATGATTTTGTCACACTATTTTTTGTAATTAAAAGATGAGCAGTCACGGTTCACCATGAAGGCAGATCCTTTTGTGTTTATAAAGCAACAATAATTGTATCATAATCTGGTCTTAATTTGATAAATGCTGTATGCACAAGATCCTCTTCTGAAATCTTACATCCGCATGATAGCAAGGTACATAAATAGTCTTCACAAAAGTGAGATAACATCCCATCGTTGTACTGCCTTTCTTTGACTTTGAAACTCTCTCATATTGCATAACTTTGGCAAATTTTGGAAAAGAGAAATACTCCCTAATCAAACTCCATAACTCTCTTAAAGTTTCTCAGCCAACAAGATTTGGTACACTTCCAACGCTTATGGAAGACAAGATCCAAGAAACACGAAGGTGATCCTACTTATCAATACACTCAAAATCTAGCAAACCTGAGGGAGGGAATTGTTGTGATCCATCTATGAAAACTTTTAATCCATGTCCTCTAAGTGTGGCCATAATCTATTGTTTCCATAGCAAATAATTATTTTTTTCAAGTTTCATAGAAATACTTTGAGCTCTAAGATTCATAATAAAGGTGGATTCATGAATAGAATTTATAGTTTTATCCATGGCTTTGATACCATGCTAGAGTTCTCGCATTTCAAAGAAAGAGATGAAAGAGAGAAAAGGAGAGAGATGGAGAGAATTCTAGAAAATCAAAAAGTGATTCTTTATTACTTAGCAAATATAAATGTGTACATGAATTTATAGCAATTTCTAGGCACATGCAATGGGTGAGCACTTGAACACACAACCCTTGCTTCTCCACAATTATCTTGGATAGTTTAAAAATTAGTTGCACTTTTAACAAATTTTGTTACACTAGCTGAACTCTTCTTGACCTCTAATAAAAGGATAAAAAAATAGAAGGAAAATAAGGAAGGAACTAAAAAATTAAAGAGGAAAGCTACAAATTATTGCTTGGTAGTTGTTGCAATATATTAACGTGGGAATGACCAAACTCCAAAGAAGAAAAGGATGCTTAGAAATTGTTTTAGGGAAAGGTATGTTTGAAGAAAAAAGGGGAGCCACCACTAATAATTTTTATGGTGTAATTGGACACTAAACATGATGGTCTATGGAAGCAAAGATTGTGTTTAGTAGTTGGTTACACATAAGATATGCACCCTACAACATTCATTAACAACGATTGCCAAATTGATCCTTTATCACCATCAATTGAGTTTATTTGGTTCTCAAAATTATTTTGTTTTTAAATATTATGGATTTAACATTAGGCAGGACGATAAGAAATATTTCCATTATGTTTCCTTGAGTCTCATCCTCATTTAAGTTGTGACTCAGGGAGATTCCATAATCATTTATGAAAACTTCGTTATTATCATTACTCACATAATTTTGAAAACTTAAAGGAAAGGATAAGAATTTTTTATAATGTTCCCTTGAACCTCATCCTTATTTACACTTCAACCTGAAGGGAAATTTTGTAAACCTCAAGAACATAAAGAAAGCATTATTATTAGAATTGCTTCCTTAAGTATCCATCATCAGAGTTATTCTACAAAAAATTGTAATAATTAAAATTTGAAAAAATATGAGCACATTTCTATGACGTTTCATTGAGTCACATATTCATTTAGTCTATGGCATAAAGAAAATTTTATAATCCTTGAAAATGTGATGAAAGCAACAATAATACAATCCCATTCACAATTATTCTATCCATGTGTAATTTGAAATGATATTAGATTAAATCAATGAGTGGGAAATACAAGAGCAGTATGTAGAGTAAAAAGTGCCCATGTGTCTTATCAAGGAATACCCTAAGTTCATGATTGTCCAAAGGGAATGTGACTTGTCTTTTTTATAATGGTGGCTTCTATGATCATCAAGTGAGGGTTAAGATCTCTAACTTATAAGGTTTCCAAATTATTGTTATTGTTGCCAATAATTTTTCTAGCAAGGCCCATCAAGTCTCATGACCCATGACTTTACGAGCAGAAAAGGTTTAATTTGAGTATGAGTTTCATGAGCCTGCACAAAGGTTGGTAATCTCACAAAAATATCACTACTTTGCCTTTGTATAATCCTAAAAAGTATTTAGACCCCATGTAGAAGGTCTATGTGTGTGATGTGAAGGTGCACAATGTGTTAGGGGACAAAACCCACCAACACATACCATTAAAAGCCCTAAAGAATAAAAAACAACAAAGTAGATAAAATAATATAACATATATACAAATATGGATGCAATTTAAAGTAAAAGAAACAAACAAAAGAATGCTTAGAATTAAGATTTTGGAGAAATGGAATTTTTTAAAGAAAAGAAGAGAAGTCACCACTGATCTTTTTTATGGTGTGATTTGACAACAAAGATGATGATTTATAAAAGCAAAAATTAGGTTTAGCAGTTAGTTACACACAGGAAATGTGTTAGCAATCAATGATGTCTATTAAAAATAGTTTTCAAAATGATCTTTTAATCATCAATTTAGTTTATTTTGTTCTCAAAATTATTTTGTTTTGAAAGAAAAAGGTTTATGATGAGGCAAGTGTAAGCACCCAAATTTGTTCAAAACCCAAAAGGAGTTCACATTAGAATTTTTGTTAAAACATTTAAAATTTTTTAATTAACTTATTCTTTTTAAAATTAAAAAATAAATTCAAATAAATAAGTAATTTATAATTAAAAATTTTAAAAGATATTAAAAAAAGCTGACGGGCCCAATTTTGTTAAAACCCAATTAGTAACCCACAAGAATTAATTCTTTAATCTAAGGTATTGGTGGATCAATTTGTGAATGCCCATTTTCTTTATGGCCCAAGACCAATCAGATTTATTCTGTTTGCTTTTCTTTGTTTTTTCAAATTTTGTCCAAAATGTAGCTACACATTCATTCTGCGCCCACTACGCTATTCACGTCAGAGGCAAACATTTTCTGCTAACTAAAGAGGGACGTACAGATCATGAATGAAGCAAAGAATCGCTATCTGTCACCATCCCCACATCAACAGCGTGATCCTCTTAATTTTGTTCTAAACACCCTTTCGTGAAGATTGTCGAGACATTGGGGTTCTTCTCTATTAATTGCACCTAGCTTCACATACTGCAGGATAGACAAAGGGAGGAAAGAAAAAATTTATGAGACAAACACTAAGAGAAAAGCAAGAGAATTCTTTCATAGAAACTACTCTCACGCACACAGAACCTCACAAGACACAAGTTCCCTAACTAATCTGAACACCCAACTATGTTCTGATTGGAGTAGAACATCGACTGCCCATGTGCTCATAGGGTCAACTTAACAATGAGTCCTAGACTATTTTGTTTGGCTCTATTCTAATTACTTAACAGTGACTGAAGTACACCTTTGATCTTAACTTTTCAAGTTTTGTGTTCATAAATGGGTTGAAAACTATAGTTTGTGATTGAACTTTGTTCTGATATCTCATCACTATTGAAATGCTGTGTTCTTTGATTATGAACTTTTACCTGACCTGTGAGCATTGTACTATTTTTTCTTTTGCTTACACAATGGTAATTTGGGTCATTTACATTTTTGAATGAGTGTGTATGATGAGGTTAACTCTTAAAACTTTGTGGCTGCCAAGAGGAAAGGAAATTGTCTTGATGCATTATTTTGGTTCCTTCTTGATTGTTTAGTGTGGGATGTGATTTGTTGGAGCTTTTAGAGAGAAATGGATCATAGAGATTTATGTCTCTTGGATTGGTAATGTGTCAAAAAAAAATGCCAGCCTAAGGTGATGCCAAAATGGTTAGCGTTAGGAAGGGAAGGAACCCTGGTTGATAATAGTGCCAACATGCTCCCACATTAGGGAGGGATTGAGAGGGATAAAAGTCCCTTTATTTTCATTAAGATGGAGAAGACAAAATATTGTTCGTCTTCTCCATCAACTTTTTACTTTTATTTTATTATTTTTTTTTATTTTTCTTTTTTAAAAAGGATTAAAATAAAAAAACAAGTTGGGTTCAATGAATCCCATGAAGGGGCTATGTTTTTTTATTCTTACTTTTGCTTCTTATAAAAAAAATAAGTAGAAGTTTTAAGAAAAAGATGAAATCTGTGGGTTACTTAATTTATGAGCTTCGGTGGACTGTATGACGAAAATAGTATTGTGCATTTAAGTCCATTTGTTTTAAAAAAGAAAAAGTAAGTAAGCATTTTCCCTAAAAGATCTAGTTACCATCAAGTAGGTCTTCCATCAAAATGTAATATTTTCAATCTTCAAATCAACATCCATCTCGCCTTTCCATCAACTTAGTGCGTTAATATAGATGGCTCATTTGATGTTGCAAAGCTAAAGAGCCTACATAGACTAAAAAATTGATATGGCAACCAAATCATATGAGACACAAATTAGATTGGAATTCCCAAATTGAAATTTCTAAATTCTTAAATTTGCAAGAAATCCCTAATTTTGAATAGAAGAAAAGCTTGAGACTGAGATTGGGTGAGTTGAAAGAATGATGACAGGCATCTGATTGTGTAATGGAATGCTACATGTGTCAATGTTGCTCGGCAAGCAAATTGCATATACTTGACTCTTGAAATGGTGACATGAAGTATATTCTTCAGGAACTACACATTCCCACACAAATATTGAAATGAGAAGTGAAGGGCACCACTTCAAGGGGTGAATTTGGTGGGTGTGAGAGGCAGAGATGAGCCATAGGTGGTAAGGCAAATTATTTAAGTGATTGGAAAGACCCTAAACTTGAAAGACCCTCCTTGAAGTTTGTTTTGCCACTATTGTGTTTGGAAACTTGAATCTTGTGCCTGGGCTAAAAAAAGACCAAGTTGCCAAGTAAAACTTCCAAACAATAGTTGGATAACAAACACTTGAAGTACCATACATGTTGAAAGGATTTATGAATAAATTTTATAAAGCATATTTTTTATTATATATATTTTGACTTAGGAACAAGAAAACAAATTAAAATAAGAAATGGATATCTAAGAAGCAGAGTAGCTTGTTGAGGGGAGAAAAACTTCTTGAGTTTTCTTTCAATTTCTTGGTCCCATGAATGAGCTTGTCTTATCAAAATGTCTTAGAAACTTTGGAAAGCAGGAAGTGGATCAAGTCTTATTACTTGAACTGACCTAAAAGAAGGAGAAATTAGGCATTTATTTCAACGCACCCAATCATGGTTGTTCATCTCTTCAAAATTAGGGATTTTCTACAAAACTAGGGATTTTAGTTTGGGAATCCCTTTCTATTCTTTGTTTCATACAGATTTGGTTGCCACATCAATTTTTTTAGTCTACACATGCATATTTGTCATGCTGCATGAGACAAGTGACTATTTTAATGCACTAACTTGACGGAAGGACGGGAAAGATGTTATTTTAAAGATTGGACTACATTTTGATGGCAGATTTCTTTCATGAACCTATTTGATGATGACTACATCTTTTAGGGATGAAATTGCCTATTTACTCAAAAAGAAATCTGATCATTAGCAAAGATGACAATAGTATCAAGAGGAGAAGAGGGAGGCTTGGCTTGGATTAAAAATTAGGTTCTACAATGTGGGCATTCTCTTGTTTTATTCTTCTTTGTGTGTAAGTTGTTTGTTAATATTTCATTAATACCTTATTAATAGAAAACTTTTTGTGCTTGCCTTAGTATTAGAAGCATACAAAATAAATGCATAGACTTTTTGTCTAAGAAAATATTAAGTTTTTCTTATTAGAAATTCATAAAAGTAGGAAGGATATAAGAATAATAAAATTCTACAAAATTCCTAAAAAATAGTAAAAGGTTAGGCATGACATAAAATTAAAAAAGAATAAAGGAAATTCAAAATGAAGGGAAAATCTGGAACTTGCCCCCAAAAATCAGTTCACTTGGGTCATAATATTTAATAAAATTTAGTTAAAGTTTAAAAAGGGGTATAAGTTCTTGAATTTCCTTCATTCTTCTCCATTTTTTCCTCAAAAGTTCAAATTGTCAAAAATTTCTTGTCCTTCAAAAAGATTATTCAACAATAGATTAATTGGGAAATTATTTAAAAGTTTAATAAATTTTTATTATTTCGAGGATAATGACATTAATTTGGACACCACCTTAACAAGACATGATTCATTTGTACTGTTATTTAATTCTCAAATCTCCAAAATTTGACTTTCAATGCTAAAATTCTAAAAAGTTGTATTTCCTTCAAGAAGATCATTTGAGAATGGATTAATTGAGAAATCATTTAAAAGTTTAAATTCTTAAAATTTTATTTTTCAAAATTCCTCAAAAATTCAAAATTCCTTTAAGAAAAAACCTTAATCAAGATAAGTTCCTTTTAACTCAATCCAACTGAATTCCCCTAGTCAAGTTAAGACTCCCTTAATACCTTGTCACTATCGATAAAGGTATATAACCTCTTTTCAAGTAATGACTTTAACCGCCACTCACTAATTGCAAAAATAATGGATCATTTATGATCCCATATAAAGTCAATAGTAAGACACTCAAAAATACTAAAACAATAAAAATAGCATGCCAACTAAGCTTGGCATAGGTGGCTTGAACCAAACCCTCCAACCCCTCCCGCCACAGTTTGATACCCTCCAATGTATAAAAATAAATAAATAAAAATAGCATAACAAACAAACATAGCCCAAGTTAGAAAATTGACAAAAGATCAAGTTGATATCAAAAGGATATAGTAGGATGTCAATACCTTTTCCACAAGTTATCAACTATCTTATTTAATTTCTGAAATGTAAATCATTTTTTTTAATGTCTAATCTTACATTTTAAATCTAGATAAATAGTGGCTCTTTCTTCTCTTAAAAATACCCCTAACTCTTTTCCTAAACTCACTAATTTCTCTTTTCCTTTTGGACCACCACTATCGCATCACGACATTGCAATAACAGAAGGATATATGAAACTTTTCTACAGTGATTATTTGAGTCTCATCCTTATTTAGGTAGTAACACAGGAAAAAATCCATGGCCTTCTACGAAAATGCGATTATTATGACCACTACCCTAATTTCAAAAACTCCACGAAATGAGAGAGAATTTTGTGTAAAGTTTCATTTAAGTGTCATCCTTACTTAAGTGGTCGCTGTTGGCATTGGCGAAGTTCTCAGTGGTCCTGGACCATGATGTGGCCCATTCTACTGACCATGAATTTGGGTTGAAGAAACCCACCTCTCTCTTGCTCTCCACGCAACCCATGAGGAGCAATTAGGTGCCCAGCAGAGAGCTGAAGGAGAAAGGAGCAATTGTACCAGGATCAGCTCCAGCCTCAAACCATGTTAACTCCACTCGAAGGACCAACAAAGATGACTACAATTGCAGCCATTGTCCATCTCCCATGAATCAGCTCATTCTCTCGGTATGATTTCAGGAATGCTGGGTCCCTCGCCCAGACCAAGTGGGTCAAAACCATAGTAACCTTGCTGCCTGCAATTGTAAATTGAACAAAGAATTCTTACAGGGGTTGAAAATTTGTTGTAACTTCGTAATTTATTGTTACAAAGTTGTCTGTATTTGTGCGTTTAAAGTTGCTGTCAGCATTAGACTGGGTTAAAAAAAAAGAAAAAACAAAAGAGAAATTAAGGAAATTGGTGGACTTAACGAGCCATTGAGCCAATCTGGAAATTGCCACCTACTTTAACAGCAGGGATCCAATACTTCTTTGGTTACTTTTTAGAACAGCGGCACCAACTTTGCCTCCAAAGCTAGCAGCCACTGGGCTTGGCTCCTTTCCCCCCATATAAAAAGGAAGATCCCATCCCATTTATCACTGCACCTGATGTGGCAACCGCCATGGGTTTCAGTTCTTGGGAAGTTACTCAAACCTCTCACTACTGACTTAAGTCTAATAATTTCTCATACAGTAGAAGAACAATCAGTTGTAACTTTTAAAATATAAAACTTTTAGATGCCACACCTATCCCACCATTCATCCAAAAAGGAAGAGCAAAAAGAAAAAGCAACCTTAGCTCTCCCTTATATACAAACTATAGTCACTAAAGTACACATGAACTAATTCTATAATTAATTTCAAACAATGACTGGTTATAGGCAAACTTTTAGATATAACAAACAAATTTCATTCCAGCCCAACATGCTGTTGATGTGGGCAAACAGAAGACATCCTTAGCAGCAAGCCCTAAGTAACAGGCTAAGAAACACACTGAAGATATAGATACTAATTCAGTCTGTCTATAAATACCTCTTATATGGAGCAGAAGCTACAACAACATTTATAATGAAGCAACATAGAAATGAGAAGAAACAATTAATAATAAGAAACTCATATAAGCTCAGAAGGCCATTGGAAATAAACATCTCACTGTACATTGCAGACGCTATTAATTTAAAATTTCATGTCTGAAGAGAATAAAATTGAAGATGAAAAATTTTAAAGCTTCAGGGTGAGATCAGGAGATGCAGATGTTTGCTGTGGAGGTGCCGTTGCTACAAAGCTAGTATTAGAATTTTGATGTTCCTGTTCCAAAGTAACACCAGCTCCCATATCCACCTGCCGGAAACTGCCAGGCCAAAACAGACCCACATCATCATCTTCCATGAAAATTGGTGATCCAAAATAGTCTTTCTCGAATTTTGCTGCAGCTCTCATGTCAGGAGCCCTCAGTGACGGCATATATCTTTGGTGCATTGAAGAATGAGCTTCAAGACCAAGAGACCGAAAGGCAGAACCATGAAGGGGCAGAGACGCCAAGCTTGTATAACTCTCAGTGAACATTCCCATTCGCATTGCACGCTTAGCCATTGTCCTCTCCCTTTTATGAGCATTCTGATGGCCACCCAGTGCCTGGGAGCTGAAGAACTTCCGCCTACAGTAGTTACAAGAGAAAACCCTAGGATTTGCTGATGCTGAAGCCTGAGCTTCAGCTCCCACTTCACTGCTAGCATCACTAGTACCCTTCAATTCACCATCACTCAAATTGAAGTTGAGTGTCAAGTCAAGGGAAATAGACCCTGGATCAGGTTCAGCCATTGTCATATTTGTAAGACAGGAAGAAGTTGTGGTGCTATCCCTGTTAAGATCACCGGATGTTTCTTTCAACGATATATTGGAAGCTACTAGGCTGCTGACTTCTGAATTATTTTCTGGCTCCAAGTTCAAGTTTGGTATCATCATGTTGAAATGGATCCACTAAGAGTTAACTTCCTTCCCAGTAAGCAATCAAAAGTAGAACAAGTTCCTCACTTTGGTCAAGTTACCATAATACCCATCAGCTGCATTTATGATGTAATAGATTATTTGCTTTCACACAGTCAGAACTTGTGAATGCATTTAATTAGAACACACAAGACACTGGTATTGATATCACAAGGCTAATGCAACACAATTAAAGTCAAAGGCAAACCATCGCAAAGCCTTCCATTTTCCTCATGGCATTTGTTGATCACATGACAATATAAAGCATACATCTATAATTAAAAAATTGGGCAGAAACATGTAAACATATTACATTCATCATACAGGCGAGGAAATGTGAAAGTCCACTTCTACAAGACATTGGACAAAGTTCCTACCTAGCCAGTACGAAATTCCACTAGGATAGGAGAAATCCAATAGCATAAGCATAAGAGGCATCTTAGTCAAGGAGATGCTACTTATATACTGATTTAACTAACATCATCCAGTAGAATTGAATATCTATGAGCAGTCCACTTAATGTGATCAATGTCATAAAGTGCCTTCTATAGAAAGAGCTATCATAGGCCAGATCTCAAGTAAAAGTAATAAATGCCTCCTAGATCTCATATTCTCATGAAACATCTGACTCGTTTTATGAAATCACAAGCAACTAATGTAGATTATACCATATATAACATCACTGCTTCAATTGCCTTAGTTTCTCCCCACACAAAAATTCACCAAAAAAAAGGTTTTGCCATATTTTTTTAATTTAATCTTCGCAGTTTTTTAGAAGAAGGTATCAATCATGGATCAAAGAAAGGAATCAAGAGCACTAAACTACGCCCTGTATACTTTTTCCAACAATAATTTTCAACACACAGGCACAACCTCTGTTTTCTGCTGCTTGCATGATGTGATGAACTATACAATTCTGACATAGTTCAGGTAAACACCAAAACTAGAGTAGAAATGATTGTGCAAGATACTAAGTAAATACAAAGATGCTATAAGGGAGACTGGGAAAGCAAAATTGAAGACATTGAATAACATGTGTGGAAGTAACTGAAGGTTACGGGTAAAAAAGCAGTGGAGAAGAAGGGAAAAAATGAAGTTGGAAAATTCTTGTGAAAGATATCGAGAATACACACATTTTTCTCCATGTACCAGACTAAAAGTTTCTGGGGCCGAAAAGAAAGGATTTTGTGCTCCTCTGTTTCATGCATGTCAATCACATTTTCACACCATTAACACACATATACTACATAGAGCAGCTACCCCAATATTACCATTGTAGCAACATTATTCAAATTTTAGGTGTGATTGAGAAATAATCCAACTTCTTTAAACAAAACTGAAAGTAAATAAATATTTAAAAATACTATGGAAATTTTGACTTGACATACACAGAAGAGGCAAATTTTTTGTCATTTTCTGGTAACCTTTGTTGCCATTAATTTCCCTCCGTTGATGTTTAAGCACCTTATAAGACTTTTCTCGCCACCACACTGATCCCCCTCAGGCCATGAAATAAAGGAGAAAGTTAATACAAAAGAATAATTCATCATCCAATCAAAATAATATCTTGTTTTTAAATGTCTATCCCTACATTGCACTCCTGACTCCACTTCTTTTATGTTTAGCACTTCCGAATTCTCAGAAGAAATATACACACCAATGGCACCCAACTCAAGTATCAGCTTGTTCTCAGCCACAACATAACCCTCATTAACATGTAAATAGGCTAAAGTCTCTTAACCTCAGCCCTAACCAAACTGCAAGTCAGTAACATTCTGAAATATAGATTAATAAATAAAATCTAATAGTTGTCTCAAATTGTCGTGTACAAATGGGTCCCTACACACACTCATCACTCAGGGCAAAAAGCCAGAAAGATGGAGCGGACCATGCATAGTTTGACGAAAACTTTCATTTATGACTGACCTAAGTACTAAAAATGAATGTTATCTGAAAATTTGTAATATGAAACACAAATTCAGTCATTAATGTGCTCTGAACCTTTAGCTTCCAATGTGTCTTCATCAAAAAGAAAAATTACTGTGTTTAAAGATATTTATGATATTTTACATCTTTTAATAATCTTTTGCATGATTCTCATTCTGTTAATTTTCAAAAATTTTGTAGGTTGTAAGATTTTTCAATTTACAAATCACAATGCTCAAAAGAAGATTAACAAACTTGCAGTGAAATAAATCATATTTCAATTATTCAAGATACAGAATCCAATTTGAAATACATGATAACCTAACAAAAGCTTATGCATGCACTGTTATAGAATGGTGTAATAACAGACTTTGACACAATCAAAATAGAAGCCCCCCCCCCCCCCCACCCCAAAATAGTATGCTGCTAGTTTCTTACACCTTACAACTGGACCAAGTACTTCTACCTCACTCTAATTGCAAAATTTCAAATTAACCATAGATAGTTAGATAGCTAATCTATAACTTCTTCAAATTTGAAATTTTGGGTACTTCTAGAATGCAGTCTGAGTTCCCAGATTAATTATTTAGTTAGCATCATGTTGAGAATGAAATGAATTTTTCCTTTTGAGCTCAGTTTTGAAGAAATCACATTTATAAAGAAGGATCCATTGCCACCATCCGAAAACAAACTCAATCTTACAGCAATTATAACTTTTCATAGGATGAACATTTCGCACACTCCACCATTGGATTAAAATCCCCCATTATATACATCATTTTTTATAAATTTTCATCTTAATCCAGAACCAAATTTTACTTCATATGATATGTCTTTGAAACATAAGAACATATCTGCTATATTATTTAAATACTTATTTTCTAATATTTTTTTTGATTTGACGTGCAAGATCAGCATGATTGGTAACAGTAATTGAATGGATGGATTGAGGAAAATCAGATTCTATATAAAGTTATTTAGTATTAGTACACATAATTTTGGATGCATTGTGACGAAAGAGTTCCACTTTTGTGTCACATCTTATTCTAGCCCATTAACATCAAGAAAGGGTTAGAAATTTGTATTTAAAAATCCTGCTATACCTTCAGCACCTTCTTAAAGTTAAGCAAATCAATTTTATAGCTCCAATCATGACTATGAAGTTCAGATCAAACACTTAATTAAAAAATTATCCCCAAATCACAAAATGAATTCTCCAAAGACATAACATTCCCATACACAAGTATAAGCCATGCTCGTAGATGCCAAGTCAAGGTACATAAAGTAGAGCAGAACAAATCTACACCCCAGTTCATATGAAAGAAATACTGCATTTTACACCAGGTAATCAAATAACAGGATGTTGAGTATTGTTTGGAAATATCAAAGTTAAGCCTACTATTGCTTATACACATGCCAGATTATCTGTTCATGTTTCATTCTTTAAAAACTATAAGCTATCGAGAAGAAGGTCAAATTAGCACTGGCAAAGAACTAATTAGAAGGCGGCCCGTAGCTGGGTATTCAAATGTGCTGCAGGCATACTTTCACAATATACTGATGTTCCCTGGAGAATCAGGCACATGAAGGAGGCTTCTAAAGATTTGATGAAAGACTATTATGACAGCAAAGTGTAGCAGACAGAAAACATAATTTTGTAGCTGACTTTTATCTTTTGTGTAAGCTGGAGTACATGACTAGGAGTATAGGATCTGAAATTAGATTAGATCTGCATGCTTTTCTGGGGAGAAATAAAGGATGTTAGATTAATATACTTAAGGAAACTTAAACTTTAGAGTTCATAAATTAGTTATTCCAATAGAGTTCTTATAGATTTGGGTAAGAATAGAATGTTTTAAACAATACCTAAAGAAACTAAATAAACAATGTAATGTCAGACGGCATTATCTTCCCAATTGCAATTTGACATAGCCTTATACACACTAAGTGATAAGTTGGTTTACCTGTTTCAAGCTTTTCAATTATTAATTAAGCTGACAGGAGAGAGGCACGGCAACACCAAGAAAAAGAAACCTCCCAGAATCTCACTTCATCTTCTTTCTTTCTTCTCCATAAAATCACCCCTTCAATTGTAGCAATACCACCCCTCAGAGTCTTAGACTGAAAATACTATATAGTTTCCACATTATTGGAACAAAAATAAGTGAATCTGTGGGACCATTTCTTTCCTGGAAAATGGCCTTCTGAGGAAAACTTTTGGTCATTGGAAAATTTCAATCTGGTTAACAAAGAAATTTATGCCGATGGGATATGACTTTTCTTGTGTCAAATCTCATTTTCTAGAAACATCTCCAGAATTACAACATAATTCACTACCCTACTCAAGCTACCAGTCACCAGTGGCACGTTGGAATCTTCCCAACACAACACAACAAAAATGCTTATGCTCTTAATTGTGATTAGCAACTCTTATGAAGCATGCACGTTTAAAATGCGGAACCTGACAAAACCGTGGATTGAACCATGACATTACCATAACTATAGAAATCAACCAAATGATACTGAAACAAACAGGCCAAACCAAAAAGAAATTAAGACACAAAAATGAGGAAAGGATCTCGTGAAATCCTGGAACAACAAAACCATATTTCCACACCATGTCATCAAACTCAACCCTAATGCAGAAATATATATGACTGAAATTTGCTTCACTTCAACAACAATGATATGGAGTTGAATCTACCAAAGAGGAAGTATAACATATACCTGTTAAGATTATTAGATTTAAATTGCTATTAAGTTATTCCACACTGGGCAACTTTCTTGTAAGTAGAAGCCAGCCCATCTCTTTGCCGTGATTATACCTTTTTATGTGAGTACGTCACTCAATAACTCTGGGGACTCCTAATTGATTACCACTTACATTTCACTGCTTAAAACAGAAAAAGAAAATTCACAATTCAAACTTTACATTTTTTTACCATAAGACACATCAGCGGCCTTTCCTATGCACCAATCTGCGGAAAGGAGGAAACTAGTATCTATTTTTGGGGAGTGTTATTGTGACCAAAAACTAGTATTTTGTCCATTAATAATGAGCAGATAATTTTCCTTCACAAATCATGTATCTTAAGGGAGAGTACTCTGCTAGTTTTTACAGAGCTACAGCCTTTAATTCACTTCCAAGGGCAGATATTATTTTTACTAAACTACAATGAAAAGACTCATGGCATGAACAATAAAGGAAAGAAGCAATTAGCCTCAAATTAGAGGGTTTCCATTTATTTGATCTAATTGGATCTAAATTGTGATCATTAAAACCCCCAGATAGCATACTCCGTATAGTTAGTTAGGGAAATGATGTCTATCAATATTAGCCATTACAAAAATGGTTTCAAAATTCTCATGAAATACAAGTAAACACAAAATCCTGAACCTTAACAACCAAAGTTTACTTGCAAGCTGGAAGGATGAGCAATATGATGGTTTGCAAAAGGAAAAAAAAAAAGGAATCGAAGAGTAAATAAAAGAGTAAAGCAATTTGTGGAAACAGCACTAGAAGTCTTTAAAATGTATGGGAGGATTAGAAGAAAGTATCCAATTAAAAGCAAACCTATAGGTGATGAGATGGATGAAAAGAGGTTCTTACATAGTATTGTACGACAAAACCGCAGGATCCTCCAGTGTTAAGCTACTTGGGACTCGGAAGAGTATCAGCAACACACAAGACGGAGGCTTTAGGCTTCTTTTTAGCATTCACCCTCTATAAAGGGGTGAGCGACAAAGTGAATGGAGGTAAGATTAGAGAGAGAAAGAGAGATGTAGAATTATGGGAAACCATGAAAGAAAGATGGGGATGACGGAGGAAAGTCAGAGAAGTCAGATAACATGTACACTTGAACCACTTCCTTTGTCGAATTTGAGGTTGTTCATAGTGCTTGATGCTTAGCTGCTAGTAATCAGTACGGTGAGTGTCTTCTGAGTTTGACAGAGAGAGATAGAGAAGATGGGAGCAAAAGAGAGACAAGAAAAGCAAATGGGGCCTAGTTCCCTCGAAGACCCGCAAACAACAACTCAAGAAGATTTGTCCTGAATGCTGATTCGGCTTCCACTATAAAAAGAACGGTCGGATTCGTTCCTATTTATAGTTTTTCTATTGTGACTAAGAAGATAGGGTCTTTCCCCATTATTCATACCCATATTATTAACTTAGTCCCCTTTGTCAATTTATCGTATGGAGTCCCATAACTCACCCATCTCCACCTCTGCCTTATGCTTTTTCTTTCGCATAAACAAAGGCCATACATTTTTTCCAATAATAATGCCATAGTGAAGTGGGTCAAGATCAAAAGAAGTTTATGATATAAAAAATTAAAATTATTGCAAAATATATGCATACTTTATAAAATGAAGGGAAATATATTTAAATGATGTAGATATAATATATATATATATATATATATAGTTTGTTATCAATCTTATATAATAAAACATAATGAAAAATAAAACTAAAAAAATATATGGAGGTGAATAAATGAAGAGGTGGGATAAATCATAAAGTTTTAAAATATTTGAAGATTTATTGTAAAAATTTTAAGGGAAAAACTTAATTAAATATTTGTAAAATCTTATCAAGTTAAATATATATATTATTTTCAAAAGATTTAGGGAAATTAGGACTCCTCTGTCACCAGCTTCGTCTCTGAATATAATTGTCCAATAGTTTCACAATCTTAGCCTCTATGCCACTATGGCATAATAGAATTTTTTGAACTTAAATTTCTTGATTTTGGTGGACTAGTAGTTTCTTATTTTGGAATTTCTTTTTTCACTTAGACTTATACCATAAATGAAAAAAAAAAGTACAACATGAAAAACATACAAAAATGATAAAATTATTAAAGAGATAACCAATTAATGAAAATAAAAAACGCTTATATAACCTATCATCATTTTTATTGCAACAATAACACGAAAGCTAAAATCTATAACCTCCTACTGAATTATTTAAAAGCAAATTATACGGTATTAGAACTAAAATTTATGGTATACTGCACACTCAATAGTAAATTTCACGTTAAAATTGGTTTGGCACTCTCAATATTTTTCCTGAAGTTTTCGACATGCCTAATAATCTCTATTTTATCCTTGCATACTTTAAATTAGCACGGTATACAAAAATAACTTTTCCCAAATTGATTGAGCAAACTAAATAAAAAAAATTAAATTAATTTATTGGTCCTTATAATTTTTATTAAAATGTAATTTAGTCTTTATAGTTTAAAAGGTATAAAACAATTATGACTTAGCCTCTACTATCATAAATTTCAAGTTTAAGGTTTAAATTTTTAACTTAATCTAAATTTTAAAATTTAAAATAATAAATTTAAAACTTAAAAATTTAAAATTAGAATTTAAGTTTCGAGTTTAAAATTTTTAAATTTTTAAATTTTAAATTTAAGATTTAAATTTTTAAATTTTAAATTTAAGATTTAAATTTTTAAGATTTAAGATTTTATATTTTAAATTTTAATTTTTAAAATTTGGAGTAAGTTTATAGGTTTTAAATTTAAGATTTTAAATTTAAAATTTTTTAGGTTAAGATTTTGAAATTTTAAATTATAAGTATTAAATGGTATTTTTTTAGAAGAATATATAAAGACCAACAGATTATTTCAATAAAAACTGTTAATAATCCCTCCTATTTTTCCAAGACAAATTATCGGTTTAGAATTGTATCCCAACGGCTAGCTTCTAAGACAAACTTTTTAGTCAGTGTAAAATTCGCCATTGCAGGTTGTGTCAATTCGCATAACTTTTTCAAAAAAGAAAGGAGAAAAGAAATGGTATGGAGGTATGGAGGCTATCTGGTCTATTGATCAACTTGAATTTGAAGTTCCTTCCTTTTGGCGAATGGGAATAATTTATTAGAAGTGGGCAATTATTCCAAATAAAAAGCTGCATTAATGTTGATTAAAAATGATTAATGGCGAAGATGCTCACTTTTTATTTCATATTATTCTTTCAAAATAGTAAATTAGTGATGGATGCGTCAATCTTTTCGTATTCCCCTAATCCTAGGCATGAAGCGCCGTTCTCTTTCGCCAAAGAAAAGGCGCACTTTCTGAAAAAAAATATATAATGCTGTTTGTGTTGTTAAATAATTGGATATACGTACACTTAGCAATTAGTGGATGTAGGCAGGCCACGTGTCAACGTAATAATTCCAAAGTATCCAATAATTCCATGTAACACGTGCATAAATAAATTTAAAAAATATAAAAGAATATATTTATTTAAATATATATATAATATTATGAATTTTTATTGAAACTAATAATCTATTTTAACTTTAAAATAAAATAATTTTTTCTTATTTTTATATTTTTATTCACAAATATATATATATATATATATATATATGTATAGACAACATGTAATAGGATCCATCCATCCTAATAGAAATTTCCTGTGGCCCAAATATAAATATTTTTTTCAAAAAAAAATTAAGAAAGTTCTTTCAACAATAAGCTTAGCCAGGAAGAATTACAATAAAATATGGAATATATACAATTTTTTATATCATTGATCACAGATTTAGATTTAAAATATCTTATAAAATATTTAAGATAGAAGTGTGAGTTTCGCTTGTGACTTGTGATATGCTAATGAACTAGGTTCGTTTAATTTATTTATCAAATTATCAAATTTTAAATTGATTTATTAACCTATTTAATTTAAGTTAGTCAAATCTAAAAATGCTTAATACAATATAACAAAACCCAAAGACTATCTAAATGCGTCTGTAAAATCTTTCCACTAATAAGTTATACTATAATTGATCAAATTAATTTTTTACATTCATAAACATAACAAGAACAAATTCATATTGTCTTAAAAAGATTAAATTATATTAATTAAATATTAATTATATCATTTGTCTAAGTTGGCTTATTGAATGAATAAACTAAGCTAAAATTAAATAATTAGGTTTGTTTAGTAAACATGTTATTTTTAATCAAAACTTAATTTGACTAGCTAAGCAAATTATAGGCCACTTATAAGCGGCCTGACTAAAGTAATAGGTGTTGATGGGATTTTGAAATAAAAATACACAATAGAAAAAACGAAAATGTGTAGTCACACTACTGAGTAGGCTAGTAAAGTGTTATAAGAGCTAGTTTTTTTTTTTAAGGATCTATTAAGTCTAATAATTTAATTAATGAGATTTAATAAATTTAATTTTTTAATTTTTTAAATTAATATTTAATAAAATTTAAATAAATATTTTGTAAGATTTAATTTGTGAGAATAATATGATTGTAAAAGAACACTAGCACACTAAAGCAATATAAGAGGAGCTTATTAGAACGTAAATCTAAAATTTAACTTATGATGAGGCAAATATTTGTAATTAAATACAATGCAACTTACTGTCACTTATGACTCATAGAATTGCAAGAGTAATGTGTAGAATTGTTCTCTAGTACTATAGGAGTATGTTTAGTTTACGTAGTCTTGAGAGATTTATAAGAATCTGAATTCTAGAATCTTTAATTTTTAGACTTGGTTCAAGATTTGAAAAATAATTCATAAGCATTTATTTTTCTTAGGAATGTAAGATTCCCATAATCAGTCATACTATTTTAACAAATTATGTTTTATTAAATATTTATTTAAAAAAATCTAAACTATTAAATTTATTAACTCTTATAGATTGAACTTAGATCCAACAAATCTTACAGTTCACAAAATAGTTGATGAGATATTAGTAGACCCAAATTAGTGGGCTTTCTTTTTCCTCCCATAAAACATGTGAATTTATACCCATGTGAAGTGGTGGGAATTATGGTTCTCACATAGTGCAAATGAGGATATTGTTAAAGAAACTATCTTATCCCTTTTTAATAAAATAGTTGACTATTAACAATGGTGGTCCAATGATGGTGGTAGCGGCAATAGTAACTGCAGTAACAATAGTAGTGATAATGATAACAGTAACGGTAATAACAGTCTGATCATGGTCAATAATGGCGATGACAATGGTAATGTCAATGAAAATAGTAGTAGTAATGGTTCAATGATGGTAATGATTGCAACAGTTATGGTGGCATAGGTTCTAGTGGTAGCAACAATGATGATAGTGGTGATAGTAATAGTTCGACTATGGCATTGATAGTAATGGTGACAATAATAATGGTGATATCAATGATAATGATAGTGACAATAACAAAAGTGATTATGATAGTAGTGAAAATGATAGTAGTAGTAATTATCCAACAATAATGGCAAAGGTAGCAACATTGTAGTAGTAATAATGGTGACTACAATGACAGTGATAATGCTAATAGCGGTAGAGATGAATTATGAGTTATTAATTAAAATCTTATTACATATGTAAATATAAATTTTTATAATTTTTATGGTTAATAGTATTTTTGAGAAATAGATTACAATATTTTTGAGAATATTAATGTTCAATCAAATTTAGAAATCCTATATTTATGGGAATGCTTATTGGTATTTTTATGACAAAAAAATACATTCCTAAAAAATCTTATTCTTAATCATGATGTTCCCAAAAATATAATTTAAATGGATACCTAGATGCTACCAATTAAATCCGCCCTAAGTGTTTCCTTGCAAGAAGTGCATCCATTTTACCAACTATAAATGAGTAATGAGTAATGCTATCTTTCTCTATGTCATTGAAAAAAAATGTTTAATATATAACTAAAATGGGAGAAGACACTTTATCAAGCCATAAAAGACGACCTAAACTGAGGAGATATAGAAAAAAGCTAGTAAAACTAGAAAGCGGACCTTTTGAACAGAACAAGGACTCTTGAGAATCAAGAAACATATTTGCGGTCATTCCTGCCGCCCTCAAAATCCCAAACCATGCATCTATTTCTTGGAAAGCTACTATTCCTAGTACTGTTCAAAATAATGGGTTTTAGAAACAAACCCAAGCTCTTTTAATCCAACTCCGAGTGCCACTATATGAGAAATAGTCAAAACGACCACACAAAAAATTGTTGACTTCTCAAAAGCTAGCCTGGAAGTCGCTACTGGGAAGCTATAGCTCCAATATATTATCGTACTAAGCTAGTGGATGTGGTAGCCGATGTCATTATCAGACCAACCCTGACTTGTTGTTCATTGCTTTCCATGTATATATCTTCAGATATACTGGGCCACAAGTGATGCTGGTACAGATATAGCCTTTTGAAAAATGACATTTGGTTAGGAAGATGAATGAATCCCATGCCATTTGTCATGTTATTGGATTTGATTCTTTTCCACTCTTGTATTTGCTTCCAAACAGCGATTTGTTAAATGGTGTCAAAGCAGATTAGCAGTTCCTCTTCATTTGTGGATGTCAATTCTCTAACTCAATCATTTATAAAGCAGCCATCGTTCAGGTCGCTCAAGGCTTCAGTTCAATCGGATTCCTATTCAGAAGCTTGTGGCTGTTGAACCTAGGCAACTATTTGTACGTCATGATTTTGCTCCAATTATTCTTTTGTCGAGTCCACAAATGCTCCTCCAATAAATTCAACATCATGGGGTACAATATCTGTCCTAATACTGCTCAGTGATTGGTCCCCATCGTGCCACTAATCCCACTAATCTTTAGTAAATCCAAAATAAAAATTTTAATTCGATTATTCCTTGCAGTTAATGGTTTAACCATTCAAACTGGCTATTCGGCGTTAGTTTTTTGAATACTTTTATATGCTATGATTGCTTTTGTGTGTGAGATTTTGGATCATTTATGTCTCATATTTTAATTTATAAAACTTAATAAATTTAATAATTTGAATTTTATTAAGTGAAATTGTATGAGAACAAAATATAGTGGGATTGAATATACAGCATGTAACATGAATGGATAGGTTAATTTGTGAAAGATAATTTTTGGTTTTTTGATTTGTTGGATTGTGAGAACAGCCTACATCTTTCTTTTGATTTGACTCCTTATAAGTGTATGATATATTTCAAAAAATAAGATTTAAGTGGATAATCACATTTGAAGAACTAAAATAATGAGATGTTTCAAGTGTGAAACAATCAATTATCATAAAAGTTTAAATGATTAGGTAAAAATTTAAGAATTATTTTTATATCTCTAACATATCGATGATCAAATTCTTAATCATTTTGGGATAAAGATCTTGATATCAAGTTATGGAACCCATTAGTTGTTAAGTGAAAGAGAACAGTGAATAATCGCATATGAAAAACCATTGTAGTGAGGGACCCAGTACTCTTGTTCGTTGTCCTTTAGGGGAGACCAAAGATGCCTTAGTGTCGCAATTGGTCAAATGAATCACATGTTGTATCCATAAAGTAAAACCAGAGAGAGATGACATTAATCAAATCGAGACTTTGAGCATGTATGTGTGAGGGAAGAGTGGGAGGAGGGAGGGAGAATATAGGCCATTTGATTCGTTTTGCTTCTTATAATGAAATAGATGACAATGGACCAGTTTCCTTTGTCGATTAGTGTACATGATCAAGATCCCACAAGATTCTATTTGCTGCAACTGTTTGAGCATATAGACATCCTATTTGTCAACCCTGCCAAAGAAGATATAAATGATCTTAATTATATATATATATATATATATATATATATATATATAGTTATAGGGATTCAGATCTCTTGCCGCAAAGACAAGAAAGAGTGAGAGAAAGAATGAGAAAAAATTCAAAAAAAATAATGAAAGAAAAAAATATATTCTATATATTGAATTTTAGAAAAAAATAGAAAGAAAATTGCTAATGTTAGAGAATCAAAAAGATCCAAATCCTAGTTGTAGTTGTTTGCGGACTATGAGGTTAAAGTTGCACATCCAATATCTCCAAGTCACCACGGCACTTAGCTCTGGTGGTGCTCAAACCTTGGTGACCACTTTCTTCAACACCCAATTGTCTTGCTCGCCACATTCATGGATGTTCTGTGGAGAAATATGGTGCTTTTTGTTTGTTGGTTGCATAAAAGTTATAAATTAATAAGAATTGAACTGAAAACTTTGGTATTCCTGCAATTCATTATTGTTAATTGAACAAACTTTGTTGAAATGTTTAACCGGTTAGTAATCTGTGCATTGCACGTATGATAATAATATTTAATTTTTGTAACTATTATTATAAATAATATTCATCACTTTTCTTTTTAATTTTGATTGAAATGTTGTTAATCTTTTTTAATTATTGATATTTTCTAATGAAATTTATGTTATTTGAAAATTAAAATATAATTGAAAAAATATGGCTAAATTGAAATAAAATGGACAACAACTGTTTGAAAAGACTATATATTGTTTATTTATTAAATTATTATAGTGCTTATATTAGGATTGTTAATTTCTTTATTAAATTATTGAAGCGCCAAAACGAGATTAAATACTTATTTGGGATCAAATTTTACTACCTCATCATGTCTCTAAATACAAAATTTGCATCTACATAAATTGAGTAATTCCTTGCTACAAGAGTCAATACAACTTGCTTTCAATTAAAAGAAAAAGTCCATACAACTTATATTAAAAGAATGGCTCTTTTTGTATTAAAAAATAAAAAAAGAGAAAAGAATGGCTCTTTCGAATTACAACATTTACATGCTGTTCCTACTTCTCATTATGCATACCCAATAGTAATTATTCCTTGGGTATTTACCTTCTCAGCTTAAATTTAAAAAAAGAAAAAAGAAAAACCTACTTCAAGATTAAGCAAATATAGATTCAATTGCTATAGAGGATCAGCATTATTACATATATTCTAACGACAACTAAAACTTGATTTAGTGAAACTAAAAGCCAATTATTTAATTATAGAATAAATTACATTTCATCCTCTTGAAAATTTTTTAAATAATACTAAACTCTATTTTTGTTCAAAAGTTATACTCCACCTTATTTTGATCATGTTAACTGCAACATCCATCCAAGAATCTTGATGGGACATTCTTATTTTAAATTATTTTAATATTACTTTCACTTATCTTTATAAAATGTAAACTTTAAAACTAAGAAAATTAATTATAAGAATATTATATACCTATGTTTATACTAAAAAAATCTTTGAAAACTTTTTTATTATATAGGATCAATTAAATAACCATTTATTCAATATATTTAATTTATTATTTAATATCAAAGTTCATAAAGTCTTAAATTTTAAAATATAAAACTCTAATCCCCAATACTTAGAACATTAAACACTAGCATTAAACTTTAA
Source organism: Dicorynia guianensis (assembly GCA_037013595.1). Lineage (NCBI taxonomy): Eukaryota > Viridiplantae > Streptophyta > Magnoliopsida > Fabales > Fabaceae > Dicorynia > Dicorynia guianensis. The sequence goes on along the minus strand of JASUAB010000006.1, from coordinate 10,126,290 downwards.
AATCTAAAATACTATGTCATAAACCCTATTTATTAAAATCTTAATAACTTAAACTCTAAAATGTTAAATTTGAAATTATAAATATAAAAGTTTTAAATATCAAAACTCTAAGTGTAATAGTATATTAAAATTTAAATTATAAAACAAACACCTTTTAATCTTATACCTCAAATTTTAAATCTTAAACTTTAAAATATAAAACTTTAAAATCTAAAATACTAAACCATATAAAGTTTAACCATTTGAGATGTACAGTTTTATAATTTAGAGTTTAAAATTTAAATTTTATTTTAGGTATTTAATTTTTGAATTTATAGTTTAGTATTTAAAATTTGTAGGCAAAAGTTTAATGTCATGTAATATTTAAGGTTTAAGGTTTATATTTTAAGATTTTAAAGTCTTATGTTTAGAATTTAGTATTTAAAATTTTAGAGTTTAGTAATTAATGTTATATCATGTTAAAGTTTATGTTTAATAAGATTTAGGGTTGAGTTCAAGGTTTTAAATTTTAGTATTTAAATTCTTAAATTTTAGAGTTTATAAAAAATTTATCCGTAAATTAACAAATAAATAAATTTAAATTTATTAAATTAATAGTCGTTTAATTAGTGCTTTATAATAATAATGTTTAAAATATTTTATTATAAATATTAGTTATATGAGATTTTTATAACTACTTTTCTATTTTAAAGTTCAATTTTAGTAATATATATCAAATTATTTAGAAAAAGAATATTCTATTAACATTCTTATATGTAATTAAGCTAGTTCATATGATTAAATTGGGGTAGAGTGTAAATTTTAAATAAAAATAAAATTAAATTCATTTAAAAAACCTCAAAAAATAGGATTGTAATTAATATTATTACTTCTATACCAAAAAAAATTATTATTTTTCAAGAAACCTCAATGATAAAAATTGTTCTCAAAAGAAAGGTTATGACATAAAATAAATTAAAAAACTCATTATTATTTTGGGAAGGAAGAGACAACCGTTTATCCCTCTTTTAACTAAATTAATTAGTTATTAACACATACTTTGTGTGTGAATTTGAAAAATTAATCATAAAATAACAATATATCATATGGTTAGTAAACAAAATAAATGCTAAAAATTTATTGGTTATCTGTTGTCAACCATTCTAGAATTATCAGAAAATATATGAAATAATCTTACACATGTTCATTATATAAAAGATAATATTAAATTATCACATAAATATTAGCCATAAAATATTGAACATGAATAAATTAAATATGGGTCTTCCAATCCAATTGTATATATATAAATTCTCCTGTAAATCCTTATTCTCCTAAAAGATAGATTATGATATGCTAAAGATCAAATCAATTTGGTAATAATAATATTAAAAGAAAAAAGAACAACACCCTATCTCTTCCTTCGGGGACTCTTATTAAATGCAATTGTTCTGTGAGTAAGTAACAATCCAAAACAATGAAAAGAAATATCTTTCAATAGCTATTTAAACAAATGATCAAGCAGAAAACAAGAAAAATCATAAAGAAAAAATTTGTATTGCTGCTGGAAACAGAAAAGAAGCTATCCAAAATAAAAATCAAAAGCAGTTAGTAAGATTAGAGATTTGACCTTTCTGCAGCTGAAGTAGAATAAGGACACTGTTGTACAGAGAAGTCTCATATTCTTCCTCCCCATGTGCGACTGAATCAATTGGTAGGAAGACGAAAATTTTCAAGTTAGTAAAACTTGTAATTAAGAATGAGGCTAATTTAATTTATAGTATAAAAGTTAGTATAATTTGTAATTAAGAATGAACTGGGGAGGAAATTAAATAATTCTAAACTTAGTAAAATTTATAGCAGAATTTTTTAATAAAAAATTATTAAATTTATTAAATTTTATAATTTATATTATGAAACTTAATAAATTTAAAGAATTATATTCATTAAATATAAATTTTATATAAAGATAAAATAGTAAAAAATGAATTTTAAGACCAAAAATACCAAGAATATTGGGTACTGAGAAATAGTGAATTGACAGGATGGACGATAATGGAGCAATACAATACAATTTGAGTGCTAATATTTCTATATAAAAATTACGCATATATTTTATATATTTATATATTATTTTTATTTTTTAAAAATCTAATTTTAAATATTTTTTTACATTATTTTTATGTATACCTATCATTTTTTTTATAAAATTCAGTCTCTCCTCCTGTACTTAAAAAATGGAGTCGTTATTATTTATAAGATATTTTTCTACACTTTTATTATATATTCATTTAATTTTTTTAAAAAAAATTATTAAAACATGTGAAAAAAATTTCAACGTGATGCTAACATTTTTCCCTAAAATATTTCTTACCCATAAATGTGTGCTACTCACACCCCACGTAAAGGCCAAGTGCTGCTAGGGAATGTCGTACATGTTCCTGTTGAAGTGCCATTGCGTTTGGCCGTCCCTCAAAGAGGCGACAAAATCTTTTTCACCTATCACGTCTTTCTGTCATCTTTATAAAAGGTTCAAGTATATGTATGTGTGTGTCTATATATATATATATATATATATATATATATAAATTTAGTATAGAATTTATACACATTCTTTTATTTTATTTTTATTTTTTTATTTTTTATCTATATATATATGTACACTTTTTATATGCGTGTATAAAATTTCCAAAAACATACTACAATCTAAACACTTAAGAAAATCAATCAAAAAAATTCATAGAAACTTTCTAAAGATCTAATGTAGGGTGGTGAGAAATTTCTAATAAATTTAATAATTTTTTAATAAAATTTAATTTATGAGAATATATTAGAAAAAATATATAAAATTATTTTTAAATATTCATTCAATAGCTTAAATTTTTAAAATAATTAATTCTTTAACATAATTTCAAAAATAATAATCAATGATTCAATCTTCATTATCACCTAAAATTAAAAAAAAAAATTGTTTACATTTTATATTCAAAATATATATTTATGTAAAGAAGTGTGTAAGTGAAAAATGATGAGACTTGTTCCCTCTCTCGGGAGGTCATAAAGAGTGGTGTTTGGAACTCATAAGCTTCACACATGAACGATGTAGATATAATTTTTACCATTAAACATTAGACACTCAAAATTAAACAAGACATTCTGATGGGTACACATCATTTATGTGTGCTTTTTTTAAATACTACCATGTGAGAATATCATTTTGTGGGTCATCAAATCTATCAGTCTCAGTTACAAGACTGAATCTCTTGGGAGATTTGGAAAACAAGAATATTGGCTGCAAGTTTATCAAATTGGGCCCTTTCATGATTTCTCTTTTCCGAGGCTTTGGCCTCTATCTCTTTAGTCTGATTGACGTTCCTTTTGGCTGCTTCTATAATAGGGGGTTTGTGGATGCAAATTGCTCTTTACATATTGCTTTGAGCTTTCATCCTCCATAATATCACCACTTGATACTTTGATTGATTATGACAATAGCACTACTAATTATCATAATCCAATTATTTCCATAGTTCTGTATTACAGATAATATTATGGCTTAGTGTCTCCTCCATAACTCTTGGATTTTCCCCTCAATTTTGATTGCTATTTTGAATTAATCATGCAATGAATCAAATTAGTGTCTTAAAGCACATCTCTTTTGGTGAAAGTGGATTAAATTGTTTGAATGATCATTCCAATTATTGGCTATCATACTTGAGTTGCATGCTTTAGAGAGAGATCGTGGGTCAGGAGAGGCTCACCATATATATCCATATGAAGAATAGAAGTGGAAGAGTACTGTAAATATACAGGAAATATGCAATAACTTGACGAAGAAAAATAGAGCATGATGAAGACAGCAATCGTTGTATATTAGAAAGTGCACAACACTGTTGTGTCAAGTGGGGGCGGGGGGGTGGAGACAAGCCATAAGTTGTGAGACGGGTCATATGCTTTCAACGCTCGCTTATTTGAATGCCCAACTCCACCCAACATAATTCTGACCCTATCTCAACCTTGCCACCACCATATGCTTGCCTAAAGCCAACAGAAATCTGTCCTCTCTTCAGGATCTTATCTATATTTATTCTATGGCGTAAAGAGTCTCCCAAGTAAATGTGGGAGACTCATGAAATGTAAGAGAGTCGGGAAGTAGAATGGATATAATAGTTTAGTTTGTAAGATTCTATACATTGAATAATTTTAATTTTTTTAGGTGATAATTTTGTAAATTTTTATTTGTAAAAGTAGATAAATCATACAATAACATATAAAGTTTTATCTCAATAGACGAAATCAATTATATAAATCAAATAATGTTATTAGGTTTATATTAGAAACTGAATCTTTAAAACTTTTTTTTAATAATATTTTTAAATATTTTTTTTATCTTCTTTATTTTTTTATTAAATTAAAATTTATTTAATTAATTTTTTTATTAAAATCTTTACACATACCTAAATCACTAAAACCAAATTTTTATCCTTTTTTCTTTAATAAAATAATAAAACCATATTCTATAAATATAAAAGTAGGTTTGGAAACAGTCATGCACATAACCTCCTGACTAGTCTCTACTGTAGCATTTTCACCCACCTTATGTGCTTTATTTAAAAATTTTTTGAAAAGAAAAACTGCTACAATAGCTATGGGTTGCACTCGGCACCGAACTACCCTGCACAAAGGGCTGATTGCTGCACCCAGTTTAATGTAATAGAGCTGCCAAACCATTACCCTTTGTGTGTGAATATATAACTATCATATCCTTACGAATAACACTAAATCTTTTGAAATAAACTAGAAGCAAAAGGTTAGAAAACTGTACTATTGAATTTAGTTGTGATTTTAAGAAAAAGGAATAAAATAGAAAATCAAGTTATTTCTATAAAGTATTTCTCAAAAGAAAATAACAAAAATGCATAAAAAGGCCCTCGGACCTCTCATTTTGTCCACACCCAATAGAAATTCCTTCTACTTGGATCAAATTTGAACCCAGAGACCAAATCTCTCAGCCGAACTAACACTGTCTAAGCCCATCAGTGTTTGGAACGCGGCGTTTCCAGGCATTCTTGTCTTCCTCTCTTCATGCACAGAAAACTTGATTAACACTCTATGGAATAGAACATCGGTAGTTGGCTTTGACTAAAAGTTTTAAGCAGACCAAAATAGTGAGGAATTTTTTTTTCTTTCTCGTAGTAGTCATATATACATAAAATTACATAAGAAAATTATTTTTGGGAGCCTTGACTTCCCTGCTCTCGCCAAGGTCCGTCACTATAGAATATGGTAAGAAAAGAACATTTTCTTACTTAAAACTGGTGCAAGCCTCGAGTTTCTTGCCTCTGTTCTGACTTAGGAGCTTCGGGTGAGTGTATTATTACCGTGCTTAAACACTCAAATAATGGGTTCATAGAGAAATCTGGGGGCCTGGGAACTGGGTTGAGCTTGTGAAGAATTTGTTAACAACACCCTCATTTCCCTGTCATGGAATGTTGCATCTGTGTTTAGATCTTTATGGTTGCATGCTATTCCCACCCTTCTTGACTAGCAAGTAATGAGCTCATGTCCCATTGTTTGCTTAAGTAATCAGAATTGCCAAAGAACTTAAGTCCCAATATGAAAAATTGAGAACCCCCTCTCACTCTTTTCCCCTTTATGCTTGAATTTTTTTTTTCTTAAAAGATCCTCCGTTTATTAAACGAAGATTTATCTTTTCAAAATATTTAAGATATTAAAATAAATTAACTTTCTTTAAATAAATTTTTTCTATATACAAAACATGAATTAAATTTAAAATAATTCACTTAAAATGTTTAAACTCTTACTACTTAAAGTAACTTGCATTGGTCTTTTGGCTAAGATTAAGTCTTCTTACATTAGGAATACTTGAAAGACATTAACAAATGAGGCTTAGAAGTTCATCATGTAATCTAATTACTCATCACTTTTATCAAAGTTACAATTCATGTGTAATATTTGTATATTAAAATTTGTGCAAATAACATTACTCCTCTCTAAATGGTTATTGCAGAAGCAATGTAATTTTCTTTTCCAATCTCAAATAATTTTTATTTACTAAGGTACGTACTACCAAATACCAAAAAATAATTAATCAAATTATTTTATGTTACATCATATTTGTGCAATAATAATTTGTAAATTAAATTGGATGTCATAAAGATCTGGAAATTAAATTGACAGCTAAATTTATAATATATTACTCCCATCCTACGTGCCTCAAATTTATTTTGGATAGTCCCAAAAAAAGTATGTCTTAGTTTGAAAGTCAACAAAATTTTACTTTCTTAAATAGCCCTTGATTTATTTACCAAAAAAACAATAACCCTTGATTTTTCAACTAAACGTAATAGCTATGGACAAATTTGATGATACAGTATTTGATTTGACATATTAACATTCCAAATATGTATAGAAAGATAAGTTATACAATTCATAAAAAATTAAGAATCTTGAAGTTTATGAAAAGTCCTACTAGACTTATAAATTGGGACAAAAAAATACTAATGTAATGACACTAAACAGTAAATGTATGAATCAAAATTGTCAAACCTCAAGTAGCAAAGAACTATGGTAAAACTAATGCCACGGGATAACACCCAAGACATGAAAAATGGAGGGAATGAGGAAGGGGACGAAAGTAACTAGTGACTACGTGAAACATCCTACAGCTTATCCTCGTACTCAGAAAGAGGGGTTATCTGTTCCTTCAAGCCCTTCCTCTTACGGATGTCTACAACAAGCAGTGCAGCCTGTGAGCCAGGTTCCATTGGATCGGAGGACATCATGTCCCAGTGATCAAAAACACATTGTGGGAAAGCCTGCCCTGAAGTTGCAGCCCTTAAACTGGTTGAGAATCCAAAGGATTCAATGACAGGAAGATAGGCCTTTATGTTATATAGAGGGGTGCCAGGCCTTTGCAATTCCTCAAAGACATGCCCACGTTTCTGGTTAAGAACACTGTAAATACCACCAAGAGCCTGTTCGGGAGCTTGGATCTCCACCAGGTATACAGGCTCGAGAAGCCTGGGCTTAGCAGTCAAATGTGACGCATAGATGACCCTCCTAGCGGTTGGAATGACCTGACCACCACCTCTGTGTATAGCATCAGCATGAAGGACAACATCACAGACCTCAAAGCAGATACCCCTCATGTTCTCTTCAGCCAATGGCCCTTCCTTTGATGCCCACTGGAATCCAGCAACAACAGAATCCTTAATTTCATTCAGGTATTGGACTCCCTTACACATATCTACAACCATGTTAGGACCGGTAGTCTCAGGGCCAAAACACCAAATTTTCTTTGCAAGATCCTTGTCCCAACCATATTCCTCAGATAGGATTTTGGACCGGACTTTTGGATCATCCCTGGGACCAATACGGCCGTCGTCAATAGCTTCTGCAAGACCTTCTTCCAAGGGGCGCGCTTCCATGTACAAACGGTTGTGCTTGTTTGGCGACTTGCTCATGACAGTACGGCAAGACCTCTCAAGGACAGTTTCACGGAAGGACACAACCGGTGGTGATTGTATTATTTCAGCACCACCCATAAAATCTTCTTGCAAATCCTTCAAGCATATCTCCAGGTGGAGCTCACCAGCACCAGCTATGATGTGCTCTCCAGACTCCTCAATGGTACACACCACCATAGGGTCTGATTTAGCCAAACGTTTCAGACCTTCAACAAGCTTTGGAAGATCAGATGCAACCTTGCACTGAACAGCCACACGCACAACAGGAGAAACAGAGAACTTCATGGCTCGGATTGGATGGGCATCAGTTTCCTTCTCATTAGTAAGAGTAGCATTCTTGGTGATAAATTGATCTAAACCAACCAAGGCAACTGTATTACCGCAAGGAACATCTTCAACAGTTTCCTGCTTCTTTCCCATCCAAATAACAGTTCTTTGAACATTCTTAACGTACAAATCTTTTTTCTCCCCAGGAACATAGTTTGGCCCCATAATTCTAACCTTCAAACCAGTTGAGATCTTGCCTGAAAAGACACGACCAAAAGCAAAGAACCTACCTTTATCAGAGGCAGGAATCATCTTCGATACATACAACATAAGAGGACCTTCAGCATCACAGTTTCTGATAGCATTAGCATATTGATCATCAAGAGGACCCTCATATAAGTTCTCAACGCGGTACTTTTGAGCCTTGGCAGGCGATGGAAGATGAAAGATCATCATTTCGAGAAGGGCACTACTTGCTGGAAGCCAGGTCTGCATAACACGTTTCATTAGTGCCTTTCCCATCAATTCCTTTTCATCTGACTTCATGGTTACACCAAGCTTTTGTAGCATGGGCCAAAGCTTATCTTTCTGGTCATTCATGCAGGTATTTATAATCTGCTTAATCGGTTCATAAATGAACTGAACAAAACCACGCTTGCAGGTTGCAGATCCAGTATTCTTGCTGGTCCATTTTTTGGTAGCTGGGTCAAAGAAGTTCTCACCCCAAAGCCTTTCCATCATCTTTGTTTCATCAACACCAAATTTGGAGGCATACATCTTTGCAAAGTTGGTTAAAGTGAAAGCCCAACCATGCAAACCAGCAGAAAAAGCAACAGTACCTTTCTCTGGATAGACCTGAACATCACCCAGAAGGGGATCTTCATATGTTGCCATAATGACATTTGCATTCTCAATTACCCTTTGGAATGTTTGGTAGGCCTCCTCTCCATCCACCTGGAGCTCAAGGAAGCACCTGTCCATCTTATTGACAGTCAAGACGGGCCTGATCCTTTCGCCCAGGGCCTGTCGCAGCACAGTTTCTGTCTGCACACAAACACCTTCTATACAGTCCACCACCACAAGTGCCCCATCAGTAATACGAAGAGCAGCAGTGACCTCAGAGGAAAAGTCCACATGCCCAGGGGAATCAATGAGATTAATAAGGTACTCATTTCCCTGTCGCTCCCCCTTGTAGTTTTTAAGAGAATCCTCGGTCATCTCATAGTAGAGTGAGATACCAGTGGATTTAATTGTGATGCCACGCTCCGCCTCATCTTGACGAGTATCCGTCATCCTCACATCCCCCGCAACTTCTTGAGCAATGATACCAGCAGCAGCCACAAGAGAATCAGTAAGGGTGGACTTTCCTGCAGTTTTCATATATTTTGTCATTAGAAATTGAATGGATAGAGTTCAATAACTCAACAAAATAAAAATAAAGTATGAACTTAAAAGCTGTGCTGAAGAATTTAAAGCTAAGGTTAGTTAAAATGTCATCAAAATTAAGCAACTAATGATATCAACGAAGCTAGCATGAACAGCCACTCGAGACAAAACGAAGATGTCACTACGACACAGTATAGTATTTACATATATATTGAAGTGCTATGTTGTAAGTATACGAATGAACACAGTTCCTTTTTGTAAGTATACGCACTTCGCAGAATCATATTAAGCATCTTCTTTACGGGAAAGAAAAATTATAATGCATATAAGATTTAAAAAACTCAGCATATATATCAAAAATGAAAACTTCTACCATTGCCTATCACAGTCAAGAGGAACAACGTTGCCCAATCCTAATTGCCAATAACTAGCTGAAAAAATACCATGTCTTACCATGATCAACATGCGCTATAACAGACATGTTACGAATGTTATGTTTTAAGTCCATAATACGACGTAGTTCGTCGGCCGTAAACTTCACCTGCCCACATTCAACAGCATTTCAAAATTGAGATCATAAGAAGCGAATAAAACGTAGCAGGCAGACAACAATGTTTCAGGGATGAACCACTTACCATCTTGACTAAGCCTCCAATTCCACAGAACCTACCACGACAGAGACAAGTCCTGCTCAATATAACGATGGTCAAATTTATTAGTGTATCAAAATGACAAATATATGGTCGTTAAAACAAGAACTCCAACGTGTCCAACTTCATCTGACATATTTGGCAGTTAAAGTTCACTGTTTTGTTGTATACCTATGATCACACAAATCAATCTGGGAAAGCATGTGATTTATTCAAGGAAAATCTAGAATATTATTATCCTAAAGGGTTCTTTCTGAAACAACATGCCAAGCACAAGGTGACAAGACTATGAATTCCTTCAACCTTATCCGGGTTTGTGGGCATATATCAGCATGTGAAGGTCACTATTTTGAAAACAAAAAATTTCAGAAAACAACAGAAACAGGATTTATGTATAAAAATAAAAAACATATTCTGATCTTTTGTTAGAGAGATAAGAAATCAATAAGAACAAACCCATCACATACAGACCCCAAAAAACATGCTAAAGGGTCAATTTCTTTTGGAAGTGTCTTAGATAAAGAAAAAAAAAATTATAACAAGGAGTGAAAATTTATATCAATGATATCAAAGATATCAAAATAAATAAATAAAAAGAAACGCAACCAGAATTCGGCTTTCATAAAAGAGATTTAATTTCATCTCAGGCCACTAAACGACAGAAAATTGAACATGATCAAGCGGCAAACAATTAAATCGATTATTTTAATAAACACAGAATCGAGAAAAACAACCCAAGACTTTTTCAGAGGAACGATTCCTCCAAAACCCTTGACAAAAAAGAAAGTAGAACAAACACTCCGCAATATTGTAATGGAAAACGCAATATATTATAGATCATACAGATGAATTCACATAATATATATATATATATATATATATATATATTGAGCATTAAAAAGGCACTGATCCAGAAGCTAAAGACTAAAGACAACCTTGAAAAGCAGACAGCACAAACCTGAAATTGTCAGGAACACAGAGAAAGGGCGGAATCCGGTTTGAGTTGGGAGCACTGTGCTAGGGCTTAGAGAGGGGCTTGGGCCGATTAAATAGCCAATGGCAGGTTGCGTAAGAAATTGCGGAGGAAACGGCAACCTTCTATTTGTTGCCGTCCAACTCCAAAACTCCACGTTTCTACAAAAATCAAACCACACTATGCAATGCACAAATATTGACACGTGTCTTTTTGATTACTGGTAGGAAAACACATAATTTCCACGTGTGTATTTTCTCCCTGCGATTGTACAAAATTAATTAGAAACATACTAGGTCGGAAGATCAACTTTATGCCAGAGAGTTACATTTGAACAAAACTTAAATTTTGAATGATATAAGATTATAAAGAAATGTCAAAAAATAAAAAATAAGTTATGTATAGACTTTTTAATCTAAGATATCTCAAAAAGTCAAATACTAATCTCAATTGGAGATATAAAAATTATTAAAATAAATTTTATTTTTTTAATAAATTTTATTTTATACATACAATATAAAAATTTAATTATTTATTAATTATATCAGACTTTATTAATATTATTAATATTTTTTGATGTAAGATATATATATTTCTTGGAAAATAAATAAGTGAAAATCATATAATTAATTGTATAAGATATGGTCATATCATAGGGTGTGTAAATCACACAGGCCCTTGTAACCATATTTTAATCAGTAATATGTTATATTTTTTCTATTAAGTTTAACCTAAACTTAAATCAATTGTTTAAAACACACATAAACTTAACTAATTTGAATTTGATCTATACAAATTTAAGTTGGATTTGAATAAAAAAATTCTAAACTTTAAATTCCTCTACTTTGATCAAATTTTTTCTTTAACACAACCTACACACACCAATCTTAGCTTTAAAATTAAGATCAAATTATTAATAAAGTTTAAAATGAAATATTGCAAACTTAAAAGCAAATCAGACATAAGCACATAGATAAGCTGATGGAAAGATATCGGAATAAAACACCAACATTAAAAAAATTGTCATACCATACTTAACACTTACCTGAAAAATTGTTGGATCAAAACTTCCTCCTCTGGCCGGTTGCACTCATGTTACAAATATGCCTTATTACTAGCAACACATATATTAATCTCTGGAAAAAAAAAATCGTAATAGCTTCCATAAATTTATAATATATAAGTTGTATGTGTTACCAAAAAAAAATTGTATTTGAATGTAAAAAAATTAGTTATAAAATAATATAAATTCTTTGTAGAAAAACGAATTGAAATTATTTTAAATATTTAATAAAAAGAATAAATAGTAAATAAGTTGTAAAATAGAGTTTGATCCCTATAGTTTGGATCGTTTCTATTCAATGTATATAATTTAAAAACCTATAAAATAGTCTTTACAATTACAAAACTTATATAAATTGGTCCTCACCATGAGTTTTCAACTTAACTTTGTTAACCCTTGCTGAGGTAGCATACAATGGCACATGAGTTGTCAAACCAATGACTTCTTTCACTACTAGAAATTTTTTTATTACTAATGAATTTATCCATTGACAAAAATGTAAATCTATCGATAAAATGTATTACTGATAAATTTATAGGAAGCTTTGATCCCTGGATATTACCCACCTTAGTAACTTTTACTCAGATTTTTTCATTTTTCAAAAATTTACCAATTGATTTTGGTTGGTAAAATTAAAAATGACCATTGATAAAAAAATAACCTTTTGTGCAAAAATACATTTTATTGAGTCATTTATCCCTTGGTGAAATCAAAAGTTTAAATTTTACCGAGGGATAAATCTCTTAGTAAAAAAAATTTTTATAAAAGAATTAATAATTTCAGAACTCTAATTGAACAAAATTTTTTTATTCAATTTTATAAATTAACATAAATACAATTTATGCTTAATGTCATACAATTAACACATAAATTAATATAAAACTTCAATATTCAACCATAACATAGAAAAAAATATGTATACAGACACAAAAAAAATTTTAAACTCATGTATATAAGCCATAGTTTAATTAGCCATAACAATATAGTACTATATACATTGACTAGGAAAAAAAAATCAAACAAACAGAAAATCAAGATTTAGCCAAAGCTATAACAATCAACATAAGCCATAATAATATTAAGCTATCTATTCTAACGTCATATACAATAAGTTTAAGATAAATTGTAAGAAGTAGTACTAACTTTGAAATAGATTGCAAAACCATGTAAAAGAGAGTAGATAATCAATTAAACAACTCTCACAAAGGTTGAAAATAAAGTGAAGAAGGAAATATCAGAAGGATTAGATAAATAAGACACAAACTATGTAAAAATTAATACCAAACTACAAAAACATAGGAAAAGAGTAGAGAATTCTCTATAAGAGGCTATAAACAACCAGAGTTTCACCAAAAAGTGGCTAAAGTTCAAACGAGCACTGCAAAAGAAGAGAGAAAATAGAAGAGAAGAAGAGGAGAAATGAGCTGTGTAGTAAGAGGAGGTTGCACACCCCTTTATATCAAACGCTTACAATTTCATGGTAAGCTAATCGAAATAGTTGTGTTTTAATTTTTTTGGTAATTTTTTTATTATTACCAACAGATTCATCCATCAATAATAATAAAAAATGGCAAAAAATTTGAACAAACATTTTTTATTTATCAAAAGCTTTATCAACAAATAGCACTTTTGACTAGTCAAAAGGATTAAAAATACAATTGTTTTGCTGTCAAACAGGGTAAATCCATCTAAAATACCTTCTTGCTTTATCTGCACAAAAGTAAAAATTGAATTTAGCAAGAGATTGTTTGTTAGTAAATTCAACACACATTAGTTTGCGCTTAATTGCACAAAATATTGTGTCAGATTTATTGAGGGATTGTCAATCTATCAGTAAAATATTTTATTGACAAATGTTTTTATTTTTACTTATGCTAAATCCATCAGTAAAATACAATTTTTACCAACAAATTTGAATCCATCGATAATTGGACAGTGTCTAGTAGTGTTTGGCCAACAATTATGTCATTTGTATCTAACATATTCCTTGTCACCTTGATAATTTAAATCCTAAACTCAAAATTTCAAACTCCAAATTCTAAATCTCAAATTTAAAATCTCAAACCCGAAATCTTTATCAATTATGACACTTTTGTATATTTTTTGTGTTTTTGTCTTACAATGTCATTTTTATTATTTTTTTTAAAATTTGATGAGCACAATTCTTTAGAGGCTATATACTGATAATTGATTTTTGTTTTGTTGGCCTTTGGGTTTTGATAATCAAGAAGAAAAAGGAAGTACTAAACCATTTTAATTTCTTAATTACATTATTCATATGAGCATTATACAGTTTATATTTTACCATCATAGGTTCTCAGAATTAAAATTTTTGGTCAAGTTTACTTTTTGATGCATTGTATATTTGTTTTTCTATATAGCCACTTGACTTAATGAATCATTAATGAGGCATTATTTCATATGTGGGTCCTTAATTATGTGGCATTATGAGAATAAGTGAGCCAAAGTTGTGCTAAGCCACCCATCAAATAGAGAAGCATGGAAACACTTTGATAGGACTTATCTTGGTTTTGCCAATGAACCCTCAAATGTCAAGTTAAGTTTGTGTGCTCACAAATTTACTTTGTATAGTCAATTAACTAGGGCAAACTCCTATTGGCTAGTAACTATAACTACTTAAAATTTTCTGTAAGAGCTCTACAATATTGCCCCATACACATCTATAAATATCAGATTTCATAAATACTATATTGGATTTTATGGTGGCAAAAATAATTTACAACCTTTGGCTGCAAAAGTTGTAGCCAATGATTGTAAACAACACCACTAGTAAAACGCAGATGACAGTAATTGGCTACCATTACAATTGTCAATGATCACATCAACAATTCACCAATAGTCTCAATTATTAGTAAAAATCAAACACAAAATGGTTGGCTGCCATCATGGTAGCCAATGGTTGTATCAACAATTTACCAATGACCTAGGCCATCGGTAAAATAAAATGTGAAACAATTGGCTGCCATTAAGGTGGCATCAACATTTTAGTGGTGGTGTTGGTTGCTGGGAAAAATAAATATAAAATGGTTGGCTATTTCCCTTGGTGACATTGGTATCAACATTTTTCAAATTTACTAGTGTCTAAATGCCATCGATAAAATTCCTTTTAAAGGGAAAGACTCCTCACTCCCACTGGTGCCATTCTCTCCTCTCCTCTCCCTCACTCTAATCTCCCTCTATTTTTTGACCTCCTCTAATAATCTTCAGCCAACTTTGGCCTTCTCCAGCAGCCTACATCCACCTTGGCTTTTGTCTTCCTCCTTCCTTCGATTTGTAGTGTATTGCATTAGTGATTTTCACTTTTCTTTTGTTTATTTATAGTTTCCCTTGGTTGTTGATCATTTCTTTATTTTCTTATTACTATTCAAGTTAGCTTTGTCTAACTTGGAGCTCATCTCAAATTCAATATATTTGGATTTTGGCTAGAAGACTGAAACTATTATGATTAAATTTTTGATATTATGATCATTGGCAATAGGGTACATGACTTGCTTGAAAATGATGCTATGGTTGTATCAGTATGGTAGATTACTTGGTTGAATTTGATGTTATGGTTGCTTGCAGTTAGGGTTGTCTTGTTTGAGTGTTATCATTATATATAAATTTGAATTTTAGTGTTTTTTATGACTAGGGCTTCATTGCTAGGGGGAGAATCTATCAAAATTTTTGTTAAAATTATATTAATTTTAGGTTGATTTGAAGCTCATTATGATTTATGTTAGATTGAGTTGTTAGTCATAATTTAAATTTAGGCTAATTACTAATTAGTTTGTTATAAGTTTGAGTTGAAATAAATATAAAATTCATTTTAGGTTATGTCAAAATTTTAGCTTATGATTTAGGTTATTAGTTCATCATGATTTAGGTTATTAGTTAATCATAAGTATGATTTCTAGCTTATGTCAAAATATTTGTAAAAGTTTAGTTAATTTTAGGTTATTTTACTGTTAGTTTAAAGTTAAAGATTACAAATTAAATATAACTTAATTATGACTTAGGTTTTTAGTTAGTCATAATTTAAATTTAGGTTATAACTTAATTAATATATGTTAATTTGTTTATATTAATTACATTTAAAGGGTGTGTTATAAATTAATTATGTGAATATGGTAAAGTAGTTTTTGTCTGAATTTGAATATAACATCATATACTAATAGTATGTTTGAGTGTTTAATGTTTTATATTTATATTTTTATCTTTTTATTCTAATCAAATAGTTATTATTAAATGACATCCGATATATGCACTCTTCAAGGTAAGGGTAGGGATTAGCCTCTTAAGGTCAGCAATTGACCCAAGACCTCTTAGATCACCCTACCCACCATTCATACCACCTCTTCCACACAACCGCAGATGACCATTATACCCATACCTAGGTATTAGCATCCCTTTCCCATTCATTTGATTGCGACACCATTTCTTGATCCTCCAGTATAGCTTCCTAGCCATCCCCTTTCCCATCTTCTTAGCCTAAAAAGGAGTATGTTACAAGTATGCCACCTATTGCACCTACTCTTATTGTGCCTAACAAATCATTTGGGTATTTATTTTCATTTTACACTTGATTTATTAATTATGTTTTAAATATTTTTTAAATATTTTTAAAGTTTATTAATTTCAATTATTGACATTTTTTAATGACTTATAATAAGTAGAAGCCATTCACACTTGGTAGCCATCGTTTGATGGACATTATCCGAGCATGATTAGATTTCCACTGCAAGACACGGGGAGATATTCTGATCCCCACTCATCACATGTAATTAGAGGAATGGAAAATAAGTATAATCCTAATAAATTATTTCAACTAAATTTGATAGAATTTTACAAACCTGTATTTTTTTCCAAGAAATATGTTTTGTTCGACAAGTCTCTCCACAGCGCGTATATGTGGAGGGTGTCGGGTTGAAATGACTCTTTGAACTAAATAGAGATGTTCGCAATGCTAAAGTGAAGACTCTTTGGACGTAGTCCACAATTTAGGGGGACCTCTATGTCACTTCACACTAGAGGATCTTTGTAGTTGGGAACATTTAAAGATAGATTGGTTAGTAACATCATTTGATATTTTGCAAAAATATGTTATTATTATTATTATAATTAAATTAATTTCTTTAATCTTTTTACAATGAAGCCAGCTCGAATAAAGACCTAACCAACCTAAGCTATATTGATTTACTCATAAGAAAAAACAGGATAAGGCTTAGGTTGATAAGCACTCATCAAAGATCTACATGAGTGCTTTAATTATGTTAGTTTGTTTAATGTTATTTTAGTTTTATTTATTTTATAATTGAAATTAAGTTTTGTAAATTTTTTATTATAGGATAAATT
The DNA here is from genome assembly GCA_037013595.1 of Dicorynia guianensis. NCBI lineage: Eukaryota > Viridiplantae > Streptophyta > Magnoliopsida > Fabales > Fabaceae > Dicorynia > Dicorynia guianensis. The sequence goes on along the minus strand of JASUAB010000006.1, from coordinate 10,109,130 downwards.
TGTGGTAGGGGTTTAACAACCATCCTAGTTCTCACAATAATATTCAGAGAGACCAGGTACAACTTTAATGCTTCTGCTCTAATTAATCAAGAAGAAGCATGGAGAGAGGTGGCTAGTGGCACTGATAATGGCCAAATTTATTGTATGGTACACAGAGTACTAGAAGCAAAGCAAGTTTCACATCGGGTTTAGATCCAATTCTGTTACTTCTTTTTGCTATATTGATCCATTTGTTATGACTAGTTTAAAGGAGTAGATAAAAGAAGAGATGAACTCAGAGTTCAATGAATACATTGCCATGATCTAGGCTAAGGTACAGTCCTAGATATAGGCCAAGGCATAGGCTCAAGTACAAGTCCAATTACAAGCCTAATGGAAGCGTAACGATTTCAATTATAGACTCAAATGGAGTCTCAAATGTGGATTACCTTATTGTATTTTGGGCACGACATTAATTAGAGATTTACTTAGCCTCTACCAATACAATCACCTCCAATGTAGCTTTCTCTTTCACACCTGCCCTAGAGATTCATGAGCCTCGTAATCTCCGTAATTCTTCTGATGACACTTATAGTTAAATGTTAGGATTTAATATATTTTTTTGGATGTTGTATTTGACATTATTATAATTTTAGAATGTATATAAATTTTATTTTAATTTAATATTTAACTTGATAATTTTTTTAAATTTTATAATGTAGAATAAATTATAAATACAAATATATAAATAAATTAATTTATTTTTTTACCAAAGGATTTGTATTCCTTAAAAAATTGTTACATATTAAGAAAATACAAAACAAAATTTTATTCATCCTTTGGTAAAATTGTGAATTATTTACTGATGGCCTTAATACCTCGGTAATTAAAAATTTTTTCAATTTATTGAGGAATAAAATTCATCAGTTCTTTAATAATTAAATATTTTTTATTTTATCCAAAGATATATTTACCAATAAAATTCATAACTTCTTTGATAAAAATAAAATTATTGAAATAAATTAATCAATTTACCATTGACCATATTTTATTTTATGTGAGGCATTCTGCAAGTAATATTATCGACAAATGTCAAAATTTGATGGTAAATATTACTAAGGCCACTTTTATTGGCCAATGAAATCTATTGGTAAATTCATCAGTATTTAATATTGTTGATAGATTTTTTATATATCTACCAAAAAATAGTTATTGATAATTGAAATTTTTTTCTAGTGAAAATTCTATACAAGAGTGGAAGTCTCTAGAGAAGGTAAATGCTTACGTATCTTCCGTGTCATTGCTGATGCTATTTTACACCAATGTATCTAGTGTTCCCTATGGCATGTAACACTAGGTCTAACTTGAATTGTTAAACAGGCCAGGCCCAATACAGGCTAGGTTGCACACCCTTGATAGGTTGCCCAGCCTATTTCCACCCAAACCATGCAAAAACACCTCATTAGTTTTCTCTTCGACATCCCAATCTTTTGTCTTTGAATTTTACCTTCTAATCCACACAACACTATTGATGCTTTTTTGTATATCATCACTCACTGTCGACACGCAACGCGGGGAGGCGATCCCGAGACGATAAAAAAATGAGTTTTATTGAGGTGATTTAGGTGAGGTTTTAGAAAGTAATAAAAAAAAATGGAGTCGCCACCGACTTAGATTGAAATGGTGAAGTCGGACACCGAATAGTATGGCCTGCATTACAGAAAAATGGATTCGGGGGTTGGTTACGTGTAGGGAAGGTATTAGCACCCTACAACGCCCTTTCGGTACCACGTTGGTGTTTGTTACTTTTTGATTTCAAAACTATGCTTTGTCTTTTGTTAAATAAATTGATTTTTTGCATGTGATTGATTTAGGATTATTTGTAAATGTCTCAATAGAGTCATGCCAGTTGACTGGCTAAACTCATGATATAATTTCTCTCAGGATAGTTTGATAGCGGCCAGTTGACTGACAACTATTTTTATTCCGTTGTCGAGATTATTTTTAATCAAGATAATGGATCAAAATAGTTGGAAAAATTATAACTAAATAGAATGTTATAAAGTGGTTGGAGCAAAACCACAACTATTCTTAACAACTCCAAATAATCAATACTTCAATACTTACTTGTAAAAAAAAGTATAAGCAAAGTTGTAATAACATACAATTATTCAACAAAACAATATGTTTAACAATGGGAGAACATAAAGAAATAAGTGAAACCTGGGTTCAGAGTGCTTGAATAGCCTGGCAAAGACCGGAAATATGATCTTCAAGAGATGATTTCCAAAGGCAAAGTTGAACTTCTCAAGATCAATGTGATGAGCTTGTTCAAGGGAAGCTAGAAGAATCAAAGGGATTTAATTTTTTTTTTTCTCTAACTTACTTCCTTACTCTTATCTTTCTCTTTTTCTCTCTTCTTCTCCTCTCCCTCTCTTCTTCTCTTCTTCCACACTTTCTCCTCTTGCTCTCTTCCTCTCCTCTTCCTCACTTTCTCCTCTTACTCTCTAAGTGTCTTGGTTTTGTGGTGTGTCTCAAGAGAGATTGATATGGGCTATTTATAGTAGTTAATTGTAGGTTTTTTCTTTTTTTTTATTCTAAATTTTTATCTTCCTACCTAATCTTTATTGACTTTATTCATCATCTTCTTCTTTTTTTTTAACATTTTCTCCTCCCTTTTCAACAATTTCTTCACCCTTTTCAACAATTTCTTCTCTTTTTTTTTCAACAATTCCTACTTTCTTCAATAATTTCCACTCTTCTTTCAACAATTTCTCCTCATAGCCATTATTTTCCAACTTTGTTCAATAATTCCTCCTCATCTTTCAACAATTTCTACTTCATTCAATATTTTCTCCTCTTCTTTCAACAATTTCTCCTCATAGCCATTATTTTCCAACTTTGTTCAATAATTCCTCCTCATCTTTCAACAATTTCTACTTCATTCAATATTTTCTCCTCTTCTTTCAACAATTTCTCCTCATGGCCATTATTTTCCAACTTTGTTCAATATTTTCTTCTCTTCTTTCCACCTTCACCCACCTTCTTTGATTTGCTTCTCTTCAATTCACACTTCTTTTTTTCTTTTGTTCTCTTTTTCTTTTTTTTTAATAATCTTTTTAATTTTTAATTTTTTATTTTTAACAATTTTTGAACAATATTATTCATAATTGGGACCTAAAATTATTTTTAAATTTTTTATTTTTGCTCAATTAATTTCTAGAAAAATACATATTCAAGTAGGATAATTTTAAGACTTATGCATGGGTCCATTTTAATTTTTTAAGGTCCGGACAAAATTAGGTGTCTACAGATTGCCCCCCTTTGCTCATCTTTTAGGGACTAAAAGATGGGCAAAGGTTGAGAGACACTATTTTGTTCGGATGCGAAGGGTTATGATCCACCCAACGGGGACACTGAAGGATACTAAATCCAACTTTGGGGATACCTAAGAGCAACTTAGGATTTAAAACATACCTAAGGTAACCCGTCTCAGGATGAACTTGAAGTAACTCATCCCAAGTTTGAAGTAATTACCTGAAGAAACTCGTTCCAGGATTTTAAGGGTTATGATCCACCCAATGGGGATACCTAAGAGCGACTTAGGATTTAAAACATACCTGAGGTAACCCGTCTCAGGATGAACTTAGGGTAACTTATCCCAAGTTTTGAAACAATTACCTGGAGAAACTCGTTCCAGGATTTTAAGGGTTATGATCCACCCAATGGGGATACCTACGAGCTGTTGACCCTAAAATTTGGTTTTGGATTTTTGGAGTCACCACCGATCTAAATTATCTAAAGGTGAGATCGGACACCTAATTGAAAAATGGTCTACGTTTTAGAGATTGAGTTCGGGGGTTGGTTACGTTTTAGGGAAGGTGTTAGCACCCTAAACGCCCTTTCGGTACCAAAAATGATCTAATTAATTTATCTTGAATTAATTTAAGTTGGTTTAAAGATTTTTGAAACTTATCCCTTCCCATTCCGGATCGGGATGAAGATAATTTTTGAGAAAGAGTCCCCTTCCTATTCCAGTCCAGGGCTTTAAAAATAATTTAAGAAAATTCCATCTCTATTCCAGATCAGGGTTTTAGAAATATTTACAAGAAAATCCCCTTCCTATTCCAGTCCAGGGTTTTAAAAATAATTTAAGAAAATTCCATCTCTATTTCATATCAAAATTTAATAAGAATAAAGAAAAAACTTGTGTCACCCATGTAACCATTTATTCTAATTTATTCTACTTAAGAAGGACATGACTTTTTTTCTTCTTTTTAAGAAAATTTACTTAAAACAAATATAAAACTTAACTATATATCTTTTGGGATCAAAGCCTACGTTATTCACATTCTCATCAACCCTTAAACATTCAAACAAAATAAAATATAACCAGGGGGGAGCAACAAAGATTCAAGCGACTGTACCTTTTCAATCTCTAGGGAAGAAAGCTCAAGCAAGTTCAGCGAGGCTGAGAACGGGTGGAGAGCGGGTGAAGTGCAGTGAGGACGCTACAACGATGGAGTCGAGCAACGGTGCAACGGGAGTGGAAGCGGGTTGGTCTGAGACAGAGACCAGCGATCGAGCAAGCGAGCATGCGGATGCTGAACAGCGACCGAGCAAGCTAGACGAGTGCTCAGTGACGTATGGGAGACCGAACAGTGAACAAGCAAGCTGAAGGAATGTTCAGCGACGTGTGGGAGGCCGAACAGAAGACTGGGCACGCTTGGGCAAATTGGTGGCGTTGTGTCGTGATGGTGAAGAGCGCCGAGGGAAGTAAAGTGCGTCTGGTGATTTGTCGTGAAGTTGGGTGCCGGCGTTGCTGGGTGTCCAGGACGAAGGTGCTCTGTTCGTGCTCTGAAAACTCGCTCTGTTCTCAGTTTCGTTCTGTGTGTGTTATGAGGAAACGCGATGAGGGTCTTTCTCTTGGGTTGAGATGAAGGTGCTATTTTTGTGCATGTGCTGTATCTGTTTTTGAGTGTCCCGTGTAGCGCCGTAGAGTGATCCGAACGTATGGAGTGTCTGTGTTTGTGCTGGAAGGTAGGGTTCAAGGCTGGTTTTGGGGCGCAGTGGTGGGATGGATTTCGTGAAGAGTGTTTCGTGGCCAGGAGTGTGTTGAAAGTGGAGTCAAGTGGCTGTTTTTGGCGTGTGTTTTGTGGCTGTGACGGAGGGGTGGTGTGTTTTTGCGGCTGAGAGTGGCTGAGAGTTTCCTTGAGAGTGTGCGTTATGGAGGCCGGCTTTGACGAAGGAAAGGTGGGGAAGTTTTTTGGTGAGGTAGCTGTATTTACTTTTTTTCTCTCTTGTCCGTGTAAAGCCCCCTGTATGCATGTGATGCGCATGTTTTATAGTTTTTAATTTTTGCAGAATTTGTCTTCAAGTTTAACTCTTTCTTCTTAACTTTATCCTAACTTTTATTCTTTTATCTAACATTTTCTTATTTATCTTTTTAAATTTCTGATTTTTATCTCTCATATTTTATCTTTTGTGATATTCTTGAATTTATCTTTATTTTTCTGATTTTTAGTTTTATTTTCTGATTTTCTTATTATTATTCTTTTTATTTTTTTAATTATCTTAGTTTTCTTTTATTTATCCTCTTTTATCTCTTTATTATTATTATTCTTTATCTCTTTATTATTTTCTCTTCAATTTATCTTGTATTATCATTTTCAAATTTTGATTTTCTTATCTTTTATTTTTTCTAATTTTATTTTAGTTTTATTCTAAATTTTATTTTTGTGTGTGGGCTTGATTTATTTTCGGGCTTATTTATTTTATTTTGGGTTTTGGTTAAGTTTAATTTTGTATTTAATTGTATCTTGGGCTTATCTTTAAGTTTTGTTATTTTTTAATTTAAATTTGGGTTTGTAATTTATATTAAAGTTTTGAGAAAGTGGGCCGGACAAAATTAGGTGTCTACAAGAGCGACTTAGGATTTAAAACATACCTGAGGTAACCCGTCTCAGGATGAACTTAGGGTAACTTATCCCAAGTTTTGAAACAATTACTTGGAGAAACTCGTTCTAGGATTTTAAGGGTTATGATCCACCCAATGGGGATACCTAAGAGCGATTTAGGATTTAAAATATACCTGAGGTAACCCGTCTCAGGATGAACTTGGGATAACTCATCCCAAGTTTGAAACAATTACCTGAAGAAACTCGTTCCAGGATTTTAAGGGTTATGATCCACCCAATGGGGATACCTAAGAGCGACTTAGGATTTAAAACATACCTGAGGTAACCCGTCTCAGGATGAACTTAGGGTAACTTGTCCCAAGTTTTGAAACAATTACCTGGAGAAACTCGTTCCAGGATTTTAAGGGTTATGATCCACCCAATAGGGATACCTAAGAGCGACTTAGGATTTAAAACATACCTGAGGTAACCCATCTCAAGATTTAAAGAAATGAACCTGGGGTAACACGTCCCAAGTTGTGAATTACCTGGAGAAACCCGTTCCAGGATTTGAAGCAAAATACCCTGAGGTAACCCTTCTTAGGATTTAAAGAAATGAACTTGGGGTAACCCGTCCCAAGTTTTGAATTACCTGGAGAAACCCGTTCCAGGATTTAAAAATAACCTGAGGTAACCCGTCTCAGGATTTAAAGAAATGAACCTGGGGTAACACGTCCCAAGTTGTGAATTACCTGGAGAAACCCGTTTCAGGATTTAAAAATAACCTGAGGTAACCCGTCTCAGGATTTAAAGAAATGAACCTGGGGTAACACGTCCTAAGTCGTGAATTACCTGGAGAAACCCGTTCCAGGATTTGAAGCAAAATACCCTGAGGTAACCCGTCTCAGGATTTGAAGCAATAAACTTGGGGTAACTCGTCCCAAGTTTTGAATTACCTGGAGAAACCCGTTCTAGGATTTTAAAAACAACCTGAGGTAACCCGTCTCAGGATGAACTTGGGGTAACTCATCCCAAGTTTGAAACAATTGCCTGGAGAAACTCGTTCCAGGATTTGTAAGGGTTATGACCTAAGATTTCCTTGCTTATCTAGGTCAAAGGGGTTGAGTTGAATGATGCCTAACTCTGGCTTTAGTGATAAGGAATGAGTCAAACAAGACCCAATTCTGGCACAAATGATAATTGATTGAGTCAAACGAAGCCTGACTCTAACTTGAATGATAAAGATGAGTCAAACGAGGCCCGACTTTGGCACAAATGATAATTGATTAAGTCAAACGAAGCCCGACTCTGGCACAAATGATAATTGATTGAGTCAAACGAAGCCCGACTCTAGCTTGAATGATAAAGATGAGTCAAACGAGGCCCGACTCTGGCACAACTGAAATTGATTGAGTCAAACGAAGCCCGACTCTGGCACAAATGATAATTGATTGAGTCAAACGAAGCCCGACTCTAGCTTGAATGATAAAGATGAGTCAAACGAGGCCCGACTCTGGCACAACTGAAATTGATTAAGTCAAACGAAACTCGACTCTAGCTTGTCTTGCTTGACTGGATAAGGTGCTTGACACATGGAGAGGTTTGACCTCAAAATGGCATGCTTGACATGCAAACCTACTTAACAGGATAATGTGCTTGACACATGGAGAGGCTTGACCTTAAAGTGACATGCTTGACATGCGAACCTACTTGATAGGATAATGTGCTTGACACATGGAGAGGCTTGACCTCAAAATAGCATGCAAACCTATTTGACAGGGCTTAGGGTACGAACATGCTTACAAGGTTTGGCACATGGAGAGGCTTAACCTCAAAATGATATATTTGGCATGCGAACCTACTTGACAGGGCTTAGCATGCGAACTTGCCTGACAGGATTTAATGTACGAACCTGCTTGACAGGGCTTGGCACATGGAGAGGCTTGACCTCAAAATGATGTATTTGACATGCTTGACATGAAGATGCTTGAGCATAAAAACACATTTGTCATGCGAAGGGCTTAAATGACATGCTTGATATAAAAAGGCTTGACCTGAAAATAACATCCTTGATAATGCAAAATCGCTTGATCTGAAATGGCATGCTTGTCATGCTTGACATGCAAATGTTTGGCACATGAGGAGCTTGACCTAAAATAGCATGCTTGACATGCAAATGTGCTTGATATGTGAAAGGATTGACCTTAAATGGTATGCTCGACATGTAAACGCTCTTGCCATGAGAAAAATTAATGTAGATGCCAAATCCATAATACAAAGGGTGAGTCATGGTTTGTTGTCCTAATTATGAGTGAATTAGAATGTCAGACTCCATGAAGCGATACCTTCTAGTATCAGTATTTGGTAACTCATCTCTCTCTCTTTTCTTTCTGTAAATCCTCATCTTGAACCCCTCTACCCTTTCAGGGATACTTTAGATTCGAGGGTCACTCTCCCAATTCTTTCCCTGGTTTAGATTTGGTACTCCCTAAGCAATGGAAGGTCTTCTTTTTTTTTTTTTTTTTTTTTCACCTTTGGGTTTAATCTCTTGATAATTCCCCAGTTTGTGCTTTTGAACATTCCCCAATTATTGCCCCTAGTTTGCTTTGATTACCTTTGAGCAAAGAAATGTTGAAAAGATTTTCTTAGTTCATCATTTCCTCTTTAAGAACATGCCTAAAAGGAATTCATATATTGGATGAAGACTACTCAATTCTCTGGAATCAAGGTTTCTTTGTTGAGCATCTCCCTAATTAGGAAACTCTCAAGTGTTTGTACTCTCATACAAGTGTTTGCACTCAAGTATTTGCACTCTTGACAAGTGTTTGCACTCATAAGTATCCCATAAGCTTGTGTTCATGTCCCTTTCCACATCTGTTATTTCACCACATTAACCGGGATCACTAGGTCTTCATTTTAGCTTGTAATGTAAGGTTTAGGTAATGGCTTAGAAAGAAATGGATAAGGGTTTAGCAAACAAGGAGAGCGCAAGATTGAGCACATAAAGCCTTGTATTTCCCTTTTCATCTTCCACAACTTAGGAATCTTACTAGACATGGGAGGAACTAACTCTCTTTTGCCCATCTGGGCTTGCTCTTTTCTTTTCCAGTTTCCCAGATTCCGTTGTTCTTTCATTTCCTTTTTATTCTTGCCTTTTCATAATTAAGGCTTCAATTGAATGCGAAAGGATTCCTGAACTATTCTTGATAGCGTTCTTTCTCGGCTAATAGCTTTAGTGCTCCTTGTACTCTCTTTTAAGGTAAGAATCATAGTCTTCTTGGTTGAGAGGTTGAGGTAAATGAGGGTTGAAAAAGAACATTTGATGGTGGCCTTGCCATCTTTTAAGGCTCAAATGGGTGACTAGGGATGTTTTACTTTAAGGTTAGCTTGAAAGGCTCAAACAGTGCAAAGAGAGCCTAGATCACTTCCCTAGTTAATGTGGCATCCAACAAATTATTTCAAGGGGCATTCAAACAAGTTCTAGGAAACTCATTTTCTCATAGCATTCTCATGAGCTACAAGACACCACTCTCTTACCACTGTTTATGATCTGAGATACTTTATCATCCAAGAGAATTGAGTATTTTGTCAGGTAATCCAATTTTATTATTGGCAAAAATGGATTTGGTTAGTATGAGCTTAAGGTATCCAATCACCAATTAATTGCTCTTAGGCATCAAAACGTGAAAAGGTATCATAACCCTGATTGCCCCCAGTGTTGGTTTATTCTGGTGATGGTAACCCTTCTTAAGTGTCTGCCATTTATCAATCACTCATATGATGTAGAATACATGCATGATGTGTTATTGAACTTAAGAGGTGCTCACATACAGTCATTGCCAAAGTCTTGGGCAGAGCCATGCCATGAGATTACATGAAAACAAAACATGCACAAGAGATGCAACAAAAGATGCATATGATGCTTCTGATGAGTTGTGCATGGGATGCATATCAATGGTTAAGAATAACTCTTTACTTTGCCACAAACTATGTGAAAGATATGTACGGAAAGGCAACATTTTTTCCTTTTTGAATGCTAGTGACATGCTTAGTATGGTAAGAGTGATCTCTTGAACATCAGCAACATGCTTTACAAATGCAATCTAGATTTACTAAAGGTCAAAGAATGAGGATATGTGGACATACAATGAATTTCATATCAACTCAATGCATTAAAGCAAAATTATCCAGATGCCTCTAACACACAATGCAATGATATTGTCATGATGCATGCTGACATATCAAGAGGCATGATACTTCCATGGCTTTTGAAAACTCTAAAGGTGAAATCATGAATGAACCATTTCTGTCCCTCTTAATCCCTTTTTTTTTCTTTTATGATACCTTTGCCCCAGCTTTAATTCAATGCAACATTTTTCATTTGGACTCATTCTACTGGTCATCAATCAACTTTGTGATGCACCATGTTCTATGAGTCTTTAATACATTGCAACGCTATTTACCATCCAAGAATTGAATACTTTAAGCAATCCTAATTCTTCAATGGTAAAATGAGTTTGATTAAGATGAGCTTAAGATACCTGATCACCAATTAATTGTTCTTATGTATGAAAAGACATTATAACCCTAATTGCCCTCATTGTTGGTTCAATTTGGTGATGGTATCCCCTTCTTAAGTGTCTGCCATTTATCAATCACTGACATAAAAAAGGGAAGAAATGACATACAATACATTCATCATGCAAGACGTCTTATTGAATTCAAAAGGGTATTCCCATACAATCCACCAAGGCCTTGGACAGGGCCATTAAAAGATGCAATAACACTACACAAAAGACATGCGTAAAGAGAAATACAACATTTTCTTTTGAAACAGAAGACGCCTATGATGCTCCTAATAAGTTGTGCATGGGATGCGTATCAAGAGTTAAGAACAACTCTTTACTCTGCCAGAAAACTCCATGAAAGACATACACAAAAAGGAAAAATTAACACACTCTTTTTTTTTTTTTTTTTGTGATACACGAGAATGCATATGATGCTTCTAAAAAAAAAGACACACACGGGATGCGTATCAAGAGTTAAGAATAACTCTTTACTCTGCCATCCATGAAAGACATGCACAAAAAGAAAAATAACACACTTTTTTTTTTTGTTTTTGGGATACACGAGAATGCATATGATGCTCCTAATAAGACACACATGGGATGCGTATCAAGAGTTAAGAATAACTCTTTACTCTGCCATCCATCACACACTTCGATCTCGATAACTTCGCTTAGCTACTCTTCCACTCGAACCATCCTTCCTAGACTTGTACATCATCCTAATAACACAAAATAACAAAAAGTAAAGCCATGACAAGTTACAATCGAAGCATGGTGTCTATTTTACGCTTTCTGCTACCATCGGGAGGCTGTTCATCCACTTGTTTTACCAATGGGTAAGGTTGAAATACATAGGTTTGCAGTCGATCAATCAATCGATCGACGTCTGAATCTGATTTTATGGCACGGCGAGCCTCCAGAGATATGAAGCGTTGTTCCACAGCTGAATCTATAAAAGACAACAAGCCATCATAAAAGCCATTAACATTTAATAATCCTAACGGCCTTTTCTGATAGTTAAATTTGATCCAGAATAATGCACTAGAAATTCCTTCTAGAGTTTCTAGACCACCAGGTAACGCGACAAAGGCCTCAGCATTGCAAAACATGTGCCCGAAGCGTTCATGCATAGATGAAACCTTTAACTCAGTACCAAAGGTGTAGTTACTGACTCTTTTGTCGGCCAACCCTTTTATAAGGATGCCTAAGACATGGCTCCTCCCTGTAAATGCAGTTGCAGCTGCACATCCTCTTATCCCATGGATGCCCCCACCATACACCAGATTTATTTTTCTGGCAGCTAACACCCTACCGAGTTCATTGGCTGCCTTTATGAACTCATTATCCTTCCCTAGAATGGAAGCACCAAAGACACAGATAGACTTGAATCTACGTGCCGATGATGCTTCTCCTTCTTTTTCTGCCCCAGCCATGCATGGATGATCCATGTGAAGGTGTATTTGTAGGGAAAAAATGAACAACAAAAAACAGTCAAGTGCAATAATTTCAGACAATGACAGTAAGAAAGTCCAAGAGACAAGACACACTTGCATATACGACAGTCCTTCAACGAAGAAAAGTCATAAAGCTACCAATAATGAACAGGCAACCAGCTGGCTTTCTTAAAGTTTGTGTGCAAAGTCAAAAAGTGAATAGGAAAACTAATAAATGCATCAGAGATCGTCAAAAAAAAGAAAGGACAATTACATTGATATTATCAAAATCATACAGGCAAAGCCGGAAAGCAAATAGTAAATATGACAACTGTGCCAGTAGGAGAAAAGACAACGACATCAACATTGTCAAAATTAGGCATGCGGAGTCAGAAAGCAAACAGTGAACATGACAGACGTGTCAGTGAGAGAAAAGGCAATTACGCCGATATTATCAAAATCATGCATGCAGGCAAAGTCAGAAAGCATACAGTAAATATGACAGCTGTGCCAGCGGGAGAAAAGACAACCACATCAACATTGTCAAAATTAGGCATGTGGAGTCAGAAAGCAAACAGTGAACATGACAAACGTGTCAGCGGGAGAAAAGACAATTACGCCGATATTATCAAAATCATGCAGGCAAAGTCAGAAAGCATACAGTAAATATGACAAATGTGCCAGTGCTTAAGAAGGAGAAAAAGACAATTACACTGATATTGTTAAAATTAGGCATGCGCAATCAGAGAGCAAACAGTGAATATGGCAGACGTGTCAGCGGGAGAAGGAGAAAAGACAACTAGACTAACATTGTCAACATTATGCATGTAGGGTCAGAAAGCTAACAGTGAATATGGCAGGCGTACTGACAATTAATAGGAAAAATCACTAACAATAACTGTACAAATCAAAACCGTGCATACACAGTTGGAAAGTAAGTAAAGAAAGTGGTGGGTTCACCAGCAATTACAAGACTAATGAATAGTGATCCTTGCCTATCCTTTCTTCTGATACTGCATCCAATAACAGACTAAACACCATAAGGGATTCGTAAATTGATAAACAAGGTTGCAAACTAATGAACAGGGTCGTTTAACGTCAGATTCCCAAGACGAATCACTCCTTTGCTTTGTAGAATATGCCCACTGAGGCAAGAAACATGAAGATATCCATTAAGATGCGTCTCAAGAGTCTACTGGATATTATCCAAAGATTCTTTACTCAGTCCATCTTTAATAATTTTATCTTCCTGCCTAGGAACATCACTCCTTCATCCTTGTAACGAGCTATTCATGGATCAAGGTTGCTATCTAACTTCCTTACGAACTGGCAAACAGGATCATTTAGTGTTATCTTCTCAAGACAGTGGTGCTCTTTCTCCTTGTGAAATTTGTCCGCTAAAGCGAGTAGAACACCATGAACTTGTCCACTAGGATGTGTCTCAAGAGTCTGAAGGATATTATCCAACGACTCTTTACTCAGTCCATCCTTTATGAACTGAATTTTGTCTTCCCGGTTTGCGGACACCATTCCTTTTCCCTTACATCGTGTATTACAAGTCCACCTTGCACACTTATAACAAACCTCCATCCTTTTAGCTCTTCTTTTCTTAGCATAAGAGCTTCTTCCCATCCCTGGTAGATGTTTCACTAATGAATGTTGAAAATCATCTGCTAGGCGTACCTTAGCTTCAATGATCCAACGTACATCTTCAGGGAGTCCTAGACGTGTGAGTGTCTTCATTCTTTCAAGTCGGCACTTATACATCTTCCGAAGTGCGTCTTGGGGAAGAGAAGGAAATCTGACTCTAAGCCTAGCAAGGCTTTCCTCCATTTTTGGCTCTCTGGTAAGGTGATGGATTAGGACACTCGAATGATACTTCCCAGAATCCTTTGAGTCTTTTTTACGGGGTGGTTTAAAAAACGAACCTCTCAGTCAGTCATGGAACGATGTCAGGTTGATTACCGACTGAAACCTGAGCGTGAATAGTAAGACATAAAAAGGGTAACTAGGCACCTTCACGCGACTGGGCTGCAGCTGGTCTGCAAATGCTGATGGGCCTTAGGTTACACACTGGGCCCAAAGCTAAAAATTCGAGGGAAAGAACATGCTTAATATCACCTGAGTAAGGCATGCCCAAGCCCGAGTTCCAAACGACCCATTAAACAAAAGGTCGAATGACAATGCATGCTTAATGCTGCGTGCATGATGACATGCATGTTTAAAATGCTAGTGCATTTGATGCCAAAAAAAAAAAAAAATTCAAGTAACTTCAAGTCCGCAATCTCAACCATAGACTCATGAGGGTTCCTGGATCAAACTTAGATGACTCAAGATTTGTTAATCTTAAGATTTGAAACCAAACCAATTTAAGAGTCATCCCTTACGTTCTCTGATCTTTTTAGGCTCATCATACATCCTTGCAACATTTCAAAACTTCAATCAAACTAGCAAAAAGGAACATGTAATTTAGAAGCACCCTTTGATTCTCTTGTTTATCATGTCTTAAACGCGTGACTAACAATATCATGCAAGTGATTATAAAAGAACTGTCATTGTATTGATAATTCAAATGGAAAATTCTCATCCCTTAAAGGGTTTTGACAAGCCAGTGGCAAAAGGTTTGGTACAAAATACAATAGGTGTGAGAAAACAAAAGGTAAGATACTCTCTTTTTTTTTTTGTTTTTGTTTTTTTTTTTTAAGACAAATCCTGAACATAGCTGCACTTAATCCTCAACTCTTAATTTTTTGTGCCAATCCTTAAGCATAATATTTCTTCACGGCATCTGCATTTACAGGATTTGGTAATTCATCACCATCCATGTTAGCTAGGATCAAAGCACCTCCTGAGAATGCCATTTTCACCACATAAGGCCCTTCATAGTTTGGGGACCATTTGCCACAGTTGTCTTTTGTGATTGGCAAGATCTTTCTTAACACCAAGTCCCCTTCACAAAATTGTCTCCGGTGGACTCTCTTGTTATGGGCTCTTATCATCTTTTTTTGATAGAGTCGCCCATGAGATAAAGCTGCTAGCCTCTTTCCCTCAATCAGGTTTAATTGCTCGTACCGCATTTGAACCCATTCTGCTTCATCAAGTTGGGTTTCCATTAATACTCTTAGAGAGGGTATCTCTACTTCAAAGGGGAGAACTGCCTCCATGCCGTATACCAGGGAAAATGGGGTTGCCCCAGTTGAAGTCCTTACAAATGTGCGATACCCATGCAGAGCAAAGGGTAGTAGCTCATGCCAATCTCTATAAGTGAAAGTCATCTTTTCTATAATCTTCTTAATATTTTTATTCGCTGCTTCTACTGCACCATTCATTTTTGGGCGATATGGGGTTGAATTGTGATGAATTATCTTGAACTTCTCACACAATTCTTTCATCATCTTACTATTGAGATTGCGGGCATTATCAGTGATGATTCTCTCTGGAAAGCCGTACCTACATATGATCTCCCTTTTAAGGAATCTTAAAACCACATTCTTTGTCACACTACTATAGGAAGCAGCTTCTACCCACTTTGTGAAATAATCAATCGCTACTAAGATGAAACAATGACCATTAGAGGCCTTAGGTTCGATTGGCCCAATCACATCCATACCCCACATTACAAATGGCCATGGTGAAGTTAATACATTAAGTGTTGAAGGAGGTGTATGAATCTTGTCAGCATAAATCTGACACTTATGGCATTTTCTGACATAGCTGATGCAATCACATTCCATCGTGGGCCAATAATATCCTGCTCGCAAGAGCTTTCGAGCCATTGCATGACCGTTAACATGAGTGCCGCACACTCCATCATGAACTTCTTGTATCAACCTTCGCGCTTCTTTGGCTTCTACACATCTTAAGAGTACAGTATCTTGATTTCTTTTATACAAAACATCACCACTAAGAAAGAAACCCATGGCCAATCTTCGTAGAGTTCTCTTATCATTCTCTGATGCTCCAGTAGGATATTCCCTGGTTTTAATAAACTGCAAGATATCTTCATACCATGGCTTCCCATCTGGCTCCCCCTCCACGAAAGAACAATAAGCTGGAGAATCATGTTTCCTCATTTTAACCATTGGGAGATCATTCCCATTCACAACTGGATACATAGCTGAGAGTGTGGCCAAGGCATCAGCCATCTGATTTTCTTCTCGAGAAACATGATTAAAGGTGATTTCCTCAAATTGTTCCACCAACTTACAAATATGCCTTTGGTAAGGGATCAGTTTCTGGTCCCTGGTCTCCCACTCACCTCTTAATTGGTGGATAACCAATGCAGAGTCTCCGAATACATCCAAAAGGGTAATTCGATAGTTTAAGGCTATTTCTATCCCCAAAGCACAAGCCTCATATTCAGCTATATTGTTAGTACATTCAAAACACAGCTTTGCAGTCACAGGGTAGTGCTTTCCTTTAGGGGATATCAAAATAGCTCCAATCCCATGTCCCATTGCATTGGAGGACCCATCGAACCTCATCGACCACCTTCCGTCCTCAAGCAACTCATCCTTAATTTCTAGCATCATGATATTTTCATCTGGAAATTCAAACTGAACTGGTTCATAATTTGGGATCGGATTTTCTGCTAGGTGCTCAGCAATTACACTCCCTTTTATTGCCTTTTGAGGTACATATTGTATATCGTATTCTGATAACAGCATGTGCCATCTCACAATTCTTCCAGTCAATGCAGGCTTCTCAAATATGTACTTGATTGGATCCATTTTTGAGATCAACCAGGTTGTGTGGCGCAGCATATATGGCCGGAGTCTGTGTGCTGCCCATGCTAAGGCACAACAAGTTTTCTCTAATATTGTGTATTTTGACTCGTAATCCATAAACTTTTTGCTTAAGTAATAGATCACTTGCTCTTTCTTCCCTGTTTCATCATATTGCCCCAGCATGCAGCCCATTGATTCTTCATACACGGTGAGGTACATGAGCAAAGGTTTCCCAAGTACTGGTGGAACCAGGATTGGTGGGCTTTGAAGATATCGTTTAATTTTATCAAATGCCTCGTGACATTCGTCGTTCCAACTTGCATCTTGATTCTTCCTCAAGAGCTTGAAGATTGGCTCGCATGTAGGCGTTAGCTGAGATATGAATCTAGCAATGTAGTTTAGTCTCCCTAAGAAACCCCGCACCTCCTTTTCTGTCTCAGGGGTAGGCATATTAATGATAGCCTTAACTTTATCTGGATCCACTTCAATCCCTTTCTCACTCACCATGTATCCTAGCAATTTTCCCGATCTCACCCCAAAAGTACACTTTGCTAGGTTTAGTTTCAACTGATATTTCCTTAATCGATCAAAGAGCTTTCTAAGGTGTAACAAATGTTCAGCCTCTGATTTTGATTTTGCAATGATGTCATCAACATATACTTCTATTTCCTTGTGCATCATGTTATGGAAAAGAGTTACCATGGCCCTTTGATATGTTGCCCCAGCATTTTTTAAACCAAAAGACATTACCTTGTAACGAAAGGTCCCCCATAGTGTAATGAAGGTTGTCTTATCTCTATCTTCAGGAGCCAATTTAATTTGATTATAACCTGAAAACCCATCCATGAATGAAAAGATAGAGAATCCTGCAGCATTATCAACAAGTACATCAATATGTGGAAGTGGAAAATCATCCTTTGGACTTGCTTTGTTCAGGTCCCGATAATCCACGCATGCCCTAATTTTTCCATCTTTCTTAGGTACAGGCACAATATTAGCCACCCATTCAGGATATTTTGCTACTTCAATGAAACCGGCATCTAAAAGCTTTTGGACTTCATCTTTGATTTTTAACAAGATATCTGGCTTCATTTTTCGCAACTTCTGTTTTACTGGCCTAAATCCTGGCTTTATAGGCAAGCGATGAACCACTATGTCTATATTTAATCCTGGCATGTCCTTGTATGACCAAGCAAATACATCCTTATATTCTTGCAACAATTGGATCAATAATTGCTTTTCCTTCATGGCCAACCTTGCTCCGATCTTTATTTCTTTCTTGTCCTCTTCAGTTCCTAAATTGATCACTTCAATGGGTTCCTCATGAGGTTTGATCCCTTTATCCTCTTGTTCAACTAACCTCTGTAGCTCAGGTGACACTTCCTCATCATCTTCTTGCTCCTCATCTCCCTCAATACAAGTGACTTGGCGTCCAAAATCAAGACTTGGAAGATCAGTGCAGTTAATTTCAGTATTATCTCTGTTATTTAACCTGGATTATTGGGTGCAGTTATTTATGATATGTATAACACATGAAAAAGCATAAAATCATAGAAACTCTATTTTGGGAAATCAAATGCATTTTTATTGAAAATCACTCGTAAAAGACAAGACAAACAGGTTTATTCATACAACTCCAATCTAAATCATAGATAGAGTATTATAAATTACATGTCTTGCAAGTTGTGAATGATTGGAATTTCCTTGATTGTCCAACTACTTGCTTTAAACTCAGCATGGCTTGGTTTAACCACTCCGTTCTTCTTTCCAAAAGGGGAACCTTCTTCGATGACTGCAATTTGATTGGGAGTCCAAAGACCGGTGCTTACAAAAGTTTCATGAAGAGGTTTGATTATTGGCCTATTAGCTCTCACCATTTGGCCATTTAGGCGGGCCATCCTCCTTTCTTTCAAGATTTGAGACATCCAAACCCTATCAATTCTTGTGGGCTTGAAACCCAACCCAAATGTGTCTTCTGTCTTTGGAAACTCTGGCAATTCCTTTATTCCTTGACCTTTGCGCCCCAACCCCTTCTTAGGATCATATCCGTTCCTCTTTAATACTCTTGCGGTCATCAGTGCAGCTCTAGAATATTGTGGAGTTGGTATGGGTCTTCCTGCTCTGGCATACACCACATTAACAATTTCAAAAGATTGGAAGGAGCTGCCAATATCAGTATCAGCTGATATGTATGGTGTTGAAGACAAGCTGGAAATCAATAAGTCTTCTTCTGCTGACACCTCAACCAACTTTCCATCATGTATGAATTTGACCTTTTGATGCAAAGTAGAGGGTATTGCCCCAGCAGTATGAATCCATGGTCTCCCTAAAAGGCAACTATAGGCCGAACTTATCTTCATAACATGGAAAGGGATGGTGAAAGTACAAGGCCCAATTTGTATTGGTAACTCAATTTCCCCAATTACTTCACTTTTTGTTCCATCAAATGCCCTTACAATAGTAGTGCTGGGTCTCACTTGAGAACCATCAAATGGTAAGTCTCTCAATGTTGACTCTGGCAAGACTTTCAGGGATGACCCATTGTCAATCATAACATTTGCCAAGTCTCGCCCCTTGCACTTCACAGAAATATGTAGGGCTTTGTTATGTCCTCGCCCTTCAGCAGGAAACTCTTCCTCAGAAAATGACAGGAAATTATGAGCCATGATATTCTCTACCACAGTGTCAAATGCCTCTGTGGTTATGTCTTTATCCACATAGGCTTCATTAAGGATCTTTGTTAATGCCTGCCTATGTGGCTCAGAGTGCATGAACAAAGAAAGTAGTGAAATCTTTGCAGGAGTTTCTTTCAGCTGCTCAACTACTCTGTACTCACTTTGACGAATAAGTTTAAGGAATTCACTAGCTTCTTCCTCAGTGACTGACCTCTTAGGTGCAGTTAGCCTTTCTTCTTTGTTTTTGGCTTCAACAGGATTAGTCTTCTCAGACTGCTTTACCTCTACTGGATTACCAGTATCCACTTCTTCCTTTTGCGAGGATTCTATCAAGATTTCTTTTCCTTTGGGATTTCGCTCCGGCACCTTTTTGGCTTCTTCTTTCTTGGATATGATCGGAAGATAACAACGACCACTTCTTGTAATGCCAGAAACCCCAGATATATTGGTAATCTGAGAGTGAGAATTTTCTGTAATCACTTGGCAATCATAATTCCATGGGACTGCCTTGTTACTCTCGTAAGGAAACGGTTGAGGGGTCTTAATTGTCAATTGTCCCATGGCCTCGGTGGATATCGATAACATTGGTGATCTATCAAGTGTATACTTGATAGATAGTGATCTTTTTTCCTCAACTGATGACTGTGTTTTCTGCATCACATACTTGATTGTTAATGGCTTCACAGTATTTTGGGTCTCAGTTTGCCCCAATGTTTGTTGCATAGGACAAGAATCAATAACATTTACATTTTCATGCTTAACCCCAACTTGCAATATACCTCTATTTATCAGCCCCTGAAGTATATTTCGAAAAGCCTGACATTCCTCAATTCTATGGTCAACTTTTTCACCATGATATTCACAGCCAGTATCCAGGGCAACCCCATACTTCTTCTCAATCCAACCATATTCGACCAATGCCCAAAAGATATGACTCAAAGGAGTTTTAATTTCGGATACTTGCTTCCTCAAAGTAGTATTTGCTCCATCAACAACCATGCTTACACTTGACCCTCCATGATTAGGTAAAGGGTTTCCATCAACATCAGGTCCCGGGGTGACTGGATCAAAATTCAACCACTTAGCATCAATAAGGTCTTGGACCTTTTTCTTTAATGCAGTGCAATTATCAACAGAGTGCCCTTTAGCTCCAGCATGGTATTCACAAGTGAGCTTGTCATTGTACCATGGTGGGTAAGGAGCTTGTAGAGGAGGAAGTGGGGTAACCGAGACTAAATTATTTTGTAGTAGCTGTGGCAACAATTGTGAGTACGGTATAGGAATGGGGTCAAAACTTCGGCGCTTTCTATCATTACGCCTATTTTGATCTGATTGAAAATGGGCTCCTTGTTGATAGGTAGTATGTTGCAATTGAGACCTAGGCTGATAGAATGTGGATGGATGCTGTGACATTGGCTGATATGTGACTTGTTGTTGAGGATGTGCTATTTGAGATGCAACCTGATATTGTGGAGACCTTAAATTAACTGGAGGAGCTTGGGTTACTGCCATCACAGGAGCAAATGTAGCCTGAGAGGAATGGTAAGTCTGCTAACTCTTGTCACGTTTACCTTTTCCTCTCCAATTTTGTTGGGCATTTACTGCATTGATTTCTTCCTTCTTTTTTCCTTGAGCTAAGGTTTTCTTTTGATATGATGATCTTGCCATCTTCCCTTCTTGAATTCCCATCTCTATGTTTTCTCCAATGATCACTAAATCAGGGAAGCTAGCATTGCTAGAGCCCACCATTTTTCCATAAAAAGGGTAACTTAGTGTCTTCACAAATATTGTGCTTATTTCTCTTTCAGACAAAGGCGGTTGTACCCTGATGGCCACATTCCTCCAGCATTGAGCATATTCCTTGAATGACTCATTATCTGCTTTAGTCATTCTTTGAATGTAAGTCCTATCTGGGGCCATGACTCGGTTAAACTTATATTGTCTTAGGAATGCCTCAGCTAAATCTTGCCATGAGCGAACAGTGTTACGGTCTAGATTAACGTACCATTCTGCGGCTCCATCAATTAAACTATCTTAAAAAACATGCATCATTAATTTATCATCATCACTGTATGTCGCCATCTTACGACAATACATGATCAAATGAGTCTTAGGACAGGTAGTCCCATTATACTTGACAAACTCTGGGACCTTAAACTTAGGAGGAATGATCACATCTTTCACCAATCCCATGTTATGTACATCTACCATGTCTTCCTCAAATCCTTCCCACCTATTCATTCTGGCTTCTAGTTTCTCATATTTCTCCCTGATCTGAGCTTCTCCAGCATTCTTCTTTAACCTTTCTATCTCCATAGGGTCATTGAGGTCAGGTACGGGATCAGTTTCTAACTTAATGGCAGGCTCTTGATGACCAGGGCCATGTGGATACTGGAAATGTGGTTCTTGGGGTTGTTGCTTTTGAGTATATTGAGGGTGCGGACCTTGGTGATGATGTGGGTGAGGACCCTGCATGGGCTGAGGCATGAGGCCTGATTGACGTTGCAATAGAGGACCTTGCGGATTCAGTGAGCTTTAAAACTCCAAATTATGGGGTAGAAGACTTTGCTGATTTTGTAATCTGAGCTCAAGAGGATATTGCAAGTGTTGGACCTCTTGATGACTTGGTTGATTTTGATGATGGGACTGTGGTTCTCGAGGGTTGAATGTTGAAGTCTCTGCTTCAATTGATACTTTTGCCTGAAGCAACTCAGTTAACTTAGTCATTTGGGCCTTGAGATCATTGACTTCAGCTTGTAATTCTTCTATTGTTTTTTCTTCTCTTGGTTCCCCCATTCGTTTAGATTGAGATCGCGTGATTGGAGCCGTAATTTCTTATCTGGGTTCAGTAAATGCAAATGAGTAACTAAATTTTAATATGCATATGTGACGTTTGCATGCACAAATGACTGGCTCAAATTTTAGGGAAACATTAACTCTTTTATATTATTAAGAAAAATAACTACAATCATCCTTAGAGGTTGTATCTATGTAATTTCCCCACTTTGACATAGTGCTCTTTTAATCCCTCAAGAAGACTTTTGGTTGGACCCGGTTCTAACTTGGCCTCTTGTTCTGCTATCTGCATGGCTTTGGAAGCTGCTATTCTGGCGACCTGCCTTATGTTAGCCTTCACTCCCTCCAACTGCTCTTGAGCATCTGCCAATTGATAATGAAGGTGCTCATTCTCTTTCACCATATTGATTATTGCATGATTATTCAACACCTCTTGGAGGCGTAGGTCATAAGCTTCCTTCACATCAATCAGGTTCTGACGTAGACTCATATTAACCCTGTCAATATGATCAATCCTTTCTTCTAAGTCTTGTTGATTTTGCAGTTGGGATTTTAGGAGTTGAACCTCCTCCTCATGTTGCTCTTCAATGCTATCGATATACCCTTCGAGGCGTTCCTTTTCCTGAGTCATCTTATCCAGACTAACTTCTAAAGCATCCTTCATTTTCTGTAACCCCATATTTTCTTTTTGGTGAGCCACCTTTTGCTTTTGAATATAGTCTCTGAGTTGGAGCACTTCCCCATTAAGCTGTGTCGCTTTATATTGTAAATCTCTTTCGACAGGATGCTTGCGCTTGTTCGCCAGGTATACCCCTCTTTTAACCTCTTCAACCATCTTTTCTTTCTCTACCATTAATCGGGCATTATCTTGTTTCACAATCATGATCTTCTTTTGAAATTCTGCAGCCTTGACTTTCCAGTCATCAACTTCTTGTTTCATCTTCAATTCTTTTTCTTCCAACATGGCTTCTCTAATTTGTAGGGTAGACAAAGTCTTTTCAGCTTTTAATCTCTCTTCAGTTTCAACATCCTCGTTTACCCTAATTCTTTTAGAAGATGGAATCGATAAGGTAATTTCAGGAACAGTGAAACCTTGTTTTCTATTTTTTTGCCATCGAGAATACCTTGGAGTGATTGTAGTCGAATGTTCCCCAAGCTCCATTTGCCTTTCTTGGCACCATAATTTCCTTACGGTGTCATTCTTGGGCTTGGTATCTTTGTCCCCAAACTCAAGGTCAAACTCATGAAGTCCATTGGTGGCTGGTACAAATTGTATAGACCCATATTGCCTCATAACCATAGTTGGGGCATAACTAACTATCCCCCATGGGCCAACTAAAGGAACCCAAGGTCGATCTCCACAACCGTATATCACTGGTCTCTTGCGTAACCAAGTACTTTCCCACTTGACATCCTTGAAATTGCGAAAGTATGCAATCCAAGCATTACGGTCACGTGCTTTCTTAGGCCATTCATATTTGCTGAAATCTTTCAGAGGCTCTCGGTCATTAAAATAAGATGGGTTAAAAGAGATTATAGGATAACCCATGTCCTTTGGAGAGAGTAAATGACTCACTAGCCATACCATTAATAATTGCGAGCATCCAAGAAACCGGCCTTCCCCCTTTTGCCTTAAGAAATTTAGAGATCTGAAAGTTTCTGCTAGAATGGGTTGTATAGGATTTAGACCAGTCTTTAAGGCTTTGAATAGGATAATCACTTGTCCATTAACATACCCTAAAGCTCTAGGGAATACGACTGCTCCATAAATAGCCAAAGCTAAAGCCTGCATTGCCAACTCCTTGTCTGTCTGAGCATGATATAGTCGGACTAGGAAACTGATCGAAACAGCCCATCTTTTACCTTTCTCCTTGGCATCATTCCCAAAATTCATATTTGATAAGCCAAACATCTTATTTAAACTTTTCTTAGGCCCGGCCTTCTTCTCATATCTGTACACCTTGCCCCTAGTTAAAGACTCAATTTTTAGTAAGTCACCATATTCTTCTAAAGTGGGAGTTAGATCATGGCTTCCAAGAGTAAACACCCAGTAAACTGGATTCCAAAAGAAGATTAAGGCTTTAAGCAAGGCTTCATCTACTGGGACTAATAATAAATTTCCCAATTGGCCATACTTTTTTGCAAATTTCTCCTTTTCCACATCAGTAAAGCTGTCCCAAATCTCCCTCAAATCAGATAAGTCATTTTATTTAAAAGACAAATTCTTAATCTCTGGGCATGTTACACCAACCTGTCCATTTGAAACATCTCCTTGTTCATTCTGGGCCTTTTCTTGAGTAAAGAGCACTTGGTCATGGGGTTCTACGATGATCATGGTTGGATTTAATGTAGCATTAATGTCCATAATGATATCACCTAAAATTTGAGCCAAAAAATGATGATGAAAATATGGCATTATGCTAGATTTCTTTAAGTGAGATAGTTCCAGTACCTGCACGGAGTCCAAAGGCCTCACGAAGGATACTTTTCCTATCCACTAAAAGATGCAAAATTCAAAATTAAGAGTTTATGCATGCAATGATGTATGTAGTTGTAAATGAGCAAATAGATTGGATTTTCCCATCGTGTCTTAGTTATGGTAAACCTTAAACTTATTTTCCATGTCCGATGGTTTGGGCTAAACTTTCTTTATAGAAAAGTTCTCAGGCCATTATAGTGTGCAAAGGGGTAGGATCTAGATTCCTAAAATCAGGTCCCCAAATTGCCCCAAAGGGTCAACTTGAGTGAGGGTGTTCAGGTGCCTACACGGAGACCAAGGGTCTCACGAAGGATGACCTTACTTTATGCCCTCGCTAGCCTAAAGGTTCCTAAGAGCTCGTGTATGGAGCTCAGGGGTCATGACCTCCCCTTTTCTAAAATGTCATGTGGTGTAAGTGTATGTGTGTGGGGAATATGCCATCCACTCATTTACTCACAACCTGTAAAATAATTAGCCAACAACCACTCCACAGATATAGCAGATAATATTATGAAAAAGTAAATTGTTTGAATTTAATCTAACAGCTTAATCCAGCATAATCTAAGAATGCAATATACAAAGTTAGAAATCCAAATCTCCATTTAAAATGCCAAAATCAAAAGCCTATAAGACAAATAATCTAAACAATCGACCAAAGCATAGAAATAGAGAACAAATTGCAGCAAACATCAACCCATGTGACCTAACCCTCCAGAAGTCCCCAGTGGAGTCGCCAAGCTGTCGACACGCGACGCGGGGCGGCGATCCCGAGACGATAAAAAAATGAGTTTTATTGAGGTGATTTAGGTGAGGTTTTAGAAAGTAATAAAAAAAATGGAGTCGCCACCGACTTAGATTGAAATGGTGAAGTCGGACACCGAATAGTATGGCCTGCATTACAGAAAAATAGATTCAGGGGTTGGTTACGTGTAGGGAAGGTATTAGCACCCTACAACGCCCTTTCGGTACCACGTTGGTGTTTGTTACTTTTTGATTTCAAAACTATGCTTTGTCTTTTGTTAAATAAATTGATTTTTTGCATGTGATTGATTTAGGATTATTTGTAAATGTCTCAATAGAGTCATGCCAGTTGACTGGCTAAACTCATAATATAATTTCTCTCAAGATAGTTTGATAGCAGCCAGTTGACTGACAACTATTTTTATTCCGTCGTCGAGATTATTTTTAATCAAGATAATGGATCAAAATAGTTGGAAAAATTATAACTAAATAGAATGTTATAAAGTGGTTGGAGCAAAACCACAACTATTCTTAACAACTCCAAATAATCAATACTTCAATACTTACTTGTAAAAAAAAGTATAAGCAAAGTTGTAATAACATACAATTATTCAACAAAACAATATGTTTAACAATGGGAGAACATAAAGAAATAAGTGAAATCTGGGTTCAAAGTGCTTGAATAGCTTGGCAAAGACCGGAAATATGATCTTCAAGAGATGATTTCCAAAGGCAAAGTTGAACTTCTCAAGATCAATGTGATGAGCTTGTTCAAGGGAAGCTAGAAGAATCAAAGGGATTTAATTTTTTTTTTCTCTAACTCACTTCCTTACTCTTATCTTTCTCTTTTTCTCTCTTCTTCTCCTCTCCCTCTCTTCTTCTCTTCTTCCACACTTTCTCCTCTTGCTCTCTTCCTCTCCTCTTCCTCACTTTCTCCTCTTACTCTCTAAGTGTCTTGGTTTTGTGGTGTGTCTCAAGAGAGATTGATATGGGCTATTTATAGTAGTTAATTGTAGGTTTTTTCTTTTTTTTTATTCTAAATTTTCATCTTCCTACCTAATCTTTATTGACTTTATTCATCATCTTCTTCTTTTTTTTCAACATTTTCTCCTCCCTTTTCAACAATTTCTTCACCCTTTTCAACAATTTCTTCTCTTTTTTTTTCAACAATTCCTACTTTCTTCAATAATTTCCACTCTTCTTTCAACAATTTCTCCTCATAGCCATTATTTTCCAACTTTGTTCAATAATTCCTCCTCATCTTTCAACAATTTCTACTTCATTCAATATTTTCTCCTCTTCTTTCAACAATTTCTCCTCATAGCCATTATTTTCCAACTTTGTTCAATAATTCCTCCTCATCTTTCAACAATTTCTACTTCATTCAATATTTTCTCCTCTTCTTTCAACAATTTCTCCTCATGGCCATTATTTTCCAACTTTGTTCAATATTTTCTTCTCTTCTTTCCACCTTCACCCACCTTCTTTGATTTGCTTCTCTTCAATTCACACTTCTTTTTTTCTTTTGTTCTCTTTTCCTTTTTTTTTAATAATCTTTTTAATTTTTAATTTTTTATTTTTAACAATTTTTGAACAATATTATTCATAATTGGGACCTAAAATTATTTTTAAATTTTTTATTTTTGCTCAATTAATTTCTAGAAAAATACATATTCAAGTAGGATAATTTTAAGACTTATGCATGAGTCCATTTTAATTTTTTAAGGTCCGGACAAAATTAGGTGTCTACACTCACTACTAGAGGTTGAAACCCCAACTTTTTCTTAAGGTTCAACAGAGCAATCAACATAAGCCTCAATACAATAAGCAAAATAATACTTGTGTCTTCCACTGAGATAATTTATTATTTTATATATAACTTTTTTTGGTAAAATAATAGTAGCTACAATAACATAGAAGTCTATTATAAGATCTAACTCTAAAACATCAAAATAAAAATGAATTTTGTCACATTTAGCATGACCACAACTCTATTGTATCTCAAACCCGAGAAGGAAAAGGGACTAAAAGCAAGAGTAAAATGCAGGGTGTTATTCTTTGTTTTTTGATTTCTTTACTCTCTGTTCACATTAGTTAGATCTAGTTTCATTCTCTCAGCTTATAACAAATAAGTTTTTTTTTTCAACAAACCTATAAAACTTGTATAACTATATTGATTTTTATTCTTAGAGAAAAACATCAAAATCTAAATGGGCAGAGAAAGAATAAAATCATAATGTAAAAAAGTTCAGCATGCAAGGCATATGATGTTAGAGTTTATTCACCCAAGTTAATTTTTGAAATACCTATTTGCACACTATGTTAGTTGTAGCATTTTAGTTTGTCCTAAATTATCAGTTATCAAAACTTTTAAACCCTTTTGACCTAAGCTCATAGCTCAAGTGGTCATCATGTTGCCTCCCTTCCTCATCAAAGCCTTTAGGTTCTTTATGTAACCAAAAAAAAAAAAACTTTTAAACCCTTTTTATTTTAACCCATAATATTTAGATTCTAATGTGGGAAATGGTTTGCTCTTGACTTTTGCTTACAAGTGTAGTGAAAAACACAAGCAAAATGAACTATCTCCGTTCAAATTTAATAGACAATATATGATTAAAAGGATTCATGGTTACCGTTGGAGGAAAATATAAGATTAATCACCTGAATTTATTCTTCCAATAAAAAACTTGCCAATGAAGAAGTCTTAAATTATAGAGTTATTGGTTCTAATTGTTTAGGTAACTACTAAATGATTGAAAAATTGTATTAGAATAAAAATAATCAATACAAAGGCAATTATAAGTAGACAATTTCCATAAGTGCATACACTTTACAAAAACTACTTTTATATGAAATAACATAAATGAAATTATAAAAAATTTCTTAGGCCTTCAATCCTAAGACATGCTCAAATAAACACGCAACATCCAAGATTAAAAAATATTCAATTATTTAGTGATAAGAAATTGATTATATTTACTAAATAGAGACTTCAAACTATTTTTGGTGCAACAATTATTATTGAAAGAAATGAAATAATATAAAGAAGAAATTTAATTAATTTATTGATAAAAATTTATATATTTACTAAATTGGCATTTATTTGCATATTGTGGGGTAGAGGAAAATTTACATATAAAGTCACCAATGTGCAATGGGCTCTCAATATCTTGACCTCATTATTATCAACTGCTTCTTTGTAGACACTGTAAGCGGAGCTATTAATAGTTCAATTCTTAAAGCTAGGGGTGGGCATAACACCGACCCACCTAGGGCCACTTGATTCAAATTGGCTGAAAAATTGCTTTGAAAAATAAAAAAATGCTTTGGGTAATTAATTGGTTACAAACAGGTAAGGTAGGTTGGGTTTGAGTTCACTGCGGTAACTTGAACTGATCTGATATATATAAAAGTTTTCCGTACCCCTAGAGTAAAAGATGACTTATCTTCTTCTTAAGTCTGAGACTGTTAGACCCCTGGAGGATTTGCCACCGTCTTGAAGGTCGTTCCTAGATCGTCGCAGCATCAAAGGACATCTTGAGTGTCACTTTGCTATCCAAAGAAGCCTACCATGTTGTGCCACCCCAAGAAGCCTCGCTCGCCAAGAAGGTCATGAACTTGTAAGAGGAGAATAAAGGTGAGCCTTCATTGACAAGAACTTACACTCTAACCTCTTCCATTTGTTTGAAAAATGGATATGGTAATCTATCCATTGAACCTGTATCTTCTTAGCTCACTATCAAAATCTCAAACATCTAGTAATTTTCACTTGTTCTTGTTGGAATAGAGTCCAAATGAGTACGAGGAGCAAAGAGTGATCTGCTAAGAAAGGAGTATCCATGGTTGGGGCACAAGTAGACTCTTTCAATTTGTGAGCTTTGCCATTGCAAGATTTTTACATAAGAGGAAGTATGAAAATTATGGAATTTTTTTTTTTTAGATTTTTGCATCAACACGAGAGATTCTTTTGGGTATGGTGAAGTAATTGGGTTTTATGGTGCACTACTAAAGAAGAAAGGGTGAACTTTTTTAGTTTTTTATTTTGGTTATTCCATCCCTAATATTTTGTTGTTCAAAGCTATGATTTCTTCTTTTGACTTTTTTCAATTTTTGAATCTAACTTTTTTTTAGTTTCTGAATCCAATATGAAGACCTAAATCTGTTGTAACTTGAGTAGATTCTTTAATCCAATCAAAACTGAGACCCAATCAAATCAAAGTGCATTAGTTGGAGATATCTGGTAAGTCAGTTTTGATTCTTGACACAATACTCACAATTTTATTCAATTTTACATATTTAAACCCAAACTTGAACCTCGATCCATGATTAGCCTTACTCACCATGGAAGTTTCATGTTCAATGTAAATCTACTTCATCTATTGTCACCAGGTGATACTTGTTTGTCCTCCTATTTTAGTTTTCACTTATTCTCAACTTTTATGCATTCAACAAGGGCATAGTTCACAAAATTAGGTATGATGGGTGAAAAGGAAATTTCGCAAAGGTTCTTCAAGTAGTAAGGCACCTTTCAACTACCTACATCATTTTAATGCCTTTTACAACCCTAGAAGCTTTATCTCCTCTCAACTATACTCTCATTCTACTCATTTTTGTGATTTAGTGCCTCTCTTTTCTGTTATGGAATTTTGAATAACCTCCAAAATAAATCTATAGATTCATAAAAGCTATTTTAGACAAACACAGTTCCAAACTAAAAAGGTGTAAAAAAAAAAGTAAGAGTATTTTTTATCCTTTTATTTTTTTAAAAGATTAATTTAGTTATTCAAATTTTGAATTAAATAATTTAATTCTTTTACAAGGATAATTGGATTCCTCACCTACTATATTTTCCTTTATGTAATGACATGATTTATCTTACTTGAATTTCATTTTTCTCATTGTAATGTAATGTGACTTTTAGTATATATTATTTCTTGACTAAAAGAGTCATTAGGATATATAAAATTAAAACTTGGCTTAATAAAAAAGAAGATAACTTCACATTGAAGAAAATGTGCTAAAAATTTTAAAGCAAAAATAAAATTTAAGTTATCACCGGTGAACTAGTCATGCTATAAAATATTTTAATTATACTTATAAAGGGACTAAATTGCTTCAATTGTATTTATATAGGTACTAAATTAGTTTAGTTATATTTATAAAGGAACTAAATTGTCTAACTTATATAAAAGTTGATGAACTAAATTATTCTTTTGAAATAGTAGAGGGACCAAAAGTATCTTTAGAAATTTCCAAATTCAACTTCACAAGACTATAACTCAAAAATCTGGGGAACAATAGATTTTTTGGTATAATATATTTAGGATGAACAATATTAACATTGCATCTCTATGCTGCTGGTAGATTTAGTTTTGCTTTTCAACAAAAGTTTGTTTGAACATAGATAGGGTAGTTCATCTTCTAGCCAAAGGTCTCATGAAGTATTTGTAATATTTCTTTCCGTATGTATTCTATGACCCTTCCTACAGCTTTACCAAAACTAGAAATTCCATGAAAAATAATAATGAACTTCCTTATACAGAATCACTCCTGATGAAAAGGGAACCAACAAATAGATAGTCAATGACACTAATATCCACGCACAATCAAATAACTTTTCTATTCATTTACCTTGATATATATGACACACATCTTCTCTTGCTTTCATACCAGTTTCCTTTTAGTTTCTCCAAAAATTTGCGTACTATATATATAGTGAACTATCCCAGAAAGCTAGCTTTTCTATCCAATCCACAAAGTAAAGAAATTAACAAATTTGTACATTCTCAACTAAGAGCAAGTTCTCAGTATCTTAACAGCAGACTTACCTGAATTGGAGTCCCCTGTGACAAGGTCTGATTCTTACATAAGAGATACAAGACTTGACCTTAAGAAAGAATGTTGAAGAAAGAATCTTTGAGGAATGGAAGACTTCTTGCGCAACTCTCCTTAATGTGCTTTATATACAATCTTTAATTGTAATGGTTGCCATAACTATACTTAATGCTCAACTATCTTGTTGGGGAACTAGGTTCCTTAATTTTTTATTTTTTAATTTTGATAACTTTCTTTTAATCTTTTTATTTTGCATAAATATACAAGTCACAGGTCCTATTTTTTTTCTTATTAACTTTTCTTTATCTTAATTTTGCACCTATCCCTCTTTTAACTTCCAAAATTAAAAATTAGAAAATCCCAATCCATCTCATCAGAAAAAATATTAAAAAAATAACCAAATAAAATAACTGGACTATGTATACATATGCAGCTAATTCACTTGTTCAATTTGCTTTCACCAACTTAGTATGAAGAGTGGCCCTCTAGTTCACTTTGCTTGAATGCAACCTCTGGGAGAAAAATTAAGGTTTCTTCAGAGCTGGCCACTTGCACCAGCTCTTTGGCTTAATTCATGTTTCATATAATGAGTAACTACTTTTTTAGTTTCTCAAGGATGCCGTTAATATTAGTTAAGTTCATGAAAGAAAAATTATTTAATAATTTTTTAGAATAAAAAATTACTTTGAGAGTGCTATAGACCATGAGAAATTACTTTTTGATAGTACTTTCAAACCATGAATAATGTCAAACCCATTTTTAAAACGTAGCCATGAATGTACACTTTACCCCGATATTTTAAAACATAACAAAGTACTATTTAAACTTTTAATAATATATACTCAACTTCATTGTACTGACCTCTAAACTTTTACTAACATGCATTATCTTCCAAATCTAAACTATAAACTTTAAATTTAAATTATAATTTTCAAACTTTTAACCCAAAATATCTTAAACTTTAAATTCTGAATTTAAAAATTTTATATTTTAAAACCTTAAACTATAAATATAACATGATATTAAATTTTAAACTAAAATTTTAAACATGACATAAACATATAGGGTTTAATGCTATTCATATTTATAGTTAAGAGTTATGGATTTTATAATATAGGATTTTAGAGTTTAAATATTAGATTTTCGGGTTTAGTATTTAAAATTTTAATATTTATGATTTGAGGTTTAAATCGGAGAGGCCTAACTTGATATCAATGAAAGTTTAAGCAAGTATGTTACACATTTTAAAGCTCTAGTTTTTAGTGCTACATACTTTGTTTTATTACTTAATTACAATATATTTATA
Organism: Dicorynia guianensis; assembly: GCA_037013595.1. NCBI lineage: Eukaryota > Viridiplantae > Streptophyta > Magnoliopsida > Fabales > Fabaceae > Dicorynia > Dicorynia guianensis. Next base: position 10,076,694 of record JASUAB010000006.1, on the reverse strand, counting down.
AATTAAAAGTATTTTAAATACTTTACACATTAAAATATAAATAATTTATAAAAGTGTAGGCTTCAAGATATTAAAGATATTCTTATCAATTATATGGGGTATTCACTAATTAGAAGAGTGAAACGAAAAATTTATATTACTAATTGGTATAATTTTATTAAGAATTATGATATGATCTATCTTTGTTGGTTTTGATCTTTATATATTGCTACAAAAGCTAATCTCAACTTATTTGTTGAAGCGAATAGCTACCATATATCAAATTCTTTTATTTTATTATTTTTATTTTATTTTTCCAATCATATAATCAGTCAATAAACATTGCTTAGATAAAATAGTATAATCAACTAACAAATGCTATTGTAATTAGCAAAATTAATTCTAAAAGAATTAAAAAGTAATTATGATAACCAAAATATAATTTTAAATGATTCAAAATTAAAATAAAAAGAAAAAACTAATTGTATTAATATTATAATTAAAAATACTGTTTGAGATTTTTAATTAAAAACAACCAATTTGTGCTCCATACGTTGCATGAATAACAATAACATTGGACTCAATTAAATTAAAATGAACAATTCAAATGTTTATATTATTGTTTTGATTAAAAAGTTATCATAATTTAAAGAAAGTATACCAAAAATTAAACATAAAATTTAAATTAAGGTCAGAATAAATTTAAATTATTTAATCAATTGTTGATATCTTAAATAAATTTAATTGAATATATGTAACTTTTTATAAATAATTTCTCAATTATAATAACAAAATATAATTTTATTAAAATTACAAAAATAAAACAAAAAATTTTGTGTTAAAAAAATATAATAACAAAAGTAAAATTTTGAAAATTAAGAAAATACAATAATTCACTAAATATGTTTTATATTATACTTTTATATATAATATAGGCATTATTTTTTTATTTTATACTTTTATATATAATATGGACACTATTTTATGTGCGCGCTTCTCACTTCTTAGCAAAGCAATATATATTTCTTTTTTTTTTTCAATGGTATGGAGCAAAGTGATTTTAGACCTAGCCACCTAGGTCGTCGTCCAGTTCAGAGTCAAGATCCAATCGCCAAGCGAAGGCCGTATACGATTTCCTCCGGCTCCAAATTTTGGCCATAAACCCTAAGTCGTTCTATTATCAGAGAAGAAGAAGAGGATTCAGAAGAAACAGAGGGTAAAGTTGTGCTGGTGAAGGAGATTAGAGAAGGAATCGGTACAGGAAGAATAGTGCTTTTGAGCTAATGGGGAAGAAGAAGAAGAAGGCTTCTTCCAAAGTGTGGTGTTACTACTGCGATCGAGAATTTGATGACGAAAAGATCTTGGTTCAGCACCAGAAAGCCAAGCACTTCAAATGCCATGTTTGCCACAAGAAGCTCTCCACTGCTGGTGGCATGGCCATCCACGTGCTACAAGTCCACAAAGAATCCGTCACCAAGTAAGCTCTAATTTTTATTTTTTTTGCTTCCTTTGTTCTTCGTTTCATTTTCTATTGATTTCGGTATGTCTATTAGCATGTTCGTGATTTAAATTTTTTGTAGGCTTTCTTTTTTGACTTAGGGTATTTATTCAGAATTTGAAGAATGGTCTTTATCATAGGCTGTTTTCTCCTATGTCTCTAGCATGTTATCATATATTATCAGGAAGCTAAGTGTTTGAGCTATTCTCTGAGGTGTGATCTACTTGGGCAGTTTGATGTGCAGTTCATCTAGATGAGTCCACCCCTAATTGTCTAAAATGATTTAGTTTAAGGAAAAGGGAAATTATCCTTGGGGCTTATCACTTTTTAATTTGAGGACTAGGAAACGGATATTCATAACTTGTTGAATTGCTTAACGGAATTGTCTTTGTCTAAACTATAAGAATATTTTAGTGAAAGTTTTTACTTGCATCAACCCACGAGGTAAAGTTGCATTGTAGACTTGAGATAGAGAAAATTGGCAAGTGACTGTTCATATGTGTCTCCCTTCGACTTCCTTGTTGGCATGTTGAATGGAACAGGTACAGACGTACACTAAGGTTTGATATAGCAATCTGATCTACACTGCTCTTACTGATGGTATCTTTTTCATTAATAATATAATTAAGGAAATTGTAACATCAGTACAACAAGGTAGTAGGTTTCATTGTAAATGCGAAATGGTGGAGAGCTTGCCATAATGGATGGGTCCGGTCAATGTTGTCAAATGGCCCGCCCTAGCCACCATGGTGGTCTTGGCCTGGCTTTTTGGCCCTACATGGCCTGGCCTCCGCAGCATGGTGGTATGAGGGGTTCATGTGGATATTTGTTGAAATCTTCCATTTGTCCCCGTTATTTGCGAAATCCACTAATGGGCTTTGGTTGTTTGAGGACAAAAGTGTCATTTGACACTCTCTTCCCTTGTTACAAACGCAGTCAAGTCCCAACGAAATCAATTCCAGCCTCTTCTCTATTGCTTGGCACAACCTGAGCTTCTACCCTCTTTGTAAAGTGCAAAACAGCATCGTTTGGGGTTGTTTCCTCTCTGCCATTGCTTGCTGACTCTCTTCTTAATATGGGGTGGCCTCATCCATAATTTATATCTTGTTTAGTTGTAATCATTTGGGTTTATTCATATCTTTGAAGTGTTTATCTATTATCATTTTTTCAATTTGTGAGCCTATGACTCATTATGATTGTTTATCCTAATTGTTTTGATGCATTTGGATGTGATTTCATTTTTTTAAAATTCTTTTTTTGACCACCATGCATCCACATGGCGGATGCCACACCATCCACCCGGGTGCCATGGGCTTTGTTGGGCTGGCCATTATAGGCCATTGACAACACTGAGTCTGATGAGATTAGTAATCGAAAAGTAATTCCAAAGCAGTATGAAATCTAATACCCTGATTAGATCTCTTTGATCCCTATGCTTTTATATATTTTGTTTGGTTTTCTTTTTGTTTGTTGCCTATACCATTGTAGGCAAATTTATATTCTCTCTAATTCTTGTGGCAAACATTGATCATATTGTCTGTTAAATGAGAAATATCAAATAACTTGAAGTCAGATTTGGCCGAAGGTTTTAAACACAAGCCTTAAAGGTGGGTCAATTAGATGAATTGCAAACTGTTCCCTTGTAAGTAGTAATAAGCGAACTGAAACCAATTTCTTATATAAAATATTTATTCTGAATTAATTTTACACATTAATTCTTGTAACTTTGTAGCTGCAGTGGGAATCTCTGTGAGGAATTTCTAGTACAAGCTAAACCTGGCTCCTTAATTGGGCATTTCTCTGTGTGAAATTATTCTCTTTTCTAAGCATTTGTCATGTTATTGTTGCTTGTGGATTTCCTTTTCAATTTTTTGTTTAGATTCTTCATTCTACAGCAAAGTTTACCACTTTTAACCTGACACCATGAACTGCTAATTTTGCTTTACAAAGGTTCTTGTGACAAAATGATGACTGTGTTTGGCATAAATATCAAATAATTTTATTATTGTTTTAATGTTTTAACCTTTAATTGATCTCTCACTGTTGGGACCCAGGAAGTCAACATAACATGTGATATTGTCATATTACTTCACTTCAATTTTTCTTAGGAGTGATTGTTGTCAATTTGTGATGGGTCTTTTGCTAGGTGTCAGAAATATCAAGGTCCATATTTGTTTACGATGTCTTTTTATCCTATTTTTATATTCTAAAGTGTTTATATTTTTATTATTTATTGATCTCCTTTCTCAACAATGGTGCTGGATAACTTGCAAAGCTTCCAATAGGTAACTATTTGGGTTTTTATGTCTAGGGTAAACCATATTATGTGTTACGGGATTGTCATATAGTGATGTGGAACCATATCATGTTAGGATAATTGCTGTGGGAGACAATGTAGCAAATCTAACCTAGTTTTGGAAAAGGTTTTGTATAATTTGTGCAAAGAGCTATCTTAATGTAAATTTTTTAACATTTAAAACATGGCATAAATTATGCAAGATTTAGTAAATTTTTTATTTGCAGCTCATTACAATCACTGCTTGTACAAGTCAACTTAAGTTACCTTCGTTTTAGCAAAAGGGCTTTTAAGTTAAAGGTGTGTTTATAGCAGGATACATTTTTGGTTGCTGTTGGGAACATACTTAATTGAACATGCTTGCTCAAATCTGGATGTTGCTAAATTCTGAAAGCATAAATTCCTTTTTAGCTTGTGTTATGTTTCCATAGTTGTTGCAATTCTGTCAATTGTCATTACTGTTTCTCTTCTTTTTCAGGGTGCCCAATGCAAAACCTGAAAGAGAGTCAACAGATATAGAAATATATGGAATGCAAGGGATTCCACCAGACATCTTGGCTGCTCATTACGGAGACGAAGGTGAATATATTTTGGATATATTGTCTTGATCCTAAATATTTAATTTATAATCTATTTTAGGTTGTTTCCCTGCTGTATGTGAGATAAATGTCTGAAAGTTATCTGCTCATTTTGTTTTGTTGTATATGATCAAGATTGGAAGTTAGTTGTTTGACTAAGGAATTTCTTTTCTTGCAAAAAGTTAAAAGCATATGGAGCTGGATCTTCATGTTTGCCTTCTTGATTGAGATATCTTTCTTTTAGATTGATTTTCGTGGGGTTTCTTACTGAAATATATGTCTTTCAGATTGTAATCTGGTGTTTGATTATGGGATTCTTTTTTCATTTTCTGATTTTCCTGGGGAAGGGTCAGACTATGTGAAGCTAATTCTTTTGGTTGGGCTTATTAATTGAGAATTATGTCATTAAGATCACAGCAATGCCTGGTATCTCATATGGAATATTTATAGTCTTTACCATCTTATGGTCATCTTGATTTTCCCTTAATTATCTGCCATTTGTCCTCCCATGTATGTGTTTTCATATGTTTGCGTTACAGCCTGAAGATTGAGAAATGAAAACAACTGATCCTGGAATCTTATATTTCAGAACTGTAGATAATTTCCTTTCAGGTGTAATATGAGCCATTTTTTATTCCTTGATAACTCTAACTTTAGAACTTTGATGCATGATATGGTAGGCAAGGCTTGTTCACCTGTTGTCAGAGACTATTATGATTTTAAGGTTACTTCAGAGAACTTGGATGAGTGATGAGTGACTTGCAATTGTTTTAGTTCACTATTCACAGTAACCTTTATCTCCTATTCACATTAGGTAGTCATCTATTCATCGTATCTCTTCATTATCCCGTACTTTGGGCCGAGCCAGTTCTGATCTTGGAATTAATTTTTATTAAGTTGTCTGCTGAGCTTCAAAATCAGAAAACTGGGTACTTGGCAGTTCGTTTTGGAATCTTGTTGATGCAGAATAGAAAGCTACTAATTGTGTTATTATTTATGTTTTAACTTTTATATAAGCTTTCATGATGTAATAATTATTTGGGAATTAGGATTTGTAATTTGGGACTTAGGATTTAATTATTAATCTAGGGTTTGGGTGTTTGGTTACTAGTTTATCTTATTCTTAGTTGGAATAGGTAACCTAATTTAGGAATTTAGTTATCTTTTCTTATCTTATAGTTTTAGGGTTTTTGAGTCACCTATATAAGGCAATGTTATTGCCACCAATAATCAATTTATTGTGTTTATTGAAATTATTAAGAGAATCTAGACCTTCGGTGTCATGTTTTCTGTTCTTGTCTTACATCATTTGTGAGTTTCTTAATCAGTTTTTATGTTTACATGAACCATTTTTATTGTCATTCCATATTTTTGTTATTTCTGAACAGAAGCTAATAGCCATGTTGTATCTGAAATTGTTCAGGTTTTAGTGCTGCCTTCTTTTGTTATTTGTGATTTATTTTTAGGCTTTAGTAGTTGCCTAGTTGCTCAATTAGGAACAATGATCATGTCCTTGTAGGAATTCTCATTAAAAGAAAAAAGCCTTTGTAGGATAAGCTTTACAAAACTCGTATGGTTATTTTATTCATGAAGCTTTCAATACTAGTCAGATATATATACACTTAATCTTCCGGTAATGATTGCTCTATTTATGGTTCGGATATAATTTCTTTCTCAGTTTTGTGTACCTAAGGTTATTCCTCTTCCTTTAATTTCTAATGCTTTATTGGATGCTCTTTCTACGTGTGAGATTGTTGTCCTGTGGCTCTTTCCCCCTTCTCTCCCCACAATTGCTGTCTATGTTTGTCTCCTGTTACCATATGCTATTTTGGTGAAAGGGGAATATGGGGCTGATTTTGTTGTTGTGTGACTTTTATATGATAAATTAAATCTTCTAGGTTATTACTGCTTGTACTATAAGATAGGAAAAGGATTCTCTAAAATGCACGGTGCACTTTATAAGTGTAGAAAAGAATAGAAAAGAAAGAAATATTTGTGAAGCTGTATCTCAATCAGACAACCAGCTCATCTATTTATATTGAATATAGTACAACGAACCCAGACAGTCTAAACAGTACAATGAACCTAGACACTACACCAAATCTAGATAATGTGGATAATCTCCACTAATCAAGCTTATTTCCTAACACTCCCCCTCAAGCTGGAGCATATATATTGATCATACCCAGCTTGTTACAAATATCCTGAATCCGTTTTCCCAAAAGAGACTTAGTGAAAATATCTGCAAGCTGATCCCCTGTTCTGATATGCTTGAGACTGATGACTCCTTCTTCTAATTTTTGTCTAATAAAATGACAGTCTACCTCGACATGTTTTGTTCTTTCATGAAAGACGGGGTTAGTGGCAATATGAGTCGCTGCACGATTATCACACCATAAACTCATGCTATCAGTGCATTCCATCCCAAGCTGACGAAGAAGATAAGAAATCCAAACAAGTTCAGCAGTGGCATGTGCCATGGCTCGATATTCAGACTCAGCACTAGAGCGGGACACTACAGCTTGCTTCTTACTTTTCCAAGATATGAGGTTGCCACCTACAAATATGCAATATCCTGAAGTGGATCTTCGATCCATAGGACACCCTGCCCAGTCTGCATCTGAAAATCCCTCAACTCTACAATGGCCATGACTCTGATAAAGCAAACCAAGTCCTGGAGACTTTTTCAAATACTTCAAAATATGCACCAACGCTTCCCAATGAGAGGTTCTCGGAGTAGCCATAAACTGGCTGACTACACTTACAGAAAATGCAATGTCTGGCCTTGTAATAGTGAGATAGTTTAGCTTTCCTACCAGTCGTCTGTACCGCTCTGGATTGTCCAATAGTTCTCCATCTTCTGGTCTCAATTTTACATTTGGAACCATGGGTGTATCACACGGTTTGGTACCCAAAAGGCCTGTTTCTTCCAACATATCAAGAACATATTTCCTTTGAGATAACACAATTCCTTTACGACTTCTAGCTACTTCAATACCTAAGAAGTACCGAAGTGCTCCCAACTCCTTAGTCTGAAATCTTGTCTTCAGAAAAGCCTTCAAATCTGAAATGCCACTAGAATCACTTCCTGTAATGACTATATCATCCACATAAACAGCTAAAAGAATACACCCCGATGCAGAATGCCTGAAGAATACTGAGTGATCATGATCACTTTTTTTCAATCCAAAATCTGCCACAACACTGCTAAATCTACCAAACCAGGCTCGGGGAGATTGTTTGAGTCCATATATAGACTTTTTAAGCCGGCAAACATGTCCACTCTCCCCCTGAGCAATATACCCAGGTGGTTGCTCCATATAAACTTCCTCAACAAGATCACCATGGAGGAAAGCATTCTTGACATCAAGTTGGTGTAAAGCCCAATGGTTAGATGCAGCTAGAGAAATGAGTAACCGTACGGAAGTAAGCTTAGCTACTGGTGAAAATGTCTCAGAATAATCAATGCCATATGTCTGAGCATACCCCTTTGCAACAAGACGAGCCTTTAGTCGGGCAATAGATCCATCCGGATTTACTTTAACAGTATAGACCCACTTACACCCAATAGCAGACTTTCCAGGTGGCAACGGAACCAAGTCCCAAGTCTGGTTATGATCAAGTGCCATCATTTCCTCATTCATTGCATCCCGCCAGCCAGAATGAGTCAGTGCCTCTGCAAGAGTCTTAGGAACAGAAATGGAATCTAAAGAAGTAATGAACGATTGAGAAGAAGACGGTAAGGAAGTATAAGACACAACAGAAGCAATAGGGTGAGAGGTGACACAATTACCTGGGAGAGTACAACTACGAATACCTTTACGATGAGCAATAGGAAGATCCAAATCAGATGGTAGATCCTCAGACGAAGAAGCAGGTGAGGAGGAGTCTGGAGCTGGTGTAGTACTTGGGACCAAGTTAGGAGCCAGAGGTGCTGGGGCCCTGCGAGAATACACATGCTTAAGAGGGGGACGAACAGGGAGGACATGATCTGAGACAGAAGGACATGGAGAACTAGAAGAGGGAGATGACACCATTCTTGACACCAAGAAAAAATCATCTATAGTTGTATGGGACTCTTCGGGAAGAGATGGATTAGTAAAGAAGGACTGAAATTCAAAGAAAGTAACATCAGAAGAAACAAAATAACGACCCAAGTCTGGAGAATAGCACCGATATCCTTTTTGATGACGAGGGTAACCCAGAAATACACACTTCAATGATCTTGGATCAAGTTTAGACACTTGGGGACGATGATCTTTAACAAAACAAGTGCAACCAAAGACTCGAGGAGGGAGAGGAAACAATGATGATGAAGGAAACAATACAGAAAAAGGAATCTTACCACCAAGGACAGAAGAAGGCATTCGATTAATGAGAAAGCAAGCTGTGGAAACTGCATCAGCCCAAAACTGTTTTGGCACTTTCATTTCAAAAAGAAGAGCTCGAGAGACCTCTAATAAGTGTCGATTTTTTCTTTCGGCAACCCCATTTTGTTGTGGGGTAGCGGGACAAGAAAATTGATGAAAAATTCCCTGCTGCTGTAAAAAGGATAAGAATTGGGTAGAAGAATATTCAGTAGCATTATCACTGCGCAAGCACTTGATTGAGACATTAAATTGAGTTTTTATTTCAGCATGAAAAGTACAAAATATAGAAAATAATTCAGAGCGTTTATTCATAAAATAAAGCCAAGTAACTCGAGAAAAGTCATCTACAAATGTAACAAAATACCGAAAACCAGACTTAGAAATAACTGGGCAAGGGCCCCAAACATCAGAATGTACTAACTCAAATGGAGATGAAACCCTTTTATTAACTCGAGGGACATATGACCGACGATGCTGTTTTGCAAATTGACATGACTCACAAGGTAAACTAGACATAGAATGTAAACTCGGACACAATTTCTTTAGAGACTCCAAAGAAGGATGGCCAAGACGACAATGAAGTTGTAGTGGAGATAGAGCAGCAGCGGCTACTGAACGAGGAACCTGGTCATCAAGTACATACAAACCGCCAGACTCGTAACCTCTACCAAAAATCTTCTTCGTCGAAAGATCCTGAAAAACACAATGATCAGGAAAGAAGAAAACACCACAATTGTAAGTACGAGTAAGTCGACTAACAGATAACAGATTAAACGGAAACTGGGAAAGACACAAGACATTAGACAAAGTAATATCAGGAGAGATAACAGCAGAGCCACTTCCAACAACTGGAGTAGCAGACCCATTAGCTAATTTGACGCTAGAAGAGTGAGCAGATGATTGAAAGGAAGACAAAGTACCTGTGTGTCCCGTCATGTGATCGGTAGCACCAGAATCAATAACCCACTTAGACTTGGAATCAGAAAGACACGCTACAGAATTACCTGTCTGAACCATGGTAGCAGTGGAGGTGGAAGATTGAGAGGCCTGAAATTGGCTATACCGGGCAAACTCATCATCAGTCATGGCAACCATACGAGTAGTTCCAGGTTCTGATTCTGCAGTGGCAACATGGGCAGACTGAGACGATTGAGTATATCGTCCTCGTAGCTTAGGACAGTTTCTCTTAAAGTGCCCTAACTCATGACAATAGTGACATTCAACATGATTCAAGTTTAAACTTCCACCACCACCTCGTCCTCCTAATTCACCTCTTCCTCCCCCTATCTCACTACGCCCACTTGCATCATGACCTCTGCCTCTACCACCTCTAGGAGTACGACCACCACGCCCTCCTCGGGAGGTAGAGCTCAGTAAAACAGATGAATCATGTGTAGATGATTGAGAAGGCAAATCCCGTGTTACACGGAGAAGTCGAGAGTAAACACTCTTCATTGTAAGTGACTCAGAGCTGGATAGAATTTGTTGACGAGCTGTCCCTAATTCAGATGGCAACATGGACAGAAAACACAAAGCACCCAACTGTTCACGCTGAGCCTGCATAGTTGCAACATCACTAGTAACAGGCATGAGATTCTTCCATTGTTCAAAAATACGATTACATTCAGTAAACATTTGGGATAAAGATTTCCCTTTCCCATCTAAGTGGAAGAGATCCTGACACGTTTCATATAGCTGGATCAAATTATCCTTACCAGAGTATATGTCATCCAAAAACTCCCAAAGTTCTTTGACTGTTTCACAATGATTAGTATTATCCTGAACACCATTCTCCAGAGTATTAAAAATAAGACTAAACAGTCGTTTGTCTTCCATAATCCACTTTAATTTGGAAACATCATTTGGTGGCATAGCAGTGAGATGGGCCTCCTTTCCAATGCCGCCAAGGAAGATTTGAATGGCTTTCTTCCATGACGTGTATTGTCGCCCGTCAATATCTAATTTGCGGTCAATTATTTTTGTAGCCGCAGGAATAATTTCTGAAAACAATGTCTGATCACTGATTTTCATCTCACTATTATTTGTATTGTCCGTCACTCGAGAAGAACTTAAATCACTGTCAGCCATACTCAACAAATTCCAAAAGATAACACGAAAGAACACCAAATACGAACTGAAATTGCCTTGGACAGCACCAAAATGCACCAAAAATCATTCAAATAACACAAAAGAACACCAAATACGAACTGAAATTGCCTTGGACAGCACCAAAATGCATCACCCACAACTGAAATGTCACCAAATCTAACCAACCAGATCAAGACAAGTTCAGAATACCTTAAATCAGTCTCCAACGCATCAAACCACACCAAAAACGCAAAAAAAATGCCTCAAATCGCGCCAAACAGCACCAAATCGCGCCTCTGACGCGTCCCGCCGGAGCTCCGGCGACGTCTCCGCCTCCGGCACCGTTCACCGCCGTCGACCAGCCTAGGAGACACTAACCCAGCGTCGGCCAAGGTCCATTCTTCCGTTATTGGAGTGAAATCGCGCCTCCTTTCATGCGCGAACTTGCTGGTCGCGTTTTGCCATTTTCAGTCCGAAATTGTGGCTGTTTTCAGCCACCCAGCTCCTAAGAACACGATTTTCTAAAGATTAAATCAGTACCAAGTGATTTTAGGATCTAATTTTGGGGTTAGGATTGGGAATTTTGAAGTTAGGGTTGAGGAATTTTGAAATTAGGGTTTTTTTTCAGAATTGGGAAATTTGGGTTCTAAAAATTGGGGTTTATTGGCTCTGATACCATGTAGAAAAGAATAGAAAAGAAAGAAATATTTGTGAAGCTGTATCTCAATCAGACAACCAGCTCATCTATTTATATTGAATATAGTACAACGAACCCAGACAGTCTAAACAGTACAATGAACCTAGACACTACACCAAATCTAGATAATGTGGATAATCTCCACTAATCAAGCTTATTTCCTAACAATAAGTAAAGTGTGAGGTGCCAATCATTGATGAAAAATTAGGGGTTCAGATTGCTGAAAAGTAAAAGCAACTGTATTTTAAGTTTTAGATTTAAGATAATCCACTCTTTGATTTTCTCATTTATGGCTATTCATTTGCACTTTACGCCCTGTATTTTGGAGGAGCCAAATCTATATTAGATTACCAAATTGTGTTTTTTTGGTTATGTTAGTTGTTTATAGTTTTAGAGGTATTGTTCCACTCTTTGTACTTTGTGGACTGGAGCTATCAGCGATGTAGGACTTGAGCTTGTCAGGTTTTAATTTCTTTCTTCTTGTTTTGTTATGTATGTCTAATTTGTAGGGTACTCTTAAATTGTTGTTCTATTGGGACAGAGTTTAAGTTCTCATACGATTTTTATCAGAACCCAAAAAAGAGCACCATGGAGTATTAGGTTTTAAGATTCTTATATTTATTTTTTATTCATTAAGTTTTCATTGTTGATTAAAAATAATATGCTGTATGCTCTTAGAATACGCATTCTCCTTGGTTGTGTAATGTAGTGAGATTCTCAGTTTGGGGAAATTGACTAGAAGTTCTTCAACTTAAGACCTTGTTAGACCTATTTTAATTAGCGCTAAATGTTTTATTTTACTCTCAGAGATCTTATTTCTTCCTACCAGTCTCAGCTGAACCTTGGAAACCTTCAGCGTAGCTATTGCTTCATATTGACATTATTTTTGGTCTTCATTTGGCTTTCTATTTCTAACTCCAGTCAACTGTAGTATCCTTTATTGAGCAACCTGTTTTATCTAATTACCTGTGTTATTTATTGAAGTTGCTTCTTAATACGCATGTAGAGTGTGTCAATCCACTCTCTTTTGCTTAGAAAAAATAAGCAGGATAACAAGTTAAAAGTCTCAAGTAACCATCCACTCTTATTAATTTCCTACTAATTAAGAGAGTCGATAAACATACATTTTTCCCTTTTCCTTTCCTCTTTCGAATTTCACATACATGTTTAAATTTGATTTCACATTTAGTACAACAATAACAAGAATAACAAAATCTTATTCCACTAAGTGAGGTCGACTACATGGATTAAATAATGTCATTGTGCTCTATTCAAAACTAAGTTTTTGGAAATATCATTTAACGAGAGATCTCTTTTAACAACTTTTTCAAGTGTTCTCTTTACTCTTCTTTTACATTTTTTTGTTGGATTAAAAATTATTTGATCCACTTTTCTCATTAGAGCCTCTAGCAGTCTCCTTTGTACATACCCACACAATCTTAAATGAGTTTGTCATTTTCTTCTTAATATGTGTTACACCAACTCTCTTTCAAATATAATCATTCTAAATCTTGCCTTTTCTTGTATATCTACTCATCCATCTCAATATTCTCATCTCATTCACCCTTACTTTTACTCTTATTGACCTTTGAAAGTCCAATATTTACTATTATAGAACATAGTTAGTCTTATAGCGATTCGATGAAACTTCTCTTTTAGCTTGTTAGGTATTTTACGATCAAAATGGCCCTTGAATCATTCCTCCGTTTGTCCACCCCGCTTGAATCTTGTGTGTGATATCCTTATCGATCTCTTCTTTACTTTGTAAAATCGATCCAAAATATCAAAACCTTGATGCTTGTAATATAATGTGCTTCTCAATTTTTACTTCCAAATCATTGTTTGCTGACCTCTTATTGAATTTGCACTTTATATACTTTGTCTTACTTCTACTTAAATGGAATTCCTTTGATTCTAAAGCTTCTCTCAACATCTTTAGTTTCCAATTAACATCTTCTTAACTCTTCTATTAGGATTGTATCATATGCAAAAAGCATGCATTTCGGGACTATATCTTAGAGGTGTCCAATAAGTATATTCAACACTATAATGAACAAGTATAGACTTAAGAATCACTCCTGATGCAAACCAATCCTTTTAGGGAAATCTTCTGTCACGTCTCCTCGAATCCTCACACTTGTTATTCTCCCATCATATATAATCTTTATAGCTTGAATATACGCGATACACATACTCTTGTTTTCCAAAGTCTTCCATAAAACTTTCCTTGGCACTCTAACATAGGCTTTTTCCAATTCAATGAACACTATGTGCAAGTCTCTCTCTACTTCCGTACTTTATCATCAAACCCCGTGAGAGATAAATACCCTTCATGGTTGCTCTTCCTGACATAAAATCAAATTGGTTCTCTGAAATATGAGTCTCTTTTTTTAATCTGTGCTTAATCATTCTTTCCCAAAATTTCATAGTATGACTCATAAGTTTGATCCCTCGGTAGTTTCCACAGTTTTGAATGTCTCTCTTATTTTTGTAAATACGTATCAAAGTACTCTTCCTCTATTTATCTGGTATTCTCTTGGACCTTAATATCTCATTGAAAAACTTCATCAACCAAACAATGCCTTTCTTTCCTAAACATTTCCAAACCTCAATAGGTATGTCATTTGGGCCCATAGCCTTATCATTGTTTATCTTCTTAAGTGCTTCCTTAGTGTCAACATCTCAAATTCTACAATAAAAAGCAAAGGTTAGATTCTCCTCTTGAGTAGCTAAACCTTCCATATCTGTACTTATTGTTTCCAAAACTTCACATATAGTAAGAGTGGATAAATTGAAAGAAATATGGAAAAGAATTAAATGAAAGTTTGGTATGTATTTGTTGCAGAAAGATAAAAATAAATTTAAATTTGACTGCTGGTTTTTCTTAAGCGTAAAAGTATCAATTTGGTCTTGTATGATTCATTTTGACAAGTAATACAACTTACTAGCTAAAGGCAGGCTAAATCATATATGTTTTACTATTTCAATTACATATATAATGCAATTTGAGTCTTGTTTATATCAAGCTTCTATAATCTGTAAGCATTTTGATGCCAGGAGAGTTGTATATGTACTTAAGCTAAATGCTGTATACAATATAAATAATAAAAATGAAAATGTTGAGCCAGATATAACGGTTAAATGGTTTTTTGCTTACAATATTCATTTAAATGCAGAGGATGAGGTTCCATCAAAGGCAGCTAAAGTGGATATTCCATCAACCCAGCTTGCAGGTGGAGTCATGCCAGCACCATTAGGTGTAGGATATCCTCCTCAATCAAACTTGGGTGCAATGCCACCAATGTATGTTTTTGTCTTTCCCATTTCTTGTGCTGACATTGTTGTTCTATTTGTCAAATGAAGATGGTAGTATTTGTTTATTCTTTTGGATAATATCTGAGCAGCCATGCCACAAAACCAGCACATGTACTTACACATACCTACCTCTTGTGACAGTTATAATCCAGCTATACCTGTTCCTCCAGCAGCTTGGGCAGTTCCACCTCGACCTCAGCCTTGGTATCAGCAACCTCCTGCAGTTTCAGTTCCTCCTCCTGCCCCATATGTACAGCAGCCGTTATTTCCTGTACAGAATGTGAGGCCAGCTCTGCCATCAACCACTTCTCCTGCACACCCAACTCCTCAGATTACTCCTCCTGGATTGCCTACATCCACACCTTCTGTCCCAGTTTCACAACCTTTGTTTCCTGTTGTTGGAAATAACCATACCAATATTCGAAGTTCAACATTTTCAGCCACTTCACTATCTACTAGTGTTCCTTTAATAACTGCTGTACTGTCTACTAGTGCCCCTGTTGATGGACATTCAGGTGCCAATACTTCTATGACAAGTAGTTATCAGTCGCTAGGGGTTCCAGGTAATTATGTCCTTTCCTCTTTGATTAAGGAAGTAGGAATGTTCTATTATTCTGATCTGTATATTGTCTCTCTAATTTTTAAGAAGTATTCAAAATATGCACATTCTATACAACATTATTACATTTGAGTCATTTTATGTTGATCGCGAAGAAATTAGGCATCATAGTTTGTAGCCTTGCTCTTCAAAATATTGTCATAATATCTGGCATGATTATAAAGATTTTCATTTGTTTCTCAATTTTGTTTACTATAGGGGGGACACAAAGTAACTCACATTCTTATGCTTCTGGTCCAAATACTGGTGGGCCTTCAATTGGACCACCACCAGTAATTGCAAACAAAGCTCCTGCTTTGCAGCCTCCCACTAATGAGGTCTATTTAGTATGGGATGATGAGGCAATGTCCATGGTGAGTTGTACTTGTAAGATACCTGTTGTCTTTCATTTAACTATTATTATTTACTTGGTAATGTTTTGATGTTTGATAATATGCAGGAGGAAAGGAGGATGTCTTTGCCAAAATATCAGGTGCATGATGAAACTAGCCAGGTAAGTCATACTACCTCTTTAATAGATGGAGTTGATTTCACATCTAACCAAATGGGTAGGCTTTTATGCTTCCTGTTTTCAGAATGGGTTGTTTATCCCATTGTTTCCTATGACTAGAGGTACAATCTGTATAAATTCCTAATTCTCATTAAAAGAATGTGATTGGCAACGAAAAATGTGATACTTTTAATCTTTCTTATCTTTTGCTGCCAATTCTAGTGGTAGTCCATCCTGCTTTATTTTGAAGGTTGCTTGCCATGCCACCAAATTTTTGGGCATCAAAAGATTCGAGTATGTATTTTACTAATTTCATTCTTATACTTATATAATTATTACAACATAATTTGTGAAGCGTGTTGCAAACAATCAACTACACATTCCTTCAATCCAGCATTTGTAGATCATTAGAAATAGTGTGTACATATAATATTTTGTTAGGTATGGTTTTACCATTGTTATTGTTTCTTCCTATGCTTGATTTAAAGTGTGGGGGTTTGGGTGGAACAAGATCTTATACCAACAGATTTTTGTCCTTTCGTCGCATCATTACAATTTAATTTATGGAACAAGTGAATTCAGACTTGGCCCAGGTCAGCCTCTTTCGCAGAGTTTGGAATCTCTTGCATAGGACCAGGCTGTAAAATATTCAGTTTGTCGTTGTAATTTGTAGTCTCTGACTATTTTCTGATCATTAGTATCATGTTTATTTTCAGATGAGCTCTATTGATGCAGCTATAGACAAGAGGATACTTGAAAGTAGGCTGGCTGGTCGAATGGCTTTTTAGATCAAAGTCAACCATGTATTTGCCAATTTTTTACACTGATCCATGGGAACAATTTTTCTCAATCTTCTGATGCGGGTGTGTTCAGTATTCCTTCCTTTATAGTTGTCTGGCAAGCAACCTTATTTGTAGTGATATTCTTTGCGAAAAGCCGAGGTAAGGTTATACAAAGACACAAGCTTTCCCTGGGAGGAAGATGAACTGAATTCCCTTGGGAAGTTGCAGGAACTTTTGTTTGTTGCTGTTTCAAGTAGATACTTCAGTACCATTTGGCCACACATTTGGTGTAATCTAGGTGTTTTTTCCTGGAAAGTATTTTTATTAATTTCTTCCTTGACATGTTATTTTATTGATTAACATGAAAGTGGCTAGTTAGTGGATTATGAAACTTTGGATGCTACGAGGATTTACCAGCTACTTGTTATCAGATACTTTGTATTTTGTTTTTATTATACAAACTTTGTCCGTGTCGAAAATTTATACATTACTTAATATATTTTTCTTTTTCCAAAGCAACAACCATAGTTGGAAAACTTTGTGACTTGTCACTCCCTCATGCAGTATCACCTTTGTTTTCACGCCACAAACTGGATAATTACTGTCCTGATTTAGAAAGTTCCTCGGTTGCATTGAGATCCATATTGTGCTGATCACCTTTGGTTTGGCGCTTGCAGTACTCCTTCACTGGAAAGAAATGGTAACCGTGTGAACGTTAAACCCCCTCACTAAAGCATTCATGGCCACAACGTATGATTCTTTTTCGGGGTTTTCCGCAACATCTTTTATCTCCATATTTTATACTTTGTCTTTAGTTTTTGCATCTTTGACAAATATTGTAAAAATATGGCTGTTAATTGTGAATTGTCTACATTATGCGTGGGTCATTCTACATTTTACACTGCAAATTGTATTGCATAATGTAGTTTAATTTATGTACACATTATATGAAATAAGTTTTTTATATGTTTAATATAACTTTGAATAACTAATATAAAAAATAACTTTAAAAAATATTACAACTCAATTTGTAACTAAGATTCAAAGTTTTATATGTTTAATATAACTTTAAATAACTAATATAAAAAATAACTTTAAAAAATATTACAACTCAAGTTGTAACTAAGATTCAAAGTTCCAAACACTTAATCCATAACAAGCCACATCACGAAAAACACTAAACTCAAGTTTAAAATTTGTCATCCTCATCAATAACAGTATTATTATGACAAAATACAATATCATCAATCCCCTCATAATCTTCTTCTGGCTTTTTTTTTTAAAGGAAAGCACTGCTTTGCATTAAGGAATAACGTTCTGGATGCCCAAGGATACATACTTGGGAGGTATACTCTCCTCAAGCCACAAAGCATTTCCAATCATAAAAACATCATTGGCAAGAGAATGAGCCAATGTGTACAAATGCGTGAAACATAAGAAAGCTCAAAAGAAGTTCTGAAGAGAGAAACTTGCAGTCTTCTACAATGGAACCGTGGTACGATCTAGAAGGGATTTCATCACCAAAAGCTTTTGCAGTTTCAAATGAGTCTGACTCTGCCAGTACAGACGGAGGAGGAAGCCATTGGGATTGTTGGGGACCAGTAGGCTTAATCTGGCGATAATGCTGTGTGGCCGTATGATCTTTTATTTTGCACCATCAGAATCACATCAGTATGGGAGAGAGTCAGGCTTTCGAAATTTATTCCTTGCAAATCAAAGACTCCAAATTATCAATGCCACCATTTCCATCTCATCTAGTGATAAGGAATTTTCCAATTCTTTCCACCAATCAGCTAGTTGTATGCCACGGTAATTTTCCACCCGCAAACACAAATGGGAAGCAAACCAAACCGGCGCTGCCCAGCTGCAACCCCGTAACAGCCTTTCTGGCTCTGTATGCTCCCTACACCTTGGGCATTCCAAGTATAATGTGACGCTTCTCTTGGAAAGATTTTCTTTAGTTGGGAGACGTCCCACTGGAGCACGCCAGAGGAAGTGCTTCGCTTTTCTGTGGCACCTGCAGTTTCCAATCAGTGTTCCATTTCACTCCACTTCTGTCTCACTGCTACTAGCTTCTTGAGACGCTCGCTGCTGAATAAAATGATAAGCCGACCACAGTATATTCCCAATTCTTTGTACCAGCCCAAGATAGACAATCTCTTGTGTTCATCCTGCTAGGAGGGATATTTAAAATCTAACAAGCTTCAAAAGGCAAGAAAACATCATTTACCAGATTCATTTCCATTGACGTAAATCAACATAAATTAAATCACTAACTAGCGACAGGCCCATTCCCGGGGGACCAAATTTTCTCCCATTTTGTTGTGGCAACCAACTGCTTTACCAAATTTTTATTTAAGAACATCTCCCACTACCCATCTACAACCTACTTCTACGACCCATTTTATGCTCCACATACTGCCTCATGTGTAACCAGGCCTGAATCCTACAGAGAAGGAAATTTGACCTGGGGAAATAGCAGAGACCAACGGTTCGCACTGTCATCAGGTCCTTGGTATTCAACATGCGCTATCCCTGCTTAGCCAATAAGGCATAATTAAAAGCTAAGATTTCTTTGAACCATAAACCTTCACTTTTCTTAGCCCTACACATTCAACTCTAGCTCATCCAATGAATCTTTCTCTCCTGACCCTTGCTTGCCGACCAGATTGCTAATCATTGATTCAATATTTTTACACAGGAAATGAAGAAGTTTAAAGCACATTATGTAATAGACTGAGCCACCGCCTTAATAAGAACTTCCCTGTCCCCCTGGAAAACATTTTCTTTTTACCTTTGATTCTTCTACACACGTGCTTAGACAAAATCAAATACGTGGAGTTTTGACTTACCTACCAAAGCAAGAATGACCGGATATTTTGTGTACCTCTCAATTGCCTTAATTCCCATCCAACGTTGGACAATATCTCGTGACAATTGGTACATTTCAGCTAGATGAGATATTAGATTTATCTCTGTTTATGTGATGGTTTGAAGCCCTTTGATAAATATCCATCACCCCTTTTAAAGCTATAATCTCAAACTCTAAAGTTTTACAAAATATGATACTATTATCTGCAAAAAAAAAAAAGTGAGAAATGCACAGTAATCTTCGTGCTATACGTACACCACGGATGTAATTATTCCGTGAATCAATCCAGAAAAGGCTTTAGCATACATAATAAATAAGTACGGAGAAAAAAAGGTCACCTTGTGAATTAATTTTGGCTATCCATTGATTAATAACAAAATGACACTATTGATGCGCACTGCATCCAGACTGACCCATTTGTCTGAGAAACCATGACTTTTTTGCGCCACTTCCAAAAACCTCCATTCCGCCAGACTAATTATCTTTAGTCTCTGGACCAATAGTGAATTAATTAACCGTTCTGTATAACTTTCAATTATATGACAAATATAATTACACAAAGTATTATTGAATTAAATATACTTCTAAATTATTGAATGTTGTATTTGTAATTAAATAAAAATAAAATTATAAAATTGTCTGCTCAAAACTTGTATTTGTAATTAATTGGCCCATTTTAGCTGAATTAGGTTGGGCTTCAGTAATTTAATAATTCAGGCTTTAAGAGAACATTTGTTGCAGGATGAACGAAGTTGATCAATTGGCTTTCTTGTAAACCACAGTAGCTGACAATTCATATAGTAGTATAGATATTCTATCCTTTGATCTATCTTATATTGTTTTTCTAACTATAATAATCTTAAAATATGTATTTAGTTTTTTATTTCTCTCTCTTACTTGGGTGGCATCCTAAAATTTAAAAAATCATGAACAATGATTAAATATTAGGCAATTATTTAAAGTTTTCACATTTTTTCTTTTATACCCATGGTAAAATAATTATGAGGAAAATAAAACGATGAGTGTTGGGTCGTGTTTAAAATTTGAAACTTTCTGATTGTTTTGGTTTTAAGTAAAAAATTAGGAAGATAAACATGTCAAGACGCTAGTCTTCGATATATTCTATACTATTATAATGTTAAAAAAAATTAATATTGTCTCTAGGTTATAAAGCTTCAGTTACTGATAGTGGAGAGTTATATGCATAAATTTTTTACCTTTCTATTTTTTTTAATTTTTTCAAACTATAATTGGATTGGTGCCACTGGATGCTTTTAGTAAGATCAAATAAGATTTAATTTTACTAATTTTATAAATTAAATCTTATTAAATATTTATTTAAAAAAAATAAATTATTAAATTTATTAAATTTTACTAATTGAATTATAAGATTTAATAAATTAACTATTCTGATAACATTAAGTGAGTTTATTAAACATAAGGTTTGTAGGATTTCTATTTTCCAACTAGTTAATGGGCAAACATTAAGTATTATACTACATATAATTCATATTGGTCTTTTCTTACAAAATCTTTTAAATTTCCTTTTGGTCTGTTTGGATGTGTCAGAATTAAAATTGAAATTGAGTCTCAAAATTAAAATGGAGCATTTTAGTGCTAATGTTTTATTTAGAATGCTTATGGAAACTAGAATCTTAATTCCTTCTTACAATTCCATAAAATTAATTCAAAAATAACTAACTAACACACATCCTTTTTACTTCATAAAGATGAAATGAAATAACTTGAAACCTCATCATATTTTTTCGAAATTAAAAAACACTCTAACATTGCAACATTCTTTTTCTTTTCTTTTTTTTTTTGTTTTCTCATCTGAAAAGTGCAGCATTTGTAAGGCCATGGTGGTCAATCTTGTCATCCAAACACCAAAAGAAGCATCGTGTTGGTCTTGCTTTCCGTAACGCCCTGTCGTTTGGCTAAGGTTCTCCCATTTGTCTCAAAACTGGTCATTTTCTTGCTTGGACCCATTGCCTTTTGCTCAAAGTCATTTATACTATCTTGACTTAGCCATACCAATTTGTGGGTGCTCTCCTTTTCTTTCTTTCTTTCTTTTTTTCTTTCATTTCTTCTTTCTTTTTTTTTAGAACCCTTTTGTATAGGAAGGATTTGACCCAGAAATTGACAATTAGGGCAATAAAATATTTTTAAGTGCTAGTAGAATGATATCCATAGTAATAACAAAGTTGGGGAAAAGGTGGCAATTGTCCCCTCTCTTCTTCCTTTATTAGATTATAGTAATTGGAAATGATAGGTATACACTTTAAGATTCGTATTTTTTTTTCTATACTTAGATGTGGCGGACAAAAATGTAAGGATGGAGGTTAAAAAAAATTGAAACTATTATTAAATTATTGTTGCGTTAAAGATATAAAAGAAAGCATAAATTTAAAAGTGTGTGAATAACAGTTCTCTATAATAATTGTACCGTTAATTTCAAAAAAAAAAAAGGTGGCTGTACTGTTGAAATTGTACAGTTTGTTGGGTCAGTACTTTTGGTGGTAAATATGGGTATATGTCTCTTTTTTTAAGGGAATTGAATCTCTTAATTTTTTTTATCTTTAATTTTAATAATTTTTTATTTTATATAAATATTTAAGTTATAATTTTTATTTTTTATTAATCTATCTTTTTAATTTTACCTTTATTTCTTACTTAAATTATCATAACTGTTTACTTTAAAAATTAAAAAAAAAATCCCAATTTCTATTTAGGTTGACCAAAGCTTTAATATACACATTACCCAATCGTACATGATTATTTCCTTAAAACAAAATTGGGTGGTCTTTTGAAAGGACAATTGTGGCTTTTTTTTTTTTTAATTCCACAGACAAGACTCAAAAGACAGACCCATTACCAAAACTAAAACTGGATATCTAACCCCTTTCTATCCTCGATCAAAATTTTCCTGATTTCCTTAGGATCTTCAGTGAAAATGCCGAACTTCTCCTGTACCTGACGATTCTTTTTAACCAATCCATCTGCGGCTTTACAATTTCTATTTATAGCCCAGTTCTCCTGTTGGAAGCAAGACTTAGCTCTTTCCATTTCTTTAGGCTGAACCAAGAGTAAAATCCCTTGAAGGTGAAAATAACCATCTGCATTCATCATCAAGCGACCTTGGGGTAGGAAGATGCATAGTTTCTAATTTGGCCCTTATTTCTACTGGAATAAACGAAGCTATCTCCTGCCAGTTCCACATTCCCTCGCCAGTAACATATTCTGCCACTTTTTTCTCCCTAGATTCTTCATCAATAAGGGTAGTGGCATAAGTTTCCAAAGGGTCCAAAATCTAACTTCAATTCCATTACCAACCTTCCACGACCAGCCTTAAAGCACTATTTCCCCTCTTTATAACAGGTATATATTTCTGTCCACGCTGGTATTTATGTCTAATTACCTGAGCCCATAAAGAGTCTTTTTGCTTTATCAAAGCCCATCCTAATTTCATCAAAAAGCTCTATTCACCAAATGAAGTCTTCTTAATCCCATACCCCCTGCCGCTTTAGGAATGCAAACCTTATACCACCCAACAGGATGCAACTTTCATTTTTCCTTCTAAGAGCCCCAAAGAAAGTTACGGCTCAACTTTTCAAGTAGTTCACAAGTCGGCAAAGGCATAAGCGTTGTATTCATGGTATATAGGGGAATGCTCTCCGGGACTGTTTTTGACCAAGTTAATCTTCCTGCCAAAGAAAGAGATTTTGCTTTCCAAGTAGGACGGCGATTAGCCACTTTCTCTAAAAGATAACTACATGTATGATTATTAATCTTACTGTGCAGCAACGGAACACCAAGATACTTTCCCTAATCTGGTGTCATCCCAACTCCGAGAATCTCGGCAATTTTCACTTTGACATTATGATTTACATTGCCAGAAAAGAACACTTTTGTTTTTTTCCCGATTCACCTTTTGTTCAGAAGCCAAGCAAAAAGTCTCCTAGCAAACCAAAGCCACTTCAGCTTGATCTGATGAGGCCTCCAAGAAGAGAATAATGCCTTTTACAAAAAAACAAGTGAGATTAATGGCCCACCTTTCCAATTTTGAATGTTTTCCAAATCTTCTCCTCAACCTTTTGATAAATAAGTTGTCCCAATTTCTCAATACATAAAACAAATAAGTATGGAGAAATCATATCACCTTATCGTATACCCCTTTTCGGAATGAATGTTTTTGTTTTAACTCCCGTTAATGTTTTTGCTTTAACTCCCGTTCCAAATCACATTCATATTAGAGGAAGACACACATTGCCATATCAGCTCAACTAAATTATTTTTAAGGCCAAGATCAGTTAAGGTTTGCTTTAAAAAATTCCAGCTCAACTTGTCATAGACCTTCTCAAGGTCTATTTTAATTGCCATGAAACCTTTTTTTCCCTTCATTTTTCTCATACTATGAATAATTTCCTAAGTTATAATCACATTGTCTCTCCCCTGTCTTCCTGAGATGAAGCTGCATTAGTTAGGCGCGATCCATTTTTGCAAGTATCCTTTTAACCGATTAGCCAGAATCTTAGTAACATCCTTGTAAAGCACATTTGATAAGCTAATGGGTTGGAACTAAGTTATTTTCTCAGAAGTTTTCACTTTTGGAATCAAGACCAACGAAGTTTCATTTAACTTACTATTCTCCTCCACTCTATCAAATATATTTTTAATGGTACTAAGAAAGCTTCTTTCACTATGCTCCATTGGCTTTGAAAAAACAAGTTATGATACCTGTCGGGGTCTGGAGCTTTCAGGCTTCCCATCGAAAATATAACATCCTAATTTCCTTGTCCGCCACCTTAGCATAAAGAGGCATAAGATTAGATTCCTCTTGCAGACATAATTGTTTGAAAAACTGTACTGCCAGTTGTTTAACAGCTAACTCATCCCAAATCCACTGTCCGTTATCGTCAAGTGAAGTCTCTATTCTATCTCTCTTCCTCCTAGCAAGGGTAGATATATGGTAAAAAAAAAAATTCGTATTCTTGTCACGAAGGTTCAGCCAACTTACTCTTGATTTTCGGTACTAGAGCATTTCCTCTTGGATCAAAACCCGCAGATATTCCTGCCAAAGATTTTCCCAGAGAAGTCTCCTTCTTTTTGATTCCTTAGGATTAGGGCCCCCATCCAATCCTTGAATCCGCTTCAACAGAAGGTGTTTCCTTATAAAGATATTACCAAAGCATCTTTTATTCCAATCTAAGATGTCCTCCATTAGCTTGTGCAACTTCACCTTAAGAGAATCTCCTTTAGACCAAGCTTCATAAACCAACCTTGAAAAGTCTTCATAGGTTGTCCACGCTGCCAAAACTTTGAAAGGGCGTTCTTCCCGTTGCTTTGGTTTGCCACTCACTGGCTTGACTAATAATGGGGAGTGGTTTGACTTTAAACAAGGAAGATGCCATATCGAAGCTTCAGGAAATGAAATTCTCCATTCCATGTTTCCAATTGCTCTATGTAACCTCTCATCTATTCCATTCCATGCCCACATAAAAGGACCCCCTTTAAATCCAAAATCCTCCAAACCACAATGTTTCACACATTCCCGAAAGTCCCTAGTAAGTCCCTAGTCATCTCCATAATAACAGGCCTTCCACCACTTTTATCTACAGAAGATAAAATAAAATAAAATTCTCCTATTATTAACCATGAGAGGCATTTCTTTATGCAAAGATTTAATGAAATTCCACAAGTTACGACGCTCTATTCGTCTCAGGTTTAGGGTTTATAGTGAAAGGTTTCCGTACACGACAGATAACACCCACACAGGACCCCAATTCAGCTTTACCTTCAGATGCATTAATTGTGTGTGCATGGCCACGATATTCATGTCCCACCTCTATGTGTCCCACAAGCACCATATCCCTCCTGAATAACCAGAAGCCTACTCTATTGCCATCCCATCAAAACCCCAGTGCGAGGTAACTTTCATAGCTCTGTCTCCACTAATTCTGGGATCCAAAACAGCTACGAAACCCACATCATGTAACTGTTTCAAGTCTTTCACCATACCTGAGAAATAAGAATTCCTAGTGTCCCTACAATTCCAAGCCACTAGATTCATAGAAATAAAACTACTGTTGAAGAGACTACATCTTCAAGCTTTGTTGCCCTCGTAATGAGGTGAGTCATCATCCATTGCACCATCCTGATGACTCCCATTTTACCCAAGCTGCACCTTTGGTACAAAGTCCATATTTTGGAGTCGTGTTTAGCGGTGGGTATTATTTTTGTCAGGGGGCTTTTGTGGATGTGTTTCATCTAATAAGTCTATAGGGCCCACTTCTGTATGGCCATGAATTTCTATATCTTCCGAGTGGGCTGCTATGTCTGATGCATCATATTTGGGATGATCGGGCTTGGCACTTCCCATTCTGAGATTGGAATGGTCCACCACGAGTCTCCTTGCCTCTGTTTTTATTTTCTTTGGGCATAACTTGGCCTGATTGGAAATTATCTATAGGCTCCAACTGTTTATACAAATTATTCTGGGAAACAACGTCCCAAGCTTCATCTAAGTTAATCCTCTACAAATTCCTTCTCTTCGCTCCTATTAATGACTTTCAAATGCCCACCATCATTAACGGCCAATGCTTCCTGATGAGATACTGCCACGTGCTCCCTATCTCCTTCAGCAGGAAAATTAATGATGCCATCCTCGATGTTTGGTGGCATAGTGTCCTCTTCTTCCTCTTGAAGCACCGCGAATTTTGATCCCATATCGCCTTTCGCTTTCAAATTATGCCCTCTAGTCTGATTTGTCCCACGGTTAGCTCCTTCTCTACCCATCAATCTTTTAGTTGCATCCCCCTTATTGAATCTCCTATTTCTCCGTACCAACATCCAAGGCCCATAGCGGCTATTCTCAGGATCAATCTCCATTTGATGCTCAACAACTTCCCCATTCTCATTCAGGACGTTCTTGAAAATCACATTCAAATAGGAATCTTGATAATGCCCATACTTCCCCCAACTAAAACAAACTAAATACAATCCTTGATATTCGATTCTCTTCAAAGTATCTTCCACTTAATACACTAACTTTGATGGTATCCCCAGATCAATCTCCACGCAAACAAGTGCACATCTCCCTCTGGCCATATTTGCTGTTGTAGTATCCACTTTGATCACCTTACAATCTAGTTACTCCATGGCAAGATTAGGAAGCCTGACCCATACCGCCACCTTTGATACACTCACTTGGAATGGATTGAAATTTGGTTCGCAGTGTTGAATTGCTTAATAATGATCATAAAATATCAAGGGACCTCCCTTAATCACCGTGTCCAAGTCTTCCATGTTGGAAAAAGAAACACAAAAGTATTCATTTCTCACATCTGCTACAGATAAAGGACCATGCTTACTCCAGAAAGATTCTAGTTTCCTCTTCATGACTCCATACGTGACTTTTTTACCCAGCAATTTACTATAAGTGTTTTCATCCATGGGCGCCTTAATCTAGCTTTTTCTAACTCTAAGAGGATAAAATTTGCACATCCATCCTCCTCTTCCACAAAAATGCCACTCCCAGGATCGCTCCTATCGGTATCCAACCCCTCCATATTCGTACCCAATCCTTCTTGGCCCTCCTCCTCAAATTCCCCATTGTGTTTCATCAACAGCTCTCTAAAAGCAAGCTTCCTGTTTCCATCCTCTTTTGGAAGAGCCTCTTCCATCCAAGGTTCCTCGCGCAGAATCAGCTAAGCATCCCCTGAAAATTCGCCCTTTCCTACTTTAGACTTCTTAATACTTCGACAAAGGAGATCATTCTCCTCTACCGTTGATGAGCTTTGCTGATTTGCCGTCCTGGTGAACAATACAGCGAAGGAAATAGAGACGAGAAAGAGCGCTCTGGAAATGTTTACTTTTTCTTGCATTCCCCACTATATTCTCTTCTAGCAATCATGGTTTCATCCTTTTAATTTTTTGGTTCAATAACATTAGACTAAGAATTTATATTCAGACTTAATTATACTAATTTTTTTTAGATATTTGATTATGACACTTCACTCCATTCTTACTTAAATATGACTAACCACTCTATTTACTTAAATATTAATTAAAAAAATATATTTAATATTAATAAAATATTCATAAAAAATTAAATTAATATTTTAATCTAATTTTATTTAAAAATTATACTTTAATTCAATTAACTATTTTAAATAATTAATATTTTGATAAATTATATTTTTTTAATCAAATAATTATATTTATTATAAAGTATAAATTTAACAATATGTATGATTATGATAAAAAATTTAGTACAAATATAGATGCATCTTAAGGTGAATTTAGTTAGTAAAAAATAAGATCGATTATATTTTACATTTTTTTCTTAACTAAATTCACCTTCAAGATGTTTCTATATTTGTACTAATTTTTTTTTTCATAATCATACATATTGTTAAATTTATACTTTATAATAAATATAATTATTTAATTAAAAAAATATAATTTATCAAAATATTAATTATTTAAAATAGTTAACTAAGTTAAAATATAATTTTGAGTAAAATTTGATGTAATATTCTTTTTGTGAATATTTTATTAATATTTAGACATATTTTTTTAATTAATATTTGAGTAAATAGGGTAAAGTGTCATATTTGAATAAAAATGGGGTAGAGTGTCATAATCAAATACCTCAAGAGAGATTAATATAATTTATTCTTGTATTTATTATATTCCATATAATATAACTCTTTATTATAAGCAAGAGTTATAGGAACTAAATATATGATTTATTGATTAAAAATTTAAAATACTCATAGAAGACATTAGATTCAAAATTTCTTTACCATCCTGTGAAAAATACCCATTAACATCTTGACTAATTATCACAAAATTCCAAAATACATTTTAGAAATATTTTTAGTATTAAAAACATATCACCAATTATTAATAATTTGCTCATTCCGTGGTACACATTTTAGAGTTAAGTGTTAGAAAACTTAGCAGACAAGAGTTTGATCACCCCTATTATTCCTATCTCATATTTCCCTTAAAAAACTACAGTCAATTATTATCAATTATTGTCAAGTGTTTTTGGCCTTTAAGTCGCATCAAACAAAATCAATAAAAGTCATCATACTTTTTAAAATTATGACTACTTTTAAATCGTGCTCTCAATGCATGGCTGTTTTAAAATATGCCAAGCAAAATTTGTACTATGAAAATTATATCTTGTTGATTATTTAATTTAAAATTAAATTTATATGCAGACAATAAAAAAATATAATGCTACTTTATAAAAGATTATATATACTTTTTTCATGAAATATCTTTATATTTTAAATAAAACTAATTCCGACCAAAATTCAAGCTATAATAACAAAACTTATTTTATCAAATATTACTTTAAAATTAAATCTTAAATATATAATCTAAATTATATTTAATTGTCAATGCACTAATCACTTGATAGTGAAAGATCATACATATACTTTTAAAAATTGAAGACTTTGACTATGACATATTGATGCCCTTTAGGATAAATAAACCTTTTATATAAACATCACCATACAGGCTATTGCTTTTGTGTGACAGGCTAGAAGGTGGCCAACCCAACTTGATTTTTGTAAGACAACTCACCCTTTTGGTGATTGATGCATTGCATATAATAAAATTGCATAGCACCCAACCATTGTTCATATTTTATAAGCACTGAGGTAAGTTGAAGATATTTTGACTGTTGTGGCACTTTCAACTCTTGGCGCAAGAAAACTTGGGCACACTAGGCAAAGTGAAAACATTAAAATAATGAGAAAAAGTGAACAAGAATCCTACCTAGGTCCTCTCTCCTTGTATCATTATGTTAATGTTATTTTAATAATTTTAATTTATTTATTTTTTATAATATAATTTTATCATTAATTTATTAAATAAAAATTTTATATTATTATTAAATTTATCAAATCTTATAAATTAAATTATGAAATTCAATTATTTAAAATTTACATATAAAATATAAATTTTGGATATAAATTAAAAAGAAAATATCATTATTCATAGCATTATATATAATATGGGTTTATCCTCTCCATTGTGTCCGAGAAGATATGTTGCAAGGGCTTGACTAAGAAAAAGCGAAAGACGTCTAGATGGGCGCAATTATTTGATCCTTGATTTTACCTCTTTGCAGAATATGACTCTACGGGAACTTGGAAAGTCACATTTTCTCATTTTCTCATTACCATAATCATTAGGACAGCTATTATGTTTCCAGCATCATGTGGTTTGATTGATGATGCCACAAATACAATATTTAATATTGCTGTTCACACCCTAATTCAATTCCAATAACACCAATCACTTATTTTCATACCCATATCTATAATTCATTTTCATAGGCACATCTAGATATATTATTTTTTAGGTTTGAATAAAATAACATTTTTAAAATATTATATTTTATATATTTTTGTTATAACAAACACATTAGATATTAAAAAAAAAAAAAAGAATGAAGCTTTTGACTATCAAATCTTACAGCTAAAAACATTTTCTACTAACAAATAATTTTTCTCCAAAAATAAATGCATCCCAATTATTCGCTTTTTTCTTATGGTTTAATGATTTTAATTACATAACAACAGTTTAGGGGACGGAAATTACCTATTTAAAAGTCAAAAATATTATAACCGTGAACAATGATTTATGATCATATTTATAATTTATTTATTAAAAGATTATTAATAAAAAATTTAAATTTAAATTTTATAAACCAAATATTTCAAGTCTTACTAATTAAATTAACCCCATTAATTAACCATCTTCTTCATTCAACCCTCTCCCTAGGAAAGCCAAAATTTAGTTTCAAGTAATTGCATGCAAAAAGACTAATGTAAGACATTGTAGGTAGCATTAATTGATATTAAATGCAACATAACTGCTCCAAAAGAAAGAAATAAACAATCTTTGGTGTTTTTTTCTTTTTTTAAATTTATAAAATATTCTCCTTAATCTCTTCGAGATCAAGTTTGTTCCATATTCAAAAGTTCAAACACATAAAATGCGACTGAACTGGTACAGATTAGGCAGGCAAAGAAAATATGTGATTAGTGATAAGCTAGTGAATGTCAAAAACTCGTAGACAAATGGAATAGATGATGATGATGGGTAATAGCCCAGAACCGGATTCATTGAGATAAACTTAGTGGAATATTTGAATGAAAAAATATGCCTTTGCTTATAACAAAAGGATGCCCATAATTACAATTGGAATATTAAAAGCTTGAAGATAGATTGCATTCAAGATCTGATTAGGACTTAATTAATAGAAACTTCCACATGAAATACCAAAACAAACTTTGTTCCTTCTTATGTAATCCCTTAAGTAACATCACAGCTTTTATTCAATTTTTCTTCTTAATTGCGCGATTAGACTTGCGAACCATGCTAGCCACTACAAATCATATATGTCTATATATATATATATATATATATTTGTGGAAGACTTAGTTATAAATTAGCTGTTAGGCTTTTCGAATTAATTTTTGATAAAAAAATTTCTGTAATTCTCATTAACAAAATATTGCTGTGTGATTGGAAAAAAAAAAAAAAAAGAAGAAAAAGGCCTTTAAATGCAGAAGTTCTAGCTGTAGATTGCACTAATTATGCCAATTTCATACTTGAACCCTCTTGACTTATGATCCTATTTTTTAATCTCTAGGTCATGATTTGACCGCCTATTACATATTGGGCACCTTATCACACCTTTTTTTTTATTTTTTTTATTTTTAATTTTATATGGTGTATATATAAATTTTAATTATGTTATTTTTATAATTTTATTATAATCTAATTTTTAAAATACAAAATTTAAATTATTTATTTCATTAAAATTTATAAATTAAATTATAAGATTTATAAAAATTAATTACTTATAAATCATTAGTATTTTTATAATTTCATTACAAATTGAAAAAACAATATTTCTCTATAAATTTGGACAGGAAAACATATATTCAAAGTTCACCCAAATATCCAACCAATCACGGAAAAAAGAGTAACGGTTTTTGAGTTTTTAAATAATAGTATCAATATGGGAGGTAATATATTTATTTGGAATTCATGTAAAATTTCCAACCTAAAATGGGGAGGAAAAAAATGCAATTATGCCTCATGGGTGAATAAAAAAATCTGACAAGTAATTTATATTAACATAAAAATTAGTCTATGAAATTGTTACGCGACAGTTTTTCATAAATCAATTTTTTATTTTGCTAAGATATTTTTTGAAAAAAATAAAACTACAACTATTGGGCCCCGCACATTCTCTGCCCTGACATGGGGTTGCCTGCTCAGGGTGCAGTGCCACACACTAGTTTAAGCCAAATCAATGTAGCTTAAGGTCAAAGAGCATATATAACCATGTTATACCAATGCATACTCTTATCCAGTTGAATTATGATACTTTCTACATCTTGATTTTATTCCCCACACGCATGTGTGCACCCTATTGGTTCGTGACCCTAAGGACATCTATCCTTACCCATTCGAAAATGATATGCCATCAATCTTGTAGGCAACATATTTCCATAGCTGGAGGATAACCAGTATAAACTTTGAAAGAGGGCAAGGGTCATCATCACAAGCGGTAGCCATTGAACCCAGAGACAGGAAAGGCTCACATGGTTCTGACACTGGCCTTAGGGGGACCACTACCAACCCATTTGGGGGAAGGACAATGGAAATGCAGTCAAGTGAATTGTGCGAAGTCCTCTGTTGAGTTCATTGGTAGAGGGCAGTCCCACCCTGGAGCAGAGGAAACAGGCACCTGTCCCATGTGATGGGTGAGGGAGGCATATGCATGGGGGCAGCTGGGGACATGGAGATCATTTATTCAACAGAGCAACATAAACTTTTTGTTCAGGAAAGCGATGGGGTTTTGGGCCTTTTCCTAAGACATCACGTGGCCGACGCCCCCACAAATTATACACTTTGGGTGGCTGGGAAATTAGAATGGCCCTAAAGGAGGCCAATTCCGCTAGAGGACAAACCAAAATGCCTCTCACTCACCGCTTCCTCCTTTTCTCTCCGAGGATAAAATGAAAAAGATTTAAAACTTAGATTCTTTTTTACACACCATTTAGATATCTAAGCAAACTAATACATGATTTTACCTAAAGTGACTTTTTTTTTTGGTTACCAAACAGTTTGTTTTAAATGACTTAAGAAATAGGAAATTGAAATTTTGAGGAAGTATAAAAAATGGTCCCCAGGCAATCTTTTAAACATTCCATCACAAGATATTCCTTTTATAAAGAGTACCAACACCAGCTAGTATTTCAAATTTTATTACAAGCATGTCGCCATTAAGTCACATCAACGGGCACATCAAAAGGGAAGTGTTTTGTAGGGCAAGACTTTTATATCTATTTCTTTTCAACCTTTTCTGTCGTGGTTTTGGCAATATCGTTGGAAAAGAGGATGAAAAGGCTTGCCCTTAATCCCTCCCTAGAACAAGGGTTAACATATATAAAAAAAAATAATAATAATTTTTTTAAAATTATTAATCACTAATTAAGTAAAAAAAGATTGTATATAATTTATAATATTTATATAATATTAAATTATTAAAATTTGACATATACATAAATTAATTTTTGTATATGTAAATTTATTCAATCATATTATTATTTTTTATTTTTAATACAATAATAAAGTTTTAAAATAGCATCTTTTAATAACATTAGTTTTATATTATATCATTATATCGTACGGATAAAACTTAATTGTAAAACTATACATCCGAAATTTTATAAGAAGCGATTATATTGACTTTCTAGAGCTCTATCAATATTGATATTAATATAGCACTACTAATACTACTACAAAGAAAAGTCTTGCTCTCATTTTTCATCACAATAATTTTATTTTACAAATTATAAAAATTATCTAATTAGTAAAGACACACACAAATAATTTTAGAAAAAACTTGAACGGCAATGAAAAGAAGAGATATATTAACTGTTTCAAAAGGAGTTGGATTGTCGAGTAGCAGGGTCAGTTTATATTTGTAATACAATATTTGAAAAATTTCTGCTCAAAATTTTTTATGAAAGATTTTTAAATTTATTAAATTTCATAGTTTATTTTATAAAATTTAATATAAATTTAATTATCTTAATTTTTTAAAATAAAAATTATATAAAAATAATGAGATGGTATAATTTTTATGAAAAATCATTATTTATGACTCTATCAAAAACTTGTCCTTACAAGTTTGCAATGAAGGTTTTTTTTTTTTTTTGGTAAGGGTGCAATGAAGTTATTGAAGAAGCCAATGTGATGAAGAAATGGTAAGGCAACTAATTTTGTAGTTCATTTTCTTGACTTTGAGTGATGGGTTTCAGTTGACAATATGCGACCAATTCTAGAAGAAAACAAATAAGTCAACATCATATCATGGTATAACGATTTCAAGCAAAGAAACTAAGCTAACAGCTAACACTTAACATTAGTAACTGAAATCATGAGCTTTAAGGACAAATACTGAAGTTAGTACTAAGAACAACCAAAATAACATGACAAATCACCTTTAATTTGTTTTGTGCATAATTAATTAGTAGGGATAATATAGCTTTCAGTTCAAATAGCATGACGGGCCATACGGACAATATCTCCCGAAAAGGACCTCCATCATTTAGATTAATTCAAAGAAGCCAATAGTGCTGTTGTGGTACCCCATGGAAATTTAATTTAATTTAAATTATTTGATATTTGAATTTCATAATTTAATTTATAAAATTTAATAATTTTTAATAATTTAAATTTTTTATAAGTGAATTATTAATAAAAATTATTTATAAAAATAGTAAAAATCCACAACAATAATGCATTATTTTTGTTTACTCAAGTGATAAACCATTTTTTCATATATTTCTATATTAAACTCCCCCCCCCCCCAACATGCATTAAGATGATGAAACTAGATTTTTGTCCTAAACCTATTTGTCAAATGGAAGAGCAATTCCCCATGTTATCAAGCTCATCAGGTTACTGCCATTGACTTTGAAAGTGTTTTACAAGCTAATGATGTTGAGTCTCCTAAATCTACATTGACACCATATTAAATCAACCAAATTATTGGTTTCCTTAATTTACAATTGCACATTCAAGCTTGTGTCACTTAGGAACAATCCTTTGGTCCATCTATCTCAAATATTAATTGTAAACCCAATTCTTCTTCCTTTTTTCAATATTACCCATCACTCAACCATTTGTAGTTTAATGCAATTTCTCCCTTTTTCTATCAAAAGAGAGTGAGTGCAATAAGGGGTTGTGAGCAAGAAATGAATCAGGCATCAATCGTTCTAGCAGTAAGATGTTGAATGGTCTAGTCAACACGTTCCATTCTTGTGTAGAAAGGAAGTCGCTTGTGGGTATCTTTTATTGATTAACTAATTGGGAATCAGAGCTCGCTCTTCCTTTGCTTTGGATCTTTGGTAACTGAAATCTATAAGAAAGCGAGGTCTCTCTTGTTGCTTTGTCTTTTTCCCACCTACTAAGGGCACCTCCCTTTTTTTCCTTCTTGCCTTAGCAGGAAAATCGGCATTTTGAAAACAATTATATAGAAGAAAGTTTCCATAATATTCAAGAAGGACAAAAGCCTTTATCTTTGGGGACCTATGTGTGCTACAATAATGTATGGTGCTCACTTTGGAAAGGCTGAAGCCTATCTCCTTCTATAGTTCATCTATAAGGCTTCATTCAAAAATGAAAAGGCTACCTTTTTTTGGGCTGAGCATAATCCCTAATTAACTGAAAGGTATTCCAAAGCATCTCTTTCCTTGTAGATCTTCGTAACCCATCATTTGGTCTTCAATGGCTCAAAACGAGATCTTGTGACCATGCCTTCCCATTCCTTTTTTTGGTCATTTTAGGCCCTTGAAGGCATAGTCTTTCACCCAAGCACAACCCCTCTTTTTTTTTTGGAACTAAAAAGGGAGCACTAATTTGCTATGTGGGTGGTAGATCTTCTTGAATTAGGCATCAATCTTGGTAATGTTAGAGTGCCAAGCAAGAATAAAATTAGTGCCCCTTCTATTAGACATCAAACACTATTATTGTAGAATGTTAGTATTGGGTTAAAGTCGGTATGGACTTCTTTACATAGCCAAATGTGCCTTTCTCTCTTTCTCTAGTGAAAGCATTTGTAGAGGCCTTCTTATTTAGTGGCCAACTGTAGATGGCTGATTTAGCAAGTGTTTTTTGGTTGAACTACTTCAAAGTAGTCTTATTCTAATGACAAAGGCCTTTTTAATGGATCAAGTTGCTATATGGAAAAGCTTCGTTCTACCCTTATTATGGGTTTAAGGTCATCGGCCTCTATTTTTAAGGTTAGGGACTTATTCTATGATAGAATATTAAGATCTTCCAATGAGAAAAAGGAGCCCTCTTGTCCCTTCTTGAATTAGGCATTAGTATTTCTCATGTTTGAGGTCTCGATCATTTCTTGGCTAAGTCTGAAAGTCAGTCTTTCCATTCTTCCATCTCCATATCCCATGTAAGAGAAGGGTTATCTCTTCTCTTTCCTTTTAAGAATTCATATAAGCTATTCAAGACCTTGTGTTAAAGTGGTGTAATTGGCTCATGGAGTCCTTTTTTCTTTATCTTTAGTAAATCGTCTTCTTCAATCATAGTAGGGCTAAGCCCAGAGGCTTCAGCTGCAAGGCATCCTTAAGATTCTATTTTGATAAAAAGAATTAATTTTATCCTCTTGATAGAAGGGCTATGGTTTCTAAGTTGAGGCATTTCATCATTCATTAATAGTGAGAGTTGAGCTTCCCTTTGTTCTTTGGTCCCAAGGAAAAAGTAGTCCTTGTGCCAACTAATAAGATGTCCTGTAGAGATGTTGAACCAGTCCAATCGGTAAAGGTAGAATTTGTTTCCTTATTATCAACCAAGCAGCTAGGAATGAAATGAAAGCACCTTACTTTTTCTCTTTCTGTGATTTGATCATGGTTAGCAGTGAAGCTTTTGCAGTGTCTATCTTTTTTTCTTGCCAAACTGGTAGGAACCAAGTATTGATTTCATCTTACAAAAGATCATCTTTTTGGTAAGGACTAGATCCTTGTTATATCGATCATGCAAAGTTGGTATATCTCAATGCAATGCACGTAAAAACCTGGAATAAGTGAAACTTTATTTGTGGGTCTTCTAGTTGGTTTGTTAAAGAAGACTTAACCACTTGAATTTGAGCCCTTTGTTATATTTCTCCAATAACTTCAATAGTGGCAATGAGTCAAGGGTAAACTCCTTATTCTTTATTTGGTTTACTCAAAAAGTTTAGGAGTCTCTATCTTTCCTATGACTTTGTAGAATAAGATTATGATTAGACCTCCCCTTTCTTTGTCTTGATCAACAAGTTGGAAGCCTGAATTGACTAACTAGGAAGGTTTCTTGAGTGCCTCTTCTTCCTAATGGAGGTGTCGAGAATGGCTTATAACCCCTAGGATTTTCACATAGCGAAGTAGTCTTTGTGTCCTTAGGTTGAGCTATCTCGATATTAATTTCATGTACTAAGGTAGAACTTTCTTCTCCTAATGGTTTTTTCATAGACTAACTAAGGGAATGGTCTTGGCCGTTAGCAGTCATTTCCTTTTTTGATTCTTACCTCTTTGGATCCTTTAAATTGGCATCTTTTACTAAGAATAGTGGCCACCCCCTTTCCTAACTAACCTATGAAAAAGAAATAAGAGTCAATTTAGCTTATCTGTTTTCCTTAATCTCCAAAGCGTAAGAGTGGTAAGGAATTGCTTAAGTGGGTTCGCCCATAGAGTGATGATAGCTAATTAATAAGTCAATCTCTAAAGGTGGTATTGATGCTAGCAGGTTCTCGTCCTTTCACCCTACACACAAGCTACCTACCAATCTGGAACAAAGTCTAAGAACAAGTCTAGTGGCATTTTCATTAAGCAATTGTAGTACAAGCTTACCATACTAAGCAATTGTTACTCCCTGCAATGAGAACTAGATTGATTTTGACCCTACTGTCTAAGTCCCAACAATCAAGGTTTAGCTACTGAAGCTTAATCTAGGTGAGTACGAAACTCTACAACAAGTGAAATGTCTCTAGCTTAGTTCATTTGTCAATGCTCTAAGCGATACCATAAAGATGTCAAACTGACTAAAGCATGAAAGTGAGGTAAACACTCATTGATTCATTATCAATTTATTCCACTAACTGAAACTAAGGAAGGAATGCAACAATTAAAAAGTCAAGTAGTATGCCCTAAAGGAACTTAAGCAAAGATAGACAGTGAATAAGGCTTATCTTCTGCACTGATCCTGATCCTTAGGGAAATGATAAGGATGATTAGCAATTAGGATTCCTTTTGGCTTGGAAACGAATAATGAGATGTACTAGAAGACTTGATTGATTCCTTTATCAAGTGCAGAATGGACCCCTTACTCTCGCTCTATGACTTCAAAGGCTGCAAGTCTTGGCCTAGCATAGGCCAATGGGGCTAAACTTCCTAGATAGATAGGAAGGAATAGGCAAATTTCAAAATAAGGGTACAATGAATCTCCACTCCAATCACTGAACCCTCAATAGAACCGAATGATAAAAAGAAAGGATGAAAAAAAGCCAAGTTCTTTTCTGCCTTCCATCCCAGCAAGAAAACTCCTACACTAACACGCAACAGCTTTTGTGCTAGTGCACTCAAGTAATGACTTCTTGCATTTCCCTGCTTGAGACTATTTTTATTAGCTCAGTCATGAATCACCCTAGTTGGAGCCATGGTTTACCCAGTAGTGCTTAATATCCGCCTTGCTCTTTGTATAAGATTGGACTAATGGTATTAGCATCCTATTTTTTTTGTTGTTATTATGAGGTACCAAAGATAATGGTTTGTCCCAAAATTCTTATAAAATATAAGGATTCTTTTCACCCATTTTCAGTAGTTGATCGAGAGCATCCTACTAATAGATTTATAAAAGTATGTTGTCCAATATCTAGCAATACACTTTCAATAGCTACTTCAAAGAGCACCCTCAAGCCTAGTTCAGTTATATAGTATTGCCAGCCTTTGGTCAAGTTCACTTTCACTCCACTTTCTGTGGATAGAAAGATATAAGATGTTGATGGCCCCAGAGACTATCTTACTAGAGAGGGCTCTGATAAATGGTAAGACTCAAGATAGGAAAGAATTTAAGAAAATCAAACTACTTGGGTTTAAGGGAGAAGGGTAGGGCTCAGTTCCTAAGAAGGAATTCCATTTTCTAACAAATTTGATATCTCACAATTAGCTTGATAAACCTAGCTATTCCATTTTCGAGATTGAGAGTTCCAAGGCGTGATAGAGGCTTTGATGCTGAAGCGAAGGTAGAAAGGAATAGGATAATATCAGGTGAAAATAATTGGATAAATTAATGCAATAAGGGAGCTTCAAAGTCCACATAGGCAACTACATCTTTGGAGAAAAGTCAAGTAGAAAAGGTGGCAAGTTGATGGTAAGGCCTGAGAGTTCAGGTTCTTCTTTTCTTTTCGGGAGGAAAACTCATTCAATGACCAAATGAAAAATGATTTTTGAAAGTGCCTTTCTTTCCTTTATACTCACATTTTTCAACCTTATCTCCAATCAAATGTAGAGGTCATTGAGGCTAAATCAAATCAATCATAGAATATGGTCTTCTTAACACTTTCCTTGTGCTCTTCAAGCTCATCGAGGTCTTTTAGGATCCAAGAATATATAAATAGTGGTGTGGCATTTTGAGATTCTAATCTTATGGTTTTTGGGCATACTTCTTTAGTTGAGAGATGGCCCTAAGAGCGACATGTTCAGTTTACTGTTAGACTAGTGTTAGTAGCCAATAAGGATCAAGAAGGGTAGATGCTCCTAAGAACTCATGTATCGAGCAAGCAATCAAATTCCTGCGTAGAGTGACTTCTTCTGTTTAATTCTATTTTTGTTTCTATAAGTGGGATCAAGATCTTATTTTCCATTTCTCTAAATTATGCACGTTAGCTAAGATTTTGACAAGCAATAAATGAGTTCCAACTCGAGGCATCCAAGCTCCAATCCTTGTCTTCAAATCAAGTGCCCATATCCTCCTTTTTTCCCTTCATACTAAGATTGCTTTGTATATCGCATCTGCTATTACTATCTATAGTGATTCTTCCATCTAATCAAAGTAAGGAATCATCTTTAGGACTCAGAGAGCTAGACATAAGAGAAAGATAAAAACAAGGCTTCACATGGCCCTATTGAATATGCTCCCAAGTCAAGGTCACTTCACAAGTTGCATTCTCTAGTCTTGCAATGCACTCATTCTCTTTCCTTTTGCTTACTTCTATGTATGACCTTTTGCTTTTAGTTAGTGCTCTTTGGCTCGGTTGATTCTATCTAATATCATATAGCTAGAAAAAAGGGATTAACTAGTCATCACTTGGAGCCTTTCATTTCGAGCTCCCAGTTAAGCCTTTTTACATTATAGGTAAACACTAGACTTTATGAGGCCTTCAGAGCTTTTGACCCCCTAGGTAACCTCACCTAAGTCACTTGCTTGGGCAAAAACTTCCTTCTTTTCTTGCCTATAGGAGTCAGATTCCCTTTCTTACCTTACATTCCCTACTTAGCCATGCCACCTGAATGAATATATGGATATATGAGAAGAGAACTCTTTTTTGTTAGTGCATGCCCTTCCTATATATTCATCCACACTAGTATGTTTATTAGGTATAGGTTCAAGTTTAGCAACCAAGTTAGTTGGAAGGAAATGTTTTGGTTGAGAAAGCCTATCCTAGAAGGAAGCCTTCCTGCAAGAACTCTAGTTAAGTGCCATCCATCATAACTGACATAACATAAAGAAAGAAGGAAGTGGTCCCCATGGTTGCCTTCAGTAAAAATGAATAGACATTCTTGTCTTGGCCCAGGCAATGCACATGACTGGTCTAGAAAGTTATTCCTTTTTTATCTCAATTTTTTTATCTCAATTTTGCTATAGTTGCAGTACAATGGCTCCCCTTTCCAAGACTCCCTCACATTGGAAGAAATATATATTGCTTTCGATAACCCAGGGCTTCATTGCATGTGCTCGAGGTAAAAGTTTTGTTTTTTATAAAGATGTGAATAGGACAAAATTCTTACCACCGGTAGCTAATGCTTTGGAAAAGATTATAAAGTAAAAGGTTGTTTCAGTCTAACTCCAAAAGCATTGGTTTAAGTAGTAAGAAGAAGGAAGTGACCACTTTATAGTTCTTTTTCTTTGATTCCAATGACTGATATCATGCAAGACGAAAGTCATGAGTGATAAAGAAGATAGGCATAGGTCTTAGATTAAAGTGCCAGTGCCCCACGAGAAAAAGGAAACTTAGCTATTCTTTTTGTTCTTAAGATTGGTTGCGGTAAGGGTGAGGGTGCTACTGAAACGACTTCTTTAGGCTCTCTTACTAGGAACATAGCTATAAGATCTACTACTAGTGCTTTAAGCTTTCTTCACCCCTTGTCATCTCTTGTGTATTATATGTCCCCACTTTTACTTTTAACTTCATCTCCTACAAATATTATGTTAATTTTGGATAAAATGCACAGAACCCCCCTAAACTTTAGGTCGATTTTAAAAAACCCTCCTGAACTTTAAAATTTTTCAAATGACCCTCTTGAACTATGAAACATTTGCAAAACACCCTCTTCCGTCAAGTTTTCCGTTAAAATTTGGATGTGTTTTCGTCAACTTCCACTTTGACCCGATAAAAAGACAAAAATACCCTTCAAATGCACATAAATTTATAAATCTGCCATAAATGCAAAAAAAAAACTTAATGTAAATTTGTAATTTAGGGTTTAGGGTTTAAGAATTTAGGGCTTAGGGTTTAGGAATTTAGGGTTTAGGGTTTAGGATTTAGAGTTTAGGATTTAGGGTTTAGGATTTAGGGTTTATGAGTTTAGGGTTTAGGATTTAAGATTTAGGGTTAGGGCTTAGGGTTTAAGATTTAGGGTTTAAAGTTTAGGATTTAGGGTTTAAGATTTTAGGGTTTAGGGTTTAAAATTTTAGGATTTTAGGGTTTAGGATTTAGGATTTTAGGGTTAGGATTTAGAATTTAGGGTTTAGGGTTAAGGTTCAATGTTAAAACTCTAAAATTTTACTGTTCACA
This sequence comes from Dicorynia guianensis, assembly GCA_037013595.1. NCBI lineage: Eukaryota > Viridiplantae > Streptophyta > Magnoliopsida > Fabales > Fabaceae > Dicorynia > Dicorynia guianensis. The sequence goes on along the minus strand of JASUAB010000006.1, from coordinate 10,034,996 downwards.
GCCTTCAATTTTTTAACTTTACAATGAAGGTCATTTTCGTCATTTTCTTAAATTTTGACAGAAAACTTGACGGAAGGGGTTATTTGCAAATGTTTCATAGTTCAAGAGGGTCATTTGAAAATTTTTAAAGTTCAGGAGGGTTTTTTAAAATCGGCTTAAAGTTCATAGGGGTTCTGTACATTTTAGCCTTTTTCTTTTGATGGTTGTGTAATTCAAGACCTTATACAAGACTTGAAGATTGGAATAGTTAGACATAAGGCAACCTCTACCTTTTGATAGCTAGTGAATCAACTACAACTGGTCATTATTTGTCTTTAGTTTTTGCTCTTGGTTATAATGAATTTGATATGTGCCAAACTTAGCATTATACGATGGGACATCCTTCTCATGTAAAACTTAAGTCAAAACAAACACATTTAAATTTGGTTTCCTTACTTTTTGTTTGTCCATATTGCCTTATATAGCCGCTTGCAAAATAGACATGTCTTTCATTTATACAATTTGCTTCAATATACCAATTTGATATGGTCTATATTAACACTTAAGTCCCCTTCCATAGCCATAGTGCTAATAGTTTTAAGTATTTCCTTACCATTGTAGATGATTCTACTTGTTACACTTGGACTTACTTTTTTCATGCCAAATTAGAGGCCAAAACCTATATCCTTCATTTCTTTAACCTTGTCCAAAATCTATTTCATGCTTGTATTAAATCTATTAGATGAGGCAATGCACTAGATTTGGCACTTAGTTTTTCACTTCAAAAGGGGTGTTGAAAGGCTACAATAGAATGTTGTGGTTGAGAGAAAGCACTAACACATACTTAATGTTGCTTGTGCCTTATTTTTTCAATGCCACATACCCTTACCTTATTGGACTGATTGTATTGCTACTATCACATACCTTATCAACAAGATCCCCTCCCTTTTGAACTTTTATTCAACAAAATTCCTAATTACTCTCACATTAATGTGTTTGGTTGCTTGTGCTATGCCTCAACTTTGGTTAGCACACATACAAAGTTTTCTCCTAGAGCCATCAAGGCAGTTTTTTTAGGGTATCCTCCTAGATTCAAAGGTTACAAGCTCCTTTAATCTAGAAACCAATTTAGTTTTCATTTCTAGAGGTTATTTTCCATTAAAATATATTCCCCTTTTCTCTTATGCCTTCCATTCTAGAACTTGATATCTTCAATGATAAAGTTCTCCCATCCTCTTCAATCCTACCCCAATATAATTCTTCACCCAAAACAACCAAGTTAAGGGTCATTCATCCTCCTTCCTAATTGTTGGATTATCATTGTAATTTTGCATCCATGCTATCCTCTAAACCTTCTCCTGCTCACCCTTTTCTTCTACAATTTGTTGTCACAAATTCTCTCCCTCACAAAACCTTGATCTACAACATTTCATCCCATTTTGAACCCACTTCATACACCCAAGTTGTAAGTACTTTGAGCGGCAAGATGCCATGAATGCTAAACTCTAGGCTTTTGAAAGAAATAATACATGGTCCTTGGTTAGTTTACCCCTTGGAAAGTAGATTATTAGATGTTAGTAGGTATACAAAATAAAGTATAAAGCAGATGGAACAATTGAAAGGTATGAAGCACAAATGGTGACAAAGGGTTTACATAAAAGAGGAAGTTGATTACCTAGAAATTTTCTTACTTGTTACAAAGATGTCTACTATTAAGATTTTTGTCTCTTGTTGCTATCCATGGTTGGCACTTCATACAATGAGATGTTAATAATGCTTTTTTGCATGGTGAACTTGATCAGGAAGTTTACATGTCTCTTCCATAGGGCTTAGTTAGATAAAGGAAGAATCTGTCACTTAATACAGTATGTAAGTTGCAAAAGTCACTCTACGGATTCAAGCAAGCATCTAGACAATGGTGTGCTAAACTTTCACAAACCTTGGTTACATCAAGTTTTTAGTAGTCTAATGTTGATTCATCCTTATCTGTCAAACATCATGACAATTCTTTTTGGGCTTTATTAATTTATGTGGATAATATTGTAGTAGGCACCAACAAGTTATAAATTGATTCCTTTAAGCACTTCCTTGACAATCATTTCAAATTAAAGGACCTTGGAGACTCAAAATACTTTTTGGAGCTTGAGGTGGCCAAATCCAGCAAGGGTATTTACCTTTGTCAAAGGCATTATACTCTACAAGTACTCTTTGATACAAGCAATCTAGCATTTAAACCAAAAAGCATACCTATCAAACCCAACACAAAATTTTTTGCTAGTGAAGGTGAACTTCTTGAAGACCTTACTCAATATTAAAGACTCATTGGTAAACTCTTGTACCTTACCATCATTGGACTAGACTTGACTTTCTCTATTAATACCTTAAGTCAATTTTTGACTCAACCTCGATCTCCTCATTTACAAGCAGCTAAACAAGTTCTCTAGTATCTCAAGGGAACAATTGACTAGGGTTTATTCTTTTTCCAGCAAGTCTTTAATTCAAATAAAGGCCTTCGTAGACTTTGATAGGGCTTTATGTGAAGATCTATCGATGTTTGTTGTGTCTTCATTGGTGATTCCCTTATATCTTGGAAATCCAAGAAGCAACAAACAATCTCCAAGTCTTTTGCTAAGGTAGAATACCATTCCATGGCCAATACAATTTGTGAAGTCATCTAGCCTTTTGCTTTACTTATGGACCCATCTAGGTCCTGCACTGTTGTTTAGTGGCATCTAGGTAGCCCTTCATATCGCTTCCAACCTTGTCTTCCACAAGCACACCAAATATATTGAAATCAACTGTCATCTTGTATGGTAAAAGGTTCAAGTAGGCATTCTCAGGACTACGCATGTTTCTTCAACTAATCAAGTTGCAGATTTGCTCACAAAACCCCTGCATCCTACTCAGTTCTCTACATTGTTTGCTATGATGGGAGTTCTCAATTTTCATTCTTTGTCTTGAGAGGGAGTATTAGAGTGTATTAGTCATTTAGTTAGTTTTCTGTTATATCACTTAAGAGTTAGTTATTAGAATTAGTTACAGATATCTATCAACTAACATAACTAATCACTTGTATATAAACAGAATTGTTCCTTACCGTAATAATATCTTAAATCATTCATTTCTTATTTCCTTATTATCCAAAATGTAAAAGAGGGAATATTATTTGATCCACATGCAAGGGAACAACCGGGGTATAAACAACAAAAAATTTCTATCACAAATATTACTAATTTGTCTTTATTGAACATTTTGTTGCCGTTACTTTGGTTTGATAGGGTTTAATCCATTTGTCTTTCTTTTATTTTTTTTTCTAAACTTTAAGAAATGTGAATCTGACTCACAAAACAGGGTTCCCCTGTCAGGAGTAGTCTCGTACTCTTTTCCTTTGCATTAATGTCAAGTTGGTTTTGATGCAAATGTACCAGGAAAGGTGCAGATCACAAAAAATTTTATTCTTTTTAAAATAGACCATCTCTCAGTAAATATATAGAAAAAATATAAAAAAATAATAATAAGAGAAAAATTATATAAAGAACGAACTTAGGTAGAATGTCAAAAACGTAAATTTCATGAGCACTAGGATATAAAAATATTGCTTGTAGAAGAGAGCACCTTGAAGGCAAGTTAATACATGTTTAGTTTGAAATTATATTAAAACAAGAAAGTTCAACTGTCAACTCGACTTTGATTATGGAATGATAACATTTGATTATATGAAGTTTACAAAGTTTGCCAACTTAATCAACGGTTTGTTATTGCAACAATTTAATTTGCACTTATGTGGGAATTAACATGCTGCTTTTTCTTGCTATAAAAAAGTGTCTATGGGCAAACATGATAGAATTTTATTTTTACTAATAATAATAATAATAATTTTTTTATTCTTATAAATTAAATATTATTAAATACTCACTCAAAAAAATTTTAAATAATTAAATTTATTGAATTTTAAAACTAAATTATGAGACTAATATATCTAATGGACCAAAACTTATAAATGAGAATTTATTCTCTCTCACTTATTTTGGAGATGTATTTTCCTAATACTAAATTAAATTTCTTGCACTATTATTGATAATTATTATGCTTTATGTACATATCCAGAATCATAATTGTTATGCCACTTAAAGCTAGGTCATGCAAAATAAAAATAAATTGGGTAGAGCTAAAAAAAAAGGTAGAATGTCTTAGTGTGGATTATGATACCTAAAATTGATATTGATTTGATATATATGAGCCATGTTTACTTGTTATTGGAAATGGTTAGACAATGTTAACCATAATAAGGAAAGTTGTTTTCTTTGAAACTACAGAAAAATGATAATGAATCTGTATTAGAAGTTCATAAAAAAACATTATTGGTGACATCGTAAGGGGACAAGAAAGATACCCTCCATCTCATAAAAGAGTGTTAATTTCTAGAAGTAAAAGATTATAATAAAAATGAACATCTAGATAATTGTCTTTAATAAATGAAGAAACAATAGAAAATAATCTTTTAAACTATAAAGAAGCAAATGAATGGAAAAAGGCAACGAATGATGAAATAGAATTGATTAACCACAATTGTTTTTTTTTTTTTCTTTTGCAAGTTGGTAAATTTGTCTAAGGATATAGGAGCAATAGGTTGTAAATGAATCTTAAAAAAGATTTAAGTTAAGATGAATTGATATTTTTAATGGTATAATGATAATTAGTTATTAATTTTAAAATTAATTATTTTTAAAATTTTACATTCAAATGCAAAATTTTATATATACGTTAATTAAGGACTTGCCACTTCTTTGTCATTAAAAAAATTTAAGCCAAGATAAAGCTTTATATAAATATTATAAAGGAATTGGCTAATTTTGGTTTTCCAAGTGATAAAGTGGTATTAGAAGACTATTTTGACTTTGGTTTTTCAAGTGAAAAATGTTATAGCTATGTCTCCCAAGCTTTAAACATATTTTCTTTAAAAGTAGAGAAAAAAAATGAAAATTTAAAAATATGTATAATTTATATATAAAATTTATGTATATGTATATCAGATGGACTGAATTGCCTCCTAATCATGTTGTAAAAAAAATAAAGAAAAATTTAAGAATTGTAAAATAAATAAAAAATATTAAATTTTATTAATTTAAATTATAACTGTATGAGGTTCAAAACTGCACGAGATCCCAACCCTCTTAGCGATATAAATAAGCAAAAATCCACCTAAGTACAGTACGTGTTTGCCTTAGGCAGTGGAATATTGTATGTTGGGAGTACCCAAAAGCAAAGTTGTATTAATTAGTAAATTATATGGAGGCCAAATGCATTGCATGTAGTCAAGCTGCTTCTAAAGTATTGGTTTAAGGGCCCTTCTTTTTTAGTGTGTGGAGCTACAACAGCATGAAATCCCAAGACAAGGCTGTGAGCATGTTTTGCACCAACCGGGTATAGCTAGGTAGCATTGACAGCCATAGAAGAAGGCATCATTGGTGCTAGAATAAAGCACATGCAAGGGCACAAATTTTAACTATATTTGTGATCTTCCACAGATTTACATCTTTTGAAGATTTTTGGTTGAGATGATGCCCGCAGCTTAATTAATATACCTCATTAAATGTTTAGGGTTTCATAATTTACTTTATAAAATTATAATTTAAATTTTTTAAACAAATATTTAATAAACATTTTATTTATGAAAGTAGTAGAAGCCTTCCAAACATAACAAGCATATGTAGTTCATTTATTTATTTTTAATGTATACAAGAAAAACATAGGGTGTACTTGGTGGATGAAGATTAAATGATTGTTTATTTAAAAGTTATGATATATAGTAAGAGAGATAAAAAAAAAATTAGTGATAAATTAGAATTTATAGATTTAAAATAAATAGAAATAAAAAATTATAAAAATAAAAAAAATAAATAATTCAAACTCTAGTGGAAGTTAGAAACCAACCTAACGGTTCGTGTCTAAAACAAAAAACTTGATTGACTATTTTTGGTTTGGGACATAGCTATATTCTACAGTTTGAAGAGTGAGTCTAGTTTAGGTAGGTGTAGATTGCCGCCATGTGAGGGACATTACTTTAATTCACAAATTCCCAACAAAGCATAGACATGCCAACTACATTTCATCATTAATTATTTTTATTAATTATTAATTATCTCACTAATAATTAATTTCACTAATTTTCAACAGATAGATGGTCACCTCAGGAGGGCATTACTGGAATTTGCTAAATGAAACATGGGTGTTTCGGTAATTCACGTGGGAATAAGATCCGCGCCGTGCCGCCCGTGTCATTATCGCAGAGATTTCTGATCGCGATTTCCCAGTTTTTCATTTTGTTTCTCTCTCCTCTCCCTTGTTCCATTTCTTATTTTCTTTTAACAGATAAAAGTTCAAGGAAACGAGGAGCGGACACCTGGGAGAGACCCAGGTGGGAAAAATGATTCAGATTGAATGGTAGTGCGGTTCAAAAGTCACTGGGGGAGAAGGGAAATCTCTGCACTTTCACTCCCAATTTCTAGTGGGAAATGAAAATCAGGTTCTTGGTTATTTTGAACAACACCTGAAACCTGTTTCTTTGAACCAGTTCCCATTTTGAGTGTTGGGTTTCTCGGAAGAAATTGCAGCTGTCAACTACAATTTAAGCTTTGAGAGTGGCTGGGTACAGACAGTGAACGAGGATTATATAGACAAAGTTGTGTGAAATGCATTCTTATATTGCAAACAAGGTGTCGCATAGAGAGAAAGTGTTTGACTTATACAGAGAGAAAGTGTGGACTCGTATAGTAAAGCAGACCACTAGTAGTTTTTGTTATGTGATGTAAGAGGGAGACAACAGCGTATCAGGGAAAATCCTAAAAATTCGATTCAGTTTCCTTATCTGCTTAAAAAAAAGGTAAAAACAGAAAAGCAAAGCAGAAAAGTGCTTTAGAAAAATACAAACAAAGCCAGGACACAGAGAGAGCCCCAGATCAAGAACCAAATTGGTTCTTATTGTTCATTGTATCGCGAACTTCTCTTCCTTGTACAGGTAAACATTGTTTCTCTCTCTTTGGGTTGTGCGCTTCGCTGTGTGTGTGGGTGTTTTTGAGGTCAATCCCTGGTTTTTGATTATATAATATGGAAAAACGAGGGTGAACGTGCTCTTCTTTGTCCTCAAGCCAAAGATTAATTTCACGCTTACAGAGCATGATTAGAGTGACCCTTTATTTTTTAATCTCTTGCTTAACGCTCAAAAGTGTGAAGGGAACAAATATTGGGTAAGGGAGCCATTGGAATTTGAGCTGTTTTCCATCTTTTGAGAATCATGCTTGTTTCTGAGCTCTGAAAATTTCTTCTTTTAAATTCTGGGTCTCTTGTCTGAGGTGTTTTTCTTCTCTTTCTTGGGAAATCTTGAAATGGGCTTTGCTTAAGAGAGGACAGAGAAAATTTCTGCAATCCATCATCATGCTTGTTGGTGTGCTTGTGCTTCTCCTTTCTGAGGTTTGAATCACGCAAAACAATGCTGTAATGATACTTTGCTTGGAGCTTTGTTCTGTAACCTTTTCCTTTCTAGCACCAGAGAAAAGTGTCTGAATTTTTGCAGCTACTTTAAAGAAACAGCTTGTATATAAGCACTCATTCGTCATATTTTTAGGGCTTCTTTAAACTATTGATATGATGAATATGACTGAGAGGGCTAGAGGGGAACAAGCGAAACAAGCATCTGAGCAGAGCTAGACAGAGAGAAAGGGTTTCTCGCCGATGGGTCTGAAGATGCAGCCGAGCCACCACCCTGTGGCTTTGAGATTCCATGAGCAAATGGGGACTAAAAGAAAATACACTTTCATTCAGGCCCATAGAGCGTGGCTCCCGAAGTTTCTGCTGCTGTGGATCATTTTGATGGCACTATTCAGCGTTTACATCTACAATGGCATGGATGCTGATATTAAAGTCAGGAGGAGAGAGGTGCTGGGTAGCCTGTGTGATCAAAGGGCCAGAATGTTGCAAGATCAATTTAGTGTTAGCGTTAATCACGTGCACGCCCTTGCCATCCTTATTTCAACCTTCCATTACTACAGAAACCCATCTGCAATTGACCAGGTTTTTGCTTGATCTTGCTCTTGAATTTTAATTTGCTTCTTTTTTGGATACTGGATTAAAGATTACGAAAGGCTATTTGGGATTTTCTCATATCCACTATTGTTTCCAAATTTATGATATTTCCCAAATTATTGCGTATTTCTTGATTATCTTTCGTTGCCCAAAAATGAAATCAGGAAACTTTTGCTGAGTATACAGCCAGGACAGCATTTGAGCGGCCATTATTAAGTGGGGTGGCGTACGCACAAAGAGTAGTTAACGCAGAGAGAGAAAGCCTTGAGAGAGAACATGGATGGGTTATAAAGACAATGCAAAGAGAGCCTTCCCCGGTTAGAGATGAGTATGCGCCTGTGATTTTTGCTCAAGAAACTATCTCCTACCTTGAATCTCTTGATATGATGTCTGGGGAGGTAATATTAACATTGATGAACATGGCTCTACTTCGTCTTGCGAAACGTTTTCACTGCGATTTTACTTTGCCGTGATGCAGGAGGACCGAGAAAACATTTTGAGGGCTAGGGCTACTGGGAAAGCTGTTCTGACTAGCCCTTTCAGGCTTTTAGGTTCTCATCATCTTGGTGTGGTGTTGACATTCCCTGTCTACAAATCTAAGCTCCCTCTAAAGCCAACAGTAGAAGAGCGCATTGAAGCAACTGCTGGGTAAATTCTCGTTTAATTTTTAACATGTCTTTTCAGGTTGGCTTTAGGATTTTGTTGTGGTTGTTTTAATGTCATGGCTTTTCGCTTGTCAGGACACACACATGGCATTATAATATATAATTTTAGTTGCTATCTATGATTTCCATAGTCTTTTTGCATTTTTTTGCAAGAACAAAACATACTAATTGTTTTGATCTTATATATTCAAGTGACAAAACGTTTTCTTTTTCTTTTTTCTTTCCCGTAATTTGTTCTCTACAGTTTATTGTAACCCAACTGAAGTATGTGTATGCAAGATAAAAAGACGAGGAGTGGTTGAACTGTTAAGTCCGTATTTAAATTATGTAGTTGGGGCCATCAATGGGTAATTGCATGCCATTTATCTAAATTAAGAGGAATAATATAATGATTGCACTGTTGTCAAGTGTTAACACATGGTAAGTATTAGTAACAGACACAATCACGAGTGGGCTATTCTGTCACATTTTACCTCATTGACTACCACCCATGAATGAAAGTTGTGCCAGACGCCACTGTTACTTTTAGACTGTTACACTCAACAAAGCTGCAGTTACATGTTAACTACCACTGTTACTTGGTTACAGTTGTCACTACTACATTTTTATGGTTAACATAATTCCTGCTACTCTCCTATTACTTTTTCACTACCAGTTTTATTTTTTACAAGTACCACCTTTAGTGCGTTTGTCACAGCCCCGATTAGTGAACTTGATGAATTCTGTTACCCAAGTGAGGCTTGTACTTGGTTATGTTTGCATTCTGTATATACATATGCTTCAATTATTGGTCTAATGTTGCGTAAGGGACTGTTGTCAGATCTAGATTATTATCCTGCCAAATTTGTGGCTTGCATTCCTTAGTTACTTATAAGGAAACCTCAATTCCTAAGTGTATATGCTTTTGTTCCTCTGTTGGTTTTATGCTTGCTGCTCTTGAAGTCATAATGTGTAACAGTAAGTTCTAACTGGAAGCAGATTTGTTGGAGGATCCTTTGATGTTGAGTCCCTTGTGGAGAATTTGCTCGGGCAACTTGCTGGTAATCAAGCAATTTTGGTGAACGTGTATGATGTCACAAATTCTACGGCCCCACTAATCATGTATGGTAACCAATATGAAAAGGGTGATATGTCACTTGTCCATGAAAGTAAGCTTGATTTTGGAGACCCATACAGGAAACATCGGATGATATGTAGGTAATTGCATCTCTCTGTTGGACACTTGGAATTTTTTATGACATAGAATAATGAGGTTAATCATTTTATGTATAGTCAGGGATGCCTTTTATTGAATTTCTTAACAGGTATCATCAGAAGGCACCAACATCATGGACAGCACTTACCACGGTATTCCTTTTCTTTGTGATTGGTTTATTAGTGGGTTACATTTTATATGGTGCTGCAATTCACATTGTCAAAGTTGAGGATGATTTTCATGAAATGCAAGAATTAAAAGTCCGAGCAGAAGCAGCTGATGTTGCAAAATCCCAGGTACTATTCAGGTGGTTTGTTGGCTTAGATTATCTTTGTTTCCTGGGACAACTTTCAGATCTCAATATCTGACTTGTTGTTATTAATGCCAGTTTCTAGCTACTGTTTCTCATGAAATTAGAACACCCATGAATGGCATCCTAGGTAGTTTCAGAACGTTCTCTCTCCTTCTTTTTGTTAAAATGTGATCAGTGCTTCTACATTTTGCGTTTTCTCGTTATTGATGCTATATTTAATCTCCATATTACTACAGGAATGCTTGCTCTGCTTCTAGACACAGAATTGAGTTCAACCCAACGAGATTATGCTCAGACTGCTCAAGCTTGTGGAAAGGCACTGATAGCATTAATAAATGAGGTGCTTGACCGTGCTAAAATTGAAGCTGGCAAGTTAGAGCTGGAAGCAGTTCCATTTGACATTCGTTCCATACTTGATGATGTGCTTTCTCTATTTTCTGAGAAGTCTAGACACAAAGGTTTAGAGGTGCGCACCTAGTATTGTTTAACCTAAGATTATATTCATTCTTTTCTTAATCAATGAACTCATTTTGTTATTTCCTCTCTGTTTCTCCGTTCTGGGTTTGATGTCACTGGATGCTGGTGTGCCTGATGCATGTCCAATTCACAATTCTTCCAACTTGGGCTTCTATTGTTGATTGGGGAAGTAAAGCTGGCAGTTTTTGTTTCTGATAAAGTTCCAGACATTGTTATGGGGGATCCAGGGCGATTCAGACAAATAATAACAAATCTCGTTGGAAACTCAGTTAAAGTAAGTGAAAGTTTCAAAGGTCCTTTATTTATCTGATTGTATCTCCACTTCTGTTTGCACTTGTGATTACTAATACACTGTCATGTGATGGAACTTCATGCTAACTGTCTAAAACTTTTCACCTTCAACTTTAGATTTAGTGCTCTCTGAAGTTCATTTTCTTTGTTTCAGTCATTAGTTTCCTTGGAAGCTACTTCTGGGTAGCATTACTAATTAACTTGAGCATTTTGCAGTTCACTGAACAAGGACACATATTTGTTAAAGTCCATCTTGCTGAAAACAGAAACGTCACAATGAATGGAAAATCTGAGACTTTCCTAAATGGAGGATCAGATGAAGTTTTGAATCTGTTGGGTGGCTTTCAGTTTAAAACCCTGAGTGGATGTGAAGCGGCTGATGAACGGAATAGCTGGGATAATTTTAAGCATCTTATTGCTGATGAAGAATTTTGCTCTGATGTTTTGAGTGATAAGGTTTCCACTAGTGCCTGTGCTGACCAAGTCACTTTGATGGTCTGTGTAGAGGACACTGGAATTGGGATTCCCTTCTCTGCCCAGGATAGAATTTTCATGCCTTTTGTGCAAGCAGACAGCTCGACCTCTCGAAATTATGGTGGAACAGGTATTGGCTTGAGCATTAGTAAGTGTTTGGTTGAATTAATGGGTGGTCAGATAAACTTCGTAAGTAAACCCCAGGTTGGGAGTACATTTTTGTTTACGGCAGTTTTTGACACGTTTAAGAAAAATTCAATCGGTGATGTAAAGAAGCTTAATTCAGAAGATCTTCCTTCTGGTTTTAGAGGACTGAAAGCCATAGTTGTTGATGGAAAGCCTGTTAGAGCTGCTGTGACTAGATACCATTTGAAGAGACTGGGAATACTAGTTAAAGTTGCAAACAGCATCAATAAGGCTGTTGATTTTTGTGTGAAAAATGGCTCTTTGACATCAGGGTAAGTTACCCTTATTTATTTTATTTTATGGCTGAAACTTGGTACTAATTCTGCAGAAACTGAAAAGTAATGATGACCATTAGCAGGAATATTTTGGTATTTTTTGTAACTCATGCTTATAGTATTGGGCTGGCTTGCTTACCCCTTGAAATTTTGAGTTCCTTATTCTTCATTGAAATTCATTTTCTTGGGTTTTAAATTGGAGTATACCCCAATGATTTCCCATCAAGTTGCAATGCTTATCTGTAAATAAATAAAAGGATTTTTTATTTTTTTTTTTGGGGGAGAGACACGATGGGATTTTCCTTGTGACAGCAGTAAGATGAAAACTTAACTGGTAATTGGCGCAAAGGGGTGTATGCATGTATGAAATCTACTTAACCATAGGACAATTGAACAAGAAAAGAGAAAGCGGTGCACTAATGGTTGTTTATGATGAAAACTATTGTGTGTAATGTGATTTGTATTTAAACCAAAGACATGTTGAACAGGAAATGACAATTTTGACCAGCTGTTTAAAAGTACGCCATTTGCAGAAAATATGCAATGAACACATTCTTGTGTTGAAGTCTGTTGTGGTTCAGTTCATTTACTTAGCGAAACTTCTTGAATATGGCAGAGTGTTCCAGCCAGATATTATTTTGGTTGAAAAGGATTCATGGATTTCTGGAGAGGATGGATGCTTCAGCGTATGGCAACTGGATTTGAAACCGAATGGAAATATGTTTAAGTTGCCTAATATGCTCCTTCTTGCAACCAATATAAGTAATGCTGAATTTGATAAAGCTAAGGCTGCAGGTTTTGCTGATACTGTGATCATGAAACCTCTGAGAGCTAGTATGGTGGCTGCTTGTCTTCAGCAAGTTTTGGGGATGGGGAAGAAGAAGCAGCAAGGAAAAGACATGCCCAATGGTTCCACTTTTTTACGAAGCCTTCTCTGTGGGAAGAAAATTTTGGTGGTTGATGACAATGTGGTAAACCGTAGGGTTGCTGCAGGTGCATTAAAAAAGTTTGGAGCAGATGTAAAGTGTGCTGAAAGTGGCAAAGCTGCTCTTGAATTACTTCAGTTGCCTCACAAGTTTAATGCTTGCTTCATGGACATTCAAATGCCAGAAATGGACGGGTATGTTTGCTTGTATTAAGCTGCTTTCAGTTTTTTTTGGGGTTCTGTTTAGTGATATGTCTGGTACTGGTTCTTTACCTTAATACTATAATACACGTTATCATTTTTGAATTGTTGCTGGATGTATTATTTTAAAGAGAAGCTAGATTTTAAAATTTCAAAGTTTGGTTTCTTTGATATTGCAACGCAGATAGTCCCTTTGAATTTTTGACAAATTGTGTAATTTATATGCATTCAATTAGCTAGTTGAGGTTTTTCTACTATTTTTGACAAATTATTGTTTCTTTATCTAAACAAATTGGTTGATAATCCTGAATGCTAAGCAGAAGACAATGCAGTCATTCTTCTTTGGATTTGTCACTATTTATTCAGAGAGCTGGGCTGAAATTTGCTTAGGCTCTAACAAACCATCTAAGTACTATAAATTTTTCAGGTTTGAAGCAACTCGCCGAATTCGGATGATGGAGAGCCAGGCAAATGAGCAGATGAATGGTGGATCAGTTGAAGGAAATGCAAAGAAAAGTGAGTGGCATATACCGATATTGGCCATGACGGCTGATGTGATTCATGCTACATATGATGAGTGCCTGAAGTCTGGGATGGACGGATATGTCTCAAAGCCCTTTGAAGAAGAGAATCTATATCAGGCAGTTGCAAAGTTTTTTCAATCTAAGCCCATCTCAGACTCATAACGGTCAGCCAGCCACGTCCATTGAACTGCGCAAACAACTAAGTTGGAGACAATTTAGTGAATTCCCTGCCAGCATTTTTCGAGTTTTGCTGGTAAGTTGCGCTTTCATGAAGCAAGCAACAATTGGTTTTCAAGATATTCGAGGATTCCTGCTACACACGTATTTGGCGATCATTTCTAACCTCCTTAAGATTGACATGATTAGAATCTGAGTAAATGTATACCACATAACCTTCCTTCCCCACTTATGTACAGATTCGACTCAGAAGGGGATGGGGGGAACTGATGTAAATTCAATTTTTTTTTTTCCACTTTAAAACTTCTCATCCGATAGGTTTGTTTTGTAAAATTGCTGGGGTGCAAGATTTTGTGTTTATGCTGAAAAGAAAGGTTGGTGCATGTGCGTAGATGTTCTAGTTGCACAGAAGCATTGAGATTAAGAACCTGGGATCCATTATGAGCATGGCCATGTGCTTGTCCTTAATAAGTACTGAAATAGCTCTGTTAGAACAGGTGTTTGTCATCATGAGGTCTAGCAAGTGTGCACAATCATTTTACATTGGACACCCATGGCAGTTACGGTGATAGTATCTAAGGAACTATGATGCTAGTTTTGACAAAGTGAATGTGTGACAGAGGACCTTCTTGACAGTGATGGGTCTATGATTTTTGTTTTTTTTTTTTTAAGGATAGTGACTAATAAGAATGATTATAAATTATTTTTTTAAGGATAGTGACTAATAAGAATGATTATTTACGGTGATATTTTTGTTTTTATGGTCTTATAAAATTAAAAAGATTAAAATATTCATAATTACTTAAGTAGCATTAAATTAGAAAAAAATTATAAAATTCAAAAATAAAAAAGTCAGAGTATATCCAAATCCACTTACCTACTCACTCTTGAACAAGGATCCGTCCCTGTTCTGGGAGTTAAGCTTTTCCAAAGGGTATGTTAAAACACTGTTCAACCCTCCAGCATATATGTTGAGCATAAATCCTACCACGGCTAATTTTCTCAAACAAGTAACTACCTACTAACAACAACACAATTGCAGTCAAAAGAGATACGGGAAATGTATAAGGCAAAGGTTAGTTTTATATAACTTTGCTTTTAATTATTTTTTAGATATGATATTGAATTTGATAAATTTAATAATTTATAATTTTTTTAAATAAAATTTGAATTTGAATTTGTGTTAAGTTTGAGTTTAGGTTTGTAAAATTAGAAGTACTGAATGTGTAATAATCTTAGGCATCTCACATGTATAAGATGTGCAAATCTTACATTTTCCCAGAGGTTTAATAAATTTTTGTTGATGTCAATTTTACCCTTTTATCACATGCTTTGGAAATATAAGGTGATTTGCAAATCTCATACAAATTTATTAAAAAAATAAATAAATAACTGTTTGAAGGGATTATTCAAGTCAGTAAAATAATCACTTGGAGCCAAACTTCATACTTACTGATATATTAAATACGCAACTGGAGCCCAATTAAAAATTTTCCAAATATTTATTTTGCCTCCCTCTCTAGGTTGCTGTTTGAATTGACCCTCAACTTAGAAGAGTCACATACACATGACATACATGATGCATACCCCATGTTGATGTGGGGTGCCCATCCTCCAGTGAGTTGGCTTGAATTGAACTTTTTCCTGTTGAATTAAAAAGTAGTTTAAATAAATACATAAACCTTTCATTTAGTTAGCTACAACTTTGTATTGTATAGTATTTGATCTTTGGGGCATACCAAATAGCATATGGTAAGGTTTTGTGGAAAACAACCATTTCTAACTGTTAATATCAATAATAAAAATAGTCTTATTAAATGAGTTACTAAATATTTATGAAATGTGAGTTGATTTATAAATTTAAGTTATGTAATTTAATTTATACAATTTAATAAATTTAACAAATTTTAATATAAATTTAATAAAATTTTATTAATAACAACAGCTTGGACATAATATCATTGCTTCGAATCTTTTACACTATAATATTTTAAAAATTATCCACATCACCCTGCTTTCAAAATAAATAGTACAAAAACTACATTCATGATAGAGAATACCTTTAATTCTTTATATCAATTTGTTGCAATCAGCCAAAGAAGAAAATGTCTTCCTTATGTCACATCTTCTTGGATTCATAGAATTAATTATATCAATTTTTTATTTTTTATTTTCATATAATTTTCACTTGACACAATTTATACTATTAAATTTTTTTAATTGAATCATTCTTATATCAAGTGTAAGAACTTTATTGCCACAAAAATAACTTTTCACTTTCAAAATATGAATTGAACTTAATTTGCACAGGCTAAAATATCTATAAATATAAGTGTGTTCTATGTGCAAAATGCATAAGCATAGCTTATTACTTGTTTGTAACTAACTTTCTTTTGATTCAAACCAAGGAAGTTAGCTATGGCAACTCTACAACATTTCTTCATTTCCATGACACTACTCTTCTGTTTATGTTTATCAACGGCTGTGGGGAGACTGGCAACTGCAACTTACTACAATCCTCCCTACACCCGTAAGCTCTTCATACTTAGGGTAGCCAGTTATATTCTGTAATGCGTTTCCCAATCTGGAACTTCTATGAAGTGGCATTATAAACGTTTTACTTCATATATAATTATCAAAGCAAATGAGTTCTTCTCTGCTTTTTTTCAGATTACATTTTTAAAAATTTTATTAGCTTATTATTGATATCTGGTTTCCAATTCAATTATTTTAGACACATTGTTTCTAATGTGTTTCTTTTGTTTCCGTAGCTTACAAAAAAAAAAAAAAAAAAAGGATAAAGAACCCACTAATGTTGAATATTTCCTAGTCATCTTAGAGTCTTGAGTTTCAACATGA
Source organism: Dicorynia guianensis (assembly GCA_037013595.1). NCBI lineage: Eukaryota > Viridiplantae > Streptophyta > Magnoliopsida > Fabales > Fabaceae > Dicorynia > Dicorynia guianensis. The sequence goes on along the minus strand of JASUAB010000006.1, from coordinate 10,018,373 downwards.
AATCAACATATAACAAACACAAGCATGCATCAAATTTCTTGAATGTCTTGCATGTGGTAGAGAAAAAGCTAGCCTCACTCCATGCCCATACTAAATCCTAGAAGCAGCTTATTCCACCAATTGACATGCCCTTTACAAACACAAAATGGGTATTCCCGCTCATAGATTTTAATAAAACTGTCGTAAAAAGTATTGTGGGATGATCTTTGATGGGTCTCACGCTCAGTAAGTGCAACCCCACAAGTTTAATAATTTAAATTTTTTAAGTAAGATTTTTATGAAATTTAATTTATAATAAAAAAAATGTTATAAATAAAGTATATGTGAAATTACTGACTCACTCAATTCATACTATAGATTCAGTTTGTGAGACTCAGCATTTTCTTGTTCTTTCCTTTTGTTTCTTTTCAGAAGGGCTGAGGAGTAGTTCACTGCTTCTTGGGTAGGAGTGACTGATACCAAATTACAATAGCTGATAGTAGTTCCTGCATTTAAAGAGAGGGTAGGAGGTTTGAAATAGCTCTCTTATCCTGTACCAAGAGAAGTGGTTTCTAAACAGTTTGAAGTGCAGTAAAAGTTTTAAATAAGATCAAATTTATTATGTAGTGATGTGATGTGGGTGGAATTTTTATTCCTCGCCTTTTTAATCCTGTAATTATTTTTTACTTTGTATTTAAATTTTATTTGTGAGTCTTATTATTTTTCTGACTAACTTTATAAGTCTCTTAGAATTCTTTCTTCAGATCTCAATTTTCTTCATCTAATAAACCAAAATTTAAGAACATTAATACTATTACATTTTCCTCAGATCTCACTTTTAAACAAATCAATTTTTTATAAGTTTTGTTTATACTTCATTCTTATGCAGCTTCTGCTTGTTATTGGTACAGAAGGAGTGGAGTAATGATTGCAGCTGTAGGGAGCTCAACATGGAATAACAAAGCTGCATGTGGGAAACGATATAGAGTTAAGTGCTTGGGAGCCTCCGACAGAAGGGCTTCTAATCCCTGCAAAGCAAACAAAGAAATTGTGGTGACCGTTGTGGACTACTGCCCCGGATGTGGGGGCGGCAGTGACCTGTCAAGGGATGCCTTTGGATCCATGGATTAACATAGGGTTTATGCCACTCTGAGATTTTCAAATTCTTCCTGCTTTGTGACCCATTAAGTCTTTGAATAATCACTTCTCTGCCGGAGGCTAGAGGGTTTGGGTCAGAGCATGCAGCTGTTTAAAATGACAACTTTACTGTTGAAAGTTGAACTGTGCCAGCTGGTGAATTATGTTGCGTTCCTTTGTTTCTTCAAGTTCGAAAAGTTTACATTGGAAATTTTATAAAAATTGACATATTTTAGTATGGATTTTTATCATATTAATTGGGTTTGATATTCGTATCCGTATATAACTTCTACCAAACACTGGCTATTTTTCTTTTCTTTAATTTTTTTTCCAGCTTACCATTAGAACACAAGCACGGAATCAAATCTTTATATCTGTTCCAAAGCCGAAGCATGATCGGAAAACTTTTACAGAAAAAAAAGTAGAGTCAATATAAGGGAATAACTATCTATTGGCGTTTGTAGATTGTACAGATTTTCAACATGCATTCATCATAGTGGCAGGTCTGGACCAAAGTTGAGCAGATCTCTCATGGAAAGAACGGAAGATGAGTAGATGAAGGAGAGGATCGAATAGTGAGAGGGCATCATCAAATATGTGACGGAATGTTGAAAGTAGAAATTGAGGTGAAAAGAAACAGGGGATGGGTTGAAGAGTGTTAAGATTAGATTCATTTTGGAATTTGCAGACAAAAGCTTAAACTTTTCAAATGATTTCTTTTTTTTAATAAAAAAAATAATAAATTACTTAATATATATAAAATTTTAAATTTAAAAAAAAATCAAAAAATAACAATAAATATTATTATATCGTTAATAACACTGTTAAATGATTTCTTTGTTAACATGGTGCTAGAACTTCTATAACTAATTAAGTAGTTACAAATTGAACCATTGACATGATATCTGTGTTTTCTCGTGAGTAATAAATATAAAATCTGTTTTTACCTATACACACCCTTAAATTTTTAGAATGATTAATTCCTTTACAAGAGGATTTCCCCTTGGACCACTTTGCCTTTGCCTCTAAGCCATGGTTCACATAGGCGTTGGAAGAAAATAGCAGTGGGTCATATGTTAGTTTGCCCGTAGTCAAAGATCCTAACTTGCTTCAAGATTTACGCATGTCCATGCCTCACATTTGGGATTTATTGTTTTAATCAACTGGCCAAGAATACAGCTACTACTTTAATTAGCTCAAGAATATAGCTATTAATTGAATCGGCTCAAAGGCACAACTATTACTCTTCTTGTAGTTATAGAGACATTATTAAAGCCCTCTAGGTATACACTTTCAAATCTCAATGGTCTAATATGGCACCTTTACTAAAAATATTCTAAAGAGAGATGTGAGAGAAGTTTAGAGTAGGAGAGATCTCATGAAAATTTTCTAATACGTAAAATTTTTCTGAAGATACTTTTCTACACTCTTAATTAAAACTCACAACTAATAAAAAATGTATTTCAACTAGGACATTTCGTGAATAGAGTTATACTTTAACTAAGTTTTTTCTCTTTCAATTAGGTTAGTTTTAAAAAATGAATTAAAATATATAATTAATTGTATTATATTTTAACAAATTAAAATAAATTAACTAATTTATTTTACAACTTAATTAGAAATTATCTAATTAATTATTCTTAAGATATATTTTTAATTAACTAACAAATAATTAATTAATTCTATTATATTACATATCTATATGGATGCAAGATATTACCCACCAACATATCCCACTTGCATACGTTGGATATTAAAAATGTCAATTAGTATCTTAATAAATTATATATTTAGTCATATGAAAAAAGGTATATCACTGAGTGATTGTTACATTAAGATACCATTAAACTAATATAACATCACTCAATATTTCATTACATCCCAAGTCATTTTCTTCTTCCATGTTAATAAAGTCATGCAAATGTTACTATATGCATTATTCTCATGGTTATAATATATCATTTATTGATGTAAATTCGATTATGATGATTTGAACATATGTAAAGAAGACCGCTAAATGTTCTAGTGAAAAAATTCAATTGAGTAATACTTAATCCAATGAAAAAGTATAGAAGAAAACTAAAAAAGACACTGAAAAAATTGTCCAAAGATATCTTATAATAAATAATATTTTTGAAATTTTAGTTTTTTATAGAATTTAATATTATTATTTGATCTATTTAATCAATTCTATCAACTAAAATAAGGCTTAGTGTGTTATTGTTGTAATTTTTAAACTTTTTTATTTTTTAAAACAAAAAATTCCAAATTACCCTTTATTAATAGTTGGAAATGTCTTAAATTTTACAAATAGTGTTGTATGCACACATTACAAGAAATTTCAGCATTACTAAGAGATAAATACCTATGTAAAAATTATAAATCTACTAGTAAAAATTTTCGATGAATGATTTTCTAAGAAAATTTAATTTTAACGAGAAATTCATCAGTTGGTAAAGCTAAATTTCTTGTAACGACATGTATGCATTTAAATTAAGTAAAACAAAGAGGCCAAGAATCAAGCTATAGTTAGGATTGTGACTAGAAGCATACACCAATTATTTGAAGGAAAAAATTTCTACGTAAATATGAAATAAAATAAAATTGAAATTTATCTTTAGTACTTACCAACGCTTGAGTCTTGTCAAAGAAATTGTAGTCAAAAATTGCACCCCACCATTCAAAGCTTCCAAGGTGTTCAAGTACTGGAAAATGGCAATTTTTATATAAAGTGTTTATACAAATTTTGAAAATCTAACTTTGCCGAGGATTGATTTCCAACACTTCCAAAAGTTTATTGAATACCGAAAGATAATTCTTAGATAAAATCATAAAATGTGTCGACATGTATCGAAGTTTAGAAAACGTTGCATATGCCCTCACATAAAAAAAATATTATAAGGATCTAATATCAAATATAACAAGACAGCATTGTTTTTTTATTTACTATTAAAATGACATTTTATCTTTTATAAGTGTTACAAGGGTTGATTTAATGTTAGAACACCAAAAATAAAGCCAAATTTTCAAGTCACTTGAAGGAATATCAATCACTGAAATAAATGCAAGTGTAAGAAAAATAGAGCCAAAATTATTAAGTCATTTGAAGGTATATGAATCAATTAACTAAATGGCAAGTGTTAGTTTGAGCTTACAAGTGCAACTTATTATATTCAATAAACAAAATGAAAATTGGTAATGGTTGGTGAGAGCTTATTAGGCTGTTCCCACCTTTAGGAAAATAATTTTTTAAGTGAGAAAAAAGTTAGAAAAATTATGAGAGTTTATATAGTTAGAGTACAGATTTTATGTGTACCTTTAACATTACTCAAACAAAATAATAATGTTTATCTTTTCTATTAGGCAAAAGTAAAATAGGAACATGAATGTTCTTATATCAAATCACTTATTACTAAGGTCTTCAATTGGTTGAGTGATGTTTTCAATCAAACTCAAGCCAAATGTTTGGTCCCTTTCTATGGTTCCTTTGAATTAGTGGTGCTCTTGCAAAGATGGATATAAAAGTTGGCTAGCTCTTGTGTAATAGAAATGAGAGATGAACCATCTTTAAATGTTCTATGTGTTAGGAATAGAGGATAGGTAGAGTTAGTTAGTTAAGTCATACACTTCGTGTGTGCATTGACACATGAATTCAGTTATGTCAAGCTATCCATGGGCTAGCATTCTATTAAGGTGTTTGGTAGTTTGAGTCTATTGTTGGATTGGCTATATATAGCTTTTGTGATTCACAAATTTAGTAAGAAAAAACCTCATTTTACTTTTCAATTTCTCACCTCATAACTTGGTATCAAAGCCTTCAAAATCTAGCTCCTCTCATATGGCCGAAAATGCCATTTCTTCAAATTGAAATCTTGCAGTTTCATTCATGCACACAATCTCATTAAAACTAGACTCTAGCAATTTTTTGTTATGGAAGCAACAAGTGCTTGCGGTCATAATCGGCCATGATTTGCAAAAATTCATCTCTGATCAACCTTTGCCAATGAAGTACCTTATTGAAGGAGATGCAGTTCAAGGCAAGATAAATCAGGAGTTCTCTTATTGGCAAAAGCAGGATCAACTCCCACTGTCATGGCTTTTATCATCCATGGTAGAATTGATCTTCACAAGCATGGTCGTATGCTGCACTACTAGTGAAGTTTGGGAACAAATCAAGCTTCGCTTTGCATCTCAAACAAAGGCTCAAATTAAGCAATATATAGGACAGCTACACAACACAAAGAAAGGTGGTATGTCTATTATTGATTATCTTCCAAAATTAAATGAATTGTTTATGCCTTAATAGCTGTAGGCATTCCAATCTCTAATGCTAATCATGTAGAGGCTATATTTGATGGATTGTCGGTAGAATATAACTCTATAATTGTGTCTATACTCTCAAGATCTAATGATTTTTCTATGGAAGATATAAAAGCTTTACTTTTAGCTTAGGAAACAAGAATAGAGAGACACTTAAGAGATGTAGATAACCACTGGATTAACTACTCAGGCTCATCTAGTACAAAGGAAAAGTCCTCCTCAGCAAGCAAATTATACTAAAGGTCGATCACCAAATTACTATGGTTTTGGTTTCTCACAGACAAATAAAGGAGGCTATGTGAACTATTAGTCTCAGTCAAATAAAGGAGGATATGAAAATGGTTAAAGAGGAGCCTATAGAGGCAACTAATCTCCTAGATTTAGAGGCAGAGGTCGTGTGAAACCGAGAACCAATCAAATATGCCATGTGTGTGGCA